>JANUYF010000001.1:253045683-255759850 GCA_026167975.1 Phrynosoma blainvillii | reverse complement strand
CCGGGCCGCCGAGGGGACACGGGCAGGACTCGCACTCGGGGCCGCCGGCGGGTCACTTTCCCGGGCAAGGCGAGCACTGCCCACCGCCGCCGCCGCCTCCTCCTCCTCGTCCTCCTCGTCCTCCTCCCGGGCCAGCTGCCAGGACCTGCGCCCAGCAGCTCAACCTCAAGAGCCCCAATGGGTCACCGGCGACGGCGACGACAGTCACAGCAGCCTCCAAGCAACCAGCGGTGGTCTATCCCTGGATGAAGAAGGTCCATGTGAACTCGGGTGAGCATCCAGTCTCTTGTCTCTCCCAACTCACCCCTCCAAGGTCCTTTCCAGCCACCCCCCAGGAGCCATGGGGGTCGAAAGCGAGGTAGCCCCCTCCCCGCCGCCCCTTAATCTGGGCAGAAATCTTGATGGAGGAACAAATAGGCCTCAGGGCCATGTGGCTAGCAGGGGGAGGAAGGAGGGCCCCTTTTAGAAAGGTGCTGAGGGTTTTTAAAATGCTCACTCTTGGCTCTCTGAGAGTAAGAGAGAGGGAAAGGAGTAAATGATGCCCATCTGTTATTAGCAACAAATGTAGTGGTGTTTCCAGCTGCCACAGAGAGAGAAGCAAGTGAAGAGCTCTTGTCGCCTCTTTGAGACTAACTGAAAGAAAGAAGTTGGCATGAGCTTTCCCAGAAAGGCTCAAGTCTCCTTCCCCAGATGCAGTTAATATATTTAACATCCTATATAATATAATGCGTTCAATATAAACCTAGAAGTAAGTGGGACTCATTTTGCTCTTTCAGTGAGAAAGTGAAGCTTTTAGTTTCTTGGGGGAGGAGGGCGGGGGGGGGGGAATAAGTCCTGCCGAGTTCACATGGTGATGGTTTTTCTTCTTCTTCTTCTTCTTCCTCCTCCTTCTCTCAGTGAACCCCAACTACACCGGAGGGGAACCGAAGCGCTCCAGAACCGCCTACACGAGGCAGCAAGTCCTGGAGCTGGAGAAGGAATTCCACTTCAACCGGTACTTGACCAGGCGCCGCCGGATCGAGATCGCCCACACTTTGTGTCTCTCGGAGCGCCAGATCAAGATCTGGTTCCAGAACCGGCGCATGAAGTGGAAGAAAGACCACAAGCTCCCCAACACCAAGGGACGGTCCTCCACGTCAGCCTCGGCCCCCGGACAACACTCACAGACGGTTTCCAAGGACCACCAGACGGACTTGACAACTTTGTAGGCAACTTGGGCGAGGGTCCGTTTGGGCCCTTTGGTCCGGATCGAAAGGGCCCAGAGACAGAAATGAAGGGACACAGGAGGCAGGAAAAGGAAGGAAAGACTCCTAACCCCCCCCCCCAAAAAAAACCAAACAAAACCCAACCCTCCCTGGTTCTGCAGCAACCTGCCCTCCATTCAGGCTAACAACTCCCGAAGCGTCCTAACCCTGCTGCATTAAGGTACTGGAGAAAAACCCAACGCTATTATGGACTTCATAGGAATCATGCTCAAAAGCAGAAGCAGTCAATCAATGAAACAAACATACAAACTCTGCATCCAGGTGGTGAGAAAGTGATATAAATATATCTATATAGCTATATAAAGGTAATATTTTTAAATAAAACTCGGTCTACGCACAACAACGCACCATTGTGAAGGACTACAATCTACAAGGGGAAGGTTGGGGGGATGGGTGGGTTGTTGTTTATGAGTTAGATGCTTTATCTGGTCTCCTGCCCCCCATTCAGGGTTTGTCCTTTTGGGTAAGCCCAACTCTTTGACTGTAAAAGTGGGAATTATTTCCCCCCTTCCCCCAGGCTGGCATGATCCAACCAAGTATCCTACATTTTAAAGGAAAGGTTCACCCATTCCTCTGACTTTTCAGAAATATTTTTTAAAAAGGAAGTGAAACGGGTTATTTTAATTTTTTTAAAAAAATTGTATTAGTGTATTTATTTATTTGTTGGTTAGGAAGAAAGGGAAAAGTTAGAACTGTGAAACCAAAAAAAAAAAAAAAAAAAAAGAGGAAACCCAAAAGAGGACGAAAGCAAGCGTATTCTCTTCCCTGCCCCATCCAACAAAGCTGACTCAGATTTTGTTTGTAAAAAGTTTTTTAAGAATTGTTCTTCTCTCCCTCCACCCTTTCCCTCTTTTCGGAATCTTCTGTACATAGCAAAAGTGTGTTCTAGGATTTAGAGATGCGGAGCAAAACTGGATATCCTTTTGAAATTAAATGGACTCAAATCTTTCCCTTTCGTTCATGCGTTGTTGTATTTGGAGTCAGTGGGAAGGGGGTGGGCAAGCTCGAAAACAGACTGCAAACAAAGAAAGAGAGAAAACAACGAAAGTATTGAATATTCCAAGTGATTTTGTGACACCAGAGGAAATGATTTTGTACTCCGACTAGGTGATGTGATGTGTTTCCTTTTATCATATCTGGATTCAGACTGTTGTGCTGGTTTGGTAGAAGATCGAAACAAAAGCGAGAGGGATTGCTATTGTTTTGAATGGAGAGGTCTGTTATTTCTTTTGATTAAAAACCAAAATGGGGAAATGTGGGTATATTTTAGGATCACTTTAGAAAAAAGGGAAATCCCTTGGTGAAGGAAAAACAGGTCGTGATGAGATACTTGGGCATCCATTCCTGTTTTCTGCACCAATGTGTTAAGGTTTTATTTAATTAATTTTAAGAGCAACCTGGTTTTGCTGCAAAGAATGTAACTTGTGCGGTCATGGCATAAAAGAGACTTGAAGGGGAGATGTGCCCTCTCCGAAGAAGCAACACACCTATTATGCTTAAACCTCATCTGTGGTGATTTGGAAAGGTGACTCAGGGAGAATGGGCTCATCTGTTAATCCTATTTCTCCCCCTTACATTTCCTAAGCATGTTTGCTCAGAGGTAAGCCGGCTCACTTCAGTGGGACTTAGTATCCATAGGTTTTGCATCTTGAAGGGCATTCTCAGCTTTCTCACATTGGAGATTTCTGCCTCCCAACAATGGGATCTAGGATGATCGTTCCGTGTTTTCATACAATGTTCCATTGGTTTCCTCTTGGAGCAGACTAGGTTCGGAATGTTTTCCTTGATTAAAAAGAGAGAAAGGGTGGAGTGAGGAAGGAAGAGCTGTTTCTCCTCCACATCCTATCTGAGATCCATCTCTTAATTTATATTGTGGCAATGCCTTCATTAGACCAACCAAAAACTCTTAACTAGTCTGGCTTTAATTTTGGAACAACTAGGCTGGCTTTAATTTCGGAAGTCTTCTAGCTAGCAGGGCCGAATATAATTATATATGTGGTATATAACGGAGGGCATCATCGCATTGGTCTTCCAGTTCCTTTTGCCCCCATGAAGTGGAAGTCAAGCTTGTGGGCAACAAGGGGAACTCGCTTCCAGGGCTCTGTGGGATCGGGACCCTCAAAAACCACGAGGCCTTTTGTGCCTGCTCCCAGGGCCGCTTCTTTGTTCTCTCTCTCTCTCTCTTTTGAGAACTTGAGAGCCCCTCTTCTCAGACTGAGGCCAGGCTTTCCCTGAATATCTGCCCATCCTGATATTAAAAGATGGATATTCCTGCATTATCCGCGTCATTGTCTCTATGACAAAAAGCGCCCGAGTTCATACAGAGTGAAGAGGTCTTCTTTTCTGACGCCTTCACGTGGAGAGGCTGAAAGGCTTAGTGGTGACTGCTTCTCTCTCTTTAACTGAAGTTCGGCTAAATGGTAGAAACAGGTTCATCCAGGGGACACATTTTCTATTCCCTTAGCCCGTATTTCAGCCCGGGAGGAATGACCTCTAAACCCTTAACCTTTTGGACCCGGAGAAGTCCCCCTGCCTCCTCTTTTTTTTTTTTTTTTTTAACCCAGCAGTAAAGAAAAGCAGAGGGAAAACTCGGGCCTCCAGTCTTGAGGTCTACAATCCTAAAGTCTCTCCCCCACTCCATCCCTCTTCTTTTTAAAAAGGAAGCAACAAGCTCTAAGCCTGGAGTCTTCCAAGGGTTACATTTCCTTTCGTCCCTTTCCAGATCCCCTTCTCAACAGAAGCTCTGGGATTAGTTTGGTTTAGGAAAGAGGGAAGGCAGCCATTGTTTACTTAAGGCCTGGGCCTCCGTCATTCCTGTCCCACTTGGCCACGCGTGGTTTTGGAAATCCACCAGCCCTTGGCCAGGAGCCCCAGGCTTCCCTCTCAGAGGCAAGTCCCACGGAGATCTTTTTTGGAAAGGCTCAGTCAGTTAAGTGCCTGGTCCTGTCCCTCTAGGTTAGGAAGTTGAGTCCTGAGTTCAATGGGGCAAGCTTGGGTAGAATGATAATCCTTGAAATCCTGGAAAGGAGTGGGGGGGAATCAGGCAAAGGAGAGGGAAAGAGAAGAGTCTCCCATGGGCCTATGTTTGTGTGTGGAGTTTTGGCCACCTTGACCAAGCATTCTCAATAGGAAGTTATGGTCCAGAGGCTTCAACAGAGCTGCCCTCTAATAATCCTGACCTGCATTTACCCAGAAGCAAAGTTCATATGAAATCATAGAACCATAGAGTTGGAAGGGACCACAAGGGCCATCCAGTCCAACCCCCTGCCATGCAGGAACTTGCTATGAACTATCCAGAGGAGCTGCATCTTGAAGGGCATTCTCAGATTTCTCACATTGGGGATTTCAATGGGATTTCAAAGCATTTCAGTGGGAAATATGCCATTGTGAAAAAGACCCAGCTTCGTGTTGTGGTTTCAGTGTTGGATTATGACTCTGGAGAACAGTATTCAAATCTCCACTGAGGCATAGAAGCCCACTGGGTGACCTTGGGCAAGTAACACTCTCTCAGCCTTAGAAACCCACTAAGGCAAACCCTCTCTGAACCAATCTTGCCAAGAAAACCACAGAATATTTTTGTTTACTTTAGGGTCGGCATAAAGGCACACAACAACAATAAGAAATGTGAAAAGATGGCAGTTTAAGATTGGTCTGGATCAGAGAGAGGTTGTGAGGCTACAGACATACTTAGAAATACATAACCTCCTCTTGAACCCAGTGTCACTTACTTCCGAGTAAACATGCTTTTGAAAGGGCCTGCTAATGGGACAAATTTGACTTCAGGGTTGTAATTCATCTGCTCTCCACTCAAGGAAGTGAGCCCAAAACGTGTGAAGAAAACAGAACTGGCCCAAAGTCCTTTTGTAATGTTAATGTACCCCTGGACAAATGTTTGGTTCAAACTCTTAAAGTCGTGTTGAAGGGGAGGGGTCCTCTTTGAGCAGGTTTTTTTTTTTTTTTTTTGGCGGGGAGAGGGAGTCTTAAATCTTGGTTGCATTGATGTTGAGTCAACTTTGGAAAGAGAATGATGGAAGTATCAAAAGGTTTCTTTTTTTATGGCGTCTGTGAGGTAAACATTTGGCCAAAAATGAACTAAACTACCACCACACCTCCATCACTTCTTATAACCTTCTGTCTCTGGTATGGGGAGGGAGATGACCACAATGATGGTGATGGTAATAATGATGTTTGTTTTGAATTTTGATGAAACTGTCTTGCTATGGAGGGGGGCTGGAATATCCTCCTTGCTACAGATCCAACTTTGTATCCTCCCATTACCTTGTGATCAAGCCGCATTGTCCAATGGCCCTTGTCTGTTGTTACCCTGAAATGTTTTCTAGAGTTTGCCATTTTTTTTCTTTTTTTCTCCCTCTGATTAAAGAACTATTTATACAAATGATTTGGGTGTAAGTTCTGCCTACGCACACATGCTCTTGAAACAATGGGAGAGGTAAAAGTGGACAATCTGTTTTGATTGCAACAGAGTGCTATGAGTACCTACCAAAAAAACATATGTAGGATTCAATGTCCCCCTAAATATTAAAACAGAGAAGCTGGCTAGCCTTCTTTAAGTCCACAGTACAAAATGATAGACACAAAGTACTATTCTGGAAGGCGATGCCTTCTCCAGCCTGATCCTAAATGAGTATGTAGAACAATGCAGGGTCCTAATTACCTCCTACTGATTTCCAGACTGTTCATTGCCAAGTAACTATGCAATGAATTTGCATGCTTACACCCTACTCCTAAAAAGGTTTACTTTGAACACCCAAAACTCTATGAACTTCCTTCCAAAAAGGTTTGTATAAAACTGGATCTTCTTATTTCAGGCTTGCTCATCTTTGGTAAGAGGTAAATTCCTCTCCTCCTAGGTTCAGTTTCTACCAAGTAAACATATCCAAGATTGCAACCAGAAATAGAATTAAGGCTACAATCCTTTCTATGGGGACTACAATGGATTGCATTTAGTCCAACTTATTTCTGAGGAAACAAGACACAGGATGCTGTATTAAGTCCCACTAATTCCAGTGGAATTTACTCCTGAATAAACATGAGCCAGGTCAAGTTGTCTATATTTTAAAGACAAATGGGGTAAATCAATACTCATCCTTATTTTAAAAAATGTATATAATGCCCATCTATATTTATATTTTAAAGACACACTATCCATGGTAGATTGAATTAAAAAGAGATAAAGAAATGGGGCCACTGGTGGGATTAAGTAGTTTAACTACCTTAAAAAGTTTTTGTATTACTTTACCTTGTATTATTTTCAGTGAACCCTTAATGTTATTTTATGAATTGCTCTCTTAAAATGTCTCTTTGAAGATATTATTTGGCAGTGCTCCATTTCTTTTGGTGGGACTTACGTTTCAGTTTATGGCCAGGATCCAAAGAAACTTGTAACTAATTTTATAAACTTAAAAGTGTGTGTGTGTATAAGCTAGGAGGGTTTTCTCATCTTTTTTTGGCCATCAGATCCCCAAAAGATCTTTCATGGAAAACTGCTTTAGTGTGTGTGTGTGCGCTACTCCATCCAGGATAAAACTAAAACAGCAGCAGCAGAAACAATCACCCCACTGGGTTCAATTTGCTTGGGTGCAATTGAAGTACCTTTTGGATCCAGGCCAACCTGCTGAAGGTCAAGATGTCAAGCAATTATTAATCAAATGTCTCATTGAGCTCTCTCTGTGTGTCTATACTATCAACCAGCTTTTAACACATAGGATGGCAGTACTTCACTACATTAATTCAGCAATTATTACCAAACATGTCTAAAGTATGCCAGGATCCAGTTTGAAGAACTCCCAAATAGGTTCAGCACCATGAATATCTCCTTTGAAGCATTCAATGAAACCCAGGGCAAATTTGCTGCATGCCTTAAAAGGAAGCCACTACCTGGGAGGTTGATGGGAATACTCTGGATATGGCTCCTGTTCCTTAGTTTCAACTACAGGAGACTCACTGAAGCAATGGGATTTACCTAGTTGATTCAATGGGCCCACTTTAATATGGAGTAACCAATAAGATCCAGGTTAACTCTGATTCTACACTGCTCATGCCTGTGTTACATCCTATACCAGCTCTCATATGTTATATTAAAAGCTGCACTGATACTTATGCACAAGCAGGCATAAACATAACCCTAGAGCCTCTAGACACATACTCTCATTTCTCAGGGAAGAATGGCTCTAGGTGGGCTAGACTGAAAATGTTGTCCCACTCTGCTCTTAAGGAAAGTGATCCAGTTAATCAGAGGTCTTTTAAAAGTCACTATCATAAACATGCTTACTCTCTATGTTTCACTGAACTCAGTGGAACTTACTTGCTTAGAGAAAACATGCTCAGAATCTAGATATCAGCCAGAGATGCCTGTTTTTGGAATATCTATGGTACTCTGAAGTAAAGCCTGCTGGTTCTGATGGAATTTACTCTCAAGTTTCTGAGGACAGGAGTCAGGCCAATTGTCCTATAAATGTGGCTCTCCAGATGTTTTGGACTTCAAGAACCTCCAGCCAACTTAATCAATGCTCAGGGAAGTCCAAAACATTTGGAGACTAGATTTTGAGAAGCACTGTTTTGGGCCACAAGCCTTTGAGAACTCTCTGAAATCTATACCAGAGGAGCTGGAGTATATCCTTGGTCTAGGGAAGAGTTTCTCTGAAGTGATGAAGGGAGCAATTCAAACATGGCTGCCACATATATTGTGACCAGAAACACAAGAGCCACAATCTAAGAGCCACAAAACAGAGATACCTTTATTAGACCAAACAAAATGCACAAAATATATGATGCAAACTTTAGAAGCTTCACTAGCTTCTTTATCAGGCACAGTTATAAGGTTCATACAGGAAAAAGAAAAATATGAAAATGTTAGAGTCACAGGCCTAGATTTTGTCAAGATGTTGTTATCATTGTTCTCAGTTAAGATGGTATGGATATCTATGTAGGCAGAGACTATTCATCCCCTTTGGCTATGTGGGCTCTAGGAATCCTTAAGTCCAGGAAATAAAATTTAAATTCCATTAGCAACACAAAAAAGGTACTTCCTCTGAGATCCAGTCTGTATGGCCAACAGGGCTACTCCTGGATACACAATCCAAGAGAAAATCATTGTAAGCAATGACCTTGTGTTGTTAGATTGGATCCAGATGGAGAGATAATCAAGGTACCAATTTCCATGGTACTCCTCTTAATATGACTGTTTGGATTCACTTGGGGATAGTGATGATGATCACTGAAAGAAAGAGAGGCCAAGTTACACTTCCTACCAGTTGAATGACTTTTGGATTCAGCTGTTGGTGTATGGAGTAGCACTTTCCATATCCTCCAGGCCAGACCTTTTTGGGTATTTTTACAAAACAATAATACCAGATTCCACCAAGAGGAGATAGGGGCAATGTAAATCCACTCAGAAACAAAGAATTTTGAGCTCAGCAAATTATTTTGAGGACAGGTGACCAGAGCAGAGGGCACAGCCTTAAACTTCTCCCCCGCCGCCCCACCCCACCCCCGCAATTTCACCAGCCCAGTTTTAGGCTTAGGTGTGGGAACAACAGGATTTTATTCAGTTGTAGCTGTTGTGGCTAATGACTTAGACATCCTTGATAAATTACTGCAAAGCACTGAAGAGATCTAACAGTACAAGATCCCCAGTGGTGTAACTGTGTGCTGGGGGGGGGGGGCAGGGCAAAATGAAGGCATATTGACCCAAATAAGAAATCTTTACCCCAGTGAAATTTTCCTTCAGTCCCAAGATTTCTAGCATTACAGAGACGAAGACACTGAAAATCGTTCACACCTAGAATTCTCATATTTGCTGTGTTCACATTTCCTTGACAAATTTGCCAGCCCCTTTTCTTTGTATGTTCAAGTGAAGTTTTAGGTTACTACAATGCTGGAGATTTGGTGACTGAAGGAAAATTTTATGGGGGGGGGGGAGGGGAGAGAGAGAGAGAGAGAGAGAGAGAATTCTTAGTTGATAGGGAAATGCCTTCATTTTGCCCCCCCCCCCCTCAAGGCTACAATCCTGAAAATCTCGATCTACTTGGTTGAGGAGACCAGAGTAGGCTGGCAGGCCTAGCTGTTCTTATCTTGGTAGACATCCATTTACAGAAGCAATGAGAACTAGGAAAGTTCTTGTAGACTTTGAAGCAGGAAGACCCTCCTTCCTTCCGACATAAACACCCCTAGCAGCAATAAAACATTTCTCTTTCCACGAGGTCGATTGCACTATTTTTATCCGAGATATGTTGACATTCTTCACCCTCCCTCTCCTCTCCACATGTTGGCTTGTCTTCCCTTGAAGAACAGCCAAGGCTGGTGGAGTCCCAAAGCAAATAAGTGTCTGGGTGGGGTGGGAGGATAAAAGGATTCCCATCCATGTAAACGAGGCACGATCCCCCTCCCCTCATATAGGGCAATTGGGGGGGGGCTGTATATTTGTCAGACCACCAACCACCATCACCACCAAAGCGCCAGGGTTGATAAAGGTTTGGGACCTAAGCGATTATGGTGAGATTTTTCCTGGGTCTTTTGATGAAACGGTTCCTCATGTTACCATCCCTATCGCTTTTGTCTCTTGCTTCGTGGCTGGTGGTGATTATGAGGGTGAGGAGGCAAAAGACAGAGGAACCCAGAACAAAAATCTCCCTGTGTTGGCCAGGATGGACTCTCAGAGAGAAGAGTCTTCTTAATGGAGAGCCTCCCATAGCTCTCAAAGGCCGTGCTTGCCAAACCTTCCCCCCCCCCCCGTTTCTTTTATTTTCTTTCTTTCTAAGGGGGGGGGATGTCTGTGTGCCTGTGTATGAGGTGATGGTGGAGGAGGAGGAGGAAGAGGAAGAGGAAGAGAAGAAGGAGGTGGTAGTAGTAGTAGTGGAGGAGAAGGAGAAGGAGAAGGAGAAGGAGAAGGAGAAGGAGGAGAGGGTTAAATATAACCATGTAGACCTAAACCATCTTGCTAGGGAAGAGCCACAGCAGACAGCCTCTCAAAGTGCAAGGAAGATGATAAGAATAGATTTTTCTCCAAGTCCTGACCACGTGATGGGCGAAATAATTAATTCAGCGCGTCCCTTAAGAAACACGGAGTCGTCATTAATCTGCCAAGCAAAGGACTCTATCAGACTTGAAAACTGAAGAGATCCCAAGAATATAATATACAAAAGGGCGCAGGCTCTTTCTATGCACACTTAGAGCTTTGGCTACAACCGAAGGGGAGGGGGGGGGGGCAAAAATTACCAATAATAAAAGAAAGGAAGGAAAGAAGGAAGGAAGGAAAGAAAGAAAGAAAGCGGAGCTTGGTAGGTACATATTTTTCTTTCATTCCTTTTTATATTTCGCTATCCTTAATGAACTTAGCTGTCAAAGGGTTGACAAATTAGGGGCCCTTCTCCTCCTGATTTGCAACCCTGCCAGAGCCAGAAGCTGTTCTAGGCATATGGGTGTGTGTGTGTGTGTGTGTGGACGAGGAAAGGGGGGCAGGAGGAGGAGAACCCCAATGTTTACTCTTTATGATGAGAGAGGATGGAGGTCCCTCGCCAAGAAGGGGTCCTTCTGGGTTCCGCGGTGGCAGACTGAGCCGAGAAAGGCTGGTCCCTCCCTCCCTCCCAAAACTGCTTCTGTGGGGGAACGGGGGAAGATTTACTGGTTGTTTATATCTTACTGGGAACAATGCTAGCTGTCATGGCATCTGCTGCCCATTCTTAAATGGTGAGAAAAGGCCCTGAACTTCTTTTCAAGCCAGGGTCGCAATCTTCTTCTTCTTCTTCTTCTTCTTCTTCTTCTTCTTCTTCTTCTTCTTCTTCTTCTTCTTCTCGTCATAATAGAAGGCTATAAAACGAACCTGAGATTTTACCCAAGACAGACTTTAATCCGCAGATAATGAATTCTTAGGGTCCTTCTTCACCGGCAGAAACCTCCTCCCCAGTCCCTCTCGACCCTACTAATAGTGCCTTAGTGTCATTGCACAAAGGCGTGAGGATCGTCAATATATGATTTTGGAATACATTTGTGGGGAAGGTTTGGTGCTCTGAAATAATTTTGGGGGAAAATACCTGAGAAAGGGACAGTCCCACCGAAGGCGACATCTCCTTAGTTCTGTAGAAAATGGGGAGGGACTTTTTTCTTTAATGTTATTTCCCCTCCTTTCTTTTTGGTTTCTTTTTCTTTTCTTTTCTTGAAACTGTGGAACTTGGAATTGCAATGATTATTTAATGTTTATGCATTTGTGTGTGCGTGTGTCTGTGTGTATGCACAGATAGATGGTCAGGCAAGCAAATACATCTAGGAGTGTTTTAAGTTTCTTCTTTGGGGACGTATTGCCTAGGTATACAAAGAGAGTAGTCTTTATTAAGGCTTACTGGGAAACCTTTCTCTCTCTCTCTCTTTTTTTAAAGTAAATAAATATATAAATAAATACGCGCAGATCATTATTTTTATTACTTCCGTTGTGTGTCAGGATAGAGACGGAGTTTCCTGCTCTGTGAATTATACATTCAAACAATAACACATTAATTTAGAGATGACAAATGCTTATGGTTCAGGATAAGGACTAAGAAATAGAGTTGGGTTTTTACGAATTTGTGTACTTATGCATGAGTGCGTGTCTACGCAGAGTGTTGTTTATTATATATATATATATATATATATATATATATATATATATATATATATATATATAATATTTTTGGGGGGCCTCTGACCCAAACCAAGAGAAAAGAGAGACAGAAAAAGAGAGAGGAAAGAAATTCGGAAGCTAAGCGGAAACGTCCCTTTAATGATAACGCTGATTCCTGGCGTATCGCCCCGAATATTTTATCAGTTTGACAATTGCTGGGTTTTGTTGTTATAAATCATGGTAAGTAATTCCTGGAAGGGTGTGAGGTCGATCCCTGAGTGTGTGCATGTGTGTGTGTGTGTGTGTGTGTGTGTGTGTGATGGAGGTGTGGGGTGTGGAGGGGGGAGAAAGAGAAGGAAGGAGGCCCGGCTAGGATTGTAAATCTTTCCCTTTTATTGCTCTCTGAACATATGCTGAGAGGGAGAAAGCCTTAGATCCTTGACGGAAGCCCAGGATTTCGGCCAAACTGTGCTTCTCACTCCGGCTCTCTCTGCCCAGCCATCATTCACACTTGGCACTCAACATTTTTTCCTCCTGAATTTGGGCTTGAGTCCCTTTGCTTGCTTGCTTGCTTTCTTTAAACGCAAATACTTATAGGTAACTTAAGGGTGAGAATCTCTTGATTATTACTCCTCCTCTTGGGAGATCTTGACTTTCTTTCTCGGCGTAGGAGGCGGTCTTCTTCCTCCTTTCATCGGTTGTAGGCTTTGCAGGGTCTTCTCCAAGGAAAGAAGAAACGCTATATATAGCTATTCTCCTTATTATGCACCCCAATGGTAATTTTTATACAAATTTCCCCCTTCCTTTTCCGGCAGGAAAGGCTTTGGCTGACAGGTTTAAGAAATTGCTATGGATAAGACAATCCCAACGCCATCCATGTTTTGTTCTCCTTAAAAAAGGTGGAGGAGGTTTGAGTGGGACCCGATCTGCATTTAGGAATAAACCTAACACTCAGAGGGGTTCAGTCCCCCGAAAACAACCATAAGACAGAGACTGTATACAGAAGAGCTTGAAATAAAACCCTTGAAATCAATAAAATATAAAGAGCTGCATCTTGGGGTTTAAGTTACAAAAGAAAGAAAGAGAGAAAGAACCGTGTAAACGCTACAAATCCTTCCCGAATTGGATCCATTATTGGACCTCAGTCTTTCTTTTCCCAGATTATTTTTTCTTAACTCCCCCCCCCCCCCAAAAAAAAAAAAGGCTGATTTACAAAGTCTGGTGAAGGCAGAGTAATTTAGATAAATGCAACCCCACCCTTAAGGGTGAGTATTGTAAGGCAATACATTACTGTCAGGTCCCTCTACTTTGGATGGTACGAAAATTTTAGGAGATTCTAGATTAGGCCGGGGCGCATCTCCAGATCCAGTTCCTTTGGAGGCGTCAGACAAAAGAGCCGCAGCAATAAATAATAATAATAATAATAATAATAACAACGGCGCTGAACCGAATTTGACTCGCTTGGGATATATTTGTTCGGGCCAACGATTCAGCGCCATTATATTGCCCAAAGAGAGGATGGCTTGTATACAGAAAGGCAAGCTATCCCGGTGATACAAAACTCAAATCTTGGAGTGAATGTTGCCTTGTAATCTCGTGTTGTCCGAACCGAACTTGACCCAATTCGTTTTCCTTTGCACACCCACCCCTCTTCCCTCAAATTTATTAAAGAGTAGTTTTTTTCCCTTGCTGCAAGGCTGAAATGGACAGCAGCCACCCCGTTATAATATTCAAAAGGACGGCACACAAATCGAGGGTCCAAAAGCGAGACTTCATCCCCATTTCTCCCTTCCTTCGTGGTCCAAAGCTTTAAAGTCAGCATTACTTTGAGCCCGTGGGGCAGAAGCCCTTCCTCTACCATCACCATTAACACGAGAAACACCCCCCTCCTATCTGTTCAACTCGGATTAATATTATTATAATCCTATAGAGATTCGTGAGCCAAATTCATTGGGGAGGTTTAATTGGTCGCCAGTCATCTGCACCCTTCTCATCTCCACCCCCCCCCCCCATATCTTCTGAAGCGCTGGGCCAAGATGATGGAGTCAACTGGACCCCTGAGGACATCTAAGGGGCCCTACAGACCTCCAGAGCTGCCATGCCCCCTTGGCACTGGACTGTGAATGGAGACCTTTGATGGACTGGGCTCTGTGGCCATGCTCTGCCCCTCTCCAGCCCCATAGGAAGTGCTGGGGGTGCTTGTGGCCCCCTGGGTTAGCCCTTCCCTGCTCCACAGGCTTCTAGATGGAGGATCCTGGGGGAGGATTTTAGGAAGGACAACCCGAGTGGAAGTTCCAGCTTCAATCAGAGACATCTCCTGTCCCAGGGTCACGTGAACAAATATGCTTGTATTTTAAGGCTGAGCTTGTTTTCCTTATTACAGAAGGCTTTCTCTGGTGCTCTTCCATATATATATATATATATATATATATATATATATGCTTGTGGCCTCCTATATATTCATTCTGTGTTTCTGCATGGCAGGGGGTTGGACTGAATGGTCCTTGTGGTCTCTTCCAACTCTATGATTTTATATATAAAATGATGCCTACATGGCCTCATCGCTTGTTATTTACCAACAAAGCTATACAATTAAGTAGGTAGTTGGAGCTCCCGTCCTCCAAGGGGGGCTAATCTGAAGGATTTTACATCACTCTTACTCTTACTGAACCCAGCAAACCCAGAAATCCATTCGTCGGCTGTTATTGGAGCTCCAAGCCTTGGTCTTTATTCTGTCGGGAATACTGGTCTGTGGAAATGCCTGGGCAAAACCGCAAGATCAGGTTTAGGAGCGTATTGTCTACAGAACAAAGGAGGAAGGAGATAGCCTCCAAGCTGCAAACCCGCCGTTTTTGACGGAGCAGGACGGTTTTAGGATAAGCTGAGACACAGGTAAGCAACTGCGGGGGCTGAGACAAAGACGAGATCTTGTATCTCACCTCCAGCCTAAACCTCCCAACCCCAGGACTATAATGGGAGAGGAAAGGAATACGCGGGGAACCTGAAGAGCAGGACATGTAAGTGCAGGCAGTGTCTTTCTTTGTAGACTTCGTGAAAGGATAAGATGCTGGCGTTGTGTTGCTTGTTGATGTCTTTCTTCTTGTCGGGCTTTTCCAAATTGTTATTTTCCTTCCAAGGCAATCTGTGTTTGGGTAATACAGGGGTGGCCAGGGTGGGGTGGGATGAGCAGGTCGGCCCTGAAAAGAAGAAAGACATACTTTTGTGTTCATATATGGAAAATAGAAAGCCACTCTTTCGGATCGATCCCCTTTCCCTAAATGTCCATGACAAAACTCCTCCGTGTTTGGAGGGCTCTGCTCTCTTCGCAGTGGATGATCCGACTGAGTTGCAACTCAGTGTATACCCATTCAGTCCTATCGGAAACACACCCAGTGGAAATGGTGTCACTGCCTATTGTTTCTGGGCGACTCTCTCTGGAAACAGCCGTTTCCCCCCTTTTCCTCTCTTATTTTGCGTGTTTATTCTGCTCTGCCTCTGCCGCCTTCTCTGAATGATTAGCCCCCCTCCCGCGACAAACATTGCTGACAAAACACCCTCGTTTGTCCTAACGTATTTGTATGAATGTATCAAAAAGTGGGACCTATATATCTGGTTGCCTTCCTATAAAGAGGGGCTATGGTCTAGCAGAGTCAGGCATACCGAAAGCCTTTTGTTTTTGTTGTTCTGTTTACTCGGAAACAAGTCCCATTGAATTCACTCTTTAGGGAGTTGAGTGAGATTTACTTCCTAATCCAAGCATTTAGGAGGGTTTGCCTAATTTCCCTATAGATTGTGGCTGGTGACTCTTTGGGTATCAGGTACAGCAGTGAAGTTTCATAGCAGTAGCTTTTGCTTGGGTAAGAAGGAAGCTAAAGGAAATCTGTGTAAAATGAGGGGAGTTAAAATCCATTCCTGTTTCTAATCCACTTTACGCGGGACCAAGCATAGGCAGAGATTTGCAGTGGATCCTACTGCTCTGACTGACATAGGAGATGTTGTTGAGCCCAGGTCATAGTTACTTGGAAGTAAAAAAGACTGAGTTTTAGGAAAAGGTAAGGAGCTTTCTAAGTGCTCTTAGTACCGACCTGGTCATGTAGTCTGTCCTATTATGTCTCCCACTAAATTGAATGGAGATTACTGCCTGGTAAATTCCGTGGGCCAAAATAGTGTAATGGTTTGAGCGTTGGACTAGGACACTGGGAGACTATGGTTCGACTCCCCACTCGGCCCAGTAAACCCACTGGGGTGACCTTGGTCAAGTCACACTCTCTCAACCTCAGAGGATGGCCAGGGCAAAACCCCTCTGAAGAATTCTTGCCAAGAAAACCTCTGGATAGGTTCGCCTTAAGTCAAAAAAGACTTGAAGACACCCAGCAACAACAATCAACAAATTCCGTATAGGTTTGGGCGCCGAGTCTAGAGCATGGAGAGCTGTGGGGACTTGGGAGGAGAGGACATCTATGTCCATGTCTTTCATAGGGATACATAGGTGTACACACACACACACACACACACACATATATATATATATATATAAATCCTGTTGTCCCCCGCCCCGATTGCTCTGCAGAGGGGCGGGCTACAAATAACATTTATTATTATTATTATTATTATTATTATTATTATCATATATGCCTCTGTATATAGACAGACAGAAAAGACGCACACCTAAGTTTCCTTGACTCTAACCTTCGCCCAATCCCACTTCATCCCGTTATTCCATCATTTCGAGGCCGAACACGGGGCAGGAATGAAAGAAGTCGAGTCTTGGGATGAAAAGAAGTGGGGTTTTGGCCCTTAGCCTTTATCGGAGGAAACTTCTTAGCCAGGCGCCGTCCCGCTCTTCTCCTCGGCCCCCCTCCATCCTTCAGCTCTGTTGCCTCCAAGCTGCGGGGCTGACAAGTTAGTCAGCTGAATCCAATTACGGCAAGCGGCATTTCATTTCGTTACGCGACAGGAATCGCTCTGGCTTGGAAGGAACTTCACCGAAAATTTCCATCATCTCTTTCTCTTTTTCTCTCTCTCTACCTGGGGGGGGCGGGGGGGCTGGGTCTGAAGGAGCCTCCAAGATCCCCTCTGCCCATATCTGCAAAAGTCCGTGGGGCAATTGCCCAGGCTGGGGAAAGGGCTCCGGGTCTTTGGGATCAGGCCCAGGGGTGACTTCCGTACCTAAAACGCGGGTCCTAGCCCCCCCTCCCCCCCAGCTTGTGAATATTGAATTTCGTTCACTTTTATTATTTCGTTTTGTCTTGGCTCTTCCTTCTCCTCCTCCTTCTTTCCCCCCTCTCCCACTCCTCCTGCCAAGACAACCGCCTTGTTTCTAATCAGCATTTCCTTCCCTTGCCTTATTGGTGCTGCAGACGGATCCAGAAGTCGATAATTAATTAGACACAAAATGAAAACTTACCCCGTTAATCAAGAGCGGGTAACAATGACTGGCTTTCGCAAATAATGATCCTGCTGCTCAGGCGCTTCTGGGAGGCTGCCCATAAAAAGAAAAAAGAAAAAAGAGAGAGAGAGAGAGAGAGGGAAAAAAAGCAGGCCACCGTCTCCCTTCCCCCAACTTTTCTTCTTAATACTGTACAAATAATAACTTATTTCTTCTAATGGTTTGGGACACCGGGTTTGGGAGTTGTTGTTGTTGTTTTTTAAAGTGGGGAGGCAGAGGGGAAAAATAAACCCAAATGCATCTGAGGAAGTAGACTTTAAGCCTACCAAAGCTCATGCTACCAAATTCTTTGAGTTAGTCTCAAAGGTGCTACGAGACCTCTCTGCATACTGCATACTGATTCTACAGACTAACACGGCTATATCTTTGAAATAAACCCCGTTAAAATTGACTTGTGCCCACGTGCATCTTAGGCATTCAAGGCGTTAGGGTTAGGATTAGGGTTAGCCATCCCTCCTTGCCCCAACATCATTTTGCTCACCCGACTGAAGGGAAAGGTGGCTCGGAAGGCAAGGAAGGCGAGCTTGCCTGGCTGGCTGGCTGGCAGCTGGGCTGAGGACAGGGAGAGCAGAGAAGGAAGCCGGGAGCTCGTTTTGGCTGCCAACTCTTGGAGGGGCCTTCCGCTGGTTGTTCATTAAGTGGTGAGTTATGGCTGCGCGAGGCAAAGGTCGTCGCAAAGGCTTAGGTTTCTTAGATATGCTCCTTTATAATGGCCTCGGCTTCATTCAGGGGAGATTCCTCATCCTCCCCCCCCCCCCGCAACCCTAAACACCAGGCACACACTAGTTCTGCCCATATCTGCAAAAGTCCTTAGCTGGCAGATTCAGATGTTCAAGGGGCACCTCTGTCCCAAAGATATAGAAGGAGATTCCCCCCCCCCCCGCCCCGGGAGTTGGTCATCTTTGAAATTATTT
Source organism: Phrynosoma blainvillii (assembly GCA_026167975.1). NCBI lineage: Eukaryota > Metazoa > Chordata > Lepidosauria > Squamata > Phrynosomatidae > Phrynosoma > Phrynosoma blainvillii. The sequence continues at coordinate 255,741,607 of JANUYF010000001.1, read as the reverse complement.
AGATATGCCTATGCCTCTCTCTATGCCTGCTCTCTCTCTCTCTCTCTCTCTCTCTGTCTCCTTCTCTCTCTGTCTCTCTCATTTTGTCGAGAGATTTTGTAGCACCTTTGAGAGTAACTGAAAGAAAGAAGTTGGCAGCCTGAGTTTTCTTTCCTAGACTTAAACCTACTTCTTCAGATGCATTTGGCTCTCTCATAGACGCCCATGCAGGCACAGCCAGCCAGGCACAGTTTGTGTGCCCCTTACCAGAAACCCGAAGGAGGTCTGCTAAGATGCTGGAAGGGGTGCAGTGGGCCATGGCCGGACTTTCCTTGGAGTGACTGACCTGCCCGGGCTCTTAACCACATCCAATGCATTATGGATGAGTCTCTGGGTATGGCGAGTGGGGTGTGTATGTGTGGGGTCTTCCTGCCCTCTTGACACACTGGTTGTGGGTCCAGTCTCAATCCTTCTCCTGGCCTTCTGGATCTGCCCCATGTATCTGTGGCTATCCTGGGGTACAGCCTTCGAGTCATCCAACCCACCCTTTTGGTGGGCATGGGGGGCGACTACAAAGTTACTGCTCCTCAGAACCAACCAACACCCCCCCCCCCCCCGTTTTGTGTTTTCCCTCCAGTCTCCACCAAACATATCACACCAGTAGAAGCATGGGAGAAAATCTACCCTTGCTCTGTAAATTGTTAGCCTGCTTTGGAAACGCTGTTGGGGAAGAGGTGAGGAAGAGAATGATATCCAAGCCACGGAGGCTTTTGCAATGGGCAGGTTCCGGAATTAAGTGGGATTTTAGGAAGGGCTGGGCCCACGAGGGTGCCTGGACTGGCATACTAGTACATTTGTCCTGTTTAAAAATCTGCCTCTGGCCCTCATGTTCTTGGTGCAATAGTTCACAACACTCAGGCGTCTTATTTTCAGCAGGGAAAGAAATAAATTCTTCGATTTTTAAGTCAAATAGTGCCGCGATCCTTGGTCCATTTACCTGGGAGGGCACCCTATTGAATGTTACAAAACGTGTGAGAGATTGTCTATGCCCGATACAGACGCTGTTTCTAAAGACAGCCATTTCTCAAGGCCAGGGCCCAAATGTGGGGCAGAGAAAAAGACAGAGGGACTTTCACTGACTGTTCCCTTTTTGTTTCAGGTACACCTCGCCGTTTTCTCCCACGGAAGCTGAAGAACCCCCTGAAAGTGTTGCAGATAAAATTCAAGAAAAAACGTCGTTGTGGTGAGTTGTCTCCCGCACCTGGCCTTCTGGATCTGCCCCATGTATAATAATTGTATAATATTTGTATAATATTTGTCGTGCCTCCATTCCTTTCCACTTCTTCTCCACAGTGCAGTTTAGTAACGGGGGAGTATTTTAAATGAAAAACAAAAAGGGGGGGAAATTCCAGGCGACTGGTCGATTTTCAAACGTTTGTTAATATTCCTTGGCTTAAAACAAAACAAAACAAAACACTTGAGTTACATAGAGAGGAAAGGTTATGGCCATAAAGGGTAGCAGAACTGATACTCCTGTTAGGTCGCTTCAGGAGATCATTTTTGAAAGTGGGGGCGAGGATAGCAAAAGCCTTTGAATCAAATGATAGGCCACAACGATGCCAATCGGGTCCCACAAAACTAGATACTATCCTTCCAGTGACCGTCTCCTGGTGTCCAGTCAAACGCAGAAGGAAACTATGACCGAAGGTGATAGCAGGTACTGGAATGCCTGCCACTGGAACCAATTTGGCTTTTTAAAAAAGCGCTTGGTTAGTGGGTCCTTTGAGTATGTTTACTAAGACCATAACTGTGTTGTCAACTGTGGGTTGCTGGAAGCAAAGAGTTGGCTGGGAGGGGAGAGGAAGGAGAAAGAAAGAAAGAGACAGCAGACACACAGACACTATTTATAAGGCAGGCTCCCAAGGTACAAGCTCATAACAACGAATACACAACCGCTTCTGCCAACCTGGCACCGATAGCCAAATGACACAGTGGGGCCTTGATAGGATATGGCAGTTATGCTCTACTTCCATCCATCACCCATTTCTCTCCAGCCAGCCTTCCCCCACAAAAAAGGAATCGCTTATTCCAGAGATTGCCTTCCCCTTCCTTCCTCCCTTCTCTTCTTCCTTCTGTCTCTCCTTCCTTCCCTCTCCTCTTTCTCCCTTCCTTCCTTCCTTCCTTCCTTCCTCCACTCCTTCCTCCTTTCCTTCTTTCACCCCTTCCTTCTTCTCTTTTCTTCTCTCTTCTGTTCCTCCCTTCCTCTCTTGTCTTCTCTCTTTTCTTTCTTTCTTTCTTTCTTTCTCCCTCCCTCCCTCCCTTCCTCCTCTCCTCTCCTTCCTTCCTTCTTTTTTCTCCTTTCTTGTCTTCCCTCTTCTCTTCTCTTTCTCCCTTCCTTCTCTTCTCTTCTCTTTTCTTCTCTCTTCTCTTTCTCTCTCCTTCCTCCTCTCCTTCCTCCTCTCCTTCCTTCCTTCTCTTCTCTTCTCTTCTCTTCGCTTCTCTTCCCTCCCTCCTTCCCTTGTCCAGCCGTTCAACACCCTCGAGGCCTGTCTCCCCTCCACCACCGCCACCATCACACTGCAAAGGCCTCTTCGCTCCGCAGAAAAGTGGCTTTCCGAGACCCAAACGAGCCGCTGCTGCTGCTGGTGGTAATGGTGATGGCGCTGGTGATGGTGGAAGGGTTTTCTTTCCCAGTAGGCGACCCTCAGCTGTGCCTCTGTCTCTGGGGCCGTGTGTGCAAAGGAGACCGGCGTGGGCCTTTTATATAAACCGCTTGCAGGAGGGCAAGAGAAGCAGGGCTCTTGGCGTGTTTTTGCAGACGGGGCCATTCTTTCCCTCCCACGCAGCCTGTTTTACACATAGCCGGGCCCAGGTCTTTTCTTCTTCTTCCCTCTCCCTCTCCCAGTCCTCCTCCCTCCTCTCTCTCTCTCTCTCCTTCCTGCCTTCCTTCCTTCCTTCCTTTCTTCCTTCCTTCCTCCCCCCCCCAATTCCTGGCTTTCATTCCTCGCCGGAGCGTTTCGCCAGCGAGTCATAAATTTTGCTCCCACGGGAGCCTGACAGGTGCATTGATATGCGCTGGGAGAACCCCGGCTGCTTCCTAACCCTCCTCCGGCCCCTCTGACTGCCTTTTATTTATTCGGGATCATATTAGATATTGATTCCCCAGCAGAATTAAGTGTGGTGGGCGCATTAGCAGAGAGGACCGGCTTCGTATGAATATGTGGGTTGCGGGATCGGATCGAAACCAATTCGCACGACCCGGGAACTTGTCAGGACGAAGCGGAGGAAGGCTCTTTTGGGATGTGTTTGTGTTGTGGAGGATCATGGTTGTTGTTCCCCTGCCGACACGTGTAGTGTTGTGTTGTGTTGTGTTTTGTTGTGTTGTGTTGCGTTGCGGAAGGGGGCAGAGAGAAGGAAAGGAGGAGAAAAGGAAGAAGTCGCATCTCTTGAACCCAGCCCCCTCTAGACTCACTTTGATTTCTTGAGATTATTGTTTGGAATAGGTTGAGAGAGGAGGGGAAACAAAGGGATCCATTACTCTCTGCCTCGTGGCGCAGCGGTTCAGAGAAGGTTAAACTTCTGGAGATCCTTGGGAAGGAAATCCGAAACACAAGACAAGGATACTTTGGGGCTTCCTTCGCCTCAGCCTCCCACGCTGCCTGTTAACAATTTGGGCCTCCCTTGCCAACGGAGATTTAGCGTTGGCTGCGACAAAACCACAACCGCACACCGGCTTTAGACCGGATGACATCCTGGCAAAGCAAAACGAAACAAAAACAAACAAAAATAAGGAAAAGGGAGGGAAAAAAGAAAAGAAAAGTGGAAGGGTTTTGTTTTGTTTCCAGACCAAAAAGAAGAGGGAAGTGTGAGTCTGCGTGTGTGTGTGTGTGTGTGTGTGTGTGGTGGGGAGATCTAAAAGATGAGCCACCAAACAGTGGAGCATTGTCCATGTGATTTATGGCCCTTTGCCTCTTTTTAAGGTTCAAGCAGAGTTCACAAGCAGTTGGTATTTCAGAAAAGAAATAAAGCTTCTCAGTTTTGCTGCAAATATTGCCTCTCAAGGCCGGGTGGGTCGTTTGCCCAGACCTGGTTTTAGTGAATGAAACGGTCCTGAATGCCGGGTTGGTGGCTTGGCTTGGAATAAACAAAAACCATTCCGAGGAGGCCGCCACGAAGCTGTAAACAGTTGATTTTGATAGCTCATAGGTTCTCGTTTGGGAATAACTAAGTCCTTAAACTCTATTAATGCGTCGATAAATGAAAGGTAATCCTGGCCCTCCTGTTGTTCATCCTCCCTCTTTGCCTCCCCTTTTGTTTCTCAACAAAATCCTAGCACCGCCTAAGCGTTTGGTCTCACTTTGCAGAACTGTGCATGTGTGGGCAGATACATGCATCTAGAAACCAAGCCCCATTCTTCATGTGCTAAAAGTGAGCTGTAGTCCAGAAAAAACCCTGCCAAAATAAATCTCCCTGTTTTGAAGGTGCCACAGGACTTGGTTGTTTTTGATGCAAAAGAGTCACCCCTCTGGAAGTTCTCACAATATTTTATTTCTCTAAGTGTGTGTTGTACATTGAAACAGGCATTCCAAACATGCAAACATTTTTTCCTTAGCTAATTATTTCAACGTTTATTTTATTTCAAAGTTTTTTAAAAAAAGGTTAAAGATGCATACTTCTAGTCACAGAAAATGTGACTAAAGATTCTACTTTCCCCCCTGTTTAAAATTCAGAAGGAACATTTGTAAACTTCCTAAAGGCGCTGGAGTATTTGTAGGTTAAATTTAAGGTAGCAAATTATGACAAAGATAGGAAAACAGAACCAATTAAGAATATTCAAATGACAAATATGATGTGTGCTGATTAAGCTACACCCATGAAGTCTGTAAATTATTGCTGAGAAAGCCTCAACTAACAAAGCAAAATAAAGATATTAGACCAGTACCACTATTTATATGACTTTGTGAAGGCACAGGGATTCATTATTGTCATGGTGGTGATGAAGAGGCAATCCTTTTCAAAGGATTTTGCATGAGTGGGTTATGTGACCCTAAGATAATTCATTTGGGGGTAAACATTCCAGATCCTAGTCAGCCTACCCTTTCCAAATTTTAGTAACATCTATTCCTGGGAATAAATAGGGACTGTGAGTTGTATCAGATATAAATAAATGAGAAGCTTGTCTTTGAGTTAAAGCTGGGATTGGTAACTGTGATAGATCTGCCCTGGAACATATCTCTGAAACCTTCCCCAGGCGGAATGGATTGCCAAAAAATGGGAAAGGGGAGCCCAAACTGAAAGACTACTTCTGGTTTCATATATGCATCGTCCCTCCTGGAGCGATGATTCACTTTTCTTTTGGTTAGAAAAAAGTGCAGCCTGGTGAGCCTAGCACTGTCAAGATCTATGAAAAAATATCACTGGGAGCCGCATCTGGACACCCTTGTGATAAAAAGATTATACCCTTATAAATTTCATTGGGTTGAATTGTACTTCCATCCAAGGGAGTGTGAATAGGACTGTGTGGTGGTGGTGATGCAGGGAGGGAAGCCCCATAAAACTCAGCAGAATATCTAAATAAACAGACATGAGCTTGGGATGCTGGGAATTCATTTTAACTGGAACCAATTGGATCTTATTTCTACAGGAATTATTTCAGATATGAATAATTAGAGGCACAGTTATCACTAACTGTCAGTTTCATTTCTCTTCTTAGGAGATGATTCACTTTAGAGAATATTTTTTCTGGATGGTTCTGCCCTAAACACTTCATGCAAAAGTAAATGCCATTGGCTTAAGCTACAATTAAATGTATTAGGTATTTGGTACAGGACACTTCAAGTACAGACTGGTATGCATCTATCTGTTATTAATGTACTGAATTTGAATTCTGATCTTCCTCCAAGGTACATAAGGTGGCATACACTCTGTACTGTTTTACCACTACAAAATCTCTACATGGTAGGTTATATTTGGATGTAGTGGCCCAATGTAACAAAGTAAGCTTCCTAGATGAGTAGAGATGCAACCCAAATCTTATCTCTATCTAAGTTCATAACTGCACTCACTACACCGAACATGAAAAGTATATGCTAATATATTTTTGCTAAAGAAGAACTAAAAACAAACTGAGGCATGCAATGGAATCGATCAAGCAAACCCAGAAGACTCTTTTGTCCCTTCCAACATCTAAAAAACACAAGCACATATGGGAACTAGCATAAACACCACATTCATAGTATATTATTATTAATATGAAGGACTGTCTCTTGTTCACTGCAAATTTCCTCCCATGTTTTCTGGATAAATGAATGTGAGTTTTTCCAGTGCAAATTGTAGAAATTGTCTGTTAAACTTTAGCAAAATGTTAAGTCAAAATATCCCTTGGCTGAAAAATCTACAAAGACAAGGAGACAACTAAGGTAGCTGACCTAAGTATTTCTTCTTTATATTGCAAATGAAAGTTATTGAATGCCCTTAGTTACACTTTAACTTCTTAGAAATCTTCCCAGGAAAAACAAAACGAAACACCAAGAGACAGGATTTACAATAGAGATGGAATTTTCTCTGGTTTTTCAGGTTTCAATTCTGGTTCAATCCATCATGTCATTCCTAGCTTGCAAACACTCCTGCGCATGTGTGACTTGAGGAAGAAGGGAGGAGAGACAAGAGCAAGGAGAGGGAGAACAACAATAAAAGCACCAACAAAAATGTTGGTTAATATTTATACCAGAAAGTAGCACAGAGATGAAAACCGAGGACCAAGAAATACTTGAATAAAACTAAAAAATAAATAATAATATAATGAAAGGAGCTGAGGGGATTTTTGTTGAATTATTTTTTTAAAAAATCAAAACAAAGAAACAATAAGAATGTGTTGATAAACTGTAGGCTAAAAAATAAGATTCAGGATAGCTTTGAAAGCTATTTTAAATTGTTTATTTACTGTTTTTGTATTTTGTGATTTTAGATTGTATGCCTTTGGCAGGTTTTATGTTGTTTTGATTCTGTAAAGGACCATGCAAAATTTACAGTGCGATATAAATAAACACTAATAATAATAATAATAATAATAATGATCCAAATTATAAATTTATCTTGTTAAAGGTGTCTCTCTCTCTTTCCTTCCTTAAACTCTGTGTATTGGGGTAGATGAATTGGCATGACTTTGAAACAAATTCAAGCAATATTTCCCATCAAGTTCTGAAAAATTGTCCATAAAGACTCTGTTTTTCAGGAAAACATCAGGAAGGTGGGTTGGGACACCTTACTTCTTCTTAGCCTAAATCAACACAGTTGAGATGATAAAACTCAGAACCAATGCTCTTTCTGCTCATCTGAGATCTGTTTATTCTATACGGGATTAAATTTGGATAGTGACTTTCTTGGGTTTCGTAGTGTCTCACACTGCCACCATACACAATTTTATTATTTCAGAGATCTGAACTTCCTGTTGAATGTGGTTGGCAATGAAGTGTGTAAGAATGCAACATTCAAGCCACTCTTGATTCTGAATTACTCCCGTTACATTATATAGTTGGAAGAGAAGCCAATTAACTTCAACTGAAACTGAGTCAGTTAATTGTGTTTAGGGATGGGATACAAAGAATTAATAGCTGGACATCCTGGTATATTTTTTGAGGTAGAGAGGGTAGAGAGAATATTGATGGCAGGGCAGTGAGAGCACTAGTGACTGGTGTGAATCCTGTATTTTCACATGTGCATATAAGAAATGGTGTGCAAGGATGCAGCCTGAGAATTGCAAGCCAGGCCATAATATGCAAGTGTGTGAGACTTTTTTCATGCAGGGGAAGGAAGGCAGAAGAGGAGCAAAGATGAGGAAGACTTTAGTCAAATGTTAGTCTGGAAGGTGACAATCAGGAACAAAAGAGAAGAGGCCATATAAGGATTTCTGCTCTTTGAGTCCATGTATGTGTTTGTCATGATGTGTAGGTGTCAAAGAAGCATGAAGAAGAGGGACTGTGTGCCAGAACTGATGATCAGGAATCTCTAGTTTGTGGCTTTCCTTGTACCTTTGAAGAGTTGGAAGGTTGTGTGTCTGACACTAGTCGCTGGATACATACATGTGTGTAAAAGAGATAAATGAGCCCAAACTCTTGCATGTTATACAGTACTATACTTTAGCATGAACAAATGGATTCCCAAGATCACGTGTAACTGTTACTTAAAAAAAAAAACATACTTAAAAAAAAACAAAAACATATTGGAGGTAGTCCTGTTGGCCATACAGCAAAGTACAATAACATCCAAAATCCACAAAACAGTGATACCTTTATTGGCCAACCAAAATACACATAATACATAATGCAAGCTTTCAAAACTTCATTGGTTTCTCCTTCAGGCAAAGGTGCTAAAAATCCAACAAGAGAAAGGGAAAAATGACAATGTTGTAGTCATAGGTCTACATTTTGTTGAGATGTTGTTATATTTGTTCTTAGTTAAGATGGTAGGGAGGGATCTCTATGTAGATAGAGGCCATTCCTCCCTTTTGGCCATGCAGGTTCTAGGAGACAAAGGCTTGTAAACTCCAGGAAATAGAATTTAAAGTCCCATGTACCTAGGAAATGGTTCAGATATAGGTACACAACCAGAAGGATTGAGATCTTGTATGATAAATATCTCCTGCGCTTGGCTTTTGTGTGTACTATACATTGCATTCAAAGATCTGCATATGGCCTTAAAAAGTCATCCAAGTAATATGACTGTGGACTAAAACATGGCTGAGCTTGAGGGGTTGTTCCTGAGCCTGTGAAGAAGAGAAACTGTATGAGGGCCTGGGAAAAGGAGGCTGCTTCTCTGTACAGTTAAATTGGGAGCAGTTGCCTGGCCAGGGTGACCAAATGTTCTCACTGCAAAGGAGGACAAGGCACCGCAAAATGGAGGGCACTCAAGAAAAATGTAGGGCATGATCAAATAAAAGCTAAAAACACACACAGTTGGGCCTCCATTTCCACAGATTCCTTTTCCACAGATTCAAGTATCCATGGCTATAAACCGAAAAGCAAACCTTGATTTTGCCATTAAGAGACACCATTCTACTATTTTCTTGTTGTTAACTGCCCTCCAGTTGACCCTGACTCATTGCGACCCTGTGGTTGAGACATCTCCAAGACCCCCATCCTCCACTGCTCTGCTTAGGTCCTGTAAACTCACACTCCTGACCTCCTTAATAGAGTCCATCCATTTAGCATGAATGCAGCCTTCCTCTCTTTCTACATCCCGCCATCTTTCCTAGCATTATTGTTGTTTTCCAGAGAGTCCTCTCTTCTCATGATATATCCAAAGTAGAACAGCCTCAGTTTTGTCATCCGGGCTTCCAGGGAGATTTCTGGCTTGATCTGTTCTAGGACCCATTCATTGTATTTAATGGGACAAGAAAATCCACAGATTTTGGTATCCCTGGGGGTCCCAGAACCAAACCCCAGTGGATACCAAGGGCCCACTGTAAATATAAATCCATGCTTCTGAGCAACGATCAGAATGGAGGACCTTTTGGAATTCCTCCTGTGCAGAAGGCCGAAATGTCTTGGAAAAGGGGGACCTCTGGTTGCCCTTTGCCTAGGGCTCCTCTTTGTGGGTGAAGGGAGTGGGAGACTAAGAAAGCCCCAGTCCAATAGGGGCTCCAGGAGGTCCCCCATTTCCCCCCTTCCAAGCCCCCCAGCCCTTCTTTGTTATAGGTGATCTTAACTGTTTTATTTATGGAGTGTGGTGGAGTCTCCTTCTTTGGAGGTTTTTAAACAGAGGCTGGATGGCCCATCTGTTGCGGGCCGGTGGGTGTGTGCTTTGATTGTGACTTCCTGCACGGCAGAATGGGGTTGGACTGCATGGCGTTTGAGGTCTCTTCCAACTCTTTGATTCTCTGGTTCTAAGTTTTTATTGTAATATTTTTTGAAATTTGTGTGTGTGTGTGTGTTTTAAACTTGTGAGCCGCCTTGGGTCACTTCTGGGAGAAAGGCGGCATACAAATGACATTAATGATGATGATGAGATGATGATGATAATATGATGATGATGATATGATGTTGATGATGATAAGATGATGATGAGATGATGTTGTTATTGATGATGATGAGATGATGATGATGATATGATGTTGATGATGCTAAGATGATGATGATGATGATGATGATGACATGATGATATGATGAGATGATGAAGATATGATGTTGATGATGATAAGATGATGATGATGAGATGATGATGAGATGATGTTGTTATTAATGATGATATGATGATGATATGATGTTGATGATGATAAGATGATGATGAGATTGTTGTTGTTGTTGTTGATGATGATGATGATGATTTCTCCCTCCCCTCCCCTCCCCTCCCCGAATGCCCTTCCTCCCTCCTTCTCCCCCGGCCTTCCTCCCCTCCAGGTGTCCGCTGCCACCGCCGCGAGGGGCCGTAGCCCGTGTCCGGCGGAGTCAGGCCAGGCCGGGGGAGGCTTCGTGGTGGGGCGCCGGTGGTCAATGTTATTTGAGCGGGCCCCCGAGGCCTTGGCAACCTCCGAGCCCAAGATGCAGAAGGCCGCCTACTACGACAACGCCGCCGCCGCCGCCGCCGCGCTCTTCGGCGGCTACGGCGGCTACGGCAAAGCGGACGCCTACGGCTACCCGTCGGGGCCGCAGCCCTACGCCCAGCAGCCGGCCCTGGACACCGACTACCCGGCCTCGGCCTGCTCCCTCCAAGGCCCCGCCGCCCCGCTCCGGGCCCCGAGCCACAAGAGCCCCGACCACCTCGGCGGAGGCAGCTGCATGCGCCCCGTCGGGGGAAGCCAGGCGCCGCAGGGCATCGGGGAGACCCACCACCAGCAGCAGCAGCAGCAGCAGCAGCCACCACAACCACAACCACAACCACAACCACAGCAGCAGCAGCAACAGGCGCAGCCGCCCTCGCCCTCGCCGCCCTCCAACAACGCTGCCCACGCGGTGCCCGCCAAAAAGGGCAAAGGCGGTGCCAGCGCCTCGGGGGGCTCCTCGGCCACCATCAGCAAACAGATCTTCCCCTGGATGAAGGAGTCCAGGCAGAACTCCAAGCAGAAAAACAACTGCGCCCCCGCAGGTACTTCCACGGGGCTCACACACACACACACACACACACACCCCGCGCCTGCCTTTGCTTTTGCTCCTTTTCGTTGATTGGTTTTTGGACCCCCTCCTCCCAGAATCCCCTATGTCCCCAGGCTGCCTGGGGGATCCTGGGAGGTGCAGTCCGAAAACAACCACAACCACAACGCAATATGTAAACAGACCTTACAGGGGTAGGCAACCTTTCCCCTTTAAGGGCCGAGGGACTTCAGCTCCCAGAAGCCTCAGCCATGTTGGCCAATAGCTCCTGGGATTCTGGGAGCTGAAGTCCCTCGGCCCTTAAAGGGGAAAGGTTGCCTACCCCTGTATGTAGCACCTTTGAGATTTGGGACTGCTCCACCCAGAATCCCCTATGTCCCCAGGCTGCCTGGGAACTAGGAACCTGTCTCTCTCTCCCTTCAAGTCGATTTATGGCGACCCCATGAATTTCATAGAGTTTTCTTAAGCAAAGAATACTCAGAGTTTCTTCCTCTCATATAGCCTACAGCATCTGGCATTTGCTGATGGTCTCCCATTCAAGTACTAACAACCACAACAACCACAACACAGTATGTAAAGAGACCTTGTAACACTTTTGAGATTTGGACTGCTCCACCCAGAATCCCCTATTTTCCCAGGCAACATAAGGGGGATCCTGGGAGGCACAGTCTGAAAACAATCATAACAACCACAGTACATAAAGAGACCTTGTCACACCTTTGAGATTTGGATTTCTCCACCCAGAATCCCCTATGTCCCCAGGCTGGCAGGGGGATCCTGGGAGGCGCAGTCTGAAAACAACCACAACAGCCACCACAACACAGTATGCACAGAGGCCTTGTAACACATTTGAGAGTAACTGAAAGAAGTTGGTAGCATGAACTTTCCTAGAGTTATTTATTTATTTATTTATTTCACTTCTACCCCTCCCGCTTTCTCCCAAAAAAGGGACCCAAGGCAGCTCACAAGATAAAACATTATTAAAATGTCACAACAAAAATGTAAAAAACAATTAAAAGCATCTAGTTAAAATAGTATAAAATCAATACAAAAACATACAAAAGTTAAAAATGATAACTAAACACACACACACACCATATTAAAAAAAAAGCACCCTGTCCTGATTATATGTTTAAAAGCCTGCTTAAATAAAAATGCTTTTGCTCCCTGGTGAAATGCAAAGAGGAAGGGGGGGGGGGAGGGGGAAGTCTACTTCCTCAGATGCATTTTGGTATGGCATAAGGAAACTCCCCCACCCCTCACAGGGTGACCAGATATCATAACCACAAAGGAGGACCAGGTAAAATGTAGGACATCCAATAAAAATGTAGGGCATGACCGAAGAAAAGCTACATGCACTCATATAACTATAAATTCATGCTTCTTAGTCATGCTCAAAATGGAGGACGTTTGGGAATTCCTCCTGGACAGAAAGTTGAAATGTTGATCATGTCCGGGAAGAGGAGGATATCTGGTCACCTTGCCCCTGGATCACACCAATAGTGATCCTTCTAACTATGTAGATGCCTCCAGAAATCTTGCAAGTGAGTTATGAAGGCAGCAGCCCTGTCCAGGTTGTTACTTGCCAGCCTCTGCCATCCAAAAGGAAGCCCTTTGAACTTATAAGTACCAGTTGGCCCAGGGGGCTGGTCCTCACAGATAGACTTTCCTCAGTTAAAGTATCTGTTCCTTTTTTGAGGCCTTTAAACAAGCACTTGCATTTCATTTTGGGAAACAAATTCCATACACTCTCTCCCATGTGAATGATCTCAAGATGTTTCTGCCGCCTCTGGAGGTCAGTCCCTTGGGGAAGGCTGCTCCTCCACTTGCTGAATTCATCTTTAAAGTTCAGGCAGCCAGAGCTGGAGTTGCACAGGACTCTTCCTTGTCACCTGTCGAAAGCAGTTGGGAGGGGGCCAGGTGACCCACCCCTGCCAAATTTATCCATGGAAGAAGAGTGTTGGAGGCATTTAGGTGGCCTGACAAAACAAGATATGCTAGAAGACGTTTTCTGGCCCCACTTATCCTCCCCTTCATTTTATTGCCCTCCAGCATTCCTCCTGAAGCTAAATTCTCTGTGATTTCAGAGTTACCCTCCCCCGAGTTTCATAGAGAATTTCCCAGAGCGGAGTGTGGGGAGAGCCTAAGTAAATGGAGACATCTTTCACTGGCCCAGCTTGGCTAAATGCATTTGAGAAGGTGAAACCAGTAGCCAGCCAAGTGAGGCCAAATTAGGAACCTGTCTCTCTCTGCCTTCAGTCGCCTCTCGACTTATGGCAACCCCATGAATTTCATAGGGTTTTCTTAAGCAAAGAATACTCAGAGTTTCTTCCTCCCATATAGCCTACAGCAGGGGTAGGCAACCTTCCCCCTTTAAGGGCCGAGAGACTTCAGCTCCCAGAAGCCTCAGCCATGTTGGCCAATAGTCCCATGTTGGCCAATAGCTCCTGGGATTCTGGGAGCTGAAGTCCCTCGGCCCTTAAAGGGGAAAGGTTGCCTACCCCTGGCCTACAGCATCTGGCATTTGCTGATGGTCTCCCATTCAAGTACTAACTAGGGCTGGCCCTGCTTAGCCTCCAAGATCAAGTGGAACTTGGTGCCTGTAGGGTATTTAGCCCCTGAAAGAAATGTAGGCATAAATAAATTCTATGCCCCACAAACCAAAGGAGGTCTCCACACTGCGAAGTCTTATTGAAAAATGAGTGCTCACTCCTGCTTACATAAGGAGGCTCTTCAGATGTCCCACAGTGAGCTGTGCTTGAAAATAGTTCATTTAGAATTAATGTTTTTTGGAAGCTTTTAGGCGTGAGGAGTGTAGGCAAGAAAAGTAGGGAGTGAAGGGGAAGTTTGTTTGTTTGTTTATGGCATTTGTCTACTGGCTGTCAACCCACCAGGGTCGGTGTGGGCTTCCTTCCTCTCTTGTCCTTAATCAGGCAAGGTGTTAGTTTTTCAAAGTCTGTTGCCAAATGCTCTTTATTATAAGAGATCTCTTTTCCTCTTTTAAAAGAAGGCCTTCTCTTGTCAGAGTGCAAGGGAGTGATGCCAGGGACCAATGGATTTGTCGATTGTTTCCACAGATCCCACCAATTTAGAATACAGTGGCTTCAAACTTACTGTTAGACCCAGCAAGGGTAAACCCATTCAAGCACTGATTCAGTGGGCCTAGTCTATTTAGGATTTATCTAACAGAATTACTGAATAGAATTCAAGCCAATGGCTGTAGGTTATGTTAGATTATATCAGTTTCCATGAAATTAAAGACCCTTGTGGTGTAGTGGTTTGAATGCTGGTCTCTGGACTTTGGAGAAGAGGGTTCAAATCCCATGAAAACCCACTGGATGATCTCCTTCGGGAGGCAAAGGCAACCTCCCCCCATGAACAAATTCTGCTAAGAAAACTCCATATTTGGGAATGGGGTCGCTATGTGTGTGCATGTGTGTATGTTGTGTGCCTTCAAGTAGTTTCCTAAGGCGAACAAATCATGGGGTTTTCCTGGCAAGATTTGTTCAGAGAAGCTTTGCCATTGCCATCCTCTGAGGCTGAGAGCTTATCACTTGTCCAAGGTCACCCAGTGGGTTTCATGGTTGAGATGGGACTCGAACCCTGGTCTTCAGAGTCGTAGTCCAACACTCAAACAAAAGACACACAAAACCAAATTCCTCCTGCCTTATTAAATCGACCGTGAGAAACGGTGTAAGGATAGGAAGAAGGAGGGAGGGAGAAGGACATACAGACATGGGCCCCTCTAGCCATTCTGGGAGGACAGCCTTTCTCCCAATCCCATCTCCAAAGGGGAGGCCTTTTGTCCCCCACATGTGTGTGGCCTGCTTACGGTGACTGTGGCTGCATCTGCACTTCAGAAACAATACAGTTTGACCCCCCCCTTTAACTGCCATGGCTCAATGCTATGGAATTCTGGGATTTGTAGTTTTGTGTGAGATATTTAGCCTCCTCTGTCAGAGAGCCACAAGAAAGAACAAATCCCACAGTTCCATAACACTGAGCCACGGCAGTTAAAGCGGTGTCGGCCTGGGTTATTTCCGCAGTGCGGATGCAGCCTCTGTCTCCTCAGAGCCCATCTTGGCTCGACTGGAACATTTCTAGCAAGCGGGGGGGGGAACCCCACAAATGTCGGGGTGTAGATGTGATGGCATTTCTACCCTTTATTTTAAAAAAAATCGCCTGAAGTTTAGGGGAAAGGGGGGCGAGAAAGTGAGTCCAGCCATGCCTCCTTCCCTGGACGGCTGGTCTTTTGGCGATCTCGAAATGGCTGCCGGCTTTGGAAGGCAAGAGGGAGAGGGAGAGGGAGGTTGCTCTGGATGGGGCTCTTTCTGCCTCTCCCCCCCCCCTGGGAATCCCTTCTTTTCGGTGCCCCCCCTTCCCTTCTCCTTCTCCTTCGAGATAGATAATAAACGCGCCTGGGTTTCGCAGCCACAGCAGCTCTATTGTCTCCAGACTCCTTCTGAGGCCTTTTGGGTCTCCTTCGTGGTTGGGGCCAACCTAGAGACTCTTCCCAGGGTTTGTCAGGCATCGATCGCCTCCTCCAATTAAATGCCATGATTTACAGCTCTCCTGCCTGGAACTGTAACTTTCCTAGCCCTCTGAGGACCCCGGAGCTGAGGTTCCCTGCTGAGAAGGTGGGGAGGGCTAAGACCGGTCTCCTTTTACACATGGGGAGGAGAAAGAGGAGGCCAGGACTTCGATAGCAAGACTGGCTCCAAAAAACGAATACATATTAGTTTAAAAATCCGATTGAATCGAAGGATTTGGTGAGAAGGGTCACTTTGTTTCCCCTCTTCCTAATTCTCCTCTTGCCAACTGATCTCCAGTAATTTATTAAGATTGGGAGCGGAGCAATTGGGGAGGAGTGTTTTCTCATCCAGTTTTCACTTCACTTTGAATTCTCGACTTCCCTTTTTCAAAGAGATAGTAAAGGCTGGTGGGTGTGTGAATGGAGGGGAGGAGGAAATGGTTCCCACTTGCTGGAGGAGAATAAAAATAACCATCCAAGCAAAACACCTCTGAACGAATCTTGCCAAGAAAACCCCACGATAAGGTCGCCATAAGTCGGAAATGACTTGAAAACACATAACAATAACAACAAAGGGTGTGTGTGTGTGTGTGTGTGTGTGCGCCTGCCGGGTGACCAGATATGTCCTCACTGCAGAAGAGGACCAGGCACCGCCAAATGTAGGACATTCCAAGAAAAAAAATGGAGTTGACCCAAGATAAGCTCAAAACACTCACAGAAGTATAAATTCGTGCTTCTCGGTCTGCTCAAATTGGAGGACATTTTTGAAATGCCTCCTGGACAGAACGGTTGACATGTAGGACATGCCCTGGAAAAGGAGGACGTGTCTGGTCACCCACTGTGCGTGCCCTTAGTGGTTGACGATGCCCGAGGAGATTCCACACAAAAAGTGGGCATAATATCCATTTATACAGATCTGGCGCTGGGTAAATGGCTCGATTCGAACAGAGGGATGATCGCGTTCTTTCCCTGTGTGTGGTGTGTGTGTGTGTGCATTTGTCATACGGGCACCTCTGCCTTCCACAAGCCCAGAATGTCGAAAGCATTGTAAATCAACTAACCCCCCTCTTTTCTTTCTTCTTTCCATCCATCCATCCATCCATCCTTCCCTTCCTTCCTTCCTTCCTTCCTTCCTTCTCTTTCTTTCTTTCTTTCCTTCCTTCTCTTCCTTTTTATTTATTTATTTCTTTTTTCCTTCCTTCCTTCCTTCCCTCCCTCCTTCTTTTTCTTTCTCTCTTTCTCTCTTTTCCTCTTCCTTCCTTCCTTCCTTCCTTTCCCCCCTCTTTTTTCATTTCTTCCTTCTCTTCCTCTTTCTTTCTTTCCCTCTCTCTCTTTTCCCTTCCTTCCTTCCTTCTCTTCCTCTTCCTCTTTCTCTCTCCCTCTTTCTTTCTTTCTTTCTCTCTTTTTCCTCCCTCCCTCCCTCCCTCCTTTCTCTTCCTCTTTCTTTCTTTCTTTCTTTCTTTCTTTCTTTCTTTCTCTCTCTCTCTTTTCCCTCCCTCCCTCCCTCCCTTCTCTTTTTCTTTCTCTCTTTTCCTCCCTCCCTCCCTCCCTCCCTCCCTTCCTTCCTTCTCTTCCTCTTTCTTTCTTTCTTTCTTTCTTTCTTTCTTTCTTTCTTTCTCTCTCTCTCTTTTCCCTCCCTCCCTCCCTCCCTCCCTCCCTCCCTTCTCTTTTTCTTTCTCTCTTTTCCTCCCTCCCTCCCTCCCTCCCTGCTTCCCTGCCTGCCTCCTTCCCGGACAGGAGGGGAGAGCTGCGAGGCCAAGAGCCCCCCGGGGCCGTCGTCCTCCAAGCGGGTCCGGACGGCCTACACGAGCGCGCAGCTGGTGGAGCTGGAGAAGGAGTTCCACTTCAACCGGTACCTGTGCCGCCCGCGCCGCGTGGAGATGGCCAACCTGCTGAGCCTGACCGAGCGGCAGATCAAGATCTGGTTCCAGAACCGGCGCATGAAGTACAAGAAGGACCAGAAGGCCAAGGGCGTGCTGCACTCGCCGGCCGGCCACTCGCCCCCGGACCGGAGCCCACCGCTCGGCGGAGGCGGCCACGGCCTGGCCTTCGCGGGCCCGCTGGCCGCTTCTCTGGGCGGCGGCTACGACGCGCCCTCGCCGCCCTCCTTCGCCAAGCCCCAGCAGAGCATGTACGGGCTGGCGGCCTACACGGCCCCGCTGAGCAGCTGCCTGCCCCCCCAGCAGAAGCGCTTCCCGGGGGCGGGCGCCGACTACGAGCCCCACGGGCTGCAGCAGGCGGGCGGCGGCGGCGGCGGGGGCTTCGGCAACCCGCCCCCGCTGCAGGGCAGCCCCGTCTACGTCGGGGGCAACTTCGTGGACTCCATGCCGGCCTCCGGGCCCATGTTCAGCCTCGGGCACCTCTCCCACCCGTCCTCGGCCAGCGTGGACTACAGCTGCGCGGCCCAGATCCCGGGCAACCACCACCACCCGGGACCCTGCGACCCCCACCCCACCTACACGGACCTGACCTCTCACCACACTTCTCAGGGAAGGATCCAGGAGGCCCCCAAACTCACCCATCTGTAGGGGCAGACTGCAGTGGGAACCCACTCAGAAAAAAGACACACACACACACACACACAGAGAGAGAAAGAGAGATGGAGATGGAGATGGAAATGAAATGTAACGGCGTTTAAATTACCTCACTTTTTTCCTAACAGTATAATTACTTTGAGTACTCTGAGTATTAGTGGCTATTATTATTATTATTATTATTATTATTATTATTACTAATTTGCAGGGAGTGTTCCCCAGCAACCGCATGATTCGCATCCTGTTTGTTTCTTTGGCAACTAGTCCCTGGAAATGATTTGCCTTTTGTTCTCTTCCCCGCCCCCAGTCTCAAAGCATAACAGTGCAATATCCTTTTCTTTTTTCTTTTCTTCTTTTTTTAAATAAAATAAATTAATTGATTAAAACATCCCCACAAGGGAGTAATAATAATGGGGTAATGATTTACAGAGAGAAGGTAAGTTGGAGAAATCCATTAGTATGAGTTGAAAGTGAGCCCTGATGAGGAGTTTACACCGGTTAGGACCAAAATGGGGACTTGATTCTGGAAGCGTTAATTTATAAGAACCTTCGGCAATGCAAAAGATTGCTTTGGACTTTAAAAGGATATATTTATTATTTTTTAAGATGAACTCTTTTTTTGAGTTGGTATCATTGATTATTTAATCCTTGTCTTCAATGTATTTATGTGGATATTTGTAGAATTTCTTCATGCTCCCCCCTCTCCCTTAATTTTGGAAGATTGATTCAGGTCTTTGGTGACTACACATTTTTCACCTATTTAGTATATTTGATCAGAAATAGAAAGAGTAGTTTTGAACAGTTGTAACAGTGGCTGGTGTTTGTAGTTTATGTAAGGATTAAGCAAATTGTAAGTCAAGTCATAGATTAATACAGAACTGATGGATTATCGCAAAAGAGCCCTTACTTTTTATATTTAAAAAAGCACCCTTAAAATGACGTAATGTTAATTTATTTCAGATGGTTTGGTGTCATTTTACTTAGAAGTACAAACGACCTTCCTTAGACTGGAAGTGTATGTCATTTATTATTTCCTGGGTTGCCACCACAGAGTGATTTGAATTTTGCCTAAACTCCATGCAGTACACTTCTGATGTTAAACTGCAGTGCAGTCCTATAGATGGTCTCTCAGAAGTGAGACCCATATGGGACTTACTCTCAGGAAGATGCACCCTGAGTTGCAGGCTTACTATCTGTTGTGCAAGCCATTGTTGTCATTTCCCCCCATTTGGAAACAAAGATAAAAATAAGCAAAAAATGTCAGACAGAAAATTAGTAAACAATGTAATCTTGTTGATGTAATTAAGATCCATACCAAGGCAGCCTTACAAAAAATGTCAATTTCTGTTGTTATTGTTATTCTTGTTATGATTATTATTATTATTTATACAATATTTATGCTTACCACAAATCAGTTTTCTATATGTCACTGGAAACCCAAACTTACATTTGCTGAATAAGGAGGGGGAAAAACAAAAGAAGAAAACACTTTGAATGAAATATTTGACAATCAAGTATCTACAAAGGAAAGACTGCATTAGGCTGTAAGAGAAGAAATCCTTCTGAAATGCTCAGAATGGCTTTTGAGGTAGGAAATGACTAGATCTATCAATATTTAATATAGTCTTCTGTAGCAGACATTGGTACAATCCTTGTGTAAACAAATGTTTCTGCCCAGAGCCTGAAAGGGACAAGAAACACAAACATCCTTTTCCCTCGCCCACTCTTCCTCTTTATTTATATGTACCATTTAATCTCTTAACGGATTTATGAAGCTTTTCTCAATGTAAAAGTGGCATTAGGTACATGGTAAAAGCGATACATGCCCATTAATTCAGGAGGAAGTGTTTGTTATCGCTTTGAAAAGCCATCAGATCTTCTGAATTCCCACCACAGAACTGTGACCAAACCTCACTTTTCAGTTTGACTGATAATACGGCTCCATCTCTCCATGGCCTGTTGGCAACTCCTGCAATTCTTTTTGTGCCAGAGGTTTTTACTCCTATGAATGAAATCTGTTACTTCCTCTCATTACCGTTTGTTTTCCTTCTCCCTCCCTCCCTCCCTCCTTTAAATGCCATGTTAAATAATGAGAAAAGATGGGAAAATGTATCCTTTTGTTAAATTTCACTTTTACCCAAGTGTTGTAGATCTGTAAACAAACCAGAATAAACAGCTTCCAATGAAGAAATATTTTAACCACTTCTGGATTGAAAGTGGGCTTTCTATGGCTATTTGTTTCTTCAGGCCTTTATTTTCAAAACTGACAATAAAATAAGGAATCATCTCGGCATGGTGAATCATCACTACCCCAAGGATTTCTAGTAGGGCTTCCAGGAGCTGCCTGGCAATCAAAGAGATAAATAAAAAGTGCATCCAGATTGTATGAAGTGCTCTTCTCTGTGAGGGCATATTTTATTTTCCTCCTCCTATAAACCAAGACAATGCACAAGGAGTTGGAGCCTGTGTAGGCCCTTGATGGTATGTTGTGTCGCTCAGTCAGCATCTGCTGAGTCTGCGGGACTGGGAGGCCCAAGGGCTAGAGCCCCAGCTTAATGTTTTATAGGCCTGGCTTCAAATGGTGTCTGAGTTGCCTTGCATTATTACTCCCTCTTCAAATCAGTCAAAAAGGAGGAGCAATCTATGATGGGGCAGGACAAGGAAGGGGCTAAGAACATGTTTTGCGATACATGCAAACACAAATGTTCTTGCAAAGCCATACTGGGGTAGCCCCACAGGTCTTCTCCAAACATGTATAACATCCCATGGGGAAAGCTTGCAAGGCTTACTGCCATCTTAGCTGTGATTCTACTTCATAGGATTTCAGCCCTACAGTAGGACTGCAGCACCAAGGTTTGCTAGCCTGTTTAAAAGAGAAGGCCATCCAGTCCAACCCCCTGCATGGCAGGGGGTTGGACTGGATGGCCCTTGTGGTCTCTTCCAACTCTATGATTCTATGATTCTATGATTCTATGATTCTAAGCCAGTCTCATCTTTCATAGGGATGACCTATCTTGTAGCTAGCATAGGCCCATAACCTATGGGGCAAGCCTCAATATGGGTTGTGTGTGAGAAAGACCTCATCCATTTCTGCCTTGTCGGAGGAGGCCAGCCCCAGAACGCCTCTTGGCCTAACAATATTACTTGGCAAGAAATCTTCATTGATTTCATTGGATCTTACTTCCAAGTAAAAAAAGCATGAGATCCGTGCCAGGGAGAGAAAAAATGGGAAAGTCGGAGAGTGTGTATTCATAAAAGTCAATGGCAAAACTCTCAGGGATTGCAATGGTCTTACTTTATGCTCAAAGACATCGCTGGCATCAGGTCTCCTTGGCTTTGGCCCATTTGGATTGCCATAAATTAGAAACAACTAGTTTTCACACCTAACATAAATCCTGCTTCATTTAGTTTGCTGGACCATTGAGTTATCTGAATAAGGTATAATGTGTTGTAGGCAGGTCCAGCATTTTACTTCTCTCTGACTGCTTCCCCCACAAAGAGCCCACAGTTCTTCAGGAGGGAAGGAGGAATCAAGGGGAAGAAGATGTGGGGGAATTCAACTTAATTTGGTTGTGATTTTAAGGATGCCGGATCAGTGATCAGCCTTCCAAAATATTCCAAAATTAAAAGCAAACAGAAGGACATGGCCTTCTCAATTAACTGTTTCAGACCATGTTTTAAAACCTTTTACAGTGGAAACAGGACAGATACTACGTTTGGAAGTCATCTTCCTTTGTTCTTCTTGGTTTCCTCTCATGGCACTATTTTATTGTTATTTAGACTCACCCACTCTGTCCCAAGGCCTCGAGGTGAACTTTATTATCGATTTCTGTTGCTCATTGTGGCCCACAGGGTGTGACAGAGAAATGCTATGCAGAATAAAGAGAAAGACTCTCTCTGTCTGGGCAAAGCCTTTCACCTTTGTTCTCCTTCAGGCTGCAGTCTTAAAGCATGTTTTCCAGAGACAGTCCCACGGAAATTAGTTGGGCTTACTCCTAAGCACATTAGTTTGCCATGAGACCTCAACTCATCAAATGCCGGTATAGTTTCTTGCCCTAAATAGGAAACAGTTTTTTGCACTAGTACTTAACTTCTCACCCCACCATTTGCAGTCACCCCTCAAGGAGCAGAAAAAGTGATAGTAAAAGGAAAAAGGCACTGGGGCTAACAACAACTGTGTTACAAATATAAGATTGCTCTCGGAGAAAAAGAAAGTGTGCAAATGGGTCTGATCTTCGTCTCTCATCCAAAAAAATATATATATATTAAAAAATTACTAGATAAAAGTTTTGAGGGCCTAGAGAGTCTGAGAACTCTGCCCTTTGGATATCCATAGCACCCATTTCCCAGGCGGTCAGAAACTCCCAGCCGGATTTACTTTGAAAGCAGCGGAGGTGGGGAATATTGGTGGCTGAGGAAACACATTGTGCGAGGAACACAACGTGGAAGGGTTTGTTCCAGTTGGATCTAGCTCGATCTAGGGAATCCCTGAAAAGAAATCTCCCCAGGCACGGTACAGAAAGGACTGCAGCCTTTGGGGGCAGGCTAAGTTGAGTCAGCCAGGCATTGCTGTTGTTGCTAGAGCCGGTGGAAGAGAGATCCCTAATAAGACTCCCTGTCCTCCGCTGTTCCGCTCAGGTCCTGCAAATTCATACCAGCGACCTCCTTGATAGAGTCCGTCCATCCAGCCGTCCTGCGGCCTTCCTCTCTTTCAGCATTCCTCCACCTTCCCTAGCATTATTGTTTATTTCTTTTCCTAAGGAGTCGTGCCTTCCAAGTCAGGCTTAGCCTCGGGTAAGTAAGCGTTGGATTGCACCTTCCCTCTTTCTTTTCCCCCTCTCTCTCTTTGAATAGGATCGGGGCCTCTGAATGAGGTGCCTGCCTTGAACTGCCCTGGCTCTTGGGGGGAGGGAGGCGGCCCTAACCTGCCAGCCTCCTTTATGTGTCCAGACAGGGCAGGACCCTCCTCCCACACTTAAGCAAAGAGACCAGAGAGGCAGAGGCGGCCTTCCTCCTCCTCCTCCTCTTCTTCTTCTTCTTCCCCAGGCCTCCTCCTCCTCCTCCTCCTTCCTCATTGGCTGGGCGCAAACCCTGTAGCTAGGCAACCCCCCTTCTCCAGGGCATCACTGGGTAGCGGGGTCAATGGGGGATACGCGTTGCTGCAGCCATTTGCCAGGAGGAAGAGGAGGAAGAGGAGGAGGAGGGGGGGTTGTCTGTCTTTTCTCTCCAACCCCCCTCCAGCCCCTCCCCTGCTTTCTCTTGACTGTAAGAGCGCTATGCCTGCAAACAAAGACCTTGGGTAGCCATCTTTTGTTGGCCCAGGAAAAGCAGAGAGGTTAATAGATACCAGGAGGGACAAAGCAAAAATAAAATAAAAAAAATAAAAATAAAAATAAAAATGGCACATTTGGAGCAAGGTTCAAGGCGCGCAGGGGTGCCTTGCTGGCAATTGGCACCTCTGTTTTAGGAGTCAGCGCAGAGCGGACGGTCTCAATGGAAACTCGGAGGGAAAGTGGCAGGAAAAGCCATGAAAAGCCAGGCAGCTCCCTAGACCACCTCCCCCCCCCTCCACACACGAAATGGTCTCCTCCAAAAGAGAAAAAAGCGTCTTTGCAGGAACAAGGCAGAATAAGGTGGAGGCGCTAGCCAAGCTGGCAGTTTTCCCTTCTGTTAGACGACTGGGCGTCTGTCCCAGGGACCTCAGAATACTAAAACAAACCCCAAAATCCACAAGACAGCGATACCTTTATTGGGTATCAACCATTTTTCGCTGTCTTGTGGATGCTGGGTGTTGTTGTGCTTTGCTGGATGGCCAAGAGGGCTACCCCTGGGTATGGTTCCAGGGAGCTCCGTGGAACTGAAATCTGAGCCGAGGAGTCGAGGATTGGGACGTGAAGGTGCGATCCGAGGCTCCTTGGTCTGACTGAGCACAAGGGGGGGGGGTGACTCTCAAGTAAGCGTGCACAAAATCTTGCCCCCAACAGGCTGCAGTCCTTTGTCTAAATGTTTTGTTGTTGTGTGCCTTCAAGTCATTTCCGACTTATGGCGACCCTAAGGCGACTCTGTGTCAAGGGGTTTCTTGGCAAGTTTCTTTAGAAGGGGTTTGCTCTTCCTAGCCCCTGAAGCTGAGAGAGAGTGACTTGCCCAAGGTCGAATCCTGCTCTCCAGAAACCTAGTCTAATGCTCAAACCACATTGGCTCACTTCTCTAATGTACCCGGGGACATTTCTTTTCATTGTATCCTAGATTGCCATTATGAACCCAGTTGGGTAATCCGATATAGACCTGTCTGCATAGGGCACTCCAGATGGTTGCCAGTGCTGGGAGTTTAAATTTATTTATTTTTATTAAAGCAACAATCCTGTAAATACTTATTCAGGAACAAATCCCATTGAACTCAGGAGCTCTTACTTCCAAGGAAGATGGATAGGCCTAAATCTCCTTGTTAGTCTAAGCTAGAATAGATTTATCGAATCGATTGGCTTTACATAGAGGTTGGCTTAGTTATCAAGAATTTAATAGCTTTACTCAAGTTGGGACTAACAAAGGATTTAGGCCAGGTTACAATAGCACATGTCTGGTGGGAACCTCAAAAACAATTATGCAGATTCCTTTGTGATACTTTTATAGGGCACCAGTTCTTTATGCTTCCCAATCTCAATTTGTCCATGATGGATGAATAGGTACATTGAAATGTCTTGAACACTGGGTTTCTGTTAGTCTGTATGACCCAGCCAAATTGGAGAAAGAACAAATCAATGTTACCTTGATTACATCCTATATACTTTACTCAAGAGTAACCCCCCTTTTCTGTGGAACTTAAATCTAGATGAATATGTTTAGTCAGCCCTATTAACAAGGGTCTTAACGTTTGCAGGATCAGGTACCTAACTTAGTTATTTCCTCGTTATTAATTATATTATTTTCATAATAAAAATCTCTGAAGGTACAGTTTTATCCGTCTTTACTCAATAGTACTACACAATGTATTCAGCTCCAGAAAATAAAGGATTGCCAGAGGTCTCCTCTATACAGGTCTCCTCATAAGTGATTCCCATTTAGTTCCATGGACGTTTCCAGGAAAGTGTATATAGGGATGTTTCTAATATAGGAATAATGAAGAGGTTAACAGGTGAAAAAGCAAAAAGACACATTTCAAGAGTGCTTAAGGGTGCAAAGCTGTATATGTTTCCTTAAAAAGAAGTCCCATTGAGTTTGGAGGGACATGTTTCCTCACAAGTGAGTCCTATTCAGTTCACTGAGTTCAAGGGGACTTCCATGTGGATGTGGACAGGATGGTAAGGTAAACCATTTGTGAAGAAAGGAAAATGGGCAACCTGTCTGAATGTGTGTGTATTTCTGTGTATGTGCCTTGAAGTCTCTCTCATGAATTTCATAAGGGTTTTCTCAGGCAAGGAATGCTCAGAGGTGGTGTTGCCCATTCCTTCCTCTGAAATACAGCCCACGCAGTGACACGTAGGGTTTGTTAGACATTGCACGTTTCCTGGTTTCTTTGGCTTGTCATATAGTCCACCTCTTGAAAAAGGAGGCCAAGATAAAAGAAAGTTGTCCAATGTGAAATGCTTGTCCTCCCTCTCCTAAACTTGAAAGTAAGTTTTACCGAAATCAAGGAGAGTTCCTTTGAAGTAAATAAGCCTAGTGGAAGAGTATCTCTCCATGAATTCCGGAGGGCTAATTCCAAGATGCAGCCAGCTCAAGAAAAACATTAATCAGTGAACTGCAATGGCACCGGCAGTGGCTGGAGACTCACTTGATATTATTAAACTTCTTGGCAGTTAAAATTAGCTTTTCTTGAAAGATTTCAAGGGTTTAAACCAGTAATAGTCTTTCTAAACGTTACCTGGATTAAGGCTGGAACTAATATCATCGGCTTGTTTGTGTGCTAAGAGTCATCAGTGAATGCATTGAAAGAGAGCTCATGGGACCTTAGGCTGCATTAAGGGTGTTTCTGCACTGCAGAATTAAACCAGTTTGATACCATTTTAACTGCTATGACTCTAATCTATAGAATCCTGAGATATCTACTTTGGTGAGGCCCTAGTGCTCTCTGACAGACCAGAATGAACACTACACCAAACTACAAATCCCAAGGTTCTTTAGGATAGAGACATGGCAGTTAACAGTGGTGTCAAACTGCTTTAATTTAATTCTGCAGTGTGGATACTCCCTAAGAGAAATTTAGGGCTGAATCCTATTGGTAGACTCACTGAATCACTACATGGTGAATCAACACTTATGTAAACTCTGTTGATTCAATGGGTCTACTATAGTTTGGACTTCCAACAAGATTCAAGACGTACTGTCCAGATCAATAATAGTGAACTGCATTCTGCTGCATTATCAACAGTAATAATGAACTACATTCTATAGCATTAATAACAATAGTGTTACTGCATTGGGAATATTTTTTCCATCACAGTCCATGAAGGATATGACCAATGGGACAGTATGGGGAGAAGGGCAATGGGGATTGGGGAGGAGTTTGAAAACCAAGTCCTATGGGAAGCTTCTGTCATAGGTACTGGTATTTTTAACCCTAGAGAAGAGAAGATTAAGGACAGACATTATAGCAGTCTTCAAATATTTGAAAGTCTCTTATGCAGAACAGACTTGTTCTCTGTTGCTACAGAAAACGAAGAGGGGAAAAGCAGCATTTGGTTAGGAATGATGGATAAGCCTAGCACTGTTATTACCTTTTTTGCTCCCTGAGGTAGCACATCATTGATTCATTTTAGCGTGTAGTGCATAAAAACTCTTTGGCTCCTTTTCACATGTGTGACTGACAAAACCAGTGTTACCTATCCTGTGCGGATGGATCTGATTTCTCCTTTCTAGATGCAGAAGTTTACATTTATCTCTGTTGAAATTCATTTTGTCAGTTTCCCAGCCTGAGAAGTTCATCCAGAACCCCATTTCTGTCCTTTCAGACACTTGCTGCCTGGCTCAGTTTGGTGATTTTTGCATATTTCATGAGTATCCCCTCAATTCTTGGTCCAAATAATTTTAACAGAAATTTGAATATCATTGAAACTGGGACAGAATACTACAGCCCAAGTCCCTCATTTTTCACTTCTGTCCATCTCTTTATCAGGTCCAAACGAGCAAATGAAACTTTTAAAAACTGATTTTGTTGACTGCATATGATAAATGACCTGTCACAGCCATATTTGAGATGATTTTGCAAATAATGAATATCTCATCCTGCTGTTGTTGTTATTGTTGTGTGCTGTCAAGTCACCCTGCTATCCTCATGAAATTCCCTTCATGAAATATCACCCACATAGAGATATAATATTTTTAAAACAACTTATTTTGCCAGACTGTCCAGATGTGTTAAATGACAAGTTTCATTATCCCTGGCAGCATGGTCAGGGAGTCAGTTTGAGGGAGGCTACTTTAAGTTGTTCCAGTATTAAACACCCAGATTTGAAAAACAATGGTGCTGAAGTAAGTTTCACTAACATCAAGGTAACTCAAATAGCACCCTATCTTCAACAGGAAGGTGAAGTTTAAGAGAAGTGTTTAGTGTAGGGTAATTTAAGTTTCCCAAGGCTTGCCAAGGAAACAAAAATATTTAAATGTGAAAAATATCAAAGCCAAGCCTGATAGGGTCTAATTTTAAATTATCAGAGTAGCACAAATGTGCCTTTGTCTAGCTATGCTTCCCTAAGTACTGAGACTGACTCAAAAAACAACAAACACAAGTAGATTGTAGTTCAAACAAAAATTTACTACAAATGTCTTTAATCTATATATACATAAAAGCTATACCATAATTTGTTAGTGAATAGTTCAGGTAAAAAGAAATCTTTATCTCACCATCTTTCCAAAGAAAGTTGAGAGAGGAGAAAGATGGAAAACCAACAGTTCGGTTGAAAATCTTTACAGAGTATGTTAATCCCAAAAGGGGAGTGACCTAAATCACATGGTTTGAATGAGAGAGAGAGAGAGAGAGAGAGGAGAGTTTGCATGCAGGAAATCCTATTAAAGGATGAGGAAAGAGAATGAAAAAATCTCCCAACATTTAGAAGAGCTTCTAGGCATACAGAATGAGTCTCAAGAGCTGCCCCTTGAAAATAATGTAAACAATTCTCCTCAAAATTTATTATTTTAGTTATAGCTGTCCAGGCAAGATCTAACTCATACTCTGAAGCAATCCAATAAAGTTTATAAGGTTGCTATCATCTACTCACTTACATGGAGGTATGATCCATAGAAATCAACAGGACTTCCTTTTGAATAGAGATACATAACTTGAATTTTGCATTGCTGTCCATGGCATTCTGTGCTTAGTACAACATCTGAAAGAGTAAAAGTAATGGGAGCCGAGCAAACAGAATGCGAATTATTCGCTCAACAAGTTTTTAAAATCCTATGAGTACCAGGAAAGGTAAGGACTTAAAGCAGCAGCAGTTTGCACGCTTCCTTGTAAGTTATTCCAAAACTCAGCTTAGAGCAATAAAATCTTTTTAGTAGGACTGAACAATATGTCACAAAATACTATGATCACGAGAGCAAGGTCTGTGGGACTGACTTCTCAGTAAACCAGTTTAGGATCCAGGACTATAAAAGCGATTGCCTTTGGCAGGATCAAACCTAGTGTCTTTTGAATGCTCTTCCCCCACCCAAAGAGAGATAAAGGAAATGTTACTTTCTGGCCCACAGTTCCCCTAATCCCCATATCCAGCATGTCCCATTGATTTCAGTGATGTTTCTCACATTCAAGATAGTATAACCTAGGGACCATTCATACTACACAAATATAGTGCTACAATTTCACTTTAACTACCATGGTTGCATACTATGGAAACCCTGGGGTTTATAGTTTGCTCAGAAGCTCAAAGGGAGAACTCTGGCTGAGGATTCTAAATTGTTGTTGTGGTTGTGTGCCTTTATGTCGTTTCTAAATACCCCTCTTTAAACTGCCAATCCCTGGATTGCAGAGGATGGGACTGTAGCAGTTAAATTGGAATTATAGCGCTATAAGAGGGTAATGTGGATGGGCCCCAGCACGACAGCAGCTTCAATGGGTCAACAGAGTCAAGGGAGATTCCCAGCCATCTCCGGACAATTCTCTCTTGGATGGCTTGCCTTCAGCCATAGCTTGGGAGCAGCTTCTTTTCTTTCCTCTTCTGAGGAAAGCGTCAATGGTGAGGTCAGCAGAATCCAGGGGTGGAGGTGTCCTTGGGGTAGACCGGGCTGCCCCAAAACCAAAAGAGGCCAGAGATGAGCTCTACAAGTCCCAAGTCGCCTGAAACTGGTTCTGGAAGAGTGTAAGTGAGGTGGAGCACAAAGGTGTAATTCTGGACGCGTGTGTAGTTAACTCCTAGGAATGATTCCCCCCCCCCCCTCTATCTGATAAAGGCTTGAAGAAGCAGAGATGAAAGGATTCCCCTTCCCCATATCGTTACTCCCTTATATATAGCCAGCAGAACTGAGGGCTAAAACTTTTCCCCAGGCTGCACCATTTCCGAGTTCAGATGGTGGGGATGACAGGATAACCACAACAAAAACAATTCAAAGATATAGCCGTGTTAGTCTGTAGAATCAATATGTTGAGAGATCTTGCAGCACCTTTCAGAGTAACTGAAAGAAAGAAGTTGGCAGAATCTTTCCTAGACTTAAGTCTATTTCCTCAGGATCTGAGGAAGTAGACACAAGTCTGAGAAAGCTCATGCTGCCACCTTCTTTCAGTTAGTCTAAAAAAGGTGCTACAAAATTTCTCTACATACTGAAACAACAACGATGATGATGTTTATTTATAACGCCTTCTTCACCAAGGGCAATCCCATATGATCCCCAGGATCAGGACAGGTTCTTTTTGGACTATAGTTCCCAGTATCTCTAGCCAGCATGACCATACTAGTTGGGAAACTGTAGGAATTGGAGTCAATAAATAAATAAATAAATAAAGTCCCAGCTCTGTCTCCCTCTTGCTCTATATTCAGGGCAAACGTTTGCACTTCGAGATCTGCCTTGCTCTTTTCTCTGCCACCTCCTGGGCATACCAAAAAGCAGCGTTGACTTGACTGCAGGTAGATCCTCTCCGGGGTTTTTCAGACAGAAGTCCCACTGTATTTCATGAATGCCAAAGGATCTTGTAGCACCTTTGAGACTACCTGTGCGAAAGAAGTTGTAGCATAAGCTTTTCTAGGTCCAAAACATACTGCAGAAACAATCCAGTTTGAGACTGCTTTAACTGCCCTGGATCAATGCTAGAGAATTCTGGGAGCTGTCGTTTTGTGAGACATTTACCCTTTGCTGTTAGAGAGCTCTGGTACCACAATAAACTACAATCCCCAGGATTCCTTAGCACTGAGCCAGGGCAGTTAAAGTGATCTCAAACTGGATTATTTCTGCAGTGTCTTTTGGACCCTAGATTTGGTCTCCTTCCTCAAATGCATGAATGGGGATTTCTTCCGGAGGAGAGGGTGGACAACTGGAGCCTCCACTCCGGAGCAGAGTGACTATTTGTGACAGGCTTAACCTCCTGATTAAGGGTGTTGGAGTATTAGCATCAATGATTGTGTGTAGTTCTATGTTTTCCTTGAGAAGGGGGTGATCTACACAGGAACACTGATGTATATCTCTATGGCCATTTGGTCAGTGTTGCTTGTGAAGAGGTCACTTCCCATACCCCTCTTCTTCTTGGGGTTTCTTCCTGGGGGTAATAAGGTTTTTTGATGCTTTGTTTGGTAGCACACTTTCCTCTCTGCTTTTACCAAGTATGAATGCAGAAACCAGGCTTTGCTCCTAAAGATGTTTTTCTTCTTACTTGCACACATGGAGTTCAGCTATCTAGGGACCTCTGTACCAAAATATAGTTTTCTATATTGATTAGTTATTTTTGTAGAACCTAGATGTAACAATAAAGTAAGTTTTCTTTATACCTATCTATGTATCCTGTTTATTTACCAGAAGCTCAGATCTAATTGTTTTTACCAAACACCTATGGAGGATATGCTTGTTGCTGTGCTGCTGCTGCTGCTAAATTGTTTTAACCACAATAACCAAAACCATAATTCTAACAGGTTATGGATGCCATATAGCCTTCATAGGTAATTGTTGTTTTGTTTTGTTTTGTTTTTTGGCTTCCAAAATTTTTGGAAGCCAAAGTTTTTGGATTTTGGCACACATAAGGTTGCCATTGCATTTTGTTTTTCTGAACTTTATGAACAGGAGGTTTTGTGTGAGCAGAGATTGCTCAAGTATCCATGGCCATTCCTTGATACTGAGGGTAATTTTAATATTTGGCTTCAATGAATGAACCTTCAGATGGATGAAGAAGGAATCCTATATATCCTGGAAATGGAACATCCAGAAGGAGAAAGAGAGAGAAGGATGTGCGGAAAGAATCGTGTGAAGGTGAAGTATTTTATTGCCCAGACTTTAAGAGATGATCAATATAGTCATGTAAAAGATGAAACTGATGCTAAGACTATGATTAAATTCTTAAAGAAATACTATGGCAAAGCACACATTAAACATCAAACAGATTACTACAAAGATCTGTTTGCATTACAGTTTCCCTGTGGTGGGAATTATATGAAGCATATTCAAACTATAAAAACACTCCTAGATAAACTTTGGGCCTTTGCAGACTGCCAGAAATAGTGCAAATTGAGTCCACTTTAAGTGCCCTGGCTCAGTGCTAAGGAATCATGGGAACTATAGTTTATTGTGGCACCAGAGCTCTCTGGCAGAGGAGGCTCAATGTCCCAGAAAAAAAAATACAATTCCCATGATTCCCTAGCACTGAGCCAGGACAGTTAAATTGGACTCAATTTGCACTATTTCTGGCAGTCTGTAAAGGCCCTTTATCGAGCTGGTGGTAATCTAGATGACCAACAGAAAATAGCAGTGCTATTGGGATCTTTGCCACAAGAATTTGGTCCATTTATTTCTGGGATTGGAACTTTGCAGCAATCTATGCAAGAAAATTTGATGTTTGATGATGTATTGTATAGATTTAAGTCAGAAGTGGAGCAGATTCAAAGTTTGCAAAGAGAGAGAGAGAACAACTTCTCTCAGCCAGATTTGTCATCTGCATCAAATTTCACTGCTGGAACTCAACAAAGGGCAGCTTTACATTTGAAACACCAAATGGCTCATTAACAAGAAAGAGAGATCTTCATGGCCGGCATCCATAGTTTTTGTGGGTTTGTTGGGCTGTGTGGCCATGTTCTAGAAGAGTTTCTTTCTGACGTTTTGTCAGCATCTGTGACTGGCATCTTCAGAGATCTTCATTGTTTTTTGTGTGGTCAAAAGGGCATTTTCAAAGAGACTGTAGGGCTAATCAGAAATCACCAAATTCAGCTAATGGTAGCTCTCCTCAATTTACAAGCCAGCTAAAGCAGGGACAGAGAGCAAATGATTTCAAGCATGTTAAGAATCATATGAGTTTGCTAGTAACTGTAAACAAACCAAATGATGTCATTCTCATAGATTATGGAGCAAGTAAACACATGGCAAGAAATTCATATTTGTTGAATAACTTCAGTCTAATTGATCACAATGAGGTTGTAAAAACTGCAAGTGGGACATTTTTGCAAGCTATGTCTGAAGGAGATTACTTGTTAAGATGCAATACAGACAATGGGACAAATTTAATCACAGCCAAGAATATTTTATTTGTACCAGGGTTAAATGGAACCATGATAAGTGTATCAGTCATAACTGGCAAAGGGTATGATGTACATTTCAGTGACAATTTATGCACAATAATCCATGGTGGAGAACTATATGCCAGAGCATTTAAGAAAAATGATGTTTATGTACTGGACTGTACCAGAGAGCAAGTTGACATGCTGAGATCCAGTGCAAATACAAATGCTGACTGCTATCACTTATGGCACAGAAGGTTAGGTCATTTTCACATAGATGGGATAAAAAGTTTGAAGAGAGATGATTTGACTAAAGGTGTTAAATTACAAGAATATAAATTTGATACCTCAAGATGTATGCATTGCATAAAGGGAAAAGTTACCAGAAAAATCTGTGAGCATAAAAAATCTGTGAGTATAAAACTTCAATGATTCTACAGATAGTTCATTCAGACCTATGTGGACCAACCCAAATGATATCTAGAGGTGCAAATCACTATTTGCTGACCTTTATAGGTGATTATTCCAGACACTGTGTGACATACTTATTAAAGGAAAAGAGTCAGGTCTGTGGGCTACTGAAGCAATATGTAGCCATGGTAAGTACCAGATTTGGAAAATGACCTGAGGCTATACAAACAAACATTGCTGCAGAATATCTTTCACATGAAGTACCGACATACTTGAGAAAACAGGGAATTGAACATAGGCATTGCATTTCTTATTTGCATGAACAGAATGGGATTGCCAAGAGAAAGAACAGATTCCTGATAGAGATGATC
Source organism: Phrynosoma blainvillii (assembly GCA_026167975.1). Lineage (NCBI taxonomy): Eukaryota > Metazoa > Chordata > Lepidosauria > Squamata > Phrynosomatidae > Phrynosoma > Phrynosoma blainvillii. Next base: position 255,708,070 of record JANUYF010000001.1, on the reverse strand, counting down.
AGATATATACTGCTAGATGCTAGACTTCTCAACCAATATTGGGGGGAGGCTGCGATGGCTGCAACATATTTACAAAACAGACTGCAATGAAAACAACCAATAAAACCTCATTTGAAATATGGCACAACAGGAAGCTAAGTACGGATCATACTTTTTGGTTCATTAGCCTATGCTCATGTTCCACAAGAGAGAAGGTCCAAACTAGATGACAAAGTGAAAGAAGGCTTAATGGCAGGGTACGAGGGTGGAAGTAGATGATATAGAATCCTGAACCCAAAAACAGGAAAAATCACAGTGAGAAGTGTTGTATACTTTGATGAAAGTGAGAAACCAGGCATGACATATGCAACTAAAGATTGCACAAGGACAGAGACACAAGATGTAGACCAACTACTGGAATATTGGCCTAGATTTGAAGAGAAAGAAGTGAATACACAAACAGAAGGGGAGAACGAACAAACAGAACTGGAAGTTGTTTGTTTGGAACTGGACTTTGCTAAGGAAGCAGACATGGTTCCAGTACCACAGCTCAGATGCTCATCTTGAACAAACAGAGGAATACCACCTCCATACCCTTCCTACATTGCAAGAACGGAAGTACCAAGTGAATGTTCTACATCAAAGGAAATACCTGCGGGTGTTTGCACCAAGCCTCTACCTAGAGATCAATTTCAGTTCCTGAGAAATAAGATGAATTTTGTGGAATAAGACAAGCACTGATGAGAAGGGGTGTTGGAGTATTAGCATCAATGATTGTGTGTAGTTCTCTGTTTTCCTTGAGAAGGGAGTGCTCTACACAGGAACACTGATGTGTATCTCTATGGTCATTTGGTTAGTGTTGCTTGTGAAGAGGTCACTTACCATACCCCTCCTCTTCCTGGGGGTTTCTTCTTGGGGGTAATAAAGTTTTATGATTCTTTGTTTGGTAGCACACTTTCCTCTCTGCTTTTACCAAGTATGGATGAAGAAACCAGACTTTGCTCCTAAATATGGTTTTCTTCTTACTTGCACACTATCTAGGGACCTCTGTAGCAATGTATAGTTTTCTCTACTGATTAGTTATTTTTTGTAGAACCTAGATGTGACAATAAAGTAAGTTTTCTTTTTACCTACCTATGTATCCTGTTTATTTACCAGAAGCTCAGATCAAGTTATTTTTACCAAAAACCTGTGGAGGACATGCTTGTTGCTGTGCTACTGCTGCTGCTGCTAAATTGATTTAACCACAATAACCAAATTCTATTCTAACAAAGGGTGCCCCCCTCTCCTTCCCCACCTAAAACTAAGAAAACCTCCTGGGCAACCCTGGGCAAATCAGTCTAAGAGGGAGGCAATGACAAACCTACTTGTTTAAATCTTGCTGAGAAACTTCTTGGATCACCATTGCTCAGAACTGTCTTGGAAGGTACATAACAAACCAGAAATCAGAGACTTTTGTTTCAGGGTGCCATGCTATCTCTTTTATTTGGTTTAGTAAAGGACCTTTGAGATGGAATCTCACCCCTGGGAACAGCTACATAAAATTAAGGAAAAAGAGTCAATATGATTTTAAAAACAAAACCGATATCATGATCTTAGATTCATTCATCACAGACTCAAAGTTAGCCTGTATTCACCAAAAAAGGACACAGCCCTCTCACACATAATTTGGTATTATGGTCACTTATCTTTGGCTACAATAACTCACATTCTCCTCAAGGTCGCCACACTATACTTTAGTCAATGGAGACTTGCTGTTGTTATGTGTCTTCAAGTTGACACCCACACATGATGACTCTTTCCTAGAATTTTCTTGGCAAATTTCTTCAGAAGAGGTTTTGCCATTGCCTTCCTCTGAGGCTGAGAGAGTGCGACTTACTGAAGGTCACCCAGTGGGTTTCCATGGCTGAGTGGGGGTTTGAGGCCGACGCTCAAATCACTACATCACATTGGCTCTCAAAGGAGTCTTATGCCCCCTGAAGACTACTGTATTTTCCCTTGGCATTAAAAACGTACACTCTGCTAGCAAGACAAGACCGAGTCACAGAAATAGACAGACTAGAAATAGTGCTGCACTTGTGGAGCAACTTGAGTAAGAACTGCACTTCTCACGGTGCAATCATCCTCATCCTCCTATTAGTAAAGCAGGATGAAAGAATCAAGGATTCCTGCACTCCTCTGGGCCTTTCTTTAGGCACTGATTTGATGGGACTGTTTCTGGAGCTTGGACTATAGCAACCCTTTTGGACTACAAGGCCCAGAAACAGCCCCTACTGGTTTGGGGCTTCAGTGAATTGTGGTCCAAAGAAGTGACTTTTCCATGCCCTACATATTTCCAGGTAAATCTAAAGGGGATCACTGCAAGGCGAATGCCCTGGGAGGGACTGGGTGGCTCTGTTTTCTTGCTGAGAAAGCTTGCCACTAGGATGGGATTTTTATTTACCTCTTTCTCCCAAAACCCGATCCAGCATGGTGTAGTGGTCTGAGCATTGCACTATGACTCTGGAGGCCGGAGTTTGAATCCCTGCTCAGCCATGGAACCCCACTGGGTGACTTTGGGCAAGTCACACTCTCTCAGCCTCAGAGGACAGCAATGCCCCCCCCAAACACCATCTTGCCAAGAAAACCCCATGATAGCTTTGCCTTGTGTGTGTGTGTGTGTGTTGTGTGCCTTCCAGTCATTTCTGTCTTATAGCAACCCTTTCATGGGATTTTCTTGGCAAGATTTGTTCAGGGAGAGGGTTGCTATGGCCTTCTCTTAAGGCTGAGAGTGTGTGACTTTGCTCAAGGTCACCCAGTGGGTTTCATGGCTGAGCTGGGAATTGAACCCTGGTCTCCAGAATTACAGTCCAACATTCAAACCACTTGGTCATGCTTCGCCTTAAGGTCGCCAGAAGTCTGAAATGACTTGAAGGCACACTACTACAACAACAACAGCATCACCAAAGAAAGGACAGCTGTCCTCACCTGGAGGGAGGAAAGGAGTTTTCTGGTAAGGAAGGAGATCTGAGCATTCCTGCCAGGGAGACAGGCCAGCTGGGAAGCGGCCACAAGGCCCAGCCAAGGCCAGGTATGGGTGACTCGCACCCACCCACCCTGTCTTCCCCAGCCTTCCCCGACCACCAGCCAAGCACCTTTGGCCCACTCACTTATGCTCGCACAGGTGGAGAATGGAGGGCAAGTGGGGAACTACCTGCTGCAGGGGGATCAGATGGGTCCCCGCCGCAAAGGAGGACAAGGCATCACATAATGGAGGATGGTCAAGAGAAAAAAATAGAGGACATGACCAAAGAAGAGCTCAAAAGACTCCTAGAAATGTAAATTCATGCTTTTGGGTCATGCTCAAAATGGAGGACCTTCTGGAATTCCTCCTGGACAGAAGGTTGAAATGGAGGACAGGTCCCAGAAAAGGAGCCTTGCCAGTGTTGTCGGCTGCACTTTTACCTGGGTAACTGTCCACCCAAGGCCAGCTGCCTCAGATAGCAGATGCTGGGGTTAGCAAATGCACTCCCTTGGTGCTCCCCCAGAACCCTCTAGCTCTTTCCCTCTGTTGGATGAGAGAGCCTTGTATGCCCCCCCCCGCCCGTCCTTGTGCCCCATATCTTGCCTGTTGCCCTCCCCTGTGGAAGAGGATGCTGTCCCAGTCCCCTTGCATATATTAGACTGGAAATCTAATCAGCAATTTCATATGGAACCAGGTGGTCCTTTGTGTAAGGCACCAAAATGTCTTTGGCCCATCCTGTCTCTGTTGCTGTCAACTGCAAATCATTGGAACCACATTATGACAAATGAAGAGTCTGGAGCAAAGCCCCAAGTTGGACCACCTAACTCAGAACAAATCTCCTCTGAGTTCAGGGGGAAGTCCTTCAACGACATAGGTTTTTGTGGGTTTTTCAAGGACACTTTGCAAAGAATGACAATATCTTAATATCTTAGGGCCTTTACAGACTGCCAGAAATAGTGCAGCTTGAGGCCACTTTAACTGTCCTGGCTCAGTGCTAGGGAATCATGGGAATTGTATTTTTTTCTCGGACATTGAGCCTTTTCTGTCAGAGAGCTCTGGTGTCACAATAAATACTGTGGAAGGAATAAATACTTCTGACAGTGAAGATATCTGCCAAAAAATGGGAACGGGGAACAAAAATGGATGTTCACTTTTTGTTTTTTAAATTGGGGATTTTTTTAAAAAAGGGTAAACAGGTAGTGGTGATGGTGTGACCCCTTTAAAAGGTGAATCACCATTCCTGGATGGCAATTCATCTTCATTCTTTCTTAGCTTTTTGCTCACAAAAGGTGTGATGAGTATGCCTCAAAACAGCATTGGAGTCTGCATACCAATACAATTTACAATTATATTTATTGCTTCCAAAAGTTCTTCAAAAGTAAGTATGTATACATTTCTTTTTAACAATTTGTCTCTCTGAATATCTCTTATTTCTTGTATTGCTACTCTTGCTATAAACCTTTCCATTTCTACTTTACTGTTTTATACCTACCGTAATTGTTATTTAGACCATTTATAGTTTTACATATTTATGTTTATGTTTCTATATGTCTTCCAATTTTTACATTTTGTCTTGGTTTCTTTGCCATATTATTTCCATCTTTCTTTTAAATATTTCTCTATCGGAGCCCATTCTTCCTCCAATCCTTCAGAACTTTTATTACTCAGTAGATTTGTTAGATGGTCCATCTCTTTCATTTCAGAAACCTTCAGTAACCATTCATCTATTGTAGGTATTTCCTCTTTTTTCCATTTTTGGGCTAGTAGGATTCTTGCCGTTGTGGTCATGTAAAGAAATGTTCTCAGTGTTTCTTCTCTATCACTGGGTCTGTTTTATTTATCATGTTTAGTAGATATGCTTCAGATATTGTTCAAATTTAATTTTAAATATGTCTTGTACTATGTTGTGTATCCTCCTCCAGTAATTCTTTATTTTAGAACATTTCCACCATACGTGATACCAAGATCCTACATTTTGTTTACATTTCCAGCATAGGTTTAATTTTGTTTTGTAAATTTTTGCTAATCTTGCTGGTTATCTCAAGTCCCCCCCCCCTTTTTTTCGGTACAGTTTGGGGCTGAAAATGAGATACTTTGTCACTGCTTATTAGGTGACAGAGACCCAGAAATGCTTGCCAATTTTCTGCAGATTTAGCTCTTGACCATACTGAATCTAAGGAATTTATGAGGCCTCTTTTCCTTGAGATTTCCAAAGAAAGTCTGGGAGGGAATCTACAAGGTATCCTTAAACATCAGACATCTTGGCTTAAGCTACATGGTTATGGCTCACACATATTAAATTCTGGGGCAATGACATTTTACAAACTGTAGGAGAAACACGCTAAAAAAATCTCAATCTCTAAAAATTCAGACTGTTTATGAATAGGTTCCCCAATCTGAAATGTGATTTAAAACAACATCAGTGTGCACAGCATGCATTCTGCAAACCTACCTACCTACATTCCTATCTACTTCTGGAAATCACCTACTAGTTTCATGAGTGAATGCTAGCACAGGAATGCTTTACATGTACTTACCGTATATGCCTCCAGTTTCTACCCTGAACACACCACTAGATCCATAGTCTACAGCCAAGCCCTCTGATACAATCGCATCTGTTCAGACCCACAAGATAGGGATGCCACATTCAAGGAATTACAACAAGCATTCCTCAAACAACAGTACCCACCACATGAAGTGGAAAAAAAAAAACAAGGCAAGACATGTATCCAGGACTGATCTATTACAGAACAAACTGAAGAGGGAAAATTATAGAATCCCACTAGTGGTCACATACAGCTCCCAACTGGGACACTCAGGCACATCATCAATGAACTACAACCCATTCTGGACAATAATGCCACTCTTTCAATGGCTCTTGGTGGCAGACCTTTACTTGCCTACAGACAGCCTCCAAACTTCAAACAGCTACTCACCTACAGGATGACACACTACACAGATGAGGACACAGGTACTAAGCCTTGCTACAAACCAAGATGCAAACTCTGCCCACACATTTATCCAGGAAATGTCATCACAACATCTAACGGTATCATCCACAGTATTAGGGGGGGCTTCACATGCTTATCCTTCAATGTAATCTATACTATACTGTGTCAGCAATGCCCTTCAGCACTCTACATTGGGCAAACAGGCCAGTCCCTGCGCCAGAGGATAAACAGATATTAGGAATGGGAATACACAAAAACCAGTGGCAGAACATTTCAATCTCACTGGGCATTCCATCTCAGACCTCAGAACAGCGGTCCTTGCACAAAAGAACTACAAAGGTAGATTGGAAAGAGAAACAGGAGAATTGGAATTTATCCACAAACTACAGTCCCTCAGCAATGGATTGAACAAAGACAATGGGTTCCTTACTCACTACACACACTTCAACACTATCTGACCTCATCCTCATAGGGTGCCTTACATTCATCTATTCCCCTCACCACAGGGTAGTCCCATTACAAAATTGGATCTGCCAGTTCAGCCCCATGAACAAAGATGGGTTTCCTATGTCTTTGTGCACTAAGGACCATCATTAAGACTGGAACTGCTATTTCATTTCCATACACAAAGGGTTTGTAATTTGAATTGACATCCTCACATATATATGTCTGTGCCTGGCCCCCACTCCACCAAATGCATCTGAGGAAGTAGACTGAAGTCTACAAAAGCTCTTGTTGCCAATTTCTTTCTTTCAGTTAGTCTCAAAGGTTCTACAAGATCTCTCTACAGACTGATTCTACAGACTAACATGGCTATATCCTTGAATTTTTTCACAAGTGTGGTTGCTATGGAGTCACATGCAAGATGGTGCTACAATCTCTGCTTTGCAAATGTGAAGTGCAAGGCTAGCCCAATGGCTTGAAGAAAGAGGAGCTTTCCCACAGATAGGTGCTGATGAGATCCCATGATTAAGCAACCTTGTAAGGCAAGACTGAAGAGACTGTATGTGTGTCTGCCTTCAAGTTGTCTGTTGATTTACAGTAGCCCCATAAATTTCATGGTTTTTTTCCTTAGGCAAGGAATACTCAGAAGCGATTTTGCCAGTTCTTTCCTCTGAAATATAACCTACAGCACCTGGTATTTGTTGGCAGCCTCCCATCCAATTACTAACCAGGGTTTACCGTGCTTAGCTTCCAAGATCAGATGGGATCTGGTGCCTTAAGACTCTTCCAACAAATGTTAAATTCCATTTCCCATCAGCCCTAATTAGCTTAGCCAGTAGTGAGGCATGATGGGAGTACTAGTTCAACACTTAAGAAGTTTGCTATAAAAAGGCTAGACAAAGTAACTGTTACATGGATTTGTAATTGGTTGACTGGCCAAACCCAAAGGGTGCTCAACAATGGCTCCTTTTCAACCTGGAAAGAAGTGACCAGTGGGGTACCACAGGACTCTGTCCTGGGCCCAGTGCTATTCAATATCTTTATTAATGACTTGGATGACAGTATTGGGGGCATAGTTATCAAATTTGCAGACGACACCAAATTAGGAGGAGTAGCTAATACCCCAGAGGACAGGATCAAAATTCAAAATGACTTGAACAGACTAGAAAGCTGGGCCAAAGCTAACAAAATGAAATTCAACATGGAGAAATGTAAGGTACTGCACTTAGGGTGGAAAAACGAAAAGCACAAATATACGATGGGGGACACCTGGCTGAATGAGACTATGTGTGAAAGGGATCTAGGAATCCAGGTGGACCACAAGTTGAACATGAGTCAACAGTGCAATGCAGCAGCTAAAAAGGCCGATGCAATTTTAGGCTGCATCAGTAGAAGTATAGTGTCTAGATCAAGAGATGTAATAGTGCCACTCTATTCTGCTTTGGTCAGGCCTCACCTGGAATACTGTGTCCAGTTCTGGGCACCACAATTAAAAAAGGATGTGGAGAAACTGGAGCGTGTCCAAAGGAGGGCCACTAAAATGGTGAAGGGTCTGGAAACCAAGCCCTATGAGGAACGACTTAGGGAGCTGGGGATGTTTAGCCTGGAGAAGAGAAGGCTGAGAGGTGATATGATAGCCGTGTTTAAATATTTGAAGGGATGTCATATTGAGGAGGGAACAAGCTTGTTTGCTGCTGCTGCAGAGACTAGGACCCGAAACAATGGATGTAAGCTCCAGGAAAAGAGATTCCACCTCAACATTAGGAGGAACTGCATGACAGTAAGGGCGGTTCAACAGTGGAACACACTCCCTCGGAAAGTAGTGGAGTCTCCTTCCTTGGAGGTCTTTAAGCAGAGGCTGGATGGCCATCTGTCGGGGATGCTTTGATTGGGAGTTCCTGCATGGCAGGGGGTTGGACTGGATGGCCCTTGTGGTCTCTTCCAACTCTATGATTCTATGATTCTATGATTATAGAACTGGTGACACAAGTTCTACTTTTTCCTGTAACTCATTGTAACAAAGGCAAGCTGCTTCCTCACTTATATTTATAAAATGAAGAGTCATCCTGATCTATCTTACTGGGCGATTTTAAATGAAAACCACATTCATGAAGTGCTGCATTCTTTAATATTATTAATACAGAAGGATTCATACCAGGCCCATAGTTGGGCTTTTCAATTCTTAAGCATTATTACTAGTTCAAGAAGAGTAGCTATGTTGTGTGTTGCATCAAAAAAGATGCCTTGAATACTAACTAACAGATGGCTGATGTCACCAACAGTCTAGCTTTACTATTAGGACCCAGCTCAGGTAACTGATTTTGGATTTCATAAAAGTGCAGCAAATTGTTAGCTGTTTAAGTCATTGTTAATGTATTGTTTTACTGCCAGAGGAAGATGCTTACATGATTAACTTCACAAGAACATTTTCAAGTAAATTTGTTTACTGAATGGTTTTCTCATTCCCTTCCACTGATCATACTTTTTGAAGGGTCCTTTAAAAAAAAAAAAGTCTAATGGTTCTTTCTTCTTTGTAGAACAGTTATATTTCTATCCATGGATTGCATTCTTTTTGTGTATGTCTTTATACTATTAAAATAAAAATGTAAACATGGTACAATTGCAAATATGATAGTCCTGATCAAAACTGAACCTCTCCTAATCTCCAGATGTGTTAGACTAGACCCCCATCCCCATGGTTGTTGATGATGGGATTTGTAATCCAATATATCTAGAGGGCATCAGATGGGGGACATTCTTGTTCACCTGGTAATTACTAGTGATTTGACAGGAGGGTGGCTGCTAGGGAATTCAGACATTAAGAACACAGAAACAATTGTTTTATACCTTCCATCTTGTGGAGGAGTGTTAGTTTGTGTTTGAATAATCTCTTAAACATTATATATTTAAATTCTATATTTTTGTTTTCTAGCAAAGGATTTTGATTGTATGTTACTAGTTTTAACTTACACGAACTGTGTGAGTGAATGAACAAGATATAAATAGCTTTCTAGTTTCTTGATATTTGAATGAAAATAAATATATTCAGATATGATGCCTATCATCACCAAAAGCATGGGGTTCCTTCAAAACAAACAAGCAGGCAAACAGATTGACAGGATGACTTTTCCAGTGACAGAAATACCAGGAAAACAGGTACATTTCAGATTAGTCTACAGCAGAGGTAGGCAACCTGTGACCCTCTAGTCTAGAAGCTGGACTGCAATTCCCACAGTCGCTCACCACTGGGTGTGCTGCGTATGGCTGATGAGATTTGCAACTTCTAGGGATCCACAAATTACCTACTCTTGCTCTGTAGCAATCCCATCTCTAATTGCTTGCACCCAAAGTAAGAGCTAATCAGAAAGCCTAGGGTTTGCATGAGCCGAAACAAGGCTGAACTACTGGAGGTGCTTGTTTGTTTGTTTTCCTGTTGAGATCTGTATTTTCTTGCAGATAAGTAATCTGGAGGGGATGAGGAAGACCCACTGGGGTGCCTTTGTCATCCCTTTTCTTTTTTCTGACACACACTTTCTCATTTTCTCTCTCTCCTTATTCTTTCCCACCCAGAAGGGCCACTCTTGATAGAGGTCGGGAGAATCTACTTGTGGTGGGTATTTGAATCAAACATCCCAGCCCTGCAGCGGAATGAAGTAGCAGGATGGGATTATTAAATCAAGAGACAAGCTGAGGAGCAATACCACAATCTTTTAAAGTTCTAACACCTCATAACAGGAACAACCTCCCTGCAAGTAGAAAACTACAGTAGAGGATGGGCTAGGTTAACACCTCTTCCTCCACCCTTGTTAGGGAGTTTTTTGTTTTTGAAAAATAGCATTTTGGAATGATAACCTACTTAACAACCTACTTCATTCTAGTCCACTCTACCACCTTATTCTGCTGCACATCCAGAGTAGACGTGGGATGGGACAGACAGATTGACACACTCACTCTGCTCAAATACCTCTAGGCCAGGGGTAGGCAACCTTTCCCCTTTAAGGGCCGAGGGAATTCAGCTCCCAGAAGCCTCAGCCATGTTGGCCAATAGTCCCATGTTGGCCAATAGCTCCTGGGATTCTGGGAGCTGAAGTCCCTCGGCCCTTAAAGGGGAAAGGTTGCCTACCCCTGCTCTAGGCTCTTAGTGCATTCCTCATATTCTTTTGTTTCTTTTCAATTCCTTGCTATATAGCCTTCAGTGCATTGGTCTTGGTTGAACTCCTTCCTTCTGTTTCTATACTGTTGTGATTTATGACTTTCAGATGGATTCCAAGGATTTTTCTTGCAAAAAGTATATGAATTTGTTAATCCTAGGGTAGGCCACCTATGGGCTTGCAGTTCTTGAGGACTGGAAACCACATAATCTTTTACTGTTAGCTTTGATGGCTATGGTCGATGATAGTTGATGTCCAATTATTTCTGAAAGCCCACAAGTTTCCCAATTTGGCATCGTGCAGAGTATGTGGTGAGCAGCTCCTTAAGATAGCAGGTACTGGGGGCCTGGGATAACAGGATGATGTTTAGGATTGAGCTTTGTAGTCTTACAATTTCGGGTAGGAGGGGAATTCTATGGATACTATGAATTGCCAAAAAGACAAATAATGTTCTGAGAGCAAATCAAACTTGAACTTCAACTAGAAGCCAAAATGACTATTCTGAGACTATTTTACTTTGGATGCATTATGAAATGACATGATTCTTTGAAAAAGTTAATAATGCTGGGGAAAGTGGAAAGCAATAGGAAATGGAGACAACTACAGTGCAGATGGATTGACTAAATCCAGGAAGCCAGGGCCTGAGCTTGCAAGACTTGAGCAGGGCTGTTGATGAACAAGGCTCTTAGATGTCTCCTGTGCATAGGAATGCCATAAACCAAAACCAAAATGAGGGCAAATAACAACAGCATGTGGGTTGCCCTTAGGTGTTTTGAAGGATGATAACCCATTTTGTCACTGCTGAAGTAAAACTCGGCTGCAAGATCTCTAATTTCTACATAGATAATGGCAGGGTGAAGAGTACCACTTCGCTTTTTAAGGCAACCCGGAGGGTAAATAAGATGTTTAGCAGAGATGAGGTATTTTTGCTTCCCTGTGACACTGTGATCTGGGAAAAACCACATGTCTACACCTCTAATATGGCAAAAGTGGTTAGTGGGAGCAGATGATTCCCTCCCCTAGTTCATACTCCTATTTCTTGTTCTATTTTGCAAAGGGATCTTGTAGCATCTGTTAATGCTGGGGAAAGTGGAAAGCAATAGGAAATGTGTAAAACTAACTGTGTGAAAGAAGTTGTAGCAGGAGCTTTTGTAGACTTCGTCTACATCAGGGGTAGGCAACCTAAGGCCTGGGGGCCGGATGCGGCCCCCTGAGGCCTTTGGACCGGCCCCAGGCCGGTCCTGCCGCCACCGCTGCCTGCCATGATGATATTGATTATTGTTGTTATTACTTGTTCTTGGGGTTTTCTTGGCACAGGAATCCACAGGGATTTTGCCATGGCTTTTCTGGGGCTGAGAGAGTGTGCATGCATATTTTTAATTTTTTTAAATTTTTAAAATTTATTTATTTATTTATTTTTGGTGGTTTGGCCCCCCAATTGTCTGAGAGACAGCAACCCAGCCCTCGGCTCAAAAAGGTTGCCTACCCCTGGTCTACATCCTCAGATGCATGGAGTGGAGTGTTCCATTTTGTTTGTGCCTTTGTTAACACTTGATTCAAAATGTGTTGGTTTTGTTTTTAAAAGTATGTCTGTATGTATTTCTCACCCAGCTCTCATTTTCCCATTGCAGAGCAAATCCAAACAAATGGCTCCCTCCTCCACAGCAGGGAGCACTTTCCATTTGGAGAGCCATTTGTCTTCTTCTTCTTCTTCTTCTTCTTCTTCTTCTTCTTCTTCTTCTTCAATCTAGCCCACATGCTTAACTTTTCCAGCACCAAAAGTATTTCAGCTTCCTATATTTAAAAGAAGAAAAAAATATATAGAAAAGTTAGATCTGATCCAGCCCTGTAGAGTTTATACCCTTATATTTTCGTAAGAAAGAAAAATGTATTTTTGAGCTACATATACCACTGGCAAGATACATCCAGATTTGTGCCTTCATTATACACAATGCCTATTACATACATATCTGATTCACTTTTTGAATAAGTTGTGTCCTCCAGTCCCTTAGCAATCCTATGAAGACTGTTTTGCACACTACTGAATACTGGGGAACAATAATCTAACAAATAGGAGATAATTGTGCCCATGTTTAATACCAATGAAACAATTATAACAAAGGTAAAGTTTACTTTGAACAATATCTGGTATGATTCAGAAAGTATCACTTTCGGGGGTTGCAGACTGCCAGAAATAGTGCAAATTGAATCCACTTTAAGGGTTAGGGTTAGGGTTAGGGAATCATGAGAACTGTATTTTATTGTGGCACCAGAGCTCTCTGACAGAGAAGGCTCAATGTCTCAGAAACAAAAAACAATTCCCATGATTCCCTAGCACTAACCCTAACCCTTAAAGTGGACTCAATTTGCACTATTTCTGGCAGTCTGCAACCCCCTTTTCTCTAGATAAAAGATTCCAGAACTTGAATGCTGCCCACATTACTATTCCTCATAAAGTACTAATGAAATACAACTATTTTTTTAATAACTGCTTTATAATTTTTCATTCATGTTGTAAAAGCGAAATATCTTACTACAAATATTGCAAGTGATGGATAAATTACACTTCTTGTGATTTCATTTTTAGACAGGAACCTCTAGTATCTAGTCTCAGGGATTTGTGTGTGTGTGTGTGTTATGTTTCAATCCCTAAACACAAGACATTTTAGCAGAAGAAAATTGCTTCAAGCAGCATATACCACTTGAAGTCCTTTCGATATGTTGGACTGTAATTATCATTAACCCTGCTACTCCATCAGTGTGAACAAGCCATGGTGGGTGGTTTTAATGAGTCTTCTAGTCTAACACATTTGAAGAACTTCAGATTGGGTGAGCCCGATATACAGTATACATAAATTGACTTCTCCCATAATTGTTTAATCCATCTTGATTTGCAATTGATTCATTCCTCCTGTTTATATCCATTCGCCTTCCAAGATGTTCAAGGAGCTGTGCATGAACAGGGCTACTCCATTTGATTCTTCATGATGACCTTGTAAGGTAGGTTATGCTGAGAAAGAGAGTGACTCATGAGCATGGATCAAGGGAAGATTTGAACCCAGGCCTCAACCCAGTGTTCCTAATTACTGCCAACACAGTAAGTTACAAACATTCTTAGCATCCACTCTGTTTTTTGGATTGGTTGAGCCATGGAATTAGATAAGGTGTTTAAATCAACATGGCCATTCTAATTACATCTACTTGACTTGCTGGTATGATATGATTATAATCGAAGGGATCATCGTTTACTCAGAAGCGTGTCTCACTAAATTCAATTAATTTAGTTCTGGGTACATATGATTCAGGAGGAAGCAATGCAAACCTCATCTGAACAAATCTTGCCAAGAAAAACCCATGATAGGTTCGCCTTAGGGTTGCCATAAGTCAGAAACGACTTGAAGGCACACAACACACACACACACACACACACACACATATACATAGCACTCTATTCCTAGTCTTACAGTCATGTCCACATATATGGAAAGAGTGGTTCAGATCCGATCACAAGAACATAAAAAAAGAAGAAGTCAAGCTTGCTCCACCTTTCATGTAACAGGACCTGAGATATTTGAAGATGGCTATCACATCACCCTTTCTCACAGCTGAATATGCCCAGCTTCTCCAGCTATTCCACAGGAGTTTTCAGACCTACCACCTTTTGGTAAACATCCCTTGGATAAATACTGGCTTATTCTTCATGAACTGTGGTTCCCAGAAATGGATACAGCATTTCAAGTGTGGTCTACCCAAAGCAAAATAGAGTGTTCCAATTACTCCATTTCTTCCAGATGCTATATGTCTGTTGCATTATCTTTTTTTGCCACCCATCACACTTATGCCTCATGCTTAGCTTATGGTCTATTCAGACATTTTAATCCTTCCCATCAGACTGCTATCAAACCAGATATTGCCTATTCTATTTTTCCTGGCTGAATGTAGACATTTACATTTATCCCTTTTGAAAGTAATTTTGCTAGTTTGGGCTCAGTTCTCCAATGTGTATGATCAAGTTGAGTTCTCATTCTGCCTTTTTAGGTATTAGTTACCCTCGCACAAACACACCAGCTTGGTGTCATCAGCAGATCTGATGAGCATGCCCTCTATTCCTTCACTCAAATTGCAGACTCAGTACAGAGCCAAATCAAATACAGAATCATGAGGCATCTGTGTTGTAATTTCTCTCCAGTATGATGAGGGACCATTGATGAGCATTCTTTAGATTCTGTTCATCAACCAACTGCAAATTCCTCTAAAAGTAGCACCATCTAGCCCAGATTTTATGAATTTGAGGGGCCCTATCTTGATCTACCAAAGTTGTAACTTTATTAAAAATTATACTTAGAATGAATCACTCCAGCAGTGAGGAAACTTTGATAGTCCAAATGGTTTGGAGTCCACTTCCCTTCAGTCCCATCTGCCATGGTTGCTGGAAATGGATTATAGGAATTGAAATCTAAATTATATCATAGACCAAACATTCCCCACCTTTGCAATGTCCTCACTATTCAAGCCAAATCAAATGAAAACACCCAGTCCTTGAAAATGAATTTATTTGAATTGTTATCCAAAGTCCTGAGTATGGCTTCCAATTAGGCTTGGTCTGGCAAGTTCCTCTTTTCTAAAATTAGCAGCAGGGAATTCTAAATACTGCCTGCTTCTGGGCAATTCCACTGTGTTGGATCAGAAGTAGATTTCTGGATTGTTAGCCCCTGTTCTGTGAATTATGAAGACTGGTTCAATTAAAATCCAGCCTCCTGTTGTAGAGTTCACAAATGGAGGAGGAGCTGAATCTCTTGGATGTCTCTGAGGCTACTTCTAGCAAAGTAAGGTAAACAGGCAGTATGCACATTTCACAGGTAAAAACTTTACTAATTACATTTAAAGGTACTTTCACACATATTTACATGCTATGCCTAACTAAGGGCCTGAACAGACTGCCAGAAATAATCCAGTTTGAGGTCACTTTAACTGCCTTGGCTTAGTGTTGGGGAATCATGAGAATTGTATTTTTTTTTCCCCTGAGACATTTAGCCTGCTCTGTCAGAGAGCTCTGTTGCCACAATAAACTACAGTTCCCATGATTACCTAGCACTGAGCCAAGGCAGTTAAAGTGGCCTCAAGCTGGATTATTTCTGGCAGTCAGTTCAGGCCCTAAGCCTTGGCTAACTACAGGAAGGTTTCAAAAAGAGGAGCATCTCAGCAGACCCTGCACTCACCATTTTGATGGAGGAAGAAAGGGAGAAGAGTCTTTCATGTTCTTGCAGACACACCTGGAAGGTCCTGTGGTCACATAGTGTGGTTGCTTAGATACATCTCTAAGCAAATAGGAAAGTTTTAGAGACAGCACATATAGGGGTAGTGGTTCCTAAATGTTGGGCCTCTAGGTTTTTTGACACCCCTGCACTGAGGTTGAGGCATGCAGGAAAACCTTACTGTCTAAAGCCCCATTGCAACAGCAAATGAGTGAAGCGGGTTAAAGAGAATGCTTGGTTGGGAAGCATTTCCAACAATTTCTAATAGCACTTGGAATGAACAGATCCCCCAAGAAGTGTGGTATGGTGGCAGCAAAAGTAAACACAATTCTAGGCTGCATAAACAAAAATACTCACATAATATCCACAACGAAGGCAGTAATAATACTACTCTATTCTTCTTTGAACAGACCTCCCCTGGAATACTCTGTCCGGTTCTGTTTCAGGAATCTACTTGAGAACCTGCTTTCTTGTTTCTTAAAGAAAAACCCCCAATGAGAATGGTCAATCAAAAAGGAGTTGATGTGTGAGGGAAAGAAGTTATCTCAGAATTTTTCTGCTTTTGAAGGAAAATGAAGCCACTCCCTCCCCTGCCTCATTGGAGAGTTTGGCAAAGAAATATACCACTTGTAAGCCAGCTTCCTTTCTTTGCTGCTATTCTAAGCGAAAGTAGTCATTAAGCAACAAGGATGTTATTATTATTATTATTGCCAAGGGAAACAAGGAGCCCATTATCATCATCATGAGGCTTCCTACTCACTTACAAGGAGGACCCACAGAGCACTTACTGACTGGCTGTGGACCATTAATAGTTCCTCAGTATAGTGGCAGGCATTGTACAAACCATCCCAATCTGCACTGGCTTCCGGATGCTTTTTAGGCTAGCTCAGTCCTTAGAAAGCTTAGGCACTGAAAGCTGGGAGGGTGGGGGGAGTCGGCTGGATGGAGTGCTTTTCAGAGGAAAGCCAAGACTGAAAGGCTGCCACCATTCATCCTCTCTGGCACATAGTTAGAAGCAGAGCTGAGAAAGGTTGCTTATTGGGACCATAGCTCCTAAAATACCACAGCTACTCTGGTGGCTATAGTACTCAGGGAGTTGTGGTCCAAAAAAGTCACATTTCCAAGATTTGGTTGGGGAGCAAGTTAAACTGAAAACCAGTCAGTACGTTTCCCAGGCAAAAACACATAGGATCAAGACTTGGGTACATCTACACCAGTGGTCCGCAAAGTGGGTGATAGTGCTCCCTTGGGGGTATTTAAAAGCTCCAGGGGGTGCTGAGGGAAAAAATAGCAGTGGGGGGCACGGGGGGGGGGGGAAGGAGGTGACAGGGAATTGTGGGGGATGGGGGTTGCAAGTAGGGTTGCCATTGCTACTGAAAAACTGTGTAAGTTCCAGATTGAAGTCTTTGAAAAGCAACATGTCTTGGATTCCTGAAGGCAGGAGTGAAAATAAGGGGGGGTGGGAACTCATCCAGATCTCACCCTTGAACCTCTGGTTGATACTGCACAGATGTGTCAGATTCAGAGCCCAGATGTGGGAAGGGAAAGGAGGCAAGCAGAGGCTTGGAGCAGCAAGGCGGCTTTTTTTTGTCCTGGCAGTAGCGTCACTGAGAGGTGTGGGGAATGTAGTCCACACAGGATGATACCACAGTAGGGGGGGACACCTGCTCAGTCCCTGGCCCTCCCTGGGCCCTGTGGCTGCTCCTTGGGGGCCTGGCAGGGCCGAAAGCCTCCTTCCTGGGCCCTGTGACTGCTCCCTGGGGGCACAGTGGGGCTGGAAGCCTCCACCCTGGACTCCATGGTGCTCCTTGGGGATACGGCAGGGACAAAAGCCTCCTCCCTGGGCCCCACGGCTGCTCCTTGGGGGCACGGTGAGGCTGAAAGCCTCCTCGATGGGCCCTGCAGCTCTTCCCTGGGGATACATGGGGCATCTCCAGGTACGTGCCAGAAGTTGCGTGCTGGAAGTCCCACCCCATAGGTACGGCCCCCCATGTGTGACTGCACCAGGTGACACCAACTCTGGGGACAGCACTGTGTCCTGGCAAATGTGTGGCGATGAGGTGGAACTTCTTGCTTGCTTAGGATTAGAGTTGCCCTTCCTTCCAGCTCCCCCCCCACACACATAGGACGTTATCACACGTGGCCCAGAAAGCAAAAATAAAGTGGAAATGAGGCATCCCGAAAATAAACGGGAAATAAACCTTGTTTCCGCAAACGTCATTACCTTAATTGCAAATTTACAGCAAGTGCATTGAACGTCCACACACAAGCGAAAATATCCCATAAATGTAGTAGAAATGAGCCTCTTGCACATGCGCAGATAGAGGAATGCTCGCGGGAACCATGGGAAATGACGGGGAAATGCTCCCCAATACGTATTTGGTTATCATACGTACGGTAAATGCGAAATGATCCTCATCGCGCAATTGCAATTCCTCAAGAAACCGAATTTCAAAAGATCTTGGTTCTTTCCATTTTCTGTCCACTTTCTGTCGGGCTTCTGTGCGACGTCGTGTGAAAACACGGGCCAATAATCCGGTATCGGTCGGCATTTCATGTGGATTTTGTTTGGATTGGGCCCCGTGTGATAGAAATGTTTGTGTCTGTGTTTGAAAAAGGGGAGGACTAAGAGGAAAGAATCCCTCTTTCCTCTTAGTTGCATGCTAATGGGCTGGAGCTCAGCTTTCCTCCATTTCCCTCCCTGTGTGTGTATGTGTGTGTGTGTGCATATATGTGTGTGCATGCATGCGTGTGTGTGTTTGAAAAAAAGGGAGGAATATGGGCTCTGGAAGACAAACAATGAAGTCCAGGAAATAAAATTTGCAAATAAGTCCATTAGCAACACAATGAGAAACCTCCTTTCTTTTTCTCTCCTGTGTGAAAATAACTGCCCCCTCCTTTGACAGATAATATTGAATTTCTCAAGAAGTCTCTGTGTTGTTGCAGCTAAAAAAACTTCTAAATGTTGCTTAAAATACATCAAACACAGTCCCATTTAAAAAAACAAAATGTTTGACTTTTGTTGGAGGTAAAGACCTCAAAAAGTTAAGCATCGTCCTTTTGTTCCCTCTTGTTTAAGATTCCCCTGTTACGTCTAAAATGCAGTATCCTGAAAACTAGAAACCATATCCAGGAGTATTTGTGTTGACCACACTGCAAACAATAACATCCAAAATCCACAAAACAGTGATACCTTTCTCCTTTGATTTTAAGCACCTTTGCCCAGTGAAGAAGCCAGCTGAGCTTCAAAAGCTTGTTTCATCTATTTTGTGCATTTTGGTTGGCCAATAAAAGTATCACTGTTTTTGGATTATTGTGCTTTGCTGTATGGGCTGGCCAGCATGGCAACCTCTAGATATAATTCCTAGAGTAGGAATCCCTCTTAGTCTCATAGCTGTTTGGGAACTTTTTCCCCTCCCTCCTCCCATAGAAATGGGAAAAAACCCCACCTTTGCTTTGTTCTCTTCCAAGTGGCTAGAATTCAACACTGCTTTAACTGCCATGGCTCAATTCTATGGAAATCTGGGATTTCTCGTTTTGTGAACTATGTAGTCTCTCTCAGGGAGCTCTGATGTGAGAACAAACTATAAGCCCCAAAATTCCATAGCATTGAGCCATGACAGTTAAAGCAGTGTCAAACTGCATTAATTCTGCAGTGCAGATTCAACCATAAATCATGTTACTCTGGAATATCAGTATGCAAAGGGATCTTGTAGCACCTTTGAGACTAACTGTGTGAAAAAAGTTGTAGCATAAGTTTCCTTGCATCAGACGTTTTCCGGAAGAGAATTATGGCAACCCTAGTTGCAAGAAACTTTTGTACACCATTCTGGGACAGGACAGAGGAAGGCCAAATGGAAACAAGCCCTGTCTGTCCAGGCTGAGAGGCAAGAGACGTAGCAGGGTTCCTCCAGCTTTGCCTCACCGTGGAAAAGAGCAAACGGACCCTGTCCTTTTCCTTTATTGCTTCCTTCCCTCTTTGGACACCAAAATATTTCCCATGCCCACTTTTCTCAGAAACTGCTCAGCTTCCCCCTACAAGGAGCCCAAGGAGGAAAGTTTCTTTGGGTAAGAAAGGCACTGGCTGGTTCCAAGGCAAAGGGGAAGGGAGGGGAGGCAGGCATGTGCTCTTCCTTCTCTTTTGCCTTAGCTAGCTAGCTCAAGCCAACTAGCCAAGGCAGAAAGGAAGGGGGCAAACTCTTCCTCCGTTCCTTCTATTGCATACTGTCAGTGCTCTGGAGACTCCTGGGGTTTCCTGTTCCTCTCCCCCCCCCCTTTTATTACCCTTTCCCTTCCTTTGCCAGGTGAAGCCTGGAGTAGGAGGAGGATGGCTGCAGGGACATTTCTTGGCATGGGCTGCCCAGGTGGCCATGCAGCCCTTCCTTCCTCAGGTGGAAATCCTGCTGAGCTCACCTACCCGCCTGCCCTCTTCACCAGGAATCCCATTCAGGCAGCTTGTTCCCTCTTTCACTTTCCCAAGCCACCCCCCAGCCTAACCTTCCTTCCCCCAAATACAAACTTGTGGGGCTCCATGCTCCTTTTGGAACTTGGGCTGGCTAGCAGCAATTATTGTTGTATGCCTTCAAGTTGTTTTGACTCATGATGACCCTAAGGGGAACCTATCATGGGGTTTTCTTGAAAAGGTTTCTTCAGAGGGGGTTTGCCGTTTACTTGCCCTGTGGTGTGACTTGCCCAGGGTCACCCAGTGGGGTTACCTGGCAAGCAGGATTTCATTTACTTCATTTACAAAACTACCCCAAAGCAGTCACTTCCCTTGCTTAGGATACTTTCTCTCTTCTCTCCACCCCAGTAGAACAGTGGACCTAATACCAAGAACTAGGCATGGGGGGGGGGTGCTGCCCAGGTGGCCATGCAGTCCTCTTGTCACCCAAGAGGAAAGGGGGCAGTGTCCTGAAAAAGTTTGGGGACCACTGATCTACAATGTAGAAATAGTGCAATTTGACATCACTTTAACTGCCATAACTCCATCCTACAGAATCCTGGGATTTGTAGTTTTGTGAGGCACCAGCATGCTTGGGCAGAGAAGGCTAAATACTGTAAAACTACAAACCTCAGGATTTCATAAAATGAAGCTACAGCACTTAAAATGGCGTCAAAATGTGTTATTTCAACAGTGTAGATGCACCCTCTGGGAGACAAAAGGACCAACAAATATTAACTGCATGACAGATGGAACAGAAAATGTCCTCCAGTTTCCACCCCAATCCAGGAGCACAGTACCCAAAGCCAAGGGAGTTACACCTGAGATGGAAAATCCCACAAACATTTCTTCTGTCCACCATCTCTCAATGGACTGGGTCTAAATGAAGTCATGCATTGAGTAACTCCACTGAAATTCATGGGCCCATTGTAAGCACAACTCGAGCTACTATAGTATTTCCAATGATGTCCTCTAAATAGGTTTCTATTCAGATCAAATAATTAATTAATTAGCAATCTGTCGTCTATTTTTATGACATCCCAAATGAATGCAACCAGCTGTGGAGGTGGGATGGGAGTGGAAACACCAGCTCCATTATCCGCTGAAGAACCTGAAATCCCACCTTAACAGGAAAAGCCCAGCAGGAGAAAACTGCAGTCCTAGGATGCATCTACTCTGTAGAAATAATGCAGTCTGACACCACTTTAACTGCCATGGCTCCATCCTACAGAATCCTGGGATTTGTAGTTTTGTAAGGCACCAGCACAACTACAGACACCAGGATCCCATAGAACAGAGCTACAGCACGGCATTATTTCTACAGTGTAGATCCAGTGATTCCCAAACGTTGGACCTTCAGATGTTTTCGACTTCAGCTCCCATCATTGCTGGTGGTTGGCCAAACTGGCTAAGGCTTCTGGGAGTTGAAGTCCAAAACAGCCGGAAGACCAAAGTTTAGGAAACACCGGTGTAGATGGCCTCCTGGGCCCCGTTTCCCTCCACAAGCCCCATGAAGTCATTTTAAGACTGTCAGGGGTCTTGCAGGCAGCCAGGCTTGGGCATCAAGTTCCTTCCCCTGCTGATGAAGGCCTCTGGAGATCTCCAAAGCTTGCACCTTTTGGTGAGCTCTACTGGAAGATGTGACACCAGTGCAGATCTGGAACCCAGTGGGTCCGTTCTCACTTCTAATGGCTGGACTGGGCTCTCGGGGTTCAAAGGTCTTTGGGCTGGGGGGGATGGGGGGGAGGACGTCGTTTCGTGAAGGGCTATCCTGGGAAGCCCCACACCAGGCTTAGATCTGGAGCGTCGCACCGGGGAAAAAAAAGTGCGCAAATGAAGTCCCCTGGCGCTGAGCGGGAGGGGCTAGCCAAAAACCTCAAAAGTTCAAATCTTGGAGCCTCCTGATCGCGGAGTTATTCACAGGGAGGACGATCGAGTCCGGCTAACTCCGAATTGGTGGTGGTGGTTGTGGTGTGCCTTCAGGTCGTCTGATGAATGGCGACCCTATCACGTTTCTTCAGAGGGGGTTCCCGCTGAGGCTGAGAGAGTGTGACTTTGCCCAAGTTCGCCGAGTGGGTTTCCATGGCCGAGCAGGGATTCGAACCCAGCTCTCCAGAGTCACAGTCCAACGCTCAAGCCGCTAGCCGCGTTGGCTCCCCATTGGGCGCTCCCAAGTCCTCGCGGTCCTCAGAGGAGGGCAGCCTCGCCTTTGGAAGGCAACGAACGCACTACTCGTTACTTCCCCAGGATTTGGCCCAATGAAGGGCACGCCATCGCAGGCCAGCGATCTTCTCCCAACTTTGGAAGGGAAAAGAAAACCCAAAGTTCTGCCAAGTTTACTTTCGAAGAAGCTGGAGTCCAGCCTGGATCTCCCCCACAGCCCCGGGTCTCAGCTTCACACGAGAGTACAGGGCTCTCCAGGTATATGCCGTCTATATTTTTGTGTGTGTGCCCCCCCCCCCCCCAAAGGGACACGCGCTTTTTAAACTCCGGGGTTTTTTGGAGGGTGGTTGATGGTCTCGGAGAGCTTGCCACCGCCGGCCTTCATGGGATCCCAGAGCCAGGAATGGCCGCCACCGGAATGAAGGGGCCGGAGAAGGCAAGGAGGACCTCTGGGACGGAAGGAGGACTCTTTGCTCACACGGGGACACTGGGACTCCCAGTCCCTCTTTTCTTTCCTTGAAAAAGCAGAGAGGCTTGCGAGTATGGGAAAGACGTCAAGGTTCAATATACAGAAGCGCAGCTCCGAGGAGGCAAGCCAGGATCGTCCCACTCTCGTCGGGGTCTCTCTCTGCTCTTCGCCCTCAGACGCTCCTTCCAGCCCCGAGAAGAAGGAGAAGGAGAAGGAGAAGGAGAAGGAGAGCCCCCGCCGCTGGACTTCCCCAGACCTCCTCCTCTTTTCTCCTCCTCTTTTCTTCTTTTATTCCTCCTTCCTTTTCCTCTTCATCTTGATCTTCTTCTTTCTCCTCCTCCCTTCTCCTCCTTCTCTTTTATCCTTCTTCTTCCTCTTCTTCTTCCTCCTTCTCCTCTTCTTTCTTCCTCTCCCTCCTCCTCTTCCTTCCTTCCTTCCTTCCTCCTCCTCCTCTTCCTTCCTCTTCTTCCTCCCCCTCTTCTCCTTCTTTTCTCCTTTGGCCCCCTTGCCCCTCTCTGCAAGGGCCCCCTTGCCCCTTGCCCCTCCTTTGGCCCCTGGCCCCCTTGCCCCTCCAGGGCCCCCATTGGCCGGGGGCGGGCACGTGTCCCCCCTCCCTCTACACCAGGCTCTATATCAGGACCCCCCCTTCTCCTTCTCCTTCTTCTCCTTCTCCTTCTCCTTCTCCTTCCCTCTTTCTGTCCAGGGGCAGCAGCAGCAGCAGCGGGTAGCGAGCGCCTTCCTTTCCTTTCCTTTCCTTTCCTTTCCTTTCCTTTCCTTTCCTGGGCTGCTTGCTGCTGCTGCTGCTGCTGGCCATGGATTCCCTGCTGGAGTTCCTGGCGCGGGGCGGGGAGGCCTTGAGCCTGGCGGGGAGGTTCGGGGGCGCCGAGGGCGGCGGCGGCGGATACTCCGGGGCCAGCCTGCCGGCCTTCTTCTCCCCGCCTCCGCCTCCGCCTCCGCCCCGCTCTTCCTGCGCCCTGGAGCCCTTCGCTTCTGCCTCTGCCTCCGCCGAGCCCAGCCCCGAGGAGTCCGGAGGCGCCCCGGACCCCTTTGGCCCCCGCCGGCCCTTCTTCTCCGCGGCCCCCGCGGACTACGGGGCCCTGGCCCAGGCTCTCCTGCCCGGCCCCAAGGAGGACGGGCCTCTGGCCCCGGACCCCGACTTTGGCCGGGCCCCGCAAGGAGCTCCCCCGGCGGCGCCGGCGGCGCCCGGCCCTTTCCGCTGGATGAAAGTCAAGAGGACTAGCGCCCTCCCGAAAAGTAAGTCCCAGGCGCTCCCGGCGGCGGGCAGAGGAGGACACTTCCAGGAGGACCCGAGCCCAAGGGAGGCCCAAAACGCTCCTAGGAGTGGAAAGGCAGGCTTCTCGGTCATGCCCAGGGGGGAAGGTATTCAAGAAAAAGGGGGCACAAGGAAAACTCACTACACCCCTAGAAATGTCAATGCATGCTTCTCAGCCATGCCCAAAGTAGATGATACTCAAGAAAAAGGGGGGACGAGGAAAGCCCACAACACTCCTAGAAAGATAAATCCAGGCTTCTCAGCCATGGCCAGAGTGGAGGACACTTCGGAATTCTTCCTGGACACAAGGTTGAAATGTAGGACGTCGTCTGGAAGAGGAGGACGCCTGCCCCCCCCCCCTGTGCCCAGCGGAACCCTCTTGGATCAGGGTCTCCTTTAGAGCCATCCTTGGAGGATCACTCCCTGGGATTTCTTTGCTAGTGGGGGCCAGGAGTGGGAGGGGGGCTGCTTGCTTTGGGAAGTGGGAAGGGGAACCCATCTCAACCCTCAACAAGGAAGGGACTTACTTGGCTGAAGTTCCTCACTGCCTCTTCCCATGTAAAGGGAGTCAAGCGAAGCTTTCCTGAACTGGATTGACCCCCCCCCCCCCCCCCGTCTTCAGTGCCTGCTTTTCAGGCTGAGACCTTCAGCAGAACTCTTCTGGAAGGAAAACTCACGATAAACAGCAATGAAATGCATTCAGGATGGGAGCTTCTTAGGCATGCCTCAGGGCTTAGACTGCGTCCCTGAACGTTTCCGATCAATGTAATAAAATGATGGAGTTCTTCACCTTTAGAAATAGTAAACAACTCTTGGGGTGCTATTTTGTATAAACCAATGCAGAGTTAAAAGCGTTGTTGTTGTTGTGTGCCTTCAAGTCGTTTCCCACTTAAGTCGACCCTAACGCAAAGCTATCAATGGGTTGTCTTGGCAAGTTTCAAAGCTATCAAGGGGGTTTGCCATTGCCTTCCTCTAAGGCTGAGAGAGTGTGACCTGCCCAAGATCACCCAGTGGGTTTCAGAATCATAGTCCAACACTCAAACCACTACACCACACTAGATGCCAACATGTATTTGATATATAACAATCCTATCTTCTTAATCAATATTTTTTTCCCTTTCCTTTCCTGTCCTGTCCTGTCCTTTGTCTCTTTCTTTCCAGGCAAGTTCTCCGCGTATGGGCCATCCTCCAGTCCTCCCAACCCTGCAAGGACCAACTTCAGCACCAAGCAACTCACGGAGTTGGAGAAAGAATTTCATTTCAATAAATACCTCACCCGGGCTCGACGCGTGGAGATCGCAAAAGCCCTGGGCCTCAATGACACTCAGGTGAAAATCTGGTTCCAGAACCGGAGGATGAAGCAGAAGAAAAGGGAGAGAGAAGGCGTGCTGATCCCTCCCCCAGGGCTGCCTTTTCACATCTGCCCCCCAGATTCAAGCCCCCCACAGCCAGGGCTGTGCTCAGTCCCCTCTTCTCCTACCCAGGGCTCACCCTGATGGTGGGGCACCATTACAGAGACTTTGTGGAAATGGGGTGAGATTGAAAAGACTCCGCTCCACCTCGAAAGCAAAATCGGGTTGAGGGGGTAACCTCTGAAACTGCACTGGAGATCCTGCACATTTTCTAATTCGGGGGAACCCCGAGACCATCGTTGCACAAAAGTTTATGACAGCACCCGAGAAAAAGTCCGGCTTTCTCTTGTGTAGGATGAAGCCATGTTACTTTTACAGAGAACTGAGTCAAGGCACAAGGTGGCCTCTTTATGACTTGTCTACATTTTATTTATATGCATTTTCAGGGAAGGCTGCTCTCAGCCACTACATGCTGCTAAACTTTGCTGTTGAGTTTGTGGAGCTCTGCTTGTTCACTCAAAAGGAAGTTCCCTGGGACTGATTTTTGAGAACTGTTTATGGGATCTCAGTCCTTGCTGCCTTTGACTGTTTTGATCAGTCTGTCTGTCTGTTTATCTTTCTTTCTTTCTTTCTTTCTTTCTTTCTTCCTGCATCCCCATTGTTTTAGGAAAGGGTCAATGTATAGCCATGGGGGATTCTACAAAGCAAAACCAAAGACAGGGACAACTTCTGGTCATCCTTTTCAAATGTTAAGACTTTTGATTTGACATATTGCACAGAGCTTCCTTCCCAATGCTTGTGTGTAAACACAATCATTAGCTAGACCCCAATGGATCTACTAGGGGAGTGACTTCATTTCTCTTCTTTTCCAGAGATCAGACTGATTGTCTACTCTAAAAAGTCCAGCCCAAACCAATGGAACCTTACATTAAACATTTGCAAAACTATACTAGTTTAAGATTTGTTAGAGTGGGACTGTTGTTGCTGTTGTCCTCGTGTGCCTTCAAGTCGTTTCCCACTTATGACAACTCTAAGGGAATCTAGGGAATTTGTTGGGGGGGATTGTCTTTGCATCCCTCTGAGGCTGAGAGTGTGTGACTTGCCCAAGGTCACCTAGTGGATTTCCATGACTTAAGTGGGGATTCCAACCCTACTCTCATAGTCCAGTGCCCAAACCAGTACACCATGCTGTGGCTGTTACAAATGCAGTTCATATTTGGGGTGGATGGGTTGAACTTTGTGTTCAAATATAGGGCTAATTGTGCACTTGTTAATACCATTGATTAAGATGAAAGCACCCTAAGGCTACAGATTTTGAGAGGGAGGAACCTGTTTTCTTTTTACTGTCATGTTTCCTACCCTTCTAATCATACATTTGGACCAGCAAAGAATTGGATTCTTCAGATAATCAGCAGGAACATTTATTCAAACAAACAATTGCCTGTTGTAATTTTGCATGGTGCTCCATAGCATGATAAAAAGAGTATGAACCTTAATCCAGAAGAATGTCAGGAAGAGCATTAAAGGACTAAAAGAAAGAGAAACAGGTTCCTTCAGATGACTTTTTTCACATGCAGTTCAGACCTGTTCTTTGACCTTCAATGGGGTTTTTGGTACAGATGGTCTGGTTACAACTCTTGCCAATGATTTTAAGACAAAGTCTTTGGAAATCCACCTTATAGATTTCGATTCAATTTTGGTGTGTGTGTGAGAGGGAGGGAGAGAGAATGAGTGTTTGGGAGAGTCAGAGAGCAGATGTCCTGCCTTAATACTGAGGGAAACAAAACCATAATTATTGAGAAGAGGGGAGAAGAAGCATGGTTGTCTCAGGAAAATGTGTCAGCTGGAGGTAAGGCTCTCATCCTGTTGTGTGAGCCACACACAAGGCTAGAATTAATAAATTATGATTGCAAACTCTTTTTTCACTTTGTTCAGTTTTTACACTTTCTCCGTGACAGTGGGAGTGCGGTGGGGAATTGTTTTAAAGCCATCTCTGTATCACTCCAGCTGCTCTGTGGTTTTCCATCTTCCCAGCAGACTGTCATTCCCTGGCTCTTTGATAGGGCGCTGCCCCTTTGGAGGGACTTTAACGATTTGCCAAGAAGCAAAGGCTATTCCTAACATCTCAGGCGGGAGGAGAGGGACCCCATAACTGGTGTAAGAACTAGAAGACCTTGGACAGTAAAGCTTGGAAGTCCTTGGGAGCTGAAGACCTTTCCCAATCAACTGAAATAGATCACTTTAAATCCAAATCTGCCTGGTTCAAATTTGAGGGCAAGAAGTTGAGTCCCACCAAGCCAGCGAAGACTCGCTCTTGAAGTACGCACGAGGTTGGGAATAGAGGGGTTTTGCCGAAGATCTCACCTCTAACTTTCACCCTTTGTATGGAGGGAGAGTGTTTGATCTCGCTACTGCCAAACTCCCTTAAAGTTATCTGGCCTTCCCTTTGGCAAAATGAATTAGAGATGCTAAGATTCAAAGATATAGCCGTGTTAGTCTGTAGAATTAATATGTAGAGAGATCTTGTAGCACCTTTGAGACTCACTGAAAGAAAGAAGTTGGCAGCATGAGCTTTCCTAGACTTAAGTCTACTTCCTCAAATGCATTTGGTGCTAAGCATTCTCTAGTTTACTTGAACTACATCCCTGGAGCTCTCTGTAGCAAAGGATGCTAAAATTTCACACAACCACAAATCCCAGGACTCTCTAGCATAAGGCTGTGGCAGATAAAGTGGCATCCGAGTCTTTAAAGCTGAGACAGTGTGGCTTGCCCAAGGCCACCCAGTGGGTTTCAATGGCTTAGCGGGATTCAAACCTTGGTCTCCCTAGTCCAACACTCCACTACACAGCGCTAGCTCCCAGGTCAGCAAGCTATCTCCAGGACCTTTCTTTAGGTAATACTGTAACTCCATTTAAATAGCTGGTGCCTTGGATACCCAATTCCCCTTGTTGTTGTTTAAAGGAAGACATAGGATCATCAGACTACTATTTCCATTAAAAAAAATCAGATGCAGGCAGATCCATCCTAAATTACAGGCTCTGTCTTCTTGGTGTCTGTGGGGCAAATTTCCAAGTGATCCAAAAAACTTTCCCAATGAGATGGAAAGCCTGATTGAACTTCATGGGACGTACCTCTAGGGAACCCTGTGTTGGCCTGTTGTGTCTCTAAGCCTTACTTAAGCCCCACCTAGAACTGAGTCCCAGTTCTGGGAAACATAACAACAACAACAAAAACAACAACAGACATAGCAAGAGAAATCCTTGCCGTGTAAGTCAGTTATGGCCAACAAGTCACATTCCTTTCCAAACAGGGTGACCAGAGGTCCTCCTTTCCCAGGACAGTTTTTCTTGGGCCACGTCCTCCATTTTGAGCAGGACCAAGAAACATAAATTTACATTTCTAGGAGTGTTTTTGCCTTTCTTGGGCCACATCCTCCATTTTGAGCAGGACCAAGAAGAATGAATTGACATTTCTAGGAGTGTTTTGAGTTTTTCTTGGGCCACGTCCTCCACTTTGAGCATGACTAAGGAGCATGAATGGAGATTTCTAGGAGTGTTTCTTGAGTCCTGTCCTCCCTTTTTCTTGACTGTTCTGCCTTTGCACTGAGGCCATGAGGCCTGGACCCAGACACTCTGGGAGGTCAGCCTAGGACAAAGTCTGGTCCCTCCTGGAAGGCTCTTCTGTGTGGGATGGATGGATGGATGGATGGAGGAGCCCTCCCGTTGTAAGAGAATCACAGAGCCTCCTTCCCCAAGAAGTCCTGGAAGGAGGGAGGTTGTAAATATCAGCCTGTTTGCATCCTTTGAAGGAAAACAGGGTCAGAGAGAGTTCAGGAGAAGGAGAGGAGGGGTTCCCTCTCTCGCTCTCAATATTTCTCCAAGCTGTGGATGCAACACTGCAAGTCCCAAACATCTTGAATGTCTATGTGTTTAAGCACAGGCTGAGCAAAGATCCTGCAAGCATTTATTGGAGATCCTGCAATCCTGCAAGCATTTACTGGAGAGTAAGCCCCATGGAAACCAACCAGAGGTTCCCCCCCCCCCCCCCCCAATGTGATGCTGCAAGAGGAATGAAGCTGGTACAAAAAAAGGGATAGGTCTGTAACCATAAAGATTAAAGAGATTTATTTGGGCATAAACATTTATGGCTGAGAGCCTGTGAATAAAATGTTATCTTCAGCTGAGAAGGAAAGAGAGAAAGTGATAGAGGTTGTAAATAATAGGTCTAAAGGCTCTTAAAATACCAAGAAGGAGAGTTTGCAACAGCAGAGGAGAGACAGTGCAATCGTTTCAGTGTGTGTCCACACTGTGCAATTATAGTTGTGTCATAACATTTTCACTACCATAGTTACTTTCTTGACATTCTGGGATTTTTAGCTTCTTGTTGTTGTATGCCTTCAAGTAGTTTACGGACTTATGGCAACCCTTTTATGGGGGTTTCTTCTCAATATATGTTGTGGGGTTGCCTTTGTCTTCCTTGAAGACTGAGAAAATGTGACTTGCACAAGGTTTCAATGGCTTAGCAGGGATTTGAACCCTGGTCTCCAAAATCCATAGTCCAATGCTCAAATCACTATGCCACCCGCCTTCTCTCTCTCTCTCTCTGAGATGCTAAGTGTTCTCTAGTTCCCTTCCTTGAACTACACCACTGGAGCTCTCTGTAATAGAGGATTCTAAAATCTCACAAAACCACAAATCCCAGGATTCCATAGTATAAGACTGTGGCAGTTAAAGTGCTATGAAAATGTTATAGCAGCATGAATAGACCCTCAGTTGTAGGCAAGACAAGCTGAGAACCAAATTCGTGCCTGAGTTGCTGTCAACCATCACCACATATGTCAGAAGGATCTTGGTGCAGGAATTATGAATTCAGTATGTCACTTTTCCTTCCATTGTCCAAAAGATTGTAATGTTTTCTCCTGCCTACTGCTAATATGCAGTTCAGATCAAGTGCAGTTCTAAACTTCATAAAACAGTATCAGTCGCTTGTGTATCCTGCCAACCTACCTCCTGTCCTCACAGAAACTCAAGGCTGCCTGTTTGAGTTTTTTTTTTCCTACAGAAAAGTGGGATGGATTCAGAGTACCAGAGGAAAATGCCATCTTTATCAGGTTAACTTATATAAAAAAACCATTCAGGTCCAAGAAACTAAGAATTTGAACAGTGGTCTTTTTAGGACACCATTCTAGCTGCTGCATCACACACACTGGTTTTCCATCTAAAAGCAGCTAAGCCTGCAATGCTAGATATCCTTAGCTGAGACCAAGTCTCACTGAATGCAGTAGAGTTGATTGTAGACATGCAGTTTATCATTATCCTTTAGGTCTCCTTTTCCCTTGCAACAGATCTATTTGGTGGCATCTAGTGGCCTCTATGGCAGTGAGATGGTGAATCACTCTGAGTTTTAGTCCAAATTTTAAAGGCACTATCGAAGGTGCTGATGTTACAAGGTTCAGCACCCTGGACACCTCTTTTAAAGCTGAAATTAAAACCCAGAACAGATTCATCATCCCACTGACATGGGATCTACTACAGCAACTATTGACTTCTTTTGTCTGGCCTTGGGCTACTAAGGGGGGTTGCAGACTGCCAGAAATAGTGTGAATTCAGTCCACTTTTAGGGTTAGGGTTAGTGCTAGGGAATCATGGGAACTGTTATTTTTCTGAGACATTGAGCCTTCTCTGTCAGACAACTCTGATGCCACAATAAAATACAGTTCCCATGGTTTCCTAACTCTAACCCTAACCCTAAAAGTGGACTGAATTCACACTATTTCTGGCAGTCTGCAATCCCCCTTACTCTACAAAACAGTATCTCTCTTTCCTTCCAGTTTCTTTCCTTCCACCCTATATTTGTGCATCTGTATTCACATGCAGCTACTGTTTCTTGCTCACCAGGCTTCTCTGTGGGTATTTAGGCAATTAATGTTTTCTCTTTATTTGCCAGAAAGTGTAGGTTTTTAAAAATGCACTGGGCTATATAAGAACATACCTACAATAAACATGTTGGCTGGAATCCTATTGGTGACAGGGAGAAGTGTAAGGGCAGGGAGAAGACGATATTTACTATCTTCTTCCATAACCATCCCACAAAGAAGTCAATATCCCTGATAGGGGAGTCTGCTGACATAGTCATATAGTGGCCAGGGGAGGGTGGGAACAGTGCAGTGGCATCTCTTTCCTTCATCTGCACTAAATACAGTCAGAGGATAGCCTGGAAGATCTATCTGTGAGAAGTGTCACACTCTGCACATGGAAGGTAAGATGTTGGCCAAATTTGACTTTCAAACCACCTTAGGAGTTTATCACACAGGGGAAATCCCGTGCAGAAACGGGATTTAAAAGGTGGGGGGAACCTGCAAAAGTGGTTAGATTTTCACACACATTGCTGTTAAAATGGGGTTAACCCAAACGGAAAGTAGTCAGAAACTGCTTCTTTTTACTTTCAGGATTTTCCGAAAGTAAAAAGAAGCAGTTTCTGACTACTTTCCATTCGGGTTAACCCCATTTTAACAGTGATGTCATCTGAAAATCTAACCACTTTTGCGGGTTTTTTTCCCAATTTAAAGCCCCGTTTCCACACGGGATTTCTCCTGTGTGATAAACTCCTTAGTAACGTAGAAATATAAATAATATCTAAAGGTCAATTATTTCTCAGCACTCTGTGAACAGTAAATTACTATATATTCATGGAGGGCAGGACTATCAGTAATTACTAATGGCTTCCATTATCATTGGCAGTGTGTTCTTGTATGCCAGTTACTGGAGAACAGAAGTGGGAGAGTGTTCTTGCATTTATATCCAGATTGTGGGCTTCCCCTCTGCAACTGGCTGGCCTTCGTGGGAACAGAATACTGCGCCAGATAGGCCTCCAGTTTGATCCAACAGGACTCTTTTTAGTTTCCTATCATCCTATTATCCAACGTGTTGTACTGTACAGCTCATACACTTGTGGAGATTCTGTACTGTACAGCTAGTACACTTGTGGAGAATATATCTATCTCTATCTCCGTCTCCATCTCCGTCTCCGTCTCTGTCTCCGTCTCCATCTCCATCTCCATCTCCATCTCTCTCTCTCTCTCTCTTTCTCTCTAGGCTAGCTTCTTGAAAAAGCAGTGACTGCAGTGATAAAGGGGATTTTCCAAAATGGTAAGTTTGGTAGGGTCTTCACAACAGAGCAACAGCAAAAAGTGCTGCAGGGCAGGCAAAAATCTGAATTGCTTGGATCCACTTAAATAGGCTTTGGCCAGAGGCAGCCAAACTACATCATTTTTAAAAAAGATGCTGATAAGGTAAAGTAGTGATAAAGCAAAGTACCAACATTGAAAAGAATCTTGAGGGCACAAGGAGTAGATCACAAAACAGAACAGCTGTAGGACAGCACATGGTTTATTTATTTATTTATATTTTATATCATTTGTATGCCCAAAGTGGGATCCAAGGTAGCCCTCAGACTCACTTAAAAAACCTTGCATGCAGAAGACCTCAGATTCAACTCTTGATATCTTTGAGCTGGAAAAGATTTTTATCTGAACACTGGGATACAAGAATGCTTCTCCTACTGAGCTTGATAGGCCATAGATCTGATTCAATGAAAGGCAGGTGCATATGTTCCTCCATGGTGTATCTTTATGGCTCAACAGAATTCTTGGGGATGACCTAGGATGTATTCACACTGCAGAAATAAAGCAGTTTGATACCACTTTATCTGTCCTGGCTCCATTCTGTGGAAGCGTGGAATTTGTAGTTTGATGAGGTATTCAGCCTGGTCTGTCAGAGAGCTCTGGTGCTTCAACAAATCCCAGGATTATGTAGGATAGAGCCATGACAGTTAAGGTGGCATCAAACTGCTTTATTTCTGCAGTGTGGATACATCTCTAGAACCACTGTTCACCTAGGAACCTCATACAATTGCCAGTTAAATCATTGGATTCATCTCCTCATCTTTCCTTTTCCTTGTCACTAGATATTTCTTGCAACACCTGAAGCAACAGGCCTGCTACATTTTGTCTTTCTTGGTTCTACTGAGCAAACACATAGGAGACTATCACACAGGGGGAAATCAGGGGATTAAAAAGGCATTTTCCTGGGACAGTTGCATGACCGTGGCAAAGATTTTCACACTCATTACAATTTGAGAGGACCTATCCTTGGAAAAACCAGGAATGCTCCAGCAACAAATCATTCACAGGGAAATCACAAGTGATTTTTTTTCTGTGGAAAGACTGTTAGCTCTGTTTAGTTTTAGTATTCCCAGCTTTGGATTATGCATCAGGCTTTGGTTGGTGGAACACAGCAAGCCATTATTCTCATTGGATTTGGTTTTGTCCCTCTGGAGTCCCTAAAGAGCAGTGTCAAGTCTCTTTCTTCAAGTCTCAAGTCGAGTCTCAAGTCCTTGCAAGACACTTGCAAGTAGAGTCTCAGTTTTGGGAATCAACTTTAACAGAAAAAGAGGAGGTGGTATGCATTTCTCAGAGAACAGAAAGTGTGTTAAGCAATATGCTTGAGGTGGGGCTTGAGGTTTGCTTGGCAGCCTGTCCCAGCTGCACATTGGAGGAGTTTTTCAAAAGTTTTAGAATGATCTTTCTACCTCAAGCCCTCCCTCCATTCCATCCAATGTCATCTGGGAGAGAGAGAGACACCAGGCCCAGCACCATCAGGCCTAGGATAAGAAGAAGAGCCCTCCCTCCATTCCATCCGATGTCATCTGGGGGAGAGGCAACAGGCCCAGCACCATCGGGCCTAGACTATCTTTTTAAACTTACCTTTTAAGGGGCGGGTGGGTTTCTGGATTTTTAGGTTCTGTTTACATTGTGTTAACATATCTTTATGTAAATTTAATGTTGTAAGCTGCCCCAATTGCTCTGCAGAGGGGCGGGATATAAATAAATTATTATTATTATTATTATTATTGCCTAACACATTTGCTCCGTGCTCTGGGGGTGGATTTTGCTTGCTGCTTGAAGTGAATGATACCAGCAAGTCAGTCACCAAAAATATTCAAGTCATGAGTCAAGTTCAGTCAGTGCTTCATTTATTGCTGAACTGAGTTCAAGTAGAGTTAATGAAGTGATTTGAGTCTGAGCCAATTGACTCAAGTCTGCATCACTGCTAAAGAACTAAATATGCTGAGAACTGAATGATTCTTACTTACCTTTTAGTTATCCAGGGATAAAGGGTTGTGGTAAAATACCTAAGGCATGGGCCATTGGGGGCCAGACACAAAACAAAACAAACAATACACTGCAGACTAAACTTTGCTTATCTCATCTCAAAAACCCAGAGAGTGTCTATAATATCTATTGCTAAATTTAGGAAGAAGAATTGATTATATACCTTGCCCATGCCCAGAGCCAGCTCTAGGCAGCCTTGTTATTTACAGTTAGATAAGCTCTCTGTGAAACTTTGGGCACCTTGGGTTGTTTCTGCTTGCTCTCTCTGTCTTTTTGAACAGAGTAAAGCAAAATAGCCACAGCTTCCTAAGGCAGACAGATTCAGGAGGATTCTTCACAATTTCCCCCTTTCTTCAGCTGGTGGTGATTCATTAAAATGTTAGACACTGCTGCTGTGAAGACACAGCTTCCTTAACAATTGTTTGATTTTAATTTAATATTTGTATGGTGCATTTCCAACAACAAGGCAGCCCATGAAAATAATGAAAATGTTTGATATATAAAACATTTGAGCCAATATATCCATGTCAACAGAATATAAAAAGCACAGTAACATAATGCAAGAATCAATGATTCAATGATGAAATTAAACACAGATTAATTTTTAAAAAATCCTTTAAAATATAATCACAAAATAAATAATACAATTTACAATTGAGGAAATCTGAAACAATGCATCAGCAGCATAACAAGGCAGATAATCTATGGCAACTGATTATGATGTACCATTAAAGTTATTTTAAAAAATATATCACTATGGCTAACATCACTGGGCACAAGCCAGCAGAGAATCCTTCTCCAAAAGCCCCATTGAAACAAATGAGACCAGCACAAGAGCACAAGAGCCATTAGTAGTGGTTGGATACCCTGTGGCAGATCTTAGGTGACTAGTTTAATTCCCTGCATGTCTACTCTGAAGTGAGTCTTGCTGAATTCTCAGGAGTTTGCTTCCAAATAAACATAAACAGGACTGCAGCCTTATAGTCATATCAAATGGTCACATTGCTAAACACTTATATGAGCAGTGCTATATGGGGGCTTTTAGGAAAGCAATCCAGGGAAACATAGCAGGTTATGGAATATGGTGGTGGTCTGCAGGCGCTCCCACTTATTGAAAGGTTCAGAGAAGGAGTGGGAATCATACAGCACTCCAGGTCCTGTTGGATTGTAACTCCAAGTATTCCTCAGCATTGGCTATGCTGGATGGGAGGAGCAGGATTTGCAGTCCAACAACATCTGCAGGTCTGCATGATTCAGACCTCATAGTTCAAAGCAATATCATCGTGGATAGCATGCAGTGTTTATATTGCATTTTTAATGAGAAATTTTGACAATCTTCATTTTGTCCATCCTTACAGATATGGGTCACTATGATTCCCATGCCACCTTCTGAATAACTAAGGACAAATTATGGTGATTTGCCACCTGTGAGCAGAACCTGAGCCCCTAACCAGGCAAAAAAGACTTATGACAGAGTAGTCTCTTCAGAATGATTCCCTCTTCCCATGCAAAGTCTTTTCCTGAATTACACACGTTGACCTTGTAGAGGAGGACAGCTTTATATCCATCAAAGTGACACACAGCCAAATATTGAGATTTATTCAGAAATCCTGACTCAAACACAACTTGCCTACAGCATCTGGAGAAGAAGGGATGAAAGGCACTTTCTATGTGGAGCACTTCAGATTAAGGATAATTTCTTCCCATGTGAAATGGGCAATTTAATGAGGCTTTATTTCCTAATGAACAATCCAAAGAGTATAAGTGTTAGCTACTGCTCCTTTGCATTATTCTGTCAGCAAGGGGACCCAGAGGAATGAGATAATGCAACTCATGTGCCAATTCCTGAATAATTAAATAAAAATGTCTGTACTGTAATATATATGGGCATACACATGAGACAAATAAATGATAGATAAGGTCTGGCATCCATTCATACAACATTAAACCTAGCAGTTGGGTGCCGCATATGTTCAACGAATGCCAAACAATTGGAAACAGGTTGTAGGTTATGTTGCAAGGAATTAAGGCATGGTTCAAAATTCCCAGTGGAATTATAATGTAAAGTGGGGGGAACGCCTACTACCTTGGTTCTTAACACTCTTTTGAGCCTGATATTTATGGCTTTATGTTAAATTATTGATTCTCACTCCTGCTCCCCCAAATCTTTTTTGAAACCTACTGTATCTTAGAGCTTCGTTATATGTTACCCAGTTACTCTTGGGTTATACAGAATTACAGTCACTTTAGATAAGAGGAGACATAAAAATGATCATCTAGTTTCCCTGGAGATGACAACATAATTTTGTAAAACCATTTGACAACTAGAATAAGCTAGTAAACCATGCTAACAGTGCACAAACTGCAATCATTCTCACATATGAATACATTCTATTAATGCCTGTGGAATATAGACCTTCAGGAAATGTACTTTTTCAGACAGTAAACTCCCAGATTCCTCATCTACCATGGCCATGTAACCCCCCTGAAATTATTTTCCCAAGTTTTGGCAGAACATATCTATGAGAAAACATTAAGCTTTCTGGTATTACATGTTGATGATTGAGTGCCTATCAAATTTGGAAGCAAAATGGTTCTTTAGTTAATTGTTTTATATACCGGAGCAGTGATTTCTAAAGTTTGGTCTGCCAGGTGTTTTGGACTTCAAGTCAGAAGCCCCAGCTAGCTTGGCCAACAGTTAGGAATTCTGGGAGCTGAAGTAAAAAACATCTGGAGGACCAAACTTTGGGAATCATTGTACTAGAGCAGGGGTAGGCAACCTTTCCCCTTTAAGGGCCGAGGGACTTCAGCTCCCAGAAGCCTCAGCCATGTTGGCCAATAGTCCCATGTTGGCCAATAGCTCCTGGGATTCTGGGAACTGAAGTCCCTCGGCCCTTAAAGGGGAAAGGTTGCCTACCCCTGTACTAGAGGAATGCTAAGGGTATGTAGAGGTATATAAGGTTAGAACAGGGGTAGGCAACCTTTCCCCTTTAAGGGCCGAGGGACTTCAGCTCCCAGAAGCCTCAGCCATGTTGGCCAATAGTCCCATGTTGGCCAATAGCTCCTGGGATTCTGGGAGCTGAAGTCCCTCGGCCCTTAAAGGTGAAAGGTTGCCTACCCCTGGGTTAGAATGTAAAATGGAATATTTAGAACCCAAGATTTAGTAAACACTGGTCTAAAATTTAATTGTTAGTTCAAACTAGAGTGCTCCCATTGAATCAATTGCTGAACGGTAAATTAAGATTTGTGTAAATACTCTAGTTGGGACTAGCAATTAGATTTGGGCCACTGATGGCAGTTGAGATTATAGAGGTAAAAAATTCTGAAGCAACTCATCTTATTTTACAGAGTGCAACCTTTGGGGTTCACAATGAACCCCTGTCTTTGATTCTGCCATTTAGTGGCAGGAGCATGACTGGATGACAACACAGCTGTGCTGAAGTCTTCCATTTCTCCATTGTTTACTATGAACAACTTTTACTCTGTTCTAAGAAGTGTGTGCATGTTAACCAGAAGTCAGGGAATCTATGAGTATATGAATCTACAAATCAAGACTTTATATGAGAACATTTTAAATACAGTTCGACCCTGTATCTGTGGGCCTTTTAGTGGCAGTTCCTGGACTTACTGTGGAAATGTGAAACCAGGGATAATAGCAAATAGTATTGAAATGAATGATCCCAGTCCAATGTCTGGCAGAGATGACTTTTTTCTGAATGTGGACAAGTGACTGGTCTCACATACATGTGGGTTGTAATTTATGTAATGTTGGAGAGGGAATAGAAGATAGGGAGAGAGAAATTACACTTAGGCAAACAAACATTAGGACTGGGAAAACACATGCTGAATTTTTATTTAAAGCACTGCTCTCCTCATACCCCAACACTGTATGGGCACATTTTAGGATAAATGAAAGAAAAAAGAACTATCCAGTCCCCCATCCCATCCAAAGTTATATATACTGTCATTGAGTGAAGAAAGGTGTCTTTTAGCCTCCCACCCCCAAAATTTGAACTTGGAATTTACTTTTGCACTGCAACTCTGATAAGCCTTCATTTAGCATGGGCTGGGGATTCTGGGAGTGGTAGTGCAAAAGGGAACTTCCCCACGCTACCAAAACTCCTGGCTGAGATTGGCTGAAGTCTTGGATAGACGCACACTCATCTTAGATAACTTACCTAGCAAGGTTTGTCCTATGTCAGTATACAATTGAAGCAGCCAGATATAAAGATAACTTCAACTTCTGAATAAACTTGTTCAGCTACCAAAACCTGATTTGTTTCTCTTCTCCTGCCAAAATTAAAATTCTTTCATACCATGAAATTACAAGAGACTTGTAATTTCTTCTTCCAAGCAACCTTCCCTTTCTACAAACAATGCAATATTCAAAATGCTTTGGTCTGGGGCTGGGATTTATAAATTGTACTCACCAGTTGATGTAAAAAGCTTCTTTGGAGAGTGGAGAGGGAGAGATAGGTAGCAAAAGCAAGTGCACACAGGGATTGATGGAGGAAGTGGACAAAGACAGAGGGACAAAAAGGTAAGAGAGAGAGAATGTGAGAGGAAGATAGAGGGTAAATGGGATAGCTGGAAGCCTGGTGTCATCTTCAGTACATAGAGTCAAATGCATAAGTTTCTCCTGCAAGGCTCTACCCACAGTCTGAAACCACTACTGAATGTCATGTTTATTAATGTAACACCAATTACAGAAATATCATTCTGAGACAACAAAAATAGCAAAATAATCTTGGCAAGGTGATTGACATATTTTTCTTATAATGTAGTATCCCACTGGAGTCCATCTTCTCCTCTGATGAAAATCAGCTTCCATTTCAAAAGAGGAAACCAATTGATACAAAAAGAGATTGCCTAGCTAGACCTTTTCCAGAGGCGGTTATGCTATGAATTAATTCACTTTGCCAAGGCACTGGGTGAACTAAGTTGCCATTAATCCCTTTTCCTTACTCCTTTCATTCCTAATGTGTCTTGTCTTCAGCTACACATTGTAACCAGATGTCTCATTTTAAAAATATTTATTTGTTGTTAACTGCCCTTGAGTTGATCTTGATTCATGACAACCCTATGGGTGAGAAATCTCCAAGACCCTCTGTCCTCCACTGCTCTGCTTAATTCCTGCAACTCCTTAATACCTGTGACCTCCTTAATAGAATTCATCCATCTCGCATGCGGCCTTCCTCTCTTCCTACTTCCCTCCACCTTTCCCAGCATTATTGTTTTTTCCAAAGAGTCCTCTCTCCTCATGATATGTCTGAAGTATGGCAGTCTTAATTTGGTCATCTTGGCTTCCAGGGAGGTTTCTGGTTTGATCTGCTCTAGGACCCAATTGTTTGTCCTTTTGGCTATCCATGGGATCCTCAGCACTCTACTCCAGCACCACATCTCAAATGCATTGATTTTCTTCCTATCATCTTTCTTAACTGTCCAGCTCTCACATCCATACATGGTAACAGGGAATACAATGGCTTGTATGATTCTAACTTTTGTACTCAGTTGTATATCTTTGCATTTTAGATTTTTTTCTAGTTCTTTCATAGCCACCCTCCCTATTCTGTCTTCTTCTGATTTCCTGACTGCAGTCCCCATCAAACATAGCAATGTTTGATCCCAGGTATGGGGATTCTTTTACTGTTTCTATTTCTTCCTTGTCTAGGTCAGGGGTAGGCAACCTAAGGCCCGGGGGGCCAGATGCGGCCCCCTGAGGCCTTTGGACTGGCCCCAGGCTGGTCCTGCCACAGCCGCCGCCACTGCCCCCCACTGATGCCACTGCCCACCATTATGATATTGATTATTATTGTTGTTATTACTTGTTCTTGGGGTTTTCTTGGCAAAATCTCCACAGGGGTTTTGCCATGACTTTTCTGGAGCTGAGAGAGTGTGCCTGCATATTTTTAAATTTTTTTAAAAAAATTTTAAATTTTTATTTATTTATTTATTTATTTATTGGTGTTTCGGCCCCCCAATTGTCTGAGGGACAGCAACCCGGCCCTCGTCTCAAAAAGGTTGCTTACCCCTGGTCTAGGTTGAACTTGTGAAGGTCCTCGGTGGTCATTATTTTTGTTTTCTGTATGTTCAGCATTAAGCCTGCACTTTCTTCTTTGATCTTTCTCAGTAGGTGTTCCAGGTCTGTGAGGTTTTCTGCTAGTACTATGGTGTCATCTGCATATCTTAGATTGTTGATATTCCTTCCTCCTATTTTCACTCCTCCTTCTTCTGTGTCCAAGCCTGCTTTTCTTATATTATGTTCTGTGTACAAGTTGAACAGATAAGGTGAAAGGATACAGCCTTGTCTGATCCCTTTGCCAATCGGGAACCATTCTGTTTCTCCATTTTCTGTCCTGACAGTAGCCTCTTGTCCTGAGTACAGATTCCTCATCAGGACTATCAGATGTGTTGGAACTCCTATGTCTTTAAGGGCATTCCATAGCCTTTCATGATCTATGCAGTCAAAGGCTTTGATACAGTCTATAAAGCACATGCTGATTTTCTTCTGGAATTCCCTGGTGTGCTTCATTAGTTATTGTATGTTTGCAATGTGGTCCCTTGTGCCTCTTCCTTTCCTGAACCCCACTTGGATATCTGGGATTTCTCTCTCCATGTATGGTTGGAGTCCATGCTGCAGAATTTTGAGCATGAATTTGCTTATATTATTATTATATTTCATTATTTTATTATTACATTATATGATTTTGCTTATATTATTATTATATTATTTATACAATATGTGATATTTAGATCTCATGCCAATACTGGCATAAGAGACAATATCCACCACCACAGGTGAGGACACCAAGGCAGTTTAGGATGTAGGACAATCTGTCTAGCATCCACACTTCTGTCTACCAGCACTTTACTGCGGTTTTCCTAGCACCTGTTGTCTGAGGCATCCATCTCAGTTTTCATGAATGTAGAACTAGCAGCTTGTGAAGTTCTCCTAAGTGGCAGTTTTACACATTAGCAATTAGCAAATCTTTTATGTGTTTTGTCAATGAATACCATAAAATATGAGTCAATCATCATGTATGGATATGAGAGCTAGACAGTAAAAAAAGCTGATAGGAAGAAAATAAACTGATTTGAAATGTAGTGCTAGAGAAAAGTACTGAAAATACCATGGATGGCCAAGAAGACAAACAAATGGGTCCTTGAATAGGTCAAGCCAGAATTCTCTCTGGAAGCCAAGATGACTAAATTGAGGCTGTTGTACTTTGGCCACATCATAAGATTCAATTTGGGAGACCACAGACCTGAATCTATAGGACCTGAGCAGAGAGGTAGAGGATAGGAGGGCCTGGAGATGTCTCATTCACACGGTTACCATTATTGAAGTTGACTTGAGGGCAATTAACAACAATGGCAACACCAAAGATACCCCAACTCCTTCTGATGCCTTTGTGGAGTGAACATACAGTGAAATATTATGTTGTGGGTTCACATATTCATAGTAAAAACACTCACAGTGGCTCTGTGGTGATCTTCTTATTGTGAGCTGGCACTTACTGGACGTGTTTATCTGCAGGCATATTCAGTTTGGACTAGAATAATCTATATCTCTTGCACACTTGGGTGATACAGAGAACAAATAAATCAACAATAAGCAGCTACTGCCACTCGATTGAGTCCTTTGTTCTTCCTTTTCACGTGGCAGCCAAACTTAAAAGACACAGTGGATGTACAGTGCATAGAAAGCTCCTCAGAGATAGCAAAAGAAAAAAGCCATATCCATGAGTCTGACCATTCACAAACCACAACAAAACAAAACCATTTTAAAAATTACTTAAAATGTTTTATAAAAACTATAGCTTGCAAATAATATCGGGTACTATTGTTCATTTTATTTGTACAAGACATTATCCTCTGAACTCTCTCTCTCTCTCTCTCTCTCTCTCTCTATATATATATATATATATATATACATATATGCAAAAGGAACTTCTAGCACTGTTGACACTGAGAGAAAGAAGTTTGTAGTATAAGCTTTTGTAGACTGGGCCTGCCTCTCCAGCAGCTGCCACGTGATGTGGTTCTCTAATGGTAGGGCTAGAACTGAAAAAGAATTGGGAGGTTGAGCGGGTAAAAGGGGATGGCACCCGTTCCTTGTAAGAAATGCCTTTTCCTATGTTCATGTCAAATCTACTCTTTCCCTCTGGGATGTGCAATGGGGGAAGAGGGAGACTGGATCAGTGGAAACACCCAGACACCAATGGAGGAAATGTTTGCATTTTGCAGGAGCTGTCTTCTGCCTGTGCCAGCTCATTCATCATCCTGCTTCAGCAAGGCAGCAGCAATGAGTGGGCTTGCTGAGCCACATTGCCACTGCCATGGCACTCAAAGGAAGAGCCACAGGCAAATGAGTGAGTGCAATTAGAATCTACTATCTTGTTCTTTCTGGGAAATGTGGAAGGTTGGTTTTGGTGCAGCTTTCCAGTAGGAATGTTGGCTCGTACATTCTTCCTGTCTGGCAACATGCAGGGATCACTGGGCCTGCCAAGGGGAATGAGGAGGAGGAAGAGGGCATGTTGTGAGAGGTTCTTCTACAATCTGGACACATTTCCAATCTTATGGGGAATTCCACAATTGTTAGAAGATGATTAATGACTACAAAAAAGGTGGACTCAATTCCTTGGCCAAAAATCAGAACGGTTAGGTAAAAAAGAGATTTCAGCATCTAGAATTCTACGTGCATTGGAGTTCAACAACATATTATTGAGTTGTTGTGAAGACTGATTTTGTCAAATAAACCATTTCTCTCAGATATATGATGATGACCACAGTTCATACCCACACTTAGCCATGAAACATTGTGGGTGATGCTAGGCCAGTCACCTTATCTCAACCTAATTTACTCAAAGCTGAAAATGTCTGGGATGGCATGGAGTGTTGTGTGTTTGGGGGGTTGCAGACTGTGAAAAATAGTGTGAATTCAGTCCACTTTTAGGGTTAGGGTTAAGGTTAGGGAATCATGGGAACTGAATTTTATTGTGGCACTAGAGTTCTCTGACAAAGAAGGTTCAATGTCTCAGAAAAATAACAATTCCCATGATTCCCTAGCACTAACCCTAACCCTAAAAGAGGACTGAATTCACACTATTTTTCACAGTCTGCAACCCCCCTTTGTGTATGTGTGGGATTCAGTTATACTGCCTTAAGCCTCTTGAAGGATGGGCAGGATAAGTATACAATAAATAAAATATTACTACTGTAAACTCCTAATGCATGAACCACCTAATAGATTCTCTAATAGAATCACCTGCTTCCATCATGAATCCTATAGCAGTGTATCTGCAAATCATTACACATAACTGAACTTTGGTGGGGTCCACACTAAATGCGTGTGTGGCGGTACAGAAATTATTTAGAATTAGTTGTGGATTGCTAAGGATTACATCAACAAATTAATTTAAGCCACATACCAGACCTGGGAGAGTGACTTTGATGGACTACATTTTCACTGGTCATGTGAAAAGGTAACTGTTCCAAGCTCTGCTTGTTTATCATCCCATTTATTAGCACAGTAGCATATCCAGACCCTTAAAGGTTTCAAGGAACATTGTGGTACAAACACCAAAAATTTCTGAAAAACAGCCAAAGTGAGGTAGCATGTCTGATTAATTTGAAAAATTCCAGGATCAGCTATATCTAATATCTATGAGAAGATGTCAAACCCCACTAGCTGTCTTCGTTCTTGATTCCCATCCAAGACTTAAATGAGAAGAGCTGAGCTATAGGCTGTAAAAGAAGATGTTGATGCTGAAGATCTTGACATGAGACCCTTGTCTCATAGAAAATGCTAGGCCTTTTACCCAGTCTTTTGTCACTCACTGGAGAAAATCAGTCACAAGATATTATCAGCTGAGAGGGAAAAGGAAGCTCTTTCCCTTCACAGCTGATCTGAAAGGGCAAACTTTTAATTAATGAGCTTGAGATTTTGAGTGACAATTCTGGAATGAAGCTTGGTGCTGGGTATTTGGGACCACAGGGCAGACAACTCCCCTTAGCCACAGAAAAGGGTAGGCAGAAATAGCTCAGGCCAAAGTTAGTGTTGCCCATTCTAGCCTCAATTCTGATATCTGGGAACCAGAGACAGAGAGTAGAGAGTGCCTGGACTTGCAGTAATGGTAAAATCCCAGTGGTGTACCTAGCATATTTGACACTTGGGGTGGGTCATTTTTTAATAGCCACAAGAGAGGTG
Source organism: Phrynosoma blainvillii (assembly GCA_026167975.1). Classification (NCBI taxonomy): domain Eukaryota; kingdom Metazoa; phylum Chordata; class Lepidosauria; order Squamata; family Phrynosomatidae; genus Phrynosoma; species Phrynosoma blainvillii. Next base: position 255,663,206 of record JANUYF010000001.1, on the reverse strand, counting down.
AGGGGGGAGCAGTGCTCCAGGAAGGTCTCCTCCAAGTTACGCATGTGGAAGCCGGGGTTCTACCACTGAAGCAAGGTGCACTCAAAGAGCTGCAGGAGGTGTGCTGCCCTCTGTCAGAAACCCAGGCCAAAGTCTGCCAGTGCTACAGCCATCTGTATTCTCCTTCTGCTGCCATTTCCACTACTGATTCTTCCCCTTGCTGACATTAGGATTCCCTGAGCTTCAGCATGGAAGGCCGCCAAGTCTCTTGAGATGCTGCTGCTGCAACTGTTGTACAAAATGTTGGGTTTGCCAGGGACGCATGGTTGAGGAAGGACTCCACTGGCTTGGATTTGCATTGTGACATTGCTGCTGTTGCTGTTTGAGTTGCAGCACTAATTGATTTGGAAGGAGGGTGGGAGCAGGGACTGGGGTGCTTGAGCAGTTGTTGGTGTGACAATGCTGAAGGTGACAAGGCAATGGCTGACAGAATCACTCAGGTTCTCCTTCGAGGCTTGGACTGCTCCCCCCACTGCTGTCGCCACCAATGGTCTGAATAGGTCTTTCCAGGGCTTTTCATGGTGTCTCTCTTTATTGTATCTGGGGGAGACCTCTCCCACTGCTGTGCCCTTGGTATGCCACTGTAAAAACCTGCAGATTTTGGTAAGTCTGGGATAAAGTCCAATGCAAAAGGTTTCCATTTATCAAAGGTATTCAGATTAACAACAACAAAAATGGTGTGAGGGGTGGGACTACTCTTTCCCTTTCATTTTTCACAATTGGCCTCAAAGAGGCACAGAAAACCTTCAGTCAGTTCTAGTCAGTTATCAATCCTAGCCAGAGGCCAAAAGTCTTGTAGTACAGAAAAGAAAGGAATACAACACCACTCACCTCCTGAAAAAACCCAAACCAAGTGGGTGGGACTAGATCCAAATAAGTGTGATGGTCACAAAAGGAACATGAAACATGCAATATCAAGGTAATGCTATATAATATGAAAAGCTATATATACAAAGAACAATGGTAGTATACCAACCAACTACAATTTAGCTGCTGTGATTAACATGCTGAAGTAATGCAGAATAACATCTATTCTAAACAATTACAATTTGCAAATCAACTTCAATTTATCTACTATGAATGACATACCATCAGTCCTTGGTATCTGCAGGGGATCCGTTCCAAACCCCACCTGCGGATACCAAAATCAGCAGATGCTCAAGTTCTGTTGTCTCCAGTGATGGCATGTACATGTGGCCGTGCCACCATTAGGGACAATGGTACTTCAATAGTGGCACAGCCACATGCACACGCTGTCATTGGGGACAACGTAGGCTTGCTATCTGCAGATACTCATTTTCACAGATGGCAAGTCTGTGGATACTGAAGGCCAACTACACTAAAGTAGGTAATACAGAATAACATCTACAAAATACTGTTAATAGTACTATGTAGTACAGAGGCAGAACCTGGTTGTCTCTCTTTGAAACATATCACTCAAATGGGGATTATTTCAACCAATGGCACAAAATTAGTCCCCTCCCATCATGTGACTTCTAAACTAGGATTATGGGCAGCAAAGGTGGCCCAGAGATTTGTTCTGACTATACAGTTTTTATAGAGTATGCAGTGGATCAAGTGGTTAAGATGCTGACTCTATTGATTGCAAGATCAGCAGGTTGGCAGTTCAAGGTCCGGGTGCTGCATGATGGGGTTTGCTCCCATCACTAGTCCCATCTTCTGCCAACCTAGCAGTTCAAAAGCATGCAAATACAAGTACCGTAGATAAATAGGCACCACTGCAGTGGGAAGGTAAATAGCATTCTGTGCAATCATGCTGGCCATATTACGCACAGATTAGTCTCTGACAACGCTGGCTCTTCACCTTAGTAACAGAGATGAGCACCACCCCCCTACATTCGGACATGACTTGAAAACCTTGTCAAGGGGGAATTTACCATTACCTATAGAGTTTTTAACATATTTCATATTTTAAAGCATAGCTGTTTTAACTTTTAAAATTGTTTGTTTTTTAAATTTTATATTTATACAATGTAATGCTATTGTATTGTTTTTAAACTGTATTGTTTTAAATTTGGTGTTCACTGCCTTGAGTCCCTGTAGTGGGAGAAAGGTGGGATATAAGTGAATAATAATAATAATAATAATAATAATCAGTTAAAACATTTTTTAAAAATGAGTGGGAGGTATGAGGAGCTCCATGTGGCCCAAAGCTGCAGTTTGTCTACTTCTAATGTAGAGTGTAGGAAATCAGAACTGATTTCCAAACAAGGTGGGGAAACTTTGTTTTGCTTAGAAACCCCATCACCCCACCCCCTAGGAGCAATAGTGATGGCTTGTGGAAGCTGTAGACTAAAACATTTGGAAGGCCAAAGATTTCCCATCTGCAATTTAAAGAGCTCCTGGCAGCACCCGATAGCTGGAAATACTAAGTAAAGCATGTAATTGAAGGACATTATCACACAAGCCCTTTAAATCAGACTTAAAGATGAATAGTGTCTTTGGAAATCACATGACATCACCTCCAAATTGTTGCCTGCTGTGCCTTCAAAGCATGGTTAGGGCATCCCAGGCCATGAATGAGGAACACCCATCAATAACCTCCTAATGCTGCTGTGGCATTGGTCCCCTGGTGTGATACGTTTTTCCAGCTCCAGTCCTGAGACTGGGTAGTCACGTGGTCTCAGTCTCCTACCCTTCCCCTTGCTATCCCCAAACAGGCTGGTTCCCCCACTACTTTCTTTGGTTTCTTTTTTTGTTTCACTGAATCACATTGACATAGTTGCTAAATTGTATTACAAATAATAATAATAATAACAACAACAATAACAATGATAATAAATGTGCCACAAAAGCCATGCTTAGGTAGGGCAATAGGGCAGGGAGGTGGGATTAAGGGGGAATCTAGAAGACAGCTGAGGACCATCGATGGTTGAAACAGCCTCAATTGTGCTATTAAGGGACATGTGATGCTGAGGGCTCCCAAATCAGTATGTATCCATTTATGTTTGGTAACGCAATCACAGTGAGAAACGGATAGTATGATAATGTCCAAAGAAGAACACTGGTGTTTGGGGCATATATGCGAATTTTCTTGCAATAGGCTATGACATACCATCCAAGTGGTTTAGTGAGTTAATCCTCTGCCACTCCACTTTCACAGCTGCCTTTAAAACAACTTGTTTTTCCTCTCCTCCTCTTGCTTTCTCCTCATTCTTCAGCTTGATTCAAAATGAGTTCAAAGTGTACAAGTGGTTTGCACTCAACTCAGTGAGAGAGGAAAGGGTGAAATCTTGCCCTTCTCAGGGGTCTCAGGCAAAACCAAACTACTGCAGTCTCTGTCCCAGGCTATGAGACTCCAACTTGCTTCTGGAGGTAAGCAAAAGCAATATACATACCTTGTAAAAAGCAGAAGGGGAGAATCTTGCCATTTAATAGTGGCTTTCCCTGAGGACTAATCCCAAAATAGGATCAATATTGCAGACAAGCATTCCTGATTTTAAATTTGTTCCTTCTCCTTTCAGTTCTGATTTTTGTTGTTTTTGTCCTTTGGATAACCTTTTATTTTAAGGTTTACTTTAACTATTTTTTTCTCTCCATACCCTTTTGATGTATTAATTCTCAGTGTGTATCAAGGCTACACAGTGCCAAAGGACAGAACTGTAAATTGTAGAGATCAAATATTGGGAAAGATTTTACTACCTACTTATTTTGAGAGAGGTTGGTTTTCTGTAAAGCAGTATTCCATTTACATTAACAATGCAATCATACACATGTCTACTCCAATATTACATAGCAGTTTTTTGTGTTTTTCCTCATTAATAACTTTTGCTTTTGTGTTGCCTGGCCACGCATTTTTGATCACATTCTGATATTGCTTGGCCAGACGTGTCCCAGTTTTCATCTGTGAAGTATTGAAGCATATGGGCTAAGATTGTAGTTATTATTTTGTGGCAGAGATTTAAGCACTGGGATTAGTACTGTTTGGTTTATCCCATATTTATGTCTTAAAGAAGTCCAGTTTATGAATCTTCTCAATTACATGGGCCACCACACTAAGATGGGACTTGGAGGCACTGTTCTTTTCTGGAGGGTCAAAACCAGAATGTGGTGCTGGAGGACTCCTGTTTGACTCCTTGGGTATTGGCCTGTGGGGTCCACCATGCTATCTAACATACACATGAAGCTGTGGGGAGAGGTTGTTCAGAGTTTTGGGATCATATGTCACCAGTATGTGGAAAACAGGCAGCTCTATTACGCTTTTCCACCTACTATATATATTCATGTATAAGTCTAGAAATTTTAGTAAAAAAAATTGAACCAAAAATCTGAATCAACTTACCCATGTGTCAAAGTAAGTACTGTACTTTAACTATTATTTTAAAAAGGAACCATGCCCTGGTGAAAGGCAAGTGTGTAATATGTCCTGGAAGCACTGACCCTGCTCTATTTTCTCATCCATCCAGACTTTAGTGTCACAATTTTGTAAGCGCTTTGGCATTGTTTTCCTTTGCTTCATCCTTTAGATTCTTTGTTTCAGGCCCCTAAGTGTTACCCTTGACATATCCACAGGTTATATCAAAATCCATAATTTTGGTCCTAAAACTTGCCCTCAATTTATACATAAGGTCGACTTATAGTTGAGTATATACGGTAATTCCAAGGAAGCTTTTTCTGTGCTAAACTAGTGCCTGGCAGCAATAATGGCCTGGATGAGAACAAACAAGCTGAAACTTAATCCAGACAAGACAGAGGTGCTCCTGGTCAGTCATAAAGCTGGTCAGGGAATAGGGATTCAGCCTGTGTTGATTGGGGTTACACTCCCACCGAAGATGCTACTCTGGAGCTTGGGTGTGCTCCTGATTCTGGGTGCTTAGGTTTCTGCAGTGGCCAGGAGTACATTTGCACAGTAAAAGCTTGTGTGTTAGCTGTGTCTGTTCCCCCTTGGGACATGTGACCTGGTCTCGGTGACACATGCCTTAGTTACATCCCAAGTGGATTACTATAATACACTCTACATGGGGCTGCCTTTGAAGAGTGTTCAGAACCTTCAACTCATCCAAAGTGCAGCTAGATTACTAATGGGTGCTGGTTACAGGGAGCACACAATTCCCTTGCTGCAACAGCACCCCAGGAGCTGATCTGTTTCTGTGCACAATTCTAAATGCTGTTTTTGATGTGTAAAGCATTATACAGCTTATGCCCAGGCTACTTGAGGAACCATATAATCCCATATGAGCCTGCCAGAGCTCTAAGATCTGCAGGGTAAGCACTTTTCTCTATCCTACTGCCTTCACAGTCATGGTGGGAATATGGGAGGCCTTTTCAGTGGCTGGTCCCGCACTTTGAAACTCTTTCCTTAGGGAAGTTAGGATGGCTCTTTCTTTGTTTCTGTTTCAGTGATAGGTTAAGACTTCTTTCCTAGCATGCTTTTGGAAACTGATTTTAATATAGATGACTTTTAAGGTGCTGTACTGTTTTTAATCTGTTTTAAAGTAAGATTTTAATTGGTTTTAAGTTTTTTTATTTTAACATTTCATTTTCCAAATACATAAAATTGAACATTACATAAAAGAAAGTAGAACAATACATAAAAGAAAAGAAAAAAGAACAAAAAACAAAGAAGAAAAGCAAAGAACTGAAAATAAAGAAAAAGCAAAAAAAGAAAGAAACAAGCCAAAAGTGATTTTAAATTTTCTCCTCAGTGGTTATTAAAATACAAAAAACTATAAATCACCAATCTTATTTCTATAACATATACTTATTAGTAATTAGGATCAAAACTTATAAATTATTTATACACACACACACACACACACACACTCTTCCGAATCAATCCAGATTTAATAAGTATTAATACATATTAATAATGTTTATCAACTACATTGGGCCCTTAGTAGGTTCCAGATCCCCTATGGATATCAAAATCCATATATTCTCAAGTCCCATTATATACAATGGTGTAGTAAAATGGTGTCCCTTTTATAAAATGGCAAAATCAACATTTGCTTTTTGGTATTTTTAAAAAAATCAAATTTCAAGCTGTGAATGGTTGAAACTGTGGATGCTGAATCTGTGGATACAGAGGACTGACTGTACAGTGAGACCTCACTATCTGTGGATTGCCATCCATGGATTTCAGCATCTGCAGATGGCAAACCCGCTGTCCCCAATGGTGGCATGTGAATGTGGCCGTGCCACCATTAGGGGCCATGCTGCTGATTTGAAGTCCCACGGATTTTGATATCTGGTGTGTGTGTGTGTCTGGAATGGTTCCCCCACAAATACCAAGGTCCCACTGTACTACTATGAATCTTCCCCTTATGTGACCTAAACAAAATAACGCTACTACCTCCTTCTAGTTTGATAGCAGTCTATCATAACATCAACTGTATTTCCCACCCACCCCCAAAATTCTTTCTTCTTTAATTTTAACTTTACTTAGCAATCTACAAATACACCCCTCTCATTATATATTCCCACTAATTATCCATACCACCAACACACATGTAACTCAGCCTTAATAATATTTTAAATAATTTCTTAAATCAACAAGTCTTACTTACTTAAATCAATAACTATTTCCTTTACAGTAAATTAGATCCAACAATGTGCAACAGCTTTACATCTTAAATCCAATAAAACCAATCCTTATTTCTTTAACCTATCATCCTTTAAATTTCACCCTTGGTTTCTTACCAAATCTTTGCAATTGCCCAAACTGGGCATCTGTCATCAAATTATATAACACCTGGAGAGGAAACATCCTTCCATAAAAAAAAAATCTCTTTCCAGAAATCTATGTAAAAACCAAATGTCATATTTATCTCTCTAAAGCATCCCCTGTGGTCCTGTTCTCTCTGTATTTGATGTAATCTCCTTGGTCTTGTTTCCAACGCATCCAGTGTTCTCCCCTGATTCTTCCTGGATTACTTCTAAATCTCCAAAATAATCTTGGCCTAGCTGCAGATCTCCCTCTGTGTTTTTTTCTTCACACTCTGAGATGTCTCCATGGTCATCATCTTCCATCCATGGTCCCACTGATTCCTCTAATTTCCTGAATCAATTGTGTCATCCATCAACCTAAAGTTCAATCTAAAGATTGTAAGGTAGTTCTTGATCAGTTTAAATTCCTCTAACATCTCTTGACAAATCATTTGATCACATACATCTTTTGGGGGTTGGATCTTGGATATCCTTGTACCAAACAAAAACTTGGGATACCTTTGGAGGTTTTTAAATAGAGGCTGGATGGCCATCTGTTGGGGGTGCTTTGATTAGTGTTCCTGTTTGGCAAGGGGTTGTACTCAGTGGCCCTGTGATCTCTTCCAACTCTAGGATTCGATGGATCTATGAGTTAACACTTTTGTATCCACAGTGATACCTTAGAAACAGTATGTCAATGACACTGCCTGGCATTTAGCTTCTCTTGTTATTCAGATTGCTTTCAATGAAATACTTTTCCCAAACAAACTCAACTTTCCATAACAAACCAATCTCTTTCTTTAGTTCATTTTTATTTGGAAAATGCTTACAAAAACAACCAATCTTCCAACTTTAAAAGTTACTTCTATCTTTTCATGTTACTATACCCTTTATCCACTTAATTTTAATTTTTTTTCTTTTTCCAGTTATGATCTCATCAAACTTTCTTGTTTCAGTTTGCATTCTTAAAAGTAGTCCTTGAGATCTAGCAGGAAACCCCCTGAGGTATTAATATCACCACTGAATTGAAGTTTTTTTTGTTAACAAGTAGATCCAGATGTTTTTGAAAAAATAATTTTAAAAGAAAGTATGGTTGCTGGCTTAGTGTCCTTAAAGGCTTGCATACAGTGGCATGAGTACTGATGGAAATTTGCCGTGCTCTCCTCCTCCAGCATAGGGTCAACTGTCACAGTCCCTGATGCTTGGTGAGATTCTCAGACCTTCATGGGATAGCTTTGCACTCTCCCCTTCTCCAGAGAGAGAATCATTAGTCAGAACCTGCCTCTGGACTTGTGATCATCACTGTTGCAGCTCTCCATTTCACAAAGCTCCATGAAAAGGTCTCCGCCAACCATTAATGTCAGCCGGAAGTCCTCAATTGGTTTTAAGTCTTTTGATATTTAATACTATTTTAATCTTGGTTTTTGTATATTTTTAACTATGTGTATTTTATTGTATTCTTTCTTTTTGTAAGCCGCCTTGAATCCCAGCCTGGGAGAAATGTGGGATATAAATGAAGTGATGGATGGATGGATCCAGATTATGTTTAATTCCTCTTCCTGAGGAAGATCAGAATTAGGATTTCCTCCAGTTTTAAAATTAACAAATTGCCTTCATTTTATTGTGAATCTTAACTACAGTAAATCAGTTTAATTACTGGGATTTACATAAGTACTTACTCACAATTCAACAGTTGATTCAATGGGTTTATTCTATCTGGGACTTTTACATAGCCTTTTTATTCCCAGCTACTCCCCCTTTTTCTCCTTGTCTTCTGCATAGCTGCAAGGTGCTTTTTTTTTTTTAAAGGCAGAATTGGCATTGGGAGAATGGTGAAAAAGGGCTGTAGAAATACAGACATTCAGCATTGGGTTGCATCAGCTTGTCTGCAGTAAACGATTCAATAAATCGTGAGCTGAGAGAAAGCAGGATTCTACTCCAACTACCGGTAATCTTACAGTAGCTGTGTGTACATACTTACCGCAAGCAAGGTAAACAGCAGCTGCCTCCAGAATCCCTTACCAAGCATGTGTGAACAGCAAAACAGAGAGAAAAGGGAGAGCTGATAAGTTTCCCTCACCAGCTAGACCCAGCATGTTAAAGTATAGTTTTCAAGATGGAGCCTGGTGAAAGAAAAAACAATTCCTGGATGCTCTTTGGAAGAAGACCTCAGGTGGTCTTAAGAAGGCTCAAAATGATTTTGTTTGCTTTTCCAAGGCTTACCTAACCTGGTTGTTTCATTTCATACTTGCATATTGTTAGGGGTTTTTTTTTTGGATGGGGGGAGGTTTGCTGAAACACATTGAACTGTTCTGATGGCAGACACTCTCCTACCATGGGAACAGCTTCCTTAGAGTTAGATAGAGAGGAGAAATAGAGCTAGTTGTCATTAGCATAGTGGTGACACCTGGTCCCAAAATTTTGAGCAACCTCTTCTAGTGGTTTCATGCAGCAAATAACACGAGGGACAAAACAGAGCCTTGAGAGACTCTACCTGGCAAATAGTTGAATGGGACCCCCTCCCATGAAGGCTCTCCTCTCTCAAAAACACTGGGACCAATGTACAAGGGGGTATCATAAAGTTTTAATTATCACCTTTAAAAATTTTGACAGAATGTTTGATTTGTAGTTGTTAACTTTTCTCCACATAGTCAACATCCAGATTTACACATTTTCCCAGTGTTTTTTCACCCTCTGAATACCGTTATTGTAGAAATCGGCAGATTGCACCTTAAACCACTCTTCCACTTCATGAATGATGTCATCTGTGTTGTCAAATCGACAACCCCGCAATAGATTTTTCATTTTTGGGAACAGAAAAAGTCACTTGGTGATGATGACACTGACAAAATTTCATCAATATACCATAATAACTTCCAGGTGATAATTATTACTTTATGATACCCTCTTGTATGGGACCAAAGAATGGGCCTACAAATCCCGTCCTAGAGAGGCAGCCCATGGAGACCACAGCTGTCTCAGCTGCATAATCAGACATGAAGCCACTCTGAAACTCCATTATATGTTTGCCTTAGGGTTGCCATATGTCAGAAACAACATGAAGGCACACAACAATAACAATCAGCTTCATCCAGAAACCCCTGGAGCTAAAAAGCAACCACACACTTCAGTACCACATGCTCCAGAGTAACCTTTAATATTGACCTGCTCCCAAGTAATGCATATGCTTGGAAGTAACTAGTTATAAAGAGCTAATTGTAATGTATTCCTTTTGCCAAGAGCAAAGGCAAACTATATTATGTTATAATTCTGGGCTAAGGAGGGATAACATCATTCTTTTTTCAGTGTAACAATTCTGGTTAAAGGTGCATTTATAGTTATGGGGTGTGACCTCACTAAATGGCAGTATAGTATCACCTGGTTCACACACTTGTGCTGTACCTTGCACTGTTACCTCACGTTCTGTTGTGAGTGTTGAGATGACAATTTAAACAGGAAGACTGAATAACATAGTAGTCCATAACTGTAACTAACTTCCTTTTTTTTGTGGCCTTACAACTAACTTTGCCTGAATACTTTTTCACAATGACTTTCCAAGCTCTGGTGTGTACTGCAGCTTCACTTGACAAAAGATGGAACAGAACTATCATAATTTATGCAGCCCATAGATTGCATTTTAATATTCTGGGAAGTGACACCTTGGGCTAAAAAAAATCAGATATAAATACTGAGTGGAAAAGGAACCTTTCTTCAATATATAAATAGCTACCATCTATAAGGTCACACACCACTGTTCATGGTAGATACAACCTGAGGTGAAATTCCCATAAAATCTCTCATTAAATTGCTTCCCCTCCCTCCTTCATTGAGAGCTGCAAGATTAGGCTAGAGATAATGACTAGCTCACTGTGGAAATATAGTGAGAAAGAGCCACGTTGAAATTAGATCTAGACACTGTAGTAATGAAAAGCACCAGCCAATATTACAATGGATGGGGATATTTATCATAATTCTGTTCATTATGATGGATTGTTGGTTTGAGGATTAGCCACATAACTATCCAGCAAATGGAGGCAAAGCATATGTTTGAAGGTGATGACATTTACTACATAAGTCATGACGGATGTAAAACCCGTTAGTAACATAAACAGTGTTGGCTTCTCAAATATTGCTGACAGTTTAATTCTGCTTCTACTATTAAAATGAAATATGAAGTAAGAGGGACTGAAAGCCTGCAGACATTGGAATTATTGGGGTATACAGTGTCAGCCTTGCTGTTAGTTAATGCTGGTCAAAGTCAGATGTATGAGAGGACCTCAAGAATCAAGGTGCCTTGACATATACATACTAAAACCATGTAGAATTGCAGTCTCTAATATTACAGTTGTTGGCTAGTAATTGGGAGGGAACAATTCAACAAAACATTATAAATTAATTGACTTTATCATGTGTGTTCATCAGAGTAGATTTACTTTTTTGGACTACAGCTCCCAGAACTTTCTGCAGTTGTCCAAGCAGAAATTTCCCAAGCTCTGGATAAATGTTTCTCTCCTCAGAAGAATGGATCAGGACCAGAAGATGTACTCCACCTCAACTCTGAGAGCAGTGGGCCAATATTTAATGTTGCTTTTAAAAATATGTGTATGTTATTGCGTCCCTCCCAACAGCTGAATTACCTTGAGAGGCAGTTATTCATGGTATGGTTGCCAAGGAACAGTGATTACTGTTCTCTAGAACAGACTTTGTAAATTCTAATAATGCCTCTGACATTACCAAAGACGCAAGGTGAAAAGGGAGGAGATGAAAAGTGCAAATTGGGTGAGGATGCCCGATATGGCAATATTTAAGATATTAAAAATGTGTGGGGACAAGCAGGGCTGCTGAGAGTGAGTTTGCTAGAGTTACCCAAGTGAAAACTGGAGAGGATATCACTACCTTTAATAATGGTGTGGATGAGGGAATTTCATCAGGTGTTGCTATCACACAACCAGATAACAAGCAAGACCTGCTAGGGTTGTCAGGTTTTTCAAACAATAGGGTCCTCTCCATTGCCAGGTCAGCCATGTAAGACTGTTGATGTGTGACTTCAAGTCGTTTTTGACTTATTGGTGCTTCAAGGTTTGAATCCTCACTCAGCCATGAAACCCACTGGGTGACCCTATGGACGTTTTCACACTAGGGTCTGAAACCGGCAGACAGGCGGCATTAGAGCTGCTGGAATCTAGCTGGAGCCATTCCGGTATAGACCCCGCCAGACGGAATTACCGTTCAGACGCAACTATCATCCTTGCGGAATTAGCGACACTCCGCTCCTGGGAGCCGGAACTCCTGTTCACATACAAGTCCGAGGATGCCTGCCTCGATCCGGCAAAAGAAGTTCTTGCACATGCGCAGTGAAACGAATGTTCGCCGCAACCGTCGCATGCGATTTTCGTCACTTTTCGTCACTTCTGTCGCTGCAGCGTTATTGCTTTTCAATCGCCGTTGCCGTCCGGTCGCCATTCCTTTGCTGTGCGAGAGAGGTGCCGCTTCTGAAGAGAATGGAGTCTGCTCTTCTGCTAATCCGTGAGTTGCAGGTAGAGCTGGAGAAGGAGGAGCAGGATCACAGGGCAAGGCGCAGGACTGTGCTGGCTGGGGTCCGTCACTTCATGAGGCGGCGTGGCATCACAGCAGGCTGCACAGCCCATCAGCTGTTATGGAGGATTTCAGGACGACCAAGCCGCTTGGGCCGGGGTTTCCATGCCAGCACTGTCCCCCGTCCACGCCGGTGGTGGGTCAGGCCACAAGTCATCCGGAACTGGTGGGCAGATGAGGTGCTTCAACTCTGGGACGAGGACATGTGGATAAGAAACTTCCGAATGTCCAGATCCACCTTGTTCGAAATAGCAGAGGCTCTGCGCCCTCACCTCCAGGCTGAGGACACCAAGATGAGGAGGGCCATCTCGGTGGAAGAGAGGGTGGCGATCACCATCTGGTGGCTTTCTGCCCCCCTCAACTACAGGAGAGTGGCACGGCACTTCCAGATTGGGGTCTCTACAGCCTACATCATATGCATTGAGGTCATCACTGCAATAGATAGCGTGCTTCTTCCAAGAACAGTGTGCCTTGGGGACTATCGCCGGGTAGGTTCATCTCCTTACTTTGTGTTCCTGGCCTCAGCTTTCTTTAACTTAAACTAAATACTTTGCAATAGTAATACTGCTGTACAATAAGCTGAGAGTGCCACATAAAAATGGGAGGCATGGTATCGTGCTTCCTTTGGAACAATTTAGTAATTTGCTAATTTCTCCCTTGCCTCTGTGGTATTGCCTCTTGTGTGTGCAGGGTGCGGGTGTGCATGTCTATATATATATATATATATATATATATATATATATTTTAAAATGGTTAGCAAGGGCTGGTGTCGGGGGTGCATTTCTTTGCAAAGGGAGCTTTAAGGATAGCTGAAAGGGAGGCTTTTTCTGTGGTGTAGATGTATGTAGGTATGGATAGCCACAAGCATCTACGGTGATAACTGGGCGGACAGCAAAGCAGTTGGGTGCATGCTAACAAAAGAATTATGGGGACTAAATCACGGCTGGGCAATTGGCAAGGCTGTTTCCTGTGAGACATTAGCATGAACATGTGGATCTTACCCTGATTCTAATGGCTTTTCCTCTATTTTCCTTCTTTTTACCTGGCAGGTGATGGAAGGTTTTGAGCAACTGGGCTTCCCCCACTGTGTCGGCGCCCTGGATGGCTCCCATATTCCGATTCACCCTCCCAGGGCGAATGCGGAGGACTATTACAATCGCAAGTATGGATACTCGATTGTACTTCAGGGACTTACGTCGGCCACCGGTCTCTTCCTTGATATCGAGGCAGGGTTCTCAGGGCGCAACCACGATGCCTTCATCTTCAGACATTCGTCGTTGTGCCAGGCCATGGATGAGGGAGAATTTGTTCCAGGCAACCCGACCATCACAATCAGGGGGGTGCAGGTACCGCCATTGATAATAGCGGACGGGGCATACCCCTTGCGGCGATGGCTCATGAAGCCATACACAGGAGTTCTGGGGCCAAATCAATTGGCTTTCAACATGGCACTTAGCAGGGCTCGGTGTGTGGTCGAAAGAGCCTTCGGACGTTTAAAAGGAAGATGGGGCTGCCTTGGAGCTAGGCTGACTGTTGGGGAGGAGCACTTTGCCACAGTGGTGTCGGCATGTGTTGTCCTTCACAACATTTGTGAGACAAGGGGCCATGCATTGCATGCTGGGCAGCCCTCCGGTGAACTGCATCTCCCACCTATGGTGCAAGAGTCACAGGCGCCGAGAGACCGCAGAAGGCAGATTGAGGGGGAAATGGTTCGTGGGGCTATCGCGGCCATGATATCCGAACGGGAGTGGTTTCCTTAAAATCCACTGCCACCACTTTGTGACACTTGCTGGCTTAGGTTTCTTGATGTAGGGCTGCATGCACATATATATTTATGCTTATGTGTTTTCAAATTCTGTTTGGTAAAAAAATAAACCATTAGTTGACTTTTGATATGGGTGGTTTCTCTAACGTTCACTGCCACAGTTTTCAGATACTTGTTTGGTTGGGTTGGTGGTTCTACAGCTGCAAGCACATATATGTGTATGTGTGTGTGTCTGTGTGTCTGTGTGTGTATATATTACATGCACACACACACACACACATATACATTTATATATACATTTATATAGAAGTGCGTATGTGTTTGTGTGTGTATATATATAAATATACATATATATATATATATATATATATATATACACACACACACATACATAAATAAATATACATTGATAGATAGATAGATACAGATATATATATTGTTGCCAAACGATGAATTTTTATAGATGCGAAGCAACATAACATATCTCTGGATAAATACATTTATTAATCTTAACACATATATTTACAAACCAGATAAGAGTGTGTGTGTGTGTGAGTATGTACTTTTGAATGATTGTATGTTCCAGACACATGTGCTTTCACACAACTACATACGCGCACGCCCATATATACACCCCAAATAAGTTGAGCCTAAACAAATTTTAAACAAAACAACACAACATTAGAAATATAAATCCAACATGTAAACCTAAGGTTAACCCTCTCCTCAGGAAGGAGAGTAATTTTTTTTTTCTTTATCACCCTTTTGCCAGCGACCCTTTCGCTGGCATCCTGAGGTGGTTGTGCTGGCTCCGAGCAAGGGACAAGGCAAGATGGAGCTGGCCCCTCGTCGTCATCTTCTCCAAATAGCACTTGTGTGCCTGTTAGCTGTTGCGTCTCTGGTACTGCAGAGAACTGTTCAGCAGTAGCAGGTAAGGGCCTGTTGCTAGCAAGCTGCTGGAGGGCCCCGGCAACAGAATGGACTTCAGTTCTCAGCCCTTCCAGGACCGCGGTCCTATTCCGTTGCTCCAGCACCGCATTCCTTTGTTCCTGCACCGCATTCCTTTGCTCCTGCACCGCATTCCTTTGCACCTGCACGCTCTCCCGGCAAACGTTTATAAGATCGTCCATATAACGGTACATGCGTTGCCGGTGCCGTGCAGTAGCCAAGATGTCCCTACGATATGATCGTGCAAGGCTATCCATTGCACCAGCATCTCTCCCGAGGGACCTGATGAGAGATCCATGCTGGCGCCTTTGCAGCGTGCGGTTAAGGCGACCCTCCCTCCTTGAGTCCTATATCATGTCCCTCGCTATAACTTCACCCCTCGTGGCTCTCCTGTCTGGTATGTCCAGGGTGCTTGTCCTGCGGCGCGCAACTGTTCGTGCAGGTGCTGCAAGAAAACAAAAGAAATGCCATTAGTAACCGTCCTAAATATAGCCAATGTTCAGTTCGCCTGCAAGCAATTTCTGGCAATCAAAAACATCTAGATTTCTTAGCTTAAACTTTAGAGATTGTTTGCACTACAACCACTGATTCACTAACTGGGAACATCTACCTGTGTGTGTGTCGGGGTATTTGTGCCTATAGAAGCATGCACATTGATATGCACTTTGGTATGCATGTATGTATGTATGTATGTAGATGTGCTCGGGCATCCACACACACACATAACTACACATGCATTTCAATTAAGTGTTTTAGAGATGTCTACATACACACGCACGCAAACGCACGCACATGCATACGCTCAAACATATATATATATATATATATATACATATATATATATATATATATACATACATACACAGCTAGAATGTTTTTCCTTTTTTTCTGGGTTATCACAGGTTGCATTTAAAATAAACTTACCCCTCCTCACAGCTGCTTCTTGTGGCGATTCTGTAGCAACCGTGGCCTGAGTCTCTTCGGGTGGCTGATGTGTAGACTCCATGACAGGCCCTTCTCTACTAATTCTGGTCTCTGAACCAAAACAAAAAAACAGGTAGCAAAGCCACTGGGTTAGCATTGTTTGGAATACTTTCTGAGCTGTCACGCCGAAGCATTTCCCTATCATTGCTTCCCACCGGCATCTGATGAAAACGTACCATCACTGCCCGCAGGGGATTCCGGAAAATCCTGTGGTGGGATGTTTTCTGGAATATCCGCTGGCTGGTCCAATTGCGGGTCTACAGCGACCAAGTGTAGGGTCACATTTCCCTCATCCAACTCTCCCGACGGAACTATCATAACAGGTAAAAGGGGGGAAAGGAATAGCTTGCATCAGCTTCACCGAAATTTGAAACCATTGCATCTCCAAATCAACCACTTTGTTTGTATACCTATATTAATTGTATATATATATTTCTGTGTGTGTGTGTGTGTGTGTGTGTATGTGCGTGTGTATATATACACACACACACACACACACACACGGATATATATATATATATATATATATACACACACACACACACACACACACATACACACACACGGATATATATATATATATATATATATGTGTGTGTGTGTGTGTACATATATATATATATATATATACACACACACACACACACACACACACACACATATATATATATAATGCAATAGCAGGGCTTTCTGGAAGCTTCCCCCTGGCCGGCAGGCAGAAACCAAGGGGGCATTCCAGAGGCCTTCAATGGGGGACCCCCTCCACCCTACTACCCACCCCCCCGACCCCAAAGCCCTAAAAAAAAAATTACCCATAATGCAATAGCAGGGCTTTCTGGAAGCTTCCCCCTGGCCGGCAGGCAGAAACCAAGGGGGCATTCCAGAGGCCTTCAATGGGGGACCCCCTCCACCCTACTACCCACCCCCCCGACCCCAAAGCCCTAAAAAAAAAAATTACCCACAATGCAATAGCAGGGCTTTCTGGAAGCCTCCCCCTGGCCGGCAGGCAGAAACCAAGGGGGCATTCCAGAGGCCTTCAATGGGGGACCCCCTCCACCCTACTACCCACCCCCCCGACCCCAAAGCCCTAAAAAAAAATTACCCATAATGCAATAGCAGGGCTTTCTGGAAGTTTCCCCCTGGCCGGCAGGCAGAAACCAAGGGGGCATTCCAGAGGCCTTCAATGGGGGACCCCCTCCACCCTACTACCCACCCCCCCGACCCCAAAGCCCTAAAAAAAAAATTACCCATAATGCAATAGCAGGGCTTTCTGGAAGCTTCCCCCTGGCCGGCAGGCAGAAACCAAGGGGGCATTCCAGAGGCCTTCAATGGGGGACCCCCTCCACCCTACTACCCACCCCCCCGACCCCAAAGCCCTAAAAAAAAAATTACCCATAATGCAATAGCAGGGCTTTCTGGAAGCTTCCCCCTGGCCGGCAGGCAGAAACCAAGGGGGCATTCCAGAGGCCTTCAATGGGGGACCCCCTCCACCCTACTACCCACCCCCCCGACCCCAAAGCCCTAAAAAAAAATTACCCATAATGCAATAGCAGGGCTTTCTGGAAGCTTTCCCCTGGCCGGCAGGCAGAAACCAAGGGGGCATTCCAGAGGCCTTCAATAGGGGACCCCCTCCACCCTACTACCCACCCACCCCGACCCCAAGGCCCTAAAAAAAATTACCCATAATTCCATGGAAAGGAGAAATGTCGGTCTTACTTCGCAAACACAAATTAAATGCATGCTATATATATGGTTAATGTATTGTATCTATTATATATCAACAAAGCAACCCTGGAAGAACCCTAACCACACCCCCCACCCCCCAAAAAGCAAAGGGCTATTAGAAGCACATGGTTCTAAAAATACCCACCTTGCACATGTATGGCTGAGGTGGACGGTCCTTCCCCTGGTGATAAGGGAGCTGCCTGTGATGAGGTCCCCTCCTGTCCTCCTTCCCCGGCTGCTGCCCTCACAAGCTTGAGGCTTTTTGCTACTCTTTTGGGGAAAATCGCCCTGTCTTTTCTTAAAAATACATCAAGCTCTGAAAAATAAGGGCAAGAAACCGGAGCATTTCCACTAATGCGGTTGTGTGTTGTCACACGCCTATACTCCGCCCTCAGACCTTTACATTTATTTCTAACTTCGTCCAGAGACCTGTTGATCCCCTTCTATTTAAGTTTGTTAGAAATATCTGTATAAATCAAATGGTTCCTATGGTTTGAAACCAATTCCCTCTGCACTCTCTCGTCACCCCAAAGAGATATGAGTTCCACCAGTTCCCTGTGGCCCCAGGCGATCCCCCTTCCCTTTTTCTGGGGTTCGGAAGGAGCTGCAGAAGAGGAAGCCATTGCTGCAAACAGTTCCCTAAAGCCCTGATCGTCGCGCACTGCTGATCTTAGCGCCAAGCAAGGCGATGTTTGCAGGCGATCTCCGAACTGAGTTCCACGTGCAGCGGGCGATGGAGAAAAAGCAGGCGGCGGTGTTCGCACGCATGCGCAATGATCATACTTCCGGTCTAGCGACACCTATTGGAGGTGGATGTACATTGCCCATACGGAAAGCCACAGCACAGCCATGCCCAACAGGTGGCAAATGTGGCTTCCAGCCGAAGTGGAGGCCTTGCTGGAAATTATGGGTGCCAGCCGCAACCTCCCCCTGCTCATGGGGTCCAGCTCGCACCCCAACCATCATATATATAGCCGCCTCACAAGGAGACTGGCCCGTAGAGGGTTCCAGAGGAGTGTTCCCCAGGTGAGGTCCAAGGTGAAAGTCCTCAGGAACGCCTTCTACAGGGGGAGAGCCTTGTTCCACGGGGACCCTCCTGTGGGAAGCCGCCCACCATTCTACAGGCAGTTGAGGCAGTTGTGGGAGCAGGCAGGCTGCCCCAATGGCAGGCTGCCCCAATGGCAGGCGTGCCCGAAGACCACTAGGTAAGTCCCTGCCATATTTTTGTAACACATGTAGGGGTGTATATGTACATTTGCATGTCTACCTGTCCTTAAAGTGTTTTTCTGCCTAAAATATCGCCTTTGTAATATTAATGGCAAGAAGAATGTCTGCAACAGATAATTTACCCTCTGTTTTGTATATGTCTTTACTTCCAGGAGAGGAACCAGAAGAGGAGCAAGCGCCGGCCAGGCCGGAGGGAAGCCCGCCACCACAACAGGCAGAAGAAGGGAGAGCCAATTTCCCCCCCCCCCAGGAGGAAGAAGAACACCCTCCTGGCGAGGGACAGGCTGGGGAGCAGCCTGGGGATGATGACGAGCCATTCCCCCCCCCCCCCGAGCCGGAGGACGTGGCCGAAGAACGACCATGTAAGTGTTTTGTAAATGTTGAAAAAAGCAAATAATGCAATAGCGGCACACATGTAAGCCAGCAAGCAATAACGATGTATTTCTTTTTATTTTCTGGCCCTACAGTGAGGGAACTGATTTCGGCTCTCACACGCTCCCAGGAGCAGATCCTGGAGAGGCTCGGTGCCCTTGAACGGCAGGTGGACCAGCTGAGACTATGGGTGCAGCATTTTCAAGTGCATCGTTCCCCGCACCGTTCCCCGCCTCATGAATAATTTTTTTTTCCATTACCCAATCCACCCCCCTCTGCCATGTGTGAGACAACAGCCAGGTTTTTTTTTATTTTCTTAATATTTATGTATTAATCTACTTTGTTTTTTTAATTAATTTGTCCCTCCCACCCCCCCTTTTTTGTTATCAAAGAAATGAATGTTTAAAAAAAAGCCAAATAATATTTTTATTGAAATAAATAATTTATTTTGTGTTAAAAAAGGTTGTATGGCATTTACTGGGGGGGGGGGAAGTTGAAAATTGACACACCAGAAGCACCTTTTCCACTCCTTTCCAGCAGTATTTAGACAAGTAGGACGGCAGAAGGTGTATCTGAAAGAGGAAAGAAGAAGATCACTAGAACCTAATTTGAAAGGACCACAGGAATAGATTAAAAGCAAAAGCATCTCTTGTTACAGTATTATGCATACATATCACAATCAGAGCAGTGCAGGATATTAGCAAGCAGCAGCATACCATGGAGGGCCAAAAAGCAAGGGAGATTCGTTTTGTTTCTCTTGACAAGAGCAAATGTGAAAATGTGAAAAGAGTTGCAGTTATCAAATCAGTGCTGGATGGGAACTGTCTTGATATGGCTTGCTTCTTAGCTCTGGCCCTAGAGAAGTGCAACGCAAGCAAAGAGGGAAACATCACAAAAAACATTAACCAGAGGCTGGATGTCCATCTGCCGGGGATGCTTTGATTGGGAGTTCCTGCATGGCAGGGGGGTCGAACTTGATGGCCCTTGCGGTCTTTTCCAACTCCATGATGGACTAGAAAAACTCCTCCCTCTCAGAACAGGGCACCCGACCATGGGGACATGTGCTTGGACTTTTGTGGAGCCAACTTCATTTTACTGTACATCAATCAAAGCACAGCCAGGAAGGACCTGTGGGGAGGGGGCATAGAAATGGCATTCCTGCATAGCAGGAGGTAGAGGTAGATCAAAGTACAGGTTCTCCCGCACCGTACCAACAAGAAGGGCCCCCCTGGAGGTGCATAGAAAGGACATTCCTGCATGGCTGGTGCTCGAGTTAGGTCAGTAAGGATTTTCCCCACCTTGCCAAAGAACAGGAATGTTGATAAGGTGTGTGTGTGTATGTATATATATATATATATATATATATATATATATATATGAAACTGTAAATATAGATGAACCGAAATATGTTGGAGACATCCAGAAAAAACCAAAATTGCATGTGTAGGGATGTACTGTGTCCCCATCTCTGTAGATAACACACTGATCACAGTAATCCATACACTTGTCTATCCCTCCATTCCTCTCTCCCTCTCTCTTGACCTCCCTTTCTTTCTGTTTTTATATAGGTAGATCAATATAGATAGATAGACAAATATTTATACACACACACACACACACACACACACACATATATATATATATATATATAATCTCTATATATATTTATCTATATCTATCTACCTGCCTGTCCATATTAGTATATATATGCAAATGCAACCTTGGGGGCAGAAAACTGCCAAAAACCACAACTTACAAGCCACTTTGGTAGCCAGACAGAAAAGGCAAGGTATAATCACTTTACAGAAATAAATTGCAAACCAAAAAGACCCAGGTTTTAGGGCCATCACAAGCTCATGTACATTTTATAATCGCTACCTTTTTTTACTTGGTAACCATCTTAACATTCCTAGGATTTTCAGTATAGGAAGGGCCATTCAGAACTGTCAGATAAAGAGCATGAGGACCTCAGCAAACTACAAATCCCATGATCCCAGAGGGTGCAGCTCTGGAAGCCGAAGTGGCATTTTTGTTGTCATTGTTGTGGTTATTGCCAGAGAGATTCATGTCAGGCTCATGATGAAAACAACAACAGCAACAACAACAACAACAACAATAACAACAATAACAATAATAACGATAATTATTAGTTCAACCCCACGCCTCTGCCAAGCTACAGGGGGGGGTATGGTGTGCTGTGGCCAGCCTCCGGGGCTGAGATAGTGTGACCTGCCCAAGGTCACCATTTCATGCTCAAGTGGGGAATTCAAGATTGATCTCCAGGCCAGGGTCGTAGTACAAAAATGTTCAAACAACCACCACACCATGCTCTCAATAAAAGCATACCACATGAGGTTAGTCCCTTTCCTCGTCTTCAAATAGTCCTGCCCCTAGTAATATAGTACCATGAGCCAAGAATACATGCAATACACACCTCCATAGCGCCGGCAGGATGAATAGGCGACCAGGTTCACGGCCGTCATGTTGCTTGCAGCCAGGTATCCACACCTGAGAAAAGAGAAACATCAGAAAAGGAAAAAGGTTCCCCCCCCCCCAGAATTCTGGTCAATGAAACCATCCCTGATCTCCTCCCCCCCAAACCCCTGATCGCGCGGCGCCCCATATCCACCAAAAGAAAAATAAATTGCCTTAATACACGCACTGTTGCCTGATCCAAGCAGGAAGTAAGATACACGTCATAAGATGCTTCCTCCATGGGAAATGGTGCGAGGAACCATGGGCCATAACCTGGAAATACGCCACGATACGTCTGTCGTGTTCACATACACAGCGCAAACGGCACCATTGCGGCATGACTCCGGCAGCAAGAGTGTAATTCCTCAGGAATTCCGGAATTTAAAAGAGCCGGGCGGACGCCGGGGAGCGGCAGGGATGGCGCAGGATAGGGCGTGGCTAGGGACGACGTCGTGTGAACACACGGAAAAAAGATCCGGAGTGACGCCAGACAGAGGTAGGATTGCCTCCGCAAAAATCCCTGTGTGAAAATGTCATATGATGAAGTTTTCTTGGCAAGATTTGTTCAGAGGAGGTTTTCCATTGCCTTTCCTTGAGGCTGAGAGCATGTGACTTGCCTAAGGCCATCCAGTGGGTTTCATGGCCAAGCCACGAATCAAATCCTAATCTCCAGAGTTGATATTGTACGATATTGTAATTGTTACTGTGTGTCTTCAAGTCGTTTCCGACTTATGGTGACCTCAAGGTGACCCAGTTATTACTGTCATCATCGTCATCGTCATCGTCATCATGAGGTTTTCTTGGCAAGATTTCTTCAAAGGGGGGTTTGCCCTTGGCATCCTCTGACGCTGAGAGAGTGTGACTTGCCAAGGCCACCCAGTGGGGTTCCATGGCTGAGTTCCAGAATTGTAGTTCAACACTTAAACCACTATACCACGCTGGCTCCCTCCATGTGAGGCAGGCTTATATAAATCCCACCTCAATTTTAATGAGAGGAAGGTCTCTCCTAAGAGCATTCCATGAGATTAGAGAACTCTCTTCATAAGGGACCTGATGCAGTCTTTATGTAGGTTTGCCTCATGTGCTACTCACCTCAGTAGACTGGGCTTGCAAAATTGAGAGCAGAAAGAGTGGGCACCAGCTCTGTTCAAAACAGAGACACTCTTGCAGCAGTTGTATGTAATCTGAGACCATTTTGCTGTGTGCCAAGTACAGGGAAGGTTTGGTCTGGTGTGAGAGCAGCTGGCACCTGCTCTTCCTGCTCTCTCAGGATCAAAAATTTGGGGCTGCTTTGTAAAAAACATATGCAATGTAGTTGTGGTCTGGAGCCCCTTGTGAACCACTGGGCCCCATTAATTTGTACCATCTTGCCTTGCCCCCCCCCCCCCCCCATCAGCCCTGGAAACAGCATATAAATGCTTCAATGGGTCCTTGGTATCCACTAGGGTTTGGTTCTAGGAAATTTCCCCCATGGATACCAAAATCTGTTGATGTTCAAGTCCCATGATGTACAGTGGCACAACAGAACAGTGCCCCTTATATAAAATGGCAAAATCAAGGTTTGCCTTTTTGCTTTTTTGGGGTTTGTAGGTGATATTTTCAACAACAACAATAATAATATTTATCCTGCTCTGCAACGCAACCGGGGCGGCATACAGCATTAAAATACATAGAGTACAATATAATCCCAGAGCCCACCCACCCCTTAAAATAATATTAAACAATAATCAGATTAAAACATATTAATCTGTTGTGGGGGGGCTGTGGGATTTGGATGGTATTTTAATATTGTATGATGTTTTAAAATTGTTGTGAGCCACCTCGATTGCGTGACAGAGGGGCAGGATATAAATAAAATTATTATTATTGTTGTTATTATTATTAAAACATACATTAAAGTAATTACAGTAACAGGACAAACAAATAACAGCAATGGGGAAAACAGGGAAGGAATAAATGTCCAGAGAAACCACAGGGCTCAGAAGAAGTTCAAAGAGCAAACAAAGAACAAACATACACCAGTCCAAAGAGCAACACAAAAGGAGAACCAGGCAAGTGCCAGCTCCCATGAAAAACGCCCCTGGAAGCAGCAAGCTGTATGCCCATCCCTCCGATCTAGGCAGAGACCAGGAGTGATTCCATAATAGTATCGTTATGGAATTGCTCAAATGAACAATCACAGCTTCTTTCTTTCTTTCTTTCTTTCTTTTAAACACTGATCATGGAGCAGGAGATGGAGCAAACACTACTGTACTCTTGATCTTTGCCCAGACCAGAAAGATGAACACACAGCATGCCACCTCCAAAAGCACTCCTCCTGAGAACCAACACCTGCCCGACTCTGCCCCCACACCACTCCTCAAACCTTCACATGTCCATTCATCCCCCCAAATTCATATTTGGTTGAATTCATATATGACTGAATCCATTGATGCATAATTAGTTGATGTTGACTGTACTTTCTGTTTTCTCTTGCCTTACTAAACATATGACATCCAAAGCCACTGATTTCTGCTCTGAAGACACATGAACCTATCCCATTCCTTCAATGAAGATGAATTCTGCATCAGTATTGAGGGAAGGAAAAATACAAAGAAGTTCCGCAGGGACTTCAGGGTAGGATCCCCACTTAAAGCTTATTACCTAAAAGTGTAACTCTAAAGTAGTGGTCTGGAGAGTGTTGTTCCAGGAGCCTTCAGCTGCTGCTCTTTGGCAAGTTTTCTGGAGGCAGTTTGAATAAGATAATCTGAAACAAATATGGTGCTGGTCCTTGGCACAATGGGAATAAAATTTCTTGTTTGCTGTATCAGATAGCTTGACCTAGAGAGTTTCACCTTGGTACCAGCTGTACAAGTAGATAGAAGATAAGGGAAAAAAGGAAAGAGGTGAGTTGTATCAATGTGTATGACTGTAGGTAGGATTGTAGGTATGTATTTCGGTTCAGGGGTTTATGTATATAGGGGTATTGGGGTTTACAGGTAGGGGTGTATGTAAGTATATGTTTCTATGGAAATTGATAGAATGATAATATGTAGTTGTCTCTGTCGGTATATGGTATGTACCTTATGGTATTGCTGCATATGTATTTTTTGTAGATAGCAGTGAGAGGAATGAATGTGGTGAGAATGAATGTATACTTAAGTCTTTTTTATGTCTTGAATGATTTTAATTGAAATATACATAAATAAATAAAGATAACCAACGTAGATTTTGGAGTTCTCCTCAGGATGTTTTTGCTTCAGATAGTGTCCCAGGACAAACCTGGGAGTCTTTCAGTGCTTAAGGCCTTTTTCCTAGGTATCCTTGGGTGCATGTAGAAATAGTGCAGTTTGACACCACTTTAAGTGCTATTGCTCCATCCTATGGAATCCTGGGATCTGTAGGTTTACAAAGCCCTCTGCCAAAGTGTGCTGGTGCCTCACAAAACTACCAATCCAAGAATTCTGTAACAGTTAAAAGTGGTGTCAAACTGCATTATTTATACAGTGTAGGTGAACTCCTTGCATCCTAGGAGTCATACTCCTATCACTCTGAAGAGCAAGGGGAGTGCTTAGTTACTGTCGCACTACAGAATGAATGCAGTTTGATACTGTTTTAACTGCCATGGCTCTATCCTATAGAGTCCTGGATCTGTAATTTGTGGTGGCACTAGAGCTCTCTGATAGAGGTCAAATACCTCACAAAACTACAAACCCCAGAATTCTAGAGCATGGCACCTTGGCAGTTAAAGTAATGTCAAACTGAATTCATTCTGCAGTGTAAATGCAATATGTGTGTATGGTAAACAATAGTATCTACCAACAACAGTTGTTGTTGTTGTTGTGTGCCTTCAAGGCATTTTTGACTTAGGATGACTCTGAGGTTAAGTTATCACGGAGGTTTTTATTGGCAAGATTTGTTCAGAGGGGGTTTGCCTTTGCCTCCTTCTGAGGCTGAGAGAGTGTGACTTGCCCAAGGTCACCCAGTGGGTCTACGAGGCCAAGCAGGGGATTCAAAAGAACCATTTAATAAACTCTGGGCTCTGCTCTGGTCCTCCAAGTGGGTCGTGGGGCAAAGGGAGCCTGGGAACTGCTAGAGAGGTTAGGAAGCCCTCTTGGCCAGAATGACCAGATATGTCCTCCCCACTGCAAAGGAGGACAAGGCACCACAAAATGTAGAGCTTTCAAAGAAAAATGGAGGACATGACCAAATAAAAAGCTAAAAAAAAAAAAAATTCACAGAAATGCAAATTCATACTTCTTAGTCATCCTCAAAATGGAGGGCATTCAAGAAAAATGGAGTACATGACCAAATAAAAGCGAAAAATATTCATATAAAGATAAATTCATGTTTCTTAGTCATACTCACAATGGAGGGCATTCAAGAACAATTGAGGACATTCCACAATAAAGTGAAAGACACTAGATAAATTTATGCTTCTCTGTCATGCTCAGAATGAAGGACATGAAAGAAAAAGGGAGGGCATTACAAAATAAAAGCTAAAGACACTCATGTAAACTAAAATTGGTGCTTCTGAGCCATGCTCAAAATGGTGGGCACTGAAGAAAAAGGGAGGGCATGACCAAATAAAAGCTAAAAACACACAACATAAAGAAAAACCCATGCTTCTTAGTCATGCTCAAGTGGAGAGGATTCAAGAAAAAGGGAGGACATGATCAAATAAAAAGCTAAAAAACACTCATAGAAATGTAATTTCATGCTTCTTAGTCATGCTCAAAATGGAGGACATTCAAGAAAAAGGGAGGACATGACCAAATAAAAGCTAAAGACACTCAATATAAAGATAAATTCAATATTTTTAGTCATGCCCAAAATGGAGGACATTCAAGAAAAATTAAAACAAGAAAAGCTCAAAACACTCCTAGAAATGTAAAGTCATGCTCTTTAGCCATGCTGAAAATGAGGGCATTACAAAATAAAAACTAAAGACACTCATCTAAAGATAAATCCATGCTTCTTAGCCATGCTCAGAATGGAGGACATGACTGAATAAAAGCTCAAAACACTTAAGCTAAATCCATGCTTTTTAGCCATGCTCAAAGTGGATGACATTTCGAAGTTGACAGCAGGCTGAAATGGAAGGCACGTTTAGGAAAAAGGAGGACTTTCAAAATAAAAGCTAGACACCCAATATAAAATATAAATTCATGCTTCTTAGTCATGCACAAAATGTAGGAGACTTTGAAGTTGGTGGGAGGCTGAAATGGAGGGCATGTCCGGAAAAAAGGAGGACCTTCCAAAATAAAAGTTAAAGACACTCAATATGAATATAAATTTATGCTTCTTAGTCATGCACAAAATGGAGGACACTTTGAAGTTGATGGGAGGCTGAAATGGAGGGCATGTCCGGGGAAAAGGAGGGCGTGTGCCTGGTCCCTCTGCCTTCCCACAGCGACAAGGCCGGCTCTGAGGCCTGGGCGTCGATTGAGTGGGTCGAGGCGGAGGGGCGGAGCGGGCCCCGGATGCGGTCCTCCCTCAGGGCCCCGAGGCCTCCTCCGCGTTCGTTCGCGAGCCCGTCACCTTGACGAAGGGGCGACTGAGGCGCCTTCTCCACTCCGAGGCAGCCATGTCGCTGGTGGCCGAGGCCTTCGTTACGCAGATAGCAGGTGAGGGGCGCTGGGAGAAGGAGAGCGGGGGCCGTGTATGTGTGTGTGGCGGGCAGCCGAGGAGGCGAAGAGGCAGCGGCCTCACTGGGCCTGATGCCGTCGCCTGGGGTGGGCCTCCATAGTGTCACATTGACAAGGGGTGACCAGGTGGGTCCTCCTCCTCCTCTCGGCAAAGGAGGACCAGGGCCTTCGAGGGAAAGGGAGGACGTGCCCCAGTACAAAGCTCAAAACACTCCTGGAAATGTGAATTCAGGCTCCTTAGCCGTGCTCAGAATGGAGGGCATGGCAAAATAAAATAAGAGTGTAAATTCATGCTTTTTAGCGACGCTCAAAATGGAGGGCAGAACCAAACAAAAGCTAAAAACACTAATAGGAATGTAAATTCATGCTTTTTAGCCACGCTCAAAATGGAGAGCAGGACCAAATAAAAGCTAAAAACACTAATAGGAGTGTAAATTCATGCTTTTTAGCCACGCTGAAAATGGAGGGCAGGACCAAACAAAAGCTAAAAACACTAATAGGAGTGTAAATTCATGCTTTTTAGCCACGCTCAAAATGGAGGGCAGGACCAAATAAAAGCTAGAAACACTAATAGGAGTATAAATTCATGCTTTTTAGGGGGGTTGCAGACTGCCAGAAATAGTGTGAATTCAGTCCACTTTTAGGGTTAGGGTTAGAGTTAGGGAACCATGGGAACTGTATTTTATTGTGGCATCAGAGTTGTCTGACAGAGAAGGCTCAATGTCTCAGAAAAATAACAGTTCCCATGATTCCCTAGCACTAACCCTAACCCTAAAAGTGGACTGAATTCACACTATTTCTGGCAGTCTGCAACCCCCCTTAGCCACGCTCAAAATGGAGGGCAGGACCAAATAAAAGCTAGAAACACTAATAGGAGTGTAAATTCATGCTTTTTAGCCACACTCAAAATGGAGGGCATGACAAAATAAAAACAACAAACACTAACAGGAGTGTAAATCCATGTTTCTTAGCCATGCTTAGAATGGAGGACATGAAAAAATTAAAAGCTCATAGAAATGTGAATTCGTGTTCCTTTGCCATGCTCAAAATGGATGGCGTTCAAGAAAAAGGGAAGACTTTCCAAAATACAAGCTAAAAACGCTTAATACAGTATAAAGATAAATCCATGGTTCTTAGCCATGCTCAAAATGGAGGACATGACCAGATGAAAGCTAAAAGCACTATAAATATAAGTTTTTGTTTCTTAGCGATGCTCAGAATGGAGGACATTACAACAAGAAGAGAAGCTCAAAATAGTCATGTAAGGGGGGTTGCAGACTGCCAGAAATAGTGCAAATTGAGTCCACTTTTAGGGTTAGGGTTAGGGTTAGGGAATCATAGTGGTCTGGGTATTTGACTAGGGGCCTTTGCAGACTGCCAGAAATTTCCAAAGTCTAACACTCAAATCACTATGCCACTCTGGCTCATGATATTGTAATATAAGGGTATAATTTTAATTTTGCTAGTTTTTTCATGTCATAGCTATTGCCACTGCATTCAGTGATACATGGGAATTACAATGTATGAGTAACATTAGGATAAAAAAACACGATTAAGGATTCTGTATGGTGTACTATGGGAGGTCAATGGGCAGGGTGACCAGACACATCCTCCTTTTCCAGGACCTGTCTTCCATTTCAACCTTCTGTCCAGGAGGAATACTGAAACATCCTCCATTTTGAGCATGGCTAAGAAGCATGGATATGTGTGTGTGTGTGTGTGTGTTCAGCTTTTATTTGGTCATGTCCTCCATTCTGAGCATGACTTAGGATGTTATCACACGTGGGCCACAAAGCGATAATAAATTGGAAATGACAAATTCCGAAAATAAACCTTGATTCCGCAAATGTTTTTCACACGTAATTACCTTAATTGCGCAGTTAAGGGAAGCTCCCGCTGAAACCGCATTTAACGTTCACACACAAGTGAAAAAATCCCGTACATGTACTAGAAATGATCTTCTAGCTGTCACTTGCCGCGGCTGTCACCCCTTCCCCAGGTCATCCTCAGAGCGCCAGCCGTGTGGAGGGTTGGTGCTCTGAGGACGACCTGGGGAAGGGTTTGGGGCGCCGATCGTGCAGCTGCCCCTCCCCTTCCCTGCCCCCAAGATGGCTCAATTAGCCGTCTGCTGAGGGGGAAGGAGACACTTACGCTGCCTCCAGGACCCCGTGGAACCATGGGAAAATGTGGGGAAATGCTTCTAAATGCGCATTTGCTTTTCACATTACGGCAAATTTACCTTAATTGCGCATTTGCATTTCCTCCAAACAACCGAATTTCAAAAGATCTCGGTTAACACCAGTTTCTGTCCACTTTCTGTGCGATGTCGTGTGAAAACACGGGGCACTAATCCAGTTTCTGTTTGGGTTTTGTGTGGATTAACCAGCAGATTTGCCCCCGTGTGATAATGTCCTAAGAAACATGAATTTATATTTATATTGTTTTCAGCTTTTATTTTGTAATATCCTCGATTTTAAGCATGACTAAGAAGCATGAATTTAGGGGGGTTGCAGACCGCCAGAAATAGTACAAATTGAGTCCGCTTTTAGGGTTAGGGTTAGTGCTAGGGAATCAGGGGAATTGTAGGTTTTTTCCTGAGACATTGAGCCTTCTCTGTCAGAGAGCTCTGGTACCACAATAAAATACAGTTCCCATGATTCCCTAACCCTAACCCTAACCCTTAAAGTGGACTCAATTTGCACTATTTCTGGCAGTCTGCAAAGGCCCCAGGACTCTGGAGGTGGCTGTTGTTAACTGCCCTCAAGTTGACTTTGGCTTATAGCAACCCCATGAAGAAAAGGGATAGGAAGAAAATCAACTCCTTTGAGCTGTGGTGCTGGAGAAGAGTGCCGTGGACAGCCAAAAAGACAAACAAATGGGTCCTTGACCAGATCAAGCTTGAACTATCCTTGGAAGCAAAGATGACTACATTGAGGCTGTCATACTTCAGCCACATCATGAGAAGACAGGACTCATTAGAAAAGACAATAATGATAGGAAAGATAGAAGTTAGTAGAAAGAGAGGAAGAACGCACATCAGATGAATGGACTCAATCAGGGAGGTCATGGGCCTGAACTTGCAGGACCTGAGCAGAGAGGTTGAGGATGGGGGGTCATGGAAATGTCTCATTCACAGGTTGTTGTTGTTGTTAACTGTCCTCGAGTCGATCTTGACCTATGGCAACCCTGTGGATGAGACATCTCCGAGACCCTCTGCCGTCCACTGCTCTGCTTAATTCCTGCAACCCCTTAATACCCATGACCTCCTTAATAAAGTCCATTCATCTGGCATGTGGCCTTCCTCTCTTCCTACTTCCTTCTACCTTTCCCAGTGTTATTGTCTTTTCCAGTGAGTCCTTCCTTCTCATATGAAGTACAACAGCCTCAGTTTGGTCATCTTGGCTTCCAGGGAGGTTTCCGGCTTGACCTGCTCTAGGACCCATTTGTTTGTCCTTTCGGATGTCCATGGGATCCTCAGTACTCTTCTTCAGCATCACATTATCTCAAATGCATTGATTTTCTTCCTATCATCTTTCTTAACTGCCCGGCTCTCACACCCATACATGGTAATAGGGAATACAGTGGCTTGTATGATTCTAACTTTTGTGCTGAGCTGTATATATTTGCATTTTAGAATCTTTTCTAGTTCTTTCATAGCCACTCTCCCCATTATTAATCTTCTGATTTCCTGACTGCAGTCCCCATTTCTATCAATGTTTAGTCCCAGTAAGGGAATTCTTTTACTATTTCTAGTTCTTCATTGTCTAGGTTGAACTTGTGAAGGTCCTCGGTGGTCATTATTTTTGTTTTTTTCATGTTTAGCATTAGGCCTGCCTTTGCACTTTCTTCTTTAATGTTCCCTTAGCAGGTGTTCCAGGTCTGTGAGGTTTTCTGCTAGTATTATGGTGCCATCTGCATTTAATATTGTTGATGTCTTAAGGCGGTAATGGATTGGATGAGGAAATATAGATTGAGACTGAATCCAGACAAAATGGAGTTATTAACAGTCACAGGCCCGAAACCAGGTTTGGGAATACAACTCCCAGTCCTGGATGGAGTCACACTCTCCTCCAAGGACTGTGTTTGCAGTCTGGGGGTACTCCTAGATTCGGCGCTTCACATGACTAATCAGGTGAATGCGGCGGTCAGAAGTGCCTGCTATCAGCTTCGGCTGATACGCCAGCTGCGTCCTTATCTGGAGACTAGGGACCTGGAAACTGTGGTACACGCTCTGGTAACCTCACGTTTGGATTTCTGTAACACACTCTACATGGGGCTACCCTTGTGCCTAACCCGGAAACTTCAACTGGTCCAAAATATGGCAGCCAGGTTACTCACTGGTGTATCTAGGAGAGAGCACATCACACCAGTGCTGAAATCTCTCCACTGGCTGCCAATTAGTTTCTGGGCACAGTACAAGGTGTTGATTTTGACCTTTAAAGCCTTACATGGCTTGGGTCCATCTTATCTCTGGGACCGCCTCTTCCCGTACGATCCCCCCCACTCACTTCGGTCCTCTGGGAGGAACTTGCTACAGCCCATGAAAAGTAGGCTGTCGCAGACTTCCCAGAGGGCCTGCTCTGCCTCCGTTCCTAGATTATGGAATGGCCTGCCGGATAAGATCCGTCTTATTACCACTCTTGACTGCTTCAAAAAAGCAGTAAAGATGGATCTCTTTCGGCAGGCCTTCCCGGAATAATCTCCCAGCTCCTTAAATTGGTTTGGCTTGCTACACCGGTCCCTTGGCCGCCACTGCCTGTTTTAATCTTGTCGCTGGTTTATTTGATGCCTTCGTTTTAGTTGATTGTTTTAATATTGTTTTGGTTTAATCTACTTTTAAGGGGCGGGCAGTTTGGGGGGGATTAACTTGACTGATTATTTTACTCTGTATCATTTTAATTTGTTGTACACCGCCCTGGTTGCTGAGCAGAGGGGCGGGTTAGAAGAATTATTATTATTATTATTATTATTATTATTATTATTATTATTATATTTCTTCCTCCTATTTTCACTCCTCCCTCTTCCATGTCCAAGCCTGATGTCCTTACAATATGTTTTGCATATAAATTGAATAGATAGGGTGATAGGATGCAGCCTTGTCTGACCCCTTTGCCAATTGGGAACCATTCTGTTTCTCCATATTCTGTTCTGACAGTAGCCTCTTGTCCTGAGTACAGATTCCTCATCAGGACTATCAGGTGTGTTGGCACTCCCATGTCTTTAAGGGCGTTCCATAGCCTTTCATGATCTATGCCAGGGGTAGGCAACCTTTCCCCTTTAAGGGCCGAGGGACTTCAGCTCCCAGAAGCCTCAGCCATGTTGGCCAATAGTCCCATGTTGGCCAATAGCTCCTGGGATTCTGGGAGCTGAAGTCCTTCGGCCCTTAAAGGGCAAAGGTTGCCTACCCCTGATCTATGCAGTCAAAGGCTTTGCTATAGTCTACAAAGCACATGCTGATTTTCTTTTGGAAATCAAAGTTGGCTCTAAGGCAGCTAACAAGAACAAACCCCATGAATGAGATACCCCCAGGTCACAGTATCAACAGCCTTGGTCAGGTCTCGCAGACTCATTGAGTCTGTGCATTTGGAATGTGGTCTTCCTCTTTTCCTATGGCCTTCTATCTTATCAAGTATTACAGGCTTCTGTAGTGAGTCCTGTCTTATTATGATATGAGCAATCTACGACAGTCTCTGTTTACTCATCTTGGCTTCCAGGGAGAGTTCAGGTGTGATTTTTTTCTAGGACCCATTTGTTTGCAATTTTGGCAGTCCAAGGTATCCACAGAAGTCTTCTGGAGCACCACAGACTTCTGGAACTGGAATTATAGTCAAGAAAAACAGGTTTTCCCTGTTCTTCCATGTTACCTTTAAATCTCTTGTTACAGGTACAGGCAGATTTCAGGCTTGCAGGAGCTCCTTGTGTTTTTCCTTAAATCCACTAGTGGCTTGTGGTCTGGGGAGAAGCTCCCACCACTGGGAGCATAGGGTGCCCCATTCGACCCTGCCTTACTGGAACCCACTGCTTGCAGCCAGGTATAAAATAGTATCTGTCTCTGTGTAGTTGCAGCCAGGTGCAAATTGGTGGCCCAGGCAGTGAGGCCAGTTACTCGTACTCCATGAAGCACGCTCTGAAATGGCCTGTGTAGTGGGAGCCAGAAAGCTTTACAGATACAGTATATTACAGATAATCTGGGGGTCTGGTGCCATTATTATTACAGATTGAGTTTCCTTTATTCAAAATGCTTGCAATAAGAAGTGTTTTGTATTTTGGATTCTTTTTGGATTTTAGAATACCTGTATATGCATATATATACATAATGAATATCTTAGAGATGGGAACCAAGTCGAAACACAAAATTTATTTATTTCATATACGCGTTATACAGATAGCCTAAAGGTAATTTTATACAATATTTTTAATAATTTTGTGCATCAAGCAAAGTTTGTGCACATTGAACCATCAGAAAGTAAAGGTGGCACTATCTTAGCCACCCATGAAAAAAGTTTTGGATTTTGGATTTTGGAATACTGGATAATACTGGACTTATCAACTTGCATTGTAGTTTTCATCTGTTTATATAGCACCATCAGTGTACATCTAAATCGGCCTAGTGCCTGAGCTTGTTATACCTGTTGTTGATTTCCAGTACATTTTTCTCCCTCTATTGAAAAGGCATAACATTATATACATTAGTTTATGGATAGTGTCTTAAAAATTGATTAAAGAAGGTGCTAATAAAATATATGACTGGACATTCTGGCTATGGGTGTTGTGTCAGCACAGATCTTTGTCCAGAAAATAATCTACAGTACTCCAGTTTTGCTTAGTGTGATGGTCTGTGGATAGGGCAGGTCCACAGTGAGTTTAAAACAAAGAAACAAACAAACAAACAAGAACAGTTGCAGTCAGTGGGTACAAATATGTTGCCAGTTCCTGCAGATGTGTGTGTGGGGAATCCCAGATCAGTTTAAGAAGAAGTGTATTAGTCTTTTAAACTGAAATATGTTTCTTCCTCAGCCAGTAGTATTCTGTTCTCTTGGCTGAAGGTTGTCTACACTAATGGAAGAAAAATCAGCTTCACCTCACATTTTCCTGGTCCGCTGTGACCCCCGTTAGTACCACACCTACCAAAATAAAATGGACTCAAATTGTACTGACTGCCACACATTTCCTGCACCCAAATTCAAATCAGTATTAAAAGGATGTGCTTTTCTCTTCCCTGCATGCAAGCATCTATCAACCAATAGCCTTATTGTTACCTCTCAATCTTGTCAGTTTATACTCATTGGTTGCCTCCCCCCATGCAATCCTCTTCCCCCATTTGTATCCCACTAAGTGATCATGAGTAAGAGAGGGAAGTCTAAATGCCTCCCCCTGACTATTTGCTGATTTATTTTTTAAAATGTGCTTTCTAATGTTTCGCACACATACAGTGCAGAAGCTATTCATCTCCTCTTCTGCAATTGATGGCAATGGAGTGTTTCACCCCAGTTGTTGCTGCCCCCTCTCAAGCAGAGTCCTGTCGCTGATTTGTAGCACTTCATTTATATATTTAATATATTTATTTAATTTATAGCTTGTTCTTTTCCCCATATGGGACCCACATTGGTCCAAAACACACTGTAGAAATAATCCACTGTGAGACTGCTTTAACTTCCCTGGCTCAGTGCTAGAGAATCCTGGGAATTATAGTTTATTATGACACCAGAGCTCTCTGACAGAGAAGGCTAAATATCTCACAAAAGTACAGTTCCCAGAATTCCCTAGCATCGAGCCAGGGCAGTTAAAGCTGTCTCAAACTGGATTATTTCTGCAGTGTGTTTTGGACAATTGATGTTTGAGTCTGTATGTGATGAAGATGCTTCTGTGAACCAGACTGTGATCCTGTAGTGAAGAGTGTATTCATAATAAATTGTTAGTTGCTCTGATTGACTCGGCTTAATTAAATAATTTCCTGTGAAATACATGGACAAATCCAAATAGTTGACTAAGGGGCGAAACAGACTGCCCCAAAAGGGTGGATTGGGGCTGCCCTAGCACTGTTCTCCCTGATGCCGCAGAAACCACATGTACATGGCCCCAATCCTTCTGAAAAGGAGTGGTTCCCCTCGCTCCTTTTCAAGCCAGTTCTTTACCTGTAGGGCAGTGTTGGGGTGGCTTCAGGCTGCATTCAGGGCATGCATCGTGTAAACACCACAACTCCAACGCAGCCCTATGGCACCCCTTTTGGCCTTTCTGTTTGGGTCTTAATTCTACAATTTTTTTCAGCATAATGCCAGAAGGCACTGCTTCTATTTTGTCTTCTATAACTGAGGCAGCCAGTATACATGGCATTGGAAGGATGGTAGAGAAACCCACCATCCCTATGGACTGGATTTTTTTTTTGAAAAATGAAGGAATTATATAATTAAAATGTTTGTTTAATTTTGTACCTAGTGCAAATAAATAATTATGTTATATTCATTGGCAGCATTAACATGAGAGAATAAAAGACATGTGGGTACATGCATTTTAAAAAATCCTTTTTCATTCATACTTTGTTTTTGTTATTCAGCGGAATTTGTCATTCTGCCAAAATGTGGGTGAATAATTACGCCTATCCTGGTGTAACTTTCAGTAGTTTTCAGCTATTTGTGAGTAGACATAGGAAACCAAAAACAACCTCTTTTGGAGGGTCTTCTGTGTGGTTGGAAATGCATTACCTTTTGATTCCTCTTTCCTTCTCATTAGTAAGATTTTTATTTTTATTTTTATGGATCCCTTTTATTTCCATTTTTAATGGTACAAAGCTTCTAGGAACTCAGCCACTTACAAACTAGGTTTAACATAAACATTGGTACCAGTGAGTTGTCAAGTAAAATTAAAAAAATTAAGCATTAATTTTGCAATGTTAATCTTCCCCTTCACTTGCATATCTAATATTTTATATTGTTGTTATACAAGGAGAACTTGTAGAACTTGGATCTGTACATTGGTATCTCTTATTCAGTGTATTCATCTCTTACTGGGCTATACCCAGTGTCATGGTAGTCTGTAAGACAGCACATCTATTTTCCCCCCTTTCTTTTCCATAATGAGCTCTTGCCCTCTCCACTGTCACTTGATACTTCAAAAAGAATCTTGTTCCTAAACTGGAAGCTTGGAAAGATGTTAGTATCACAGAATCACTATGGATACCCTTGCCCCCCAAAAGGATTTCTTTAGTTTTAAAGAAGCCTTCCTTATCCTGCTATCCTCCAGATATTTTGATCTTCAGTTCCCATGGTCTTTCACCATTGCCCATGTTGGCTGGAATCATTGACTGGATCATTTGGAACTGGTAGGAGTTGCATTCCAAAACATTTTGCAGGTAACAGATTGAGGAAGTCTGCTTTAAAGAAGTGGGACACTGAAGGGCACCAGTGATATTAAAAGTAAAAGAACTCATTTGAAGTGTTGCAGTCTTAAGAGCACCTGGAGGACCAGAGTCGCCCACTTGTTGCTTAAAACAATAATGGATTTATTTTCTGTTCCTCTCTTTTTCTTTGATGCCTGTTTTCTTATTATGTATTCATGGTAGTGTAGTTATAAGCGAGAAACTTTTTATTCTGGTAATAAAAATGAAATTTGATTGGCTAGTAATAGAAGGTCCTATTCATGAAAACAATTGCTTTGTCATGCAGTTCTAATTTAACAGCATCTGCTGTGCTTATATAGCAGCAGTAAAACATTAATCTTCACTATATGAGCTCCAGGGTAATTATACAATACTATATATAGTTTAGAGATGTATTAGAAGATTTTTTTTTAATCTATGATTACACTGAGAGCCAACATGGTGTAGTGCAGGGGTAGGCAACCTTTCCCCTTTAAGGGCCGAGGGACTTCAGTTCCCAGAATCCCAGGAGCTATTGGCCAATATGGGACTATTGACCAACATAGCTAGGCTTCTGGGAACTGAAGTCCCTCGGCCCTTAAAGGGGAAAGGTTGCTTACCCCTGGTGTAGTGGTTTGAGCACTGACCTATGACTCCGGAGACCAAGGTTTGACTCCCCAGTTGGACATGGAAACCTAGTGGGTGACCTTGGGCAAATCTCACTCTCTCAGTCTCAGAGGAAGGCAGAGGCAAACTCCCTCTGAACAAACTGCCAAGAAAACCCCATGGTAGTTTCACCTTAGGTTGCCATAAGTGAGGAGTGACTTGAAGGCAGACAACAACAGTGATTATACTGGTCATAGCTTCAGTATGGTTGCTGACTAAAAAAAAGTTCTCTGCTTTTCTCTGGAAGAGCATACAGCATTCTTCCCCAGCTTTATCCCCTCCAGATGTGTTGGATTCCAACTTCCATATTTTCCAAGGATGATGGGGTTTGCCATCCCACACATTCAAAGGGAGAACAATCATGGAATGCTGTGCTATAGTTTCTGCCAAACATAATAGCTTTACTTTTCAGGCTTGTATCTCTGCAGTACATTAGCTGTGTTGTGAGTGTTGCATTCCTAAAATGTGTTGCCCTCTCCCCTTGGTAAGGGGGATTTCTTTGCATTTCTTTGAACATGCTGACTGTAGTCTGTTGCTCTAATGCACTAATGATTAAATATAAAATGATGACCATATCATTTATAAATGGTTAAGAGGCCTTTCATAATGATGCTGCCTGGATAATGATGAAAGCATTATTTGCTTGCTCTTCTCTCTGCAGAATTTTGCTGTTTTTAGCTGTAACACTTCTACATACAGTGCTTCTCACACCAAGGCAACAGTTCTTTCTCCTGCATGCTGTAATCTGTTATAAATGGTAATCTTATGTCTTTATTTCAAATGTGTTGTCACACAAGGTAGTGTTCAAAATCTTATTTGAGGCAGACCTTCACAGTGCAACCTGTTCTCCCAGAGACATATATGAGGATTTATAGAGATTAATCATATATGTATCACAAATGACCTCTCAGGATAAGAAAATGAATTTTCTATACCACTTGAAAGTTAACGTCTTGGTTTTCAGATGGTATCAGGCTTTAATCTTTCTTACAGCAGCAACTTAAATATCAGCTGATAATGTTGGGTCAGAAAAATGGTTGCAGAAGTGATAGATTAGTGGATCCAAGGGTGAGAGAATTTTCCTAAGCATTCTTTCTCTTTTTGTAAGGAATGGTAGAGAAAACAAGGTGGGGTTTTTTTTTGCCAGGTTATTGGAGGGTTATTTGTTTACAAAAATTGAGGGATGCCCCTTTTATTCTTATATTTTGATAGTGGGCAAAAAGATTGTTGTTTTGAAAATGAGGCCTTCACAGTTTGCCAGTTCACTAGAAATTCACTGTCAGAGTAATACACAGATGTGCAAAGACAATTCCCCCCTGCTGCCTGTTGATGTATAAGCCTGAGCCATGATTGTGCTCATAATAAATATGTAGGATGCCACACAAAGTTCTTTTGTAGACAAACCTAATTCTTTCCAACAATATTCCAACTAACAAGGCAGACAGAATAACAAATGTGTGTATGCTAATGTATTAAATTGGCTTGTTGCAAAATGTCTCTGACCAAAGCATTGTGGGAAAAATGTGGATATAAAAGGCAACTGCTTGAATCCATAGTTATATTGAAAACATTTCCAGGGAACTCAAGGAAGGGGAATGCCAACCCAGGTGTTTCATCCTGCCTGAAGAGGTTTCCAATTTGATCTGGTATACATATTCCTAACTTTTAAGTTATTTATGATTTCTCCATGGCCTTTCAGTGATATATTAATTTTTAGGAAAAACTGAGAAGCCCACATTCAGCTGTAGTTGCACAGCTTTTTTAGCAAGTGTATTTCACAGAGCATCTCCAAATATTGAGAGTGGCTGTGTAGTTGTATTGCAGTACATATGGTGGCAGTTTTCTTTGATCTGGATAGTGAGCAGTAACATAACATGGGAGAGGCAGCAAGGAGTGAAGGTCTGAATATGCAATACATTCAGACCACATTTGTAGCTTTGACTTTTGCAGTTTTGATTGTATGCAGATTTGATTAATATATTCTCTCTAGGAATCTCTAGGTCCTTCAGTGCAACTCTATGGCCAACTTCCAGTAGAGTTGCACTGGAGGACCTAGAGATTCCTAGAGAAAACACTTCTCTAGGCATTTATAAGTCCTCCAGCATGATTCTGTGGTCAGCTTCTGGCATATGTTTGTGCTGGAGGACCCAGAGATACCTAGAGATGTGTTCTCTCAGGTAAAAAAAATAATAGTGATTTTTGTGGTGTTAATGCTTTCACAGTAGCCATGCTCCTCTAACCTCAGCGAATGTGGAGGGCCCACTGTAATGAATTAAGAGCCTTCCGGCATCTACATCTTCCCAGTAGGATGCACTCTCCTACTAGAATTGTATCTGGGCTATAATATAAAGCAATTCTAATATG
The DNA here is from genome assembly GCA_026167975.1 of Phrynosoma blainvillii. Classification (NCBI taxonomy): domain Eukaryota; kingdom Metazoa; phylum Chordata; class Lepidosauria; order Squamata; family Phrynosomatidae; genus Phrynosoma; species Phrynosoma blainvillii. Next base: position 255,623,398 of record JANUYF010000001.1, on the reverse strand, counting down.
TAAGCGAGTGGTGTAATGCTTTTGTTTGGGACTATGTTATGAGATAAATATTGGCAACCATAAGAGTACTTAATAAGAAAAAATATGAAGAAAATAAATGGAAAAGAGCTGGTAGAACAATATAAGAATGATTTAGCACCATCATCTTGTTTAGCAGATAAAAAGACTTGTGACTTCCAAAGCATTCCTAAGCATATTTATTCAAAAGTAAGTCCCTGTAAATTCAATATGATTTAATTCTCTATTAAGTGTATTTTCAAGACTGAAGCTTAAGTCTATGCATTACATCTTAATGAGATGGCTTGCATTCTTAAAGTTGAGCCTGGCATAGAGTAGAATCTTGTACATATCTGCATGGAAGTGCATCCCATCGTTTTCAGTGAGCTTTACTCCCAGGTCACTGTGTATAAGGATTTGCAGCCTTAAGTACTCATTTTTTTCTGTGGTGGGAAAAATGCAGAAGAGGCATGTAAAGCAAAATAAAATAAGCAGAAGGCAAGCTTAAGCTCACGAGTGAGTAGCTCTTCTCAGCTGAAATGCTGTTGTGAAAGTTTATTTGATTTACTTTTGCTTTCTGAGAAATACGAAACTTCCATGAATATAAGATTTCCATTGTGTGGACATACCTCTCTTTGATACAATCTGAATTTAAAATATAACTTGTCAATATGGTTTCTTGTGGATTTATTTTGCAAACCGCAAGCATGTTTACTCAGATGGAGGGCTCACTATGTTCACTGGTAGAGCCGGTATGGTATAGTGGTTTGAATGTTGCAGTAAGACTCTGGAGTTCTTGTTCAGTTCCCCACTTGGCCATGGAAACCCACTGGATGACCTTGGGTGAGTCACATACCTTCAGCCTCAGAAAACCCTGTGATAGGTTTGCCTTAGGGTTGCCATAAGTCTGAAACAACTTGATGGCAAACAACAACAATGTTCCATGGCATTTGGTCCTTAGCAAGTGAACATAGGGCTCTAGCTTTAATTAATATGAGGAAAGATGATGGATGTGTTCATAAGCTTCTGAACTGTGGAATGATATATTTTTCATTTTTAAATAAGCATGTCTATTTTTTGTCATGTTCTTTGGAGAGTCATTGAATCTCTAGCTCAATGAATTTGTTTTCTTGACCCTTTCTGGTGAGTAGCATAAGGTCAATTTTGTGAGAGAGCTCTTAGTACATTTTGAAATTGATTGTGCCTTCATATAGGTATTTATGCTGGATGACAATGAGGCAGCTAATTCATAAAGGGATGTATTTGTGCATTCTTTATTGATCACTACTAATGGAGGAGAGTTCTTCTAACTAGTTCCAAATTGACTGCAGCCTTGTTGAAGCAACGAAGGCTTATGTACAGTATTTTAGCATTTGAAGCAGCCAAATTCTCTGTGAACCATTAGAAATATGATTTATAATAAACTTTTTTAATGTAAAGGACAGCAAGTTAGTGGTAGGCTCCCTTTGCATCTCTCTGGGGCAAGAGTGTGCAAATTGTGTCCTCTAGACATTGTTCGGCTGCATTTCCCAGCATTCCTTATCACTAATTCCTGGCTGCTGGGAGTTACAGTTCAATATTTGAGGATTGCAGTTGGTTCACCCTTGGTCTAAGCTGCAGTGGTTCCCAACCTTTGTACCTCCAGATAATTTGGACTTCAGCTCCCATAATTCCTGACTGTTGGCCAAGTTGGCTGGTGCTTCTGAAAGTCCAAAATAAAGGTTTGGAACCACTGGAAAGGATGGGTCAGATGCTTTCAGAATTTTCTGTGGTATGGAAGAAGCTTTGCACTTAAAATAGATTTTATCTCTGATGCATTTCTGAATTTACAAATATATTTGTGGGGGGAAGATGTCAGCTGGGAGTGAAACTTGAGGAATCAATGGTAGTTTCCCATTCTTTAGGAGTCTCTCTTGTGTAAATTGAATGACTGTTTATCTATATAATTACACAGATGTGGAGTTATTGAGCAAGTGAAAAAATTCATTCTGAAAAAGAAATTATTTCATCTGGATTTCTTTCCACTAGAAAAATGGAAAATTTTGTCCTTGGGAGAAAAGGGAAAAAAGTCTCCCTGGCATGCATCTGATGTTTTTTTGTTTTTGTTTTTGTTTTGGTCTTCAGGCCTTCACATCACTATTTGATATACAGTATACCTCAGGTGTTAGAGTGAGTTTTATGTTAAAGCGAAGCTTGTATGCAGAACAGCATGGGGCATCTTCTTGGGCATTTATAGAATGTTATGCGAAAGAAGATCAAGGTTTTGGGAAAATACATGCAGTTTTTGCAGGGGAGCGAGGAAGAGGGAGGTGTTGAGAGCTGGTGTGGTTTAGTGGTTGGACTGCAGCTCTAGAGACCAGGCTTCAGGCCCCTCTTGGCCATGGAAATCCACAGGGTGACATTGGGCAAGTCCCTCTTTCTCAGCTTAGAGGAAGGCAAAAACAAACTCGATCTGAGCAAATCTAGCCAAGAAAAACCCATGATAGGTTCACCTTAGGTTAGCCATAAGTCAGAAACAACTTGAAGGCACACAACAACAACAACAACAGGAAAATGTTAAATTAAGCAAGGGGACTGGAGAGCAGGAAAAAGAACTTGGCCAACTGGATGAAGAGTAAACATTCTTTGTAATGCCTGAGTTTTCTCATGTGGACAACAACTAGTTATAACATGGCTTAGAAAAGTTACTTTTTTTTCAGCACAACTCCCAGCCAGCATAGGTACATGCTGACATTGTAGTACAGGTATTATGGTACAAAAAATTAACACTCCTAAGCTCTGTTTATAAGCATCTACATGTGATGCAGTGAGGTGGGCCAGAAGGATAAAGACAGCAATCTCCTCTGGGTTGATTGAAAGAGAAGCCTTTTAAGTGGATTTATTTTATGCACAATGCAGCATCTCTGCCACCTTACCTTTGAGAACATAAAAGGTGGAGTCTGTAGGTAGAAACAGGAAACTTAAGATACAAAGAGGAGCCTCTATTTGAAGCTATTCACCACCCAGAACAATTTCGCTAAATTAGAATTATCATACATAGCTGCTGATACAGAGGAGGATTGTAGTTGTGGTAGCAGAGTCCTTCCTAATGCAGTCTCTGCTATAGTATAGCATAGTTCCACCACCACCACCACCACCACCAAAAATATTTATCAGACCCTGATCTTGATTAACAGAGAAGAGTTTGTACTGCTTCCATCTTTTGTCTACTGATGGTCAAAATGGCCCTTAACAGTTTAAATAGTTCAGAGTCTGCATAGCAAACATTGTATGCTTTTACTGTAATAAATTGAACAAAAGGAGAATAGGGAACAGATGTCAAATACAGGATTACTGAAGGCTCTGTTAAGCCATGGCTAAGATGATATTTTGGATTTGCAGTTTGTTTTGAACAATTCTGAGATATGGGGAAAAGGGGACCAGAATGACTGGCTAAAAGTCCTTTATATTCAGTAGCCAAGCATGTCACCCACATCTTTTGTTAGAGAGGGTACAGATATATGGCCTGAAAAATGAGAGTCCTGATCATTCAGAGAGCTATTTTAGAGAAGATGAGTCATTCCATCCCTCCCTTTAGCTGAAGGAAAGTAGTAGACCAGGTTCATGTATCAGGGAAGAGGAGTGGAACTGTAGTGGTGTCTCTGGAAGTCTGTTGTGTGGGCAGTAGAGGTATCAATTGCCTGTGCTGTTTTCTCTCCTCCCACCTTTGCTCCATTGGTATACAGTCCACATTTGCGGTTTTGACTTTTGCGGATATGATTATTTGCGGGTTTGATTAATATGTTCTCTCTAGGAATCTCTAGGTCCCCCAGCGCACCTCTACCAGAAGTTGACCATAGAGTTGTGCTGGGGAACCTAGAAGTTGCTGGAGAAAACACTTCTCTAGACATTTGTAGGCCTCTAGCATGATTCTGTGATCAACTTCTGGCAGATGCTGACCATAGAGTTGCACTGGAGGACCTGGAGATTCCTAGAGAGGTGTTCTTTTAGATAAAAAGAATCGTATTCTTTTATTTGTGTTTTTTCTACATTCACAGGGGTCCTGCATACCTAATCCCAGCAAATGTGGAGGGACCACTGTATTTGTTAAATAAAAGCAGATGTTACATAATGCCAGAAGTCTTCTCAGTGATCTTACCTTCTGTGGGAATCCAAATCCAGATCAGTGCTACCTCTGAAATTTCTCATGGCTTGGGACATGGCAAGGGTGCAACAGGGTTTTTGCAAGATGCCCTTTCCCCTCTATAGCAAAACCAGTTTTTTTATTTAAGGTATCAGCCGCATGCTCAGCTTTCACAGTTTTCCTCTGTGTATTAGTGTGGCGTAGATAGACAGGCAAATAATAGTTAAAGACCAAAAGAATCCAGTGGCCGAAGGATAAACTTGGTTTGACTTCATTATTAGACAAATGATAAGTTTGTGGGGAGTTATTATGGCATTAATCAACTTGATGGATTGGAAATATGACAGAACTGAAGCAGCGTGTAATATTAGTGCCCATTATTCTACAAATTATGCCTTCACCTATTGTTCACGAGGCAGGAGTTATGCTGTACATTAAAAATGTTGTGTGTTCATTTCCCCCCCTCTCTTGTTAAGACATCTCCTAATCCTTCGTTCTACTAATATTTGCTAATATGAACCTTTTGCCTCTTGTTCAGAAAGGCATGAGTAATAATAGTATTTTTTTCTTACTGTGCTTGTGAAACAAGTATATTTTAAAAAACATTCTTACAGCTCACTTGCATCCCAAAAGATTAGGACAGGAGGAAAGTAACCTCTTCCCAGAAGACTAGAATAATATTAATGTGATTTATTGACCTTTTTTCATTCTTTCCCAGGTTAAGTAAGCCTTATCCTTTGACGCCACCCCCAAAATCTGGTCATAAAAATATCTGAAAGCATTCATGATTTCTGTCATTTGTCAGCTTTGTAGTGTGGTAACTTAAGTGGTAACCATTTGTGTGTATTATTTGCCTTGTTTCCACTGTTGCATTTTTCTGTTGCTAGATTTTTGAGCATCATTGAGGTAGAGAGGTGCAGTCTATACCAGGGGTAGGCAACCTTTCCCCTTTAAGGGCCGAGGGACTTCAGCTCCCAGAAGCCTCAGCCATGTTGGCCAATAGTCCCATGTTGGCCAATAGCTCCTGGGATTCTGGGAGCTGAAGTCCCTCGGCCCTTAAAGGGGTAGGTAACCTTTCCCCTTTAAGGGCCAAGGGACTTCAGCTCCCAGAATCCCAGGAGCTATTGGCCAACATGGCTGAGGCTTCTGGGAGCTGAAGTCCCTCGGCCCTTAAAGGGGAAAGGTTGCCTACCCCTGCTATACACAAATCAACCAGCCACAATTACCAAGCTCTGTCCTGCAACTGACAGAATTGATTCTGGAATGATATCATGGTTGATAGCATCAAAAACTGCTGAGAATGACTTGTCCTGTCCCTCTCCTAGCACAGGTTGCCTTTCAGAGTAACCAAGGCCAAACTTGGACCTGAAACAAAAGTGAAATGGGTCAAAGTAATTTTGCTTATTTTACGGTAAATGCTTCTCGAATTGCCAGCCATCACCTTCCCAAGAAATTTCCCTAAATAGGGGATATTTTTGACTAGGCAGTAGTTACCATAAAAACCCCAGGCTCACCCATGTGTTCACCCATTGTCTGTTGCCTCTTGAAATGATTTTCATTCTGTGTTTAAGGGCAGTGGTTAGAAAAGCAATCCAAGGTTGCACTATTGTCTGTACATAGCTGGATGTCCCATTGAACTTAGTGAAGATTACTTCTTAGTATAGTCAGCCCTCTGTATCCATGGATTTTTTAATACATGGATTCAAGCATCCATGGCTTGAAAATATTCAAAAATACATAAATTGCAAAATTTCTGATTTTGCTATGTTATATAAGAAACATCATTTTACTATGCTATTGTATTTAATGGGTCTTGAGCTTCTTAGTATCCATGTGGGTATCCCAGATATCAGTGGTCCACTGTATACATGATTAGGATTTCATTCCACACAAGAAAAATATATAGTATAATCCTGTATAAAACTATTCTAAAGTAAGTCACGTTGTGTTCGGTGTCTGTACCTTCTTCCAGGAAATTAGGGATGGAGTTGTACTCCTAATGTTTACGTTTTACCAAGGCTGGGGGCAGCCTTTCAAACTTGTCATATTTATGCAGTGTTTCAAAAAATATGTAGATATTGTTGGGGCACAGCAGTTTGATGCTGTCAAGAAATACAACATTTGTATGTCTGTACATTGTTTTACTTACAGAGTACTGTATTTTGTTTTGGAGCTAAACTACGACAGTATCTTTCAGTGCAAACCTATACCTATTTAGGGGCTTTATTAAAAGTAAACGTTTTTAGAATCACATGTTTATATTCTTATTTTAGTCTAACAGGGCAAGCCTCACCTCCCCCCCCTCCCATCTGTTCCTCTGTAGAGGGTATGTTTTTGTTGTTGTTAACTGCCCTCAAGTCTGTCTTGACCCTGTGGATGAGACATCTCCAAGACTCTCTGTCCTCCACTGCTCTGCTTTGGTCCTGTAAACTCATACCCATGTTCTCCTTAATAGAGTTTACCCATTTAGCATGTGGCTTCCTTTCTTTCTACTTCCCTCCACTTTTCCTAGCATTATTGTTTTTTCCAGTGAGTTCTCCCTTCTCATGATGTGCCTGAAGTATGACAGCCTCAGTTTTGTCATCCTGGCTTCTAGGGAGATTTCTGGCTAGATCTGCTCCAGAAATCATTCGTTTGTCTTTTTGGCTTCTCCAGCACCATATCTCAAAAGCATTGATTTTCATCCTATCTGCTTTCTTCACTGTCCAGCTCTCACATCCATACATGGCAATAGGGAATACAATGGCTTGTACGATTCTCACTTTTGTGTTTCGTTATATATCTTTGCATTTTACAATCATTTCTAGTTCTTTCATAGCCGCTCTTCCAATTCTTAATCTTTTCCTGATTTCCTGGCTGTAGTCCCCATTTCTATCAATGTTTGATCCCAGGTATGAGAACTCTTTTACCACTTCTATTTCTTCATTATCTAGATTGAATTTGTCAAGATTCTCCGTTGTCATTATTTGTTCTCTTTATTGTTCAGCAATAGGCCTGTCTTGCACTTTCTTCCATGATCTTTCTTAGTAGTTGTTCCACGTCTGGGAGGTTATATATCTGTCTCTCCCCCCTCCCTCCCGCATCATTAGTGAAATTGTGTTCTTTGTCCAGTGGTTGTCCATGACATGGTACAGTAGTTGCCTTGTGTGTGCAAAGTAAATGGGTGGATGGTAACGTTTCCTCCCAGAAATAAAATTTACTGCTTTCTGAGGAATATGCAAGTGCCCTAAAAGTGTCTGTCTAGCTGGCAAAGTATGTTTTGCACCTTCTCCACAGCAGTGGAACAATTTTGGCCTAAATCCTTTTGTTATGTCTGACTAGAGAAGATCTATTGACTCTTTGGTCTCTTAGCAAGTCAACACTTGTGTAAGTTCCATTGGTTCAATGGTTCTATTGTAAATGGGTCTAACAATAGGATTTGGATCTATATGTTCATTTCATAATAAAATGATATAAAGGTCTCCTTAGTTCTGTCCAGAATATGTCTACATTTTTTAAAGTTATGTATCCCTTAAACCTGTGTATAGTTCTATTTGTAGTATGTGATATATTCCTGTTTCCATTGTTGTTGTGTGCCTTCAAATCATTTCTGATGTATGGTGACCCTTCCAAAAATTAAGCATTCATAACACTGAGGAAGTGTATTTCTCTATGTTGTAAGCCAGGGGTAGGCAACCTTTTTGAGCCGGGGGCCGGGTTGCTGTCCCTCAGACAATTGGGGGGCCGAAGCACCAAAAATAAATAAATAAATAAATAAAAATAAATAATTAAAAAAATAAAAATTAAAAAATATATGCATGCACACTCTCTCAGCCCCAGAAAAGCCATGGCAAAACCCCTGTGGAGATTTTGCCAAGAAAACCCCAAGAACAAGTAATACCAACAATAATCAATATCATCATGGCGGGTGGTGGAGGTGATGGCAGGACCGGCCTGGAGCCGGTCCAAAGGCCTCGGGGGGCCGCATCCGGCCCCTGGGCCTTAGGTTGCCTACCCCTGTTGTAAGCTTTACTGTTAAAGTAACAAATGGTGTAATGAAAAAAACAAAAACCTTTGGTTATGACATTTAGCTGTGATTACTTTCTGCAATGCACATAAAAATACAAATGTTTGCGAATGTATTTAATTTTTAAGAAAGTAACCTTTGCCAGAGTGTTTATACACAATTAAGTGCTTTATACTGGAAAAAATGCAGGAATAGCAGCCATGGAAACTCATTGGGTGACCTTTGGCAAGTCAGACTCTCAGCCTCACAGGATGGCAATGGCAATACCTCTCTGAAGAAACTTGGCAAGAAAAGCCTGTGATAGGTTCCCCTTAGGGTCACCATAAGTCAGAAATGACTTAAAGGCATAACAGCAACAAAGTTGTGCTGACCATTAAACAGAATCCAAAATCCAGATTGATTATGCCTCTGTTGGGCCAACCAGAAGGTGCAGAAAACATTATTCTTGCTTCTGAAGCTTGCTGGGTGCTTTTGCAGGCAAAGATGGGTAAAACAAACAAACAAACAAACAAACAAACAAACGTGAATGATGTTGTTGGAGTTGCAGAGGCCTGCAGGTTTGGAAGTTGCAGTGAGAGTGTATTCATGATGGCAGAAAGCTTAGCCCCCACCTCCAAAGGAAAGGTGGAAGAGCAATAGGGACAAAAGTTGTAGCCTTAAAGTATCTTCCCTGGAAATCTGTTCTGACTCTGTCCAGTGAAGCCCCAAAGGACCTGTTTTGATAAGAGTTCAGTGTCAGAACCACAAAATACAGCCTTCTGTGATTCCAACAATGTCACTTTTGTTTGCTCTCCTTGATTTTTTAATAGTCTCCTTACCCTGATGAAGAAGTAAGTGAGCTCTCAAAGGTAGCATAAGGCTTTATATTGGAATCCACATTAAGAGGCAGGTTTAGTATACTGTGAAAAATGGAAGGTGGAATTGCAAAGTTGCAAAACATTTTTGTTACAGCTCTGGTTTCAAGGTCATCTGGAGAGTAATGTTTCTTTGCCATTATTACTGTAACTGTAGTTAAAGCATTAGTTATGGTGATTCTGCTGAACAACTTTCAAAAAGTTTTTTATTTATTACAATAATTTGTATCCTGCCTTTCTACACCAAGTATAAGTTGAAAAGTTTATTGATTTTATTCATGGCCAGATAATCTGTGTACAGATTAGTTCTCTGTTGCTATCCTGGTGTTAAGGCCATTATGCCTTTTAACCTCAAACTCTAAGTGTACTATGGCTGCTGGTACTGTGGGTATATTAGGACGATCAGTATTGCCGATTCAGGGCTGTGCGTTCATGTAGTTGTATAGCCTTGGGATTTATAGTTCTAATGATACATTGGTTCAGGCTGCAGTTTGTTCTTAGAAAGCATGTGTCCAGCTGTGAGAATGGGTTAATGGAAGTTCTCTGTGTCCATGATGGGGCAGAGGAGAAGGAAGGGACATTGCAAGGTCAAGGAAGATAGCAGGTCCCAGCCCTGCACCTGGAGGTGATAAGTAATTTGCAGAGAGAGGACTCCTTCCCCTTCCTCTTGTTGCAGATCAGGTCATCAGATTATCTATGTTAAGTTGGGGGGGTTGCAGACTGCCAGAAATAGTGCAAATTGAGTCCACTTTTAGGGTTAGGGTTAGTGCTAAGGAATCATGGGAATTGTTTTTTTTCTGAGACATTGAGCCTTCTCTGTCAGAGAGCTCTGGTGCCACAATAAAGTACAGTTCCCATGATTCCCTAACCTTAACCCTTAAAGTGGACTCAATTTGCACTATTTCTGGCAGTCTGTAACCCCCCTTAGTGCTGAAGGACAACACTATATGAGAGGCTAGCTAACAAGGAATTGGGGCCCTGCAGACCAGCATGTAGGTCTGTGGGGACACTGCGTGTGTGAATGCTCTGCTGTGGGGGTGTGTTGGGAGGGAGGTAGTTTAAAGTGGCCTCAAGCTGCATTATTTCAGGCAGTCTGTAAAGGCCCTAAGTAATTTTTCTTACTGTTTTCAGAATGAATAGCCATGATCCATCTCTAGCTCCATCTTTTTTAAGTTTCCAGTGGGCAGCCAAAACAGTGCTATTCTGTGCGGTTTTTAACATTTGCAATTGCTCTGTTTTAAAAATTGTACTTTTAGATTGCTTTTAGACTGCTTTTAAAAGTTTTAAAAGAGTTATGTGTTTTAACATGTTTTTTATCTTTGTATTGTTGTAATTTTTTTAATTCACCTCCTCGGGAACTGTTGTGGGCTGGGAGGTGATACAAAAATATCTTAAATATATAATATAAAAGGTTGGTCTGTCACAGGCAGCTTGAAGGCACATACACATAGCCTGAGCAAAAACAAGAAGAAGCCTTGTGGCCATCTGAAGTTAAGTTCTGATTGGCATAGGCTTTTGTGAACTGCAGCCTCTTTCATCAGGTGCATGATACTGTGTAAAATGTGTAATGATTTGACAATAACAGTTGTGAAAAATTTTCAAAAAGTTTTTTTAAATATAATTTTTATTAGGACTTATTTTCATAAAAGACAACAGCAACAAAAAAGAAAAGTGACATATAACAAATAACAAAGAAAATTCCACAATAACAACAACAACACCCCCCCACTAACACAACAAATATCCCCCTTCCCTTCTCCCTTTATTCCCCCCCCCCCCCCGGCTTTCCACACATCACTAACTGCATATATTTAATTTTTACATAAAATTAGTTCTCTCTGACTTTCACTTTTTCTAAGATAGCTAACTAGCTAGATGTAGATATATTCTTTTCTACTATGCAGAAGGAAGTTCTTCTCAAATATTAAAACCTATTATTCTGTTGCCTCTTTTTCTTATCTTATCATAATCTATAAAAGGCTGCCAGGTACATAAATAGGTTTATATTGAATTTCCTTTTAACTGGTTTGTTACAGCAAAATCCAATAACTTTTGGATCCATTCTTCAAAATTTGGGGTTATCTTACACTCCTAATATTTTGCATGGATCATCCTTGATGCTGTAATTGTATAACATAGTAAGACTATGTTCTCTCGGTATGTTCTTTCGGTTTCCTTTTCAAACTCTAACACATTTAAGAACAGTTAAGGTCTAAATGATATTTCTCAAAACATTTTGTATCATCTTACTAATGGTTAGCCTCCTTCCCCCCCTTTTTTTTTTACATGTCTATCATTGATGGTAAACTGATCCCCCATATTTGTTACACTTCCAATATCTATATTTATATTTTTATAAATTTGGGGCAATTTATTGGGCGTCAAGACCCACCTGCACATCATTTTGAACATTTCCCCCTCAAATCATAACAGCAAGTAAACTTTAACCGCTTAACCCATACCTTTTCCCATTGTTCTAATGGTATCATCTGGCCTATATTTCTTGCCCACTCCACTATACATTTCTTTATTTGTTCATCCTCTGTTTCAGATCTTAATAATAATAGTTCTTATACTTCATCTATCAAATGAACATCTCCTCCACATATCAATTTTTCAAACTGTTTTTCCCCCAAAATCAAATTAGATCTTATCTTACATAATTTTTTTTTCTTAAGGGCTAAATGCAAGGACAGGATATGATGGGCCAACCCCGTTGTATTCCGTTGTATTCTGTCCGTGGATCTGGCCCATTCCCAACCTTGGCACTTACCTGGTTTGGCATGGTGATGAGTGTTCAGAAGCCTACTTGTTCCCGCACCATGGAGCCACCACCTAGTCTGACACCACCACTGCAGTTCTCTTTGCAGGCTCCTGCCACAGCCAGTAAGGATGAAAACAGAGTGCCTGGCTTCACTCACTTGGCCAGGGGCCTCCTTCCAACATCACAGACCACAACTGGGGCCTGGAAAGAAGATTGTTGTCGGTGGCACATGAAGGTGGTGAGTTTTCTGGGAACTGGTTATTTAGAACTTGGCCAAGGGCCGGTTGGGTTAGAGTTAGGCCAGATCTGCCAAAATGGCATCCAGTCTACCCATTTCTGGCCTAGGGCTGTTGGCCTGTGTTGTCGGAATGGACCTTGGTTATGTGTACAGCTCCTTGGTTGGTAATATTGTAACCATTGCATTTTATACCCCTCTTCCTCTAACTCAGGGGTAGGCAACCTTTCCCCTTTAAGGGCCGAGGGACTTCAGCTCCCAGAAGCCTCAGCCATGTTGGCCAATAGTCCCATGTTGGCCAATAGCTCCTGGGATTCTGGGAGCTGAAGTCCCTCGGCCCTTAAAGGGGAAAGGTTGCCTACCCCTGCAACTGATGCAAATATTTAAATTTCCACATTCTCAGTGAATTTCTATTAACTCCTTATATCTTAACCATTTCTATATACTTCCAAATTCACTTCTATTGAATGCTTCCTGCAATGATACTGACATTTTAACATGAAGGCTGCATCTGCAGAAATAATGCAGTTTGAACTACTTTAACTGCTATGACTTATTGCTATGGAATTTTGGGATTTGTAGTTTTGTGAGATATTCAGCCTTCTCTGTCAGAGAGTTCTGGTGCTACAACAGATGGGGATTTCTTGGCAGAGTTTGTTCAGAGGAGTCTGTGATTGATTTCCTCTGAGTCTGAGAGAGTGTGATTTGTCCAAGGTCACCCAGTGGGTTTCCATGGCTGAGGATGGATTCAAATCCTGGTCTCCCAGTGTCCTAATCCAACACTGAAACCACTACCACACTGGATCCTTTCATTATTATATTCCTTGTAAAATTCTACAAGTTCTAAATGCTTATACAGTGGTACCTCTACTTACGAATGCTTCTTCTACTGAAAAATGCGACTTACGAAACGTGCCTCCCGAAAAAATTTGCTTTGACTTAAGAAAGCGTTCCAACTTACGAAATTGGTGCGAACGAGCTGCTCTCTGAATTTCGTGGCATGCCATTGGTTAGCGAAATCTAGCAAAGCAGCACTGTATTGGCTAGCGAAAGAGGAAGTGTTTGCCTAGCGAAATTCAGCTAGGCAGCACTGTTTGGGCTTGCGAAAGGAGAGGAAGTGTAGCTAGAGAAATTGGTGGCTTCTGAGATCCAGGAAGGTAGGACTTGTGTCTTGTGGCTTGTGGCTTTTTTGGCTTGTGATATTTGTGGCTTCTGATCTCCAGGACTGTATTTTTGGCTTGTGATATTTGTGGCTTCTGATCTCCAGGACTGTATTTTTGGCTTTTGATCTCCAGGACTGTATTTTTGGCTTCTGTGGCTTCTGATATTCAGGACTGTATTTTTGGCTTGTGATATTTTTGGCTTTTGATTTGTTCCTTAAAGGTAATGTAACATGTTTGTATTAGAGGTACTTAATGAAATAACCCTGTATTATACATTTGTATTGAGTTGTAGCTTGAATCTGGGGGCCTGGAACGGATTAGGGCATTTCAATGTTAAATTTGCTTCTACTTACGAAATTTTCTACTTACAAAATGGCTGTCGGAACGAATTAGTTTCGTAAGTAGAGGTACCACTGTACTTTATTGCTCTTGTTTTAACTAATTTATCTTTATAGTCATTCTAGAGCTCTGCATTCTTCTGATACTGATCTCTTGGTTAGACTAAAGATTGCATCTCTTGTCTGATACCTCCATCCATTTTCTTTGGCAGCACTTTATCTTCAGAGTTCCTTTCTTCCCAATATTTATAAAATTCAGTCCCTCCCGCTCTTTAGGAATCGTCAGGACATATCTTTTTTTCAAAGACTGCTTCCAATTCACTGAAATTTTAACTTGGAGCCAAGGTAAATGTGAAGATATCTACACTTTTGCATCTACCTTGCAGGTTTTTAAAGATGCAAATTGTGTCAGCTGGTAAAGTGTGGTAGTAATGGGACATTCGTCTGTCTAACTGGAGCAGATTGCAATTTAAATCTTTCCTTCTTTGTTGAAGTTTTGAGGAAAATCCTTTTTCTTTTGAAGCTGGTGTATGCTTTGGAGGGAATTCTTGCAGTGGCACTGATGAGGGATATCTTCCCAGGTTAACTGTAATTTTAGCCAGTGATTCGCTTCCTGGATTGTTTTTCCAACCTTTTTATTTCTCAGTTTATTTTGACTGTAAACCTGTGAACAGGCTATTATCACTTTTAATAACTATTGAATCCCCTACCTGTCTCCCATATCTATTTAAGAAGTAAATTGTAATGGTAGTATAATTACTTACAAGGCAAAATGCATTCCAAAAGGCTAAACATTTGGCTCTGTAATTCAGGTGTATGTCAGAGTTTGAGTTAGCTTGTAGGTAGCCTTTTCACACATGGGTAACTATTAAAAACAAACGTTTAGATTTAGAATCTCACTCAGCATGTTATTCATAAGGAATTGCTGAACCTACAGATCTTTTTAACAGTGGCCAAATAACTATAGCTCAACATTGAAGAAAGTATAAACCTCAACACGTGTTCAGGTGATATTTATAGAATCTGGTTCATGACTGTGATGCATGAGTTGAATATTGATGCAGGCCTCTGCATGTCTGACAAGAAGTAATCTCTACTGAGTTCAACAGGACTTGCTCCTAGGTATGTCTGTGTAGGATTGAACTTCATTTCCTATGCCGGGAAGGCAGAGAATGGGTTGTTATTATTATATTATTATTTATTGTATTTTCTTATATCCATCCTTTCTCTCAATACAGGGACTCAAGGCGGGAAACAACAACTTAAAACAATACAATTTTAAAATAGTACAACATTAAAATATATAAATATAAAATTTAAAAAACAATTAAATAATTTTAAGAGTTAAAACAATTATGAATTAAGATGCAATGTGTTCAAATACAAACCTTAACATTTAAATTGCACATCATTTAAAACCTAGGCTTTATCAGCTTAAAAAGGCCTGACAGCATAAGAATGTCTTTATCTACTGCTGAAAGGATAGCAGGAATGGAGCCATCCTGGCCTCTCTAGGGGGGGAGTTCCAAAGCTTAGGAGCAGCCACCAAGAAGGCCTTTTCCTTGTCCCCAGCAAACGAGCCTGAGAGGGTGGTGGGACAGAGAGACAGACCTCTCCAGATGATCTGAACACCCTAGTGGGCTCGTAGAGGGAGAAATGGTCCTTGAAATAACCTGGACCCAAGCTGTATATGGTTTTATAGGTCAAAACCAGCACTTTGAATTGTGCCTGGAAATGGACTGGCAGCCAACAGAGCTGTCACAACAAGGGATTTGTATGCTCCCTGTAGCCAGGTCCTGTTAACAACCTGGCTGCAGCTCTTTGGGCCAACTGAAGTTTCTGAGTACTTTTCAAAGGCAACCCCACATAGAGCGCATTACAGTAATCCAAACGGGATGTAACCAAGGTATGTACCACAGTGGCTATATCTGACTTCTCCAGGAAAGGGCGCAGTTGGCGCACCAGCTTTAAATGTGCAAACACACTCTTGGTCACTGCCTAAACCTGGGCTTCCAGGCTCCGCACTGAATCCAGAAGTACCCCCAAACCTAAAATATGAACCTGAGTTTTCAGGGGGAGGGTAACCCCATCTAACACAGGCTATTCCTGAATCTGTCTTTTGATTGACCAGGAGCACCCCTGTCTTGTCTGGATTAAGCTTCAGTTTGTTTGCTCTCATCCAGTCCATTACAGTGGCCAGACACTGGTTTAGGACAGGAACAGCTTCCTTGGAATTAGGTGGAAAGGAGTGATAGAGCTGGGTATCATCAGCGCACAGGTGACACCTTACTCCAAAATTCAGGACAACCTCTTGCAGAGGTTTCATGTAGATGTTAAAAAGCATAGCTGACAGGACTGAACGCTGAGGGACCCAGCAGGCCAATGGCCAAGGAGTCGAACAGGAATCTCCCCAAGACCACCTTCTGAGAATGCCCCTCCAAGAAAGAATGGAGCCAATGTAAAACAGTACCTCCAAGCCCTATCCCAGAGAGGCAACTCAGAATACCATGGTCAATGGTATTGAAAGCCACTGAGAGGTCCAGTAGAACCAACAGGGACACACTCCCCCTTTCTAGTTCCCTGCATAGGTCATCAACCAAGGCAACCAAAGCAGTCTCTGTCCCATAACTAGGCCTGAGACGAGAATGACATGGATCTAGATCAGTGGTCCCCAAACTGGGCAGTAGTGCCCCCCTGGGGGTGTTGGAAAGTTCCAGGGGGGCGCTGAAGGAAAAAAGAGCAGCAGGGGGGGCACTGAAGGGGAAAACGGGGCTGCAGGGAATTGTAGGGATGGGAGTTGCAAGTAGGGTTGCCATTGCTGCTGAAAAACCTTGAAAGTCTGGGACTTAAGTCTTTGAAAAGCAGCATGTCTCAGATTCCTGAAGGCAGGAGTGAAACCCAGGAAAAAAACCTCATCTAGATCCCACCCTTGAGGCTCTGGGAGGTACTGCACAGGTGTGCCAGACCCAGAGCCCAGAAGTGGGAAGGGAAAGGAAGCAAGCATAAGCTTGGAGCACCAAGGAGGCTTTTTTGTGTCCTGGTAAATGTGTGGCAATATAGTTTAACTTTTTGCTTGCTTGGGACTGGAGCTGCACTTCCCTCCACCTCCCCACTAGAAATGGTTGTGTGTGGTGTTGTTTTTTAAAAAGGAGGACCCTTTGTTAAGGTCCTGAGCCTCTCTTTCCTCATAGTTGCATTCTAATGGGCTGGAGCTCGCCTTTCCTACATTTCTCTCTCCCATAGAAATGTGTGAGTGTGTTTGAAAAAAAGGGGGAATATATGGGCTCTGGAAGACAAACAGTGAAGTCCAGGAAATAACATTTACAATTTATTTATTTATTTATTTATATCCCGCCCCTCTGCAGCGCAATTGGGGCGGCTTACAACAATAAAATACATACAGAGCCCAACCCCACCCCCCTTAAAAATATATTAAACTTTAACAGTTTAAAACAGGAGTAGGCAACCTTTCCCCTTTAAGGGCCGAGGGACTTCAACTCCCAGAAGCCTCAGCCACGTTGGCCAATAGTCCCATGTTGGCCAATAGCTCCTGGGATTTTGGGAGCTGAAGTCCCTCGGCCCTTAAAGGGGAAAGGTTGCCTACCCCTGGTTTAAAACATACTAAAATAAATCTCAAGCAATCATAATATAACAATCACAATGACATGATCACAATGGCAGCGGCTCAAAAAGGAGATAAATTAGCTAGCTCTTGGGGCCGGGATAATTATTCAGGGAAGGCCTGCCGGAAGAGATCCGTCTTAACAGCCTTTTTAAAGCTGTCTAAAGTAGTAATAAGATGGATCTCGTCCGGCAGGTCATTCCATAATCTGGGAGCGGTAGTAGAGAAGGTCCCCTGGGCGGTTGCAGACAGCCTTGTTTTGATAGGCTATAGCAAATTTCTTCCAGAGGACCTGAGTGCGTGGGGTGGATCATATGGAAGGAGACGGTCCCCGAGATAGGTTGGATCCAAACCATGTAGGGCTTTAAAGGTAATAACCAACACCTTATACTGTGCCCGGAAACTAATGGGCAGCCAGTGGAGTAATTTTAACAAGGGTTAATATGGTCTCTCCTTGTTGTTCCCAAGACCAAGCTGGCTGCCATATTCTGTACTAATTGAAGTTTAAGGCTGAGGCACAAGGGTAGCCCCATGTAGAGCGCATTACCGAAGTCCAGACGAGAGGTTACCAGCGCGTGTACCACAGTTTCAAGATCCCTAGTTTCCAGGAAAGAGCGCAGCTGGCGTATCAGTTGAAGCTGATAACAGGCGCTCCTAACCGTCGCATTTACCTGATCTGTCATCTGGAGCGACGGATCCAGGAGCACCCCCAGACTGTGAACACAGTCCTTGGAGGAGAGTGTGACCAGATCTAGGACTGGAAGTTGTATTCCCAAAACTGGTTTCAGGCCCGAAACTGTTAGTACCTCCATTTTATCTGGATTCAGTCTCAATCTGTTTTTCCTCACCCAGTCCATTACTGCCTTAAGACAGTCATTGAGAGGATAGACGCCATCTGAAGTCGAAGCTGAGGACCAAGACATGGAGAAGGGTAGCTGGGTGTCATCAGCATACTGATAACACTGCGCCCTATGTCTCCGGAGGGGCGGACAGTGGTTCTTAGTTCAGTCTTGACCAGGAAATGATCCGTCCATGACAATGCGGTGGTTTTAATAACCTCCACCCACGGATATTCCTGTTCTGTACTAAAGACCACATCAAAGGTATGACCCACACAATGAGTGGGCCCGATGACCAATTGGGATAGGCCCATGTTTGTCATGGATTCCATGGACTCCCAAGCCGCACTTGTTAGATTTGACAAACTGGTCTCGAGTGGGATGTTGGTCGCCCAAAACTAAAAGTCTGGGCAACTCCAACAGCAGCTCTGAGACCAGTTGTGTCAGCTCGGTTAGGGAGTCTGTTAGACAACAGGGTGGACGGTATACTAACAGAATCCCCAAACTATCCATGGCCCTCAGGCTCAGATACATACACTCGAAGTGGACTATGTTCCGAACAGGTATCCTGGTCAAGGTCAAGTTGTTCTTATGAACTAAAGCCACACACACACACACACCCGCCCACTTCCCCTTACCTGCTCACTAAGTGTATACCCAGCTGGGAGGGCCTGCCCCCAAGTCATCACTCTGGCTTCTCCCAGCCAGGTTTCTGTAAAGCATGCCAGGTTGGCAGACTCATCAAGAAGGAGGTCGTGAATAATATGGGTCTTGTTTTTGACTGACCAGGCGTTGCAGAGGAGCAGAGTAAGGGTCTGTGGAATGATTGGTATGCTCTCCAATCCCTTCTGGGAAACAGAGTGAACTGAAGGCGGGATAGCTTTCAAATTTCGATCACACCTTCTTTTGTAACATCCCTTCACTCTGTTCCCGCCACACCTTCCTTTATCCCGCACAGTCTCAATTCCCACTCCCAGATCATTCCCGGCCCTTATGACAGAAGAAGATATTGAGGCAGCTGAATAGCCTTCTGCCCAATGTTCTCCTAACAATGCTGCTCTTGGTAGAACCAGAGATAGACAGGCTAGCTCGCCCCCTCACCAACTCCCCTCCTCCAATAAAGCCACCACAAATAGTAGTGGAATTGGGAGCAGGCAGACATCCCTTCAGAGAGAAGTCATGCCCACTGATGTCAAAAATGGGAAGAGCTAAGTAGCCTCCGTCAAAGCCCCTCAATCATGCCACCACAGCCACCGATGGTGTTAAGGTGGGTTAAGCAGGCAAGTAGCCTCTCCTTTGGCCGGTATGCTGCATCCCAGGTGTTCCGAGGGAGGAGGGGGTGGGCAAAGACACATGCCGCCCGGCTCCTAGGTTACACACCACTGCCGCTGTTGCTAATGGTTGGGCTGGCGAGCAGGCTAAGTCCATTAGCAACACAATGAGAAACCTGCTTTCTTTTTCTCTCCTGTGTGAAAATACCTTTCTCCTCCTTTGGCAGAATTTCTCAAGAAGTCTCTATGTTGCTGCATCTGAAAAAAACTTCTAAATGCTGCTTAAAACATATCAAAGACCTCCTTCTTTGGAGGTCTTTAACAGAGGCTGGATGGCCATCTGTCGGGGATGGTTTGATTTTGAGTTCCTGCATGGCAGGGGGTTGGACTGGATGGCCCTTGTGGTCTCTTCCAACTCTATTGATTCTATGAAATGCAGTCCCATTTTTTAAAAAAAGTTTGACTTTTGTTGGAGATAAAGACCTCAAAAAGTTAAGTATCAGCCCTTTGTTCCCTCTTGTTTAGGGAATCTCTGTTGTGTCTAAAATGTAGTATCCTGAAATCTAGAAAACATATCCAGGAGTAGTTATGTTGGTCACGCTGCAAACAATAATGTCCAAAATCCACAAAACAGTGATACTTTTCTCCTGTTTGATTTTTAACATCTTTGCCCAATAAAGAAGCCAGTTGAGCTTCAAAAGCTTGTTTCATCTATTTTGTGCATTGTGGTTGGCCAATAAAGGTACGGTATAACTGTTTTTGGATTTTAGATGTTATTGTGCTTTGCTGTATGGTCTGGCCAGCACGGCAAGCCCTGGATATGATTCCTAGAGTTGGAGTCCCTCTTAGGATTCATTCCCACTATGATTTAAAGTGAATTGCTGATCGGATTATATGTGCTTTGTTCACTCTTGAAACTGTTTCAGAACTGACTGCGCTCGTTTTGAATCGTGGTGATGTGAGGCAAATGCAAATAATAATAATAATAATAATAATAATAATAATAATAATAATCACAGTTTCCAAAGTCAGATCATTTGGTGGTTCTTTTGAAAAGAGTGTATTCTGAAGCGTGTTCAACAAGTGTGAATGACTGATCTGAATTGCATCGCATTGAAGGAGAGGGACTGATGGCAGAGGGGGTTGGCAGAGGGATGTAACCAATCCCGCCTCAGTTTTTTGGGAAATCCACCATCCCTCCCCCCCCCCCCCCCGCCAGAGCTGCCTTTGTGCTTTGTGGTATGACCTATTGGTGCATGATATATATATATTTTGTTTAAAAAATTGATAGTACATGCACTCCATTGTATTTGCAATTACTTGTGTCATTGAGCTCGCCCTGCTCGTCACCTCCAGCGGCTCCAAGAAAAGCTCTCTGGTTAAGGGACGTCTTCTGTTTTGGGGAAGGGGGAAAACTTTGGTGTTTTTTCTCTTCTCGGGGCCGTTGCAGGGAGCAAGTGGGGCAAGTGGACCAACTGCGGCTCAGCGACACAAGTAATTGTAAATATAATGGAGTGAATATACTGTCAATTTGTTTTAAGAAAAAAAAAATAGTTCCCAAGCCGGGCTGCTCGAGGGGAAAATTGTGTGCTTGACACACTGAGGGAGCAGCCTGGGTAGCTGAGGAGAAGTAAATAATTCAGAGGAAGGCTCCAGTTACTAAAGTCGTCCTCACCATCACCAAAGTGGAAGGTAACCCCCGTGCGGAGAAGGGGTGAGGAGGGGTGGGGGGGTCCCTGGGCCAAGCCATAGTGCCAGCCTCAGCTTCTTTCTCCGGCAGGAGGCCCAACTCCCTCCCAGGCACATCCTCTTCCTTTCCCAGGACAAGTCCTACATTTCAGCCTCCCATGCAGGAGGAATCCCAAAAGGTCCTCCATTTGGAGCAGGACTAAACATATGACATTTACATTTGGAGCAGAACTAAGAAGCATGGCATTTACATTTCTATGAGTGTGTTTAGTTCTTATGTGATCATGTTGTCCTACATGTTTTCTTGAATGTGTTGCCAGTATGACACATGGTTGCGTTACAGATGATGCATGGATGATTGACATGTATTTTGAAGTGGCACAAATCTAGTGGGAACAACAATCGTGTTAAAAAAGACATGAATCCATAAAATAAGGAAATAATTAGCTTCTATAGTAGGAACTATGCCTCGACTGGAATTGATTCACCAACCCGGTGCCAAAGTGAATCACAAACCGGTTTAAATGTAAGTGGGAATGAGCCTCTAGTTTCGTACCTATTTGGGAGATTTCCCCCTTCCCTCCCCCACATAGAAATGGGGGGGGGGAACCCACCTTTGCTAAGTTCTCTTCCAAGTGGCTAGAATTCAGAGACATAGGTTTAATTTGCATTACAGAAATAATGCAGTTCAATACTGCTTTAACTGTCTCAATTCTATGGAAATCTGGGATTTGTAGTTTTGTGAGGTATGTAGCCTTTCTCAGGCAGCTCTGGTGTGACAACAAACTACAAACCCCAGAATTCCATAGCATTGAGCTATGACAGTTAAAGCAATGTCAAAGAGCATTAATTCTGCAGTGCAGATTCAGCCATAAGTCGTATTACTCTAGAACAGGGGTAGGCAACCTTTTTCAGCCCTGGGCCGGGTTGCTGTCCCTCAGACACTTGGTGGGCCGAAGCGCCCAAAAAAAAAAAAAAAAAACTAAATAAATAAATAAATTCTCTCTCTCTCTCTCTCTCTCTCTCTCTCTAAAAATAATTTAAAATAATTAAAAAAATAAATAATTTTAATTTTAAAAAACAACAACAAGTAATTCCTTGCTACCAGAAGCAACACAAACACAAGAAGGAAGCACATGCTCTCAGCCTCAAAAAACAAAAGCGAAAGAAACTTCTGTAGAGAGTTTGCCCAAACAGGCCACAGGAGAAATTATTGTTGTTGTTATTATTTATTCACCTGGCAAGCCATGAGCGTGGAAGCTACCAGAAGCAACACAAACACAAGAAGGAAGCACATGCTCTCAGCCTCAAAAAACAAAAGCGAAAGAAACTTCTGTAGAGAGTTTGCCCAAACAGGCCACAGGAGAAATTAATAAAAATGATTAAATACACAATAGATAGCCACCCCCCACCCCGCGAGCCAACCTCTCTCCTTGTTGCTGGCTGGCACTTGCTTCGCTATGGCTGGCTGGCACTCGCTTCGCTGGCAAGGGCTCTCTCCACGTGGCCGCGCCCGCGTCTTCTATATAAGCCGGGAGAAAGGGGCGGAGTCGGGTTGCTACCAACCCTGTGACCATTATGTCCCCAAGAGACCTTCCGCCCCCTGCTCCTGCGCCTTGCCCCCTCCCCTCTAGCCCGGCCAGCCAGGATCATCTTCTGAAGTGCTTTCCTTCGCTTCCACGGGTGTCTCCCACGGTTAAAAACATTGTAATTAACATTCTAGTTCAGTCTCCCTTTCTCCTTTTCTATTCTCTCTGAATTAAATTGGTGCTGTAGAAAAAGTGATAACATAAGGTAGCACATGTTTATTTCTGTAATTAGCAGGCATGGACCTTTCAAACTTCAGGCAGCGAGCTCACTGCCCTGCCAGCAAGGATCCTCTTCGGAAGCCTTTGCTTTGCCTCCTTGGCTGTCTGTCCTCCCTCTTTTCCCCAAGGGAGGCAGCCAAGGAGGCGAAGCAAAGGCTTCCGAAGAGGATCCTTGCTGGCAGGGCAATGAGCTCGCTGCCTGAAGCCGCTTTCCTCGGCTTCCACGGGTGTCTCCCCTCCCTCTTCTTCGCAAGGGAGGGCTGAAGACACCCGTGGAAGCCGAGGAAAGCGGCTTCAGGCAGCGAGCTCATTGCCCTGCCAGCAAGGATCCTCTTCGGAAGCCTTTGCTTCGCCTCCTTGGCTGTCCTTCCTCTTTTCCCCAAGGGAGGCAAGCCAAGGAGGCGAAGCAAAGGCTTCCGAAGAGGATCCTTGCTGGCAGGGCAATGAGCTCGCTGCCTGAAGCCGCTTTCCTCGGCTTCCACGGGTGTCTTCAGCCCTCCCTTGCGAAGAAGAGGGAGGGGAGACACCCGTGGAAGCCGAGGAAAGCGGCTTCAGGCAGCGAGCTCATTGCCCTGCCAGCAAGGATGACACTGTACAGGGGGCGGAGCTTGCCAAGAGCAACCCGGCAGCCATTTTATGTTGCCGGAGAAGCCGGCAAAAAAACCTGAAGCGGCGGTAGTGGCGCCGCGGCGGCGGCGGCGGCAGGAATAAAACGGGGCCGGCAACAAGGCCTCTCTGGGCCGGATCTGGCCCGCGGGCCGTAGGTTGCCGACCCCTGCTCTAGAATATCAGTATGCAAAGGGATCGTGTAGCACCTTTGAGACTAACTGTGTGAAAAAAATTGTAGCCTAAGATTTCGTAGACTTGCATCAGAGGTTTTGTGGAAGAGAATTATGGCAACCCTAGTTGCAAGAAACTTCTTTTGTACACCATTCTGTTCAAAAGAAACTTCTTTTTGTACACCATAGAGGGGCCTCCCTCTTTCACTTTCCCAAGCCACCCCCCAGCCTAACCTTCCTTCCCCCAAATACAAACTTGTGGGGCTCTAGGCTCCTTTTGGTACTTGGGCTGGCAAGCAGCAATTGTTGTTGCTGTATGCCTTCAAGTTGTTTTGGGTCATGATGTCCCTAAGGGGAACCTATCATGGGGTTTTCTTGAAAAGGTTTCTTCAGAGGAGGTTTGTCATTATCTTATCCTGTGGGGTTGCCTGGCAAGCAGGATTTCATTTTCTTCATTTACAAAACTACCCCAAAGCAGCTGCTTCCCCTGCTTAGGTTACTTTCTCTCTTCTCTCTCCACCCCAGTAGAACAGTGGACCTAATACCAAGAAATAGGCATGGGGGGGGGGCGCTAAGGTTGTCACCCAAGAGGAAAGGGGGTGGTAGCCTGAAAAAGTTTGGGGACCATTGGTCTAGATCAGGGGTAGGCAACCTGTCCCCTTTAAGGGCCAAGGGACTTCAGCTCCCAGAATCCCAGGAGCTATTGGCCAACGTGGGACTATTGGCCAACATGGCTGAGGCTTCTGGGAGCTGAAGTCCCTCGGCCCTTAAAGGGGACAGGTTGCCTACCCCTGGTCTAGATAATCCATCTCATCCAGGAACCCCTAGAGTTGACAAGTCACCACATGCTCCTGCCTCTTGCTCAAAAATGGGAGATTGGAGATTGGCCTATAATTATATACTACAGTAGGATCCAGGAAAGTTTTTTTCAAAAGAGGTCTTACCACAGCCTCCTTTAGTCATGTTGGGACCCCGCTTTGTTGTAAAGAGACATTAATCACTTCCCTTACCCACTACACCAGTCCTCTTCTGGCCTGTTTAATAAGCCAAGAAGGGCAAGGGTCCAGAACATATGTGGTGGCTCTCACTTCTCCAGAGATCCTGTCCACATCCTCAGGCTGCACAAATTGAAAAGTATCCATCAATACTGTACAAGCAGGAGCCAAGGTTACATCCACTGAAACTGTATCAACTCTGTGTTTAAGTCAGAGCAAATCTGAGCAGTTTTATCAGCAAAATGTGGGCAAATCCTTCACAGTTAGCTGTTGAGTGGCTTACTGATTCCTGACCACTTGAAACAGCTCAGCTGAACAGTTCTGTGTAGCTACAATAGTTTTTAGTCCAATAAGCCTTTTTTGCCTCCTTTATTGCTTCACCTTATGTCTTCAGGTAGATTTTAGCCTGTTTTCAGTCAGATTCACTCTGAATTTTCTGCAACTGTCACTCTAGTCACCATCTTGTTCACTTCATTGCTGCTAGCTCCTTAGAAAACTAAGGGGCTGGTTTACCTCTACTCCGTGAGATGGGATGCTTAGGAGGGGGTTAACTGCCCTGATAATTTCTCCATTCCAGAAACCAACCAGGGCTTGAAAAGGACCACCTGCCAAGACAGTAGGAAATTCCCCAAGAGCCATCGGGAATCCATCTGGATCCATAAGTCTCCTGGGGTGGACCATCTTAATAGGTCTCCCACCCTTGCAGAGGTTCTGAGTTCCAGCAAGTCTAAATCTCATGAAAAAGTGATCTGTCCGTGACAATGGAAGAGTAGAAAGCTCCTCCATTCCCAGATCACCAGCATCCTCCCCTGTACAGAACACAAGGTCTAGATTGTGCCCAGATACCAGTTGGGACAGCCTCATGGTTGTCATGGATGACATGAAGTCCTCAGCCACTCCTGACAGGGTACTCACAGCAATATAAGCCATGGAGACTCCAACACCACTCCCAAGACTACCCTGGCTAGCTCAGGCAGGGAGTCTGTTAAGCCTTGGGGTGCGTGGTATGCCAAAAGAATTTCTAACCTATCCTGGCTGCTCAGCTTTAAATATAAATAAACGCACTCAAACTCTGCAGACCAGGGGTAGGCAACCTTTCCCCTTTAAGGGCCGAGGGACTTCGGCTCCCAGAAGCCTCAGCCATGTTTACCAATAGTCCCATGTTGGCCAATAGCTCCTGGGATTCTGGGAGCTGAAGTCCCTTGGCCCTTAAAGGGGAAAGGTTGCCTACCCCTGCTGCAGACTGAGGGATAGGATGCCTGGTCAGGGGGATATTATCCTGATAGACCACTGCAACTCCACCCCGCCCCCCACCCCCGCCCAAGGTCTTACTTGCTGCTGCACAAAGAATCCTGGTGGGCAAAATATTTACAGTTATGGGAGTAGAATGGAATGCAATAAGATTCAGAAAGATACAAATCCCCATGAACTGTTTACTAAAAGACAGACCAAAAATACAAAATGACAGAACACTGCTAGTGGTCACCTTCAGTCCCCAGTTGAGACCATTCAAATGAATCAACTACAAGCTACAGTCAATTCTGGAGAGTAACAAAGCCCTCTCATAAGATCTGAGAGGCCTTTATTGGCCTACAGACATTCTCCAAATCTTAAAAAAATTACAACAAGATAGATATCATGGATGATACAGAGACAAGACCCTGCCACAAACACAGATGCCAATCCTTTCCCACATCTACTCTGGGAGCAATATTAACCCCCTCAGCCTCATCCAACCAGGTCTCTGTAATACAGGCCAGGTCAGCATGTTCATTTGGGATCAAGTCCTGGATGGCAGCTATCTTACCATTCACTGACCTGGCATTCAGCAGCAGCATTTTCAACCCAGGGGGGTTGCTGCAATGGCTATCCAGATTATTTGGGATGGGAGACAGTTTGGGGTAACTAATACCCTAAACTCTACCCCCAGGGTGGTGTAACTGTCTCCCATTTCCGTATCTTCCAATGCTCTGTATAACATCAATGACTGATCAATTGGTTGCATAATAGTTAATATTTATAAACTTATTGCAATAGTTTTCAAGCTGCATTGAAGAATCTTCAGAATCTTTTCCCTAAAATTGTTAGGGAGAAGATACGCTGTGATGGACCAGCTTCTCTTGAAAGGCATCCTCCTGATCTTCCCTTTCATTGTGCAGCTGCAGGGGAGCATGAGAGATGGGAAGGCCCGACAAAACAGGTGTGCACTCCTGTGACACATTCCCCCCCCCTCCATTCCTCTGATACAGCCAGGGAGTCTGTCACAGACACACAGGAGTTTCTTGGCAGATAATTATCTGCGGAAATAATTACCTGAAGGCAGCAAGTTTGAAAACATATTAGAATGCTGACTCATGTGTTATTCTCATATGTGAGAACATTTGTCTTGAAATCTGTAAAGTGATGGTACAATATTTATATTAAAGATGTGAATAAATGAAATAATTCTGCCTCCTCTTTTGATGCCACTGTTGTAGCCAGTGGTGATGGTCTACCAGTGGAATGGATGTTGGTGGAACAGGTTACCTTCCAGCTGCAGTCCCCTATTTGTCTCCCAAATCTGCTCTGAGGTGTTGGGGGCACATGGGGATAGAGAGAAAAAGAAGTCTACTCATGGTGTGTTGGATGTAGCCCTATGTGAATATTTGAAATGTCATGTTTTTCATTTCAAGGCAAAAGCAGAATGTGTAATTAAAGGTGCTTCCTGCTGTGTTGCCTTACATGAAGCGGAATATGATCTTGTTGGAAGCTTCTTTCATTCATTGCAATTTAGGATAGGCCCTTATGGGGAGCAGAACAGAAAATAGTACATTGGGAATAGTATATTCGATAGGACATTGCTTCAGAATTAAACCTGAGGAGTAACTTATTGAAATGTCTTGGTAGGGTTTGAGATATGGCATGTGGTACATAAGTGCCTTGCAATAATATTGAAACATGATTATGAATGAGGTGTATCTTGCTTTTTCATCTAGCTGGGTGCTTGGTGTTGTGAGGAGTAAACCGGGAGATACTTGAGATAGCTTATAAAGTTGTGGTGGGTGCAAGGAAACACCCTGTCAATTCAAACTGAGAGAATTTTTAATCTAAAACAATGATGAACACACTATATATTCTATATTAAACTAGTTTTCTCCTTCTGCAGCTGCAGAACCTTGGCCCCAGAATGCTACCTTGTATCAGCCATTGAAAGGTGAGTACTTGATTTTCTGCAGTTTAAACATGATTTCTTCATCAAATATGCAGCAGCATAATTAGCTGGATCCTGACAGGTGAGGAGTGTGGTACTTCAGAGAGACCTAGTTTAAAAGAGAATCCTTTGTAGTGGTTATCTGGTTGATCTTTTTTTTTGCTAAACTTGTATCTGCCAATATAAACCAGCTATTCATGGCCTATAAGGTCCTTGGTTTATTATTGACTCATTATATTGGCTGCTGTAGGCAGTGTAAAATGATGTGGTTTGCAGGCCCAGTTGGCAGATTTACTGCACCAATAGCTGAGGCAGCAGATTTTTGAAGTCTTGTGGTAAAGTGGGCTCTCGGTAAAAAGGAACTCTTAAAATGTATAGGCTAGGATGGTTCAGGCTCCCTTTAGCAGCTCTTCATATATCATCAGATCACATTATGGCCCCCATTTGGGGCTCAGCAGCCTGCTACAGTTGTCAGAAGACTGCAAAGTAATGAAGACTAATAGGTAGCAGCCCTAGTCTTCTAAGCATGGAATTTTTATTGCTGTGTACTTGTCATCTTTCTTTTGTGTGACAGACCTAGACACAGTGTACGATATTAACTGCAAGCTGGGGTGTTTTTTTTTTTTAGGTTCCCAAATGCTTTTACTTTTTCAGCAAGAGAAACTATGAAGTTTTGGTTTTTATTTCTATTAGGAAATGAGTAATTGTCTTTTCATTTATATTAAAAAAGAAAGAAAAACCTTAAGACATGGTTTTTGTTGAGATTTTTAAAAAACTGTCGGAACGATACAATAAATTGTGAGGGCATATCTAGGAGAAATATTTCTGGTCCTTCAGACCACAGGCTTTTAGAAACTGCATTAATGTAATGGGGCATGTGATTCGTGTTAAAGCAGTTTATCTCCTTACGTTTGTACACCATTTATTGTTGCACCCTAAAGGAACTGCAATTACTGAAAGCGGAAAGAGTCACTATTTCTGATAATTATCCCTTACTTTTTTTTTCTTTTTTTACAGAAGAACAAATTCTGCTTTCTGATAATGCTGCCTGTCTTGCTGTTCAGGTAAAACACAGTCATTTTTCTACTTAGGAATATAGGGTGCTTTTTATACTTAATGAGACTATTGATTCCTCTTACCCAGTTATGTTGAATTAACAGGGAACAGCTTTTTGGGGAGTCTATCCTGAGTACCTAGTGATTTTGGGAACTGAACCTGAGATCTTCTGCATTTAAAGAACGTGCTCTACATGTGTGCTATAGCTGTTTCCCATCTATTAATGTATCTTAGATTTCAACTGTAAGTCCCTAGATGTTCTTGCATCAACAGGAGTAGTGTCCAGATCAAAGGAAGTAATAGTGCCACTTATTCTGCTTTTGGTAAAACCTCACCTTGAATACAATGTACTGTTCTGGCCTCCACAGTTCAAGAAGCTGGAACATGTCAAGAAAATGGCGACCAAGATGATTATGGGTCAGGAAACCAAGCACTGTAAAGAATGGCTTAAGGAGCTTGGTTTATTTAGCTTGGAGAAGAGATAACATGATAGCTTTCTTTCAATATCTAAAGGGATGTCATGTAAAAAATGATGCAAACTTGTTTTCTGCTGTTCCAGAAACTGGAACATGTACCAATGAATTCAAATTACAAGAAAGACTCCAGTTAAAGATTAGAAAGAACTTCTTACTGTAAAAATTGTTCACCAGTGGCATAGATTGATTTGAAGGAAGGACTCTCTTTCTTTGGAGGTCTGTAAAGAGAGGTTGGATGAGCATCTTTCAGGAGTGCTTTAGTTGTGTATTGCTGCATAACAGAGGGTTGGTCTAGAAGAGACACCATTAGGCCAGCTTGGCTTTCTGGTACTTTTAAATCCAACAACATCTGGGGGCTGTACATTGGGAGCCTCTGTTGCATGAGACTGGGCACCGTGTGTGTGTATGTGTCCATGCCTTTAGGTCGCCTGTTGACTTATGATGACCCTATCAATTTATCCTGTTGGCTGAAAATTTCATTAATTCCATTAAAATTAGAGCTTTATGCCTAAGTAAGGGTTTCACTCTGAGTCATTGTATTCTGGCAGTGTCTGTGTTCCATGTTTCCTTTCCAGAAGCTTAATGGGAATGTGGAAAAAATATTCCTTAGGTCCAAAACACACTGCAGAATTAATCCAGTTTGAGACTATTTTAATTGCCCTGGCTCAATGCTAGGGCATCCTGGGAATTGTAGTTTATTGTGGCACCAGAGCTGTCTGACAGAGAAGGCTAAATGTCTCACAAAACTATAGTTCCTAGAATTCCTTAGCATTGAGCCAGGGCAGTTAAAGCAGTCTCAAACTGGATTATTTCTACTGTGTTTTGGACCTTAGATTCTTCTCCTCTTTACTTTAGACCAGTACTGCTCAAAGTAGTGGTCTCTGGACCAGTAGTGGTCCCTGGACCATTGGCTATTAATCCCTAGGAAGTTTCCAGAAAAGAAAGAAACAGTTGTAGCCAGTAAGCACAAATATGGTGCCAATCCTTGGCACATTGGGGGTGGGGGGTGGGTTGGGTTGGTAAGTGCTGGTCCCCCACATCAGGCTCTTTGATGGTTTGTTAGTATTTTTTGAGTTAATAATCCACAAAATTTTAGGATAAAAAGTGGTCCTTGATACAGGTTGAGTCTCCATTATCCAGAATTCTGAAATTGTCTACATGAATACCTAAGAATGATAGTGACACTTTCTGATGGTTCACAGTGTACACAAACTTTGTTTCATGCAAAAATTATTAAAAATATTGTGTATAAAATTACCTTCAAGCCAAGGGTATAAGGTGTATACAAAACATAAATTTCACATTTAGACTTTGGGTTCCATCTCTAAGATATTTCATTATGTATATGCATATATTAAAAAAACCCTCCAAAATACAAAACACTTCTGGTCCAAAGCATTTTGGGTAAGGGAGACTCAATCTGTAATATTATTTATGAATAGTGATGGAAAAGGATTCCTTTTAGTTCTCATTTCAGTAGGAATGTGACAGTTTCATCCTTCCTAAATCAGAGGCCAAGATTCTGCCTCAGGCTTGCATAACATAAATCTCAACATGTGGAATTATGCACTGATCGTGGTACAGAACTCTTATGGTGGACGGCAAAGTTAAGCTGCTGAATATGCACCTGAATCCACCCATGCATCTGCATGCAGTGACACCACATGCCCAACTCTGCTGCAGAAGGCTTGAAGTGGATGCAAGCATTTTGCACTGGGCAAATATGTGCAGCTGCTTCTTGTAGGGGACCCTATGCATGAACAGGATTATCATCAGGCAGTGAACCAAAACCAAAATATGAACCAAATGCTTTGGTATTCATATGTCTCAGAATTTGCTCTCTGAACAAAAAACAAAACCCTATTAGTGAGGGAAAAGCACAAAATTATATTAAGGAATGTTGTTTTGTGAAAATGTATATATTATTTAGAGCACTGGAAGCTTTTCTGGAAGCTTTTCCAGTTCCATTCCCCCCCCCCCCCCCCGAAGAATCCACATCACTTTCCTGAGCTTTTAAGGTTGAATGCCTGGGCTTTGTAAAGAGAAGAAAGTCATAAAGTAGATTTAGTAGCAAAGTTGTGGAAGATGTCAGAACTTGAATTGGGAGAAGGTCGCAACCTTGCCCCCATCCCAAAAGTTTTGAAAATTGGAGAATTGTTCATTCTGATTTTCAAGCTTCTATATGATGAGAAATAGGACAGGAAAACAGCACATAGGTGTAAGGAGCAGAAACGTGGCAGATGCCAGGGAAGAGGTAGGCTGAAAAGATGATTTGGTAGCAGTCCTCTACCTACTTAACTGTGAATGAGCCCCTCTAAATCCAGTGGGACTGATTTCTGAGTAGTCATGTATAGGATTTTTAAAGTAAAGAGGAAGGAGAGGTATGTAGAGTAGTAAAGCCATATGTAATGTAAAAAATTCAAAATCGTGACAATTGTACACTTTGTCATAATTGTGAATAAATATGCTTTCTATTACCAAAATACCCTAAAGGCACCAAATCCCCTCTGATATTGGAAGCTAAACAGGATTAGCCCTGGTTAGTACTTGGATGGAGGAACCACCAGGGAATACCAGATGCTGTGTTTCAGACAATGGCAATACCAAACCATCTAAACATGGGGTTAACATAATTGAACAGGCAACTTGGAGGTACACACACGTATTCTATGTTAAAAATGCTCTAAAATCTAAATTAAAAATGCTACATGAAACAAAAAACGATGGATAAAAAATAGAAAGGGGGGGGAAGAGAGAAAAGGAAATGTGGCAACACCTTTCAGACTAAATGGCTTTTATTTTCACATGAGATTTTGTGGATGAAACCCACTTCTAGTGAAGTATAGAGTAGATCCAGAAAGATGCAAATCATGACGATGGTGTAAGGTGAAACAGGTCTTTTAAATCTGTTGAGTGGTCTATCAGTGTTGATGTGTGAAAGCAATAAATTTGCTTACAAAAAGTCAGTATATGTAGTGTGCCATGAAGACATTGACTTTGTTCATATGTCTGTTAATGGACTGGAATTTGTGAATATACTATATATATTCATGTATAAGTCTTGAAATTTTAGACAAAAAAATTGACCAAAAAAATCTGATCTGATTTATCCATGGGTCAATGTAAGTACTGTATCTTAACTCTCATAAAAATAGAAACCATCCCTTGTTGAAAGGGAAGAATATAATCTGTCCTGGAAGCACCGAACTCTCTCTACTCTTTCATCCATCCATCTTCCATTGTGTACAGAAACACTTATGCTTCCTGCTATTTTGCAAGTTCTTTGGCATTGTTTTCCATTGCTTAATCCTTTTGTTACATGACCCTAAGTCTTATTTTCGACTTATCCACAAGTCATATCAAAATCCATAAAACCCAAACCTGTGCTCAACTTATACATGTGGTCAACTTATAGTTGAGTATATACAGTAATTCAATTCAGCACTTTCTCTTTCTAGTTTTGTAATTTCAACCTGTAAATCCTTTACTGTGTGTCCTGGAAAGCTGAAATGTTTTGCAACTGGTCTTGTAGTATTGCCATTCTAATGTCCGATTTGTATTTGTTTATTCTTTAGCGTAGATATTATCTTGCTTGTGCACTGTAGAGTGTAGGGGAGCATTGCTGGCATAGGATGGCATATATTTCATTGGAGGAAGAGCAAGCAAATGTACCTCTGATGTTGTGATATTATTAACCCATGCAATATTGCTCCCAAAGTAGATGTGGGGACAGGGTTAGCATCTTTGTGGCAGGGTCTTGTCTCTGTATTACCATTCATGGTATCTATCTTGTATTTTTTAAATATTTGGGGAATGTCTGTAGGCCAATAAAGGCCTACCTCCCAGATCTTTTGAGAGGGCTGTGTTACTCTCCAGAATTGGTTGTAGCTTGTAGTTGATTCATTTGAGTGTTCTCAGCTGAGAACTGAAGGTGACCACTAGCAGTGTTCTGTCATTTTGTATTTTTGGTCTGTCTTTCAGTAAACAGTTGATGGGTATCTTTCTGGATCCTATTACATTTAATTCCACTCCCAGAATTGTAAATAGGAACTGAACATTTATTATCACTCTGTACTGCATTTGAAATACACATGGGTTTCTATGAAAGCCTATGTGAAAATAAAAGCCAGTTAGACTTAAAGATGCTGCCATATTTATTTTTCTTTCTTCTCCCAATTCCTTCCGGATTTTTAATTCTGCAAGAGATGAACATGGCTACTGTTTTGAAAAAGAGTTCTGAATAGCTTTTTTTAAGTGAATGTATAAGAATATTAGCACAGCCTAACTGTCCTTTCTGTAATTATTTAGAGATGAGTTCTTATTCCTAGGTGATGTGACAGGATTATATTGTGCAAACTACAATACCAATGGAAGTCTATGAACCTATGTTTTCATGGGACCCATTTCTAACTGATAATCTTGATCCTGTGGATGAGAAAAGGACTGTTACTGTATTTTAGTAGGCAGTTGCTTGCATAGAGTTGCATATTGTGGGTGTCCATTCATTTTGTTTTTACATTTTATTTTAAATTAATTTATAAACCTTCTTGAGTCCACAGGATTTCTGGAACAAGGGATGGTATAATTAAAGTTGTTGATGGTGCAACCAGCAGAATGCCACAAAGGTTGTCTAGATATTTGAAGAATGAACCTCTATAGATAGGAGCATGAGGATGCATAGGCAAAGAGAGTAAGGGGAAATCCCTTTGCATGAAGTTAGGTCTTTCTTCCTGATGCAGGATGGATCCTAGAATCATAGAGTTGGAAGAGACTACAAGGGCCATCCAGTCCAACCCCCTGCCATGCAGGAACTCAAAATCAAAGCATCCCCGACAGATGGCCATCCAATCTCTGTTTAAAGACCTCCAAAGAAGGAGACTCCACCACACTTCGAGGGAGTATCTTCCACTGTCAAACAGCTCTCATTGTCAGGAAGTTCCTCCTAATGTTGAGGTGGAATCTCTTTTCATGTAGCTTGCATCTGTTGTTCCGGGTCTTATTCTTTGGAGCAGCAGAAAACAAGTTAGCTCCCTCCTCAATATGACACCGCTTTAAATATTTAAATAGGGCTATCATATCCCCTGTTAACCGTCTCTTCTCCAGGCTAAACATACCCAGTTCCCTAAGTCATTCCTCATAGGGATTCATGGTTTCCAGACCCTTCACCATTTTAGTCATCCTCCTCTGGACACGCTCCAGTTTGTCAACATCCTTTTTGAATTGTAGTGCCCAGAACTGGACACAGTATTCCAGATGGGGCCTGACCAAAGAAGGATACAGTAGCACTATTACTTCCCTTGATCTAGATACTATACTTCTCTTGATGCAGCCTAAATCTCATTGGCTTTTTTAGCTGCTGCATCACACTGGTGACTCATGTTCAACTTGTGGCCTACTAGGACTCCTAGATCCCTTTCACATGTAGTCTCATTAAGCCAGGTGTTCCCCATCTTATATCTATGCATTTCATTTTTTTGCCCTAAGTGCAGTACCTTACATTTCTCCATGTTTAAATTCATTTTGTTAGCTTTGGCCCAGCTTTCTAATCTATTAAGGTCATTGTGAATTTTCATCCTGTCTTCTGGAGTATTAGCTATTCCTCCTAATTTGGTGTTATCTGCAAATTTGGTAAGCATTTGATGTATTTTTGTTGTATAGTCATTGTGAGTATTCACTTAATAGAGAAGAAGGAACTATTTAAATTTGAACCTATATTTCTGTCTATGTTATAGCAAAGTTACTGGAGCCTGTAATCATTATCATAATAACATTAAAAAAGCAAATTTTTATTTCAAAGGAGGATTTAGTTTATTTCAATCCTGTTGTTCTACACATGTCACTTAGATGATAAATTAACCATAATATATTACAAATCTTCTTTTTCTTCAATTTTCTTTGTTTTGACAGCTGATAGTAGCCATGACTATAAAAATGACTTCACAAGATATCTGATTTTAAACTTTATAGAACAATTTTCTTTGATGTAAGGTGATGGTATCAGTTCATAAGAATCTGTAATAAGGAATGCACTATAGTTATTTCTTCTTTTTAAAAAGAGTTGTTTTCTAAAGAACCCATTGGTCCATTAGTTTACTAAACATTTTAAGCAATGCTTAATAGAACAGCAGTTCTCTAATCTTTCTGATGAAGACTACTTTGTACTTTACCCTGTTGGTAACCCATAGTCTGGAATTTGTTGAATTATTGTTTTGTATCTGTCATAAAAGAAGCTGCAACTGGTTCATAATTTTGGAGCCATTATTCTAATTGGGGTAGATTACTGGGAATATATCTTGGCAGTTTTGAGAAGTCTTTACTTTCTAATGATTTGTTATCAGGAACAGTTGAAGGTACTGGTTTTGTCCTGTAAAGTTCTTCCAGTATATTAATTAAGAATTACCTGTTCCTTTATTATCCTGTTCACATGTTAGGAACTTTAATTGTGGTGTTGCTTAGTCAACAGAATCAAGACAATTGGCAAGAAAGGAGAGAACCTTTTTATTTGTGACACCCCAATTGTGGACCAACTTTTCCAAAGAATTTGTCCTAGAATTCACTTTATTATCTCTTAGGTGGCTGGTTAAAACGTCTGTTGTTCTGAGCCTTTTAAAGATTTCATATTTTAAGTATGGACATGGTAAAAATATTTTGCTTTGCTGTTTTGTTAACTGATTTTTAGATTTAATTCTATTTATTACTATATTCTAAATTTTATTGTAAGCTGCTGTTAGATAATATTCCCCCTCCCCTCACAAGGGTGGTATGAATAATAAGATGAAATACAGTAAGTAGACACAGATGACCATTTAAAGAAAATAGTAAAGGAAGTATACATGCAAAAGAAACCAGTGTGTAAGACCTCATTCAGTATTCTCCAGTACATTTTTATGTTGCCTGTTTCTTCTCCATTTTTCTCTCCCCCCCCCCTCCATATTTCCCTTTGGCTCAGTGGCAGTGATGCAGGTGTTGCTTGAAATAGCACACACTTTATTTTGGTTCCACTGGGTTCTTTGGTCCTGTGTGGTAACACTAGCAGTGGTGGTGATAAATTGGCTTTCAGCTGTATCCAGTCTTTTGAGAAATCCTTCCTTCTGCTATGATGCAAAATATTACCACTGTGAAAATGTACAATTAACCCATAATAGTTGATGCATCCCTCCTGAAAAGTTGTGCAACTGTTCACCCAGTCTTCATTCTCAAATGGGGCCAGACTAACTGCCTCACCATTCACACTCCTTCCTATATTCTCTCCCCAACCCTTGAAACGGGTTCTCTTTTCTTTGTGTGCGTGTGTGCTGAAAACCCTGATTTCCCAGTGTCCTAGTCAACACTCAAACCATTATACCACATTAGCATATAATGCCAGTCCTAAAAGAGTTGCACTGGCTGCCAATATATATCAGGTCTGAATTTAAAGTGCTTGTGATGACATTTAAAGCCTTAAATGACTTGGGACCTTGATACTTGAGGGGATGCCTCTTCCTATATGTGCTTGCCAAGGATTGAGGTCTGCTGTGTTTGGGGGCACAGTAAAATCAGTACAGTCTGTTGGAGACATGGCAAAGGGCCTTCTCAGCCATGGCACCCCAATTGTGGAATGCCCTCCCCTCAGAGGACTGACTAGTGTCAACACTGATTTCAGTTATGTGTCAAATTGCCTCATTGATTTCTCTCAAATGCTAATGTGCATAGTTTTCAATCTTTTAATTCTATTTTAACTTGTTAATTATGTTCAATATTAGTTATTTTTATTGTTTTAACAATGACAACAAATTAAAAACAAATTGATGATAACAAATTGTGTAAAAAAAGGATTATGTTCCTAGCTTTAGAAATGGCTACCTATGGTACCTACAGAGTGATTGAAATGTCTTAGATTTTATTCCTGCCCTTTCCAATTTTATACTGGGTTAAAAGAAGCTGACCTCACGAGCTGGTATAAAAAGTCTCTGATTGTACCAAGGACTGACAAAAAATATGATTTGATAAATAACATGTGCACGGATCTCCAAAATAAAATTGGAAAAAGCAGGAACAAAATCTGGGACTCGGGTATTTTTAATCAATAGGAATGTGCCCTTGATCTGTGTTAAGTGTGTATGTACTTGAACATGAGTTAGTAGAGTGCAGCCAGCCTAATTTTCCACCCATGTGTGTATATGGTAGTGGAATCTGTACATGTGTAACCATTTGAGAAATGACTATGCATGCCTTATGTCAGGGGTATGGAAAGTGCTGCATGTAGCCTTCTGACTTACTTGCTCCTGCAGGAGCCACCAAAACTGTGGAATCAGCCCCATACTTTCAAAAAAAGTTTTCAACTCCAAATCCTACCCTCCAAACCTCTACCAAATCACACCAATTCAGATAACATTTACCCCCACTACTTCTGTCACCTCACCTCCCCCCAATACCCCCACAAAGTTGGTTTTCCCCTTAACTCTGAAGTTATACCATGTCACTTCTAATTCAGACATGACATGTCCTTGTAGCCAATTGCAAGGGCTTGAAGTGAAAATCGTCTGCTACATCCAGTGCGTTTGCCCACCCCTTGTATACAAAAGGACACATACAGAGACTATTGGCTCCAGAGTCCCTGAAAAAGTTTACCCTGCTATGCCTGAGAGTTCTTATATGTCTTCCCTAGTACAGCACTGTCCAGATGTGTTAGACCACAACTCACATCTGTCTGGGGCTGATGGCAATTCCAATCCAAAACACCTGGAGGAACACCCTGTTTATTTATACTCAGCCTATTCTGTTTCTTTTTTTATACTCTCCTCTTTCTTGAAAGTGGGAGCTCAAGGCAGCTTGCAAGATAAGAAGCAATACAAATAAAAACATATGTAACTAAAAACATACAAAAAGTTCTGCTTAAAATAATATTGCTGTGTCTTGTTGTGTGGTTTGAAGTCATTTCTGATTTATAGCGAACCTATTATGGTGTTTTCTTGGCAAGATTTGTTCAGAGGGATTTTTGCCATTGCCTTCCTCTGATGCTGAGAGAGGGTAATGGGCGAGTAGGGATTTGAACCCTGATCTCCAGAGTCTTAGGCCATTTTGAAGGCATGGCATTCAGATGATTCACACACACCCAAGCAGCTGGAAGCCGCTCCAGCACTACAATCCGGTCCTTTGGACCAGATCAAAAAGAGCAGGAATAATCTGGCTCCTGGCAGCGGTTGGCTTTGGAAGCGAGCCATGCAGTCGCCATGGTCCCGGTGTGATCACAGCCCGATCGTGACTGGAGCAGCCTCTGGCTCTTCCTGGCAGGCCGTCTGCTTCACCCCATAGTCCAGAGCTCAAACCACTACACCACACTGACTCTCAAATTCTATCTATGATTTAAAATCATTTAAAATTAAAGGCAAAGAATAAATGAAATGGAGAACATTAAGAAAAACCTTTTCTTATAAAACAGTCAGATCCCATGGTCTGCTAGAATTAAAAAGTTACTCACCTGCTGACAGAAGGACAGCAAGAGGCCCAGTTTAGACTGCCTATTACCAGTTGGGCATGAGTATGAGAGCAAGCAAGGAAGTTGCTCACAATCTTTAAATATTTCCATGTCTTTTATATTATTGAAATATTATGTACATGTGGTGAAATATCTCTTCATATTTCCTCACGAAACAGGTAATAGAATTAATACAACACTACTTATTTGGTCATTAACTACCATGTTACGTTGTGCTCCTTAAATTGACAGTCCCTTGTGTGTGCACTTTCGTTTCAATAATCAGATATTGTTGTATTTTAGGGGCTATGCAAATGGGCGGCTCTGGGCCATCCCTCCTAGCAGCCGATTAAGGCCGTGGTAACCCCTCGCCGTGGCCCCTATCCTTCCTTTTGCCGCTCATTTTAGGGGTGGCAAAAGGCCACCCTAAGAGCCAGCGCTGCAGCTCTTCCGCATCCTTTTGGCGCAGTGTGTCTGCACACTGCACCGAGAGGGCATCCTGATGCCGCGCACCGTGCAAACAGGCGCCCGGCGTCAGGATGGCATCTTGGTGGGGTTGGGGCGGCCGGCATGCAGCTGCTCCGCCCCAACTCCACCCCCAGGCCGACCCTTTGAGCTGGTCTGCGTGCCTAGTCTATTCCCCAATACCATGTTCCATTAAAAAATAAAATTAAAACTTGTATTTCGTTTACTTTTAATTGTATCATGAAAATTACAAAAAATTATACTTTTGCTGTATGATCAAGTTTCCTGTAGGTAGTTGGCCATTTCTGTCACTCATAGGCCTGAATTCTATTGCTTAGTCCTAATTAGAATAAACCCATCAAATCAGTGGGATTTACATATGCATTGACTTGCCATTCAGCAGTTTTTTGAATGGGTGTACTCTAGTTGAGAGTAAGCAACTGTAATGTAAACATTCATAAATATTACAGATACATTCACTGACTAAAAATGTCCATGACTCAATAGTAAAAATAAAAAGACCAGAAAGAATAACAGCATTATTCCTACCCTCTTACTTGTACAAGGGGATACAGTTTGAATCTCCCTTACCTAAAATGCTTGAATCCAGAAGTGCTTTGTAATTTGGGATTAATTGTTTTAATTTTTTTTAATTTTTTGGGATTTTGGAATATGAGCATATACATAATGAAATATCTTGGAGATGAGACCCAAATCTGAACATGAAAATCATCTATGTTTTGTATATACCTTATACATATAGCCTGAAAGTAATTGTATACATAATATTTTAAATAATTTTGTGCATGAAACAAAATTTGTATACATTGAATTATCAGAAAGCAAGAGTGGATTTTAGAATTGCAGATAAGGGACACTCACCTGTACACAAATATTTCCCTAATATAACCTTAATTGTGCTGTTAATGTTTGTTCCTATAGCACAGGGGTAGGCAACCTAAGGCCCGGGGGCTGGATGTGGCCCCCGAGGCCTTTGGACCGGCCCCAGACCGGTCCTGCCGCCGCTGCCGCCGCCCCCCACCACTACTGCTGCCGCCCGCCATGATGATATTGATTATTGTTTTTATTACTTGTACTTGGGGTTTTCTTGGCAAAATCTCCACAGGGGTTTTGCCATGGCTTTTCTGGGGCTGAGAGAGTGTGCATGCAAATTTTTAAATTTTTCATTTTTAAAAAAATTATATTTATTTATTTATTTATTTATTTATGGTGCCTCGGGCCCCCAATTGTCTGAGGGAGAGCAACCCGGCCCCGGCTCAAAAAGGTTGCCTACCCCTGCTATAGCAAGAGCTTGTTTTCGATATTTGGGTCTGAAGATATGTAAGAAGGTGGTGGCAGCCTTCATTTTCTGCTTTGTGGCTTAAATCAGATTGCTTGTTCCTTCAGATATAGATTTACTGCATAAATGGAACTTATAAAGTTCAAATGTCCCAGATTTCCATTGATTTAATAGTTTTTCTCTAGTTGGGGTAACAGTTAAATTTAGGTCATTTGTTTTAAATTTAAGAGATATGTAGGTACAGAAAGTCACCTAGAACATTTCCTTTCATAAGTCAGAAACATGGGACGTAACTAAATACTAAATCATTTGCAATATCTAATGTATAAATTCCATTTTCAATAGATTTGTTGTGAACCAGCTTTTTCAAATCTTAAATATGTCAGCTCACACAGTTGTCCCATGATCCCTATCCAGCTTTTCTCTTGGTGATGTTTCAGGAACTTTTCATTTAGAAAATATTTTTATTTAAGTGAGGGCTCATATTTAGTACCAATATTATCCACTCCTTCCTTGCTTTGCCAACAACTGGCAGTTAAAGAAAATTATATAGGACCTTTAGACCTTTTTGTGAACTTTTTGCCCCTTGTGAAAATGGGATACACTCAATAATGTTTTAGAGAGCCAGTCTGTGGTCCCTTAGGGGGGCTGAAGGATATTGATGGTAGGATATTGTAGATTCCTCCTCTACTTGCAGATTGGGATGTCCACAGGTAGAGAGAGAGGTCTGCACCTCTTTGCTGTGGCAGTAGGAAGTCCATGTGTGGAGCCATAAGCAGTGCATCCAAGAAACATGGGGAAGATTTTTTTTTTAATTCTCAGATCTTTGGTCTGCTTTTTTATTAAGCATGAAAAAGAGGGCTGTTTATGCCACCACATTTTTTAAAAAAGGCAACTTTACAGGTTGTTTGGTCTTGAGTTTTACTAATTTGTGACTCTTTTAATGTAAATGTATGATTTCAATTTTGTGAACTAAAGCTGCTTTTTGCTCCAACCTGGAGAGAGGCTGAATCATCTAATGAAAGCCTGACAATCCATTCTTTAAGCAGAATAATAGCTGGAATTCTTCATGATTAGAAATACAGTATCAACATAATCGATTTAACAACATTACATTGTAGCTGAAAATAGACTGAAATCCCAAGCCAGGCATCTACTGTGTCTGAGTGAAACATCTTTCATATGGTTCTAAGATGAAATTACCCCTGAATGAATAGCATCTTCATTTATCTTCAAAACCTCCTCTGTGCTACCAGTGAGTCTACTCTTTCTCACATTCTGCAGGAGGAACTACATTATACCATTATAGCAGCATTCCAGTACAGCGTAGGACAGATTGTTTTGGAAAATGAACCTGGCTTTGCAATAAATTACATGTACAGGTACAAAAGAATGTGTTACTTTGTTTAAAGGAGTCACAAATACAATTAAACTCTTAATTTATGTTAAACTACAAATATGGCTATTACCATAACTGCATTAGGAATACAATCTGTCACTCCAAGAAGGATCCTGAACAGTTTTCATTTATAATTTCAGACAGATTTTTCAATTTACAGTGTCTGCCACTGCTTGATAGGAAAACAGGAAGATTTTTTTACATCTATTCATGCATTATAATTTCCAGGTGTATTTTCCCCCAGTCCCCCTATCCTGTTACACAGGAGAATAATTCTTCAGTTGTCAATGCAGTTATCCCTTTGTGTTGTTGTTGTTTGTGTATTTTATGATGGGTAGTACAAATCTCTTTTCTTTCTGTGTGTTTTCACAAAGTCATTTTATCGAGTTTTGTTTAAAAATATTACCTTACTGTGGTACTACACAAACCAATTTATTTTTAAGACTAATAATGTGTCGCTGCAAAGAATTTGGTTGATTTTGGCTGCTGCTACAGGTATCTCCCTGTATATAAAAATAAAGCAGTTTTACACCACTTTAACTCAGTGCTGTGGGATTCTGG
This sequence comes from Phrynosoma blainvillii, assembly GCA_026167975.1. NCBI lineage: Eukaryota > Metazoa > Chordata > Lepidosauria > Squamata > Phrynosomatidae > Phrynosoma > Phrynosoma blainvillii. The sequence continues at coordinate 255,581,011 of JANUYF010000001.1, read as the reverse complement.
AATTTGTAGCATGGTGGGACACCAGAGCTCTGTGACTGGGAAGGCTAAATATCTCACAAAACTACAAATCCCAGAATTCCATAGCATTGAGCCATAGCAGTTAAAGCAGTGTCGAATTGTTTTATTTCTGCAGTGTGACAGCATCCTTTGTTCTCCAAAATGTTTTGGTTTCTGCTTTCTGCTACTGTGCATGATGAGTTTGTAGACCAGTGCAAATGGCAGGCGTTATTTTGCCTGAGCCAGAATATATCAAATAGCCCTCACCCATCCCCAATCAGGTTACATTCAAGGCCGGCCAGATGGTTTTGGCACATGAAGTAGAAAACCCCATAGGCATCTCTTCCTAACTCCCTGGCAGTAAAAATCCAATAATCACAAATTAAGTAACCAAGTGTTTGCTCCCCCCTTTATGACACTCAAATCTCAGGCTGTCCACTTGGAAGGGGAACATGCATCTTGTGGCCCTCCGGATATTGTTGTGTTGTAGTTTGCAGCATCCTTTACCATTCAGTGTATTGGTTAGGGCTGCTGGGAGTTAGGATCCCACATGATTTGGAGGGCTACAGGTATCTCCCTCTCATGTACAAGTAAGCTGCTTGACAAACAAACAGATTTTATTTGTCCTAAGCTTTTCTGGACTACATATGCCTTTAGGCATCAAATAAAACTTCTTTAGTGTTTAAAGTGTCACAAGACTTTGTGTCATTTGTCCTGCAGTAGAATAACACAGAGATTTCAGTGTCTTGTGGTTTATAATTTCAGCACTTTTAGAAATATTTATTTTATTTTCAGATAATAAGTGTAACCTTTTTTTAAAAAAAAAAAAAACAACCCTTCTCTTTCAGGCCTTTTTACAAATGTGCAATCTGCCAGTCCAGGTGGTTTGTACGGCAAATGCAGAATATATGTCCCCATCTGGTAAGTGTAACAATCATTTGCATTACACACCTGTGTTCAGAAACCATGACAACAATATCTCATCTTGGAGATCAGTCAGAGTTGCTTGCTGTAGATGAGCTTGCTTCTTGTTACTGTACAAATTTGTTATTCTGCAAAGAAGAGATGTAATACATTAAGGCATTTAGGATCACTTGCAGTACAGTGGGTTAAAATGAAGCAATTTTAGCAGAAAGGTAGGTATCATGGCAGCTATTCTGTGGGTTTAATTATGGAACTGTCCCACTCACCATGTCAGAGGGATTGGGGATGTTTTTCCATCTGCTGTGTCTTTGTATTAGATTAGGAAATATAGTAGAGAAGCCATATTTGCACATCAAAAGGGATGAATGGTGGAGAGAAACTAGACCTTCTCTACTTGTGGCCAAAGATCTCTGCATCCTCTTTCTGCCAACCCCTTTTCTCTTAGCAAAGATCACTTACAATATCCAAGTTCTCCTAGGGGAAAATGGCTGGAGAAGAGGGCCTGTGGAGAGTGAACCCACGGTTCTACATTACCTTTTCTTATCTGAAAGGTAATCCCCAATTCCATCTCCTTTTTAGTGTAGTTGGGGGTAATTTTGTACATTTATGAAACTGCTGCTGTGGCCTCTCTTTTGTCCTCTGTTGTGTGGATTCAAATATCATTGATTTACATACTTAATACTGTACTTAAGAAACACTTATTTGGACTACAGCTCCCAGAATGCCCCAGCCAACAGAGCTGTTGATCATGCTGATGGGAGACTGTGGGATCATAGTCCAAAAAAGTAACTTTTGCAATCTCCCTCTAAGGGATCATATCTTGGGGCTTACCATATTACTTGAACTTTATTATATAATTAGCAGAACCGAAGTACCCAGACATATACCCTCATGAACATAGTGACACTTTTTGCTAATTGCAGGAAACCAGGTATGCCAACTTTAGCAACTTGAGAGGCTCCTTATACGCTGAATTATCTAACAGTGGACCACTGTAGGCTAATGCCAGGGCAGGAAGAACATGTGGCTTTCCAGATGTTATCAACTCAAATTCCCATCCTTCCTAGCCACCTTCCCCAGTAATGAAGAATGATGGAATTAAAAAGCTAAACAGGATGGAAAAGGGGCGGTAGCATGCCTTTTGGTCACCTCTTTGCTCATCTGCACGCTGCGGCCCCAATCAGACATTTTTCCATCCCCTAAAAGGAGTGGAAAAAAGCTTCTCTTGCTGTTCCCGTGGTGACTTTTCCCCATTTCTGCCATGCAACGTGTCTAAATGCTGCACAGCAGAAAAATCCCAACACTCCCTGTCGTCTGGTCGAGCAGGTGATGTGACGCCAGCAAGGGGGTGGAGTCGGGGCAACTGGCATGCGGTCGCCACACACACCCCTCCACCTCCAAGCTGGTTCTTTATGCCGGTCTGCAGAGGCCCTAAGTAGCTCATCAACATTTGGGGGGCTGTATATTCACCATCTGTGGGCATAAGCATGTTTTGTGTGAGGCAATAAGGATTGGGTTCACTAAAATTGTGTGCCTTTTTCATTTATCATCTTGACATCCCTACCTTTGTCCTAAAAACACTTGGACATAATCTATTCCTTTCTAGGAAAATAGTCTGACAGTCAGCTAATATCATGGTGGATCCATCCCACTCATCACCTACTCAGGCCATTGAGTTAGGAGAAAGCAAAAAATAATGGAAATGAGCAAAATTGCAATTTGAAGTTAAAATTGTCTTGGGTTTATAGAGTGGTTATTAAACACATTTGCTACTGCCTAACTTTATTAAGCTTGGAAAAGCCTTACTAAGTTTCAAATGCAGTTGTATGTGTATTTACTCAGAAATATGTCTGACTGGATTCAGTGGGATTTGCTTGAGATATGCCTAAGATAGTGGCTCTAACTGCATGAAGTGACACGCATAGTTGCAGAAGCATTTCCCCCCTCTCTGGGATTTTGTATGCAAGGGCAGCATGGTTGGCTCTACTTTCATTCTCTCCATCTGTTAAGAGCCTTCTGAGAGTACTGAAATGCTGACTCCTGCTGCAAGAACACCAAAAGATCATTCTTTATATAGCAGCTCTGTGGAAGTAAAGTCTGGATCGATAAAACCATTGAGAGGCCTGGAAGTTCAAAAAGACCCTGGGTGCCTTTTGCAATGCACATCATTGTGTGGATGCCTTGCTTCTTGCTTACGATTACTTTGTTGAGCATCTGTGACTGGCAGTGATCCTGAGTAATGGTCTGGACTAGTGGAGGTGTAGCTATTTGATAGTTCTTTAAAAATGCTTAAGTTTTCCTCTTTTCTCAACAATATTTCTGTTTTGTTTAAAGTGAATTTACCTCAAATCTGTTTGTTTAAAGCAGTCTGCCAGTGGTGGGGTGTAAATGTGCTCCAGGTTGTAGTCCAAAATTAAAGGCACTATCCAAAGTGCTGAAACCTCCCCCCAAAAAACTTCAGATTCACTAACCTACTGACATGAAAATCACCAACCACCAGTGATGTAAAGCTCTTCACTGAAGAGATGAATGTTCTCCTACAAGAAAGAGGCCTCAGGATTACTGCCTTTGACTCTTGAGTAGGACTGGGCAGAGTGTAGCCCATGGGCCCCATGCAACCCCTCATGGTCATTTTTGTGGCTCTCAGGACTCCCTTTTCCATTCTTTGCCCCCAAATGACCAAATATGCATTATTGCACGTGGGGCCATCCATCTGCTTTACATGGATTTGAATGGATGTGCTTTTGGTGGAGGGAGGGTGAATAGATGCAAATAGATGTGAATTTGCACAGGAAACTGAAGACATTAAGTATCAGTTCAAATGTGAGAAAATCCACGTCAATTTGCATAATATTGTACACGTATATGTAGACTAGCTCTTTTATACCTTAGGTGCCACTAACACATTCTTAAGTCATATCTCTGTTTGTGTCTGTATTGAAGTATCCACTGCATTTTTACATGGCTTTCATGAAGCTGACATAACATTGCTAAAGCTGAGGAGGTATATGCCAAGACACTACATCAGGGTAACATAAGTCTCATCATGGAGAGTTACACAGATTGTGCTGTGCAACCCTTGTGTTAAACAGTAACATTGTGCAACTGAACACACACCCAGATTTGCAATCAGATGTACAAAGAAATGTACATGCTCAGTGGTCTCAGAGGTGCAACTCTGCTTCCATAGCCTTGGACTGAATGCAGCAGACATTTGGCATCAGACCAAAAATGTCCCATTTTTTCTGTAGGAGAACTTAAGCATGCATAGGACAGCAACAAGATTCTGGTCATCAAGTGATACTCTCTCATAGTTTTTGGTTTAATTGTTACTATATTCAGTCTATCTGGTTTGAAATCACATTCAAAAGAGTACAGTGACAGCTGTCAAAATGGAAACATAAAGTCAGTTGATGATGCAGGCTAGCAATTACAAAAACAAAGAAATAAATTTGTTAAACTGTAAATATGTTAAAAGTTACCACTTCCCATATAGGCATTGTGCATTATATTTTATGATATTTTCAAGCATGAGCGGAGAACCTTTGCCCCTCCAAATGTCAATGCATTGCAGCTCCCATCAGCCCCAGCCAGGATAGTGAGTGGTGAAGGATGTCAAGTATAGTGGTCAAACACTACTTGGAGATCCATAGGTAACCCATAGGTAACCCATAGGTAACCCATTCCTGTTTGAAAGGGTGCTGCAGGGAAGGCCTGCCTCTTGATTTAATACACAGTGGGGAAGAAGCAGGCAGGGAAATGGTAGTGTGATGTGTAGATTTTCCTCTACTAATAGTGTCAATGTTGGCTTTATGCATAAGCTAAGTAAGTGTAAGCTACAGCTTGGAGTATGACCAATCTTAAGGGCTGACCAAAATTCTCTACAGCTGGTGATCAGGTCTGCAAAGGGATAGAGTGAACTGTGTGTGATCTTTGTGCCTGGTTCCTCTGAATAAATGTGCCAGAGAGATTCTCAGTGCTGAAGGAACCAAGGAATTCTGTTACTTCTTGTAACTCCGATCCACAATTTGATTTGATTTTGCTTCACCATGGAAACCAGTTGGAGTCCAAAATGTAACTTTTCCAAGCTCTATCCAAAACAAATGCAGTTTCGAATGCAGATTTTTCTGGTGAAGATGTTTATTTATTTGTATTGGTTGAAATCTCACAATTTCAGTGTAGCAATTAAACTACTCTAGAATTCAAGCATATTCCCCCCAGCCCATTTTGGGAGCTTTTTTAAAAAAATGAAATACACTATGTACATTTGCTTAGAGTAATAAATCAGAAAGTCAGAATTATTCTCTTGATTTGGTGACAAGTATTAAAGTTTCTTTAAAGTACAGCAATATTTTCTTTTAAAGCACTATTTCTCCCCCCCTCCACAGGAAAAGTGCCCTTTATTCACGTAGGAAGTCAAGTAGTTTCCGAACTTGGCCCCATCGTCCAGTTTGTAAAAGCCAAGGTAAGGTGCAAATGACTTAGAACAATTAGCTTAGGAAATACCTGTTCAGCAGTTGTACTAATTAAGTTTGTGTCTATGAAATCATGCTGTGACTTAATAAAGTAGAATCAGAACTTTGGAAGACAGGACAAAATAATTTATTTTGTATGGTAAGGCATCTTTTAATGGCTCATGAAGAAAATAATTTATTAATGAGCTCCAGGACTGGATCCAGTTTTGCATAAGGAGGAAGGATACAGGGAGAGGAGTTTACAGACACACATCTGCAGATAGAAACTCTTATATCGGTACACTGAAGTTGAATTTTTGTGGGCAAAATTCTGCTTCACTGTCATGTCTTTTCCTAAGCTTTGGAAAAGCTATCTTTTGGACCACAACTCCCAGAATCTCCCATCCTAGTGAATCTGGAAATTATGGACCAAAAATAATGTTTCCAAGTTAGCCCATACACCCTTTCTTGTCAGTTCAGAGCCTGTGAGCTCTAGAAGAGGTTCGCTTATTGCTTTGAAATATATGTGCATTACTCTGAATGTGTGGGCATGGGAGCGCCTAGAAAGGGTGGATTCACCTCTCAGGCCTACTGAAAACCAAAACAAACATTCTCATGTAAAACAAAAACAACGACAACCAAACATTTTTGAGATTGGTGCAAAAATGTCTAGAAGTGCTGTGGGATCTCCTTCTGACCTGGAAACCTGAAAGACAAAGACATGATAATGCCTTTCTCTTTCTGTTGAAAATAATTCAACATAGTTGGTTTTCACAAGAGAATGTGTTAGAATGCTTGCTGAAAAGTGAAAAAGTATTGAATGATGTCTGGTTTTGTTAAAATCTGTAGACTTAGGTAAGTCCAGAAGCCATATATTTTAGTGCCTATGTGCCTATTTAAGAGCTTCTAGGGCAATGACCAACAGAATTCTTAATTGGCTTTGTTTGGTTAAACGTCTCTTGGATAAATTTCTCTTTTAGTGGCTGAGATGCCACTCTCAAGCTGTTCCCTTCCCCTTCCTTTTTGTAGACCATTTTTCAGCTAACTTGGAACTGTAGAAACAAAAATGTCCTAGAAATCAAGTAGCCCTCAGGAATTTGCCTTCAGACCTGAAAGATTGCTGCATGCAGCTTTCAGCCATATTGGCTGGGTTACGTGTTGCACTTAATCTTTGGCTTTTGCAGCTGTCTTTGAGCCAAGGAAGGGGAGAGGCAGCCAGAGGCCGGGCGCCCCAACCCCTTCCTGAGGATGTCATTGGAGCGCCCGCCGTTGCACACGGTGAGCGCTCCGATGATGTCCTTTTGTCGCAGCGTCTGGATGTGGTGCGACGGAAGAGGCGTGCCGCCTCTTCCAGCATTCTTTCCATGCCTTGAGGAAGGAGCACTATTTTAGTACTCCTTCCAGGGCCACCCAAAGAGTGGATTTGGGCCGAGGAGTGGGGCAGCCTCGGCCCCAATCCTCGGCTTCTCGGGGCGGCCCACGGCCAGCCGTCTGTAGAAGCCCATTATTCAGGCTGTTGTTTCTTTCTTTACTCTTGTAAATTCACACCTATGCATTGTATTTTTATAAGGCAATTTTTATCACCAAAAGGTACTTTTGTTTATTTACAAAAAAGTCATTTAAAAAGCTTTTCAGCTGAAAAGCCAAAGCAATATTTGCAAAATGTTGTTATTTGCAATACTCTCTCCTGGTATCCCTTTTATTTTTCTGCTTAAAGTATTACATTTCAGTATTTGTTTTATTTTTCTTTGTGAAACTGGAATTGTTTTTGTGTTTGACAGATCTGCTTTTAATGTGTAATATTATGATGCAGTGAATTTTTGGAGTGAGCCAAAGCCCAGTTCTCCTTGGGCTTTGGAAGAAAACCAAACTGATAATTTTTGCTATCCTTCTTCTTTTCTTCCCTGCCCCCTTTTCCCTCTTTTTTTTTTTTTTTTTTTTTTTTGCCTTAGGGCCATTCACTTAGTGATGGCCTGGATGAAGTCCAAAAAGCTGAGATGAAAGCCTACATGGAATTAGTCAATAATATGCTTTTGACAGCAGAGGTATGGCAAAACACTGCTAATTCTTCAGTCTTGGGAGATAAGTGATACTTCGGTGGGGTTGAATGCTGTTTTCTTTGCAATACTGCAAGTGTTACCTGCCTTAAAATAAAAATATAAAATATAAGGTGGGCTTAAGACACAGCATACTTCTGTTTTTCATATTCAAACTCAAATGAGATTTTGGTTTTGGTTTTGTCTGTTCAAATGGGATCTTGCACTTGCTCCATTACGTAACTGGCAACTGCCTTTCTGTATTCTAAATATTATTATTAATGTCTTGTTTGGGAGGGAAAGGAGACAAAGCTGCAAGGAATAACTAGCTGTCTCTGTAACCTTATATCGTAACGAAGTTTTTGTGTTCTTTTGGTTTCTAGCTCTATCTCCAGTGGTGTGACGATGCTACAGTCCAGGAGGTGAGTGATTCTGCAGCATTTATCTTAATTAAATTTTAATGAGAAAACACTTTTGCTCACAATTGCAAGTCCCTCCTCATAAATGAAACATAGAGGTTTATACCACTAATGATACCATTTTTTGCTTTAATTTTGCTTGCATATACGTTTTGAGGAAGAGCTCTGTGTCATTACTGGATATACTGGTTGCAGAGCAGAAATGTTTTTCATATAATTTTAAACGCATGTGTTCTGGTTTTTCTTTAGCTCCAGTTTATGAATAATTGCACAGACTAGTGTACAAAGCTATGCCATGACAATAAAAACATAGCAGCCTGAATCATTTTGTAAAACATAGCTTTATTCTCAATTGTACAAAAACATGAATAGGTGTTTTTCCCCCCTTAAAGATTACTCACCCAAGATATGGCTCTCCTTATCCTTGGCCCCTGAACCATATTTTGGCCTATCAGAAGCAATGGGAAGTCCGTCGTAAAATGAAAGCTATTGGTTGGGGCAACAAATCACTTGATCAGGTCAGTCACTAATGCTACAACCTTGAATTGTGTCTGTGTATAAAATGATAATTAAAAATTTAAAAATTAGACAAGGTTACTGGTTTCTTTGCATGCAATTATTTGTATTGCCTAAATACACATAGAAAAGTTGTCACATGATTAAAGAATTTATTGTTTTGTGTGTGTGTGTGTGTGTGTGTGTGTGTATGTGTTTGTGTCTGAGAATGTATGTGCCATAAGTTGCCTATCGACTTAAGGCAACCCCATAAATTGCATAGGGTTTTCTTAGGCAAGAAAAACTTAGAGGTAGTTTTGCCAGTTCCTTCCTCTGAAATACAACCTACAGCACCTGGTTTTAATTTGATTCTCTGACCAGTACTAACCAGGGTTGACCCTGCTTCAATTCTAAGATCAGGTGGGATCTGATGCCTTTTGGATATTTAACACATTTATTTAAATGTACATAAGCAAATGGGTTTGGATATGAAGAAGCTTCCTCTGTTGAAGGGAAACTCTTTGACATGCGACCTAGTCATTCAGAATATCCTTGCCCATCCCAGGTCTCATTCTATAGTAGTTTTTTTGGACTGCAGTTAGTCAGGTCAATCAGCATGATCAGTGGTGGTTGTTGACAGATGTTGTAGCCCGATAGGTTGGGAAAGGATGTTTTAAAGCAGCTGCGGGCAATCTGAGATTCCCTGATATTGGAGTGAAATTCCTATCAGCCTTGGGCAGCATGGCCAGTGGTAAGGGATGATGGGAGTTGTATTACATGGCCATCTGGAGGGCCACAAGTTACCTACCCATTAACAAAGAAACAAACTTTTTGTTAGAAAGTGATGATGCCCTGGCAGACTCTTCAAGTACCATGCCAGAAGAAGTATTCTTTTGGGTGAGTATTCTGTTGGTAATTTGAGAAGGTGCCTGGCTTCTACCCAAGTTTGTAAGGGTTTTTTTGTATTTCATACACACGCATGCCTCCTGTCCAGAAAGATCAACCAAACATGAAATCCTGCTGTAGAACATCTGATTTCCACAACTGTAATAAGGTTTAGCTTGCAAACAATCTGAATGGGAGATATGAATGTGTTTAATATAAAATCATTTAGAAAAAAATAAGGTTTCGTTGAGCCTCCCATGGTACCCTTGGAAGTCCTCATTTGGGTAAAAGTTGAACATGGTGTAATTCCAGTTGAATTAAAATATCTCTGTTTTCCCCATTTTAATAAGTAATTTAAATGTTTACATAGAGCCAGCATAAAATCTCTAGTTGCAATCTAGGTAAAAATCTGCAAGTGGATTGCTTTAATAGCTGGCCGGGGATTCTAATTTTTGTGACTTCTGAAGCCTTCAGCCAGTCTCCCAAAACCTCGTTGCCCCCATTTCAATTTTTTAAATTTATTTTCCAGTGAAAATTACCTAAAACCCACATCTCAATCCTTTCCAAATGCATGTAAATGTGCAAACACTTCTAGGACCACTACTTCCTTACAAATACCTTGTTTTCCCTCCATTTCTATGTTAAAATAATGACAATAAGTGACACAATATCACTTCTTGTAACCATTTTGAATGAAAATCAAAGGGAAAACAGCATGTTTTAGCATGCTCAAGATGTGTGTGTATGTGTATGTATGTAACCATGGGAAGGAATTCATGGAAAATAAGCCCTAGTACAATTGCCCTATACAAATTCAAGACCAGGAAGGAATAAAAAGATGTTGGATGCAATACACAGACGAATTATACAAAAGGGATGACAAAATGAAGGACACATGGAACAAAGAGTCATATGAAGATGAACCTCAAATTCTAAAAAGTGAGGTAGAAGCTGCAATAAAAGAAATGGCAAAAACCAAGTCTCCATGAACAGATAATATTCCAATCAAACTGCTGCAATCCACACTGACAGAGTAAACTCTAGTGGTAACCAACATATGTCAACAGATATGGAAAATAAAACAACAGCCAATAGATTGGAAACGATCAATATACATACCCACCCACAAAAAGGGAGACACAAGAGACTGCAGCAACTATAGGACCATAGTGCTAATCTCCTACACAAGCAAAATCATGCTTAAAATTCTGCAGCAGAGTCCAACCATACTTGGAAAGACAAATCCCAGACGTCCAAGCATGGTTCAGGAAAGGAAGAGGCACTGGGGACCACATTGCAAACATACGATGGCTAGTGGAGTGCACCAAGGAATTCCAAAAAAAAAATCAGCATGTGCTTTATAGAGTATAGCAAAGCCTTTGACTGCATAGATCACGAAAGGCTATGGAACGCCCTTAAAGACATGGGAGTGCCAACACATCTGATAGTCCTGATGAGGAATCTGTACTCAGGACAAGAGGCTACTGTCAGAACAGAACTCGAAGAAACAGAATGGTTCCCAATTGCCAAAGGGTCCTTTCACCCTATCTCTTCAACTTGTATACAGAACATATTGTAAGAAAAGCAGGCTTGGACACAGAAGAAGGAGGAGTGAAAACAGGAGGAAAGGAATATCAACAATCTGAGATATGGTGATGACGTTGACACCATAATATTTGCAGAGAACCTCACAGACCTGGAACAGTTACTAACGAAGGTCAAGGAAGAAAGTGCAAAGGCAGGCTTACTGTTGAACATAAAGAAAACAAAAATAATGACCACAGAGAACTTACACATGTTCAAACTAGACAATGAGGAAATAGAAACAGTAAAAGAGTTCTCATATCTGGGATCAAACATTGATCGGAACGGGGACTGCAGCCAGGAAATCAGGAGAAGATTAAGAATGGGGAGGGCAGCTATGAAAGAACTAGAAAAGACCCTAAAATGCAAAGACATATAACTTAGCACAAAAATCAGAATCATACAAGCCATTGTATTCCCTACTACCATGTATGGATGTGAGAGCTGGACAGTCAAGAAAGAAGATAGGAGGAAAATCAATGCATTGGAGATGTGGTGCTGGAGAAGAGTGCTGAGGATCCTGTGGGTAGCCAAAAAGACCAACAAATGGATCCTAGAGGAGATCAAGCCAGAAATATCCCTGGAAGCCAAGATGACCAAACTGAGGCTGTCGTAATTCGGACACATCATGAGAAGGCATGACTCATTGGAAAAAAACAATAATGCTAGGAGAGGTGGAGGGAAGTGTAAAGAGAGGAAGGCTACATGCTAGATGGATGGACTCTATTAAAGAGATCACGAGTATGAGTTTGCAGGAGTTGGACAGGGGGTCTTGGAGTTGTCTTATTAGCAGGGTTGCCATTGATCAAGATCCATGCAAGGACAGTTAGAAACAACAAACAGTTGCTAACCTTTGATTTATTATGAGCATCATTGTTTTCCTCCCCAACAGCAGCCATCATGGAGGGCCCTCTAAAAGGTACAGAGAGTAAGATGTTGGGCCCTTTATATACTCCCCTCTATAAATGATATATAGTAGCACACTGATTGTATTGTTCATTCCTGAAAAACATATGTGAGAATCATTTCATATTGTCAGTGTAATGTTTGTACCAGATTAATGAGCAAAAAGCAGCAGCATATTTGGGGAAATCAAGACTGTTCCATTACAGAAGCATTCTTCTTTCTGTGTTGAAGAGCCAGCTGAACTGGAATTGAAACTTATTTTAGCATTGGTAATGTACTAAACATACTTGTAATTATCAACCACACCTATAGGCAGAGGGCTCATGGAAGGTGGACAAAGCATGCTCTGTCTCTTGTACAAATCTGTTCACTCTTCACATTTTAGCACCAGCTGCCTTAGGCAGCTGCTTCACTCTGATCAGCAGTAGAGCCGGCCATGGGCTGGGTGGTATGGGGTAATTTTTATATGCTGGAAGCTGGAGTGACATGTCAGCATCAATCTATAACATTTTTCTGTATCAATATCTACAATTTGTTTTGAACCCTTGAGCACAATGTTTGTATGATTCTGCAGCCAGCCACTAATAACTGAATTTTTGCTCTTTCTGTCTGCTTGTTCTTTAGGTGATAGAAGATGTAGATCAGTGTTGTCAAGCCCTTTCTCAAAGACTTGGGACACAACAGTATTTCTTCAATAAGAAGTAAGTAACTTCTATATTTAAATTAAGGAATTGGCTGTTCAGGAAGAGGGAAGCATCATTTGCTTTTCTAAATGATAGGGAGAAATCACTGCTGTCATATCTATCTCTTACCCTGCTCTCCTGGTTTTTGTTCACACTGCAGCAGTGTCTTGGAATGTGACTAAGTGGAAGAGCTAACAAGTGGGGAAATGTTGAGGTGTCTGTATAAAGGTTCTTCTTTTGCTTGTCTACACTTCAGTCTGTTGATCAGACTGTGGCAATATTAACTTCAGAAGTCAGGAAAAGAGGCAGTGGAACTTCAGTGTGATCAAGAAACAAAATACCCTATTGCTTTTCAGATCAAAGACATGAGGAATTCTGCTTATATTAGTTTCCACACAAGAGTTTCTACAGATCTTTCAAGATCTGGCTTTATTTATTTATCTCAACACATATTCTACCTTAATCTGAGGGGTCAGGGTAAGGCTAACAGAAAATGAGCTGTGAGGTTAGAAGTTTCAGTATTGCTTTTGTTCATGAGATCTATGTATACCACTATGCAAAAATGATGCCAGCAATAGGAAGTCTGTCATCGCACCATACCATCATACACCACACCACACCATACATACAAACTAAGCAGTTTGATAACAAAATCCTTGCAGGATTGGCTGGAGGGGGAATTTATTTTGGTTTGTTGTGTTTGTTTTAGTTCATTTTAGAGCTTTATGATTCTTTCAACCCTAAATAGCCTCCTGATCAATTCTCCTTAAACTGATTTATCACCCACCCCCGTGGTATCATTCCTACCCAACCTGTCCTTAAAAAGAAAAACTGCTGGGGGATTTTCCCCCTTAACCTTGCCTATACAATTTTTTTCTATGAATGTTACCCATTTTTCTGTCTTTGGAATAAAGGGGAAGGACTTGGGAGAACAAGAAAGTGCAAGAGTTAAAACTAGCTACTACTACTTAATGATCAACCATGCAGTCTGCCTCCACTGTCTGTCTTGCCTTCTCCGGCCTCCTTCTGCCATTACATCAGGCAGTGAGCAGAGTCTGGGAAACTATTTTGTGCTCCTATATCAGTGTTGGAACCTCAGAGCATTCGAGAAGAGAAAACCCAAGCAACTTTTGTAAGGGTAATTCTCACATTAACGGTGATTGTTAGAATGGTCTCCTTAAAATGGCTGTCCAGCAGCCTATATGCAGAAACACATATACTGATGCTTAGTATTATGTGCAACAGTTGACTTGTGTCTTTTCAAGATAGTAATTTTTTTTACTCCTAGGCCAACCGAATTAGATGCCTTGGTATTTGGACATCTGTTCACAATCCTTACTACCCAGCTAATCACTGATGAACTGTCTGAAAAAGTGAAAGGCTACAGCAACCTCATTGCATTTTGCAGAAGAATAGAGCAGCACTACTTTGAGGGCCATAATAAAGATATCTCGGCAAGGCTCCCATCTCCAACATTGAGGCAGACGTTGAGGAGCTGAATGCTTTGTGGTAGCAGAAATTATGCAATGGATATTCTTGATTTTTGTATTGTTTAGAAGATACTAGCTGTGGCTTTGATAACTGAGTTTGATGTACACTTTGTTTCAAACTGCCAAACTGTTCTAGCCCAGGATAATCTGTGCTGAAATTCACATGCTATTTAAAATGAAATTATTAGAGTTTTTATTATTGTAGCCTGCATGCCATTATAATATTACTCTTTAAGTGTCCTTGATGAAGCACTGTTTCAGGTTGTAACAACAATAAAACTTGATAACTCTACACTTTTTCTCAGTCTTTCCAAAAAAACCTTTTACATCCTCTAGGGTCCTCAAAATGTTAGAACCATTTGTACTGCTTTCGGTTGAGCTTACAAACTGAGTTCACATTTACAGATGTCCAGAAAGAAATTATTCAACTTCTGAATCTAACCAGCCCTACAGGAGATCAAGCAGGGTTTTTTTTCCCCTACTCAGATTGAATAAATGTGCCATTGTGTTTTTGATAGTGCTCTTGCTTTCTGTCTTGCATCAGGATAGAATCATAGAATCATAGAGTTGGAAGAGACCACAAGGGCCATCCAGTCCAACCCCCCTGCCATGCAGGAACTCCCAATCAAAGCATCCCCGACAGATGGCCATCCAGCCTCTGCTTAAAGACCTTCAAGGAAGGAGACTCCACTACTCTCCGAGGGAGAGCGTTCCACTGTCGAACCGCCCTTACTGTCAGGAAGTTCCGCCTAATGTTGAGGTGGAACCTCTTTTCCTGGAGCTTACATCCATTGTTTCGGATTCTAGTCTCTGGAGCAGCGAAAACAAGCTTGTTCCCTCCTCAATATGACATCCCTTCAAATATTTAAACATGGCTATCATATCAACTCTCAACCTTCTCTTCTCCAGGCTAAACATCCCCAGCTCCCTAAGTCGTTCCTCATAGGGCTTGGTTTCCAGACTCTTCACCATTTTAGTTGCCCTCCTTTGGACACACTCCAGTTTCTCCACATCCTTTTTGAATTGTGGTGCCCAGAACTGGACACAGTATTCCAGGTGAGGCGTGACCAAAGCAGAATAGAGTGGCACTATTACTTCTCTTGATCTAGACACTATACTTCTACTGACGTAGCCTAAAATTGCATTGGCCTTTTTAGTTGCTGTTGACTCATGTGCATCGCACTGTTGACTCATGTTCAACTTGTGGTCCACCTGGATTCCTAGATCCCTTTCACACGTAGTCTCATTCAGCCAGGTGTCCCCCATCGTATATCTGTGCTTTTTGTTTTTCCGCCCTAAGTGCAGTACCTTACATTTCTCCGTGTTGAATTTCATTTTGTTAGCTTTGGCCCAGCTTTCTAGTGTGCTCAAGTCATTTTGAATTTTGACAAGACAGCATGCTTTAATATATGCATTAATTTATTGAAATATCTATATCCTGTCCTACACCAAAATACCTCACCACCAGATTTCCCCCCTGCTGGCCGCTAATCTTTCACCATTGGCTATGCTGACTAGGATTCAGTGGAATTATAAGGCTGCAACAGCTGGAGGCCCACCTGTTGCCCACCATTCCAGTATTTAAACCATTGCAGCTGTTCTAGTGTATGAGTTCAAACACTTATTTGAGTCATAGAAAAATGTCTGCCCTCCTGGACATTTTAGTAACTTTCTGTATCACATGAAGAGAAGAACTGATTAGCCTTTCTTCTAAAGCAAGGGTGGGCAACTGCACATGAAACAAGTGTGTGGGGGGTATTTTTCTTCTGCCCTGTGGGCTGTACCAGTGCATTTCAGCATCCCCAAAGTGACGTGATATCAATTTTGGTCCCTGTTTTGTATGACTTTTATGACTTTCAGCTGTGTGGGTATGGGTGTGTTTGAGAGGTTTAAAGGGCGGGGAGGGGGGGTTAGAGGAAGCAAACTGCTACATTTTAAGGTGGTTTTTGGGAGATTTCAGATGGCAAAAAAAAGCCTGCAAATCACTCTGAACAACATTTATTTAATATTGGGGATGGGTGTTGGGTCTGAGGGATTTGAAGGACTTCTGGGGTCCCAAAGGCTGCATGTGGCACGTGGTTTGTCCCTATTGTAAAGATTGTACACTATATGCTGTTATTAGCTGATAGTGTAAATGAGAGCTGCGAATCCTTGGCCCTCCAGATGTTTCAGACTGCAACTCCCAGAATCCCTGACCATTAGCCATGCTGGCTGGGATGCCCATGAATACTATTTCAGAATACCTGAAAGGTCAAATGTTTCTCATCTCTGATGTAAATTATACCTTACCTCAGGATATTTAGGTTTAAAAATAAATTTGGGAAAATACAGCCAAGAGAGAGCCATCAAATCTTACTCAAAATACATTGTCTCTTGCCCTTCTCCTCTCATTCTTTTCTCATGTCAGCTTGATCAACTAATTCATCTCAGCTTTGTCATGTGAACAAAAGCCAACCAAAAGTTACTTGCAGTGCTTGATGGAAGCAGTGGAAACAAGGAAAGTTCCATGGAAAAATAATATATGGAGGAACTGCTGCATGTGATTATCAGGGATTCCTGTTCTAGTGATTTCAGTTGACAAACTTGTAGGCTGCGTGTGACCCTTGGAGCCATCCCATCTGGCCTCTTTGGAACATCCTGAGCCTATAACCACCACCACCCCTTTTAGTAACCCTACTCCAACCATCTAAAACAGGGGTAGGCAACCTTTCCCCTTTAAGGGCCGAGGGACTTCAGCTCCCAGAATCCCAGGAGCTATTGGCCAACATGGGACTATTGGCTAACATGGCTGAGGCTTCTGGGAGCTGAAGTCCCTCGGCCCTTAAAGGGGAAAGGTTGCCTATCCCTGATCTAAAAAGAGATTCCAGTGATCTTTTTTGCTCTGTACATGCTATTTGTGTGTTCCTCACTCTGAAACAGCATGAAATCCCATGTGGAAGTGACCAGAGCATGTCCAGCCATTATATGGTATGATGGCAGGGCTGTTGTTGCTTTTCTTGTGGTGGTGACGATTTGTTTCTTGCTTGAATCATCAGCAATCTCCTGAATACCAGTTTGCAACAGAAATGATTGCAAGTCTTGTTCAGCAGGATCCAGTCAGCCTTTTAACTTCTTAAAGCCTGACAACATGCATTAACTCTGTTTGGAGGTTCCTTTCAGATTATAAATCCCAGCTCTCCAGAAGCATAAGATACTGATCTATTATAAACAAATAAAGTGTGTATGAAGCTATTCAAGCCACTCAGCCTGCACTTAAGGATATGGAGATGAGTGAATTACGTTGCAAATTCAATAAGTAAAGTAAGATGAGCTGCAAGACTATCAAGAGTAGTTCAGATAAATAATTTTTTGTAAATTTAACTATCTTCTCCCCCAATCCTATTTCAATTACCTTCTTTCCATTGCTCTAATTGAGTTATCAGGATGCTCCATTTAAATTAGATTAAGAATCAGGAATACTTGTTCAAATAAGACCAAGTACTTATTACACTCCTTCAAAGTTTTTAATTCAAAGGAAGTGGCATTCTAAGAACTAATACAATTATCTTGTATTGAGTGTTTGTGTTTTGTTTAAAAAGCTTATGGTTTCTCAGCCTGCAAGATTAGTTTTGAAACATAAGCAAACTCCAATATAACAAAGTCTGGAAGCTCCAGTGAATTATAATATGACCACTACAGAACAGCAGTGGAAACAATATACATTCAGAACTGGAACCTTTAATCAATTCATTAGTGTAATTATGCAATTGCAGGTTTAAGCTGTGATTTAGAACCACTGAGCTATTAATCAGATTCTTCCTTCCACTGCAGGAGAGGTTCCCTCTTTCTTAGTTCCTGACCCATGCTAATAGTCTTGCCTTTCTTCCTCCTCACTACATCTTTTACAGGTTCTTGGGAGGAAGTGAGAAGAAGCTGTGTGGATAATATCCCATGTCTCTTTCCTAGTAGGTCAACGTGATTTTTAAAGCAGTGGGTCCCAGGTTGCAGAGTTAACCTCCAGTTAGAATATGCCATCTGTTTATTCCTTGTTGGTTTGGCTGCTCAAATTGTGCAGAAGAGTCTATAAGAAGGTGTAGTTAGACAGCTTTCCCTAATCTCCAGATGTTTGACTTCTCTTCTCATTACTACTGGCCAGGCTATAGATTAAAATCCATTCATTTATTCAGAAGATTGGAGAAAGCTGTACATGGATAATGTAGTGTGCCCCGAGCTTGCCTTATTGCACTTCAGTTCCCAGGATCCCTCAAAGGCTGCATCTGCATTGCAGAAATAATCCAGTTTCACACCACTTTAACTGCCATCAGTCCTATGGAATTTTGGGAATTGTAGTTGGTTGTGGCACCAGAGCTCTCTGACAGAGAGGGCTAAATGTCTCAAATCCCAGAATAATATTGAGATATGGCAGTTAAAGTGGTGTCAAACTGGATTAAATCTGTAAAGTGGATGCAGCCAAAGAGATCTGGCCATGTTGGTTGGGGCATTCTGGAAAGTACAATTAGAAAGGAATCATTCCCAGGATCTGGGTATATCACCCTGGCACAACTGATTTAGACTACTCTACAATGGAAGAATTTGTATTGCAAATATTTCAGGCTGCTTTTCTACTTCTTAAAAATGAAGGCTATGGGTGGCTGAGGAGAGGCTGAGAGAATGGGAATAGTTATGAACATACTGTATCAATATTTATTAAATTAATATCTCATTTCAGCTGGAGATCTGAAGCCTTCTATTCTTCTGTAAAAAAAGTAATATGTTCATCTTAATTCATTAAGGTAATTTGATCAGTTTTTAAAATGAATTGTCTGGTAGTCCTAGTATAACACTTGGTGATGAACACTTTTATACAGTTTTGCGTATATTTGTACGCATGCCTCCTCCCCTTCTTCCCTGCTCCGTGTGCCAGGGAAAATGGCTTTGTGTGCCATCTCTGGCATGCGTGACATAGGTTTGCCAACACGGCTTTAGGTCTTCCAACTCAACTCTGGCAGAAGTTGACCATAGAGTTGTGCTGGAGAACCTAGAAAGTCCTAGAGAAAACACTTCTCTAGGCATTTGTAGGTCCTCCAGCATGATTCTATGATGAACATCTGGCAGATGTTGACCACAGAGTTACACTGGAGGATCTGGAGATTCCTAGAGAAGTGTTCTCTCAGGTTTAAAAAAAATAGGTTTGTTTTATTTGCAGTTTTCCCCACATTCACGGTGGTCCTTCACCCCTAACCCCAGCGAATGTGGAGGGACCACTGTACTAAGTTTTCTAAGGGTGGTGTCTGAATACATACGGAAACAGAGGCATCACATTTACTGCAAATCTAGTTCTGGTGCCGTATTATGTGGTTTGTGGTTTGTAGTAAGCAAGACTGTAGTTTGGGTTGGTAAGTATCATGGGCCAGAATGATTATAAGTTTGAGTCATTTCAGCTGTGAGCTACAGATGCCAAGAAGTGGTGTTATTCTGTAGTAAATTGCTCCTGGAGAACCCATGTTGTGTAGTGCTTTGAGCATTGGACTACAACTTTGGAGATCAAGGTTCAATTCCCTGCTTGGCCATGGAAACCCACTGGGTGACCTTAGATGTGTCACATAGGACGTTATCACACGGGGGAAATCTGTTGGTTAATCCACACAAATCCCAAACAAAAACTGAATGTGCGTCTCATGATTTCACACAACGTCGCACAGAAAATGGTCAGAAACTGGTATTATCCGAGATCTTTTTAATTTCGGGAGTTTAGAGGAAATGCATTTGCGAAATTAGAGTAATTGCGCATTTACTGTAATGTGAAAAGCAAATACGCACAGACAATTCTCTTTTAAAACCTGGAGGAGGGCCAAGAGGAGGAGGAGGAGGGGCCTCCAGGGAGGAAGAGTCCCAGGCTCCTGCCATGCAGGGAAGGCAAGGCAAGCCAAGGCAAGGCAAGGCGAGGGAAGTTTGAGACGGAGGAGAAGTTTGGCATTTGGGATGGAGGGAAAAGGAGGGGAAAGAAGGCTTCCCTCGCAGCAGCTGTGGGTGGATGTGGGTGCAAGTGTGGGGTGTGCTTGTGGAGCAACTTGGAGATCCATCTCACCATGACGTTCTGCCCTGCAGGTCCTACAAAGGGGAAAGGCTTATGGGGGGGGCATGGGAGCTACCTCCAGTTTCCCCCTCTCCTGGGCATCATCCAAGGCTCTGGCTCTCCCCAGGGAACACCCAGCCCTTCCTTCCTTCCTTCCCTTTCCTCCTCCTCCTCCTCCTTCCCTGCCAGCTCTGCCTGTGATCCTGCCCTCCTTGCCCATCTCTCCAGCAGCTGACAACCTCCAATGCCAAGAAAGGAGAGAGAGAAAAGGGAGGCTGAGCCATGCCAATCCCTCCCTTGCCTCGGCTTGCCTTGCCTTGCCTTTCCAGCCTCCTCCTCCTCCTCTGCTCTCTTGAGAGGTTGTAACCCCAACGGAAGGGGGTTAGGACCTGTGCAGGAGGACATGACCCCAAATGGAGGACAGTCTGACATTTCCTCCTGGGAAATGCAGGACCCGCCCTGGAAAAAGGAGGAGTCTGGTCACGAAACACACCCATTTCTAGTACATCTACGGGTTCTTTTCACTTGTGTATGAAAGTTAAAAACGTCTTTTTTCGCTTTTAACTTAATTCCATTATTAGTGTAATTACGTGTGAAAAGCTTTTGCACAATTAAGCTCTTTTTTCGCTTTCTTTTCGGGATGCTTCATTTCCACTTTATTATATGGTTCAATTATCTGGTTTATTACCAGGGTCCAATTCCCAGCTCAGCCATGTAACCCACTTGGTGACCTGGGGCAAGTCACATGCTCTCAGCCTCAGGGGAAGACAATGGCAAACCTCCTCTGAACAAATCTTGCTAAGAAACCCCATGATAGGTTCACCTTTGGGTCATAAATCAAAAGGAATTGAAGGCCCACAACAACAATAATCAGCCTGACCTCATTGGTCTGTTTTTGTTTTGTTGTTGTTGTTGTTGTTTTAAAAAAACTTTATTGAATGGGTATTGCAGTTTGAGTATGATAGCCTTGTTTAAATATTTGAAGGGATGTCATATTGAGGAGGGAACAAGTTTGTTTTCTGCCGCCCCAGAGACTAGGACCCGGAGCGGTGGGTGCGGGCTCCAGGAAAAGAGATTCCACCTCAATGTTAGGAGGAACTTCCTGATAGTAAGGGGTGTTCGACAGTGGAACACACTCCCTCGGAGAATAGTGGAGTCTCCCTCCTTGGAGGTCTTTAAGCAGAGGCTGGATGGCCATCTGTCTGGGATGCTTTCAGAGTTCCTGCATGGCAGGGGGTTGGACTGGATGGCCCTTGTGGTCTCTTCCAACTCTATGATTCTATGATTCTATGATCTCTTTAACAACGAAACTGGCCCACGTGTGATAACATCCATACTCTCAGCCCCAGAAAACTCCATGATAGCTTTGTTTTTGTGTGAAGGCACACAGCAACAAAATTGCTCCTGGAAGACCAGGGTTCAATTCCCAGCTCAGCCATGTAACCCATTTGGTGACCTGGGGCAAGTCACATGCTCTCAGCCTCAGGGGAAGACAATGGCAAACCTCCTCTGAACAAATCTTGCCAAGAAACCCCATGATAGGTTCATCTTTGGGTCATAAATCAAAAGGAATTGAAGGTCCTCAACAACAATAATCAGCCTGACCTCATTGGTCTGTGTTTTGGTTTTTTTAAACTTTCTTGAATGGGTATTGCAGTTTGAGAAATGCTTCATGTCAGCTGTTAAGTTGGAAATCTCATGTAGTATTAATCCAATTTTAAGGAGGAAAAGATGCTGCCAGAAGGATGATTAGCCCTACAGGAGGAGTATGGCACTGAATTATTTCCCTTTTCTTTTGCTCCCAGTTTTATCTTCTCAAACAGTTACCATCTGATTCCCCACCAAATGCATGTTTGCAAGGTAATCCTTGGATATTTGCAGAAATGAAAGGGAGAGGGGTGGATTTGAAGCAGGGGAAAAATGGGCAGTGAAGGACCCTTCCAGTGCTGATTGCCCTTCCAGATGTAGTAGAATTTCTTGTTAAAAAGGCCACCTGGAAAATGTTACATTTCAGCCCTGGCAGTATATTTTCGAGCTGTATTTACAAGACAGTTATGCAAAAGAGACCACTTGCTTCCTTTTAAAAAGTGCAGGGGTGGTAGTTTACTATTAAACTTTTACAGCTGTGGAGATCTCATTGGGCTACAGCTCCCATATTTCTGATCCCTGATTATGATGGTACATTGATAGAAGTTGTAATCTGACAACATCTGGAGGGCCACATGTTCCCCTGTCCCTGTTCTTTTGTCTGGTGTTGACAATTATGATTGTAGATGAGGATCTATTGTAATCACACTAGTTCATAGTCTGAACAGTAAGTTGGGATAGTTGTATTATAGGGTGAAGTGAATTTAAATAGACATGTTGCATACCATACATTAAACCAAAACAGTCATAGCTTATCCTTGGACCATCATTACAAGGTACACTGGACTTGCTCAGCTTCAAAGATAGAGAAGGAAAGTGTATAGTGAGGGAAAGTAATATGCATTTGGTACAATTTGGATGGCAGCTCCCAGAACCCCTGAGCCAGGATGTCTACTGACCATGCTGGCTGGGGATGCTGGTACCGTGGTCCTTTATAAAGTAATTTTTCTAAACTCTGGGATTGCAGTTCAATAAAGATTCAATAATTATCGAAATCTTCAAAGTTACTGGAAACCTCAATTGTAATTGTGTAACACTAAGAGATATAATGATTGCTGTTCAGAAGTAAAAAAAAAAAGGACTGTAAAGACTTAAAACTGAGCAGCATGATCTCTTTCTTGTTGGTTCTTGTTATCAGCCCTCAAGTTGGCCTCAACTCATGGCGACCCTGTGAATGAGACTTCTCCAAGACCCCCTGTCCTCTTCCACTCTGCTCAGGTCTGTGGCCTCTCCGATTGAGTCTAACCATCTGGCTTACTGTCTTCCTCTCTTTGTACTGCCTTCTACCTTTCCTAGCATTATTGCCTTTTCTAATGAGACATGCCTTCTCATGATGTGACCAAAGTATGACAGCCTCAATTTAGTCATTTTGGCTTCCACGGAGAGTTTGGACTTGTTTGTCCTTAGTATCTTTAGCACTCTTCTCCAGCACCACTTCTCAAATGAGTTGTTTTTCTTTCTGTTGGCTTTCTTCACTGTTCAGCTCTCACATCCATACATGGTGACAGAGAATACAATGATTTGGATGATCCTAACTTTAATATTTAGTGTTATGTCTTTGCATTTTAAGATCTTGTCTCGTTCATTCACAGCTGCCCTTCCCAATCTTAGTCTTCTTCTGATTTATTGACTGCAGTCTCTGTTCTGATCAGTGTTTGATCAAAGTATGGGAGCTGTTTGATTATTTATAGTTTTTCATCATCTAGAATGAATTCATATAGTTCTTCCATGGTCATTATTTTTGTTTTCTTAATATTCAGCATTAAGCCTACCTTAGCACTTTATTCTTTGACTTTCCTTAATATTTGTTCCAGGCCTTCGTTGTTTTCTGCTAGTAGTGTGGTATCATCTGCATATTTTAAATTGTTGATGTTCCTTACTCCAATCCTTACTTTTTCTGCTTCTGAGTCTAAGCCTGCTGTGTACACAATATTTTCTGCATACAGATTGAAAATAATAAATAAGAAAATAATAAATAAGGTGGTAGTATGCAACCTTGTCTGCCCCTTTGCCAATTAGAGATCATTCTGTTTCTCTGTATGCAGTTTTGATGGCAGCCTGTCCTGAGTACAGTTTCCACATCAAGACAATGAAATGTAGTGGCACTCCCATTCCTGTAAGAGCAAGCCATAGCTTTTTGTGATCTATGCAGTCAAAGGCTTTGCTGTAATCAATAAAGTACTCTAAAGAAAAAAATTCTGGAATTCCCAGGTGTGATCCATTACCTACTGTATATTTGCAATGTGATCCCTAGTACCTCTTCCTTTCCTGAATCCAATTTGCACCTATGGGATTTCTCACTTCATATATGCTAGGAGTCTTTGCTGTTGAATTTTGAGCATGACTTCCCATGTATGGGAAATTAGTGCAGTAGTCCTGTAATTACTGCATTCTTTTGTGTCTCCTTTTTTGTGAATGGCAATATATATTGATTGCTTCAAATCTGTGGGCCATTGTTTTGTTTTCCATATTAGCTGGCAGATTTTAATTAGGAGTGAACTTGTTTCTGTTTCTGTAGATTGTAGCAGTTCTATTTGTATGTCATCTGTTCTGGGTGATTTATTCTTCCTAATTGCTTTTGAGTGCTGTTTTCATTTCGCTTTCTAAAATTTGGGATTCATCATTGTAAGCTTCCCATGTGTTATTCATTGTTTCAGATTTTTTAATATCACTTTTTTGTGTATTGCTTCCATCTTAAAAAAAATAATAATAATTGTAGTCCTGTATTATGTTCTTCTTCTGACCATAGAGCATTCCCACTGTTGATTTAAATTTCCCTTTGAATTCCCAGATCTTATGGAAGATGTCTCTTATTCTTCACTTTTCATTGGTGGCTTCTGCTTTGCTGCATGGTTATAGTAGTTCTCTTTATCCTTTCAGACTAATCTTTGAACAGTAGCATCCATGGTTCTGATTCTATCCCTGTCTTTCCTTACTTTTGTTTCTCGACTTTCCTTAACTGCTTGAAGCATTTCATCTGTCAACCATAGTTTCTACTCTTTCTTTTTGATCACAGGTATTGTCTTTCTGCAATACTCTTTGACTATGTCCCTGGCTTCTGAGCATAATTATTCTGGTTCCTGGTCAATTAGGCTTAATAGTGCAGATCTGTTTCTTACATTTTCTTTAAATTCTGTTGGAATGTTCTTCAGACTATATTTTGATATAATGATTGATTTGGTGTTCTTCTTCAGCTTTATTCTAATTTTGGATGTTAGTAATTCATGATCTCTTTCTAACATGTACTTAAAACATCTTATTATAGGCCTGGCCTACCTGAAAATACTTCATTTCCCTCCATCTGCTAACCTTTTCTGTTCTATAGGAATTTGGCATGGCCAAATGGGATGGCTGGCATTTTTAATTTTATTTCTTATAAGTAGTGCGGCGTTCTCCCTGCTACCATCATTCATTTGTTGTTAGTTTCAGGATGCTTTTTCAGGTTGAAATACCCTTAAGATCAGTCATGTTAGCTGCTGTTTATCACTTGGTGGACAAGAAATTGTAATCTTCACACAAGTAAAGCAGCAGGCCTGAACCATCCCAAATTAAGTAAATTATCTATACCAGGGGTAGGCAACCTAATGCCTGGGGGCTGGATGTGGCCCCCTGAGGCCTTTGGACCGGCTCCAGGTCGGTCCTGCCGCCGCCGCCTGCCGCCGCCGCCTGCCATGATGATATTGATTATTGTTGTTATTACTTGTTCTTGGGGTTTTCTTGGCAAAATCTCCACAGGGGTTTTGCCATGGCTTTTCTGGGGCTGAGAGAGTGTGTATGCATATTTTTTAATTTTTTAATTTTTTAAAAAAATATATTTATTTATTTATTTATTTATTTTTGGTGCTTCAGCCCCCCCCCATTGTCTGAGGGACAGCAACCCAGCCCCCAGCTCAAAAAGGTTGCCTACCCCTGATCTATACACCAGCAAAGATAATTTCTCTGATTATTGAATTGTTTCTAAGAAAGTGCTATTTGTTATCTGACCATACAGTAGAAGCTGGTGTTAAACACACATGTCCCCAGTTTTAGGATGCAGTCTTCTAAATATCACCAAGGGAATATATGGGCTGCTCCAGAAATAGCTGAGGATTGCAGAGAAAGTACCAAAGCTCATAAAGGTTTCATGGGAAATGATAAATCAAGAGCTATCAATCATCTTGCCCTGCAAAGGCCCATTAGATCAGGTGTGGGCAAAGTTGGGCCTTTCAGATGTTGAATAGGAATTCCCATCATCCAGTGCCCCTTGCTTTTGGCTGTGCTGACTATGGCCAATGGGAGTAGAGCTCTGGAAACAACTATAAGACTCTTTTACCTTAGCTAGATCTTTACATTTTTGGAGGGGTCCTTGCCAGTTGTGTCTCAACCTATAGAGCAGGGGTGGGCAACTATGGAAGGAAAGGGGGCTCCATTAGCCCTCAAGGAGACCTGGGAGGGCCACACTCCCCACTGCACTTGCTCCTGCAGAAACAAACAAATACAATTTTGCCTCCAAATACCCTTAGAAGACATGGAGGGGATTCTCACTATGGTCTGGGGCCTTCGTAGGCCCTTAGAAGGCATTTTGGGGCAAAAAAAAAAGTGTTTTTGAATGCTTTATCTAAAAAGTGTTTTGACTTCTGTGGGGGGCAGTGGGCCACCGAAGGGGGGAAATACCCTCCACACACCCTACGAGACATTTTGAAGTGATTTTTTTGAGGGGGTATGGGAAAATTGGGGGAAAATGCCACCTTGCCACTCCTGCTTTAGAGTGCCTTTAGGCAGCAACATGGATAGGGGTCCTCCATATGATGATGTCCCTCTTCTGAAACACCCCTCTCCGCAGTCATTTGGGAGGCATCTGAAAACTATTTTAAAAAACAACAATCTTTGTGTTCGCTTTCCTCTGACAATCAGCATTGATTCTGCAACCCTATTTTGCTATGATCATTATATGTTTTAAAATTTGCAGCAGGGTTAGGAAATCATGCAACTTGAAGAATATCTAGCCCTAGTCAGCATAGTCAAGAGTGAAGAATGCTGGGAGTTGCAGTCCAACATCTGGAGATCTTCTGTGATGTGCAGTAATGGCGGGGGTTGGGCATGGTTGGGAATCACTTTGGGATTGTTTTTAGTAATAACCATTGTAAAAATTGTTTAAATAAGTAAGTTATACTTAAATTTGATCGGGTTGTGTTTCCTCTTTTAGAATCCAGAATATTTGTTTGCAAAAAGAAACATAAAGAAATAACATACATTTCTTGTAGATTGCCTTCAAAAGGGAGGATATAAATCAGTTGCAAAATCTCCTTGGACTACATGAGGTTTCAAGGCAAGACAAATGTCTACATTAAAAACATTCTTAATAATAATAATAAATAATAATAATAATAATAAAATTTATTTGTATCCCGCCCTTTGGGAAACCCAATCAGGGCGGCTGACAACAATAAAATCATACATAATAAATCACAACATTCCTGCCCCCCTTAAAACAGTATTAAATCAATAACAAATTAAAACACATTAAACAATTTAAAAACACATTACATATACCATCTTGCAACAGCAACATTGGGCCATGGCAATGTTTGCTCATTCCCTCTGTAGAAGAGCTATGGAAAGATCATTCGAAGGGAGGGAGTAGTTTCTTTTGAATTGCACTCTGCAGAAAAGCTTCCATTTAAGGATATCTTCTTCTACAGTCCCCTTGCATGGCTATTAAAAAGTCAGCCCCACCAAGTTCAGCAGGGCTTACTCCTAGGAAAATAACTGTAGGATTGCTCTTTATGGCTACGTTAAGTCTAATCCTCCGAAATAGTTGGAACAATGTTTCTCTGTGCTGCTATTTGGCAACCAGCCCCTGTAGGATAGTGATCTCATTCCAAATCCCCTGAGGTGGTATCTTTATTCACACAAATTCTTCTCTTTTTGATCCACAGTTCCTTCATACACTAACCACCATTTTAGGATTATAGAAAACCGTGATGATGCCTTATTGTTTAGGATACTGGTGGACAAGCTCTAGTGGTTAGATGACTTTGGAAGTCTACATTCATCAACCCTAATCAGACTAGCCAATGGGGAAGGCTGATGAAGGTTTGCAGACAAGATCTGGAGGGCTACAACTTGCTCATACTAGATTTAGAGCAGGAATGGGATTCATATGGCCCTCCTAATGTAGGACTGCAGCTCTCATCAGCATAACCAATAGTGAGGAATGTTATGAGTTCCAGTCCAACAACATTGAGGGCAAGCCCTGCCTGATTCCCATGCCTGGCTTAGAGGTTGTGGGCGCAACTTGGAATAGTAACTGAGGGCCTTTGCAGACTGCCAGAAATAGTGCAAATTGAGTCCACTTTAACTGCCCTGACTCATGGGAATCATGGGAACTGTAGTTTATTGTGGCACCAGAGCTCTCTGACAGAGAAGGCTCAATGTCTCAGAAAAAAATACAATTCCCACGATTCCCTAGCACTGAGCCAGGGCCGTTAAAGTGGACTCAATTTGCACTATTTCTAGCAGTCTGCAAAGGCCCTTAGATATGCGAAGTAGATGCAGTGGCAAGAGAAATGGATAGGAAAGTTGCTTTTCTGAACTAGTTCTTAGATTCCCACAGCACTGACCATGCTGGCTAAGGTGATTTCATGGGTAGTGGTCCAGTAAAGTAAATTTTCCAAGTGCTAAGCATGAAATGTAAACAAAATTATTAGATCAGATCAGATGAAATTATTGAATTAGCCTACTGACCATTTCAAATAGTGCTAAGAGTGCTAATTGTCTAGAACAGGGGTAGGCAACCAAAGGCCTGGGGGCCGGATGCGCCCCCCGAGGCCTTTGGACCGGCCCCAGGCCAGTCCTGCCGCCGCTGCTGCCGCCCCCCGCCATGATGATATTGATTATTGTTGTTATTACTTGTTCTTGGGATTTTCTTGGCAAAATCTCCACAGGGGTTTTACCATGGCTTTTCTGGGGCTGAGAGAGTGTGCATGCATATTTTTTTTAAAAAAATCATTTTTTTAAAAAAATATTTATTTATTTATTTATTTATTTATGGTGCTTCGCCCTCCCAATTGTCTGAGGGACAGCAATCCGCCCCCTGGCTCAAAAAGGTTGCCTACCCCTGGCCTAGAATTCTCATCAAATCTGAGTAGCATGAAATTAGTGCATGTATGGTAGGGGCAGGGAGAATGGCAGAGCCAAACTCTTTTCTTGCCTGAGGTTTTCATAACCGCCACTCCTCACACAACTGCATTTCTCCAAAGTCACTGAGATCTTAAATAACCATTGCTGGGGAGAAAAAGCTGGACCAAAGTGGAAACAGTCAACTGTAAGATGGCCCATCTCCTATGTCCCTCTTTTCTGATTTAGAGAATGTGGGCAGAGCCCTTGTTCTAACACATGGGATGTGGCTCCATCATGTCTACTTTTGTCCTGTAAACACCACCTGAAAAAAGCCCTTTGTATAGACAGCAATTCCCTTGATAGCAAACCACATAATGATTAATAGTTAATTAAGAGGCATCTGAGCAGTTGTCTTGAATAAATGGAAGTTGTCGAAGAGCAGTGAATGGTCCTCTAAGTAAGTTCATAAGCACTCAGTATATGCATAGTACTTATTGTCATTATACTTTTGTAGCTGGCACAAAGTAAAGTAGGTATTCTTGGGAGCCCAAACTCTGGGGTGTGTCTGCACCAGAGTCCTCTACTGCTGTACACCTCTGTTTATCCTTTATCACTTTAGCAGATTCTTCACATTTATTTATTTATTTATTTATTTATTTACAATGTAGAAAGAGCAAGAGAGGTTGAAGTGTTCCAAATAGGCATATTCTTGAGCACGTTTGCTTGGGCACTGCAGTATTTAACAGGGGCTGGTTCTACCCCTCTTTAGGGGGTCTTTGTCCAACCCTCTGAGCTTCTCCAAATGGCCATTTTTCCTTCCTCATGACTTTGGGGGGTTCCCAAATTTTGTATGTTTCCCCCCAATTTTAACAGGATGAAATGCTTCTTCTAAGGCTTAGTTACTGGCAGGAAATCTTTAAGCTATTGTAGCCTGACATTTTGGCCCTATCTTTCTGTCTTTGGCCCCAGCCACCACTGGAACATGGCCTCTGAGGATCTGTCTGAAATTTGGCCTTCAGGTTGAATTGAAACCCTCACCCTCTTAACAACACACCTACATACGATAAAAAGCTGCTTGACAGCAAGAGGTGTGTATCATCTGAATTCCAAAGGCAGTGCAGTATTTTGCCTGTAAGGTTTCTGAAGGTGTGTGTTTGGTGTGAGTGTGTTTTCTTCGAATTTCCCATTTCATATGTAAGGTGTCTGGTGAGAGAAGCAACTTCTCTCTGTGACTCGGCCACTGTCAGGCAATACAGAGTTTTTTTCTAAGCTTGATGGACTACAACTCCTGTCATCCCTGACCAGAAGCCTTGGCTGGAGCTGATGGGATCAGAATTCAGCAATGCTGAAAGGTCACAGGTTTTCTGCTCCCACAGTATGGGGATTCTGCTCTAGCATATCCTGAATTTTAATGCTAAGAAATAATGAAATAATAAGGGGAAGCATTTCACTACAGTTTCAAATTTCTGTGTGTCCATCAAAGGTACTTTCCCTCTCTGTCCTGAAGTGACTAATACCAAAATTTAAAATAAAATGCAGTACAGTAAAATTAAACTACAATAAAAATTAACAAAATTACGCCCCCCAAAAAAGGTTTGAAGATTGCAAAAGAAGAGATTGTGCATGTAACACATATGTGCACACACATGCACACATCATATATTCAAGTCAAATGCCTGTCTTAACCTGGGAGCAAAGCATCAGAGAAAGTTCAAACATTGCTTTTCAGAGCATAGCCAAACAGGACCTGTTCTGCATACCCACCAAGCAGCTTTGCTGAAAGTACAGTCTCCTCCAGAATATCTGAACAAGATTGTGTGGGATGAGGTGCTACTTCAGGGCCACCCAAGATATTTTTCTGTGTAAGGCAAAGGACAAAAATAACAGCCTCTTATCCAAATATAAAAGCCAGCTCGGCTAGTAGATGGATTTCCTTTAGCACTAGCCATGGGACAAAGTCCGCCTTCACCACATCTGAAGGCAGCAGGATAGTTAGATACTTGCACAGAAGGTTGAGTGGAGCATACTGTTTTATCTTCTCAGGCAGGGGATGGCTGGGGTCCATCCCTGTAGTCATTTAAGCTTGCATTATTGCACTGCTGTTTGTATCCCATAATGTCTAGGATTAGCTGAAGTGTAGTTAGTTGAGGGAGATGAACTGCTATAGTGTTATGTGTTTGGTGGGATGCATCTTTAGTCAAATCCATGCTTTGAGTAGTGCAGACCTGCACAGTGTGGCAGTAGGTGGGGCCAAAATTAAAATTGGCTAAACTTCTTCGGGCTGCAGATAAGTTTGAATGAATTATTATAATTAATTATTACTAATTAATAATAATTAATATTTATTATTTATATTAATTATAACAATTAATTAATTCTCTGCTGCCGCTGCTGCCCAACTCTTTCTCAGAGGAGCCTTGAGCAAGGTGACCAGGTGTCATAACCAGAATGGAGGACAAGGCACCACAAAATGTAGGACATTCAAGACAAATGTAGGGTATTAGAAAATAAAGGCTAAAAACAATAATATAAATTAGCAAAATTTACAAATATAAATGCACAAAAACCCCTCCTGATGCCCCCCCCCCATGTCATTGTGCTTCCACTCTCTCACTCTGCTGGAAGCCCCCTCCTTACTTATAGGTGAGTCAATATATTTGAGCAGTTTTCACTCTGTCTTTCTATAATAATACCTACAAAACTGAATAATGGTAATAGCATACGGACCATATAATTTTTCAAAAATAGTCCATATTTAAATGCTGCTTTAAACATTCTTTCTATCTCCCAGCTCTGAGATGATGGGGCGGGGGGGGTGAGAAAGTGTTGGGAGGGACGGACTGCCAACATAGGAGATGCATTCCAAGGTACAACAACAATTTATTTTGGTCATTGACCAGTATAAAAATAAGAATACAATTATTAAAACAAGAAACAAAATTAATCTGCCTTCTAACATAAATGATTACTAACATCAATTATTACTTACCATCTGAAGACGTATTTTATACATAATGTAGCAAAATTTTGCTACTCTTAAGTATAACAGTTTGGTTCTGACTATCCAGCAGATAGTGTAAATAAAAAACATCAGTGTCTCCCAGAAATTTACCTTATTTTCCTGCGTATAAGACTACTTTTTTACCTGCAAAATCTGTGGCTAAAGTGGGGGGGGGGTCGTCTTATACGCCGGATATAAGGATAATGAGGATAGAGGTGCTAAAACTCTATATTTTGACTGGGAAATGGGGGGGTCGTCTTATACGCGGGTCATCTTATACGCCGGAAAATACGGTAGTTAAAAGAGGGGTAATCAGCTGGTGGCGAATGTCCTTATAAAATTGATAATACAAAAGTACATGAGCCATAATTTCTATAGCACCAGTATCACAAGGACAGAATTGGAATTCATAGGGAATTTTCCCATATTTCCTTTCCAATACTGCTATTGGGAGAACATTAAATTGAGCTAATGATAAAGCTCTCCTAAATTTAGGCACTGTAACATAATATAAGTATGTGGCTGGATTAGGAGCCAGCATCTGATTGTTTGCAAATGTGTAATTGGAAAAGGCAGCAATTTCTGTCTGACCTTCAATATCTAGAATCCTTTGCCTTACAACTGATTTTGCTTGACCTAATCCTAACCTTAGAATGATATCACTGGAAAATCCATAAAAGAGCAGTTTCTTATGGATAGCTGTTTCCCAAGGGGATTTATAGTTGTCTACCAATATTGACTGGAACAATCCACCAGGTTTATTATGTAACTTTAACCAGTAAGTAAAGATGTTTATCCACAGACAGGATTCGAGTTTACTAACTCCCGCTTCCCAGCATTTGGTACACATTGGGCAACCTGAAATATGTTCTTCAAAAAATTTGTTTTAACTCTTTCAAGAGAGGTCATATTACTCTATGGCCCTAATTGAGCCCCATATAACAATTGAGCTCGAGCTTTGGCCATGAAGAGCTTAATTGCAGCAGGAATGAACTGTGCTCCTTTAGTGAAAAAATAATTTTGAATGGCTGTAACAGTTCTCTGTGCATTCTGAGAGACATAGGACATTATCACACGGGGGAAATCTGCTGGTTAATACACACAAATCCCAAACAGAAACTGGATTTGTGCCTCACAATTTCACATGACGTCGCACAGAAACTGGACAGAAACTGGACAGAAACTGGACAGAAACTGGACAGAAACTGGTGTTATCCGAGATCTTTTGAAATTCGGTAGTTTTGAGGAAATGCAATTGCAAAATTAAGTTAATTTCGCATTTACTGTAATGTGAAAAGCAAATGCACATTTGGGAATATTTCCCTGCTTTTCCCGTGGTTCCACGGCGAGCATTCTTCTATCTGTGCATGTGCAAGAAGATCATTTCTAGTACATTTACGGGCTTTTCTCACTTGCGTGTGAACATTAAATGCACTTACTGTAATTTTGCAATTAAGGT
Organism: Phrynosoma blainvillii; assembly: GCA_026167975.1. Lineage (NCBI taxonomy): Eukaryota > Metazoa > Chordata > Lepidosauria > Squamata > Phrynosomatidae > Phrynosoma > Phrynosoma blainvillii. The sequence goes on along the minus strand of JANUYF010000001.1, from coordinate 255,547,875 downwards.
AATTACGTGTGAAAGCCATTTGCGGAATCAAAGTTTATTTTTGGTTTATTTTCCGAATGCCTCATTTCCACTTTATTATCGTTTTCTGGCCCACGTGTGATAACGTCCGTAATCTGAATGAGCATTTCTACTTCCTGAAGCTTGGAAAACTATTCCCAAATATTTAAAGATCTTAACCTGCTCAATAGGCTGCCCACCCAAGATCCAACTTCTCTGTTTAGGACATTTTGAAAAGGGGAGGATCTTAGTTTTGGAATAATTTATTATTAATTCCTCTTCAGCGCAATAGTGAGCAAGTGATTTTAAGGCTCTTTTTAGACCTATAGGAATCAGTGATAGAATTACTGCATCATTGGCATATAAAAATAAATTAATATGCCTATTAGCTAATTTGAGGCGTGGTGGAAGGTAGAATTCCTTAAATAAGGAATTAATGAGTTTATATAGTAATTGAATAAAACTGGAGCCAGTACACATCCTTGTCTAACTCCTTTCTGAACTTGTGTTTCCTTGGTGACATGTCCTTAGTGACTCTGTACAGTTTGTGACCAAGTAAGTGACTTTGGGCAAATCAAACTCTCTCAGCATCAGAGGATGGCAATGGCAAACCCCCTCTGAAGAAACTTGCCAAGAAAACTCTGTGATAAAGTCACCTTAGGGTCGGCCATAAGTCGGAAATGACTTGAAGGCATACAAGAACAACAACAAAAAGTCTGCAATTGCCAGCATAGTGTAGCGGTTTGAGTGTTGGACTACAGCTCTGGAGGCCAGGGTTTGATTCCCATTTTGGCCATGAAACCCACTGAGTGACCTTGGGCATGTCACACTCTCTCAGCCTCAGGAAAAAACAATGGTAAACCACCTCTAAACAAATCTTGCCAAGAGGACCCCATATTAGAGCCAGTGTGGACTATGACTCTGGGGAGCAGAGTTTGATTCCCAGCTGAGCCATGAAACCCACTGGGTGACCTTGGGCAAGTCACACTCTCTCAGCCTCAGGGGAAGACAATGGCAAACCTCCTCCTGAACAAATCACCCTCAGATGGTGTCCCCAAGCCAGGCAGTCTCTGGCCCCAGTTGGGCTGCCTGGCTCACTTCTCTCATGAGATGAAGGCAGCTGCAGGAGCAGCAGGAGGCAGTGGTGGAAAGGCGCACAAGGAGCACTGCTCCATCTTTCCCTTCACGTCTCCTGGCCACCCCTCCTCCCAGCTCAGGCAAGGCAGAAACAGGCTGCCCTTTGTCTCCTCAACCAGCCCCAGCAGCCCAACCCAGCCCAGCACCCTTCTTTCCCCCTTGTCATTTCCTCTCCTTGCCTGACTCAACGGCTGCCCCTCGCCCATGGTGCCCAGCCAGGACTCTGCCTTTCTTGCTTCTGTCCCTCCCTTTCCTTCCATTCTGGGTGCAGCTGCACCAGGAAAGGCAACTGTGAATGGCAGATAGCCCTGGTGGGAAGGTCTGATGAGGGAAGGGACTTGGCGGAAGTTGAGCATGCTCAAAATGGAGGACATTTTGCAATTTTCCCCTAACACCCTCCCCTAGAAAAGATTAAAATGTAGAACTTGTCCTGGGAAAAGAAGGATGTCTGGTCATCCTGGCCTTGAGATTTGCATTTCCTCCTCCTCCTGCTGACTCTTTCCTGCGGGCCACATGAAATTCTTTAGCGGGCTGCAAGCAGCCCATGGGCCATATGTTGTGCAGACCTGGATTAGTGGATCTGGTTAAACACTCAAAGGACCCATACTTTTGGGTAATTCTCCCACCACACACCTTTTAGAGCAGTGGTGGCAAACCTATGGCATGTGTGCCCTCTTTGGCACACAGAGCTCTCTCTGTGGGCACACGCACCATCTGTTACTTCAATAGGAGTACAATAGGAGCATGCGCCTGTTCCCCCTCTTCTCCCGCCCTCCCATCCCTTCAACTGCTAGCCTGAAACTGAGAGAGTGTGCCTTGGTTTTTTCCCCCTGGAAGTCCTGGCCCACAGAAGTCCTGCCCCTGGAAGGCAGAAGTCCCACCCCCCAGAAGTCCCATCCCCAGCAGTGTGATTTGCCCAAGGTCACAGGGTAGATTTCCAGGGCCAAGTGGGAATTTGAACTCTGGTTTCCCAGTGTCCTAGTCCAACACTCAAACCACTACACCAGACTGATTCTCAGTTATGTAAAATTCTCCATCAGATTTTCAAATATTAAGACTTGGCAAAATGAAATGTGTTCATTGTTTTGCAATTTCTTTTTTTGCATGCCATTGACCAAAGATGGTCTTTTAAAAAGGCTGTCCTATTGACCCCTACTAATGAGTGAGGGGGATATTTCTTGCCATATGCTAGAGCCCACACTAAATCTTCCAAAGCTGCCATTTCATGGTGAGTCTTGTGTTTATCACATGCTCCCATAGGTTGCCACATTGTGCCAGTAGAAATCTTGAATTCTTGCCAGGTTTGAAAGCACAATGTGGAAGACCGTACAAAATGGTTAATGCAGATCCAGTGTTAGAATATACCATTCAAAAGATAATAATAAAATGGTTTAAAAGTCATTTGAGTTTGGAAGGCTGGGAGGTAAGTAACTTGGCAGAAACCAGATTGATTCCCCCCACTTCCTTCAATTGTTCATCCACTTTTCAAAAGTTGCATATCATCCCAGATTAATCTTCCTTTTCTCCTTATAGTGTTAAGGGACCTTTGAAGAGATGCCGGACAACCCTGAGTGCCCTTTGCTATCCTTTCTTTTGAAGGCATTCATTCTGGGTTGCAAATTGCTGTTCTTCTGTGGTGCTAAATTTCACTGCTGGCCCACCACATGCATGCACACGCACACTCTAATTTCAGCAGGTCAGAATCTGACCTCGATTGGAAGAAAATCTGGAGTCAAATATTCACAGCAGAACGCCTCAGCCTGGCTACATGTCAGAAGCCATCTTGCTACAAATGCTTCACACACCTTGGAGTGCAGCTTGTGGAACTGATGAGGTGAAGAGCACCACACAGCAACTCTGTGCTGGTAATCACAGGCCTGAAGAAACACATACATCATCTGCCACATGGGCCGGTGTTTCAAGTTGGGGGGGAAAAACCTTCACATTGTGTAAAGCGTTGGACAAATGACGGCCATATGCATGTTTGTCTCTGTGCAGATGGCTTTGCAGACTTGGCCTGGTTGGGGAGGTGGGGGGGGGAGGAAAAAGCTGAGCTAGGCTTTCTAAAAGAAGTCCATTTAATATTGGTGACACCGTTTATGTCCTCTGCAAAAACAATCATAAAGGATAAGGTGACATAAATTATTTTGCAAATTGGTTGACATATGCAGGCCATTGTCCTTGCAATAATCCACATCACTCTGTCAGTTTAAGATATGAACTGTGCCACAGCCAGTTTATATCATTGGGTAAAGCTTTCAAATGAGGTGATTTTGTGTATTTGTTCTCTGGAGGGCCACTGGAACACCTATCCAAGCTGATTATATTTAGTCATAACTACTGCTTTGTGTACATTGCTGAGCATTCGAGATGATTAATGTATATCTCCCCCACCCCCTGCTGCACAGCATCCATAGTACATGTTTAAACCAGTCTGAAAACTGCTTAAATGGCACAGAAGGATTCAACAGAAGGATTCTGAGTGCCCCTTCATAAAAGTTCTTTCATGAAGAGACCTGTCACTCTAACAAAGTGTCTTGGCTTGGCTCATCAAAAGCTATGACAGTGAAACCACTATGAACCAAATCTGAAACTGGTTTCAAAGTTAATTCTATTTGTAGATGTGCCTGTAGACCTCTCTTTCCCTGAGACTGTAGCATAACATTATTAATTTGAAGGTACCATTTCTAGGTACTGTGGTATGTATGACCAATAGGTTCTTATTGCTGAGGCTTTCTGAAATATCCAACTGCAAGACCAGTAGAATCAATCAAAAAATGGGAAAGGTATTCAAGTGTCATTCGATGGAGTTACCTTGTTGGACAGCCTTGAAAATAAAATTCAACAATGGTGATGTTTCAATTGAGAACACGCTTTGAATCGAACCCAGCAAGCTTTGCTAATGGTGAGAAACAGTTTAAAGACTAGCCTTTTCCAGGATTCTGGGAGCTGTAGTCCAAAACGTAATTTTATCCAGTTTTGGACAGAAAACAGGACTTCTAATGTTGATTGCAAACCTTGGAGAAAAAAGCATTTGTATGCTAACCTGGTCTTAAGGGGGTTGCAGACTGCCAGAAATAGTGCAAATTGAGTCCACTTTTAGGGTTAGGGTTAGTGCTAGGGAATCATGGGAATTTTTTTTTCTGAGACATTGAGCCTTCTCTGTCTGAGAGCTCTGGTGCCACAATAAAATACAGTTCCCATGATTCCCTAACCCTAAAAGTGGACTCAATTTGCACTATTTCTGGCAGTCTGCAAGGTGAGCAACTTCAGCCAAACCAGATGTTGAACGGTAATAATAACTGGTTATGCTGGCCAGGGTTGATGGGAGTTGCAGCCCTACAATGTCTGGAAGCCTACACATTCCTCACCCCTATTTGATGATGTAATTTCTAGACATGTCTACTCAAAAAGTCCCATTGGGTTCAGTGAATCTTACTACCAGGTTGAATCTCCCTTATCCAAAATACCGAAATCCAAAGTATTCTAAAATTGTCCGCATGGATGGCTGAGATAGTGACACCTTTTCTTTCTGATGGTTCCATGTACACAGAGTTTGTTTCAAGCACAAAATTATTTAAAATGTTGTGTATAAAATTACTTTCAGGCTATGTGTTTAAGGTATATATGAAACATAAATGAATTTCAGGTTTAGACTTGGGTCCTATCTCCAAGGTCTCTCATTATGTACATGCAAATATTTCAAAATCCAAAATTCTCCAAAATCAAAAACACTTCTGGTCCCAAGCACTTTGGATAAGAGACTCAACTTATACAGGATTACAACTTTAACATCATAAATAAACAGCTATTGAACTTTTGTTTATTAAAAAACATATGATTTTCACTCATGGTTCACAGGCTGCTTCTGCTCATTAATATTCACACTGCTCATTTCCCATGCTGTGTTGAAACTTTCTCTTTTTGGCATACAGTCCTGGAAAGTATTTCAGACCAAGAAGAATAAAGAGCATGTAATAATAATAATAATAATAATAATAATAATAATAATAATAATTTTAAAATGTATTTTTGTCCCACCCCTCTGCGTACGCAAACTCAGCACTGTCAGCCCTGCTTGGCAAAAGTTCTCTGGGGTTTCAGACAGGGATTCTCCCAGACCACTCAGGAGATGCCAGATACCTGGGGCCTTTTGTATGCAAACTGCATGCTCTGACACTGGGCTATCTATGTATGCTAATCAAAACTGTTAAAAGTAGACCTTGGGCAGGTTATTTTTAGGACTGTAGCTCCCAGAATTCTGCCAGTCAGCATGGCCACTAGGAGTGGTAGTTGTAGTTAGAATCATAGAACTGATGAGATCATAAGGGCCATCCAGTTCAACCTCATTTTGCCATGCAGGAATACAAATTGTAGTACTCCCAACAGATGGCCATCCAGTCTGTTTAAAAACCTCCAAAGGAGGAGACTCCACCACTCTCTGAGGCAGCATATTCCACTGTCAAACAACTCTTACTGTTGAAAAAAGCAACTTTACCAGGAAGTATGACTTGGTTGTACTTATAGTCACATTTATTTGGATGTTTTACATCAAATTAAGGGTGCATTAGTATTAGTATTACTGCATTGGCTGGATGCACAAGGAGTCTGGAATTTTGCAGATTATTATCATTATCGTTATTATTATTATTAATATTATTCCGCCCCTCTGCATACGCAACCAAATGATAATTACCAAATGATGCTTTTTAGCCATTTCTAACAAGCAAACTGGAAGAATAATCAAAATCAGTATCAACTTTAATAAGGGTGGGGACACCACTGTGTTTAAACTGAACATTAGAAGGAACGTCTTAACAGTAAGAGCAGTTTGGCAATGGAATTCATTGCCTAGAGACAGGTGGTGGGGTTACCTTCTCTGGACATCTTCAAGAAGAGGCTGGAAAGCTACCTGCTGGGGATGCTTTAGATGGAGATCATGCATTGAGCAAGGCATTGGAGTTCATGGCCCATGAGACCCCTGACCCTCCCAACTCTATGAGTCCATGACTCTAAGGCATTTCAAGCTAAACAGGTGCATCTGGCAGAAAGAGAGCGAGAGTGAGAGAGATTTATATTCTGTATCTCTCCGAAAACAGTGAATAGGAGGAACTGAATTGCACAATGATAATCAGAACAACAATCCAGAAAGGACTGTAATAACCCCTTCTCTCCTCATCTGTGAATGCTATTTCCATGCTGAAGTCAGGTGAGAGACTCAAGGTATACTTTATGTTTAGAGAGAAAGGAATTGCTTCCAAAACTACTCCTTTATTATTAGTTGTGTGTGTCAAATATTCTCCAGATGCTCTGTTACACAAATATTGTCCAAATATTTTCTCTGTTATCTGCTATCTGTCTGAAATACCTAGTGATAATTGATATCTGAGAACTAATAGTTTGTGGTACATGATAGCCAACAGATATGGACTGAAAACAATCTTTACAGTTGGCCTTCCTTATCCACAGATTTTTTAATCCATGGATTCAAGCATCCACAGCTTCAAAATATTCAAAAAAAGTATAAATTCCAAATAGCAAACCTTGATTTTCCATTTTATATAAGGACACCATTTTGCTATGCCATTGTATTTAATGAGACTCGAGCATCCATGGACTTCGTTATCCAAGGGCAGTCCTGGAACCAAACCCCAGCAGATAACAAGGACCCACTGTATAATAATCAAACAAATGGTCCTTCTAACTTTTTGGAAATGTCTCTGACACAGATCTTCCCCCTTGCTTGCTCCCTGACCATTTAATTGGAGCTGCTGGGAATTGAACATGGATTCCTTTGCATGCTCTGCCATTGAACTGTTCCCCCCCCCCCCCCCAGAAAGAACATAATGGAGAAGGATTATAGCCAACCTCCTAAGGTGACAGTGGACTCAGAACAAGGGCTTAGGCACCAGGGTTGAGGCAGTATACTCAGATCCAAGAGGTTCCTGTTCTGATCTTTTGAATCGGGTAGTATTTAACAGGATGAACAGCTGAAATGCCATGGGAGATCCTAGTAGTCATTAGGACTATTACTTTCAAACTATACTTGTTTGAACATCTACCAAACTGCTTTCCATTGTTGCCACAAAATAGTTCCAGTGGATTCTGGGACATGTTCTAGCGAGCAGGGTTCACGTGGGGTCATGTAATTTCACACAGATATACCCTTATGAACTGAGAGTGTCCTTGAATATACTCACCGTTTCTACTAGTTTGGTAATAGTTACATTGCAAAAGATTGTACAGTTGGCCCTCCACATTTGACTTTTGTGGATTTGATTATTCACAGACTTGATTAATATGTTCTCTCTAGGAATCTCTAGATCTTCCAGCATGACCCTATGTTCAACTTTTGCCAAAAATCATGCTGGAAGACCTAGAGATTCCTAGAGAAAACACTTCTCTAGGTATTTGTAGGTCCTGCAGCACAATTCTATGGTCAATTTATGTAGATGTTGACCACAGAGTTGCTCTGGAGGACCTAGAGATTCCTAAAACCTAGCGTTCTCTCAGGTAAAAAAAATAAATGTTTTTTTTTTAATTTGCAGTTTTTCCACTTCCATGGGGGTCCTTTGCCCCTAACCCCAGCAAATATGGATGGCCCACTGTATACTGAAGTATTTTGATAATTTGTCCCTTCCCCCAGAACTACAAGACAACATTCAGTGTATGGCATGCAATAGCACTGAACCTGAGGTGAAACTTGATTGTTCACATGCAGTGGTGTTTAGTATCAGAAATCACTGGACAGTACACATGCAACATTGTTTTGCATGTGGTTGTGGACAGGCTTCATCCCACAAGAAATGTTAAAATGTGTCAAACCCAAACAATCTAGAGATAACAAGAAGATACAACACTTTTAATTTAGGTAATATTCATCCATGACCAGACTTTTACTAGTGCCACATGGCTGTTCCCTGTTTGCCTCCTCTCCCACCCCTTGAACCTCTAAAGCTGCTCCCCAGCTTTCAGACTAAATTTGAAGAGGATAACATGGGGCTACAAGGGGAGTAGGTGGGTGGATGGGAAGGAAGAATTCATTGTGCCAGGCTAATGAGTTGTTAAATTTTAGATTTCAAAATGTGAATGTTGAGAGATATTTTTCCCTTTTAAAAATACACATGACAGAAACAGAAAATGGTTGTACTTCTGAACTTCTTATCTGTAAGGTTCTTCTTCTATAATGTCAGTTTTGATCTCTGTTTAGAATTTCTGCCTGGAGCATTACAATAACTTTTAGGCTAAATGATTCAGTAAAGATCCTGTATATAGCTCTGTTTTCTTTTCCCCACAAGGAGATATATCCTTATCTGAAACTTTCAGCAACCTGGCTGGAAGAATTTCTCTCTGGACTGGGTGATTTATAAAGAATGCACACTGATCTGACAACACTGGATGGATTATTAAATGTAATTCACTGTAGCTTTAGTGTCCTTTTTGCAGTGCTTCATCCCTAGATGCTGAAAAATAACTTTCCGTGAGTTGGATGGTCTCTTCTTTTTAATATCCTTGAGCAGATGGGACATACACCAAAGTCATGTGTGTACGCCAGCACCATGAGTTGGGATTCTTATTAATAGCTTGAAATTCAAGGTCTGTCGCCTGAAAGAACTGTAGAGCTGCAAGGGACTGCTCTCTGGTCAATGTAACCAAACATTGGCACTGTAGTGGGACTTGGTAGACTTATTCAGTCTTTGACAAATGCTTATTCAAGCTCTGCCTAATAATCACACACAAGTAGTTGCCAAACATTTTCTCCTCAATTTTTTCAAGCAGAGGTAAGGAAATTTCCTAACGCTTCAATTGATAGGCTTGTTTGTCCCTTCTCTTTCAGAGCATCATTCCCTGTCCTCTTCATTTGCATCCTACTATGAATTTACTACATGCTGATTCAGAAGTAACCTAATGGGACTTATTCCCAGATACATCAGTATGGGATTGCAGGCTGAATTAATGGTTGTTGTTTTTAATGTAGCGCACTGCCATTAACACTGGCTTTCAAGGTGGTGTAGTACACTTTAGTTTCAAAATACAAACAACACATTTTAAAAAGCACCTTCAAGTTTGTATCCCCAAATCCCAAAGTCTCAGAAGGATAAAAAAAATAATAGTCAGGTAAGTATTATTTGCCATCAAAGGTTTGGGAGAAGAGAACACATTTAGTAAGGCACCAAAAAGGAATAATGTATGTGCCATGGAAATGTAGCTGGAACCATGGTCTGCAGATCAGGACACACTGCCTAGTAGTTACCTGTGTAACTTTTACAAGGGGTAGTTACTACAAGAGGACATCAAAGAATGACTTCAGCACATAGGAACATACAAGGAAGTGGGCTCCTTTAAACATCCATCCTGTTGTTGTTGTTGTTGTTGTTGTTGTTGTTGTTTGCCTTAAGCCTTTTCTGACTTATGGTGACACAGTTATCACAGGGTTTTGTTGGCAAGATTTGTTCAGAGAAGGTATATCTTTGCCTCTGTCTGAGGCTGAGAGAGTGTGACTTACCCAAGGTCACCCAATGGGTTTCTATGGCTGAACAGGGATTCAAACCCTGGTCTCCAGAGTCATAGTCCAACTCCCAAACCACTTCACCACATCCTCCTGCCATTTGGCAGGAGCAGGCAACTTGCCGCTGGACTATAATCTCAATTGGTCCTAGCCAGCAGTCGATGCTGAGAAATGATGGGAACTGTAATCTAACATCTGGAGGTTAGGGACAGAGGAAAGCCCTGGTTCCCAATTGGCATCTCCCGTCTGGAAGAATCTCCAACTATTTTCTAGTCATTGTGGGCCAGCTATGGAGAACAATCGGCCAATTTCCCTAACAAAGTAACTCCCTGCCTTGGTAACTTTAAGACAGTCCCCAATGCTGTTGACTGTTTGCTTTCCAACTCCCTATCATAAATTTATTGTACCCGAATGTGGTTGCTAGTGTTTAAATCTAAAATGTCCCCATGAGCAGATAGGTTAGCAGTATACACATATATGAAATTTATATCTACTGAGTTAACAAGTAATCCACTAGATTAATATGTGGGTTAGTCAAAGTTTGGAAATAACATGTTCATTTTAATGTTTTTATGCTAATTTGCTTAGTTTTTAGCTAATAACAACCAACTAATTTTAGTCTTTGATCTTAACACAATTAGGGCTGAAGCAAATGATAAAACATAGTGTTAACAAGGTTTCAATTAAACGTCAACAATGATTAACAAGTCAAACATCAATAACATTATGCCTGCTCACAAAATGGTGGCACAAGAGGAAGGAAGGAAATAGGAAACTAACCTCACACAATTCAAGTGCTAGCTTATGAGTCACTATTGAAGCAGGCAGTACAGGAGAGTGAAAGCTGAGCATTCAGATGGACAACAATGATAGAGAGGTGTATAGGGAAAGAAAGATTGAGGCAAAGGAGTGGTGTGATCTTAGACTAGGGTGACAATGATGATGGAGGACTGAGGCAGACTGATAAAGCAGGCTTTAGTTATCTGCCATGAACAGAACTGGTCACTGTCCCAAGAGGATAGTCCTCTTATTATTCATGTTTGACCTTTTGTTTTGCCAGGATCCCATTTAAATCCACCTATATATTATAACTAACCATGAGTAAGAATAAAATCAAAGATCCAGTCATCATGACTAGGAGTGCATAGATCACAAATGATCATTTCTGGCTGAGAACAGGCCTAAATCCAACATGGAGTTGGTGTATGGGTTCTAGCACATCAGAACCTTCTTTCCTTCCCCTCCACTCGTATCCCTTTGTGGCACCTGAGAGTCATCTCCAGAGGGATTTCACAGCTGGAACCCCCTGTTCTGTCAGTTGAAACTTGATCATAGAATTGATTTTAATATTGTTAAATATTTCACCATCCACACAATCAGAAAATAATGACCCATCCCCAAAATCACAGAGAGCAAGGTTTTATGTACTGAAAATACCAGGTTTGATGTTGAACTAAGAAGGATGAGAAATGAAGAGAAACAGAGTTAACATGATGTAGTGGTTTGAGCATTGAATTAGAACTCAGGGTCCAAATCTCCACTCAGCCAAGGAAACCCAGTGGGTAGCCTTGGGCAAATCACATTCTTTCAGGGAGTGTGATAAGGGAGAACAAACCACCTTGGAATAAATCTTACCATGAAAATTTTAGGATAGGGTCAACATAAGTCAGAGTTGCCTTGAAGACACATATCAACAAAGCAAAGTGAAAATAAAAATCTGGCTTGATTGTTGATGCCACATACATCAAATATCTTTTCTGCTTCCCTCACCTGCCATTTTGCTGAACATCCAGTCTGATGGCAAGTTCTGAAAACCCCCCAATCAATACTTTACTGATACATTTTGGCTGACTGGAATAACATTCTGGATTGTGACTTATTTTTAGTAGGCTTGCCAACATGGCTTCCAGTGTATTTTGTTTTATGAATAGTTGTAAACAGGGAACTTGGAAGTCTCCAAATCTACTATTAACCCTCTGCTTTCTAGGTGTCTCCTTGGTTTTTGACACTGGGGTCAGAAGTAAATTAGGGAGCAGGAATGGCACAGAGACTGGGCCTGGCTGCAGCCGCCAGTGGCCAATGCACAGCAATTTCCATTTATGCACAATATGCCCTCCCTTGTCCCAGTGGTGCTCCCATTCCAGCTGTCTCTGTATCAAAGATTGATGCCAGGGAGTTCAGGCACTATGATAGATGGCCATTGGCAAACCAAGCTTGACCACAGGTTATCACAGGCTCTAATTAAAGAAAGACATGGGCTGCTGAGTCAAGGGTCCCTTGCACTGGTGACAATAGGGCAGCAGTCTCCAAAATAGCTGCAAAGGAAAATGGATTCCTTTGACTGATTGCACGATGTCTGGATTAATGATCAGGAAATGAGCAATTATTGTATCCTCACCAGTAGGCTGTTTCATAAAGCTTTCGCTGTGCTGTACATTTTCTTACTTCAACATGGCATGGGTGGAATTTTTTTAAAAGGGAGGGGAGGGGTTCAGGCATACAGCAATGTGTTGTGCAGAGTAATGGAAGGCATACGAGCAGTGGCAGTTCTGTCTCTTCACTGTACTCTCTCCTTTGTTCACACCATCCTGCAAAGGAGAATGGCATGCATAAGCAAGCTTGGACAGCTGTTGCCTCTCACTGGATTGGGAAGAATGAGTAAAAATCAAAATTGTATTTAGACACATGTCCACATGAGATTGCAATCCTTTTGGCTCTTTCATTTTCATCAAATGTGCATCTTCATCCATTTTCTGCATCCAGCTGCCTCATACCAAGTCAGACAATTAGACCATCCAGAAAAATATTGTTGATCCTGACTAGCAGCATCTCTCTAGCATTTCAGATAAGAATTTTCCTGGTCCTACCTGGAGATAGCAGGCATCAAACCTGGGGACTCATCTATTTAAAGCAGGGGCTCTGACACTGAGTTATGGCTCTTTAACACCTTGTGTATGTATTTTGTTGTTGTTGTTGTTGTTGTGTGCCTTCAATTCGTTTCTGACTTTTGGTGATCTTAATGTGAACCTGTCATGGAGTTTTCTTGGCGAGATTTATTCAGAGGAGGTTTGCCATTGCCTTCCCCTTAGGCTGAGAGCATGTGACTTGCCCAGGTCACCCAGTAGGATTCATAGTCAAGCAGGGAATTGAACCCTGGCATATTTGTATGTATATGTATGATTTTATGTTGCCTTTCATCCAGAAACCTCATGTTAAAGAATAATAATTTAAAAACTGTTTTTTAAAAAATAGTTAAATAGTTACGTATAAGTCATGCAATGGTTTGAGCATTGGACTATCACTGTGGAAATCAGGGTTCGAATCCCTGTTCAGCCACAGAAACCTATTAGGTGATCTTGGGCAAGTCATACTCTCTCAGCCTCAGAAGAACACAAAATCAAACCCACCCTATTTTTAAAACCCAATCACTAAAAAGAGCAGTCTAGAGAGTTAACAACACGAATTAATATTAACTTCAATCATAAAGATACACAGCTAAAGGATTAGGATATTTAATTTTTAAGAATTTCATCATAACAGCACAGTCAGCACTATATGAGCTTTCTTAGGGAAAAGAATTCTACAGATCTAGTTAAGTGCAAATGGAGCCAGATTACATGAGGAAAAAAAAGATGCTAGAATCATGCCATCTGCTAATTGTAACATTCCTTCACACCATAATTTACAGAAGTTTAAGACTCTTGTGATGAAGAAACTTTCAATGCAGCTTCACTATACCCACAAGGCATGAAACAGAGACAGGCTGATGCAGTTATGGCTGCTGGGTCCTGTGCCTGTGAAGTGCTGACTCCACTCTAGATTTTTGTCTGAATTGCTCAAGGTATTGAGCCTATTGAGGGGATAGTGTTCAGCACCTTGGACAACTCCCTTAAAGTTCAGAATCCAGTCTAGAGGAGACTCTCACCTCACTGACATGAAAGCCACCCCTAGGCTAACTTATAGAGCTTATGGTCAGCAAGTCAGAACTGCAAGGGATTTTAACACAATTCTAGAATCTTAAAAGTGGAGTGTCTTGCAGACTATGTATTGTTCTTCTTGGTGTCGCTGCTGTCATTATTATTTATTCATTTATGATTATTTTATTCATTTATATCTTATCCTTTTCCCCTATCAGACAGAATATATATATTCTGTCTGATAGGGAACTTGAAAGTACACAACAAATAGATAGATAGATAGATAGATAGATAGATAGATAGATAGTTGTGTACCTTCAAGTTATTCCCAGCTTATGGAAATGCTAGGTGGATCTATCACAGGGTTTCCTTGGCAAGAGGGTTTGCCTTTTCCATTCTCTGAGGCTAAGATAGTGTGGCTTGCTCAAGTGGGTCACTCAGTGGGATATATATATATATATATATATATATATATATATATATATATAATCAATCTATAAATTGATTGATAACTATTTAAAAATTCATTAGAAGACAACATAGAAATCAGCAAAATAGCACAGCATACAATTAAAAGCCTATCACAGTCAATTCCTAAAAGCCCGGCAGAATAGGAAGGTTTTGACCTGCTGCCAAAAGGAGAGCAAGGATGAGGCCATCCTGGCCTCTCTAGGGAGGAAGTTCCAAAATCTGGGAGCAGCCACAGAGAAGGCCCTCTCCCTTGTTCCCACCAAATGAGCCTGAGACATTTATGGGACAGAGAGAAGGGGCTTCCCAGGCAATCTTAGGGTGCTAATGGACTCCTTCAAATAACCTGGACTCAAGCCATAAAGTGCTGTATAGGTCAACACCAGGACTTTTAATTGTGCCCAGAAACAGACTGGCAGCCAATGGAGCTGTTGCAAGAAGGGAGTAGTGTGCTATAGTTGTCCCTAGCTAACAACCTGACTGACGCTCTTTTGGCCAACTGACATTTCTGATTACTTTTGGAATATTTTGGAATGTGGAAAACATAATATAGATATCCAAAATAAAATTGGTTTGTACAGGAACAAAAGCTGGGGCTTTCAGAAACTTTTTACTTGTTTGAAAAAGTTCTCAAAAAAGTACAGTCACTCCTCTGTTTTCACGGGGGATCCTTTCCTGACCCCTCGCCTGTGAAAACGGAAACTCGCATATATTCAAACACCATTGGCTTGAATGGCTGCATGCTGTACGGGTGCGCATGCCATTTTAGCCAATGGGGCTTGCCCCTCCATGAATAATTGAGACAGTGAATAATTCAAGTTCGCGAAAATGGAGGGGTGACTATATATGGAAGGGGAAACTATTAAATGTGCCCATCATCAAAATTCTTCAGCACACATGTCCCCAATGTTCTTTAGGTGCAATGGAGATAATCTATACATATATCTATATCATTGTGGCCTTGTCCCACTGCATTTCATTGGGAGGCTTCCAGTCTTGCCTTTTCTCAAACATGTATGCTTCCTTTGGAGGTTTTTAAACAGAGGCTGGATGGCCATCTGTCTGGAGTGCTTTGATGGTGTATTATTGCATGGTAGGGGGTTGAATTGGAAGGCCCCTGTGGTCTCTTCCAATTCTATGATTCTATGATTTTATATGGCTCATTTCCCTCTCTCTGCTACCAACTGGTTATGCTGGGATGACATCCCTGTCCACCATGCACGTTTGTGCCTTGCACACAGCAATATGTATGTTTAATTACCTGTCGCTATTTTTAATTGCCTTGAGTCTCTCTAGAATCCAGGAAGAAAGGAAGTTGCTCATTAGCCATTTCTTTATTTGCTATGTTTTGCTTATTTACCACTAGATGGTAACCTAAATTATACAAGACAAGAAACTCAATGAGGAGGGTGAATTAACTCATTAGCTGAAAGTATGTTCCAGTTCTCCTGTGATAGAAGATGTCTTTGCAGCCTAATTCTCTGTCCCAGGGGTAGGCAACCTTTTTGAGCCGGGGGCCGGGTTGCTGTCCCTCAGAAAATTGGGGGGCTGAAGCACCAAAAATAAATAAATAAATACATAAAAATTTAAATTTAAATTTAAAAAATTAAAAATATATGCATGCACACTCTCTCAGCCCCAGAAAAGCCATGGCAAAACCCCTGTGGAGATTTTGCCAAGAAAACCCCAAGAACAAGTAATTTAACAACAATAATATCATCATGGCGGGCGGCAGCGGGGGGCGGCAGCAGGACTGGCCTGGGGCCGTTCCAAAGGCCTTGGGGGGGGGCGCATCTGGCCCCCGGGCCTTAGGTTGCCTACCCCTTCTCTATCCTGTGAGACAACTTGGAAAGGAGGGGTGGGGAGAACAAGATAGGTCTATTGCTGAAATACACTTCCTCCCCCAACATCCCCTGAAACATTTAATTTGCAAATTGATTGATTAATTGGAAAATATATGTCTATGTCAAAAGCCCTTCTTGACAGGCAATAGGATTAATGTGTGCATTTTTAAAAATCCAGGAAACTAAAAAGCAAGAAAACAGAGGAGCAGGAGTCCTATCAAATACACTGAAGACCAGCAAAATGGAAATGTCCCTCCAATAATGGAAGAGCAATCTTCTCTCCACTCAGGAGGCTCCAACTAAACTGGGGCTGGCCGAAGATATTTTGCTGTCTGAAGTGGAGCACCCACACCCATGATGTCAACGTGGGTAGTATTGAAAAGTAGTCATATTGTTTTGGCATGCAAGGCAGAAGATTTCACAATCAACTCTCCCTCATCCCTGGGAGTAAAAATACAACACTAGCCTTTTGTTGTCCTTTCACAAGAGGACTGGAATGGGGTAGTGGAACCTGTAAGAGATAGGAAATCTGACAGAAAAATAAAAAATAAAAAATCAAGGGGAACTACCCAAATCCTTCTTTAACCTTTTTGAATATTTTGACCTAAAAGATATATGGACAAACTTATATGGGCATACACCCGGATTCACCTTTCACTCAGATCAATATAACTCAGCCTCCCGGATAGACATGTTTCTAGCAATGAAAAACTTTCTTCCAAGAATTAAAAATATGGACATACTTCCCAAGACAGAATCTGACCATAATCCCATATGCTTAGAGCTGAAAATAAAAAAGACCCAATATAATTGGAGACTGAATGAACAGTTATTAACAGATGAAGATTTTCTTGAGAAGATGAAAAAACAATTGAAACAAATTTTTAAAGATAATACGACGGCTGAAATAAAAATGAATATCACATGGGATGCGAGTAAAGCCTTTGCAAGTGGTCTCCTCATACAAAGAGGAACTAATAAGAAAAAAGAAAGAGAGAAGGTACAAGAAAAAATCGAAAAAGAAATACAACAAAAAGAATCTGAACTGAAACAAAATCCAATGTCAAAAAATCTAAAAAAATCAATTGGAACTTTTGAAAAATCAGTTAAGAACAGAACTAACAAGACAAATAGAGAAAAACCTAAAGATGGCCAGACAAAAATATTTTGAACATGCCAATAAAACAGGGAAATGGATGACATTAAAAATTAAAAAACAGGAGAAAAAAGAATTTAATAGAAAAAATTCAAGATGGGACCGAAATGGTAACAACACAAGACAAGATCAAAACTAAATTCTTACAGTACTTTGCAAAGCTATACGAAAAAGACCCTCAAGTCCCGGAAAACAGTAAACTAACTGTAATAAGCTTAGAGCAAAAATGGAACAAGATCTCAGAAGATGACTTTAATAGACTTAATGCAGAAATTACAGATGAAGAAATTAAAAAAGCAATAACAAACCTTAAACCAAATAAATCACCAGGACCTGATGGTTTTACAGCTGGATATTATAAAATATTGGGAGAAATCTTGATCCAACCTCTAAAACACACTTTCAATAACATATTAGTTGAGGGTATCCCCGATTCATGGAAATTGACCAACATAACATTGATACCCAAGGAAGATAAGGATAACACCAAGCTAGACAATTACAGACCAATTTCTTTGCTTAACTTAGACTATAAAATTTTTGCCTTTATTTTGGCAGAACGTTTAAAGCTGGTGTTAGCCAAACAAATTAAGGAGGATCAGGCGGGTTTTTTGCCCTCTAGACAATTAAAGGACAATATAAGAGTCATGTTGGACCTAATTGAATATTTTGAAAAAAATAACGATAAAAAGTTTGGAATGTTTTTTGTTGACAACGCATAAAGCGTTCAATAACTTAAATTGGAATTATATGTTATTGACATTGGAGAAATTAGGTGTGGGGGACAGATACCTAGGCTGGATACAAAACATATACAAAGAACAAACAGCACAACTTATCATCAATACAGAAAAGACTAAAGGATTCAACATTCAAAGGGGAACAAGACAGGGCTGCCCCCTTTCACCTTTACTCTTTATATTAGTTCTGGAAGTACTTAATAACAAAATAAGAGAGGATACTGAGATAATAGGTGTAAAAATAAAAAAATGTGCACAAACTCAAAGCCTACGCAGATGATCTCATTATTTTCCTAGAAGATCCAGCAAAAAGTATACACAAACTTATAGAAACCATTAACAATTTTGGTAAAGAAGCGGGCTTTAGATTGAATACACAAAAATCAGTAATCATAACTAAAAATATATCTGTAAAAGAAGAGACAGAATTACAAAAAATAACAAATTGTAAGATTGTTAAAAAGACTAAATATCTTGGTATTTGGATAACGAAGAGAAATACAGAACTTTTTGAAAATTGCTACACTCATATATGGAAAAAAATTAAACAGGATATGGAGAAATGGGCCAAACTAAATTTGTCGCTACTTGGTAAAATAGCGGCAATTAAAATGTCTGTACTCCCAAAGATCAATTATCTTTTTACAAATATTCCAATTATAACCAACAATAAAAATTTTGAAACTTGGAATAGAGACCTTAGGAGATTTGTATGGGGTAAAAGAAAACCAAGAATAAAATGGAAAACGTTAACTGACTCCAAAATAAATGGGGGATGTAACCTCCCCGATCTTTTGCTCTACTTCCAAGCTAACTACCTCATTTGGATCAGAGAATGGGTAAATCTACACAATCCCAAATTGTTGAACTTGGAGGGACATAACATACGTTTTGGATGGCATGCATACCTTTGGTATGAAAAGAACAAAATTAATAGAGATTTTGAACATCACTTCATTCGCAGAGCCATCCTAACCAATTGGAATAAAATAAAACGGACATTTTATAGGAAGATTCCCGGTTGGATTTCTCCGCATGAAGCTTTTTTCAACAGGACTCTGTTGAAATGGCTAATGTGACGATATTCTATATAATATCGATATTATATAGAATAATGTGACGATATTCTATATAAGGATATGAGGATATTCTATATAAGGATATGGAAAATAACTTCGTACTTAAGCCCATTGAGAAAATAAATACGGTAAAAATTCAAAAACATTGGTTTCTATATCACCAACTTGTCGAGAGATTTAAAAAAGATAGAAACCAAGATGATTTTGAAATGGAAAAAAATGAACTAGACAATTTACTAATGACAGAAAACAAGAAACTAACATCTAAACTTTACAGAATTCTGCAACAAAGGAAACTAGAAAGAGACGCAATAAAAGACTCTATGATCCAGTGGGCCAGGGATCTAGGTAGAGAGATCAGCCTAGAATTGGCAAAATGCCAGGAAAAAAACCCTGAAATTCACAAAGTGCCAAAAGTTACATGAAAACCATTTGAAAATGGAAGTTAGATGGCACCTTACACCTGTCAGAATTGCCAAAATACACAAGGAAGCAAAAAATACCTGCTGGAAATGTCAGTCGGCAAGAGGCACATGGATTCACATGTGGTGGGAATGCCCAAAAGTGAAGATTTTTTGGAAACATGTCCACATTGAGAGTGAAAAAATGTTAAGAGTAAAATATGACAAAACCCCGGAGTTATACCTTCTTAATATGACTGACAAGCTGCCTAAAAATGTTGCAGTCCAAAATTGGGGAAAAATTCTATATATGATAACAGCAGACAGATTATTAGTAGCCCCAAAATGGAAATTGGATATCCTACCCACCATAGATGAGTGGTTATTAAAACTGCAAGATATGATAGAGATGGATTGTCTTACAAATATGATGCATGACAAATCGGAGGAAGAAATAGAGAAGGATTGGTTCTTGATACTGTCATATTGTAAGAATAGATGGAACTAATATGGGTAATATATAATACAGAGATAATAAGATCAGGGAAGATAAGATAGCGATGACAATACAGAAGTTATAATAGACAGACTGTAAATGGAAGTGAAACTAAATATACCAAATACAAACACAGTGTACAAATGTTTATTCAAAGGAAGTAAATTACTTATAGTAGAAAATAAGAAAAGAAGATTATATGTATACTTAGATGTTTCATTATTTTTGTTACTTCTAATTGAAGGTTCATGTTTTATATACATTGTAATATACACTTAAATAATAAAAGATTTCACGGGGGAAAAAAAGATGGCATTAAGTCTATGGCAGCATTCCTTTTCACATTATTTAATGAGAGTAACAGCCTTTGCAGACTGCTAGAAATAGTGCAAATTGAGTCCACTTTAACTGCCCTGGCTCAGTGCTAGGGAATCATGGGAATTGTATTTTTTCAGAGACATTGAGCCTTCTCTGTCAGAGAGCTCTGGTGCCACAATAAACTACAGTTCCTATGATTCCTTAGCACTGAGTCAGGGCAGTTAAAGTGAACTCAATTTGCACTATTTCTAAGCCTCACTGAATATAGCAGGCCTCACTTTTGTGAATATGTACTAAAGATTTCCTACTCAAATTCTGAGTTTTAAAAAATTATATTCAAAATGTGCCGCCATCCGTCTGTCATCCATTCCTTTATTTATATCCCAGCTTTTTTCCAGGCTAGGACTTAAGGCAGCTTACAAAAAGAAAGAGAATACAATAAAATATATAATTTAAAAATAAAAAAATCCATGTAACTATCCTGTGATGGTGGGATTGCATGTGCCATAGGCAAGAGGCTATACTAGTGGTCGCAGTGCTATTGTTAGGGTCTCTCATGTCAGACAGGCTTTTGTTGAGAAGTCAGACTGAATGTGCCAAACAGCTACTTGGCAGCAGCAAGAGTCGAGTGACACTAGCACAGGATCTCTCAGAAACAATGGCAGTGGCACCATAGCTAATGCTTGTTAGTACTGCACAGGGGAAGGCATAGGAAACCTCCTTTTGATGATCTTTTACCATAAAAACCCTATGATGAGGCAATCCAAAATAACATGGAGGTCTCTCATTTATGGTGTCACCGTAAGTCGTAGTCAACATGATGACACTTAACAACAAAACAACAACAAAACAACAAAGTTTTAAAGTATACAGAATTAACATTAAAATAGCATTAACTAACAACAGGATTAAAAGCAATTAAAAGCTTACTTTAAAACAAATTAAAAACAGTACAATATTACAGTTCAGTATTAGCAATTACATAACATTACATAGCTTAAATGATCAATGCCTGGTCAAATTTCATTTAGATTACTGCAATGCATTGCAGGTAAGTCTGCCTATAAAAAACATGAAAAATGGATTTGCTACAGCATATGGCTGTAATTCAGGTCTATGAGAATACTGGCTGGTATCCTGTTGGGAAGTTATGAATGCAGAAGTACCATAGTTATGATGCTATGCAGTGAATCTTGAAGCAATTCTGCTGAAAATTCCTCTAAAACTATCTTAAAATAACAGTTAAAATAACTAGAAAATTAATTATTCCACTAAAGATATAGCGCAGTTCCATAACAACAAGAATGATATCCTTGTTATGCATTCCAGTTTGCTAGTGACAGGTAAACTATATTAGGTGCAACTTGTTACTTCCAAGCTCTAATCCCAGTCCAATTCTAGGCCCAGTTCAAAGAGCTATTTTTCATTTTTAAAGGTTTACATAGCTTGGGGTTACAGTATCTGCTCTCATATCTCCTATGTGTACTTTCCATATGCGTCTCCTCATACCCTGAGATCATCAGTGGTGGCCCCTATGAATCCAAATATCAGGGGAGGCACAGAAGCCATTTGTCTCAGCCATGGCCTCTCACTTAGGGAACACCCTTCCCAGAAAGGCTTGCCTGGTACCCATGTTTACATAATTATGGTATCAGATGAAGGCTTCTTTGATCTTATTTTCCTCAGTACAATCGTATCATGTTGTGATGGGGTTGTCATATCCTGAGCAGCATACCCCGGTGACTAAGGGCAGAGATGTGATCATTTTAATGATGCTTTATAGAATTCTATTCTGGCCTTAAGGTAGTCTCGCTGAATCAATGGAAGTCTGATAAGTCAACACATATGTACATTCCATTGACCCCAATGAGTCTTCTCTAGTTGGGACTGGCAACTGGAATGAAGCCTGTAATATAATTTTAATTGCTTTTGTTATAATCTGTACATTATCTCAAGAATGCTAATGGGTACCTACTAAATACAGCAATAGGTAAGTCAATAAGTTAGTAAACAGAGGAGTAGGCCTGCCTGTTGACCCTAAATACCCTAAAAGCAGCAGATTCCATGATCCTGGAAGCTAAGCAGGGTCCACCCTGGTTAGTACTTGGAGGGGAGACTGCCAATGAATGCTAGTTGCTGTAGAATATACTTCAGAGGAAGAAACTGGCAAAAACACCTCTGAGTATTCCTTGTCTAAGAAAACTCTGTGAAATTCATAGGGTCACCATATGTTGACAGGCAACTTGGAAGGCAAACATATATACACATACAGGCCTACCTATGTTCTCTTCCCCATACATGTTGTGCACTAGTTCAAAGAACCAGATGCTAGAGAGAAACAATGAGAGGTGGCCAGTGTTTGAATGACCTAGTTACATGTGTTTCCAGAGATATTTGACTGGTCATTGTTGGCCCAAGGGACTTTTGGAAGATCCAGGAAAGCATTTTTTTCACATTCTTAGAAAGCTGAAGACAGTCCCGAAAGTCACACCTGTGGCTGAAGTTACACATAACTATATCATATTATCAGCTACACATGATCTATCTGCTAGGAAAGAACTGTGAGTAACAAGGTGTCAGAGCAGCTGCAGAGTTCAAGTGATAAATGTATCCGTGTATGCTGTTATCTGGTGGGAGGCATGGGCATGACTCATGAGATAGCCTGATCAACTTCTGTCTCTTGGAAAATAATGAGGAGTAGACCTTGGAAGTGCCACAGATATCAGAGGTCTGTGGCCTGTATTTTAAACAGTTTCCACTGGCTATTATAAAAAACACCCAAATCAGATTAATCAGGCTTCATGTGAGTCAAGGATGAATTTATTTTTAAAAATCTTTCAAGAGTCTTAGGGCCTCTGCAGATGGGCGGCTCTGGGCCGCGCCAAGAAGCAGTGGATTGGTGCCACGGCAACCCCACGCTGCAGCCCCGATCTTCCCTTTTGCTGCCCTGAAAAGATCAGCTCTTCCTCGCCCTTTTCGGTGTTGTGTGTCAGAACGCTGTACTGGGAGGGCGTCCTGACACCACGCGCCGTGAGTAATGTGGCTGCCGTGTCCCAACTCTACCTCCAGGTCGGCCCTTTGGGCCAATCTGCAGAGGCCCTTAGTAAGCCAACACGGCATCTTCTAAAAGTCAAGTCCAGATTTCTAGGCACAAGGCCTCTACAGATCTGGTAGGGACCTAGGAAGTCAGCTCATCCCATGTCATACAATTATGTATTTTACTTATTAGAGATACTGTACTTCTATCCTGCCTTTCTTCCAATATGGCTGTCCTCCTCCTCACTTTTATTTTTACAACCCTGGCTTGTCTACACTGGCCAGGATACTCTGGGCTATTCTGAGCTGCCTTGGATTCTCTGTTACCTCTGCACTCCATAGTGATGCCGGATGGCTATCTACACATGTGTCCCACTGTGCCACCTAGCGCCAACACTAGCATGCGTCATTCCCTCTGAGGTCAGAAACCTCAGCGTTGATCACATGGCTAGGTGTCTCGTTGTGACCTCAGAGAGAACAACATGCACTTGGAGTGGTGGCACATGGAGGCATAGCGAGACCTGTGTGTAAAGAGCTGCCCAGCATTAATATGGAGTGTTTCAGCTTTTCCTGCAAAATCCAGAGCAAAAGGTGATTCTTTTCCACTGGTTTTAGAGAGGGTTAGGGTCGATTTGGTGCATGAATGGCCTTACATAATGAAGACAGTCCGCAATCGAATTTAGGCCCTGTGTCATGTAGATAGGTTGCAATGAGGGCAGGGGGTGGTGGCAGTCAGTCAGTCAGTCAAATTGGTCCATGTAGACCCATGTCCCCTGTGAGATGAGAGACAGTGACCCCAATGGTCACCCAGTATGTTTTATGCTCACCCAGTATGTTTTATGCTCACCCAGTATGTTTTATGCTTCTGCCCCCTCCCTGCAAATCAGCACGCCCGGTAAGTCAGGCGGTTTCACTTTAAAAAAAAAATTAAAATTTTTGAAATTTGAAATTTTTTTTTAAAGAGAAACTTGGGGCCTCCCCTTTCTCTTCCCACTGAGCCTCACCCCACTCACACCATCTCTTCAGCATTTTAATGGGACACAGTTGAATGCCACAGTCCATTTCTGCCAAAATGCAATGTTTGAGGAACAAGGTGTCAGCTGGTGTGGTCTTCACCCCCCAGAACCCCTTGATGCCCCTGCAAGTGCCCACAATTTAATTTATGGCCAAAGGCATGCAACAGTTCTGTGGTCAGTGGAAAGGTAGCAGTTGAAGAAGGGGAGATCTGCCTTTCAGGGGAGCATGCGACAGGAAATGTTACTGGCACTGTTAACATAGCTGACCATGGTGAGATGCTGCAAGCTTCAGAGGCAGTTTATGGTTTATTCCATTTTAGCAGACCTTTTTCTGATTTTTTTTTTAAAAAAAGACCCAAGGCACCTTACAGCACAACAGTTGAATTTTAATCTTCAAACAAGCACTTTCTCTTCATTCATAAGAAGTTGTTTTGGTTTATGGAGGAAGCCCCAAAACACTTCTGAATTTCGATAACAATATATTCCTCAGTACTGTTAGCTGTTTAATCAACAAGAGGCATTTATGCTCTATTATTCATGTGTCTAGTGTGCCCCCCCCCCCATTGTGACTTCAGTTGCATTTGATTTTCTTGATACCAGTGAGCTTAATGGCAGCCTAGGGTCCCATTTTTTTTTTTTAAAAAAGGAAATGAAGTGTTAATGAACACTCTATATTTTCTTTCTCTTGACAGAACTGAGGCCCAAACTTTCAGATAAAAAAATCATTGATTCCCTGAGAAGCCTATGGAGCTGTTTTCCTGTTGAGCTTTGTAGGCCCCTGTCATATTTCAGAACTAGATCATCCATCTAAAGGGGTAGTTCTGTATCTTGAGCATAAAGAAGAAGGAAAGATCTTATCTGTTTGTTTTGCAAGAAGGACTGTAGTAGCCAAGGCAAGCTCATGAAAGTTTAATATGGTGCTGAATGACCCAACATCCTGCTGAAATCCAAGGAGTCTGTGGGTGCTGAGCATCTGGAAGAACTAAGCCACTGAGAACATTTCCTGCAGTACTCTTGCTGGGAAGACTAGCTTGACAAGGACTGAGATGTATGGCCATTAAATTGCTTGCAGATTTGACCTATGGGTCCATAATAAAATAATAATAATAATACCTGATGAGTTGTAAGCCTGCCAAATATTTCAAAGGAATTCTTACTTCAGGATCAAATATATCAAGTAATCTTATCGTGTCAGATTAGGATATAACCGCTATGTAACATGACACAAAACAGCACTGCTTGACATATTGATTCAGAAATCTTGCAAACAATGTCATTGGAACCTCTCATGTTATCAGTTTGAATAATGAATGTGATACTTCCCACGTTTCTTACAACAGTTGGAAGCAAAATGAAGAGGCCCAAAAAAGTGCAAGTAGACATATTGGATTATACATCTCTCTGAAGCCAGCTTCCCATGCTGGTACATGAGAGAAGGCACTATATCTCAGTTGATGGCTAATGTCAGTTTCTGTTATAAGGGGCAACTAGGCTTTTGGGTTAAGAGAGTTGTTAACTTTCTTCTTTAGATGTTGATTTTACCCTTCAATATCTCTCCTGGAAGTCATTCCTCCTAACTTAAAAATTAAGGTTTCAGTGTTAGGAACATGGGCATGTCTGCTAAGGCCTAGACTGCATGGGCCAAAAAGACCATTCTCCCTTCCTGGTTCTGGTGTTTGGATGATGCATGGCCCAAACCCTGGTTCTGGTGTGAGCAGTCCAGACAATGTCTGGCACATCCCACACTAGAACTGGGACTCCACCTCGACTCCGCCCTGACGTTGTGTGCTTGACTACACGGCATGTGGCATCAGGGCGCCCTCTTGGCACAGTGTGCATACACGCTTCACCAAAGGGGTGCAAAAGAGGCAGCTCAAAGGGTGACTTTTTGCCACCCCCAAAAGGAGCAGCATTTGCTTGCTCTTTGGAGGATGGCAAAAAGGAGGATTGGGGTCATGGCGTGTGGTTGCTGTGGCCTGATCTGCCGCTCCCACAGACTCCTTGGATTTCTGCATCGGCCCTGAATTTACTTACCTGTTGCTCCAGATCTTCTGGGAAGCCATTCGTTCCTGCACTACAGTGGCTGTTTGCACAGACATCCCACTGGGTGGCTGGTGCATTCACCGCAACCACAGATCACTCGTTCTGAGGTCAGAACAAGGCACCCAGTATGTGGCTGTCTCTGGGCAGCTTCTGACCTCAGAAGTGAGCAGCCTGCACTGGCAGCAGACTCACTGGGTGGGCCAGTGGAATGCCTAGGCAGACAGCCATCATGATACAGGAATAGTGGCCAAGATAATGGGTGGAGAATGGGGCAGCTGTGGGGTCAGGATACTTCAGGCTCCCCCTATATCCTGCCTCAATCCTGAGCAGTGCAGACAAGGCCTAAGAGAGAGGAAAGAAAGAATAGAGGGACAAAGGCTGCTTGAAAGAGGCCCAGGAAACATTTGTACTACCAACTCTCCCATTCCACCAGATATGAATGGCTCTTGCTTGGTTGGTGGGATGGAGAGGATAGAATGAAATTCACTGTCTGAGTCCTGGCTTTGCACATGGAAGGTACCAGTTTCAATCCAGTTGAAATCTCCAGGTAGGGCTGGAGAAGACTCCTATCTGAAACCCTAGAGAACTTGTGGTCAGTCAGTGGCATCATCAGGGTTGGCATTACTTGGTGCAGTAACTCATGGTGTTACCCCTCCATTGACCACTTCCTATATCACACCATACAGAATCCTTAGGAATGTTTTTTGTATTGATGTTACTCATAAATAGTAATCCCCAAATATCACAGAATGTAATGGCAATAGCTGTGACATAAACAACTCACTAAATTAAAATTGTACCTTTAAATTACAGTATCATATACACAGCCTAAATGTATCTACATGTTTCATGTGGTTAAGTAAAAAAATTGGTACGATGTGATTTTTTTAAAGAAAATTTTAAAATAATATATATTTTAATATATATATATATATATTTTAAACTGAGGCCTCTCCTTTCTCTTCCCAGAGCCTTGCCCCACTCACACCATCCCATCAGTGTTTTAAAGGGATGCAGGTGAATGTCACAGTCCTTTTCTGCCAAAAGGCAGATGTTTGGGAAGCAGTGGTGTCCGCCTTCCCTTAGGGTGCCACCTGGTGTGGTCCACCACCACCACCCCCCCACCTAGTAATGCCTCTGCTGTCAGTCAGAGTTGATAATACTGGGCTAGATGTTGCAGTGGTCTGATTCAAGGTTGTGGCTTTCCTAAATCTCAGTAGATCTCCCTATAGAATTTATGGAACCAACAGAATTTATGGAAGTAGAAGCAGTACAAATTGATTTGAACATGCCACTCAAGCATGGACAATGAGTTACACACATCAGAGGCTTAGAAGGTTTCATTCTACTGTTTGGGAAGGCAGGATATAAATGTAAATATAAATGTAAACCAATGCAGGTCTCTCTCTCCCACAATGATCATTTGGGGAAAGCAAGTAATGGTGGTAGAGATACTAGGGAAGTTCCTGACAAGGAGGGGAAACTGAACATCCTTCCCTCACCCATGTTGTGTTGCCAGTCCTAAACTGAATACTATAGTGTTAGGTGGGAGAAGGTTTCCTTGCGACTAATGATTCTGTAGTAAAGATTATCCCCCACCTCCCAGGCTAATTCTACTATTTAATTTGGCCATAACACACCTTGTTACCTGTAACAAGGGCACAGTAACATTCCTTGAAGTCGTTTCGGACTTATGGCAACTCTAAGGCAAACCTATCACAGGTTTTTTTTGGCAAAATTTGTTCAGAAGGAGTTTGCCTTCCTCTTCCTCTGAGGCTGAGAGAGTGTGACTTGCCCAAGGTCACCCAGTGCGTTTCCATAGCCAAGCGAGGATTTAAACTCTGGTCTCCAAAGTCATGGTCCAACACTCAACTACATCATGCTGGCTCTCCAATGACATTCTTCCCTGTCCCTCAAAGTAGTGATTAGTATGATTGCTACTTTATTTTCTTCTGTATCATTATCCATTACTTTTTCTTGTTACTCTGTCCAGGCAAAATATGCTTTCATAGGCCATTTTGAGGGATGGGGAGGTTTTAACATCACTCTTCAAACCTCCCAGGCAATCCTGATTTTGAAAATGTGTGTTTGTGTGTGTGTGTGTGTGTGAGAGAGAGAGAGAGAGAGAGAGAGAGAGAGAGAGATAATAATCTGCATCCATTTGTGCTCCATAAGTGTTCCTCAGAGTGACCCACCATCCTGAAGAGTGTCCCACCCAGGTCTATGATACAAGGACATTAAGGAGCACCCATTGGAATACTTCCAATGCAAAATGGAAGTACAAGAATCATGGGTTACATTCCTACACTGACCCAGATATTTCCTGCACCAGTTAGTAGTCTTGTGATGATGCCTGGAGAAAGATGGACAAATAATGCCAAAGCATGTTGTTGTTGTTGTTGTTGTTGTTGTTGTTTGCTGCATCACATTTAGGAAAACCTAGAGAGCTACGTTTGCTTATGCTAGGGCAGGATTTATGACATGATGAAGCTTTCATGTCAGGATTTATGACATGATGAAGCTGGGGCTGGGGGGTTGACTTCTGTAACATACAGTTACTCACAGACACATGTTTACACAAACATTTTCCAGCCTATGGCATTCTCCTTACCTCCTTTGTCCAGCCTCCACTAGTAAAACTAACAGCAGCTCAGTATAAATAAAAGGCAATGATATTAACTTAAGAAGTACTTGGGAAAACCTGCTTCATGAGTACATCCATGTTTAAACGATCTCTCAATTCAATCATTTCTGAATGCAGCAACTTAAACTGGAGCTGACTCCCTAGTAAAAATGAATACTGGTTCAGCCTTCTTTGGAAGCAGATGCCACTGAGCTCTGATTAATATGTTTATGAATCACACGTTTTGCCTTAGAGGCATCTAGAGCAATATACAATAATATTTTTTCAGCTTTATACTGTAAAACAGCCATGAATACAATGAAGTCAAGAAAATGAAAACCAAGATGAGGATCATCATCTTCATCTGCATCTTCAGAATGACACAGTGTTTGGTCATTAGTAGGATGTGACTTCCAGTATAGTGTAGTGCCAGGGTGGGAATCATTTGCTTCCCCAAATGTTAGAAAACTGCAACACCCATCATTTCTCACTATTGGCTACGCTGGCTAGGGCTGCTGGGAATTGTTGTCCAACAATATTTGAAGGGCAGCTTGTAAAGCATTGATCATTGGGCTAATACTGCTGGGGAGAGCCAGGCTGACACTACTTTAACTGCCATGCCTTAATGCTATATAATTATTCGATTTGTAGTTTTGTGAGATATTTAGCCTTCTCTGTCAGAGAGTGCTGGTGCCCCATCAAACTACAAATCTTAGGATTCCATAGCATGGAGCCATGGCAATTAAAGCAGTATCAAACTGCATTATTTCTGCAGTGCAGATTTGGCTCCAGTTTCCAATCACTCACCATCTGTGAATTTGATCCTAAGTTAGTCACTAGCTCTCAGCCCAACCTACCTCACAGCATTCTTGTGAAGATAAAGTATGGGAGGATCATTCAAGCTAGCTTGAATTTAACGAGAGTGAGAATGCCCTGCTGAGTCTATAATTCTTGTAGCTTGTGAAATTTGCACAGGAATGCACTCTTGGTAGAACTTCTGATCCAGAGCTTGAAAAAGTTACTTTTTTTGGACTACAGCTCTGAGATTCTCCCACCTAGCCATAGGTGAAGGATTCTGACTTGTAGTCCAAAAAGTAACTTACCCAAGCTCTGTTAAGTTGCTCTTGCTTACAGCAATCAGGTGCATTTGTGTTGTTTTAGAATCATATCTCAAATTCCACATGTTAAGCAGAGATCAATCTCAGATTTTACCATATAATTTTGTTGACCAATTATTATTAAAAGCAAAGCCCTATATGTCCTTAAAGACAATGGTTTAACTGGAGAGAGGCAGTTTCGAAGCCAATGCAGCATCATTTGTGTCACTGTTCAATTTGTGTCACTGTTCAACACTTCCTTTCCATAGATTTCAGTTTGAGAGACTGACTTGCTATGACCAAAGTATAAATAAAAAAGGTACACAATAAAAGGTACATAGGTCCTGTATCGCAGACCTGCCTTTCATCCTCTCATCTCACAGTGCTCTCTTTAACGATACCTAAACAAATACCTTTGCAATGATCTTCTTCCAACAAACTCTCCAGCCTTACCTCTATCACCCTGGGGTAAACATTGAAGGTCAACTAATTTAGCAGAGTGAAGTTTAATTTTCTGAAGGAGAGGATTATTAATTTGTTCAGGTTCCTTCTGTTGATCTTTGAAATTTTCTGTGCATTTGTTTGGCTCAGATGGATATCGAAGGAGCTTTGCATTCAGAAACTGCTGCATTTGTATCAAAGAGTGCCTTCATCCTCCCCAGCTTCTTCTTGTTTTAAATACTGTCTTTAGGTTCTCAGAATAACACTGTGTACAGTATGTCTTGTTCACAACAACTAAGGCTGCTGGCTAGTAATGACAAGGTCAATTTGCAGCCCTTTTATTTGCATTAAAAGGGGTTGTTTGTGTTATGCTAGTTTTTTAGCCATGTGACAAAATATGTGAGTGTCTTGCAGCAAACCAAAGATGCTTTATTCAAAACTGAGGTGAAAGGGTGAAAAGTCATGTCATGACATTTCTTGAAGGGGCAGGGGCAGATCAGAGATTAACTGTGCAATCTTGTAATGTCTAATCAGAAGAAAAAACAATTTAATTCACTGAGGCCTGCTCACAAGTAAATGTGCTAAAGAATCAGGGAAATGAATCAGTGAAACAAGTGGGGAAGGCT
This sequence comes from Phrynosoma blainvillii, assembly GCA_026167975.1. Lineage (NCBI taxonomy): Eukaryota > Metazoa > Chordata > Lepidosauria > Squamata > Phrynosomatidae > Phrynosoma > Phrynosoma blainvillii. The sequence goes on along the minus strand of JANUYF010000001.1, from coordinate 255,516,931 downwards.
TTCATGAAACTATTTATCCTTGAATTATTGGGTCCACTTTTAAAAAAAAGCATATTACTATTTATTGCCAGTTCTACTCATTGTACAAATTAACAACCATACCCATGGGGACATTTAATTTATTCCTGAAATTAAGGGGAAAGGAATAATATTATCATAATATCAAACATCAAATCACATTTAAACAATGCATTAGCATTCAGTTACTTAAGAAATGGGTTTTGATGGAATACGGTTGGCTAGAAATACAACTGAAGCGCTACTATGCTTAAAAGTACCATCTGATCCCAATTATCTTAAGCATATTTAATTAACAGAGGCAGAGGCATCACCTATATGAGCACAGAGATCACAGAAGATAAATTTCCAAATGTACTCAGGCTATATAGAGCTGCAACAAAATATTGCAATAGAGATTGCTGCTGTCCAATGCCCTCTTTCAGGATACTGCATTCTGCTACCATCTTTCCAGGAGTTGGTCACAGGATGACTAGATATCCTCAGCACAAAGAAGGACAAGACATCACAAAATGTATGACATTCAAGAAAAAAATATGGGGCATTCCAAACTAAAAGCTAAAAACACTACATATAAATTGATTTCATATGGTTTATTTACAGCTATATTGCACATACTGTATTATGTACCCAATTGTATTTTTTACCTTCCTTAAGATGTTGGTTTGCAATATACTTACAGAACTCGGAGCAAGACAAATGCAATGCTGAAAATTGTACTTCACTAGCAACAAACCCTTGACTGCATCTACATTTAAATTATTCTTTCATTTGTCTATTTGTCGCTAAAATGAGTACCCAGCTTGTTGGGGAAAATTAGCTTACAGTTGTAAACCGCTTAGAGATTGCTTAGTGTGGTATGAATTGGTATATAAATGAAACTGCTAATGCAGTTGCTATTGGGCTGAAATTAAGGAGGGAAAACCTTTCAATATTTTCATTGTGTCCTCAAGCAGCCCTTTGCCTAACACGCCTGCTTTCCTTTTCCCCTGGGAGAAACAAACGGGCTACGAGTGCTGGGTGCAAGTTTTGTCTGCTGCTGATCCTAGGGGAAAATATCTTTAGAATGATCCATCCTATCCCTCTATTTGCAGCGAGAACAGGCTGTCAAGTAAACCAATTTCCCAAAAGGGAACAGCAAGCATGGTGGTAGAATTCAAAGATACCATAGTTTAGTCTGTAGAATCAGTATGTAGAGAGATCTTGTAGCACCTTTGAGACTAACTGAAAGAAAGAAGTTGGCAGCATGCACTTTCATAGACTTAAGTCTACTTCCTCAGATGCATTTGGTGGAGTGGTAAGCCAGATTTCACTGTATAATTTGAGGCTTGAGGAAGTCATACTCTCTCAGCCTCAGAAGAAGGCAATGGCAAAGCTCCTCTGAAGAAATCTTGCCATTCTATCAAGAAAACCCCGTGATAGGTTCACCTTAGTGTTGCCATAAGTCAGAAATGACTTGAAGGCACACAGCAACAACAAACTCTATTACATTCAGATTCTCTGTTCTTGTTCTGCTGCATGTACTGAACAGAGACGCTCATAACCAAGTGAAACATCCAAGCACTTTGCCCAAACACATTTCAGTACCCATTCAATGTTAACATTAACTGGCATACAATAAATCAATGGTTTGGGCAGGTCTATCACTAGTGTGCCAACACTGATTACAAGTAATAAGCCAGCATTTGGTTTAGTGGACCTGGAAGTCTTATGAGGTTTAAGGGCCTGAACTCCCCTGGCCAGCATCCCATATAAAGTAGATCCTGCAGTAACCTTCTGAGATGAATAATAAGCATACAGAGGTATCTCTGCCAAAGATATAGCTCCTATTCACACAGCAGGGTGTTAGAGTCCTGTATCTGTGGTCTAGCAGATACAAGAGTTACTGGACATAGAAAAGGTTTCTGGCCTTTCATCCTTTTTAAAATTCAAAATATGCCTCCCCTGTTAGAATGAGTTGTGAACCAAGTCCTAGCTGTACAGCAATAATATCATGGAGTACATTATTCTCTCCAGCAAAAAACTGAAGCAGGGTGAAACAAGCTTTAAATAAGTAACTCCAGTCTCCTGACCACCTCTCCCCAGATAATTTGCTCCCTGCCTGGTGACTCTAAAACAGAATAAAAACAAGAGTAATTTACTCATAATGGTTATGTAACTCAGAATTATCTTCCAAGGGTGTGGTTTATGCAAATACACCAATAGCTGGCACTTTTTAATAACAGCATTAAGGAAGCAAATATTTTCAGAAAGTGTCAAGCCAGGGGAAAAGTTTTGTTTGGGAGGAATCAATTATTTTTTACCTAATTTCCATCAGAAATGTATCTCTTTATTGCCTCACATGTTAGGATTCAGTGTCTCTAAATATCCTGGCCAGAACTGCAATACACAGAATATTATTTCAAGCCTACTTTTTTTCAGGAACAGTTGACCAGTGCCCCATTTGCTGAATGGCATAATGCAGCCAAGCTTTCTAGATTGACTCTGCCCACTGCAGCTGAATACTCAAGCCTTCAAAAACTGAATACAACACAAAATAGCAATATCTTTCTGTCAACTTCCAGAAGCCCCAAGAGCTCTAGAAAAGTTACTTTTTATACTATAACTTCCAGAACCCCCAGACAATATGGCTCGTGCACTGGATGCATAGACTAGCAGTTTTTAATTCTGAAACAGGAAGAGATTTGAGAAGAGAAATAGTTAAGAGGATGTAAGCAAAAGGGAAAAGAGAGATGAGATATATAATAGCCAGGAATTTAGTGTCCAGATCGAGAGAAGTAATAATCCACTCTATTCTGCTTTGGTCAGACTTCACTTGGAATGCCATGTCCAGTTTGGGGCACCACAGTTCAAGAACAATATTGACAAGCTGGAATGTGTCCAGAAGGCAACCATTTTGGTAAAATGTCTGGAAACCAAGCCCTATGAGGAATGGCTTAGGGAGCTTGGTTGTTTAGTTTGGAGAAAAGAGGGCTGAGAGATGACATGGTAGCTATCTTTAAATATCTGAAGGGATGTTATATGAGAAGAGTGTGTTTTCTGCTGCTTCAGAGATTAGAATGCAAACCAATGGATTCAAATTACAAGAAAAGAGATTAACATTAGGACAAACTTTTTAAATATAAGAACAGTGGAATAGACTGTTTGGGAGGTTAGTGGACTTTCCTTCTCTGGAGGTTTTAACAGAGAGTGGACGACTATCTTTGGGGATGCTATAGCTTTATATTTCTGTATTGCAGGAGTTTGGATCAAATGCCCCTTGTGGTCCCTTCCAATTGTATGATTCTACTGGATGGAGCTTGTGTGGTGGAGGAAAGAAGGATAATGCATAGGTTCACATCCAGAATTTCCTGATTCTTCTTGTAAACTGTAGAAAAGCCCTGTGCTAATGTGTATTAGGAAGACAATATTAAATCATTGTCATCATGTTTATTTGAATGCTGCTTTTCCAATTGAAAGCCATGCTCAGCGTGGCATACAGCAACATTACATCATCAAGAACATTTTTCAAACAGCTCAATAAAACTTACAACCCAAGATGTAAACAACAGTACAAATGGGCCATATACCTCACAATAATGAATATACACTATGATTAAAGAATCATAAAACCTAAAACCTAACTGGGAAACCTTAAAAAAGAAAGGAAGGAATGCAAACATGAAGAAAAGCAATATATTTTATTCCAAACTAATGTTGCCTCATCTTTAAACCCTAAGGTGACTCCATCCTTATGCTCTCTAGGGACCTTTGGTTGAAGCTATAGCCTTTGTACAGGTAGTCAGGGTTCAAGTGGATGTGGAAGTGAGCAAAGTCTTATAGCATTCACATACCCTCCAAAATTTTACACATCAAAATTGGGACACATCTAGAGAAGCAACATTAGATTGTGGTCAAAATGGTATGGCCAGGCAACAGAAGGAGGTATTTATTAATGAGAAAAAACACACAGAATAGAGAAATTTTAGAACTTATGTACTGATTTTAGGAAAGTCGGGGGGAAAACCAAATCGAAAAATACAATACTCTGTGTTCATGGATGTATGAGCACAACATAATTAACATTAAATATCACATTATATGATAATTCTAAATTTTAATAATTTAGAATCTAAATAATTCTTTCATAGCTCCCCTCCCCATTCCCAATCTTCTTCGGATTTCTTGACTTCAGTCACCACTCCAACCTATATTTAATCCTAGGTACAGGAATTCTTTCACTATTTTGATTTCCTTGTTGTCTAGATTGAGTTACAATTCATTTCCTGTGGCACTGTGCAACTCTGGCACACACACACACAAGATTAGAAAATCAAAAGGAAGGGATGAGGAAAACCAATAAAATTAATCCTTAAAAAAAGGTTTATGCAAATCTCAAAAATAAAAATCAGAACTGAAGGGAGAAGAAAAATAATCAAATCGGGAAAGCTTCTCTGAAATACTGTCTTGTAGGAAAATTAAAAGGGGGGTTGTTGTTGTGCCCCCAGCTAAGAGAGATTGAGATAGCACTTGGTGCACAGTTCTAGGGATGCTGTAATTCAAAGGAAAGCCTCTCTTAACTGGCAGTGCTCTTCTCTTCCTCTGCTTTTTACAAGGTATGTTTATTCGTTTTGCTTTCTCAAGAAATTTGGAATCACAAAACGGGATATTCTGTTCCAAGGCTGGGAGAGGCAGCAGCAGTTTGGGTTTGCCTGAATGTACTGGGAAAGCTAAGACTCTGCCCACTCTTCTCCTTTCTCTCCTGCTGAGCTGAGTGTACAGTATTTTGGAATTTGAACAGAGTTTTCAGTAATTGAAGCAATCTAACTTGGAATGGGTAGAGTAGCAGTAGGAGAGAGAAACAGACATTTTAAAATCAGCTGAGAAAGGGAGGTGAGGATTAACTACGGCCATTCCTGCCGAACTGAGACAGCTGGATGGCATAGATCAGGGGTAGGCAACCTTTCCTCTAAGGGCCGAGGGACTTCAGCTCCCAGAATCCCAGGAGCTATTGGCCAACATAGGACTACTGGCCAACATGGCTGAGGCTTCTGGGAGCTGAAGTCCCTCGGCCCTTAAAGGGGAAAGGTTGCCTACCCCGGCATAGATTCACAGCCTTCTGGTCTCCATCTTAAAAATAAGATTTCACACCATACATAGTATCTTGCTGTAAAGGGATATAGTACAAAGAAGTGAAGAAGCAAAGTTTCAGGACATAGCCAATATGATGCGGTTTATATCAAGTAAATTGGCAATACTACTTTTATTTAATTGTTTAAGGGATTTATATCCTGCCTTTCTCCCAAAATGGGATTCAAGGCAGCTATGAACTACAAGTTGTTTGTTTTTTTAAAACACACACACAACCAAACATTGAGAGTAGAATCATGAGTATGTTTACTGTAGGAAAGAGAGAACACAATATTTTTTTGGGAGGGGATGCTAGTTGGAAAAGTATGCCTAACGTGCTCTTTGACTCATTTTCACACCTGTGTTATGGCTGAAATCCTACGGTATATGCCTTGGAGTAAGTCCCAGTGGAGTAAATAGGATTGCTTCTAAGTAGACATGCCTAGAGTTACAGTATAAGTTTAAATATTCTTTATCTTCTTTTGTTCCTCTGTTTATATCTCCAGTATTTGGCTTTTAACCAAAGGTATCTCAGTCTATTGCTTGCTCAATAACACAAAACATCAATAGGCCAGAGGAACGCTTCCAGAAGGAGACATAAGACCTTGAAATGTTTCCAAAACATCAGCATGACTGAATTTGCCCATTTTTCCTTATACACTGCTCTGTACCGCTTCTCACAGAATTTATTTTAAAGAATGTATAATGGGCACTACTTCCTGATGACAAGGAGGCCCTTCAGTATCAAAAAATCATTGATTTATATCTCCTAAATCTTCTCAGATGGTTTCACTTTCACTTTCTTTTAATCTGACAGCATTCATTTAATAACTTTCATTGGCAATTATGTGATAGTTGACATCTTATGAAAACACAGTGTGAAGCCTGCTAAAATCAACATGGCATCCAAATTGGAATACTGGCAGGAAAGTTTTAAATTCCAAATGTGAATACAAGAGTTCAATGAAAAATATTTAATAAACATTCTCTTCCTCTCTAGATTCCAGTCTTAGGCGTAGTTCAGGGATGGGTAGAAAGCAGACCGCAGTGAAATGGAAGATCTCTAAGTCATTTCATAGAATCATAGAATCATAAAGTTGGAAGGGACCACAAGGGCTATCCAGTCCAACCCCCTGCCATGCAGGAACAAACAATCAAAGCATCACTGACAGATGACCATCCAGCCTCTGTTTAAAAACCTCCAAGTAGATTTTGCAGTAGATTGGCTTGGGTCTCCTGGCAACAACATGGAGATTTTCCCCTTTTCTACACCAGATTTTTAGATTCCTTGCTCTAAAGCTCCTTGGATGTTGAGTTTCCCTTGTGTGCACATGGCTCATTGAGTATTGAGTAGGTGACTGAGCCCACCTTGTCCACTAACTGGCACCTGCTTCCACATGTCCCAATTTCATAGAATCATAGGGTTAGAAAGGACCACAGGGGCCAACTCATCCAATCAGTGCCATGTAGGCACACTATCACAGCATTCCTGAGAGACAGTTATCCAATTTCTGCTTAAAGATCTTCAAGGGAGGAAGGAAGGAGAATCTATCATTATCTAGGCAGTATATTCCACTGTGGAACAGCTCTTACTGTCAGGAACTTTTTCCTAGTGTTTAGGCAGCATCTTCCTATTATTTAAAGGTAAAGGTAAAGGTAGCCCCTTGACATGAATGTCTAGTAGTAACCAGCTGTAGGGGTCGGTGCTCATCTCTGCCGAAGAGTCAGTGTTGTCTGAGGACTACTATGGTGGTCATGTGGCCAGCATGACTGCACCAAATGCAAGTTACCTTCCCACTGAAAAGTGGTACCTATTTATCTACATGCATTTGTATGCTTTTGAACTGCAAGGCTGGCGGAAGCTGGGACTAGTGACAGGAGCTCACCCCATCATGCAGCACCTGGGCCTCGAACTGCTGATATTCTGATCATCAGAACTGGTGTCTTAACCACTAAGCCATTGCATCCCTCGTTAATTATTAGTCCCCAATTTACCATGTTGCATTTGATGCCCATTGGTGAACCTAGTAGAAGAGAGTCCAATTTAAAAAAGCAAACCAAAACATGTAGATCACACAAACCTGACATTTGCCTTTGCCTGCCATATTGAGTCTTAACCAAATTGGATATCTTTCCCAAACTGGTTCAACCTTTCTGTAGATACCTGGGGGCTGCACTTGCACTAGACTACCCACCCACAGGACTTACAATTGCACAATGTGCTCTGTGCCCAACTTACATTGCTGAACATAGGGAAACGTCTGACCAAAGAACTGGTTGGATTAGGGAAAGACTGGGGAACCTGTGGGCCTCTAGATTGGCTCCAGTTTCTATCAGCCCCAGGCAGACCAGCTAGTAATGGGATTTGGAGACTTCCAACATCTGGGGGCACAGGTTTCTCACCCGTGGTCTAGGGCACTGGTGGTGAACCTCTGCCATGCATGCCAGAGGTGGCACTCAGAGCCCTCTCAGTAGGCACATGCAGTCGCCCCTATACAGAGTTTTCCAGAGTTCGTTCCTAGAAAGCCAGAGGGAAGCGGCACTTTGTGATAAATAAGTGGGTTTTGGGTTGCAGTTTGGGCATTTGGTCTCTAAAAGGTTTGCCATCACTGGCCTAGGGACTCTTGTAGCAAATAATTGCATGCAGATAATCTGGTAAGATGGAAAGGAATGAAGGGAGATAGAAACTTTGAAATGTGCAGCTCTTAACACTGGTGTTGGCTGGTGAGTGTGGGGCAGAAATGTGACCCACAGATAATGGTGGAATGTTAGATCCTAAATATGGTGAGGAAGTTTTGGGCAAGGAAGAATACAAGTCTAAAGGAGCCTTCCTTTGTAACACAGCTGCTCCATTTTGTATTAACATTTGACCTGAGGGTTCAGTAGTCTTAATAAGTATATGCCATGTATGCTCCACCTCTTTCAGTACAGTAGTTTTGTTCTGAACTGAGGAATGCAGGAATAAAAATAGTACAGCTTAACATTTCCTAAGCTGATGTGCCTAAAAGAAAAATGGCCCATTTACTTAACCTATTCATCAATAAAACACAGATCATTTTAAAGGTGGCTTTAGTTTAAAGCAACTGCACTTCTTACAGAGTAAGCCGGTGTGTTCTTTCTCTCCCTTTCTTGGTCTCTTTCCCTTTCTCTGCACAGAACTTCAACTGCTTAGAATCCTGACCAAGATAATAATGCTGTCTTTCAAGTATGTGCAGTTCATGTAATTATAATGTAAAGGAAGTCTTCTTTTAAAAAAGAACAAAAGAACGGTACTGTACCATTGTACTGTAAGCTGTTCTGAGTCCAAGTTTTGAGGGAAAAGTAGAATAATAATAATAATAACGATAATAATAATACAAAACACATCTACCCTAAATTTCCCCCCCCTTATTTCTGGAAGAATATATTTACATTGTTTTGAAAGAATTATTAATTTCACCATCAGTACAAGGTACTACAAATGCAAGAAGATAAACAGGTATCACTTCAGTGGGAAAGTAAACAGTGTTCTGTGCAATCATGCTGGCCTCATGATCACAGAGTAGTCTCTGGCAACGCTGGCTCTTTGTCATAGGGCCTTATCAAACGCTGGCCAGGAAGCGAAAAATAAGCGAAGGCTAACCGAAGCGGCTAACCTCCGCGGTCTTTCCATGGCCTTTCCGTGGCCTTTCCGTGGCCATTCTGGAGGAGGCAGAGGCGGCGGCGGCGGGGGTTCCCTCCCGCACCTCGCCCTCCCTCCGACACTTGCCAGGCCTCCAGCCAGCCAAGACACTGGCTGAGAGGTGGCTCTGGCCGTGGAGGAGGTGGCGGCGGAGGCTCCCTCCCGCACCTCGCCCTCCCTCCGACACTTGCCAGGCCTCCAGCCAGCCAAGACACTGGCTGAGAGGCGGCTCTGGCCGCGGAGGAGGCGGCGGCGGAGGCTCCCTTCTGCACCTCGCCCTCCCTCCGACACTTGCCAGGCCTCCAGCCAGCCCAAAGCACCGGCTGAGAGGCGGCTCTGGCCGTGGAGGAGGCAGAGGCGGCGGCTCCCTTCTGCACCTCGTCCTCCTCCCAGCTGTACTTCCCCAAAAAACCGAATGTCAAAAGATCCCCTGTGACTTCGGTTCAGGGGGAGAAAAAACGTTTTAGCTTTGGATTGCCTTCAGATATTGTGTGGACACAAGGAAAGGAAAAACGTTTTAGCTTTGGATTGCCTTTGGATATGTGTGGACACAAGGTAAGGAAAAACGTTTTAGCTTTGGATTGCCTTTGGATATCTTCTGCTTGGGACCCCGTATGATAAGGTCCTTAGTAACAGAGATGAGCACTGCCCTCTAGGGTCGGACACAACTTGACAACCTTGTTAACAGAGAATACCTTTACCTTTGTGAGGTATTTAGAAGTAGGATCAGCAATAAAATGTTGCACTATGCGATATTTCTCTGCAGATTTCCATGCCCTTCAAAATTACTACACTTCTTCCCCCCCCCCCCCCAAAAGGCTCTGCAATTCTCCAGTTCCCTCTAGCCCCCATAAAATATTGCCCGTCTCTCTTCTGTGTGGCTGCATAAGGATCCGCACCTGCAGAATTTCATAGGATAATGCTTTGAGTCGAAGTGGCAACACAAGAGAAAGAATGCTCAATGACCCAACAGCAGTATTGTTCACTCTGTTATTGGCTGAGGTATTTCCCTGTTAGTTTTAATAATATTTCATGCCGTTCCATGCACAAGTGTGGCCCTTTGTGGCTCTAGCAATTAATTGGGACTGTTTCAGTAAAGACTCAAAACACTTCAATGTGAAGTAAAACTGGGCCACAACCTTTGGCAATTATGGCTTAAAAGTTGGCTTGGCATGTGTACCATTCTCACTGCCACTGAGGGGTCATTCACACTAGTGTTTTGCGCCAGGTAGATCCAATATGCATTCCTTCATGCAATACTGAATCTGACCTGATGTGAAGTTCACACTATGTTTACCCTGATCAAATCTATCCGGTGCAATATAACCCACTGAAAATTCACAATAATGAAAGTACCGATTTAAAATGGATCCTCCCTATCGATCGCATTCAATCATTTTTTGGGTATTTTTTTTGTTCTGTCAGTCAAATGATGTGCATCTACGTCACTTCACTTCTGTTGTCATCATTGGTGATGTCACTTTGCATCCAGGGGGAGTGAGGAATTAACACTTGGAGGACCTGTCCTCCATTTTGGCCTTCTGCCCAGGAATAATGTCCAAAATGTCCTCCATTTTGAGCAGGACTAAGAAGTACACATTCTATATTTATATGAGCTTTTACATGTTTTTCATTTCCCTTGCATGTCCTCCATTTTGTGGTGCCTCGTCTCCCTGCCCCCCAGCGGGGATGACAGTCTGGTCACTTTGGGATGAGGAGAGGGTGACCATTGCTTTCTCCTTTCCCAAGACCTATCCTCCATTTCATCCTCCTGTCTAGGAAAAATATCCAAATGCCCTTCCTTTGGAGCCTGACTGAGAAGCATGCATTTTACCCCACAGAGCTGGCAATGGTGGGAGCATCAGATCTCCTCCAAGCCCCTGCCAGGGATGGGGGACACCAAGGCTGGCTGGTGAAGGCTCCTCCATCCCTCCCTCTTCCCTCTTTTCTCCTACCTCCTCTTTCCCCCATCCCTCCCTCTACCCACCCACTCCTTCTTGCAATGGCATCGCTGAGGAACACAAAAACAGAATGAATCACCCTCAATGTGGAAGCCATGCAAACAAAATGGATCACACACACTGTCAATTTTTTATTTTTTATTTTTAAAAAGACATGTTCCCAGAAGAGCTTCCTTCCCCGGTTTTGGCGGTCCAAACATCTGGCAATGGAATCGCAGGGGGAAAAGAGCAGAAAAGGAAAACAGCCGAGGAGTTGTTTAAAGGGCACACCAGTGGGAAATTTGAAAACACTCAGAGATGGCAACTAGGCATGAGCACAAAAATGGCACTTGCCATGGAATAGGCATGTTTGGCCCCTCTGCCCACCCTCTGCTCTTTGATCCCTCCCTTCAGGAAGCCCCGAACCTGATTGGGAGCAAGTTCACAGTGGTGGCACCCTGAAAAAGCCTGGTGTTTTGCACAAAACATGGGGGGGGGGAAGTCATTTCCGAAAAACCTGAGTTAAGGGGCATTTGGGTTGGAAAATTTGGGTTGGAAAAACACGATTCCAGTGTGAATGACCCATGTTTAAACCGGTTTGCAAACTGATTCAAGTGTGAATGACCTCTTTTAAACTGGTTTGCAACCTGTGTTATAAGGTAGTGTGAATGACCCCTCAGTTCTTGGTGAGCCCCTCTTTCTCGTTGCTCTCCTTGATGTCAGAGAACCAAGAGCTCACATTTGGGAAGAGAGAGGCTGCAAAAATCCCATTTACTTCAACAGGATTTAACCAACTTAACTGTGCCCAGGATTACTGTTTTAGCCTATGAGTGCATTATTTACTGCACTGTTTTACTGTATATTGCTTCTGCTCTATACTCCTTTGGTACCATCCCTTGTGTACATTCAGGTCACTACAATTTATATAATGCTTAGTCCAGTGTTAAATTTTCACAGTTTGGGATGTGTCCAGTGTGCTTTTATAGAGAAAACAACCCTAGCAATAAATCAGACATCCACAGTGCAAGAAAGGGGTTAATTATGAGTTCTAGATTATAATAATTTATTCCCTGAATTAATCCTATTTGTAATGAGGCTTATCTTTTTTATTTACCCAGGGCTATTAATTACCAAAATATTTCCAACGTTTATGAATTCATATTTTCATGTTTGCACTAACAAGAGATCCAAAAAAGAATAACCTTTAATGAGGCTTGCATTGTTATTTGCCCAGCTATCAATTATATAAATGTTCTGTTTATAAGTTTACAAACCCATATGCCTTATGTTAAAGGAAAAGTAATACAATTGATTTAGGCTACAGTTATATGCACATTTGGCCAGGTGATAGCTACATGGAACTCTGCGGATATTACTTCTCAGTAGACATACACAGAATTACACTGTTTAGCTGTAAGAGACATCTTCCTTACATGTCAAGCTGTTTGATTTTTATGTTGCTACAGCATGAATTTACCTTTCTTGAACAATAAAATAAAAAGAATTTAAGTTAACAGGATTATTAGTTTGGCAGCTTTCCTTCTAATACAGTATTTTACTTTCAATCCTCCAGCTTTAACCACATTTGCTTTTTTAAAGTTTTTATTTAAGCTTGTCCAAGCTTTTGATATTCAGGCCCATTTATATTTCTCCTTCAGCCTAATCAAGAAATATTAAAATGTGGAGACTTGGAATTGTAATTCAGATTTCATTTTAAACTGCTTATCTCTGGTTGCCTTCTGATTAAACATAATTTTGGGGAAATCAAAATGTCACATTATCTTTACAGCCAAGCTTCTGATCAACAGTATTTTTATAAGAAAGGCTCTTGGAGGTTTACTGCAAAGAGGGTTCCCCTTAGTGGCAGCTCAATGAATTGCAAGGCTGGCAGGATCTTGAAATTCACGAGGATGGAATACAATTCAGACCAGCTACTGGCTGCCTTGGCTTCATAGGCCCCATTGCTGGAACACATTCCCTGCATCTCAAATGAAAGGCATATGCTTATAAGGATGTAATCTGGTGCATACTGAAAACTCACTGCTGATATATTGCCTGTGTTCCTTTCTATTTTGCAGTTAAACACACAATGTAAATAGAGTCAGCCCTTGATATCCATGAATTCAAGCATCCATGGCTTGAAAATAGTCAAACAAACAAACATATACATCCCCAAAAGTAAACCTTGACTTTTGCCATTTTATATAAGAGACACCATTTTACTGTGCCATCTTATTTGATGGGACTTGAACATATGCTGGTTTTGGTATCCACTAAGGATCCTGGGGTGGCTTTCATACTAAGAAAAGATGTGCCATAGAATACAAGGTAAAATCAGTCTGAATCATTTCAGTAAGGCTCCATGGTAAACCTATGAATATCACCATAATTTAAGTATATGCACCAACCACAGAGGCAGAACAGGAAGAAATTGATAGATTCTATGAAGGAGTACAGGAAGAAATAGAAGCACACCAACACAGGATGTCAAGCTGATCATTGGAGATTAGAACGCAAAAGTTGGAAGCAAAGAAGAATCAAAAATAGTAAGAAGATTTGGATTAGGCAAAAGAAACAAAGAAGGTGACCATCTGATAGATTTTTGTGAATCCAATAACCTATTCATTGCAAACACATTTTTCATACAACCAGAAAGAAGGCTATACACATGGATATCAGCAGATGGTCAACACAAAAATCAAATAGATTATATAACTGGAAGTAAAAGATGGTGCAACTCTATATTGGTAGCCAAGACTAGACCAGGTGCTAACTGTGGCACAGATCACAAATTACTCATGTCAACAATAAAAGTAAGACTGAAGAAGAAAAAAACCCAGTAATTATACCAAAATATGATCTAAATAATATCTCAACAGAATTTACTGACAGTATAAGAAACAGATTTGCACTACTAAGCATAATAGACTGAGAACCAGAGGAACTATGATCTGAAGCCAGGGACATAATAAAAGAAGAATGCAGACAGACACTTTCAATTAAACAAAAACAAAAAACAAAAAGAGAGAGAGAGAGAGAGAGAAAATCATGGATGACAGAAAAAAACACTACAAACAATAAAGAAGAGAAGAGAAGAAAAAAAAAGGAGATAGGAACACACTAAGAATTATGAATGCAACAGTACAATGGCTTGTGCAGAAAAATAAAGAAAATTACGACAATGACCAATGCAGAGAAATAGAAGACAAGAACCAAGAGGGAAGAACAAGAGATATTTCACAAGATCTGGAATGACTGGGACACTCTATGAACATAATTCAAGACCAGGAAGGAAAAAAAGACATTGGATGCAATATACAGAAGAATTATATAAAAGAGATGACAAAATGAAGGACACATGGAACAAAGAGACATATGAAGATGAACTCCAAATTCTAAAAAATGAGGTGGGAACTGCAATAAGAAAAATAGCAAAAAATAAATCACCAGGAACAGATGGTATTCCAATTGAACTGCTGCAATTCACATTGACAGAGTCAATTCTAGTGCTAACAACATATGTCAACAGAAATGGAAAATAAAACAATGGCCAACAGATTGGAAGCGATCAATATACATCCCCATCCACAAAAAGGGAGACACAAGAGACTGCAGCAACTATAGGACCATAGCACTGATCTCCCATGCAAGCAAAATCATGCTCAAAATTCTCAAAATAGATTCTAGCCACACATGGAGAAAGAAATCCCAGAGGTTCAAGCAGGGTTCAGGAAAGGAAGAGACACCAGGGATCACACTGCAAATATACGATGGCTAATGGAGCATAGCAAGGAGTTCCAAAAGAAAATCAGCATATGCTTTATAGACCATAGCAAAGCCTTTGACTGCATAGATCATGAAAGGCCATGGAATGCCCTTAAAGGCATGGGAGTGCCAACACATCTGATAGTCCTGATGAGGAATCTGTACTCAGGACAAGAGGCTACTGTCAGAACAGAACACGGAGAAACAGAATGGTTCCCAATTGGCAAAGGAGTCAGACAAGGCTGCATCCTTTCACCCTATCTCTTCAACTTTATGCAGAACATATTATAAGAAAAACAGGCTTGGCCACAGAAGAAGGAGGAGTGAAAACAAGAGGAAGGAATATCAACAATCATAGATATGCAGATGACACCTCACAGACCTGGAACACCTACTAAGGAAGATCAAAGAAGAAAGTGCAAAGGGAAGCTTAATGTTGAACACAGAAAATAAAAATAACGGCCTCTGAGGACCTTCACAAATTCAACCTAGACAATTATGAAATAGAAATAGTAAAATAATTCCATACCTTGGATCAAATATTGATAGAAATGGGGACTGCAGTCAGGAAATCAGAAGAAGATTAAGAATGAGGAGGGTGTCTATGAAAGAACCAGAAAAGATCCTAAAATGCAAGGATATACAACTGAGTACAAACGTTAGAATCATACAAGCCATCATATTCCCTATTACCATGTATGGATGTGAGAGCTGGACAGTTAAGAAAGATGATAGGAAGTAAATCAATTCATTTGAGATGTGGTGCTGGAGAAGAGTGCCGAGGATCCCATGGACAGCCAAAAGACAAACAAATGGATCCTAGAGCAGAAGCTGGAATCCTCTCTGGAAGCCAGGATGACCAAACTGAGATTGTGGTACTTCAGACACATCATGAGAAGGGAGGACTCACTGGAAAAGACAGTAATGCTGGGAAAGGTGGAGGGAAGTAGGAAGAGAGGAAGGCCACATGCCAGATGGATGGACTCTATTAAGGAGGTCATGGGTATTAAGAGGTTGTAGGAATTAAGCAGAGAAGTATAGGACAGAGGGTCTGGGAAATGTTTCATCCATAGGGTCGCCATGAGTCAAGATCGACTCAAGGGCAGTTAACAACAACAACAACAAAGGATCCTGGAACCAAACCTCAGCAGATACCAAGGGCCCACTGTACAATGCTGATGCTTGCCAGGGCTGGTCCAAGACATTTTGCTGAGTGAGCCCAAGGATATGATGGCACCACTCCCCTCCATTTTCCCTTCTTTCCACCTCTGCATTTGAAAAGGATTTTTAAAAAAAATTCCCCAGATCTCCAGCCATTCTGGGGATTCTGTAGTCTAGACTCCCAACCCCCCAGCTCTGACATCAAGGTACTTTGTTGTTTATCATACTCTATGTTACCCAGGGTATATTTGCATAAAAGAAGAAAAAGGAGGCAACTCTGGTCAAGATAGATCAGCAGGATAGAGGGGCTTCATGCCTAATTCCCACCTCAATCTGAGAAGTGGAGCAACAAAGTTCTCCAGTGAAGACTAAGAGGGTATCTACAGTAGACAGTTACAGGCAATTAATGCCCAGTTGAAATGCAGTGGCTTCATCCTATTTGAGCCTGGAATTTGTCATTTGGTGAATGTAATGAGTTGGGCCTCTGCCTCCAAGCCCTTGTTAGCATCATGGCCAAACATTAAAAGCAATTCAGTGACTTAGGAATTTATCCCACAGGAGGGAAGCACCCAAATCCCATAGATAAATGGGGTTTAAATTCAGGAATGTCCTGCAAAAACAGGATTGTTTTCAGATGACATTGGGCTAATTCAGAAAATCCCAAAAGTAAAAAGTGGTATGATTTTGCTGCTTTATTCATGGGTTAATGTCAGGATAATGCTGAATTAGCCCGATGTGTCTAAAAACAACTCTGCTTGTGTGGGATATACATGAGATTTAAACCCTGTTTATCCATGGGATTTGGGTGCTTTGCTTCCTGTGTGATAACTTAGGCTGCATCTTCACTGCAGAAATAATGCTGTTTGGCAACTCTTTAACTGCCATGGTTCCATCCTATGGAATCCTGGCATTTTTAGTTTGTTGTGGCACCAGAGCTCTCTAACAGAGAAGGCTAAATATCTCACAGAACTACTAATCCTAGAATTCTACAGTATTGAGGCATGACAGTTAATGTAATGTCAAACTGCACTCATTCTGCAGTGCAGATGCAATTATAGAAAGGGTTACTTTATATTAGTGACTTCATTTGACATTTGTGGGTTTCTTTGTTTGTTATTTTTCTTTAGCTTGGTAGTCTGAGCCTGGGAAGCGATATAATGGCTGAGAATGACCTGGGGAAGAGAATTGTCCTTCCTCTGTTGCTAACCTTACCTACCTGCATAGTTCTTACAGCTGGTGGAGGGGAGAAGATGGGTCATGCTTGTGCACTTTGATTTTCTTTTTGTTTGCAAAAGCTAACAAATTCTTAGCAGTCTATCTGTCATCAGCCTTGCCTGCTGACCCCAGCCCAGGGGCCACATATAGGGGGATTGCAGACTGCCAGAAATAGTGCAAATTGAGTCCACTTTAAGGGTTAGGGTTAGTGCAAGGGAATAATGGGAATTGTTTTGTTTCTGAGACATTGAGCCTTTTCTGTCAGAGAGCTCTGGTGCCACAATAAAATACAGTTCCCATGATTCCCTAACCCTAACCCTAACCCTTAAAGTGGACTCAATTTGCACTATTTCTGGCAGTCTGCAACCCCCCATAGTCTGGGTAGAATTTGTTTGGGGGCCCAGTTCTGGGCTGTGAGGGGATGCTAGGCTCCATCAGCCAAAGCGCTGGAATGCTTCTCTGCTGTATACCATCTGCTGCACCATTTACCACTGATGAAATTTATCTTATAGCAGTGACACGTGTCAGTGTTGGCACCAAATGAATTCTTGGGGAGGGCTTCAATTATGCACTTCGAATTTGCTGCTAGAGATGATTTCTAGTCCTGTAGTGCGTCTGAGGACAGTAGAGCTCCCTAGCAGAGAATCCAGAGCACCTCACCAGAGTGCAAAGCCCAGCGTTCCATAGCAGAACCATGCCATTTGAAGCAGGGTCAAACAGCCATGGCTGTTCAGTGTGGGTACACTCAGTGTCTAAGTATGGTCCAAAACACACTGCAGAAATAATCTCGTCTGAGACTGCTTTAATTGTCCTACCTCAATGCTAGGGAATTCTGGGAACTTGTTTTGTGAGACATTTAGCCTTCTCTGTCAGAGAGCTTTGGTGCCACAATAAATTACAATTCCCAGGATTTGGGCAGTTAAATTGGTGTCAAATTGGATTATTTCTGAAGTGTGTTTTGGCTTAGTTTGGATCTTACCCTTCCCTCATATGTAGTGATTCTGGGCCTAATCACGGAATTTTTCTCACAGATATATCCATTCATCATGTCATAGCGTAGCTATTTTTGGAACTTTGTCAGCAAGGACTGAATTCTACATTTCTGAATATCCAGGGGAGAACATACCACTACTAGTGCTGCTACTACTACTGTGGACCCTTCCTATTGATAAAAAAGGACATAAGCAGGAAGCAACTTCTGCTCACTTCTTCTTATTAAAAAGGCCTCTCCTGTACCTAATACACACACACACACATATATATACCAAGAGCCATCATGGCATAATGGTTTGAGCATTGGATTATAACTCTGGAGATGGGGTACGAATCCCTGCTCAGCCATGGAAATCCACTGGGTGACCTTGAGAAAGTCATACTGTTGCAGCCTCAGAGGAAGGCACTGGCCAAACAAACAAACCCAAACCCTTAACAAATCTTGTCAAGAAAACTGGGTGATAGGCTTGCCTTAGGGTCACTGTAAGTCTTGAAGGCACACAACAACCACATATATCTATAGATATAGGAGATTATCACACTAGGGCCAATTCCACAACCATCGCACTACTGGAAGATAAGAGAAGCATAGTGCTATAGTGATCTATAGTTCTGCACAGTTGCACAATCGTGCTATAACAACAAAATAAAAGTGAAATAAAAATGAAGTCACATCCCGCATACAAGAGCAAATAGCCTATGCCGAAGTGCAGTCTGGGAAAAGTTCCCTGATAGCTCTCCACAATAGTGCAAATGCATCATTGTTAGCTTCCACACCTTCACAATAGTGCGAATGAAGTGCTATTGGCAAACCATTCATGGGGTTTCCTCATTAATAAGCAGTTACAATTCCAGGTTACTCATGTTAGAAGTATTGGATGAGTGTGATGTCGTGTGAAAATCTTCACATGATCGCATTATAATGGCGGAAGCATTCTATTTTTCTCCCATTTTATAACCCCGTGTGATAATCTCCATAGACATTTTGCAAGGGTGGGGTGGGGAAAATGTGGCTCTTCAAGGCCTCCTGGGGGTTAGCCTCCCCACAGTTGTCCAGCCCTGCTGTAATCCAAAAGTGCAAAAACTAGCAAGAAGGATATTGGTAAGGTAATTATAATGGCAACAATGGTAAGACCCCTCTCCTCCACTGTGTGAGACCCATAGTTGGGTCATATTCAACCTCACCTTCTGAACACAGTGCCTTCTTCTCCTTCTCCTTCTCTTTCTCCTTCTCCTTCTCCTTCTCTTCTGTGTCTGTTTCTCTTCTAAGGACTCGTCTCTTATCTGACAGAACTCGCCTTAGGAAGCATCTTGATTCCTATAGGGAGGCTTTACGGGCAGCGCAGAAATCTTTCTGTTCTGCACGTATTGCGTCTGCAGAGCCCTGCCCGGTAGAGCTGTTTAGGGTGGGGGGGGGAGCTGACGAAGGTTCCCCCTGCGCCAAACCCCCTACTTGACTCAACGACAGCCTGCTGCGAGGCATTTAATATCTACTTTGCAGATAAAATCTCTCGGATAAGAGCCGACTTGGATGCCAGTGTTTTGGCAGATTCCGTAGATGAGGCATCCAGGAACCCTGTTGATGGCATTTTACTGGATCAATTACAATCTGTGAGTACCAATGACGTGGACAAGCTGCTTGGAAGGGTGAGGAAGACGACTTGCCCCCTCAATCCTTGTCCATCATGGCTGGTCGTCCAGGGTGGGGACGCGTTGAAGGTGTTCCTTCGGGACACAATCAATGTGTCAGTCAGGGAGGGTAGTATACCATCTTGTTTAAAGGAGGCGGCAGTTAAGCCACTCCTAAAAAAACCCTCCCTGGACCCCCTGGACAGAAACAACTACAGACCAGTCTCCTTGCTTCCTTTTTTAAGCAAGGTGATAGAGAGGGCAGTTGCTTCCCAACTCCAGGCAGTCTTGGATGAAACCGATTATCTTCATCCATTTCAAACTAGCTTCAGGACAGGATATGGAGTGGAGACTGCCATGGTTGCTCTGACCGATGACCTCCGCCTGGGCATCAACAGGGGTAGTGTGACCCTGCTGGTGCTCTTGGATCTCTCAGCGGCTTTTGACACTATAGATCATGCCATCCTCTTGGATCGCCTGAGAGAGTTAGGAGTTGGAGGCACTGCTTTGCAGTGGTTCCGTTCCTTCCTGTCGGGTAGATCCCAGAGGGTGAGGCTCAGGAACAGTTGCTCTTCCAAAAGCGAGCTTAAATGTGGCGTTCCTCAGGGCGCCATCCTGTCCCCAATGCTATTTAACATTTATATGAAGCCGCTGGGTGAAATCATTTGGAGGCATGGAGCTCGGTGCCATCAGTATGCTGGTGACACCCAAATTTATCTCTCCATGACTAGATCATCGACTCAGACTTCAGATGGTGTCTCTCCTCTTAATGACTGTCTCAGAGCGGTAATGGATTGGATGAGGAAAAACAGATTGAAGTTGAATCCAGACAAAACGGAGGTACTCACAGTTACAGGCCCGAAACCAGATCTGGGAATACAGTTTCCAGTCCTGGATGGAGTCACACTCTCCTCTAAGGACTGTGTTCACAGTTTGGGGGTACTCCTTGACTCATCGCTTCACATGACTAGTCAGGTGAATGCGGCGGTCAGGAGTGCCTGTTATTAGCTTCGGCTGATACGCCAACTGCACCCTTATCTGGATGTGAGGGATCTGGAAGCTGTGGTACATGCCCTGGTAACCTCATGTCTGGATTACTGCAATGCACTCTACATGGGGCTACCCTTGTGGCTAACCCGGAAACTGCAACTGGTGCAAAACATGTCAGCCAGGTTAATTACTGGAACATCGAGGAGGGAGCACATAACACCGGTGCTTAAATCCCTCCACTGGCTGCCGATTAGTTTCCGTACACACTACAAGGTGTTGGTTTTAACCTTTAAAGCCCTACATGGCTTGGGTCCATCTTATCTCAGGGACCGCCCCTTCCTGTACGATCCCCCCCGCGCCCTTCGGTCCTCTGGGAGGAATCTGCGGTATTTTAATTTTTCTTAGTTTAATTCTGTTTTAAGGGGATGGGAGGGTTGGACTGTGGGATGAGGGAATGTTTTAACTTTGTCTGTTTTAAATGTTATAACCCGCCCCGATTGCCATGCAGAGGGGCAGGCTATAAATAAAAATTTATTATTATTATTATTATTATTATTATTATTATTATTTTGAAAAGTGTTGGTAATGGCAGATCACATTAAGCATTTACTGGGAATGTGTTTATGTATTTACTTATCAGTTACATTTGTATGCCAACTGCCTTCCAATGAGCTGAAGGCAGTGAGCTATTATTCTGAGGCTTCCTCCCTGCTTCATGCACACAGCAAACCTGTGGGGTAGACACCCAAATTCTATTTAGAGAAAGCAAAAACAACGGGTAGTCAGAAAATGTAAATGCTTGATAAAGGTTTGTATATTCACAGTAAAAACTCCTATGTGCAAACATCTAGGGCTAAATGTGTAAAGCAGCACATATTTCTAAGTTTCATTCCAGGAATCATGGCCAAGTCCCCTTAAAACTAGGGCCATGAAACTGCTTCATCCTGGTGATAATCTACTGGTGACTCCATGCGCAGGCTTGCCGGATCTGCAGACCTGAATGAGGTGTCTCCAGGTAGGAGAGGAAAGTGAAAATTCTCCAGTTTTGGTGGACTCAGTTCTGAGAAAGAAGAAAGGAATGTGTGAAAATCTCCAGTTCAGCTAGTAGAACAGCCTCTTTGGCTAAGATTTCTGTCAATTTTCAAACAGGAAACTATATTGTTTGCCTTCAAGTTGTTTCCAACTTAAAGCAACCCTAAGGTGAACCTATTTCACGGTTTCTTGGCAAGTTTATTTTGAGGCTAAGAGACTGTGACTTGTTCAAGGTCACCTGGTGGGTTTTCATGGCTAAGAGAAGATTCAAACCTTGCTCTCCTGAGTCACAGTCCAAGGCTCAAACCACTACACCATGCTGACTCTCTAGCACTTAATGCATAACATTTAATGAGATCACCAGGAACCATTCCTAGGTTTCAAGTGTTGGCCCCAAAAACCTCAGGGCCTTGGATGATCCTATACTGGCAACCCTACTGTAGTGGGTAGAAGCAAAGATAAAAGTAAGCAGGACTGAAGCGGTAATCACATGTCATTCACACTAGGGATATCATTCTTCACAAATTTTCTTCTCCAAGGAAGCAGCAAGTAACTCTTGCAATCACTATCCAGTGAAAACTACCTCCTACCACAAGATACTCGTTTGTTGTTGTTAACTCCCCTTGAATTGATCTCAACCCATGGCAACCCTATGGATGAGACATCTCCAAGACCCGCTGTCCTCCACTGCTCTGCTTAAATCCTGCAACCCCAGACTTGTGACCTCCTTAATAGAGTCCATCCATTCTTAATTTTCTTCTGATTTTCTGGTTGCAGTCCCCATTTCTATTAATGTTTGATCCCAGGTATGAGAACTCTTTTACCCCATGATACTTGCCCCATGGCAAATTCTGGTCATCTGGAGTGCATCTCTATGCAGTGTATCTAGGTGGAGAATGCTGCACCAAATCCTTGCTATGGCTAAGCAGTAGGGTCTTAACTTCAGATCGGTTTTTGTATTAGTAATAAATTAGTATTACCCATTGTAGCTGATGCTTTCTGACTCTCTGCTATCTTTTGTGTGAGTTTGCAGTTGTCAAAATGAATAATATACAGCATCAATTTAAAACCTCCTTTTTACTGTGCTCAGCTGTAATAGTTTCACTCTATCTCAATTCTGTGGGTTGCTATTATATTCCAGGCTGTTTTAAATTCCTCAAGACTGCCACAAAAACATCAATTATAAATTGTAAGTATTTATTAAAATTCTGCTTAAGACAAAGAATGCTGTCCCAGTGGAACGAAGGTTTTGCGCCATTCTCTTGCACACTGGATTCAGAAGGGGTTCAGCAAAGTGGTTTTCTATGTGAGAAAGGAAATGATGTGAAGACTCACTGGTGGCATGGCATGATAAGCCAGAGAACTAAACTTTGGCTTCTCCCTTAGCATGATGGCTGTGCATCCTGCCCTGTGGTCCTATTTGGCTAAAATATGGCCTGAATCCCATGGAACCTTTGTGGTTTGTCAAGTCTGTACCCTGAATGTAAATGCTTTTTACTCTCTGGTTTGCATCTTTCATAAGATTTCTCATGAACATGATTTAACATGTCTGTACAACATGCTAAAAAAACCCACTAAATGAGCGTGACTGGGCAGCAGGCCTCTACACAATTTGTGTAACCCACAACTCAGGGCTCCGATTGTGTCCTGGCTTACTACACTGGCATTACTACCATTGGACTGGCAGGGGCACTGCTTCTGACCACCTTCCACCACCTACCCTACCCCTGGTCCCAGCCCTATACTCCCATACCATCTGCTGGGGTGAAAGAGAAGATGAAATATGTCTCCACAGAACTCAACAATCTTATGGAATGCATTGTAAACAAAACAGATGTCCCATGGCAAGCCCTCCTTGGGTACAGCCCCTACACAGGGTTTCCCCTCCTTCCCCACAGTCCTGTGCATGAAGGAATCCCTCCTTTCCTTCATGCATTGAGCAGGGCCGCCATTGCTGTCACCTTCATATGTAACTTCTTCCAGCCAGCCACCTTGGACCTGTTGTTGTTGTTGTGTGCCTCCAAATCATTTTGACTCATGGCAGTCCTAAGGCTATCATGGGGGTTTCTTGGCAAGTTTCTTCAGAAAGGGGTTGCCAGTGGCATCCTCTGAGGTTGAGAGTGTGTGATTTGCCCAAGGTTACCCAGTGAGTTTTTATACTTGAGTGGGGAATTGAACCCTCATGTCCAGAGTCATAGTCCAATGCTCAAACTACACTATGCTGGCTCGCAGGGAAAGCAACAGGGGCAGGAAGGTGACCTCAAGTGTTTCCATCACAACTGGGATATGGTAGGAGTTCCTGCTGGAGATTCTTACTACTGGAGGCTCTTGCTAGAGGCCCAAGAAGCACTCTGTGGCTGCCACTGGCCTCTGTATGTACACAGAATATATATGCAAAACAGAGAGCAGAAGAGAGAAGAGAAAGGGGACCAGCAGTAGACCAGCAGCCTTGGCTGTAGTAGAAAGAAGGATTGTGGCCACCACTTATCCCTAGGCTCCTGAACATTAAACCCCCAGCTGATTGTGCTGTTCAATTACAACCATGGTTAATGCTGACCACTAAAAGCTGTTTCATAAAAGATTTTGATCATGCTATAACCTGTCTCATTCACTGAATTTTACATAGGGTTCACTTGATGTTGTTCTCCAGTCATGATCCTCTTTTGTTTCCCCAGGACTCCTTCCCCCCTTGCTCCAGAAAATCCCTGAAGGAGAAAACAGAAGGAAGAGCCGCACAGCATCTTCTGACTGTGTGCCTGAGGAGTCCACCATCTCAAAACACCCTAACAGCGCAGTCCTGTCAATGTCTACTCAGAAGCAGAGCTTAGGAAGTTCCTTTTCCATTATTCATGATAGTGCATTGAAAGTAATTAGTTGCTGCTACTCACTACAGTATTTTAAAACTAAGTAATTGGGATACTTGTTGATTTTACTCTATTTTTCCTTTGAAAGAAAGAAAACTCTAGGGTTTATAAGGCCGTTTTGGGTCCTTTGTGAGGAGAAAGATGGGATATAAATAAAAGTAAAATACCAACAAAAATAAAAGTAAAAACCAACAAAATCACCAGGAAAACCAACACCCTGATCAAAAACTCCTCAATTCAGCCAACCACAAGACAAAGTTTGTGCAAATCTGAGGCTCTCCCGCCAAGACTATATGGACTTCCCAAGATTCACAAGGATTGCATTCCACTCCGACCCATAGTGAGTGCCATTGGATCTCCCACATACGATTTGGCCAAGTTTCTGGCCACACAATTACAAACCCATATAGGGCAAAACCCCCATTACATCAAGGACTCAACTCACTTCATAAGAAAAATCAATAACCTTGAACTTCAACCCGGAGACATACTAGTCAGCTTTGATGTGGTCTCCCTATTCACCAAAGTCCCCATAATGGACACCATGATACTCATCCGACAAATTTTTCCAGACGACATCACAGCCTTGTTTGAACATTGCCTCACCACAAGCTATTTTCAGTGGGACAATGGATTCTACGAACAGAGAGATGGGGTAGCAATGGGAAGCCCTCTGAGCCCAGTGATCGCAAACTTCTACATGGAGCATTTTGAAAAACAAGCCCTGAAAACAGCACCGAAAAAGCCCACAACTTGGTTCCGATACGTGGATGACACGTTCATCATTTGGAGCCATGGAGAAGAAGATCTGGTTGGATTCCTGAATCACCTGAACAACATCCACCCGAACATCCAGTTCACTATGGAAAAAGAAAAGGAAGGAACACTGCCATTCCTAGATGTCCTAGTCATCCGCAAACCTAACCAACGTCTGGGACACACAGTATACAGAAAACCCACACATACAGACAGATACCTGCACAAGAACTCTAACCATCACCCAGGACAAAAAAGAAGCACAATAAAAACACTGGTAGACCGGGCAAAACGCATCTGTGAACCCCACTTCTTGGAAGAGGAATTGAAGCACCTAGACCGGGCTCTACAGGCAAATGGTTACTCCAGCTCAGACATCAGAAGAGCTACCAGACCCAGAAAAACCCAGAGGACTGAAGACAAGCAGCCACCCAAAGGGAAGGTATTTTTACCATATATCAAAGGAGTCACAGACAGAATTGGGAAAGTAGTGAGGAAACACAACCTCCAAATTGTTTACAAACCAACCAAGAAAATCCAACAAATGCTGCACTCAGCGAAGGACAGGAGAGACCCTCTCACAGCTGCAGGAGTTTACCGCATACCATGCAGCTGCGGACAAGTCTACATAGGGACCACCAAACGCAGTGTCCTAACACGAATCAAGGAACATGAGAGACATTGCAGACTGGGCCAGCCAGAAAAATCAGCAGTAGCAGAACACATGATAAACCATCCTGGGCATAAAATGCTGTTTGAAAACACTGAAATTCTGGACCATGCCAACAACTATCAGGTCAGAATGCACAGGGAAGCCATCGAAATCCATAAACACTTAGACAACTTCAACAGGAAATAAGAAACTCTTAAAGTAAACAAGATATGGCTACCAGTCCTACAAAATAAGAAAATCTGCACTCAGCAAATGCAAAGGGAAGACCAACCAGGGTCAGCAGACAACAGCAGACAATCTCCTTGATTGCATTCCTCACCTGGAAGCCATGCCATTAACACCAGAACAACACCTATTCAACACAGAACAATACACAGTTTACATGGGAACAGCAGACATATCCTGGATTGCATAGCCTGAAGCGAAGCCATCAACACAGAACAATACCTATTCAACACAGACAACACACAGTTCACCTGGGAACCACCCCTCCCTACCCAGGATCTCACAGTATATATACAACCAGGCTTTTCCATTTCAGTTTTCTCTGAAGATGCTAGCCACAGATGCTGGCGAAACGTCAGAAAGAAACTCTTTCAGAACATGGCCACACAGCCCGAAAAAAACCCACAAAAAAACTATAAAAGTAAAATAAATAAGAAAATGACTTAAAACTTAAAAACTTGCTGCATCTAAAAATACTATCAAATGCCCTCTAAAACTTGGGAAAGTAACCAGGAAACATCACTTGTTACACCAGCAGGATGACTGCCTTGCCACCCATGTTACATTGAAAATGTAACTTTGTTCTCCCCCTTGTTCTCATCCATCTGTAACTCATTACTTACAGATTGTGCTCAGATGTGAGTCCCATTGACTGAAATGAGTCTGACTTCCAGATGAGAGATCCCAATCAATCAAACAAAAACAAGGAAGCCCTTTTTCTATAGGAGGGTGGATGGCAGCCAAAACCCACACAGAACGCCCTGTTTGTTCACCGCACACTCCTTGCGTTCAATAATGAGCCTCTGGTGGAAGTCATTAAAAATAAAAAATAAAAAAACCTTTCTCTTTGGTGTGATTAGCCTTTGCATCCAAAAAAAAAGCAGGGAGAGGGAAGGCAACTGGTCCTTCCAACTTTTTCCTCTGCTGTTTGTTTACTATCTTGAGGAAAATTCAACCTTGGTCATGTAGCACACCTACAAATGGAAGGAAAGCCTTCCAAGTTTTGTGTGCCTGGCAGAGAGTAGGAATTGGGGCCATTCCACTGAAGCATGGCCTGCTGGCAATAAAGCATTCCCTTCCTTGTAGTTAATTTTATTTGGTTTTACCTGACTAATCAGAACTACTGTTGCTTAGAGCAGCAGTTTGTACACTAGAACATCAGATAAAAAGTGGAGCCATTCCAGCAATTGCTTACTATTGCCTATAGAATGAAGTCTCCACTGCTGCACACACACATGGTAAAGACTAAAAGAAGTCAGGACAATAGCCTATGTGCCTGGAAAATACTCGTGGAGTAACTGGTTCATGGCTTGCACAGTATAAAACAGTATTACCAGAATTTGAGATAGGTTTGCTGCTATTTTATTTTATTTACATCCTACCTTTCTCCTGGCATGGGAAGCAAAGCAGCTTGCTGCAGTTTCAAAGTTCTGCTAAAATTTTATTTTACAGAAGTTTTTTTAAAAATAATTTTATTTTTACAAAAGCAAACAGTTAATGCCATTTAAAGCACCTTAAAAAGATAATTAAAAGGATAAGAGACACTACATTGAAAACACCCTTCAGTCACATCATTTCAGAGTCAAAGTCCTGCCTAAATCAGCTGAGTTATTTTTCAAACAGGGAGGGAAGTCAACAGCTTGGAAAGCGGTGGGGGGGGGGAGGGGTTGGACTGCATCTCTTAAAAGATGCACCACCACAGGGAGAAACAGATTCCCCACAGCCCACAACACTATGTTTTCTGGAGCTCTCACAATTGTAATCTAATGCATTTTGTGTGGCTTGCTCTTGAAGTGATTATTAAGACCCATTGGCTTTACAAAAGACCTGCTCCTGGTAGAAATGAGAATTGCTAGTACTGGTCTGTTGATCAGGATCAACAGAGCTGCTTGCGTTTTTGGACTCTCCTTGGTAGCATAGCTAAGGGGATTTTTATGATAAGCATCTGCACCCAAAATATACCACTGATTGTCATTTGAGATAAGACCATGCATTCAGATCTTAGCACAGCTGAGAAGTTTAGTGGTTTCAGAAAAGACATAATCTCTTGTCCTATCCTAGCTCACAGAGTTATTGTGCTGTTACATAAAACACTAGTATCCTGTAGGGACAGACACATGTGTAAGTCACACTATACACGAGGGGTGAATTATTTGTCTTGGCATGACAAGGCATATTTTGCTGAGAGTGGCAGAACCAGTACGTACAGCAATGTTGTGCATGTTTGTATTTATTTTATTTATATGCTGCCTTTCTGCCAGAGTGGGATCCAAGGCGCTCACAGAAGACAATCAATTAAAATATACAGTGCAATTTTAAAGACAATTCAAATAGTTACAAGTTAAAAAAACAAGAAGCACACACAAATAAAACAATTTAAAAACATACAAAGGAAAAAAATAAATACCGTAAATGACACTCCCTCCCCCCCACCCCCCATAAAAAGCCTCCCTGGACCAGTTACATATTAAAGGGCTGTTGAAATAAAAAGTTTTTTTGCCTGCTGGTGAAAGGAAAGCGGCAGCCTAGCCTCTTGCGGAAGGGAGGGAAGGAGCAGTCACTATGAAGGCCCTCTCTTGTGTCCTCACCAAGTGAGATTGTAATGGTGGTGGGACTAAGAGGAAAAACCTTCCCTTGAAGATCTTAGGGGGGAAGCAGACCAGGGCGTCCGGGACGCCCTGGGATGGTGCTCCGCGGGATCATGGCAGCCGCAGCGCGGCGCACCGGCGGCGTCCCTGAAAGGAGCTCTAAATTGGCACTCCTTTCAGAAGTCAGGGAAAGTGCACCCTAAACGCGTCGGGCGCACTTTCCCTGGCTTTTCCGCCGCAGCGTGTGAGGACGCTGCAGCGGGAGGTTGCCCCCGGAGCGCCGGCCGTGCGGAGGGCCGGCAGCTCCGAGGGCAACCCCGGGAGGAGGAAGGGCCGCTGCTCGTGCGGCTGCCCCTCCTCTTCCGTGCCTCGGAGACGACTCAATTAGTCGTCTGCCGAGGCCCTTAGAGTTCCTCCAGGTTTGTATAGGGAGATACAGTCTTTCAGATAGTTTGGACCGAAGCCGTATAGGGCTCTATAGGTCATAAGCAGCATTGCATTTGTGCAGTGGAGTTACGCACTGTTGCACTGAAGTTGTACATAGTGTTGGAAGTGAAGTTTTAAATCAGTGTTCATCTCTATGGAATTGGGAATAGAGAGATAACTTCCTTGTTGTCTGTATTGTTTGTCTCCCTATGCTCCCTTGGTCAGTGTGACTGCTTCCCACTTTCTCCCCTTTTCTACTAAAGGTTAAGAGTTGTTTATAATACTTTCTACTTCCTTTCTCCTTCCTGTCCTGGTCTGAGATGGACACAACCCCGAGACTCTACTTCAAAGAACGATTTTCTTCTTAGGACCTTATCACACGGGGTAAAAAAACCTAGCTTACCTTTCCCGAATTGAATTCTAATTTGAGCTGCATCTGGGATATGTAAATCACCACTGAATCCGCCGGTCGAATACAGCCTGGACATAGCCCAGGTCCCAGGCACACTCAGCCAGCTCTTTTTCGAAGTTGGGAGTTTTCCAACTTTAAAAAATGGCCACCAAAGCACTCCGGGGACCCAGGCTGCATCTGGCCTGTATCCAGCTGGTGGATTCAGTGGCAATTTACATATGATAGTACCCAGATGCAGCCCGAATTAGAATTCATTTCTGGAAAGGTAAGCCAGCTTTTTTACCCCATGCAATAAGGTTCTTACTTTCACTCATGGGAGTCAGTAGGTTTTTCTACTGACTGACTATTTTCCTAAATGCTAAATGGATTCTTTGTAACAATAAAGTAAGTCTTGTTTTTAACCTTACCTGTCCATTACCAGAAGCTCAGATGCATACCTTTTTGGACACATGCTGCTACTCTGCTTAATATATAGACTACCAATTTTACTAAATTCTAACCCATAGCACAATGGCACCCAGTCACTGACATAGATTGTGCAATGTTGCTGCTCTGCATGAGAGCTGTGTAGTCTACTCTGAACTTTAAAAAGAGCTAGCAAAGATGCTGACTCCTATTTACTAAAAAAAGAGTTTTTAGTGCTCTACTATCATAGAAGGCGCTAACTGCCAAAGATGTTTCTATATTTGTTTGTATTTCTCTGAGCATGAATCTTCTGCTTTCTCGTGTGTTGGTCCTCTTGAATTAAGAAGGAAGAGGCCAAACCTAGGGCGCATTCCCACATACATTTGAACTGGTTTGCGATTTCGTTCTGGGTCGGTGAATCGATTCCAGTTGCTGTGTCATTCCCACTATGGAAGTGGGTCTTTTCTTTATTCGCTTCCTTTTTGGCACAATTGTCATTCCCACTAGTTTGTGCCGCTTCAAAATGCCTGTCAATCATCTACACATCATTGGTGATGCAACGGGCAACACATTCAAGAAAACACGGGAAGGAGTCGTAGGTAGCCATAGCTGGAATTCTCTCCTGGGATGCATGCAGCCATGGGTGTCATGGAGGACTCTCCCCCGGGATGCAGGCATCCATGGGTGTCATGGAGGACTCTCCCCTGGATGCATGGGTTCATGGGTGTCATGGAGGAATCTCCCCCAGGATCCATGCAGTTTTTTTAAAAAAATTGACAGTATATGCGCTCCATTGTTTTTGCACTTACTTGTCTCACTGAGCTGCAGTTGATCCACTCACCCAGCTCACCATCCACAAGTAATTGCAAATACAATTTAGTGCATATACTGTATGTATGTGTGTGTGTGTGTGTATATATACACACACATATATATATACACACACATATATATATATACACACACACACACACACACACACATATATACACACACACATATACACACACACACACACACACATATATATATATATATATATATATATATAATTGCACTCATAGGTCACACCACAAAGCAGAAGACAGCACTGAGGGGGGGGGGATGGTGAATTTCCCCAAAAACTGGTGAGGGATGTGCCAACCCTCTGCCACAGTAATCCCTCCCCCTCAGTTTCATGTGACTCAGGTCCGTTGTTCCCACTTGCTGAACACGCTTACTAAACGCTTTTGTTCAAAAGGACCAGCAAAATACTAGTTTCTGAAAAGAGCAATTTTTTTTGCATTTGTCTTGCTTCAAAGTGAATCCAAATGATCGCAGTTGCATCTGAAACCATTTCAAATGGGGACGAGGCACATTTAAAGCAATCAGCAAATTGATGTAAATCATAGTGGGAATGAGCCACATGTTGCTCACAGTTGTCTGTCTGAAGCCCCAGATTGCTGCCAGCACCAGAGTGAATGGAAGCACCATCAACTTTCATCCATTCTTAAGGAGAGAGTCCAACATACCCTTTGCAATTTAGGCCAGCCCTTTGGTCCTGTCTGCAACAGCCCTTAGTCAGTGAAACCTAAGCACCTTTTTGCTATATAGATGATTTGATTAAATGGATACTATAGTAAAAAAAAAAAAAAAAAGTTAGACAAAGCATGTGATATCTGTCTCATCACCACATTTTAAACATTTTAATCTAAATTTTCTAATGACACCATTGATTTTTGAAGCTTAAACACCATTCCCCCCACCCCCGTTAATGAATCCAGCTAGATTCCAGATTCTAATCGTTAATTGCTCCTAATTAAAGCTAAGAGAGGAGTCAAGTTCTTCCCAGATGTGAACTAATTTCTTTCTTTTTTTTTATGGAAAAAGATCAAGGGCTGCAAAGTGGAGAGATTCTTACAAGATCTTTAAAATTATTGTTAGAGAGAAGATAAAGTCTAAATTCTGTCTCCCCCAGATGCAACACAGTGATATGCAACTATGAGAGCTGGTTTTTATTAATTTGTTTCCAACTTCCCATTTCCTGCAGATGCAACTTCCTGAAATAAATGAGGTGACAGTCCTCAATTAGTCTGTTTATGTTAGTGGGCAAGCTACAACAGGGGGAGACTTGATTTCAGACTGGACTCTCAAATACATATTGGGGCTTAGATAAGATCAGGTCTGAATTACAGTTGTCCCTTCACATTTGTGGATTTGACTTTTGTGGATTTGATTATTCACGGATTTTATTAATTATATTATGTTCTCTCTAGGAATATCTAGGTCCTCCAGTGCAACTCTATGGTCAGCTTTAACCAAAAGTCACACTGAAGGACCTAGAGATTCCTAAACAGAACCCTCCACTAGGCATTTGTAGCTCCTCCAGTGCAATTCTAGAGTCATTGTCTGGCAGATGTTGATCACAGAGTTGCACTGGAAGACCTAGAGATTCCTAGAGAGGTGTTTTCTCAGGTAAAAACAGTGTTTTTGTTATTTGAGGTTTTTCCACATTCACAGGAGTCCTGTGCCCCTAACCCTAGCGAATGTGGAGGGACTACTGTAGTTCATTCTTACTTTCTGTTCTGGGTTGCTGCAACACTGCAGAATTAATGCAGTTTGACAATACTTTAACTGTCATGGCTCTATACTATGAAATCCTGTGATTTGTAGTTTGGTGGGACACCAGAGCTGACAGAGAAGGATAAATATCTTACAAAACTACAAATCCCAGAATTCTATAGCATTGAACTAATGCAGTTAAAGCAGGATCAAACTACGTTAATTCTGTAGTGTAGATGCAACCTTGACGGTTGTTGTTGTTGTTATTAATAATAAAGTTTATTTATATATAAATTTATATTTATATCATCATATTCATATGATGATGGTATCAGGAACATGATATCAGAAAAAATCTGGAGGCCTCCTCGCCCCAACTTATGAGTAATATTGTTTCCCAGAGGCTGGAAACTTTACTTTTGGGATTACAAATTTCAGATTCCCCACTCAGCAGGGCCAGTTCTGAAAGTGGCAACTTTTCCAGCCTCTGTCCATTCCCACAAAACTTAGCAGGTAGCAATAAAAGTGAAGGGCTGTTGAAACAAAAGCTCTGACTGGTATGTAGAACACTGAAGAAAGAGCCTTTCCAGTCCCAGGAAGCCTGTAAAATAAAGAATTTTGCTGTCCAAATGTTGGTGTACTGCAACTCCCATGATCCATCATCACTGGCTATGCTGGCTCCGTGGTGTCACCAGGGTGTGCGTGTGGGGGGGGGGTGTAGATTGCACCAGGTGACACCCTAAGAGGTGGTGACACTACTGCTCCTCAAACATCCACATTTTGGCAGAAATGGGTTGTGGCATTTGCCTATGTCCCTTTAAAATGCTGAAGAGATGCTGTGAATGGGGTGAAGCTCAGTGGGAAGAGAAAAGATAGGCCTCAGGATTTTTAAAAATTAATTTAAAATTTAAAATTAAAATTTTAAACATCACCTTTTATCAATTTTTTGCTTCAAGCACATGAACCTATGAGGTCAGGCAGATAGGTGGCTTGGAGCAGCCTATGGCCGCTCCAGCCACAATCAGCCCAGATCAGCCCAGGACCATGGTGACCAGATGCTGCAGTCCTGAATCAGGCCACCAGCAAGGAGTGGCTTTTTGCCACTTCTTTTCTGGCCGCCTTCAGGCCACCTTAGGCTGCCTCGGAATGGCTTCCGGTTGCTTTGGGGGCATGTGTTGTTTCCATGCCATGTCCCCGAAGCATCTGGAAGCCACTCTATTTGGCTCATCTGTTTCTGGCCCCTATATATGTAAATGCATTTAAGCTGTGCATATGATATTGTAATTTAAAGATATAATTTTAATTTTGCTAGTTGTTTATGTATAACCATTACCATGACATTCAGTAATATACAGGAATTACAATTAATGGGTAACAATAGTACAAAAAACATTACTAAGGATTCTTTATGGTGTGGTATAGGAGGAGGTCAATGGGGTGTGTGTATGACACCATGAGTTACCAGACCAAATGACACCAATCCTAGTGATACCACCATGCTGGCTAGGGATTTGGGACACTGCAATACAATCACATCTGAAGGGGGACAACAATTCCTACCCCTACAGGAGAAATGTAGTTTACTAAAATTTGTAGAGCCATAGAAGGTTTCAAATGGGCCAGGAATCTACATTTCCCAGAGATCTTAGAATCCATAAAGCTTCTGCAGGAGGCCAATGAAGGCTAGAACAACATCCAGCCTCTGACATTCCCGTTATTTCATCTAGAGAAGTTTAATCAGGAAAAGGAAAATGACAACACAGAGAGCTTGGGCTGAAGCAGTGGTTGGACTAAACTTGGCTTTCAAGGTCAGTTTCTGCTAGGAAGGAGAAGGAAAGCAATTTCTGGACATCCATATTGAGTGGGTGAATGTTTAAATGCTTTCTAAAAACACTTGGGGAGAGTGTGACTGTTGCTGAGCGGGTGGGGCTTTGGTCAGTCGCATCTGTGAGTCAATAGGGGGTGGAGCTAGCCAATTAGTCTATACAACTCCTCCCAGAGGCTTTCCAGGTCAGTTTCTGCCAGGAAGGAGAAGGAAAGTAGTTTCTGGGTGGGTGAGTGTTTAAATTCTTTCTAAAAACACTTGGGGAGAGTGAATTTTTTTTCATAGGACAAAGGAAAGCACAGTATAGGTACAAGGGGGACTTTGACTTTTCCCCCCGAGGTTCTCCTAATAATAATAATAATAATAATAATAATAATAATAATTTAAAGAGCTTTGAGGTTGTTGTTTTTTGCTCAGAGGAAGACAGACAAGAGACTTGCCTCCAGAATAAGGTAGCAGCCAGGAGCTCTGTGTAGAGTGAGAAACCCAGTTGGTTGAGCTCACTGACAGAGCCTGGTGAAAAGACCAAGAGAACAGGGGCCCTTTATGTGGGTCTTTACCAGGTTTTTGTTTTTTTTTAAGGGAAAAGCCCACAGTCCTGTTTCATTGCTTACTTAAGATTTCTCAATATGGACACTGAGGGAATTTCTGCAGTCACCTGCAACACTTGTGCGATGTTTGTCTTCTTGCCAAGAGATGTGGGGAACTTCACCTGCACCAAGTGCAAGTTCATAGCCCTCCTGGAAGAGATATTGCAGGACTGTATCTGGAGAGCCCCACACTCTGCATGCCTGCCCAATGTGATACAATTGCTTAGAAAGCACCATGATTTTGCAGGTCTTGTATATTTTTAGAACTCACTGCAAAAGTATCATCATCATGAGGCTCTTTGAAAAGTGGATATATTTACAGAATGAACTGATACTTCAAAAAAAGTTTAGCTTTTACAAATATTGCAAATACATGACTCAGTAGCATTGTAAAATTTTTTATTTCTTTCTCTGTTTTTTTGAGAGAGTGCCAGGGATAGCTATATGCCTTCGCTAAAGCTATTGATTCCTACACCTCTGGCATAAACCTTTCCCTGGGTTCAGCAGTTTCATTTTTATGGCTTCCTACATGTGGTTTTTAGATCATGAGTTTAAGACAGTCAGTTATCCAAGAGCACCTATTAAGCTGATGATTGTGTTTTATTATAATCTGTGAATAATTGTGATTGCCAACTGCAAAACATAATAAAATATGGATTCATCATAATATGTTAATGATGTAGAAAAGTTCTCATCTCTGCCAGAGCTGTTTCTGAACAATCGTGTCAGTAGTGAGGAGCACATTAGGGAAGCTTCATGAATTGGGGGGAAAGGTGAATCCGTCATGTTCAGCTGACTACGGTGAGTCTGTCGTGTTCTGAATGGTGAAATGCTAGCTTACCATGTCTGGCATGGACATGATGTATAATAAGACATCCAATCTATAACATTCTTCAGGGGGAAAAAGGAAATCGCAATAAAATAAAATAGCATCCCTGGAGAAACCTGGTATGTAGCTCCATTATTAAGCAGCAAGTGAAAGCAGTCTGCAAATGCTCCAAGCCATTATGCTTTATTTAATTAATTTATATTCTAGCTTTCTCCCATAACCCAGATTTTCAAGAGGTACAAATAAAAACACCAACTATAATATTAAAACACTTTTTTTAAAGTTATAATTTAAAATCATTTCTGAATTAAAAGTAATAGAAAAAGACATTTTTAATTTAAAAAAAGCCCACAATGCTACAACAATCACCCATTAAAAGCCCTGCCTTCAGTTGCTGAAAGTCTACCTGAACTGAAAATGTAGTTGGCTGGTGGCAGAAGGACAACAGGGAATGAGGGAGCCTGGAAGGAGGTCTCACAGCCTGGGGGAACAGTGGACTTTGCCCATGATCCTGCGTGAAGCTAGCTGAATGGAAGGTTTCCCCAGCATATTTGCAGAGAATCCCAGGCCATTGCACTACTCATCAAATGTCTTATTGAAGGAGATGTTGGATACTTATGCATACTCCTTATGCACCTTCATAAAAAGTACCACTGCATAATGCCTCAAGAGGATGCTAACCAATTTTTTTATGTTTATTTCTTCCCATGTTCAGTGGCAGTTGGTGTCTCTCATGTCAGTGGACTAGTGAGTCTGCCCCAAGTTTTAAGCTGAACTTTAAAGTATTCCAGTTGTTAAACATTATCCCTAAAGAATGTTCAACCCTTTGGATAGCTCTGTTAAATCTCAGCTTTAACCTGGAGCAGATTCCCCATCACACAGACACGGAAGCCTCCAGCTGTTCCTGTCCACATTTTTATTTATTTGTATGAAGGGTGGTGCCTGTCAGGCCCACCAAAACCACATCAAGGATGCATAGTCTACTGCAATGGGATACATTGTCAATTGGACCTCTAGTAGAACTCCATGAATGAGCAAGGGCAATGGCAGGATAACACATATGATGTGGACACAGGTACAAAGCCTTGCCACAAACCCGGATGCCAACTCTGCCCACACATCTATTCAGGAAATGTAATTACAGAACCTAATGACATTATCCACAATATTAGAGGGACTTTTAATAATAATATAACAATAATAATAATAAATTTTATTTATAACCCGCCCCTCTGCTCGGCAATTGGGGCGGCATACAACAGATTAAAATATAACAAGTTAAAACAGTTCCATACTCCCACCACTAACCCACCCACCCCTTAAAACAGAATTAAACTATCATGAAATTAAAATCAAAACAAATTCAATTAAAAACACCAAACCATCCTGACCAAAATACCTGCATATCACAATGGCGAAAAAACTGGCAGGTCACGTTCAATTCTTGCCGGGCAGCTATTCCGGAAAGGCCTGCTGGAAGAGATCAGTCTTTACTGCCTTTTTGAAGGCAGCAAGGGTAGTAATAAGACGGATCTTGTCCGGCAGGCAATTCCACAATCTGGGAGCGGTCGCAGAAAAGGCCCTCTGGGAGGTCTGCAAAAGTCTGGTCTTTATTGGTTGTAGCAGAGGACCGAAGTGCACGGGGGGGGGGATCATACGGGGAGAGGCGGTCCCTAAGATAAGATGGACCCAAGCCATGTAGGGCTTTAAAGGTTAAAACCAACACCTTGCACTGTGCCCGGAAACTAACTGGCAGCCAGTGGAAGGATTTAAGCACTGGTGTTATGTGCTCCCTCCTAGATGTACCAGTAATTAACCTGGCTGCCATATTTTGCACCAATTGCAGTTTCCGGGTTAAGCACAAGGGTAGCCCATGTAGAGTGCATTACAGAAATCCAGACGTGAGGTTACCAGAGCATGTACCACAGTTTCCAGATCCCTCATGTCCAGATAAGGGCGCAGTTGGCATATCAGCTGAAGCTGATAACAAGCACTCCTGACCACCGCATTCACCTGACTAGTCATGTGAAGCGATGAATCTAGGAGCACCCCCAAACTGCGAACACAGTCCTTGGAGGAGAGTGTGACTCCATCCAGGACTGGAAACTGCATTCCCAAATCAGGTTTCGGGCCCGTAACTGCCAGTACCTCCATTTTGTCCGGATTTAGTTTCAATCTGTTTTTCCTCATCCAATCCATTACCGCTCTGAGACAGTCATTAACAGGAGAGACGCCATCTGAAGTCTGAGTCGATGATCTAGTCATGGAGAGATAAATTTGGGTGTCACCAGCATACTGATGGCACCAAGCTCCATGCCTCCAAATGATTTCACCCAGCGGCTTCATATAAATGTTAAATAGCATCGGGGACAGGATGGCGCCCTGAGGAATGCCACATTTAAACTCGCTTTTGGAAGAGCAACTGTTCCTGAGCCTCACCCTCTGCGATCTACCCGACAGGAAGGAACGGAACCACTGCAAAGCAGTGCCTCCAACTCCTAACTCTCTCAGGCGATCCAAGAGGATGGAGTGATCTATTGTGTCAAAAGCCGCTGAGAGATCCAAGAGCACCAACAGGGTCACACTACCCCTATCGATACCCAGGCGGAGGTCATCGGTCAGAGCAACCATGGCAGTCTCCACTCCATAACCTGTCCTGAAGCCGGTTTAAAATGGATCGAGATAATCGGTTTCATCCAAGACTACCTGGAGTTGGGAAGCAACTGCCCTCTCGATCACCTTGCTTAAAAAAGGAAGCAAGGAGACTGGTCTATAATTGTTTCTATCCAGGGTGTCCAGGGAAGTTTTTTTCAGGAGTGGCCTAACGGCCGCCTCCTTCAAGCAAAATGGTAATATACCTTCCCTGAAGGATGCACATTGATTGTATCCCGTAGGAAAACTCTCAACGCATCCCCCCCCTGGACGACCAGCCAAGATGGACAAGGTTCAAGAGGGCAAGTCGTCTTCCTTATTTTTCCAAGAAGCTTATCCACGTCATCAGTACTCACAGATTGAAACTGATCCAGTAAATTGCCATCAACGGAGTTGCTGGACACCTCGTCTACGGATTCTGTCAAAACAATGGCGTCCAAGTCGGCTCTTATCCGAGAGATTTTATCTACAAAGTAGGTATTAAACGCGTCACAGCAGGCCGCCATTGCGTTGAGTAGAGGGCTTGGCGCTGGAGGAATCTTTGTCAATTCCCCCACCACCCTAAACAGCTCTGCTGGATGGGACTCTGCAGACGCAATGCGTGCAGCGCAGAAAGATCTCTGCGCTGCACGCAAAGCCTCCCGATAGGAATCAAGATGCTTCCTATGGCAAGTTCTGTCGGATAGGAGCCGAGTCTTCCACTATTCATGCTCTAGTCGTTGTCCAGCTCGCTTCATCCTCCTAAGTTCCTCTGTGAACCAGGGCTTACGATTAGAAGCGGGCTGGAAAGGACGCTTGGGAGCGATTGTGTCGATAGCCCTGGTAAGGTCGGTGTTCCAAGTGTTCACCAAGGCTTTGACAGAGTCACCGGCGTTACCAACCATTAAACCCTCTAAGGCCTTCTGGAAGCCAATGGGTTCCATGAGCCTTCGAGGGCGGACCATTGTAACAGGTTCGCCACCCCCAAGGGGGCTGACAGTGGTCTTTAGCTCTATCTTGACCAGGAAGTGATCTGTCCATGACAATGTGGAGGTTTTTATGACCTCCGCCCATGGATATTCCTGTTCCATACTAAAAACCCCATCGAGGGTATGGCCAGCACAATGTGTGGGCCCGTCGACCAATTGGGATAGGCCCATGTTTGTCATGGTCTCCATGAACTCCCAAGCTGCGCCTGTTAAATTGGACAAGCCAGTCTCAAGAGGGATGTTGAAGTCGCCCAGAACCAAAAGTCTGGGCGACTCCAGCAGCAGCTCTGAGACCAGTGAGGTCAGCTCGGTTAGGGAGTCTGTTAAGCAACGGGGTGGCCGGTATACTAACAGAATCCCTAAACTATCCCTGGTTTTTAGGCTAAGGTACATACACTCGATATAGGTTGTTTTCCGGATAGGTTTCCTGGTCAAGGTTAAGTTGTTTCTATGAGTCAAGGCCACTCCGCCCCCCCCCCGCCCACTTTCCCTTATCTGCTCATTAACCGAGTACCCAGCTGGGAGAGCCTGCGCCCAAGTAGCGGAGCTGGCATCTCCCAGCCAGGTCTCGGTAAAGCATGCCAGGTCGGCCATCTCATCCATTATAAGATTGTGGATAATATGGGTCTTATTTTTAACCAACCTGGCATTGCAAAGGAGCAGCGTAAGGGTCTGTGGAATGGTTGATGCGCTCTCCAAGTTATCCCGGGAAACAGAGTGAACTGAAGGAGGGATAGGTATTACACATCTATCCCTTCTTCTTTTGTAACATTTGTTCACTCTGTTACCGCCGTATCTACCCTGCCCCCACACAACCTTGATGTCCACCCCCAGACTGTGCCCGGCACCAGTACATGATGACAAACACCGTAGATCCAGCTAATGAAAGAAAGGAGCTGGAAGAAACTAGCCAAAATGACTCATTTCAGTCCTGACATGTAGGGTTGGGCAGGGCTGGAGCAGTCCTCCTGAGCGGCCCCCAAAGCGCCGCTGCCACCACGTGTATGGGCCGGGGGAGAGATGGAAAACTCCTCCTGGCTGGACACAGCTACGGACAGACCAAGGCCGCCGCGATCTTCTCCCGTCAGGATTGGGCAGGGCTGGAACAGTCCTCCTGAGTGGCCCCCAAAGCTCCGCCGCCGCCGCCGTGTGTATGTGCCGGGGGAGAGATGGAAAACTCCTCCCAGCTGGACACAGCTGCGGACAGTCCAAGGCCGCTGCGATCTTCTCCCCTGTCAGGGTTGGGCAGGGCTGGAACAGTCCTCCTGAGCAGCCCCCAAAGCGCCGCCGCTGCCACGTGTATGTGCTGGGGGAGAGATGGAAAACTCCTCCCGGCTGGACACAGCTGCGGACAGTCCAAGGCCGCCACAATCTTCTCCCCTGTCAGGGTTGGGCAGGGCTGGAACAGTCCTCCTGAGCGGCCCCCAAAGCACTGCCACTGCCACGTGTATGTGCCGAAGAAGAGATGGAAAGCTCCTCTCAGCTGGACACAGCTGCAGACAGACCAAGGCCGCCGCGATCTTCTCCCCTCCCCTTTTACTTTGGATCCTCCAGTGTGATTTATGCCATATGCCATATTTATGCTTTTCATTGGGCAAACAGGCTGGATCCTACACCAGAAGATAAATTGAAATAAATCCGACATTAGGAATAAGAATATATAAAAACTGGTTGCTGAACATTTCAGCTTTCCTGAGCATTCCATTTTGGACCTCAGAACAGCGGTCCTTGAACAAAAAGACTACAAAGGAAGATTGGAAAGAGAAACAGCAGAATTGGATATATCAACAAGCTACAGTCCATCAGCAGTGAGCTGAAAAGATGCAATGGTTTCCTGCCACTCTATACACATTATAACACTAGCTAACCCCCTCCCCCCAGCTTCATGGGGACCCTCTTGGCCAGTTCATCACATCTTCTTTTTGGTTCTCATACTACTTCCCAATACTCATTCATATGGTTATCTATTAATCTTGGCTTTAGACAACATCCTTGCCTCATTAAAACTGAACTTGTCATTTCATCTCTACACCCACAAAGTTTTGATTTCCTATGGACATTCTCACACACAGACTGCTGCATAGGTCTGTCCCTGGATTTTCACTCCACCAAATGCACCATTTGATACATTAAAGCATGAGGACTTCCATGGGCTTTGAGAAAAGGTAGAAAGGGAGTGACATGATTATTTGTTGCACTAGGACTCCAGGAAACCAGAATTCAAATCCCCATTCAGTCATGGAATTCACTGGATGACCTTGGCAAGTCATACTTCCTCAGCCTCAGAGGAAGGTAATGGTAAATCTCCTCTGAACAAATCTTGCCAAGAAAACCCTATGATAGGGTTGCCTTAGATTCATCTTGAAAGCATGCAACAACAATAGGCAAAGGGACAAATAAAGAGAGATGACACCACACAAGTGTTATGGGGACACAAGAGAAAGCAAATGAGAAAGGGCAGAGTGAGAAGCAGAAGATGTCACATGAATGACTTCCCATTGAGGAGCAGGACATTCACAGCACCCATAATCTCTGACTATTGGCCTTGCAAGCTGGGGCAGATGGGAGTTGTAGTTCAGAAGTCTGGAGCCACCATAGGTCATGGGATGGTAGTAAGAAACTGTATCTCTCTTTCAGACAGTGTCTTCCTATATAAGATAGTCTTGGGGTTTGCTCAAGGGATAGAGAGAAACCAACTGTTTTGGTGAAATTTACTTGTAACAACACTTGAAAGAAGGAGCAGGTGAAAGGCAGGCAGTGAAGGGAATGGTCCCTTCAGCATGATGGCCGAAGGGGGAAGGCCCCATCTGCCCTGATCAGAGGGGTCATGAGAAAGACTGAAAGAATGGCTTCAGACAAGAAAGGGTGTGCTTGTTTTGGGCAGACCCATTAGTAAAAGGCTTTGGTCTCCTCCATAAGGCTGTACAAAGTGGGGTGGGGAGCAGTTTTTTTCTCATCTGAAGACTACAGTATATAGTGAGATTAAAAGAAGAAGTTTGTATGTTGTGAGATACAAAAGTCTTTCAGCTGAATGGCCCAGGGCCTCAACTCCTAAAATGACAGGCATTTACAAGTGTAATTGATGAAGCAGTTAACAAGGCTGAAGAACAAAACACCTCACAGGCTTCTCCTGTGCAAGACCCCAAACTTGCAAAAGATTTACTTTACAATCACACAAGTTCCATGAGGCCTAAACAATCATCTCAGGATATATATATATACACACACAGAGAGAGAGAGAGAGAGAGAGAGAGAGAGAGAGAGAGAGAGAGAGAGAGAGAGAGATAAGGATAGCTAATTATGGCATTATGAGCTGGCAGCCATTGGCAGGCCAATGATGTCTACAGTTAAAGCCACAGGTTTTCCCCCCTCTTCTATTGCACTAATAAAAAAAAATTTAAAAATCTCTACTTTAGGTTGAGTCTCCCTTATCTGAAATGCTTAGGACCAGAAATGTTTGGGATTTTGGAATATTTTCATATACATAATGAGATATTTTAGAGATGGTGCCCAAGTCTTAGAGTCACAAAATTCATTTTTGCTTTGCATTTACCTTATAAAAAGAGCCTGAAGGTAAAGTTATACATAATATTTTTAATAATTTATGCAGGGAACAAAGTTTGTGTACACTGAACCATCAAAATGAAGAAGTGACATTATGTCAGCCCCTTCATGTGAACATTTCTGGATTTTTGAATATTTTGGAATTCTGGATAATTCTGGATAGAGGATGCTCATCTTTCTCCCCATACCAATCCTACACAAGGGAAAATGTTCTGCAAGTCATCATGGTGCAACAAATAATCTTTTTGGGGCTAGGACTCTGTTCTTTTGGTCAGAGGGAAAAGCTTTCTGTCTTATTTAAGACTCAGGCAGTAAAGAACCCATCCTGGCTGAGGCTCCCTGTTATCTCTATATCAAGTGCAGCTGAGACTATCATCTTTATGGCTTACAGACCCTCTAAATTGAGCACTTTGGTTCCACTAGAAATGATTAAGCTGTGGAACTGTGTTGCATGTCCATTATTCTGTCTTTGATGGTGCAGACATAGACAAACCAAACCTTTCGTGTTGCACAATGAAACATCGAACAGTTTTGATATTTCTGATGCTTAACATTGCTTAAGTTGATTATTATATCTGATTGAATCCTAATGCCTAAGTAATTGCAAATACTTTTTATAAGATACAAATGTAATGTATATTCATTGCCACTTATGCACTGCCAAAAAAAGAGGGAAAATATCATGAACAAGGGGGACAAAAAGGGACAAAGATTTCTATAATGTGCTAATTGGTATGTGTAGATAACACTGTTGAAATAATTATTATAACCATGGACCCATAATAGTTAAAGCCTTAATTGTGCAGTGTTGCAGCGGCCTTAGCCAGCATTACCATTGGTGGAGGTTGTTCAAGAAGACCTGGAAGTTCACAATATGCCTCACCACTATTCCAGAAGTAATTAATTGTTACCTTTCTCCTTGTACAGGACCCAAGGCAGCTTAGAAGAAGTAGCTGACTTCATTATATACCATGGGTTACGGCTGTGACTGGTGTTCTGTGAATGGGGGCTTCTCTAAAATGATATTTATTTTTCAGACAACATTAAACCTCTTTTAAACAGCCTATCCCACATGGATGTTGGATCTTCCTTTGCTGTCCATGGAAGACAGGACTTCTAGGAGCACATGCAGCTCCTGATTTTTTTTTTTTTAAATGTGTTACAGATCTCAGGAGAACATAGTAACAAGTGTTTAAGTGACTGGATATTTTTTTAAAAAAATAGATGGGATTTAACAAAAGGTTATGGAATCACAAGTCAAATCTAATCAAAGAAAAATTACATTGCATCTAGTAACCATTATTGCAAAACATTTACTAACAGCATGAGTTTTCTGCTAGAATAACTCATGAGATTAATGTGCAGCCACCTGAACGCTGATGTAAACTACAGTTGCCTAAACAGCAAACATTTGGATATGGCCATTAGCATGCATAATAATGCACACACGCTCAGTAGCACAGCCTCTTTTCTTTGTTAACAATCACAGGAAATACAAAGATTCCCCTTCTGTGTGTATACATACCAGATTACCATCTGGACTGTCCCATATTTCCTCTCTTCCCTGCAAGTGATAATAGATTAAAACAAACGTTACACATCATCGCCGTGGCTAATGTACTGGCTCAGTGGAAATTCATACCCCCTTCCCCTGTTCCAAA
Source organism: Phrynosoma blainvillii (assembly GCA_026167975.1). NCBI lineage: Eukaryota > Metazoa > Chordata > Lepidosauria > Squamata > Phrynosomatidae > Phrynosoma > Phrynosoma blainvillii. The sequence continues at coordinate 255,472,439 of JANUYF010000001.1, read as the reverse complement.
TACCTTGATGAAAATATTACAACCATCCCCTGCTTGTAGATTAGCTGGCGTGCTAAGAGAGGCAAGGCCTCAGCTCCCGTGCAGCTTTGTGTTTATGGCTTTTTTAATTTATGGCCTGTGAAAAGTTTTATTGGACTGACTGACAAGGCCTGCGAGATTGAGATCGAAGTTTCCTACTTCACATACTAGAGGATTTAACAAGCATTTATAGGCTCAGGGAAAGGGATTCCAAAAACTTGCTTTAAAAAATGGCTCTGGTGATTTTTGAGTATCTTTGCACTGTACTCGCAATGCATTGCAAAGGTACAGCCTTGAAATGAATTTGGTCCATTCAAGTGATTTTTTTTTTTTTTTTTTGCATGCCTATCATTAAGGCTGCATTTACACGGCAGAATTAATGCAGTTTGACAATGCTTTAACTGTCATGGCTCAGTGCTATGGAATTCTGAGATTTGTAGTTTTGTGTGCCACGACAAACTACAAATCCCAGAATTCCATAGCATTGAGCTATGGCAGTTAAAGCAGTGTCAGACTACATTAATTCCTCAGTGTGGCAGCAGCCTTGATCATGTTTTATACACTACATATTTACTTGGTGAGTGATAAGGCTCAAGCAGGGCCATGGTATTTGATTTTCAGGTTGGAAAAGTGAATTCCTCATTGTGGTGCTTGTTACAATAAGTTGGAAACAACTTGGAGGCACAGAACAAACAATAATACTACCAACTAGATCAGTTAAAAATATGGTGAACATGAAGATAATGACAAAATAATGAATGGAACGTTATGAATTTGTTAAGGCATAACATTGATATATCAAAAAAAGGGGAAAATATATAAGCCCCTATTAAGCAAATGTAAACATGGGTATAAACTTGGATGCTTCTGACTGGACGTTCCTCTGGGGCAGGGGTCGGCAAACTACAGCCCACGGGCCGAACTCGGCCCCTTGAGGCCTTTGAACCGGCCCGTGGCCGGTCCTGCTGCCATTGCTGCCGCCACCACCGCCGCCTTTCTAGCGCGCGCACGACGCGGGGTGCTATTTTGTGTTCCAAAATGGCGCCCACGCTCATGCATGCATGCGCACGACGGTGGGCGCCATTTTGGAATACACAAAATGGCACCCCGTGCTCATACATGTATGTGCACGACGGTAGGAGTAGTGTGCATGTGTGCGCACACGTGCGCACGCCATACCTCCAGTGCCATTTCCCCCCCCCTTTGGCCTGCCGACAATTGGGGGACAGCAGAACTGCCCCCCCAAAAAAGCTATGCTGATGTGGTTCTGATCCTTGATGCCTGATCATTTGGGGGGCAGGGGCGGAGGCTCAGCCCCTCCAGCCTAGTCTGAGGGTCCATGCCTGCAGCTCTCATAGACAAAGAAAGTTCAACTGGAGCAGCCAGGGGTTTCTAGGTTCTGCACACTTGAAGCAGCTGCCTCACTGTGCCAAATGTAAGAGTAAACTTCCACCCATTTCCCCTCTCCAGACTGCTGTAACCCATGCTATGTGACTTACGTACACAAAACACACGTGTAGTGCCAGAAAATGTAGCTAATGTACTCCAGAATAGCTAAGATCAAAGCCTAGCATCTCTGTGCTTTTTTTTTTTTTTTTTTGGAAAAAAGAGCTCAGAAATGTAACTATCTGGGGCATTCTGGGAGCTGCAGTCCAGAAAGTAACTTCCAGTCTCTATGAAGAACTATTGGAGCTCTGCAAAAACTCAAGTGTAAGTTTGCAAGCATGATATAATGGTTTGAGTTGGAGTGTTGGACTAGCTCTCCACGAGACTAGGGTTCAAATCCTTGCTCAGCAGGGGAAACTCACTGGGTGATTGTGGGGAAGTCACAGTTTCTCAGCCTCAGGAAGGCAATGGTAAGCCTCCCTGAACAAATCTTGCCAAGAAAAACCATGATAGGTTTGCCTTAGGGTCACCAGAAGTCAGAAATGACCTGAAGGCACACAACATTTGCCAAAATCTGTGGCAGGGATATGTGGAGAGATGATTCTGGCTCCATTGGCCATTCTCCTTTCCCTCCTGCAATTATACCTCCATCTCTGCTCATTTTTTGCCACTGTACTAGTTATGAAAGGGCAGCAATTGCACATTAACTCTGACTTCTTGTTCACAAAAGCTAGGAGAGCAACAGGTCAATTTAAACAAAATAATGAATGCTTGCTTTCTCCCTCTTGGGAGCCCTTCCCTGTAAAAGAAAAGGGAAGGAACAGAAAAACAACTCTGCACACTTCCCCAAATAACAAGCATGAAAATTACTTTTGTCTGTTGTGGGAATAGAATGTATGGTAACCTTTAAAATGCTGCTTCCTCTCAGTATTTTTCAGGCTGAAGACCTTGAGTTCTCAAGGGAGGTTAACAAATGTTACACAGATATTTGTTTGGAGCTTAACAACAGCTGAGGACTCCGTATGAAAATTTTTCGAAAGGAGAGACAGACAGACATATTACATCTTCGCAATGAAAACAATGGCTAATACCAGTAGCTGCAGTGCTGTTCTTTATGCACAAGTGAGTTATGAAATGCTGAACAAAAATGAGAAACTACAATGGCCAGTTTTCAATATTCTCAAGTCAGCAGGTGAAAGTGCCTTGAGGTTCATAGCTTAAGAAGCCTTGTTTGCATACAAATGAGTATTACTTGTTTGTTTGTTTAAGGGATTTACAATCAGCTTCACAGGCTCAGCCTAAGCTCCTGTAGCAGCTAGTGTGATTTTTTATTATTATTATTATTATTATTATTATTATTATTATTTATATCCCACTCCTCTGCAGAGCAATGGGGGGGGGGGGCTTACAACATTACAAAAAAATTCTATAATCAGCTGATAAAACAACCTATTATTTAAAAAAAAGAAAACAAGCAGAATCGAATCATAAAACAACACAATCCAACAGTCCACGGTAGTGCATCATTAAAATACACACAGAGACAACAACTACAAACAAACAAACAAACAAAAGTTCTGGAACATAACCAGCCATTAATCTTCTGTCCATTTCATAGGATTCAGGAGCAAAATGATTTTTTTAAAATGAATTAAAATGGTATTTGCTACCGTGTTAAAGGTCAGGTATAAGGTGAAAAGAAAAGTTATCAATGTTCATTGGCACTGTGTCAATATGGTGTTAAAAAGCTAGTGTGGTATAGTGGTTTAAGTCGTGGACAAGGACTCTGGAGATCAGGGGTTGAATTCCTGCTTGGCCATGGAAATCCACTGGGTGATCTTGGGCAAATCACACTCTCTCAGCCTCAGAGAAAAGCAAAGGAAAAACCCCTTTGAACAAATTTGTCAAAAACAATCCAGTGGCAGGGTCATAATAAGTTGGAAATTACTTGAAAGCACACAACGTTTCAACTAGCTATTCTAGCTATGCCTTTAATAGCAGTTTTGATATGCAGGCCCTAACATGGGATTGGGGAATACAGAGCCCTGCAGATATTGGGAAATACAGAGCCCTGCAACTGACATTAGCACTAGGGATGATAGGAGTTGCAGTCCAATCTGGAGAGTGACATGTTTTCCTGCCCTGCATTATGAGCAGAGCCTGGTATGCAGAAGAACCAAGTTTTAAAAAATAATTAACCAGGCATTGCATATATTGTGTAGAGTATTAAGGGTAAACATACCTATGCCTAAATCCTATTGTTTGTCCTGAGTAGAGTAGAGCCATTATATCAGTGGGTTTTACCTACATGTTGACATCGTCCTGATGGTGTTTTATGCTAGCTTATTCCAAAGTTGTACTGTGGTGATGAGGGAAAGCAAGCAAAATCTGCTGGCTGTGAGCAGCCTATTTCTCCAAGGCCTTGCTTCATTCATTGACCGGCACTCACAGCCTTTTTCACCCGCTACCATTGCCCCTGCAGTGTTGGCATAGTTACATCACCAACTGAGCATCCAGACTCAGAGATGAGTCAAGGAGAACACCCAAGCTACAAGCCTGAAATTTCAGGAGGAATGTAACCTTATCCAGCACAGGCAGGTGTCCCTATTCCCTGTTTTGCCTTATGACTAACCAAGAGCACCTCTGTTTTATCGGGATAAAGTTTCAGTTGGTTTGCCCTCATCCAGTCCAATAATGGTATGGACAACAGACATTGGTTCAGTACCAAGACAGATTCATTGGAATCAGATGGGAAGGGGAGGCAGAGGTTGAATTCATCAACATATTGGTAACACCACATCCCAAAAACTCTGGTTGACATCTCCCAGTGGCTTCATGTAGATGTTAAACAGCATGGGGGACAAAACAGAACCTGGAGGGATCCCACCGGCCAACAGCTAGGGCATCAAACTCACAGCACCACATTCTGAGTCCCATCCCAGAGAGGCTGCCCAGAAGGATACCACGGTTGATGGTATCAAAAAGCTGCTGAGAGGTCCAGCAGAGCCAACAGGGACATACTCCCCCTGTTCAGTTTGCTGCATAGGTTATCCACCAAGGCGACCAAATCTGTCTCCACCACATAAGGAGGCCTGAAGCCAGATTGAAATGGCTGTGAGCGTGTGACTTGCCCAAGGTCACCCAGCAGGTTTCATGGCTGAAATGAGAGTCATAGTTCAATTCCCAAACCACTACTCCATGCCGGCTTTGAACTCCTTACTGAGTCACAAATCCCACTGGGTGACTGTGGGTCAACTGGGTCTGCCTCATAACATTATTACAAGAAAAAGGCAATCCCCAAAAGTGAGGAGTAGAGTGTATCAGAGGAAAACAGAGAATATAACTTCAAATAATGAAGTAACAATAAAGGAACAAACCTATTCAGAATCATCTGTTGAATTAAGTAGAAATTATTCCCAGTTCAGTGTATGCAAGATCACAACCTGATTTGTTATTTTGGTCAATCAATTAGAAGCCACTTCAGTTACTCAAAAACATTAGCCACACTTTAATATACTAAAAGCCAAGTTGTCTAAGCAGCCATACATATACAAAAGCAACATGTTTTCCCTATGCAATAAAGCATTTTTTTCCCATAAAGTAACAGCCGGATACATTTCATTTGCAATCCAGAGTATCGTAGAAGTGAGCTATCACTATTGCCCCACTTAAAATATTCTCTTCTCTCACCAAATGATTTTCCCTGTAATTGATGTCATAAAGAATATCTTTGTTAAGTTGTCTTCATTTCCCCAGGTTTCAATCCTTATGATGATCAATTATTTATATACAGACTAGATGAAAGGCAAGATTGTAATGACCTGGAGGGATTTAATAGCGACATCATAAATCTTGGGAGTAGAACTCAAGAGGGTGATATTAACAAAACCTAGGCTGGCCCAGAATATTTCACTATTTTTAGAGGAAGCACCTGAACTGTCTACAGCCCTTCTCTGGCTGTTGTCTCAAAACAGACATGCTACCTGTGCATTTTTTTCACTTAATGTTAAAAAAAAGTGTGGGGGAAGGCACTCAGTTCAATAAGATTTCTCCCAAATAAAGAGTATTTTCCCTGTCCCTTGTGTCTTCAGTTAATCTTCCTCACATTAGGACTTTCTTTTTAAATTCAAAGACACAGCCGTATTAGTTTGGAATATCAGTATGCAAAGGGAAATTGTACCACCTTTGAAACAAACTGAAAGAAAGAAGCTGGTAGCATAAGCTTTTGTAGGCCATATCACACAGTACTGTTATACTGCTATTATTACAGTTTAACTGCTATGCCTGCCTCCTGTGGAATCCTGGGATTTGTAGTATAGAGAGGGGCATTTAAAAGCAAAGCAAAGAAAAGCAGCTTCATTTATATACCGCTTCATACCTCGCTTTGCAGTGTCTAAGCGGTTTACAACTGTAAGCTCATTGCCCCCCAACAGCTGGGTACTCATTTTAGCGACCTCGGAAGGATGCAGGCCTGAGTCTATTTTGGTGAGGCATCAAAGCTCTCTGACAGACCAGGCTGAATACCTTACCAAACTACAAATCTTAGGATTTGTAGGATAAGTCATAACAGTTAAAGCAATGTGAAGTCGTAGGCTTTCATGGCCGGCATCCATAGTTTTTTTGTGGGTTTTTTCGGGCTGTGTGGCCATGTTCTGAAAGAGTTTCTTTCTGACGTTTCGCCAGCATCTGTGGCTAGCATCTTCAGATGCTAGCATTCTCTGAAGATGCTAGCCACAGATGCTGGCGAAACGTCAGAAAGAAACTCTTTCAGAACATGGCCACACAGCCCGAAAAAACCCACAAAAAACCTAAGTTAAAGCAATATTAGACATTCAATTCTACAGTGTGGCTGCACCCTAGGTCTACAAAAGCTTATGCTACCAGCTTCTTTCTTTCAGCTTTCCTTTTTAAAGTGACACATTTTTGTACTGCTCCACTTTCAACAGGAGAAGGGCAAAAGGTATAGTTACTAGTAGATTCTGCCCTTGATCTTAGATTTGACAGTTGTTGACAGTTGTTGAAAACAGGGATGAACAACTGTGGGAGGCTAAGAGGCCATATTAGCCCCTCAGAACTGTCCATGGCCTGCAAAAAACAAAACAAACAAACCTTAAAAAAAATCCCGCCTCGCCATGCTTTCTTTGGGTCATAGAGGCATTTTTGCCATATTTTTTAATATGGATCATTGTAGGCCGAAGAGAGGCCTTTTTTAACCAGAAGAAGTGATCACTCCACATGCCAACTTAGGTTCTGGAGATCACTTTTCATTTATAAAAAGACCTCTCCCGGATTTAAATTGGCAGAGGAAGGTTTTAAAAATAATGAAAACAACAACAACAACAACCCAGTTCATGCTTTCCAATTAGAAAGTATCTTGTGAAGCTTCCTCTCCCAAAAATCAATTTAAAATACAATAATTTGCAAATTTACAAAATAGTTGTATAAACTAAATAACAGTGACTAGGAATTAAATGTATGTTGGGCAAGTCATCGCACTTGCAGTATCTGAACTCTTAACAGTCTAATGCACCATGATTTCTCTGCAAATTTGGGGAGAAATTATCTGCTGATTATTTTTTTCCAAATATGTTACTTCAAAAGCCAAGATTACTTAGGCCCAGAACAGACAGGCCAAAAGATGTGGCTTCTGGTCACTTTGGGGTTGTGGCCTTTGAGATGACACATGTCCGCAAAATGGCCAGAAGCTGCTCCAAAGCCACACCGAGGCAGCAGGAGCTGGACTTTTCAGGAATGGATTTAATCCGCTCCTGCCAGCGGCCCATTTGGGACCATGGTGGTGGTCGCGGTGGTGGCTTCTGGCTGCTCCTTCCGGGCCATCTGCTTCGGTCTGGAATCTGTCATGAAGTGTTGATTGACATGTCAAAACTGAGAATGAATATGTGCACAGCTGTAGATGAAACAAAGTTGCATCCCACAGTTTATGAAGCGAACATTCATGGAAGGGCTTCCTGGTACATATACAATGTTTGATTAAGTCCATGAAGTGTTACGTATCAGCATTTTGCAGGATTCTAGCGTAGCCTCTTCTTCAGATGTCTAAAATATATTTCCAAATGCTCAACTGAAGTTTTAAGTTACTGCAGTGCTGGAAAATTTTAAGCTATTGCAATGTTAGGAGACTGAAGGAAACTTTCTTTGCAGGATAAACTTCAGATGCCTTTTCCAGCTGGGATCTTCCAAAGGTGAAGTTCTTCACTTCAACTCAGGATATGCACATTTGCCAAGCTTGATCTGATTGAAGTTCTCTAATTTCAGATCTTGTTCTGTCTCCAGTCCATACTAGATTACAAAGGTCCTCTGCCACAAGATATTTCCATGTTCATTTTTCACCCTATACACATTTCTTTGCACATATTTCAAGAGTACACATTCTCCTATTGACAAAGGCAAATCTGTGATCATTTTAGAAATGTATATACTTTTAAATACATATTTTTAAAATACATACTTTTACATACCTATTTATATCACATCATAAATGCAGAAATCTAGAGATTTCCCACTGAAAATTGTGTCGGATGCACTTCTGGGAAGTGCAAACTGTTCTACATAAAATGATAAAGTCAACAAATTCCTCACCTGTTTCTAACATCTCTACATTTCATATTAAATCCCTCCAGTTTTATGGAGACTCTGAGAAAGAGAAATCACTGCAGACAAATGCATTAACAGACACAACATACACAAATGAATTTGAGATGCATAATATGAATAGAAGACTGAAAATCTTTAAGCTTCTGTTGTAGCACCAGTCCAACATCATTCTCAGTGCACTCACATGTGAACCTATCATTCCAAATATGAAAATATCTGAAAGGGGACACAGAAATGATGGCAGTGAAACAAGGAGAGAAGATGCCTGGCATCATAATTGGGAACATAGACGCTATTGTCAAGACACATAGCAACGAGTCCCCTGTCATTTCCCATTTCATGCAACACAAACACAACATCTTTCCCTTCAGACTGCTAGACATTAATCTCATATGCCTCCTTACTTGAGACAAAAAATGCTACCTGAAGAGGGAAGACTTGAACGCACTGACTGTGGGTTTTTTGTCCTGTATTGTAGGTTGTAAAGAATAGAGTAATGAATGGCATTTCAGTCTGCTCAATCACGTGAAAAGCCAACGTGTCAGAGGGAATTTCGGATCTCATACTGCACTGTCCTCACATGTTGGCCTGTTGATTTCTCAAGGCCAGCTGCCCTTCCAAACACTTTCACACATGTTCATTTTTATTAAGAAGATTTCTTTGCCCAGGGATGATAGATATGATGATGCAGTCAGTCCTATGGAAGTCAACACCACACAAGGAATGCTTGTGCACTCATTCATTGAGGCTTGCTGCTTCCAACCATTCTCCACCCCCTGCATTTCCCACTATCTGCCTCTGCTACTGCCTCCACCACCTGCCATGCCTGCACATCTGCCTCCTCTGTGCCCTGCTGCCTAACTAGCTGATCCTTCAGAGTTGGAAGTCTAGACTGAGCACATCTTCTGCATTTTGCAAAGCCATTGGGGGGACTGGGCCTATATGCCAGGAGTGTTTCTTTCTTGTAGCTGCTTAGGTGCTTGGTGGCCTCTCTCTTCCTGATGATCTCATCCAGTACCTGCCTTCTCACTCTGCCAGACTACCTGCTTCAGGTTGCCTTCCCACTCTGCCACTGGCTGCTCACCCTGTCTGCTTCCTAACAAGGGATGCCCAGCTAGGACAATAGTATGCTTTCTGTCACTTAGTTGAGTTATTCCCACTCACTATAAAGGTGACTGTGCCCACTTGGTAAGGATGGTACTTCATTATAACGAAGGTCTGAGTATCTTTCTGCCCTTCACTGCCCACCTGAAAGATCTTTTGGAGCAAACGGCTTTGCTACACAGAAGGGGCTCCTTTTCATCTTCATGGAATCTGTGCCCATCTGTCCTAGGGAGCTGCCCATTTCATTGTTGTTTTCTGATCCCGGTGCTTACCAAATGACATTGCCTGGCTCATCTAAAGGAATCCAGCCTTCATAATATGGATCTAGGCTTGAGTAAAATAGTCATAGTCATAAGCTATCAAAGTGCACTGTCTTTGCATGAATCCCGATTCACATCTCTTTGTTAATCCTCCCTCCATAAAACTGGTGCTGCTGCTATGAAATTATAGATAAAATGATACTAAATGAGAACTAGTGTGGTGTAGTGGTTTGAGTGTTTGACTGGGACTCCAGGAGACCAGAGATCAAATCCTTGCTCAGCCATGTTAACCTTGGGCAAGCCACATATTCTCAGCCTCAGAGAAAGGCAATGGCAAACCTCCTGTGAATAATTCTTGCCAAGAAAATCCTCTGATAAGTTCATCATAAGTGGGAGCTGACTTAAAGGTACATAACAATGGCAATTAGGTGAGACAGAACAGCACAATATATTAGATATGGGACATGGCAGAGTAAAGATGGGATTGGGATAAGTGAAATTCCAGGTGACTATACAACTCATCTTCCTCAGTTCTCTATTTTAACTGGTTTTCAGACACTGGAACTCCCTAGCCCCCAAAATGTTGCAGATTTCTTACATAGGAACATCTCTAGGACCCATGCGATTTTCAAACAAAAGGCCCTAAACCTGCTGAAGGTGTGGGGAAGGAAAGCAAAGGAATTCCACCTACTTCAAATCTGAGGCTTCCAGAAAAACTGCTACTTCACACTTCTGAAACTTTGCAAACATCTTAAAGGAAGTGCTGTTCCATCTGTCATTATTCTCACAACAATGGTCCATAAGGAGCCTATGTAGATAAAAGTGCCTCCTTTTTTTTATACCACTGAAACAGAAAAATCTACTCTCGTACAAAAGTGACTGTACTTATTCATTTGAACTTAATAACTTGAGAAGTTAGTGGCAGTTCTGTTTATTGTTTAAAATCAAATGTTAAAGGCAAGCTAGACAATGGGAAGTGCAAATTGAATCCAGTAGCCTCCAAATTGATTCAAGCCAGATCTTGCCATTTTTTGAATCACTAGAACATGGTCAAACACAAACAGTGCAGACCTCTGCCCTGCGGCATTCTTTCTCAAACTTCAGCACCCTATCATGTCGTGGGGCTGCACTGGCACTAGAGAAGGCACAAAAAACATGTAAATTAAATAACACACAGGGAAGGCTTTTTAAAAGTTTCCACTAGAGAGATTGGGGGGTTCTAATCCAGTTACAGGCTACACACACTTTCCTGTGCAGAAATAACAAAGTGATCTTAAACTGCATGCTTTATATTTAATGTATCAGGTACCTCTAAATCTTGGTTAAAATATTTTTGTTGTTGTTAACTGCCCTTGAGTTGATCTCGACTCATGGTGAGCCTATGGATGAGACATCTCCAAGACCCCCTGTCCTCCACTGCTCTGCTTAATTCCTGCAACTCCTTAATACCCGTGACCTCCTCAATAGAGTCCATCCATCTGGCTTGTGGTCTTCCTCTTTTCCTATTTCCCTCCACCTTTCCCAACATTATTGTCTTTTCCAATGAGTCCTCCATTCTCATGATGTGTCCAAAGTATGACAGCCCGTTTTGTCATCTTGGTTTCCAGGGAGGTTTCTGGCTTGATCTGCTCAAGGACTCATTTGTTTGTCCTTTTGGCTGTCCATGGGATCCTCAACACTCTTCTCCAGCACCACTTTATCTCAAATGCATTGATTTTCTTCTATCATCTTTCTTAACTGTCCAGCTCTCACATCTATACATGATAATAAGGAATGCAATGGCTGGTATGGTTCTAACTTTTGTGCTGAGTTATATATCTTTGCATGTTAGAATCTTTACATGTTAGTTCTTTCATAGCCACTCTTCTTCTGATTTCCTGACTGCAGTCCCCATTTCTATCAATGTTTGATCCCAAGTGTGGGGATTCTTTTACTATTTCTTTTTCTTCATTGTCTAGGTTGAACTTGTGAAGGTCTTCAGTGGTCAATATTTTTGTTTTCTTTATGTTCAGCATTAAGCCTGCCTTAGCACTTTCTTCTTTGATCTTCTTTAGCAGGTGTTCCAGGTCTGTGAGGTTTTCTGCTAGTACTATGGTGTCATCTGTATATCTTAGATTGTTGATATTCTTTCCTCCTATTTCACTCCTCCTTCTTCTATATCCAAGCGTGCTTTTCTCATAATATGTTCTACATACAAGTTGAACAGATAGGATGAATGAATGTAACCTTGTCCAACCCCTTTGCCAATTGGGAGCCATCCTGTTTCTCCATGTTCTGTTTTGACAGTAGCCCCTTGTCCTGGGTACAGATTCTTCATCAGGACTATGGGCCTTATCACACGGGGTCCCAAGCAGAAGGTATCCAAAGGCAATCCAAAGCTAAAACGTTTTTCCTTTCCTTGTGTCCACACAATATCCAAAGGCAATCCAAAGCTAAAACGTTTTTCCTTTCCTTGTGTCCACACAATATCCAAAGGCAATCCAAAGCTGAAACGTATTTCACCCACTTGATCCGAAGTCAAAGGGAATCTTTTGACATTCGGATTTTTGTGGATGTACCAAGCGAGGCGTGGGAGGGAGCCTCCGCCGCCGCCTCCTCCGCAGCCAGAGCCGCCTCTCCGCTGGTGCCTTGGGCCGGCTGGAGGGCTGGCAAGTGCGGAGGGAGGGCGAGGCGTGGGAAGGGGCCTCCGCCTCCGCCTCCGCGGCCAGAGCCGCCTCGCGGGAAGGAGCCTCCGCCGCCGCCTCCTGTGCCGGAGGGAGGGCGAGGCGCGGGAAGGAGCCTCCGCCGCCGCCTCCTCCGCGGCCAGAGCCGCCTCTCCGCCGGTGCTGGCTGGAGGGCTGGCAAGTGCGGAGGGAGGGCGAGGCGTGGGAGGGAGCCTCCGCCGCCACCCCCTCCGAGGCCCCAAACATTGCGCAATGGCCGCACCACCGCCTTCTCGAGGAGGCAGAAACATTGCGCTATGGCCGTGCAAGCAAAACGGAATCTGTCTAGTTCACTTTAACTTCGCTTATACTTCACTTGCTGGCCAGCGTTTGATAAGGTCCTATCAGATGTCTTTAAGGGCATTCCATAGCCTTTCATGATCTATGCAGTCAAAGGCTTTGCTATACTCTATAAAGCAAGTGCTGATTTTCTTTTGGAATTTCCTGGTGTGCTCCATTAACCATCATATGTTTGCAATGTGGTCCCTAGTGCCTCTTCCTTTCCTGAATCCTGCTTGAACCTCTGGGATTTCTCTCTCCATGTATAGCTGGAGTCTATTTTGAGAATTTTGAGCAAGATTTTGCTTGCGTGGGAGATCAGTGCTATGGTCCTATAGTTGTTGCAGTCTCTTGTGTCTCCCTTTCTGTGGATGGGGATGTATATTGATCACTTCCAATCTGTTGGCCATTGTTTTGTTTTCCATATCTGTTGATATATGTTGGTTAGCACTAGAATTGACTCTTTCAATGTGGATTGCAGCAGTTCAATTAGAATATCATCTGTTTCTGGTGATTTGTTTTTCACTATTTCTCTTATAGCAGTTTCCACCTCACTTTTTAAAATTTGGGGTTAAAATATATAATTGCTCACAAACAGGCCAGGCATTATCAACTTTGCTGCAATAGAACTTATATTTACATAAAAAGCACTTTTACCATATGAGGTGCATGTCCAAACCTGCTACCAAAATTACAAAACCCAGAATTTGGAAATGTTATTGTGAAGATTGTGATCAATCGTATTTTAAGTATTATACAATAATGTGCTGCATACAGATGTTCATGTCATACTTTTTATATTCTTTCTATATATATATATATATATACTTATGTTAGCTGCACGTTGGCATTATTTTATTTGTTGTATATCATTTTCCCCCCAGAAAACTCACTAAATCATATCACCAGTCAAGTTCCCTAGTACATATGGATGAAAATGAGTGGATGTTTCCAGAAGTCTAATGCTATGCCATTAGTGATGTAGTGTGACATGAAGCAATACTGCATATGCAAATTTGAGAAATGCTGTTTTTGTTGTTTTTGTATGCCTTCAAGTTGTTTCTGACTTATGGTGACCCTAAAGTGAACCTATCATAGGGGTTTCTTGGCAAGATTTGCTCAGAGAACGTTTGCCTTTACCTTCCTCTGAGGCTGAGAGAGTGTGACTTGCCAAAAGTCACCTGGTGAGTTTCCATGGCCAAACAGGGATCTGAGCCCTGGTCTTCAGAATCATAGTCCAATGCTCAAACCACTATGCCATGCTGGCTTTCTTGAGAAACATAAATGATTTATATATTTAAAATGATTAAAATTAATAATTCATTGAGGTACTGAAACACATGGAGGAAAATATCAAGAGAATCAAATTAAACTAAGTCATCTTAAAAAGAGAAGAAAGAGTGTATCTCCTCATGAATCTGACTGGATTTAAACAGAGAGGTATTTTGCCATGAACATCCAATACAGAGGAAGAACTAACAATGGTATAATTCCAGTAAGTTTTGTACATTGCTATTAATAGGTGTCACGTTTGCCAAGAGTTTTATTAGTCATATTAGTATTGCCAAATAAGAAACACATGTAAGTGAAACAATACGCAGGGAGAAAAAGAGCTTGGAAAGAAGCCCCAGTTAGCAAGGCCAGGGGCCATATGGCTAAGGATCTTGGGAATTATAATCCAAAAAAGTAATGTTTCCAAGCTCTGGGGAGGACCACAGACATCGTCCAAAGGATGATGCCAAGAAAAAAATGTTGCAGCTGTTATTAATAGTACAATGCTATCTTACAGTGGCAAGTTTTGAGTGACAAATATATTCAGGAATGATGCAGCCTTCCAGATGCTGTTGGACTGAAAGTCCCAGAAGGCCTCATCAGCATAGCCAGTGGTGGGAGCTACACAGTACAGCTATATCTAGTGCACCACATGATTCCTACCCCTGCTTAAACATGAATTCAACCTATATATTAACTTTCACCTGAATATACCTGTCACGGGCACTGCTTACTTTTCTTAATGTGGCAGCCCAACGAGTATTGTTATCCCACCACTGCCCCAATATGTGATGTATTAGACCACTTTTATTTATATCTATGGCTTTACTCCCCAAACTTGGTTTCTATATTTGTTAGTAGCATGGATAAAGATTCCAGGTTCAGACAAGCTTGTATTAAAACAAAAATGTAACTTTATTTGGATGATGTTTAACAAATGTTTCATTTGTTCCAAAATTCCATTCATTTGTCCTTGTTATATTTTTTAAATATATTCTTTAACTTTAGAGAACACCAGATATTATTCTTTAGGATGTCTTTATTTATGGTTATCATTTTAACCGTGTTTCTTTAATAGCCCTATCTAAAGGGCAGAACAGACTGCCCCTAAGGGACGGTAGCAAGCCACCTCTTTCCTTGCCGGATCAGGGCCACAGCAACTGTATGCCGCAGCTCCAATCCAGTGCTTTGCCACTCTAAAAAGTGCTGGCAAAATGCCACTCCTTTTTAGAGTAGCAAAAAACTCCCCTTAGAGTAGCGTGTGGATGCTGCTCCAAGGGAGTGCCCTGATGCCTCCCGCCATGCGGTGGGGCACGCGGTGTGAAGCCGGTGTGAGGGCAGAGTCAGGGTAGCCGTGTGTGGTCACCATGCTCCCATTCTGCCCCCAGGCCGGCCTAAAGTGCCTGTCTGTTCAGCCCCTAAATCCCAGAAACTCCCTCACTTGGAGTTCTGTCCTAGAGCTAAGTCCCTCCCTTCTGAACTTTAGCCCTCACAGTCCCTGACTTCTGGACTGTTACACAGCCAGACACAGTCTGACTCCAACTGTCAGCAACGGAATTCTTTTTCACCTACAGCCCACAAATTCTATTGGCTATCGCTAGCTTACTCCTGATTGGCTGTTGCTAGCTTGGCATAATTCTGTCTGCTCTCCACCACAATACCATCCAGTTCAGATGATCAACATGGCATCAGCTGTACCCTCTACAGCTCTGTGCTCTGGTGGTGTTCTTTGCCCTTCTTTGCCCTTGAATGGCTGCCAACCATGATGACTTTAAAAAGGGATCAGACAAATTCATGGGAGATAAAGTGTTGTTGTTGTTGTTGTGTGCCTTCAAGTTATTTCCAACTTATGCGATCCTAAGGTGAACCTATCATAGGGTTTGCTTGGCAAGTTTCTTCAGAGAGGGTTTGTGACTGTCACACCCTGAGGCTGAGAGCATGTGACTTGCCCAAGGTCACACAATTAGGTTCCATGGCCAAACAGAGATTCGAACCCTGGTCTTCAGAGTCATAGTTCAGCACTCAAACCACTACATACACCACACTGGCTCTCACTATCAATGGTGAATTATTCCTGATGGCTATATTATTACCTCCACTATATAGAGACAGCATCTTTCTCAGTGCCAAGGACCATGCATGTGTGGGGGTGCAGTTTCCATTGCACTTATAACCTGCTGGTGGGCTTCCCATTGTTGATTATTATGAGAAGATACCAGTAGACTGAATAGGCCTTTTCTCCTGCCCTATGGGCCTCTTCCATGTTTTTAAGGTGAGGACACATTTTTGTTTGTTTCTGACTCCAGCTGCCATGATAAATAAAAAATGTTCTATATGAACAAATCAGTTCAAACACAGCTTGCGTGTTCAGCTCATACCAAGTGTTATATGTACATGTTATATGCACACTTGTTTAGAGGGCCTAACCCACATGTTGAAGTCTATGTGTGTACAAGTGCACAGACTGTATATACATGCATACAGATTGTACATGCATTGAATGTAATATGCACATCCATGTACATTGAAACACATTCTTTCATCAATAATTGAAGAAAAATCATTGTGTGGGCCACATTCCATCCACAAAGATTTTGAGGTCCAGATTTTTTTTAATACAATTCAATACAATACAAAATCCTAAGGGGTTTTCTTGGCAAGATTTGTTCAGAAGGGGTTTGCCTTCCTCTGAGGCTGAGAGAATGAGACTTGCCCAAGGCCACGCAGTGGATTTCATGGTGGAGCTGGGAATTGAAGCCTAGTCTCCAGAGTCACAGTCCAACACTCAAACCACTATGCTGCACAGGTTACTGTGTAATTGTTTTTGTACAAAGCTATGCTTAAATGCTTGTGTTGTTTGGTCGAAAGTATTGTGGTTTTTATTTTTCTTCTTTTATGGTTATATTGATTTGTTGTTATTGTTCACTGTCATAAATAAGAAATAAGGAAGAAGAAAAAAGGAACAGTGAACTATCCAAAGTCTTTCCTTTGATTTCAGATAGTACTGATCCTTCCTTGAGCATTATTTTGTTGCTCCATAATCACAGGATTGCATAAGTGGCTTCAGAACAGGAGTCAAACAAGACTTGACACTGATTCCTTGGTCAGTATGAAAATTCATTGTACTGGCAGGTGTAAAATTACATTTTCAAAATGTGTCTGGCCTACCCAATACATACATGCATGCATACAGAGAGAGAGAGAAAAAGAAAGAAAGGGGAAGGGGGGAGAGCTGCACCGTTGTTGTGAAGGCTTGATATGTCTGGATGAATTTACTTTCATATAATGAGGGTTTTTGTTCATGTTTGCTGTTACCACAACCAAAACACAATAGCACTAACTCTAAATGGTAGCTCTCTGTTTTTAATGACTTTTGGTGAGCTCCTTTAGCTCAATGTATCCGTTTCAGTCATTCCGCTTTTCACAAAATGGAGTAAATTCACAAACTCAGTAGCTTGTAAGCTTCTTGTAAGCTTCTACCATGTACCCCCCCTAAGGCAATGAATTTAACCATCTTTCCCACAATCATTACAACGGCAACACTGCATTGGGCTAGGGGAGTGGAAAATGGAAGGACCTTTGCAGTGGGAAATCTGTAAAGCTATAATGATGCTTTCACGGCTGTGCATGCCGGAGAAGGAGTATGGAGATATTATAGCAGAGGAGGGTTTATAGGCAAATGGAAGGAAGATTACATAGAAGCAGCACATCCTGGAGGGAATGGGATTAATATTAGATGGACAGGTGAAACAGTGCTTACCCTGAATTTCAAAGAAAGAGAAACAAAACAGGATATTTGATTGCCATGGTTCAAACACACATACATGTTGCTGACATTGTGTGATTTTGCTGCATTTGATTGCCAAGGTTACGTTATCAAAGATGGATACCCTCCAGCTGACCCAATATGACAGAGAGAATCCCAATTAATCCTATGCTGTCCCACCTTCTCAGCTGCTTTTGAAATGTCCCAGTTTCTTTCTCCTCCTCCCACTTTCTCCCCTTGTCATTGGCTTACTTCATAGAATCATGAAGAGACCTCAAGGGCCATCCAACCCCTTGCCATGCAGAAACACACAATCAAAGCACCCCTGACAGATGGCCATCCAGCCTCTGTTTAAAAACCTCCAAAGAAGGAGATTCAACCGCACTTCAAGGCAGTGTGTTCCAATGTCAAACAGCTCTTACTGTCAGGAAATTTTTTCTAAGGTTTAGGTGGAATCTCTTTTTTGCATCCATTGTAGTTTGCATCCATTGCTCCGTGTCCTAGGAGATTATCGCACAGCAATTTGCCTGCAGGATAGATGTAGGATTTAAAAGTCAAAGATGGATTTTACTGCACTGCCCCGTAGGCAGTCAGTATGCAACCCATATGCAATCTGCGCTTCTCTGGGCTTCTTGCACAGTTTTTCAAACACAAAGTTGCTGACAAAGTTTGACATGCTAATTCAGTTGCTGAAAACTGAGTTCAAAGTTAAAAGCAGTTTTCACTCAATTAACTCAGCAGGGGGGAGAGGAGGGGATGGAGTTTTGTTCTTCCCAGTAGGCTTAGGCAAAAAGAAACTGCTGCAGCCTCTCCTAGCTTGTGTATACAGTAGAAAAGTGTAATACAATTCTCATAGAAAGAAAAATGTATTTTAAATGCAAGGACTTAGAAGTCACATGGAGGTTCTGTGTCTGATGGCATATTAGCAATAGCAATAGCAAGTACATTTCTGTACCGCTTATCAGTGTACTTAAGGACTCTCTAAGCGGTTTACAGTGTGTAAGCTAATTGCCCACAACAAGCTGGCTACTCATTTTAGTAACCTTGGAAGGATGCAAGCCTGAGTTGAGCCTGCATCCCCTGGCTGGTATTGAACGCACAACCTTATGGTTTGTGAGTGAGGAGCTTATTGCATGAGCTTTTAAATCGGCAGCAGCCCAACGGGATGCAGCTGGGACCCAGGATGGGGGTGGGAATTATTGCACTGTAATTTGTTGCTGAATCCGCGTCCCAGCCATGCTCAGCTGGCCCTTTTTCAAAAATGAAAGCTCCCAACTCTGAAAACTGGCCAGCTGAGTATGGCTGGGACCCGGGCTGCAGTTGCCCAGTGGATTTTGTGGTGAATTATAATGCAATAATTCCTGCCTCCATCCCAGGTCCCGGCTGCATCCCATTGGGTTGCTGCCGATTTAAAAGTTCATGTGATAAGCTCTTGAGTGGCTGCAGTACAGGTATTTAACCATTGTGCCACCAGGGCTGATTCATCGATGGATGTCATCACTCATACTGCAGTCAGTGATGAATCTGCATGTTGTATGTGAATAGTATTTCCTAAACCACTAATAATTATCTTCACATTGACAATGGGATGGTTCTGATTTTTATTTTTCTATAGCATATACAAAACAGAGAACTTTGTTCCAGAATGTCAACAGAAATATATTAATATGCTCTCTTGAACTGTCTTGGAAATATTTTTGTGAAGATTGGAAATGAAGCAAGCAAGGAAGGAAAGAAGTCACATTTGGACAAATCTTTCTAGTCTTAGGCTAAGATTTGTCAGATTGATGGTTTTACAGATGATGAGTGAGTAGAAATTTCCAAATGTTTTGCTGTGAAGTACTGCTAGGGAGAGACATAGAATTCTTCTCTCAGCATAAAGTGAAATCAGACAATTTTTCCAAACATTTTTTCATGTTGTCTGTCTTTAAGACCACCTAGTGGATAAATTTAGTATAGCAGATTAGATAGATAGATAGATAGATAGATAGATAGATAAGAGAGAGAGAGAGAGATCATTATACATCTGCATTTCATTTAAGTACTAACAGTTGTGAAATGTGTTTATAATTTTGTCATTCTTTTAAGTACAGTGTATTTGACTAAGCAAATGGTAAAAACTCTATGAAAGAATAAACTCTATCTTAAACTATAATTAAATTGGCAGTAGTGGAAATTTTGTGTGTGTGGTGTGGATAGAGTAGTGGGGCCACACACAGTAACCTCAAGCCAATCTTGAAGCTTCACCACCTTTTAAAGGAGAGAATACCTTCCCGAAACCTCCAGGGGGTGAAAACAACTACTTTTTTAGTCTCTGTATTTTTGAAAAACCAGAACTATTGTGATTTCAAGGGTAGAGAACAATGGGCCCGCAACATCTCCAATGTTGTCCACCACTGCCCAATAGCCATATTTTTTATGTAAAAAGAAAAGGCTAAAGTGAAGGGAAAGAGGAGGTATTTTATGAGCCAGAAACCCTTAGTAATTATTGAAAATAATCCACAGACTTACCAGTAGAACCTGACTTAATTTCTGCCTTTCTATGAAGACATTACAATCTTCTTCTCCTTCTCCTTCTCCTCATCTTCTTCCTCCCAGAAAGAAAGGTATATAGCAAGTGAAACTGGAGACATCCTCCCCTACTCTATTGCTGTGGCTGCTTTTGTTTTAAGACAACTTCATGACCCATTGTACCAACTGAAACCTAACAATCTTATATTGTGGTCTCTCCAGTCCTTGACAACTGTAGTTTAAGCTAGGCAGGAAAGTCAGAAGGTTTAACAAGCCCCGGTGGGATCACCACAGATCTTTGGCTTGGTAGGTCATACACTATGTGTAGTAGGCCTAATTTAACATATATCATGGCTCCTCTGGGGAAAATATACACCACTTCCTATTAAAACAATTTGTGTGCAAATAACATAGAATCATAGAGTTGGAAGAGACCACAAGGGCCCACCACTACTGGCTATTTTAAAATGCAAACAAACAAAGAAAACCTTGGTTGGTGAGCTTCTTTTTTGTGGTTGCCTTCAGCCTAGCCTTCAAAGAGTTTTTGCTCTCCAGGACAGTCTTCAAATTTACAGAGAAAGGGTTTTAAAATTTGATTAGGAGCCATATCTAATGGATAAAAGGAGTTATCCTACCTGGTGGTTGTAATATTGGTCTGCCGTTAGAACTGTAAAGTGAGAGCAAGAAAAATGTGATTTTAAAATTATGTAGTATTTTTAGCACTCTTTGTGGATTATTCATGAGATGAACCCCTGTGAAGTCTATACTATTTGTCCTCTACCCCAAAAATTTCAGCAGGCTTTCAGTCAGGATTGGCCAAGTTCTAGCTAGCCCTTCAGATATTTGTGAAATACAATTCTCACCAATCACCCAACGTCCATGCTGGCTGGGGCTGATGGGAATTGGAATCTAAAACATCTGAAGGGCCACAATGTTGCACAAACCCTGAATGAAATACTATCTTAAGGCATTTTTCTAGTACTTTTCAGTTTGAGCCACAGAAATGCCATGTAACTCCAAGCACTGTTCATTATGAAGATTGCTCCAGAGGATTCAATAATCCAGATTCACACCAGTATTGTTCTGTGTGTTCTCATCCTAGGTGTACCTGTGGACTATGGTTGACAATGGCCTTCCAGATGTTGTTGGATTGTAAATCTCATCATCCCTAGCCAGCATAGCCAAAGGTGAAAGATGCTGGGAGTTGCAATCCAAAAACATTTGGAAGAATGCATGATTGTGATCAGATAGCCTGAGAATGGCTTTGGTGTCATAGAATCATAGAATCACAGAATTGGAAGGGCCATCCAGCCCAGCCCCCTACCATGTAGGAACTCTCAATCAAAGTATACCTGACAGATGGCCATCCAATCTCTGTTTAAAGACCTCCAAAGAAAGAGACTCTACTACTCTCCGAGGAAGTGTGTTCCACTGTCAAACAGCCCTTATTGTAAGGAAGTTCCTCCTGATGTTGAGGTGGATCTCTTTTCCTGTAGCTTGCATCCATTATTCTGGATCCTGTTATCTGGAGCAGCAGAAAACAAGCTTGCTCCCTCCTCAATATGACACCCCTTCAAATACTTAAACAGGGCTATCGTATCACCTCTTAATCGACTCTTCTCCAAGCTAAACATATTCAGTTCCCTAAGTCATTCCTCATAGGGCATGGTCCCAGACCCTTCACCATTTTAGCCACCCTCCTTTGGACATGCTCCGGTTTCTCAGCTTCTTTTTTGAATTGTGGTGCCCAGATCTTGACACAGTATTCCAGGTGGGGCCTGACCAAAGCAGAATACAGTGGCACTATTACTTCCCTTGATCTAGACATAGACACTATACTTCTATTGCTTCTACAGAGGGGCGAGATAGAAATAATAATAATAATAATAATAATAATAATTATTATTATTATTATTGATGCAGCCTAAAATTGCATTGGCCTTTTTAGCTACCGCATAGCACTGGTGGCTCATGTTCAACCTGTGGTCTACTAGGACTCCTAAAGCCCTTTCACACATAGGACCAATGCAGATGGCTCCTAAGGGATGGCTCTGTGCCGCCCCTGGAGCACTGGATCGGGGGCGCTACAACCACATGCTGTGGCCCCAATTCTCTTTTTTGCTGCTCTCAAAAGAGCTGGCAAATGCCACTCCTTTTGGGGGTGGCAAAAAGCCACCCTTAGAGCTGCCATGGTGGCTATTTTGCACCCCTTTGGTGCAGTGTATGAGCAAGCTGCACCAATGGGGCGCCCTGACACCACATGCTGTGCTGTCGGGTACACAGTGTGACGGTGGTGTCAGGGTTGAGTCAGGGCAGCCAGCGTGCGGTCGCCCTGCCCCAATTACCCCCCCCCCCCGGCCGGCCCTTTAGTCCAGTCTGCATCAGCCCATAGTCTCGTTAAGCCAGATGTCCCCCATCCTATATCTATGCACTTCATTTTTATGCCTTGTGCAGTATCTTACATTTCTCCATATTGAAATTCATTTTGTTAGATTTGGCCCAGCTTTCTAATCTATTAAGGTCATTTTGAATTCTCATCCTGTCCTCTGGGGTATTAGCTACTCTTCCTAATTTGGTGTCATCTGCAAATCTGATAAGCATGCCCCCTATTCTTTTATCCAAGTCATTGATAAAGATGTTGAATAGCACTGGACCCAGGACAGAACCCTGTTGCACCCCATTGGTCACTTCTCTCCAAGATGAAGAGGAACCATTGTTGAGCACCCTTTGGGTTCGGTCAGTCAACCAATTACAAATCCATGTAACAGTTACTTTGTCTAGCCCACATTTTACCAGCTTGGTTGCAAGAATGTCATGGGGAACCTTGTCAAAGGCCTTACTGAAATCAAGATATACTATATCCACAGCATTCCCTTCATCTACCAAGCTGGTAATTTTATCAAAAAAGAGATCAGATTTGTCTGGCATGACCTGTTTCTCTGAAACCCATGTTGACT
The DNA here is from genome assembly GCA_026167975.1 of Phrynosoma blainvillii. Classification (NCBI taxonomy): domain Eukaryota; kingdom Metazoa; phylum Chordata; class Lepidosauria; order Squamata; family Phrynosomatidae; genus Phrynosoma; species Phrynosoma blainvillii. The sequence continues at coordinate 255,449,569 of JANUYF010000001.1, read as the reverse complement.
TTTTGTGACTATGAAATTACCTTCCAGGTGTTCACAGACTCTCTGTTTAATTATCTGCTCCAGAATCTTTCCCAGTATTGATGTCAGACTAACTGGACGATAATTGTTGGGATCCTCTTTTTCCCCCTTTTTGTAGACGGGGACATTTGCCCTCTTCCAGTCTCCTATTCTCCAGGAGTTCTTCAAGATTATTACCAATGGCTCCGATATTACATTTGCCAGTTCTTTTAATACCCTTGAATGCAGTTCATCTGGTCCTGGAGACTTATATTCATTTAGATTTAGATTACCTCTTTACTTATTCTGAGCTGCATTTCCCCTATTGTGTCCTCTGCTCCATTTTCTTCAGGCTGAGCTCCCTTTTCCTTTTGTGAGAAGACTGAGGCAAAGAAGATGTTGAGTAGTTCTGCCTTTTCTCTGTCCCCTGTTAGCATCTTGCCAGCTTCTCTGTGCAGTGGCCCTACCATTTGCTTCCTCTTCCTTTTGCTACAGACATACACAAAAAAGCCCTTTTTGTTGTTCTTAACCTCTCTAGCAAGCCTGAGCTCATTCTGTGCTTTGGCTTTTCTGACTTTACCCCTACAAGTGCTCACTATTTGCTTGAATTCTTCTTTATTGATTTCCCTTTTTTCCATTTCTTATATATATTCTATTTTAAACCTTAGCTCAGTTGTAACTGAATTAGTCATCCATCCTAGTTTCTTGAGGCACCTCCCATTCTTCCTCCTCATTGGAACTGTTTGAAATTACGCCTTCAGTATCTCCCTTTTGAGAAACTCCTTTCCGTCCTAAACTCCCTTCTCTTTTAGTATTCCTGACCATGGGATCACCCCCAGTATTTCCCTAAGTTTACTGAAAACAGCTCTCCTAAAGTGTAGAATGTGTGTCTGACTGTGCCTGGCTTCTCCTTTCCACTGTATAACAAACTCCAGGAGAACATCATCACTCCCACATAAGGATCCCACCACTTGCATCCCATTAATCAGGTCATCCCTGCTGGTTAGGATCAGATTAAAATAGCATATCCTCTTGTTGCCTCTTTGGATAATGAAATTGTCTTCAAGGCTAGTGAGGAATTTGCTAGACCTTAAAGTTTTGGCTGAGTCTGACTTCCAGCAAATATCAGGATAGTTAAGTCACCATTTACTACTACATCTCTCTTTTCTGAGTGTGTGGTCATCTGTTCTAGAAAGGCATCATTCAATTCTTCCACATGACTTGGGGGTCTGTAGTAGACTCCCATAATAACATCCCTGTTGCTTCCACTCCTTTAATTTTTATCCAGATGCTCTCCACCTGGCTTCCAGGACTGAAGTCCTGGACTTCTTCAATGGTGTAAATATCCCTGACATATAATGCTATTCCTCCTCCTTTTCTGTTTGGCATATTTCTCTTAAAAAGGTTTTACCCCTCTTTTACTAAATTACAATGATGAGATTCATCCTACCAGGTTTCACTGATGCTTAATATATCATATTTGCTTTGTCACTGTTCAAGTTCATCTTGCTTATTTCCCGTACTATGGGCATTAGTGTAGAGACATCTAAAACCATGCATCCTACTTGCTGCCTGTGCAAATTTTTTTGCCTCCCACTGTTGGGTCTTTGCACTGTTTGCCTTGTTCCCTCTATGACAGTTTGACTATTTTCTCCAGCCCTTTTGCCTTCCAGAATAGTCTCCCTCCCCCACATAACTCAGGTTAAAGCCCTCTAGATCAAATTTTTGAGACTATTGGCAAAAATGTTTCTGCCAACTGGCGTGAGATGTAACCCATCTCTTGTCAGAAGTCCACCCTCATAGAACCGCAGCCCATGATCCAAGAATCCAAATCATTCTTGGTGGCACCATCTGAGCCAGTTGTTCACATCTGCTATTTTCCTCTCTCTTCCTGGATCATGTCCTTCAACTGGGAGAAGAGATGAGATGACAACCTGTGCATCCAGCTCTTTCAGCTTCCTACTCAAAGCCCCTTCTGATATTCTGAAGGTTATGCTTTGGTGTATCATTGGTTCCCACATGGACCAAAAGGAAGATGTAATGGTCAGTAGGCTTGACAAGTCTTGTCAGCCTGGCTCTCACATCATGGATTTTTGCCCCAAGGAGACAACACACCTCCTGAGACATCTTGTCAGGCCCAGAAACCTCTGCATCGGTACCCCTCAGCAAGGAGTCCGCCCCACTACATGTCTCCTTCGAGGCTTAGCAGCGGCTGTTCCCTATGGTGGTACTCTCAGGCTCCCCTGCACTGTCCCTAAAGTCTGTCCCTGCTGTTCTTCTTCATCATCCTTGATAAGGGAGAGAACTACAAATTGATTCTGTAGCTGCAAGCTCCCAGAATGATCCCTGGTTTCCCTACTTCTATGTGTGACATTCCCCCAACTGCCTACCTCCTGTGTATGTGCAATGAACTTCTCCCCATCAACTTCCTCTCTGTGTTCACCATCCAAGACCATCCAATCTATTCTGTCCAGAAAAAGCTCTTGTTCCCTAAGATGCTGAAGTATAGATACCTGGGCCTTGGAAGGTACCTTCCAAGAGGGCCACCAACTTGCACTTGGTGCAGGTGAAGTTCCCCACATCCATAGGCAAGAAGACAAACATCCCACAAGTGTTTCAGTTGACTGCAGCAGGTCCCTCAGTGTCCATACTGAGAAGTCTTAAGAAGGCACTGAAACAAGACTGTGGGCTTCCCCCTGAACTGTGGGCTTCCCCTGTTAAACACCAATGTAAAGGAGCCCTGTTGGCTTGGCCTTTGTCCCCAAGCTCTGTTAGCATGTTCAATCAACTGGGTCTATAGTTATCTAGAGAGCTCCTGGCTACTAGCTCCTTCCAGACGCAAGTCTCTGGCTCACTTCCTCTGAGCAAAAGTCCCCACAAGCCCCTTAAGGAAAAAAGTGTATAAGAAAAAGTGAAAAATTAAAGAACTCCTGAAACACTGTTCCCAGGTCACCTTCTCCTCTGTACTCTAAATCCTTGACTGTAAAAATTTGTGTGCCATTAGGCATACACCTTAATTAGAAAATGAAAGATACTGAATCCATGGTCCAGATTTGGGGGATGTTGTGGGTGAGATGGGGTGGGTATATAGCCTTTCTTCCCTGAGTGGCCTCACCTCCTTGCCGTGGACACCACAAATGTCCATTTATTGGTCCTCTCTCACCCTGAATGGAGATGAAAGGCTGAAACATCCTCAAGCATTGCATTCCTGAGTTCAATCACATACACACTACTTGTAACTGTTCTTTCTTTTTAATTAAATTTTAATTAAAAAAAACACAGAATGGGATTGCTGATCACAGTATGACTGGTAAGTATGAGCCTGGCTTGTTTTCTGTGTACTTAGTGTAGGCAACATGATACTCTCTTGGGGTATTGGACTACAGCCCCCATAAGATCCAGCCAGCATAAATAGTGATCAGGGACTATGGGAGTTGTAGTCCCAAATATCCAGAGAGCACCAGCTCACCTACCTCTGTTTATGCTACCCATGGGTCTGGCAGTCAAGTAATCTTGCGAGGTCTCACACTTGTCATCATGTGTGGATTGACAACTACTGTACATGGTTAATGTGGGATGTTATCAGCACATATATACCAACAGGGTTTCTTAAATACATTGTTAAATTGCAATGGGAGGCAGAGAATACTAATTTTTGAAGTCATTTTTCTTGCTTGCTTTTCTTAACTTGCATTAGCAATAAATGAAGCAACTTTTTGTGATTGAAGCTCATAATGACAAGTGTAGACATTGTTGCATGTTCACTCCCTTGTTGTTCATTTTAGTCTATTATAGCTGAGCACTTTGGAGCCTTGGAATAACAAATAAAACCAAAACACAACTGGCTTCCAATCTGTTCCTGCTGCTACATTAATATGTCACCTCATTGTATGCCAGAACGTCTTGCATTGGTGCTGCCAGTACTAGAGGACACAGAGTTGTCATTTTAATTGGGAAATTTAAAGCCAGATTTCATCAGGATCATCCAGGAAATCTGGTTATGTACCTTCGCAGGACCTGAACCACTTTGGGGGAGGACCAAAGTGTACCAAAAGAACACATGGTTGGCATGCAGGAGGTTCCAGCTTCAGTCCCTGGCATCTTCAAATAGAAGGGTCTCCTGTCTGAAACACTGGAGAGCCGTGACTGCCTGCATCTGTATCTGCACTGCAGAATCAATTCAGTTAGATAGCATTTTAACTGCCATAGCACAATGCTATGGAATTCTGGGATTTGTAGTTTGTGAGATACATTGTGAGAGTTCTGGTGCCAGAACAAACTGCAAATCCTAGGATTCCAGTTAAAGCAGTGTTATACTGCATTAATTCTGCAGTGTGACAGCAGCTTAGATTTGATAACTTCCCATGTTGTCCTTAGGATTGGAAAGCAGAGAATGGGTCTTTACAGACTGCCAGAAATAATGCAGCTTGAGGCCACTTTAACAGTCCTGGCTTAGTGCTAAGGAATCATGGGAACTGTAGCTTATTGTGGCACCAGAGCTCTCTGACAGAGAAGGCTCAATGTCCCAGAAAAAAAAAATGCAATACAATTCCCATGATTCCCTAGCACTGAGACAGGACAGTTAAAGTGGCCTCAAGCTGCATTATTTCTGGCAGTCTGTAAAGGCCCAATGAGTGAGCAGATCCTCTTCAGAGGAAGGAACAAAGAGGTTGTTATTATTATGTGCCTCCAAGTCAGTTTTGACTTATGGTGATACTAAGGTGAACCTATCATTGGGTTTACTTGACAAGTTTCTTCAGAGAGGGTTTGCCATTGTCATCCTCTGAGGCAGAGAGAGTGTGACTTGCCCAAGGCCACTCAGTGGGTTTTTATGCTTGAGCAGGGAATGTGTGAATGTGACAGATTTAATGGAGCTATATATTTTAGCCCATTTCCCCTCCTATGGTGTTCAAGGCAAAATTCCCCCTTCCCTGACCTACACAACATTGGTACTACATGTTTTCTCTATGCAGTGATTCAGTGACCTATGGAATGGGAAACATGTCTTATAGAAGAGAAAGGAACAAGGAATGACTATGCAGCCATGGCAGTTAAAGGGGAAATCATACCTCTATAATTCTGTAGTGTAAAAGGGCCCAGAAAGTATTCATATGACAATTATATATATATATATATTGTTTGGTTGCTTATTTATTTACTCCTTTGTTTGATTGCTTCAAATTTCTCTTTTTTTAAAAAAATGAGCTTATCATGCCCTATTCTTATGAATGTTTTAAATGTAACTGCTGATCACATCTTGAGCAGGGCCTTTTGTTGCAAAATCGGAGCCTCCTCCCTGCTCCCATGCCTCCATGCTGCTGTAATATTCAGTTCCCTAGCCAATTATATCAAGTGCTTTGGGGGGGGGGGAACTCACACCTTTGAACACCCACATTGCATTCCTAAATAGTTTGTCTAACAGCATGTCGGAATATGTTCATTGCCATGGGCTTCTCTCTCCTCAAGGTGAGAGAACTGGCAGTACCTGCTGGACTTGGTCCCCTTCCCCATTTTTTGACCTTTTGTGTCATGTCTTTTTAGATTGTAAGCTTGAGGGCAGGGAACTGTCAAATTAACAATCTGTACAGTATGCTGAGAGCCTTTGTGGCTGAAGAGCAGGGTATAAATACTCTAAATAAATAAAATAAATACAAGTATGTTTGGCCTCTTTGCCTTGTTGAAAGAGCACTTCCTTGATGCAAACATGGAAGATTCTGCTGGATTTCCAAACAGAACCTCTGTAAGGTTCCAAACCAGACCACTCTTTTTTCTGTCTCCAGACCTTGGCAGCCTCTTTCTTGGGGCTCATTTCCACTATGATTTAAACCAGGGGTAGGCAACCTTTTTGAGCCGGGGGCCGGTCCCCCGAAGTCGTCCCTTCCGGTGGGCCGGGGGGGGGAAATGGCGGCGCGCACGCTGCCACCACCACTGCCACTGCTGCGCGCGCTGCCGCAGCCACCTCCGCGCATGTCGCAGCCACCATTTTGTTCTCCGCGGCCGCCATTTTGGAGAACAAAATGGCAGCTGCCACTCATGACTGCCATTTTGTTTTCCAAAATGGCGGCCGCGACTCATTTGCGCATGTGCAGTACTCCTGCGCATGTGCAAACGCATTGTGGCCGCCATTTTGGAAATCAAAATGGCTGTTGTGGCACGCGTGGCCACGTGGCGACCAAAACGCGCAGCGGCGGTGGCAGGCGGCGGCAGGGGTCCACCTGGGCCAGTAAGCGCAGGGGCCTGGGCCGGAACCACCCCGCGGGCTGTAGGTTGCCGGCCCCTGATTTAAACTGATTTGCTGATCGGTTTATATGTGCCTCGTTTACACTGGAAGTGGTTTCAGACTTGACTGTGTTTGGTCTCAATCACACTGAAGCAAGGCAAATGCTAAAAAAAAACACTCTTTTCGAAGATGGGTCTTTTGGTGGTTCTTTTGAAAAGATTCGCTTTGCAAGCATGTCCAACAAGTATGAAGAATGTTTGGATCTCAATCGCATCACACTGGAGGGGAAGGACTATGGGCAGAGGGTTGGCTGAGGGGTGTGACCCATCCTGCCCCTGGTTTTTGGGAAATCTGCCATTGCCCCCCCTCTCAGCACTGCCTTTGTGCTGTCTTTTTACTATCATGGGAGAAAGGGTGAGGAAGGGTAGGGGGTTCTCAGGCCAAGCCATAGGGCCAGCCTCAGCCTCTTTCTCTGGCAAGAAGCCCAACTCCCTCCCAGGCATGTCCTCCTCCTTTCCCAGGACAGGTCATACATTGCAGCCTCCCGTCCAGAAGCAATCCCAAAAAGTCCTCTCTCAGGCAATGTTTTCAAGGTTGCATCTTAGGCTACATCCAGAGTGCAGAAAGAATCTTGTTTGACACTGCTTTAACTGCCCCGGCTCAATGCTATGGAGTTCTGGGAATCGTACTTTGTTGTAGCCTAAACAAACCAGTCACCTAAGGAAGCCTATCATTAAAATCAATTTGGCAAGGACCTACAAAGCCTCGATTTGGCCAGAATGCTGGCTCAATTCAATTTCTCCATTTGGAGGAGTAAGAAGCATGGCACTTACATTTCTATGAGTGTCTTTAGTTCTTATGTGGTCATGTCATCCTACATGTTTTCTTGAATGTGTGGCTGGTATGACAGACACATGGTTGTGTCACTGATGACACACAGATGTGCATCATATGATTGACATTTTTTTTAAAAAATCCAGGATGGGATGTTGTTTGTTGCTATTCTCTATTTCTGTCGATATGGGTTTTTCATTTTTTGTTAACTATTGTAACTTTCTTCTTTTAATAAAGTAATAAAAAAAAATCCAGGACGGATTGACCGTGATCGATAATGAGCATGCATTTTGAAGCAACACAAATCTAGTGGGAATGACAATTGTGTCAAAAAAGACACTAATCTATGGAATAAGGAAATAATTCACTTCCATAGTAGGAACTATGCACCTACCTGAATCAATTCCGGTTTAAATGCAAGTGGGAATGAGCCCTTGGTTGTTTGCTGGTATATGGTTCACCTTTCCTTCCAAGACTCCCCCTCCCTTCTAGGGACACAAAGGCAGAGCACCAGCAACAGTGACACCTAGTGGGCAAACAAAAAAGCAGCAGGAGCTAAAATTCCTTTTCAGAAAGGATAATGTCTGGTAAAGTGGAAGGCAGTAGGAAAAGAGGAGGACCACGTTACAGATGGATTGACTCATGAGGTCAAAGCCCTCAGTCTACAGATCCAAACAGTGCTGTTTCTAATAGGATGTCTTGGAGATCTCTCATTCATAAGGTCACCATAAGTCGAAGCCAATGTGATGCATATGCAGTGGCTTGAGTGTTGGACTATGGGCCTTTGCAGACTGCCAGAAATAGTGCAAATTGAGTCCACTTTAACTGCCCTGGTTCAGTGCTAGGGAATCATGGGAATTGTATTTTTTTCTGAGACATTGAGCCTTCTCTGTCAGAGAGCTCTGGTGTCACAATAAACTACAGTTCCCATGATTCCCTAGCACTGAGCCAAGGCAGTTAATGTGGACTCAATTTGCACTATTTCAGGCAGTCTGCAAAGGCCCTATGACTCTGGAAACCAGGGTTCTATTTCCTGCTCAGCCATGAAACCCACTGGGTAACCTTGGTCAAGTCACACACTCTCAGCCTCAGGGGAAGGCAGCAGCAAACCTCCTCTGAATAAATCTTGCCAAGAAAATCCTATGATAGGTTCACCCACAAGGTTACCATAAGTCAGAAATGACCTGAAGGCACACAACAGCAGCAACAACAAAAAATGTGATAGAAAGGAAGAACAACAAAGAAGTGATTTCTCTGCCCTGAACGTTCTCTCAGTGGTTTTCAAACTGTGGGGCAAGAACATGAGGGTTGCTGAATGAGGGTGCAAGATTTGGAGGCCCTGATCCTCCTCCCAATTTTTTTTCTCTTGGAAGGGAAGAGAAAGGCAAGGAGTTTCTGTCTGAGGGAGGAGAAGGAGGAGGAAGGGAATTATTTCTTTATAAAATGTTAAAATATGAATATACATAAATGTGTGAACAAAAATATGCACAATAAACAGAATATTTTTATTCATATACTATGTAGATATAAAGGGAATCACAAGGGTAAAAAGTTTGAGAACCACTGTTCCAGCTGCTACTAGGGATGGGAAAATCTCCCCTTCATGATTTTGCTATATCAGTTGCACTGCATTTCTCAAAAATTTACCTGCATTCTTATCTTGTCATTGGTTCAGGTGGGGCTATGAAATATGTTCACATGGCTTTGTGCATACATCGTTTCTCAGAAATGCACTGAGATGTATAGATTGGGGCAGCAAGGAATACTTTCTCTCAGTGCAAATCAAAAGAAGTAGTTGAAAATTTCAAGCCTAGAAATATTATTTTCTTCCCATTATTTCAAAATCCACATATATGGTATTTCTGTACTGCAACAGTTACCTGATTATCTCTTTTTAAAAAAGAGACCACCACCAGTTTCTTTTGTAAGGGAATGACTCTGAGTCATGCAGCATGACAAATCTTAAATGCAAAATTTGATGGGGCTGACACTCTAATGGAACTGGATGCACCAAGAGTTCTGATTTTGAACTCATCATAACAAGGTAAGAATTCTTCAGGACTAACTAGATTCAATCATTGGTATGTACCATATTTTAATTTCATTCTTAAAATGTGTAGGTTTTCTAGAATGAAGTATCTAGTATCTGACTTGGAGGCCCTTGTTTGCACTTAAGCTGATTCCCTGATGTGGTTTGTGAAGGGGCCCCAGCGCTAAACCCATTTAAGGCACTTCTTCCAGATCTGCTGAATTCCTCACGTCTTTTGCAATGAATCGATTCAGCACTAGTGTGAACAAGTTTCAGATCCCTGTGGCAGTCAGCCCTGTGACGCGATTCCATGTTGACTCAATTCATTGATGAATGTGAATGCAAAGTGGATTAAATTGAAATGGGTTAGGTTCAATCGCTGCTTGAATAGTGTGAACGTCTATTCGGCACTAAATTGCTTCATCAATTTGACTCAAAAACCAGTTTATTCTGTAGTGGGAATGAGATACTCATTTATTGTTTTGAAATACCTCTGTACCTGAGACTGGTTGTTTTGTGCTGTGTAGAAACACTCTTCCCCAAATTGGAGCTAAAGATTATAAAAGTTCATTTCACCTCTACTGTCAGCAGTACAGAGTACAACTTACTGAACCCTGTGGTTTTGGCAGCCTTATGCTGCGTTATGTTTTGCATCACAACATCTTATCTTGACAGTGTTGTATCATCATGTGATGTCATGTGTTGACATTTTACATCATCCTTACTGGTTGCCCCAAAAGAGGCAGAGAAATGTGCATTGCAATGGTGCATATGTAGGTTGCACCACTCATTGCAGAGGCAGGAAAATAAATAAAGAACTCAAGATAAGAGTGACATTTTCAGTGATAGCCCAGGTTCTAATGCATTGGTTCTCAAATGTTCTCAAACTTGGATCCCCTAATTTTGTTGCACTACATTTCCTGGAATGTCTGACCATTGGCTGGGCTGACAGTCAACAACATTTGGTGACCTAAGTTAAGGAATCCTTCTTCTAATCAGAGGTCAGGAAAGTGCCTTTTTGGACTCCAGTCCCCAGAAGCCCCTACCCACCACGGAAGCATGCTGGTGAAGGATTTTGAGAGCTGTAGTTCAGAAAGGTACGTTTTCAAGCCAAGATACAACCATGTAAATGCAAAGCTGTTCAGGCTGATAAGTTTAGATAATTTAGGGTGATTTAAATACATTTTGAGAAAAAGCAGAGTATTGTCTCGATTCAGCTGAGAAACTAGTTGACAATGATGGCTCATTTAGGTAGGAAGGCATGATACTGAAGTCTTGTGTGTAACTACTTTTACACAAGAGCCACACATTTCTGATATTCTAGGTAGATCAGGAATTCACATGAAATGCTCAGTTGGCTGCTTTAGTCATGCACAGCATACTGACTAATGACAGAGAAGAACACTGTTTAATCTCCATTTTGAAATCAGCCAGCCTGATTCACACACATTGAAGTAATGTGGGTTAAACCATAATTCACTCCAGATTTTTCACTTCCAAATTTTGTGATGCAGTTGTCAGCTCAAAAATTATATGGAAGAATGCACATTTTAGCACAGCTTCATACAAACACATTTATATTAGAGAAAGTGGTATACAAATCTATTTGTCTTAGGGATAGCTAAAATATGGATATTTCTTTTAAAGTTTGAGCTTTAAAAGTTTGTGCATTTACCATCCCATCGACATTGAAGCCACAGCTTGCTTCTAGTAAGGGGGAAATTGTATGTGAAGGAGAAAGAAAAGTGGAACTGTAGTAGATGGAAGCAATATGTATCAGAATATATGATGTTTGATTTTATAATGGAAAAAGGAGGGTTTATTTTGGTCAATTGAAAGAAGAAGTTTGGTTTAGTAATTGTAAAATAATGACTGAGAGTTTGTTGAGGAGAAGAAGGGGCGTGAAATTGTAAAGGAAACAGTTAAAATGATTTCCCACATGGGAGGAAAAAGAAATTAAAAAGAAAACACCATTCCTGGGGTGGGTGGGAAAGAGGGGTAACAAAAATAAATAGAGGAGATATTATGTACATATATGAGGGATTAGTTAATAGTTGAGAACACTTTTGAGATAGGATGTGATTAATTTGTTGGTTTGTAATGTAAAATATTATATTAATAAACTCTCTCTCTCTCTCTGAAAATAAAACCAAACTTTTGTGCAATTTGAAAAAGATTTCAGATTTATGTGGAAATCGGATGGAATACAGTTATGATCAAATACATGAAAAGCTGATGCAGACCTGAAGCAGACTGACTCATCTATCTTGAACATTGTGTGAAAGTGGTGTAGCTACCTGTTTCTTTTAGTGAAACTGGGAAGCAACAGTAATGTAATGCCATATAAGCTATAAACAATTTCCCCTCCTCTGGACAATGAGACTATGGCATTTCTCAAAGGAATGTTACTTCCTCAGACCAAGTCTACAAAAGTTTATGCTACAACTCCTTTGGCACAGTTAATCTCAAAGGTGCTACAAGATCCCTTTGTATACCTTAACAGTTTATTCAAGATAGTCATCACCATGTACAACTAAACATTCCCTAGCAGTGTCACAATTTGCAGTACAAAATCAAATCATAGAATCATGAGTTGGAAGAGACGTCAAGGGCCATCAAGTCCCAACTCCCTGCCATGCAGGAATACACAATCAAAGCACCCCTGACATATGGCTATCCATCTCTCTTTAAAAACCTCCAAAGAAGGAGACTCCACCACCCTCCGAGGGAGTATGTTCCACTGTCCAACAGCTCTTACTGTCAAGAAGTTCCTCCAAATGTTTAGGTGGAACCTCTTTTCCTGTAGCTTGCATCCATTACTTAACCAATGGTGAACCTTTTGGAGACCGAGTACCGCCCTAAACTCAGTGGCATTCCGACACTAGGTATCACCAGGTGCTGGGGGCAGGACTTTGGGGGGTGGGACTTCTGGGGCAGGACTTCCGCCTTCTAGAGGCAGGCCTTCCGGAGGGAAAACCAAAGGCACACTCTCTCAGACTTAAGCTAGCTATAGCACACACACCCCTACAAAACTTGCCAAGAAAACTCCACGATGGTTTCACCTTAGGGTTACCATAAGTCAGAAATGACTTGAAGGCACAACACACATATCACACTATCTCAGCCTCAGAGGATGGCAATGAAAATCCCGCTCTGATGAAGCTTGCCCCATGATAGTTTCATCTTAGGGTCGCCAGGAACTGGCGCTTGGAAGGGAGGGAGGGTGCTCTGGGCCCATAAGTTGGAAATGACTTAGAAGAGGCACACAATAACAACAACAACAACAGCATAATAAAACACAGAAGGCACAGCACAAGGACAAGAACAAAGAGAGCCAGCAGTTTGAGCGTGTGACTCTAAAGACCAGGGCTCAAATCCCAGCTCGACCATGAAACCCACTGGGGGACCTTGGGAAGGTCACACTCTCTCAGCCTCAGAGGAAGGCAATGACAATATTTTGGGAAGAATCTTAAGGTTTGCCTTAAAATTGCCCTAAGCTGAAAATGACTTGGAGGCACTCAAGAACAACAAGCATACTAAAGCACAGAAGGCACAGCCCAAGAACAAAGAACAAGAACAAAGAGAGCCAGTGGTTTAAGCATGGGACTCTAGAATCCCAGCTCAGCCATGATACTCACTGGGAGACCTTGGGCAAGTCACACTCTCTCAGCCTCAGGAAGATAATGGCAAACCTCCTCTGAATAAATTCACTTGGCCATGAAACCCACTGGGAGGCCTTGGGCAAGTCACACACTCTCATCTTCAGGGGAAGGCAATGGCAAACCTCTGCAGAAACTCACTTGGCCATGAAACCCACTGGGAAACTTTGGCCAAGTCACACTCTCTCAGCCTCAAAGGATGGTAATGGCAAGCCCCCTCTGACTAAACTTGCCAAGAAAACATGTGATAGGGTCACCAGAAATGACTTGAAGGCACACAACACCCCTATACACACCCAGGTCACATTCTCTCAGCCTCAGAGGATGGCAATGGAAAAACCCCTCTGACAAAACTTGGCAAGAAAACCCTGTGATAGGGTTGTCTTAGGGTTGCCAGAAACTACTTGAAAGCACACAATACTAGCACTTACCCAGGTCTGGGAGGAGGAGGAGGAGGAGCCACCCTGATTGTTGACAGCGAGGCAGGGTATAAATAAATTTTATTATTATTATTATTATTAGGGGGGACTTCTGCCAGAAGGGCGGGAGAACCAGCCTGCGGCAAGGAGCCAGCCCTCCCTGCCCTTCCTGTGGCTGCCGCATGCCCTCAGTGCCAGAGAGGGCACACATGCTAGAGATTTGCCAGCACAGTCCTAGTCTCTGGAGGAGCAGAAAACAAGCTTGCTCCAGCCTCAGTATAATACCCCTTCAAATATTTAAACAGAGGTATCATATCACCTCTTAACCTTCTCTTCTCCAGGCTAAACATACCCAGCTCCCTAAGTCTCTCCTCATTAGCAATGGCATCACTAGAGATGTGCGGGGTGTGTGGACTGCACCAGGTGACACCACTGCTCCTCTAACACCTACTTTTGGAAGAAATGGGCTGTGACATTCATCTGCTTCCCTTTAAAATGCTTTAGGAGATGGTGGGGGTGGGGTGAAGCTCATCGGGGGGAGGAGAGGCCCCCAATATTTTTAAAATTCAAATTTCAAAATTCAAATTTTGATTTTTTAAAAATAAAATAACCTTTTAAATTTTTCTTGGAATATATCACATTTTAACCAAATATTCACTATGTATATGTAAATACATTTATGCTGTGCTTATGATATTGTAATTTGAAGGTATATTTTAATTTTGGTAGTTTATGTCACAACTATTAGCATTACATTCAGTGGTATATGGGAATTATTATTTCTGAGTAACATTGGTGCAAAAAAGCATTACTAAGGATCTATATGGTGTGAAATGAGAGGAGGTAAGACCATGAGTTACTGCACAATCTGTAGGGATGCCACTGCTCATAAGGCATGGTTTCCAGACCCTTCACCATTTTGGTCACCCTCCTTTGGACATGTTTGAGTTTGTCAAAATATTTTTTGAATTGTGGTGCCCAGAACTGTATTCCAGACACAGTATTCCAGGTGAGACCTGACCAAAGCAGAATAGAGTGGTATTATTACTTCCCTCAATCTAGACACTATATTTCTATTGATGCAGCCTAGAATCACATTGGGTTTTTCAGCTGTAGCATCAAACTGTTGACTCATGCTCAACTTGTGATCTACATGTACTCTTGTCAACCCAGGTGTCCCCCATCCTATATCTGTGAATTTCATCCCCCCCTCTAAGTGTAGTACCTTTCATTTCTCCCTGTCGAAATTCATTTTGTTAGTTTTGGCCCAGCTTTCTAATCTATTAAGTTCAGTTTGAATTTTGATCCTCTCCTCTGGGGCATTAGCTACTCCTCCTAATTTGGTGTCATCTGCATATTTGAGAAACATGCCCCCTATTCCTTCATTCAAGCCATTGATAAAGATGTTGAAGAGCACTGGGCCCAGGACAGAACCCTGTCGCACCCTGCTAGCCACTTGTCTCCAGGATGAAGAGGAGCCATTGCTGAGCATCCTTTAGGTTTGGTCAGCCAGTTAATTACAAATCCATCTAGCATTGTCTAGTCCACATTTTACTAGTGGGGAACCTTGTTGAAGGCCTTTCTGAAATCAAGATATGCTACATCCACAACATTCCCTTCATCTACCAAGCTGGAAATTTATATATATATATATATATATATATATATATATATAGGAAAAGACAAAATTATTCTGGCATGATTTGTTTTTGAGAAACCCATGTTGATTTTTACAATTATGACATTCCTTTCTAAATGCTTATAGACTCTCTGTTTATTAAGTTGCTCTAGAATTTTTCCTGGCATTGATGTCAGGCTAACCAGGCAGTAATTGTTTGGTCCTTCCTCCTGCCCCCCCCCCCCCCTTTTGGCAATGAGAACAACATTTGCCCTCCTACAGTCTGCTGGAACTTCTGTTCTCCAAGAAGTCTCGAACATTATTGACAGTGGCTTGGACATTGCCTCTGCCAGTTCTTGTAATACCTTTGGATGTAGTTCATCTGGCCCTGAAGATTTGAATTCATTTAGATTAACCAAGTATTCCTGTACTATCTCTTTACTTATTCTGTGCTCATTTCTCCTATTGTGTCCTCTGCTCCATTTTCTTCAGGTTGAACTCCCTTTTCCTTTTGTGAGAAGACTGAGGCAAAGAAGATGTTTTGTAGTTCTGCCTTTTCTCTGTTCCCTGTTAGCATCTTCTCCATGCAGTGGCCCTACCATTTCTTTCTTCCTTTTGCTACAGACATACCCCCCAAGCCCTTTTTGTTGTTCTTAACCTCTCTAGTAAGCCTAAGCTCATTCTGCACTATAGCTTTTTTGATTTTCCCCCAACACATGCTAGTTATTTGTTTGAATTCCTCTTTGGGGTTTTACCCCTTTTCCATTTCCTATACATGTCCTTTTTAAAATGTAGCTCACTTGAAAGTTCTTTAGCCATCCATCTGGGTTTCTTGAGACACCTCCTATTTCCCCTCCTCATTGGAACTGTTTGAAATTGTGCTTTCAGTATCTCCCCTTTGAGAAACTCCCATCCGTCCTGAACTCCCTTGTCTTTTAGTATTCCTGACCACAGGACCACCCCCAATATTTCCCTAAGTTTGATAAATCAGCTCTCCGAAAGTCTAGAATGCATGTCTGACTATGGCTGGCTTCTCCTTTGCACTGTATAAGAAACTCCAGGAGAACATCATCACTCCCACCTGAGGATCCCACCATTTGCACCCCATTAACCAGGTCATCCCTGTTGGTTGGGATCAGATCTAAAATAGTGGATCCTCTTGTTGCCTCTTCCATCTTTTGAACAATGAAATTGTCTTTGAGGTAAGTGAGGAATTTGCTAGACCTTAAAGTTTTGGCTGAATTTGACTTCCAGCAAATATCAGGATAGTTGAAGTCATCTATCACTGCTACATCTCTTGTTTCTGAGTGTGGTCATCTGTTCTAGAAAGGCATCATCCAATTCCTGAGTCTCACTTGGAAGTCTCTAGTAGGAGTTTATCACACAGGGGATTCCCATGCAGAAACGGGGCTTTAAATTGGAAAAATACTGCAAAAGCGGTTAGATTTTCAGATGACGTCGCTGTTAAAATGGAGTTAAAATGAGGTTAATCCGAACGGAAACTTGTCAAAAACTGCTTCTTTTTATTTTCAGAAAATCCCGAAAGTAAAAAGAAGCAGTTTTTGATGAGTTTCCGTTTGGATTAACCTCATTTTAACTCCATTTTAACAGCGACATTGTCTGAAAATCTAACCGCTTTTGCAGTTTTTTTTCCAATTTAAAGCCCCGTTTTCACATGGGATTTTCCCCATGTGATAAACTCCATAGTCTCCCACAATAATATCCCTGTTATCTTTCCTTTTAATTTTTATCCACATGTTGTCCACCTAGTTTCCAGGATTTAAGCCCTAGATCTCTTCACAGGTGTAAACATCCCTGACATATAATGCTACTCCTCCTCCTTTCCTGTTTGGCCTATTTCTCTTTAAAAGATTATACCCTTCTATTACTACATTTCAATAATGAGACTCATCCCACAAAGTGGGATTTGTTTGGTGACGCCTATTATATTGTATTTAGTTTGCTGTGCTAGGAGTTCAAGTCCATCTTGTTTATTTCCCATGCTCTGTGCATTCGTGTAGAGACATCTGAGAACATAAGACATCCCCCCCTTCCTGCCTATGTAAAGTTTTTTTCCCTACCACTGTTGGGTCCTTGCACTGTTTGTCTTGTTCTCTCCATAATGATTTGGCTATTATCTCCAGCCCTTGATGAACTCGTACCCTCCAGAACACTGTCTCCCTCTTCTACATAATTCAGTTTAAAGCCCCCCTGATCAAAATTTTCAGACTGATGGCAAAAATGTTTCTGCCAACTGGTGTTGCCAAGGTCCAAGACACATTGCCATACCAATGTCTATCCAGAAAGGGAACCAGCATATAGGCAGAGGTCACCTTCTCTTGCCATCATGTAGAGAAAAATTGGCTGTGGAGAAAAAACATTTTCCCCTTCTGCAATGGCTCTCTGATCCTGAGGAATTGGAAAGTGGTACATACCTCTCTGTAAACTGGGGTGGGCAACATGTGGTGCTCCAGATGTGGGGCATTCGGGGGTAGATGTGATGGCTATTTAGCAAATTCAAACAAAAATCCATCAGTGATACCTTTATTGGTCTACCAAAATGCACAATATACTTGTTGCAAGCTTTTGAAGCTCCATGGACTTCAAACCAAACAGGAGAAAAACAATTGGAGATGTTAGCCAGATGCCTACATGTTGTTTCAGTCTTTAGTTTGTTCTGAGAATCTCCCTATAGCCACATGGCCAGAAGGAGGAGGAGCCTGCCTGCCTGCAAAAGATATCCTCCCCACCATATACCTTATATCTTAACAAAAGACTGAAACAATACATAGGCATCTGACTAACATTTCCAATTGTTTTTCTCCTGTTTGGTTTGTAACATCTTACCTGATGAAGAAGCCCATGGAGTTTTGAAAGCTTGCAACAAGTATATTGTGCATTTTGGTTGGCCAATAAAGGTATCACTGATGGATTTTTGTTTGAATTTGCTAAATGGCTAACACAGCTACCCCTAAATATTGGTGTTTTTATTTTTTTATTTAATGCTGTATTTAGTACAGTATATTGATAGAAGCAGTATGGGGACTAATTGTTGAATTAAGATCCAATGAAAATGTTGTATACATGAACAAATTTGAGGTGTATTTCACATCTAGGATGAATTAGAAAACATTTCACTGTGGCCTCATTTCCACTACATAATAAACCGGTTTGCAAGCGGATTAGAACCAGTTTAAATGGCCCTTGTTTACACTTGCACCAATTTCCTGATGCGGTTTATGAAGGGGCCCCAGCGCTAAACCCATTTAAGGCATTTATTCCAGATCCACTGAATTCCCCGTGTCTTTTGCAATGAATTGATTCAGTGCAAGTGTGAATGAGCTGCGGATCTGAATCGGTTCCCAGTGGCACAGTCAGCCCTGTGACACGACTCAATGTTGAATCAATTTATTAATGAATGTGAATGTGAAATGGATTAAATTGAACTGAATTAGGTTTGATCGCTGCTTGAATAGTTTGAACATCTATTCGGCGCTAAATGGCTTAATCAACTCAACTCAAAAAACAGTTTATTCTGTAGTCTTTAATCTTTTGTTAAGATGGTATATGGTGGGGAGGATATCTTTTGCAGGCAGGCTCCTCCTCCTTCTGGCCATGTGGCTATACGGAGATTCTCAGATCAAACTGAAGACTGAAACAACATGTAGGCATCTGACTAACATCTCCAGTTGTTTTTCTCCTGTTTGGTTAGTAACATCATGCCTGATGAAGAAGCCCATGGAACTTTGAAAGCTTGCAACAAGTATATTGTGCATTTTGGTTGGCCAATAAAGGTATTACTGATGGACAGATGTTGGACAGTAACTCCTATCATGACTTACCATAGGCAATGCTGATTAGGGTTGATAGAAACTGTCATCCAACAGCATTTTCAAATCAATGTTCCAATGCTAACATCCCAAACTGTAGTGCCCAAAACACCACTTGTATGATTTTTGGTGGTCTATTCTTCAACAGTTTGCCTCTTGCTACTCATTGTTAGAGACAACATGCTGGATATGGTACTCGTATGGTGGTCCAGCTGGATATGGAGGACTTACCCAAAAAGGCTTTTGAAATGAGATGAAACCTAACTTTTAATCATTAAGTTGGCTTTTCTCCTGTGCTCTCGAATCAATACCTGTCCCTTCTGTTTAATCCTCCCCAAGGTTCATTGGTTGATTGAGATGTGGGTTTTCTTTCAGGTTGTGGCAGAATATATACAATATTTCCACAAAATCACTTGAAGCCTTCCACAGAACTTGTGGTTTTCCATCTCTCTTTGTTATGCTGTAAGTCCAAAGTAGCTGCCATTTATACCTAATTTATTATAAGCACATGTTGAGTAATAGACCATAAAGTGTTTGCAGCTTCTGTCTTTAGTTACATTGCACTGCCAGCTAATAAGAAATAAAAATGCTAAACTTTGTTTTGCAATGGGACGTTGATTAAAAGCTGCTTGAGTTTAAAATTTCCAACCGTCAAAAATGAAATGCCTTTGCATACTTCATATGCTAACCCAGTCAGACGGTTTATTTTCCTACTGTGTATAAATAATGGATTTTGTGTTTTATATGAATCCATCATCAGACTGTGTTGAATTCTCAACTGATGGCAGTCTCAATTGTCTTGCAGTGAAGCTAACTAGCTGGAACTAATTCAGAAATGACTCTAGACCATAATTATGGGAATCTTGTGTATAGGGGGAGTCACCTCACCTGTATTGGACTTTGCTGAATAAATATAAGCAAAGGTTGTTCTGGCAGTCCAATATTAAGTTAATCAAAGATTTTATTGCAATTTGTTTTACACATTTTCAAGCAGGTAACTAAATTAACATTGATCGTTAGCACTATAAACAGGATTAAAAATAGTCATTTAACTTTCATCTTCAGTGAAGGAAGAATATGCTTTTTTCTCCCTGCCATCTGCTCAACTTACAAACATATACAAGGTACCTGCTGTGCAAGGACAGCTTTGGAATATTCAAGGTTGGGTTATAAAGTTGGGGAAAACAGTTTTAAAATACAAAGGACACACTTAGGCTGACCAAATAACAGCTTAAGGGAACCTACTGGCTTGTTCAGCTGGAGGATATCAGCGTACATATTGAGGCTGTGCTGTTGGGAATGGCTCTGGGGTTTATGTCTTCTGGAACAAACAATGATTTGTCTGAAACTGGTTTCTGGATCTATTCATTTGAACACACTATGTTTTATATGCTGGGGAGAAATTTCTGCTGTCACTACCACATTAGATTTAACTGGACTTAGCAATTTATGCACAATAACTCGTGATGGAGAACTATGTGCCAAAGCATTTAAGAAAAATGGTGTTTATGAATTGGACTGTACCAGAGAGCAAGTCAGCATGCTGAGATCCTGTGCAAATGCAAATGCAGACTGTTCTCACTTATGGCACAGAAGGTTAGCTCATTTTAACATGGATGGGATAAGAAGTTTGAAGAGAGATGATTTGACTAAAGGTCTGAAATTACAAGAATGTAAATTTGATACCTCAAAATGTGTGCATTGCATAAAGACCAAAGATACTAGACCTTCCATCCCAAAAATCCATGAGCATAAAACTTCAAGGATTCTACAGATAGTTCATTCAGACTTATGTGGACCAATCCAAACTATATCTAGAGGTGCAAATCGCTATTTGCTGACCTTTATAGGTGATTATTCCAGATACTGTATGACATACTCATTAAAGGAAAAGAGTCAGGTCTGTGGGCTACTGAAGCAATATGTAGCCATGGTAAGTACCAGATTTGAAAAACGACCCAAGGTTATACAAACAGATAATGCTGCAGAATATCTTTCACATGCAGTACAGACATACTTGAGAGAACAGGAAATTGAACATAGGTGTTGCATTTCTTATATGCATGAACAGAATGGGATTGCTGAGAGAAAGAACAGATCTCTGATAGAGATGGTCAGATGCATGCTGCTGGATGCTAGACTTCCCAACCAATTTTGGGGAGAGGCTGTGATGATTGCAACATATTTACAAAACACTGCCAATGAAGGCAACCAATAAAACCACACTTGAAGTATGGCACAACAGAAAACCAAGTATGGACCATATCAGAGTTTTTGGTTCATTAGCCTATGCTCATGTTCCACAAGAGAGAAGGTCCAAACTAGAAGACATTGGGGGGAAGCAGACGAGAGGCTCTGGGACGCTGTGGGACGGTGCGCCGCGGGACGGAGGCATCCACATCGGTGCACCGTCAGCGTCCCTGAAAGGAGCGCGAAATCAGTGCTCCTTTTATACGTCGCCGAAAGTGTGCCCCAAAAGCGTGGGCCGCACTTTTGGCGACCCTTCCACCGCAGCGTGTGCGGATGCTGCGACGGGAGGTTGCCCTCTGAGCGCTGGCTGTGCAGAGGGCCGGCGGCTCCGAGGACGACCTCGGGAGGAGGAAGGGGCGCCGAGCGTGCAGCTGCCCCTCCTCTTCCTTGCCTCGGAGACAGCACAATTAGCCATCTGCCGAGGCCTAAAGTGGAAGAAGGCATAATGGCAGGGTATGAGGGTGGAAGTAGAGAATATAGAATCCTGAACCCCAAAACAGGAAAAATCACAGTGAGAAGTGTTGTATACTTTGATGAAAGTGAAAAACCAGGCATGACATGTGCAACTACAGATTGTACACAGACAGAGACACAAGATGTAGACCAACTACTGGAATATTGGCTAGATTTGAAGAGGAAGAAGTGAGCACACAAACAGAAGGGGAGAATGAGCAAGCAAAACCAGGTTTGGAACTGGACGTTGCTGAGGAAGCAGACAGAGTTCTAGAACCACAGCTCAGACGCTCATCTTGAACAAACACAGGAGTACCACCTCCACGTTTTCCCTACATTGCAAGGACAGAAGTACCACATTAATGTACTACATCAAAGGAGATGCCTGCAGATGTTTTTACCAAGCCTCTACCTAGAGATCAATTTCAGTTCCTGAGAAATAAAATGAATTTTGTCACATGAAGAGAAGCATTGATGAGAAGGGGTGTTGGAGTATTAGCATCAATGCTTGTGTGTAGCTCTATGTTTTCCTTTGATAAGGGGCAATGTCTTCTGCACAGAAACACTGATTTACCCCTATGGTCATTTGGTCAGTGTGTCTGTGAAGAGGTAATTTCCCATACCCCTCCTCTTTCTGGGGGTTTCTTCCTGGGGCTAATAAAGTTTTATGATTCTTTGTTTGCTAGCACACTTTCCTCTCTTCTCTTACCAACCATGGACACAGAAACCAGGCTTTGTTCCTAAAGATGTTTTTCTTCTTAATTGCACACATGGAGGTCAGCTATCTAGGAACCTGTGTGCCAAAGTATAGTTTTCTCTACTGATTAGTTATTTTTGTAGAACCTAGATGTAACAATAAAGTAAGTTCCTTTTTACCTACATATGTATCCTGTTTATTTGTCAGAAGCTCAGATCTACCCCACACACCTCCAGGCCACCGTTCTCTGAAGATGCCAGCCACAGATGCAGGCAAAATGTCAGGAATACATTCTTCTAGAACACGGCCTATGAAAAACTCACAAAAAACCTTCAATCTAGTTATTTATACCTGTGGAGTACACACTTACTCTTGCTGCTGCCAAACTGATTTAACCACAAATTAACCAAAACCATAATTCTAACACTTAGGATCGCAGGCTTTTGGATTGATATAAGCTTTCAAGAATTTTTTTTCTAGCAGCTCTTACCTGTTGCAGGGGATTTTTCAAAGACCAAAATAGGATACTTTGAAGCTTCCATGAACACAATTCTCCATGTGGGTTTGGACCTTTGGACTTTGGGGAGCTGCTCCCAACCAATTTTGGGGAGAGGCTGCAATGGTTGCAACATATGAAGCCCCCTCTTCCTCACTGACTGAAGTACCTTTTCCTCTTTTTTCACATGGTCAACCTACATTGCTTTTCCTCTCCCAGTTATCCTTGATGCAGCCCTCTTCTACTTTGACATTTCATTCATCACAAGGTGGCTTCTGCCAAATTGCTAGATAATATTTGATACCTTTAGTTTTTAACTCAGATTTGTATTTAATTCATTTTTAAGGGGGGGGGGTTAATAGTGTTAGTTCATTGTTTTGTAACCTAGGGCCTTTGCAGACTGCCAGAAATAGTGCAAATTGAGTCCACTTTAAATTGAGGCACTGCCCTGGCTCAGTGCTAGGGAATCATGGGAATTGTATTTTTTTCTAAGACATTGAGCCTTCTCTGTCAGAGAGCTCTGGTGCCACAATAAATTACAGTTCCCATAATTCTCTAGCACTGAGCCAGGGCAGTGCCTCAATTTAAAGTGGACTCAATTTGCACTATTTCTGGCAGTCTGCAAAGGCAGCTAATGTAGGAATTGTTTTATGTATTGATTTTAGATGTAAGCCGCCTTGATGGCTACGGCTAAAGGCGGGGTATAAATAAATTATTATTATTATTATTATTATTATTATTATTATTATTATTAATGAGATCCAGCAGTAAAATTAACTAACATGTAACACTATAAAATATAGAGAAACCATAAATAATTACATCTAAACTGTTTTTAAAGCCAGGGACCCAACAAAATCCAGTTTAAGGGAACACCATTTAAAATAAGTTGGTCTTCAAGGGTCTTGCAAGTCACCTTCTTGGAGACATGGGGTTTGAGGGAAAGGGCTCGCATGCATTCTTTATTGTAATATACATAGACACATCATAATATACATAGACATCCATCTACTTAGGATTCCCACTGAATTTGATGGAGGTTAAGAAGAGGGGAGGCAATTGAAAGAGATTGGGGGAACACATTGGTCCTCTAAGGAACCTTGGAGAGCCATACATCTACTGTGCCCCTCCATTGGGGGAAGGGATGGAAACATCTGTACCATATTTTGGGCATTTTAGCCTGAGAACAAGCCTTATCATGAAGAAGAAATCAAATTTCAGATGACTTCCTGTTGGAAAAAGGCTTCTCCTGGGCCTAAAATAGCCTAGTGTTCTCCCACATGCCAAAGAGACCATGGAATGTATTTTTGGTCTATTTTAAAGGAGTGTTTTTAACTTATTTTTATTTGCTGTACATGACCTTAGGAGGCTTGATGATAAATATAATTAAATAAATAAAATAAGACAGTTCTGGGGACCTTACAAGTGGAAAGGCATATTTCTAACAGCAGGACTAAGATCCCACATCAAAGTGATAGCATATGACTTTATGCTCATGGATCAGAGGTTGTACAATGGTGCCTCATGAGTGAATTGATATGTTGAGCAACCCATTTTGCAACCACATGCACATGTACATGCACAATGTGCAATGCATATACAACTTGCACATGTCCCCTTCCACAACCAAATGTAAGCATCCCAATCCCCCCCCCCCGCAAGCCCTTTCCCTTATGTCCACAAGACCAATTGCAGACCTTGAAAAAGTAACTTTTTAGGACCAAAGATCTCAGAACTCCTTCAACAGCATTGGTCATGTTGCTTGGGGGGTTCTGGGAGTTCTCATTGAAACAATAAAATTTCCAAGCTCTGACTAGTTGTTCTCATAGCTAGGTAGGCACATGAAGAGCACATCAAAGTGAAAGACTTGGACAGTTCTATAGAGGGGTCCAGAGAAAGCAGACTCAGCACCTGTGAAGCAGAAAGTGAGCACAGGTGTATCACCAATACAGAAAGATTTATGGAGGTCTGTAAATCCTCAGTGAGATGGCACTATGCTGAGAACTAGCTAGGAAAGTGTGGCAGAATGGCTGAGAATCAATGTCTCACCATCCTGCCACAAGAGCAGTGGGAGTTAAACATTGCTGCCATTTGTTTCTGCCAAGAGATCTGTCTGTCTGTGGTCACTGAAATCTGAGTGGGGATTATTTCTTTTCTGGAAACATTCACTCTTGGGATGCAAATGGAAATGTTATATTTCTTTTTTTAAAAAAAAAACTGATAAACAATTAAATGTGTTAATGCATAGTTCACCTCTTGCACCTCCTTCCCAAGTAACACAATGTAAGGAATGTGAAAAAGAACAATTAAACCACCATCCTATTTCCTGGTGTTGGTGCTGTTCCCTCTCACACAACCCAGACTGCTCTTCTTGGCTTTATTCCAAGCAGCGGGGCTCTCCTGTAGCCACATGCCTGAGCATCGACTTCCTTCTGTTCATTGAGTCATCTGTCATGTTCTTTAAATCCCGCTTCAAAAACCATTTCCTCCACAAAGCAGAAATCCTATGTATGCAGCAGGGCGTGGTTTTGCACCTGCCCCCACTTGTATGACATAGTCTAACTCACAGTTTATGCCATTCTTCCACTCTGTTTCAGAAGTGAAAAGGTCAAGGGATCAGGGTATATAAATATCACCTATACTGATGTACAGCCCAAAGCAAAATGTCCACAGGTAGGCTTTATGTTTCTCACCTTTATCTGCACCCTGCCTATTTTTAGTCAAGGCAGTCAAAGTGATGATAGAAACCTTTTTATTGCATAATAACAGCTGTTATTGCAGAACAGCTAAAAAAATCAACCAAAACAAAATAATAATAATAATAACTAAACTGGCCTGTTAATTCTAACAATCCAGTTTGCTTAATATATTATTATTTTTGTTGATACATGCAGCTCTTCTGTAATAGCTGGCTTTTTTTCTTATTGCCTTTGAGTCTTCCCCAGGACCATAACGGTACAGTGAAATGTACATTTGGAAAATGAGCACTAATAAATTTTGCAATTAAATATAGCATGCAGTACTTCTGTTCCAGCCATTCTATACCCACCCCCACCTATGGCCCTTTCACACTACATAGTTATAGCACTATGATTCCACTGCACTACCTCTCTTCAATGATGATGGTGAATACAGAATACAAAACACAATTAAAACACATAAAACCAACAGTTAAAACAGACTCTTCTAGCAGGCTTACCCAGATGATTTTTACATTGTGAATTTTAAATGATGAATTTTAAATATGGATTCTTTTAAAATGTGTATGTATGCCCTTTTAAATTGATGTGTATTTTAACTGATGTGTTTGAACTGATGTGGTGTATCTGTTAATTGTTGTTCCCTGCCTTGATCCATGGGGAGAAGCAGGTAAGAAACAACATCATCAACAACAACACCACAAGACAATACTATAAAGCTGTTAAAATACATTTATAAGTTGTATACCAAGGAAAATAGTGCTCTGAAACAGAGAAACTTTGGGCCTAAGCAGACTGCCAGAAATAGTGCACATTAAATTGAGGCACTGCCCTGGCTCAATGCTAGGGAATCATGGGAACTGTAATTTATTGTGGCACCAGAGCTCTCTGACAGAGAAGGCTCAATGTCCCAGAAAAAAATACAGTCTGCTTAGGCCCTAGAACTGAAATAGATACCTGCTCAAAGACAAGAGATTTAACTCTTGTGGACTAGAGTTTGGAATAGATGGTTACTTTAAAAAGTTTCCTATACTATCAATTCTTGTAATGGACAAAAGAAATCACACTCCTTTTATGAGGACTGATAAACTCTTATTGATTATGTTACTGTTCCCTCACATTTGCCCAAACCACTATCAGAAACTGCTGATTTATGGAGAGACACTTTCTGCTTGAACTCAACCCCATCATGAAAGGCTTCCTTGGTGAACTTTTGTGTTCATCCTAACTGTACAACACTGTTCAAATAACTACTTTAATGAAACTGGCTTTTACTTCCCTTATATGTGTTTTTCTGTTAACTCATATCCTAAGTCTGTTGGAACATGTTGTTGTTGATGATTTAGTATTCTTTCTGGAACTGAAATAAATAAAAGTTTTTAAAAATACACTCATAAGTGCACATTCTGTAGACTATACAAATTAAAAAGTCATACCTGACTGGGTAGGTTTGCCAGAACAGATATGTCTTTAATGCTGTTTTAAATGCACTCAGCATTTTCAGCTGTCATATCACTGAAAGGATGCAGTGGCTGAAGTGGTTAAGATGCTGACTCTGTTGATTGCAAGATCGGCAGGTTGGCAGTTCAAGGCCCAGGTGCTGCATGATGGGGTGAGTTCCCGTCACTAGTCCCAGCTTCTGCCAACCTAGCAGTTTGAAAGCATGCAAATGCAAATAGATAAATAGGTACCACTTTGATGGGAAGGTACACACCATTCTATGCAACCCTGCTGGCCACATGATCACAGAGTAGTCCAGTTTCCAGACAGGTCATTCCACAGTCTGGGGGCAGCAGACAAAAAAGTCCTTTGGGAAACCATTGTAAGTAACCTGGACCCAAACCATGTAGGGCTTTAAAGGTCATAACCAACACTTTGTACTTTGCCCGGAAACTAACTGGCAGCTAGTGGAGTGATTTTAAGATCAGCATGATGTGATCTCTCTTAGATGTACCCATAATCAGTCTGACTGCCATATTCTGAGCCAGCTGGAGTTTCCAGACTTGGTACAAAGCCCAATGTAGAGTGCATTGCAGAAGTCCAGCCTTGAGGTTACCAGCATGTGCACTATCAACTTTAGGTCATCCAATTCTAGGAAGGGACACAGTTGGCATATCAGCCAAAGCTGATAACAGGTACCCTGACTGTCGCATCTATCTGAGCTGATATTTTAAGGGGTGGATCCAGGAGCACTCCCAAACTGCAAACACAATCTTACAGGGGGAGTGTAGCCCCATCCACTACCAAGCCAAACTGAAGAGGCTGCCTGTGCCTTTTCCCACCAATGCTACAGCTGAGGCAAGGAACTTGGACAGAGGGCGGGGCCAAGGCTTGAGGCTTTATTTTGCCTGTTGTCCTCCTTACCACCATCCAGCTCCAAGCAAAACTGAAGAGGCTGCTTGTGCCTTTTTCCACCAAGGCTACAGCTAAGGCAAGGAACTTGGACAGAGGGTGGGACCAAGGCTTGAGGTGGCGTATGGCTCCAGGAGCTGGGCAGTGTGTGTTTGGGCCACCCCTCCTCCCTTCTAATACCTGTGATAGTGGCATACCAGCCAGAGAGGAGGCTATTTAGCCCACTCAGCCTGTCCATCGCAGTGGTGGTAGTGGCGGCATGGCTTGAGTGGTCCCGACAGAGGCTATTTAGCCCCCCCCCCCCAAGTTATTGATATCAGTGACTCTCCTCTTGGAGGGATATCTGGCTGCCCCCAATTCCACTACTATTTGTGGTGGTACTGTTGGACGGGGGGAGTCGGTGAGGGGGACAGCCTGCCTGCCCATCTTTGGTACTATTGATAGCAGTGCTTTTGGGAGAACATTGGGAAGAAGGCCATCTAGCTGCCTTCATACCATCTTCTCTTACAGGGGCCGGGAATGATTTGGGAGCAGAAATTGAGATTGTGCAGGGGAAAGGAAGGTACTCTGTTACAGAAGAAGATGGGATCGATGTTTGAAAGCTATCCCGCCTTCAGTTCACTCTGTTTCCCGGAATGTAATGGAGACCCTTACTCTGCTCCTCTGCAATGCCAGGTTGGTCAAAAATAAAACTCATATTATGACCTCCTTTTAGATGAGGCTGCTGACCTGGCTTGCTTCACAGAGACCTGGTTGGGAGAAGCCAGCGCTGTGACTTGGACACAGGCCCTCCCAGCCGCGTACTCGGTTAGTGAGCAGGTAAGGGCAAGTGTGTGGTGGTGGTGTGGCTTTAGTTCATAAGAACAACTTGACCTTGACCAGGATACCTGTCTGGAACACAGTCCATTTTGAGTGTATGTATCTGAGCCTGAGGACTATGGATAGTTTGGGGATTCTGTTAGTATACCGGCCACCCCGTTGTCTAGCAGACTCCCTAACCGAGATGACTCAGGTGGTCTTAGAGTTGCTGTTGGAGTCACTCAGACTTTTATTTTTGGGTGACTTCAACATCCTACTCGAGGCCAGTCTGCCAAATCTAATGGGCGCAGCTCAGGAGTTCATGGAATCCATGACAAACATGGGCTTATCCCAATTGGTTGTTGGGCCCACTCATTGTGCAGGTCATACCCTCTATGCAGTCTTTAGTACGGATCAGGTATATCCATGGGCAGAGGTTATTAAAACCACCGCATTGTCATGGATGGATCATTTCCTGATCAAGGCTGAACAAAGAACCACTGTTTGCCACACTGGGGGTTGTGGACCCATTAGAATGGTCCACCCTCAAAGGCTAATGGAACCAATTGAATTCCAAAAAGCCTTAGAGGGTCTAATGGTTGGTAATACCGGTGATTCTGTTGAAGCTTTGGTTAATACCTGGAACATCGATCTTACCAAGGCTATCGACACAATCGCTCCCAAGCGTCCTTTCCAACCCGCTTCTAACCGTAAGCCTTGGTATACGGAAGAGTTTAGGAAAATGAAGCGGGTTGGACAACGGCTGGAACACATCTGGTGAAAAACTCGACTCTTATCCGACAAGACTCGTCATAGGAATTTTCTTTGTTCCTATCGAAAGGCAAGACGTGCAGTGCAGAAATCTTTCTTCTCTGCACGTATTGCATCTGCAGAGTCCCATCCAGCAGAGCTGTTTAGGGTGGTAGGGGAACTGAAGCAGGTGTCACCTGTGCAGAACCCTTTACTTAACCCAACAACAGCCTGCAGATAAAATCTCTCGGATAAGAGCTGACTTAGATGCCAGGGTTGCGACAGAATCAATTGATGAGATGTCCAGTAACTCCATTGATGAAATTATACTGGATCAGCTTCAATCTGTGAGTACCGATGACGTGGACAAGCTCCTTGGTAGAGTGAGGAAAACAACCTGCCTTCTTGATCCTTGTTCATCATGGCTGGCGATCCAGGGGGAGATGCATTGAGAATGTTATATAAAATTTATATTTTATAAATAAATTTATAAATTTATATTTTAAAAACTTTATTTATACCCTGTCTTTAGCCGAAGCTGTCAAGGCAGCTTACAAGTTAAAAAGAATACACCCATACAATCAACAACAAATAACCCCCCTTAAAAATATATTAAATCGTTATACAAGTTAAAATCTCAATTACAGTAAAACATTGAAACATCTTAATATGAATGGACAGCGGCAGTGTATACATCTCGGAAGAGCTATCTAATGGCAGGGGGAGGGGGGGAGAATGTGTTATTCCGGGAATGCCTGCCGGAAGAGATCCATCTTGATGGCTTTTTAAAAGCCATCTAAGTTGGTTATTTGATGGATCTCCTCCAGCAGGGCATTCCATAATCTGGGGGCTGTGGCAGAAAAGGTCCTCTGGGAGGTCGTTGCCAGCCTAGTTCTTATTGGTTGAAGCAACTTCCTCCCAAAGGACCTGAGGACGTGGGCCGGATTATATGGAGATAGGTGATTCCCTAGGTAAGATGGGCCCTGGCCATGTAGGGCTTTAAAGCTCAATACCAACACCTTATACTTTGCCCAGAAACTAACTGGCAGCCAGTGCAATGATTTCAAGATGGGAGTAATATGATCACCTTTTGATGTTCTGGTGATCTGTCTGGCTGCCATGTTTTGCACTAATTGCAGTTTCCAAGTTAGGTATAAGAGTATCCCCATGTAGAGTGTGTTACAGAAGTCGAGTCGTGAGGTTTCCAGTGTGTGTACTACGGTTTCTAGGTCCCTTACTTCCAGGAAAGGGCACAGCTGGCGTATCAGCCGAAACTGATAGCAGGTGCTCCTGACTGCTGCGTTCATCTGATCTGTCATGTGAAGCAACGAGTCCAGGAGCACCCCCAGACTGTGGACACAGTCCTTGGTAGAGAGCGTGACCCCATCCAAGACTGGCAGTCGCAACCCAATCTCTGGTTTGGGGGCCCCTACCGTAAGTACTTCCATTTTGTCTGGATTCAATTTGAGTCAGTTTTTCCTCACCCAGTCCATTACCGCTTCGAGACATTGATTGAGGGGAGAACCGCCATCAGCTGTCATGGCATCTGACTGAGACATGGAGCAGAATATTTGAGTATCATCCGCATATTAGTAACATTCTTCTCTATGTCTCCTAATAATCTCTCCCAGCGGCTTCATGTAAATATTGAATAACATTGGGGACAGAATGGCTCCTTGAGGGATGCCATATTTTAGCTCGGTTTTTGATGAGCAACTGTCCCCGAGTACCAGCCTCTGGAATCTGCCCGAGAGAAAAGAGTGAAACCACTGAAAAACAGTGCCTCCCACTCCTAATTCTCTCAGGCGTTCCAGTAGGATGTCATGATCTATAGTATCGAAGGCCGCTGAGAGGTCCAGAAGCACCAACTGGGTCACACTTCCCCTGTCGGTGCTCAGGCAAAGGTCATCTACCAGAGCGACCATGGTCGTCTCCACCCCATATCCAGGTCTGAAGCCGGTTTGAAATGGATCTAGAAAATCAGTTTCATCCAAGATCACTTGGAGTTGGAAGGCGATGGCTCGCTTGATCACCTTGCTCAAGAATGGTAAATGTGAAACTGGTCTATAATTCTTCATATCCAGGAGGTCCAGGGAAAGTTTCTTCAGGAGTGGTCTAAATTTGATGGTACAATACCTTCCCTAAGGGATGCATTGATGACCCTCTTGAGAAAGGCCATCAAGGCATCACCCCCCTGGACGACCAGCCAGGATGGGCAAGGATCAAGGGAGCACGTCGTCTTCCTAACTTTTCCAAGGATCTTGTCCACGTCATCAGTACTCACTAACTCAAATGTTCCTTAGGGACATCGTCAATGCATCTCTTAGGAAAGGTTTCGTTCCATCCTGTCTAAAGGAAGCGGCAGTTAGGCCGCTTCTGAAAAAAACTTCCCTGGACCCCCTGGATATGAACAGCTATAGGCCAGTCTCCATGCTACCTTTTTTAAGCAAAGTGATTGAGAGGGCGGTTGCTCTTCAACTCCAACTGTCTTGGAAGAAACCAATTATCTAGATCCATCTAGAAACCAATTATCTAAATCCATTTCAAACTGGCTTTAGGACAGGATATGGAGTTGAGACTGCCATGGTTGCCTTGGCTGATGACCTTCATCTGGGCATTGACAGGGGTAGTGTGACCCTGCTGGTGCTACTTGACCTTTCAGCAGCTTTTGACACAATAGATCAGGGGTAGGCAACCTTTCTCCTTTAAGGGCCAAGGGACCTCAGCTCCCAGAAGCCTCAGCCATGTTGGCCAATAGTCTCATGTTGGCCAATAGCTCCTGGGATTCTGGGAGCTGAAGTCCCTCGGCCCTTAAAGGGGAAAGGTTGCCTACCCCTGCAGTAGATCATACCACCCTCCTGGATTGCCTGAGAAGGTTAGGAATTGGAGGCACTGCATTACAGGGTTCTGTTCCTTCCTCTCGGACAGATCTCAGATGGTGGGGCTCGGGGACAGTTGCTTTACTAGAAAAGAGCTTAATTGTGGCATCTCTCGAGGCGCCATCCTGTCCCCGATGCTATTTAATATATATATGAAGCCACTGGGACAGATTATCCAGAGACATGGGGCGCGGTGTTATTAGTATGCTGATGATACCCAGATATACTTCTCCATGTCCTCAGCTTCGACTTCAGATGGCGTCTCTCCTCTCAATGACTGTCTTAATGCAGTAATAGACTGGATGAGGAAAAACAGATTGAGACTGAATCCAGACAAAACGGAGGTACTTACAGTAGCAGCCCCGAAACCAGGTGTGGGAATATAACTTCCAGTCCTGGATGGGGTCACACTCTCCTCCAAGGACTGTGTTTGCAGTCTGGGGGTGCTCCTGGACCCATTGCCCCAGATAACAAATCAGGTAAATGCGACAGTTAGGAGCGCCTGTTATCAGCTTCAGCTGATATGCCAGCTACACCCTTTCCTGGAAGTTAGGACCTTGAAACTGTTGTACATGCGCTGGTAACCTCTCGTCTTGACTTCTGTAATGCGCTCTACATGGGGCTACCCTTGTGCTTGACCCAGAAACTTCAATTAGTACAGAATATGGCAGCCAGGTTGGTCTCGGGAACAAGAAGGAGAGACCACATTACACCCTTGTTAAAATCACTCCACTGGCTGCCCATTAGTTTCTGGGCAGAGCACAAGGTGTTGGTTATTACCTTTAAAGCCCTAAGTGGCTTGGGCCCAACCTATCTTTGGGACCGCCTCCTTCCGTATAATCCACCCCATGCACTCAGGTCCTCTGGGAGGAATTTGCTGAAGCCTATAAAAACTAGGCTGTCTGCAACCTCCCAGAGGGCCTTCTCTGCTACCACTCCCAGATTATGGAATGGCCTGCCAGACAAGATCCGTCTTATTACCACCTTAAAAAGCTTTTAAAAGGCTGTTAAGACGGATCTTTTCCGGCAGGACTTTCCTGAATAGATATCCCGGCCCCAAGAGTCAGCCCATCTTCTCTCCCTATCTCTGTTGCTGCTATTGTTATTGTTTTGTGTTTGTGATTTATTTTATGTATGTTTTAAATTGTTTTATGTTTAATATTATTTTAAGGGGTGGGTGAGTTCTTGGGGTTGTATGTATTTTATTGTAGTTGTAATGCTGTAAGCCACCCTGGTTGTGTTGCAGAGGGGCGAGATAGAAATACATTTTATTATTATTATTATTATTATTATTATTATTATTATTATCCTCTGGTTCAAGGAAAGGGTGCAGCTGGCATATCAGCCAAAGCTGAAAACAGGTTATACTGTTTAGTTGTAGCTCTATGAGCAAGGGGAGTCTTGAATTGGAAAGAGAACATCTCCTGTGCTGAAAAAGCTTTTCACATGTTAACTGCCTCTGGAGAATTTTCACATATCAATTGCAGACAAGTATCAAACTATTGCACTTTTGGAAAACATTCAGCAACAAAATTCACAAGAACAATTTTGTCACAGAATTTTACTGAGGAGATTAAAAAAAAACCCCATCTTTAGAGCATATCTGTCTCCAGTGATCTCTTTGTAAGGCCAGAAAATACTCTACAGAGAGAAGCATTGTCATGCTCCCAATGTCACAATTCTTCAGAGGTGTTGAACTCCCAATTCCAGTGCTGCCAAATTGGGAGGGCATGCATCTGGAAGCCACGAGATTGGGAAAGGTTGGTTTAGTATGATATTTCAATTATATCAACAGGAAATATGAGAACTACCATGTAAATAATCAAGATGGCTTCTTCTCCTATTCTAATGGCCTGCAGCCAATAACCAGTGTTATTGCAATGGGGTGGTGGTGTTAAGAAGTGCTAAATAACTGGAGAGATCGATCTGTGTTACCTTGATGTTGAATTAGAGTGTATCTAGCTTTTGTCCATTTCATCAACTCCAGATATAATTACATTTAGTAACTGGAACATATAGATGTATTTGAGTCCCATTACATTCTTCAAATTACTAGAATAAGCTGATTGGTAAGAAGCTAATAATGCTAATAATGCTAGTAACACATCCCAATAACAAAAGCAATGTGTTGGTAGCAAAAAACAAAAATTCTATTATTTCAATGTCAAACATCTTCAAAATGCAGTGTAGTTGTTTCTCAACCTCCTGATAAGAAATAGCTCATGATTTACTCCCATGTTACCACTATATATAGATGTTGTGTGTGTGTATATATGTGTAATAGACTTCCAGTGGGATTCAAGAATTGTTTAAATTCAAATTCCCGAAGCCACAACTAGCTTGGTCAGGGAAAGTGGGAATGAGGTCCAACAATATTTGGAGACTTCTTGGCTTGGTGGAGAACTGTGGCTGCAGAAAATTTCAACCATAATTAAATAATCCTAATGGAGATTTAGAAAACTTTTAATGTTCCAAATATTTTAGATTTCAATGCTGAGCAGTCCCACCAATGTAGGAACTGAGAAGAGATTCTGGTATTTGAAGTCCAAAACATCTGGAATGCCAAGGTTTCCCATCCCTTCCCTAGAGTTTGATGCAATGCATGTTCTCAGGAGCCATAATCTTTTTATTCTTCATCAGAGGCATATTTGAGAATCACAACTCCTTATCATAAGGAAATGCATTAATGTCATAACCCTGGGCCCAGACTCTGTCTGTTCATGACAGCAGACAATGGATTGTGAGAATGAGATCAAATGCATCTTCATGACAAAATTCAGCTGAATATAGTCTGCAGCAAGTTACTTGTTTCCCCTCACATTTTGAATATTTTGAATAAAAAATTAATGTCAGTCCAGAAAGGGAGAGAGGAAAAGGCAGAGAAAGAGGAATACATCTATAATGTCTGGGAGAGATGATTGGACTCTATTAGTATGGAATATGCAGCTAGGTCTTTACCACATAGCTATCTATAATTTAGAACCAGTGACATGTGTATGTCACATACATTTTAAAATTTTGGCAGGATCCAACAGTTTTCTGATTGCCTTTGTAGGGTGCTGTGTTTACAATGAGTAATTTGATTCTTAAAATCACCCTGTAACAAAGAATGAAAGGAAAATCATAGGAAATTAATATGCATAAGTTCTTGCCTGATACAGTTGCATTTCTCTCCAATATACTGACAGTATTATTATGTGACCATGGCTGCATCTACACTGCAGAATTAATGTAGTTTGACATTGCTTAACTGCCATGGTTGATTGCTATGGAATTCTGGGGTTTGTTGTTCTGTAGTCTTTAGCCTGTCAGAGAGTTCTAGTGTCACAACAAACTACAAATCCCAGGATTCCATAGGATGGTGCCATGACAGTTACAGTAGTTAAAACTACAATAATTTTGCAGTGTGGCAGCAGCCCATGTTAGCCAACACCATGATGGTTTCCATTAGCCATTGGTTCTTTTTTTGTTTTAGGTGTATATGTAATGAATCCAGTCTAAGGGCCAATATAGACCAGCCAAAAGGGCCGGACTGGGGGTGGACTCGGGGCGTGGCAACCACAGGCTGGCCACCCTGACTTTGCCCCCACTGTGTCCTCACACTGTCCGCCCAAACAGACAGCAGGCAGCGTCAGGGCACTTCCTTGGCGCAGCGTTTAGGCACGCTGTGCCAAAGAAGCACAGAAAAGCTGTGGCAGTGGCAAGGGCAGCTTTTTGCCACTCCAAAAAGGAGCAGCATTTGCCAGCTCTTTTTGGAGTGGCAAAGTGTCAGATCGGTGCTGCGGCATGCAGTTGCCGCAGCCCCAATCCAGCACTCTCAGTCCGACTTTTGAAAAATAGCAGCAAAGCGAGTTAAGTGAGCCGGGCTGAATTTGGATGGTGGATTTGGTGACAAAAGCCGTGCGATAGGACCTGGATGCAGCCCAAATTTTACTTGAATTTGGGAGAGGTAAGTCACGTTTTTATGTGCGATAATCTCCTGTGTCAAAGTCTTGCATTTTCTCAAGGTAGTGTTGGTGTGTTGTTCTTTGGAGGGATACTTATGCAAACAAAAAGAGACTGATGTGAATGTACAATATAACAGCAGTGCCACCTGAGTACTTAGCAAAAGAACTACTTACACACACACTGTATTGGAAACAATGCAGTTTCAGTAGCCTTTGTTATGAATATCATTCTAAATACCATGAAGGGAGTGGGAAAGTATTTTCAGAAAAAATCATTCTATGAATACCCACATTTTCCAGTCTGAGTTAAGCTGATGAGATACATGGGAACGTTCATTTTAAAAATGATTCTAAAGAATTGCTCCAGTTTAGTATTCGTGAATAATAATAAAAAAACTGCTGCCTTTCAGCTTGATCCTAAAACATATCCCTGTGGAGGTAAATTCAGTTGAAACCAATGGGGTGCACTTTGAAGTAAATGTGTTTAGGATCGGAGTGTTACTCACATAAGTATCCTTTCCTGGCTGAAGGAATTATATATACTAATATATAACCCACAGCAAAATAAAATTAATCATGGCAGTGAAAATAAATCAACATGACAAATTTAGCAAAATCACTCAAACCACCCAGCTGTTGTGACTTGACAAACAGAAGTGGCAGGGTCCCAACACACAAAGCTTTGTTGAATAAAATGCAAGGTTTCTTCCTTCCTCCCTGCCTCTCTCTCTTATAGTTGCATGATACACTTTTGCTGTGCACAAGCTCATTTTTTACTGTTGTAAAGAAACAGACCAAACCCATAGGTTAAAGCACCTTACCGAGTATGTTTGTAGGGTGAATTGTGGGGGGGAGGAGGAAAAGAACTGTAAATTTCAGTCGAAGGATACTATATAGTCCTCTGAGCAAAAATGTAATAAAAAAGTGTGTCAGAAACATTAGCCACTTGTTTTGATTGGGTCATATCCTGCTTCATAAATACATAAATCCAGGTCCTTAACTAGTTTCCATAATTCCCAGTTCACTGACCCTAGTTTCTCATAATACCTCCAGCCATGCTGCTACCACCAGCCTATTTTGAAATGCTTTCTCTCTCTTTGCACAGCTCCCATCGTGCTTTGCACAAGCAGAACATTAGCAACGAAAGGCCAGGGTAACTAACAAATCATGTCTCTGGAGCTGCGTTGGTTGCTGACATGATCGATGATGCTGTTACCTCAAGCAGATCCCTACTTAGAAGCAAATACACATGACCTCCTGGGGCTCGTAAGTTTATGAGGTAAAATTATGCTACAAGTCAAAATTATTACTTGGTGTATGTGTGTGCATTTTAAAGGTGTGCTGTCCACTTGGACATCCCCTCTTGTGTGACTGAGAGCTTGTTCTCTGTCTTCGCAAATTAAATGACTATGGTGTGAAGAAAATCATAGAAATGTTAGAAGGTGAAAGTGAAGACCTTCTTAACACTGTGCAGCAATGTATACCTCAAGCATCACTACAGATGCTGGATCAGTGGAGGTTGGTGGCTCAGATGGCAGGGCAGTGAATCTGTCTCATTGGTGTCAACTTTAAAGGAGTTATCCAAACGGATGAAACTTGTCATTTGAAATAAGTTCATCACCTTGGATAAACAAACCTGAACTCTACCTAGAGGCCAAGATGACTAAACTGAGCCTGTTGTACTTTGCCCATATCATGAGAAGACCTCACTCACTAGAAAAGACAATAATGATTAGCAAGGTAGAAAACAGCAGGAAAAGAGGAAAAGTGGATAGCTCCAGTCAAAGAAGCCATGGCCCTGAGTCTGCAAGACTTGAACAGACCTGAGAGGACTTGAAGGGCTGTCATTCATGAGGTCATCATAAGTCAAAATCAACAGTGATGGCAATTAACACAACAAGACGTTTTTAAAGGTCAGATGAACCCCTGGAATGATTCTCTGTCCCATTGATACTGGAGTCACCATCCTCCACTGACTCTAATGAAGGAGATTACTCTGAAGATAGTAGTCCCTCTGGTGCCATTCCCATGTTTTTTCTTTTCCCTTGCTTTGTAGTCATCATTACCTCTCCCGTATGTTTACATTCCTGGTACACATGTTGCTGTAAGAGAGCACTGTAGCATGTTCAGAATGCTTTTGCAGCTATTCTCTCTGTGATCTTTACCAAATCCTCTACAGTATGCTTCTTCATACTGTGAGAACCAGCATAGGATAATGGTTTGAGTGTTCAATTGCAACTCTAAAAACAAGGGCTTGATTCCCAGTTGGGCCATGAAACCTTCTGGGTGACCTTCGGCAAATTGCACTCTCTCACCCTCAGGGGAAGGCAATGGCAAACCTCCTCTTGCGAAAGAAAACCCCATGATATGTTCACCTTAGGGTTGCTATAAGTCAGAAACAACTTGAAGCACACAACAACAACAACAACAACAACAACAACAACAACAACATGCTTCTTCAATCTTATGTACTCTAAATGATTTGGACTACAAAGGGATGTTACTCTAAGGAAGGTCCAGAATCTTAGCCCTGTATTACAGATGAGAATGATGGGAACCAGAGTCATTTGTCTAAGAGCACTTTGTCAATTCATTTCCAAGGTGAAACTTTCACCAGATAATTCTAGGTTTGCACCTTCAAAGGCTACACATTGTGCAGGAAGTCTGTGGTGTGTCTTTCCAACATAGCTTAAAGAGATCTCTGAGTATGACCAGAATCATGGTTTTAAGAAATGGGTATTTGGCTCTTCTTGCTCCACCATTTCACAATATAAATAATCCCACTTCCACCAAAATATTAAATACAGTATTGCTGAAACCAAACAGCCAGTTTTAAGGTGGTTAGAATAGTTGTGACTTGGGGGCTGAACAGATTGGCACTTTAGGCTGCCCTGGGGGTGGAGTGGGGGTGTGGTGACCGCACGCCGGCCGCCCCGACTTGGCCCCATGTCGTCCTCATGCCATGCACTCCACCACACGGCGGGAGGCATCAGGGCACTCCCTTAGCACAGCGTTCACACATGCTGTGACAAAGGAGCGCCAAAAAGCTGCCGCCATGGCAAGGACGGCTTTTTGCCACTCTAAAAAGGAGCAGCATTTGCCAACTCTTTTTAGAGCAGCAAACCACTGGACCAGGGACACAGTGTGCGGTTGCTGCAGCCCTGGTCTGACAAGGAAAGAGGTGGTGGGACGCCACCCCTTAGGGGCCTTCTGTTCAGACCCATAGTTCTTGCCAGTTTGGTACAGGCCTAGTATATAAAGCCCTGTTAGGTTAAGGGGTCTCCAGAAAGACTGGAGACATCTACCATAGTGAGACAACCTACAGTAGTGCGGGGAGAGGTCTGTAACAGAAAAAACTGTTCAAGGAAAAGAGTTAAAGACTCCCAAAGCTCCTGCTTAAATAACATTGAGACCACCGATAGTTAACTCTACCATTTGGCAGAGTGAGGCAGCCTCCTCAAGCAATAGGGTTTGCATATCATGAAAGGCAAGAATTTTGGTAAACTATTTTATTTATAAGTATGGTAGTTTTACTGTGGGCCATGGGGTAGGGGTGAGGGATAGGCCTTGGTGGAATCTGTTTTAATCTCATGTGTCAAAATAACCTGATTTTAAGTTCTGTGTATCTTGACATAGTGGGGTGGGGCCATTTGTGCTTCACCCTAGGTAGCAGGCCTTGCCTGTTCCACAGTTTGTTTCACTTAGGAAGAAAAATGTCAGGAGACCTGAAAACAGATAATCTGGTACTACGGTATGTCATTTGGTCCTTCACCATTAGGCTAGTTCACTTTCTCCCACTAGCTGCCCACAGGAGGATTAAATGGATGTGCCTTATGTATATTCTCCAACTGATCTGATTTGGCTGGGATGGTCCATATTAATTTTCTGTCATCCCCCTTTTTTGAGCTGCTTTCAAAACATCTCAGTTTCCCTTTCCTCCACCTCTTCTTTTCCTTCTTTGTCCTCAGCTTACTTCAGTTACTGAAAATTAGGTTCGAAGTGCAGAAATATTTGTATTCAATTAACTCAGTAATTGAGAGAGAAGAGGAAAGGGTAGAATCTTGCCCTTCCCAGAAGGACCAGGTAAAAGCAAACTGTTATAGCCCCTAATAGCTTATCTGTTCTTCCTCATTAATAACTTTTGCCACCTTGATCATACTCTGAAGTGACCTGGTCATATGTGTCCTGGTCTTTATCTGTGAACTGTTGGAAACTAAGTATGCTCATGCATTGGCAGTGGTGTCCCTGCCAGGGTTGGAGACAATGCTGTTTATTTCCAACCCCTCTGCTTCACATTCAGCAAATGTGAGAAGACCTCCTACATACATATTGGCGTGCACATAGGAGGCTCTACATTATCCCAGGAACCCCCACTCCCCATTTGATGGGAGGAGGTCTGCCTGTGTACATCACCAGCGCAGGGGGCTGTGGCTGCCATGTGCATCAGCTATGCGTGGGAGGAGAACCTATTCCTGGAGCACCCTTTTGCCTTCAAAGCATGATGGGGGAGTTCATCTTAAAACAATTTCCTCTGATGCGAAATGCCAATTAGAAACTAAAATCCCTCCCCCCACACACACATTTCAAAATATCCCATGATTTTTAAATTATGAATTTAACTGCTAAATTTTAAATGTGGATTGTTTTAAAATATATATGTCTTATTTGTCCTTTTAAACTGTTGCATGCTTTAATTAATGTGTTTTAATTGATGTCATTCATTGTTGATTTGTTATTATTCCCTGCCTTGATCCATAATTATTATTATTATTATTATTATTGTTGTTGTTTTGCTCTGTAACACAGACAGAATGGGGGCTGCTGTTAGAGAAATCAATACTCAAAAGCATCTATACCCAAAAACAATTCTGTGGATTGTGACTATGGTTAGAGAACTGCATTCTGTAAAGGTTTGTCTCCACTGCTTGCCTTCTGCTCTTGGGTGGTGTTTGTCACTTACTTTCTTTGCAGTCACACAGAAATCCCTGCAAAGCAGTTTTTTAATGAAAGATCCCAAATGGAAGCAAGATACTGAAGAGTGGCAAAGGGCGAGAGGGCAGTTTCACCTAATTGTCAGAGCAATCCAGCATCCTGTTTTTCTGCTTCTAACCTGTTACCAACTTTGGTTGTTCCAAAGCTGCATTCCTGCATGTCCTTGACAGGATGCAACTGCCATTTCCTCATTTTGTATAGCTATTCTTTATTAGGATACAATTGCTTTGCATTAAAATTCAGCTGTTTGCTTGATGTGCAGGCAGATAAAATGTTTCCTTTCATCTCAACATGCATAATTTTAAAAGAGCAGCTGTATAATTTCTCTCATAGGCGCTGCTGGGATGAATAAATGCAGAGGCTTTATTCTTGCAATACACCAGAGAATAT
Source organism: Phrynosoma blainvillii (assembly GCA_026167975.1). NCBI lineage: Eukaryota > Metazoa > Chordata > Lepidosauria > Squamata > Phrynosomatidae > Phrynosoma > Phrynosoma blainvillii. The sequence goes on along the minus strand of JANUYF010000001.1, from coordinate 255,408,260 downwards.
TCTCCTTTGGGTTCTCCATGCTTTGCATGAGATGAGAATCAAATTGGATTAAATCATTTGAAACTTTATAATTTTGTGTTTTATTAAAAGATGCTATTTTTAAAGATGGCATAATCCACTGCATTGCTTATCTGATTTACTACTTTCTGCTTATTTCCCCCCTCCTTTGCCATAAAAATGCTGGCAAAAAACATATATCATGCTAGCAAAAATATGTTCCATTTCTCAGCAAAGCTCAAGGAAATCAAATACAAGGCTTGTGATCCATTAAATAACAAACATAAATACATACTTTATGGCAAGCTGTTATTTCTAAACATGTGCATTCTAAAGCAGAGACGCTTCTACAATGTGCTGTTTGACTTCTGAAGAGCCAGATTTAAATTAAGATGCAAACAGATGAAGAGAGCTATGGATGTGAGGTTATCACCCCATTTCCCCACCTACTCAATGACCTTAAAAGCCCCTGCAGCATCATGCAGCTGTTGAGGATAAGAAACAAGAGCGGTGACACTCAATGGCTCCATGAAAACATTATGTTGAATCAGGGGATACTTTATACATGTGCAAATAAGGTGATTTTTTATCAACCATTTCAAGAGGGAGGGGGAGGATTAGCAGGGAGAGGAAAGATCTCTGAACTGTCCTCCACCACCTGATGTTCTCAAGTTTAGTGGCAGATTGCTGGCAGTGATTATTCAGTGGGAAGGGGACATATGGATTTGTTCTTGTGCTTCATTTATTTATTTGTTAAATGTGTTTAATTCTCCTTTGGGAAGGGACAAAAGGGAGAAACCAGTGCTTGGGAATGTTACTTTTGGGGCTACAATTCCTAGGATTCCACTGGGTCGTGTTGGTTGGAGTATTGTGGGATGGGAGGTGGAGAAAAGTTCTCAAGCACTGGCCAGAACACAAATATCTGAGATTAGTTCCTGAGATCCCCAGCCCAAAAGGGTCAATGGCTAGGTGACAGGAAGGATCTCTGAGACCCAGGGCTGCTGCTGCCAATTAGAACAAGCAATACTGAGTTCAATAAAACAGTGGTCAGATTGATAAACCAGGTTCCCATGTTTTGCTGCTACTACACACACACACACACACACACACACACACATCTGTGGCTGACATCTACTATTTTGGAGAACTGTTCTTAAAATTTAGGTTTCTGATACAAAAATTTCAACTAGTCAACTCAATGGTTCATTTTATTTTAAAAACAATGGGCCATTTCTAAGCTTCTCTCTGCTCTGGTTTTTGAGTCAATACATTCCACTGGAAATGGAAGTTGATTTGGTTCTTCTGCTCAGCCCAAGGTTGGTCTCCTCTCCCAATGGCTTCAGGCAGTTGACATGCTGGAAAAACTTCTTCACAAGCACAAGCCATTGGCCTGGACTTTTATGGGTGAGGCTAAGATGTACTATTAATCTTGTGAATAGTGTTAGTCCTCTATCTCAAACATGGTAAAAGATGAAAATTGTCCTTCCTTGCAGGGATGGACTCCCTACTTCATTATCTTCCAGGTAACATCATAACACTGATTCAACTACATAATTTCATGATCTCTTTGTCATACTAATATTTTATCTACCAAAGTTGAGCCCTGATTTGACTGAAGGCTCTTCAATGCTTAAAGAAAAATAAAGAAATCTGTGAAGTGATGCTGGCGCAAGCGTGTGCTACAATGTTGTTGGTACAGCTCCTGGCATTGTTATTGAATATGGGATTGCACACTGCTCCAGCCAGAGAGGAAGCACAAAGGTTGCAGGATAAGTGCCTAACTGGGAGGAAGGGGGTAATTTACCTATATGGCATCCCAAAGCCATCCAGGAACAAATTGCAGTAGCACATTCCCTGTAGGAATCAAGCAGCACCTCTGAGACTAATTGATTCCCTTCCCTCTAATCATTAAGACAGAGTTGAAAGCATCAGGCAGTTTAGCAGGACTCATTGAAAGTGACAAACAGCTTAGCGGGCAGACTTTCCTATTTGCCAAGCCTAGATTGCCACATGAGTGAATGCATGGAAGTAAGAATTAAGAGCAAAAAGCATTCTTCTGTGCATAGAATTCTTGAGACATAGCTGTAAGATGGTAGATGTGATGCAGGAAGTTACTTCTAACAGCCTAGATCAAGCATGTGAAATTGTAGTTCAGGTAAGTGTACTAGAAACAATATAGTCTAGTGGTTTAGTGCTGGACTAGTAATCTGGGAGACCAGGGTTTGAATTCCTGCTCAGTCATGGAAATGGGAACCATCATACACTCTCAACCTTTGAGAAGGGCCATGGCAAACCTCCTTTTCCGATAAATCCTGCCAAGAAAACCTGATGATGGGGTTACCATAAGTTGAGAATTACACACAACAAGTGCACTGGAGCCCTTTAGTAGACAATTCTAAGGACCTCACCAACTAGAAACCCTAGAGAATAATTTAGGATGGAGCATTGACTGTTAAAGGAGTATGAAAGTGATAGAACTGAGTAGAGTGGACTCACATACAGTTGACACTTCATATCAACGGATTCCTTATCCATGGATTCAACTATCCATACTTTGAACATATGTAACACACACACACACACACACTGCAAAAAGCAAACCTTGATTTTGCCATTTTATATAAGGGACACCATTGAACTATGCCATTGTTTTTAATAGGATTTGAGCATCCATGGATTCTGCTATGTATGGGCAAAGGGAGGGGTTTTGGAACCAAAGAGCCCACTTTACTTTCTTTCTTTATGGAAATAAATTCTTTAAGGAAGACTGTTGATGAGATTTGCAAAACAAAGTCATATATCTGTATTTTTTTAAAAAGAAGTATTATTAAGGGCAGTTGCAGAAATTTTGACTGCCCTACACAGTGTTGATATTAATTCTATCTGATTGAATAATTTTATTAAAGGGAGCAATCTGGAATAAAATTTCTAATGGACAAAATCTGGTAGTATCTTAGTTTTGATGCTTAATTTTATATTATAAAGGTGTTTATAGTGTTGTCTATATTCTGTACATTCTCTTTCCGTGCCAATTTTGTTCTGCAAGAAGAACCCCACCTATCCCTGTACCCCTCCTAAAATATTCATGCTATCAGAGTTACATTTGCAACAGGAATTCATTTCCAGATGCAAAACATTTTACATCCCTTGTTATGTCTTGTTCTTGCTGTAGTTCAGTATTTAAATGTAGCCTGGACACGTGGCCAGTGCTGTCAATGAAATCATCAGTTCAAAAGTTAATTCCAAACAAAAGGGCTATTCACATTAGCATTTTGTGCCGGGTAGATCCAGGTAGATTCGATAATGCAATACCAGATCTGACCTAAATTGAAGTTCCCACTATGTTTACCTTGATCGAATCTCTCTGGCGCAATTTAAACCTCTTGAAGTCCACAGTGACCAAAGTAATGATTCAAAATGGATCCTCTGTATCGAGCGCATTCGATCATGTTTGGGTCTCTTATTTTGTTCTGTCAATCAAATGATGCACATCTATGTCATTCCACTTCCATTGTCATAGTTGGTGACATTGCTTTGGATCCGCTGTCACCATTTCTGATGCCTACTCCATGTGGTCTTCCAGACCCATCATGAATCCTTTGTTTCGGATCCTTTTCCATGCCATCTGGACACACTTGCAAAACATCATCTGCATTTTCACAGAGGTAGGAGGGCAAGACAATCTCCCCTGGTAGCCTCTGATGATGTAATTGGTGGATGCCCCTCAATTTTAAAATTTGCAAAGCCCATTGATAGTTTTCGTGGGTTTTTTGGGCTGTGTGGCCATGTTCTAGAAGAATTTCTTTCTGACATTTCACCAGCATCTGTGGCTGGCATCTTCAGAGAAAGATGCCAGTCACAGATGCTGGTGAAACGTCAGAAAGAAACTCTTCTAGAACATGGCCACACAGCCCAAAAAACCCACAAAAACCCATGGATGCCGGCCATGAAAGCCTACGACTTCCCATTGATAGTGTAGCCATCAGAATAAAAACTTCTAAAAAACCACCATGCATAGGTTTGCCTTAGGTGGGACAGGAGAGGATGGCATAAGATAAGAATACCTACAATACAGTAGCCAGGGGAAGGGAGGAATTAATATGGAGAATGAATCATCCTGTGTGAAAGCCATGCAAATGCAATGGTTCTCACAGTCTGTCACATGCCCCCCCAAAGACCACCCTTTCCTGGCTTTGGTGCATCTGGCAACACATCATTGTGGAACACAAACAACTAGCAAATGGAAACAGCTGAGCGATATATTAGCGGGGTGGAGAAGAATATCTAACAGTCAGAGAATACCGAGCCATGCAAAGGCAAAGGTTCGCACATTCTCTCTCATTCTCTCATTCTCTCATTCTCTCTCTCTCTCTCTATATATATATATATATTAGAACCCCATAACACCCCCCCTTCCCATCTTATGAACATCTGGCAATGGCATCGCTGGGGAGAAAGAACTAAAAAGGAAAACAGCTGAACAGTAGTTTAAAGGGCCCAATCATGGGAAATTTGAAATCACTCAGCTGGTAACTAGCGTGAGCACAAAAATGGCGCTTGCCACTCACTCTGTGACCTGTGATAGGATGGGCATGTTCTGCCCTTCTGCCTACCCTCTGCTCATTAATCTCCTCCCTTCAGGATGGCCTGAATCAGAATCAGAAGAAAGTTCCCATTGGCGGCATCCTGATAAAACCCGGTGTTTTGTAAAAAAAGATGGGAGAAACTGGGTATCGGAAAACCCGTGCTAAGGAGGATTTGACATGGGCCCACCCCTATTTGGGTTGGAAAAACCTAATTCAAGTGTGAGTGACCCATGTTTAAACCAGTTTGCAAACCGATTCAAGTGTGAACAACCCCCTTTTAAACTGGTTTGCAAATTGGTTATAATGTAGTGTGAATGACCCCAAAGGGTTGTGTCTGGATTTATCTCTATTTACTGTAGACCCATTGAAATCAATGGGACTTAAGTAGGTTGTGACTAGCTCGGCTGTGACTAATGGAAGATCCATTGATTTTCAGTGGGTCTGCAGTAAATGCAGCTAAATCTAGATCCTATCCCATATGTTCATTATATTTTTCTTTTGGAAAGAAACAGTATGGATCCCCTATGCAAACAAAGGTCAACACATGAGGAAAGTTTGGCTGGAATCCTCTTTTTGACTAACACTAATGTGAGCACTCTTCCAAGATCCAATACCTCACTAGGCAACTTTTTACCAGACTGCATAATCATGGTTGATTGGCACCTGGGCATGGGTCCACCACCACCCACCCATATGGCCAGTGGTTGGCTATGGAGGTGCACCAGTAAGCTCCCATTATGCTGTCACCCAGCTGGCTGCTGTTCCCTCCCCCCAAAAAAACCCTCCACATATGCATGCTGGTGGCACGTTACTGTCTTCCAGTGTCAAATAGGATTTTGGCCTTTGCAATTTAGCTTCTCTACCCCGTATAGTCTCCAGCCAGCTAATGCAATAAGGCTTATAATAAAAGGATATGTTGTGGGCCAAAAAGCCCCATGACAGATAAAATAGAAATGTTGGAAACAGATGAAGCTTTTGCACAATTAGATTTTTTGAGGCTGCACTGCAAGGATTTTCCAGATCCTGTTCAGGTCTGATTGATGGTAAAATCATAACTACATCATATTAGCCTCAGAGTTCACTGACAGGTTACTGCTGATTAATATTGCTACTGCTGTTCACTTACCATCAAAGCCCTGGAAATATGAATTGAGCTGCTCCTGTAACAAACCCTGCATATTAAAAGGAAGGGTACTTTACTGAACAAACTCTGCACTGTGTCAGGAGGCAAAGAGATACAAACAACCTTTGTGAGGGAGGTAAAGATACATAGAATGTACAGGAACATGCTTTCTTTCCTTGTAGAAACCTTTATATTTAAAGACAGTCAGCTAACAGTCATATACGCTTGATGTGATTTCTGTTCATTAGCTTATGCCTGAAGATGAGCCAGCTAATTGAAAATGAACAACATTTGGCCCAGTCTCTTCCCACTTCACTTCCCCTCTCTCTCATCATCCAGTGCTCTTTCAAGGATATATTTGACACGCACGCTTCTTTGTAGCAAGATATTGGTGGAAGGAGAATTGTGTGTGCTAAGCATTCTTACAAATAATATCATCCCTTTCATCACAGAGCAAACTTTCGAAGGATAATTTTGAAAACTGAGTAGATATAGTTGTGGTCCCACTCTCCAGTAGTTTGTCACCCTGAGAGTTATTTTTTAAAATGTAAATACTATTTTAAAATACTTTCCTATTTCTCAAGTAATGAAAATAGGTACAAGTATGTTAACAAAAAAAGCCTCTGGCAAAGAAATTCACATTACAAAGTCTTTCTTTATTTGCCCAACTCATCTTGTTCGCTCATGGGGACTGCAAGTGAGCATTACCTTTCTCTGCCCATTGAGCCACCCCTCATCCCATGCCTTCGACATTTGGGGACCAGTGGCACCAATCCAATTAGGGAATCATCTGATCCGGCCCACACTCCCCTAGTGATGCCCCTGATGCCCAGGAACACATTGACTTTGTTAATTGAGATATACCTGTTTCTTCAATACTTAAAAAAGCAACTCTTCTGAATACAACAGGCAGGTGGGGTGTGGTACAAAACATGCTCGCCACTCATGTATGCCTGTTGTTATCTCAGCACCCAGAACAGAACACAAGGTAGGAGCATGAGACAGCACTTGAACCTCTGTTTAGGCAGGCCACACATCTCTTTAAGTGTAAAAGTTGTTAAAATCATCCCAAGCTGCAGCTACATTGCAGAACTAATGCAATTTGAAACCATTTTAACTGTCATGGCTCCATCATATGGAAGCCTGGGATTTGTAGCTTGTGGTGGCACTAGAGTGACTTGCTTTCAAACTTATGACCTTTTCAGACTGCCAGAAATAGTGCAAACTGAGTCCACTTTAACTGCCCTGGCTCAGTGCTGGGGAATCATGGGAACTACAGGTTTTTTTTCTGAAACATTGAGCCTTCTCTGTCAGAGAGCTCTGGTGCCACAATAAACTACAGTTCCCATGACTCCCTAGCACTGAGGGCCTTTGCAGACTGCCAGAAATAGTGCACATTAAATTGAGGCACTGCCCTGCCTCAGTGCTAGGGAGTCATGGGAATTGTATTTTTTTCTGGGACATTGAGACTTCTCTGTCAGAGAGCTCTGGTGCCACAATAAATTACAGTTCCCATGATTCCCTAGCACTGAGCCAGGGCAGTGCCTCAATTTAATGTGCATTATTTCTGGCAGTCTGCAAAGGCCTTGAGTCAGGGCAGTTAAAGTGGACTCAATTTGCACTATTTTTGGCAGTCTGCAAAGGTAGATAATGTACCATAGTTAATTGGGAAAGGAATTAAATGTAAGTCGCTAGCTAGTTATTTATTTCTAACTAGTCAATTCCAAATTGGTCAAAAAGCATTATTATTTTTTCTGGGCAAATGAATGAAGGAGTCAGCACATATATGTAGTTCATAGTTAAGTTTACATTAATTTTGGAAAGTGCTGAACACAGCAAGGCCTTCTTTGTACATTCCAAACTGAGATCTTCAATGTGTAGTGTCCCTTTCTCCCTCTTCCCCACAGATGTCAAAAAGTCAACATAATTTATATGTTGAAAATGACAGCAATGGGACCTGGCCCTTTCAGGAAGATTTAAGATTGCTTGCCTAAATTGTCAGTTTCATTAAAGTAAAGTTTCTAGACCCTCTAGCTGGTGGATATTTGTTGTTGCTGTGTGCCTTCAAGTAGTTTCTGACTTAAGGCAACCCTAAGGCGAACCCATGGTTTTTTCTTGGCAGAGGATGTTTACCATTGCCTTCCCCTCAGGATGAAAGCATGTAACTTGCAAAAAGTCACCCAGTGGTTTCATGGGTGAGCTGGGAATTGAATTACACAGAAACAAACACAGACAAGTTTTTTTTTTTAAATTTATTTTTAAAACATATTTCCTCACTAAGTCAACTTTCACAATAGAAGTTTATTGTTAATAGGTGCAAAGGGACAGGAAAACAGACAAGCATGTTGGCATGTCTTAAGAATATATGAAATTCAATGTTTCTTTTTCTTAATATTTCATCAAATTAAATATATTTTCACATACTTCTATTTAACTTCTGATTCATTCTGTGCTGATTGCACCCAAGCCTGACATGCTTTTAGGTAAGGGGTGAAAAACATATGTGTCCAAGGTAGAGGCCCTACAACCATCATTAAACCCTACCCCAAAAGAAATGTGATTCTCCAGTAAAGCAAGACATGTTGATAGACCATGTCACCCACACATTTTGTTCTGTCCAAAAACAAAACAAAACCCTACAACTGTTTTTTAATGAACTAACCAACCAACCAAAACAGAAGTGAGTTCCAGTCTCGCCATTTTCATTTTCAGTTTTTTTCAGCAGGAGGGAGGAGAGGATTGACACTAAGGTTCCCATATCTCAGGTCCTCAACCGTCTTTTCCGGGCCTCACAAGCTAGCTGAGGAAGAATTTCAAGACTGGAGTTCTGCCTTCAAAAGTGTGTATATACTTTTTCCCCCTCCATTTGTTAGACTTGGGTTTTTAAATTTTATTTGAATGTGCAACTGTCACTGATGAGGGATGTTTCATTGTTAATGACCTCAGCAGGAGATATCCCTTGTAACATCACCCTTTTGAAAACATCACTAGGGCTCTTCTTCTGTGATATTGCAAGGTTTTTCCCCCTAGAACTCTGGTTTTGGCCTTGAAATTTCACATTCTCTGATAACCCTGGTCTGACATTCCTAGGTGTCACATTCTGGCTACTGTGGAAAAGGTGGCCTCCAATACTGCAAAAGTTACCAACCCTTGCATTTGGTCCTTTCTAAATATGCACCCCACTGAAGATAGCCAAGGTAGCTGAGATGCAGTGGAATCACATCCAGATTTGGTGTTAGGAGTGAGGCTGTCTCCCAAAGCTTCACTTTTGCTTTTTCATATACAGTTGTTGGGTGATTTATGAAGTGCTTGGTAAAAAATATTTAACTTTGGGCCTCGGCAGACGGCTTATTGAGCCGTCTCCGAGGCAGGGAAGAGGAGGGGCAGCCGCACGCATGGCACCCCTTCCTCTTCCCGAGGTCGTCCTCGGAGCCGCCGGCCCTCCGCACGGCCAGCGCTCCGGGAACAACCTCCCGCCGCAGCGACCGCACGCGCTGCGGCGGAAAAGTTAGGGAAAGTGCGCCCTACGCGTTTAGGGCACACTTTCCCTGACTTCTAAAAGGAGCGCCAATTTGGAGCTCCTTTTAGGGACGCCGCAGGAGCGCCACGGTGCGGAGGCTGCGGTCCCACGGCGCTCCGTCTGGCGGCATCTGGGAAGTTCTCGTCTGCTTCCCCCCTTAGTCAAGGTTAATAATAAAGATGCATGGCTCCATGCAAAACCTTTACAACAACATTATGTCATGCTCCTTAGTGTTTGTTTATAATAATAATTTGGTGTGCTGTTACATCTTTATTCTTGCCCAATTCTACGTTCCTCTGCAAGCATTAAGCGTACAGTCCCTCAAGTCTCATTGATTTCATTGAGTTTAAGCTTAAGTGTGCTTTGCATTGTGACCCATTTTTCTTCCTTTTTCTTTTTTAGATCAGAAAGCCCAAGCACTGTGTCTTTTCTTTTGGAAGGAAGTTGGTCTTAGATATTTTTGTATTTGAAGCTGAAAATGAAAAATCAAGGTGATGCTCCCTGCTTTGGACTGGATGGGACTGCAAAAAAAAGGTCACTCCTCCAAGGGGCCACTGCTGAATCTGTCTGCTCACTCAGCCTCTCTCTCTGGGTGGTGTGGCTGATTTTGGGCTCAAATTCCCATCACAACAAACTCAGGCCAAGGGAATGAACAAGGGATGGAAGAGTCTCTTTGGATGGTCCACTGCCCAGAGGAAGAGAGTGGTTGAGTGATCGGGCAGAAGGATCTGTTCACACTTTCCTTCTGGCTTTCCTGTATCTTAGTGGCAAGTGCTCAGGACAGTGCACCTCTAGTTCAAGAAACAAGCAATAGAGAAACAAAACCAGTCAAGCAACAGATGACCCAACAGAGCAGAAGAGTGATTGAAGCAGTCTGAGATCTCAAGTAGGGACAAGGCCTGTCAGTATCCAAAGAGGAAGCTGAAGTTCAGAAAACTAGAGAGCAGGGAATGTCATGATGCAAAAGATAGTGGAGTTGTTGTTGTTTTGCAGCACAAAAAAAAGGCCTTGGCTATGCTAATTTATTGCCATCTGTAATTCAGCACAGCTGGCCCCATTATCCAGCATTTCACTTTGAAGGCAGGCTGTGCTTTTCCCTGTGTTTTTGCTGCTGCTTGTGACTTTCTGCAAGATGAAGTTGCTCATCCTCCAGCTCCCTCTCGTCAATACATGTCTGATTTGTGTCAGACAAGAGGATAAATGGACACAAATTAGACATTAGAAGTGGCAGTGCCCCCAAACCAGTTGTAGAACATTTCAACTTCTTTGGACATAAAGTATGGGATTTAAATGTTGCAGTCGTTTAACTAGGAAATTACAAAGGAAGACTAGAAAGAGAAACAGCTGAATTGAAATATAGTCACAAAGTCCAATACATTAGCAGAGGTATAAAGAAAGACAATGGCTTCATGGCACACTACATATATTAATACAAGAGTCCTCACTAGTGCACATGTAACAAAAGGGATCTTCTCAGAGAAGGTTTTGAATCCAAGGAAACTGACTTTTGGTATACAGACTCATTGCTTTCACACATCAGCACTAACTAACCATTGTAAAGATCTAAAAGACCTGCATCACCTTGCTCAGCCCTTTGAAAATGCAAGGCAAGGGTCATGATTTTAATCTTTCTGGATCCTATTCCATTCCATTCCCACTCCCCAAACTGTGTAAGTAAGCAATAATAATAATAATAATAATAATAAAATGTATTTATATCCCGCCCTTTGGGGACCCAATCAGGGTGGCTTATAACAATAAAACCATACAATATATCCCAAAACACAATCCCTCACCCCCTTAACACAATATTAAATCAAATGAAAATTAAAACTACAAATTTGAACAATTAAAAAAAAATTAAAACTTTAAAACATTACAAAGCACAACATTGGCCCAAGGCAATGTTCTTCATCCATCAGTAGATGGGGCCACGTGAAGATCATTGGGGTGGGAGTACCAGAGGCCGGGATAATTAATCTGGAAAGGTCTGCCGGAAGAGATCTGTCTTGATAGCCTTTTTAAAGCTGTCTAACGATGTTAACTGACGGATCTCATCTGGCAGGCCGTTCCAGAGTTTGGGGGCGACTACTGAAAATGTCCTCTGGGAGGTAGCACAATGTGTGGGCCCAGGGACCAATTGGGATAGGCCCATGTTTGTCATGGTCTCCATGAACTCCTGAGCCGCACCTGTTAAGCTGGTCTTGAGTGGGATGTTGAAGTCCCCCAAAACTAAAAGTCTGGGAGTCTCCAACAGCAGCTCAGAGACCAGCTGTGTCAGCCCGGTCAGGGAGTCTGCTAGACAACGGGGTGGCCGGTAGACTAGCAGAATCCCTAAACTATCCCTGGTCTTCAGGCTAAGGTACATACACTCGAAGTGGACTGTGTTCCAGATAGGTATCCTGGTCAAGGTCAGGCTGTTCTTATGAACTGGAGCCACTCCGCCCCCCCGCCCACTTCCCCTCACCTGCTCACTGACAGAGTACCCGGCTGGGAGGGCCTGCACCCATATGACAGTGCTGTCCTTTCCCAGCCAGGTCTCTGTGAAGCAAGCCAGGTTGGCATCCTCATCCATGAGGAGATCACGGATGATATGTGTTTTGTTCTTGACCGACCTGGCATTGCAGAGGAGCAGAGTGAGGTTTTGTGGAATGGTTGGTCTGCTCTCCAAACCATTCTGGGAAACAGAGGGAACTGAAGGTGGGATAGCTTTCAAACAGCGATCCTGTCTTCTTTTGTAACATATGTTCCCTCTGTTGCGACCATACCTCCCGTTCCCCTGCACAACTCCAATAGCCACCCCTACCACATTCCCGGCCTCAGGGAGGGCAACAGAACTCAAGGCCACTGGAAAACTGAGGTGACTGGGGCATAGAATATTCTAGCCCCATAACCTAATAGTTATAATGGCAGATAACAGATGGTAAAGCCCTGTGGCTAGATGTTATACAGCCCAGCCCTTCATCAGGTCTTAAACTAAGGCAGGGAACACAGTCTTGGCTGAGTAATTTTCCGCCTCTCCACTGCAGAGGGCTAATGATAAAATGTTGGCCCTGTCCAGTCCGCCTCCGGTTCCCCGTCTCTTGTGCCACGCTTCTGGCTGGTGTTCCTGGGGGCTACTTAAGTAGTCCTCCCTTGGGCCAGGAGCAAGGGCCAACACAGATACTGTGGAGCCGGGGAGATGGTCACAGGTGCAGTAGGGCAAACAGTCCTGGCTGGCGTTGGCCTCCGCTTCTCCACTGCCGCTGCAGTAGCCTTAAGTAGCTTGGGCCCAGAACGAAGCCGCTGCAGGTGCTGCTAAGCTGGGAGGGGATGACAGTCCTGGGCATGCAGAGAAGGCAGTGCCCACAATCCCAGCCTCCGCTTTCCTGCTGCTAGTGCTGCTTTCTGGGGCTGGTGTTCCTGGGCCTCCTTAAGTAGCCTTGCTGGTGTTCCTGGGCCTCCTTAAGTATGCTTTATATTCATAAAAGCTCATGCTAAAATACAATCTAGTTCAGGGGTCGGCATACCTTTTGGGGGTGAGGCCGGTTCTGCTGTCCCCAGATCGTCGGCGGGCCGAAGGGGGGGGGGAAATGGCGCTGGAGGTGTGCGCGCACACTACTCCCGCCATCATGCACATTTAAATCATGCACATGCATGCGCATGACAGCGGACGCCATTTTGGAATGCAAACCGGCACTGTGCATTTTGGAATGCGATGGCAGCGGTGCGCACGCGGCGGCGGCAATGATGACAGGACCGGCCAAGGAACCGGTTACACGGCCTCGACAGGCCAGGTTCGGCCCGCGGGCCATAGTTAGTCTTAAAGGTGCTGCTACATTCCTTCTTCCCCCCCTCCCTCCCTTCTTTTTATGGTGTGATGATCCAGGGTCTGCTTCCAGGCCAGGGCCCTTGTTGTCATCTCCCTCCAAGGCAGGGCTTTTACTGGGGCTCATCTCTTTCTTACCCTTCCTCTTCTAGGAGGCCTCCTCCAAGTAGGTCATGACACTAGTCAACAGTGTGGATGAGGCCTACTTGCTGTAATGACCAGAGAGGAAGGGGAAGCAAGAAAGAGCAGCTTCATTCATTGATTTCTCTTGCTTGCATTCTCCTCTCCTGCTCCCAGAAATGATGAAGCTCAACAGAGGTACCACCATGGGCAGTGAAGAATAGGTATTAAATGCATAATCACATAATAACAATAAATAAATAAATAAATAAATAAATAACATATTCATATTTATTCTTTCTCTGGATGAAAAATACAATAATAGATCAGTGAAATTTTGGCAGCATTTTCCTGACATTCAAATATCCCATGGGGTGTAGAAGAAAATATATGGGGTTTTTTTTACAGGAAAAACCTGTTTGCTGTAAAGAAAATGGGTTCCCTCAGCAGAAAAACCCTTTCCTGTGCAGGAAATCTGTTTTATATGCAGGAAACACTTTTTACATGCACACACGCACACATGCACACACGTACACATCACATTTTTTCTTGCAATTTGTTCACAACACTTTGTGATGAACGTAGAGATAATACTACAGAGGAATATGGAATATTCATTTTCTGCTGTAGTGGGGAGAAAACTGCTGTAAGTATTCATCTTGCCTGTGAGGATGAAATAGTTGAGGATTTCCCTAGTGGAGAGTGGGGTGGTCAGAATCTAGATTCTAAAGTTAGAATCATCCAAGCCATGGTATTTCCCGTCACAATGTATGGAACTGAAAGTTGGACAAGGAAGAAAGCGAATAAAAAGAAAATCAGCTAATTTGAGATGAGGTACTAGAGAAGGAAGCTGAGGATACTTTGGACAGCCAAATAGATAAACAAATGGGTCTTTGAGCTGCTCAAGCCTGAATCCTCCCTAGCCAAGATGATCAAATTGAGGCTGTCATACTTTGGCCACATCATGAGAAAGCACGACTCATAAGAAAAGATAATAATGCTAGGAAAGATAAAAGGTAGTAGAAAGAGCAGAAGACCACACACCAGATGGATAGACTTAATTAGGGAGGTCATGGGCCTGCATCTACAGGACCTAAGCAGAGCAGTAGACAATAGGGAGTCTTGAAGAGGTCTCATCCACAGTGTTACCATGAGTCAGGGTCGACTCAAGGGCAGTTAACGACAACAATATTAATGGATAAAAATGTCTTCTGCTATCTTTCTCCAACCATCTATGAATTGTGCATCTGTAAATAAATTGGATGACACCATATTACCAGCTGAAAACAACATAGACTTGGAACAATTACTAAGGAAGGTCAAAGAAGAAAGTATAAAGGCAGGCTTGCTGCTGAACATAAAGGAAACAAAAATAATGACCACAGAGGACCTTCATAAATTCAACCTAGATAATGCGGAAATTGAAATAGTTAAGATTTCTCATAACTTGGATCAAACATTGATCAGAATGGAGACTGTAGTCAAGAGATAAGAAGAACCACAGAGAACCTACACAAATTTGAATTAGACAATAACGAAATAGAAATAGTAAAAGAATTCTCATACCTAGGATCAAACATTGATAGAAATGGGGACTGTAGCCAGGAAATCAGAACAAGATTAAGAATGGGAAGGGCAGCTATGAAAGAACTAGAGAAGATCCTAAAATGCAAGGCTATACAACTCAGCAAAAAAGTTAAGAATCGTACAGGCCATTGTATTCCCTATTACCATGTATGGATGTGAGAGCTGGACAGTTAAGAAACAAGATAGGAAAAAAAATCAACTCATTTGAGATGTGGTGCTGGAGAAGAGTGCTAAGGATTCCATGGACAGCAAAAAGACAAACAAATGGGTTCTGGGGCAGATTAAGCCAGAAATCCCCCTAGAAGCCAAGATGACAAAACTCAGGTTGTCATATTTTGGACACATCATGAGAAGGCATGAATCAATAATGCTAGGAAATGTAGAGGGAAGTAGAAAGAGAGGAAGGCTGCATGCAAGATGGATGGACTCTCTTAAAGAGATCACAAATATGAGTTTGCAGGAGTTGGGCAGAGCAGTGGAGGACAGAGGGTCTTGGAGATGTCTCATTCATATGGTTGCCATGGGTCGAAATGGACTTGAGTGGAGTTAACAACAACAAAAAGTCATGGGAAGGGCAGTAATCCAAAAATTATACACGATCTTAAAGAGCAAAAAGATATACAATTGAGCACAAAAGTTAAAATCATCCAAGCCATGGTATTCCCTGTCACCATTTATGGATGTAAGAGCAGGACAGTGAAAAAGAAAGCCAACTCATTTGAGATGTGGTGCTGGAAGGGCTTTAGGGTTAGGGTTAGTGCTAGGGAATCATGGAAATTGTATTTTTTTCTGAGACATTGAGCCTTCTCTGTCAGAGAGCTCTGGTGCCACAATAAAATACAGTTCCCATGATTCCCTAACCCTAACCCTAAAAGTGGACTCAATTTGCACTATTTCTGGCAGTCTATTAACCATTTCGCCTAGGCTGCCTCTGCACTACAGAAATAATGCTGTCTGATAACTCTATGGAGATTATCACATGGCTCCCCCCCATCTGGGCACTGGCTGAGTGTATATAAACAGATGGTTTTTTTAAATTGTTAGTGCATATTTACATAATAAGTCCTTACATAGTTATACATCTATTAATCATCCAACTGTACATCTATTTAGATATAAAGATAATAAAAAATCAAGAAAGGTAATTATACTGTATATACTATAATGCGCCATAACTAATGTCTTCTTCTATGTGTTCATTGTCACAACTGAGCATCAAATGTTAATCTTTATAATTAAACTAATTAGACTGCGAAATTCTTCTATATGTTCTTAACTTTTTGTTATTTTTTTATTATTCCTTTTTTTAAACTTCCTTTGATAACATTGTGTTGTGTGATAGTTTCTTAAAAATTGATTTCACTTCCGCTTAGAGTTCTAATCACAGTTAGCTTCAGTATTTCATTGCTTTCTTACAGATGTTATCACACACCTCTGTGCCCAGATTGGAGGCATCCCGTACCCTATCTGGACTTCTCCTATCCTCAGCAATGAATAGAAAAGAACCAGTTTTTGCTAAGTACAGGAGAAGTCCCAATTGGGTAAAGGATGCCTCCGCTCCAGGCATGGAGCTGTACGATAACATCCACTTTTACACAGTCTCAGCTTGTCCCCAGATCTGGAGGAAAAAGCCTGTGCAATAATCTCCTGTAACTGCCATAGCTATGAAGTCCTAGGATTTGTAGTTTGTTGTGGCACCAGAGCTCTCTAAAAGAGAAATTTAAATATTTTACAAAACAACAAATGCCAGAATTCCATACCATTGAGTTTAAGTAGTATCAAACTACATTATGTTGGAACATCTTTGCATTCTTTCTCTCGCTCCTGCTAAGACAGATAGGATCTTCCATGCATGCAAACTCTGCAGTCCCCTCTTCTAAACATACCATTTGGTTCTTGCTGAATCACAGGGGCAATAAATACCTTTGTAAATTGGTAAAACAAGTCATGTGACTCAGCTCACTTCTTTTAGGAAATGCAAAAACATCCAAACAATGATACCTTTATTGGGCCAACCAAAATGCACAACTACATATTGCAAGCTTTTGAAGTCACACTGGCTTCTTTTAGGAAATTTCTTTTAGGAGGTTTCTCTCAAACAAAGAGATTTTTCTCCTGTCTCTCTCCCCTCTTCCATCTCCCTGCTCTATTAATTTTCTTCTGAAAGATGGTGAGATAAAGATTTCTTCTTTTATCTGAACTATTTATTAGCTAGTTAGGATGTAGCCTCTATGCATATGTAGATTGAAGCCATTAGTAAAGTTTTGTTTTTAAACTACAAGCTATTTGTGTTGTCTTTGAGTCAGCCTCAGTTCCTAGAGGAACAGTTAGGCAAAGACACATTTCTGCTGCTCTGTTGATTTAAAAACTAGACTCTAAGAGGCTTGGCTTTGATACTTGTGATATTTTGATATTTTTGTTTCCTTAACAAAAACTGAAGCCTTAGGAAACTTAAATCCCCAACACATTATTTCTACAGTGCAGATGCAACCTAGATCACAGCTGCAGTGGATCAGAAACACAGGTGAAGAACTGGAAAAATTAGAAAGAAAAAGGTGAAAAGAAAGGAAAGTAAAAGGGGCATGCAATCCTACAACATTATAGCTAGAATTAAAATGTGCAATGGAAGTAGAAAATGTATTTTGGAGGCATTCTCTTTCCCTAATATATATATATATATATATATATATCACATTCTAAAACTAAATTTGAATTTTAAGTGTAAGGTCACACAATGTTATGAATTTTTTAAAAACCCTAACAACAACTATAACAACTACAACAGCAACAATGAAGTTAAAGTCATGATGCTTATTGTCTATCTGGGAGAGGAGACACCTGACCTATCCATCTTCAAAACAGAGTGTTTAATGGATTATTAACTTTGATAACTCACTGCAGGTCACTTTGTTTGTTAGCTTTAATATACCACATTAAAGCTTTTGTTAATAAAGTGTCACAGAACACTGCTTTGATTAGATCTTAAAAGGTTATTGACTTGATATACACTGGTGTCTTCAGAAGACCGCTTGTATTAAATCCAGTGCTAAAAGGGTCCTTTTACAGTGTTCAAGGCCTGAGTGTACATTCAGTTTATACATCTCTGCCATTGTTGATTTAAAAGAAAATGCAAATCCCAATGGAGATACAGCAGCCCTGAGGATTTCCAGGTGCCCATGAGGGAGTATCATGAAGTAATAATTATTACCCGGAAGTTTTTATTTTATTTTGATGAAATTTTATCAGTGTCATCATTGGTCCCTAAGTCATGATGCTGAGAAAATCAGCTCTTTGTGTACTTTATTTTTGTTACAGGTTGTGCCAGAAGTGTAAGATGGAGAATATTGAGGCTTGCAGTGTGATAAAGTTCATGCATTTGAAGGGTAATAGCGCCCAGCAAATTCATGATGAGGTGATGGTAGTTTATGGAAACGATTGCCCATCTTATGACACTATTGTGAGGTGAAAAAGGAATTTCTAAACTGGTCACATGTCCCTCACAGACGAGCCAAGACCTGAAAGACCATCATTGACAGATGATGCGGCCACAGTGAAGAAAGTGGAGTGTTTAGTCCTGGAAGACAGAGGAGCAACCATCCAAATGATCATGAATTAAACTGATCTCAGTAATGGTAGTGTGTGGGAAATTACTCGTGATGAAATGCATATGTCTAAGGTGTCTGCACACTAGGTTCCATGTTTGCTAATCCCTTTCTGGAAACAAACACAGTGTGACCTTTCAAGATAGATATTGACACTGCTGGAACAGGATGAAGAGGGTTTCTTTGGTTATCTGGTAACCATAGATTAATCTTGGATCTATCAACATGATCCAGAGACCAAAACCATGAGCATGGAGTGGAAGCATGCTGATTCCTCTCCCCCCACAAAGGCAAAGGTGCAAAAGTCAGCAGGGAAGGTCATGCTCTCAGTTTTTTTGGGACTGTTGTGGAGTCATTCTCATAGATTACCTTGCAAAGGGACAAACCATCACTGGCATACACTACAGCAATCTTCTGGACAAGTTGTGAGATGCTCTGAAAAAGAAATGCCGCAGTATGCTCTCCAGAAGCATTCATCTCCTAGCTTACAATGCACCAGCTCACTCATCTCAAGTTGCAGTTAACAAAGCAAGGCCATGTGGCTTTGAGATCTTGCAGCATCCGCCTTATTCTCCCAACTTCGCATCAAGTGACTTTTTCTTGTTCCCAGAAATGAAAAATCCATTGCAAGGTTGCCGATTTGACAACACAAATGATGTCATTCATGAAGTGGAAGAGTGGTTTAAGGTGCAATCTGCAGACTTCTACAATAACGGTATTTGGGGGGTTAAGAAATGCTGGGAAAATGTGTAAATCTGGATGGTGACTATGTAGAGAAAAGTTAACAACTACAAATCAAAACAAACTTTCTGTCAAATTTTTTTAAAGGTGATAATTAAAACTTTATGATACCCCCTCTTATGTGAATGCTTGGAGTATGTGTGATCTTTGGTGAACCCACAACTGGGCAGCCTTATGCAAACCATATTGCTCCCATTCTGGAGTCTGCATTATGCTGACCCCATGGTGCTGTTAACCCATAAAGGACACCAACCTCTGCTTCTTGAGACAATTGGCTGAGAAGGGGAGGGGTAAGCTGCAAAACAACTGCATTACAGTGTGTAAAAAACAGTCAGATATAATGGTAGATATCATATCCTCCAACTGTCCCAGTGTGTCAGAGACAGTCCTGATTAATCTTTTGTCAGCTACTTTTAAAATATCTCAGTTTCTCTCTACTCCTCCCGTCTTACCCCTTTGTCCTCAGCTTACTTAAACTGCTGCAAACTGAGTTCAAAGAGCAAAAATAGTTTGTACTCAATTCAGCAGGAGGAAGAAGAGAGAAGGGGTGAAATCTTATTCTACCTGGTTGGCTCAGGCAGAAGCAAACTCCTGTAGCCTGTCCTAGCTTGTGTGCTCTTCCTCATTAATTCCTTTTGCTATCTTGACCACACTGTGATGCTCCTTGGCTACATGTGTCCCAATTTTCATCTGTGCAATGTGGAGGGCATCAGATGTGCATTCAGGACAGGTGAGCTTGGGAAAGTTACTCTTTTGGACTACTATTGCTGGCTAGGGGATTCTGGGAGTTCTAATCCCTCATCCCAAGTGAAGTTTTAGGAGCCCTTTCAGTACTTTGTGATAACATGCTTCCTTTTTTTATCCTCTGAAAATAGAGCTGAACCATTTAGAGTGAATTCTGTTAAAGTTTTGAAGCCTACTGTTAGTTCCAGCAAGTGTAGATCCTTTGAATCCCAGAGCTTGGCACATTCAGTTTGAAAACGAAGTCAATAAATGTTAAATGCTAGAAATTGGAAGATTAGTGCATTGTGACTAACACGAATAACTTAAATTGTTTTGTTGACTGAATTATTGTTGTTTAACTTATTATCTAAAATTTAAAAAAAAACACAAAACAAAACCATGAGATTAACAAAGAATGGTAGGGAGATTAACTGTTGACCTGTAAGGGAACATTTTGTTATTGACTCCTTCAGAAGTGCTAATTTTTTAAAATATATATCTTTGTTTTCTTCCAACCTGGATTTTTTTTTCCAAATGGTCTACAAAGCATAATTGTTACTGCGAGGATCATGACAGCCCAACATTTATGGAAACTGTCAAGTTGGGAAAGGCTGTTCTAGAAGACTGGGTTCTCAAATCTGTTTGACATTTATCTGTATTTCTCTTCTCGTCTTTTTAGCCATCTGGTTAACACACATTGCTGTTTAGTTTTCTGTAGAGGATCTTCTTCCTGCTTCCCACTCTTCTGTTCTGTTCCAACTTCTGACTAACCCTTTGTGTAGCTGCCACCACAGGCACATCTTTTTCTAGCCACTCTCTATGGGTAGAAGTGTGTTTTACCCCTTTGTCCAACTTTGGCTTTCTGAAAAGCATCCCCCCTCCCTATCCCATGGGAGACGGGAAATCTCACAAGCACACCAAACAACAGGATGTGGAAAGGAGGAGTTTATAACAGGAAAAGTATTTATTCTTCATAGGTAGCTATTTCACATTTGAAGACATCATGTACCAGAAGGCATCCTCCATTCAGGTACATTATAAGAAGTTACAAAGTTACAGAGCAATCTTAGACTACCTTTAACCTTGTTTAAAAGAAGCACAACAATTTTAATGTGACCAATCTACATGTAGTTTCTATTCTATTCAGAGTGGAATTGACAAGCTAATTCTCTGAAGTCCAGGGAGGGGGATCTTTTTATATAGCCTTAACTATCCATCATCAAGATACAGCAAGGGTAGGCAAAAACCATTCTCTTCTTCTCAGTCAGTCTACAGAGCTCTCCTCCAGCCTGAAGCACTATCCTTAAGAAAACTTTGGCCTGAAGGATCTAGAACTTTGCACTTTCTCTTGCACTTTCACTTTCATTGGGTGAATGTTGTCTCTTGTGACCCTCAGAAGATTCTACCTCATGCTAAACATCTAAACATTTACCTGTACCTGGAAGTAAATCAACACCTATACAAATGTGATACCCTTAGAGCCTGAACAGATGGGCAAAATAAGTCTGCTTCAGGTCATCATCGGCATGTGGCATTTAGATGCCACCAGAGCGTCATAAAACTGCAATGGGGGTGCAGCAGGGCTGGCAAAGCCTCCTTTTCCCCTGCTGAAAAAGGAGCAGATATTTGCCACTCCTTTTTTGGCCGGGCTGAAGGCAGATTGGGGCCACAACATGTGTTTGCTGTGGCCCCAATCCATCTTCAGAAGGGGTGGCTTCAAGCCAGCCTTTTTTGCCAGTCTGTTTCCCCCCTGAGTCACTGAACCCTCTTTGCCTCTCCACTATCCTTCAAGGAGCAGAATCTACAAAGATCAGAACATTTTACATGCAAGTGCAAGAGATTCCAAGTTCACTCTGGCATCTCCAGTTTAAAAGATCAGGTATCTAATAAGTATACCTTTCTCTTCAAGCATCTTAATACTTTTTCACATCTCTTAACCCTGATTTGTAAGGCTACTGAAATAAAGCAATGTCTGCACTCATTAATGTTGTTGTCTGAAATGTTTGCAGCAAAAGGTCAGGAAGAAACAAAACTATCCCAAGGACAGATAAATACATGATTGTTAAAGTAGCCCAAGGTAAGCTCTAGCAGTCTCACCTTGAAGGTTCTTTGTAGCTAAGCCTTAACCCCTGAAGCAGGGGGTGGGTGGAAAGTAGATGGGTTGGTAGAGTGAGAAAGAGGCCAAAAGAGGAGGAAATTGATCTCTTTGTGTGAGCAAAATTTCCACTTAATTATCCAAGTGTCTTGCACTGTGTGAGCAGTAATAAACTCACTATAAGAGTACAATAATATACAATAGAAACAAGGATAAAATCAAACGAGGGGGAGAACTGAAGAGAGCCACCCTCTGAAAATACTCCAATAGCCTCCATACAGGCCAACAGGTATGTATGTAGGAGAGGAACACAAGATTTTAAGATCTTAGGGAGTTGACACTCACAGCTTGTTAAACAAGAAAATCACTCCTCCATTCCCTATTCTATTCCTCCATTCCAGGTCACAAATCACTTTTTCTTCATTCTTCTTAATTTCCAATCCTAGCTTTTTAATTTCTTTCCATCTCTTCGTCTTCTACCTCTGGACTCCCAAAGTTTTTTTTCTCTCTCTCTCCTCCATCTCAAAGCCATGTTAGAGCAGACAGATTAATCTCCCTAGCAACAGAGCTATACGATGCATTTCTTCCTCTTGACACCTTCTTGTCTTACTGAATCTGGCAAATAGACAGCCATCCCACTCTAATGAATTCTAATGACCTAATTGAATCAACTTGTTAATGAGGAGATGCAGTTAGTTAAGCTGCACTAGAGGAATCTAACAAATCAATAATTGGGTTAATCAACCAGGTATTTCCAACTTCTGTTGAATCAATGAAATTCACCTAAGTGTTGACTAACTAGGTTTCCCTTCTGAGAATAACATTAGGATTTAGGCCAGGGGTACGCAACCTTTTTGAGCTGTCCCTCAGACAATTGGGGGGCCGAAACACCAAAAATAAATAAATATATAAATAAATAAAAATAAAAAAATAAGAAAATAAAAATAAATAAAAAAATATATGCATGCACACTCTCTCAGCCCCAGAAAAACCATGTGGAGATTTTGCCAAGAAAACCCCAAGAACAAGTAATAACAACAATCATCAATATCATCATGGTGGGTGGGCGGCAGGACTGGCCTGGGGCCGGTCCAAAGGCCTCGGGGGGTGCAGCCAGCCCCCAGGCCTTAGGTTGCTTACCCCTGATTTAGGCCAGCATCTCCTGAAAATGGAATTATCCCCATTACCTTGGAGTGAAGGTTTTTTCATTAAGCTTCCCCTCCTCCCCCAAAATGTAACTCTTGCCTGTCCAGTGGTCTCATCACACCAAGCATCTTTATTTAAAAAGCTATATCACTAGACCTGAACTGCAGAGTTGCAGAAGCACGGGTAAGAAAAGGGAGAAATGGAGGGAGAGGGAATGACAGCGAAAACAGACATATTCTCATGTCCTGAAATAAGCTAACAAATCCCTGTACTCTGGGCCAGTCTATCTATATATTATTAAATAATATTCTGTATGGTTCATGCTTCCAATAATCTATGAATAATTTAAATCAGAAATTCTAGATTCTGATGCACTGTAAAAACAGGCATCTAATGAACATGTTTTGTGCACAAACATGTCTGTAGGGAATGAAAACCAAGCAGTAGAAAGACCCTACACCATCAGGTTAATGGTTTCTCAAAGACACTTCAAAGTACATTATGTAAGACAATTCTTAGCATCTGCATCTTCTAAGTTTAAAATGTAGTGTGGGTTTCGCCGTTTTGAAGTCAATGGATTTGTATAAAATGTATGGTTAGTCTTTTTTATCTGGCGTGTTGACAATATCTGCCTTTGTGTTTTGTGGTGTGACCTATGGGTGCTATATATATATAATTGACATTATATGCGCTCCATTGTATTTGCAATTATTTGCAATTACTTGTGGCCATTGCAAGTGGCGAGATGGGCAAGGGATCCAAGATGGTGGGAACCTGATAGGACGCTGCCTTTAAAATTCCAATTGTGGATCGCTTCACAAGGTTTTCTTATGTGATTCTTTTGAAAGAAAAGGGTGAAGCAGGGGAGAGGTTCAAGGAATGGGTAAGCATGATAGAGAGACAGTTTGACTACAAAGTGGGAACTTTGGTCACAGATAGAGGAAGAAAATTATTGGCTAGTCATTTGACCAATTGGCTAAGAAAAATGGGAATTAGGCATTTTACTACTAACCCATCTTGCCCGGCTGAAGATGGCCTTGCTGAAAGAAAAATAGCCATTTTGAAGCAAATAAAAGATTGTATGATGCTTGATGCCAATGCTCCAGAACACCTTTGGGGGGAGCCTATTCTCACAGCTAATTACCTGACAAACCGCACTTGGAACTCTGCTGTGCAGAATACTCCTTACCACATGCTTTTCAAGAGACCACCCAATTTGAAATATCTTAGAGTGTTTGGGCAGTATGCAAATGTGTACATACCTGCAGCTTTCAGAAAGAAAGGTCAGCCCAAATGGAGACGTTTGATGTTTGTGGGTTACACAGGAAACAGTTACAGGTTTTACCTGGGTGAAAATCAGGTTCTTTTTTCCAGGAGTGCAAACTTTGAGAAACATTCTGGGTGGGAAAACATTCATTCAAACAAAGAGGTGTTTTTCAGACTAGGTCAGTTAGAAACACAGACACCACCACCTGCCAGAAATGGAGGGGCAGTGAAGCAAGAATCAGATTCTTCAGAAGGTGAGGCTAGCACATCAGACAAGTTGTCACACACACGCCCACCTGCACCTAGAATGACAGAAACAAAGAGACACACAGACAGGGAAGCTTCAAGTACAGACACTGAAGATGATGAAGGAAGAACAAGGACCATAGTTTTGAGGAGGACAACTAGAGTTAGGAAACCTCCAGATCGTTTTAAAGTGCAGAAAGCTAAGGCTTGTGTAGTCATGGTAGAGGAGCCTGAAAGTTACAAGGAAGTACAGGAGTGTTGTGATAAAGAGAAACAGAAATGGGAGTCTGCAATGGAACAAGAGTTCAAGTCTTTGGTAGACAAAAAGGTGTTTGAAATTGTTGACAGACCTGCAAATCACAAGGTGATAGGTTGCAAATGGGTTTACAAAAGGAAGCTGATGCCGGATGGTAGTCAGAGATACAAGGCCAGATTGGTAGCTAAAGGATTTGCACAACAGAGGTTTGAGAATTATGACAAAACTTTTTCTCCAACAGCAAAGCCTGAGAGTTTGAGGTTGGTGTTGGCTTTGGCTGCAAGGAGGGGCCAGGTAGTGCATCATTTTGATTTTGAGACTGCATACTTGAATGCGAGTCTTGAGAAAACTGTTTTCATGGAACAACCTTTGGTTTTTCAGCAGGATGGTGACCTGGCATGCTTCACTGAGACCTGGCTGGGGGACGCCAGCTCTGCGACCTGGGCCCAGGCCCTCCCAGCTGGGTACTCAGTTACTGAGCAGGTGAGGGAAAGTGGGCGGGGGGGGTGGTATAGCCTTGGTCTATAAGAACACCTTGACCGTGATCAGAAAACCTATCCGGAAAACGACGCACATCGAGTGTATGTACCTTAGCCTGAAGACCAGGGATAGTCTGGGGATTCTGTTGGTATACCGGCCACCCCGTTGCTTAACAGACTCCCTAACCGAGCTGACTGCCCTGGTTTCTGAGTTGCTGCTGGAATCGCCCAGACTTTTGGTTCTGGGAGATTTCAACATCCCTCTCGAAACCAGTTTGCAAGATTTAACTGGCGCGGCTCGGGAGTTCATGGATACCATGACTAACATGGGCCTATCCCAACTGGTCGACGGGCCCACACATTGTGCTGGTCATACACTCGATGCGGTCTTTAGTACGGAGCAGGAGCATCCGTGGGCGGAGATTAAAAATATCTCCGCCCTGTCATGGACGGACCATTTTCTGATCAGGGCAGAACTAAAGGCTATTACTCACCCTCCCGGGGGTGGTGGACCTATTAGAACGGTCTGCCCTCGAAGGCTAATGGAACCAATTGGTTTCCAGAAAGCCTTAGAGGGTTTAATGGTTGGTAACGCCGGTGATTCTGTCGAAGCCTTGGTGGACACTTGGAACACCGATCTCACCAAGGCTATTGACACAATCGCTCCCAAGCGTCCTTTCCAGCCCGCTTCGAATCGTAAGCCCTGGTATACTGAGGAGCTTAGGAGGATGAAGCGAGCTGGACAACGACTAGAGTGCGAATGGAGGAAGACTCGTCTCTCATCCGATAGAACTCGCCTTAGGAAACATCTTGATTCCTATAGGGAGGCTTTGCGTGCAGCGCGGAAATCTTTCTGCTCTGCACGCATTGCGTCTGCAGAGTCCCGCCCGGCAGAGCTGTTTAGGGTAGTGGGGGAGTTGACAAGGGTTCCTCCTGCGCCGAATCCCCTACTTAACCCGACGACAGCCTGCTGTGAGGCCTTTAATATCCACTTTGCAGATAAAATCTCTTGGATAAGAGCCGACTTAGACACCATTGTTTTGGCAGAATTTGTAGATGAGGCGTCCAGAAACTCCGTTGATGGCATTTTATTGGATCAATTACAATCTGTGAGTACCGATGACGTGGACAAGCTGCTTGGAATGGTGAGGAAGACGACTTGCCCCCTCGATCCATGTCCATCTTGGCTGGTCGTCCAGGGGGGAGATGCGTTGAAGGTGTTCCTTCGGGACACAATCAATGCATCATTCAGGGAAGGCAAAGTACCATCCTGTTTAAAGGAGGCGGCGGTTAGGCCACTCCTGAAAAAGCCTTCCCTGGATCCCCTGGACAGAAACAACTACAGGCCAGTCTCCTTACTCCCTTTTTTGAGTAAGGTGATCGAGAGGGCAGTTGCTTCCCAACTCCAAGCAGTCTTGGATGAAACCGATTATCTTGACCCATTTCAAACCGGCTTTAGGACAGGATTTGGGGTTGAGACTGCCATGGTTGTTCTGACCGATGACCTCCGCTTGAGTATTGACAGGGGTAGTGTGACCCTGCTAGTGCTCTTGGATCTCTCTGCAGCTTTTGACACTATAGATCATGCCATCCTCCTAGATCGCCTGAGAGAGTTGGGAATTGGAGGCACTGCTTTGCAGTGGTTCCGCTCCTTCCTCTCAGGCAGATCTCAGAGGGTGAGGCTCGGGGACAGTTGCTCATCTAAAATCGAGCTTAATTGTGGCGTCCCTCAGGGCGCCATCCTGTCCCCGATGCTGTTTAATATTTACATGAAACCGCTGGGGGAGATCATTCGGAGGCATGGAGCGCGGTGTCTTCAGTATGCTGATGACACCCAGATATATCTCTCCATGACCAGATCATCGTCTCAGACTTCAGATGGCGTCTCACCTCTTAATGACTGTCTAAGAGCGGTAATGGGCTGGATGAGGAAAAACGGATTGAAGTTGAATCCAGACAAAACGGAGGTACTAGCAGTCACAGGCCCGAAACCAGGTCTGGGAATACAGTCTCCAGTCCTGGACGGGGTCACACTCTCCGTAACGGACTGTGTTCGCAGTTTGGGGGTGCTCCTCGATTCATCGCTTCACATGACTAGTCAGGTGAATGCGGTGGTCAGGAGTGCCTGTTATCAGCTTCGGCTGATACGCCAGCTGCGCCCTTATCTGGACATGAGGGACTTGGAAACTGTGGTACATGCCCTGGTAACCTCACGCTTGGATTACTGCAACACACTCTACATGGGGCTACCCTTGTGCCTAACTCGGAAACTACAACTGGTTCAGAATATGGCAGCCAGGCTAATTACAGGAACATCACGGAGGGAGCACATAACACCTGTGCTGAAATCCCTCCACTGGCTGCCAATTAGTTTCCGGGCGCAGTACAAGGTGTTGGTTTTGACCTTTAAAGCCCTACATGGCTTGGGTCCATCTTATCTTAGGGACCGCCTCTCCCCATATGATCCCCCCCGCGCCCTGCGGTCCTCTGGGAGGAACCTGTTACAGCCAATAAAAACTAGGCTGTCCCAGACCTCCCAGAGGGCCTTTTCTGCTACCGCTCCCAGACTGTGGAATGGCCTGCCGGACGAGATCCGTCTGATAACCACTCTTGCTGCCTTTAAGAAGGCAGTAAAGACGGATCTCTTCCGGCAGGCCTTCCCAGAATAATATCTGTCCGCTGGGAGGGACAACTTGCTCATTGTCCTACTGACTCCGAATTGTGTTTTAAATTCAACCTTGTGTCATTTTAATATTTTCTGGTTTAATCTTGTTTTAAGGGGTGGGTGGAGGGATCATGCTTGGAGGGAATGCTTTTAACTGTGCTGTTTTAATATGCTGTAACCCGCCCCGATTGCCGAGCAGAGGGGCGGGCTATAAATAAAATTTATTATTATTATTATTATTATTATTATTATTATTAACAAGGTTTACAAGTTGAAAAAGGCATTATATGGTTTGAAGCAGAGTGCCAGAAGCTGGAATCTTTGCATTCATGAGGAGTTGGTGAAGCTAGGCTACAGACGCAGTGTAGCTGATGCATGTGTTTACACAAAAGGAGATGTGATCTTGGTGATTTATGTAGATGACTTGTGTGTAGCAACAAATTCAAAGCAAGAAATTCAGGCAGTTAGGAAAGAGTTGTCACAGAAATTCAGTGTCAAAGATCTTGGAGTTTTGAGGTCTTATCTAGGAATAGATGTTGAATGGTGTGAAGATGGGAGTTGTTTGTTGAGTCAACAGAAAAAAATTCAGAGTTTGATTGAAAAGTGTGGATTGCAGGATGCAAAAACAGTGAAAAGTCCAATGTCAGTTGGTTATGTAAATAGTGAAGAGACTAAGGAGTTTAAAAATTCAGAGATGTATAAAAGCTTTGTGGGAAGTTTGATGTTTATTGCTAATAACACGAGGCCTGACATTTGTTTTGCCGTGGACATGCTTGAAAGAAAGGCAAATTGTCCTACAGTGGAAGATTGGACAGCAGTGAAACATTTGTTGAGGTATTTAAAGGGTAGCATAGACAGAAAATTGAAGTTGCAAAACAGTCGAGCTGGTCTTGAATGTTTTGTTGACATTTCGTTTGCCTCTGAGCTACAGGATAGAAAGTCAGTGACAGGAGTGTTGATTAAGTTTGGAGAAAGTGCAATTGTTTAGAAAAGTAAAAAACAGAGATACGTAGCGCAAAGTATAGGAGAAGCAGAATACGGGGCCTTATCTGAGTTAGTTAATGAGATTGAATGGATTAGACAGTTGTTGAAAGATCTGAATGAAGAATGTGTTGATCCAGTGATGATAAATGAGGATTCTCAGACATACATTGCTATGGCTGAAGCTGAGAACATGAAGTGCAGAACAAAGTACATTGGTGTGAGGTATCAAATTGTCAGAGAAATGTTACAGAAAAGAATTGTGAGTCTGCAATACATTGAATCAATTCATAATCAAGCAGACATCTTGACAAAGACATTGACCATTGATAGACACGCACAGATGTCATGTCTACTTGGCATGTCTTAAGTTTAGGCCTAGCCATTGAGCTAAGTTAGTTTTACAACAGTTTTAGCTTAGTGTACAACATACACACATCTTACATTTCAGGAGGGGATTGTTAGGTTTAAATGGGATACAGAGTCAATGTTAAAATGTTGAAATATAAAAGATGTGTCTCTGTATTTTTCCATGCTGTGGAAAAGTTGTTTTTCTGAGAGCTAGACTCAGTTATCAGCCCAGATGTGTTCTTAGCCCAAAACAAGGAGCTAACAAGCTTCAGTTCTGTGAGAAAGAGGTTTTGTTTATATTAAGGTTTTTGTCAACACGATATTGTTATGGGAAATGTAGTCACATGATTTGTTATTGTAATTAAGGGTTGGACTAGAACACATCATGTATTATCATCCAATCAGCTTGTATAGGCGACACCCAGAAGGGTGGAGATTTGGAGGGCTGAGGGCTAGGAATCTAAAAGTTCTTCACTTGCTTTTTGTTTTTTAAACTGTAATAAACTAATTAAAACATTCTTTTGATGATGCTACTAACACATTTTGAATCATGTAGCAAATAGCTTTTATTCCTGCTTAGCCAGCTTTGGCTAAAGTGAAGATGTTATTATTATTATTATTATTTGTTTTTGCTTTTGTTCTTTTACAATAAAGAAGTTTGCTAGAAGTTCCAGGTTTGGATGTTTGGTTTTAAAGGACTGTTTTCAACACTCCATCATCAATATTTTTAACATTTCTATATGAGTGTATTTAGTTCTTATGTGGTCATGTCATCCTACGTGTTTTCTGGAATGTGTTGCCGGTGTGGTTGCATCTCCGATGACGGGTAGATGATTGACATGCATTTTGAAGCTGCACAAATCTAGTGGGAATGATAATCGTATCAAAAAAAGTCACGGATCTATAAAATAAGGAAATAATTCACTTCCATAGTGGGAACTATGCCTCAACTGGAATCAATTCACCAACCTGGTGTCAAAGTGAATTGTGAACCAGCTTAAATGTAAGTGGAATAGCCCTATAGTTTTCCTCATAAAAAACTGCCTCTGCAAAATATCATTCGGGCTATTTCCCTTTTAATAGGACAAATCTTCTATGACGTAGGTTGGATTGAGAAATTGGCTCAAGGTTCTCCATACCACAGAGTGGAGGTTCTTCATCTCTAATTTCTCTTTGTGATGAGAGTGACATCTGAGTGGGATGGGGTTACAGCATATCCCCTCCTCCCACCTTTGCTTTAATTAGTTTACACTAATTAAACTACTAAAACTAGGCACAATACCTGAAAAAGAATTTGTAATATGAACATATATATCTTATTCAAATGAAGTGGATACATTCAGGACACAAGATAATGAGGAACACTAAGTGGTGTGCAATAGAATGGGCTAGACATCCATATTTTGTAATTTGTACCATGTTATTGCATTAGGATACCAAAGTAATTATTGTGGTCAGCAATTAAATAACATTGAAACCCTGTTCATTCAGGTTCATGTCATAACAGCTCCAGTGCATGTTTTCATTTCATACACATGACTTCATATACTGAGACACATTGAAGACCATAATCTCAAATCTATTGTCCTTTGTTTTTTCATTCTTTGTTAAAATTCAAGTATTCTTTAAAAATAATATTTTAAAGAGATTTTAAAGCAAATAAAACAGTAATGTATTTTTACATTAAAGATGGATGAATGTCAATTTTGCTTTTTCCTACTTGAATATATAAGTTTTTTTCCATTATAAATGCAAAGAAATGTGTAAGTTCTTATCAAAAACTGAACAAAGTTCATATACACACCTAAAACAAATTAATTAAACTTAATAAATTAACCAGCAAGCAAATATTGCAAATCATGGATTGAACCCATTAATCATATTAGGGTAACCTTCAGGGCCTAAGCAGACTGCCAGAAATAGTGCATATTAAATTGAGGCACTGCCCTGGCTCAGTGCTAGGGAATCATGGGAACTGTAGTTTATTGTGGCACCAGAGCTCTCTGACAGAGAAGGTTCAGTGTCTCAGAAAAAAATACAATTACCATGATTCCCTAGCACTGAGCCAGGGCAGTGCCTCAATTTAATGTGCACTATTTCTAGCAGTCTGTTAGGCCCTTCAGTCTATTTGATGTGGCTTAGAGCCTAAACACAAACTTTCTTACTGGTTGGAGATGTACTAACAATTGCAAATATTAGTAACATCCCCTCCACCAAATTATAGAAGTTCTATTAATTACTCCTCCCTGAATGGCTAAATCTGATTTTTATTTGTGATCAGCATGAACAGTGTGACCTTTGCCTCCTTCAGTGATCTTTCTCTCTCTTGCAAAGTTCATGAAAAGGTCACTGAGCTGCAGAGGCTTCCTGTGTGGCTGTCTGGATGTGCATGCATGCATGCATGTGTGAATTAATGCTGCTACCAGTGAGAGGATGAAAATGCATTTGCTTTCAATGATTTACAAAAATATTTGAATGATCACTTCCACAGACCATGTATAATTTCGCATGCATACATAACTTCCAGCAAGCATGAATTAAGACCGCAGAAGATTAAATATTGTTGTCAGATCTGCTTTTTATTGGCAGTCTTCTTTGCTGGAGGCTTTAAGATGAATCCATTTAAATTCATTAATTATTGCAACCAATAGTAGGCTTTGTGAATTAACAGCAACAATCAGTGCAAAATTCGTTTTCAAAGCTTCTCATTATATTAAGCTGAAATGCTGCTCCTTCTTGCCTTCCTCCTCCTCCTCCTCTTCTTCTGGATGCATATATGCACAAGAAAGATTTTATGTCTTATTTGTTTAAATCATGCTAACATCCACCCTCAATAAAATAAAATAAAATTCATAGAATAAATCCCACAGATAAATTCATTTGCTCCATTCGTGTCACACAGAAGGAAGAAGAGTCGGATAGAATATTTCCGCCAAGGTGCTCTGTGCTACCGACACCATGAATTGCAGAGATATCAGTTTAGGAATGGGAATGAGGGAAGCCGGACCAGGGCTCAGCAGCCTTTAAATCTCAGCTCAGCATCTCCTTCTATTTACAAACAGCCAGAATCGCTGTGAAATGGTGAAAAATGCAGCCGAGTCACTTTGAGAATGATTGTTTGAGGTGGGTTATAACAATACTTTCAAAGACTGCGATCACTAGGTATATTCACACCCGGGGCTATTTATCTTGCAGATATACAGCCCAGGGAAGTTCCTTGCTGCTGGCTAGCAAGCTTGTAGCAGGAAGAGAGGCAAAGCTCCCTGGCTTTGTCATTGGCTGTACATTACTGCAGCTGTACCCTTTGATTACACAGAGGCCTCCTCCAGCCATTAATAATGGGAAGCGCTTTTTGTCTGGTGAATGAATCTCTGCACACAGTCCTTGCCCAACACCTAGGCTAGGTCTCAGCGATGTAGAAAGGTAAATTAAAGAGGGGGACCTGCTTATTCTGTTCTTGCACTGGATTGTGTATGCGATGATAACCTTTGGCAGCGTCTGGAAAGGTAATAGGGTGCCTCACATCCCAGGATTTCTCTCCACAGCATGGACAGAGGGAATTTGCAGGAACTGCTCTCACACAACCGTGGGCTATGGCTCATTCCCAGCACTTCTATGATTATGGCTTTGGTTGTTAGAATTATTTCATATCAGATATTCAGACTCTTTCATATACATCATCTCATTCATGTCCTATGCAAACATGAAAGAGAGGAGATTCTTAAACCAGGTGTAAATTTATGTAGTTTGTTTCTTCATTCTGTATGAATTCAGCTCTGTTCTTCAGGTTCAAATGGACTTTTGCTCATTTCATGTGCCTCTTCTTATGATAGGGAACAAATACTAAAACTAAATATTGCAAAATAACAACAGCCAATAAATCCTAAAATGCAGTATAGCCCCATTCCCTGTTTTTCTTACTCTCCACCCCATAAAGCTGGTAGATAGCTGCACAAAAGAAATGGATCTGGACGCATGTGGAAATTAATAGGAAACCCACATTTAACTGGGAATGTATAACAATAAATTTTAATTGTATCTCTATGTGTGTACTCAGGGCTGCTGTGTCCAGCTGGATTGTCCAGTGAGAAACAAGCTCATGAGATCATTACACATTCTGATCAACATGGGATTTTCACATTAATTCTGACCAAGGAGTACCTTGTACTGCTTCTGAGATGGATTCCAGCTAAAGCTCTGGTGAACCTCCAGGGGAAAGGAGTTTCATGAATATGAAGCAGTTACTGAAAATGCATCTTCATGTGCCCTTGGTGTTTGAACTTGGAGCACGGATGATGTTGTTAACAACAAAATATTCTTGTTCTGCAATAACCATGACAGCAGCCTACAGCCACAGCCACCTTCATCACTATCTCTGCCTGTTGACTGGCATGGTGTCAGTTGGAATTACAGAATGTTGGTTGCCCTGAGTTGGGGGTGATATGAGTTAGGGATGGTTCATATGAAATAAGCATATAGAGTAGGCACTTACCAGTCTGCTAATACATGTAAAAAGCAATCACATGGATCAAGACGGTAAGACAGTTGCTTCCCATAGCAGGATCACTGATTCTCAGAAGAATATATTAGCATGGAAAGGAATCATATCAATGGATCAATAAGTAGACAATTGCTTCCCATACAGGGACAATCAGAGTGACATGGGATCCAGTGAAGGAGATGCAACATCCACAGACTTTTTCATCTTGCAGCTGCCTGGAAGACAAGCCTTATCCCTCCTGCCTGTACTTCAGTTGACTCAACATAGCGGCTGCCTATGGACATAGACAAGATGGTCTGTCTCCCCGATCTCCCAATTTTCATGTATAGAGACAAACTGGGCTAGCTATGGAATTTTACTTCAACACTGACAATGGGACAACATCCTCCAATGGCACTAAGGACAGGAAGTTGGTTTAGCAGGTATGGGACAGGTCACAGGCACACACCTTCAACTTCCAACAAAGTGGAGTGCCCTTTGAATCAGGACCAATGGGACTCTGGTGTCTGAAGCAGTTGTCTCAATTTCCCACCCTTCCACATCTCACTGTCACAACCTCACTGAAGATGTAGAAGATGGCACAGAATCCCTCTACTGATCCAATTTTACTAATGGTTGTCACCAGCAATGACTTAGCGGAGGCTCAAAGTCCAAATAACAGAGGAACATGCAGCTTTCAGTACTTGGTGTCTTTCTAATTTGTTGTTGCTATGTGCCTTCAAGTCATTTCCAACTTATTGTGACTCTAAGGGTGAACATATCATTGGGTCTTGTTGGCAAGATTTGTTCACAGGAGGTTTGCCATTGCCCTCCCCTGAGGTTGAGAGCATATGACTTGCCCATGGTCATCCAGTAGATTTCATGACCAAGCAGGGAATCAAACCCTGGTCTCCAGAGTCTTAGGGGCTCTAGAGACGGCCCCTAAGGGGTGACTCTGTGCCGCCCCTGGGAGCGCCGGATCTGGGCTGCGGCAACCGCATGCCATGGCCCTTATCTGGCACTTTGCCACTCCAAAAAGATCTGGCAAATGCCACTCCTTTTTGGAGTGGCAAAAAGCTACCCTTGCCACCGTGGCGGTGGCTTTTCTGCACTCCTTTGGCATGCCTAAACGCTTCACCAAGGGAGCGCCCTGACACCGCCCACCATCTGTTTGGGTGGGCAGTGTGAGGACAACATGGGAGCAAAGTTGGGGTGGCTGGTGTGCAGTCACAATGCCTCAGCTCCACCCCTAGGCTGGCCCTTTTGGCCGGTCTGTACAGTCTCTTAGTCCAACATTCAAGCCACTACTCCACACTGGCTCTCTATCTCCCTGACAATGTAAAAATGATGTGGAATGGGGTATTATCACAGTAACATATTCCCCAGCTCTGATCTATGCCAACTACTCATTACTAGGGAGTCAAGGGTGGCTGGGATCTAGACATTCTGTAACATGCAATTTGGGTCCAGAATCATATCACTATGCAGATAATATATGAACCAGGGCCATTTCCCCTCCTCCTCTGTTTGAGAGACAGAAATAGTCTTATAATTAGATATTCCTAGGGATACCACAGCCATATGAATGGTGGAAAGGAGGGGTACATTTGCAAGTGCCCCAGGTAATGTGTGAACTAGATTGTTTGTTTTACCAATCTCCCTCTTTCTGAATACATTTGCACAAATTGTTTCTGCTTTATTTTTTAGCCTGTAGTTTGTTTGCCTCAGAAGGGACCTCCTAGACAACATTTTATATGAATAGCAATTGTTTCTTTTCACTCTCTTCTTACATATTTTCCCCTGTGTTATTATTTTTATCATTGTTATTTATGTAGTGCCACGGGACATTAAGAAATGAAGTTTCACCCTCCCCCTCACCTTACAAATTCTAAAAAAAAACAACAAAAAACAAAAAACCAAAAAAACACTCCCTAGTTGGGAAATATTCAACTAGATTTTTTTTAGTTACAGTTGCCCCTCTGTTCTTGTGGACTTGAGATCTGCGGACTTAAATATTCACAGCGGGGCAACTTCCTTTAATTTCAATGGGGTAAGCGCCAGAGGGCAGGCGTCCCATTCAAGCCGATGGGGCTTGAATATTGGCAATTCTCCATTTTTGTGGTGGTGGTGGTCTGGAATGGATCCCCTGCGAACATGGAGGGCCAACTGTATTTGGAATGCCTCAGTCAAAATAAACCCTGCCTGTATTTAACTCCATTGCAGGTCTTGCGACAACAAAGTTTCCCTTAAATCTCTTGTTGACATGTTACTTGGGCTATACAGCTAGTGTTTTCATTTCCTTGGGTCAAATTTATTCCCCAAAGCTCAGGCTTGTCTTTATAAAGAGAGGGAGGTGATGGTTTGGAGAGAGAGCGCAAGTGAGCATTATTTTGGCTGGTTTACCCTGGAAATGAAGGAATCAGTATTCTGCTTGTTGGCTGATGTTCTCTTCCTGTGTTTACAGCTGCAGTTATTCTCTTTGTGATGTTAGCATCTGAAATAAACCAAAAATACATTTAAAATGTTCCACAGGATACACCATGTGAGTGCCTAAGAACAGAGAGAGAAAGAAAAAAAAGAGAAATAGAGAGAGAGAGGCTTGCCTGCCCCTCAAGAATTCCTGGATGTCATGGTTTATTGCATCCTGTCAATAGGAAGCAAGGTACTACATCATCCTTGAAACGGCAGTAAATCCTATACAAGAGAGGCCATGCTGTATTCGGTGACAAACAGTGCCTGTTCTCCTTCTCTCTGTGTATGGATAAAAATATGCCATCATCACAGACATGAGCAGAAGCCTGAGGCAAACCCACACTATTCTGAAGAAAGTGCTCAAAAGGTGTCAGAATTTTGGGTGCATTGCCTTCTGTGTTTTCCCCAAACTATTTTATTTAAATTCTGCAATGGCTTTTAATTGCAGACCACCTTTCACACCAAGCGAAGCATAATTCATAATTTATATTCCCCAAGATGCAAAAAAGGAATTTATGTGATGATAAGCTGAACAGAATATACCACTGTTTTGTATAAATAAATAAAAATGGGGAGGGGGATTTAGAATAATAAAAAAGTGCATTCTCCTAGGCATATTCATGCTGTATTTTCTACTTGAGTGAAGCTAATAATAAAGGCTCCATGAAGAAAATCAGTGTTGTGGGGCATTATCTGAATATTCCAGCTTTTACAAACTACATCTAGCTTCTGGCAGTCTAGTGTAACACCTGAAGCAAGGTAAATTAGCTGAGACAAGAGAGAGCAGAATACCCAATGTGAACAATATTACAGTGGGCACTTGGTATCTGCTGGGTTTGGTTCCAGGACTCCCTGTGAATACAAAAATATGTGGACGCTCAAGTCCCATTGAATATAATGGCATAGTAAAATGGTGTCCCTTATATAAAATGGCAAAACCAAGATTTGCTTTTGGAAGTTTACATATTTAAAAAATATTTTCAAGCCATGGATGGTTGAATCAGTGGATAAAGAATCTGTGGATATGGAGGGACAACTGTACTTCCTCTCTTTATGCCCTTCAAATGTTAATTAAAGGTGATTTGCCCAAAGTGATTTGAAGGTGATTTGCAGAAGGGACCAGCTGCCTCAAAAAGAAAATAAAATAAAAGAGATAGTTGATGGCATGTTCTCTGCCCTTCCTTTTGAGCCTCCTGCCCATTTTCCTCTCTTAAAGGGCAGAACTGTGTGTGCCACAAGACTCTCCTACAATTTTCAAATTAGGCTGCTGCCCTTGGACATGGGTGAGGGCACTATCCAGTGATCATTGTTGAAGTAAGATTCTGCAATGTAAGATAAATTTCCACAAGCTGTTTTGTCCTTTGCCTCAGCCTGCACAATGTCACTAATGTTAACAACTAGAATAGGAAAAGATACTGTATAAAGAAAATCAATATACAGTAGAAGCTCCAGCGCATCAACCTATCATGTGACCATTTCAATTGCCAATTGGTTGTAAGAATCAACCTATGATAGTTTGCAACTATCACTGTAGTTGCCATTGTAGTTCTTGTTGTATTTAACGTAACCAAAGGTTCCTGCAAACTCAGGATGAATAGTAACCATAGAATCAGACATAAAAACAGGCTCAGAATATGAAGAAATGAAGAACATGAAGGAAAAACAAGCTGCTAAGAAAAAATAAAAATAATTCTACAGCATGCACTAATTGATGTGTGACTGTTACTCAGCGGGTGGGGTTTGTTGAGTCGCATTTGCGAGTCAATAGGGGGTGGGCTAGCCAGTTAGCTCTATACAACTGCTCCCAGAGGCCAGTTTCAGGTCAGTTTTGGCCAGGACGGGGAGGAGGAGGAGGCTTTCCAGGCCAGTTTCTAAAAGAAAGGAGAAAGAGCAGGAGGCTTTCCAGGCCAGTTCTTGCTAGGAAAGAGGAAGAAAGCAGTTTCCAGACAGCCATTTTGAGTGGGTGAGTTTTTAAATTCTTTTTTAAAAACACTTGGGGAGAGTGTGACTGTTACTCAGTGGGTGGGGCTTTGTTGAGTCGTATTTGCAAATCAATAGGGGGTGGGCTAGCCAGTTAGCTCTATACAACTGCTCCCAGAGCTGCACGCCTAACGGCGCGCAAATTTTATAACCACTACTAATTGTAGAAAAGTTCCAGTGATCAGCAGACTTTAACACTGGTGTTAGCGAGGGATTTTCTTTGAGGAGGAAAGCCGTAGTCCTCTTTCAGGTACTAATTAAGACTTAGTATGGACACCAAAGGAACTGCTGCCATCACCTGCAATAACTGTAGGATGTTTGTCTTCTTACCTACAGATGTGGGGAACTACACATGATCCAAGTGCAAGTTGGTAGCCCTCTTGGAGAAGAAAGTACAGCAGCTGGAGGCGTGGGTAGCTACACTTCAGCATATTAGGGAGCAAGAGGCTTTCCTAGACAGAACGGAACAAACAGTCTTGGATGGGGACCACACAGAGGAAGTTGCTGGGGAAGAGAAGGTCACATCACATACACAGGAGGTAGACAGCTGGAGGAATGTCACACGCAGAAGTAGGGACCAGGGATCATTCTGGGAGCTTGCAGCTACTAGCTCTTTCCCTTATCAAGGAGGACGAGGAAGAGCAGTGTGGACAGACTTCAGGGACAGAGCAGGGGACCCTGGGAGTTCCACCACAGGGAACAGTCACTGCTAAGCCTCGGAAGAGGCATGTGGTCGTGGTGGGGGACTCCTTGCTGAGGGGGACAGAAGCAGTGATTTGTGGGCCTGACAAGATGTCTCGGGAGGTGTGTTGTCTCCCTGGGGCAAAGATCCAAGATGTGACAGAGAGGCTAACAAGACTGGTCAAGCCTACTGACCAATACCCCTTCCTTTTGGTCCATGTGGGAACGAATGACACAGCAAGACACAGCCTTCAGAACATCAAAAGGGATTATGAGGCTCTAGGTAAGAAGCTGAAAGAAATGGAGGCACAGATTGTCATCTTGTCTCTTCTGCCAGTTGTAGGGCATGGTCCAGGAAGAGAGAGGAAAATAGCAGATGTCAACAATTGGCTCCGCAGATGGTGTTGTTGAGAACGATTTGGATTCTTAGATCATGGGGTGTGGTTCCATGAGGGCAGACTGCTGGCAAGGGATGGGCTGCATCTCACGCCAGTTGGAAGAAACATTTTTGCCAACAGTCTCAAGAATTTGATCAGGAGGGCTTTAAACTGAATTATGTGGGGAAGGGAGACAGTGTCCTGGAAGACAAAAGGACTAGAAAAAACAGTCAAACTGTCATAGAGGAAACAAGGCAAACAGTACAGGGACCCAACAGTGGGAGGCAAAAAAAAGTGCACAGGCAGCAAGTAAGGGGGACATATGGTCTTAGATTTCTCTACACTAATGCACAGAGCATGGGAAATAAGCAAGATGAACTTGAACTCCTAGCACAACAAAGCAAATATGATATAATAGGCATCACTGAAACCTGGTGGGATGAGTCTCATGAATGGAATGTAGAAATACAGGGGTATAACCTTTTCGAGAGAAACAGGCCAAACAGGAAAGGAGGAGGAATAGCATTATATGTCAGGGATATTTACACCAGTGAAGAAATCCAGGACATCAATCCTGGAAGCCAGGTGTCGGGGATGCTTTGATTGGGAGTTCCTGCATGGCAGGGGGTTGGACTGGATGGCCCTTGTGGTCTCTTCCAACTCTATGATTCTATGATTCTATGATGTAATTGTGGATGTAGCTGTTTATGTAAAAATCAGGTGGAAGGCAATGGAATGTATCCATTTATAATTGGTG
Source organism: Phrynosoma blainvillii (assembly GCA_026167975.1). Classification (NCBI taxonomy): domain Eukaryota; kingdom Metazoa; phylum Chordata; class Lepidosauria; order Squamata; family Phrynosomatidae; genus Phrynosoma; species Phrynosoma blainvillii. The sequence goes on along the minus strand of JANUYF010000001.1, from coordinate 255,368,221 downwards.
TCAGGATTGCCTTCTTTAGCATTTAGTTTCTAGTTTCACTGCAAGGGATGGGTGGGTGGGAAGAAAATGAAAATACCATCAAATTATAAGAATGAATTCAGCATACTTTTAATAAAATAACATACTTTTAATAAAAACCTATGGAATCCAAACAAAAGTTAGGTCATTACTTATTCTATTGCCTAGTGTAAGCAGGCTTCATACTGAGTATACAAAGCAGTGCAGTGGGGGAAAAATTTGCAGGGTTTTGGAAGATCCTCACTCATCAGCTGTAGGTTTTGAAAAATGTCATTGTACAAATTTTGGTAGGTACAAGTTCATTTGTATGAGGTGCTGCACAGAGATTACCAAGGGGTTTCAGAAATCAAGGCAAAAAGAAGAAAGAAGCACAATTTTGAAACTGATGAAATATTTACAGTTGGAACCAGAAAGAGCACTCACTTACTGTATATATTCATGTATAAGTCTAGAAATTTTAGTAAAAAAATTGACCCCAAAACCCAGAGTCAGCTTATCCACGAGTCAATGTATTTTAACTCTTAATTGTATTTTAACTATTGTTTTTAAGAATTATTTTTAATTCTATACTGTATTTTAACTCTCATTTTTTTAAAAAAAGAAACCATCCCCTGGTGAAAGACAAAGTATAATCTGCCCTGGAAGCACTGACACACCTTTATTCTCTCATCCATCCAGCCTTTAGTGAGAGCACAGTTATGCCTGCTGGAATTTTGTAAGTTCTTTCGCACTGTTTTCCTTTGCTTCATCCTTTATATCTTTTGTTATGTGGCCCTAAGTTTTACCCTTAACTTATCCACGGGTGATATCAAATTCCATAATTTGGGCCCCAAAACTTGCCCTCGACTTATATATGACATCGACTTTTAGTTGAGTGTCTGTGTGTGAAGGAACAAAGAGTGGGAAGTGAACACAATTCTATACTTGTCTCCAGTGTGGTGTAGTTGTTTGACCTCTGGACTAGGATTTCAGAGAACAGGGTTCAAATCCCAGCTTGGCCTCAGAAAGCCACTTGGTGACCTTGGGTAAGTCACACTCTCTTAGTCTCACAGGATGGCAATGGCAAACCCCCTCAGAAGAAACTTACCAAGAAAAGCCCATGATAAATTTGTCTTAGGATCACCATAAGTCGGAAATGACTTGAAACACACAACAACAACAACAAACTCCTTCAAAATAAGCTCCATTGGGCAAAGTGGGACTTAGTCCCAAATAAGGACTGCAGCCTAAACATCTTTTCATACACTGACTAGTGGAGGAAACAAAGTTCTGACATCAAAAAGTTGTCTCCATCTTTTTACTGCTTTAAAACATCTAGTGCTTAATTGATAAACCATTTAATATATTTTATTTTTAATTATTGTTTTATATTATTTGTTGTTTTAAAATGATTTTATTGTAAGCCACCCTGAAATATTTGGATATAGGTAAGGACATGAATAAATAAATAAATAAATAAATAAATAATTTTGAAGAGAAATTGATGGGTACAGTGAAGAAAGAAGTGAAAGAAGCAGTGAATGGCAATGGGACACCCAAAGTTCCCTAAACTGACCTGGTTCTTCCTCTTAGATCCAATCACATCAATCATTACACATCCTGTGGCAGCATGTATCAAGTATGAGGTGCTGCCCCTCAAAGTACATCATTGACATTTGTCATTATTTTAAAATATTTGGTTCAGGCCAAATTCTGAGGAGTTATATTCATAATCAGTGGAGTGGATCCATGTGACACATTGATCAGAATAGCTGAGCTTGCTGTGAAGCTGATATTTCTGCTGTCCTGTAAAAATTAAAAATAAATTAGCTTCCCATCCTACTGATTTTTTTCCTTTTCTTGGTAATACTTATTAATCATGATGTTTCTAAGATGGAGGAAGGGAAGACAAGGAAGCCTCACTAAATTTGTTCTAAGGATAACAGTGATATACTCTCCCAAAATATGCAGCATTTTGGAAGTTTGTGTTCATATCACCATTTATATTCCTGAAGAATAGACATGTCTTTCACTCTGCAACAGCATTTTGTGACACTTGGATTTACAATGTTCAAGTTTAAGTCTCTAGCCCCTTGCAGTCTGTCAAAAACAGCTTCTCCGTCCATTTATTTGTGTCTTGTGTGCTCAGTCTGAATATCTTTTGTAAATTTATACTTGACAAGCCTCGTATTTCAGTGGCTGGCTTTGTTTCACAATCTACCTTGCTATGTTGCATTAGTTGAAACAACAAATTTAATCTATGATATCAATTGTAAATTATAGAAGAGCTGTAGTATATGGCTGACATCACTAAGGTCAAGGCCACGATTTACCAAAAGAAGAAGAAGAAGAAGAAGAAGAAGAAGAAGAAGAAAACAGCAAAAAATTCAGAGGGCTTTATTTTTATTGATATACACTGAACACTATGAAAACCAGATTAGTGCTTGGCACTGTATTGTGTCAGGTCTTTCGTTGTGCCTTGCATAACAATGCGTTGTAAAAGAAAAATTCCATCGTATGATATATCTCAAAAGGAAGTTTGTAATGTAGTTATATAGTGTATTTGCTAACAGAATTTGCTTTATAGGAAAGATTAATTGAGGGGGAACATTTGCAAGTAATCTGGAAGTTGGTAGGGGTTGACAGCAAAGATTGGGAGGTAATATGGTGGAGAAAACACTTATTTGCATACCAACCTAAACTACTTTGCCATTAAAGTATCTAAATTACCTCAGTGAGTTCTGAGCACAGGAGTGGTTGATGAATGGCTTTTGCATAAATGCACTTTCTCTTCGCTGCAACTTAATTTTTGTTTATAAAAGGCATATGAATGCACTGAAGAGGGAAACCAGCGAATTCTCTCAAGAAGAAAAATGGAAGCCTGGAATTTTCTCTGTAATGAAATGTTTCCAAATGTTTTTTGTATTTATAAGTATCCTTGGAGTCTTAGAAGATTTGCCCAAAATGGGTTATTCTCCAATAAGGAAAGATCAGTTAATGACTTCTCCCCCCACCGGGTGAAATAGTTTATTCCTGTTAATTGGTGGCCTCGTTTCCATAGCCTTGGATTTGTATTATTAATTTAAAGTGAGAATTCATTCAGTTAAAAAAACCCATTCAGTACCAACAGGAAAAAATATTTCATATGTATCAGAACATAAGCAAATAGGATGGGGTGTTGTTTTTCAAAGCAGGGATAAGGGAAAGAAATACAGGTTTCCATTCTTTCTAACATTATAGGTGGCTTTGTCTGCTGTCACTAGCATCATAAACACAGGAATTTCAATATGCTGTTGTTCTGGCCATATTTCCAAAGCATTTCATTTGTTAATAAGTGCTTGAGATTGCCTGAGGTAGTTGAGGTTGAAAGCCCAACACTTCTCTAACTGTAATATTTCTCCTTAATATATTTCCTCTAAAAAATAATAATCAGTGACTCAATTTCAGATAAAATGCCAACCTATAGTATATCACTAGGAGAATGAGCCTAAAAAGAACTTTGGTCCCATGAAACCCCTTCTGCCCACTTCTTTGCCCCTTTTCCTTCTACACTTGTGAGTTTTGCTTAATTAACTACTACTTTGTTTTCAGTAAACTATAGTCTGCTGTTATTCCTGAACTGGTGAACCCATGGTTTGCACTTTCCCTAGTAAACTAGAATCATATCCTGATTTTGCAGGCCAAGTGCAAACCATAGTTGGTCAACCTAGAATTATTACCTGATTATGGTTTATCCCAAACCAGAAAACAAATATTTACTCTAAGAACGCGAAGGGACACTTATGCCTGTGGCATCTTTCTTTCAGATTGTTTCTTACATAGCAAAACCAGAGGTTAGCATGCATTTATCTGAACTGAGATAATATGCCCTAGAATTGGAATATTAAGTTTTTGGGATCTCTGCCACACTTTCCATCAGCAACAATTGTGCAATTTCAAAGTACCATGCTCAATTATCCTTTTTTTTTCTTTCTTTTCTTTTTTCCTATTTGCTTTTGTTTTCTCCCTCTCTCTCTCTTTCTCTTTCTTGACAATTTAGCTGCTGTAGAATGTTGTTGCAGACACATTTTGGCAGAAGGATGGTCATTTCCCAATAGCTGATTCATCTGCATACACTTTTAACTGTTATTCAGGCACAATTCAAATGTAGCTGTATACAACTTTGCTCTGACATATCTTGGGAGATTATCACACACCTTTTTTTGCCCGATCTGGGCACAGGCTGGGCACAGGCTTAAACAGGTAAAAACAGATCTTATAATACGCCTCCGTGCCCAACTCAGCCACATCGCAAACCCGATCCAGATTCCTGGCATACTTTTCAAAGAACAATACTTTACCATTCACCAGAAAAGTATGCCAGGAGTCTGGATCGGGTTCGCAATGCAGCTGAATTGGGCATGGAGGCATGCTATAAGATCTGTTTTCACCCGTTTAAGCCCGTACCGAGCCCATGTCTGGATCGGGCGAAGAGAGGCGTGTGATAATCTCCAAAGATATTGTCTAGAACACTCTTGGTGTCTTATGCACATGCAAATGCACCAGTGGGATCAGTGGAACATTTTTGTCCATTGTGGAATGTCTGAGTTCAGTTGAATTTTGTGGAACTGGACCTGCACATTGAATTGTGCCTTGGATTGTCCATTCAGTTGTGCAATGTTACCATTCAACATAAGGGTTGTATAGCCCACTCAATGTGTCACTCTGTATGTGGAGATTGCAACCTTAACATAGAATCTCAGCTGATGCATTGTGAAGCAAGAGAAGATGTGATAGCATACAAATTAAAAATGTGCACTAGAGGGCAAATTGTAATGTGCTCCATCAGAATTTCATCACATTTCTACTACTTGCAACCAGACAAGAAGTGTCTCAGCATTGGAAAACAAGAACAAACTTACTTTGAAGTGATCATTCAGTAGAATGTAGAGCTTAGTTGTTGTTGTGTGCCGTCAAGTCATTTTCAACTTATGGTAACCCCTCAGTGAACCTATCATAGGACGTTATCACACGGGGGAAATCTGCTGATTAATCCACACAAATCCCAAACAGAAACTGGATTTGTGCCTCACAATTTCACACGACGTCGCACAGAAACTGGACAGAAACTGGTGTTATCTGAGATCTTTTGAAATTCGGTAGTTTTGAGGAAATGCATTTGCGAAATTACAGTAATTTCGCATTTACCGTAATGTGAAAAGCAAATGTGCATTTGGGAGCATTTCCCTGCTTTTCCCATGGTTCCACGGCGAGCATTCCTCTATCTGCGCATGTGCAAGAAGATCATTTCTAGTACATTTACGGGCTTTTCTCACTTGTGTGTGAACGTTAAATGCGCTTACTGTAATTTCGCACTTAAGGTAATTACATGTGAAAGCCATTTGCGGAATCAAGGTTTATTTTCGGTTTATTTTCGGAATACCTCATTTCCACTTTATTATCGCTTTCTGGCCCATGTGTGATAACGTCCATAGGGTTTTCTTGGCAAATTTTGTTTAGCAGGGTTTTTTCATTGCCTTCCTCTGAGGTGGAGAAAGTGTGACTTATCCAAGGTCACCCATTGCATCCCCATGGCTGAATATTTCACCAAAAAATTAACCTCTTACATTAAATAGTTATTTGGTTGCCTTGATGCAGACTTGTTCTCTAACACATGGTTTATCTTGATTTTGTAAATTGATCAGAACAGCTGAGAATATACTCTCCATTCTTACATGTACTAATATGAAAGAACACATTGGCCATTGGCCTATGTAGACAATGCCCGCAATCAAGAAACCAAATATTCAACTGGATGCATAATTAAATGCACATGTCTATCCATCCACAATGGGTATCCATGTGCAAATGGCAATACATACAAAACTCTGCTTCCCCAGTTGTAAACTGAATGTGACTGTTTTGCATTGGACAAAAAAGCCCAAACACGTCCATAGGGGACTTACACATGCATAAGACCTCAGCCCCTGAATTCTTGCCATTATCTTGCCAAAAAGGATGGTAGATGAGGTAACACCCTTACGTCCAGACTCTAGCCACCTTTATGAACTCCTCATTAATAGGAATATAACTAAAACAAATGTGTGTGAAGAAAACTGAACATTTAGGAAAAGTAGTACTGTAATTTTATTTTAGCAATGCTGCTGTTGTAATTGTTTTCCAGCCTATGAAAACATATATCATAATACCTTTTGGAATGATTGTAAAACAGTTTTGTTTGGTTTGGTTTTCAAGGGGCCAGTTAAGTTGGTAGGAGGCGGCATTGTGACTTGACAAAGGTCAAGCTATTCCTAAGGACCATTTTGAAGATGAGGAAAGGTGGACAGAAATTTCACCTTTGATGTTTTACTCTGTTGCATTACACTTGATGATTTGTATGTGATCCAAGTAAACAAGCTGTGCATTATTCCATTAGCAAGCTTACATTTTCTCTAGTACATCTGAGATTTATTAGGGTTATTTATGTTAATGTACTAATAACCCATTTTACATATTTTACAATACCTGCCTTCATCTTCCTGAAATGATGAAATGTTTAGTTACCTTGGATCAATAAAACCCATGTGGTATTTAAACATCTTTTTAATGAAAATGCAATGTCATATTGTCTGCATCCCTAACCCAACTGTCTTGCAGACTGAAGCCCAGACTTTGGGGGGTTGCAGACTGCCAGAAATAGTGTGAATTCAGTCCACTTTTAGGGTTAGGGTTAGTGCTAGGGAATCATGGGAACTGTTATTTTTCTGAGACATTGAGCCTTCTCTGTCAAACAACTCTGATGCCACAATAAAATACAGTTCCCATGGTTCCCTAACTCTAACCCTAACCCTAAAAGTGGACTGAATTCACACTATTTCTGGCAGTCTGCAACCCCCCTTTGAGTAGGCAGATCCTACTTTTGATTTTTTATTTCAATGAACAGATATTGCATCCTGCTGCAATGTTGTAAGAAAGAAAGAAAAACCCCATCACACAATGGAATCCTTCCAAAGAACATATCTAGGTATTTTTGCCACTAAAGGATTGTGTTTTCTAGCAACTCCAAGAAATCCCCAGCCAGCATAGCTACTCCAGACTGCAAAGCTGGTTTGGAGCACTGTTAGCAAAAGTGATACAGGCTGATGATAATTTAGGTTACAACTTGCTAAATTTAAGCCACAAAAACATGATGTCTAAATTAGAAAGCAGAAAGCCTTGTGTATTGGAGAAATGTATGTGTCATTGAGAGCCAGAATGGGCAGAATGCCTGCTCAAGTGTAAACAAGATGGGGGGAAAAACAAAGATAAAAAACATCACCCAGACATGACCAAAAATTTTACATTATTTTAAGATTTGTTAGGTTTTAACAGATGTTAGTTTAATACGTTTTTATGGGGAGGGTGGGGGGTTGGGGCTTTTAGATTCCATTGATGTAATTTTTAATTGCTGTAAGCCGCCCCGATTGTTGTTAACAGAGAGGCGGGGTAAAAATAATTTTTATTATTATTATTTATTATAAAATAAACTAGACCAGGTGCTGGGATAGCTGATGCAATGAACTGGCTGATGCAATCAGGGTGGATGACAGCCAAGCATCTGCACTATGCACAGTTTGGTTAATATTAGACCCCAACAATCTAAATGGAGAAGAGAATTGTTGATACAAATGGGGCCCAGTAGAAATCTCTTATCTCATTGGATCAAATGGAATAGCTGACAGAACCGGCAGAGGCTAGGAAGAGAATAAGTGAAACAGAGAAGAGACTGAAATCAGATTGCTTTGGCAGTTTGAAACAGATGAAGAGAAAGTTATGATGTAGCTTCCAACCTGCTGTTCTGAGCTGATACAACTAAGCAACCTAGACATGCTGACATTGGTAAGAATCAATTAGGTGTCAGTGAGAATTTGCCTCAGACTCTGTGAAATGTCCGAGATGCATGCAATGTGGAACAAAGATGAAAGGTGCCCTGAGCTCAGTATGTGCAAAGGTGAGTGTGCACAAAGGTGAAAAGCTGACTCAGAGGAAGCTGATGAAATTTCAGCAGGAAGTTGTGTGGTAAAGGTTCAAAACTGCATAGTCACTGTGGGCATGTGACAGGAAAATGATGAAACACTGGCAAGAATCCTAGCCAGAGTTTGTGTATATAAGGAAGAATGTTCCAATGCAGTGTGGTTAGGTGGATGTCGAATGGTGGAGGAGCATTATATCCGATGGTGTAAATATTGCTGTATTGTTCTTGTAAATATTTGCTGCAATTAATATTGTTAAAAAAAACTCTTCGCAAGAACCGCAGCAGTTGTGAGTAAAAATCGTGTTCAGCAGAAGGAGTTTTTTTCCTCTTCAACTATTTCCGGACTCTCCAATGGTGTTTGCTTCCTGGCTGACTGTTTTCTGCATATGGACTCAGTTTTCCCTTTGCTAACATTAGGCTATGCTAAAATAGATATAAGTTTGTTTATAGCTATGTAACAGAGGTTTACAGAGCAAGGATATGAACCCCTTGGATGCCTGTTTAGAGATGTGTAGTACCTCAACAGATGAGATTGTATTCCTTGATGGATAGATGTTTATGGATATGATACAAAGGACAGAAATCTGTACAAGTTAAAGCTTTTATGAAATGTCTGTATAATGCCTTAACAGACACGATGGAAAGTGTGAAAGAACCTGATGATGCTGTAAGATACATGTTATTCTATATGTCATATTATGGAATGGAATGGAATGCAAGCAATGTGCCCAAATATTGATATGTTTGTGTTTCTCCATAAGGGGATTGTATATGTTTGTATCTACATGACTGTATATAATAAATAGCCTAAACCCTGCCTAAACAAGTTGGACACCTAGGTGGCCAGAAGTTGATAACGGCACCCAGACATAATGGTAAGGACCTTCTATCCCTCAGTCTAAAAAGATAGGTGTGGGGAGCCATACCTGTTTCAATTTTAAAACATTTTAAAAACTGACCTTAGCTGAAAACCATGTCTGATCAACTTCATCAAAAACCTTCTTGGCTTATACCGTATTTTTCGCCATATAAGGCGCTCTGGCATATAAGACGCACCCAATTTTAAAGGAAGAAAATCCAGGAAAAAAGGATTCCTCCCTTTAGCCGGAGGCCGGTTGTTCAATGGGCTGGTGCTGGGATCGGAGAACTTCTCCAATCCCAGCACCAGCCCATTGAACTGAGGTCGCGGGGGGAAGGAGGGCTCCTTCCCCCCGCGACCTCAGTCTTTCAATGGGCTGGCGCTGGGATCGCTTCGATCCCAGCGCCAGCCCATTGAAAGACTGAGGCCGCGGGGAGAAGGAGCCCTCCTTCTCCCCGCGGCCTCAGTCTTTCAATGGGCTGGCGCTGGGATCGCTTCGATCCCAGCGCCAGTCGATTCAAAGACTGAGGCCACGGGGGGAAGGAGTTCTCCTTCTCCCCGCGGCCTCAGTCTTTCAATGGGCTGGCGCTGGGATCGCTTCGATCCCAGCACCAGCCCATTGAAAGACTGAGGTCGCGGGGGGAAGGAGCCCTCCTTCTCCCCGCGGCCTCGGCCCTTCGCCCTATAAGGCGCACTGATTTCCCCACGCACGTTTTGGGGAAGAAAAAGTGCATGTTATAGGGCGAAAAATACGGTAATTTGTAATTTTTATCTTCTACTGTTCACAGGATTTGATTTGCATCATGGATCAAATCAATATGTCCACTGCATCTTACTGGGGAGGAGGGGAAATAAGCTCCAGACACTGTATGATTTCAGTCTTTTCAATCCCCCTCTTTTTTTTTCTTTTTTTTAAAGGAGGAGGTACAGCAAAAAAATCTGTCACCTCTGACACACTGCTCCATCTGGAAGATGTCTCGGTTTTCTTCTTACACATTTCGTGCTTATACTACCCTTGTCGCATGGTTGCAGCCAAGAATGCAAACCATATGGGCTCCTAAATTCATTGGGATGCTGTCTCTCAACACCATTTAGATGATTTTAACCGTACTTAACAAAGGATCCATCCCCCCCCCCCCCTGCATGGATGAGATCACTCTAACCAGCTGGGAAGCCAATTCATGCTAAGCCCCATGTAGTCTGTGATTTTGACAGTCCCTTGAGGTATGATCAGCACATCATCCTCAATACACCCAGATCTCTTTTATGTTATCACATTGGCCCTTTCTTCCCACTGCAAAGGCAGAGACATTTCAGTTTTCCCCACATGTGCAGCCTGTCCATTTATTTCTCCAAACAAAATCCCTCACATTTCATGCACGTGACTGACCATCACATGTGCATCTCTTAACCTAGTGCGATGTCCACTCAATTAATCCAAGATTGTTTCCACTGATCAGCATTGTCTTCCCTAAGCCATTATAAAAAAAAGAAAAAAGAAAAAAGAGGAAAGGAGTGTTTCTCTTTCTTTTCATTGCAGAATATGTAGATCCAGAAGGGCAGACCAAAGGATGTAAATTATACCGGTGCTCTAGACACTGCAATATTTCTGCAGTGTTTGAATACAGGCAATGATGAAACAACTTGGCATTTATCATGCAAACCAAATTTTGTTTTTGTGAAGTCAGCCATTAGGCAAAATGGCAATTCAACCCCCAGATGATTTTCATCATCATAGTCACTGAGCAAGGCTTTAGATTTCTTGGATTACAACCCCCCTCCCCCCATACAATTCCTTCTGCTTGGCCAAGGCTAGGTGGCTCTGGTGAGAGTTATAAACCAAAATGTCTGGAGGAGCAAAGTTGTTCTTCCCCTGCAGTAGATGTTGCTTGCTTAAAACTGGAGTGGGTGCCAAATTTTGGAACTTATGTTGTGCAATCAAAAAGTCTGTGAAACAGATGGATCACATCTGCATTTGTTGAAACAAAGGGATCGTGGTGGCCTTTAGTCCACATCTGCTCCTTTGTATGCTCTTTTTTGTCCCTGACAGACCAGCATTAATTTCAACAATTTAATGATGACTGTATTAATTCAGAATTTCCCTTTACGAGTTTAATTTTTCCACAGCCAAATTGTAGAATAATCTTATACATGAGAAGTACAGATGAAGAAATGCATATATGAGAGAAGACAAGTAATATTTGTAATTACTTGTTCTTACCAACAAAAACAAATAGTGTACACGTTTTCCACCACTACAAGAGACTTCCAAAAAAATTGTCCAGTTTTCAAAGGTTGCAACCTACTATGTATGGAACAAATTCATACTTGGGGCAGAATTTTCTACATAGAAAACTTATTTTGAACACAAAAATAATAGATGTTCTGCACAGGGAGCAAACCCCTCTTTTTGCACAAAGTCAAGTTTTCTGTGCAGGAAATTCCTCTTTTTCTCTTAAAAAAATCTGTATAGGTAACCATGAGCAATTATACACAAATATTCCAACAGCAAAAAATATTGTCACCTCGTGTTTTAATTTGCCAGGTTTCCCTGGAGGTTGGGAAACTCCTTTCTCTTTTTTTTTTTTTAATTTTTAAATAAATTTTATTAAAATTAAAACATAAAACATGGCAAACAAACAAAAAAGACATAAATACAGTCATTAATATTACAAGTAGAACAATACCTCACCACATGAAACAACACTTACTACACCACACACATATAAAATGACTTCCTTACTGGAGAAAATCTGTTTGTTAACGCATTTCAATTAATACTTCCATTATTACAACGAATATAGTATAATGTCTCACGTCTATTCTAGCATCCCTAATTTCGCCTACTACATTTGTGAATTTTTATGCTTTTACTCTATATTTGAACCTTAATTACACAACTAACCCCATTAATACCCCAATTTAATCCTTCTCGACTAAAAAGAAAAAATCTTTCTTAGCTTGCCAATATCGAACCAATGGTTCCCATTCCTTTTTAACCATCGTCATATCATGGGAAACTCCTTTCTCATCAAATAATTGAACATTTCTGAATATTCAAATTTTTGAATATCTGTAATGCTCACATATTTTCACATATTTTCTTCTCTAGGAGACTCAGATATATCAGGCTTTGAATAAGGGAATATACAATATTTTTAAAATATATCGGTCAAGCGGCATGTTCGCTTTCACATAAAATAATGCATTCTTATTGTTATCATTATTATATAGAAATTTCAGTAAAATCCAGGGCTTGCCGTACAATCAGGCAGAGGAACAGATACTGAGAGGCAAATGCAGTAGCTGCTGAATTATTCCTCCTGAGCTTCACAAATGGTTTCCTCTTTTGCAGGGCAGAATAGTGCTTGCCACAAAATCTATCCTGAGCCACCTAAACCAGCCAAGTGTCCCAGATCTGAGGGAGGATGCATATTGCCAACCACTAACAGTCAGCTTCTGCAAGTGGATGAGTGCTGAGGAGGAGTGCCATTTTCTTTTGCCCTGGGCAGGAAAATATCTTGGGTTTGCCTCTGTGCAACCCTATATAGAGCCAGCATGACATAGGGGTTTAAGTACTGCATTTCTGGAGACCAAGGTTTGATTTCCAACTCAGCCATGAAGCCCACTTGGTAACCTTGGGCAAGTCACATGCTCTCAGCCTCAGGGAAAGGTAATGGCAAACCTCGTCAGAATAAATCTTGCCAAGTAAATCTCATGATAAGTTTGCCTTAGGGTTGCCATAAGTCAGAAATGACTTGAAGGCACACAGTAACAACAACAACCCTACACTTAACTACTTATAAGTAAGCCATTGTTGAATCAGCAGGACTTATTGCCAGGTAATCAGCCTTAACTATTAGGGTATTTGAACCTTATTCTATAGATGTTGATCTTCTCCTTTTAGGACAAGTTTTACCTTGGTGAAAACAAGGGAATTGCTGGACACAATTTCTGGCTTATTTTGGCTGTTGGAGCTATTTTCCTGAATAAGCATAGAGACTGTGAGCCTTGGGCTCCTGGATTCTGATACTGACCTGATGTGACATTGAAGAAGGTCACTTATGAGCTTCAGTTTTAGTCATATGTGAACTGTTGTGATGTCCAAAAAATGTCATGAAGATTAATGAACGTTTTTCAAGGCAATTTTTGACATCTTTGAACTAAAGTTCAGGGTACTTCATGATAGTTCAGATTCCCCTTGGCCTCCTAGCCATTTTCTCAAGATTATTACCAATGCAAGATTGTAATTGGGAAACCCAGAATCTGCTTGTTTAGTAATTCATTTATTGTTTGCTACCCAACTATTTTGCATGTCCATTGTCAAAAACAAAAGCCCCCCTTCAATTAATGCTTGGTCAATTAAGCACTGGGAAATTTATGCTCATACCAATTTGTATTGGAGTTTGACTTCATTTATCAATGATTCAATCACAAATTGAATAACTATTGGATAGCTATGAATACAGTCTGATTCAGGGCCCAGGCACAAATGATTTTGGTAACATGGACTCCTGTTAATGCATATACCACAATCTCATCCCACAGGAACCATCTTATGATTTGTGAAACAAACATTTCTACTTTAGTTATGAAATTACTGTTTATACTAAACTATAAGTCAACCTCATGTATCCACGAGGGGAGATTTTGAGACTAAAATTATGGATTTTTATATGACCCATGAAGAAGTTGAGGTTAAAACCTAGGGGCATGTAACAAAGGATGTAAAGAATGAAGCAAAGGAAAACAATGCCAAAGAATGTACAAGATTCTAGCAAGCATAAGTGTTTGTGCTTACTCTAAAGGCTGGATGGATGAAGCAGGAACTATGCTAAATGGTGGCTGTGCAATGTGTGGGGGACATACTCAAATGTCTTCTACAAATTTTTCAGAGTCCAATTCCTCCCAGTGCCCCTTTGAGGGGAAGCACCCAAGAGCTGCCACTGCAACCATTTTCCCACCTAGATATTCAAAAAGGCCAGAAGCAGAACTGTAGCAGAGAGGGTAGGGGCGTGTGTGTCAATGTTTCTTTCAGGTTCTCCTGGGATGGACTAAGCTCTCTCTTGCCTTTCACCACACTACTCAGAAAAGAGGATGGTTCCTTTTTTGATAATAGTTAAAGTTCAGTACTTACATTGAGCCATAGATAAACTGACCCAAGTTTTGTGGGTTGATTTTTTTACTATTATAATATCAAAACAGATCACTCGTTAAAAGAATCAAATAAAGTATTTAAAAAGTTAAAAGCACTTAAAAACACTTGAAATATCTTCAAGTAAAGTATCTTCAAGTATGATGTGTAATTTATTCTCAGTTGCCTCTTCATGGTAGTGGGATTGCCTACTTGATTTTTAAGCCAAAGTAAAGTATACATCTTCCTTTCCCTATGCAATGCTTGCCTATAAATTTTACTTTGGCTACATCTGCACTACAGAAATAATCCAGGTTGACACTACTTTAACTGCCATGGCTCAATGCTATGGAATTCTGGCTTTTGTAGTTTTGTAAGTCATTTAGCTTTCTCTGACAGAGACTTCTGGTGCCACAACAAACTACTGTCCCCAAAATTTCATATGATTGGGCCATGGTAGTTAAAGTGGTGTCAACCTGGATTATTTCTGCAGTGCAGATGCAGCCTTAGAATTAAATGTTCATTACTTTCATTTTTGAGCTTCCAACCAAGGTATTATGATACATTCTTAATATCTGACCCAAATCTTTAATAACAGCTTGCTAAATGTTGTAGCAAGTTGTTATTTAAACATTGGATTAAATATTAAGAATGTATCATAATACCTTGGTTGGAAGCTCAAAAATGAAAGTAATAAACATTTAATTCTAAGATTGCATCTGCACTACAGAAATACCTTGGTTGGAAGCTCCAATTAAAGTAATAGAAATTTAATTCAGACCTAAATACCCTAAGGGAACCAGAGCCATCTGATCCTGGAAGCTAAGCAGGGTCAGCCCTGGTTAGTACTTGAATGGGAAACTGCCAATAAATACCAGGTGCTGTAGGCTATATTTCAGAGGATGGAACTGCCAAACCCACAATTCATGGGGTCAACATATGATGATAGGCAACTTGAAGACGCAAACACACACAAACGCATTGTTGGGAAGGCTACTCTGAAGTTGTACATAATACATGTATATAACAGTGATATATACGTGTCTATGAAATGCATACATTGATCAGGGATAGTTGTGGTAGCTAAGGACTTTATCACATGAGGCTTAAGAGTTGATTTTTAACAGGATAAAAGTGTCTTTGGCTGGTACTTATCACATGACATCGTGTCTGTCCTGCTGCAGGCTTGCATTCCATCCATTACTGTAGTTCACATTTTCATTGAGGGGCAAAACCTATCAATAGACTCCCACTCCCATTGCTGTTCTATTACTGCCTTCATGTGATAGGTCCCTTCTGCTGCAGTTGCACTTCTCAAGCAGTCACATGGTGTGAGTGATTCTGCTCCTTTCCCCCTCTCCCTCGCAGTGATCCCAGCTTCCTGAAGCCGACTCCTGTGTCCATAATTGTGTGATCTGTTTTCTGCACTGTCAAATACCACCTTCTAGTAGGAAGGGTGTGAACAACCAATCATGGCTGCTGTGCAAATGCACACTCAGCAGCTGGCTTCTGGAGGTGGTTGGTGACCACAATCACTTGCATGGGGCTGCTGTGTGAATGTGCACACAGCAGCTTTGAACTTTGGGACAAGGGAAGAAGAGCAGTGTGCTGCCAACTGCCTCCTGAAACCAGCTGCCAAGTGCACATTTACACAGCAGCTGGCATTGGGAGACAATTAGCACCTTTGATTGCTTGTTCTCATCCTTCCTCCCAGAAGTTGGCATTTGGCAGTGTGGAAACAGATCACACAACCATGAATTGTTGAAGTGGTATCATGGCGAGAAGTGTGATAAGAAATTATGCCAAACCAGTATATTTCCATTCTTAAATGAGCAGGATTGTGGCAGGCCCTGCAGACTGGTGTGATAAACTCCTTAGTTTGTGGTAACCTCTTTATAAAAATAATAGAGATGGGGAAGAATGCTGTTCTGTTCTCACTGTTATGCAGATTTTGTTATTGTTGCTAACTGCCTTCCAGTTGATCTCAACTCATGGCAACTCTATGGATGAGACATCTCCAAGACCCTCTGTCCTCCACTGCTTTGCTTAATTCCTGCAACCCCTTAATACCCGTGGCCTCCTTAATAGAGTCCATCCATCTGGCTTGTGGCCTTCCTCTCTTCCTACTTTCCTCCATCTTTCCCCAAAATAATGACCACCAAGGACCTTCACAAGTTCAACCTAGACAATGAAGAAATAGAAATAGTAAAAGAATTCCCATACCTGGGATCAAACATTATAGAAATGGGGATTGCAGTCAGGAAATCGGAAGAAGATTAAGAATGGTGGCTATGAAAGAACTAGAACAGATTCTAAAATGCAAAGATACACAACTCAGCATGAAAGTTAGAATCATACAAGCCATCATATTCCCTAATACCATGTATGGATGTGAGAGCTAGACAATTAAGAAAGATGATAGGAAGAAAATCAATGCATTTGAGAAAATGTGGTGCTGGAGAAGAGTGCTGAGGATCCCATGGACAGCAAAAGGGATAAACAAGTAGGTCCAAGAGCAGATCAAGCCAGAAACCTCATAAAGCGAAAATGACCAAACTGAAGCTGTCATACTTCAGACACATCATGACAAGGGAGGACTAATGGAAAAGACAATAATGCTGGAAAAGATTTAGCAGATTGAAAATTCCCTGATCAATAGATGAACTGGAATGCAGTTCTCTTTCAGTATTTGCTTTTCTTCAGGGGCCCATTCACATTTCACAATCATAGCACTGTGATTCCACTTTAACTGTCATGGGAATATCTTATGGCATCCTGGGATGTGAAATTTAGGAGAGGGTCATTTTGAATTCTCAATCAGAGAGCTCCTCTATTGTTTCGGACAAAACTGCCAATCCCAGAATTCCATAGGTTGCAGCCATGGTAGTCAAATTGGAGTAATAGCACTATAATTGTGCAGTACGAAAGGGCCCTTGGAGAAATGCAAATAGTAGAAGAGAATTGCATTCCAGTTCATCTATTGACTTAGGAAGTTATAAATCTGGTACAGATGAATGGCCCCAGATTTTATGATGCAGTTCTCCAGGAGACACATGCACACACATGCACACGCACTGGAGAAATGCAAACAAAAATGTGCATATTAGTGAAAAGATTGTACAAAAAGCACTCTGTCAGTGGAAGTAGCTTGCAAAACATGTACATATTTTGGGGAAAATAAATAGAAAACATGTACCTTGGGAACAAACATGTACAAAAATGCAGAATTTTCCATGTAGAGGTTTTTTTTATCTCTTTTTTTTGGAGTGGAGCAAACTAATGGGTAGAAAAATTAGATACGGAGATAAAGTGAAAATTACATCTTTGCTTTTCCCTGAGGAAAGTCTGTATGAACAAGCTAAGTGTATGGCATTGAGAGAAGAAAAGTTATTTTGTGGCATGTTGATGGAATATGAGCTACACAGTGAGCATGTCAGGGGGTGATGAATGATGTTCCACAACAAAAGCCAGAGCCAGATGTGTGAGGCCATATAGAACATGTGGCCATATGTCCCATATGATCTGTCTCTTCGTGGGAATAACTGGAGAGACTCTCATTTATGTTTACACACTTCATACTACCTCCTCAGTTCTTCCTTTCTCTCTCTCTTTCTCTCTCTCTCTCTCTCTATATATATCATATCTCCTCCTTGTTCCCCTGCCAAAAGTAATGACAACTTCACTGAAATTAATAATCAGATCAATATGAAACATGAAGCACAGATGAGGATAAAATTACAGAAGTCTTTGTGAAAGTCATGTGCGAAAACAGCAAACTTTGTTTATGGTAGAAATGTTCAACTGCTGTCAATTTGAAACATTCCAAAGGCGCTCATAAATTTTAGGCAGCATCCAGCTAAAAGTCAGTGGGTAGAGTCTTATATTAATTTAAAGTCAATAATGAAACTCCAGTTGCTTTTAATGCAGGGGGAAATATGTCCCCTCTGGGAACACAGAAGTAAGAGTGGAGGTGTTCACTACAATAAATTATACTAGCTGCTGTAGTTTAGAGCCAAAGACGATACAGAGCTTTTACTAAGCACTGGTATCATGTTTTTTTCTTATATTAAAGTGTGGGGTTGTGGCTAAAGAGTGTTGGACTAAGACTGGGGAGAGATGGGATTCAAATTTGCACTTAGTGATGAAACTCATTTGGTGGTCTTAGGCCAGTTACAATTTACTACCTTCCTAACCTAACCTACCTCACAAAATTATTGTGGGGAGAAAACTCAGCAAGTTTGAAGACAGAGACTACAAATATTAACAAACAGACAAAGACTAACATCCCAACATCAAGACTCATTTTGATTTTGGATTCTCCTTCCTCTCCTCCTCCTCTTCTACCCTATCTCACCTTTTCCTCAGTTTAGTATTCAAGGCAGCTTTGTTGTTGTGCGCCTTCATCATTTTCAAATTATGGTGATCCTAAAGCAATCCTATCACAGGGTTTTCTGAGGCTGAGAGTGTGTGACTCACCCAAGGTCACACAATGGGTTTCCATTACTAACTGGGGAATCAAACCCTGGTCTCCAGAGTCCCACACTCAAACCACTACTTACAATGGATAAAACAAACATACTTTAAAATCTTAGCATATAAAAGTTATAAAGTAATTAAACCACCATAAAATTAAAATCAGTTAAAAACATAAACAATTAAACAAAAGTAACAACCAATCAAAGTCTTTTTCAGTTGTTGTTGTTGTTGTATGACTTCAAGTCATTTCCCATTTATGGTGACCCTAAGGTGAACTTATCACAAGATTTTCTTGTTCAGAGAGGTTTTTGCTTTTGTTTCCTCTGAAGCTGAGAGAGTATGACTTGCCCAAGATCACTCAGTGGGTCTCCATGGCTGAGTGAGAACTCCAACCTTGGTCTCCAGAGTCATAGTCCAATGCTCAGACCACTATGCCATGCTGGCTCTCCCTGTTTAATCTTAATTTTATTTGTACACTTCGGACAGTACACTTTGAACCTCAATGAGTTGGTCTGTTTTTTAAAGTCATTGTTTAAAACATCTTTTCAAACACTATAAAAAATAAAATGAAATGCAAGCATAAACTAAGGCCATAATCCCATACGCAGTTATCTGGCAGAATGTCTCACTGAGAGTGTGATAAGGCGTACTTTTGAGTAGGTTGTTATGGAACTGCACTGGATATTTGAGGGTGCAATCATTTCAATGAGACCAAAAGTTTTATCGCACAGCACTTTCAGGAATGGGAACTGAACAGAACGGAAAGGCACAGAATGGTGTGAGAACGCAAGTTACCGCACAGGAGAACACCGCCGCTGCCGCCAGAAGTTCCCAAGTCATTCCACAGCCCTTCCTGGCAGCCGATTTTGAAGAACGATTCAAAATCTTTCTTCAAAATGGCTGCCAGGAATGGCTGGGGAACGGCTTGGAAACTCCTAAAGCAGCTTATTTATATACCGCTTCATATCACGCTATGGGATGTCTAAGCGGTTTACAACTGTGAGCTGATTGCCCCCCAACAAGCTGGGTACTCATTTTAGCGACCTCGGAAGGATGCAGGCCTGATCCCTGAGTCGAGCCTCAGCCCTGGCTGGTATTGAACTCGCAACCTTGTGGTTTATGAGTGTGTGGCTGCAGTACAGGCATTTAACTCCTGGCGGCATCAGCAGCGTTCTCCTTTGCAGTAACTTGCATTCTCGCACCATTCTATGCCATTCTGTTCTGTTCACTTCCCATTCCTGAAAGAGCCGTTTGATAAACTCACAACTCCCAGATAAATTACTAAACTGCACCCTTAAAAGACCATGAAAGGCATTAGCCTACCAACTCATACCAGTCAAGGTGAAAGGTGACTGGCCAGTTTCACTTGGCTTTTCAGACTTGTATATCCTTGACTGCCCAAGTGTTTCCCTCCCTGTCACCTTGCCAATTGACACCAATCAAAGTGAAAAATTAGTGGAATGGGCGTTGGACTATGACTCTGGAGTTCAGCTTTGGTACCCTGCTCGAGCTTAAAAACCCACTGGCTGACCTTGGGTAGGTCACACACTCTCAGCCTCAGAGGATGGCAATAGCAAAACCCCTCTGAAGAAACATGCCAAGAGAATGCTATAATAGGTTCACCTTTGGATTGCCGTGAGTCAAAAATGACTTGGAGACACAACAACAACAACAACAACAGAACAGTCCGGAGTTGTTGTTATTATTATTATTATTATTATTATTATTATTATTTATATACCGCCCAATGGTTGCCCAATCCTGGCGGTTTACAGCATAAAACAGTTACAATAAACAGCATATCCCTCCCCCCAAAAAAACAGTATTAAACAATAACATAGTTAAAATCCTAATGACAATATAACGAAAAATCATAACAATTACAAGAATAAAAACCGAACCACATCATCCCATTGTTACACTATGGGGGAACCAAGGTTCAAAAGGTGTTGCTGAAAGAGAACAGCCTGGGGCCGGGCTATTTAGTCTGGAAAGGCCTGCTGGAAGAGATCCACCTTGACAGCCTTTTTGAAACTGTCCAGAGATGTTAGTTGACTGATCTCGGAGTAAGTAGCTAATGGAGCCAGATGAGGCCAGATGGGGAAACAAAGTGTCTTTGGTTCAAGAAGCTCTAAAGCTGACTATTCCTTGTCCTGTCCACAGATTGCCATATTTCCGGGCATTCTACTTGCTACCACTTGCCCAGATGTGGTGGAGGCCTTTGTTGTGGCACTTGCATAGCTCCTATCCATCAATGAAGCCCAATGGACAAGACATCAGTCGACTATCATAATTCCTTCCAATCATTAATATTTGTGTGGGTTATGATTATGCTCTAACTGATACACTGTAGCAGAAAATGAGCTAGGACTGGCTAGGCAAGCAAGAAGCAACAAAAAGGGGGTTTTCAAATATGTTTGAAGCAAGAGAATGATGAAGGCATTGGTGGGACTGCTACTCAGCAAGGATGGTAAATTGCTAACAGATCACAATGAAAAGGCAGAACTGTTCAATACTTATTTTGCTTCAGTTTTTCCCTGAAAAAAAGAGGACTTGTGCTTCCATGTAGAAGCAGAGACCTTGGCAAGGAATCTGGGTTGAAAATCAAGTTTGATAGAAGTTGGATAGGAATCACCGAGTTAACCTAAATAAATTCAGATCTGCAGGGCCAGATGAACTTCATCCCAAAGTATTGACTTGTTGACATACAGAAACACTTGCCATCATTTTTGAGAAATCTTGGAGAACGGGTGAAGTGCCAGAGGACTGGAGACAAGCCAAGATTGTTCCTCTCTTTAATAATAAAAAAGTCAAAAAAGAAGATCCAGGAAACCACAGGACAGTCAGCCTTACCTCAATATCAGAAAGAAGAAGAAGAAAATATTAGGATGGCTTACACAGGAGCCTGTCTGCAAGTATCTTGATGATAATGTAGTCAAGAACAAATCCTGCAAACTATGGGCCTGAACAGACTGCCAGAAATAATCCAGCTTGAGACCACTTTAACTGTCCTGGCTCAGTGCTAGGGAATCATGGGAACTATAGTTTATTGTGGCACCAGATCTCTCTGACAGAGAAGGCTCAATGTCTCAGAAAAAACTACAATTCTCATGATTCCCTAGCATTGAGCCAGGACAGTTAAAGTGGTCTCAAGCTGGATTATTTCTGGCAGTCTGTTCAGTCCCTATATTCTTTTTTTGATCAAGTCCCTAGTTTAGTAGATGGTGGGAATGCTATGGTTATTATTTGTCTCAATTTCAGTAAAGCATTTACAATGGGCCCTTAGTATTCACTGGGTTTTGGTTCCAGGACCCCCAGTGGATAGCAAAATCCATGGATGCTCAAATCCTATTAAATGCAATGGCTTAGTAAAATGGTGTACCTTGTATAAAATGGCAAAATCAAGATTTGCTTCTTAGAGTTTATATTTTTAGAAAGTATTTTCAAGCTGTGGATGCTTGAATCTGTTGATAAAAAGTGAGTGAATAAGGAGGGCTGACTCTAATAAGGTCTCCCTTGATATTTTGATTAGCAAACTGACTAAATATAGAATAGATGGGAACACTGCTAGATGGGTCCATAATTGGTTGGAAAACTGTGCTCAAAGAAGTGTTGTCAGTGGCTCTCCTTCAAATGGGAAGGAAATCTCAAGTGGACTGCTGTGGGGTTCTGTCCTGGGGTTGACGTTCTTCAATATTTTTTATTATTCATGTAAATAATGGGGTGGAGGGTATCCTTATAGAATTTGTAGATGATACAAGATTGCAAGGGGTAGCTAACATACTGAAAGACAGAAATATAATTCAAAAGGACCTGGGCCGAAAACTAGGCTGAAGTTAATAAAATGAAATTCAACATAGACAAATGTAAAATTCTACATTTATGCCACAAAAACCAAACACACAGGTATAGAATGAGAGAGACATGGTTCTGCAGTACTATATATGAAAAGGACCTTTGGATTATCCTTGACCATACGTTGAACATGAGACAGATGTTCGATGCAGCAGCAGAAAAGCAAATGGTATCTTAGCCTGCATTAATAAAAGCATACTGTATAAACTCATGTATAAGTCTAGAAATTTTAGTAAAAAGAAATACCCCCAAAAAATCAAGTCCATGGTTACAGGCATCCTTCCAGATTTGCGGAGGATACATTTCAGGGGGCCCTTGGATACCAAATTTCCCCTCTTCCCTCCCTTTCCTTCCTCCCATCCATCCTTCTCTCCCTCCCTTACCAGCATCTTTCCCCAGCAATTGGTGTTGGGGCCACTGGGGCCTGTAATTAGCCCTGGCCACCATCAGGACTAATTTTCCCAGCTGTGCTTGGAGTCCGGCATACGCACACCCTGCCTTCCTCTGCCAATGGGTATGCGATACATCAATTGGTTGTGGCAGTGGGTGTGGGGTATGGGCCCCAAGCATTGTTGGGAAACTGAGTCCCAATGGTGGCTGGGCTGATTACAGGCCGTGACGGCCCCAGCACCAATTACGTTCGATTACGATGCCAGTAAGTGAGGGAGGGAGGGAAGGATGGAATGAAAGGAAGGGAGGGAGGGAGCCAAGGGCTTGCCATTTGCGAATGATTGAAACCATGAATGGGACGTCTGCAGATACGGACACCTGTACTGTACTTTAACTCTTTTTTTTTTTAAAGGAACCATCCTCTGATGATAGCCAAGAGTGTAATTTGTCCTGGAAGCATTGACACCCCCTCTCCATTCTCTCATCCATCTAGCCTTTAGTGTGACCACAAACAGTTATGCCTGCTGGAATTTTCTAAGTTCTTTGCCATCATTTTCCTTTGCTTCATTCTTTAGATCATTTCTTACATTCTCCTACATTTTATCCTCAACTTATCCATGGGTCATATCAAAATCCATAATTTTGGCCCTAAAACCTGACCTAAACTTATACATGAGGTCAATTTATAGTTGAGTATATATGATAGTTTCCAAATTGAAGGAAACTATAGGCCCTCTATATTCTATACTAGTTAGGCCTCATCTGGACTACTCTGTTCAGTTCTGGGCACTTCATTTAAAAAAGAATATAGACAGGCTGGAGCAGGTTCAAAGAATAGCAATGATTATGATAAGTGGTCTGGCAAATAAAACATGAAGAAAAAGGTTGAAGGAGCTGAGCATGTTCAGCTTGGTGAAGAGAGGACTGAGGGGGAGACATGATCACATCCTTTAATCCTTTAAATACCTCAAGGGCTGTCACAGAGCTGTGGCGATCTAGTGGTTTTAAGTTAGTGGAGAGTAATTTCAGTTGAACATTAGAAGGAGCTTCCTGACAGTAAGAGCAATTTGGTGATGGAACCAATGCATCAAGAGATGGTGGAGTCTCCTTCTCTGGATGTCTTCAAAAAGATGCTGGACAGCTACCTGCTGGGGGTGGTCTTGCTAGAGCTTCTGCTGGGGATTGAACCTGATGGCTCTTCCAACTCTGTGATTCTATGAGTCTGTGATTCTAAGATTATGAAGCCCATATCCTCAGATGCATGAAGTGCTAGAAATATAGTTCAGACTATCTCTCTTTTTTTTAGTCCCATCCACCATGTATTCCCCCCTGTCATCACATATATAATTTAACCTAATTTAGCAGGAAAGAAACCCAGAATCCTTATTAAGTTTCAACTTAATAGAACCAAATTTGGTGATAAATTCTAGTTCAGCAATTTCCTGCTAGAGCCTCCCTTTGAAGTCTTGTTGTTGTTGCTACTGAGATGACTTTGAAGTCAGCATCAGAGTATCTTGGGAGAACAAAATGTTCTCTCATTTGTTTCTGAATGATGAAAGTTTTTCATTTAATTCTTTTTCCATGCACTGTTTTTCATTTAACTCTTTTTTAAAATAGAAATCTTGCCTAGAAACTGAACTCTTTGTCCTACATAATGTACAAGGGCATCATTATCAGCGGTGGCATATTATGTCCTATTGCAGGATGAGGAGAATAAATCCCTGACAGCATAACTGCTATCCTTAGATCCTATAGCAGTTGTTGCCTCAATAAATACAGGAGGAAAAGAGTAGACATCTGGGTTTGTATTTGTTTTAAAGCTGTTGTTGCTCCTGAGCTGTCATTTCTGATCAGAAAGGCTGCCTCCCAGTAAGGACAGGCCTACCGTCTAAGGCTACTTTATTTCTTTCCAGATGTTTTCAACCTCTCCTAATAGCCTTGCTGGTTAGAGATGGTAGGACTATAGTTCACAACACATGGAACAAAACAGGTTGGGGAAGGAAGACCTGATACATGCAAGAGAAAATTATCATATTACAGAATGTCCCAAAATAATTGGTGAAACTATAGTGAAGCAGTTTTAGGTGTATGTGACTATAAGTAGGCCTCATTGTCACTTATTGGCCCTATCCTATAGCAAGGAAATCAAGGGTAGCAGCAGTTTACATGTTTCTGCAATAAAGTTTTATTATTGCCCAGTGTGAATTACTATATAGGTCAGTAGCTACACAGGAGGAGGAAGAGAAACATATGATATTTAAAATATAGAAAATGATGGAAAAACACTGGTCTCCAGGGCACCCTGCTAGTGACCATAAAATTAGTGTTTCAATAACAAAATTTCACAGTCAGAATGCAATGTGAAATTGATTAACAAAGGTTTCCCAGCAAATTTTGCCCCATCCAAATATTCAAACTGTTTGTGCAGCAAGGGAAACTGAGAAAGTGGGATGAAAGAAGAGACCACATAACACCTATTCTAAGATTGCTTCACTGGCTGCCTATCAGTTTCTGGGCTCAGTACAAGGTGTTGGTTATTACCCGCTCACCCCGTGCACTCAGGTCCTCTCGGAAAAATTTATTGCAACCTATAAAAACTAGATTATTTGCAACTGCCCAGAGGATCTTTTCGGCTATTGCTCTCAGACTTTGGAACAGCCTGCCAGATGAGATCCATCACTTGACCACCTTAAACAGGTAAGACAGATCTCTTTTGGCAGGCGTTTCATGAATAGATAACCGGCCACCGAAAATAGTTATGCCTGTCCCTGATTTCCGTTGTAGCTATTTTAAATTATTTGTTATTTGTAATTTTAAGTATGTTTTTATATTATGTCTGTTTAATTGTATTTGGGGGGGCAATTGGGGGATGGGATTGCTTGTTTTATCTTGTAAGTCGTCTCATTTGTATTTTACAGAAAGCGGAATATAAATAATAATAATAATTATTATTATTATTATTATTATTATTATTAAAATCCTAGTGCTACCACTCACACATTGTTGGAAGCTGAAAAGTTACTTTTGGGATTAAGGCCAAACTCTGTCAATCACTGTCATTGTCCTCCATGAGTTAAATGTAGATGTTTGTAGTGGAGAGGATTTTCTACTTGTGTAGCCCTCTCCTTCATGTTGAGATCCCTGGTTTTTCAGGGTTCTAATTTGTTTGAGGAGGTTCGAGAGGTAGGATGGAGCCATGGCTATTAAACCATTATAGCTGAGCAGTATGGAAGGAGCCCAAGTCTAGGCAAGCTGAATTAGGTCAATCCTAACTCAAAAGGACCAAATTATCTCTACTTTCCACCTGTATATTCACTCAAGAATTAAGCAGAAGAGTTTACAAGTGGTCATTGCTTTTAAAGGGGAATGAAATAAAGTTTTCGAGACTAGAAAGAACCTAAAGGAACCTAAATCCTATGAGTAACTCATACTCTCCAACATTTCATAGATGAAAACCAGGACACATGCAGACAAGCATCGTAGTGTGGTCAAGATGGCAAAAGTTAGATCAAAGGAAGTAATAGTAACACACTATTCTGCTTTGGTCAGGCCTCACCTGGAATACATACTGTATGTTGACAAGCTGGAGCATGTCCAGAGGAGGGCAACCAAAAAGGTGAAGGGTCTGGAAACCTTGCCCTGTGAGGAGAGATTTAGGGAGCTGGGGATGTTTAGCCTAGAGAATAGATGGATGAGAGGTGATATGATAGCCCTGTTTAAGTATTTGAAGGGGTGTCATATTGAGACTGGAGTAAGCTTGTTTTCTGAAGCTCCAGGGAATAGGACACAGAGCAATGGATGCAAGCTACAGGAAAAGAGATTCCAACTCAACATTAGGAAGAACTTCCTGACAGTGAACACGCTCCTTTGGAGAGTGGTGGAATCTCCTTCTTTGGAAGTCTTTAAACAGAGGCTGTTTTGATTCTGTGTTCCTGCATGGCAAGGGGTTGGACTGGGTGGCCCTTGTGGTCTCTTCGAGCTCTATGATTCTATGATTAATGAAGAAGAACAGACAAGCTAGGATATGCTGCAGCAGTTTGCTTTAGCCTGAACCCACTGGGAAGGGCAAGGTTCCACCCTTTACTCTCCCCAACCTCCTGATGAATGCAAACTACTTTTGCACTTTGAACTCAGTTTGCAGCAATTGAAGTAAGCTGAGGACAAAGTGGGACAGTGGAAGGAGGCGAGAAAAACTGAGACATTTTAAAAACAGCTGAAAAAGTGGGATGACAGATGACTGATGAGAATATCTTTGCCAAATTGGGATGGTTGGAATGTATGCACACTGTGCTGCCCTAAAAATATGTTTACATGATTCTATTATATTATTTTCATTATATAAAAATGGGTTTTTCATAAAAGTTCTTAAAGGATTGTTACATTCATAAGGATAAACTGCCATTCATAATAAAAAGGCATTGTTGCAGAAAGATGCATCTTTTTGACTGCTTGATGTGGAAATATTGTTGTTGGTTTTCTCTCTCTCTTTCAAGGCCTTTTAAAGACAGCCAAGAATGAATTGGCCCTGTGCTACTGATCTCCATCAAGCCATTTATTTAAAGGTTGTAATGGAGCAATATATAAAAGTTATGACAATTCCAGCACTGTTTAAACTATGTAGCAATTATAAACTTATTTGCATGCTTGTTCCAACATGATGGAAATGCCAATCATCCAGCAACATATACACCTGTGTCTGCCTTTCTATGGCACAGTCATGTATCTGGAGATTAGATCGCAGATGGGGAGGACTAGTAAGAAATTTAAGGGGCCGGGGTGAGGGAAGTGTTGTCTGTTACAAGAAATTCAATCAATGAGCATATTTTCAGGCAGAATTTATTTTGTACCAAATGACAAGGAGGGATGTTTTAAACCTGCATTACAGTCTGGCTAACTATTTACTGTTTATGCTAATAATATGCAAATAGGGGAGGCAAAAAAAGGAGCTGATTAGAGTACTGGTTGCTGATGACCCCAGTGTAGTGTAGCATATATACTCAACTTTAAGTTGACCTCATGTATAAATTGAGGGCAGGTTTTGTGGCCAAAATTATGTATTTTTATATGACCTGTGGAGAAGTTGACTGTAAAACTTAGGGGCATGTAACAAAGGAGCTAAAGGCTAAAGCAAAGGAAAATGATGCCAAAGGACTTACAAAATTCCATCAGGCATAACTGTTTGTGCTCACCCTAAAGGCTACATGGAAGAGAGAGTAGATCACCAGGGGATAGTTCCTTTTTAAATTAGTTGAAGTACAGTATTAATTGACCCATGGATACATCGACTCAGGTTTTTGGCATCAATTTTTTGACTAAAATTTCTAGACTTATACACAAATATATACAGTAGTCTGTTAAACTGAGGGTTTGGAGGAGCCAGGTTTTAATTCCCTTTGAGCCAGGAAACTCACTAGACCAGGGGTAGGCAACCTTTTCCCTTTAAGGGCCGAGGGACTTCAGCTCCCAGAATCCCAGGAGCTATTGGCCAACATGGGACTATTGGCCAACATGGCTGAGGCTTCTGGGAGCTGAAGTCCCTCAGCCCTTAAAGGGGAAAGGTTGCCTACTCCTGCACTAGACCATTCTATCTGTGTGTGTATCTTTCTCTGGTCTCTCTGTCTTTCTCAGGCTGAACTACCTCACAGGGTTGCTGCAAAGATAAAGTGGGGAGGAGGAAAACTATGTTTGCTACTTTGAACTCATTGGAGGGAATGCAGGATATAGAAGTACATAATGTAAATAAGCATCCTTAATATTCATTGAGAGAGCATATCACAGGTAATCCCAAGAAGGTTCAGTCATCTGCAGGACTCTCATACTTGTGGAAGGTTAACTTTTCTGTGTTCACACACAGGGTCAAATTAGGTTTAGCCCATGTTTAAAAGCAGCATTCACTAGAGAGATGAAAATTTGTGTCTTTCATAGCACATGTTTTTCCCCCACCTATATATCTTACATTTAGTGTGTTTTGCTTTGTGATTGGTCACTGAGAGATAAATATGGATTTAATTTGCAATTCTAATTGTGAGCTACTATGTCTGAAGTAATCTGGTTGTGGAAGGTGAAAATGTGAATGGCAGGCAACATGAATTTGCCTTACTAACTCGTTTACACATAGATTCAATCTGTGTCAGTCCCCTTCAGCATTTTGTCAACAATTTCCCTACCACTTCTAGAAGTAGAAGTCCTCAGAAGTGGTTTTGCCAGTTCCTTCCTTTGAAATATAGCCTACAGCACCTGGTATTCATCAAGTGTGTGTGTGTGTGTGTGTGTGTGTGTCTCCTATCCTAGTGCTTTTAGGATCTGTTGCCTTTAGACCCTTTAGGAGTCACATCTAAGCAAATTGTCAAAGGAAATCTTGTAACACCTTTGAGACTAAGGACTTTTACAGACTGACAGAAATAATGCAACATGAGTCCACTTTAACTGCCCTGGCTCAGTGTGGCATGCACTCTTGCCACCATTCACCTTTAGCACTGACTTTTTGGATGGCAGTCCTGTGGGAATCTGTTATCCCACCCCTGCCACTAAATTATGTGTAAAGGACCCGCACTATTCTTTGTATGATGTCCCACATCAAACTTTAAAATGTTAGTAGCATGGTTTGTTTTAAAAACGTAGGCCAAGTGATGTTTAAATAAGAACAAAAGTTTATTTTATAACAGCATGGAATAACTATAACTTGTATCAAAGCTTGTTACTGTAGGCTTGCTGGGTTACATATAATGTTTGTTTCCACTTCACTTCTAATACTTCAGCCACACTGGCTAACAATGGGCCTAAGCAGACGGGCGGCACGGGGCCGCCCCGGGAAGCTGCGGATCGGGGCCGAGGTATCCGTACACCTTGGCCCCGCGGCACAGCGTCCCAGGCCCAGGAAGGAGTGCTAAAATAGCACTCCTTCTGCAAGATGCCGAAGGTGCGCCACAAAAAGCATCCGGTGCACCTTCGGCGCCTCTTCCGCTGCAGTGTGTGCGAACGCTGCAGCGGAAGTGCGTCGTCGGAGCGCCGGCCGTGTGGAGGGCCAGCCGCTCCAACGACGTTTTCTGGAAGGGGTTGGGGTGCCAAGCGTGAGGCTGCCCCTCCCCTTCCTGGCCTCGAAGACGGCGCAAAGCGCCATCTGCTTAGGCCCAATATCTCTCAGGAGAGATCGCTACAGCAACTCCGTTCTCTAGAGTTCTGTATGAGTTCTGTGTCCCTCCAGTCTGGACTCTAACTAACAAAATTACAGTTCCCTTAGGAACTCCCCACAACACAGCCCTCTCTCTGGCTTAACTCCCTGACTACTCTCTTCAAGTGTTGAATTCCTAACTCTTCACTCCAACTGTCAGCTTGGAATTTTCAAGTGCTCCCAGCTTGAATTCTATTGGTTGGCCCTCATTTTCCTCCTGATTGGCCAGCTGGACATTCTATTCACCACACACCTACCCCCTTTAGCAAGTTTATGGGCATATATAACCCATCGGTTACATATCAGCCCTGGTGGCGCAGTGGTTAAATGCCTGTACTGCAGCCACTCACTCATAAACCACAAGGTTGTGAGTTCAGTACCAGCCAGGGCTGAGGCTCGACTCAGGCCTGCATCCTTCCAAGGTCGCTAAAATGAGTACCCAGCTTGTTGGGGGTCAATCAGCTCACAGTTGTAAACCGCTTAGACACCCCATAGCGTGGTATGAAGCGGTGTATAAATGAAGCTGCTTTTGCTTTGCTTATAATGAATTATACTTACCATCAAACCATAATATGTATAACATTCAATAAACAACATCATCTGTGTACACAACACATTTATACATATATGATCCATTACCTGTTCAAATATATTACATTACCGTCATTTATTTTATCCCTCCTCAGTCAATCTGGAGAGACCATCAGCTACTATATTCTTTCACGTACTGGATGGAGTAATCAAAGTTTTGTAATAATAGACTCCATCACAGTAACTTACTGTTGCTTCCCTTGGCATGATTTAACCAACACAAGGGTGAGTGATCTGTCTTAACTTCCTTCCCCATAAATATGGCTTGAGCTTGTTTAAAGCCCACACTACAGCCATACATTCCTTCTCTATGGTGGCTAAGTGTCTTTACCTGGGAAGTAGCTTGTTACTCAAATATATGATTGGATGCATTTGTCCATCTTTATCTTCTTGGCTCAATACTGCTCCAAGTCCAACATTAGAGACATCCGTAGTGACTATGAAAGTCTTGGTTTAATCTGGAGCCATTAGAACAGGAGCTGTGGTTATTAGGTGTTTCAACTCCCTGAAAGCATCATCACACTTATCTGACTAGGTGACTTTAGCAGGCTTGTCCTTTTTAGTTAAATCGGACAAGGGACTTGCAATGTTGCTGAAATTGGGAATAAATTTTCAATAATACCCCCAAGAATGACCTAACCCCTTTTTTGGAAATAGGCGTCAGCCAGTTAACTGCTTCCACCTTAGAAGTTTCTGTCTTGATGGTCCCACTGCCTACAATGTATCCCAGGTATCAGCTTTCTCTTTTGCCTATGTGACACTTGGAACTTTTGACTGTCACCCCACTCTTTCTAAGCTGTTTTAGCACTCCAATAAGATGGTTTATATGTTCACTCCAAGAGTTACTGAAGATACCAATGTCATTGATATATGCCACTACACAGTGCTTTAGCCCAACTAAAATGTTATCCACCAATCTATGAAAAGTCAATGGAGTATTCTTTAAACAAAAAGGCAACACTGTAAATTCATACAAGCCTCTGTGTGTAACAAAGGCAGTTTTCATCTGATCTTTGGGACACATGCGTACCTGCCAGTATCCTTTTTCTCAGATCTAATGTTGTGATGTATTGAGCCTTTCCCATCCTTTCAATCAAATCCTCAGTTCTAGACATAGGATAGGTGTCAGTTTGGGTGATTTTATTTAACCACCTATAGTCAACACAAAACCGAATAGCAGGGGTAGGCAACCTAAGGCCCGGGGGCCGGATGCGCCCCCCCCCGAGCCCTTTGGACCGGCCCCAGGCTGGTCCTGCCACCGCCGCCGCCGCTCGCCGCCCCCCCTGCTGCCGCCGCCCACCATGATTATATTGATTATTGTTGTTATTACTTGTTCTTGGGGTTTTCTTGGCAAAATCTCCACAGGGGGTTTGCCATGGCTTTTCTGGGGCTGAGAGAGTGTGCATGCATATATTTTTTTTATTTTTTATTTTTTTAAATATATTTATTTATTTATTTATTTATTTACTTGTTTTTGGTGCTTTGGCCCCCCAATTGTCTGAGGGACAGCAACCCGGCCCCCGGCTCAAAAAGGTTGCCTACCCCTGCTGAATAGTATGGTCAGGTTCTTCTACCAACACTACTGGTGAAGCCCAAGGACTATTGAATGGTATAATAATCCCCATCTTTAGCATTACATCAATTTCCTCTCCAATACTGTCAGCTAATGGACCGGTTACTTGATATGGAGGAGTGGCCATGGGGCTTGCTTCCCCAGTATTGATATGGGGGGAGAGATACAGGCCCATCTCCATCAGGCCTATTCTAAGAAGAAGAACCCTCCCTCCACTCTATCCGACGTCATCTGGGGGAGAGATGCAGACCCATCTCCATCGGGCCTAGTCTAAGAAGAAGAACCCTTACTTTTTAAGAGGCGGGTGGGTTTCAGGATTTTTAGGTTCTGTTTACATTGTATTAACATATCTATGGAAATTTTAATGTTGTAAGCCGCCTGATTGCTCTGCAGAGGGGTGGGATATAAATAAATATGATGATGATGATGATGATGATGATGATGATGATGACGATATATCCCCTGGACTTTTCCGGGTACATCTGTAAAAATATCCTCAAACTTTTTAAAACACATTCTGTATCTCTGACTGTTGCTGGGGAGTAAGAGAAGTGTGAAGAGTAACCCCTTGTATCTTTTCTTTCCCTGCAGTCTCAAATTTCTACTGAGGAAGGACAATGCCTTCGTTATCCATCTCTTTGACAGTGTATAATACCAACTTTGCTCACCTAACATAGGGCTTCAGCATATTTACATGTACCAATTTACACCCCACATCATCTCCCAAGTCCACTATATAGTTCACATTGTTGATCTTCTCGGTGACTTGAACTGGACCCATCCATGCATATTGAAGTTTATTTCCTCTCATTGGTCCAAGGACTAGCACCTAATCTCCAGGAAGGAAAACTTGAGTTTGGGCTTTTTTGTTATACCAAGTCTTTTGTTGACCTTGAACTGTTTTTAAGTTTTCTCTGGCAATTCTCAAGACTTGCTTTAAGGATGTCATCAGGTTCTGGACATACAATACCACATCTTCCAGCTCTCTTTCCTCTGGAGATTCTCACTCTTGTCAAATGAGATATAAAGGTCCTTTTACCTTGCATCCAAACATTAACTCAAACAGACTGAATTCCAAGCATTCTTGCAGCACCTATCGATAGGCAAATAATGGGTGTTGCAACTTGGTGTCCCAATCATTCCGGTTCTCTGCAGTATAGGATTTTATCATGTTAACTAAAGTTCCATTAAAATTTTCTATAAGTCCCTTGCTTTGGGGGTGATAAGGGGTTGTGGTTAAATGTTTCACTCCACAGACTTCCCATAACTTTTGCATCACTTTGGAAGTAAAATTACTTCCCAAATCTGATATCACCTCACTTGGAAATCCTAATCTACAAAAAATGTTTATCACAGCATTAGCTACAGTTGTTGTCTCTATATTCTGCAAAGCTACTGCTTCAGGATATTTTGTGGCATAGTCCATTAGCGTAAGAATGTATCTATTCCCTCTTTGTGTTGCCTGTGGTAACAGCCCTATGATATCTATGCCTATTCTCTGGAGCGGCTGTGACATGACTGGTAATGGACAAAGGTTGGCTCTGGTCCTATCTCACCTTGTGCCCATTTTTGACAAATGTCACAAGATTTACCAAAAAAAATTATATCTTGTCCCATCTTTGGACAGTAAAAATTTAAAGAGACTCTTTGGCCAGTTTTCTTAATTCCCAAATGACCTCCGAATGAACTAGAATGGGCTATTTCCAGTATCTTGCTTCTGTATTTCTGAGAGACTCCCAACTGTATTTGAATTTCCTTCTGGGTATTATATTTACATTTGAGAACCTCTCTATATAAGCAGTCTTGAATGATTCTAAATCTGTGAGGGTGATTCTCACTCAGCTCTACATTAACTTCTTTCTCAGCTAGAATGAACAAAGGTTTTTAACTTTCATCTTTCTTTTGTTCTTGACCAAATTCAGCTTTATTTCCAATTTTAATTTCCTCTTCTATTATATCAGTTACACCACTCTCATCACTAGTGACCACATCTTATTCTGTTCTTTCTCTAGGTATTTGATCAACCTATTTGGAAGTTTTTTGCTTTTCTTGTTATCTAGTGATCACTAAAGTGAATCTAAGATATTTATCCAAATCATTTCCAATTAAACACGGAACAGGAATGTCATCCCAGAGGGCAAATATCCACTGCAGTTTGTGTCCTCTAAAAGAAATATCTAACTTGGCTACTGGTGTTACAAACACAGGGTCCTCTAAACCCTTTAAAGTCATTGTTTCTTCTGGGCATACATTTTGAAGGTTTACTAAGTTTGATTTAATTATACAAGCTTCAGATCCAGAGTCATGGAACCCCACAACCAGGTCCCATTTATTTGTATTAATTCTCTGTGTTCTTCAAAACTTAATGCCTCAGGCAATGCAGTTACAAATAGGCACGGCCTTGGAGAAGGTTCTCTTCTAATGTCAGTTGTTTTACCAACTGTCATTTCAATGGCAACCACAGCCACTGTGGTTCCTCTCTGGCAACATTCTTTCTCTGTATAACTAACTGATGTTACACAATATGCTGGCTTTATAGGTGGCTGTAAATTCTTATAATAGATTTTTGGGCAGTTTAATCTCAAGTGCCCCATTTGCCCACATTCATAGCAACTTCTCTGGCTTGGTTTTGACTGATTTTCTGATGATCATCTATCTCTCTTCTGGTCTTCAGTGTCACACTCTCTTGATCCAAAACTTTTCCTCTCAGATTCCTGTGTTCTCCCTTGATACCAAGGTTTATAATTTCCCCCCTCACTATTTCTCTCTTTTGGGGATTGCCAGTTTTTGGGGTCTTTTTTGTCTTTCCACTGAGACCCTTCTTTATTTCTTGTCATTCCCCAGTCATCTCCTCTAATTAATACTAGTTCATCAACCATTCTAGCAGCTTCTGCTACTGTTTTGGCCCTCTTCTCTTGAACTAGCCATTTATACTCTTGGGGAATTACATTATAGAATTGCTCCAAGCCTATTAAGCTTTGCAGTTCTTCTTTGGAAGTTACTTTGTATCCGTCTACCCAGCTCTTTAAATAATAATCTAGTCTACATGCCAGCTGAGAGAAAGTTTCCTCTGGTCTTTTCTTTATTTTATGAAACTCCCTTCTGTGGTGTTTTGGAGTCAATCTAAATCTTTGTTTCACCATCTCTTTGAATAACTCATAATTTTGAGCTTCATTTGCTCTCATCTCAGCATAAATTTCTGTTAAACCACCACAAATCTGAGATCTAATATAACTTATCTTTTCTTCTTCTTTTATTTTCAGTTCTTCACAAGTTCTCTCAAAATTGGTGAAGAAGGAATCAATATTGTCCCCTTTATAATATCTGGGGAATCTCTTCATATCAATCTGAGGTGCCTTATTTACTTCAGCCACCATCTGGGTTTGAGGAACTCCCTGATCTAGACTCCTCATCCTAAATTAGAAATTTCAGCTTGTCTTAACCTCAGTCTTTCTATTTCAATTTTTTGTTCCTTTGTAGCGGAAACTCAGACAAAAGACCAAACAGAGATCTTCAGAAAGGAGCCTTTATTTCTGAGTAACACACGGGCTCTTAGTGGAAGATTGTTCCAAATACCAAGAGCCCTGAGTGGCAGATCTTGAACACTTTTATAAACAGTTAATTGGCTTTGTGACATATGCAGAAACATCATTTTCCTGCCCCCTTGATACACTTCTGCAATGTTGTTTACATCTTTGGAAATCAGTTACCAAACAGTTCTGGGCAGAGTCCACCAAGAAGGCCTTATCAGGACATCCTGGTCAGAACAATGCTATCTGCTGAACACTGTCTTTTCAGCACAGCTGTTCAGAGTTCACTAACAGCAATCCTAACAATAACTAATAAAAATTTTCTAATATAGCCATTTCATTCTACTTCATTCCCCCCTTAAATGCATAATTTCTTTAGACAATTATAGCATTTCTATTAACTAGTAATCTTCATTATTTAGCATTAGAGCATAAATGGTAGCTGTCCTCTGAATAGTAGCTTGGAAAGATTTTGTCACCCACTGCACCAAGCAAGGAATACAGAAGCATAGCAAAACAAGAGTTATGATTATTATGATAAACAAGAAAAATAGACTTTTAACCATCCGAGATTCAGGAGTCAGCCAATCGAACCATGTATCTTCATGCTGCTGTATGTTTGATACTATAGTATAAAGATTATTGATCCCTGTATCAATGGCCCGGCTATTGTCAGTAAGATTGAAGCAACACAGGTTTTGGTGTGTATCACAGCCCAAATGATGGAGGAGGAACAAATAATCTATGCCTGCCCGGTTTTCTAATCTAGCATTGTGCAACTCCCTTTGTTCTTTGTTCAGTAGAGCTAGGCCTCAGGAGATAGTATTTATATTTTTAACAAGGGCACAGGCTAAGCAATTAGTCTCCATTCCATTATGTAGGGCCAGCCCTGGAACTGTCACTAGGGAGAGGGACAAGGCCAACATCTCTCCATCTGTATATAGCGTGAGGTGGTCACTGCAATCCTCAGCCAATTGAGCAGCTCTTAGGTGCCGGTTGGCATGGGCTTGTGATGGCCATGATGGGAGAACAGAGATCAACTGACTAAGGCAGCGGGGATTGCTATCTGATAGGTTGGCTGGAATGTAGGACCAGGTCTGGGAACCACAGGTCCAAAACCACCCTTGAGGAAGAAGTACATGAGAGTAATAAAAGATATATCTTGGATTGAACTGCAATGGAAAGATGGACCAGGTATGGCCTTGCATCGTTTGGCATGCTTGGTGCAATTTTACATCCTTGCACAGGTGGCATTTTCTGCGGCCGCAGTGGGGTCTGCAAGGCAAATTCTGTAGGGGGCAGGACTCCTGACACTGTACCCCAATCATGGCTCTGTGAATATGTGAGGGCTATTTCAAATTTTCCTGGCCAAACATTGTGTAATTTCGGATCTTTTCAGGATGGTGGCACACTGGTACAAGGCAAGAGCTAATGAGGTGATTAGTAGGCATATTATTTGGCAAACAGAAGTGATCTACCCCCGAGATATTAGCCAAGTTAAATCAGTAATTATCTTTAAGGTGTTCAGATAAGACATTTTTCATTGGGATAGAGCTCCCCTGGGGGCCATATGTATAAACAGCCAAAAGCAAAGCATTATAATATTCATGATTTAAAATCTTCGGGATCTGGCTGTACGCTGGGCCCACTAAATTCCAGGTTAGGGGCAGTAGGGCCTAGCCCCCTTCTTCTTTCCTCTCCAGGGGCAGGTCTGACTGTACGATGAACACGCAGCCTCCTGGGAAGTGCGTGTAGTAGGGTCTAGCCTGAGTCTTCGTTCTGCCTCTTTAGGGTAATCTGCAAAGAGTTGTTAGAGTTATCAACAACCGTCCACCCCCCTTTTGCTCTCTTAACCCATGTCCAATGTATCCAGGGCCTGATCCCAGCTACCCTTACAGTTGTAGGGGTAGAGAGAATGACTGGCTTTGGGCCCCACCAACAGGGGTTCAGGGGGTCATTTTTCCATTCTTTAATCCACACCTCATCCCCTGGCTGGAAAGGATGAACTTCTGTAATAGGGATGGGGACTCTATTTTCTACACATAGCGGCGTTGAGCCTGTAATGTCTTACTCAGGGCTTGGACTTCTTGTTGTAAACTAACATTTCCTAATTCTTGAATGCCCCCCTTAACCCAACCAAAATCTGTGGGGGTCTCCCAATCATCAACTCAAGTGGGGATTATGGGGGGTGTACCAGATCTGGAAAAGAGCCAAGGGCAACATTTCAGTCCATTTTTGCTTGGTCTTCTTTTGAAGTGTATCTGGGAGAAGCATAGTGGAGCTTCTATGGCATCTCTGGTTCTGTTGACTTCGCCCTGTTCTTTCTTTAGAGCTACCTCTTTGGCCACCTGGTCAGCCCATTAATTACCTCGAGCAACAACAACACTTTCTCTCTGGTGTCCTTTGCAATGCATTACTGCTGTCCGCTTAGGTTGCCGCACAGCATCCAACAAAGAAGAGGTCTCTTTCGCACTCTTGATGCTCTATCCAACAGAATTGATTAATCTCTCCTTTTTTACAGTATAGGGCTCCATGAGCATGAAGGGTGGCAAAGGCATATTTGGAATCTCAAAAGCCTCTCATTTTCTTTTTCTTTCCCCCTTATCCTGGCCTTTTCTATTCTTTCTTTCATCTTCCAAATCTCTAAACTTTCTTGAGGTTCAGAAATGTCAGTGTCAAGACTAGCTACCATTTCTTCTCTAACCTCCTCTTCTTCCACCAATTCACCCACTGGGGCTTTAACTTTTTTAGGAGGCATGTTAATAGTATTTCCCTATAAATATCTAAAACTTTTACCTCAGGAAATACCTCTAAAATGTCAGTGCCTCATCTGAACGTAAAGACAACACTTATATCTTGAAGTCAGAGTAGTGATTCCTTACTTTACCACTCAGGAATCACTAAGTGTGCTTTTACCCTTACCACTAATCTCCTACCAATACTTCAGCACGTTTACCTCAGAGACTACTTACTTTCTAGCGTGGTCGGTTTCCA
Organism: Phrynosoma blainvillii; assembly: GCA_026167975.1. Lineage (NCBI taxonomy): Eukaryota > Metazoa > Chordata > Lepidosauria > Squamata > Phrynosomatidae > Phrynosoma > Phrynosoma blainvillii. The sequence goes on along the minus strand of JANUYF010000001.1, from coordinate 255,329,658 downwards.
AGTAATCTCCTACAAATATCCTTGTGTGATTATCTCAGAGATCACTTTACTGACACGAATGCCTAGATTTCAAATGCTTGATTTTTTTAAACTTTTTACTTTAAACCAAATATTGGGTATCTGGGTCTCGCACTCAGACCCTTACAATTCAAGCACACTTCTGGCTACTGGATCTGTCGGATCCCACCGCTGCCGCCAAATTTATTATGTGGCATGCACTCTTGCCACCATTCACCTTTAGCACTGACTCTTTGGATGGCAGTCCTGTGGGAACTTGTTATCCCACCCCTGCCACCAAATTATGTCTAAAGGACCCACACTATTCTTTGTATGATATCCCAAACCAAACTTTAAAATGCTGTAGTGTAGTTTGTTTTAAAAACGTAGGCCAAGTGATGTTTCAATAAGAACAAGTTTATTTTAAAACAGCATGGAATAACAATAACTTGTATCAAAGCTTGTTACTGTAGGCTTGCTGGGTTACATATAACAACATTTGTTTCCACTTCACTTCTAATACTGGCTAACAATATCTCTCAGGAGAGATCACTACAGCAACTCCGTTCTTTAGAGTTCTGAGTCTCTCCAGTCTGGACTCTAACTAACAAAGGGGCTAAGCCCTGGGAAGCTGCGGATCGGGGCCGAGGTATCCACACACCTCGGCCCCGCGGTGCAGCATCCCAGCCCCAGGAAGGAGCGCTAAAATAGTGCTCCTTCCACAAGATGCCGAAGGTGCACCGCAAAAGGCTGCCGGCGCACCTTCGGCGCCTTTTCCGCCACAGCTTGTGCGGATGCTGCGGCGGACAGGCATCCTCGGAGCGCCGGCCATGTGGAGGGTCCAGCGCTCCAACGATGCCTTCAGGAAGAGGCTGGGGCGCCCAGCATGTGGCTGCCCCTCCCCTTCCTTGCCCTGAAGACAGCGCTTAGCACTGTCTGCTTCCCCCCAAACCTACAGTTCCCTCAGGAACTCTCCACAACACAGCCCTCTCTCTGGCTTAACTCCCTGACCACTCTCTTCAACTGTCAAATTCCCAACTCTCCACTCCAACTGTCAGCTTGGAATTTTCAAGTGCTCCCAGCTTGAATTCTATTGGTTGGCCCTCAGCCGCTTCCTGATTGGCCAGCTGGACATCCTATTCACCACACTCAGTACTAGGGAATCATGGGAACTGTAGTTTATTGTGGCACCAGAGCTCTCTAACAGAGAAGGCTCAATGTCTCAGAAAAAACTACAGCTCCCATGATTCCCTAAAACTGAGCCAGGGCAATTTAGTGGACTCAAGCTGCATTATTTCTGGCAGTCTGTAAAGGCTCTAACTGAAAGAAAGAAATGATATCTTCACATATATATGTCTGTCCTGGCCTCCACTCAACCAAATGCATCTGAGGAAGTAGACTGAAGTCTACGAAAGCTCATGCTGCCAATTTCTTTCTTTCATTCTCAAAGGTGCTACAAGATCTCTCTACGTACTAATTCTACAGATTAACACAGGTATATCTTTGCATTCTGTCAAAGGAAATGTATCTGTTTATATTTATTAGGAGTACCTTTTCATTCTGCAATGCAAGCTATACCAGGCAGTAAAACAGTAGCTTCACAAATGAGGACATAGGAAAGATTTGTAATAGACATAACATTTCACAGGTGGCAGCCACTCTCAGGGGTTTCTTGATGTATTTTTAAAAAATTGAGAACAAAATAATTAAAATAAAATAACAGGATCTAATGAGAATACCACTGGATGTGTTCTGGTGAACTACTTAGACTTCTCTGTGGGCAAGCTCTAGTACAGGGGTAGGCAACCTTTCCCCTTTAAGGGCCGAGGGACTTCAGCTCCCAGAATCCCAGGAGCTATTGGCCAACATGGGACTATTGGCCAACATGGCTGAGGCTTCTGGGAGCTGAAGTCCCTCGGCCCTTAAAGGAGAAAGGTTGCCTACCCCTGAATTAGAGCTTTGGATACATCTGGCAGCAAATCCTAAGTACTTAACAAATCAAAAATCCCAGAATTCCATAGTATGGAGTCATGGTAGTTAAAGTGGTATGAACTACTATAACTGTGTTAATAAAGTGGTATGAACTACTATAGCATGCATTCCTTTGGCTTACCTTTCTGGATACTGTGCACATGCACAAGTGGAGAACTAAACGTGGTGTACCTACATTGGTAACAGAACACATTTCTGACCAGCATGGAGCAGATGTGCATGTTCTTATTCACAACAGTGTGGAAACACAAAATAATGTAGTGGAGATCACTTTTATCTTTCTTGCTGGTTGTTGGTAATGTGGAAAGCAGCTCAACTCTTCCACTTACATCACTTTCCCCCATGTCTCCGGATGTCCACCCATACCTATGAATGGGCTGTCCTGGGCCACTGAATTAGTCTGCTGCCTTACATATGGACCCCTTCCCAACGCCAGTTTTCAATTGTCAGTCTAGTTGTATTTGGAATAAGGAGGGAACTCCATCTTGTCCTTCATTTCATATGACAAAATGGGAAGGCTTTATTGGTGGCTGTTCCCCAGGATGCAGAAGACTGTAAAGAAATTCTCATAGCCACCTGATTAAAAGCCTTTTCTCAACAACTGGTCATGCACTAGATGTCTGTCTAAATAAAGAAGTAATAGCCTGCTGGCAGGTGGAAGAGGCAGTACTGTTAGAGATACTGAAAATAATAATAATAATAATAATAATAATAATAATAATTTATTTGTACCCCGCCTTTAGCAGAAGCTATCAAGGTGGCTAAAAACACTTCTTCATGAATAAATACATACAGAATGTCAGCCTGAAAACATTTGCTCCACAAGGACCACATCAAAGTCACCTCTCTTCATCTGAAGAAGTGATTTTTTTATGGGAGAAAGAATGTGTAGGTACAAACAAAAGAAAGAAAGAGAATGGGCCCAAGGTTAGATGGTAACAAGACAACATCCCCCATTCTTTTATCCCTTAAAGGACAATATAATTACAACAGAATTGCTATAGGCTTCCAGGTAATCAATGATAGTTCCATGCTTTCTTGCCAAAAATCCAAATGGAATGGAGAGATAAGAAAGATGTGTATTGTGTGCAACAGTAGTTAAAATAACAAAAAGAGGGAAATGATGGATATTTGCAAAGCCTAGGCCCTGAGTCTGCAAGACCTGAGCAGGATTGTTGGTTACTCTCATTCATAGTGTAACCCCCATATATAGGGGACCTTGGATGTCTCTAATTCATAGGGTTGCGATAAGTGTGTGTGAGAATGTGCATTGGGCACAGAACCAAGCTCTCTTGGGCCTCATATCATTTAGTGAACCTTATAAAACTGCCAATTATATGCTCTTAAAGGCTGGCCTGCAATCACTCATACAATGCTCGGCATGTTTTCAGACAATTCCTGAACCCAAGGAGAAAATAAAGAAAAAATACCAAAGAGACAAAGACCCTTGAAAGTCATCACTGCATGCTAAAGAGGCAAGTCACTTTTTCAGTGTGCCTTGTAATATTTAACTGAAAGTAATTTGCCTCTTCAGCCATGCACGTGTCACAGTGAAAACTTAAGAGGGAAGGCAATATCAAATGAATTCAAGTAAAGAAAAGTAGGTCTGAAAGAGGAAAGCAGGTGGGTTAGAGACCCACTTTATATAAAGGCTGAGCAGAAACCATTTCAAAGCATAAAGTCTTCAAAGTCACAGAAATGGAATACTTTTAATAATACAGTCCAGAGTATGGTCATCCATCATGAACATTCAGGATGCTGCCAGTGAGTTTAGAACTGCAGCAAATCTACCCCAGATTCACATAATTTTTGCACATTTTCCCCATTGAAATTAACTGTACAAGTCTAACTTGATATTTTCTTAGACGTATAATCGCTTCCTTTAGGCACACTCCTCAGCTTGTCTTGTAAAGCCACAAATTTTTATAAATAGCTTTTCATTATGAAAGCACCCAGGTGAATGTGTGGCTCCAGGCCTTTCATTTCAGGCTCTGTAGCTTAAAGAGACTGTACTCACAGGAGTTTGATATCTGCAAGCAGTGACTTGCAAATGGGGGATTACACAGCTGCAGATAACATTTCAAACCACATTCTGGAAAACACACCAGAAGCTATCAATGGTCATGCACAGGCACTATAATGAACAGTGATACAGTTGCTGGTCTTTAAGGGAGGAATTGGAGAGCAAAGTAATCAGCTGACATGGGCTTGCATTTTAAAGTCAGCAAATAATACCACAAATCAGTAGACTGTGATATGATATATATGCACACACATTCATACACCCTACTGGTTTCCAAAAAGCATACTACCTATTGTAGAGTGCCTATCCTTAGTATAGTGGGCCCTTGTTATCTACTGGGATTTGGCTCCAGACTCTGTGTAGATACCAAAATCTGCAGATACTCACGCCCCGTCATATACAATGGTGTAGTAAAATCATGTCCTTTATATACATTGACAAAATCAAGATTTGCTATTTGAAATTTATACTTTAAAAAAAATATTTTCCAACCATGGATGTTTGAATTTGTGGATAAAGAATCCATTGATATGGAGGGCTGACTGTATTTAGAAAGCGTTTACAAACATTACAATGGGATACAGGTTGGCAGTTCGAGGCACAAGAGCTGCATGACGGAGGGAGCTTCCATCATTAGTCCCAGCTTCTGCCAAACTAGCAGTTCAAAAGCATGCAAATGCAAGTAGAGGTACCACTTTGGTGGCAAAGTAACAGTGTTCTGTACAGTCATGCTGGCCACATGACTACAGAGTTGTCTTCAGACAATGCTGGCTCTTTGGCTTAGTAATGAAGATGAGCACCGCCCCCTACAGTCAGACACGATTGACAACCTTTTCAAAGGGAAAACCTTTATCTTAGCTTTTACAGACATTATCATAGAATCATAGAGTTGGAAGAGACCACAAGGGCCATCCAGTCCAACCCTCTGCCGTGCTGGAATACACAATCAAAGCACTGCTGATAGATGGCCATCTGGCCTCTGTTTAAAAACCTCAAAAGAAGGAGACTCCACCACTCTCCAAAGCAGTGTGTCCCACTGTTGAACAGCTCTTACCATCAAGAAGGTATTCCTAATTTAAATACAATCTCTTTTCCTGTAGCTTGAATCCATTGCTCCATATTCTAGTCCAGTGGTGGCGAACCTATTATATGCGTGCCCTCTCTGTGGGCACCCACACTGTCCATTACTTCAATAGAAGTTCAATAGGAATGTGCGCCTGCTCCTCTTCTTCCCTTGCACTCCCATACCCTTAACTGCCCCTCCAGAAACAATTGAAGAGATGAGAGGGTAGGGGTAGAAGAGGAACAGGCATGTGCTGGCTCTTCCTCTTCCCCCACTATTCAGTCCCTTCAACCGTCTCTGGGGAGGCAGTTAAGGGGACAGGAGGGCAGGGGAAGAAGAGAACAGGTGCACGTCCCTATTGTACTCCTATCAAAGTAACAGACAGTAAGAATGCCCACAGAGAGAGCACTTGGTCTCTAAAAGGTTCACCATCACTGTCCTAGGGCCTTTACAGACTGCCAGAAATAATCCAACTTGAGGCTACTTTAACTATCCTGGCTCAATGCTAGGGAATCATGGGAATTGTAGTTTTTCTGAGACATTGAGATTTCTTTGTTAGACAGCTCTGGTGTCACAATAAACTACAGTTCCCATGATTCCCAAGTACTGAACCAGGACAGATAAAGTGGCCTCAAGATGGATTATTTCTGGCAGTCTGTAAAGGCCCTTAGTCTCTGGTGCAGCAAAAAACAAACTTGCTCCAGCCTCAATATGGCATCCCTTCAAATATTTAAACATGGCTGTCATGTCATCCCTTAACCTTTTCTTCTCCAGGATAAATATACCCAGCTTCTTTAGCCATTCCTCATACCACCTGGGTTCCAGACCTTTCACCATTTTGGTTTCCCTCCTCTGGACACTCTCCAGCTTGTCAACATTTTTCTATAGCATTCTACACTACGTCTACAGCATTCTCCTTATATCAGTAATCATTACAACATCCTTATCAAGAAGGCCAATATTATTAACCCCATAGATCAGTTTATCAGGTGGAATCAAGGAAGACTGAGTTTGCAAGACCTGAGCACGGCTGTTGATAATAGGGTGATGGGGGTCTCTCATTCATAGGATTGCCACAAATCGAAGTTAACTTGACAGCAATTAACAACAACAACAGATCAGTTGTGTGTGAAAGAGTCATCTTAAGGGGAATCATGGCACATAGAAATGGCTAGTAGCAAAAGCAATAAGCACACCTTTCCAATAAGCATACATACTGATTTGAGAGTATAATGTCTCTTCTACAATCATCACCTCATCCAACACACAAATATAGCAATTCAAAGTGCTGATTATACCCTATATAGCTTGGGGTTCCAGACTATTTGAAAAACTCCATTACTCCCAATATGAGTCTGCCCAAGTTTTAAGATCTGCAGGGTTGGGCCTTCTCTCACTCCCACTTCGATAACAAACATGTGGCAAGCCCCATGCTGGCCAGGGCATTCTGGGTTTTGTACTTCAAAAAATATCACTGGAAGTGGTGATGATCAAAGCCCAGTGTTTTAGGATATTACCACATGAGCCCTATTCTGGCCAGTAGCATCACTAGGGGGTGCAGGGCAACACCTTAAAGGGGGTATGTGACACCACTGCTCCTCTACTTTTTGGTAGAAATGGGCTGTGGCATTCATCTGCTTCCCTTTAAAATCCTTTAAGTGATGGTGGGGATGGGGTGAAGCTCAGTGGGAGGAGAAAGGAGAGGCCCCCAAATTCTTTAAAATTAAATTTTTAAATTTCAATTTTTTTAATTTTTAATTTTTTTAAATTTAAAAAAATATTCTTTTTAAATTTTCTTTAAAAACATTACATTTTAACCAAATATTCACTTTGTATATGTAAATAATTTAGGTTGTGCTTTTGATATTGTAATTTGAAGGTATAATTTTAATTTTGGTAGTCGTTTATGTCACAACTATTACCATTACATTCAGTGGTATACAGAAATTATGATTTACGAGTAATATTCATGCAAAAACAACAACAACAACACATTATTAAGGATTCTCTATGGTGTAACATGGGAGGAGGTCAATAGGGGGAGGGTGACACCATGAGTTACCGCACCAGGTAACACCAACCCTAGGGATGCCACTGATTCTGGCTGCAATTATGTTAGTTAATGAAAATGGAAAACATACTGATTTGAGAGCATAATGTCTCTGTAATAGCATGACTGGGGCTGTTTCTGCCATCATGCTGTCTTCTGCACTTGCCCTTAATGCCACCTTCCTGCCATATGCCTTACTCAGCATGCCTTCAAAGTTTTTTAAATTTTATTTTTAACACAGTTCTGGAGTCATGCTAATGCAATTAAAGTTTTTTAAAAAGAATTAAAAATAAATAGAAAAATAAAATAAAGGAAATCAGCCTGCTTGGGACTAGCGAGGGGGAGGAGGGATGGAGGAGAGGAGGAGACACTGACAGCATGTGACTGCCACCCTTGCAACTGCTGTGGCAGCAACATTTTGCACCTGAGGACTAATGGACTGCAACACAATTGGCAGTTTATTGACAGGGTTTCTCCATAATGAAAAAGGATGCTCTAACAATGCCTGATAGCAAAGCAGCAACAAAATGGAGACAACACTATTCAATAATTATTGCCAAAGGCACTATTTTGTAACTTTAATAGCGGTGTTAAAACCTCATGTGATAATCTCTTTAATAACCGCCACCTCAAGAAGGAAATGGGAGGCTAAACTGTATTCCTGCTGAGGTTTCATGAACTGTATCTGGCATGGATCAAAAATATAGTTTGTAAGTGTGGGAGTTGTTGAGGACATGTCACTGTTTATACTGTGGATTCGCTTTAGGAATGGATAAACAACCCTTGTATGCCTCAGAAACCACCTCAGTTTTTCATTCATTTCCTCTTGCATACTCAAAAAAACCTCAAGTGGTTTTGTAAGGACACTTGAGGCATGGCCCAAAACTCAGATTCCTTCCTTCTGGGATGGGAGATTCCCTCAGTTTGGTTCTCCCATTCCAAAATAACATTCATCACACAAAAATGTTTCCCATCTCCCCAAAGCTGAAAACAGATTCATGTTTTCATAAGGCAAGCTTTATTCTCCACTCCCATCTCAATCAACATACACATAGCCAATGGGTTGACAGTGAGCCTCTCCATACAGTATTTGATATTAGGTTCCCCTGAACAAAAGACTGTCAAGCTCAGTAGCCCTAATGTTTTTATTTAGAAATACTAATCTTCTCTCTCTCCAGATGTTGTTGAACTGTAACTCCCAGCATTCCTCACCATCAGCTATGCTGGCTAAGCTGCTGGTATTTGCAGTTTAATAACATCTGAAGGGCCACAGGATTTCACCCCTACTTTGTTGTTATTCTGGCCATGGTTATTCATGCCCTTGTTACTTCTAGATTAGACTACTGCAATATATAGCACATGGGGCTGCTTTTAATGTTTGTTTAGAATTTTTATTGATCCAAATACAGCTGCCTGGGTGGAACCAGAGCTAGGAAAAAGGTTACTTTTTACTACAACTCCTAGAATTCCCCAGCCAGGCATGAGCAGTGGATCTAGATGGAATATGTTGTTGTTGTTGTTGTTGTTGTTGTTGTGTGCCTTTAAGTCATTTCTAACTTATGATTCCCCTAAGACAGATCTATCACTGGGTTTTCTTGGCAAAATTTATCCAGAGAAGGTTTGCAATTGCCTTCCCCTCAACTGGAAACAGTGTGACCAATGTCACCCAGTGGGCTTCCATTGTGATTCAAATCATGATCTCCTGAAGTCTTAGTCCAACACTTATGTCACTACACCATGCTGGCACTTAGATACCATTCATACCAATCCTTAAACAGCTTCACTGTTCATCAGTCTATTTGAAGATATCTGTGGCAACCAGCAACTGGTGAAACAGTCTTTTGTTGTGTCCCACTTCAGAAGCTTTCTTCGTAAAGAGAAATGCACCCCCCCCCCCGAAAGTCTCTTATCATTTTACCCAGGCCTTTTGATTAGCTTTTGCTTTTTAGATTTGCAGTTGATGTCATTTAGCCTTTTGTTACTGTCAATTTTGGACTAGAATGTTGTCATTGCTGTTTCATTCTAGAACTGCAAGTTACTCTCAGAGTTCTAATTAAACTGGAAATAGCTTCTTGAGTATAAATATTTTCTCTTAAAAGAAAACTATTAATTTCAATAGTGACATTCACTCTGACCGATGAGTAATGGGAGATTTCCAGAGACAGTGGATCAGTGCTTTGCAATGAGAAGTGGGGGTGCAAAGATATAGCTTCATGATCCATACACAGGCTACCCACTTGGTACTATGCAAATCCAGTTGCTCCCCTAAACCAGAAGAATAAGTTCTCTGACTGATTCTTTCAAGAAGGCTGTATATGTGATAGGTATACTCTGCAACAGACTCATATAGCGAAAGTCATTTCAGATTGAAAATGTGTGCAAGGCTTGTGGGAGTCCATGCACATCAGTGTTCCTGAAAAGCTCCTATGCATCTCCAAAGGGTTTATACAACGAACTTCATTGTGGAATATTAATTCTGAAGCGTCTTGTTCAAGGGGACAAAGCTGTAATTCTAAGGCCAAAAATATGCACTACTCTAAAAGCATAATGAGCAATAATGCCTGGAATCCTATTAGTGACATTTTTATGCTTTACACACATGTATGTCTTGTTTTCAATTGGGCACAATGCGTGTTTTCTAGTATCCAGTTCAAAACCTTTCCCAGCAGCTGCCAACGCCATGGTCGATGCTCCCATGGCCACTAAAAGGCCAGGAGAGGAAGCTGCTTCATAGTGGGGACACCTTTTCAACTCCACTGCAGTTCACTATGGAGAGAGGAAGAGCCCAGCTTGGAATGTCAGGCTTAAAAATGAATTCAATAATGTTAACCATTACAAATTGCAGAAATAATTCACTAGCACATATGATAGTGAAATTGTTTAATTAATGAATTCAGCATTAATTAATTTACTGATTAGAATGTTAGTGTGGGATTTACAGAGAATGGCATGGATACCAGGGAAGCACCTTTTGCTGCTGGTGCCATCAAAAGTCTCGTGTCTTTTAAAAGTTTCCTGCCTCCAGCTTGGATTTTTCTCCACATGGACTGCAAAGCCTGTAATATGATTGATTATTCCCTGAGAGTGGTGTGAGTGCAGCCCAAATGAGAACTGGAAGGTTGGCAAAAGCTGTCGCAAAGCACAAGATCCCATTCTCATTCTCACCTTTACTCATTCTTCAAATGCCTTTGTTTGTTAAAAGCTAAAAAGATGTGATTTATTTCAGTCAGAGGGCATTAATCCATTACCAATAAAGCAATATCTGGATAGCTACAAAGATCTTGATTCATTGAATCAGGAATGGAAAATGTTTAATCTGAAAGTTTTGAAAGTCTCTGAGTCTGTGCAGAATACCTTTTTCTGCACAACTGGATCACTGCATCCTTTCTGCCTCTTCATTCCTAATCCAGAAGTGGGATGTAAAAAGTACAAAGCAGAATAGGAAGGATGTGGCTTGCAGTAGAGTTAGAAGCCAAGAGAGAAAGAAAGGGAGGAAGACTTTGAGGAAAATCCTTTACTTAAATACACAGGAGTCTAGCACCATGAGAAATACATGGGACATACAGTAATAGAAATAAAATATGTATGTGATAGTCAGAGTGACTAAGCAGGAACAATCATGAAGCTACACAGGTGAAAAGGATAATGTAATTTGGAAGCCTTGAGAGCCAAGGACAAAGTTATAGAGTGTATATTGAAAACACCTGTTATAGATTGCAAACACCTGAGATTCATTAAGTAGTCAAGGTAAAATGATGAAATACTTGGGTTGGTCTTAAGTATGGGATGATCTATGTAAACCAATCAAAATGAATGTACACGCCCACTGGGTGGAAACTGACTAGTGGGTGGTGACTAACAATGGCTATAAGTGCAATGTTTGCCAATGCCTATTGTGGAGTAGAGATTGTGATTTGTAGGGCATATAGTATTTATATATAGTAGAATAAAGTAGACCTTTTATATAAGACAACTGAGTTGTCTGGTGTCTTGAGGGAAGATACAAGAACCAGAAGAATCCTGGAGAAGTTTGGAGACATCTCAGGAAGAAGAGTGAGAAGGCTTGGAGAGTTTGTCAGGGTCTTCAGCCTATTCTCTGAAACTCTGCTACTTGGGAAAGAAGCATCAACCACTGATCAAAGCTGGTCAGCTCTGCTGCATAACAAGGTGGTGAGTTAGAGCCAGAGGTGAAGAGCCACAACTCCCATCATCCTTGACATTGCAAAGGGATACATTGACCCCTCGTTCTAAATAATATTATATAATAGTTTTATATAATACAATAATATACACTAGAAATAACTCCAGAATATAATCAATAGAGAAGACAGAAAATCTCTCTCTCTCCCCTCCCTCCACCCTCTTGTCTTCTTAAAGCAGGGGTAGGCAACCTTTCCCCTTTAAGGGCCAAGGGACTTCAGCTCCCAGAAGCCTCAGCCATGTTGGCCAATGGTCCCATGTTGGCCAATAGCTCCTGGGATTCTGGGAGCTGAAGTCCCTTGGCCCTTAAAGGGGAAAGGTTGCCTACCTCTGTTTTAAACAAAGCAGATTGGTCTGCTTAGCAGCAGTGTGTGATACTTTCCCTCCAAACCTACTTCTTCTTCTCCTAAGCCAGCAGGCTTTCCTGTTTTACTAAATGTGACAGAGGGGGAAGTAAGATACCCACCCTAACTAGTTCTAATAATCCAATTCACTAAAGCATTTCTTAACTTCCAAGTTAATTGAAGAATCTAGAAAGTTAGGTGAATTCACTAGGAAATTTAGTGAATTAACAAGTTAACAAGATTATGAATGAGTTAGTACCGAAGCTTTAAGGAAGAGGTTGTTCTTCCTCTTCCTCTTTCTCTAGCAAATTGCAAAGTGGATGAGAGGCAGCACTTGCTGCTTGGTTGCCTTCTCCCTCTGTACTCAAGGCTGTTTAACAGCTGTAACAGTAGCCCCACACAGCTTGGCAGCAAGCCTAGGCTAGGGGAAGCATGGGACTACATGTGCTGAGTGGTTATAGGCAACATATGCCAAGCTAGATGTCTGTCAATGTTTACCTCCTCTTTTACTCTAAAATAAAAATAAGCAACTAATTCAGATTGGGTTCCTAGCATGGGAAATAAGTGGCTTTAACCCTTTGCCACTGCACCCTTCTGCAGTTCCACTCTAGATAATGCCACACTGGGTCAGAGGGCTCACATTTTCAATTCATATTACAAAATGTGATCCACTTAATTTTATAGTTCACTTGTTTGGCAACATAAATCACAGGCATCAGGCTCGCAATCTGTGTTGGGGTCAACAGTGCAGACAAATGATTTTATTTTTATACACGCAAAACACACACACACTTACACTTACACCCCACACGTCTAGTCTTTAAACATTACTCAGGGAAACTAATAGCAATTCAAAGCAACAAAATGCCACACAGTTACAAAATATAATAAAAAACAGATTGATAATACAAATATGGAGTTGGAGGAGGTTAAGGTCCCATTCTGTACTGGGGGCTTGTGCTTCTTTACAAGATAAAGTGAAAAGACAAAGCTGCTAACCATGTCTTCAGAGTAATGTTTTGCTTGGCTCTAAGCATGTTTACATAGAAAGAAATTTCACTGAATTTGTTGAGACTTGCTTTTGACTGAGAGAACATGTCCCAGAGCTGGTTGCACAAGTGTGTCCCGCTGTCCTTTTTGCTACCCTCCCACACTACATATGAAATCTTCCAAGAAGTCACCTGATGTTGCTTTACCTTCTTTGGCAATAGTGACAGACAAGTGAAGCAATGGCTATGACATTGCTTGACACTGGAAGAGTGGTAGGATCCAGCCCTAGGGTTAAACAAATCCTTAAATCTCTCCCATTCAAATATGTTTAATACAAGCTGGACTGTGCTCTTGACTTCCATGATCAAAGTATAGGCCTCATTTCCATGCAAATTCTCCCCTTCAATTAAGATGGAAACTGGAAGCTGAAACCATGAGCTATTTTGGAATTATGCATTTACAAAAAGCTTATCCCCCACCCCCAATATTTAAAAGCCTGGGCTTGTTTCTACTTTGTGTGTCCCATTTTCTGACCATGAAATTGCCTAAGATTTAACTTCATGAATGAATCTGATAAGAGTACTGAGCTGTTCTTTAAAACTAGGGGAAACATGTGATATGCTTGGGGGGAAAAATCCCCTTCCTCATCAGTATCAGCTCCAGAATTTGAGGTGCTCACAGATATGGCACCCCCAATAAAACCTTTCAAATTTAGCACCTGATATGGCACCTGATTTTCTTGCCTACTCCATGCAAAGTGGAAAGGGTGCCCCCTGCTGGTTGGGTGACCCTAGCAAATATACAGCCTTGGAAGTCTCTGGAGCCAGCTCTGTCTTGGTAAGATGAGCCTTCAGATGCTTTTAGCCAACAGTCATCCACTCTAGCCTACAAAGCCAATGGCAAGGGTGCTACAGTCGAGAAATACCTGGAGAGCTGCAGTTTTCCACCTCTGATTTATCCCAACTACTGCTAAATGTCTGGGATGTTTATGTAAGGTGATGGCAGTGGTTGTTTTCTTAATTTATGTAGAAGAAATTTCCAGAACTGCATCAAATTGCACAATATCACAGCACAGTCTGTTCAACGATTCCTTCATCTTATTCCAAATAGAAATGGTCAAAATTGAAGGGGGGGGGGGGCTGGCTAGGGTATGGATACTGTTGGTGAGTGAATAGCAAAGGTTGTTTGTAATAAGAGAATAGGGTCTTAGAGTCTCCATAAATCCGAAATGACTTGAAGGCACACAATAGCAACAACAACAACAAAGTCTAAAAGAGTAATGTTTCCAAATTCTAGGACTGAGGTGGGGAACGTAACCCTGAGAGGCCAAATCCAGTCCTGTAGGCATCCTAATATGGCCCACTGGGTTTCCCCACAACATGATCATTTGGTAGTTTACCAGCTTTAATTATTGTTTCTCATTCTGAAAAAAAATGAATTGCCTCTCCTCATACTTAGTTAATGGTAGTAAGAAGCTTTAAGCTAAAATACATTGGTAGTTTTGGTTTGACCCCTTTGTCCAATCCACAGGTAGAATGCAACCCCTAAGAACTTCTCTGAAATTGAATTCAGGCTTCAGACTGAAAAGGGTTCCCCATCTTTGCAAAAGAACATTCTGTGTGTCTTGCTAGATAAGAGCAAGTCCATAGCCTTCTAACTGTGGGTTGCCAATTGCCTCTGAAGCTCATGGGAAGACCATAACTATGGCAGGCTCTGCTATGTTTCTCCCTAGCAATCACTGTCCCTGAAATCCAAAACACACTGCAGAAATAATCCAGTTTGAGTCCGCTTTAACTGCCCTGGCTCAATGTTGGGAACTGTAGTTTTATGAGATGTTTAGCCTTCTATCAGAGAGCTCTGGTGCTACAATAAACTACAATTCCCAGGATTCCCTTACAGTGAGCCAGGGCAATTAAAGTGGTCTCAAACTGGATTATTTCTACAGTGTATTTTGGATTTGAATCACAGGTTCACTGTCTCTGAACATGGAAGCTTCATTTAGATATCTGAGCTAATAGATGTCCTTACAACTAATCTTCTTCAGATAAAACTTTTTAATTGATTCAGAGACTAAATTAGGTTTAGGCAGAAATAGGCATTTAAATCCTCAGAAATTATTTCCTTTTCACATGTGAGGATGAATAATTAAAGTAGTCCTCTCCCCACTGTGAGAGAAAATGAAAATTTCTTCACATTATTTTCTCCATATGCAAACATTTTGAAGTGCTGTACAGGAATTATTCTGTAGAAGAACCCTTCCCCCCTTTTAATGCAAATAACTGTGTTCTGTGCAGAAAATACATTTCCTTTAAAGTGTTTTCTTTGCAGTAAGCTCTTTTCCAGCATTTTCTGAATAAAAAAAATCAATTTAAAATGTTTTCCTCCACAGAATAATTTCTGCACAGCACTTCAAGACACCAAATACCTGGAGAAAATTGTATAACATTCTTGCTGATTTTCAGCTTGGCCTCTAAATCCATGGATTCTGCAGCCAAAGATTCCACTATTCATGGCTTGAAAATATATTTTTAATTCCAAAAAGCAAGACTTGAAAAGAGATTTTGCCATTTTATATTAGGGACACCATTTTGTTATACCACTGTATTTAACTGGACTTGAGAATCCACAGATTTTGGTATCTATGGGGGTCCTGGAACCAAACCCTAGTGGATACCAAGGGCCCACTGCATTAATCTTGCTGATGAGTTTTCCTGACAGTTGGAAAAACAATTTTTCAACTTAGGAACAAATAATTGCAAATATTCTTTCTGTTTCTAAAGAAAAGCCATTCTTTAAAATACTTGTGGATTAAACAAATCTTATTCTTTAATTACTTTAATTAAACAAACTCGGTCCAGTTGCTTGGAGGAGGGGAAGTCAATCTGTGGCTTTGGAGCCTGGTTGTTACTTCACACCAGCTGTGTGTGTGTGTATCTGTCTGTGTATGTGTATGTGTGTGCGTGAGAGAGAGAGAGAGAGAGAGCACACGCACACACACACTTTCAAAATTTGTGTCAACATGGTACAGTTTCTAAAATGTCTACATTCCAAGAGCCATAGACACAAAAAAGAGATTAATCAGGTGCCTATAATAACCACAATAGTGCTGGTACACCATACAATGTAACTATGCTTACTTAGATAGCAAAGGCAGGAAGGGAAAGATTGCGTGTACAAGCAGCCATGAAAGAAATATGACACTGGAGAAACAGGCTGATTTTGTCTGCATTTCTTCACCACCATTGCACAACCCTGGAAGAAGTGTGAATGCTAGCAGAGAGAATCCACAAGATTTTGACCAAAGTTTTGCCTTTCATCACTTTGTGTGGAATTTTCCACATTTTTTTGGTAATCTAACCAATGTACTAAACCATTACATTGAAATTCATCCAGTAAATTGGATGGGAAATATTAATGCCAAAGAGATAAATTACTTCAGATATAAGCACTCCAGTTTACAATTAAGGATGGGAGAGAATTCTGTTAAATTCACATTTTGATGAGAACTTACCAAATGTATACTTCCAGATTCAATATGCAGACCAAAATGTGTGTATCCTTTGGTGGTTGTACTTGCTAGAATTGTGTGTTATTATTTTCCAAACAATGTGTGCAAGAGGAAATATATCAAGGAAAGGCATACACAAAAATACACAAATCAGTGAATGTGCAAAGTTCCATTTTATTATTTGTAAAAGACTGCAAAAATGCATACATTACTTACATAAATACACAGAAATTTATATGATTTTTGTGCTGACTTTTAAAAATATCCCAAAGAAACAGATCAGAATGCATCTTTAAAATTAGAAAATTGAGAAACTGAAATTGACCAATATGTCCATTCTTACTTTAAATCAGTACACGGGAAGAGCAAATCAAAAACGTACATGCTTATGGGCTGTGGCTAATTAAATATAATAAAATGGATCACAGCATATAATTCATCTTTTATAATTCATCAGGAGGAAAATGATTTGGCAAACAACTGAAATAAGTGTATGAAGATTAAGATGTTTTTAAAGTGTGGTCTGCAGGCATACAGTCAGTTGAAGTTGTTGACTGACTAGCGCTTATTAAACAGCTATAGTGTCTCACATGGAAAGATATGAAGCTTTGAAATTGTTACAGAAATATTCTGTGTACCCTGAATAGGCTCTACCAGATTCAAAAGGCTGATATCCCAAGGAGTCCTGCAAAGAAACAAAAACAAACAACAATGAAGATAAGTGTAAAAAGAGACAGGAAAAGAACCCTCCTCTCAAATAAAGGTCTAGTGCTATTATTTCCTATACAGCACCATTTCCTTCTCTTCTGACATGCACCCTATAGTACTGGGCTTACCTAGATTTATAAAGTCAACAGAAAAATGGATCCTTGGTGAATTTGTAGCATTTTCTAATGCTACCAAACAGAACAAAACAACAACCTCAAGCATGTACCAATTCAGAGGTACTTGTGTATTTGGCCTCCCATTTCAGTCCATCAGCTTTCAAGGTGACCCCTTCAGTTTCTTGCAATGTACTGTATTTAAACACATTTGAATGGGTATGTTTTGACGGCCCTGTTTACAAAGGTTAGAAAAATGGATTCTCTGGCATTTGCCAAACTTTGCTTCCCAACACAAAACACTGGCATGGTGCACATAAACTTTAACTGTTAAATATAACTGAAATAAATACAACTGTCATATAGCTGATATTAAATAATTTGCTTGTGGACCAGCATTATTAATAGCCAAACCTATAAAGTTGTTGGAGTTGGAAAGCATATGGTATTCCCATGCCAGTTTTTTCATTTCACTTACAAAACAGATTTGTTGTCCAAAAATACATTTGGTTTAGTGACCAGATTCAGTTTATAAAATCAAATGTATCTTTATTTTTCTTCTTATATGTTCTTCTCACAGTTCTGTTGTATGTTTTTTATTTTAATGCATACAAGTTTTAAAGCTTTTAATAAGCATTCCTTGAACATACTGTACTTTGTGTAGAACTGAATAGACCAATCTACTATTCTATTGCTTCTAGTACATATATTGTTTCAGGCACATCATTTAACAGTTTGCAGCCTAGTCAGTATGATATGAAAATAAATCTGAATATCCATTATTCAAAATACACTTTTAGACAGGACAAGACATTCAGTTATAACTTACTGCAATACAAAATATATTTTAAAACAGCCCTTTTTAAAAACAAAAAAACAAAAAATGCAGTACTACATACATACAGGCAAGCTGAATGGGATTTCCTTCCAAATTTTAGAACCAGAGGACTAGCCATGAATTAGTGGACTTCTGTAGTGAATATTGCCTGTCTAGCATCTGGGAACAACTCACTTTCTTTAGAATAATGCTGTAATAATTTCAATAATATGGATTGTGCTTGGCTAACACTGATATTAAACTAGTATCAAAGAACATTTTTCATTTTTTAACCTTATTTAGTCCTGATTCAATTCTGCAAGTTGCTGATGTAATTCACTGGAAATGACAAGCCAACATCATGTCTATTGCAGAATTTATTTATTTATTTTTAAGAAAAGGAAGCTGTTAAAAGAGCAACACTAAAAAGATCCAGCAACAACTTTTAGACTAGAGATATAATGAAAAAGATACTTGAGTGTTCAAGTTCCAAAGAAGGCACAGTCCTCTGAATAAAGACTTGGAAAGATTCAGAGAAATACACACCACCATCCACCACCAGCCCAAGTAAGCTTGCACAAGCTTACAAGCCTTGAAGCTTTACCAGGAGGGAGGGAGGAATATTTTGGAAAGTTCTGTGGATTTATAACTTTAAAATGTTACATTAAGTGGAAAGTGAAGTGGGACACCGGAATAAATGAACATAGCTCATTTGTGCATTATTGTGTATTATCAATTATAAAGTACACAAGCAATATAAAATTAAACCTTGCCTTCTGACACAAAACTTGCACTCCATAAACCAGTTTTTAAAAACCTTGATGGTCTTACTGAAAGTAATGAGGCTTGTGTTAAGAAGCCAGACTTTTTGCATTGCTTTCAATAGGCCTTCAGCGAGGACTAAAATGAGCTGGATCTGGGGGTGGGGGGGTGTCTTGTTGTTCAAATCCTGAAAAAACATTTCTGGGGGAAAAGGTCCCCTTTTATTTAAGATTTCCTATGGCACCTTTGGTTCATGAATTCGCCTTGAGAGAACTGCCAGAGCCATTGGCTACTTGCAGCAAATGATTCCCCCTCTCCTTGGTACATACCCTCGCCGACTGGGGACGATGGGAGCAGTAGTCCAAAGCTGGTGACCGCAAGGGACATGATTTTGAATAAGTAACGTCACATGTGGCTTTTAGGACCAGCAGACCTTAGCGAGAGTTGTCTGTCTCTCTGTGTGTGTGTGTGTGTGTGCATAGACTCGTTCCCACAAAAAAATCTGTTTATAAAGACCTTCTAGTTAACTAGTTAAATAGTGTGACTAGTGGTTTGAGCGTTGAGCTCCAACTCTGGAGACCAGGGTTGGAATCCCCTCTGGGCTATGAAACCCACTGGATGACCTTGGGCAAAGTCACACTCTCTCAGCCTCAGAAGATGGCATTGGCAAACCCCCCTCTGAAGAAACTTGCCCAAAAAACAACAACACCCAAACCAACAACTCGTGATAGGTTCGCCAGGAGTCGGAGACGACTTGAAGGCACACAGCACAACACAACACAACACACAGAGTGAAGGATCAAGTCCTCAGAAGAAGCCACCGAGGTTCCTCTACGCATCTGAGGAAGGAGAGCAAGCCTAGTAGGAAAGCTTCTGCTACAACTTTCCCACAAGTATGAATGAATGAATGAATGAAATTTATTACAGTACACACAAAAAGGAAAAAAAACAACAAGGAAATACATCAAACTTTATCACATAGAAGGTTATCACATACTGAGAGTAGTATTATACATCAATTTTTATCAATAACTCAAAATCTGGATAGATTTAGGGCCTTTACAGACTGCCAGAAATAATGCAGCTTGAGTCCACTTTAACTGCCCTAGCTCACTGCTAGGGAATCATGGGAATTGTAGTTTTTTTCTGAGACATTGAGCCTTCTCTGTCAGAGAGCTCTGGTGCCACAATAAACTACAGTTCCCATGATTCCCTAGCACTGAGTCAGGGCAGTTAAAGTGGATTTGCACTATTTCTGGCAGTCTGTAAAGGCCCTTAGAAACTGCATAGGAAAAAAAAAACCATTCAAATAATACACATATTAAAATTTAGAGCACCATCCTAGTCCCAAAGAATTTAGAGCACCATCCCAGTCACAAAGATGCCACAAGACCCCTTTGCAGACTCTCAGTTTTACATCAAGATCAGGCTCTCCTTTGACCTTGAATGCCAGGGCAATGGAGGGGGGGACAACAACCACCACAACCACAACTAAGGGGGGGTTGCAGACTGCCAGAAATAGTGCAAATTGAGTCCACTTTTAGGGTTAGGGTTAGTGCTAGGGAATCATGGGAACTGTATTTTATTGTGGCACCAGAGCTCTCTGACAGAGAAGGCTCAATGTCTCAGGGGAAAAACCCAACAATTCCCATGATTCCCTAGCACTAACCCTAACCCTAAAAGTGGACTCAATTTGCACTATTTCTGGCAGTCTGCAACCCCCCCTAAACCATCCCCGTCTTCCTCTTAGCAGGAGGCTGCTTCCCTCCCTACGGAAAATTGGGGGTGCCCCTCCTTTTGTCGTGCAAAGAAAGGTAGATTAGTGGGATTCCAGCCAGAGAGAGAGCAAAAGGAGGCGCCGCTTCCCTTCCAGGGACAGACATGCTGCCAAGGGGCCAGCTGTGGCCCTAGATTTGTTGGCTGGCACTGCCTGGGCTCCTCTTCGCCAAGGCAGAAAGGACTGCCCTTCCCACCCCGACCCTCCCGCTTTGGACTGGGACACAATCGGAGGATGTCCCCGCAGGAAACCCAGCTGATGCCCTCCAACACACACACACACACACACACACACACACACACGGGCAGGGCATTTGGGCAGTGCCAGGACGGATTTCCTCCTGCTGGAGCCGGGGCTTCCTTTTTGGCCGGGTCACTAGACCGGACGGATGGCTGCCTGGCTGGCTGCCGGGCCCAGAAAAGATTTAGTAAGGGCAGGGGTTGCCTGGTCCAATGGCACCGGTTTCCTTCAATCCCCTCATTTCGAGCCTTTCAAAATCTTTAGCCCACTCAGAAGAGTTTGCCTTGTCGTGTGCCTTAATCCCTAGGAAACAAGGCGCAAGGAAGCCCCAAATTCAGGGTTAATTCAGATATGCCCTCACCCTAAAAGGACCGCAAAATGGAGGGCCTTCCAGGGAAAAGAAAAAATGGGGGGGGGGGGGGAGAGACGATACGTTCCAAAATAAAAACTCAAAAGGCTCAATAGAAATATATATCCATGCGTCTTAACCATGCTCAAAAAGGGAGGACGTTTTGGAATCCCTCCTGGACAGAAGGCTGAAATGGAGGACATGTCCTGGAAAAGGAGGACATCTAGTCACCCTGCCTTGTGTGCTCGACCAAGTCCCCCGGAATTGCCTCCTCTGCAGAATACCCCACCCTATTGCTAATTATATGGAGACAAGCCCCCCCTCCATTGACTTCAATAGGCGTGGGGGACCCCCATAGGATGGCTCTGGGCCAGTTTGACTACTTGCTGGGCCAGAGCTTTTCTTGCAGGCCCAGCCAGGCCAAGTCTCCTCGGGAGTAATAACAGATAACAACCACCACAAGCACAGTCATTGATGCATTTATGTATTTCTTTATTTCCTGCCTCTCTTCAAGGCGGAGTAGAACATGTTAAAATACAAAACCCAATAAGAAGAAAAAGAAAAGAAAAGAAAAGATGCCCCACGAGGGGGGAGAGGCTCACTCCCGGGTTTTTCTCTACACAGACCCCACAAAAGCTGAGGAAACCCTCCACTCAGAGCTTGGCATGCGCCTCTTACCGGCTGGAAAGAAAGTCCAGATGTGACTCCGAATTTCCTGGGACCGGATTGTTGTCCTCTTCGGGAGGGACAACAGGGAGGGAAAGGAGAAGCCCAGAGACCCGAGGTGTCTGTGTGTGTGGTTGCCCTCAAGAGCCGCTGTGTGTGTGGTGTGTGTCTGGGTATGTGTGTGTGTGTAGGTGTCTGTGTCTGTGAGGGTCTCTCTGTGTGTGTGTGTATTTGTGTGTGGGTCTGCATGTGTCTCTGTGCGTGTGGGTCTCTGTGGGGGGTGTTTGTTTCTCTGTGTGTGGGTGTTTGTGTGCAGGTGTCTCTGTGGGTGACTGTGGGGTGTGTGTATGTGCCTGTGGGTCCCTCTCTCTCTGTCTCTGTGGTGTGTGTGGTGTGTTTGTTTCTCTGTGTGGGTGTTTGTGTGTAGGTGTCTCTGTGGGTGTCTCTGTGTCTGTGTTTGTGTGTGGGTGTCTCTGCATGTCTGTGTGTGTCTCTACGCCTGTGGGTCTCTCTGTCTCTCTCTCTCTCTCTGTGGTGTGTGTCTGTGTGTGTGTGTGGAGGAGAGTGTCCATCCTTGGCATTAGGAGTTCAAGTTGTGAGAGAGGTGGCTGGCATCACTATCCTCCCTAGTCTGGTGCCTCCTGCCCTCCTTTTCCCAGGCGTGAAGAGACTGTACCCATTGTTTTATCCCCTTTTCTCTCCCCGGTTGGTAAGAAATCTCAAAAGAGGGAGATAAAAATGAATAAATACAATTTCTTTAGGGGGGGAGGAGGAGGAGGGGGAAGGGGAGCACAATCTTTTTTAAAAATGAATGTACTGTATGGGAAGGTTCTCAATGGAGGCTCAGCTTTCAGCCTCGCTCAGGTATTCTTAGTCACACAGCGCACCCTAGTGGCCAGTACAGCCGCCGCCTCTCCTCCCATAATTTCTTATTGCCTCTCATATATTATTGCTCAGCAAAGAAGTATCGACAGCTTCAGGAACAGGAGTGACCTTAAAACCCGGGTCCTTAACCTGTATATTTAGTCAAAATTGTCCTTCCCAATAACATATTTATTTATTTTTAGAAAAAAGGGAAAGGATCTCAAGAAGTGAAACCTTCTTGATACATATTAGTGGATTGTTTTTATTTTCTGTCTAGGATCTTTGAAAGCTCACTCTGCACTCTTTCTTTCTCTCTCTCTCTATTACATGCTAATTTAATTTTACTATGGACGATATTTTCAGCATTTGCTGAGGACAGTAAATTTTGTAGTTTATGTTATTTCACTTTTTATGACTTTTTAACACTTAATAAAATTTTATTAGAGCACTTTTGTGTTTACAAGGCCACAAAACTCTTGGCAGGTTGTCAGAAGTCCTTTTTTATTATGATCCTACTGATATACTGCGAGTAATGAAATAATCATGTCCAGAAATGTATCAAAGGCCGGAGGAATTATCCAATTTAATAGCTGTACAGATGCGCTGTGAAGGAGATGGACATGCCATACGTTGACAAGCCAAGAGTCATGGGGTGAGGAGGAGGAGGAGGAGGAGGAGGAGGAGGAAGGAAGAGAAAACAAACCGGATATTTTTGACCACCCCCCACCCCCTTGTTTCAAGCTGGGACTTGCAATTGATGTAGGCTGGAAGTTAGATCATATGACTCTGGGATGTTTCAGTGAAAAAGAATTTGATTTGATTTTATAAAGTTTGCTCACCTGACTCTGGAATATTTCTGACAAAAGTGATTTTAAAAAAAAAAATATCTGGACTTGTCACAGTTATTTCTTGTTCTTTTTCTCTTCACCGTAGTGCACCAACCAATGCTGGAGGCAACCACTATAAATGAAATGGTGGTGAGATAAAATGTAGAATAAGATTTAGTCACAAGTTCTGTTTCTGTTTTGTTTAGTGCTGTTGCTTTTTCTCCTTCTCCTCCTTTTCCTTTTTCTTCTTGGAAGAGTAGAGTATAGCAGTATTTCACTTGCAGGTTGATGTGAAAATCTGTGTGTGCGTGCATGGATGTGAATTTCATTTACACCCTCTGGTCAGTGTTCTTTCTGCTCTCCAGCTTGAGTTCCTGCAGCTGTTTTAAAGGTCATTTCCTTTTATTTTAAATAATTGTTCATTTAACATACGTTATTAAATTTATTCTTCTATCAAAAGGACAGGCAGTTACATTTCCTGTCCTGAAAACAAGGTGGGAGGCTTTAGTTTTATAATTAAATTTATTCTGTTTCCTTTGTTCTCTCCCCCAGCTCTCCTTCCTTCCCTCCCTCCCACTTTAGTTTTTGGTTATCATCTTCATGCCAAGAAGTCGAGGTGGGGGTCATTATTTTCTCTCTGGCACATTGCTCTGCCTTTAAGTAAAATGACTTGTGTGGAAAATTTGATCTTTTAACATATTTTTAATGGCTCCTGTAGAAGTTTGGAATTGCATTGATATGAAGCACTCAGTAAATGGGGCATCAAACCAAGAAAGTGGTCCAATTTCATGGACTTCTGACCTGAGATATTGTAAAGGGAATTGGTGCCTATATGAGCATGATTCACTTAAATAGGTAAAGTCCTGGTATCACAGCCTCCCTCAACCTGACTCCATCCAGATGTCTTGGATTACACTGCTATCTATTGATCAATTCCAACCAGAGTAGACTCATTAAATCAGTTGTTGAATGGTAAATTTACACATAGGTAATTTATAGTAATTCAATGGGTCTGCTGTAGATGAAACTAACAGGATTTAGGCCTATGTTTTTGTCTTTATTTTTCATTTACAGACTGTTTGATCTACAGAGGATCTTGCAATACAGAAATCACACATTTAATCAAAGCAATTAAATATTTTAAAGTGCTAATGATAGAAACAGATGCATTTATGTTTATATCAATCTTGTTGTTTTGTGCCTTCAAGTGGTTTCCAACTTATGGCAACCCTGAAGAAGACCTTTCATGGGGTTTTCTGGAGCTGAGACAATGTGACTTGCCCAAGGTCACTCACTTTGCAGACTGCCAGAAATAGTGCAAATTGAGTCCACTTTAAATTGAGGCACTGCCCTGGCTCAGTGCTGGGGAATCATGGGAATTGTATTTTTTTCTAAGACATTGAGCCTTCTCTGTCAGAGAGCTCTGGTGCCACAATAAATTACAGTCCCCATAATTCCCTAGCACTGAGCCAGGGCAGTGCCTCAATTTAAAGTGGACTCAGTTTGCACTATTTCTGGCAGTCTGCAAAGGCCCTCAGTGGGTTTCCATGGCTGAATGGAGAATTGAAACCTGATCTCCAGAATCATACACCAATGCTGAAACCACTACACTACACTGGCTCTCTTATATCAACACATAGATATAGATACATATGCAATGAATTAGGTCACTGAACTTCACTATATTGTAGCATAGTGAGAACCAAAATTGACTCCTCAAAAATCTGATGAAATAACAAATGCTTTCACGCTCTTCTCAAATGCCAACAGGAGTTCCCCTTGCAGTTCTTAGATGAGGATGCCATTACCAGCTAGTACAGGATGGGGGCTGGCTATATGGGAGTGAAAATCCTCTCTGTTCCTCTGCTCAACTCTTGCAGATTAATGACTGTGGTTTCTCTGATTGAATCTATCCATCTGGTATATAGCTTTCATCTTTTCCTATTGCCCTCAACTTTACCAAGCATAATTGTCTTTTTTAGTGAGTCTTTTTTTCTCATGATGTGGCCAAAATGCAACAACCTTCTAGGGAGAGTTTGGACATGATTTGTTCTAGGATCCATTTATTGGTATTTTTAGCAGTCCATGGTATTCTCTAGCATTTCAAATGATTTGATTTTCTTCCTATCAACTCTCTTCACCTTCCAGCTTTCCTAACCATATATAGAAATGGGAAATACAAAGGCATGGGCAATCCTAACTTTGGGGGGTTGCAGACTGCCAGAAATAGTGCAAATTGAGTCCACTTTTAGGGTTAGGGTAGTGCTAGGGAATCATGGGAACTGTATTTTATTGTGGCACCAGAGCTCTCTGACAGAGAAGGGTCCATGTCTCAGAAAAAAAACAACAATTCCCATGATTCCCTAGCACTAACTCTAACCCTAAAAGTGGACTGAATTTGCACTATTTCTGGCAGTCTGCAACCCCCCTTTACTACTCAATGATATATTTGTGACTGGTCCACCAGCAGTCAGTCTATCCCTACCTCTGGGTAGGCAGTGTATGTTGAAACTACTGAGGTTTGTAGGTGTAATCTTGCTGTATCAAAGATGCATGTGTATTGACTTCAAGGGCTGAAAGTCTGAGCAACCAGTTGTAGAATGACAGCTTCAGTCTCTTCTCTGCCCCATCCCAGTGGTTCTATATGGAATTGCTTCAATTCAATAGGCTGCATGACAATTCTCCAGGGTTTATCTAGGAAATGTGCCAAGGACTCTGTGAAATGCTTCTCCCTCAATTTTCCATTTGCTGTCCCTACAGCTGGAGGGAACTTGGCAGGATGTTCAGCCCATGGAACTCCCAATGACGTCAATGGAAATAGGAGGTGTATGCAGGGGGGGGGGTGCCAACTATGAGACAGGAAACATTTTCTTCAGGGGATAAGGAATATAAAATGTAGCTCTCCTTTAAAGTGGAAAATGTATCCATAGTGTCTGTTAGATAGGATCTGATACCCTTTTGGTTTGTTGGATTTTTTAAAAAAAAATGCCAGATTTTTTCTTTCCAAAATAGAGCCCAGTTGAATGAGGAGCCTTAGGAGTACTTTAGATCACAAATTCATTGGTGACCTAGATTCTCATAACTGGGAGCCCAGTTTAGGAGATGCATGGAATCAGTGATTTCAGTGGAAAGATACAGTACAATAGAGTCAATGGTTATTCTTTGAATACAATATGGGAAGTGTGCAAAATTCACTTGGTTAGTGGACAAAGTGCCATTACAAACAAATAAGTGATTTGTGCAATTAAAATTGTGCACAAATAAATGGTGTCTAGAAATTTTCTACCTTGTTTGTTGGCAAGAAATTGTGTGTGTGTGTGTGTGTGTGTGTGTGTGTGTGTGTGTGTGTGTGAATGACTTTGGATGCCGAGGAGGAATTTTCAGGGATGGGACAAGATTTATTAAGGGGAGACCCACATAAATGGGGATATGTCCTCTAGCAAAACCATTTTTGTTGTTTTTTAAATGAGAAATGTGGAGGAGGGGGATTGATTAGGAAATGTTTTAGAAGAATGAATAAACTGCTTAAGACAAGGTGTTGATATACTGCAACCTGATCTTAACCACCCAAATGATTTCTAAGAGGTTATTCAGACATTGTTTTTTTACTATGCGAATAATCTCACACATTCTGGTTTTGTTGTTCACATTATTTTTTATTGAAACTACATTTGTGTGCATCTCTGCAAGTTCTGTTGCTCATCCATGGTAATACTGCAAATAAAGATGGAGGTGATGATGCAGATGTATTCGAAACATGTTCCAAGCATGCAGAATTATTCCAGGTAAAGGGGGGGTGTTGGCAGCTGGGTGCATTTGAACAAAGATTCAACCCACATACTACCAGGATTATTTTCACAATCTGAATAACTCCTAAGTATACCTGACTATGGGCCTAAGCAGACTGCCAGAAATAGTGCACATTAAACTGAGGCAGTGCCCTGGCTCAGTGCTAGGGAATCATGGGAACTGTAATTTATTGTGGCACCAGAGCTCTCTGACAGAGAAGGGTCAATGTCCCAGAAAAAAATACAGTTCCCATGATTCCCTAGCACTGAGCCAGGGCAGTGCCTCAATTTAATGTGCACTATTTTTGGCAGTCTGCTTAGGCCTTATATTGACTATATTGAGGGGGAAATATCTGATGATCCTCTGCCTTCTGCAACTCTTGAATATGATGTCCAAGTGTTGCAGATTTCAGAGGATTTTCAGCTATTTTCCCTGCAATATAGTGAGGGATTCTGTCAAGCATATTCCTCCTGGAATATGGTGGCAAAGTCATTGCATGACACAGCCTCTGACATCTCTTACTTTTGGTTTACTTTAGATCCCTCCCTTTTTACACCATATGAGAGTAACTGATCTACAACATGCTCATCCAGACCAGCTATTTGTGCCTTTTTGTCCTACACCATTTTATGTTGCTTTTGCTATTGCTTTCCACTTTCCTATCCAGTCTACAGAACGATGGTGGAAAGATGGAGGGTTGAGAGAGATAAACCTTTGTTGGCCCCAGTGGATTCCTTATTCTTCTACTGTCCCATTCCACCCCCACCCGACCCCTACACATATAGATTCAATTTCTGTTTTTCAAATCTTTTTGAACCTTTATGCTAAAGTGGTAGACTCCAATGTCTGCCAGGGGGACAAAAATCTCCCTACACAGACACAGAAACACATAGACACACACACAGAGAGAGTTTCAACTGATTGTTGATGCTGCCTCCCTTTCTCCCATACCATCCAGTGATTCCATGCCCACACATGTGTCTGACTAGATCAAATAAATTTCTGAGCAACTGAAGGAATGTTTTCAAAAGTGTCTCTCCAAATTCTTTGCTGATCTTCCATTCTTCTCTTCTACAGCAGCTCCACTGAACACAGTTGAAAACTGAGTAGCATGGGAAGAAAGTTTTTTTAAAAAAAAAAAATCTTTCCTAGCACAGCAATAGCACTATTGGTATCTATCACTTTAGTGCTAATGATCCAGAATGAGTTTTAAAAATAAAGAATAAAAAGGCAGGGAGGGGGAAGGAAACAGGACAAAAAGCAGAAACTTCTTGAAATAACAATGAGGGATTGGATATATTCATATAAATCATCACAACCCATGGGATAGGCAAATGTAGTGTGTTGTGCATATGTTTAACTTTAACTCATCTTTCATGGAGGTAAAAAATACAGAATACTGCAAAAAGTGTGCAGGGAGAGAGAATGGGAATGAGCAACAGCAACTGCCTTGACAATTTAGCCACCATTTTGTAACTTCACCATGCCTGAATTCCAAGCCTTGTTCCAGAGCAGAACTCTGAGGAAATGGTAGCTCCCACAAAGTGGCGGAGAATATTTGGAGAATATTCTTTTATGGGTGTAAGGGAAACTGGGGAGAAAAAGAAATATTTTAGGTTTCAAGCTTGAGCGTGTCCAGAGGAGGGCAACCAAAATGGTGAAAGGTCTGGAAACCATGCCCTATGAGGAGCGGCTTTGGGAATTGAGTATGTTTGATCTGGGGAAGAGAAGGTTAATTGGTGACATGATAGGCATGTTTAAATATTTGAAGGGATGCCATATTGGGGATAGAGCAAGCTTGTTTTCTGGTGCTCCAGAGAATAGCACATGAAGCAATGGATGCAAGCTACAGGAAGAGAACTTCCAGCGCAACATTTAGGAGGAACTTCCTGACAGTAAGAGCTGTTCAACAGTGAAACACACTCCCTTGGAGGGTAATGGAGTCTCCTTCTTTAGAGGCTTTTAAACAGAGGCTGGATGGTCATCTGTCAGGAGTGGTTTTATGATGTATTCCTATATGGCAAGGGGTTGGACTGAATGGCTCTTGAGACCTCTTTCAACTCTATGATTCTATGATCATAGGGTTTTTTCTTATAAAAATGTATTTTGAGAAATTTCAGCTCAGCTGTAGGTCCAAAACACTTGCTGCTGGTTTTCATATAAATTGATGCTCTTGTGCTTTATTTCAATGAGATCAGTACTGCTGAAATGACTTCACAATTGTGGATTCTTTTCAGTACTGAAAAAAACACCATACTTTTCTATATATCTATACTCCATCTGTGATAAATTGATTGTATTCATATTTACAATATATGCTAGCTCCTTAGTCTTAAAAGAAATCATTGAAAGGGAATATGAAATGAAAACAATATGGTGGTTTACTTCAGTGGCTAACAAAAAGATTCCATAATAGTCATAATCTAGCCAAAGTTAAACAGTTTTAGGTTCCATCAATTTCAACAGGAGATAGTTAAGCAGGTGCTTAACTCTCTCATGAAAATCAATGCAACTTCACTGGTAATCAATATATTTAATGCAAGTGCCTGGAAAAAAAACTGGAGTATATGAGTTTTGAATGGGACTGTGGTTGAATCATAGCCAACTCTGTGAGAATGTGACATTATAGCTTCTCCCTCAAAATGATGGGTGAACTTTATTTTACCAATTTCTTTGTAACTTTATATGGTAGTAATGACTAGAAGAGGTGTAGAGTCTCAGCAGGCATCAAATTTAGTTCCAATGAAAGTTTTCTCTGCTCAGGGAAAGATCTGCAAAGTAAAAGCAGCTTCATTTATATACCACGTTATGCAGTGTCTAAGTGGTTTATAACTGTAAGCTCATTGCCCCCAACTTCTGGGTATTCATTTTAGCGACCTTGGAAGGATGCAGGCCTGAGCCTGAGCCCTGGCTAGTATTGAACTCACAACCTTGTGGTTTATGAGTGAGTGGCTGCAGTACAGGCATTTAACCACTGAGCCACATGGGCTCCTGGTTCTATTCTCCTGCCTAAACCTTAGTCTTC
Organism: Phrynosoma blainvillii; assembly: GCA_026167975.1. Lineage (NCBI taxonomy): Eukaryota > Metazoa > Chordata > Lepidosauria > Squamata > Phrynosomatidae > Phrynosoma > Phrynosoma blainvillii. Next base: position 255,299,554 of record JANUYF010000001.1, on the reverse strand, counting down.
CAGTACAGCAAAGGTAAAAGCAGCTTAAAAGGGATCAAGCCAGAAAATTTGCATGGAACAATTACTGTTGTCTCTCCATTGTCAAGTCAAATACAGAATACAGCCTTCCTAAGGGAGGAGACCTGGTTGTTGTTGTTGTTGTTGTTGTTGTTTTAAATGTGATACAACACACTGCATATGAATGATGTTGTATAAATATATAGACAAACTAGTAGCAGTGCAGATGAAGGAAGTGCAAATATGTTCTTAGGAACTTCACAGGCACTAATTTGTCAAAGTTAGAAGAAAATGAAACTAGAGGTAAGTTAACAGTCTGTTTGTCAAAGCTAGATGGAGATTAACACAAATTAGCTTCTGCTCTCCTCCCATATGAGTAATGGCACCCCTACAGTTACTGTTTAGTAGCCATTCAGGGGTAGCTGTGTTGGCCATTTAGCAAATACTATTCTATTTTCAGAATCTCAGGGCTCATAACCACATATGGAGTATTTGGATGCACCAGTGATACTGAGACAGCCAGTGTGGTGTAGTGGTTTGAGCATTGGACTACAACTCTGAAGATCAGGATTCGAATCCTTGCTTAGCCATGGAAACTCATTGAGTGACCTTGGGCAAGTCATACTCCCTCAACCTCAGAGGAAGGCAACGGCAAAATTTTGTCAAGAACAAATTTTGAACAAATTTTGTCAAGAACAAATTTTGTCAAGAAAACCCCATTAGGCTCATCTTAGGATCACCATGAGTCAGAAACAATTTGAAGGCACACAACAACAACAACAACAATAACAACAACAGTGGTATTGCCTGGTGGCCCCCATGTCACTGAAGTGGTGACATCTGCTCTTGATCTTAGTCCAAACTTTAAAGGAACTATCCGAGATGTTGAACCCATTTTGGTGATAGGGTTCTTGGATGGCTCCTTTAAGGTTAGAACAAAAAACCAGATTCACCACCCTACTGACATGGAGGACACCAGCTGCCAATGTCCAGCAAGTGATCCCTTGTCCAGCACCTTGGCCTGACCTCAGCCTACCCTTGCTCTCCACTGATCAGTGGACTTAAGCTGTTGGAATCAGCCAGTTTTCAAAGTGCCAGCTAACTGTGCAGAGCTTGCCTGGCATCTCTGGCATGCCATTTTCTCAATGGGGCAGAACCCAAACTCTAAGGCTGGCTCAAGATAACAGTCACTCCAAAACCACTTTGCCTAGATCAAAACATCTTGTTTCCATTGGTTGATTCTTCATCAGACTGATACTAATGATACTAAACAAGTATGATTCTAAAAGCCTCAAGAAGCCTTTATTCAAAAGCCCAACATTTAAAAACTATCTCATGCTGTATATTCAGTGAGGGTGTATCAGAGCTGAACCGTGTTAAGCTTAGTGCTCCTGGGCACAGAGGCCTATAGAGGCAGCAGCCATGTCTCAGGCAATCATGGAGCAAAAAGTCTGGCAAGCCTAGGTTCAAAATGTGTGAGAAGGATTGCTTCCATCCGAAAGCTCTGTAGAACTACTCAGTGGTGAAATGTAAGCAGTATAATGCTTTTTCTTCTTTTCTTTTTTTCTAAACTCATTGTGAGGGCCCCTTTCTTAATTAGTTTCCTAGGGGACAGGAAACAGCATGTGAGAATTGTTTGCACCTACCTGTATGTCATGGTTTGCCATTCTCTCCCTCCCTCGCCCTCCTTTCCCTCTCACACACCCATGCCATTGATAGCTAGAGTATGGTGGTGACAAGCAATGTGTTCAGTGTTTCTTACACTCTCTTTCCCTCCGCTTGATTATTGTATGGACAGATTTCCTGTGAGCCCCCCCACACACAGGGGAAGCCAACACAAAAGCTCGTTGTATTAATGGAAGTTCCAATATTCAAACACTTTGGCATTTGCCAAGAAGTGTTTATTTTTAAACGCTGAAATGCCCTCAAAAATGTCCCTGCAGAAAATAATGCTACCAAGCCATTCATTCAAGTGACCATTCATTATGGAAATACCAACAAAAAGAACTCAATGGGGAGGAAGCCTGCAATGATATGGGCAATATGTTGCCAGGGGTCCAGTCACACTACATAATTATAGCACTATAATCCCACTTCAACTGCCATAGTTCCATTCTATGGAACCCTGGGATTCACAGTTTGGTGAGGCACTGGAATACTCTGACTGAGAATTCCAAATGCCCTTGCATAAACTGCAAATCCCATGGTTTTGTAGGATGGAACCATGGCAGTTAAACCAGAATAATAGCATTGTAATTGTGTGTGTGAAAGGGCTCAAGATATCTTCCTCAACACTCGGATGACTAATCAACATCTCCATCAGCAGTGGAGAATGTGTAGCTCTCCTAGGCACTATCGGACTGCAACTCCCATCAGTCCTTGCCCACATAACCAGTGGCGAGCAATGCTGGAAGTTAAAAACCCAGCAGAATCTGAAGGGCCAAGATCTCTCCATCCCTGATCTACATCATTCCATGAATTGATACAAACATGTACATACCACAGACGTGTTTGTATTTTTTGTTTGATTATTCAACATTGTTCAGCTGAATGTGTAAACTGTCTCCATGGAAAGATATTTGAGTTGATTGCTATTTTTTTGATGGCTGATTCATGCATGCTGACTGTCATCTGGTGCTAAGGATGGTTGAACCAGTCTCTTTTGAGCCTCTGTCACTTTGGCTTGTTTTTACATTTAATTCTCTTCATTTTCTTTTCTGACTCAATCTGTTGTTTTCTAAATCAACATTCAAAATATGTATTTAAATGTGTACTCCTCTCAAAATAGATTGCGCTCTCTCTCTCTTTCTCTCTTTCTCTAAATTTGCACTCAAAATGCAAATTCTCCTCAAAATGCACCTTCAAATGTATATGTTCCTACATTTAAACTGCTGAAAACTATCACGGCAGAAAAGTGCAAAGTCTGGTGAACGATGACATTTAAATCTATGCATTAGTCCAAGAGAGGGCAACAAGGATTGAATTCCTCAGGCATCCCTGCTTATTGCTATAGTGATGGGTGTGAATCATATTCTAGTGAATCAGCTGATTGTTTCAAGCCATTATTTGATGAATTATAACAAAAAATCTAGAAGGCTCTGGACTGTTCAGGCTTCAGTGATCCATATCTGTGAGTTCACAAATGACCACTCAAAGAATCACAGTTACATGTAAGCAACCTGTTCTTATGTTGGGCTCTATCACTATTTTCTTTTTTAAAAAGTGTGGCAGTTGTTACAGGTATATATGTCTTTGAGGCTGCATCTGCACTACAGAATTAATAGTTTGGCATTGCTTTAACCGCCATGGCTCAATACTATCAAATTCTGGGATCTGTAGTTTTGTGAGCTATTCAGCCTTCTCTGTCAGAGATCTCTGGCACCACAGCAAACTACAAACAAAAGTATTCCATAAGATGAAGCTACAGCACTTAAAGTGGTATTAAACTGCATTATTTCTGCAGTGCAGATGAGACCATAGTCACAGAGAGATGAAAGTTGCCCCAAGATCTGCCTCTCAAGCATTAACATGGAGAAGCAGATGTACCTCCCTCTCTCTGTGTGACCGGCATGGTTCCATGGTTAAACATGCTGGTGTTGCTGTTTTGTTCTGGAATGGCCCTTTTCTCCATAAAACTCCCACTGGTCATTGTTATAAAAGGAGATACTCACACATTATGGACACAATCCAGGCAAAAGTCAGTTCCCATTGGCTTCGCTGGGAAACCCTCATGCAAGAATCCTTAGGGGGGTTGCAGACTGCCAGAAATAGTGCAAATTGAGTCCACTTTTAGGGTTAGGGTTAGTGCTAGGGAATCATGAGAATATTTTTTTTTCTGGGACATTGAGCCTTCTCTGTCAGAGAGCTCTGGTGCCACAATAAACTACAGTCCTCATGATTCCCTAACCCTAACCCTAAAAGTGGACTCAATTTGCACTATTTCTGGCAGTCTGCAATCCCCTTAGTGTCCCTTGTAGGATTCTCCTTGATGGGCATGTCAGGACAGAATGCACATCCCTTCCAATCGGCTTTTTAAACTACCTGTACTTTGCTATTTACTATTGTGACAAATTTATTGTCTAAGTGGCTAAATTTGTTTTCAGAGATCTTTATTAGTCACCTTGAGTATTATATAACTTTAGTGGAAAGGTCAGATTTAAAAAAGCATGAATAAATATCTTTTATTTGTTAATAAGTGAAATAATTGAATTCTTCTCACTGGGAACATAACAGTTCATGTCCCATCAGCTTTGTATCTTCTATAAATTATGTGAAATGCCATTACTGTTTCATTTATGATTTCTTACATTTGGGAGCAAATGCGTAAATATCCTCCACCCGAGAAACATTGGTTTGAGGTATCCTGTCTACCTGTCTTAGGATATCCTGCATAGAGTCTACGTTTTAATATGTCACTCTAACTTTCTCCCTTCTAAGATTTTTTAAAAAAATCTTCCCATCCTATTTATGTGCAAATATGGATAAAGTTCATATGAAAAACAAACTGAATGAAATTTTCACAAGTTAATAGTACAACTCTTCTCAGTATGGATGGGATCATGTTGCCTTTGTCTGTCATGTAGCTATTCAAAATGAGGAGCCTGTCAGAAAAAAGAGGCAGGGACACCAACCCTAATTCAGCATCACAAACTTGCCTTAAATGCACAGGGACTCGTAGTCAGGCTTTTAAGAACAAAGAACTCAAACCTGTCTACCCTCAGATTTCAATTCTCTCTTATTTACATGTAATTTAAAAAAAAACAACACTTTGCACACGTCCATTTTAATTATAATGAAATTTGCAATGTTCTTATCAGAAAGAAAACAGAACAAAAATTTTCATCCTTCCTTAATCTGTGTGTGTGTGTGTGCTTTGAAGTTGCCTCTCAAATTATAATGACCCCATGAATTCCATAGCTTGTTTTAGGGAAAGGATCCTCAGAGGTGGCTTTGCCAGATCCTTCCTCTGAAATATACCCTACTACAGCAGCTGGTGGTCATTGGTGGTCTCCCATCCAAGTACTAACCAGAGCCAACCTTGCTTAGCTTCCAAAAATCAGACAGGATCTGGTGCCTTAAGGATATTTAAGCCAAAATACCCTTCCTTAATACAGACCACCATTTCTTTGGAGTGAATTTTCTTTAACTTTACCATAGCACTAATACCAGCACTGGCCTCATGGCTATGAGGAGATTACACATAATTGCCCTCCTGTCATCTTAGATTGTAAAGAAAATATAAAATGGAGGAGCACAACGAATCAGAAGAGTCTTGTGGTGCTGTCATTGTGATTCTTGAGGGGATATGTTAGGCTTTTCTTTTTGCTTTTCTGAAGAGCTACAGGAGTGCTCCCAATATGTCAATACAAGTCATTCTTTGGGAACAAATTCCCAAAGTGGTCTAGGCATTAAGGGAGCAGGGTAAAAGTGTCCCTCAGTGATAAGCTACCAATCAATAAGGTTGGTAACAAGACAGTCACACCTTAAGGTACATCTGCTCACACGTTAGGGAGTTGGTTTTGCCTTCATTCAGGGAAGTGTTTATCGTATTATCTGGTGTGTGGGCCCAGATAACCCCTCCCTTCCTTCAGTGTGCCAGGAACCATTGCCATATTTGTGTCCATTGAAAGCAAGTATTTCTTCCTTTTCTGGAAACTTGCAGCAGATGGCAGGCCCATGGACCAGCACTGGTCCACAGATCAATGATTCATAGAGCTGAGTTGCTCTGGGTTTGGTGCTTGAATGATATGAAGACTTGTCAAACAAATTTTACTGGATATTTCAAAAATGAATGGTAGGGCCAGTCTAGGACTGGCCCTACCATTAGGCAGAAGGGGGCATTTGCCATGGACAGCAGATGCTGAGACACAAGGAAAAAGGTGGTGGGAGGAGAGAGCTGTATACCACATGGACTGCCCTGCATGCCCTGAAGTAACCTGGTGCCTTCACTTGGGGTGGCGGGTGCTCCTCCTTCATCAGGAATGAAGAAAGATTCAGCTGCCAATCCAACCAGTTTTTGGACATGGAATTAAAAGAGGCTACCACCTTGTTCTTTGCCCCAAGCAATGAAGTTTCTGGAAGCTGTCAGTTCAATTCACTCTGAAAAGTTTGTTATTGGTGCAAGCTTTTCTAGTCTAGTCATCTTTTTTATGTTATTGTGCTTAGGATCTGAAGATTATATTGTTACACTGTTAGCTAAATTCTACTCTCTGTAACCATAGATTCTTTATCCATTGATCCAACCATCCATGGCTTGGAAATATGTTTTAAAAAAATTCCAAAAAGCAAACCTTGATTTTGCCATTTTATATAAGGGGTACCATTTTACTATGCCATTGTATATCATGAGACTTGAGCAGCCATGGATTTTGGTATCTACAGAGGGTCCTGGAACCAAACCCCAGCAGATACTAAGGGCCTACTCTGTCTAGGCTTCAGTGCAATTGACTGTGCCTATGTACTTCCTATATGCTAGGTATATAGTTTGCATTTAACCTTGAATAAATTCTCGAGTAGGTACAAGTCTTTAAACCTAATTGAGAACCTTGTCATCCCACAGTAAAAAAAAAACTTAGTGAACACCTACTGAAATAATGACAGCTAATGTTTTCTTTTTAAAACATGCATCTGAGGAAGTAGGCTCAAATCTACGAAAACCCATGCTACCAACTCCTTTCTTTCAGTTAGTCTCAAAAGTGCTACAAGATTCCTTTGCATACATCCTTTTCTCTCTACAGAGCAAGTGTCTACCTCTGTCATAATGGTCTTCCACTCCCTTTGTTAGGAACTGACAAAAGCATATACTTAAAACCTGTTACTCTGGGCTTGTACCATTGAAACACCCATTCCTGCCACCTGGCCTAAAAGCAAAGCCCTAAGGAAAGCTAAAGAGACAGAGGTACTGCTGTCTGAGGGCATTAATGTCACTATGTTACTTGTTACCTGCTCAGCATATTAGATTTCATACAATCAAACTACATGGACGAATTTTTTTTATTTAACTGGGTGTATTAAAATGACTGCTTAATAAATGTTGGTACAGTCCTTGAACACAGGCCCAAAGCGTATGTATGTGTGTGTGTTGAAAGATTTGCTCTATTCAGATTACCACCAATCCCAATGACAGCTGGTATAAAATACTTTTCTACCAGAAAAGAAAAACAAATGCAACAATGCAAAAGACTGACACAAATCATCTCGGCCTGGGTTAATTCAACAGGATAAATTTAATAGGGTAAATGACTTCAAGACAGAGTGCGTTTAACTTTGTAATCTAAACACTTGCGCAGGAGTCCTACCTCTTTATGGGATGAAATGGTGGGAGTATTAGAGAGATCACATGCATGGTACCTCTGGGTTTCCTTCACTATCTGTTTCTGGTGTAGTTAAAAGGTGATCATGGGGGGGGGGGATTGGGAATGGGCAGTGGTTGTTGGGGGACAGCCAGCCCCAATGTTTAAAATCTTTATCCACTCCAAACAAGGCACCATTTTGATTTGTGGTGTTGTTGTTTATCCAATTTATCTGTCACTCCAAGGCACTGTTTAGAATCCAAGGGGCCTTAAATGTCCATTTACAATCTCTAGGTTGGCTTGTTGCACCAGACAGGGCAGACATCTGGCTGTCACTTATAATTGCATCCTGCACCAGGAGTTGTTTTTAGAAAATACTCTCTCTTCCCTTTGAACATGATGCACAACAGTTTCAAGCCATTAATGTGAGAGAGGGAGAGCCGGCCCATGGTTTGAGCCTAGTTTGAAGCAGAGATTTATGAGATATGGCAGTCCATTGGGGGAAGGGGGGTACTCATTTTACAAAAGGGTGTCTGTTTGAGGCTGCCTGGTTTTTTAATGGTGCAACAGCTTCCTTTCTGGTCTTTGCAATATAGTCTTTGAAAGCCCGAAAGAAACAGTGCATCAGAAAATTATTTGCATGGTGTTACTATGTTTACTGTTTCCTGTTGTCTTTTCTTAGAAAATCCATGCTGCTGGATGAAAGGACTTACTTTTTAAGACTTCCCTTTTCTCCCATCTAGCATGGAAAAGCTGTGATTTAAATTCAACAGACTCTGAACAGGATATGCCACCAATTAAAAACATGAAGCCTAATTTTTGTACCAAATAATGACAATAATCCCCTTTTTGTTATCTGGATTAAAGCGTTACTGACACCACATTAATTTCTTGACCAGATTCCTTGATAAATCAATTGGACAAAGTCTTGCTGTTTGGAGTATGAAGTGTGACAAATATTTTCCAACATCAAAGCAGTGAATTGTTTTCTGTACTGTAAGAAAACTTCCCTTGGCAACACGGAAATACCTGAACATGCTTAGAAGCAGAATGCTTTTTAAAAATAAATAATGATTAATGTGTTTAACAAAGAAGTTCATAAGTATAAGGATTCATCAAGGCAAACAAAATGATAGAGACACTATTCAAGCCTATGGATTTCAGCGAAAGCTTGTCCTACAGTCTCTTCCAATGAAATTAGTGGCATTAACTTTTGCAACTTTTGCTTAACTATTCATCCTATACTCCTACTCAGCCCTCTGATGAAACACCATATTACTGTATAATGAATGGCCAAAATATGGCAATGTGCTTTTTTACATGCAAATGTTCAAAAACAGAATGTATTCACCTGCTTTTTGGATACATATTTCTGGATCTTGATGGTCAGATTTTGCTGCTTGTCAATACTTATTAGCATAAAATTTCTAGATATTTATAAACCTTTGTCTGGTTTGAAGATTTTCATGTGAATCCTGGCACCCACCAGATCTGAAACATTCATTTTAAAACATGCATCTTTACAAAGCTGTTTTTTCTAGATATACTCAAATATTTGCTCCACATCACAACTCATATAAGAGATCTCTTTCTTGGCAACCAACTCCAATGAATCTAATAATACAGCTCTCTATTTCAGGTTTAATTTGGTCTTCCATATAAAAGCTTTTTTCAGACCTACATTGTAATGGTATTTCAATAGAGTTTACTCCTAAGGAGAGCAAATCAGATTTCAGCCTTAGCTACCAAATGCATCTCTTAATCTGTTCCTTTGCAAGAATTCTGAACTGAGCCTTAATACCTAAGTAGATCAATAGCAGAGAATAAGATTCTGCAAGAAAGAAATGACTGGATATTTTTTATTTGGATGACTGTGTTAATACTTTAGGCAATAACCCACTTTTTTTCATACCATCATCTTTCAATTTTAAAAATAACAATTAGTGGGATTTTTCCAGTATTCACAATACTGGTGCATTTCTTGTTTTCACATTTCTATTAAACAATATGAACTGGAAGTATAAACATTTAAGATCTAATGATATTTCATTTCAGTTAATTTGAAACATTTCAATAAGATAATAGAAACTGATGCCAGACCTGTATAGTCATATCAATATTGTATCTATGGGTGAGAGCAATGAAATAGCATGGCAATGCTAGGGTAACAAGCACAATGTGTGTCAGTTTTGCTACTCTTGAAACACATAATTACTGGTTTGTCAGCTCTTTGTATTAGACTTTAGGAGGAATTCTCAGCTGCTTCTGGTAGTTGTTTTTGTGTATACAAGACCTCTCATAATATATTTAATTCACATGCATTTCCCACAATACTGTCTTGAAAAGTAGAAATAGGAGAAGCTCAAAGCCAGAAACTGCTGATGTACACATAAATATACTCTCATGTACAATGCAGACTTTCCCATTAAAAAAATGTCTCCCATGCACATATAATTATGTCCTTCATGCAACCTATAGAAGTGCTACTGCATAGTAAAATGCTGGAATAGCCATACTTCAGATTTGCAGGCTCATCCCATGGAAAATTCCCTCCTTGATACATTTGGTAGCTACACGAGTTGCCAGGGTGAATCCTATTTTCATATGTGATGCTCATTCTGCAAAATTAATGCATTTGAGGAAGAAGGGCAGGGCAGGTTTTCTCGCTTTAGGAGCACTTCAAGATCACAGGCCAACTTGAGTGCCTACATGTCTGCTGTAAGAGTGGGATTCTGTAATTGTGGTTCTTGAAAGTATTTCACAGGAGGGCTGTTTAGAGTTGAATGGCCATTTCACGGGAGGGCTGTTTACAGCCAAATCCCCTCAATTTCAAGGTTAATTTTTAGCCAGTGAATTTCCCAATGTCCACCTGAATTGTGTCCTCATTTCCATCTCTTTTCTGTGTGTGTGCAGGGTGTGTGTGTGTGTGCTGAATCTCAATTTCATTGCCATTTAATGCCAGGATGCCACCACCACCCTAAACAACAAAACGCTTTGCACAGTCTCTCTGCAATTTCAGGCAGGACGTGTGATGTCGGAAGTCTCTCTGCCTTTACCACCATTTTATTGCTTCCCTTAGCAGATGGTAAAATGGTGGTTATGGAAGGCATTCACAAAGAACAAACTGCGTAGTGTTCAGACCACAGATTCCCAGGTTTTCTTTCTGCCTGTCCTAACCCTTCTTGGTCCTTCTAATCAGAACATGTAATTCCTTCCTTTGTGAATGGCTCCAAGTTGGTAGACCAAAAGAATAATAATATTTGTATCTCTATGTGTGCATTACTCTAATATGCATGTGTAAACATACAGTAGTATTAGAGCTCAAAGTATCTCATAGCTTTTGCAAGGGGAAAGATTGGGACTGGTATGCATTGCCAATTATTGTTCAGTTTTGTCCCTCAACAAATCAAAGTTGAAATCAGTGATAAGATTTGGATGATTTCATTGTACAGTAGGATATGGCAGTGGTGGGGGGATCATTCTTGATTTTGTTGTGCTTTTTCTAATCCCATCTGCATTTTTATCCCATCCTTTGTTCTTCTCAGAACTTTGTTTTTCTTCCTGTGTAGAATTTTATATGCATGTTTCCTGTATATTTTTTGTAGACATTTCTCCTCACTGGCTAAAGCATCATTCAATTGCATGAATGGTAGCCACTCACATTTTTAAAAATGTATGCATGCATATATCTGCATTTTGCTTCTCTGAAGGGCAAACCAAGCCTCACAGATGTATATATTTCTGAGGGAAGATTTACTTTGTTTCCTTCTATTTGTTTCAGAAGAAGCTAAATGGATACTGTCAATGAGAGTCTCAGCTGCAGTAAAATTCATTTTCAGTGCTGTTATACAGCTCGATATGCACATCAGAAGAAAATCCTAAGAACATCAGGATTTCTTGAGTATGCAGAAACCAAAAAAATAAAAATAAAAAATATGGATGAAATCTATACCTGGGAACAGTGGAGTTGCTTAGTAGCCCACTTTTCTTGTAGCCACCCTCAAAACAGCTCTCTGACATCAGTCTCTGTTTCCATTTTTGCAAATGGAGGATTCATTCAAGAGCTGGCAGCTTGCCCATTGTCATCCAGTAAGTCTGAAGTGGAGCTGGGCTTTGAACCAAGGTGCCTTCCTTCTCCTGCAAACAACATGTCCAAAATGCTGCATGCTGGTCCACTCTGCTGCTTGTGTCTTTAGCTCCTGTGCCTAGCTTGGAAGCATCACTACAATAGTGGGAGATACTGGATCACTCTGGAAAGCATATTAAATAGGAAATGAAATGGGGATTAGTGCTTGTAGCTAAATGCATGAGTGTATGCACTTATTTCTAGTGTGCCATTAACATGCTATGCTTTAGAAAGAGCAGCCACATCCGAAGCTGGCAGTGCCCAGTGACAGTGAAAGATGCTACGAGATGAAAGCCCATGCCATTTCTACTGTGTAAAATAGATCTGCAGGAGTGCTATTTATAACCCGAACAACAATATTATGTTCTGCTCTTTGGTGTGTAAGGGTTGTAAAAAAAAAAATGTGTACGCTATTAAATCTAGCAGTAACAAGGCTCTTAAAGCCCAGTTTATTATACCAGTGCAGGTGAAAGCTTTATCTCTTTCTTTTTTTTATCTCTCTGTGTTAAATCTCCTAGCTGAAACAGGGATCTGGGTGCAATATTATTTATCTTCCCTCTGGGTCTTGGGAAAAGAGACAATGGACAGATGTCCATTACCAAAGGCCGCCACCTGGTGGTCAGCTAACAGACTGTGTGAGGCTGCTGACTCATAAAGTTTAAGAAATTCAGTCATTTGGAAGTTCACATCGTGCACCGCTTTAAATATCATGTTGAGATAGATTTATATTTCAAGGCGAATAAAATGGAACAAACCCCCGGAGTTTAGATTTCATTGACTTGTTGGGTCTCCAGCCAAGTATTATCCAATTTTCACTTTCAATCTGTTTTGTGAGCTGGCTGTGCATTTCTAAATGGTTTATTTTGATGACATGGTCATATTTCTAAATAATTTGATTTCCAAATATATGCATCATATTGTCATCCTGCCAGGAAAGGGGGGAGGAAGGAGGGGGTACCCACTCAGTGGAAATTGCACTGTCTTTCTTAATGTGTAATTGAAATAGAAAAGAACCGGCTTAATTTTTTCTCCCCAATGATGGGGAGCAATGAGAACTGTTTAACAAAAGAATATAGAAGCCAGCCCTTTGTAGATCAGACATCTAAGAAAATTGCTCTGTAGATTTTTTTTTTAAGTGTTTTAAGCACATTGATTGTAAAAACACATTTAGCAAAAATAGAAAACATCTTCCACTTTTTTCCAGGGTAATGCTACCATAAGCATGCATCAAATGTATGCAAACTTCCAATAATGTATAACATTCATACCAGTGACTATGAATTTTAATGTCATGCACCCAAGTCCTGAAGATCTTTACCCAGAAATAAATCCCTCTGTGTTCAGGGGAGCACTTGCCTTAGCACTGATGTTTAGAGTTGTTGCCTAGTTACAATTTACCAAAACTACCATGTATGTACATGTGTGTTACTGTGAATATAAATGCAAGGAACAAACACTGATAGGTTTGCCTTAGGGTCACCATAAGTCAGAAACAACTTGAAGGCGCACAACAACAACAAACACACATTCACCCTCCCTCTCATTCACAAAACCCCCACTCTACCTATGCCATCTACTGTATCAAGCATTAATATTATCTTTTTTTTCCTCCTTACACACACACACACACACACACACAAACATCCATCAATTCATCAGGGGTCACAATTCCAAGTGAACAACTTTCAGATCCCATTCATCTTAAGGCAAGGAATTCCAACGTCTGCCTAATACAAGATTTGAAAATGTTTCACTTTGGCTGGATTGAGGCTAAGAAAAACAGATAATAAATTGCTTTAAATATAAAGATGTATTTATATTTCAAATAGAGAAATATAGGGGTGTCTGTAAGGTGGTATATAAATCTTCATCCTGCAGTGGAATTACAATTGTTGTGTTTTGTCTTGAGACTACAGTGAACCCCATATCATCAACACCCCTCTCCATTGAGTCTACCATAATGAGCACAAGGCTTTGCAACAGTGAACAAGAATAGAAGAGCATATTAACCTGCTTTGCACCACCTGTACTTGCTGCAGTGACACCTGGATGACCCCAGGGAGCTATAATTTTCTCCGCTTCTTGACTCGACGTTTCCAGGAAAGATTCCATAACTGCTGCATGACATTTTATTTTTATTTCTAAATATACCTTGCTTGTTTCTCTATATTGTTTTCAGGCAGGTAGACTGATAATGTAAGTATTGGGGGGGATGAACTAGGTAGTAACTTATTTTAGTGCCGAATGTTCTCTTGAATGTTGGAAATCACAGCATGTCATATAAAAAAACAACAGCTGGCATGCTCATAGCCTACACTGCTCCTTTGATGCGGTATATAAAAACATGGCTACTTGTTCAAAATATGCTTTGGGTTTTTTGGTGGTGGTGTTTTTTTAACAGTGCACCTAAAATGAGGAGCTCTTCTGCTGCACTTCAATCCTATTGCTTCAGTGGTCATTTGATTATTTCAGTTCCATCTGACTGATGTAATTTTTAATATGTTCTCTCCTTTAACGCAGCAATTTCCTATTTGACTATAACAAAAGTAATTACCAGACTCAGATATTTTATTTTATTTCATCTGGCATGTAAAGATGGAAATGAAATTTTGTGAAAGAAGGATAATGGGGAGGGGCAAGAATACTTTATTCGTATTTTTCACTCTTTGTCAAACCCCACTGAAGCACAGAAGGTGAATCAAATGAAGGAACTTGTGTTGTTTTAAATATTCTTGAGTTGATCTGGAAGGGGGCTACCCTCTAGTGGACTACGGGTGAATTTTACTTTTCCCCCCATCTTGGTTTTTCAAATGTAGCCTCAATCTAAGATGATTATTGTCATTAATGAAATATACCAGAGGTAGCTATAATAGAGAGCCAGCATGGTGTAGTGATTTGAGTGTTGGACTATGGAGATCAGGGTTCAATTTCTCACTTGGCCATGGAAACCTACTTGGGCAAGTCACACACTCTCATCCCCAGAAAACTCCATGATAGATTCACCTTAGGGTTGCCATAAGCCTGAAATGACTTGAAGGCACACACCACCAGAACCACAAGATATCAATAGCAATCATGCTATGGCTCATGTATGATATTACATTGTAACAGATGAATATTTATGGAAGAATATTGTACTATTTATGAGGAAGGGTTGTAACTCTGTGGTAGAGCATATACATTACATACAGAAGGTCCCATTACTCTTCCATATCTCCAGCTAGGGGTGGAAAAGAGTGAAACCCTGGAGAGCTGTTCCCAGCCAGAGCAATAAAACTGAGCTAGAAGGACCAATGGTCCAGTTCACTACAAAGTGGCTGGCTTCCTATGTTCTTCATAGAAACCACTGTACGGGGCACTTCCAGACTGACTGAAAAGTCCTAGATTTTGTTTTCCTTTTTTCCGATTATGTACTGGATTAAAATATACGGACCTGGGAAGTTGGTATAAAACCTCTCTGATCATACTAGAGGCTGACAAAATACTCTGGGATAAATAGAACATGTATGGATCTCCAAAATAAAATTGGAAAGAACAGGAACCAAAACTGGGACTTTCTGGGTTGTTTTTTTAATCAGTCTGGATGTGCCCTAAGTTAACAAGAACTGGTTTTATACTGGAGTAGGAAAAAGTTGCTCAAATATCTAATTATACATCAGTTCTAACCATGGGGCATAACATCAGTTATACATCAGTTCTAAACATGGAAGGGGGGGTGCAGTCCTATCTATTCTCTGGGATCTCTTAGCTGCTCTTGATATCTTCAACCACAGAATCCTTCTGGTTCACTGTGGATGGTACAACCCTAGGAAGGGGTCCATCAGAGCCTATTCTCACAAACTTTGAGAAAAGCTTTAAAGGCTCATCTGTCCTCTGTGCCTATTTCATACGGAAAAAATTAACAGGATGCTATTATTTTTTCTACATTGATAGGCTTTTGAAACCAGTGTGGCATAGTCATTTGAGTGTTGGGCTATGACTCTGGAAACCAGGGTTTGGTTCCCAGCTCAGCCATGAAACCTACTGGGTGATCCTGGGCAAGTCACACTCTCTCAGCCTCAGGGGAACACAGTGGCAAACCTCCTTTGAACACATTTTGTCAATAAAACTCCATGACAGGTTCGTCTATTACCTGAAGGCACACAACAATGTCAGAAAAAACAGTTACATCAAAGTAACCCCCAGTAAAGGTTCACAGTGATTCTGGCCTCTCTATGTGTGCATGTTTTTATATATCTGTAGCTGTGTATGACTTGAACAACTTGAAGGCACACAATGACAACATAGCTTTAAGTATGGGGGAGTTTGATGTTTCCAGAGTGTTTATTACCACTGGAATATTACACATTCAGGATCCCCCAAAGAAGCAGCTCTCATGGGGGTTTCAACAGAAGGGGTCCTGTAAGGGGTTTGCTCTCCCCATCCTCCAAAGCTGGCGGGGGGGGGGAGAGAATCCCCCAAAGAAGCTCTCAGGGGGGTTTCATGGCAAGGGCTCCTCCAAGAGACTTGCCCTCCCCATCCTGCAAGGATTTTTTTTTTTCACTCAGTGTGACGTAGATATGCATCATTTGATTGACAGAACAAAAATAGAAACCCGGAAAATGATTGAATGTGATCAATAAGGAGTTTCCATTTTTAATTTACTTTGGTCAGTGTGAACTTGTCTAGATTAAATGGCATAGAGAGATTTGATTGGGGTAAAAGTAGTGTGAACTTCTATTTGGGTCAGATTTGGTATTGCATTAACGAATCTGCCCAGATCTACCCAGCACAAAAATGCAAGTGTGAATGGGGCCCTAGAAGCAGTGTCTCAGAGAGACCTCTCTTGTTTCCTACCTGAACTGTAGCCAGCATTGGCTGGGTCTGTACCACTGCCTAATAACTCAAAAGGCATTTGTTGTTGTGTGCCTCAAGTCATTTCCTAAGGCAAGCCTATTATGGGGGTTGCTTGACAAGATTTATGGTACTTAGAGGAAGTTTGCCATGGCCTTACTCTGATGCTGAGTGTGTGTGAGACTTGCCCAAGGTCACCCAGCTAGCTCTGAGAGCACAAAAATAATCCAGCACTTAAACCACTATTCCATGCTGGCTCTTTAAAAGATACTCACCAGTAAAAAGGTGCTTTGTGTCCCATTTTAGCCAAATGATGTTCCTGCTTTTGTTTTCAAAAACTGCTGTAATCTTATCAGCAGTACCTCAGAGAACATTCGTTTGTTGTCCATCACTTTTTAAACATCAATATTCATAATCTATTAGTAGTAGTAGTAGTAGTATTTCTTACTAGCCTCTCCCCATGGACCAAGGTGGGGAACAACAGTTAATAGACAATTAACAAACAATAATTGTGACAGCAATGCCTTAGCCGTCTCCTGATGTCCTGCCATTTTTGCTATTCCAGAAATATTAACAGCTTTCTCTCAGAAAGCTCTTTCCTATTTCTACACTGTAAAAATGTATTTCTTGTTTAGTTTTACAATCCCCCTTTTTTTCTTTCCTTGTCACAGGTTTTTGCATTTGCTTCCTTGCAGCAACAGAATTCACAATAGATCAAGACAGATAAGTGTTACAGGCAAGCCAGACATATTTTTTTTTAAAGGAAGCAATTATATTCTACTTGGACCAAACAGAACATGGAAATTTACCTGCAATATTCAAAGGACATTGCATCTTACACAAAAGGCAATAGTAAATTCCATATCCCATATTAATTACCTTTATTAAAAGAAACAAAAAATATTCAAGCTTTCAAGATCTCAAAACGTTTTTTTCCAGGCAAGATATTGAAAAAATGGTTGGGCTCAGCTTTTCACCCACTAGGGTTCTTATTGCAAAAGTCCTGCAAGATAGGATAATTATAATTATACAGCTTTTAATTTTATGTTCATTCCTCAAATTATTGTGGGAGGAAGAAGTAGCTGTACATGCTTTACAAAGTCCTCAAGCCACATTCCTTGCCTTCACCTCTCCCATTGTGCCCTACAACCTTTTAGGAATATTAGCCAGGGGCACAAAAAAAACCTCAGCCCACTCCTTTAAACTCTTGGTTGTGTTTTAAAAAATTTTAAAGGAAAACTGAGGCCTCTCTTTTCTCCATCCACTGAGCCTCACCCCACTCATGCCTTCTCTTCTGCTAAGCTCTAGGGGGCTAAAGGGATACAGGAGAACACTACAGCCCATTTCTGCCAAAAGGCAGACATTTGGGAAGCAATGGTGTTACTCTCCTTAGGGTGTCATCTGGTACGGTTGCACCCCCCGCACCTTCTAATGACACCCCCAATGAGACAGGAGGCAGCCTATCTTTTCATGAGGACAATTCCTCACGAGGACAGCCTCCATGAATGTATTGGGGGGGGGGAACTCTTAAAACACGTTGCACATTCCAAAATGCTTTCAGCCTTAAGGATGGAAAGAAGTGCAAGATGGCAAAATCACAACATCAAGTGAAGACCCTACAAGAGGGGTGGGGAATAATCTTTAGTCCTTCCCCCTACCAGATGTTTTAGGCTGAACCTAACACAGTCCTTCATAACTGGCCATGGAGAGTGAGGCAGATGGGAACTGTAGCCCAAAACACTTAGAGGGCAAAAAGACAGAATCATAGAATCACAGACTTGGAAGAGACCACAAGGACCATCAAGTTCAAACCCCTGCTGTGCAAGAATTCACAATCAAAGCATTTCCAACAGATTGCCATTCAGACTCTGTTTAAAAACTCCAAAGAAGGAGACTCTACCACTCTCCGAGGGAGTGTGTTCCACTGCGAAACAGCTCTTATCATCAGGAAATTCTTCTTAAAGTTTAGGTAGGATCTCTTTTCCTGTAGCCTTAATCCATTGTTCCAGGTCCTAGCTTCTAGAGCAGCAGAAAACAAGCTTGTACCATCTTTCCAATGTTTTAACATGGCCTTAACCTTCTTTTCCCCAGGCTAAACATACATACCCAGCTCCCTAAGCCCCTCTTCATAGGATATGGTTTCCAGACCTTTCACCTTTTTGATCGCCACCCCCTTCTCTCTCTCTCTCTCTCTCTCTCTCTCTCACACACACACACACACACACACACTCCATGGTAAGCAGCTGGATACTTTAAATTCCACCACAATACCTCATTTACATCACCGATTGTGAGTAAAATTGTGTACCACCCCCAGCAGAGTTTGTCATTTTAATTTCCCACAAGGTCCCAGAGCAATGTTGCATTGGACACTCTAGGGCATTGCAGGAAATAATGGCCAGAATCTCACCAGGTCCCTTCTCATGTTGCCAAGCCTGACTTGGAGACAGTCTTGTACCAGTACCTGTATATATGCTAGGGATGAGACTTAACCCAAGGGACGAAATAGGGCCAGTGACAGTACAGCAGTTGCCAGTAGAGGGGGATGCTGGTGTACTAGCTGCTGGAGTAGGCAGGCTTTTGGTCTCACTCAGCAGGGCTCTTCTCATGTAGAATGGTTCGGAGGTTGGCGGTGAGGGGGCATTTGTGGGTTAAAAATGACATACACTAGAAGGAGTCATGGAAGACCTTGAAGGACTTGTACCTCCTGTTCATAGCTTCTTCAGTAAGCTCACATGCCATTAAAGGATTATTGATGCAAGGGTAAATTACTTTCTTGGGCATTACAGTATATAATTTTGTTGTTATTGGTTTAAAAAACCATTTACATGTTTTAGCAATGGTCTTGCTTCTATGCAGCAAACAGAACTGGCATATTTGTCTGCTTCTTTTCAGTGAACAATGTGAAGTATTTATCCCTTGGGATAAAGGATTTGGAAGTACAGATGGCTTTGATACACTCTGCTAAGAATGTAAACAGGAAAATATCTCTGTTGACTTATTCTTCAGTAATCAGTAATAATTAGTGACTGTCAAGGGATGAATTACATTTTACATCCCACAAACCATGAATAAAGCTCCATGAAACAAGAAACTGGGGAAGTGAGTGCAAGTATATTAGCATGCAAAGGGATCTCGTAGCACCTTTGAGACACCTTGGTCTACTTCCTCAGAGGGAAGTGAATTCTTACCCAGGAGTGAATTCTTGCCCAGGAAAGGACATTACAATCAGTCTATATGAATAGCCATCAAACCTCCTCTGAACAAATCTTGCCAAGAAAACCTCTATGATAGGTTCACCTTGGTGGTGGTGATGTGCACCTTCAAGTCATTTCCAACTTATGGTGACCCTAAGGTGGACATATCATGGGGTTTTCTTGCCAAGATTTATTCAGAGGAGGTTTGCCATTGCCTTCCCATGAGGCTGGGAGCATATGACTTGTTCAAGGTCACCCCAGTGGGTTTCACAGCCGAACCAGGAATCGAACCTTAGTTTCCAGAGTTGTAGTCCAACACCTAAATTACTATGCCACAGGAGCTCTCACCTTAGGATCACCATGATTTTGAAATGACTTGAAGGAACACAACAACAGTATGAATAGCCATAGAAATGCAAAACCTGTAGCTAAGGAAGTGACAAGTTCACTTTTTAATGTTATATTAGATGTATCTCAGAATCCCTTAGGTTTCTTCTTATAAAATAATTTTTAATGAACAATATTATCAAAATATACAACATGGCCTGAATCCTATTGTTACTCACAATTAGAGCAACCCAATGAATCAGTGGGATTTACTCACCATTCAACAATTAATTCAATGGGTATATTCTAATAAGAACTGATCCAGTGGGATTCACTCCCATATTTTCTTAACAAATATTCAATCCACTTCCAAACAGTTTACATTCACAGATCACTTCAAATAAAATGGAGCTATACACATTAAAAAGAAACATGTTCTATGCATGTCAGTCTGGTACATATGTTATTTTATAATCAGATATTCTTAAAAATCAACATCAGGTATTAACTGACAAATTCATAATTTAATCTAGCTCATTCTAGTTAATTAGCAGAGCAATTTTGGCCCTTACTGAAGGCCAGTTGAAGGGACTTGTTAAAGTGAAATGGAAGAGCCGAAAGGCTGCCTCACTAGCACATACCCACCAACTGGCCTAGTTTTATAAGATATCCCGATTAATCTTCGTTCATCCCACTTTTTCAGTGGCTTTTAAAATATCCCAGTTTCTCTCTCCTCCTCCCCCTACTTTCCTTCTTTGTCCTCAGCTTCCTTCATTGCTATAATCTGAGTTCAAAATACAAAAGTAGTTGGCACTCAGTTAACTGAGTAGGAAAGAAAAGAAAGGAGGGGGTGGAATGCTGCCTGTCCCAGGAAAGTCTGGCAAAAGCAAAATGCTGCAGTGTTTCCCAACATTATTTATTTAGGAGTATTTATACCCCACTCTTCAGCTACAAAGACTCTCAGAGCGGCTTACAAATAGTTAATTAGACAGTTTCCTGCCCATAGAGTTACAATCTAAAAAGATATGACACAAAAGGAGAAGGGAATGGCAGTGAGAAAGGGGATCAGGTGCAGCAGTTCTTCTCTCCCTCTGAGGCCTGGACCATGGCAGGTGGACTGGAGGGAGGGTTCTCCTTCTTAATTTAAGCTAGGCCTGATAGACCTGGCCTGCCTCTCTCCCTCTGAGGCCGAGGAGGTAATGCAGGTAACAGACCCTTGTTTCTGTTCAACAAAAGGACAAACCTTTGCCCTCTATACCTAGTGCAAGAATAAAGTGCAAGTGTAAAGAGCAGTGCCTGCTGAATCAGAGCTTCAGTCCTGCAAAGAGCTAGACCACTGAGGGAAGCAGAGGTCCAAGGCAGTAGCAAATGTAGCTCCCTGATGGTCTCTGTGGTCCTCAATCTCTCTGCTGGGTGTTGTTTGGTAAGGTCTCCCTCAAAGTCCTGTTTTTATAGTTCAGCCAGGCAAGGCAGCTGTGCTGGGTGGAGATCAGTGCCTGCTGAGTGAGGGCTTAATATTTTAATTAATTAATTAATTAATTAATTAATTTCCAGGATTTACATCCCACCTTTCTCCCACAGTGGGATTCAAGGCGGGTTGTATTAATAACTTTTGCCACCTTGATCATACTCTGATGTTGGCTGGACACACATGTCCCAGCTTTTATCTGTGAAATGTTGAAGGGCATGCTAACAGGAAGGACTTTTTCCAGGGGGCTAGCACATCCACCCTTGAGGCTTCCCATATGCTTGTAAGTTCAGAGATGAAGTTCCTGCCACATGGAGGACCCGAAATGAAGCATTTCAGGATTATGCCAAAGGCAGCCATGGATATGCCACAAACCTACCATGGATCAGGCCTTTATTGTACTTGGGTGTTTTTTTAAATGGCAGATTAAAATCCAGGGGGAAAACTATGTCTCCTTTCTGTTTTGCCACAGTGAACTGACAGAAATAGCTGAATTCCCTACTGTGTAACTGGTCCCTCTTCTATAAACATTCAGATTGTGCTTTTAAATTATTGGGGGTGGCTTCACATAAGGCACCTGGACAACTACAGTGAGAGCTGAATGCTGAGCTAGATGAGGCTGCGGTCTGATTAAAACTCTTTGCATTCTTATGTCCTAATAAGAGGAAGGGACTGGCAAAACCACCTATGAATATTCCTTGCCTAAGAAAACTCTCAGAATTTCCCATGAATTTCATAGGGTTGCCATAAGTCAACAGGTGATTTGAAGGGACGTACATATAATCATGCAAGGTATTGGAAGAAAAAGACATCGGTACCTGCATTGGTTTATCTATGGGAAGGAGCAATGGCCAAACAGATAGTCTCTGAGCTTTTCTCCTGTGTTTTGTCTCTGTGTGTGTGTGAAATGGATAGATGGCTGTACTTGGGCCTTTGGCTTCCTTCCCATCTTTTGAGGTTACTTCTTCCTTCTTCAGTCAATCTCTTTGGTCCTTTTGTCTGAGAAAGGAGCAGTCAGGTGGGATGGATGCCAACCTGCCCCATGCATAGCTTCAGCAATTCCTGTAACCAAGTCTAATTTCATTCTTTTGTTTGTCTTCTTTCCTATCTCTAGATTTGTTGAGATAATAAACATACACTTTTTGTCTCATTGCCTAACTGCAGGAATCTAGAATAATTACTCTTGAGGTTGGTTTTTCAAAAACACCAGCTCACATTTCACTAGCCCATTCCACTCTCTAGCATAAATGCCAACTATTTTTACACAACAGAGCTCCCTTCAAGGAGAAGTATATGGTGCAATAGGGATCATCTTTTTGGATACTTTTCAACCAAAAGAGAACCGCACAGATCCCTTGCAACATATTCCTGCCCAGCACAAGCAATTCTACAGTAGTTGCCATAGCTACTTCAAAGGAAACAGAAATATGTCACAAATATTGTTTGTTGCCTGCTAGATAAATAATAGTTGTAGATTTTATAAGCTCACTTGGGCTATGAATGCAGTGATTATTACACATTCAGGAATAATGAATGTAGTAATCATGCTGTAACAAGCAAAAAGCTATTAAAAGGATGTTAACATGAAAATGTTGAATGGAAATCTTTATTGGAGATAAGTAGCAAATATCTTCACAGCAGACACATCTGTATAACAGTTGTTTGACACTGTCCCCCAAATTTCCAATTGGATCATGTTTCTTAAAAACAACAGCAACTGCCCTTGTCTATTGAAAAGTTTTTAATCACATGGCCCTACATCAGATTAATGATCAAATATGTCCAAATGAGCAGGGGAAATGCCATCTGAGCAGTGCTACAAAGAAGAACTGAATAAGGAAATCGTTGTTGGTGAGCAGTAAGAATAAGAAATCCTCAGAAAAATCCAAAGAGTGTTAATGTGAGCAATAACATTTTACCTCAAGAAGTGAAGTGTGATCACCACATTCTAATGTAAATAATATGAGTTATTCACAATGAGTTAATCTGTGTTTTTGACTAAATATTATTAGGCAGATTATTGAGATCTTTCTTCTTTTAGATCTCTCATGATGGGAAAAGGTTTCAGCAGATGGAGCTTATTGCATTCATTTTAAAACAAGCTTATCTGATCTGGATTGAATTTTAAATCAGGCGGCATCCTGATATTATCAGAAGGATTTAGCCACTGAATCTGCTCAGGGCAGTTCCAGCAGCCATTTTCTTGAGCCAGAAAACTCCCGGCTTCGAAAAGAGGTGCGCTGAGTGCCCGGGGAGTGGGGATGGACCTGGGATGGACCCGGGTGGCGATTTCAGTGGCTAAATCCTTCTGATAATATCAGGATGCCATCCGATTTAAAATTTAATCCAGATCAGGTAAGCCGGTTTTAAAATGAATGCGATAGTTTCAGTTTATCACTCCCTTCTTCATAGCAGAGTGGATGCTTTCACACTCCACAATTATACTGCTAATGGGACTGGCAGTATAAGGAGGGGCATTTAGGCTCCTCAGCCGCAGAGCTCCACTGGTGCTTCTGACAAAACTATATGCCCCAGGATTCCACAGGATGTTTCCATGGCAGTTAAAGTGGAATCATAGTGCTATAATGGTGTAATGTGAAAAGTCCCCTGAGGCCGCATCTACACTATAGAAATATTCCAGTTTAACACCACTTTAACTGCCATGACTCCATCCTATGGAATTCTGGGAATTGTAGTTTATTGTGGCACCAGAGCTCTTTGACAGAGAAGACTAAAGATCTCACACATTGGACCATGGCAGTTGGTGTCAAACTGGATTATTTCTGCAGCACAGATGCAGCCAAAGTGAAACAAAATTTGCTTCTTCTCTCTGAGGCCATTGTTCCTTCCCTTCATGAGCATCATGATGCTGCTGTGGGACACCATTATAGAATTCAATATTATATTAGGCAATGGCTCCAGTAGCAGCTGTAGCTGTCATAAGAATGCAGAAAGTTATTAAATGGTGGTGGTGGTGATGATGATTTGATTACTGGGATTGGGGAGAGGTCATTGTAGGATTTCTGCCTCACATGCTGAAATAACATGTTTTGGGTAAATGGAGCAGTGCCATATGCTGCTCACCTCAGGCAGAACAATGTCTTGGGACAAACCTGAGTGCAAATTCTTAGTTCCTTAGGCTACAATCCTATATTCATCAACTAGAAGTCAGTAGGACATACTTCTGAGAACAAATGTACAGGATTGCATTGCACCTTTGAGATCATTGTCCTAGAATACCATAATCTTAGAGCCAGGGAAAACTAATTTTGGAACTACAGTTCTTGTTGTGGTCATTGGGGAATTGTAGTCCAAAATGTACTGTGTCTAAATTCAGAATCTTGGAACAGAACATGTTTTGTGCAGTCAGGAAAGACTGAGGCTGGTCTATGGCCATAATAAATCTATATATGTGTGTATGTTCAGGAAAGAACCCCCTGGTAGGGGGTTCAACCTTTTAAAAAACCACCCAAAACTATTAGATTATTTTTCGGCATCTTTCCAAAGGGGACATCCTTCAGTCTTTATATGGTGGAGAGGGCATTCATTTCAACAGTTTCAAACTTTCCCTTTTAACTGAAAACTAATTGGTCTTGTGTGTTCTTGTGGGACTATGCTGTTATAGGTGTAAGTAAGCAGGGGCATCAGTAGAGGGGCATGGGGGGGGCAGGTTGCATCAGGTGACACCCTAAGTGTGGGTGACACTACTGCTTCCCAATCACCTTGCTTTTGGCAGAAACAGGCTTTGACATTTGCCTTCATCCCTTTAAAACACTGAAGAGATGGGGTGAGTGGGGTGAGGCTCAGTAGGAAGAGAGACCCCAGGATTTTTTAAAAAATTAAATTTAAAATTTTAAAAACATTCTTAACAACATCACATTTTACCAAATTTTAACTTTAACCACATGAAACTATATACATATAAATACATTTAGGCTGTGTGTATGATATTGTAATTTAAAAGTACAATATTATTTTTGCCAGTTGTTTATGTCATAACTATTACCATTAGATTCAGTGATATATGGGAATTACAATTTATGAGTAATATTAGTACAATTTTTTTTACTAAGGATTCTTTATAGTATGGTATGGGAAGGTCAGTCGGGGGGGGGGGCACCATGAGTTACTGCACCAGGTGACGCCAATCCTAGTGATGCCATGTAAATATGTACATACTTTGAGATGGCCGTTGATTGCATTGTCCAAGTGCATTATGGCAGCATGGCTTAAGAACAGAATTTCTTTCATTAGAATTCAATCAATTCCTGCTTGGTTAGCTAAAACCAAAACACTTTACCATTCACAAAAAATTTCAAGCAAATGAAGATCATCCAAGTACCTAAAAATAGAACATTGTTGAGTTGTTGAGTGGAGTGACAATAAAAATGCCAGCTCAGATTTCTACTTTTTCTAGAAACTGTCATTAAAAGAATTACAGTTTATACCAACCTCCAATTATCAAAATGAAGGCCTGCCATAACTTATGACTGGCTCTTACTATACATAATAAGAATAGGATTATGCTACTTTGGTAAGCCATGGGAAAAAAATAGAGATAATGAACAGAAATAACTTTAAAGTATAGTGATTTTTAAAGTGGCTTTCTGTAAAACCTGATGAAATACTAGGTTGTTGTTGTTTTTTAAAGTAACCAGCCAAAATGACACTACACTGATGCTAATCACCTGCAGGGTTGAATTACGGTAGTAGCAAAGCATGTTAAAAAATGAAAGGAAAATATAGCGATGCTGAAGTATTCTCAGTACTTAGGTACAATTTATTACAGTTTTACTGTCATTTCCCCATTTGAAACATAATTTTTTCACATTTATAAGACTTCACTAATAATAATCAAGGGGTTGGATCTAGATTTTGTCATAGCAGGTGTCTGCAGAGAGGGAGATAAATGTTCCTACCTCGCACCCACACTGTCCTATTTAGAGAATGCATGGGGCCAAAATGGGTGGAACATGGGCCTAATTCATATTCCAGGATGGTTCTCCAGAGTAAAAAGAGTCCCCCGTTGTTCCAGATTAGTCCACAAATTCCAGAGAATCCTCTGGACATGTGAACTGTACACCAGACTGAGGAGGAGAGTTGGCAGGTGGGCAAACCACTGACCTCTTCCCACCCAGAATTTCCAATTCCCTGTCACAGCTCTCTTACTGTCAAGTTCACATGGTTCCAGCACCATTCCTTCTGCAGATGTACACATTGACTGCACAAGGACACATTAGCACAATGATACCATCAGAACAGCGCACCGATGGTTGTTGTCTGGAGAGTATTCAGGCAGTGCTGCCAGTATCAGTCCATTGTGGGTGCCAATTGTGCAGACAGCTTGTCTTCCTCACAAATCTGGAAGCCCCAATAAGAAACCAAGTTTTTCCATCCGGGCAAACACAGCCGTAGAGTACAATAACTGAAATTAATGTGATTTAAGTTAGTTATAATTAGCTAACTGCAGATCTCCCAAAACTTAAGTCGGGAAGGTAAACACCCCTCTGCCATTAGGCCTTCCCCTCCAATATGATCTGATTCAGATCCGTCGTTCCTACTTGTTGAAGATGCTTCAGAATCGAATATTTTCAAAAGAACCGCCATAGAACTAGTGTCAGGAAACAGCGTGTTTTTGTTTTGGGGTTTTTTGCATTTGCCTTGCTTCATCGTGATTGCAACCAAGCTCAATAAGATCAGAACCAGTTTCAAGTGGGAATGACGGTCATATAACCTGATCTGCAATTCATTTTACATCATAGTGGGAACGAGGCCTTAGCAACCTACGGAAGGATGCAAGGCTGAGTCGACCCTGGAAGCTTGCCTGGGATCGGACTCACAACCGAGTGGTTGTGAAAGGCTGTAGTACTGGCATTTAACCACTGCACTACCAGAGCTCTTGGTCCTCTTTTGAGTTGCCCATTAGTCCACATTAGCCATAGTCCTCTTTTGAGTTGCCCATTGCAAACAATGGCCTAAATCCAGTTGTTAATCCCAAGCAGAATAGACTCATTCAGTCAGTGGAAACTTGGTGACTCAATATTTTGGGGAAAAAGGCAGAGTAGAAGTGCAACAAATAAATAAATACATAATTTCTTCCAGTACTGTTGACTTCCAAAATTTCCATTGATTCGGCAGGCCTGCTTGACATAGGATCTTGGCCTGTGTTGCCAGATGGAACAAGGCAGCATGGGCTGGAATCCTGTCAGTAACATATGAGTCATGCACATGTCCGTGTACAAAGGGTTATTCATCCAAAAAAACTCAGCAGCTGCCAAGACCCAGAGTGAGGCACTGTGAGGCAGAGTGAGTCATTAAATGGCCAAATGGGGAGGGTGAAGGTAAGGAGACAACCAATCACATGTCCCTACTTTAGTCCCTTCTGGTCTGTTGCTTCCTTCCTTTTTCATCTACATACATGTAATGGTTGTAGTTGCCACACTCCCCTTGGAAGCTACCTGGGGAGGAAAGGGAAGTGTGGAACTGTACATGTAGAGTGTTTGCTCCACACACCTGATGTAGGATCTGGTCCATCATCTCACTCCTACTGTATTCCTCACCCTGCTATTCCTCTGCTTCAAATAGTCTCCTACTAACCACCAGTCTCCATCTAGGAGAGGCACACATATCTGCGCATATGGACAAAACTATACAGCACATGTGCCGGGAATGAACTGGGTTGACACGTTAGCTTTTTCTTTTTAAAATACCAACACATCCATGTGGTTCTGCAGTTTATGGAAATATGGAAGCCTCAAGAAAGCTAGAAAAACCCCACCACTCACCCCAGCATTCAAGCTAAGACTATGAAAAGGAGAAATCTGGAACACATATTTCTGTAAAAAAAAGAGTTGCATGCAGGGGAGTACCTGGATCTTGGACTGTGGAGAATAATCTGAGAGAAGAGCTAAAATAAAAGAGATTTGTAAGTTTCTACAACACATGATAATTTGGCTTTATACATCTGACGAGTGATATAGAATATAAAATGTGCCTGTTTGAGCTGTGTTTTGAAGAAAGCAAATAATATTCCCAGTTCACAAATGTAATTTCCCTTTTTATCGCATTTTCCACTGGCTGCATTCAATACACTAAACTGAAAACCAGGCACTTACCTCAGCACCCAATGCAACTTCCATCTCTAAATCTGGCTCTCTGTGTGGCAATTCACTGATCATGTGTGGTTTAAACTGATAATAGAGGCACACTTATTGCCATCAAAGAAGAGTTAATCATCTCCATGCTTGCAGGAATGGCTCTGCTGAAATAATTCAAGATGATTATGCTACTATCACCAGGAAAATATATTTTGAATAATTCAAGATTAATTGAATCTGAAAAGGCTACTCCTTCCATTTCGAGTTCTCAGATGCTGCATTAACTGATTAGGTGAGCTTTTCCCAGATCCTGGCTCCATTGTCGTTACACCCATTTCTATAGTTCTGTACTACCTTCTGACATTTGTCTGCCCCACCCTGTGACATCACAACGTCTCACTTCCTGTGATATCACAACCCCTGCATGCCATCACAAGGGATTCCCCTTTGGTTCCAGGTTTTCACGCACAGCGTTCTCATGGAATAGGATGCTGTTAACATGACACCCTATTTTCAGTATAATATTGTGACAAAATACATAACTGAAAATTTCCAAACAAATGCTCCAGATGTAACCAATTTCACCACTTTAAAAAAAGGGGGGGGTGTACCAGCTGAAATCATTCCACTTCTAAAAGTGGAGCTAAACACTTATTTTTGGTCTCCGTGCAAATTCCACGTTGTTGTTGTGTGCTTTCAAGTCATTTCCAACTTGTGGCAACCCTAAGGTGACCCTATCATGTGGTTTTCTTGACAAAATTTGTTCAGACAAGGTTTGCCTTTGCTTTCTTCTGAGGCTGAGACAGTGTGACTTGCCCAAATTCACCCAGTGGGTGTCCATGTCTGAATGGAAATTAGGTCTCCAGAGTCCTTGTCAAACTACTACACCACACTGGCTCTCAAATTCTAAGTAATAATCTGGATTCCAAACATGTTCCTGGAAGATACAGGAATGGGCTTTTTAAAATAGCCTCATTATAATCTCTTGTCTGAAATCTCAGAAGATCTCCAGATCTTGGCAGGAATTTGATCAATGTCTATCAGATGCCTTCCATCTTCCCCATTTCCATCACAATTGCCCATCAACCACAGGCTCTTCTATGCAATTACAGACATCAGGGTTCATTTGATACTGTGTTCAGCTGATGTGACATAATTTAAATGAAAGGAGATTGTGTAATATCAGTGAGTCATATAAATTTAATTACAATGTAATTCTGACTTCTCATATTCAGTCTATTTGTCTGGGAAGGGGGATCACAAATACATCCGCATCTCTCCACATCTGCTGGGGTTAGGGGTGAAGGACCCTCGTGAATGTGGAAAAAGCACAAATTAAAAAAACACTATTCTTTTTACCTAAGAGAACACCTCTCTAGGAATGTTCAAGTCCTCCAGTACACCCCTATGGTCAGCATCTGCCAGAAATTGATCATAGAATCATGCTGGAGGACCTACAAATGCCTATGGAAGTGTTTTCTCTAGGAACCTCTAGGTTGTCCAGCATAACTCTATGGTCAACTTCCAGCAGAATTGCACTGAAGGACTTAAAGGGGTCATTCACACTTGCAAAAAAACCCGGGTTTGGAGTCAAATAGATTTGGTACTACAGAATCAATTTGAACCGGTGCGAAGTTCACACTACATTTTCCATTACCAAATGCCTCCAAGTCTATTTAACATGGTTCAAGTTCACACTTACTTTGCACCACAATAAAGTGGATTCTCAATATCGGTCATGATTGATCCATCCCAGGTCTTTTTCTTTTTTTTTTTAATATTAGTCATATGATGCACATGTGCATGTTTCCGGTTACGCAAACACTTGGAGGTGTGGCTGTGCGCATCAGTTGTCGCTATGTCCATGGGCCTCTGTGTGTATATGTCTTTATGTGTGCATGTGTGTGTAAGATGCACACACTTCTCCTCCTCCTCCTCCACTTTCCTCTCTGATAGAGAAGGCTAAATGTCTCACAAAATCACAGTTCCTAGCATTTGCAGTTAAAGTGGTCTCAAAGCGGACTGTTTCTGTTGTGTGTTTGGGATCTTCTTCTCCCTAGTAAACCTGCGGGGGAGGGGGGGAGCTGTGTCCAAGCCAGGGGACTCAGAGATGGGGGGTCTTTTCCTTTCTCCCCACTGACAGAGTCTCTCCCTGGTCACCAAGAAAAGGTTTTGGGAGGAGGGTTTTCTTCAGAGGACAGGTGCTTTGGGATCCAGAGTGTGTTCTGCTGGTGCAATTCCTTCCTTCTTGCCACCCCGGAGGAGAGAAAGGCATTTGCAAGAAAGTCACTTTGATCTTTATCTGTTTAATAATTTACTAGGTTGCCTTTCAGCTCCAGCAGCTTCCAAGGTGATTTCCAATTGAAACACATTTCTTCCTCCTCCTCTTCCACTTTTGCTTCCCCCCTCCCTTATTGAAACCTTTTGCCTGATGGGCAACAGACAGCACTAATTTCCTTGGGAAGTCACTGCTGTGCATAGGATGGGACAGCAGTTTGCAGGGGTGCAGTTCACTTTTCTTCACACAGGAGGGTGACCAGGCATCCTCCTTATCCAGGACGCTCCCTCCATTTCAACCCCCTGTCCAAGAAGGGGTCCAAGAAGAATCTGAAAAGGTCCTCCATTTGGAGCATAAGACTAAGAAGCATGATTTTATATTTGTATAAGTGTTTTGAGCTTTTCTTTGCTCGTGTCTTACATTTTCCCTTCGATGTCCTCCTTCTTGAGACTAACGAAGAAGCCCATTGAGGAACACCATGTTTGCTGCTCATCGTCAAGAAATAACCCAGTATATGAGATACAGTTGTGAATAAACCATATGAAATGAATTTATATTTATATTAGTGTTTTTTATGTTGTGTCCTACATTTTCCTTGAATGTCCCACATTTTGCAGTGACTTGCACTCCTTAGTGGTTAAGATGTCTGCTCACCTTGTTCCAACAGAGAAGGGGGCCATGTTGCTCTCCAGATGTGGTTGGACTGAAACGTCCCTCATCCCTCATCATGAGCTAGGGCTGCTGGGAGTTGCAACCTAGCAACATCTGGAGGAACACTTTTCACCAAGCCCTGCTTTAAAGGGCAGCTGGATCATATGTGTGTGAGAGTGTGGGTTGTGTGCCTTCAAGTCATTTCTGACTTATGATGACCCTAAGGGAGGACCTTTCATGAGATTTTCTTAGCAATAATTGTTCAGAGGGAGGTTGCCAATGTAATCCTCTGAGCCTGAGAGAGTGTGACTTGCCAGACGAGTTTTATTTCTCTGGGGCAACAGCTGATCCATGGCACCCACAAATGCACCTATGCCAGGGGAGAATCCATGCATGCCAGGGCAGGGAAGAATTCCCACCAAGGAACTCATGACTCTCTCTCGTGAACCCACGCAAATGGGACAGTTCACAGAAACTGTCAATTAAAAAAACAACAATGCTGCACCATGCCCCTCCCAGAACATCCTCCTACTTGCCCTGCCTCTTGAAAATTTACTGGCAGAACTGGGAAACAGCTGCACAGTTTGATCAGGACCACAGTGTAATTTAAATGAACCACTTGCCTGTGCTGGAAATTGAAATCCACAGCCCCATGGAAGCCCCACGACAGCCCCATGGCAGCGCTGAGGTTAAAAATGGTGGCTTGCTAGGACCTGTGGTGGGATGGGTACCACCCCTCTGCCCACCCTCTGCCCACTGTCCCTCCCTCCTGAATGGGATTGGAAACATGTTCACATTTGTTCACAGCTGTTGCAAACCAGTTTTTTCTTTTGAAAAGAACCTTTAAAATTTCCATTTTCAAAAGAACTGGTTCAGAAGGACTTGTTTGTATCCCAATAATACAATTCAGTAATTCACTTCAATTCAGCCTGAACACAATCAGGGCACAAATTGGCTCGAGTGTGAACGTGGCACATATAATCTGGTCTGATCTGCTTTGCAAACCTGTTTAAAACATAGTGTGAATGAGGCCAAAGATTCCTAGAGAGAACGTATTAATCAAAACCTCAAATAATCAAAGCCACAAAAATCAAAGCCACAAAAATCAAAGCTGCAAATGTGGAGGGCCAGTTTGTATATATCTTCAACCTCATTAGTCAGATTATGATACTAGAATTTGGGTATTTTAAAAGGATAAATGGTTGAAATGACTGAAGAGGAATATTTTTCTGTGATACAAACCCAAACCCAAGAAGATCTATGATTCTATGATTCCAAGAAGTGCATCTAGGAAAAAGTGGGGAATGGGCAACATGTTTCATCCTCCCTCCTAATCCCCCCTTTTTTTCCTCACATGCCTTTTAGTTGGTGAGTCTTTCTAAGCTGTTCTAGGAACAGCTTCCAGATAAGAAACTGGGTGAAAAATACTTTAAAGAAATAAATGAAGGAGAACAAGAACAAGAAAGAGATGATTATTGATAGGAAAGAGACCATAGGTGCATATGAAATGCTGGCTCCACAGCAAACTTTCCTGACCTGGTATCCTCCCAATGTGTTGGACAACAGCTATCATAGGAGATTATCAGACAGGTGGGGAATCAGGGGGAGGCATACTCCCAGCAATATAGCACGTGCTGAAGATTTTCAAATGATGTCACTCTTATCCAGGACTTAACCCATGAAGAACCAGCAATGCTCCATCAACAAACCATTCCCAGGACTTCCTTTCTTATTTTTATTTTTATTGTTTTTAATTTTTAACAGATTTTATTAATAGCTTTGCAAACAATCAATATAATCAACACAACATACATTCTACGAGCCTTGGGGTCAACAGAAAGAGTTTTACAGAAAGGTCATTTATCCTGGGATAGTGGAAACATTTAGAGTTCAAGGTGTCATCTCATTTCATGGCAACTGGTGGAACCAAGTCCAGAGTGTATCTCCAAAAGATAGTCTGATGAAGGTCCAATATTGTTCATGTTGCTATTAATATATTCAATAAAAACAAACCAATCCTCAAAAAATGTATGTGTCCATTGCAAAACCTGAAGGTATATGAGAGTTTTTTTATCCATTGCAAAACTTGAAGGTATAGGAGAGTTTTTCTGACAACCATGTGTCCCAAATCCTCTTCCACTAGTTGCTCAGTTGAACATCTCCTGTTTTCCAACATACCATGATTTCAGCTCGGGTCGCTGAGATGAAGAATGTGACAAGCTTTCAATTTTTCAGGTGGCTATTGTCCTTGTTGTAAATCAATAGCATTAGAAGACCTGATGTCGGATGATTTTATTAAACTTTTTTATTTTATTATTTTTATTATTTTTATTATTTTCATTTCATTTTAGGGATGCAGTGGATCAAGTGGTTAAGAAGCTGATTCTGTTGACTGCAAGATTTGTAGGATGGCAGTTTGAGGCCTGGGTGCCACATGATGGGGTGAGCTCCTGTCACTAGTGCCAGCTTCTGCCAACCTAGCAGTTTGAAAGCATGCAAATGCAAGTAGATAAATAGGTACCACTTTGGTGGGAAGGTAAACAATGTTCTGTGCAATCATGCTGGCTACATGATCATGGAGTAATCTCTGACAGTGCTGGCTCTTCAGCTTAGTAATGGAGATGAGCACCGCCCATTCCAAAACCTGACTGTTGGTCCATCCACAGTCAGACACGACTTGACAACCTTGTCAAAGGGGAATACCTTTACCTTTACTTCATTCCAAACCAAAGTAGAGTGGGATGGAATGTCATTGTACATTCTCAGGTTATCTTCATTGCCATGTCACAGGAAGCAGGGTGCTTAGCTTTCATCTGATTATCAAAGAGATCTGTGACCCAAAGAAGGCTAAGACCCAGTGTTAGACTTCTTGTTGTGTGACCCTAAGGCAAAACTATCTTGGCAAGATTTGTTCAGAAAGTGTTTGTCTGTGTCTTCCTCTGAGGGTGAGAGAATGTAACAAGCACAGGGTCACCCAGTTGGGTTTCCATGGCTGAGTGGGGATTTGAACCCCCATCTCCAGAGTCCTAGTCCAATGCTCAAACCACTACACCATGCTGGCTCTCAGTTACGGGCTTACAAAGTATTTATAAACAATGCATAGTGATGATACCATCTTTTAAAATGGTTAGTTGTCACCACCCAGTGAGAGGAAGAAAGAAATACTTTCCCTCTGAGCTGCAGGATCAGTGTCTTCTCCATTTCCTTGATTTGTCTTTATTTTGTTAACATACAAAAGTAGCCGGGAGGGGTGAGGGAGAGAAATCAAATACATTTAAGCTGACACATCACCTACCCAGAAGATCTTGTCAGTTAATAATTTCACTAGCAGAGAGGATAATTTATGGACCTAAAAGAAAATTCAATACAATACATTTAATTCACCTATTCATTTATTTTAATTAGAGCACTTCTGCTTACACTAAATAAGCTTGAATTCTGGGATTCGTGCCTGCTGTTCTTTACTGTTTGTTGAGTTCAAATGTTCTTGGACAGTTCAATCAAAACACACACAATTGCCTGACATTGTTTGTGAACTTTTTCATGAATTATCATCATTGCCAGGCCACTAGCAGGAATGAACAAATCTTTCAGTTTAAACCTATACTCATTGGAGCTTAGAAATGTTATTTTTAGGGGGATGCATCTCTTAGAATTTCCCAGCCAGCGAAGTACATTTTCTCATTCTTTCCATCTTAAATTCAGTGAATTATAAATTTAGGATTTCTCACTTAATCTTAAATTTCATCTTCATCTTGAAGGGTTTCCTTTTTAAAAAAATATCTGGATAATAATTTATGCCTTAATGTGCATTTGTCCTTATCTGTGTATTTTTCTATGCACACATTTTTGCAAGCAATTTTCCTTTTAATTTTTTTCATGAAGACATATTTTTATTATACTTCTTCCTAATATATACAGTTTTAATTCATTTTTAAAATGAGATAATTCCCTTGCAAAATTGGATGCAATGGAAATTCCTAAGGATAACTGATTTAAACTTTACAGTACTGGTTCCAAAGTTTGCATTAAAAATGAACTGAACTAATTTCCCTCCAACCCTAGTTACCACTGCCACTGTGAGAATACTATACACACATGTAATCTGAGTGCTGCTGGAATGAACTGTTAGTCATTTGGCATAAGTGCCTGAAGGCAAGATGATGGATCATTCTGAGAACTCATTAAATTAGATATCACCAAACTATGACAAACTTTGTTTATGCAAAGGCAGCACACATCTATACACATCAGCATAAGCAACCAATATGATCAAGTTTTCTCATTTCACCAAGGTCTACAGGGGGAGCTCTACTATTAGGAAGAAAGAGGCAGACTCCTGGGGAGGCAGATGCTGAAAGGCAGGGAGCAGAAGCAAGGTGTTAGAAGAAATGGTGACATTTTCTGAAGTCGGATTCAGACATGTGTTGGGTCAGGTTCTGTGTAAAGAAGAGGTGCCATCTTGTCTTTCTGTTAGGCAACAAAATGCCTTAGAGCGCTAGAGAACTGATCAACACCTGTCTGTGGATCTCTTGAATTGTCCATATTTTTGTCCCTGAAACCTGACACACAAATATATAGAATCATACAGTTGGAAGGGAACATGTTACACAAGGACCATCTAGTCAAACCTCTCTATGAAGGAATACACAACTAAAGTACTCCTGAAAGATGACCATTTAATATCTATTTGCTGTTGTTGTTTTTGTTGTTAACTACTGTCAAGTTGACTTCATCTTAAGGTGACCTCAGGAAGGAGAGACCTCCAAATCTCCATGTCATCAATAGCCCAGCTCAGGTCTTGCAGACTCAAGGCCACAGATTCCTTGATTGAGCCTATCCAGTGGCGTCACTAGGTTTGATGTCACCCAGTGTGGGGAACTCATGGTTTCCAAAGGACCTTGTGGAATGGGGCGTTGATGAGGAGGTGGATCTCACCTTGTGGAACCCAGCATCCTGCCACCACTCTCCCAAGCCAAGACAGCAAAGATGGAATACAAGCAAGAGCAGTTTTTTAACTGCAAAAGATCTCACCCTCAAGGAAAGAGGAAATCACAGCAAACAGACTCCTCCTGAGAACGACAGTAGAAAAAAGCCAAACAGATTGTGAGGCAGAGGCTGCTGGAGGAGGGGAGAGCAGAAAGGTCCATGGCTTCACTTCCATCCTCACCCAATGATGAGTGGTATGCCAAAAAGACTCCCCCTTTCTTTCTAGAGGTGGGATCTCAGGATGCATTTGCTGATGCCCCTGTCTTATCCCCTCTACTGATGGTGTCACCCAGTGCAGTTTGAACCCCCTCACCCCTCTAATGATGCCCCTGAGTCTATCCATCTGGAATGGGTTCTTCCTCTTTTCCTACTGCCTTCTACTTTACCAAGCACTGTCTTTTCTAGTGAGTCATGTCTTCTCATGATGTGGCCAAAGTATGACAGTTTCAGTTTAGTCATCTTGGATTCTAGGGAGATTCTATCTAAAGACTTCCAAAGAAAGAGACCCAGTCACCCTCCAATGCTTTCTATTGCACTGCTGAACAGTTCTTAACTGACAGGAATTTCTTCCTGACATTTAAGTGGATTTTTTCCCCTTGCAATTTGAACCAATTGGTTTGTTTCCTAGTCTTGTGGCAACAGAAAACAAACTTGTGACATTTTCTACATGCTGACATCTGACATTGCAAATTGCAAGATGTGTCTGAGATGAAGGGAATACTTAATTCTCTCTGGAGTGTCACATTCCCATTTGGAAGCCACCACTTGACTCTGCAGTTATCAAGGGCTAAACTTACATCAGTTTTAAAACTTGCATACTGTCATGGCAGTGAGGATCGTGAAGTGCTTGCTCATCATTAGAATTTAGGTCAGAGCTTGGAAAAGTTACTGTTTGGGCTACAAGTCCCAGAATTCTCCAATCTGTATGGCCCCTGGGAATTGTCTTTCAAAATGGGAGCATATCCAAGCGCTGTTTTAGGAGTATACCGTCTGATAGTTCTCTCCAATCCAGTTGCTCCAATCCACTTTGGAACATGAGGTAAAATAACATGGGAAGGGGAAACATTGCTATCTTTTCTGAACTATTGTGAAGCAGAATGGGCAAGACAAATTGTGATGATCTGTCAAATAAATGTTTCAGTGTCTTTGATGTAATGCTATTTGATTTATTTCCTGATGAGTATTTATATCATAAACACCAGATTTATTTGAGAGCTCTTCTGTCTAAGCTCCCACCCAGGAAGAGGGAATGCTCTCTTTCTACTGGGCTCTTGCCCAAGTTCTACATTCTTTTCTTGACCTCCCAGAGGGTTTCTGTCCACGATGGGACAGCAATCTTAAAGGAGTACCATCACACACACAATAAGATGACATTTTAAAAAGCATGTTTCATAGTCAGCAAAGCTACATTTGCATCTGGGAGCAATGACAACAGTGGAGCAGGGTTGTGTGTGTATGACTTTCACAGTGCCAAAAGGGGCAGTTCTTCCCAGTGGCCCCAAGGTCAGTGCAGCACTAAGGTCCTTTACAGGTCCACCTTTTGGGCGACACAGAGCCACCCCTGGGAGCGGGGGATTAGAGCCGTGGCAACTGCACACCACAGCACTGATCCTCCCTTTTGCTGCCCCCAAAAGAGTAGCAAATTGCTGCTCCTTTTAGGGGTGGCAAAAGGCCGCCCTAAGAACCGGCACTGCAGCTCTTCTGCACCCTTTTGGCGCAGCGTGTGTACACACTGCGTTAGGATGGTGTCGAGATGGAGTTGGGGCAGCCGGCATGCGGCTGCCCTGCCCCAACTCTACCCCCAGGCCGGCCCTTTAGGCTGGTCTGCAACACCTCTAAATCCATTTTGAGTTTTCATCTGAACTTTAACAGAACTATCCAAGTTACTGAATATATTTTTGGGTCAAGCACCTTGGAAGCTGCTTTAAGGTTCTGATTGAAACCCAGAGCAGATTCCTGCCTCAGTGTTACTGGAACCAGGCATCCACTGCCCCTGGCCTCTCCTCCTCTTTTGCTAGTATCTTAGTGATTCAGAAGTGAGATGGCAAGACGTCCCTGGAACCTGCTAGTTCATCAGGCCTCTCATGCAGGGTGTTGGTATCAGTCAGGACCAGCCTGAGACATTTTGCTGCCTGAGATAAAAGAATATAATGCTTCCCCTTCCTTTCTGTTGTCAAAACCTGACTGGATTGCCAGTTCATAGAATCATAGAATCATAGAGTTGGAAGAGACCACAAGGGCCATCCAGTCCAACCCCCTGCTATGCAGGGACTCCCAATCAAAGCATCCCTGACAGATGGCCATCCAGCCTCTGCTTAAAGACCTCCAAGGAAGGAGACTCCACTACTCTCCAAGGGAGTGTGTTCCACTGTCGAACCGCCCTCACTGTCAGGAAGTTCCTCCTAATGTTGAGGTGGAATCTCTTTTCTTGCAGCTTGCATCCATTGTTTCGGGTCCTAGCCTCTGGAGCAGCAGCAAACAAGCTTGTTCCCTCCTCAATATGGCATCCCTTCAAATATTTAAACACGGCTATCATATCACCTCTCAGCCTTCTCTTCTCCAGGCTAAACATCCCCAGCTCCCTAAGTCGTTCCTCATAGGGCTTGGTTTCCAGACCCTTCACCATTTTAGTTGCCCTCCTTTGGACACGCTCCAGTTTCTCCACATCTTTTTTGAATTGTGGTGCCCAGAACTGGACACAGTATTCCAGGTGAGGCCTGACCAAAGCAGAATAGAGTGGCACTATTACTTCTCTTGATCTAGACGCTATACTTCTACTGATGCAGCCTAAAATTGCATTGGCCTTTTTAGCTGCTGCATCGCACTGCTGACTCATGTTCAACTTGTGGTCCACCTGGATTCCTAGATCCCTTTCACACGTAGTCTCATTCAGCCAGGTGTCCCCCATCGTATATCTGTACGTTTCGTTTTTCCGCCCTAAGTGCAGTACCTTACATTTCTCCGTGTTGAATTTCATTTTGTTAGCTTTGGCCCAACTTTCTAGTCTATTCAAGTCATTTTGAATTTTGATCCTGTCCTCTGGGGTATTAGCTACTCCTCCTAATTTGGTGTCGTCTGCAAATTTGATAACTATGCCCCCAATACCGTCATCCAAGTCATTAATAAAGATATTGAATAGCACTGGGCCCAGGACAGAGCCCTGTGGCACCCCACTGGTCACTTCTTTCCAGGTTGAAAAGGAGCCATTGTTGAGCACCCTTTGGGTTCGACCAGTCAACCAATTACAAATCCATGTAACAGTTACTTTGTCTAGCCCACATAATTCTCAGTTATATGTTAATAATCTGAAGCATCATCTACCATCCCTGAAGACAGGCAGCTGGCACAGGAAAAGGCATGTGACACAGCCTTCTCCTTCATCACTCGCTGCCATTTCTCAGTGTCTGCCACCTAAGATGGCTACCACATTCTGTCCAATGATAGGCCTATCCACTCCTGTTCCACTTATCTACCCCAAAAGTGTGTGTGTGTGTGAGGATGAAAGATAGGAGCAACATCTGTTAAACAGGGGTCATGATGATCTCATTTGTTGGTTTGTTGGTTTATTTGGAGTATTTCTATCCCACGGTCTCCCTAAACCTTAGACAGGCCCTTCAGAGTGAAGATTCATGCCCAACGTGCCAGAGATTCTTTATGGCACTTTACTAAATCTTGCAAGATTGAGTACATGCGATTTAGTAACAAATCATGTGTCCTTCCATTACTTGTGAGAACAGCATTCTTATACAATTTACAACAATATGTATGACATCAGAACAAACTGTGACTGGAAGACTGCATTTGACATGCAAACTAAGCTCTTGGGCACTGCATGGAGAATAACTTGGTTGCTCAAGTTTTGCTCTATGTCACATATGTCTTTCTGGTTATGCATAGCAAAACTGAATTCATCTATTGTCTATTCACCCCTCAGAAACATGTCATCTGTTGTAGCTGTACTCCCTAAGTTCCCAGGGAAAGGAATGCCAATTGCTACCTCAAAGACTCAGGCTTCAAAGTTCAGGTCTTCTGCTTGCTTTTTAAAGTTGTTCTGTAAGGTTTCAGACCTACTTTCTGTCTTCTGACTATCACCACCCTTCAGCCAAAAAGCCTTCCAAGGCAGTTTACAAAGACTTAATTTGATAGTTCCCTGCTTACAATTCTCAGGCTTACAATTAAAATAAGACATAATATATATATATGGAAAGGGGGAGAACATTGGGGGGAGGAGATTGAGTCCAACAGGTGCTGGCTGCTCTTCTTTCCCTCAAGACCATCACAGTTGGAATGGAGAGATGGGCTTGTGCCTGGTTAGTCTTCCCTCCCTCAGAGGCCACTGCAGTGGCAGATGGCATGGACAGAGAGTTTCTCAGCTGCTAGGCCAGTGCATGATGAAACTGTGTCTGGCTCTTCTCTCCCTCAGAAGCCAGAGCAATGATCTCTCAGGATCAGTAGTGTAGTGGAGCTAGGGTTTGATGGGTTAAAATCTGGGATTTCTGATGAATTCCTGCTGCTCCTCAGCTTTCCTTGCTTTCCTTTCTGAGCTTAAAACCCAAGCACACAGTAAGAGGACAGGAAATAGGTTTCCCCAGAAGCAGTGTACAGTCAGCCCTCAGTGTCTATGGATGCTCAAGTCCCATTGTCCTCAATGGTGGGAGGCCATGTGGCTGAGCCACCATTGGGGACAATGGGACTTTGCCACCCTGGCCACCTGAAGCCCACCTCACCACTTTCACTGCAGTGGGTGGCAGGGAGCTGCCTCCTCTTCCTCCTCCCTCTTCTTCCCTCCTCTTCTTCTTCCTCCATCTCTTCCCACCACCGCTGCCTCCTCCTCCTCCTCTCTGCCTCATTCCCTCCGCCACCTTTTCCCCTCCATTGCCTCTTCCTTCTCCCCCCCTTCTCTTCCCTCTACCCCCTCTTCTTCCTTTTCCTCCTCAGTCTCCTCCTCCTCTTCCCTCCACCTCCTCCTCTTCTTCTTCCTCTGCCACCCCCCTGGCTTGCCTTCCACAGATGCTGGAATCCACGGATGACAAGTCTGCGGATACAGAGGGCCTACTGTATATTGTTATGAGCGATCCTTGTTGTAATCCAAAGTATTTTGGAATAGCTTGGAATAGGCAAAGTCTATTATCTTTATAAAACATCAGCTTCTGGTAGAGATGAATATTTCAAATGGTCAGTAGAGTAATGTTAACAATGGGAATTGAATTAGTAGGAATATAAACTGCTAGAAACACCTCCTCCTTTTCAACAGAACATAGCTATTGCCATTTTGGGACTCTCCATACAGTAGTGCTACAGGGACTGTCATGATAAGGGAGCTGCACCTCAAAATTAGCCACTACACCAAAGTCCAGGATTTGTGTGCTTCACCACCTGCCTTCCAATGTCACCCCTGCCCTTGCACTTCTACCTGGAACAAAATCTTATTGAAGAGAATGTTGCTTACTTCTGAATAAACATGTTTCATAGCTCAATGAAGAATAGTTTTACTCTTTTGTAACTGTCTTCTTTTCCTGGTGATGTCTTGTCCTCTGACTCTTGGAATGAATGTAATTAGGGTAATAAATCTAAGAGATACCAATACTTAGCAGCATGTCTACAAAGTACTTTTGAATGTCACTGAAAACCCTGAAGGCTTTTCTGCAATAATTTGCAAAAGCCTGTTTGCTAAGCT
The DNA here is from genome assembly GCA_026167975.1 of Phrynosoma blainvillii. Taxonomy (NCBI): domain Eukaryota; kingdom Metazoa; phylum Chordata; class Lepidosauria; order Squamata; family Phrynosomatidae; genus Phrynosoma; species Phrynosoma blainvillii. The sequence continues at coordinate 255,257,622 of JANUYF010000001.1, read as the reverse complement.
GGAGCAAATTTTCCTTGCAAATAGAAGAAAACAGAGGATAATTCCACCTTTGTTTCAAAGAAAAAAAGAACATCAGAATTGGGTTACCCATGGTACTACGAGTTGCATCCATTAGCACACAAGCAGGAGTCCACTCACACAATGGGATTTCCCTGGCTCCTTCTCTGTACCCAGGAGAGGGCTTCTAGAAGGTCAGGTCTAGAAAAGGATGCAGTGGACACCACAATGGGAGAAAAATCAGGGCTTAGAAAAGATGTATTTCTTGGCTACAGCTCCCAGAAACCTGTAGAGAGTGAGGGGGGGGGAAGCAGGGGCATCACTAGGGTGCGCAGGAGGAGGGGGGGTCAGGCCACACCAGGTGACACCACTGCTGCCCAAACATCTACCTTTTGGCGGAAGTGGTGTTTGCGTGCATCCATTTAAAACAGTGATGAGATTGTATGAGTGGGGTGAGATTCAGTCGGAAGAGAAAAGAGAGGCCCCAGTGTTTGTTTGTTTTTAAAAGATTTAAAATGTTAAATTTAAAAATATTAACAATTTAAAAATTCTGTTTAAATTTTCTTTAAACACATCACATCTTACCAAATTTTCACTTTAACCACATGAAACAATGCACATGCAAATACATTTAGGCTGTGCATATGATATTGCAATTTAAAGGTATAATTTTAATTTTGCTAGTTGTTTATGTCACAATTATTGTCATTACATTCAGTGATATATGGGAATTATGATTTATGAGTAACATTAGTACAAAAAAAAAAACACTATTAAGGATTCTGTGTGGTGTGGGATGGGAGGAGGTCAATGGTGGGGTGGACACTCTGAGTCACCACACTGGGTGACACCAACCCTAGTGACTGGGAGATAGGATGAAAATAATGTTTCCGAGCAGTGTGGGAAATTGCAGGACTCTGAAGGCTGCTGTAGTCTTATATTTCTATTCATGCAGGACCCCTTTAGGATAGAACCTCACATTTCAGAGTAAGGGAACGTTTCAGAGTAAGCCTGGGCAGAATTGTTTTCAGTTGTTTTCAGAGGGCAGGACATCTGGAGGAATTTCCTGTTGGTTAAAACCAAAATCAGAGTGAAAGAGGCTGTTTCAGGGGGTGATAGGCTCTCATTCACTGAATGTATAGAAGCAGATGTGGGACAGCCATGTTTAGAGGCTGAAGCCTCTCATTTATTCTGGATGAGATCAAAATAAATGATAGGCACAACTTCTTTGTTTGCTCTCTTTCTGCATTGCAGTGAACCAATGAGTCTACTTGAGGGGAAGCCTCTTCTTTCTAAATGTGTCTTTCTGTCCATAAAAAATAAATTGACAGATGTCACCATGTGTTCCAGGGCCAAAGAAGGAACTAGAAATCTCTCACAGAAGATAAGAAGCCTGAGGATGATATTATTATTATTATTATTATTATCTCCATTTCATTAATGTCTCAGTTGGATATTTTCACAGGAATGTTACTTTTTTTAGTGGGAAAAATGGGAGAGGGCCATATTTCTCTTGCTTACCACTTCTTAATTATTACTTTGAAGAGACAATAAGAGGACAAAAGCATTCAAGTCTATGAAATGCTTTAAAAAGAAATCCATAAACCTTTAACATAATAACATCAAAATTTACACCATTGATTGGAGTTGATGGATCATTTTGTGACCCAGCAAGCCCAATACAAGCTTCTCTAGAGTGTCATCAGTCTGCTCTCTTTAGCTCTTTTTCTCTGTTGCTGTCTTTTCTCAATAACCTTCATCTTCTCCCTCTCTTCTGCAGCTCTTCCCTCACACATGCACACTGCATCATGAGCCAACACCCCATGGACATCCTTTTCCTACCCTTCCCTCCTCCCTGCCCTCTTGTCTTTTCACCTGTTATAGAGTGAAAAAATGTAGCAAGGACAGCAGGAGAAACAGTAAATGGGAGGTGAAACAACATAGTGAAAGAAAATGCCATTGCCATTTCATTCCTTGAAAAATATGCCCCCAACATTATGTAGATTTTTTTTTAAAAAATGCATCCTTTTAAAAAAATATATAAAATGTCCTTAACATACAGTAATTAACATTAGTGCATTGGTTGTGATCTGTGGGTTCCATCACCATTGGCTCATAAATTGAAAGTACTGAGCAACCAAAGAAGGAATCTCTTTGCATAACCAGAATGACTTCATTGGAACCCACCCCACCTATAGTGTCATACCATGATCTCATTTAATAGTCATGTACTTTCTGTATGCCCCATTCCTAGTAGGATAAGGCTTCTGGATTAACTTTAACAGCATCCTTTGCAGTTTATCATGCATGTGGATATGGCCACTATTGGGGTTGGTAGTGGCTCATAATTTCCATGGACCCTATTGTAGTGGGCTCAGTGTAGGACCACACCCCAAAAATATACAAGAATCACAGCTAGTGTAAACTATGGCAGCCAAACTATAGAGATCATATATCACCAATCTTGAAGCAATTGTGCTAGCTTTGATTTTATTTCCAAGCCCAATGGTTGAGTTATTCAGCCAGTTCAATTGCCAGTTCAGGGTCCTCCAGTCCTACTGTTAGACAGAGTGAAGTAGCCATCTCAGGCTGCAGATGCTGGAGAATGACAGAGTAGCAGTCATCTGGCTTCTTCTCTTGAGACCTCTGGCAATTCCTCTCCCTTGGAGGACAACAATGAATACTCCACACAACCCACCTTGTGCCCTTTAAACTTGCCATGTTGTCTTGGACCCTGTCCCATTGCCACTGGTGATGTGAAGTCTAGCTTCCAGCCTAGTCAACATCTGTACATTGAACTCGGGTGGTAAGAGATGCTATCTTGCCCTTTGCTTCAGACAGCAGAATGCCCTAGGCCATGGCAGGTTGGTTTTAAGCTGTAATAACTGTGAATAATAGAAGCTGTAGTCCAATGCATTTGAAACATCCCAAGTTGAGAAATGTAGGGAGCAAAATGCTCTGTCTGTTCAAGGTCAACATGGTTGAAAGATTATAGAGCAGGATGATGATGATGATGATGATGATGATGATGATGATGTATTTATACCCTGCTCTTCAGCCAAAAGGCTATCAGAGCAGCTTACAAATGGATTAATTAGACAGTTGACAGCAGTGGGCAGTGACTTTCATGGCAGGGATGAGACAAACCCACTCTGGCTTTTATTGCAGACTTTAAAGGAGCTGTCCAAAGTTCTGAATCTATTTTGGAAACAGGTCTAAACCTTGAGTAGCTCCTTAAAATTCGAGAATAAAACCCAAATTGGAATCACTTCACCCCTGACATAGAAGCCATCAGTCACTACTTGTTGAGAAAGAAAGACAACAATTTAAGGGCCAGGGTGATGTTATATCACTGAGTTTCTCCATTCTCCCACATGTAAAATTGTAGTTAGCATTGCCCAGTTGAAAACATCCCATTCCTTGAGATTTCAGCACTCCAAAAACTGAAACCAGATAGAAAGTCCAGATAGTGGGCACCCAGTGATCCTAATAGTAATGTAGCTATTAACTCAGCATTCTTTGTTTTTAGTTCTTCAAGAACTAAAGAGGCCTATGGACTGAGGAAAGGTAGTAGTTTAGAGAAACATAACTTAAATTCCTACTTACTAATCAAATATTTGCACATTTAATGAAATATGTCTGGTTTCAACCAGTTCTTCTGCTCACATAGGACAAAGATGGTTTATGCCTTGCTCCAGGCAAAATTCATTTTCCATCAGATCAATCCAAGGCATGGTGCCAAATGGAAGTTCATTCTGAGGGTATGAAGTTTGCATTTCTCCCATGCTAATACAGAGAATCTACATTTGTCTGAAAATATCACAGCTAGCATTCTTTGCTCTTCTCTGCTGTCCACTGTTAGCCACACTGGATCTGCTGGGATATTATATAATGTGTTCTTTTAAATTTCCAACACGGAATCATATAATATTTTTTGTTTTTCATCCAGCTAGCTTGTGTTAGCAGTGTTCAAAAGGATGCATGCTTCTTTTATTACCTTGCAGGAGGGCATGGGGAGGGAGAGCACGTGTTGTGTTAATACTGCACCTTGATTTTAATGACCTTTCACTGGCAATATATCTCATTGATTTCAGGAGACTAGCTTCCAAGAAAGAATCCCAGGACAGCACTTTCAGGTTGCAATTCTGCATACACTTCTCTGGGGACAGCCCCACTAAACAAGATGGGGCTTACATATGAGTTAATATGCCTAGGATTCCATTATACTGTGTAGTTACAGCATTAAATTAAATGCACAAAATCATGCATAAGGCTGCCACCTCATTGTTAGTGTGTGTAACCAAGGACTAGCTCCAATGATAGTAGCTTAAATCTTGTTATCCTCCAATCACATTTTACTCTGCCTCCCAAAATATAAGCAAATACAGTAAACAGACACTGTTAAATACATTAACAGTACAATCCTAAGGTGAGAAGCAATGTATTGATTCATAAGCACATTAAATAAATGTAGCCAATAATTAATCCAATACATATATATCCTACCTTTTGGAGATACACATTCATAAGGTAGCTTACAAAATAATGGCTTTGTATGAATATACAAAAATAACAGTATCACAACTGAGGAAATGAAGTTAAGTTGAATATTATACACAGTATTCCTGGAGTAGTTAACTACTCAGGAAAGGTCACCTTGAACAAACAAGTTTTAAAGAGGATGCTGACCTGTGGCTTGCAGAATACCACATAATAAATAAATAAATAGCTCAGTCATTTTCATGAACACAGTAGAGTTGAGTGAGGAAACTGTGTCTCTCTAGATGCCCTTGGACTACCAATTCCCATAATCCACCATCCACAACCATGGTCCATGTTGACTGGGACTGATGGAAGTTTTAGTCCAAAACATCTGGAGGGGGCCACCCGTGACTGTCTACTCCTTAGTAATGGGGCATATGGTTGCTGCTCTCTAATATTACCTTACATGCTTATAACAATTACGTCTAGCTTGCTCCACTGATTGGTGATTATCTTTCAGGAGTTTAATACTTTGAAAGTACGTGGGTGTCAATGACAGAAAGCAGAACAAAGGGCACTGATTTACTGCAATTCCTCATTAAGTTTAAAAGCATTCCACTATGATGAACACATCTGCAACAGTTGTTGCCACTTCCCTGCTGGAAAAAGTGGAGAAAAGCAGCCAAAGGAACCAACCAGAGAGCCCATGTTTCAAGCTGAATTTGAGTCCTTTTTAATGAAAACAAGCCCTCCTTCCCCCCCCCCCCCTCCCCAATCCATTGGGCCTTAATCGTGCCCACAATTTCCCTTTTATTTAACAGAATCATCTGGATGTTATGTGGTAAGCAATAACATTGACATACTGGGAAGAAGCCGTGCCACTTTGTCAAAAGGATATATAAAAGTATGCATATAACAGAGCTCTTCTCAAGACATATATATTTCTCCCATTTCATTATGGTGTAACTCTTACTGAATTTATGCTCCTTATCTATAGTTCTTCCAAGGGCAGGTAAATAAGGTGCTAATGTAACTGCTTAGTAAAATATCAAGGGAATGTACAAACTGAAATCATGTTTCCATGGCAAATTATCCCATTCCTGCTCAGTGCCATGGTGACTAGTGTTGTCAACACTGCTGTATCTTATTAGTATTTTTTTCCTGGTACTTCCATATTGGAACCTGTCACATACAGAATCAGATCATTGGCTATTCTGGACTAGTGTTTTCTGCTCTGATTGCCACAGCAGCTATCTAATATTGATATTAGAGTTTAGTTTATTTTCTCTGTCTCTTAACTCGATTACTGGAGGTCCTTTAGCAGAATATTGCAGTGATTGATCCCGGGATTATATAAGTGAGCAATTTGTAATCTAACATTGCTGCTGCAGTCCTGTACACAATTATCTGAGAGTACAGATGGAAAAGAATTTTTTATTAACAGGTTTGTTTGTTTGAAAAAATGAATTCATTAAAAAAATGAATTTGCTCAGTATCCAGTCTGCAAGAAAGTAGTGACACTGTGTACACGTTACCCATCCAGACAGATTGCTTCCAGAACGTAACTCTTCAAAATGTGGCTTTGAATCTCTGTATATTCAACCAATGTTGTGGTGTTCAGTTAGGTTGCCATCTCATTTGTCTAATAGGTTCCTTATCTAATAGCTACACTACAGCCAGATATAGCCCTCTACATACTGGAAATAGCTGTGTGGATTGAATTTGGCCAGGATGCAGGGTTGAGAATTTTATTTTATTTTATTTTATTACCATATTTTCCAGCATATAAGATGACTTTTTTAACCCTGGTTAGAGAAGGAAACCAGGAGAGAGAAGGAGGACGATGAGGATGGGGGAAGAAGGAGAAGAGATCCAGGAGAGAGGAGGAGGACAATGAGAACGAAGGGAGAAAGAGAAGGGAGCCAGGAGAGAGGAGGAGGAGGAGGAGGAGGAGAAGGGGAGAAGGAGAAGGAAGCCAGTTCTACAGTATGGATGCAGCCTGAATCTGCACTGCAGAAATAATGCAGTTTGACACTGCTTTAACTGCCATAGATCCATCCTACGGACTCCTAGGATCTGCAGTTTGCTTTGTGGTACCAGAGTTCTCTGACAGAAAAGGCTAAATATCTCACAAAACTGCAAATCCCAGAATTCCATAGCCTTGAGCCAGGGCAGTTAAAGCAGTGTCTGCTTTAATAAATTTCTGCAATGCAAACACAGCCAAATTTGATGTATTGCTTGGGCATGGCTTCTTTAACAATTAATTCTGCACAATGAGAGAAAGAGAGAGAGAGTGTGTGTACGCTTGAAGATTTATCTAAAGAAGAACCAAGTTCCTTAACTTGGAGGTTATATGTGTGTGTTGTGTGCTTTTAAATAGTTCCTGACTTATGGTGATCATGGGGTTTTCTTGACAAGATTTGCTCAGAGGAGGTTTGCCATTGCCTTCCCCTGAGGCTGAGAGTGTGTGACTTGTCCAAGTTCACACAATGGGTTTCATGGCAGAGTGGGGAATCAAACCCAGGTCTCCAGAGTAGTAGTCCAACACTCAAACCACTACACCATGCTGGCTTCTATTCCCATGTACTACCTATGAGACAACTGCAGACTTTTTTGTTGTTCTTATGTGTCTTCAAGTCCTTTCCGACTGATGGCAACCCTAAGGCAACCTTATCATCGGATTTTCTTGGCATGTTTCTTTAAATGGGGGTTGCCATTACCATCCTCTGAGGCTGAGAGTGTGTGACATGCCCAGGGTCACTTACTTGGCTGCAAACTGTACATACCCCAGAATGCATGACCTAGTATACTGGCAGTCCTTCCCCCCAACACTTTCTCATTTCCCCTCAACCATCTCATAGCTGGGAGATGGAAATAATTTTTAAAGCAGCATTTAAATCTGGACTATTTTTTTAAAAGTAAGGTCCAAAACACACTGCAGAAATAAATGCTAAGGAACATGGGAGCTGTAGTTTGTGGTGTTTATAACTGACAGTTTTCTTGCTAAGTACCTGCATGTCATAAGCATTTGAATTAAAATTACCATATTGAAATCAAATCTGATTTTTTAAAATTTTTATTTGGTGTGCATTGGAAAAGGGGTAATCTTGTATGGCGAGTATATCCCAAACTCTATATTTTAACTGGAAAAGTTGGAGGTCGTCTTATACGCCCAGTCATCTGATACGCTGGAAAATACAGTATTTTGAGGGTCCAGGGCAGATAGATGATAATTTCATCTTCTTTTTGGGGTAACACCTTTTCATATTCACAACTTTCATCATAAATCTGATGAAAACAACTTAACATTAAACCAGGGGTAGGCAACCTTTCCACTTTAAGGGCCGAGGGACTTCAGCTCCCAGAATCCCAGGAGCTATTGGCCAACATGGCTGAGGCTTCTGGGAGCTAAAGTCCCTCGGCCCTTAAAGGGGAAAGGTTGCCTACCCCTGCATTAAACATTCAGACGAGGAACAAAATGAGCCTATTCCTATTCTTTCTAAAAAATATTTAAATTAGCATGAATATATCACATTTTGGCATGAATATATCACACTTAGCAAAGTAACATGTTGCTCTTATCAGGGTAACAGCACTCACAAATCAGCTTTTGAATGCAGAAACCCACAGCAGTGCACAAGGATCAGACATAAACATATAAAATTAATAACAACTCACTAATATTTACAATCTCTCTGATTCTGATAAATGAGTTTTCCTAATTTCCAGTGTCTCAGCTTTCAGCAAATGATTTCCTCTCCTTAGCTTCTTTATCCTGAAGAACAATCAGTTTTTCACTAACATTAAGAAGTACATGCTAAAAAAATATTTGATTACATGAAGCTTACATGCAAGGCCCATTCACATTATGCAACAATAGTGCTATGATTGCACTTTAACTGCTATGGTTCCATCCTGTGGAATCCTGGGGCTTGTAGTTTGGTCAGAGGCACCAGAGGAGCTCCCTGGTTGAGGATTGCAAAAGCCCCTCCCTTCACTGCCAATCCCAGGAGTCCATAGGATGTTGCCATGGCAATTAAAGTGGAATCATAGTGTTTTAATTTTGTAGTGTGAAGGGGGCCCCAGTTACATTGCCATAGCATTAGAACTCCCATTATCCCTCATCATGGGTTACACTGGCTAGGGATAATGGGAGTTGTAGTCCAACAGAACCTGGAAGCCCACACATTACCCACCTCCCAGAGAAGGATGTGAATCAATCTAGCTACATTATTCACTCTAGATGAGATAAACCAGGGGTAGGCAACCTTTTTGAGCCGGGGGCCGGGTTGCTGTCCCTCGTGTTGGCAGCTTTCCTGGACAGAATAAGCCTTGACCTTAATCAGGCTGATAAAGACAGAGGCCTCTTCCCAGACAGCAACCCAGTTGCAAATGACATACCAACAAACCAAGAGTTCCGAAAGTCAGGTCCAGAGAGCACTCCAAAGTTCAGGGTTATAGCGAGCAGGTAGTCCAGAGCCGTTCCAAAGGTCACAGGGTGTAAGCAGTCTAAAGTCAAGCCAAGAGCTTTCACTGGGGAATCCAAGATAAGCCTTGACAAAGAGTTTGGCTTTTCCTAGCTGCTTATCTAGCCTCAGCTCCTCTCCCCCAGGTGTTTCTCTTTAGCTGCGCATTTCTCAGCTAGCCTTCGAGAACGCCGCAGCTCCTCCCTATCTGTTCTCCTCTGAGCAAAGGTAGGGATTTCAGTCTCTTGCTCTTCTGCTTCTTCCTGGCATGAAATCTCTGCTGGGGAAAGGCTTTCTGCTGGGGAAAGGCTAGGCTGCTGAGGAGGGAGGCTAGGCTGTTGAGGCAGGGGCTGTTGCTCACTGGGTTCCACACAGCTAGGTCCAGGTTCAGTTAGGTCTATGGGAGCTGGTAGCACCAAGCTAGGATCCTCCCCCTCAGAGTCCTCCAAGTCCTCCACCTAGCTGTCCCTGACACATGCTCCAGTTGGCATTTTATCCACTTTATGCTATCACCACTCAAGGCACAGGGCAAATAGAAATTCAAGGCAACAGGGTGATTTAGACTGGGGACATGATATAGGACAAACAATTTGGTTGGCTTTTCTCAGCACCATGGCCCCAATCCAACTCACCCTTACCCTAAGTGATTGTTTTTACCTTAAAAAAGATAGCATGGAGATCCCATCCCTGTTCCTACATCAGTTTACCTAATCCTCCCCTTCCATGATATCATGTAATTTAGGCAAGGAATTTCTCTGACAATACACTCGTCCCTCCACATTTGTGGCTTTGTATTTTGTGGATTTGATTATTCACAGATTTTATTAATATGTTCTCTCTATCTAGGTCCTCTGGCACAACTCTATGGTCAACTTTAACCAAAAGTCATTCTGAAGGACCTAGAGTAGGGGTAGGCAACCTTTCCCCTTTAAGGGCCGAGGGACTTCAGCTCCCAGAAGCCTCAGCCATGTTGGCCAATAGTCCCATGTTGGCCAATAGCTCCTGGGATTCTGGGAGCTGAAGTCCCTCGGCCCTTAAAGGGAAAAGGTTGCCTACCCCTGAGCTAGAGATTCCTAGGCATTTGTAGCTCCTCCAGCACAATTCTGTGATCAATGTCTGGCAGATGTTGACCACAGAGTTGCACTGGAGGACTCAGAGATTCCTTGAGAGGTGTTCTCTCAGGTAAAAACATAATGTTTTTGTTATTTGCAGTTTTTCCACAATCATGGAGGTCTTGTGCCCCTAATCACAGCAAATGTGGAGGGACCACTACAGTCGTGTTTTGGGGTGGGGGATGTACATTTTCTGCACTTGCATTTATGAAAGTCATTTCATTTGTACAGCACACTTACTTCTGTACAGCATTTTTAGGCTGCAGGGGACATGCCTCTGTTTAAAGGGCATCCTCTGTTTAATGGGCTTCAATGCACTAATCCAGTGAGGGATAATCAGAAGGGACAATCTTGAATGGGCCTGAAGTAAGCCATTGCCAATGATTACCTAAAGAGGGGTACATAGGTCACCTGGCCACAAATGTCTCCACTGTAGAGATGTATTGCAGTTGTATTTAAACTATATACTGTATATACTCATGTATAAGTCTAGAAAGTTTAGTCAAAAAAGTTGACCCAAAAATCCTAGGTCAACTTAACCACAGGTCAGTTTAAGTACTCTACTTTAACTCTTACAAAAACAGGAACCATCTCTTTCTTTGAGTAGAGTGGTGAAAGGCAAGAGCTTAGTCTGTCCCAGGAGAACCTAAAAGAAGCACTAACACCCACCCACCCACCCCCCGCTGCAGTGGTGTTTTATGCCTTGTTAAATGTCTGGGAAGAAAAATGGCAGCAGTGGCAGCTCTTTGGTGCTTCCCCTCAAAGGAGCGGCAAGAGGAACTGGGCTTGGAAGGATTTGAAGATATAGCTGTGTTAGTCTGTAGAATCAGTATGTAGAGAGATCTTGTAGCACCTTTGAGACTGACTGTAATAAAGAAGTTGGCAGCAAAAGCTTACGTAGACTTCAGACTACTTCCTCAATTTGAATAAAACATTTGTGTATATTTGTCAGTTTTTCTAGGTTAAAATCAGACAAAGTTCTCACATTAAAGTTAAAGGCTATAAACGGTGTTAATATCACCATTTGCTTTGTTTTGCTTTACCTTTTCATCTCTTTTACCATGTGCATTTTTCTTACCCAGCCTGCACTGGTCACCACCCCATCCACCCCCCAGACACACAACTCCCATTTGCTTTTCCATGGGTCATATCAAAATTCATAATTATGGCCCCAAAACCTGACCTCGGCTTATACATAAGTTCAGCATAGTCAAGTATATACAGTAGTTGCATTTAAACTAGATTAGCAGTTCCTTCCAAATATGCATATATTTTAGCACATGCAAATCTGTACAAAAATGCATTTTATGCAAATCTCTGTTCAAGTGCATCAGTCTGCTGCATTTCCTCTTTTTCTGGAAATGTATAAGTGGCCTTTCCTAGCAAACCCTCCTAAGCAAGTTTACAAAACAAAATACCACAATAGTATTGAAGGATTAAGACATCCTTATGAACTTGAGCCAGTGAAGCTACTGAATCTGGAGATTAATATGACACATATTAATAATACGTAATTGTTGTACAGCATTATCATACATTCAGTAAGCCTAAGCTGAAAGGTAAAATGGTACAATTATCCCCCATATGGCAGAAGGAGTTGGGCCTAAATCCTGTAAAGGCACAAGGTCCTCTCTGATCTTAGAAGAGAAGCAGGGTCAGCCCTGGTCAGTACTTGAATGGAAGACCACCAATGCATACCAGGTATTGTACACTATATTTCAGAGAAGGAATTGCCAAAACCACCTCTGAGTATTCCTTGCCAAAGAAAACCCAAGCCAATTCATGGGATCACCATAGATTGACAGACAACCTGAAGTCACACACACAATAGAAGAAAGAGTAGTGAACAAGAGAAAGGATGGCCTGAGGTTGGCAGAATGTCTATTCTAAGGCCATTTATAGTGAGTTGAAGTAGAGTGTGAGTTCAAACCAGACTATTCACAGCTCTTAGAATCTCAGCCATTAAAGCTACATAATACAAGCTATTGCAATTTGATCATCGAAGTTACCAAGGAAATGCATTTCCTTGAAAACTAATAGAAAAGTCATTCTTTGAGCAACTTAATTTCTACGGTGTTCATCAAGTTTGGAGACAGTAAATGAGGCAATCTATGGTCTAATTTTTGGAGAGCATGTTTCATTTCTTTAGATCAAAAATCAAGTTCATGCAATGTTGCTATATGTATAGAGATGTTTTCTGCACACAACCTTTAGAATCTGATTTGAGATGGGGTTGCCTGAGGGGCACCCCAGAATTTCTAAAGCAGCCTACCCATCACATCATGTGGCAAAGCAAATATAGTGTGGCTGACTCTTGAGCCCCTTAGTCAACACAGGGGTCAAAAGGAAAGGATGAAGCTAAGAGAAAATAAGAGCAGGTTCCTCTGGACTGATCTGACAGGAAATGACAGAGTGCTAGCCTTTTAGAACTATATTCTGAGAGAGAGACTGAAAGGGAGGGAGACGTTCTTCCTAACCACACAGCAGTGCCAGATCTCTGTAGGTGAGGATGATGAAATAATAAAGCATTTCCCGTGTGTGTTTTTCATTACCCCTATTTTGTTTTTCCTGCCAAGTGCTGTGGAAAGAGAACAGAAGCCCCATGTTTCAGTCAGCGGCCTCCTCCCTCCCAACGGGATAACAGCTGCATAAATAGGAGGGAAACCTCCATGGAATTGATCCCGACACCTTCCTAATGGAAATAATGATTTGCTAAGCCCGCTTTCTACCACTGGCATGTAATTAGTAGCCAAGGGGGCTAAGGATGAAAGACCACACTGTCCTTTGAATCTAGGCCAAGTCAAAAATGTTTCCATTCTGTCTTCCAAACAAGAAGCCCAGAAGATGAAACTGTTTAACAAAAAAGCCATGGCCAGAATCAGTGGCCACATGATTGTATGGAAATTAACCCCTTTGATGTCAACATAGGGCAATTTCTAAGCAGAAATGTTTCAATTGCCTATTTTGTATCGAATTCTAGACATGCTAATAAGGTAATCAGGCTAAGGACCAACTACCATGACTCTTAAAAATGATCCTGTATAGCTAGGATTTGCCAAAAGCTAAATAGTCAACCACTCTAAAACTTCTGGTGAGGTGTGTGTCATAGGAAATGGTTAGAAAACATTATCTCTATCATTTTTTAGTCTATATGGAGTAGGGATTTTTTTTTCTCCTCAAGGGCCCTATTCTTTGAGGGTTAGCTGTTCAAGGATACCATTGCCAATAGTGAGCAGAGCCATTATGGAAACTGGCCATGGATAAAGCCACCCCACACATCCATTCCCTTTAAACGTGAATCCCATTGAGCTATCTGCTCTGATTCCACTTTCTTGTAACTTCCTACTCCAATCAAAGTTTGTGTAAAAATCAGAGTCACCTCAAAAGAAAACAACAGCAACCTTGCTCACCTCATAAGAAACAGAATTGAGAAGTAGGGTTGGAGCACAGGCCTGATCTGACCTAGTTGGCAGATGTGACCCACCCACCACTACTGTATAAGAGAATGAGCTTAGGTGAGCTTAAATATCTAGTTTATCTTGGTTTCAGTTTTGATTTGATGACGGGGCTTTAAGCAAGCTATAGTTCCACGGCTACACCTGAAAACTGAAATAATGGTCATTAAAAGCAGAATTGTGGGCACACTCTATGCTTGCAGAGGGCCCCTGTTTGCATCTTTAGTTATTATTATTAATGGATTCGCTACTGGGCATCTCAAGTGAATGCACAATTGACCATAAAAATGAAACCATTCAAATGTAGCTGAATTCTGCAACTAGATATACCATGGGAATGGGAGCAAGTGGCCTTCCAAACATGGCTGGACTACAACGTCTATCATCTCGTGTTATTTCTATGCTGATTGAAGTTGTTGGAAAGAGCATTCCAGTAATTACTGAGGGCCACACATTCCCCTGCCATTTATTCCACAAAAAGGCTTGTGGCACATTAAAGATAAGAGATTCATTGGGATACAAACCTCTGTGTACTAGATGCATCCAAACTGTATTTTTCCCTTTGAATTTTCTATTGCAGATAACATGGATTATGAATATTACAGACAACAGAGATAATCCAGTTCCTTTAGGTTGTGATTGTATCTAAATGTATTTAATACTGGCCAGCCTTGAATTAAGCCAATAGCAGTAGCTATTACTTAGTAGTAATGCATTACAAGTAACGGCATTATCTATAATACATTATTGGGGGGATGGGGGTTTAATGCAGGCATAATGCCATTGTTTATGTAACTAATGTTTGTGACTGGTAATATTTCCTTATATAATCAATCATATTAAGAGTTAATTTTCCTCAATACTTTTTGGAGACCAAAATATTTTGTAGGGACATTCTGAGAATATTTCCCCTTGATTTTAGTCTATTTTCTTACCCTTTGAGGTGATTTTTTTTTAAAAAAAACAACACCTTAACAATAAAGACCAACGACAAATGTAATAAGAAACTTAACAAGGTAGTATATTTCATAGTTAATGGTAACAAGTTTCTTAGAGTGAGGATTGTGAGTCACATAGTTAATTATGCCTAAAAAGTAATTTTCCAAATTCTGATTAAGAGATTAAGCTATGAGCCAAGAAATTGCACTTTGGCCATGAACAAGGTGTTATCCCTCCAAATCAGTTTCCATCCCACATATAAAGCAGGGAAGGAATAATTTTGCTCTACATTATATGAATATGAAAAGGAGTACATGAGCTGCTTTGAACACCTGTAAAAGCAATCTATAAATACTAACAATATTTGAATATTTCTTTCTAATATAGAATTGCCACCATAAAGGCAACTATAATTTGTAGCCAACCAATAAAAATAAAAGGACTACTCCAGAAATATGTATTTAATAAAGACTAGTGTTGCATTGTTTCCTTTATGTAAGTGTATACAAATTGTTGAGATTTTTAAAATCCACACCAATATTCATCTGGTTTGTATGGTTTCTATAAGCAGGCATTAAATGAGACATTCCAGGTAGTGCAGTGTTACTCTAGCAGAAGCTGACAATGGCGCTGCCACAGTCAAAACTTAATGTCTTTCCTTTGATACTGATAGCAGTTCTGTAACCCATATGATCAACGTAATTTATCACAAGATTCAAGTAGTGACAGCACTTACTTGAGAGCAGACTGATAAACTTGCAATTATCTTCTTTGGAGGCTGTTGGTCATCCAAGCTTCTATGTTATCTCTTGTAAGGATTGATTCTGAGCTCAATGCCTTTGGCATGGTAATGTTTATGTATAGTCATCATCCCACCAGATTCAGGGAGCCATCAAACTCTTGGAACAATGGTCATATGACTCACACAAAGCTACTGCACATCAGGTTATTTTAATTTTGCATGCTTTCAAAAACAACTATTCATTTTTGGAGAAAAAAGAGAAGTGGCACTTAACAGAGCAATCCTGTTTATGTTAACCTAATAGTCAGTTGTATCCAGTCAAGTTTATCCCTTGTAGGTTGTTTAGGATTGCAGCCTAAGGCCTTACTTTTTTAAAAAAAAAATTAAGGAAATGTCAGCTCTTTCTGCGCTGATGCAGCTGGGTGCTCCTGTGAGGCATGAGGCTATGCTGATGGCAGCAATGCTGCTGGTAGGGTTTCTCATATCAGACAGGCTTTTGCTGAGGAGCCAGACTTAAATGTGTCAAACAGCCATTGGGCAGCAGCAGGAGTGGAGGGTGACATTGGTGGAGGATCTCTCAAAGACAACAGCACTGGCACCATAGCTAACACTTGTAAGTACTGCACATAAGGATGCACCATTAAACCTGTTTTCAAAATCTTTTACCAGGAAAACCCTATGATGAGACAGTCCACAAGGAAACAAGAGATACTGCCAGAAAATGACACTCCCAAGTAAGAAAACACTCACTGAGGTACTGAAAAAGATCAGAGGGCAACTACAAGGAGCATTGTGGCTAATGATACAAGCTGGAAAGATGTTTAGCTATTGATGTGATAAGAGGTAAAAGGAAAGTCTGAAGCTATACAACACATATTATAGGAACACAGAATGTGAGAAGCAGGAATCAGGGAAAGCTAGACATAATAAAACAAGAAATTGAATATATAAACATTGCAGTACTTACAGTGAGTGGGCTAAAGTGGACAAGAGTGGGATATTTTGAGTCTGATAATTACACATAAATGAAAATTACTCAAGAAATGGAAATCTAATCTAAGAAGAAATGAGGTTGCATTAATCAGTGGCATCACTAAGGGGATGAGGACCACACCAGGTGACACTCCAGAAGAGGAGTGACACCTGGCTGAGTGCCCCCCCACCTCCCTGCCGTGTGCCATGGCATGTGGCAGGGAGGGAGAGGCACAGGGCACCTCTTCCCCCCTGCTTGGTGTGGCTTTACTCATGTGTAAAGCTGTACCAGGCAGGAAGGTAAGGGCATGCCCCCTGAAGCCCTGTCCCAAATCTCCACCCCCACACTGGTTAATACCCAGTGTGGGACACCACTGGCATCAATAGTGATTAATAGTTAATCATAAACCTTTATGATTTAAATTTATAAGAAGTCTAATGTGCAAAAATGCAAAAAAAAAAAAAAATAATGGCAAGGAGCTAAAGTGATCAGAACATTTTGTATATAGGAAATAGCTCTTCTCAGTGCACAGAGATGTCTTTATCTTACAGTAATTTGTTGAAATCTTCTTGAACAGAGAAGATTGCTGGCTTCAAAGAATCATTCAGCATCTAAGGGTCATATTTCATTGCTTTTAAGTTCTGGCTCAAGCCCTTCCCATGAACACCCCTCCCCAAAGACCAGGGACCCTTATTTAGAGGTTTGAGTACCAATGGTATTTACACAAGTTTACAGTCAAGAGTGATACGGAACAGAGAGATACAACAGTAAATAATTAATACAGTGTTTACCACCCTATCCTAAATACCACAGGGTATTGGTATTTCTTTACAGTTGGTGCAGGGAGCCATTTGACATATAGGACCTCCCTTGTGTGGTTCCCCAAATGGGGTGTAATTTGACAGCATGACAACAACACCAGCAGCAATAAATGCAGTGCAATGCAATGGGCTCCAGCCAGCAAGACTCTAGATGCAGGATTTGAGAACACTGAAATATCTTCCTCCACAAGGCAGATGGAATGCATTGCAATAACGACTCCCAGCAAGTAGGCAGCACTCTGGGACTCCTCTTGGTCTTAGCTCTTGGTTTCCAGGGAGTAGCCATTCAGAATAGTATTGTTATAGCCAGCTATCAAAAAGAGTAGCTAAACTCTTCAAAAAAGATGTTGTTCCCAGCATTCTTGTCTTCTTCCAGGGCAGAGCAAAAGTTAAAAGATCCTTTTATCACAGCCACAACTTATTTCGACAACTACAGTAAGCATATTATACACTTCCACCCAATATGCAAGTGAGAGTTGGGTGATGGGCATTGGCTTTCATTTATCTCTGAACTAGTTGCTTTCACCACTTTGTAAAGTATGTTTTTTGCTCCATAATATTACATAAAATCTACTGGAATAGGTCCAGGATCACCCTAGCCACTGAAACAGTGATAGCAGGCTTTAACCCCAAAGCTTCTCCCCCCAAACAGTAAACTATCATGGTCTGGTAGCACTGGGACCTTCTGAGCTTGCCTTGTAAAAAGGCACTATACAACAGAGAGTTTCATTTCCTTGATACTTGCATGTGAGCTTACTGTAATGATGGGACCAGGAGGTATCCTTATTTGAACTAATAACTAAATAATAATAATAAAGTAATTTCATTAGACCTTGGAAAACTTAGTTTTTGGATTATGACTCCCTGAATCCCCCAGCCAGCATGGGCACTGAGGAATGCTGGCTACTAGCCATGCTAGCAGGGGAATGTTAGGAGTTGTGATTTAATAGGTAGCATTCCCAAACTTTTGGATTTCAGATACATCACATAACAACCACTAATAAGAACTATTCATTCATATGCTTCTATGTTGAAAACATATCCAAGGGCAGCCATGTTCACTATACAGCAAAGTACAATAACATCCAAAATCCAGAAAACAGCTATGTCTTTTTAAGGTCTAAAAGCGTATCACTGTTTTCTGGATTTTAGATGTTATTGTACTAAGCTGCTATGAGTTCAGCATATGTGGGAGGGGGACAGTAGACCTGCACCCACCAGTCTTGCCCCTCTATCCACATGCCCATCTGATCTGTCCTAGGGATGAGAAGAATATTCCCTAGAAAACACTCAGAAATGTTTAAAAAAACATATTTCTTGGGTGTTGAGAAACTTTGATGAAAAAATCCTGGACTGAAGAGACTCTACACAAAATTCATGCATGATTGTTTTGTTCATGAAACAGCATTTTTCTAATCCTGTATAGAAAAACAATATTTCTGTGAAGAAAAAGAACATATTATTTTCTGTGTTTGTTTCCTATACAGAAAATGCCATTTTTGCACAAAACAACCATGTGTGAATTTTGTGCAGAATAAGTCTCAAATTGTGACTAGTGAGTTTGTGATCTATTATGCATTGAGAAGAAAATTGCTAATATTATTTGTTGCTTCCTTCAAGAAAAAAAATTATCAAAAGAATTACACCCTTCTCAGCCCCAATATCTCCATGTTGCACATCGCACCGGGAAAGAGATGAATAGGCTTTCTTTTCATAGAAAAAAACACATATCTCAAAAGCAGGACCAATGGACATGAATAGGGAGAGACAACATTATCAAAAAAACTGTAACTACATTATTTACACTAAAAGCTTTCTAGAAGTTTCATTTACATGGCAAGAGGAACATTTATTACACTTAGGTTAATTCTAACTTGTTTTTTAAATTAGCATTAATTTACTACATTAAGAAAGTTACCAGAATGCAAGTAAAAAAATCCCATCCATGTTTTTATTCTTCTCCTCCATTTCCATTTTGAGCTTAAGAAGCAGATCCATGAATAATGGAATATACCATTTCTTACCCACTCCAGTGCCTGCAAAGGAATGAGTGAGGTTAAAAAGAAATATACACACACAGAAAAATGCATTAAATAAAGACCTTTATCAATTAATATATTATGTATCCGTGATGGCGAACCTATGGCATGCATGCTAGAGATGGCACATGAAGCCATTTTCCCCGGCACACCGAGGCTGCGGAGGAGGAGGAAGAGGCGCACACCTGTTCCTCCTCCTTCCCAGCTGTTCCAGGTCTTCAGCTGCCTCTCTGGAACAGCTGAAGGCTGGGGACAGCACAGGGGGAGGAGGAGGAAGAGGTGCGTGCCTGTTCCTCCTCCTTCTAATCTAGACTCTCCCCGGCCTTCAGCTGCCTCTCTAGGCCTCCTCCTGTGGGAGGAGGAGGAGAAGAGGCACGTGCCTGTTCCTCTTCTTCCCCCCCTTGCCCCTCTGGGCTTTCAGCTCTCTCTGGAGAGGCAGCTGAAGGCCCGGGAGGGCTGGGGGAAGAAGTCCCACACCGGAAGTCCTGCTCCTGGCACGAGGTAAGCCCTGGTGCTGGAAGGCCTTTTAGTTTGCCATCACTGCTATATACACTCATGTATAAGTCTAGAAATTTTAGTCAAAAAACTTACCCAAAAAACCTGGGTCAATGTAAGCACTATACTTTAACTGTTACCTTTATCTATTAAAGAATAAAATAAAATCAGCATCTTATACACATAACTGATAAACACTGTTAATTTTTTAAATATTATTTTTAAGAAACAACACCCAGCAAGAACAAATCTGTTAATCTCAGTCAAAAAATACTTTGGAAAACAGACGGGACCAGCCATGACTTTTATATTTTGTATTGCTTTTTGGCCACCTAAAGGCACCCTCATGATTTACTCATTTCCTGCCATATCATGAAAAAAAAATACTTTAGGAACTCTCAAATGCATTGGTGGAACAGCAACCTCTGTGACTTTAAGTAGGTGCAATATAGAACCATGATAATCTAAAACCACCTGCTGCTCTTGATGTTTTGTTGAGCCAAGCTCTATACAAACCACTGAAGTTCATGCATAATAATAATAATAATAATAATAATAATTTTTATTTATATCCCGCCCCTCTGCAGAGCAATCGGGGTGGCTTACAACATTACAATTTCCATACATTAAACAAAACATAAAATTCCGAATCCCACCCATCCTTTAAGAAGTAAGAGTTCTTCTTATTCTAGGCTGGGTGGTGCTGGGCTTAGTGTCTCTCCCCCAGATGACATGGAATTTACTTCCATGTAAACACATTTTCATGCTCCCTTTTTTCCTAGGAGTTCAACATGTTGAAGATACCATTATTCTCACAAAAACCCACTGATGGAGTTCAAGCCGAATCATTAGCTCAAGTTATTCCATTGCGCTTTACACCTAAGTGGGGATTTTCAGTTTCCAGTCTCTATTATCAATGTGCGAAAGTTTAGCCACTAAACCACATTGGTCCCCAACGTATTTGTGTTTTAGAGAAAGAATGGTATGCTCTTATAGCTATATTCTTTATTTTGTCACGCCTTATATCTTTTGAAATAATCAGTGCTATAGTGTCAGTAACAGCACTATCACTTATTGTCTGCAAAACATATTTGTAATTTTCTGTTTTTCCCCAATTATACCTCATAACCCATTTTTCCCTTTAAGGATTTTAAAACAATCCTGTAGTCCCATACAAATAATTATATGTCAGTGGTGTCACTAAGACTGGTGTCACACAGTGTGATAACTCATGGTATCACCTCCTGCCGAGGAGCCGCCACCACCTCTGCACCCAGATCATCTCTTCCTTCTCCTTTCACCACCTCCGCATCTTGTCTGGCACTCCAGCCACTCAACCGCCACCTTGGTGCTCTAAGCAAGTTGGAGCTCCGCTGTCTGAGAACGCCACTGAAATCTGCAGCAAAAAGGCACGGAGGACTGGCTGGGCAGTGGCATTGCTTGCCACCACCTCCTCTTCCCAGCAGGATGGAGAGCTGCTCATCTTCCTCCCACAGCTCTACTGTAGTCATAAGCTGTGAGAAGACGCCTCCTGAAGGCTGTCCCCACAAGTGCACCTGAGGCAGGCTTCCACCCCTCTGAAGGTGTTACCTGGCACGATACACACACCCCACACTTCCCTAGTGACACCACTGAAGTGTAATTGAAATAATTCTATAAAATTATCTAAGTTGCTTCTATCTTCATTTCCCTTGTGCCTGTTTTTAGATTGCAAGCCCCTAAGGGCAGGGACCTAATTCAAGTCAGGCATTTTTCTGCTTCTTGTTCCTTAAACAAGGAGAAAGGAAAGCTCTGAAACCATTAATGCACACAACTGAATCTAGGAACGCAGGTCATATAAGGCCTGCCATTCCTGTTACTTGGCACTTAGAAATTCTTCTGCAGACAATGTGCAATTATATCCCTCAGCGATGTTACCCAGAGGTACCACTTATTAATAGTTTATAAAGGACTGATTAATGGTTAATAAAGAGTTTGAAAAATAGTTAATCAATTGTAGTAGACCATTATTGAGTCCAGCCCTTCAATAGGATGCTGATAACCATGGTTTATAACCTTTTAATGTCTGCTACATAATTATGTATCTATTACACACATTTTTTGCATATGGGTGGTGAATAATTTACCTGTGGTCCCAGCTGTCAATGATGATTCACCAATGCTTCAGTGATGTTTATATCATTTGCCAGTCTGACAGCACAAAACATACCTGAGTGTTCACCAATCATCCACGTTTCTTTTGCATTCATTTTATTTTAACTATAGTCCTTAATTATACCCAATGTGATTTGCAGATTATTATTATTGATCTGGATAAATACTCAGGGTGCATTTATGCTGCAGAACTAATGCAGTTTGACATTGCTTTAACTGCCATGGCTCAATGGGATGGGATTCTGGGATAGGAAGTTTTGCAGGATATTTAGCCTTCTCTGTCAGAGAGCTCTCGCACCACAACAAACTACAAATTCCAGGATTCCACAGCACTGAGCAAGAACAGTTAAAGCAGTGTGGCAGCAGCCTCAGTTAACACAGCAGAGGTCAACCAGTTTAGGTTGCCAAGGATGACTGCAGTGCAGATGCAGAGCAGATTAGAAGACCTATGTAAAAGGAAGGGCCTTCAGGAAGATGCAACTCTGTGTAAGTCAGATGGGCCAAATTTAGCTATAGTGCAATAGTTCCTTATTCTAGCCTTGGTTAAGAGGCAGTGGCTCTTCAAGGAGCCTTTTGATACTGCTTGAACTGTCATGGCTCCATCCTATGGCATCCTGAGATTTGTATTTTGGTCAACAAAGTATTTCAAATTCTCTTCTAAAGAACTCTAATACTGTAGTTCAGGGTATGGACTAGAGCTCTCTAACAGAGAATTCTAAGCATTTCAACAAACTACAAGTCCTATCTAGGCTGCCGTGAGATGGAGCCATGGCAATTAATTTGGGATCTAAACAGCTATAACTGTTCAGTGTGGATAGTATATAGAATGATCTAAGGCAGCATGATAGAATACCTTTCCCTCATATCCTTCCCTCCTTTCCTCTGAGATCCTTTGCCCCAGATGGACTCCATAAAGTTTCCTAGTCCTCTGGATTGGGCTTTTGGGGTACATGGTAGAGTGCCATGGGAAGGGAAGATCATCTCCCTCTCACTGGATTCCTTCTGTCAACCAAAGTCCAGTACTAGTTCTTGCCCTGTTCCTGGAGATGTGAAATATTGAGCTTGGGGACTTCTGCATACAGTGCAAGTGGTCTGCAGCTGAGCTACAGTCCTTTACTTCTTATATTCAGTTATTATTACTACATGCATACAATAGAGTTAAACACAGATAATAAACAGGGAAATTAGAAAATGTCTGTTATTTCTTATCATCTTTACCTGAAAGAGGTTTATATATCCTTTCTCAGTTCTAAAAATTTATCCCATTTTTAAAAAAAGCTTCATTTGCCAAAGCAACCATTCCATCAAGTGAGACAGAGTCACATAATTTTCTTCTGAAAAATTCAATACACACTGTAGCCCAAGGGTACCTTTTTCTTTCAACTGAATGATTTGTATAATTTCTCACTGCCTGGAAAACAGCATCCCCCAAGTTCTTATTGATAACTGTTGATGATTAGCTATGGACAAAAAAAAAATGTCAATGAGAGAACTGAAGGCTACTGGATAAGAATGCCTCTCTCCACTACCAGCAGCCCATTTGATCAGTAACAATGCCTTCATAATATGTTTTGGCTCTCTTGTTTTAATAATAGGAAATTTTTCTGCACTCTCCAAATACCGTCACTCTTTCTGAGACTCTGCCACTCTGGACAGAAGAACAGCAATAGGACTAACATCACATTAAAACTGTAAAACAAGGTTACATCTACACTGTGAAACTGATGCAGTTTGACACCTCTTTAACTGCCATGGCTCAATAATATGGAATTCTGGGATTTGTAGTTTTGTGAGCTATTTAGCCTTCTCTGTTAGAGAGCTCTGGTGCCACCACAAACTACAAGTCCCAGGATTCAATAGGATGGAGCCGTGACAGATAAAGCAGTGTCAAACTGCATTAATTCTATAGTGTGGCCACAGCCCAGAGTAGTAGAAGATAATGGGTTCACTGGTAGATTTTGTATGATATGCAATAAAGGATTTCTGACTCCTAATTCTTTAATAATAGGCCTGAGTTGACTGGTATGTATATAGATGGCAAAGATTTCTTACTTGCTATTATTTGAATCCCACTGTGGGAGAAAGGTGGGATATACATCCTGGAAATAAATAAATAAATAAATAAATATTTAACAACAGCTGCCAAAAATATTCCTCCCTTCCCCTTTCCTAGATTAAGCTGCTTGGGGTAATCAGTTGCAACTTTTTTTTGGTGGAGGGACTGTAAATCATATTCCATTCTGCCATTCAAAACAAATTTCTATACTCAGAATTCTTTAATTCTAAGAGTCAAACTACACACTGTGATAAACATATGACATACAGCTGAAAATAAAGCCCCCTTTTAAAAAAAAAGTCTAAAAAAGCATGCATGACCCTGATTAGCTTAGGACCAGAGAGTGGTTAAGAAAAGTTTAAACCAGAGAAAACAATCGTTTGGTCCTCCAAGCATTGTTGAACTACAGTTTCCATAAGCGCTATCTAGCCACCATGGCCAGTGGTGAGGAATACTGGGAGCTGCAGTTTGCACCAGACTCCAATTGATAGATTTTTAGGTTCTAGTTTAAAACAAAAAAACTAAGCAGATCCCACAAGTTTGACATCCACCCTGACCTTGGTTTAGAATTTATTTGCATTGATTTAGGATTTTGTATGTATATCTATGTATCTACATGGTTTGGGTCCAGATTAACTGCAAGATTGCATCTTCCTATATAATCCACCCCATACACTCAGGAGATTATCGCACTGCCTTTCCTCCCAGCCTCAGCATGGGCTGAAACTTTCAAAAACTTTTTTTAAATGAGTGTTATCGCACATCATGTGCCCAGTCCAAAGGCACCCCATGCCAATCTTGGCATCCCATACTTGATCCGTACTTCTCTGGCACTGTTTGAAAAGATGGGATCTGCCCATTTTTTTCAAAAAGTGAGTACGGGATGCGAAGATCAGTACAAGATGCCTATGAATGGAGGTGTGCAATAACACTTGTTTCAGCCGACACCAAGGCTGGGAGGAAAGGCAGTGCGATTATCTCCTCAGATCCTCTGGCAGACATTTACTCCAGTCAGCCAGGACTAGGTTGGCAACTGTCAGCTCAAGAACCTTTTATTCAGCCATCCCAGACTGTGGAATGACCTGTTGGAAGAAATTCAAGAGCTGAATATGATATCCACATTTAAAACAGCATTGAAGACTAGTCTCTTTCTGCAGGCTTATCCAGATGATTTTTTTTTTTTTTTTTTGGAGGACTGAGCATTCCCAGTAGCTATGGAATGCTGGTTGTTTATTTTTTTAAAAATATATATTTTATTAACATATACTATTCAAACATATCTATAAAGTTAATACACCAATTTCTTTTTCAATAATTATATACAAATATTTACAATTGACTTCCAAAGTATCTCCAGTTTGTACTCAACCTTAGTTCAGTGTTCACTCATTGTCTTCATATATATGCAATTTTAAATATTGAATCCACTGTGTGTTATAACAATAGCTTTAATTATCTTGATCTTTAATAGTCACTTTTCACCTACTATTTAGTCAGTTTACTAATTTAGGGTAACCCATCAGTCTATATCTCTATTCAATTAAATTTTCTCTTTTACAGTATTGCAGTATCGGAGTCCAGTCTTGTTCAGTACTCTCTACATTTTGTTTGTTCAGTCTGGCTGTGAGTATGTCCATACTCATCATTTCAATAAGTCTTGTAGTCCACTCACTGGTTGAGGGCACTTCTGCTAGCTTCCATTTTTTTGCTAATGTAATCCAAGCTGAAGTTATCATATACAATAATATCCTTCCATATTTCCTTTCCATTTTTACTGGGATCTTATTTGTCATGTTCAACAGATATATTTCTGGTAACATGTCATATCTTATTTTAAATATTTCACAAATTACCTTATGAACAGTTGTCCAATACTTCCTGACTTTGTCACAATTCCACCATACATGTAGCCAACACCCTGTAGTTTGCTTACACTTCCAACATCTGTTATTACCATTCCTGCAAATTTTTGCTAATTTCGCTGGGGTGAGGTACCAACGTTGCTCCATTTTTAAATAGTTTTCTTTCAAGTCTTGACATTTAGTAAATTTTTGTGTCTTCATTCTTGCCCACTCCCAACTTTCCAAATCAATGTCCCTACCAATATCCTTGGCCCATCTAATCATCGTATCTTTTACTAAGTCTTGTTCCAAATCTATTGCTTGTAAAGTCTCATAATATTTGGAAGTTAGTTTTTTTCCATTTTGCTTAATCACTTTATCCAATTCGGTGTCTGCCTCTTCAAATCCCAGTTTTTTATCATCTGCTTTAAATCTGTCCATTAGCTGTTTATATGGAAACCAATGTAAATTTTTATCCAATTCTTTCAAATTCTCTAAAGGCTTTAATTCATAGCTTCCACTCCTTGTTTTGCTCAAGATGTCTCGATATCTCAACCATTTGGATACTTCTCGCCATCTTCCAAAAAAGGCTTCTTGTGGTGACACCCATAAAGGTAGTTTTCTGTAGAATTTTTCCTTACAATACAGCCAAATCCTTATCAATGATCTTCTGACATAATGATGCTCAAATTCTTCGTGCACTTTTGTCTTATTATACCACATATATGCGTGCCAACCAAATCTCAAATTAAATCCTTCTAAGGCGAGAGTTCTATCATTTTCTAATTTTGCCCAGTCCGTGATCCAAGTTAATGCATTTGCATAATAATAAGTCTTTAAG
Organism: Phrynosoma blainvillii; assembly: GCA_026167975.1. NCBI lineage: Eukaryota > Metazoa > Chordata > Lepidosauria > Squamata > Phrynosomatidae > Phrynosoma > Phrynosoma blainvillii. The sequence goes on along the minus strand of JANUYF010000001.1, from coordinate 255,231,209 downwards.
TCTGGTAAGTTACAACCCCCATTTTTCTTCTTATCAATCAGTGTCTTCCACTTTATCCTAGATTTTTTACCTGACCAGATGATTTTTACAAGATCTTTCTTCCATTGTATAAGTGGTTTATCATTTAAAAGCACTGGAATGTTTTGCTTATCCAGATGATTTTAAATTGTGAATTTAGATGCTAAATTTTAAATGTGAACTGTTTTAAAATGTGTATATCTTATTTGTCCTTTTAAACTGTTGCATGTTTTAATTAATGTGGTTTTTTATTTAATTTTTTCCAAAGTTTTCTTATAACATTTTTAGCTACAATGAGTGGGCTACATAATTTACATAAATTTTGGCATTCTTTATCCAAATTGTTCTATATGTCATTATTAGATAAATTTCAACATAAACATTGATAGTTAATTTGGTTACATTACGGTATTTCTTTAAATATTTTCTTCTTTTGTGACTTCCGTTTCTCTGTATAGTAAAATATAAATTCTGATGCTTAATGACTTCTTGATGTTGTGGTGAATGGAATCCTTCAGTATTCCTGCTATCTTATATTCCAATGAGATCTTGATGTTTATTACTTGTTTTTTTTACATAGTTTGACCGTTTCTCATTTTTGTTTATTTCCACTTGTTTTGACAAAATTTTCTTAGTTCTTCCCAGTCTTTTCCTATTTTTTCCATGGATTTCTTGTTGATTAAACATGTTAGTTTGTCCATTTCTGAAGCTTCTAGAGCATCTATGATCCATTCATCAATTTCTGGGGTTTCTTTGCTTTTTCATTTTTTTAGCTAAATTAATTCTTGCAATTGAAATAAAATATAAGATTATCTTCCATTTTTTTCCTTGCTTGTATGTTGTTTATTTTGTCTGTCATATTTTGTAAATATAGTTCTGGATTCATTTTATACTTTTCTTTAGTATATTACAAATAATGTTATGGGTGTCTTTCCAGAAATCTGTCAATTTTGGGCAATATCACCACATGTGAATCCAGGAACCTTTAGTGGTTCCATATTTCCAGCAATTGCATTGGTTGTTTTTGTATATTTTTGTGATTTTTTTTCTGGGGTCAAATGCCAATGATAGGCCATCTTAAGGTAGTTCTCTTGAATTCTTTGGCATTTTGTGAACTGAGAGTCTTAACTCTTGCTAAATGCCAGCTGTTTAATTCTAGTGGTCTGCCAATGTCTTTTGCCCATATGACCATAACATTTTTTATTGCTACTGTCTCTAATTTTCTTTTCAATAAAATTTTATACAGTTTGGAAATTGTTTTTTCTTCACTTTTTTCTAAAATTTTATCTAATTCATTTTGTGTTTGGGAGAATCCTTCTTCTTCCAGATCCATTTTAAATTGATTGAGTAGAAACCAAGTGATGTTTTAGATTTAAGTTTTTAATCTCTTGTATTGGCTTTATTTCCCAAGAATTTTGAGTATTTTTCCTTATTAAATGTTTATATCTTAACTAGTCATTTTCCATTTTTGTTCTTCTCAAGAGGACTTCCTGGGGAAAAACCCACCCTGGAATTTCTCTATAAGGTTTTTTATTCACAATTATTGGCAAGTTGGTAAATAAAAAATTGAATTTAGGAAATATGGACATTTTAATCTAGCATTGCAGCAACTTAAAATTCAGTTGACTATATAGAAATGGAGTTTAGGCATCCAAAGAGAAGGAACAGACAGTTACTAAGATAATGGGAACACAGCAAATATGAGAGTTCTAGGTGTGCATGATTTTTAGTTTCTCACTCTCTGCAATGCTAGAAATTTGGGGGCTGAAGGAGAATTTGATGTGGGGCAGAATTCTTACTGGGGGCAATGCCCTCACTTTGCATCTCCCCCACCCTGGCTACATTCTTGCCCTGCTTTAACAGGCACTGTTAGTTCAAACAAACTTTGAAATAGGAATTATTTTCAGCTTACAATGGTGAGTTTTCATTACAAATGTATGGACAGAGGAAGAACAGAGGCATCACTGGCAAGAGCAGGACCATACACACCAGAGCTCAGGGGTAAAGCTGCTTTTTTGGTCTGTAATTCCTAGGATTCTCCAAGCAGCATCAGCAATGGGGAATGCTGTTCACAGAAAGGAGTGGTTCTGGGAGTTGTAGCTCAAAAAAGGAACTTCTCTGCAAGTTCTGTCACAGCAGAATAATTTCATGTAAGGCACTACAAATGTGAGCCCTACAAAAGGAAAGAGATGCAGGGTGCTGGCAGCTCCATGCAAGCCTTTTTGACACAGCAGCACAAATGTAGACTACGGAATTTTCTACATCTACATCTGGCCCCAAATTCACCAGATGCCTTTTTAGGGTTGTGTGCTCAACCAGGTGATGTAGTCCAGTGCTGGCCCTAATAAGCGTTCAGCATTGTGCCACGAATTAAAGGTGAAAGCCAGCAGTGCCATTGAAACAGGACTTTGGGTGAAACCATTCAGGATCCACTTCAGCAGGATGAGCAGGAAGTCCACAAACAGTGCAGAGCAGTCTGACCACATTTTGAAGTATGTGAAATAACACACATCATTAGCATCTCTGCAAATCCTACATGACAGATAGGAGCTAATATGACAGCAGACAGGAAGAGAAACCTAGTGCCCCAGAGGAAAAGCAGAGATTAATGGAACTATTTCCACCTATATGGAACTAAAAAATGTCTATCCACACTACTTAATTCCAGAACTTTGATCTATCATGGCTTCATCCTATGGAATCCTGGGATTTGTAGCTGGGTGAGAGATATTCAGAATTCTCCATTAGAGAATTGCACCACTATAATTCTGGGGCATGTGCACTCTCTAGCAGAGAATTTTAATTTCCTCAAAACTACATTCCCTTGGATGGAGCCATGGTACTTAAAGAAGGGTCAAGCTGTTATAAATGTGCAGTGTGATTATCTCCTAAATAGGAAGTTTAGGGTAACAGAGCAGGAGAGAATTGTGGGACATTTCCACATGAGCCCTGTTGCAGTGGTCGCATCAGTTTTAGGGTGGTTTTTTTTTAAATGGAAAGATACCAATTTCAAGAGCAACCATTATCTCACATCTTCACAATTGCACAACTAGGTCCGCTGCCACCATTACTCATTCTTCCGGACATCCTTTAACTTTGCCAACTTACCCTGTGCCTTTGGGAGTTTTATTTTATATTATTTTATTTGTAACTTTTTCACAGTTTTGGAGCTCTATTACTGTGATTTAAGTTTTAAAAATAATTTAAAAATAAATAAATAATAAAGGAATTCATACTGCTTGGGAATTGTGAGGGGGGGAGGGATGTGCCAGAGGAGGATATATTGACAACATGTGTCTGCCAATATTGGAACTGGTATAGGAGCAATATTTTGACCTGAGGACTAACAGGACTGCAGCATGAATGAGAACTTATTGATGGGTTTTCCCTGTCAATACAAAGGGATATCCTAATCACTCTTCAGGGTCACAGCAGCTATGGGTGGAGGCATCGGCTTGTAATAAGTATTGCCCAAACTGCTTTTTTTCCAAACTATAATCTGTTTAAAAGCCATGTGTAGTAATCTTGTTAGGGTCCCAGGGAGAAAATTTAAGATTAAGAAAACAGCTAACAGGAAATTAGCCAGCACACAACAGTACAAAGACCGAGCAAGGAGAACAGAGTATATTGTAGGAGCTGAATGCAAACTTGTTTAAATACAGTTCTTTGTTTCTTATAACTCCTGCTGGATTCTTAGTAATTACTAATACCATGTGAAACAGGAGCAACTACTAGGAAACGACAGAGAGAATTAGGATCTTGAAGCCATAACATTCTTCATTTCATACAACTCCTGTTTGATTCTTACCGGTAAGAAGCCCTTAGTAAAATATTGTACCTCCACCCTACTCTGATAAGGTCATCAAATCCATAATCTAGAATTATGTAATTGCAGCACCAAATTGCCTTAATTTTGCATATGTGGCTTTATTTGAATTTGAATCTCTGTTGCTGGGAAAGTGTTGATTTTTCAAGTGCTAGGAGAATTTACTCACAATGGTTCAATAATATAACATTTTACTGGTAGAGTTTTGCCACTTCATAAAAAGGAGGCAAGTTTTTACTGGAGTCCTGAACTTCCCTTCTCCTTTCTTGTATTTTATTTTAATGATGTCTCCAGCCTAGTTTCTTTACAATTTAAATATCTGGAGGGGAAAAGGCACTGATCAATGTCACTGTATGACCACCTTAGCCTGTGATCCTGCCATCTTTCTTGGTTGACCAAGGTCAGGACAGCTCTCAACTAGCATAGGCCTCAGGATTCCAAGGGAGGAAATGCAAACTACTGTTGCGAAAGATACTACTGCTGGCTGAGGAATCTTTATGAGAGAAACAAGATGTTGCTGAAAATGCTCTTTTCCCTATGCCATAAAAATCTGTGGTTAAGAGTACCATAAATCAAATGTTTATGAGGACTGTGCTCCAGAGAGGTTGCCATAAAGTTTACAAGACTGTGTTGCATTCCTTTTTTTCTTTTCTTTCAGTTTGGTTAAATGATCTAGAAGAGGAACAGTTGGAGTTCTACTAACATTTAAAGTCAGGGTTGGCCAATGTTGCTTCTGTCTCTGAGATGAAAGGCAAGATGGCACCGATTCGCTCACAATTCACCTACAGAAGCCAGCTAGAGTGTCAGCTGGATCTTACTTCAACACTAGAGAATGGATAGCATTCTCCACCTCACTTGAGAACAGAAGGTTAGTTTACAGTACGCAGAACAGGGGTGACTGTTGCTGCCACCACATCCATATCACCCAACATCTGCTGCCTGAAGGAGCAGCATCTCTCTGCCTAATGTTAGGACCAGCCCTCATTATGGCCTTGGAAATAAACAGCTAGGATGGGTCATAGCTAAATTGCAGGGCACACACTTTCCATGATGAAGATCTTGGTATGGTGTAAAATTCATTCACTGTGCATTTAAATATGAACCAATGGGTTTCATACTCCTCAAACTAATACATAGTCCAACCTCTATTGAAACATTTGCTGCACATCCTTCCCGCTATTGGTGCTCAGATAATCATGCTAGGAGGGATGCAGAGAGATCAGTGCCGTGCCCTCTCAATTCCCTGATATGTCCCAGAATGGACAGAAAAGCCCTGAAGACATTGTTCATATTTTCGCTGTGCTTTGATCAAAGGAAGAGAAAATTGTAGCAGAGAGGGAAGAGCAAATGTAGCTGGGGGGTGGATCCCAACACACATACCTGGCTTCTTCCCTGTTGGCAGGATCTGAGGGAGGAGAGGGGGGCTTTGGATATGTTTTGATGGCTGAATCATAAGATAGCCCTGCCATGATAATAACCTTGGTATCTGTGGCCCTTGGTATCTACTAGGTTTTGGTTCCAGGAGCCCTGTGGATACCAAAATCTGTGGATACTCAAGTCCCATTATATACAGTGAGATAGTAAAATGATGTCACTTATATAAAATGGCAAAATCAATGTTTGGTTTTGTAGATTTATATATTTCTAAATTTTTTCAAGCCACGGATGCTTGAACTCATGAATAAAGAATAAAGAATCCATGGATATGGAGGACTCACTATATTCTCCTGTTGACTTCAGTAGGGAGCACACAGGTCTGCATCTAACTGCTTTGGATTTTCTATTATGCATCAGGCACCATGTTGCAGAGCCAGGGAGGCTGAGCGGACTCTTTGGGACCCCGCTGTTACCATCACCACCTGGCAGCGAGACCGTTGCAGAGCCAGGGAGGCTGCTTCCCTATACATCGGGACAGCTGCCAGCCTCAGCAGAGTGGACAGCAGAGTGACTGTTTGGCAGTAGAGGGACTTAAGAGCGGCATTAGTGGCGAGCTTAATAGCTAAATCTGGATTGAGTTTTTTACTCAGCCCGCCCAGTCTCTGTAACAGCTAACCTGTTTAATTTAATTGTCTCATTCAGTCTCGGGGTGGAACAGTCTTTTATGAATATCCTTATCTGGCTATAGGCTGTAATAACATGTTTGTCTATAAATTTGACCAGGAATGATCTGGGAGCGGGAATCGAAGTTGTGCAGGAGAAAGGGAGGTATAGCTGGAACAGAGTGAGGCAATGTTACAAAAGAAGGTGGGATTGATATTTGAAAGCTATCCTGCCTTCAGCCCACCCTGTTTCTTGAAATGGGTTGGAGAGCTTACCAGTCGTTCCACAGAACCTTGCCTTGCTCCTGTGCAATGCCAGGTCGGTGAAAAATAAGACTCATATTATACACAACCTCCTCTAAGATGAGGATGCCGACCTGGCTTGCTTTACGGAGACCTGGCTGCGAGAGGATAGCGCTGTAACCTGGGTGCAGACCCTCCCAGCCGGGTATTCCATCAGTGAGCAGATAAGGGGAAGTGGGCGGGGCAGTGGAGTGGCTCTGGTTCATAAAAAACAACTTGAACTTGACCAGGATACCTGTCCGGAACACAGTCCACTTTGAGTGCATGTACCTTAGCCTGCGAACCAGGGATAGTTTGGGGATTCTGTTAGTATACCAGCCACCCCGTTGTCTGGCGGACTCCCTAACCGAGCTGATGCAGCTGGTCTCCGCATTGCTGCTGGAGTCACCTAGACTTAGTCTTGGGTGACTTCAACATCCCTCTGAGAACGGCTTGTCAGCTCTTACAGGTGCGGCTCGGGAGTTCATGGAATCCATGACAAACATGGGCCTATCCCAATTGGTCATCGGGCCCACTCATTGTGCAGGTCATACACTCGATGCGGTCTTTATTACGTAACAGGAATATCCATGGGCGGAAGTTATCAAAACCTCCGCATTGTCATGGATGGATCATTTTCTGGTTAAGGCTGAGCTAAGAGTCACTATCTGCCACCCCGGAGGTGGTGGACCCATTAGAATGGTCCGCCCTCAAAGGCTAATGGAATCAATTGGTTTCCAGAAAGCCTTGTAGGGTTTAATGACTGGTAATGCCGGTGATTCTGTTGAAGCTTTGGTTAATACTTGGAACACCAACCTTACCAAGGCTATCAACACAATCGCTCCCAAGCGTCCTTTCCAACCCACTTCAAATCGTAAGCCCTGGTATACAGAAGAGCTTAGGAGGATGAAGCTGGAAGGACAACGACTAGAGTGCACCTGGCAGAAAACTCAACTCTTATCTGACAAGACTCGTCATAGGAATTTTCTTGATTCCTATCATGAGGCAATATGTGCAGCGCAGAGATCCTTCTGCTCTGCACGTATTGCATCTGCAGAGTCCCATCCAGCAGAGCTGTTTAGGGTGGTAGGGGAGCTGACGCAGGTTCCTCCAGTTCAGAACCCACTACTTAACCCGATAACGGCCTGCTGTGATGCGTTTAACAACTTCTTCACAGATAAAATCTCTCAGATAAGAGCCGAGTTAGATGCCGGGATTGATACAGAATCTATAGACGAGGTGTCCAGCGACTCCGTTAATGAAAATTTACTGGATCAGTTTCAATCTGTGAGTACCAATGACGTGGACAAGCTCCTTGGTAGAGTGAGGAAAACCACCTGCCCCCTCGATCCTTGCCCAACCGGGGGGGGGGGATGCTTTGCGGGTTTTCCTCAAGGACATCATCAATGCATCCCTCAGGGAGGGTTTTATGCCACTAGTAAGGAGCTTAGGTGTGGCGTCCCACAAGGTGCCATTCTGTCCCCGATGTTATTCAACATCTATATGAAGCCGCTGGGAGAGTTATTCAGAGACATGGGGCTGGGTGTTATCAGTATGCTGATGACACCCAGATCTATTTCTCCATGTCTAGATCATCAGCCTCGGCTTCCGATGGCATCTCTCCTCTCAATGACTGTCTTAGGGCCATAATGGACTGGATGAGGAAAAAAACGATTGAGATTGAATCCAGACAAAACGGAAGTACTTACAGTAGTGGCCCCGAAACCAGAAATTGGGATATAACCTCCAGTCCTGGACGGTGTCGTACTCACCGTGAAGGACTGTGTTCACAGTCTGGGGGTCCTCCTAGACTCGTCACTTCAGATGAGTAATCAGATGAACACGACGGCCAGGAGTGCTTGTTATCAGCTTCGGCTGATACACCAGCTGCACCTTTTCCTGGAAGTAAGGGATCTCGAAACTATGGTACACGCTCTGGTAACCTCCCGTCTTGATTTCTGTAACGCGCTCTTCATGGGGCTACCCTCGTGCTTGGTCTGGAAACTTCAATTACTTCAGAACATGGCAGCCAGGTTGGTCTCTGGTACATCAAAAAGAGACCATATTACACCTATATTGAAGTCTCTTCACTGGCTGCCTATTAGTTTCCAAGACCAGTACAAGTTGTTGGTTATCACCTATAAAGCCCTAAATGGCTTGGGTCCAACTTATCTCCGAGACCCCCTCCTCCCATATAACCCTCCCCGAGCACTTAGGTCCTCTGGGATGAATTTGCTACAGGTGAAAACATCCAGACTATCAGCATCCTCCCAGAGGGCCTTTTCGATGACTGCTCCCAGATTATGGAACGGCCTGCTGGATGAGATCCGTCACTTGATGACCTTAGACAGCTTTAAAAGGGCTGTCAAGACAGATCTCTTCTGGTAGGCCTTTCCTGATTAGTCTTTTTGATTAGCTTTCCCGGTCACAAGAGCCAGATCTACTGTTCCCCTTTCCCTTCCTTCCATAGTGCTGCCATAACAGCCATTTCTGTTGACTGTTATTAATCTTTTATTGTAAAGGCTCTCTTAAATTTAAATATTCTTTAATTGATGATTGTTTAATAAATTTTAAAGGGGAGGGAGGCTTGGGTTTGGGATTGATTTTATTGCATTGTATTTTATGTTGGTAGCCGCCCCGATTGCTACGCAGAGGGGCGGGGTATAAATAAATTTTATTATTATTATTATTATTATTATTATTATTGCAGCTGAGCATTTCACTGAGCCAATTTTGCCTCTCTCATTGATAGCAGTGGGTTAGGTACACTGGCACAATCTCAGGACCAGTTCACGTCATGCATCTATATGGATATTATTTGATTTCTTCTTTGCTCAACTCATTTTTAGTACTACTAAAAATCTTTGTGCCTGAGGTGATGTTGAAAATCTTGTCTGTAGTGAAGTCGAAGGCTTTCATGGACAGCATCCATGTTTTTTTGTGGGTTTTTTGGGCTATGTGGCTGTGTTCTAGAAGATTTTATTCCTGACGTTCTGCCAGAATCTGTGATTGGCATCTTCAGAGGTTGGGGGCATGGATGTGAGTAGGAGAGAGAGAGAGAGAGAGAGATACTGTGTGACCCTAGGTTGAGAGAAGGTGATTACATGTTAATCTGTGTGTTGGTGAAACACATCAAAATCAAGACCCAGCATGTGCAAATGAAAACCACTCAAGATCAGGGGTTTTCCCAGCAGACAATGGATCACTAATTAAATAAATACAATGTCTCCTTGCATATCCTCCCACCCTGAGGCCTTGGCATTCAACAATAGAACAACACACAGATTAACATGTAAATTACTTCCTCTCAACCAAGGATCACGCAGTATTTATATACCCCACTCACTTCCATGCCAGCAATCTCTGAAGATGCCAGCCACAGATGCTGTTGAAATGTCAGGAATAAAATATTCTAGAACACTGCCACATAACCTGAAACACCCACAAAAAAACTTGTCTGTAGTGTTGATTAAGGTGGCAATGTGTCCTTTGTTACAGAGGACAGGCCTCTATTTGAAAGCATGCTCTTGCTGAGGGCTGTCCAGTCTGTGAATAATTTAAAAGTAAACAGCCATGACAAGACGGACTATGAAGAGGCCTAAAAGTTGCCCATCTATAGGGGGTACCTGGAAAGCAGACTGTGCAGGTAAACAGATCACCTGGTCACAGCCCTTCCACAGCCCTGGCGAGATGTCTTTATATTTCTATTTCAATTATAGTAATTATTTCTAGATTTGCATACATACACAAATGAGCATATATGAATACCATGCAAATTGGTTTATGTTTCTTTGGTGACAGGATTCATCTTTTTTGGGGCAAAGTAGCAACAGCTATGGTATGACTCATCTGTAGGATTCAAACATGTAAAATCACCTCTGTATTATGTGTGAGTGAATCTATTGATGCCAGCCTTCTGCCTAAGGGCTTGAACAGCCACCTTTCCTTGGCTCTGGTCCCCTCCAGACAGACCTTTTGAATGTGGAGAGATCAAAGCAAAGGCTTCCATGATAAAATATCCACTCTTTGCAGATTATTTGTATTAACATTTGAACCATAAGCTTGTGCTTTTTAGTACAAAGAAACTCCTTGCTCTCCACCAAAAAAGAATATATGATTGTTACCAGAGTTTTCACACTTACAGACAGTGCTGTGACTGATGGAACACTCCCGTTTAATGGTGCTTTAACACGCAGGAGAAAGTCTGTTAAAGTTAACTTGCATGCAATAAATGACCAGGATTTTTCATAGACTTCAGGAATACAATGAAGTTTACCAGCTGTAATAAGCAAATCAAACATTATGAAGCACACCGAAGGGAAGGCACCAGAACAATGAAATGGAAAATGCCTGATGTCAGTAGGTTGCAGCATTCCTCTTTATTAAAAAAGACTGGAAGAATATGCATTCCCTCCCCTAGCTCACTGATAGACACCATACAATATCTCATGGCTTGCTCAGTAGCCTGCTAGCAAACATTTTCTTGTTAATCAATCAGTAAAAATCTTTAACCACATAAAAGTCTATTGGGGATAAGTTATTTATTTATTTACAATGGCATCCAGCCCAGGAAGGCTCAAAAACAACGTGCACCATTATATATTGTCATACAGCAGGCACTGCTTTTTATATAATTCAAAAGTTCCCAAATACATCCTGATACATAAATCAATTAGATAAAATACCATGAGCATGAAGTGAAATAATGAAGAAAGGAAAAGTCATAACAGCAACAGACATGTGGTGAATAGCAGCAGCAGCCATTGGCCAATGGTTAATGTGGGGAAGGAATCAAAGGAGAAGAGAAAGACACATGAGTCATTTCCCAAGAACCATTTGGAAAGGGATCAAAAGACTGATTTGGGTCTTTTCCCTCTTTTTTTGGCTTTTTCTGCTTTGGTTTAATGTTTAAAGATTGCTGGTAATTAAATATTATGAAATGTCCTTGTATCAGCATAGTACTATATTCATTGCAGATTGTTTTGCTTCTAAAAACTGGCAATATTTAAAATTTACTTCTATTAGAGAGTCTAAGGACTCTTTCACACTATACAGTTATAGCACTGTGATTCCAGTTCAACAGCCATGGTTCCATTCTATGGAATCCTGAGGTTTCTAGTTTGGTAAGAGGCCCCAGAGGAATCACAAGGGGAAGAGACCCTAAGGGCCATCCAGTCCAGTTCCCTGCCATGCAGGAACACAAAATCAAAGCACCCCCAACAGATGGCCATCCAGCCTCTGTTTAAAAGCCCCCAAAGAAGGAAACTCCATCACACTATGAGGCAGAGGGTTTCACCACTGAACAGCTCTTACTGTCAGAAAGTTCTTCCTAATGTTGAGGTGGAATCCCTTTTCCTATCTGCTCTTTGGCTGACGATTCCAAAGGCCCCTACCAAAACTACAAATCCCAGGATTCCACAGGATGCAGCCAGCCATGCCATGGCAGTTAAAGTGAAATTGTAGTGCAAAGGAGCTTCAGGGCAGGAACTGGAATCATATGGACCATTAGGTGTTGCTGAACTGCAACTCCCAGTATTCCTCATCACTGGGTGCCTCTTTTGGTTGAAGAGGTTTTGGTATAAAACCTTTAAATAAATATGCTGAGCAAGCTGGCAAGAGCCGGAATTTATTCTACTAAACTTAGGACATTACTACACATGGCTTTTAAACTGCAATTATTACCAGGAAAGAAGCAGCATTGGCCATACTCATTGCAGGACAATGCATCTGACCTGTAGTTGCACTGTCCCTGACCCATCCCTTTTTATTGACAAGGAAAACCCATCAATGACTTGGTAAGTATGCCAGTCCCCAGGTGCAAAACATCTCTCTCAGGCCAGTTGCACAATTGGCATTCATGTGGTCTCAGTGTCCTCCCCTCCCCATTTCCTCCCCCTCCTCACTATTCCAGATTACCTTAGTCCAGTTGGCTCTCTGTATCAGCAGGCCAGACACCCACACATTGAAGTAAGTGTGCTGAGAACAAAGGAGGAGTTTTTGTAGGGCATACCCTCCAACATTTTGAGCTATTATAGTGTGGTCAAGAGGAAAAACATTATTAAAGAGGAAGAACACACAAGCTGGGAGAGAATGCAGCAGTTTGAGTTTGCTAGATCCTACTGGAAAGGGGAAGACCCTGCCTCTCCTCATCCTTCCCACAGCTAAGTTAATTGAGTGCAATTACTTGTGCATTTTGAACTCCATTTGCAGCAACTGACATAAGCATCCATTGACAATAATGGGACTTGAGGTCCCTTTTTTTTAGTATCCACAGAGAGGGGTCTGGAATGGGACTCATGCCAATACAGAGGACCAACTGTACCTTTAATATATATATATATATATATATATATATATACACATACATATATATATACACACACACACACACACACACACACACATATATATATATATATATATATATATACATATATACATATATATATATACACATATATACATATATATATATACACATATATATATATATATATATATATATATGGTCATTTATTTATTTATTTTGACTTCTTTTGACTTCAATTGCAGTGGCAGAGCTCCAGAAAAAATGGGGAGAAAAACAAACAAACAATAAGCCTAAAGACATGTTGGGTTGGGCATAAGGTAGGGAGGTAGGGTTAAGGGAGAGTCAGGAAGAAAGCGTGATGTAGGCAGCAGCCCCGGTTGCATCAAAGTGAGGAGGTGTGATGATAGCTGCCATGAAGTGCCATGTTCTTATTTTATTAGCAGGACTCAGCAGGGGCTCATGCGGATAGCATCACGAGGGGATGTAGCAAGTATGGACTGTACTGGAGACATCTCCCTTTGGGCAGAAACGGGCTGTGGCATTTGCCTGTGTCCCTTTAAAATGCTGAAGAGATGGGGTGAGTGGGGTGAGGCTCAGTGGGAGGAGGAAGGAGAGGCCTCAGGTTTTTGCTGTTTTTTTTAAAATAACATTTCAAATTTCAAAAATTCATTTTTAATTGTTATTTATTTTATTTTTCTTTAAAAACATCACATTTTACCAAATTTTAACTTTAAGCACATGAGATGTCAGATCTGGCGGCTGTGACACATGATTTGATTACATCCCGTTTGGACTAATGCAACGCACTCTATGTGGGGCTGTCTTTGGAAACTGTCTGGAAACTTAAGCAGGTTCAAAACATTGCAGCCAGAATGCTGACTGGGTCCAGTTATAGGGAGTATATAACTCCCTTGTTAAGCCCTCCACACAGCCGGCGCTCCGACGATGCACTTCCACTGCAGCATCCGCACACGCTGCAGCGGAAGAGGCGCCGTAGGTGCGCCAGACGCCTTTTGTGGTGCACCTTCGCTGTCTTGCGGAAGGAGCATTGTTTTAGCGCTCCTTCCTGGAGCAGAGACGCTGTGCTGCGGGGCCGAGGAATGCAGATGCCTCGGCCCCGATCCACAGCTTCCCTTGGCAGCCCCGTGCCGCCCGTCTGCTTCCCCCCATGTTCTCTGAAGATAGCATCTTGCGTCCTGACTTGGTATTGATTTCTTGGCTCGAACCTTTGGACTACGGACTGACCTGACCACGCTGCTCTTTTGGAACTCTTGTCCTGGACTGCCTGACTTCACTTTTGGCTTGACCATTTGTCTTGTACCCTGCCTGACCACGGACCTTGTTACAGACTCTGCCTTGTTTGTAAGTCTGCTCTTTGAGGCTTGCTTGCACTTCACACACTGGTTTGTTTGGACTTGCTATCAGCTACTTGGCTGCTTTCCCGGACAGAGAGCCTTCTCGGTGGCTGCTCTCACCCTCTGGAATGCCCTTCCTCAGGAGGCTAGGCTGGTCCTCTCCCTGCTGGGCTTTCGCCAGTAAGTAAAAACATTTTTATGCCAGCAGGCTTTCTGTATATAATGCATAGGAGGGTGGTTTTATGGAGCAGGTTTTTTGTTTATTTTGTCTGTTTTTAATTTGTGTATATTTTATGTGATTTTTTTTATTAAACAAACATCTTACAAACATAAAAACACTCATATATCCATCATTCGATTACATATTTACACTACTACATTATTACACAAACATATCCCCTACCCCCCTACCACCCCACAAAGTGCATTCACTCATGTTCCAACAGCCATACTCTAAATTTCATTATATAATTACCTCTTTCTATTTATTAAGTTTTGGCTATATTTAAACTATTCAACTCTGAATTTTCTACCAGGAACTTCCCTTCAACATACCTATCATACTTCTTTGATATTTTATGTGATTTTATATTGAATTTGGTTTCTTTAAAGGTTTTACCTGTGAGCCAACTTGGGTCCTTTTGGGGGAGAAAGGCGGGATATAAATGAAATAAATAAAATAATAAATAAATAAATAAATAAATACATTTAGGCTATACATATGATCTTGTAATTTAAAAGAATAATTTTAATTGTTCTTGTCGATGTCACAACTTATTACCATTACATTCAGAGATATATGGAAATTATGATTAATGGATAACATTAGTACAAAAAAAAAACATTACTAAGAATTCTCTATGGGTGTGGTATGGGAGGAGGTCAATGCAGGGGGTGACAGCATGAATTACCGCACTGGGTAACACCAACCCTAGTGACACCACTGTGCAGAAGAGTCCTTGACCCGAGTGAAAACTCCAATTTCAATATCAGGTGGAGAGGAGTCCCCTCTACCCTCTGAGCTCCTCATCGGCTGTCCTTCCCCAAAGCCATGAAATTTGCACAGGCTTCTTTGTTGGAGAAGCGGAATTGCCCAAACATGATGGTGATCCCCAGGGCCATGCCACAGACCACAAATCGGTTTTACTGGTGAGTCAGGGCCCTTGTCTTCTAATTTTATTTTTCAGCATGAAAACGCCTGACAAGAGCAAGTATTTAACATGGCGATAATTAGATCAGTTCATAATCTAATTCACCACACCAGCATCTGCAATGAGATCTACATCATGATATATCTCCATTACAATCCATTTTCATAAAAGCAAACTTTTCCTGAATACAGGTTCTGAAGGATTCTGACATTTTAAAATATGTCCTATTGTCCTTTTCTGTGCAACAGACCAAACACGGCAATGTTCAGTCCTATATCATTGTCAGGGTGATATTAGAGCAGATGGCTGCTTCAGCAGTGCCTCAGAATGGAAGATAATTTATGCCATTCACTAATATTAAAATGGAGAAAAGAGGAATATTTGTAGCACAGTACATGAAAAGGGATGCTCAGATCCCTCTGTGGAGGGCAATTTGTGTTATTAGAGCAGCCATGGCAGATCAAATTCTTTTCTATCAACCTTGGTGGGGGTTTAAGTGAGCAAGATTCCATTTCACATACTGTGCCATCCAAATCTGAGTTTACAGAATATTTTTTTCCAATGGGGGAAGGAATTTATTAGCATTTTTCTCTTGCTTTCCTCTTGCTTTCTACAAAACTAACTTTTTTTAAAAGTTACCTCACCCTAAATGGGAGAAAGTGCAGCCTATATGCCACATGTACCCAAGCCCCATTTTGATCACTCTAAAGAACCTTTGAAGACCTTGCCAGCTTCTTACACACACACACACACACACACACACACACACAATTCAGGAAAAAAAATTCCCAGGCTGATTCATGAATGGGGGGAAAAATAGCCTAAACTATCAAAAATTCAACTAGAAACATGGTGATTTTACTTGTCTGCCCACCAGAAGCCTTCAGTATTCCAGAAACCATGAAAAAAATTGCTTGAAATTGTCTGAAAAGGTGCAAAATGGTGGCTGGAAGTGTCATCATATCCACTGTAAACAGGACATATGAGTGAGGCCTGTGGGAGGAGGTCACAGAGATGAAATTTAGTCCCATCCTCTCCATGCAGTTGCCTACCTCCCCATGTGGATGTCAAAAAAATAGGGATGTCATATCCCATATTATTCAATGGCGGCAGCATGCACACAGATGCATCAGTATGGATGTGTGAATGTGCCTCCGTTGAATAATATGGGGTATGATCACCATTCCGCCAGTCCTGAGAGTGGACAGAGTGTAGTATTATGCTTTTGGACTACAGCTTCATAATTCCTCTGCCACTATGGCCAGTGGTTATGGTGACTATGGAATTATGGGAGTTTTTGCCCCCACAAAAAATAATATCACTGTGGTCTATGGGTTGAGGAGGGTTGTTTTAAAAATGAACAGATCCCAATGGTGGCATTTGTCTGAACATGGGAGGGCAGTAAACAAGCAGAAGAATAGGCCCCTGCAGATTGGCTCCCTTTGTCCAGCTGTGCCAGCTCCCTCTTTCCCTGGCCTTGCCAGCACCAAATTCTGAGGGGGCACTCATTTAGTCATGAATCCACTTCTTAGAATTGTTGTTACTGTTGTGTGTCTTCATGTCATTTCTTACTTATGGTGACCCTAAAGCAAACTTATGGTGACCCTAAAGCAAATTTGTTCAGATGCGGCTTGCCCTTGCCTTCCACTGAGGCTGAGATAATGTATTCTTGAACATGTTGTTGCTGTGTGTCTTCATTTTCAACTTATGGTGACCCTAAGGCAAACCTATCATGGGGTTTTCTTGTCACGATTTGTTTAGAAGAGATTTACCATTGCATTCACATGAGGCTAAGAGCAAGGTCACCTAGTGGATTTTATATCTGACTGCATAATCGAACCCTGGTCTCTAGAGTCATAGTCCAACGACTTTATCGCATGTCATTTTAAATTGAATCAAGCCTCCTGGGCTGCAACTGGGAAGCAGGATGGAGGCAGGGATTATTTCAAGCCAAATCACTGCTGAATTGCTGGCCACCATCAGCCCGGGTCCTAACCGGGCTCATCCAATGCTTTTTTGAAACCGGAATGCTTTCTGGCTTCTAAAAAGCACTGGCTAAGCCCGGCTGGGATCCAGGCTGATGGTGGCCAGCAATTCGGTGGTGATTTAGCTTGCAATAATCCCTGCCTCCATCCTGCTTTAAGAATGCTTCATTCTGTGCAACTCCATCCCGGCTTCTGGCTGCAGTCCAGGAGGCTTGATTTGATTTAAAACAACATGTGATAAAGTCGCAACACTCAAACCACTACACCATGCTGGCTCTTGAATACAATTCTCCAAATTTCCAGAAGTAGAAAGAGAGGAAAGCCACATGCTAAATGGATGGACTTTATTAAAGAGACCACGAACATGAGTTTGCAGGAGCTGGGCAGAGCAGTAGAGGACAGGGGGGCCTGGAGATGTCTCATCCATAGGGTCACCATGGGTTGAGATCTACATGAAGGCTGTTAACAACAACAACAACAACAACAATGGCCACCAGCTATAGGAGTTTGGGGGATTTTGGGGACTCTGGTCCAAAAAAGTAACATTTTTAGAATTCTAGATCAATACTATCAGGAACTCTGGTTTTTCACCTAGTAGAACTCTTCTTTAGACTAATGATGAGGTGGGTAAGTGGAGGGGGCACAAAAATTAATCTATGGATATGGAGGGTCAACTGTAATTGTTCCAAGTCTTTTTTGGGTTTTGCTAGCAGATGGTGTTATCTGCATATCTTAGGCTGTTGATGTTCCTTCCTCTAATTCTCACTTTTCCTTTCTCTGAGCTTGTTCTGCCTATGCTTTACAAGTTGAACAAATAGGGTGCTGGAATGCAGTCTTGTTGGAACCCTTTGCCAATTGGGAACCCTTCTGATTCTCTATAGGGGGTTGCAGACTCCCAGAAATAGTGCAAATTGAGTCCACTTTTAGGGTTAGGGTTAGGGAATCATGGGAACTGTATTTTATTGTGGCACCAGAGCTCTCTGACAGAGAAGGCTCAATGTCTCAGAAAAAAAAAACAATTCCCATGATTCCCTAGCACTAACCCTAACCCTAACAGTGGACTCAATTTGCACTATTTCTGGCAGTCTGCAGCCCCCCTATATTGCTCTTACAACAGCCTCTTGCCCTGAGTACAGGTTTTGCATCAGGACAATCAGCAGTGGTGTTACTAGGGTTGGCGTCACCCCATGAAGTAACTCAGGGTGTCAAGCACCCCCACTGACCTCCTCCCATCACACCATACAGAACCCTTAGTAATGCTTTTTTGCACTAATGTTACTTGTAAATTGTAATTCCCATATACCACTGAATGTGCTGCTAATAGTTGTGACATAAATAACTAGGAAAATTAAAATTATACCTTCAAATTACAATATCACGCTCACAACCTAAATTATTTACATATACATAGTGAAGATTTGGTTAAATATGATTTTTCTTAAAAAAAATTGAAATTTGAAGTTTGAATTTTAAAAAACTCTACGGCCTCTCCTTTCTCCTCCCACTGAGCTTTGCCCCACTCCCGCCATCTCTTACAGCATTTTAAAGGGAAGCAGACAAATGCCCAGCCCATTTCTGACAAAAGGCAGGAGTTTGAGGAGCAATAGTGTCACCTCCCCCCTTAAGGTGTCAACTGGTGTGGTCTACACCCCCTAGTGGCTCCACTGATAATCAGGTGTAGTGACACCCCCATTCCTTTAAGAATGTTTCATTCTATGCAATCAAAGGCTTTGCTGTAGTCAAAAAAGCACATGCAGATTTTCTGTTGGAATTTCCTGTTGTGCTCTATTATCCATCATATGTTTGCAGTGTGATCCCTAATGCCGTTTCCTTTCCTGAACCCAGCTTGCACCTCTGAGATTTCTCAACCATTAGTAAGCACCAATATTTCACTAATGTGGAACAGACTGCTTCAGAGGGTGGTGGAATCTCCTTCCTTTAAGGTCTTTAAATAGGTTGGATGGCCATCTCTCAGGGATGCTTTAGGTATGTATTTCTGCATGGCAGAGGGTTGAACTAGATGGCCTCTGTGGTCGTTTCCAATGATTTTATGACATCTCATAACATGGCTTATGCAAAGGTTCCTTTATATCAGTGCATGACAAGCTGTCTGATTTTTCTTTCATTCCTGGCACTCACTCTGGACTGGCAGCTGATGGCTCACAGACTGTCACTGTCCACAGGCCAGCATTTTGAGTAGCACTGCTGTATATGGTTCCTGTGACAGTTCTTAACCCTTGCTATAGAAATAGTGTAGGACAGGTTTGCATTTGAATAAGCCAAGTATAACCAATGTATAACCACTAAATGCATCTGAGGAAGTGGATTGAAGTCCACAAAAGCTCATGATGCCAGTGTCTTTCTTTCAGTTAGTCTCAAAGATGTTACAGGCTCCCTCTACACAATGTATAAGGTTCTTGAAAACTACAGGATTAGATGGTGTATTGGGGGGTAGGTGAAAGATAAATTGTCAGCAGTGAGCCTGTGTAGGCCAACAGCTGTCCATCTTTGGCCATTCCTCCAAAATTGATATAGTCCTTGTCTATGGAAGTTCCATCTGGTAGAACAGCAGAAGGGCTGAGTTAGTGAAGGGCTAATTATCATTTTATTAGCCAATGTGGCAAGTATATCAGGCAATTCTGCTCTCTTTCTGGGTTTGTACTGAGATTAATGACAATAACATGACCATCAGTAGCTGGAAACACTACCAATGGCCAATGGAAGTTTTATTGGCTGCTCCAGTTCATTGAGATTTAATTGATATGGCATACTTTACTGTGTGAGAACTTGGTAAAGTAGATCACTGCCTGAATGATTTAATTCATTTTAAACTAATTTCAAATTATGCCATGGCACATTATTAAGAACAGATTTGTTTCTAACCCTTTGCGAATGCATAATTTGTATTTATGGCACACAGCAAAAGCACTGTGGCTTGGAATGACTGGCAAGAGCACCTTATGAAAGTCATTACTTCTGTATCATAACCAATGTTTGTAAATCATATAATGTATTCTTAAACTGAACAGGACAGCAGGAGGTAGCTAACAGGATCACTTATCTTTATTATGTCATTTAATCTATGTTGCAACAGGGGATTTTAAAATTATTTTTAAAATAGTTGTTAATAATTTCCACTCAACATAATTTTTGGAAACTGTTAAGCAAACCTGAAAACTCTGGGAAGGGCAGATTAAGCCCTGAAACAGTTGGGAGAATGAAGGATTGTTTTAGAAACAAAACAGTGAAATGTTAGTGGGTGTTAAACCCATGTCATAAAGAAACATCTTTTTCATTTCCTGTCCAATATTGTCACAAAGTGTGATTCCCCAGATCTTCTCCCACTTTGCATAAAATCTGACCTGTTGTTTTTAGTGGAATGAACTTCATCAAAATGAAAGATTGTTGCTATGCAGGAGCAGTAACTATCAGAAGGAAATAATATTTCTCTTTCCCCCTTTTCTCCCCTTAGTGTTTGCTGCTCCACTGATTCTAATAGCAACATGGAGCCCAATTTCCTCCTCAAGAACACTGCATTTCATATAGAATGTCAATTATTAATGTCCAGTGTTTCAGTAGGTGAATACATTTGTAAAACTTGCTAATTTATGCAAATAATCTTTAACCCCTTAACTGCCCGGCACAGATTTCTTGATAGTAAGGAGGGGGAAGATTTCTGGTTTCTTAAAGCTACGTGAGAACCAAGGGAGTGAAAGAACTGCATAAACAGTACTTTGTGCTAACCATTTAGTAGTCAAATCAATTACATTTTATTACAATAGCTATTAGCAAACAGAGAGTCGTGAAACTAAAGATAACAAAGGAAGAACTGCTTGCGATGCGAAAATATCTCAGCAGTTTCACACTCAACGGGCCTTTTTAGGCGAAACATTCCTGCCTTTATAAACCATTGTTTATTAAGTGGTGAACAAGCCTCAAGCCTGCATAGTCTCTCTTCACCCCTACCTTTGTCAGCGCTAGAAAAGTTACGTTTCTGGAAGCCAATATCCAAAATCCCCCAGACACCATAGGCAAAAGCCCTACTGGCTGTGGAGTTTACAAAAATAGCTTTAGCATTTTGATCCTGGCCTTTTTTTAGATGAATGCACCCTTTATATTTTTGTGTTTTGTATAAACTGTGCCACAATCCAGAAGAGTATGGATTTCAAAGTATAAATGGATTCTATTCTGTGTTCAGGAAATACACATCCTCCAACATTTCACAGATGAAAACCAAGCCACATGTGCGAACAAGTTGGCAAACATGATTAAGGAGGAAGAGCACACTAGCTAGGAGAGGATGCAGCAGTTTGCTTTTGCTTGACTCTACTGGGAAGGGCACCCCACTCTACTCTCTCCTCTGCTGAGTTACTATTTTTGACTTTGAATTCAATTTAAAGCGAATTAAGTGTACTGGGGACAAACAGGGATAGTGAGGAGAGCCATTGTGGTGTAGTGGTTTGTGGAGACCAGGGTTCAATTCCTGGCTTGGCCAAGAAACCCGCTGGGTGACTTTGATCAAGTCACACTCTCTCAGCCTCAGGGGGAAGCAATAGCAAGCCTCCCCTGAACAAATCTTGCCAAGAAAACCCCATGATAGGGTCACCTTATGGTTGCCAAAGTTGGAAACAACGTGAAGTTCCAGCAGCCCCAACCAGTCAAGTCACATGACCCCCACACCAAACTTGTCCTATAGGATGCCGATGGAGCATGAAGTTCCCGCAGCTTGATTACAATGGAGTACAATTGAAGACAAAGGGAGGCCAGTGAAGAGGAAAGAGAAAATGGTAGTACCAGGGATCGTATGGGTAGATCTGCACCTGGGTAGCATCTGGCACCCACTCTATAGCCTGACAAAACTATTGTGCATAGAGTTACTAGATACCTCCTTACTCAATGCCATAAAAACTAATTATTCTGGTATTAGCCCCTCTTTATAACATACAATCATAGGGCCGTTGCAGACTGGCCCAAAGGGCTGGCCTGGAGGTAGAGTTGGGGCAGGACAGCTGCACACCGGCCGCCCTAACCCCACCCCAAGGCCATCCTGACGCTGTGTGGCCATACGCATGGCATGCAGCGTCAGGATGCCCTTCCGGTGCAGTGTGCAGACACGCTGTGCCAAAAGGGCATGAAAGAGCCACGATGCCGGTTCTTAGGGTGGCCTTTTGCTGTGCCTAAAAGGAGCGGCATTTTGCCACTCTTTTAGGAGCAGCAAAAGGAAGGATCGGGGCTGCAGTGTGGGATTGCCGCGGCCCTGATCCGCTGCTTCTTGGGGCGGCTCTCTGCTGCCCCAAATGGGCCTTCTACATCGGCCAATAGTTGGAAGAGATCCCAAAGGCCATCCAGTCCACCCCCTGCTACCCAGGAACACACAATCAAAGCACCCCTGACAGATGACCATCCAGACTCTGTTTAAAAACCTCCAAAGAAGGAGACTCTACCACCCTCCAAGGGAGTGTGTTCCACTATCAAACAGCTCTTACTGTCAGGAAGTTCCTCCTAATGTTTAGGTGGAATCTCTTTTCCTATAGTTTGCATCCATTGATACATTGAATCTTTTTTCCTGTAGTTTGCATCCATTGATACTGTTCTCTGAAGCAGCAGAAAACAAGCTTGCTCTATCCTCAATGTGAGCAGCCAAATCAGTAAGATGATTCCAGTCTGGACACAAGAGAAAGTTTCCTATGACTACTTTATCCTGGGGTGTCACTATAGGAATGTGGGGTGTGTGGACTGCATGGTGACACCATAAGCAAGGGATAACACCACTGTTCCCCGGACATCTGCCTTTTGCCAGAAATGGGCTGTGGTATTTGCCTCTATCTCCTTAAATTGCTGAAGAGGTGATGGTCAGTGGGAAGAGAAAGGAGAGGCCCCAGGTTATTTATTTATTTATTTATTTATTTATTTATTTATTTAAAAATAATTTAAACTTTTAAAAAAAATTATTTTTAAAAATATATTCTTTTAAATTTTTCTTTAAAAACATCACATTTTTCCAAATGTCCACTTTAACCGCATGAAACAATGTACATGTAAATACATTTAGGTTGTGCATATGATATTGTAATTTAAAGGTATAATTTTAATTTTGCTAGTTGCTTATGTCACAACTCTTGCCATTGCATTCAGTGATATATGGGAATTTGGATTTTTGAGTGACATTAGTATAAAAAACATTACTAAGGATTCTGTTTGGTGCAATATGGGAGGAGGTCAATGGAGGGTGGGGTGCCACCATAAGTTACCACAATGGGTGATGCCAGCCCTAGTGATGCCACTTCTTTAGCTGAGCAGCTAAATCCAGTTGAAAGTTCCATCTGCCGTCGACCCACTGACTCAGGCTTTGCCACACTGCAGAATTAATTGTGCCACTAGAATTTATTGTGCCAGAGTTAGTTGTGCCACTAGAGCTCTCTGACAGAAAAGGCTAAATATCCCAGAAAAACTACAAATCCCGAATTCCATAGCACTGAACCATGGCAGTTAAAGTGGTGTCAAATACGGCATGAATTCTGCAGTGTAGATGCAGCCTCCATGCAAACTTGATCAGTCAACATCTACATGCATTCCACTGAGTTGATGCGTCCACACAAACTGAGACTAAAAATCGGATTTGGTCTCAATAATGGAATCCTATGTATGTCCACTCAGAAATAACTCCCAATATTGCGGTCAGTCCTGCAGCCAGAACGTGCTCTGTAAGGATAAAAAAATACATCAACCTGTAGCAGCACCTATGGCAGAAGTAGGCAAAGTGCAACTTACAGGCGGCCCAGCAGGAATATCCCCAAATATTCCCTCTAGAAGGCACGGGGGAATTTTCGTCTCACTTTGGAGCTCTTTGGTACCATTTTAGATTCAAGAGAGACCTTTTTTAAAAAATGAAGTGACTAGGAAGTGACTTATGCTCACTTCTGTTGTTCACAAAAAAAAGTCTCTCCCAGGTCTAAAATGGTCCAAGGGAGGGCTAAACACATAACAGAAATATTTCCCATGCCTCCAGGAGGTATTTGCAGGCAAATATATATATATATTTCTTTAGTGGGGGTATTAAAGTGGCTTCCTGGCCTCTAAGAGTGGCCCACACCAAACCTAAACAATCCTTTAGACTTGCTTTCCTCTTTTTTCAGGTCAAGGTGTGGGAGGATATTAAAATAAAATGGACTTGGATATGAAAAAGTAATTATGATGATAATGATGTGGTATGGAAATGGTAGTTATTATTTTACAGTGAGCATTTTTACATTTATCGCAATATTATTCCGATAATAGTGTCTGGAAATTCCAATAAGTAACAGAGTCAACATTTTTCTTTTCATTTTAAGGTTTTGAATGGACTAGATTTTACAGAACAATGTCTCTTTAAATCTGCCCAGCAAAATATTCCTTTTGGTTCACAGGATGCCAAAAATGACTTGATGATTTATTTATGTGCAGCTTGGCAGGCCATAGTCCAGATTGTGCATGAAGCTGAATTTTATGAGCTTTCCCCCCAAGTGAGTATACTGACAATTTTAAAAAGAATATATATATATATAGAGAGAGAGAGAGAGACCTTTATACAGTTTGGCATAAATTTCACATAAATATCACCAGAAACAGCTATGACTAAGAGCAGAAAGTCTTGTAAAATGATATGAAAATATTAATCTGTTAGTCTAATTCTGTATTTAGGAGGTGAGGATTTTCCCATTGGTAAACTTCCTTTTAAAAAATAATAATATTTTGATTTGCCTGATCTGGGTGTTTCTAACTTGACATTTCCTGAAGCAAAATGTATCCCCCCACCCCCTTGAAGATGAATGTCTTGTTGTCATTCCAGAGAAAACAAAAAGCGGCAGGCTGGCGCAGTGATGTAAGGAAACAATTTTCTGCCCAGTCTTTATATTATTTGAATATATTTTTTGTGTGGGTGATGAAACAAAACATGAGAAAAAGAAGCCTATATGATGGACTGCACTGCCACTGAGAACAATCCAACATTTTGTGGCAATACGAGCTGGAGTGGAGGGATGAGGCTTTCTCTGAGAGACTGCAGCTGTAGAAGGAAATGCCACCATAATAGTGGTGCCAGTCAATCAGTTCCCATCAGTTTCCCAGAACTGGTGGCTAAAATTGTTAAGAGACACATAAAGGTTAAAACCTTGCCAGGAGTAGCAAAAGAGAAGACAGTTGAATGGAGAAGGAGGATGGAGAGGCAAGAGGGTCAAAGGTAGTGGCCACAATTCTGCTTTTTGCTGCCCCCAAAAGAGCAGCTCAAAGGGCCACTACTTTTGGGGACGGCAAAAAGCTGGCCTTTGAGCTGCCACCGTGTGTTTTTTTGTTTTTTGTTTTTTTGCACCCTTTTGGTGCAGCGTGTATGCACACTGCACCAAGAGGGCGCCCTGACGCTGTGTGCCCTGTGGACAGGCGCACGGCATCAGGGCGGAGCCAGGACAAATAAGACATCCCCTGAAAATAAGCAATCCTGTGTCTTCCTGACGATAAATAAGTATAATACAGTCTTATTTTTGGGGAAACATGTTACATAGTTTCATGTGGTCCAAGTGAAAATTTGGTAAGATATGAGGCTTTAAAAGGAAAAAAAAATTTTTTTTAATTTTATTTAACAAAAAAAACACTGGAGTTTCTCCTTTCTTCTCCCACTGATCCTTGACCCACTCACACCATCTGTTCAGCATTTTAAAGAGATGCAGGCAAACACCTGAGCCAAAAGGCAGATGTTTAGGGAGCAGCGGTGTCACCCCACCTAGGTTGTTATCTGGTGTGCTCTGGACATCAGTGACATAAGTAAAGACATAACATTAAACATACCTCAATTCATTCTGTACTAAGATTACCCACACAGTACTTGGCTAGTTACTCTAGAGGCCACTGTGAGTGTTGGTTCATAGATTCTCTGTCTATGCACCAGCCTGAGGTTTAAGATCTTCTGGAAAGGCCCTCCTCTGTGTCCCATCAGTCAGAGACTGATATGTTGCACAAGGATCTGGGAGATGGCTTTCCCTGCTGTGGCAATCCACTTGTGGAACACCCTCCTCTTGCCATTTAGATGACAAATAAAAACATACTCCACCAAATGCAACTGAGGAAGTAGAGCTAAGTGTATGAAAGCTCATGCTGCCAACTTCTTTCTTCCAGTTAGTCTCAAAGGTGCTACAAGATCTCTCTACAGATAAAAACATGGTTGTTCATGAAAGCTTTTGTGACACAAAAACCATCCCATGCACATGGCTTTAATTCATTTTAACCTACCTTTTAACTTGTTCATTTTCAATATGTGTTTTAGCCATCTAATAATAATAATAATAATAATAATAGTTTTTATTTATATCCCGCCCCTCTGCCAAGCAATCGGGGCGGCGTACAACAATCACAATAACAAATAGCATCAATACAGAGCCCATCCCTTCTTCCCAACCCCACCCATACCCACCCCTCAAAAACAAAACAAACAAAGCAAATTAAAACAATTTTTAAAAATATACAAACTAAAGAATCTAAAGTTCTTTTTTATTATTTATACTGTTAAATTTGTTAGATTTGTTTTATTGTATGCCCCCTGAGATCTTTGGATAAAGAGCAGGATATAAATATTTAAATACATAAAATGTCTGCTGGCTACTTTTATTAAGCAGCCTTAGAACTGGAGCTCCCTACTACTCAAAGGAATATAAAAAGATGTCTTATACCGAGTTGAACTCTAGGTAGTCTATCTAGACCTGTTGTGTGCCTTCAAGTCATTTTTGAGTTATGGTGACCCTAAAGTGAACATATCATGGGGGTTTCTTGGCAAGATTTCTTCAGCTGTTGCCTTCCCCTGTGGCTGAGAAAGTGTGACTCACCCAGAGTCACCCAGTGGTTTCATGGCTGAGCTGAGAATCGAACCCTGGTCTCCTGAGTTACAGTCCAACATTCAAGCCACTATGCCACGCTGGTTCTCCTCTGGACTATGAGATTACAAGTCAACTAGCTTACCGTTGTCAACATGTTTTCCTAATGCTCTCTAGTCATTCTTGTTGGTGTCCCATGCTGGTACTAACTAGGTCCAACCCTGAAAACCTTCAGGGGTAGGTGTGTTGGCCATTTAGCAAATTCAAACAAAAATCCATCAGTGATACCTTTATTGGCCAAACAAAATGCACAATATACTTGTTGCAAGCTTTCAAAGCTCCACGGGCTTCTTCATCAGGCAAGATGTTACAAACCAAACAGGAGAAAAACAATTGGAGATGTTAGTCAGATGCCTCCTTGTTGTTTCAGTCTTTAGTTAAGATGATATATGGGGGGGGGGGGATATCTTTTGCAGGTAGCTTCTCCTCCTCCTGGCCATGAGGCTTTAGGGAGATTCTCAAAACCCAACCCTGCTTAAGTTCTGAAATCAGACAAGACTGGGTGTTCAAAGTGGTATGGAAGGCCCTTGAACTAGTTTCTCTGTTTGGTAAGTATGTCAAAATAAGTAAAAATGTGAATGAAGCACAATGGGGAACAAAGGCCAAGATCCAGTGAGCATGTTGTTGGAGCATAAGCCTCCACCAGTGTACTTACGCTATTGTCAGGAGGTGGAGGCTGCTCCTTTGTCCCCACTCTCTCTCTAAGCATAGAACATCAGCTGAGGTCTTCCAGGTGCAGTAATGACCACCCAACTACTAGCTGGCTGACTATGAGATGCATCTAGGCACATCCTGGCTGCCTTTGTGCATTTTGGGAAGTTGAACAAGTGTCTACCCCCAGTATAAGGCTGTGCTTTCTTCCGCATATGTGTGAGGGCAGCTGAAATTCCCACAGCTGGAAAGTAGCAAGTGGGGACAGACAAAAAGTTGCATCTGGGCAAGGGACTTCTTGCATAACACCATCAAAGCACAAATATTAGTATAACTAGGGTTACATCAACTTATGTCACATACCGGTAATTCTGGCCCCAGTTTGCAACTGTTACACACGAGGAAGATGTAACTGTGCCCTTGGAACACACTGAGATTTACCTCTCCCTGGAAAGACTCAGAGAAGTGAATGGAGTAGCTCAAGCTGCATGGTGATGGTGTTCTTCATTGATGTCCCACGTTTTCACCAAAGACAGCTTGTTAACATGGGATATGGTGTTTTATTTTGATAATCGGATGTTGGAATTAACGTGTTATTAGTGTGGGGGGTTAACAAGAACATATAATGAAATTTTTAAATGACCTATAATGTCATTACTTTGTTGGAGTGGCAACATGTTTACTCATTCCTTCTATAGTGTTACTTGGGGTAGTTATATGCAGAGCATTTTGCCCATCTGAGGCTATTTTTCTATTCTGGGGGACCCTTGATCCTCCTGACATTTTGGCTTACAACTCCCATAAGCTTCATACTATATGCCCATAGTGGACAATTGAGAGTTTAAAGCATTGGGAGGGCCAAAGATTCCCTACCTTACTTAAATACACACTTCCAATCACATTGGCCACACTGAGGAAATTGACTTGTTATAATTAGGTATTAATACTGATAATTAAAGGTAATATCTTGGAAAAAGATGACTAAGGATCAATCATGGGGAAAATCATCAATGGAAACTTATCGAGGAACATCATCATGTTATTCCTCTTTCTTACTTTCATATTGGACATGGGAGCAATAGTTCCATTTGATTCTATTAGGTATTCACAGTGGCCTGTCAAAAGCTCAGTCAGGGGGCGTTTTATTTAGATTTTTCGTTAGATGAATAAAAGCTTCACATATATTTTCCATTGCTGTTTGATTTTTATATATAATGAACTATGAAGCAGGGCTGGAGCATCCATAGCTCTACAAATGTTTCCAGACTTTAATTGCCACCAACCCTTGTCACTCTAGCAATGGTGAGGCATGATGAGAGTTGTAGGGCCTTTGCAGACTGCCAGAAATAGTGCAAACTGAGTCCACTTTAAGGGTTAGGGTTAGTGCTAGGGAATCATGGGAATTGTTTTTTTCTGAGACATTGAGCCTTCTCTGTCAGAGAGCTCTGGTGCCACAATAAACTACATTTCCCATGATTCCCTAACCCTAACCCTTAAAGTGGACTCAATTTGCACTATTTCTGGCAGTCTATCTGCTTATGCCCACCATTAGTCCTCTAGGCCAGTGTTAAACGTTACATATATTCACTTTGATGGGGGGCATGTTGTAGGTGTGAGGATGACAAATGACATTTCAAAGGCAAGAATGCATGTTTGTTCCTTTGTCTGCTTCTCTGTTCGTATGTTGTTTCTAATTTAAATGCCTTTCTACAATATCTCTGCAATACCTCTGAATTAACTTGCTAGAAATAGTGCAAATTGAGTCCACTTTAACTGCCCTGGCTCAGTGCTAGGGAATCATGGGAATTGTATTTTTTTCTGAGACATTGAGCCTTCTCTGTCAGAGCGCTCTGGTGCCACAATAAACTACAGTTCCCATGGTTCCCTAGCACTGAGTTAGGGCAGTTAAAGTGGACTCGGTTTGCACTATTTCTGGCAGTCTGCAAAGGCCCTCAGTGCTAGGGAATCATGGGAACTGTAGTTTATTGTGGCACCAGAGCTCTCTGACAGAGAAGGCTCAATGTCTCAGAAAAAAATACAATTCCCATGATTCCCTAGCACCGAGCCAGGGCAATTAAAGTGGACTAAATTTGCACTATTTCTAGCAGTCTGCAAAGGAAGGCATGCGATTCAATATCAAGGTAACAAATCATTAAATCCTCATTTCATTAAATCCTCAATCAGCTTTAAACAATTTAGAAAGGAGCCAGTTAAAAAACAAGACCACTCCAAAATTTCATCAGCAAAAGCAGTGATTATAATGTAATTAAAATTTAGTCAAAAGCCAGATGAAAAGAAACAAGATGTTAAATAACTCCTTTTAAAACAACAGGGGTGCCTTTACACTGTAAAAATAATGTAGTTTGACACCACTTTAACTGCCATAGCTCCATCCTAGAGAATCTTGGGATTTGTAGTTTTGTAAGGCACCAGCACTCTTTGGCAGAGATGGCTAAAGACCTTGCAAAACTACAAATCCCAGAATCCCATAGGATAGAGCTGCACCAGTTAAAGTGGTGTGAAACTGCATTATTTCTACAGTGTGGATGAACAATGAAGGAGCCAATCTCTTGGGAGAGAATTCCAACTACAGTAGACCTGTTCAATCACCTTTTGAATAATGAATCAACATGTAGGTATAACCTATTGATTCAATAGGTCTACTCTAGTCAGGACCAACAACAGGATTTGTTGCAGAAAGACTGGTTCTGTGGGGTCTTCAAAATAGTATGTGAAGTCTTTGTAAGAACTTAATTGTATATTGCAAGTTCCTTTGCTATTAAGGTGATTACCCACAGGCATGGGATTAAATCCAATGTGATGATACTAGTAACCTCAGAGGATTTGTTCCCTTTTCCCTGCAGCCCTCTTCAGTACCAAACACCTTCTTTAGAGAGTTCCCCAGATCTTTTTGGAGCAGCAGAGATTGGAGTTTTTAAAGATGGATGTGGGCTGCACAAGCTGCTTCTGTAAATTCAATGTTCACTTGGATATTGAGCAAAGAGGCTGACACATCATAGTGTGTTTAGGTTGCAGTCCTATACCCACCAACCTAGATCCAGGAAGGATGATATATTTTTTTAAATATTATCTTTATTAATTTTTTTAAAAGTAAAAATAAATAAATCAAGACAATAAAACATATAATAACAGATTACATACAGATTACAGATTACAAACAAGCTCAAGAAGGATGATATTTTTAATGTCATTTTGTTGAAAACTGGATGTTTTGCCAAGCACTTGTGACTGTAGCGTTAATGTTACCATTAACATGTAAACCACTTCCTCCCAAACAAAGGTCCCACAGGTATGTATACTCCACACACACTTCCATGTCACCAACCTCTGAAGATGCAGGCAAAACATCAGAAACAGATTCTTCCAGGATGCGGCCACATAGTCTGAAAAACCCACAGAAAACTATGGATGCTGGCCATGAAAGCCTTCAACTTCATGCTGTTTAAAACTGTTTTTAATTTGTATTTTTTAAACACAGATTTAGTTTAATTGTGTTTTGACATTTGCATTAACAGTTTTTTAATTGCATTGTGTTTAAAAAAAAAAGACATTGCATTGCTGTACACCATCCTTTTGGGAGAAAGGTGGGCTATAAAAATTAAATAAATAATAAAATAATGTTGCAATGTCTTATTTATTATTTATAATTATTGATAACATCTAATAATAATGGCCCTGTGGTCTCTTCCAACTCTATGATTCTATGATCTCCTCTTGAACTGGAGGAGAGTTTTGGCTTGCTCTTGCATCTTAGAGATTCTAAACGACTTTTAAAATTTGCTGTTTGCCAACTAGCTATTTGAAATTACCATTCAGGGAGGATGCCTAAAGATTTTGTGAAAATGTACACTCATGGAACTTTACAAAGATTCATGTGTATTTGCCATTATTCTCTGAATGAGGTAAAATGAGAATGTGAATCTGATTTGCACAGGTCACCCAATGTAATTACACAGTTACCAAATAATAACACAGGGGCATTAACACAATTTACTCTGTAATTACCATTGCTCCCAGTGAAGTTACTGTGTAGCTAGCCATGTAATAACATGCACTCGTGCACAGCAACTCTGCAATTAACTCCTGTCAAAAAATATGCTAAGAAAAAATGGGAAAAAGGGGGCAAAGCGCCGATAAAAATGAAAGTTCTATGTATTTTGGGAGATGTGACAGAAGTATTTTCTATGGTTAACTTCAAAATTCCACATCAAAATGCACACACTTCTTTATTATGATGGGAGAAGACAGAGCATCTACAACAGGGATGGGAAAAGCATAGTCTTCCAGATATTGACTTTGATTCCTATCAACTCTCTCCCTGCTATGTTGGCTACATAGCCAACATGATGAGAGCTGTAGTCCAACAACAACTGAAGGCATGTACATATCCCTGATCCCTGATATATGGGATGCTTCCTAGAAGCCAAATATTAATATTTCACAGAGAACATGAAGTCATGTGACAACTCTTCCAATCAGGCATCCCAGTAGATCTAGATCTAGATCTAGATAGATATATAGATGATATAGATATAGATATACATATAGATATAGATATAGATAGCATGGAGGGTGGCTTTCATGAGAGAGAGAGATGACATTCATTCTCACAAATCAGCAAACCAGGTGACTAACATCCTGGATACTGGCTTCCATAATCCCTCACCATTGGCTATGGTAGCTGAGGCTGATGTGAGTTGCAGTTCAAAATATCTGGAGGGCACCAAATTTGGAGAGGTTTGCTAAATAATAAATAAATAAATAAATAAATAAATAAAAATTTATTTATACCCCGCTCCTCTGTTGAACAATCGGGGCAGCTTACAACAACAATTAAAACTACAGAGGAAATGTTAGGCTTGCACCTGTAGATACTTTCTCAAAAGTCCATGGCTTGAAGCACACATAGTAACTTCCCATACAAAGTTCCTTCACTGAAAACACTGTGTATTGTGTGCCTTCAAGTAATTTCTGACTTATGGCAACCCTAAAGCACACCTGTCATGGGATTTTCTTGGGAAGATTTGTTCAAAGGAAGTTGACCATTGCCTTCCCTTGAGGCTGAGAGCATGTGACTTGTCCAAGGTCACCCAGAGGGTTTCGTGGCCAAGTGGGAAATTGAACCCTGGTCTCCAGAGTCCTATTCCCATACTCAAACTACTAAGCCACCCTGGCTTCCAACAGAAGACTCCCATATTTAAAATTGTAGCAGTTGAAGGAAATGAAATCTGGCCAGGATTCAGATATATAGTGCCATAGCTCAGAATGTAGCCTTTAAAGAGTATTGAGTTACTAGAGGCACCTGGTGGCTTACAAGTCAGCAGTGTGTTGAATCCATGCAGGGGTTTATTCTACTGAACAGACTCTCCTCCTGCCCATCATCCACCACCCAGCATCAAGCAGCAACATGAGGCAATGCATGGACAAGCATTTGAACTTTGTGATATTCTTCTACTGTTTAGTGAGGCTATATCTCCCCTGTAACTATCAAAGCAGCTTTAAATTTACCATTATGCCACAAAAGGAATGACATTGGCTGCATCTGCATTGCCAAATTAATACAGTTTGACAGCGTTTTAGCTACCATGACTCAGTGCTATGGAATTCTGGGATTTGTAGGGTTTTAAAAAAATATTTAGCCTTCTCTGTCAGAAAGTGCCACAAAAACCTACAAATCCCAGGATTTCCTAGGATGAAGTCATGGCAACTAAAGCTGTGCCAAACAGCATTTATTCTGCAGTGTAGCAGCAGCCATTATCCCTTATTACGTGCCATTGTAATACAAAGGCCGAGATCCTGCCTTGGGAGATTGTACATGCATCACACTGCCACATCTCCTGATGGTAGCCCAACACCAACACCCCCAACATGCCTTGTGAACAATACATCCCCCTTTCCATGAAACATAGCTATTTCCATGTCATCGGATAGCAGGGGGATCAGCAGGGATGTGTCCAGCTATTTTCCTGTGGCTGGATATTGTGCGAAGATGTCACATCCACAGACCTCTTGAGGACCCCTGGAGACACCTATGTACGGACACCTATCATCCTCTGTTCTCCGATACCATGGACAGGGCCAAGATCAAAGGGGTTATGCTTTACATGGTAGGTTTAGGTGGATGGACTTTGGTCACTGTGTCAGGAGGATAAAATTTCCACCTTCACAATGACCTCAAAGTAAGTTGTGATAGCATAAGTCTGATCTATGCCGTTGTATTTTACCAACACGATGCCAGCTCAGGTGTTCATCGTGGCCACCAAAATGTAAGGACAAATAACTTGTTTGTAAATAGCTGCTTCCAGGCTCTGCTTTTAACCACTGGCTGTTTCAAGGATGCTTTCCCTCTGGTGTAATGCAGTAAGGCAGTTGCTCTCCCTTGGGCCCTGGTGCCCACTCACAACTACTGTGCTTACTGGAGTGAGACTTTAATTTGCTACACCATGCCAGAGTATTAATAGACAATTATTTATAGCAAATCTGAACCATTTATACTATTTACTGAGTTGACACAATGTAAAATTTTGATCCACGTGTTAATGTGCCCATGACATTGCATAATTCTGTTCTGTGCCAAGACTTACAGAGAGAGAGAGAGAGAGAGAGAGAGAAAGACCTCCTCACTACTACCACCACCATCATCCCAAACTCACTTCTAAATCAACTGAATATGCAGGGAAATGGGATATGTAATGAATTAATAATATATCATCTTAAACCACTGGCAGCTTGGTGTAAGGTAGAACATTGTGGTACTTTTTCCTTAATGAAGGGGAATGGTGCTAATTAGAACAGCAAAAATCAAACAAATTTAGACTTTTCTGTATTATGGATTCATAAAATGGATTTACATAAAATGAGAAAGAAAATGGGAAAGACTTGTAAACAATGTTCTTAAAATGTGGCTGGATTGTTGTTCTTTCACTATACCAGAACACTTTGAAAAGGTTTTACCCAAATCTGTCAGTTTCATTTATGTTCTCTATGTCTGAAAATGAACTCAAGGAGGTGTACATGGCTTTTTTTCTTCCTACTTGATATTCACAATGACACTGTGAGGTAGACCATGGTGAGAGACAGTGAGTAAAAGAGAGCCGGCCCAAATCATTTCATAGCCCTGTCTGTGCAGACTGGGACCTATATCTGCTAGATACCAACAACACCTTGACAAAATGCAGGCCTGTGACTAACATTGTATTTAAAAAAAAATCTCCTGTATGATTTTTAACACCTTTGCCTGATGAAGAAGCCAGTGGAGCTTGCAAAGTTTGCATCATGTATTTTGTGCATTTAGGTTGGTCGAATAAAGGTATCACTGTTTTGTGGATTTGGGATGTTATTGTACTGTGATATATGGACAACACAGCTACCCCTGAATATTCTTCCTCTATTTCTTAGACAAGTGATTCCCAAACTTTAGTCCTCCAAGTGTTTTGGACTTCAACTCCCAGGATTGCCAGTCAATATGGCCAATAGTAAGGAATTCCAGGAGCTGCAGTCCGAAAGGTCTGACGGACTAAAGTTTTGGAACCACTGTTCTAGAGGTTAGGCATAAAACCTTTCCATACTTTCAGAACACTCTGACTGTGCATAAAGAATAAGAAAGCAGTTCTTGCTCATTCCAATTCAGTAGAAGATGTGAGACAAGATTTATGTGCAAACACCACGGAGGCTCTCCCTGATCAGTAACTCCATACGGTCAAGGTGTGTCTACACCATTATATCAGTTTCATACCATTAACTATCAAGACTCCATTTGAGGACTGCCTGTGTCACCAGGCCCACCTTTTGGCTGCCCCTGGCATATAGGATTACAGTCTAAAACAATTAATAAATTCTGTCATACTGGGACAACAGAAGTGGAAGCCTGACCACATGCATGAACATCAGAGTGGTCTCCATCCACACACAGAGAGCAATGAGCGTGTAATCATGTTTCTTTTACTATACATAATGCACACGAAACTGGCATTTTTAATGTGTTTTGTGTGTGTGTGTGTGAGTGTGTGTGTGTGTGTGAGTGTGTGTGTGTGTGTGTGTGTGTGTGTGTATATATATATATATATATATATATATTGCAGTTTCACTGCCATAAGCCGAAAAGGAGAATTAACAACAGTGCACTTTTCTGTATTATGGATTCATAAAATGGATTTACATAA
This sequence comes from Phrynosoma blainvillii, assembly GCA_026167975.1. NCBI lineage: Eukaryota > Metazoa > Chordata > Lepidosauria > Squamata > Phrynosomatidae > Phrynosoma > Phrynosoma blainvillii. The sequence continues at coordinate 255,195,510 of JANUYF010000001.1, read as the reverse complement.
AATGAAATCTCATTCACAAATGTGCATTTAAAGCTCTTATAAAAAAACAGTTCCTGCTCATTTACCACAATGGTTGATTTAATCTGTATTCTTTGGATGTGGATTTTTTAAAAAGAGAGAGATGCTGTTTTAATATGACAAAAATGACCAGAAAGGACACAAAGGAAACCAGTAGCACCTTTGAGACTAAGGCTGCATCCGCACTACCAAAACAATCTGGTTTGACACCACTTTAACTGCCATGGCTCAATGCTATGGAATTCTGGGAATTGTAGTTTGTTGTAGCACCAGAGCAGAGGGGAGGCCAAATAACAAACAGAATTCTTTGGTGCATTGATTTACTGCCACTTCCAGTCCACCAGAATCTTCTACCTGAGGTAGCTGCCTCAATTTAACCAGTATTAGAGCAGGTCATGTCTGGACTTCTGAAGAAGACTCCTAAATTTTATTCTTGACAAATCTCAGTGTCTCAAAAGGCATTAAGCTATGCAGATATGGTTCAACATGCTGTTGCATTTTGTTTTCAAAAACAAAAACTATTTATTTGATTTTGGAATTCATACACAATACATCAATTCAATTCAGACCATTTTTTTATCAGTATGAAAGGATCTGATTTGAAAAGGCTGAGCTTAGATTTCAGTTTGTTATATTTTCCCCTCCATTGTTAGCATGTTTTCCTTCTTTTTGATTTGTACTGTTATTTCATTTTAAGGAAAAATTGAAATCAAAAGGACCAGATTCATAACACAGGCCTCATATGTTGCTATTCCAATCTGACACCTAAAGAATTATGCACACTCTCATCTCTCTCTCTTTCCCCTCAAAAAAGCAGACTAGTCCCCACACATGGTAAGCCACACTTGGACAGACCTGCACCAAAGTTCAGTTTCTGTATCAATCAGATACAGTTCACCCAGTCAAATCAACAGGTAGAATTCTGTTGGACATTTTTATTCAATGTGAAACAGCCATATTCACTTAAAGGTTGTGGGAGTCAAGTTATACATTGCACCTGGATGTGGCCTATTGATGTGCATTTGTATTGTGATGGTTGCACACTGTACAGAATGCACACTTCATATTGTGCATGCAGATTCACATGCACATTCAGCTGCACAGCATGCAATTAACTTTCAAGGCAGCAACTGGAAATGTAAAGTTATGTTCTACCTTCTCAATGAAGGCTTTCTGTCACCATCTTTCTTTTTTTATGCCATTTCCTATACTTCTGCATCTGTATCCATTTTCTGCAACAGCATTAGAGAACAATATCACACTTGTATCCACACAACAGTGTTAGATTCCAGACAATAACTGGGAAGATGTTACACTGGGTCTAGAATAATGTGTTCTATGCACAAATGCCAAAAACAAGGATATCAGTGTCCACATGCTGACTGAGAACTAAAAAATTCAAAACACAAGGGGAGTGGAGATGAAAGATTCCAAAATGAGGTAAGGAAAAGAGGGGAAGTAAGATTCCAAAAGAACCTATGTAAAAATAGAAACTGAAGACCGGGGCAGACGGGTGGGAAAGAACTTACCGAGTCCACTTGAGCCAGAAGCAGGTCCAAACCCTGCTGACTACACAGTCCTCTCCCAAGGTGGCAATGCTCACTGGGGCCGACTGGCACTTCCAGGAGCCAGATTATTCCAGTTTGTTTTTGCTCCAGTCCAAAGGACTGGAGCGTGGCCTCGCCATGGCTTCTGGCCACTTTGGAGGCATGCATTATCTAATGGGCACTTCTCCAAAGCAGCCAGAAGCTGCTTCTTTCTGCCTATGTGTTTCACCCCTAAATGTATTAGTGATCACTTTGGACCTACTTTGAGAATCAAAACAGGTTTCAAAAGCAAATTGCAATGAAGTATGAAGGGCCTGTAACCAGGGGGTCTAGGGAATTATTAGCTCACTATGGGGCTGGATTACAAGGAACTCAGGGATACTGTCTCAGCTGTATACTGAGGTGCTGAAACAAAGGATTGCAAAGGCAGAATCTTCTATTAACTGTATTTTATTAAAGAAATTACACACAAGCAAACACAGAATTCACACTCTCACACACATGCACACACCAGGGACTAAGGATCAGAAAAGAGGCTTCACAAGAGGTTATAGGGCCGATGCACACGCCGTGGCCCTGATTCTTCTTTTTTCCGCCCCCAAAAGAGCGGGCAAATGCTGCTCCTTTTTGGGGCAGAAAAAAGCCACCCTTTGACTTGCCGCTGCAGCTCTTTTGTGCCCCTTTGGCACAGCATGTATGCACGCTGTGCCAAGAGGGTGTCCTGACCCCACATGCTGTGCAGTCGGGTGCGTGGTATCGGGGCGGAGTCAGAGCAGCTGGTGTGCAGTCACCCCACTCCTACTCCACCAACAGGCCAGCCTAAAGTGCCATTCTGCATCCCCCCATAGTTACCAACAGGAAGGTTGCTCCAGTAGATGTGGTTTGATGGCTGAGATGTGGGACTCGGCCACTCTGGAGTGCTGGGGGGGGGGGCAGTGGTGAGCTGGGACTAGCAAAGTTCAGAGTGACATGGAGTCAGCCTGAAAACCAACTAGCCTGGGAAACAAGGAAATTTGGGGTCTTTTATAAGGGAAAATTAGCCTGGGGCAAAGACCAGGTGTCTTACATCAAAGGATCCAAACAGGCATGGGAATGGTCACTTGAGATGAAGGCCTTTGAAGTGGGAATTGGGGCATAAATCCTTAGGTAATAAACATCTTGTGTTTAATTGCCTAACCTTCCTGAGATGTATGTGGGAATTAGCCCTTTTTAGCAACTTCTAAACTGCCTATGTGTTTTCACGTGACGCGGCCGCCATTTTGGAAATCAAAATGGCAGTTGCGGTGCGCGCGGCGGTGGCAGGCGGCAGCAGCGGCAGGGGTCCGCCTGGGCCGGTAAGGGCGGGGCCCTGGGGCGGAACCGGCCCACGGGGCGTAGGTTGCCGGCCCCTGCTCAAACTATTACACCACACCAATGCAGGGGGTGCAGAATGCACCAGTGACACCCTAAGGAAAGTGACACTACTGCTCCTCAAACATCTACATTTTGGTAGAAATTGGTTGTGACATTTGTTTATATCTCTTTAAAATGCTGAAGAGATGGTATGAGTGGGGTGAAGCTCAGTGGGAGGATAAAAGAGAGGTCTCAGGGTTTAAAAAAAATTTCAATTTCAATTTTATTAATCTGGGAAGCAGATAAACCAAGAATTAAAACTATGGAAGAATTATTAAAGGAAGGTTATAAGTGCAACTGGTTTCTATATAGACAAATCAATTAAAGATTTAAGATGGACCAAAGAACTGTACAAATATAAAAAGAAGAATTAGAATTTGAAAAACTTCTGACACAGGACACTCAACACAGGATATCAAAGCTATATAAATTATTACTGAAAGTAGAGATGGAGACTGAAACGGTCAAACAATATATGATAAAATGGGCTCAAGATGTAAAAAAACCAATAATGATGGAAGAGTGGGGAAAAAATGAAAGAAAAGGTTGAAATATACACTTAGCTATGAAGTAAAAGAAAACTATTTAAAGACACAATATAGGTGGTATCTAATGCCAGAGAAAATATCAAAAATCTATCAAAAAAATAGTGGTGATTGTTGGACTTGTTCAAAATCCAGAGGCACCTACATACATTATGTGGTGGGAATGTGAAAGATCTGAAAAATTTTGGTCACAGATACATGCAGAAAAAGAGAAAATTTTAAATATCAAAATAAACATCTCACCACTTTCTTATTAAGTATAATAGATGAAAATATAGAAAAAAGATTTGGGGAAATCATATTTTATTTGTTATATGTGGCAAGGAATACATTGGCAAAAAAAAAAAATGGAAAAGCAAAGAAACCCCTACTCTGCAAGAATGGCAATATAAATTATATGATATAATGGAATTAGATAAACTGATGAGTCTCCTAAAAGGATATACGAAGAATACATTTGAAAGAGATTGGGCACCGATAATGAATTATTTTATGGATATATGGGGTGAAAATAGTGTAATTGATCTGAAAGATTGAATTGTATTGAATTGTACAAAATAGATATGAAAAGTATAATTGGGTTAAAAGAAAAACAATGTACAGATTATAACGATGTTGATAGTAAACAACTTCAGTTCTGGTCTATAGAAATGAGTGTCCAAAACAAGAATCATAATAAGTTATGGAATATTAAAACTGATAAGATGTATATGACAAAATATGAGATTGATCAATAATATTATAGAACAGAATATGAACTGAAAGAGGAAAAATCTAAAAGCTGATATAACAAATATTATATATTCCTAGTAAAGGAAGGGAAGTTTCTTTTACGTAAATTTGTGCATGATGTTTTTGATAGTATTAGATTATGTATGTATGTACAATTAGATAATTAGGATGTCTTTATGTTATATATGTTTATATGTGTGTGTTTTTGTTTTTTTATTAAGATTTTATTCAATTTTAAAAATAAAAAATGCAATTAAAATATATTCTTTTGTCATTTTTACAATACACTTAAACATAATTCAAACTTCTCTTTAGTTCTTTGAAAATAAGTGCATTTTTTACACATTTTGCATTCACTATTTCTGTACCTCTTAATTTAGCTGTTTATACATCTCAAACCCATTTTATTCCACAAGCTCTAAAATTCCTTTGCTGCTTTATTCCCATTTTCTGTTTATATATTCTGTCACTGGAGCCCACTCTTCTTCAATCAATTCCACATTCTCATTATTTAGTATTCTTGTCAATCTATCCATTTCCTTCATTTCTGACAGTTTCAAAAGCCATTCATCTATCGATGGAATTGTCTCATTTTTCCATTTGGAGGCTATTAGTATTCTTGCCGCCGAAATCATATAAAGTAGTATTCTCCAATATTTTCTTGTTGTATTCAATTCTAATGTATACGTCATGTTTAGTAAATATAATTCTGGATACAATTCAAATCCAAATTTAAGTATGTCTTCAATCACAATATGTATTTTTCTCCAATATATTTTCATTTTCGGACATCTCCACCAAACGTGGTACCAAGATCCTACATTGCGTTTACATTTCCAACATTCATTTATTTGTAATTGTATATTTTTGCCATTCTAGCTGGAGTAAGGTACCATCTTTGCTCCATTTTCCATTGGTTCTCTCTAAGATCTTGTGAGCGAGTAAATATGTGTGTTTTTTAACAAGTGGAAACAATAAAAAAATTAAAATTTCATTTTTCAGTTTTTAATTTTAATTAAATTTTAAATATTTTTAAAAAATGTTTACAAACATCACATTTTACCAAATTTTCACTTTAACCACATGAAACTATGTATATGTAAATATATTTATTCTGTGTGTATGACATCATAATTTAAAGGTATACATTTAATTTTGCTAATTGTTTATGTCACAACTATTACATTCAGTGACATATGGGAATTACAATTTATAAGTAAATTAGTACAAAAAAGATTACTAAGGATTCTGTATGGTGTGGTATGAGAAGAGCTCAACTGGGGAGGGGGGTGACACCATGAGTTACCTCACTGGGTGACACCAACCCTAGTGATGCCACTGCACTGGGTCTTGGATTTTACCTATACAGCACCTAAAGTTTCTCCAATATAACAGTACAGAGGCTCATTTAGAAAATTCAGTGTTCTCTGCCTAAGAAAGGGGTGGGTAGCCTCACCCAGGACAGAAAACCTGGGTCTCAAGAGAAGTTACTTTTCCTGTAACTAAGGGAGTTGAAATGTTATTGACTGGATTTCATGACTCCTTGAGTCTCAGAGTTCACATGGCCAAGGAGAGGAGTGGCCTCTGCCTGCATGGATATGCCTCCTGACTGACAACAACAACAACAACAACAACAACAAACAAACAAAAATCTTGACTAAAAATTGTGACAAAATGGAGGCCTGTGACTCTAACATCATCATGTTTTCTTCTTCTCCTGTATGATTTTTAACACCAATGATGATTATGATGATTTATAATGTCCTTTTCACCAAAGGAAAGAACTTCAAATATATATAATAATAAATGAATGATAAAATACAATACTATAAAATGTTAAATTCTAAAATAATATACTAATACAGGGGTAGGCAACCTAAGGCCCAGGGGCCAGATGCGGGCCCCCAAGGCCTTTGGACCGGCCCCAGGCCGGTCCTGCCACCGCCGCCCCCCGCTGCCGCCCACCATGATGACATTGATTATTGTTGTTATTACTTGTTCTTGGGGTTTTCTTGGCAAACTCTCCACAGGGGTTTTGCCATGGCTTTTCTGGGGCTGAGAGAGTGTGCATGCATATATATTTTTAATTTTTTAATTTTTTAAAAAATGTTATTTATTTATTTATTTATGGTGCTTCAGCTGCCCAATTGTCTGAGGGACAGCAACCCGGACCCCGACTCAAAAAGGTTGCCTACCCCTGTACTAATATATTAAAAACAAAATCCTCACCAGTCACTACCCATCTCGGCCACCCTAGGCACACTCAGCAACTTAATCCAGTGAATTGAAGGGGAAAGTCTTCAACCTTTTATGAAAGCAGGCAGGATGTTTCTCCATCTGGAGATGCAAAAGGAGATGGTTCCACAAACAGAGAACCAGATCCTGAAAGATTCAAAGCCTTGATAGAGCCATACATGTTGGTGGAACTGCCAATTATCCTTTGTCCATAGATCTTAAATTCCTAGACAGTGCATACCTTGCTAGCCAAGATGCTAGATACTGGAGAAGGTTAAAGCACAGGGTCTTAAATACAAGGACCAAAAGTTTGTAATGAGCACTGGCCCGAGCTAATGGCCAGTGAAGAAATCTACAAGGGGAAGAGACATGAGTATTTTGAGAGATTTGAAACAACCCAAACAGTACTGTTCTGGATTAAAACCAGAGGAGTAAGAGACCAGGAAAGCAAACCTGCCAGTAGACTATTACAATAGTCCAGGTGTGAAATTACCAAGGCCTGGACAAACAAATGGGCAGTCTTGACGGTCAACAACCTACAAATCCTATGGATGTTCAAAAGATGGAAGTTACATGCCTTAGCAGTTGCACCAATAAAGAGTCCAAGGCAAATACAGATAGATGGGAAAGATATCAGCTACCTTCAGATTTTAAATTACACTGCCAAAACATGGGGGGAACCCCCCAAGATGTAGCAGATGGGATGCTACAGGAATGGGATGCAAATTTGGATAGAGGAGAAAATATAACTTGCTCAAAAAACACTTCCCCAGAGGAGAAAGGAAACTTAAGTTATCATATCCAGCCCATGAGAAGTGGCTGTCAAATAGAGGCTCAGGCAGAAATCCATCCACTAAAGGAAATTGTGCCTAAAGACCCATGTCCTCTGAGCATGGCCCATCCTGCCCAGGTGGAACAGTCAGGCTGGAATACAAATAATGAGTGTCATCTAGTTATGGATATTATAATTGAAGTGGAAAGTGATAATTCATTTGGAGCAGATACTAGATGCTGAGATAACAACCCCACATGACCAAACAAAGAAATAGGAACAAACTACCTTCCTCATCTCTGCAACCAGCTTGTGACAACTGATGATTTAACATTGCCTAAAAGTCCACAGCATCCCCCTATATTTAATCCAGCTACACCTCAGGTTTCCATTTTGAGATGCTCTCATGGAACATGGCTGGCCTCGCAAATAATTTACATGATAAAAAGATAGCTAGCTTTCTAATGAAACACACAGTTATAATCCTGCAGAAGACTTGGATCTGCTGCAATTAAATAGATGTTAGCATTGAAGGTTATAAACACTGGTTGAAACCAATATGTAAATTGGCAAAATGTGGTCGCCCAAGTGGAGGATTAATTATTTATGTAGCTGACAAATAATAATAATAATAATAATAATAATAATAATAATAAATAAAACTTTATTTATACCCCACCTTAAGGCGGCTTACAAGTTAAAAAAGGATACACCCATACAATCAATGACAAAATAACCCCTCTTAAAAATGTATTAAATCATTATACAGATTAAAATCTCAATCTGTAAAACAATAAACATCTAACATGGACAGACAGCGGCAACTGTAGACATCTCGGAAGAAACTATCTGGTGGCGGGGGGGGGGCGGTTGTTATTCCGGGAATGCCTGCTGGAAGAGATCCATCTTGATGGCTTTTTTAAAAGCCATCTAAGTTGGTTATTTGACGGATCTCCTCTGGCAAGGCATTCCATAATCTGGGGGGCACAGCAGAAAAGGTTGTCGGCAGCCTAGTTCTTATTGGTTGAAACAACTTCCTCCCAGAGGACCTAAGGGCGCGGGGCGGATTATATGGAGATAGGCGATTCCCTAGGTAAGATGGGCCCAGGCCATGTAGGGCTTTAAAGGTCAATACCAACACCTTATACTGTGCCCGGAAATATAATATCAAATGTGTTGAGGTAACTGTAGCTAATCTAACATTTATCTGATAAACATTTATATTCCACCTAAGAGCTCTGTTTATAATCTTCCTTACTCGTGGGGGGATTTGGAGACTTTTATTGAACAACCTGAATTCACAAGACATGGAGCATCTATAATCTTGATGGGTGATTTAAATGCCTGTATCAGCCCAAATGAGGAGTTCCTAATGCATAACCTTAGTATGCATAATTTACAATCCCAATTCTCACCTTTAAGTGCCAAATGAATCAAAGAATCAAAGGATAGTGTGATAAAAGGACATGGTAAATCCTTCTACAGTATAATTTTGAAATTTAACTTGTATATCCTCAATGGCAACCACCCTGATGACAAACCAGGCAATATAACTTTTTTTGCTGGATGGGGAGGAAGTGTCATAGATTATGTAGTGGTCTCACCCAACATGATTTCCTTTATAAATAGATTTGAAGTAATTTGCTATCCAGAGAGTGGCCATTTTCCAATTCATTTGTCATTGCTCATGACATTGGAATTATGTTCAATACAGGAAGAAAGTCTCAAGAACATCTCCAATTGTAATCCCCCCAAAAGAATCAGATGGTCTGTTTAAACAACGGTGTGTTCAGGGTGGAAACTGGAGGCAAATGTACGCAAACCCACAAACCACTACACGTACTTACATGCCTCCAGTTTCCACCCTGAATACACCACTAGATCCATAGTCTACAGCCAAGCCCTCCAAATACAGCCGCATCTGCTCAGACCCAAAGGACAGAGATGCCAAACTCAAGGAATTATAACAAGCATTCCTCAAATGGTAGTACCCACCACATGAAGTAAAAAACCAAATAAACAAGGCAAGATGTGTACCCAGGACTGATCTATTACTGAACAAATTGAAGAGGGAAAATGACAGAACCCCACTAGTGGTCATATACAGTTCCCAACTGGCACCACTCAGGTGCATCATCAAAGAACTACAACCCATTCTGGACAATAATGCCACTCTTTCAACGGCTTTTAGTGGCAGACCTTTACACATCTACAGACAGCCTCCAAACCTCAAACAGGTACTCACCCACAGGAAAACATATGACACAAATGGGGACACAGGTACTAAGTTTTGCCACAAACCAAGATGCCAACTCTGCCCACACATTTATCCAGGAAATGTCATCACAACACCTAATGGTATCATCCACAATATTAGGGGGGGGGGGTCTCTCAAGACCTTGTTGCACCCTGGTCTGGAAAATGACATGGATGTGGCCACTGAAATGAACTGGAGCAATGGTAACAGGGTTACTACAGTTCAAGTGGCAGGTGCATAAGTCAGCATTTGGTAAGCTGTGCATCATGGGAGGCCTGATGCAACAGGCAATGTGGATGAAACCAGCATGGCTGTCACATGTTCCCAAGAAGTGCATGGCTGTCACATGTTCCCAAGAAGACTACCTATATATGGGAGAGGGTCAGAAGCGCTTTGTTGGTCTGTATAGCTGTGAGTAGTCAAGATGGATGTCTGATACTCTATGTATCTTTGTAAATATTTGCAACAAAGATTAAAGCCCTCATTGAGTGAAGTCTCACTGTCCAGCGATTCATTTCTCTAAGCTGAAAGCAGCAGCCTGCGTGTGGGAGGATTTTTCCTGTGCCGTCTGGAACAAGACGCTTCACAGAGACCAGCTTCTGGGCATTCCTGCCTATGTGCATCAACTCTGCATGTCTGTATGCTAGACCCTGCCGGTCTGCATACCCCAACAGGGCCTCCATATGCTCATCCTCCAATGTGATCTATGCTATACTGTGTCAGCAATGCCTTTCAGCTACTCTACATTGGGCAAACAGGCCAGTCCCTGCACCAGAGGATAAATAGATATAAATCAGATATTAGGAATGGGAATACACAAAAACCAGTGGCAGAACATTTCAATCTCCCTGGGCATTCCATCTCAGACCTTAGACCAGCGAACCTTGAACAAAAGAACTACAAAGGTAGGTTGAAAAGAGAAACAGCAGAATTGGAATTTATCTACAAACTAAAGTCATTCAGCAATGGCTTGAACAAAGACAATGGGTTCCTTACTCACTATGCACACTTCAACGCTATCTGACTCCATCCTAATAGGATGCCTTACATTCATCTATTTGTCTCACCACAGGCTAGTCACATTACAAAACTGGATCTGCCAGTTCAGCCCCATGCACAAAGACCAGTTTCCTATGTCATTGTGCACTAAGGACCATCATTAAGACTGGACCTGCCATTTCATTTCCATACACAAAGGATTTGTAATTTGAATTGATATCCTCATATATATATGCTTAATGTAGAGTGCTCCACCAAATGCATCTGAGGAAGTAGACTGAAGTCTATGAAAGCTCATGTTGCCAATTTCCTTCTTCATTTAGTCTCAAAGGTGCTACAAGATCTCTCTATGTCTGGGGTTTGTCTACATTACTTATTGACCCCAAATTTCCACCAGGCTGGCTGCATGCTGTTTACACTAAGAAGCCCCCAAACCCGAAATTGAGTTTACACAATGCCCAAACCCAATTCAGGGTTTTCACCCCTTGTCCTGCAATAAAAATATTTATCTTTTGCTCCAGGCTTTCCAGAAAAATTGTCCCTGTGAGCATCCCTGCTAAGTCACTCTGAAGGGACAAGTCACTCTGAGCTGGCCAGCTTGCAGGGATCATGTAGGAAGACATCTTCCCAGCATCACTGTGTTTTACTGCAGCAGATAAGGCAGATTTGGGTAGAACTTGGGGCAGAATACTTTGGGGGGCAGCCCATAGTGCTCTGGCAAATGTAGACATGATGCTAACCTGTGTGTTATAGTGTGAAGCTGTCCAAGGTGGCTCTAGACAACCCCCTATTTGCCAGCTTTGGGGATAGAGTTTAGGTCTTGAATTCTAAAAGACAGCACAGATTCACTGACCCACTGACATGGAAGTCACTAACCGCAATTGCAGAACACTGCGTGCCTGTCCTAGATAATTAGAGAACACAGAAACGAGAAGAATGAAATCGAATTCCTTGGAAAATGACATGGCTGGTTGGATTGAACCCTGACTAGGAGCATTCCCCAAAATTGCAACATTTTGTTGCAGATGACACTAGTAGCCCCAGATTCTGCAGTAGATTTACTCTCACATTCAATGAGATGTAACTGAAATTAACTGAGAGCTACAGAAAGTACTAGTATCCAGCTAAAGGAGTATTTGTATTTTTAAAGGAATCAAATTATGCCATGGGAGTTTATTTGCAGAGGCTTGGCCAAAGAACCCATGATATTTCCCCACTCCACAATTGCAGTACAGATCCTGCCGGTAATGCTGAGCAAACCACTGACCCATTCATGCCTAAAAGTTTTAAAGTCTTGGCCACATGACTACACCTTCAAGCTGCTCAATGATTCACTGCTGTGAACTATGCAACCATGCCATAACTGAAGCTGTATATTTCTCATGACCCATTATATGGGTGTGCAGGTTTTTAAAAAGTGACTTCTACCTTATGTCTCCATCAGAGAGTAAAACACTATTATTTTCACCCTGGGCAATGCATTAAGCCAGATTGTTGCTCTCAGATTATGAATGCCAGATAAAATAAGATAAGATAAGGTAAGGTAAGGTAAATTCAGCAAGTTATAACCTCTGCCCAGTTTAGAAAAAAAACCCTTTTGTTTAATTGCAATATGGCAATGGAAATTCTTTGGAATCTCAAAGGAAATCAATCCTCCTTTTTAACCATAGCAACATGGTTTATAACTAGTTCATATAGCTGACATATAACCAATGGTGGGCATAACTGCAAGAGGATGTAGAAGAAGTGTTCCCACCAATTTGGAACTCAATAATGTGATTTTTCAAATTCTCATCTTCTGACATCCCCCAGTCACCAGAAACTCACAAAAAGAGGTTGTGAGCTTTCCAAACATAGCAATGAATTCAATGAAGCAGTAAGAGGTGGGGCAGGAGCAGGAAGGAGAAGGAGAAGGAAAAGGAGAAGGTGAAGAACGGGTGCCGGCAGCACTGAGAGAGCACTTTCATTTTACCATTTTCAGGATTTTCCCTGTTCACTCAAGCTCCAAAATGCCAGAAATGTCAATATGCCAAGTGTGGGGATTATATAGCTGGGACTGCAACTCCCAGCATTCCTCATCATTGGCTATGCTGGCCAGTGCTGCTAGTACACCAACATCTGTAGGGCCATCTAATCACTGTGGTATGTGATTAGCACAGACATACCCTTAACAGACATATTATGTGAACAGTATGTATATAGTATGGCATCCTTTGCCAACATTACTTGCAACTTCACCACCTTGGAGTTGGATGGCTGTCAGTGGTGGATATATGTCCCAGATTGGTCTCTTCACCAGACCAGATCTATGTACTCTAGGTACAAATACCCGACAGGCAATATTCCATATAAAAGTACTCAATACCATTCCATGTTCAGATATCCAACTGGCAGACAATACCATCCACATGAAATGATAAGAGTAGGAAGGGGGGGGACTAACATAAAGTTATTCCAATTTTGACATTAGCACTGGGAGCCTCAAAGTTCAATTCAGCTTGTGTTGTATTCCTTCTACCATTGAAAGCTTGCCTAAGACAACCTTTGGACTGCAACTCCCAGAATCACCCAGCCAGCATGCCATGCTGTCGGGGAGGGCGATTCTAGGAATTATAGTTTTTCACCAAAATCTTTTCCATCCTCTGACCCATCTCAACCTGGAAGAGACAGTGCTGTGTGGAGAGAACAGAGCCTGTGACAACATTACATGTTGGCAGCCCACTTTGAGGAGCATTTCCTCTTGCTCAGGTGCTAATTGTGACACCAACACAAATGACACAACCAAACTATGGGGCACTATGGTCTATATGAAAATGAGACCTACGAAAATTAGGGGTGAATATGAAATTACTTGTGGGAATGGGGAAATGAATTACACGAGGCATCTGCCTTTGGCATTCTGCATGCACGTTACGACTTTGGTATGTTTCTGATCTTAATCAAACTTTTTTTTTCTGCTGAGATGTAAAACAGTGAAATAAACTATGCTTGCACAGTGAATACATGGGAGTGGTTTTCCCTCCCCTTTCTTCTTTTCATTCAAGCATGCTTTATATCAAAGCAGACAGCTACATCCAGGTGCATCGAGCTGCATTTGTCACTGCCAGGGAAAGCAAACCTTATGGAGAATCCACCAAACAGTGATTCCTTTATTGGCCAACCAAAGCAACTTATGCAGAAGAATTCACACAAAAGTTAAGAAGACCCCTCCTTATCCCTTTTCCTTTAAAGGTGAATTCTTTCTTATTTTTTAAAGCATGAAATATGACATATTTGGACTGCATCTGTGGAACACACGGCACATTGTGATAATATTGTTATAACAGAGACCTTTCAAAAATACCATTTTAATCAGAGAGTTTACATTTGCCCCTACTAGTTGCCAAAATAAGGCAATATTTTGAATATTTTTACAATATTTGTATTGCATAAACATATAGTAATTGGTCTCTGTTATTCATACATTCATACTTTCATCCATGTAAAAGATTTATATACTGCCCTTCAGAGAAGCTTCCCGCATAGTTCATCAAAAAAGATAACACACAAAATAGAAAAAGCTTCCAATGTAGTTCACAAAAAAGATAATACAGAAAATAAAAATTGTATTAAAACAGAGACGGCACAAAGCGCCGTCTTCAGGGCAAGGAAAAGGAGGAGCAGCTACACGCTGGGCGCCCCAACCTCTTCCCGAAGATGTCGTCGGAGCGCCGGACCATCCGCATGTCTGGCGCTCCAAGGATGCCTATCCACCGCAGCATCCACACACATTGCAGCAGAAAAGGCGCCAAAGGTGTGCCAGCAGCCTTTTGCGGTGCACCTTCGGCGATTTGTGGAAGGAGCGCTATTTTAGCGCTCCTTCCTGGGGCAGCGAAGCTGCGCTGCGGGGCCGAGGAATACGGATGCCTTGGCCCCGATCTGCAGCTTCCCAGGGTGGCCCTGTGCCGCCCGTCTGCTTAGGCCCTAAATTAGTATGGAAGAATACAAATGCCTTTGCCCAGCAACGGAATGACAGCATAATGGTACCAAGTGGACCTCTCGAGAGAGGGAATTCAACAAACAGGGTTCTGCTGCTGAGAAGACTCTCCCTTCCTCCCTCTCTGTGCCTCTGGGTGCTCAGAGCCTAAGCTCAGATGGTGTGGGGACTTGAAAGAAAGCCTCCATAGATTATCTAAATATATGGGCAGGATGATATGGGAACAGGTATTTCTTCAGTTAACTGGGTTCTAAGCTGCATACAGCCTTAAAGGTAAACATCAACACTGGCTTGTGTTCCAAAGCAGACTGGAAGCCAGTGAAGTTCTTTCAGTACTGATATGTTACCAATTAATTGCTTGGTATTTTGAATTAACACAAGTTTCCAAACAATCTGAAAAAGGCAGCCCATTGCAGTCAATCATGTTTCCAGATTATGAACAATGATAGCCATGCTGTCTCTACCCAGAAGATGGTACTGCAATGAACTGTTAAACCATGTCGAATTTGGGGTGAGATCCAGACTGTGAGCAAAAGGCACACCACTCCTCCTGGTGCTGATATCCCTCTTCCCCCTGCCCTGGCTAAAGGTGTAGATGTTTTAATATGGGACAGGGTATTTTCAGTGGTGGCACTGGAGTCATGGATTTTACTCCCTAGGACTGTTTGCCTTGCTTCTTCTTTGTTTATGGTCAGGCATCAAACAGTTTTATTGTCAGTTTTATTGTCATTTTCAAGCTAGGAATCTAAAGGATTTGCTTGTGTTTTTAGGTTTATTGTAGGCTACCTGTATGCATTAAGAAGACCTTTTTTTGGCAAGTCTCTTAATAACAAGGTGAAAGTGACAACTCTTTTCAGACAATGGGAGTCTCTTGAATTTCATTGGGGGTGGCAATTAGGGTTGCCAAATGTCCCTTATTATAAGGGATGTCCCCTGTTAAGGGATGGAGAACTTTTCATTTCATATAGGCTGAACAAGATGCCAAAAATATCATCGAGTTTTCAAATATGGGCTCTTCATAAAAACAGATATTTTTTCTCTCTGAAGATGCTAGCCACAGATGCTGGCGAAACGTCAGAAAGAAACTCTTTCAGAACATGGCCACACAGCCCGAAAAAAAAAAAAAACCACAAAAAAACTATGGATGCCGGCCATGAAAGCCTACGACTTCAGATATGTGTGCATTACATAATTTTTGACTGTGTACTTTAATTTTAATTTACAAAGAAATCCATGGTTAAGTTAACTGAAATCAATACTTTCATTTGGTATTTAGGCAGAACAGAAACTGGTTAATAGCTGCTTCATGATTGTGAACCCTGCATATCATGAATTTTGACTGTCCTTTATTACTATTTTGAAAACTTGGCAACACTAATACACACACACACACACACACAGACACACACTGTCAATGAGAATTTGTCTCAGACGCTGTGAAATGTCCCAGATGCATGCAATGTGGAACAAAGGTGAAAGGTGCCCTGAGCTCAGTTTGTGCTAAGGTGAGCATGCACAAAGGGGAAAAGCTGACTCAGGGCCGATACAGATGGCCCCAAAGGGGTGGCTCTGTGCCACCCCTTAGAGCACCGGATTGGGGCCGTGGCAACCACACGCCAAGCTCCGATCCTCCTTTTTGCCGCTCCAAAAAGAGCTGGCAAATGCCGCTTCTTTTTGGGGCGGCAAAAAGCTGCCCTTAGAACTGCCACTGCATCTCTTTTGCGCCCCTTTGGTGCAGCATGTGTACACACTGCACCAACAGGGTACTCTGACACCGCGTGCCGTGCAGTTGGGTGCACAGTGGCGGGACGGAGTCAGGTCAGAGTTGGGGTGGCCAGTGTGTGGTCGTCCTACCCCAACGCCACCCTCAGGCTGGCCCTTTAAGCTGGTCTGCATCGGCCCTCAGAGTAAGCTGATGAAATTTCGGCAGGAAGTTGTGTGGTAACGGTTCAAAACTGTATAGTCACTGTGGACATGTGACAGGAAAATGATGAAAGACTGGCAAGGGGTTGGGTCAGAATCCTAGCCAGAGTTTGTGTATATAAGGAAGAATGTTCCAATGCATAGTGTGTTAGGTGGATGTCGAATGGTGGAGGAGCATTATGTCCAATGGTATAAATCAGGGGTAGGCAACCTTTTTGAGCCGGGGGGGCCGGGTTGCTGTCCCTCAGACAATTGGGGGGGGGGGGGCAAAGCAAATAAATAAATAAATAAATAAATGCACACTCTCTCAGCCCCAGAAAAGCCATGGCAAAACCCCTGTGGCGATTTTGCCAAGAAAACCCCAAGAACAAGTAATAACAACAATAATGAATATCATCATGGTGGGCGGCGGTGGGGGTTGGCGGCAGCACCGGCAGGATCGGCCTTGGACCGGTCCAAAGGTCTTGGGGGGGTGCATCCAGCCCCTGGGCCGTAGGTTGCCTACCCCTGGTATAAATATTGCTGTATTGTTGTAAATATTTGCTGCAACTAAGATTAAGAGCCTTTCGGAAGAACCTCAGCAGTGTGAGTAAAACTCTGCTTGGATTATGGAGTTTTTGCCTACAACTACTTCCAGAATTTCCACTGACGTTTGTTACCTGGCTAGCTGTGTTCTGTGTATGAACACAGTTTTCCCTGCTCTAACGCCTTTCCTCCCCAGTTGTGACACATATGGGGGAAGCAGACGAGGGCGTCCAAGACGCCCTGCGACGGTGCGCCACGGGACTGGAGCAGTCGCACCGCGGCGCACCGTCGGCACCTCTGAAAGGAGCGCAAAAATAGCGCTCCTTTCAGAAATCAGTGAAAGTGCGCCCTAAAAGCGTTGGGCGCACTTTCACTGACTTTTCCGCTGCAGCGCATGCGGTCACTGCGGCGGGAGGTTGTCCCCGGAGCGCCGGACGTGTGGAGGGCCTGCGGCTCCGAGGACGACCTCGGGAAGAGGAAGGGGCGGCGCGCGTGCGGCTGCCCCTCCTCTTCCTTGCCTCGGAGATGGCTCAATAAGCCGTCTGCCGAGGCAGAACCATATACACACAAATACACAGAGAGAAAGGAACTCTCACTCCTTGTGCTACGGTTAAGCTCAAAAAGGCCTCCCATTCAATCTAATGGAAAGCTTTCTTCAAGTGTACTTGCGGTTGTGAGGGGACAGGAATAGAGGAAGAGTGAATATATATGAATTAATGCGAATTATGTGGTTAGGGAAATTATGTGGCTTTAGTCCCATCCATATTTGGCTTATATATGACCCCTGGAAGGTTGCCCATGAGGGAATATGTCCTGAGGATGAAAACGTTTTGCCATCTCCAACTGGCAGATATGGAATTCTTGCCTACACACGGAAAGAAAGGATCTTCTATTAATTTCAATGGAAAGCAGCTCCATGAGGACAAATAAGATCTATGTACATTGTTTTCTCTCCACTGGAATATAAAGGGAAGCTTATGCATGGCTCAGAAGGCCACATATGTGTCACAGAGCACCCCCAGGGTTCTGGCAAGACACCTGTATATATATGGATGTGTACCTTTGGAAGACTGCTTTATGGCAGAGCTAGATAACTAGAAGGCAGTAAGAGAACTCTCGCCTCTTCCCAGCAGAAGTGCTATTGAACTCTACACAGCCATCCCAGTATTACTATGAAATAAGCTTAGCTCCACCAGATGGTACCCTGCACCTGAAATAAAATGGAGAATTAGGGTGCCCTGAGGTGTGCACAGGGAAAGCAATTATATGAAACAAATGGACCTCAGGCCTAGACTACACTCAAGCATGCTACACGGGAGACAGATAGTACATCTGGTGAACAGATTTTATCACACACTGGAAAGCTATAAAGCACTCTGTTGCTTTCCAGCCCTTCCTCTCCCAAGATATTTTACCTGACTGTTGGTATTCAGTGCTGATTCCTGTTAAGAAGAGTGACGTCACCTCAAGAAATGTGGTTCAAGAGTGAGACTCAACACTTGTCTCCCATGTCTGGGGAAAGCTGTAGAACAAAATGCATTTCTGAGGACAAAAAGCAACAAGGACAAAATACAAAGAGGAATACTCCTACCACAGCCTATAAGCAAAGCTTAGAAAAGTTGTCTTTGCTGGATTACACCTCCTAGAATCACCCAGTCATTATGGCCACTGGAAGATGCTGGCTACTGCCCATCTACCTGGGGGATGATGGGGACTGTAGTATAAAGCATATGTCATTCTGCTCATGGATTATTCATCAGTGTTCCTTCTTTTAGAGGAATTAAAGAATATTTATTGTGAATTGTCCACCTCTCCACTTTATTATAAGGCACGGGTAGGCAACCTTTCCCCTTTAAGGGCCGAGGGACTTCAGCTCCCAGAAGCCTCAGCCATGTTGGCCAATAGTCCCATGTTGGCCAATAGCTCCTGGGGTTCTGGGAGCTGAAGTCCCTCGGCACTTAAAGGGGAAAGATTGCCTACCCCTGTTATAAGGATTCATTGTTTTTTAATGAAAGCAGTTAAGGAATCCTGTGAGCACTTACTTGGGAGTAAGCCCCACAGTATACGGTGAGACTTACTTTGAGTAAATATATATAAAATTGCTCTTCGTAATGAGTCCTGGTAATTTTCTAAAACTGCTTACATTAATTACTTACTATTACTACATATTTCTGACATTTTTAAAATATATATATAAAAATTACGGTATATAAAATTATAATTCTGTGGTGACAAAATTTAATCATACTTAGAGGCCCTTAGATTAGATTTAGGGCCTCGGCAGACGACTAATTGAGTCGTCTGCGAGACCCGGAAGAGGAGGAGCAACCGCACGCGCGGCGCTCCTTCCTCTTCCTGAGGTCGCCCTGGGAGCTGCCGGCCCTCCGCATGGCCGGCGCTTCCGGGGCAACCTCCCACCGCAGCGACCGGATGCGCTGCGGCGGAAAAGGCAGGGAAAGTGCGCCCTACGCTTTTAGGGTGCACTTTCCCTGTCTTGTGGAAGGAGCGCTGATTTAGCGCTCCTTCCAGGGGCGCCGCAGGAGCGCTGGGGTGTGGAGGCTGCGTCCCCGCGGCGCTCCATCTGGCGGCATCTCCGGCGCCTCCATCTGCTTCCCCCCTTACTGGGAGTCATGTTCTGACTAATTTGTGTAATGTAGCATGTTTGAGGAGTGCCAAGTGCAGGAAAGCAGTCCAGGACAGAGTGGCCTGGCTTTGACCCCTCCAGAAATTCCCTCTACCCTTTCAGAAAATGCTTGCAAAGGAGAAAAGCTGCTTCTGCATTGGCTCCTCCTCAGCATGAAGGTCCCTAGCAACAACCACTTGTTGCTGTTGTGTGCCTTCGTTTCTGACTTATGATGACCCTAAGATGAATGGACCATGTATGTTTCTGGGACCGAGAGTGTGTGATTTACCCAAGGTCACCCAATGGGTTTGCATGGCTGAGTGAGGAATCAAACCCTGTTCTCCAGAGTTATTGTCAAACCACTACACCAGACTGATTCTCTTCTAGTCAGAGTAGGTGCTTTGAATTAATAAGAATTTGAGTAAAACAACACTTTTGTAAGTTCCACTGCTTCAGTCAACCTGATCTTGTTTAGACAACTGGAATAACATCACATGCTTTGATTATACCTTGATATTTCCCTCACTAAAGAAGCTATATTAGGAGCACAGATTATCTGTCCATAGACTGAACCATCCATGCCTTGAAACTATTTAAAAAAAAAAATCTAAATTCTAAAAACCAAGCCTTGATGTTGCCATTTTATGTAAGATCAAGTCAAATCAACATATGGAATTCCTTACCATGGGGTTTGTTCATAATGGACTCTGATTTAAAAGCATTAGAAATAGGCTACATACATTTACTCAAATACATTTGCCCTACATACATTTTCTTGATTATTCCAAAGAAGTATGTGCAATTGTTGTGAAGCTAAAGTGCTGTTTGTCTTCCTTGGAGGAATACTGAGATGTGTGTTATATTGTGTGTAGGGGGAGCATGTGAATATTCCAGCCTAATACGAATGTGGGAATTGGTGCCACACCCAGTGTCATAAACTCTGAATGCAATTTGTGGAAAACATGTGCATAAAAAGAAAGAGGAATCAAAATGATCTCTAAGGGAGTATTTGAAAGTTCAGGCAATATATTTTAAAAAGCATATAGAAGAAAACTGCTTCCCCGATAGATTCATAATCAGTAATAAATTCAATCACATAAAGTCACTTTTCAACTCTGTAAACCAGTGCTCCTTCCATAAAGTCAGTAGAGCAGAGAAATTTTTCACTAGTGGTGTACTGATTAAAAAGACACAGAGAGTTGGGGACACGGTGGTGGTGGGGGAATCATGGTGTGCTAGGGATTATCATGCAGATATTGTTTAAAGAAATTATTTCATAAAGGAAACTGCTGATCCTAGAAACAATTACAGTTCCTTGAGGGTATTCTATTTAAAGAATATTTATGAACACAGAATGCACAGATAATTCCCCTCTCCTCCAGGACTATACTATTGAAAACTGCATGATTAGTGGAATCCTGGTTGAAATGAATTAGACCTTAGCAACAAGGTCTTTCTGAATTTAAAAAAAAAAAAAACACCAAAAAGGGGGCTAATTTTGTTTCTATTTTAATTTTGTTTCTATCTGGCAGGTTTTATTCTGTTTTATCCTTGATTGTCTTTTGTACAGCGCTGTGTACACCGACAGTGCTCTAGAAATAAACTTTAATAATAATAATAATAATAATAATAATAATAATAAATAAATAATTGAAATATTCGGACCCCCTCCTCTTCTAAGTAGCATCTGTGTCAACCAGTTTTATTCTGGAGGAATGTACTGTAGACATGGACATTTTTGTACATCCAGAGTAGTGGTGTGATGAAGCAAAAGCAATGGCAAACAGGCCCAGAGTCAATGCTTGGACCCACATCAAATCCACAGAGATTGATGATGCATCTTTTCAACTGATTGTTAAAAAGATTTTATAGTCAGGAGCAACTTGGCATGAATGTTCATGGGGACAGATGTTTATTTTATTACCTTTACTTACACACACACACCATGTTCTTGGAAAACTGGAATAAGTAGCATCTTATTGTAAAAGGGAAATATGTGATCCCTTTCCCACAACAAAATTGTGCTTCTTTTCCTTATCCAAGCAAACATGCTTTGCAAGAACAAGCTCCATTTTACTCCCGTAGACATGATTTTGCAACAATAAGATAAAATGTCAGACTGCACATGCTCAGAGTACTTCTTTGTCAGATGTGGCAAACAAGATGGCAACTGTTGTTTTTTAAAAAATAATTTTTATTAATCTTAAAATGAGAGATTACACATAAAACACCAAACAAAATGTACATTACATACAGATGTTACTTTTTTTGATGTCACAAGTCAGGAGTGTAGAAACAGTTGCAAACTGTGTACTTGCAGCATATGGGAAATGGAGGGGAAGGTGCATGTTAATCATGTGCTTCAAAATGGAACTAATAAAACTTAAAATTTCACACACAAAATTCCCAAAAGAACATTAAGACTAGAATTCTGTTGGATGATCCAGTCAGTGCAGACTCACTGAACCAATTGTTATTGGTGAGTCAACACTTATTTTAAGTCCCATTTATTTAAACATTTAAGATGATTCAGGCTAAAGTCCAAGGTCCTAAATTATCTCACTTTACCACTGCATAGATAAAAGCTTTTTTCTTTCTTTTTTCTTTTTTACTAATGTGCTTTTTACAGAATAAATTTAATTTTGTCCTTTTGGGGTGGGGGTTTGATAGGGAAACAGGCAAAGAGTGGGAGAGATGCTGCGACACCTTTGTACTGATGTTACAAAATTAGCTCAGATACAAACTCTTTAATTTCCACTTATACAATTTACAAAATGATGATGCATCTACAGGACTGCAATACTATATATGTCAACTCTAAAGCAAGCCCAAGTGATAGCTAAAGGACTTACTCCAAGGAAAGTGTGCACAGGGACTGCAGCCTCGGCGTCACAACACCTTGGGCTTTATCACACATGGTATCACACATGGTCTACTAAAGTTCAAAAATAGAATAGTCCCTTTGGCACTACTTGTCCCACAACACTATCTCCATGTTGTTGCTGCCTTGCCCTCCAAGTGTGGTTAGAGCACATATTGTTATTGACAGGAAAACCCATCAATAACCCCCCAAATACATTGTTGGCCCATTATTCCTCATGTGTGATAAGATCTTTGCACAATAGTTCCAGTATTGGGTAGTTCTGTGGTGTCAGTGTCTCTTCGTCTCCCCCTGTCTCCATCCCCACCCCCCTCAGTCGCTATTCCCAAGTAGGTGTTTTTCCTTTTTTTCCCTTTCTTTTATTTTCTTTTCCTTTTTTAAAAAATAAATTGTACTAGCATATCTCCAGAATCATATTTTAAAAAATTAAAAACACTTCTTAAAAAAAAAACATGAAGGCATGCTGCATAGAGTATAAGGCAGGGAGGTAGGGTTAGAGAGGAGTGGAAGAGGATGTAAGACCCTTGTTGTGCTATTGTGAAGACATGTGAGAGGGAAAGCTTCCAAACTGATATGTATAATGGGGATTTCTTATCTGCGGGCTTGCCATCTGCAGATTTGAGCTTCCATGACTTGCCAGTTTTAAATTGAATGTGCATGCATGCAGCCACACCAGTGGTCACATGCACATTGCACGACCATAGAAAAGAATGAGACGAGGTCCCATATTTTTTGCTATCTGTGAATGGGGGGGGGGGGGGGGGGGAAGTGGAATGTATTCCCCATGGATAAGAATCATAGAATCGTAGAGTTGGAAGAGACCACAAGGACCATCCAGTCCAACCCCCTGCCATGCAGGAACACAGAATCAAAGAAAAGATGGCTGTATCCAGTTCCTCTTATTAGTGAGATCATGGTGAGAACAGAGCTTGTGTTATAAATTCCCAAGTCTTTTATCCTAAATACATTTGCTCAGAATGCTCATGAATTTCCATAGAAAGTTCTTCCAAAGCAATGAGTTTAAGATGGGGGTGTTTTGTACCTAACATTTATTGTCCATTGAAGCCTTTTAAATGCAATGTCATTTGTGCAAAGAACCAGAAGGTTTCCAAACTATTAAAGGAATCAGATGGCTTAAATGAATTGGATTGTTACTCACAATGGTAGCTATCTACAGGGTTCATGTCTGGCCAAGTTCTGACATAATGCTGCATCTGTCCAGTTAATTTCTGTGTGCTCATTTCTGCATCCAAACATCTATAGATGTATGTGTAGTGATCATGGGAGCACATCCAACAATTATTTCAAGACCATAAAACTATGAATATTCAGCAGTATAGTTTTATCACTATAATCAGTTCCTACAGCCTTAAAATTGTAATAATTTATTTTTTCATTTGTTTGTTTGCTGTGCTTATACCAGAGTTAGGAAAGTTAGTGAAAAAGTGCCACTATGTTACATTTACACTAAAAAGTGTTTTAAAATAATTACATTCATTACATTGATGTAGAAAAGAGGGTGTTTAATTTTACATAACGTTACTATGTTAAAAACTCTGTTACTAAAAGCTGAAATGAAAGTGAAAAATCCCATCCATAATTTTACTCCTCTTCCCCCACTCACCTGTTGTGCCTGTTTTGAATATGGGAGAGAAGAGAAGTAGAGCATTAATATGTGCAAACCCCATTTCTCATCCACCCATCCACCCACCAAAAGGCAATGAGTGAAGGTGAAATATGTATACAGTACACAAAGAAAAATGCAAGAAAGCAAAGGTTCATTGGCTGGCATGATGGCTAGGAGGGAAAGAGCACAACTGATAGAAAAGATAAACTAATAAATCCCAGTCCAGAACCTCAACCACCAATTAATATCAACCCAGTTACAACTACATGTCAACCCAAACTCCCTTCAAGGCTACTAGAGACTCCTAGAACATTCAAGGAACAACCAACACTTCCAAGCTCAATGATTCAACCCCTCTTCCCGCAATCAATATACTTGTTAGAATCCTGTGTCTCTCTTACACTGGTGTGATGGTCCAAGGTTTTTTTGGATGAGAATGAAGGGTCAGGAGAAAGCTGGACTTCTGACTACCAAGCAACTGTTCCCCCTACTGCCAATCATTGCAATGCCTTTTGGCCATTTTACCTCGGCTTTTGCCTCACTGCCATCTATCCTGGTTTAGTTAACACCAACCAAAACGATCACCAACAAGTACTTTTAGAGCCCTGAAACACTATTGCAAAGTTAAATAATACGGCTTATCTGATCCAGTTTAAAATTTAAATCGGGTGGCATCCTGATATTATCACAAGGATTTTGCTGCCATATTTGCTGCCCGAATGCAGCCCGGGTCCATCCCCACTCCCAGGATTGCTCAGTGCAGCTCTTTTTGAAGCAGCCTGGGAGCGGGGATGGACCCAGGTGGCGGATTCGGTGGCAAAATCCTTGTGATAATATTAGGATGCTGCCCAATTTAAATTTTAAGCTGGCTCAGGTAAGCCGTATTATTTAACTTTGAGATAAGCTTAAATGGCATGTCCCAGGTGTAAGATCAGGTGTTATAGACTTCCACTGATTTTGATGGGAAAGGTCTGCATCTATTGAAATCAATTGTGTAGAAATCAACAGGACTGAAATGTTTGAGGAAGCCAGTACACAGATGAAAAATAAATCCTTAACATTCACATATTTTTGTCTCTGTTATTTCTTCTCTCCAAAAAAAAGAAGGAAAAGAAAAGAAAGCCAACAAAGGAGCAATGAAAAATGCCTTTCTTGAGGGGGGATGCAGACCAGGGCGTTTGGAGCGCCCTGGTCCGGAGCGCCGCGGGGCTATGGCAGCCTCACCGCGGCGCCTCCCCGGCGACCCTGAAAGGAGCGCCAAAAAGGCACTCCTTTCATAAGTCGCAAAAAGAGCGCCCTAAAAGCGGCGGGCGCCCTTTTTGCGACTTATCCTCCACAGCACGTCCGGACGCTGTGGAGGGAGGTCGCCCTGAACGCGTCCGGCGTGCGGTGGCCCGGAAGCGCTCAGGGCGACCTCAGGAAGAGGAAGGGCCGCCGCGCGTGCGGTGGCTCCTCCTCTTCCGGGCCTCCAAGACGACTGTTTTAGTCGTCTGCTTAGGCCCTCGGTAAAGAATAAAAACAACTTAACAGAAATCAACATTAAATTCTAACCAAATTTGTATAAAGTGAAGGGATACAAATACAATAAATAAAATAAAAATATAGATACACTACGCCAATTCATTTGTACAAAGTTTATGTAACCAAAGGTATTCAAAGCTTATTACCCCAAGTAGTATGATAGTGTTAAACCATTTTCCTATAAATTTCTGCAGATATAGATATTTTGTACAAGAAAATATTAATACCCCCCAAAAGGCACACACATATTCCATTAATTAGGGATATGCTGTTTTAAATTATCCATTTGCACAAGAGAGAAGAAATAATTTAAGCAATTTTCTCCCTGCTGCTGGACTCTCTTCAAAATCTGTGGAGAATACAGACAGTTCTTGCTGAGGAGAAAGAAAGTCTTCCCACACTCCCCTTTTTGCTGCCACCCCTTGCCAAATATTGGTGGGCAAGAGGCCACCAATAGCTATAGCTATAGCCTTCCACAAGCTGGGTTCAGCATTCCCCAGAGACCCAATATAAGTTGAGGTACAGGATCTGAGCAAGGAGGACCATGGAGATGTAGCCTTCCATGGTCCTAACATGGCTCCCCTCATGATGATATTTGGGGTGGGGTGGGAAATCATGAGGGAAGGATCATCTTTGCTTCCTGTGTTTTGGTAACTGGTTCACAACAATGCAGATGTTGTTGTCGTGTGCCAAGTTGTTGGAACACAATCCACAGTGATCCTCCTTGCTTGGCCACCACCACCATTGGCCACCGGCCATGTTAGGAGGGCAGAAAACAGGTGGGCCTGGGCAGAGGCGGCAGGAGTAGTCATCAAGTCTATTTGAGGACTGAGAAAACTGAGGAGGAGTCCCCTTGTTGTTGTGTTTAGACACCAGACAAGCCACTTTCTCATTTTTAACTCTTATGTTTTCTAATTTTCTTTCCATCTCTACAAATTGGGAGGGGGGGAGAGAGCTAGGCATAAGCTAGGGTAAAATCGAACAGAGAGGGCAGTAATGGACATTTACTCCACTGCTTCCCTCCTTCTTTTGATTAGCTGGGGAAGTGGGAATCTTTTCTTCTAAAGGGCCACATTTGAATAAAAAGTCAATTGAGGTGAACTACCGAAAGTGGGAGGCAGACATAGTGGTGGGCTGGTTTTATAGCTTAAGAAAATCCCATACCAGACCATCCTTCTTTCCATCTTGTGCACATGTACAGAGAGAGAGAATGAAGCAGAAAAGATAACAGTCTCCAGAAAAACAAGTTGGATATCAAAAGTGGGTTTGCAGGGTCAGGAGACCTGGGATGCATCTTTTGTTTTTTGTTGTGTGCCTCCAAGTCACTTTTGACTTATGGCAACCCTAAAGTGAACCTGTCGTAGGGTTTTTTCTTCGTCTTCAGATGGAGTTTGCCATTACCATCCTCTGAGGCTGAGAGAGTGTGACTTGCCCAAGGTCACCCAGTGGTTTTTTATGCTTGAGTGGGGGAATCAAATCCTAATCTCCAGAGTCCTATTCCAACACTCAGACCGCCACACCATGGTGGCTCAGGGTAGAAATACTCCAGAAATAATTCAGTTTGGCAGC
This sequence comes from Phrynosoma blainvillii, assembly GCA_026167975.1. NCBI lineage: Eukaryota > Metazoa > Chordata > Lepidosauria > Squamata > Phrynosomatidae > Phrynosoma > Phrynosoma blainvillii. The sequence continues at coordinate 255,168,368 of JANUYF010000001.1, read as the reverse complement.
ACTTTACCATGACGCCATCCTACAAAATCCTGGGATTTGTAGTTTTATGAGACAGCAGCATGCTTTGGCAGAGAAGGCTAAAGATCTTATAAAACTACAAATCCCAGGATTTCACTAGATGTAGTTACAGTACTTAAAGTGCAAGACAAAGTGCATCATTTCTACATTGTAGATGCACCCTAGGATGATGCTGCAGGCTACAAATTCACCATTTTAGCTCTAGAACTATCAGTTAGCTTTTTTCTTAGGTTGTTTTTTTTTTAAGGGAAATCTTAAATTAATCAAGGTGATGGAAAATACTCTTTCCTGATATTTTTGCCACTGACAACTGCATTGTTCAAGACCTTATTCTTTGAATTACTTAACAAAAACTGAAATTAAGGAAGAATTTTCATGTTGACTTCTTAAACCAAGACATGGATGCACAGCAGGAAACTTTGAGACAATGAGACTGAAAACAATAATAGGGTAGGTGACGGAACACTAAGAAAAGTGAATGTTTTCTCAGTAATAGACTGGCTACTTTATGTGTTCACGTTCACAGACAAATAATGGATTTTTCATTTTTATTTTTCATACCCCTTGGCAAAGCCAAATGAGAAAAAAATGGTAAGGTCATTAAAAAGAAAGCAATAGCAAATATTGCAAAAGTGCCACTAATTGACAGCATTATAAAATTATTTTATCAACCCACAAAAAGGCTTTATAAGCAGAATATTTTTGGTATCATAAAAGTCAAAGTTTTATATAAGAACCCTGTGATTTTCAAACATGATTAGTATTGCATGTACTGCATGGGTAAATTGTGTTAGCTGGCTTGAAAACTTTTTTTTTTTTTTTACTGTCCAGAAAAGGGTTTTTAAAAATAATGCAAAAGATTAATGAGGAAAATAATCTTCCAAATCCCATTAAGCCGAGTTCCTCAAACTTCCTACTGCAAAAGTAACCCTCACATGTGAGAAGGATCGTAAGTGAAAAACTCTACCTGTGTGCCAATCAGCAATCATGCAAACATGTACATAGGGTGCATCAACACTGTAGAAATAATGCAGTTTGACACCACTTTGTGCTGGAGCAACATCCTATGGAATCCTGGGATTTGCAGGTCTTTAGCTTTCTCTACCAAAGAGTACTGGTGCCTCACAAAACTACAGATCTCAAGACTCTGTAGGATGGAGCCATTACAGTTAAAGTGGTGTCAAACAGCATTATTTCTACAGCGTAGATGCACTCATAATCTATGCCTGTGTTTGATGTAATGTGGGAACACCTCCTCTTGCTCTGCTCAATTGAGGTTACATTCCCAAAATCAGTAGGATTTACAATATGTCTGGAAATTAAAGGAACAGTTATATGTAGTTCCTTTTCTCCATGCATTTTCTGTGTCAGGATTTGTAATTTAGGGAGAATATTTAGAATTTTCACCCAGGGAGCTCTATTACCTCACCAAACTACAAATTTCAGGATGCCACAGGATGTTCTCATTGCAATTAAAGGAGTTAATGATGCAATTGTGTAGTGTGAAAGGGCACCTAGTTATTGGCAATAAGAACTTAAGCAACAACACATTTGTTTTGCCTCCTCACCACACAAACTTACACTCCATTGGAATATGAACTCTAAGACCTTCTCTGAAATTGAATTCAGCCTTCCTTGCTTTATGGAGTTCAAGAAGATGTTCAGTTCTCTCTTCATCCACACCATTCCTCTCTCTCTCACACACACACCATTTTCCTTTCCAACTACAACTGCATCTGCACTCCAGAAATAATGCAGTTAGGCACAACTTTAACTGCTGTGTCTCAATGCTATGGAATTCCGGGATTTGTGAGATATTTAGCCTTCTCTGTCAGAGAGCTCTGGTGCCACAACAAACAACAAATCTTAGGATTCCATAGCACTGAGCCACACCAATAAAAGTGTTGTCAAACTGCATTATTTCTGCAGTGCAGATGAGGCCTAGCACTCAATATTCCATGATAAGTGGGATGTTACTGGCATTTTTACCTCATGGAGGATTGTTTCTCAGTGGCTCTATTTTGGCTCCAGTCCGATGGGCTTTCAGTTGCTTGTGCTCACTTTTACTGGGAACAGCAGTTTGCATTCTCTAAGACAATGAGTGTCTGGTTTTTCTAGAATTGATACACATTAACTAACCTGATTAGCTTGATAGAGCAATATTTTTATAGTTATATAACATATAACTATATATAGTTGTATATAGTTCTATGTAGTTATATAGCATCTAACTATATAGCATATCGTTATATATAGCTATATAGCATGGTCTCTCTGGATTCATGGCCTTGGCACTCGCGGTTTCAATCATTCGTGAGGCCAAGGCCACGGCTTCCTCCCTCCCCCTCACTCCCTTACCAGCATCTTCCTCCCAGTGCTGGGGACTTGAACTGGGGCCCAAGCCACCAGGGCTTGTAATCGGCCCCAGCAGCCATCAAGACTTGCTTTCCCAGCAGTGCTAGGGGCCCGGCGTGCGCATGTCCTGCCTCCTCCGCCACAGTCAATTGACGTATTGCGCACCTATTGGCTGTGGGGGAGGGGAGGAGCATGCACACGCCAGTGCCCGAGGGAGGAAGGGAATTTCACAAATAGTCAAGTCTTTTGCCTTTGGCAACAATGAGACTTGAATATTTGTGGAATTTCAGATTTGCGTGGGGGGTGGAACATATCCCCTGCAAACCTGGAGGGATCACTGTATATCATATAATGAGAGAGAGCGAGAGAGCGTATAACTTTATATAGTTATATAGCAAATAATTTCCAATAACCAACAGTGTTACCAAGAATTTCTGGTTGGTAAAGTTCACCAAATGTTTCAGCGCAGAATCAAACAGTGAAACTCTTTTTGAGCCATTACATTGTTAATTTCTCTTTTTCAGCTTCACCTACCTTGCAGGATTATTGTGAGAACAAAATTAGAGGAAAGTACCTTGAGGAAAAATGGGATATAACCAATTACAGTTGCCCCTCCATTTGCGCGGGGGATCTTTCTGGACTTACCCACCCCCCACAAAAACAGGAAACTGCAAATATTCAAGCCCCATAGGCTTGAATGGGGGGCACACCTATGGGCGCACAGCCCATTTTGTCCCCCTCCATTAGCCACCCGCAAATGAGTGAGGGATGCGGACTATCCCCCTCTGTAGACCAGGGCGTTGGGGACGCCCTGGTCCGGAGCGCCGGCGGAGCTCAGCCTCCACACCGCAGCGCTCCTCCGGCGACTCTAAAAGGAGCACCAAATTGGCGCTCCTTTTAGATGTCAGGGAAAGTGCACCCTAAAAGCGGCGGGCGCACTTTCCCTGACTCAAACGCTGCGGCGCGTCCGGTCGCTGCGGCGTGAGGTCATCCCCGGAGCGCCGGCCATGTGGAGGGCTGGCGACTCCGAGGGCGACCTCAGGAAGAGGAAGGGGCGCCGCTCGTGCGGCTGCCCCTCCTCTTCCGGGCCCGGAAGACGGCTCAATTAGCCGTCTGCCGAGGCCCTTCAAGTCCAGATTTTTTAAAAGCCAACTTGTAATATGTAATGTACAAATGTTATGCCACGATATGCATATTGACGTAAACAGGAAGTTAGCAGGGCCAAGCATCTGCCTCTCATTTTATTAAGCTCTCATTTTATTTGGGTTCATTATTATTTTTCACATAAAAGATGCAACAAATTTTGAAGCAGGGAGTGGAATAAAAGGAAAATATTTGTTTAATTTCATTATTTCTTTTATAATTAAGACAACATTTTGTACTGACTGTGTTTATAGCCTACCACCCACAATTATATGAGAAAGAATGTAACATCTAATAGGATGAAATAGCTTGTATAGTTTCCAGTTTTAAAATGTGGTGAAACAGTGCACCATCTCAAATCAAGGTGGTTTTACTTTAGGTAGGAAATGCAGAAGTTAAGAGTAACTAGATCTGCACAACTAATTATTTGTTTCAATGTATTTTTTTTTGAGATAACTATGGTACAACTCAGTTACATTATGGTTGTAATTTAAGAAAGGAGAACTTTACTCCCTTTTCATTGTCTTTTGTACCACAGGCTAGCAGCTTATGGTAGATTTTTCAAGCAACTAAAAAGTAACTATTTATTTCAAGAAACAGAAAAGAAAATGTAGCTGAATTGTAACTACAGTACTAACCGACTACCCTGAGGCCCTTGCAACTGTAATTAATTAAAACAACTTTCCCAAGCTCTGGGTAGATCATACAGTTGAATTACTTGTGTATGGGAAAAGATCCCTGCATATGTTTTTAAAAAAACTGTGGATCTCAGGAGGAAATTAAGGTCAGAGCCCTTCGTCGGCAGGATTTCCTACTAGAGTTAGAAAGAGATGGATCAAACTAAGGACTAAAATTTTTCATTTGATAGCACCAGCTCAAGAAATGAAACAGTTCATGTAAGTGCCATGAGGATGTAAAATGAAGAACTGTCAGGATGGGAGCACAAAAGGACTCGTTTTCCTCTCTCTCTCTCTCTCTCTCAAAATACTTCTTGAGTATGAATAATTTCTTACCCTGTTTTGTTTTTTGTTAGGCAGTTTGAGCCAAGAACAAAACAACAAACATGGCTGATCTGTTGTCCTCTCCACTGATCACCAATTGCACCTAGAAGATCTCCTTTCCTTGTTGGTGTGGAAAATACAAGCAGGAAATGTGCAAATGGCAAAAATTGTTCCCAGCCTCCTTTTCTTCTCCCACCTTTCAGTGACTGAGTTCTTTCTCTTGGCACTGATCATTGTGATGCATTTGTCAAAGATCCCCTGTCATTTTACTGCTTTTATTATGTGCAAGACTTGGCAGCACCTCTCACCTTGGGGATTTGGTTATATCCTTTCTGTGTTATTGTACTGTTCTGGCATCCAGTAAATTCAGCACGCCCATTCCTTTAATGTCCATTCCAGACCCTAAATGTGGAAACCATGACTGAAATTCTGGATCAAAGCATCCTATGGACAGCAAGCAATGCAGCTCTGTGATGCTTTAGAGAAACAAAAAGGTAAATCCTCATAGCAAAAACACAACCCCCAAATCCTTCTTAAACAGGACTAACAGCTTCACATTCATAACTATACCTGGAAGTTTTAAAAATCGTGCAAGGCCAAAGGGAAAGGAAGACAGAAGCTAGTAATGTTGCCACAAAAGAATGGTCAGACACTTCTAAATATAGAGAAGAACAAATCACTCCTTTGCTATTTTAATTCCATTTCTGGGCAGCCTTCTTAGCTCTTTTCCTCACAATTTTTTAAGTTGCATAAAAAGAATGGGGATTAGTTTCAACTGCTTGAAGCAAAGCAACAGCCCATATCTTTGTTCTCAAGTTACACAGAAATCTTCCAAAATAATTCCAATCTGCTTGGCTTTCTTTGCAGAGCTAATTATATGGTAGATTGCACTGAAAGGAAATTGCTGCTGGTGGGTTTTTTTGGGGGGAGGGATATAATGGGTTTTAGACAACCTGTTCCTAAATTATTAGTAGCTAAATGAGATTTATTAGAATTTACAAGAATTAAATGATATTTACTAGAATTTTCCAGATCTAGAGAACTGGGGACTTTTTCATGCACATGAGCCCTTTGTGAATTTTAGTTACATCTCCTTGCATGATATTTCATGAGGTGGATTTTCAGAGAAGCATATGAAGATGCTGTAAAGAGGGGGGAAACCTGAAAAATCTGTCAACGGGCAATGTCTGTCACTGGCTACAGGTTGTGATGACTGCATGCCTGCTCCCTGTTCAAGGCAGGAGGCCTTTCATATGAAATTTTGGTTTCAGGGAAACAGCACTGAGAAGGCACTGTGGGTATGAAACAGGATACCAGACTCCATGGGCTTTTAGAATCATAGAGTTGGAAGAGACCATGCAGGATCTCTGAAGCAAAGCATACCTGACAGATGGCCATCCAGCCTCTGTTTAAAGACCTCCAAAGAAGGAGACTCCACCACTCTCTGAAGGAGAATATTCCACTGTCAAACAGACCTTACTGTCAGGAAGTGGCTCCTAATGTTGAGGTGGAATCTCCTTTCCTGTAGCTTGCATCCATTGCTCCAGGTCTTGTTCTCTGGAGCAGCAGAAAACAAGCTTGTTCCCTCCTCAATATGACACCCCTTCAAATACTTAATCAGGGCCATCATATCACCTCTTAACCATCTCTTCTCCAGGCTAAACATATCCAGTTCCCTAGGCTGTTCCTCATAGAGCATGGTTTTCAGACCCTTCACCATTTTAGTCGATCTCCTTTGGACACATTCCAGTTTCTCAACATCCTTTTTGAATTGTGGTACTCAGAACTGGACACAGTATTCCAGGTGAGTTCTGATCAAGCCAGAATACAGTGGCACTATTAGTTCTCTTGATCCAGACACTATACTTATATTGATGCAGCCTAAAATCACATTGACCTTTTTAGCTGCTGTATCACACCGCTGACTCATCTTCAGCTTGTGATTTACTAAGACTGCTAGATCCCTTTCACACATAGTCGTGTTAAGCCAGGTGTCCCCCATCTTATATCTATGCATTTATTTTGTTGCCCTAAGTGCAGTATCTTACATTTCTCCATGTTGAATTTCATTTTGTTAGGTTTGGCCCAGCTTTCTAATCTATTAAGGTCATTTTGAATTTTCATCCTGTCCACTGGGGTATTAGCTACTTCTCCTAATTTGGTGTCATCTGCAAATTTGATAAGTATGCCCCCTATTCTTTCATCCAAGTCATTGATAAAGATGTTGAAGAGCACTGGGCCCAGGACAGAACCCTGTGGCACCCCACTGGTCACTTCTCTCCAGGATGAAGAGGAGCCATTGCTGAACACCCTTTGGGTTTGGTCAGTCAACCAATTACAAATGCATATAAAGGTTACCTTGTTTAGCCCACATTTTACTAGCTTGTTTGCCAGAATGTCATGAGGAACCTTGTCAAAGACCTTACTGAAATCAAGATATGCTATATCCACAGCATCCCCTTCATCTACCAAACTGGTAATTCTATTAAAAAAGAGAGAGAGAGAGATCAGATTTGCCTGGCATGACTTGTTTCTCTGAAACCCATGTTGACTTTTTGTGATTAGGACATTCCTTTCTAAATGTTCACAGACTCTTTGTTTAATGAACTGTTCTAGAATCTTTCCCAGTATTGATGTCAGATTAACTGGATGATAGTTGTTGGGATCCTCTTCTTTCCCCTTTTTGAAGATGGGGACAATCTTTGCCCTCCTCCAGGCTGCTGGGACTTCTCCTGTTCTCCAGGAGTTCTCAAAGATTATTGCCAATGGCTCCGATATTACATTTGCCAATTCTTTTAATACCCTTGAATGCAGTTCATCTGGTCCTGGAGACTTATATTCATTTAGATTGACCAGGTATTTCTGTACTACCTCTTTACTTACTCTGTGCTGCATTCCCCTATTGTGTCCTCTGCTCCATTTCCCTCAGGTTGAGCACCCTTTGCTTTTTCTGAGAAGACTGAGGCAAAGAAGGTGTTGAGTAGTTCTGCCTTTTCTCTGTCCCCTGTTAGCATTCTGCCATCTTCTCTGTGCAGTGGCCCTACCATTTCCTTCTTCTTCCTTTTGCTATGGACATACCCAAAAAAATCCTTTTGTTGTTCTTAGCCTCTCTAGTAAGCCTGAGTTCATTCTATGCTTTAGCTTTACTGATTTTACCCCTACATGTGCTCGTTATTTGTTTGAATTCCTCTTTGGTGATTTCCCCTTTTTTCCATTTCTTATACATGTTCCATTCAAAACCTAGCTCAGTTGTAACTTCTTTAGTCATCCATCCTGGTTTCTTCAGACACCTCCCATTCTTCCTCCTTATTAGAACTGTTTTAAATTGTGCTCTCTGTATCCCGCTTTTGAGAAACTCCCATCCATCCTGAACTCACTTCTCTTTTAGTATTCCTGACCATGGGATCACCTCCAGCATTTCCCTAAGTTTACTGAAATCAGTTCTCCTTAAGTCTAGAATGTGTGTCTGACTATGGGACTATGCAGACGGGAGGCTCCAGCCTGCCCCTGCTAGTGGTGGATGAGGACCACAGCAACCCCACACCATGGCCCCGATCCTTCCTTTTGCCGCCCCTAAAAGAGTGGCAAAATGCCACTCCTTTTAGGAGCGGCAAAAGGCCACCCTAAGAGCTGGTGCCACAGCTCTTCTGAGCCCGTTCAGCTCAGCAAACGGGCACGCAGCATCAGGATGGCATCGGGGTGGGGTTGGGGCAGCTGGCGTGCAGCTGCCCCACCCCAACTCCACCCCCAGGCTGGCCCTTTAGGCCAGTCTGCAATGCCCCTCTGTCAGGCTTCTCCTTTCCACTATATAACAAACTCTAGGAGAACATGATCACTCCCACCTAAGGATCCCACCACTTGCACTCCATTGACCAGGTCATCCCTGTTGGTTACGATCAGATCTAAAATAGCAGACCCCCTTGTTGCCTCTTATACCTTTCAGACAAAGAAATTGTCTTTGAGGCAAGTGAGGGATTTGCTAGACCTTGAAGTATTGGCTGAGTTTGACTTCCAGCAAATATTAGGATAGTTGAAGTCACCCATCACTACTACATCTCTCCTTTCTGAGTGTGTGGTCATCTGTTCTAGAAAGGCATCATCCAATTCCTCAGTCTGACTTGGAGGTCTGTAGTAGACTCCCACTATAAGATCCCTGTTGTTTCCTTCACCTTTAATTTTTATCCAGATGCGCTCCACCTGATTTCCAGGATTTAAGTCCTGGATCTCTTCACAGATGTAAACATCCCTGACATATAATGCTATTCCTCCTCCTTTCCTTTTTGGCCTATTTCTCTTAAAAAGGTTATACCCCTCTATTCCTACATTCCAATCATGAGACTCATCCCAACAGGTTTCAATGATGCCTATTATATTGTATTTGCTTTGTCATGCTAGGAATTCAAGCTCATTTTGCCTATTTCCCATGCTCTGTTACTGCAACCCTATCCTAGGGCATTCACAGTGGGGAGGGTGGGGGATGGGGTTTTTAGATTGTACTAATGTTATTTTAATTGCTGTAAGCTGCCCCGATTGTTTTTAACAGAGGGGCAGGTATTATTATTATTATTATTATTATTATTATTATTATTATTATTATTATTATTATGTAGAGACATCTAAGACCATGTGTCCCTCCTAATTGCTGCCCATGCAAAAAAAAAAAAAAATTGCCTCCCACTGTTGGGTCCTTGCACTGTTTACCTTGTTCTCTCTATGACAGTTTGACTATTTTCTCCAGCCCTTTTACCTTCCAGAATACTGTCTCCCTCCCACACGTAACTCAGTTTAAAGCCCTCTGGATCAGATTTTTGAGACTATTGGTAAAAATGTTTCTGCAAAGTGGCGTGAGATGCAGCCCATTTCTTGCCAGAAGTCCACCCTCATAGAACTGCAGCACATGATCCAAGAATCCAAATAGTTCTTGGCAGCACTATCTGCGGAGCCAGTTATTCACATCTGCTATTTTCCTCTCACTTCCTGAACCATGTCCTTCAACTAGGAGAAGTGATGAGATGACAATCTGTGCATCCAACTCTTTCAGCTTCCTACCCAAAGCCTCATAATCCCTTCTGATATTCTGAAGGCTATGCCTTTTGGTATCAATGGTTCCCACATGGACCAAAAGGAAGGGGTAATGGTCAGTAGGCTTGACAAGTCTTGTCAGTCTGACTGTCACATCACCGATTTTTGCCCCAGGGAGACAACATACCTCCCGAGACAGGCCCACAGACCATGGCTTCTATATCCCTCAGCAAGGAATCTCCCACCACCACCACACACCTCTTCTGGGGCTTAGTAGTGGCTGTTCCCTATGGTGGTACTCTCAGGCTCCCTTGCACTGTCCCTGAAGTCTGTCCCTGCTGCTCTTCCTCATCATCCCTGTTAAGGGAGAGACCTTCAAATAGATTCTACAACTGAAAGCTCCCAGAACGATCCTTGGTTTCCCTACTTCTATGTGTGACATTCCTCCAGCCATCTGTGTATGTGCAGTGACCTCCTCCCCAGCAACTTCCTCTGTGTGTTTCCCATCCAAGACCATCCAGTCCGTTCTGTCCAGGAAAAACTCTCGCTCCCTATGATGCTGAAGTGTAGATACCTGGGCCTCCAGCTACTGGACCTTCTCTTCCAAGAGGGCCACCAACTTGCACTTGGTGCAGGTGAAGTTCCCCACATCCATAGGCAAGAAGACAAACATCCCACAAGTGTTTCAGTTGACTGCAGCAGGTCCTTCAGTGTCCATACTGAGAAGTCTTAAGGAGACACTGAAACAAGACTGTGGGCTTCTCCCTCAAAAGTCCCCTGTTAAATACCCACATAAAGGACCCCTGTTGGCTTGGCTTTTGTCCCCAAGCTCTGTCAGCGAGTTCAATCAACTGGGGTTATAATTCTATAGAGAGCTCCCTGCTGCTAGCTTGTTCTGGAGACAAGTCCCCATGAACCCCTTAAGGAAAAAAGTGTATAAGACAAAGTGAAAAATTAAAGGAGAACCCCTCAAACTCTGCTCCCAGGTCACCTTCTCCTCTGTACTCCAAATCCGCCTTAACTATCTCTGCCAGCAGTCATATAGAATTAGATTTCTAGCTCTGCCCCCAGTGACCCATAGAAGTGACTCACAGTTTTAAAAGTTTAAGAACCCACCTTTTTGGCCAGATTCATCAGAGCTCTTCCTTTGTGTGACATATATGCAAGGAAAAACTCACTTTTTTCATTTTTTAAAAAATATTTATTTATTTATTGTACCTAGGGATTTAAAAATTGAGCTGGCTTGTCCTCACATCATAAACAGAACAATAGGGGAAAATCTCACTACAACACATTCAGTGAAACACACAGATAGTTGTCAGACTTTTTTTCTGCATTTGTATAAATGCACATAACTCAAAACTACAAGAAATGTCAGCTTGTTTACTTGTTATTAGTAGCACTGGATGGCTTGCTTGTCTCGTTTTGATTAGTTAGTCTGTCCTTTTATGTTTGCTTTATGCGTGTGTGTGTTCTTAGCTATAGAAAAGATGCTAATCCTGTGTATTGATTTTGTGTGTCTGCAAACTGCAGAAAATATAACTTGGTATCTTCCTGTCATGGTGGAATGGAGAATTTCTAATGGAATTGGAGAATCCTCTATAGGTTGTCTTTGACTTTGCTGAGACAGTCTTTGACTTGACCCACATCTCTCCAACAGCAAGGTGTATATATATTTGTATCCCTATTTATATTTGGTCTTCAGACCTTGGAAAAATTGTTGGCTTAAATATTTATATCCCATCCTTTATCTGATGATCTCAGGACAGTGCACAATAAAACCAACCTGATAAGTTTAAACCCAGATATATAAACAAACATTATTTTAATAGGCTGTAAACATGCTTAGCAAATTTCAAAGACATAGTAAAACTAGTTGCCACAACAGATAAAGCCCTTTCTTGCATCCTGCATTGCCATGCTGCTTGGGGTATCCAGAAAGCTGTTGTCCAAACAGATACTTTTTCTAATCTGCCCATTATTCTAGGTTAGGGATAGAGCCACAGATAAATAAAAAAGAGAAAATGCTTAACCAGAAAAAGAGAACAAAAGAAGGCACTGGTTTGTGCAACTATTGTGACTCTTAGTACATATACATATACACATTCAGAAATAATGGCTATAATTTAAACAGAAGTACAATGCTCTGTACAATACAACACTGACTCTGTTGATTGCAAGATCGGCAGGTTGGCAGTTCGAGGCCCAGGTGCTGCATGATGGGGTGAGCTCCTGTCACTAGTCCCAGCTTCTGCCAACCTAGCAATTCAAAAGCATGCAAATGCAAGTAGATAAATAGGTACCACTTCAGTAGGAAGGTAAACAGAGTTCTGTGCAGTCATGCTGGCCACATGATCACAGAGTAGTCTCTGACAACGCTAGCCCTTCGGCTTAGTAATGGAAATGAACAGCACGGTCAGACACAACTTGACAACCTTGTCAATGGGGAATACCTTTATCTTTACAATACTTCTTATCATCAGAAGCAAGACAATGGCCCAGCAACCTGTGTTACTTTCAGTCTGTTCTGCAGGCACACACTGGGCATGGACAGCCTCAACGCTCTCCCTTACAATTGTTCTTTGCCTTTAAGGGGCAACTTGGCCTAGAAAGTCCTTTGAATAATGGTTTTTATTTGCTGTCATGTCAGCTTCGACTTATGGCAACCCAATAAATGGGAAACCTCCAAGATCCCCAGACATCAATAGTGTGATCTTCATATTTCCCTATTTTACCAAGCATTGGTGTCTTCTTCAGTGAATCACATTGTCTCATGGCATGTTCAAATTGTATAGTGGATTATTCTCTAAAAAGAAAGCAACATCATGGTCACTCTGCTGGATTAAGAATTGGATCCAATACATCAGTTCATGGATACTAGATATGAATAGTTGAAATATAGTTACTTTGCCACTGTAGTTTATTTTGGATGGGAGGGATTAAACAGGTTTGGTCACTAGTCTCATTTTCCCTATAAAGGTGCATCTACACTGTAGAAATAATGAAGTTTGACACCACTTTAAGTGCTGAAGCTCCATCCTAAGGATTCCTGGGGTGTGTAGTACAATATTACAAAGTCTTTAGCATTCTCTACCCAAGAGTGCTGGTGCCCTGCCAAACTACAAATCCCAGGATGGAGGTGTAGGATGGGGCCATGGCAGTTAAAAAGGTGTCAAAACTGTGTTGTTTCTGCAGTGCATAGGTATCCTTTGTAAAGATACAATACTAATGGATTATCTCACCAATGTTGTGGCTGAGATATTGGGGGGGGTATCTAAACTGTGAAAGGTTTCTTTCAAATTGAGAATGCTCTTAGCCTCACTGCTGTGGTTTTGGCAGCTGGAGAATGCTCTTTTCACCACTTTTTAGTGGAGAAGTTTAGTAGGGGATGCTCTCATTGTTTTCAAGTCCACTGCAGGGAGGAGGGGGAAAACATATGTTTGCAAAATTAATTCCAACTGCAAGCATTTTGCAATGTGTGAAGCAGATCTTAAGAGTTTCTACAAATCCACTATGGAGTTTATCACATGGGAAAAAATGGAAGTTTAAACAGGTCAGAATCTGCAGTTATCCAGCGTATTAGGCACAACTGCGCAAATGGTTTTCACATTCATCCAACAGGAAAGTGACATGAAACAGCAAATAGGCATTTTCTGGAAAATACTGTAAATACATTTCCGTTTCATTCACCAATTCACTTTTTTGGCACAATTGCTCTATTGCAGGGGCTGGCAACCTACGGCCCCCGGGCCGGTTCCGGCCCAGTTCGCCGGACTTGCCGGCCCAGGCGGACCCCTGCCGCCACTGTCGCTGCACGTTTTGGCCTCCGTGCGGCCGCGCATGCTGCGGCCGCCATTTTGATTTCCAAAATGGTGGCCGTGACGCGTTTGCGCATGCGCAGGAGTACTGCGCATGTGCAAATGAGTTGTGGCCACCATTTTGTTTGCCGAAATGGCGGTCCCAACTCGTTTGCGCATGCGCAGTACTCTTACATATGCGCAAACGCATCACGGGTGCCATTTTGGAAATCAAAATGGCGGCCGCGACTCGTTTGCGCATGCACAGTACTCCTGCGCATGCGCAAACGCGTTGCGGCCACAATCCCCCCCCTCAGCCTGGCGGAGAGGAGGACTTTGGGGGACCGGCCCAGGACTCAAAAAGGTTGCCTACCCCTGCTCTAGTGTGAAAGCCATTTGTGGAATTCTCCCCATTTCTGTACTTGCTGCTAGATTTCCCATGGTTCTTTGCGGTGAGTAGCCAGGGCTCTTAAAGGAACAGTTGCTGAGGCAAAGGCAGGGACACAGAGAAAAAGATTGCTTCTCCCTAGTCTGTGTGCATGACTCTTCTCCCTCGCTCTTCCCCATTAGCCTGGGAGATTAAAGGAACAGCCACTCAGGGAAGGCAGGGATGCAGATTGTTATGCTGTTTTTCTACCCTTCCTACTTCTTTGGGTAATGTTTTGTTCTTTTAACTTAGGTTGGATACCATTTCTTGGAAAGTAAGGGACAGTACAGTATATTTTATAAAGAAAATTGTGTAAATAAAATTGTTTATTTCTCTGGGTGATTTCTGGTGATGCAACTACTTCTTCTGTGTGCCCGCACAAAGAAAGAGATCCTCAAACCATTATCAGGATTTACATGCATCTGTGTGAAAACCAAATGTGTGTTCTACCTTCTTTCTTGCTTTAGTAATGTGTTCTGTGTGTGAAAACACGTTATTGTGTTCTGTGTGTGAAAATCATTTGTGCATTGAAGACTTTTGTGGGTTGTGGCTACTTTAATCGTTATCGGAATGGAGGTACATATGGTCCCTGTTTGATAAACTCCTATGTATACAACTGGGGGCCTAAGCAGACTGCCAGAAATAGTGCACATTAAATTGAGGCACTGCCCTGGCTCAGTGCTAGGGAATCATGGGAACTGTAATTTATTGTGGCACCAGAGCTCTCTGACAGAGAAGGCTCAGTGTCCCAGAAAAAAATACAGTTCCCATGATTCCCTAGCACTGAGCCAGGGCAGTGCCTCAATTTAATGTACACTATTTCTGGCAGTCTGCTTAGGCCTTGGGTTTGCCATTCCCAAACCCTCCTCTTTAATTAATTTAGCACCAGCATTTGAATGCAGCAGTGCCACCCAGTGGCTGTCCAGGCAATTTAGCACAACCTCCATACTACTCTCTGTTTAGAACAGAGGGAAAGGCAACCTTTTGGAATAAATTAATATTTTAAGGTTGAAATCTCATGCACACTTGTTGGGAAATAAGCTGCAGTGAAATCACTTATATGTCATTCTATGTAGGCACATAGGAATGTGCTGCAAAACTATCGGATTTTCTATTATGGAGCTACTCATGTTCAGCCAAGCATTTCCTCACAAAATGGTCAATAATATTTTTCATTCGCTAATTCTTGGCCTGCCTTGAGGGCAACGCTTAGACTGTGGTTTTACAACTGGCATCATTATCTCTGGCAGAAGGAGCCATGAGGTTCAAACTCCAGAGGCTTCAAGCTAAAGAGTCTATTCAGCTCACCAATCACACATTTGAGGACGAATGTATAAAGCAGGGGTAGGCAACCTTTCCCCTTTAAGGGCCGAGGGACTTCAGCTCCCAGAAGCCTCAGCAATATTGGCCAATAGTCCCATGTTAGCCAATAGCTCCTGGGATTCTGGGAGCTGAAGTCCCTCGGCCCTTAAAGGGGAAAGGTTGCCTACCCCTGGTATAAAGGAACGAATATGTATGGCTTGGTTTTATAGCACCCACAGAAGTTACTCTATTGCCTGAATCAGAGCAGAAAATGCTTCCCTTCCTAGAAAAGTCAAGGTACATAGGCCAGCCAATATACTGTGGCACCTGTAGTCTGAGCTAAACTTTGGAGATCAGAATTCAATTCACCACTCAACTATTGAAGCCCACTGGATGATCTTGGGTGAGTCACACACTATCAGCCCCAGAAAATCCTGCAATAGGGTTGCCATAAGTCAGAAACAACTCAAAGCCACAACAACAAAACTAAGTATTGCTGCTTTTCCAGGACACCCCAAATCTGCTTCCTGTAGTGGGGTGTCTCCAACAGAGTTCACCCTATGGAGTTTATCACATGGGGAGCCCCATGCAGAAACGGGCTTTAAAGTAAAAAAAAAAAAAAAAAAAAACGCAAAAGCAGAAGCTTTCAATGAACGGGATTTCTCCCATTCTGCCCTGTGTGAAAAGTGAAAGCGCTGTTAAAAGGAGATTAATTCGAACGGAAATTAGACAAACACTGCTTCTTTTTACTTCCGGGATCTTCCGAAAATAAAAAGCAGTTTTTGTCTAATTTCCGTTCGGATTAACCTCCTTTTAACAGCGATGTTGTCTGAAAAAAAACACCCGCTTTTGCAGGTTTTGTTTAATTTAAAGCCCTGTTTCCACACGGGATTTCCCCCGTGTGATAAACTCCTATGAGAATGCCAGCAGTTACACACATGGGCTGGATATGGGGTAACAGAGGGGGGTTGCAGACTGCCAGAAATAGTGCAAATTGAGTCCACTTTTAGGGTTAGGGTTAGGGTTAGTGAATCATGGGAACTGTATTTTATTGTGGCACCAGAGCTCTCTGACAGAGAAGGCTCAATGTCTCAGAAAAAAAACAGTTCCCATGATTCCCTAGCACTAACCCCAAACCTAAAAGTGGACTCAATTTGCACTATTTCTGGCAGTCTGCAACCCCCCAGAGAGACCTGACCCCTAGTATAGAAGCACTCCTTGAGAGTAGAATAAATAGAGGCCTTATTTCTGGGCAGGATATTTGCTAATATCCTGGCTGCAGCTGAGCCACAGCTAGGGCCCTATGAACTTGGCAAGCCTCTGTTCTGGGCCAGGAAGGTTGGTGGGAATAGCATCTGCTATTAGATCTGCTATTAGATGTAGCCAATCCCTTCTTCCTTCTGCTTCCAATGGATGCACACCAAAAAGTAAGCTGTGCCTTTGGACTGCTTTGCCTGATTTATCTGCTCTCAGGTTGGATAGTTTATGCTTGAACCTGGACTGCCTTCCTCTCTGTTTTCTGCATTGCCCTTGCCTCCATTGCCACTCTGTCTGCTTGAAGCCTAGCAGTGAGGTGTTGGACTGCCTTGGATATGGTCCCTTGAGCCTGTCTTTTTCTAGAGCAAGAGTTAGATGTGGGGAGCCTGGGCATATAGAGCAAGGTCTCTTCTTTAGAACTTGACTCAATGCTTGGAGAGTATGGTGTGGGCCATTCCAAGGACTTGACCAGCAAGAGCACTCCTGTTCTCCTTCTCACACAGTGTAAACTGCATGAGACCATAAGGCCAAATTGATCCAATGTCTGTATGCAAAGGGATTTTGTAGCACCTCTGAGGCTAACTGAGCAAAAGACGTTGTGACATAAGCTTTTGTAGACTTGGCCTGCTTTCTCAGATGCTGATTCTGTTTGTCTTCATTCAAAGTTGTCTCAATGGATGTGCTAACCTGAGAACCATCTGTGTTGATTGCTATCTTCCTCCCTGGAGGAAGAGTTTCTATAATGGTAATAGTAATCTGGAATTAATAAATAAATTCTACTCCTTAAGACCTCTCTCAGGTTTTCTCTTGGCCTGCCTGTGCTTCTGCTCAGACCAAGCCATTTGCAGTTCATCATCCCAGCTTCTCTCTCCAGCCATCATTCTTCTGAAAATAGCATAACCCCTTTGGATGAAAGTTCTTAGGCAGGCAGCCTTGCTGGTGTAGTCAGAATCTCCATGTATTCTGTTAAAAAGGGATAAAGTCAACAATGCAGTCCCGTGTGTGTTTACTCAGAAGTAACTAAGGACTACTGAAGGAATTACTCCCAAATAAATTTATATAGAATTGCAACCTAAGCCACCATAGGTCATTGAAACCAAAGAAGAAAAGTTCTCCAGACTGCTGACTGAAAGGGAAGAAAATTGAAACTAGCAAAGGTTGTGGAAGGAAATTTAGCAGATTTCATTATTCCAAAATGAAAACCTCAAACAAGAGAGATTTCTCTAATTACGGTATGTCATTTTTAAAATCCTTTTTTCCAACTATTTTTAGTTTTCTATTTTAAAAAGTATGCTAAAAATGTATTTTATTTTTATTTATTTATTTAAAAAAAACAATGCACCATGCTCTCTTTCTGTCATTTCAAATTTTTTTAAGGAGGAGAAAGGAAAGGAAGACAATGGATTAGAAGAAAGATTAACAAGGTGATGAAATAGTACCAGCCAAAAGCCAAGAAAAAAAAGCACATTTGCATATTTAAAAGAAATTTGCTCTATTTTAAAACCTTTTACACACACACACACACACCTTGAATATAGGCCAAAACCACACATGATATGATTGGCTGAAATGTAGGACCAATAGGGCAGGTAACTGCAAAGGTGTGTTGAGGGACAGGTGTGTGGAGATATCCATGTCACAATTGGTCACTGCACATAATGAAACCACACCTGTTGGAAGGTGATCTGTACCTGCATGGATCATGTCCCTGTTCCGCTCTTTGTTCCTTTTGTTGAAAACTTGGATTTTCACTGAGCAGAAGGAAGAATCACAAGAGAACAACCAATTGATTACCATGTTTGTATTGGTGTCCCCACCACAAAAGTGAGTAGGCTATTCCAGTATAAACCAGCCTAGTGTGGAAGCAGAGGGGATGGACAGCTTTTTTCTGTGTAGAAATACTGTTTCTGTCTATTATTTTCATACAGAAATGCTGTTTCCTGCACAGAGGCATATTGTGTGCAAATTTCTACAAAGCAGAATTTTCTAAACAGGAGACAGCTTGCTCAGTACAAAAAATAATACTTTGGTATACAGCCAGTGTGGTGTAGTGGTTTGAGTACTGGATTGCAACTCTGGAGGCCAGTGTTCGATTCTCAGCTCAGCTATGAAACCTACTGGGTGACCTTGAGCAAGTCATACTTTCTCAGCTTCACAAGAAGGTAATTGTAAACCTCTTCTGAACAAACCTTGCCAAGAAAACCCTTAGGGTTGCCATAAATCAGAAACAGCTTGAAGGCACACAACAACAACAACAACAACATGCAAAAAATACTGTTTCATGTTTAGAAAAATGTTGTTTTCTGCATAAAACAACCACATGCCAATTTTGCACAGAATAAATTCTGAACTGAAAAGATTATTGTCAGTCCAGGATTCTTCTCAATAAGGTTTCTTGACATTCAAAAATATGTTTTCTCACAATTTTTCAAATACTTTCAAATATTTCAGTTCTTATTTAAAAAAAAACAACTGGGCTGAATGGTGACTGCTGGTGGCTTCCATGTGAGTGGGACAGTGAATCCTTTCTGGGTTTTACTCTGAACTCTTAAGGAACTATCCAAGGTGCTGAAAACTATCCCCAAAACACATTTGGGCTCTTCGATAGCTAGTATGGAATAATCCTCAGACTCACTGACATGGAAACTGAACAAACCTCTGAGTTAACAGCATTTCAGAAATTCAGTTGTGTCTGCTTTTCCCAGTGTGGATAGGACTATATTGTCCTTGCCTGCCATGTCACTCTTAGGAGGAAAAAAGTAAGTGACAACAACTTTAAGGAAGCGCCACAACCAAAATTTTCTGAAGGATAGTATCTCCCTATTTAATCCACTTAGGCTCTAAGAACTTCTGGGGAGGCCCTTCTTTCTGTCCCAATGCTATCTCAGGTTTGTTTTGTAGGAATGAGAAAGGACAGGTTGCTTACCTGTAACAGTATTTCTTTGAGTGGTCATCTGCGAATTCACACAAATGGGTTTTATCTGCACATGCGCAGCCAGCTCGGAACCTTCTGGAATCACTAGGCAGAAGTTGGATTGCAACTTTTTGGCGGTAGCTCCGCCCACCTCTATATAGGCCCCGTGTTCCCGCTCGCTCCTCAGTTCCAACTATGCTGCTTACAAAGCGACAGCAAGGTTATCAAATAGAGCAGGACATGACTGAGTGGAGGTTGGGCGGGATTTGTGTGAATTCGCAGATGACCACTCGAAGAAATACTGTTACAGGTAAGCAACCTGTCCTTCTTCGTGGTCTCTGCGAATCACACAAATGGGTTACTCAGACTAGCAAACTAAAGTCAATGGAGGAGGGAGTGTCCTGACACAAGGCTTGCAGGTGCAACAAGAACGTTTATTGGCACAAACATCAATCAAATCAAAAGTAAACATCTCAAATAGTCATATGCATATATTTCAAGTGTGTCAGGAATTGAAATGTAATCCATCAAAAATGCATTTAGTACCAAAAATGGCATGGTTGTCCCCATAAAGGTATCACTGTTTTGTGGATTTTGGATGATACTGTTCTTTGCTATATGGCCAACATGGCTAGCCCTGGATATGTTAACGATGATGATGATGATGATGATATACACCTATATTCTACATTGACTACTTAGTAATATCTGTGTAACTAAGTAACTCCTCCTACCCTGACCCCCTTCAAGCCTACCTTAAGAGCCAGTATCCACATCAAGTGATAAAGATCTAGTCAGCTGCAGATTTAGGCGCAAGGAAGAGGAGATTTCTGGGGCCCTCCCACCCACAAGCCAAGCTATGACAAGGAATTGAGATAAGGGATCTGCTTTTGATGGTAATAGCTTCATTCATTGGTGGGAAAGGGATGGAAATATCATCATCCTTGTGCCACAATCAGCAAATGAACAGACCTCCTTTGCCTGATGCAGCTGCTGGCTCTTAAAGTGGGCTGGGAGGAGCAGCTGACTAGACATCTATCTGATCTACATAGTCTTACAGTAAGAAGAGAGAGTCACTGTGGTGTAGTGATTTGAACATTAGACTATGGACGTTATCACACGTGGGCCAGAAAGCGATAATAAAGTGGAAATGAGGCATTCCGAAAATAAACTGAAAATAAACCTTGATTCCGCAAATGGCTTTCACACGTAATTACCTTAATTGCGAAATTACAGTAAGCGCATTTAACATTCACACACAAGTGAGAAAAGCCTGTAAATGTACTAGAAATGATCTTCTTGCACATGCGCAGATAGAGGAATGCTCGCCGTGGAACCATGGGAAAAGCAGGGAAATGCTCCCAAATGCGCATTTGCTTTTCACATTACGGTAAATGCGAAATTAACTTAATTTCGCAATTGCATTTCCTCAAAACTACCGAATTTCAAAAGATCTCGGATAACACCAGTTTCTGTCCAGTTTCTGTCCAGTTTCTGTGCGATGTCATGTGAAATCGTGAGGCACAAATCCAGTTTCTGTTTGGGATTTGTGTGGATTAACCAGCAGATTTCTCCCATGTGATAACGTCCTATGACTTTGGAGATCAGGATTCGATTCCCCCACTTGAGCATAAAAAACCACTAGGTGATCTTGAGCAAGTCACATTCTCTCAGCCTCAGATGATGGCAATGACAAACCCCCTCAGAAGAAACTTGCCAAGGAAACTCTATGATAGGGTCACTTTAGGGTTGCCATAAATTAAAAATGACTTGGAGGCATAGAACGATAGCAGTAAGAATAAATAGTCTTAATGAATAAGGAGCAGTTAAGGACCTGTAACTAGGTTACGAATCCATAACTGCAATACAGAATGCCAGCCAATAATATTATTGTTAACAGCTAAGAACTCAAAGCTTTCTGGTGGGAAGGGCAATCTGCCAGTTTTGCCTTCACTTGCATTCAATTGTTTCTGATCTCAAATTTCTTCCTTGCCAATTATCAAAGAATTCACAAATTTGGAGGAAGCTGTGATCCAAAAATGAATCCAAGACAATTGTCCCTCAGTCCTAGGAAGTGAGCTCTGTTCCAGCCTACAATTGTCCCCAGTTGCACCAACAACATCAGCCAAAAATATGGAGCAGGGAAGGCAAGCCCACAGCACAGCGAGGGCATGTCATCAATTTTGTATTACCAGATATTACTGGCAAAGAGAAACAGAAAACTCTGGCTGCTGTTTTTGGCAGCAGTTGTTTCCCAGAAGGTCTAGATCCAGCCCTGTGGTTTAGACAGAAGATTACTGGCAAGACTAGTAGAAACATCCCTGTATGAGATAACTTGAACATATGAAAAAATACTCAATGTGCCATCTACAACCATTACTTTGTTTATTGATAATGACTTTTATTTGACAGTTGTGTTTTCTTGATGGGCATTAAAGCTTTCATAACAGCATTAGCCATGAATTCATGAATTATACATTCATCTGATAGATCTTAAAGTGTGCTGCAAACTACTTTAATTGTAAGGGGACCTACCATATATGACATCCATTGTTGTTGACTCAAAACAATGGATTCTCTAGTCAAGCATCCTGCTAGTTACAGCTGTTTCCAGAGAAATGTGAACAGAATTTTCTGGATTACAATCACTTTCCTGCCAGACAGAACATGATGTTAACTTAACAGCTCTGAAGACTAAGGGCCTAAGCAGATGGCTTAAAAGGACATCTTGGGGCAGGAAA
The DNA here is from genome assembly GCA_026167975.1 of Phrynosoma blainvillii. NCBI lineage: Eukaryota > Metazoa > Chordata > Lepidosauria > Squamata > Phrynosomatidae > Phrynosoma > Phrynosoma blainvillii. The sequence continues at coordinate 255,146,391 of JANUYF010000001.1, read as the reverse complement.
GGGGAGGGGCAGCTGCACGATCGGCGCCCCCTCCCCCTCCCGAGGTCGTCCTTGGAGCAGCCGGCCCTCCACACGGCCGGCGCTCCGAGGAGGACCTCCCGCCGCAGCATTCGCAAACGCTGCAGCGGAAAAGTTGCCAAAAGTGCGCCGCAGCCTTTTGCGGCGCACTTTGCTGACTTGTGAAAGGAGCGCTAATTTAGTGCTCCTTTCAGGGGCGGCGAAGGTGCGCCGCAGGATCAAGGCATGGGGATGCCTCGGTCCCGCGGCGCAGCTTCCCAGGGTGGCCCACAGCCGCCCATCTGCTTAGCCCCTTTGACAAACTATGGATAATTCCTACCCACCCCAAGAAAGATGTACTGAGATCCCATTTGCTGTGTCTGCAAGATTAGATTGTAGCAGGAATAACTGCTTTCAAAAAAGCACAAAATGTGTCCAAAGACTTACAAAAATTCTAGCCAGTGAGGACACTATTTACTTACATTATTTATTTATGTTGAATTGTTCTATTCCCTATGCAAGGACACAACCTCCCTGACAGTGATCAGCACATTACCAGTTTCGCCCTCCATGTTCCATTCCCTAAATTCACCCACACAGGACTGTCAACCTCAGAATCCACAAAAAGTTGGGATAAGACATCATGGCTCAGGCTTAATACTTAATGCCACCACAGTTTCCCCAAGTCAAGATGGACGCCCTGCCATTTATATTTGGAGTGGAAAATATGTCATGCTTACTCAAACATGCCCCCTTACATCCTATAGTCTTGTGTATAATTACTTGGAAGTAAGCCCTGTTAACATAGGAGGGCTTACCTCTCAGTAAATGGCTTCAGGTCAAAAGAAGAGGCAGCTTCAGATCAAAAGAGAGAGAGAGAGAACAAGCAGGCAGACAAGACAAACACAGTTCTCACAACTTCTCCCACCCAGGTACTTCTGGCTGTTCCTCCCTAAATACTTGCAGGAATGTAAAAAAAAAAACTGGACATTAGGTTTGAGAACCAGATAGATAAGTGAGTCCCAGCCACTCTTCACAGAATTTCTTACCAGCAGTTTGCTGTGATGGCCAGTGGCTCCTATTTCAGTGGTGTCATGAATCCATTCTGGGACTTAGGGCCCCGGCAGACGGCTAATAGGGCCGTCTCCGAGACCCGGAAGAGGAGGGGCAGCCGCATGCGCGGCATCCCTTCCTCTTCCTGAGGTCGCCCTGGAAGCTGCCGACCCTCCGCACGGCCGGCGCTTCCAGGGCAACCTCCCTCCGCAGCGACCGGACGCGCTGCGGAGGATAAGTCAGGGAAAGTGCGCCCGCCGCTTTTAGGGTGCACTTTCCCTGAAATCTAAAAGGAGCGCCAATTTGGAGCTCCTTTTAGATTCGCCGCAGGAGCGCCGCGGTGCGGAGGCTGAGCTCCGCCGGCACTCCGACCCGCGGCGTCTCCGGGGCCTCCGTCTGCCGAGGCCCTAAGTCCCAATTTTAAATATACTGAATCAGGGCCTTTGCAGACTGCCAGAAATAGTGCAAATTGAGTCCACTTTAACTGCCTTGGCTCAGTGCTAGGGAATCATGGGAATTGTATTCTCTGTCAGAGAGCCCTAGTGTCACAATAAACTACAGTTCCCATGATTCCCTAGCACTGAGTCAGGGCAGTTAAGGTGAACTCAATTTGCACTATTTCTGGCAGTCTGCAAAGTCACTATATTCTTTTAAGGGTCAGGCTAAAACCCAAAGTAGAATCATCACCTGCCTGACATGGAAGCCACTAGCTGCCACTGGTAAATTGTGATTCCTTCTTTCTAGATTTTACAATAGAGGATCTATTATATGTCAATATTGCCCTGTTTGCTCCCCACATATAAATCTCCCATCCCATTCTTTAAATGTCATCTACACCTGGCATTCAAGTTCTGCAGGAATTAGGGGCACATACACACACCCCTGCAAAAGTGGAAAAACTGTGCATATAGACCCATTATATTTTTACCTAAGAGAACACATTTCTAGGCATCTGTAGGTTCTCCAATGCAACTCTATGGTCAACCTCTAACCACAGAATCACACTGGAAGACCTACAAATGCCTAGAGCAGGGGTAGGCAGGGGTAGGCAATCTTTCAGAATCCCAGGAGCTATTGGCCAACATGGGACTATTGGCCAACATGGCTGAGGCTTCTGGGAGCTGAAGTCCCTCGGCCCTTAAAGGGGAAAGGTTGCCTACCCCTGGCCTAGAGGAATGTTCTTTCTAGGCATCTGTAAGTCCTTCAGCATGATTCTGTGATCAACATCTGTCAATAGATGACCATATAATTGTGCTGGAGGACCTACAGATGCCTAGAGAGAGCTTTTTTGGTAGCAAGGGCAAATACAGTAATCTGCAAATAAACAAATCCATGAATGCTTAATCCACAAATGTAGAAATATATATGTCCTTTCTGAATCTGATTGACAAATGACTGTCATTCACACATGCCTTTTCTACTTTTTTCAGTCCTCTCCTGCAATCTTGGCTGATGAGCTTCTCATTCTTGTCTCACGACAAGAAAGCTGGCAGAATCAGGAATCAATACTCGTATTTTCTTCCTAGGGTTTCACTTGTCCATTCATGTGACTAATGATGATTTCATGACCAAGGCAAATAAGCAACCTGTAGAGGTCTGTGTATATGTTTCCTCATAACCTTCATGTAGCTACGTCTTTTTATTATATTGTCCAATCAAATAATCCATTAAAGTTATTGGGATATTTTATACGTACAGGCAATGTTTGGATGGGATCATGCACAATAAACCTGCCTGGCCAAATCTAGAGTTAAGAAGAATTTGTTTTACAAGCTTTCTGTCATTTTGTTTTCAAATATGGTGAGATGGCTGGTTTTGTGTTTCTCTGAGACCAGACTTTGCAGGGAGAAAAAACACAACACATGATGTCAGGATTTCTGATTTACTGTCTATTGACGGTCTGAGTTTTCACAAAAATATTTAGCGATAGGACAGTGTATTAGAGACATTCTTAAATAACATCAGCCAATAAAAGTTCAGCCTATAAAGGGTCCCATCTCCAAGTAGTTTTCTACTCTGAGAATTACTACCGGCATAATCATAGCTCCCTGCACACTAATATTTCCTCTGATACAGTATGATCAATGTTGTGGAAAAACATTTATTATATTTCTTCTAGCTACTTAAAGACATTACTGAATTATGGGCGTCACAAAACGAATCCACTCTGCATTTTTTCTTTATGTGACATTTTTACAGTCTTCATTTTCTGCTTTGCAGCCACTGAGCTGTAGTGATCACACAAGAGGCACCCCTTTACAGCTGACACTGGGATTAGGAGGAACTCCTTTCTCGACTGCACCCAGAATGGCAAAAACAGTGTTTGTGTTCCTCTTGGGCTGACCTACTACAATAATGCTGAAAAAAATTAAAATGTGAGTTCAAGTCCTTCCACAATAAAGATAGTCAGTACCTAAATTGTTAATAGATAAAACAGATCATGGGAAATAAACAGATGGGCCATGTTAATAACAGTTCTGACATTTAAGTAAAGGTATGGTGTAGTGGTTTGAGTGTTGGACTGTGATTTTGGAGACCAGGGTTTGATTCCCAACTTGGTCATGAAACCCACTGTGACCTTAGGCAAGTCACAGGCTCTCATCCTCAGGGGAAGGCAATGGCAAACTTCTGAACAAATCCTGCCAAGAAAACCCTGTGATAAGGTCGCTGTAACTCAGAAACAACTCAAAGGCACACAACAACAACAAATTCCCTTTATAGAGCAAGTCATCAGGCCAATAGATTTTTGCCCGCCTGCCTGTCTTCAGATAGGTAGTAAAGAAAAATTCCAACACCAAGAAAAACCTAAGTATTATGATCTCTGATCACAATAGTTGGAGGTTTCTGAAAGCTGAAGTAAAAAAAAAAAAAAAAGTAACTTTGCCAAGCTCTCTTCCAAACTATTGGCTACTCAAAAACATATGATGAACATTTTAGATATTTTTACAGATGGATCCTCTTCTTAGGCAAATACTCAAGTAGTTGTAGATAAAAACTCATATTATAGATGCTAATAAACCACTACTCTTTATGTTTTCCTTCTTGGAAAATAAAATAGTCAACATTAAAAAAAAACTTGTTTTCAAAAGAAAGAAGAGAATAAAGCATCTTGAGTCTATGACCAGCTGATATGTATTTAGAATCTGATGCATTAAGTGTGTGTCAAAGCTCTTTCAAGACATAGGACTTCACACTGCCTAAAGCAGGGGTAGGGAACTTTTACCTACCTCGGGCCAGTCCACTGGGCCGGAGCTCTTCCGTGGGCCGAGGGGGGGGAAATGGCGCCGTGCGCACACACTCACGCATGCACAGTACACCGGAAGTACTGTGCATGCGCGCACACACCCGTGCGTGCATGCGCAGTACTTCCAGCGTACTGCGCATGCACGAGTCGCTGCCGCCATTTTGGAAAACAAAATGGCGGCCACAACTCATTTGTGCATGCGCAGTACTGGGGTGCAGGCATGAGCGAGTCGCAGCTGCCATTTTGGAAAACAAAATGGCAGCTGCAACTCGTTTGCACATGCGCAGCACTCTGGTGCATGCGCGAGCGAGTCGCGGCCACCATTTTGGAAAACAAAATGGCAGCCGTGACTCGTTTGCACATGCGCAGTACTCCGGCGCATGCACGAGCGAGTCGCAGCCACCATTTTGGAAAACAAAATGGCAGCCGTGACTAGTTTGCACATGCGCAGTACTCTGGCGCATGCGCGAGCGAGTTGCGGCCACCATTTTGGAAAACAAAATGGCAGCCGTGACTCATTTGCACATGCGCAGTACTCCGGTGCATGCACGAGCAAGTCGCAGCCACCATTTTGGAAAACAAAATGGCAGCCGTGACTCGTTTGCGCATGCGCAGTACTCTGGCGCATGCGTGAGCAAGTTGCGGCCACCATTTTGGAAAACAAAATGGCAGCCGCAACTCGCGTGGGGGTGGTGCACGCGGCAGCAGGACCGGGCTGGGGCTGGTCCAAAGGCCTTGTGAGGCCGGCCCGTAGGCCGTAGGTTGCTGACCCCTGGCCTAAAGTAAAGGTGGCAACAATCACCAATGATGTACTCTTATCTTTCAGGAAACAGACTTTCTTTTAGCTTTGTCCAGACAGTCTCTGGGAGAGATCCTTTCAACCACCTGAGTAACACCAGAATGGCTTATAACTGACCCAGACCTATTTGTTACATTTTAGAGCAGGACAGATGGGGAAAGTGAATTTGGCTCATATTGGATGGAAGTTTACCAAAATTCATCAATTACTTCGTATTCGGAATGGAAAGAACTTTTTTTGTTGTAATTTCTTTTTTATTTACATCTTTTCCTTACATTTACAATACTACATCACACATTGTTTTTTATAACAATTTCAAAACATAAACAATATACTATATAGGTGTTCTGCATTTGTAAAATATATTTTTTCAGCTGTTTGTTCTTTGTCTTTTTTTTTTTTGTATAGTCTCTCTCTTTCTTCCTCTCTTCTTTGTTTCTTCTTCTTCTTCTTGAATTAATCTTTGTGAATTTTACCATATTTTTTATATATGTGTGTGTGAAAAAGAATTTTAAAAAAAAGAATTTCAGGCCCCCTCCCCCAACAGAGAAAGGAAGAGAAAAACAAAACAAAGTAAAATAAAACAAAACAAAGAAGGAAAACCAATGGTAAGGGGAAGAAGAAAAGGTTGAGGAATTATTGTTAATCCTCTTGGTCCTTCTTTTTATTCTTCTCTACCTTTCCTTCCCCTCTTGCAGCATCTCCATTCCTAATCCTTTCTTCTCCTTATGTCTCTTCCCTTACCCTATTTCATTCTTAAACTCTTTCTTCTAGTACCTTTTCTAGTACCTTATCACATTCTCTTCTCCCTCTACACTTACTGTATCTCTCTTTTACCATCCTTTCCTTTCTTTCTTTCTTTCTTTCCTTTTTTTTAGTCCTCTCTGACTGTTTACCTCTTTTCCTTCTCTCTATCTCTTTTCTGTTTTCTCTTTCACTTCACCTCTTCCAATCTTTTATTCTTTTTCTTTATGTTGGTCTTTCATCCCCCTATTTTTTTCCCTTTTCCTACTCCCCCCTTTCTTCTTTCTCCTCTTCCCCTTCTTCCTTCCCCCCTCCTCTTCCTCCCTCTCTCCTTTTTCTTTTTCCCCTCTTCCCCTTTCCTATTCCACCCCTGACTTCCCACCTAGGGTATTGGATAATTTTAATTTTATGCTTTTTTAACTTTCTCCCCACCTTCTTTTCCCTTTTATAGTTGTTTAAATACTATATTGCCTTCTTATCTCTTTGTTTTCCATCTTGTTTGGATTACAAAGTCTTTTATTTCTTTATTTCTTTCTATTCCCTTCTTTTTTTAATTTTTTTTATCCCCCCTGAAATAATAATGTTAATAAAAAAGAAAAATAAATTGATTAACTAATTTTATCTCAATTTTCCTTTCCTCCCCCCTTTTTTTTTTGTTACCTTTATTTTCCCATTTTTCTTTTTGTACTTTCTGTCTTACCCCCCCCCCCCATTTCCTGTTTATGTCTTCCTCAGATTTCAGTCATTATTACTTATTATTTCTTTGCTCCAGGTTTTTTCCCATAATTTATTTACTATCTTCAACTCTTCTTTGCATCTGCTAATAGATTTACCTTCCGATATCTGGGTTAGCATGTCCATCTCATACATTTCAAGTAATTTCAAGGAGAGATCCTTTTAACCACCTAACACCAGAATGGCTTATAACTGCCCCAGACCTATTTGTTACATTTTAGGCGTCTACTTTTGCAGCAGGACTGATGGGAAAAGTGAATTTGGTTCATATTGGATTGAAGTTTACCAAAATTCATCAATTACTTCATATTCAGAATGGAAAGAACTTTAAATTTTAAAAAAATCCAGTGTGGGAGAAACAGGCAGTGACACTTTGTCCCTCCACACCCTGGGCTTTCAGTGCTTCTCGGAAACATCTGGATTTGCATTCCTATGCCAAGATCAGAAACAATGCAAAAGTGCCATTATGGCAGCAACTGCACTACAGAAATAATCCAGGTTGAGACTACTTTAATTATCATGGGTCCATCTTATGGAATTCTGGGGCCTGTAGTTTGTTGTGGCACCATAACTCTGTGAGAGAGAAGGCTAAATATTACACAAAAATACAGTTCCCATGATTTCACAGCACTGAGCCATGGCAGTTAAAGTGGTGTGAAACTGAATTATTTCTGCAGTGTGGATGCAGCCAATGAAGTCATCAACTATTATTGTTCCCATCTCTTCAGCTGCTGGATGCTGAACAACAATGTAGATTTCACAAAATTGCTTATCTTCCTATATTAAAGGCACAGGAACAGCCTTACTAGAAGGGGCAAGTGTGGAAGCATTCAGCCACAAGAGGCAAGAACATTTTCATTTCTCAAATGCCAAACTACGCCATGTCTTCCCATTTCATTAAAAGACCAGTGGCCATGTAGACATAAGATATGTCGCACTTTAAATAAATGGCATTTAAACATCCAAGTACAGTAGCTATCCTTCTGTTCCATTTCTTTTTTTTTTCTTTTTTCTTTTAAAAAAAGGATATAATAGAGACTGGCTGTTGGACAGATTTCAGGTGATAGATAAGTTTTATCTAATTTATGTATAGCCTTTGCAGGCAACAGCAATATAGGCATGTGAGGCTGGCAAGATTTGGAAACGACAAGAAGAGCTTTGTTAATAGTTTAATTGACATTAATGTGGTTATCCTTCCCCTTATGATGGTTTGTAAAATTATCTGAGCATGCCAGCTGAAACCGTAATATCCCTACAGCTACCCAAGGAGATGACACAGTATTCTGTGCCAGACCTAGACAATGACATTGCTATAGACACTACTTAGCCATTGAATGATTCCAGTAAATCATTATAAATGCATTCTAATAAAGACGTTATGAGCTAGCACATATTAACCTTCATCCCCTAAAGAAAAAGCAGGAGCTTGCCTGCAGTCTTTCTAACCTTTCCCTGTCTCTCAGTAAGAAAGAAACTCTGGCTATCTGCTAATAAATTAACATTTAATTCACCAATAATTAAGCATGGTGTTCAATAGATGGGTGTCTCCCATTGAACAAATAAACAGGTACATCTCAAAGCCTTCTCATAAGATTTCTTAAGGCTGCCCCAACTTAAATGAATCACCTTATCTTGACTTTGAATTTTTCATTCATTTTTGCTAATCCAGTCCCCATTAAATGTGATAGATGCAGCTGATGTGGAAGAGCTGTGCATTTCCGTTCAGGACCACTAGTTAAACACAAGGTATCATGACCCGTTTATATTGTGGATCCCTAACATGGCCACATTTTTTTAGAAGTCCCGTGACAAATGTATGAATTAAGGACAGCATGTTATGTTCATTTCTGCCCATCCTTTCTCATGTGGTCTTTTATTTTTCAGTATCTTGACTTTTGGTTTCATTAAAATAAAGAAACAAACATCCATATTATAGAATTTACAGAGAGATATTTGATTATTCAGCAGCAAGTGAAATTTCAGAGGAATCAGACTCTGACAATTGTAACGTTTCTAGGTTAATGGGCTGGATCTAAGCCTGCATCTGCACTACACAATTAATACAATTTGACACTGCTTTAACTGCCATGGCTCAATACTATGGAATGCTGGGATTTGTATTTTTATGAGACATTTAGCCTTCTTCGTCAGAGAGCTCTTGTGCCACAACAAACTACAAATCCCATTATTCCATAGCATTGAGTCAAGGCAGATTAAAGTGGTGTCAAACTGCATTATCTCTGCTGTGTGGCAACAGTCTTAGGCACATGTCATTGTAACTGGGCTGGAAGAACGAGGCCTTCACACAGTAGCCCATCTAGCCCTATGAAAACGCTATGTTGAGACAGAGATAGAAAGGGCCGATGGGCTAAGTTAATCATGAGTATGCTTTAAAAATCTAATTTTGTTGCATTTATATGGAAAGAGACACATTTTTAACCAGTAATTTTAAGATGCTTTTAGATTTACATTACATGACTACAGTAAAACTCTTACCAGAATAGAGGTGGCAAACTGTATCCATGATTACAGGCCTCCTGCCCCAATACCTTTTCCTTCTTTTGAGCTTTGGACAGAAGGAAAAAGCTATATGGAAATCCTATTTCTTGCACATTCCACCCAAATCCCTTCCAGTTTCAGTAATATGGATTCTCTATCATTTTTATTGTTTTCAGAAATGGGATGGGGGTGAACAGGTTATGGAGATTGCTAACCTCCAATAAAGTCCATCCCCATTCCTCATACCGGAACTACCCTTGAATAAAGAGTTTGAGATTTGTGACTTCAACTTGTAATTCCTCAGTTCTGTATTTCTCCATTTCTGAGGGACTAACAAAAAGGAACTACAGTAGTAGTTTTGCAATAAATACATAAATAAATAAATCCAAGCAACCTAGGGCTGTGGGTAGCTGTGGATAATGTATATTTTTCTGGTTTATTTAACTAATAATTAATAAGTGCTGTAAAACATAGATCAATTACCTCAGTTAAGAAATGAATTCAGTTGTCCCTTTTTGTCAGCAAATTTCCAAAGTAATATATTACTTAACTGACTTAAATTGGCCAACTCCTACCATGGAGAGGCACTTCTCATGAGTGAATCCCTTTCATGGGAAAAAGGCAAGGCCTAGAACCAAGTGGAAAGCAGAAGTGGGCAACTGCAGCAGGTCCATGGGACTGCATCCATACCCAAATATAAAAACAGTAACAAAACCAAAATGGAAATGGCCAGAAGTCCACTTCTGGTTTTGAAAAATGTGGGTTCACACTTATTTTGGTCCAAAAAGGGGTGGTTCAGGGAGTCTGGAAGGGCTGAGGGCTAAAAACAGCTGTGGTGGGCTGCATACAATCCTAGGGCCACACTTTAATTAAGGATTTGGAAAGTGTAGAAGGTTAGAGTAAGTGGAAAGTAAGTAAGTGGGGAGAGAGTGGGAAAGGTAAAAAGTTAGAGTAAGGAAAGGAAGTTAAGAGTGAAAGGAGTGGGAAGAAGAAGAAGAAAGGAAGAAGAAGATGGGAGCTATACATTACAGTATAAGAAAGGATAGGTTAGAAAATGACAAGCCAAGATTCCCTTTGAAGGTTAGGTAAGATGTTTGAGATATGTAATTGGATTTTTTTTTTTTACTGTTTAATGTCTTAATTTTCTTAATTTTTTTTATTGTTTAATGTCTCAATTTTCTTTCTTTCTTTCTTTCTCTTTTCTTTTCTTTTCTTCTTTTCCTTTATCTTTTTTTGTGTTGTTGTATTTATGTATGTTTATATTGTATTGTAATATGTGGGTTTTTGTATATGTATTGTATTGTAATATTTTAACTCAATAAAGATTTTAATTTAAAAAAAAATCCTAGGGCCACACTTTACCCACTCCCGGTGTCAAGGGTTTGTGATCCATGCCAAGCACAGCTGCTACAGAAGCTGAGTGGGAAGGCTACAGAAAGATGCCTAGGAATAGTAGAAACTCATGCATCTCCTCCTATCAGGTACTCCCCCACCTTGCAAAAAGTCACTGTGTGATCAGATTTCTAACTCTACCCCCAAATGACTGTTTTCTGTAACATCAGTGTGGTGTGGATGATGTGTATACAACAGCAATGACATATATGACCTTTTCTAACCAGGCTTGCTTCTTATGAAAGGGGATGATCTCAATAATTATAAAGTTAACCAGCTTATTGAAAAAAATGATGAAAATAAAATGCAATTTTGCTATTTGCTTCTATATCTTCCTTTTCATATTCTGGGGTGGCTCAAGAGGAGTTTGTACATGCATGTGTATATGCCTGCAAGTCTTCTGTCAACTTATGGTGAACCGGCTTGAATTTTGTAGTTTTTTTTTTCAGGCAAGGTATCCTCAGAGGTTGTTTTGCCAGTTCTTTCCTCTGAAAAATAGCTAACAGCACCACATATTCCTTGGCAGTCCCCCATCCAATATCTAACCAGGCCTGAACCTGCCTAGTTTCCAAGATGACAGCATGAAATTAGGCCAGGGCCAGAGTAGTACTAAGGAATTACATCCCTATTAGACTGGAAGGGATATGGAGTCAACACAACTTCCACTAGCCTAGAATCAATGCAGCTGTGCCTTCAGCCATCTTGGTGAGTTAGGTTGCACTCTTAGGTCCAAAACACACTGCACAAATAATGCAGTTTGAGACTGCTTTAACTGCCCTGGCCCAGTGCTAGGGAATCCTGGGAATTGTAGTTTATTGTGGCACCAGAGTCTCTGACAGAGAAGGTTAAATGTCTCACAAAACTTGTTGCTGGTAATTGCCCTCGAGTCAATCTCAACTCATGGCAACCCTATGGATGAGACATCTCCAAGACCCTCTGTCCTCCACTGCTCTGCTTAATTCCTGCAACTCCTTAATACCTGTGACATCCTTAATAGAGTCCATCCATCTGGCATGTGGCCTTCCTCTCTTCCCACCTCCCTCCACCTTCCCCAGCATTATTGTGTTGTTTTTTTTCAAACAGTCCTCTCTTCTCATGATCTGTCGAAAGTACGACAGTCTCACTTTGGCCATCTTGGCTTCCAAGGAGCTTTCTGGTTTGATCTGCTCTATGACCCACTTGTTTGTTCTTTTGGCTGTCCATGGGATCCTCAGCACTCTTCTCCAGCACCACATCTCAAATGAATTGATTTTCTTCCTATCATCTTTCTTAACTGTCCAGCTCTCACATCCATACATGGTCATAGGGAATACGATGGCTTGTATGATTCTAACTTTTGTGCTGAGTTATCTTTGCATTTTAGAATCTTTTCTAGTTTCTTCATAGCCACCCTCCCCATTCTTAGTCTTCTTTTGATTTCCTGACTGCAGTCCCCATTTCTATCAATGTTTGATCCCAGGTATGAGAATTCTTTTACTATTTCTATATCTTCATTGTCTAGGTTGAACTTGTGAAGGTTCTCAATGGTCATTATTTTTGTTTTCTTTATGTTCAGCATTAAGCCTGCCTTTGCACTTTCTTCTTTGATCTTCCTTAGTAGGTGTTCCAGGTCTGTGAAGTTTTCTGCTAGTACTATGGTGTCATCTGCATATCATAGGTTGTTAATATTCTTTCCTCCTATTTACACTCCTCCTTCTTCTGTGTCCAAGCCTGTTTTTCTTATAATATGTTCTGCACAAAGTTGAACAGATAGGGTGAAAAGATGCAGCCTTGTCTGACTCCTTTGTCAATTGGGAACCATTCTGTTTCTCCATGTTCTGTTCTGACAGTAGCCTCTTGTCCTGAGTACAGATTCTTCATCAGGACTATCAGATGTGTTGACACTCCCATGTCTTTTAAGGGCATTTCACAGCCTTTCATGGTCTACGCAGTCAAAGGCTTTGCTATAGTCTATAAAGCACATGCTGATTTTCTTTTGAAATTCCCTGGTGTGTTCCATTAGCCATCGTATGTTTGCAATGTGGTCCTTAGTACCTCTTCCTTTCCTGAACCCTGCTTGGACCTCTGGGATCTCTCTTTCCATGTATGGTTGGAGTCTATCAGGGGAAGCAGACGGTGCAAAGCGCCGTCTTCAGGGCAAGGAAGGGGAGGGGCAGCCGCACGCGCCCCAACCCCTTCCCGAAGACATAGTCGGAGCGCTGGACCTTCCACACATCCAGCGCTCCAAGGATGCCTATCCGCCGCAGTGTCCACACACACTGTGGCAGAAAAGGCGCCGAAGGTGCGCCGGCAGCCTTTTGCGGCACATCTTCAGCAATTTGCGGAAGGAGCGCTATTTTAGTGCTCCTTCCTGGGGCAGCGAAGCTGCACCGCGGGGCCGAGGAATGCAGATGCCTCGGCCCCGATCTGCAGCTTCCCGGGGCGGCCCCGTGCCGCCCGTCTGCTTAGGCCCTATGTTGCAGAATTTTGAGCATGATTTTGCATGTGTGGGAGACCAGTGCTATGGTCCTATAGTTGCTGCAGTCTCTTGTGTCTCCCTTTTTGTGGATAGGGATATATATTGATTGCTTCCAATCTGTTGGCCATCCTTTTGTGTTCTATATCTTTTGACATATGTTGATTAGCACTAGAGCTGACTCTGTCAATGTGGATTACAGCAGTTCAATTCTAATATCATCTGTTCTTGGTGATTTGTTTTTCGCTATTTCTCTTATTGCAGTTTCCACCTCACTTTTTAGGATTTGGGGTTCATCTTCATATGGCTCTTCATTCCATGTTTCCTTCATTTTGTCATCTCTTTTGTATAATTATTCTGGGTATTGCATCCAATGTCTTTTTATTATTTCCTGGTCTTGAATTATGTTATTTTTATTGTCATAGATCATCCCAGTCCTTGGTTTGAATTTTCCTTTGATTTACCGGATCTTGTGAAATAGATCCTTTGTTCTTCCCTTTTTGTTGTTGTCTTCTATTTCTCTGCAATGATCGTTGTAGTAATTTTCTCTATCTTTCAGCACAAGCTGTTGTACTGTTGCATTCATAATTCTTAGTTTGTTCTCCTATCCTTTTGTTTTTCTTCTCTTCTTTTTTACTGTTTGTAGTGGGGGTTTTCTGTCATCCATGATTTTTTCTCTTTCTTTTTGTTTATTGAAAGTGTCTGTCAGCATTCTTCTTTTATTATGCCCCTGGCTTCAGACCATAGTTCCCTGGTTCTTAGTCTATTATGCTTAGTAGTGTGAATCTGTTTCTTATGTTATCAATAAATTCTGTTGAGATATTATTTAAATCATATTTTGGTATAATCACTGGTTTTGTATCCTTCTTGAGTCTTACTCTTATTTTTGTTATGAGTAATTCCTAATCTGTGCCACAATCAGTGCCTGGTCTAGTCTTGGCCACCAGTATAGAGGTCCGCCATCTTTTACTTCCGATTATATAATCTATTTGATTTTTGTGTTGACCATCTGGTGATGTCCATGTGTGTAGCCTTCTTTCTGGTTGCATGAAAAATGTGTTTGTAATGAATAGGTTGTTGGCTTCACAAAAATATATCAGATGCCCACCTGCTTCATTTCCCAGAATTCCCTAGCATTGAACCAGGGCATTTAAATCAGTCTCAAACTGGATTATTTCTACAGTGTGCTTCATGTTTTCACAAAACTCTTCATTGTTACAAAAGACAGTGGGTGGGCAGGCATGGCAAGAAACTAATACTTTCCTAGAGACTGACAGAAAACACTTCTACAAACTATATAGTGGGCTTGTATATGAGGAATAAAAGAAACTGAGGAATGTTTGCAGAAATAAAACAGATGTGTGAAATTTCAGAAATGTCTGGATGAGGTTAAGTCTCCAATTCTGAGGGTGAGCCATTCAAGCCATAGACAAATTTATCATTTCATGCATTAGGGCTGGACACTCTGCTATGGTTCACATCTGTAAGGAAAGATTGAATGTCATCAGCCCAAACAAACTGATGAGAAGTGAATTCATCAAGCTAACTAAGTAGGATGGAAGGCACTTTTGCAGGTATCAACACCCCATTGCCTTTATGTGAACTTCGGTAACATCATAGGATTAGCGGGATTTATAGCTTAAAAGAATTTCCATCTGTCCATCTAGTCTCTTACACAAATCAGTGGACAGAGCCATTTACATACACTAAATCAAGTTTTACAATGCAAGAAGAAAGATTTATCACTGTGACAGACTGAAAAATGTGATGAGGGAGGTCTTCACTAGGCCCTGTTAAATAGTGATGCTACAATGCAGCCAGCTTCTTCCTTTACAGAATTTTTAAGCCTATTATTTTTCCTCAAGAAGATTTGAAATCCCAATATGAGATTCATGTTGAATCATGAGGATCTTTATTTGCCAATTAATATATTACCCATTGAATTCACAGTGCACTAAAGAAATGAACCTTAGACCTAAAGCTAAAGACATCTTGCAAACATACTCATGGGTCACATCTACACTGGCATTCTTATTATGGAGTATTGTGCTCCAGAGCTGCCCTGGGTTGACATGATGCTGGCCAAACATGTCCAGATGAGCTTTTGGGTGACACCACATTGTCCCCACTGGTCTATCCTCCTCTGTGCCACTGCTGTTTTTTTAAAAGCAGAAAATAGTGCCACAGAATGGGGTGTCCATGTGATTAACAAGGAGAGAGTAGGGCAACGCTCTCTTTGTTGATCATATGGCAAAGGGGCCTTTCTGGCCTCAGCAGAACTGGTGAGGCCACAGCAGCAGTGACACCAGGGGGAATGGGCCAGCAGGGATGATGTGGTGAGTATGTAGATAGATGAGTGCACAACTGGGTCACTCCAGACCCAGCCTGATACAGCTGTCCTCAAGTCCAATACACCCAGATTCACTCTGGAGTTTCTTGGAAGTGGATTCACTCCATGTGTCATGAGGACTCAGCACACTGGAGTCCGGGGCTTTTGACCAGCATAGACCAGTCCTTGATTTCCATACATGGTACTCACATGTATGTGTGCAATTCAACAGCCAGTCTATTCAGTTTCTGTAGGTGGAACTGGAAGCAAAGACCATCTCTTTTCTTTATTCTTTGTAGTGTTTTTTCTGTCATCCATGGATTTTTCTCTTCCTTTTTGTTTATTGAAAGTGTCTGTCTGCAGTCTTCTTTCATTATGTCCCTGGCTTCAGTCCATAGCTCCTCTGTTTCTTGGTCTATTATGCTTAGTAGTACAAATCTGTTTCTTATGTTATCAATAAATTCTGTTGAGATATTATTTAAATTTTACTTTTCCTTACAATATGGGAGAATCTCCAACCCTATCCACACCCCCACCATCCATGTAGCAGCAAAGATTATAGCTCCTGTTCTTTCTAACTCATGTCTGATTTAGCATGAGATATCCAAAAAGTAGCATTGGTAATGCATATTTTTAAGAGAAATGCTTTTCACTTTTCTTCTGCCTGAAGCAAAAAGACGAGATGGTCTTTGTTCCCAGTTCCACCTACAGAAACTGAATAGACTGGCTATTGAATTCTTGCTTCAGCTTCCTCCTCTGTGCCTGGGGGAGCAGGTCCAAGAGAGAACATTAGCTGAGAAACTATGGACATTATCACACGGGGCAAATCTGCTGGTTAATCCACATAAATCCCAAACAAAAACTGGATTTATGCATCGTGTTTTCACACGACGTCGCACAGAAACTGGACAGAAAGTGGACAGAAACTGGTGTTATCCGAGATCTTTTGAAATTTGGTATTTTGAGGAAATGCAAATGCGAAATTAAGGCAATTTCGCATTTACCGTAATGTGAAAAGCAAATGCGCATTTGGAAGCATTTCCCCGCATTTTCCCATGGTTCCGCAGGGTTTCCCATGGATCATCGAGGCAGCGTCTCCTTATTACGTTTACTTCCGGGTTTGCTTGGGCGACAAGCCTGCCAGCCAGACATGAGCCTCTCTGCTTCGTCTTTCTAAATATATCTGTCTTTTACTAGAGATATCGGGCCGTGGTTGATGTGGGGTTTGTGAAGGAACACAATTGGGGCCAAAACATGCGGCCAACGCAATGATGAAATGGGGAAAAGGAAGTGACGAAAACAACATCCGCCAGCCGCGGCAAGGGCTTTTCTCGCTTGTGTGTGAACGTTAAATGTGCTTACTGTAATTTCGCATTTAAGGTAATTACGTGTGAAAGCCATTTGCAGAATCAAGGTTTATTTTCGGGATTTCTCATTTCCACTTTATTATCGCTTCGTGGCCCACGTGTGATAACATCCTATGAAGGGTAGGGCATATTCTAAGTAAATAAACAAACTGCTGAAGCAGGAGCAAACTATAGTCTGAGTTGGCACTCAAAAAACTGGAGCGAGAGACGCCTCCCTCCAACAGTACTCCCAGAGCTTGAAAAAGTTACTCTATGGAACTATACCTCCCTCTAGTAGCCATGCTAGCTGGAGGATTCTGGGAGTTGTCTAAATTACTAAATTTTCCAGGCTCTGGACACCAGCCCTACCACTTCCATCGCCCGCCATTTGTTGATTGGTACTCACTTCAGCTTGCCTATTGGTAGGACTGACCCTGCAGTTAATTATCCCGCATATTGCTGGTATCCTTTTCCTTTTCTTTTTAAAGGTCTCTCAAACATAGGCTCAGGTCAAAAATAGTAATCAAGAATACATACATTTCATTCTTTTGTTTTGGAGCCCTAATTTTGGCTACCAAAGGAGACTTAGCCAAAGCCAAAGAAGGGATTCTTTAATGCTCTCAAACAAGAATAAACCATTTCAAAAGTATTCTCTTCTCTTGAAAAGATTATGAAAGTTTTTTGTATATTTAAAAATTATTTTTCACATTGGGAGCTGTGTTTTAGGGAATAAATCATTGGTCCATAATAAACTTGCTAAAGCTTACTGTATTCTATGCAAACAAGTAGTTGACAGTGGCTTTCAGATGTTCTAGTTTTAGGCCATCATAGTCCCAAGTCCGAAGACATTTACATCTTTGTGGGTCAAAACCAGCACCTTGAACTGAGCCCAGAATAAATCTGGAAGCCACTGGAGTTGGCTCATCACTGGTGATATAATCTAAAGCACCCATCAGACAAGACACCAACTGTAGCTTCCAAACATGTTTCAAGGGCAGCCCTACATGCAGTAGTCTAGCTGGATCAGGCCACAGTGATTCGTGTCTCAGGCCCAAAAAAACAGTGCCTTCTATGTCACATGTCTGCCAAGTGATCCAGAAGGATACCATGGTTAATGATATTGAATAGTGTTGAGAGGACCAGCAAAACTAGCTGGCATGCACTCCGCTGATCCTAGTATAAATCATGCATCAAAGTGTTCAAGGTGACTTGTTTTCTGTCTTCAAATCAGATTATTTCTATACCAAAACACAGCCTGAACAAAGAATGGAATGGATCCAAGTAATCAGCTTCATCCAAGAAAGCCAGGAGATGTGCTGCCACTTGCTCTTCAACCTTGTGTCAAAAAGAGAGATTACAAACTGGCCCAAAGTCTTCGGTAGAGAAGGCTTTAAAACAAGAGTGAGCAGAGGAGCCAATTTTCACCTCCACACTGAGGCATTATGGCACATTGGATATGACATCATATCACTTCTAGTCCACATTTCCAACTGGTTTAGAGGCAAATATAGATTGGAGGTTGGGGGTTTGGGGGTGGGAAAGACAAACTACCAAATCCATGCATGTTTTTTCATGTAGTTTTAGTCATTGGGGGGTGAAAAATTACCCCCAATTTACCAATTTTTAAAGAAAGAATTGATTGATGACAGACTGATTGACTGACTGATTGAATTTATATGCCACCTTTTTGGGGGATGTGGGACTCGAATAGCATCACAAACAATAAAATGAAATTACCTGAAAACATAGTAATAAAATTAAAACACAATTAAAATATCACCTTGTTTAAAATCATACATTAAACGATTAAAAACATACGCAGAAGTTAAAACTAGAGTACCCTCCTACAATCATGAGATGGTTCTCTGCAAACAATTAGTCAATAAAAGGTTTGGTGGACTTTGGGAGATTGCTGGGGAGTTTGGGCATCATGAAAGTGGGGCTTGGGGCAGTGCCTGCAGCCTGCAAGACATACTTTCCTCACTCCTTCTTTACAACAAGAAAGATTGGACAGATTTATGGGTGTCACTGGCTATAGCCCATGATTGTTAAATGGAACCCCTATAAAAAGAGGCAGTCTCTGAATCTCTGAATAGAGAGACAATGTGATGTAGTGGTCTGAGTGTAATGCATGGTGTAATGGTTTGAGCGTTAGACTAGAACTCCAGGAGACCAGGGTTCAATCCCCCTTTCAGTATTAGAAACCCACTGGATGACCTTGGGCATATCACACTCTCTCAGACTCAGAGGAAGGCAAAAGCAAACCCCCCTGAACAAATTGTGCCAAGAAAATCTCATGATAGGTTCATTTTAGGGTTGCTATAAAAGTACACAACTTAAAGGCACACAACAACAATTCATAATCTTGGAATAGCCATTGTCAGGTGAAACCACAAGAGAAGACCATTGCCTTCATGCCTGTGGCTGGCTACAGTTAAGGATTTATTTGTATTAGAAATTTGGGGGAAGGGTGTGTAGATGCATATGAGAGCCAGCCTGGTATAGTGGTTTGAGTGTTGGACTAGGACACTGGAACACCAGGGTTCAAATTTCTGTTCAGCCATGGGCACACACTCTCAGCCTCGGAGGAAGGCTGCTGAACAAATTCTGCCAAGAAAACCCCATGGTAGGGTCACCTTAGGGTTGCCATAAATCAGAAATGACTTGGAGGGACACCACAAAAACATACATAGATGCATATGTTCTTTTAAATTAGATTCCTGAAATGAGGAATCTTAACTGAGAGTCAACATGACTAGATCTTGTATGCTTTCAGTGTTACAAAAAACCTTACACTTGATAGTTGGGAAGATAAACATTCACAATCTGTCTCTCAATGGTCAGAAGCATCTGTCTCTCAGTGCTTTAGCTACTCGTAAATGTTTATTTTATAGATGCCAACTCAAGAAAATTCATTTTTAGAAATATGGGCAGCATATATGTCTATGCCTGTGTCCATAGTCTGTGTATTTCCCCTTCCATGTTCTCCCTCCCCCCTTTATTTTCTTCACAATCATATTTTTTTAAATCCAATTAATTTTTTTAACAAAAATCAGAATGGTCAGTAGCCATGCCAGCTGGGAGATTCTAGGAGCTGTAGTCCAAAAATAAAGTATCTTCCCCAAGCATTGGATACAATCCAGCATGAAAGCAATTCTTATGCAGTGATGGGATGCTTCTAATTAAGTAGGCAAAGAGATAGACACTAAAGTGAAAAGGCAAAAAACAACAACAAGCTAGCATATTCCAAACTTACTGTTCATAACAATCAATCACAAAGGCTGCCTCCAGTGTACCAACATCTGTCTGACATCGGGGAGCTGCCGCACCCTTCCAATTACGGTACATTCCCATATGATGGCACATTTGTTTCACTTAGATGATGAACATACTCGCTTTTCTATTTTTGTGTGTCTCCACCTCCAGTCCTTTGTACAGTTTCCCATTTTAAATTGCCCGCAGACCTGGCATATATTTGCATATTTTTGGAAACAGCAGGAAAGTCCTCCCCCCCCCCAACAATATTTTCCCATGGAATCTCTTTTTGTATTAGCTACATTCTCCTTCTGCAAACCAAGCCTTATCTCTTGGGGGAAGAGGAGCATGACTTTTCCAGCATCTACAGAGCTGACTAACAAATGCAGAATTATGATTAGTTTTCCCCTTTCACACTTTTTTTTTTATCAGTGTGTTTATATGTTGCCAAAGCAAGGTCCTAGGTAAGAAAAAACTACAAACCAACATGCCGTCACACAAAGCCTTTGACACATTTAAAAAGAAAAGTGGTGGCGGGGGGGGGGGGAGAATACTTAAGAAATTTACAACACAACCCTCCAAAGAAGATTGGTACAGTAGTGTGCAAGAGGATGACAACACTAAACAGATGTATCAGTATCATATCACACTTGAGTTGTCATTGGCTACATCCTAAGGAATTGTGGGATTTGAAGTTGGATGAGGTACTTCAAGGTATCCTGAAGAGAGGGACTGAAGATTAAATGTCTAATTCTGCAATGTTGAAAGTCACTTGAGGTGCCTTTGGAATTGTAGTTCAGACCATGAACTGGAGGTCTCTAGCTAAGAATGCAAAGGACCTCATCAAAATACAAATCCCAGGATCCCGTATGAGGAAACCATAAGATAATAATAATAATAATAATAATAATAATAATAATAATAATAATAATAATAAAAAATTTTATTTGTATCCCGCCCCTCTGTCAAACAATCGGAGTGGCAATTAGTGGTATGAAACTGATATAACGGTGTAAAATACATTCATTCTTATCAAGTTGGAGCCAGAGTTTTTCTCTCACCAGTAGGAACCTCTTCCATGTAGAGTTTCATTCAGAATGCTTTTGCTCATGGAAAGAACAGCCATTTTTTGGGGGGGGGCATCCTCTGTGCTCCCAGCACCATCTTCCCTACTGTTTTGGAGATTCCTCTGACCTTCCAAAGAAAATTTTCAAGGAACACTGTGGAGAGCAGAGGGTGAGAAGAAGGTCAGCAAAAATCATACTTTGTCCCTGCTCATTCCACAGAAAATTTCTGCCTTCCACAGATAGATAGAGACCTGCTGTCCACATTTTTTTTTCTGAGTCTAATCCACCATGTTCTGTACCAGGGGCATCACTAGAGATGTGCTAGGAGCTGCAGACTGCAATGGGTGACACCTCAGAGGAGGGGTGAATAGCAAGTGGGCCAATTATGCATGTCCATTCCGAGACCCCCCCCCCCCTTCCCAGCTTCTGGTGGGACATTGGCTGCCTTCCAGGTCTGGCAGAATTGCTGAGAAACAGGAAAGAGAGGCAATTCATTTTCATACTCAGCTAGCAGACCTGCCAGGCCCAGAAAAGGCTGTTGGATGGCATCACCAGCCCACCCTCGCTAGCAGCTGTGGGAATGGGCTGCTGTGGGAATGGGCTGCTTTCCAGGACTGACATGTCTCCTGGCCAGATGAGGAATAGCATTTAGCAATAGCATTTACATTTCTATACTGCTTCATTGTGAACTCGGCACTCTCTAAGTGGTTTACAATCTGTAAGCCAATTGCCCCCAACAAACTGGTTACTCATTTTACTGACCTTTTTACTTTTTACTGAAAGGATGGAAGGCTGAGTCAACCTTGGAGCCCTGGGATCGAACTCACAATGTTGTGGCTGCAGTACCAGCATTTAACTACTGCACCACCAGGGAAAACAAGTCACCTCCCTTTGGCACTCACCCAGCAGCTCCATCAGACCCAAAAAGGCTGCTGGGCAATGGCAATGTCTCATCCACAACATGGCAAAGGTGGCTTGGCTGGTGGAGTGGGGCAGCTGTGTGCCAGCTGGCCTGGAGGTGACAGCATGAATTTCAGTCAACCTTCTAGATTCATGGATTTTTTTATCCACATATTCAAGCATCCACAGTTTGAAAATAATTTAAAAATATATAAATTCCAAAAAACAAAGCTTGATTTTGCCATTTTATATAAGGGACACCATTGTACTATGTCACTGTATTTAATGGAACTTGAGCATCCACAGATTTTAGTATCCACGGGGGGTCCTGTAACCAAACCCCAGCAGATACCAAGGGCCTACTGTACTGCACTAGGGTGACATCAACCCTAGTGGCACCTCTGTTCAGTACAATTGATTTCTGTAAGTGTGCAAAATTTCAGCTTTGGGCTGCACGCCTATACTCATACACCACAAAGACAGTCCCACTGAACCAATTAAAGCATAAGTACATTAAGGAAAGCTTTCCACTCTACCAGGGTTGTACTGCCTTGTTGTTCAAGTCTACATGACAGTAATATCATATAGACTTGAACAATAATCCAGTACAACTCTGGCAGAGTGGAAAGTGTCCCTTGATGTACTTATGCAGAAACAGGGGGAGCAGGTAATGGTGCCTGACATGCACAGTGGTAGCAATGGTGAGGAAAATGGAAAGGAAAAAAGAAGAGGAAGGCAGCAATCACTGGACCTCCAAAGGCTAGCTCCAAGTCACCTATTTCTTGAATGCCTGGCTTCGAGGAGTCCTCGGAGCCAACATACCGTATTATCGGGTGGTGTCTTGGAAAATTAGCTCTGTCGTGCAGCCCTGCCAAGGGTCCTCTCCCCAAAGAAACAGGCAACTCAGAATTGGCCAATGGAGGATGGTGTGGCCACCTTCCCCTCCCCTCCAAAAAAAAATACACCTACACCTGCCACTACCACCATTGGAGCCTCTGCTGCTATTCTATTTATGCAGAGAGATCTTAAATACCTCCTTGCATAAAAGCTAAGGTTTCTAGTTCAGGATTGTTCCAAACCCTGAGATTTATGGGCCAAAACCTGAGACCTAGAAACAGCTGCTGGTGATATTATCAACTGTCATGCATTAAGTATCATCCACAGTTGCTTCCAAGTCCCAGCTTGTCATTCAAACAGATATAGACAAAGAATATATTTTCCTGTTTAGAAATTAAGACACAAAACCTAGCTAAAAGGCTATTCCCAGAGCAAAGAGAAATGAGAGGATTGCTCTCTCTCACTCGCTTAAGGAGTCAGGATAAAGAACATTTAATCTGAGCTACATGCTTCAAGCTGGAAGGTAGATGGAGAACAGAATGGAGGGTGAATCCTGGTAGTGCAATGACTGAGAGGGAAACTCTTAGTAAACACAAACACACACACACACACACACACACAGTGTCTTTGCAAGTTACAAAACAAATCAATTAAGGGTTGCAAATTATATCAAGCTGCTGCTTTAATATCTGAGCTGGAGATTTGCACACCGTCCTTTTATCTTGCCTGGAGCTGCGACTACCACAACTGGAGAATTGGCACCTTGATCTCCCACCTAGGACGTTATCACACGGGGGAAATCCTGTGAGGAAACAGGACTTTAAACTGAAAATAACCCGCAAAAGCAGGTATATTTTCAGACGACGTAGCATTTAAAAGCAGGTTAAACCGAACAGAAAGTAGTCAGAAACTGCTTCTTTTTATTTTCGAGAATCTTCCGAAAATAAAAAGAAGCAGTTTCTGCCTACTTTCCGTTCGGAGTAACCTCCTTTTAAATGCGCAGGAGGTTTTCACACGGGGAAAGCCGGCTAATTAATTGCTTCCGCTTTTACGGTAGCACTTTCACTTTAAAGCTGGCTTCTGTTCGGAGCTCCCCATGTGATAACGTCCCTAGAGATGACCCATGAAGATTGGACACTCAGGTCCAGTCCCTGAGATCTGGCAACTCTAGGGACGTTATCACACGGGGGCAAATCTGCTGGTTAATCCAAACAAAATCCAGACCGAAACTGGATTAGTGCCCCGTGTTTTCACACAACATTGCACAGAAAGTGGACAGAAAGTGGACAGAAAGTGGACAGAAACGCGATCTTTTGAAATTCGGTTGTTTGGAGGAAATGCAAATGCGCAATTAAGGTAATTTCGCATTTACTGTAATGTGATAACCAAATGCGCATTGGGGAGCATTTCCCTGCTGTTGCCATGGTTCCCGCGAGCATTCCTCTATCTGCGCATGTGCAAGAGGCTCATTTCTACTACATTTATGGGATATTTTTGCTTGTGTGTGGACGTTCAATGCACTTACTGTAAATTCGCAATTAAGGTAATGACATTTGCGGAAACAAGGTTTATTTCCTGTTTATTTTCGGGATGCCTCATTTCCACTTTATTTTTGCTTTCTGGCCCACGTGTGATAAGGGCCTAGGAAGAGGTGAGATTGTCAAGCTTCTCATGCTACAATCTGTTGCACAAGCAGTTTGTCATTGCAGAATCCTGGCCATGATGTCTAGGAATGTACAGTACTTTATTTTGTTTTTAACAATGCTCCTCCCTGCTTTATTTACACAGCAAACCCCTTAAACAGGATGTGGAATATGAGAAGCTCAAAACCCATGTCTTATCTCATCAAATCCTATCTTATCTTAATTTTGTAAAAACTTTTTTTTCATCATTTCTTTGAACCATCATTGGATGTCCTTACCGTGGTAGTCCCAGCCTTCCTCCATGAAGAATCATCTCACCCCACAATGCATCTGAGAAAGGATGGCACTTGTAACTTGTGCATAATTCCAGCACTGCAGCAGCAACAACAACACAGTCAAATGCATCATGGGATCTGAAATGCTTTCATGGCTGGCAAAGGAAAGGGAGTAGCGTGTTTAACCATTCTCCAGGCAGGCAGGACATTTTAGTATCCCAGTCAGATGTGAGGGCGATCTGGCTGCGACATCTGTCATCCCATTGATCACCAGGGTTGATTCGGCTGATCTGGCTGGCTAGGCGGGTGTCCCCTTCCTCCCTCACTGCTCCATGTGCGTCCCTCCTGAAGCTGCACGTTCGATGGAAGAGGATGACCATCCCAGATAGAAGGAGTGTCCCTTTCTTCGGTCATGGGTATACTATAGTATCACAGTCATATTGTGTTGCAGAATTCACACAGAACTGGACCTACAAGGTAGTCATTTTATGGCATTGTCACCTGAAGAGGTGCCTTGCAAACAACGTCTCCAAATTCAGCCACCTGCCATGAACAGTTTTTTTTAAAAAAATGGACAAAAATCTCAACAACAACTGGGACAGACATTGTCCCCAAAGACAAGTTATTTTGGCTAACCAAGGAGAGTGGATGACACTAATCAGAATAGCATTCCACTTCATGTGAATATGTGTCTTCTGCCCTTGAGTGTTTAGATATTGTGGAATACCTTTGATTCTACATCCCCAAACATTCCTGGGCAGTGAGTGGACATTTTTTATCTGCCTGAATGAAGGTAAAAAGAGGAAGACCCTGGCTGTGCTGTGACTGATAAAAACATGATCTGTCCTCCACTTGAGAAAGCTTCCCCAAAGTCATCAGAAGTTATACCAATTCATTCCTTCTCCTCTTTTTCACACTTTTGCACGCCTAAAAAATATGCCACAAAAGCAAAATATCTCCTGAAAATATTCACTAGCCATTTGCTCTAAAGAAAATTTATTTATTTATTTATTTATATCCCACCTTCTTCCCAGTATACTCAAGGTGGCTAACAAAATTTAAAACAGTCCAAATTAAAACAAAGCATTAAAAATATACTTTAAAAAAAAACACCAGTTAATTTCCAACAGTTAAAAATATTACCTGTTCAATTTAAAATTTAATTTAAAATTTAAGATGAAAATTTAAATATGGGATAGGCAAGGTACTAACACCCTTTTGCAGGTCAACTGACTTATTATTTTAAAGGTATATTTGTTAAGGAAAAAGCAACATGGGATATACAGTAATAGAAATAAAAATATGTATGTGAATGTCAAAGTGACTAAGCAGGAGCAATCAGGAAGATACACAGGTGAAAAAGATAATATAATTAAGAAGCCTTGAGAGCCAAGGACAAAGTTATAGAAGGTATATTGAGAACACCTGTGATAGATTGCAAACACCTGAGACTCATTAAGTGGTCAAGGTAAAGTGATGAAACACTTGGGTTGGTCTTAGGTATGGGATGATCTATGTGGACCAATCAAGATGTATGTACACACCCACTGGGTGGAAACTGACTGGTGGGTGGTGTCTAACAATGGCTATAAATTGCAATGTTTGCTAATGTACATTGTGGAGTAGTTTGGAGATATTGTGAAGTGTAGAGATTGTGATTTGTAGGGCATATAGTATTTATGTATATAGTAGAATAAAGTAGATCTTTTATATAAGACTACTGAGTTGTCTGGTGTCTTGAGGGAAGATACAAGAACCAGAAGAATCCTGGAGAGGTTTGGAGACATCTCAGGAAGAAGAGTGAGAAGGCTTGGAGAGTTTGTCAGGGTCTTCAGCCTATTCTCTGAAACTCTGCTGCTTGGGAAAGAAGCATCAACCACTGATCAAAACTGGTCAGCTCTGCTGCATAACAAGGTGGTGAGTTAGAGCCAGAGGTGAAGAGCTACAACTCCCATCATCCCTGACAATATTTGCTTGAGATTCCCTAACACAGCTCCAGGGATGAAAGAGAGGTCCTCAGTTTGGTGTAATTTCCCCTCAGGGTATCCTTTCCCCCAAAATTCCTCCAAAATTTGTTACCCTTTCAGGGGTAGGCAAACTGTCCCCTTTAAGGGATGAGGGACTTCAGCTCCCAGAATCCCAGAGTACTGGCCAACATCCCAGACTATTGGCCAACATGGCTGAGGCTTCTGGGAGCTGAAGTCCCTCGGCCCTTAAAGGGGACAATTTGCCTACCCCTGCAGGAGCAGATAACCATCTTAACATAAAACTCTTTCTTGAACACAAAAGTGTTTTGATGTACTACCACCTTGCAACCCATGATGTAGTTAAACAAAAATGGGAAAGTTAACGTGACAAATAGAAACAAGGAAATTCCATACAGATGGCCTTTTGTGTCCACGGATTCTGCATCCACAGATTCAACCATCCATGGCTTATATATATATATATATATATATATATATATATATACATATTAGAAAATCCCCAAAACAAACCCTGATTTTGCCATTTTATATAAGGGACACCATTTTACTATGCCATTGTATATAATGGGACTTGAGCATCCAGACATTTTTGTATCCATTTGGAAAGGGTGTGTGTCCTGGAATGAAACTCCAGAGGATACCAAGGGCCCACTGTACATCTGTGCACAGAATACCCCCTCCTCAATATTATACTGAATAACCTATATCTGCATTATGAACTTAATGAAGCACAACAGCTTGATTCAGGCCTGTGCAAATACCCAATCTTCTTATACAGAGTTCAGCATTCTTCTACAAATTTTCTAGTACAGTATCTAACACTGAACCACTGTTTTAATGTCTGTGCAAGCTGTCTGTACGAAATACTATTGCTGCTGCAAAAACTATAGCAGCAGCCATAGTGGTAGAGTGTACAAACCTTGTCTTTAACAAACCCCTAACAATGTCAGGTGGAAGATTTAAATTAATGAGCTCTTCATTTATTGAAATGACTTCAGCACTTTGGCTACATGCATCGATTTCTATTTGCTTTGGCAACCTTAGACAAGTGTAAGTGTGTGTGTGTGTGTATGTGTGTGTGAGAGAGAGAGAGAGAGAGAGACTAAGCAGGCTAATCTTCTGCCAACATAGGTGCACATGGTGATAAAAAGAATATATTATTCCAGAAAAAATTAACATAACCGAAGAAATATATTGTGTACAAAGTGCTTACACATCTCATGTCCTAGACAATGTAACCTCAAAGTTGTTTTTGTCGTCTGTGACTCTTGACATTATTGAGTACCCAACAGTGCTTTAATACAGTGGTAAATATAAAGTTGACATTTTTAATAGAATCAATGTTGATTTGCATTAATTTATTCTTTGTGCCAGATATATACATCAGCTAAAGTGCAGAGCATGCTATAACCCACCAGCAAGGTGAGGCAGGGTCTAGGACAGCGACAGGCAACCTTTTTCTTACCTGGGCCGGTCTGCCGTCGCCCAGGTTGCGGCTGGGCCAAGGGGGGGGGGGGGAAGGCGGCGCGCGTGCTTGCGCACACGCGCGCACCCGCCTCCGGCGCACGCGACCCCCCCAGACACACAGCCGCCGCGACCGCTACTGCGGTCGCCGCCATAGCGCGCGCAGCTCCAGCCGCCACGGCGCATGTCGCGGCCGCCATTTTTGGAGTCAAAATGGCGGCACAACACATTTGCGCATGCACAAGAGTACCGCGCATGCGCAAACATGTCGCGACCGCCATTTTGACTTTCAACGCGCTCTGGCAGCGGCGGCGGCGGCAACCTCTGGCCGGGGCCGGTAAGTCTGGAGCCCGGGGCCTAAACCGGCCCCCGGGCCGTAGGTTGCCGGTCCCTGGTCTAGGAGGAGAGAAGGATACCAGGTGGGCTTCTTGCTTTGCTTGCCTTTCCCAGAGGGAGTCCTTGTAGTGAACCTTCCAGTCTTAGATATTATCTCTACCAAAGCAAGGAAGGGCCCAGTGCTACTATTAGGCCTATTGAACCTGTATTCCCATAAGGAGGAGGGAGCTACAAAGTACAGCTTTTCCTTGGAAGGAAAAGATCCTGTTTGTCACTCTATCTGTTGTTCAAGTTCTCAAAAGGTTGGTAGAATGGATGCAGTTTGATACCACTTTTAACTGTCATGACTCCATTCTATGGAATCCTGAGATTTGTAGTTTGTTGTGGCACCAGAATGCTCTTGACAGTGAAGGCTAAATGTCTCACAAAACTACAAATCCCAGGATTCCAGAGCCTTGAGCCATGGCAATTAAAGCAGTGTCAAATTTAATTAATTCTGCAGTATAGATGCTACCCATTTTTTCCTTTTAACAGAATATCATAACAGTTGTGGGGCCGGGGGAACTTTTTTATTCCTACCTAAAGGATAAGTTCTTTTTATTTCAGGACAGATTGCAATAAAAAGCTCTATTTTTCAAAGGGTCCAGATAGCTAGTTTTGAATGTCTTTTGCATTCCAGGTAGCAAGATGAACACATAATGTTTATGCTAGCTAGAACAATTTCTGAAATACTGTACATTTAAAAAAGAAGGCCTTGTGAGCAAAGACACAGAAGAGATCTCTAACTGGTCAATCGTCTATAGTTTTATGAAATCTGAAAGTGTATTGGTCAAATTGCCAATTCCTTCATCTCCCCTCCACAAGCTAGAGAGATCCGTGTGGATTTGGAAAATGTTTTTCTAGGAAGAACTCTGTAGAAATGAGAAGTGAGGCTTTTTGTAACATGATATCTCATTTTTTTTAAAAAAAAATAGTTGCTATCTTTTGAATTATGTCTGTGAATTTCAGCTCACTTCTTGTTGATCTTTTCTTCATATTCAATACAAAAGGAGCATGACATTTTTAAATAAACATGTTGGAGAAACTAGGAGTGGGGATTATGGGTATTAGAGCAGATCAGGCCTGAGCTCTCCCTAGAAGCTAAGATGATGAGGCCATTGTACTTTGGCCACATCATGAGAAGGCACAACCCACTGGAAAAAAAATAATGCCAAGGAAGGTATTGGGGTTGCAATTTTAGTTTGCCAGGCTGTTAACCCTTTTAAAGGTAAATTATAATAAAACAGGTATGAAAGTTAAACTTGTTAGAGTTCACTTTCATCAACAGAGCAGCAAAAACGTGGGTCAGACTATTACTTTAAACCTGTCTTCCTTAAGAATAAAGAATAAAACTCAAAAAGACAAACATGTAGTTTGTGGTTTAAAAACAAACAATAATTGCTTTAATAAATATGTACATAAAAGAACTAAAATCTAATCTAACTGGAGTTTATAAAGCAAGAAGAGAGATGTTAACCTCCCTCAGAGGAGGACTGTGACAGACTGCTGACTAGCAGTTACTGACTGGGGCTGGCAGTTAAGAGAGTCAGTTAAACTGCCACTTAAGATTGACAAATAGAATTAGAGGAGGGGAGGAGTGAAGTCCTGCCTAACTAAAGAGGAGCAGGAGAATGCAAAACATACATTTTTTCCAACAAAACATCCAAAAGAGGTGCACCTTTTTGTTTAGTAGCCAGAAAGCCTGATGTTCTCAAGTCTGTTAAGAATAAAACCCATAGGGGCAATCTAGATGAATTTAGTGGTACTAAATTCCAACTTCTGCCTAACTAGCAGTTGGAAAGCACGCAAATACAAGTAGATGGAATAGGTGCCACTTTGGTGGGAAGGCAAACAGTGTTCTATGCAATCATGCTGGTCATATTATGCACAGAGTAGTATCTGACAGCACTGGCTCTTTGGCTTAGTAATGGAGATGAGCACCACCCTCTACAGTGGAACACGACAACTTGTCAATGGGGAATACCTTTACCTTTACCTTTAAATTCCCATTGCTAAAACTAGCTCCCAAATGCTGCAGCCAGAATGTAAACTGGGACTGGTTATGAAAAATATATTGCTAGTAAATATGTTTTACCTTTACCCTATCTGTTCATTTCTGGGCATGATTCAAAATGCTGATCCATAAGATCCTACACCACTTGGATCCAGGCTACTCTCCCAAATAAGCCTGCCTAGGTTTTAAGATCTGCCGAAGAGACCTCTCATTCTCTCTCATTCCCTCACTCTCACTGGGGACATCTTTTGTAGATCCAGAAGAGGATGTCCTAAGTAGCCCCTCTAAGATGGTGGTACCCCCTTCTAAGGGAGCTCCCTGTTGTCCTTCTGTCAGGAGACATGCTTCTTTTTTCAGGAGGTCCTTCTGCAACTGGCTATTACACATACCGTCCAACTTGACAATCCTGGTTTGGCAGGGATTCCCTTGGTTAATCCCCTGCCATCCCACTCTCTCAGATGCATTTAAAATGTTCCAGATTATCTTTCTTCCTCCCACTTTCCCCCTTCCTTCTCCGCTTTCTTCACTTTTTGCAGACTGAGTTCAAAGTACAAAAAATAGTTAACTCAGCATTAGTAAAAGAGAAGGTTTTATGTACGGTATGACTCAGGCTTTTCATAGACTGTAGCTTTGTAGGCCTTACCTCTACACTTCTGCTTGTAGTAAATTTACATTCCTAAAACTGGATCTTTGTCTCAAGCATACTCTTCATTTTCCTGGATCTATAGAAGCTCCACTGAAAACACAGAGTCCAATATTCCCTGGCCAGTAGAGGGAGAATGGGTGGTATAGTGTCTTAAGACTTAAGAGTATCTTAAGTATCTTAAGATAACAGTTGTAGGGGACCAGAAGGGTTGTTTTTTTCACCCGCTAATGTGCCAGGGACCAGTATCATATCTGTGCATATTGACTTCAGCTGCTTTTTTTCCCCTGGAAACTCACAGATCGGTAGCCACTAGCTCACAGACAGGCACAGGTCCCTGCCACTGTAATGGCAAGACTGTCATGGGAGATCCACTCATTGTCAGGAGTTGTCTATGCAACTTGCCTGCCATATAAAATTAGTATAAAGGTTTTAGAATGGGGGTAGAGATATTCAGTTCCGTGAGGGATATACAGTGAGAGAAGTTTTGTAGAGAAATGGTGATCTTAGGCATAGGTGATGTGATAATGTTGTCCAGGGGGCAAGCATGATTCAAAACTGTTCAAGGACATTCCAGTGGGAAGAATCTGGCTGTAAGAACCAAAAGGGGTGGTATGGGAACAACAAGGGGCAAATATCTTTATTGATTTTAGCAAATGGGAATACCGGCCGCTGTGAATGTGAAAATGTGTGTAGTTTAATTAGGCATTGTTCACGCTTGCTACTGAGTTCTGACCATGAACGTCTTTGGGTTGGAGCTATAGTTACTGAATAAAAGCAAACCTTTATTCAGTAACTATGGGGGGGGGGGGGGGTTTGCAGACTGCCAGAAATAGTGCAAATTGAGTCCACTTTTAGGGTTAGGGTTAGTGCTAGAGAATCATGGGAATTGTTTTTGTTTTTTTCTGAGACATTGAGCCTTCTCTGTCAGAGAGCTCTGGTGCCACAATAAACTACAGTTCCCATGATTCCCTAACCCTAACCCTAAAAGTGGACTCAATTTGCACTATTTCTGGCAGTCTGCAACCCCGCTATAGCTCCAACCCAAAGACATTTTTACCTCCAACCCAAAGAGTTTTTACTACTGCAGCCTGAGTTTCCTGTATTTGGTTCCTGCTGGGCCTGGCATGCCAATATGCATTTCACTCAGCAACCTTGGGTCCTGTGTGTGTGTGTGTGTGTGCGTGTGTGTACACCTGACCTACCTCACAGGGTTGTGGCAAAAACAGTGGGAAGAACTAGGCAGCCATGTCTGCCACCTTGAGCTCACAGAGGAAAAGCATGATGACCAGAATCCTGTGGGTATTTAAGTATGCAAAAACACCATAGTTACAATGCAATGGAGTGAATCCCACACCAAATTCCACTCACCAAGGGTTATGAATATTAAAGAATCATGAGTGCATAACCCTAGGTTATGCATTTGTAACTGCACAACAGGCCCAAACAAATAAGATAGAATCAGGAGATCTGATAAGGAAAACACTTGCCAAATTAAAAAGATTACAATGATGTATGGGAGAAGGAACAGCTCATGTGCCGTCACCTTGGCAGCCATTAGCACTGAACTAAAAGAAATGAAACCTACCAGAATGATCCTTCTTACAAGACTGTGGCCTTCCACCTGTAGTTGAGCTACAGCGCCAGTCATTCCTGCTTGCTATGGCTGCTGAGAGTCCAATGGCTACAAAGGACATCACAGCCTGTTACTCTGCTTTAAGAGTGCAAAAGTTGTGCTTAAGAATACACCCTAATGGTTGGACTTCATTGTGTAAGATTATTCATCCAAGAACAAATAATTGGCAAATTTAGATCTCTGTATTTCCAAGCAATCAGAAAATTCACTGTCACAGGATGTAGTGATGATAGCCACCTTCTTAGATAGCTTTAGAACACGGGTCAGCAAGTTGCCCTTACCTGGGGCCGGACCGGGGATCCCCTGGTCTTCCGCAGGCCGCCACCGCCGCCCACCGCCGCCATGCGCGCTGCCGCCGCGTCACCGCTGCACGTGTCGCAGCCGCCATTTTGTTTTACAAAATGGCGGTCGCGGCTCATTTGCGCATGCACAGTACTCCTGCGCATGCGCGAACAAGCTGCAGCCCCCATTTTGGAAAACAAAATGGGGCCGCGACTCAGGAGTACTGCGTATGCGCAAACGAGCCGCAGCCACCATTTTGGAAAACAAAATGGCAGCCATGACGCGCACAGCGGCAGCGCACGCGGGCGTCGGCAGGGGTCAGCGGGGGCTGGTCCAAAGGCCTCGGGGAGTCGGACCTGACCTGTGGGCCGTAGGTTGCCGACCCCTGCTTTAGAAGGTCACAGTGGGAAACTATGGCTTCCAATGGCTGTTACTCATTAGGGCTATACAATAAATCACCTGTTTCAGAATCAGAGTGCCTCCATATACAAGGGATGCTGGTGCACATCTGTGGGAGAAGGCTGTTAATCTCACATCCTGCTTGTGGCAAGAAGCTGTCATAGGAACTGAACACTATCCTTCAAATGGTTCAGCATCTCAAATAGCTCCTTTAAAGTTCAGAGAAAAACCCAGGGCAGATTCACCATCCCAGTGACATAGGAAGACATCAGCTTTTGCTATACTCAATGAAACAGAGTACTGACTAGAGGGAGCTTTGGCTTGATCCCACAGGGTTTCCATGACATGAATGATGGAGAACCTGTGTTATCTCCAGATAACAATGGTCTCCAATCCCACCATCCCTCAGCACTGACCAGGTGAGTGGGGCCTGATGCAAAATGAAGTGCAGCAAGATCTGGAGGGCCATTCATTTTCCATCCCTGCCTCATGTTCTTATCTACAGCAGAGTTTGTTAAGCACACATTCAAAGGCTTTGAAGGAAACAACAGCAACTCTTTTTCAATGGGTCCCCATTGTTTTTATGTTACTCACACAACACTTAAGGTAACGGAGGAACATCACTTCCCCCAGCCTATCATAAACACAGAGGTCTAAGCATAATAGTTATAAGAGCACTAAACAGATGGCATTAAAAGACAGGCACTTGGCATTTTCTAGTTTGCGCCATCAAACTTAACAGCCTACAGATCATAGAACACAAGGAGCTGGCATTACACTGCAGCGAATCCAAGTTTGAAGGAGGAGTTTCTACTACAAAGCTACTACTGCAGCATTTTTAAAAAATACCCCCCTCCCCACTGCCCTATAGTAACAGATTAGGAAATATATACATTGATTGCCTGTCAGCTAAGAATTGTTTTGCCCCACACAATGAAGCAGTTTGCAGATTTGCTGATGTTTCCCCAAAAGCACTGGGGGAATGAATCATTACTGAGGCAATTTACTTTTGGTTAGTGCATGAATGCCTTCCCGTGATGCTTTGATGCTTTGTTTGTCCTCTTACAAAAATTATTTATGACCTGAGTGTGATCTTCTAAATCAGAATATTTATTCTGAAATCAAAGCCCCGGCATGCTAATGCAACTCAAACCCCTTAACTAATTTTTCAAAGCCATGCTGAATATTCAAAAGCTAAAAACTGAAGGAACGTAGTTAACATTAATTAATATTGGAAGCAGTAAAATAAAAGCAACTGTGAAGCTAATTTTGCAGGACAATTAATCATGAGCCGTGCTAATTACACATGGGACTTTGCAAATGATTTTTTTTCCACAGGTAGCAGGGTAAAAATGATAATCCGTTACCCATCAAAATCATTGGCTTCTCACCAATGTCCTCACCAAGAGCAATTAGTGGAACCAACGGAGCTCCAGTAATTGCATGTCAGGAGAGGCAAATGTTGGAATTTTAATTGCTCCAAATAAAGACCATTTACACCTGGTTGTCTAAAACAGCACAGCAAGCCAGGACGCCTTGTAACCACTTCCAGGTGCCCACATAAATAGAGCTGCATGGGCGCTACACATACAGTTTTTAGAAGGAAACCTCAATACATGCACTTTCATGTCAAACAGCAGCGTCATCACCTGAGGAAAAGTATGGCAAAAGATAGAACCATGGTTAGTTAAATCTATCACTGGCTTGAGGAAAATGTGCATTTTTTTAAATATTTACCAGATATTTATTGCTGGCATCTTTTTTTTCCCTCTCCCTTTGAAGAACTTTTAAGCTTAAGGTGTCAAGGGCATCAAATTTACTGAATTTTAGGATTGCCAATAAAATGTTTTTAACAAGACATCTTGAAAGGGTGTAAAATAAAAATGAAAATTACCATATTCATGACTGGAAGCTTGGAAGTTTGCAATACTATAAAAATGGATGGCTGTAATTTGCTTGTTGCTTTCCTTTTAAAAAAAGAATTAAAAAGCAGCCCTAGTAATTAGAAACTCAAGTGCCATTTTGCACTTCATCTTCCACCCTTCTCATGCTACCTTTACTTTGGGGTATTATATAGGAACACATGGATGCACATAACTGCAAATGATCAATAATATTTAACTGTGTGTCTAAAGCCTAAATGATGATGGATATATTTAAGTATCACTTTCAGTAAAATTACTACTCAAATGCTCATGTACCTTCAAACATGTGTAATTATATGTGCGCACGTCCAAAAGATTGGCCACAATCTTTAAAAAACAATCTTATTGGAATCTGAACACAGTAGGACTTACTTCAGAGTAAAATATGCACTGCAAATTGCTTTCTAGGCCATACATATTTCTATTGTCCATTGCCCTCTCCTTATGCTCCTAACTGTACTGTATTGGGGTGCTAACTTTTGTGCCTCCTGTTATTATCTTTCTTTGTTTGGCTGACAGGAGTCACTCTGGTTTGTCTCCATATATTCTGTACATGTTCCACATCAATGTGTGCATCATTTATTGTACCACGGCAGGCCTTGTAAAAAGCTTCTATTCCTGAATTACTCAGCTGATCACAGGTGTTTATCAGACTCCCAGAGGTGATTTAGGTAATAAACGCTAGGATGGCAGTTTAAGCAGTTCCCATAGAACCAAATCCTTCTAGCCCTGTCATTTGCATATATTGTTCACAAAAGGCAGCTTATGGATGCAGCATTTTTAAATGGCTACTTAAGGCTTGGATTCTTTTCCTTCTGCCACTTCAAACCCCTCCTCCTCCTCCTCCTCCTCCTCCCCCCCAAGCAGAAATCCTTTGAAGGTGTTTGTTCCAAGAGCAAAGCAAGCTATAAATTTACCGATAAGTTTGTGTTGTGTTTTTTTAAAGGACTGTGGAGACTCATTCCCTGAGCCATCTTGTTTAACTCAAATGTCGCTTTGGAGAACAGACTGGGAACAATGCATTCACAGCTTCTTTTCCCTTTTAATGCAACTGGAATGTGTTGTCTGCTCCCTAGAATAAGATTTTGGTATTTCTTTTCTTTTTCTTTCTACAAGGCCCACTATTAGAGAAAGGATGTGGGATGAGATATCCCTCATCTGATGAGACAGTCCCTCATCTGATGCAGATTTTGAAATCATAGGAATTAAGATGAGCATTGTGTGTGTGTGTGTGTGTATGCGTGTGCGCGCCTTCAAGCTGCCTCTCATCTTGTGGCAATCCCATGAATCTGCAAGATCTGAGCAGAGATACTGAAGATAGGGTGACGTGGAGGTCTCTATCCATAGGGTTGCCATAAGTCAAACTTGACTTGACAGCAGTTAACAACAATGAATTTCATTAGGTTTCCTTAGGAAAGAAATACAGGTGTTTTTGCCAGTTCTTTCTGAAACGTAGTCTACAGCACCACATACACATTTCCAAAAAGGACAGCATCGCTAAAAGGAAGTATTTACCTATGTCTGCCTACACTAATTTATATATACAGATGTAAATTTAGATATAGTTACTAGAATATTAACAGAAATACAATGCCTCTACACAGTGTGCTCTTTTCATAGCTCTTTGCCTTTAAACCAGGCACAGAGTGCACAGCCCTTCGATGCCCTTAAATATAGGCCTGCCTTCTGTAAAGCAGGACACACAGCCACTCAATTGCCAGACTATTGCTTAGAATTTAGGTTCTTTCTCTTTTGTAGTATGGATGTATGGACAAGTTTGTTCAATCAAAGCAAACTTTATTGAACTCTCTGTCATGGGAGACTAGGGCAGATCTCTTTTTGCTTTTCTTCCACCAATAAGTAAAGACTTTTTCATTTGAACAAGTATTTGGTGACTATCAGAGAGCTCTGGTACCACAATAAACTACAGTTCCCATGATTCCTTTGCAGTGAGTCAGGGCAGTTAAAGTGGACTCAATTTGCACTATTTCTGGCTGTCTGCAAAGGCCCACTGGCTACATCTGCATTGCAGAAATAATGCAGTTTGACACTGCTTTAACTACCATGGCTCAATGCTATGGAATCCTAGGGTTTATAATTTGTTTTGATACCAGAGCCCTCTGACAGAAAAGACTGGATATTTCACAAAACTACAAATGCCATAGCATTGATCCATTGCAATGCAGATGCCGCTTCAGTCAGAGGCTTTTAATGGGGTGCATGTGCTGCATTGTTTTTCATTTGTTCTCCTTAGGGTTTTTAAATGATTTTATATTGTTTTAAAGTATTGATCTTTTAATAGGGTATCTTATTTAATTGTGTGTTAATACTACTCATTTTTTAATTCATGCACATTGTTTTAATTCCCATGTGAGCCACTTTGGGTTCCATTTGGGAGAAATGTGGGACAAAACAAAACAAAAAATAATAGTCTGGTATTCAGTTCATATGGTATACAAATAGCTGTCTGTGGGAATCTTACAACAAAGTCTGCTGCCACACTGCAGAATTAATGCAGCTTGACACCACTTTAACTGTCATGGCTCCATCCCATGGAATCCTGGGATATGTAATTTGTTGTGGCACCAGAGCTCTCTGACAGAGATGCCTACATATCTAACAAAACTACAAAACCCAGAATTCCCTAGCATTGAGTGATGGCAGTTAAAGCAGTGTTAAGCTTCATTAATTCTGCAGTGTAGATGCAGCCCAGGACTTCAGTACAAGACCTGTAGCACATTCATGCTCTGATTTCCTAATAACTAGCATTCAGAAGCAAGATGCTTGTGATAATAGTGATAATATAGAGACATCCTCACTAACAGCCACTGATAGTGTTCTCCTCCATGAATTAGTTTAATCCCCTTTTAAAGTCATCCAAATTGGCAACATCACTACATTTTGCAATAGCAAATGCCATAGTTTAACTATGAGCCTTATTACGCGAGAAAACAAAAACAAAACAGTCAGACAGAAGTGTCTGCCTTGTCACATGTTGTCATAGTACTGTACTTCCATTTTCCTTTCTGAGGGAGACGCTTGTAAAAGCATGCCTTTTGCCAAATGGATTTTTCCAGCATGACAAAAGGCATGGTCTTACAACAGTCTCCCTCAGGAAGAGAACGGAAGTGCTTCAATGGCATGCAGAGAGGTAAGGAGAAAGCCACTATTCTCCCAATCTATTTTGGCTTTCTTTTCTTATGTGATAAAGCTCTATGCCAGGGGTAGGCAACCTTTTTGAGCCGGGGGCCGGGTTGCTGTCCCTCAGACAATTGGGGGGCCGAAGCACCAAAAATAAAAAATAAAAAAATATATATTTTTTAAAATAATTTAATTTTTTTTTAAAAAAAAATAAGCATACTCTCTCAGCCCCAGAAAAGCCACGGCAAAACCTCTGTGGAGATTTTGCCAAGAAAACCCCAAGAACAAGTAATAACAACAATAATCAATATCATCATGGCGGGGGGGGGGCGGAGGCGGGGGGGCGGCGGCAGGACAGGCCTGGGGCTGGTCCAAAGGCCTCAGGGGGCCACATCCGGCCCCCGGGCCTTAGGTTGCCTACCCCTGCTCTATGCTCTGGAGAGAAGTACTTCCTTCTCCCTGTTCTGAACAGGGTTGCCAGACTGAAAACTAGAGCAGGCCCCTGTACCATTAATGGATGTATGTTGTTTGTTACACACCAGATAACAAGCAAGATCTGCTGAAATGCCCTTTTCTACACATCCATTAAAGGTATATGAACCCTCGCCCATTTTCACTCTGTCAACCCGAGTTTTCTAAATCTAGTACTAAAAGCTTGAATGGACAGCCTATTCATCAATTGTTTTAAGAAAGTATCTCCATTCTCTCTGTTGCATTCATGGTTCTTTGTTTATTCCTATCTCCTTTTTGTTTTGTTTCTCTTCTTTCCTTTATTGCTTGTAGTGTTTTATCTGTCATCCATGGTTTCTTCACTTTCCTTTTGTCTGTTGGAAGTATCTTTGTGCATTCCTCTTTTATTATGTCCCTGACTTCAGATCAAAGCTCTTCCGGTTCACGATCTATTATACTTAGTACTGCAAATCTGTTCCTTATATTGTCAATGATTTCTGTAGAAATGTTATTTAAATCATATTTTGGTATGATGACTGGTTTTGTTCTCTTCTTTTCTTTTATTTTTGATATAAGTAGTTTGTGATCTGTGCCACAATCGGCACCTGGTCTACTCTTGGCCACCAGTATGGAGCTTCACTATCTTTTACTTCCAATTATGTAATCTATTTGGTTTTTGTGTTGGCCATATGGTGATGTCCATGTGTATAACCTTCTCTCTGGTTCTATGAAAAATGTGTTTGCAATGAACAGGTTGTTGGCTTCACAAAAATCTATCAGACGCTCACCTCTTTTCATTCCTTTTGCTTAGTCCAAATCTGCCTACTGTGTTTGATTCTTCTTTGCTTCCAACCTTTGCATTCCAATCTCCAATGATCAGCTTGACATCCTGTGCTGGTGTGTTGTCAATTTCTTCCTGTACTCCTTCATAAAATCTATCAATTTTTTTCTTGTCCTCTCTACATCACAAATAATTTTTTAAATAAAGATTTGCATCAGATTTGGATGAAGCCCAAAGTCCTTTCTGGCCCAGTCAGGCCTGTTTGGAAAGAGTTTGTTACAGATGGCAAAACAGGCTTTTCTCCAAAGCTAACAAAACCAAAGCTAGGGGCCAGCCAAAATTTCATGCAGAATTTTGGCTTCAGAAAAGCAAAGAGAGAGAAAGAGAAAGAGAAAGTAAACAAAAGGACATTTTATGTTTTGTTTCTGTGGAATTGCCCATATTAGTGAAAGGTAGTGTTAGCATACTCTACATCTCTTCCACTGGATGTGAAGTTTCATAATATCTAGTATTGGGCATGTTCTGAGTCTATTATTCACTGCAGTTGGAGTGCTCTCTGCAGTTAGTTCTGATATACATAAGTGAAAAGATCCCAAAAGTTACCCTCTTCTTGCAGGCCTCCTTTTGAGCTATAATTCCCCCACAATTTCAAAGAGGCATTGGCACTGCTGCTGGGGACACCTTTTAGGATAACAATAGGAAGGGACTGTGGTTGTGAGACTGACAGCACATATTTTATGAAGTGTTCTCCAGTCACTGTGCCTGGAGGTGGACCAAGGATGGGACTGTGAGATAACCAAGGCATTCTTCTAATGGTTCCATGCTTTGCTTTTTTTAAAGCTTTAAGCAGGTTTTCAAATATCACAACTACCCCATAGAGCCAGTGTAGTGCAGTGGTTTCAGCAATGGAGTATGATTCTGCAGACCAGGGTTTGAATCTACCCTTGGCCATGGAAACCCACTGGGTTTCCATGGACAAGTCACATACTCTCAGCCTTAGAGGAAGGCAAAGGCAAAAACCCTCTGAAAAATCTTGCCAAGAAAACCCTGTGATAGGTTCATCTTAGGGTAGTTATAGATCAGAAATGATTTTAAACCATGCAAAAAACAAAAACAACTGTCCAGTCCCTGCATCAAGCCTTTTGAAATATTGCAGCGTTCTTGTTTGGAGCACTTCTCTCTTGTGTGTTATTTTCATGCAAATCTCCATCCCCCCCAAATCTAAATCCCTCCCTCCCTAATTATTTTGAGTCATTTTCACATAAAATTACTAGCTACTGGAGCAAAAGTAACCATGGAATCAGGTTATGGATCTGCTAGTACAACAAGTGTATTTTATGATGGCTCCCCTTTGGCCCCTTCTAAGCCAAATGGTTTCAAACATTCCCCTTCTTTTACAAGGAATCTGCTCCAGACTCTAGATCAGGGGTAGGCAACCTAAGGCCTGGGGGCCGGATGCGGCCCCCCGAGGCCTTTGGATCGGCCCCGCCATGATGATATTGATTATTGTTATTACTTGTTCTTGGGGTTTTCTTGGCAAAATCTCCACAGGGGTTTTGCCATGGCTTTTCTGGGACTGAGAGAGAGTGCATGCATATTTTTAAAAAAAAAAAATTAAACTTTTAAAAAAAAATATTTATTTATTTATTTATTTATTTATTTTTGGTGCTTCGGCCCCCCAATTGTCTGAGGGACAGCAACCCGGCCCCCGGCTCAAAAAGGTTGCCTACCCCTGCTCTAGATTATTTTTTGCTTGCCCTTTTCTGCATCTTTTCTGGCTCTTTTAAGGTGTGATCATGAGAACTTTTTCACACCATGTTCCAAGCACCATAGATCTCTGTAAAGGTGTAACGGTACTGGCACTTTTTCCCCCTTTCTGTTTATACCCAACTTGGAATTTATCCTTTCATAGCATCTATGCATGGGGCTGAAGTGTTCATCAAGCTATCCACCACAGTTCCAGGATCCCTTTCCTAGTCAGTAACTGCCAGCCCAGACCCCATCAGTACATATATGAAGAGAACAAGAGAGGAGGTGGCAGCAAAAATGAGATAATGAATAACAAAAAGAGAAAGAAAAGGTGACACAAGAGAGAGGGTGGATGGAGGTGACAGCAGAAAAACAGGTGTTGAGAGAGTGGGTGGCATGACTGTATAGATTCCAACTATCCCAATTTGGCAGGGACAGTCCCTATTAAACCTCTGTCATCCCACCTGTTTAGTTGCTTTGAAAATGAACCAGTATCTCTCTTTCCCTCCCACTTTGAGTGCATCTACACTGTAGAAATAATCCAGTTTGACACCACTTTAATTGCCATGGTTCCATCCTACAGAATCCTGGGTTTTGTGAAGCACTAGCACTCTTTGGCAGAGAAGGCCAAAGATCTAGTAAAACTACAAATCCCAGGATTCCATAGGATGGCACTATAGCACTTAAAGGGGTGTCAAACTGCATTATTTCTACAGTGTATATGCACCCTCTCCCTCTTTTTCCTTATCTTACTTCAGTTGTTGCAAACTGAGTTTAAGGTGCAACAGCAGTTTGCACTAAATTAACTCAGGAGAGGACAGAAGGCGATCAGAGTCATGCCCTTCCCAGTAGGCTTCGGCAAAGCAAGCTGCTGCTGCCTATTCTAGCTTGTATGTTCTTGCTCATTAATCACTTTTGCCATCTTTATCACACCCTGATGTTGACAGTTTTCATCTGTGAAATATTGGAGGCGATATAATTGACTGACTCATGCGAGATTATCAGACAGAGGATAAGGATGGGGGCAAAGTGGATTGCTCCCGTTCTTATCCTCCGTCTGATAGCCTCCATAGGCACTGGCATCAGCCCTGCCCATCCTAGCAGAATACTCCTGGGGGGAGGGTGCTGTCATGGTTAAAAGAGAGGTTTCCCCCTTCTGCTTCAGGAGTTTATTCTAAGAACTTATGCATTTGATGCATACACTGTTCCACTGAGGTATAGCCCTTTCCTGGCTGAAGCATGGCTGTAAATTAGAAAAGAAATCTGACAGATCCCTCTTCACATGATCTCAAGTGAGAGGCTGCTAAGGATTGCTGTCTATGCCCTTTCAATACCAAAAAGGAATTGTATATCCAATAACATCCAAATAATGATACCTTTATTGGTATCAGCTAACCAAAATGCACAATTACATGTTGCAAGCTTTCGAAGTCACACTGGCTTCTTCATCAAGCAAACAGGAGAAAAAAATTGAAGATGTTAGTCTTAGGCCTACATTTTCTGTTTCTGATCTCAGTTCAGATGTCAGCGGAGGGATAGCTGCAGGCTGGCTCCTTCCCTTTTGGCCATGTGGTCGCTGGAAAATTTTGCAAGCCAAGGAAATTTAATGTCCATTTGCAATCCAAAGAAGATGTTTCCTTGGAATCCACCATATCTCTTACCTTTGTGAAGTATCAGGCTCCTATGCAGATAGAGAATGCTGAATTTCTCAAGGAGTCTTCATGTTTTGCAAAGGGACATTAAATTTTCTTGGCTTGCAAAATTTTCCATCAACAGAAACAGAAAATGCTGGCCCAAGACTAACATCTTCAATATTTTTTTTCTACTGTTTGTCTGATAAAGAAGCCAGTGTGACTTCAAAAGCTTGCAACATGTAATTGTGCATTTTGATTTTCCCAATAAAGGTATCATTGTTCGGATGTTATTGGATTTGCTATATGGTCGACATGGATGTTTTAAGGAATTTTATAGTGATTCAGCCACTACTACTTTGATTAACTTGTATCTGGTGTTTGAGAAAAACAAATCCAAAGCCCCCTTGCAGATCACATAGATCTTTCTGCATGCTTATTTGTTTTAAAAAGCTTAGCCTCTGTATACTGAAAATTCTCTAGTGAACAGGCTGGAATAGAGTCACTAAGCCATAGGTACTGAACATGGCATATGTTTTGCAGATGGATCAGATGCAATGCACACCGTCCAGCTGTGTATATCTGGCAAACAGGTGTTTTATTTTGGATTAGCTGACTAGCCACAATTTTAATGAGTTTTCAGAAGGAAAGGAAAGGGGGAGCTGGCAAGCCCCTCACCCACACTCATATAACTAATTTGTTCTTTGTTTGCTTGCCAAAAGAAGGAGGGGGAGAAGGAAGAAAGCCTGTAATGCATATACATTTTCATTTTTTTGGTGTTTGAGATACTCTAGCTTCAGGAATAAAGAGAGTATGTAAGCAGATGAATGATAGGTACAGAACCTGGACCCTTTGGGAAATGACTGTTTTTATGAATAAATAAATCTTACCGTTCAGCAGAACACATCTGCAAATTGACTTACAAAGTAACAATATAATGTAAAACTCAATGACAACACAAGAATAACAACTAGTAATAAACAAAAAGAAATAAATAAAGCAGAGCCAGAGTGCTGTAGTGGGTAGGGATTTGGAAGATCCTGTTTCTCCCTGAGCCAAGAAACTCACTGGGTGATGGTGGGCCCATCACTCTGTCTCAGCCACTCTTGCAGGGTTGCTTTGAGGATAAAGCGGGGAGACAAAGGCCTTGTTCCCACTATGATTTAAAACGAATTGCTGATTGGCTTATATGTCTGTCATTCCCACTTGAAACTGGTTGCGAACTGATTGCACTCAGTTTCAATTGTGATGAAGCAAGGCAAACGCAAAAGAACTGCTCTTTCCTGGCTTCCGGTTTGGAATGGCGGATCCTTAGGATGCGTTCACGAATAGTTCTGTGAACTCATCTGCAAGACGCAGTGATACAACTGTTTTAAAACACCAAAAATAGCTGAAATAATCTTCGTGTACAAAGATTACAGAGGAGGCTTCATTATATCCTTTTTTGTTGTCTTCAGAAGATTTATTACTCTGTTAGAAGACAGGAGAGGAGTCAGCCACAGCCGCCTCTTTGCTGCAGGGGTGTTTTCCCCTGTGAAGAAACGCCTCCAACTTTTAACTTTGTAAAGAAGATAAGCGTCACTTGGGAGATATTGTTTTTCATCCCATAATATTGGGTCTCCAGTACTAACTGTTGACTGTCTAATTCCTGCCAAAACTTTGTTTACAATTTTATGTGGATGGGAGAGGACATTTCAAATTCAACAAAGAGGACTACATGCAGACGTCTTTTTCTTTTTTAAAATCAACTGGATTTTCTCTAAACTTAAGATCAGTTGGTGCGGAAAGGTAACAACACT
This sequence comes from Phrynosoma blainvillii, assembly GCA_026167975.1. NCBI lineage: Eukaryota > Metazoa > Chordata > Lepidosauria > Squamata > Phrynosomatidae > Phrynosoma > Phrynosoma blainvillii. The sequence continues at coordinate 255,101,544 of JANUYF010000001.1, read as the reverse complement.
TCTTTTTTTTTACTTTTTTCACTTTTGCATATTTTTTGTGGGATTTAAACAAAAAAGAAGAAGCGAATGTAGTACTGGCCAGTTCACCTTTAAGGACAAATTGCTTTGGTGAGACGGAGAAGAGTAAGGCTTTTACTCAGCTGCTGTGGCTTCGGAGAAGGTGTTGTAATTGATGGGGAACTATGGGAAATATAGTTTTTTCATGTAATGTATTAAATACAAGACCTTGAATGTGAGTCAAAATGTTTAAAATTGTATAAATCCTTGTATTGTGCACTATAAGTTTTGTAAATTGCCCACAACAATTGAACTAAAGGAAATATAAACCAGGAGTGAAGATAACGTGGACAGACTATTTTGAATAGTAACACCCATCTTTTCAATGTCATATTTGGGAGGACTATATTGGATTTCAGGAATTTCAATTTATAAATCCATTCAATTTAGTTTGCTTTTATTCTCGATTTTCTTGATTTTTATAAGACTGGATTCTATCTGTAGTGGCAACCCTATTGGAATGGACTTAATCTGACATAATGTATTTGACATTGATCACTAAATAATAATAATAATAATAATAATAATAATAATAAATACAAGAAAGAAAACCTCAAATCAAAGAACAGTTGTTCAATCTCAGAGACGACCTTCTTTTGAACAACAAACCCCAGAACAGACTCCACCTTATATGGAAGAGGTTTGCAGGATAACAGCTCAACAAAAATGGACAACTTAAACATTGAGATGAGAAACTTTAAGGGAGAAATAAAGAAAGAGCTACGGGATGAGTTAAATAGAGTTAATCAAACTATGGACAAAATATCCATGGAAGTTACAAATATAAAAGTTAAATTGTATAATGTAGAAGAGAAACAGATGAATATTCAAGAAGATATTGTAGAAATTAAACAGAAAAAAGAGAATTATGAAATAAATCAATTGGTTTGGGAAACGAAAGCTAGGGAAAAATGTATTAAAATTTGTGGATTACCTGAGCAGGAAAGAAAAGCTCTGTATGCCAGAATTTTTCCTAGATTGGCATCTTTTCTGAAAAAAGAAGAACACTTATGTTAAGTTGTAGGCTTTCATGGCCGGCATCCATAGTTTCTTGTGGGTTTTTCGGGTTGTGTGGCCATGTTCTAGAAGAGTTTCTTTCTGATGATGCCAGACACAGATGCTGGTGAAACATCAGAAAGAAACTCTTCTAGAACATGGCCACACAGCCCGAAAAACCCACAAAAAACTAACACTTATGTTTATTGGAAATTGATAAAATGTTCAGATTGAATTCAAAGATTGCCAAGCAAAGAAAGATCCCACGAGATATAGTGGTGTATCTCCTGAGGAAAGAAACTAAGGATCAATTATTAAGGTTATATAACAAATTGTGGGAATAATGTTCCAGGGAAAATACACAATGTGGTGAATGGCAGCAGCCATGATGACTAAGCATTTGGCCACTGCTGATGAAACAGGAGGTGACATAATGACAGGGAGTCACTTGGTGCTGTAAAGCACAGTAAGTGCTGCAAAAGGGCTGCAAACTTGTTGAGTCATACTGATGACTGACAGGTGTCCAAAAGGAAGAGGCAGGGCTAGAAAGCCATGTGGAGCACTGGCTATATAAGGGACAAGCCTCTGGACACAGATGTAGGTTGATGGTGGAAGGTGGAGATTGGAGAGTGCATTGGTGTATCGTTGTACATAGCCTTTGTACATAGAACTTCTGAAGATTAAAAGCCTCTTAGTGAGACATCTGCTGAGTCTCTGCTCTGTCTGGAGGGGAAAGGAGTTTTCCTGTAACTGATAACGTTGCTTGCTTCATTGAAGACAGTCTGGATCCTGGTGCTTCACGTTACGTGGTTTCCATGCACTGCGTCACCACGCTAACACAAATCACCTTTAAAAATTGAAGGACAAGAGCTTCAGATATTCAAAGATCTCCCGGCTAAATCTGAATTTTCAATAGAAACCAAAATAGCTAAACTGAGGCTATCATACTTTGGTCAGAGGAATGACTCTTTGGAAAATGCAATAAGGCTTGATGAAGCGAAAAGTAGTAGGGAAAGAGGAAAACTGTGATACAGGTAGTCAGATGCAGTCAAGAAAGCTGCATCCCTGAGTTTGCAAGACTTCAGCAGGGCTGTTGATGACTGAGACTCTTGGCGGTCTCTCAGAGGGTCACCTTAAATCAAAGCCAACTTGATGCCAGGAAGCAACAACCACAAATGATATAGATGAATAGTTAATGCCTGCCTGTCCTTGCATTAATTAGAATGAAGTCAAAAATTATTATCTCCTAATGAGTTTATATTGATATTGGCGAGTGTCTCATATGTAACACCACAGGAATATTGCATAACCCTGGATGAAGGACAAATTAGTGAAGTTTTAAAAATTATTTTAATTGGATTTTTAAAACTTAGATAAAATCAGCTGGCTGTTTCCATGAAAAGAAATCCATTTAAAAGTATTTCTAAAGTCAACATTTTCAGTTTGAGTGAAGAAGCAATTTGAATAGTAGGCTATGGAATGTGTTTTACAGAGCTTGTAAAGGGATTCAGACTCCCACATTTTGACTCAAGATATGCTCAATTAGTAAATTATAAAATTATTATAATTAATTATTAATTTTCTAAAAGCCCTGACTTTGTCATAGCAGGGGGGGAGTGCCCCCACCTTTTTTTACATCTTCATGTCCTTCCTAACCCCCTCCCACAACCCTTCAAAATATTTTCAGGTGAAAAAGATCGCAGAAGCTACAGAGTGGTTTACAACAGAAAAACAGTCCTCAGCCCCCTGAAAAGCTGTTGTTATTTACAAAAACATAGATTGAAAAATGCAGAAGGGTAAACTGGAAGGAGCCTTCTGTCACTTCTTCAGCTAAAAATCAGATTATTTGGGTTGCTATGGGGCCACTGGAGCATAAATTGTCCCCTGCTCCCTCCAACTGCATTTGCCTAGTCTCACTATACAGTCTTTTTGGTGTCTATTCCCAAGCTGTGGAAATTCCTTCCAAAGAAGGCTGGGCTGAATCCTTCCTTGCTGTCCTTCTCCTGGTAGGCAAAGACCTTTTTATTCAATCAGGCCATGGACAATTAATCTGGCTTCCTGCAAAACGGGCTTTTAATAGGAGGGTGCTGCACCTTTCTTACAGCTACGATTTTAATTTGATTGTGTTTTAATCTTAAAATTTGTTAAATTGCATTTTAACGCTGTAAAATGTTGTGCATTTACTTGAACCTTTAAAAAAGACTATCTTGTTATGGGCTGTTGTAAAAATTGGACAGTGAAGAAAGCTGACAGGAAGAAATTCAATCTCTGAAATGTTGAAATGCTGGAGCAGAGTTCTATGGATACTGTGGACTGCCAAAAAAGACAAATGAATGGGTCTTACAGCAAGTCTAGCCTGAACTCCCACTAGAAGTGGAGATGACTACACTAAATTGAGGCTGTCATACTTTGGACATGAGATAGTGTGGCAAAATGGAAAAGACAATAAATCTTGGTAAAGTGGAAGGCAGTACGAAAGGAGGAAGGCTGTGTTACAGGAGGATTGTTTCAGTCATGGAAGCTGCAGCTCAGACTTTCAAGACTGGAACAGGGCAGTTGGTGTCCAGAGCTCTTGGTGGTCTCTCACTCATAGGACCTTATCAAACGCTGGCCACGAAGCGAAAAGTAAGTGAAAACTAACCGAAGTAAGAATAAATTCAGTTCTATACCGAAACGAACTGAATTTCGCCTGTGCGGCCATTGCGCAATGATTCCAAAAGCTCCCTTGTACTTCCCCGAAAAAACGAATGTCAAAAGATCCCCTTTCACTTCGGATCACGGGAAAAAAATACGTATTAGATCTGGATTGCCTTTGGATATGTGTAAACACACGGGAAAAAAATACGTATTAGCTTTGGATTGCCTTTGGATATGTGTAAACACACGGGAAAAAAATACGTATTAGCTTTGGATACCTTCTGCTTGGGACCCCCGTGTGATAAGGTCCATAGGGTTAGCAGCAGTCAAAGATGACTTGACAGCAAATAATAACCATGGCAATTATGCTATCTGAGTGGGATTCTTAAAAAACTAAGAGCCCAGAATATATCCAGGGCAAACCCACTCTAAATAAATCTTACCATCAAAACCCCATAATAGATTCACCTTAAAAATTCTCTGTTGAAAGGTAGAATCCCATTCCATGAGCATGAAAAATGTCATACCTGGATGCATTCTAGCTGGGAACAAGGTGAACGCAAGGGCAGCCTGAAGACAAGACCAAACCTCTAGCTGCTTACACCAGCTTTCTCCAATCCCATGCTTTTTAGTTGTTTGAGACTGCCGTTTCCAAAAAATGGCACTCCAGTTATGGAATACCCACCCGTTAGAGGCCTGATTGGCACCAACACTGGTATCTTTCTGGCAACAAATAAAAACATGGCCTTTTCCTAGAGTTTAGGGGGCCAAATGATTTAATCCAAGTCCATACATGTGCATAGTTTTATATTGTCTCATTTAACCGTTTTAACTCATCAGGCTGTTTAATATCTTTTCAGTCTACTTAAATTACTCTTTGTTGTTGTTGTCTGCTTCAAGTAATTTCTGACTTATGGTGACCATAAGGTGAATCTATTATGGGGTTTTCTTGCCATGATTTGTTCAAAGGGAGGTTGCCATTGCCTTCCTTGAAGCTGAGAGAATGTGACTTACCCAAGGTCACCCAGTGGGTTTTCATGGCCAAGTGTGGATTCAAACCCTGGCTTCCTAGTGTTCCAGTCTAGCTCTATAACCATCATACCACACTGGCTCTCCAAATTATTCTTGCTATTTTAAATTGTTTTAACATGCTATTATTGGTTTTATTGTTCACCACCTTACGTTTCTTGACTACATAATATATCTATGCCCTATAGTTATAAAGGATATAAATATTTTATATGGCTGCATCCTATGGAATTCTGCTTGGATGCAATAGTTCTCTGGCTGAGAATTCTAAATGGTCATCCCTAAACTGAACATCCCAGGATCGCATAGAATATTGCTATAGGATGTTATAGTCCAATGCTGGACTATGTTGTTGTTTCCCATGTTGTTGTTTCCAATAGTTGCAGTACTTTACCACTTTGTTCTGATTTGGCTATGTGATGACAATTCCAAGGAATTGCAAATTATAGCTAGAGTTTAGTGGTAGATGATGTGTTTTGTATGCAGCAAGTTGATGGTTCAAACCCCAACATTTTGAGGTAGGGCTAATACAGAATGACTTTTACCCTGGCTAGCTGCTCTTGAGAAAAACTGAGCTAGACTAGAACCAGTGGCCTAGCTCAGTGTTTAGTTTTAGCATCCTAATTCAGAGTAGCGTAAAGGAAAAGGAAAAGATTCCTCAAGAAAATGTTTCCCCTCATGGAAACAGGGACCTTGACATAACCATGGCTCAGCCTTGATATAATCATACTATAAAATATAGATTTCAGCCTACAGGCAAGACTTTACTCTCTTCCCCTCAAGGATCCAGGTCATTGCCCTATCTAGCAGAGTATTTTTATTAAAACTGTTGAAAAAACTATCCAATTTCCATCATCTTTTTTTAGAAAGGGGGAGGGGCAAAACAAGGACAGCCCTTCTATTCTATTCATATATAAAACTTCCAGTTTCAAATACAATAGTGTTATATTGGAGACAACAAACCCTACACACCCATTTTATAATACAGTTGGCCTTCCATATCCACAGATTCAACCATCCACAGCTTGAAAAAAAAGTTTTTTTAAATATAAATCCCCCAAAGCAAACCTTGATTTTTCCACTTTATATAGCTGGTCTTTCATATCCATGGATTTTTTTAATCCACATATTCAACCATCCGTGGTTTGAAAATATTCAAAAAGGTTTATAAATTCAAAAAAGCCAACCTTGATTTTGTCATTTTATATGAGGGACACCATTTTATCACACCATTGTATATAATGAGACTTGAGCATGCATGATTTTTGGTATCCATGGGGCATCCTGGAACCAAACCACAGCAGATACCAAGGGCCCACTGTACATTTTATTTAGCCTCTCCTTCCTTCAGCTCAATACAATTCCTAATGTAACACCTTTACTTGTTAGTATAACTACATCCCAAATCCACAAAACAGTGATGCTTTTATTGGCCAACCGAAATGCGCAAAATACATGATGGGCAAGGAGGGTAGGATCACAGGCAGAGCTGGCAGGGAAGGAGGCCAGCAAAATACATGATGCATTTTGGCTAGCCAATAAAGATATTGCTGTTCTGTGGATTTTGGATATTATTTATACTTTGCAGTATAGACAACACAGCTATCCCTGGTTACCTTTGCTTGCTGACTATGAACTTCTCCATAGTATTACTTTTCAATAGAAGTAGACAGCATCAAAATGGTGGAAGTTTGGGTAGGGGGTTGATTTGCCTTAATTTTCTCCCCATTTCTGAACAAATTACAAATCAACGGAGGAGTTATTTAATGCTTCCATTTATGTTATGCACTGGCTAGTTAAATTTTGTGAAACTGCCTCTTGCATTATATATATATATATATATATATATATTAAAAAGGATGCTGTTTCATTCCGAGCACCACATTATTCTTCAGCCGGCTGTCTCTCTGGTTGCCATGGCAATATCCTCCGAAATATTTGTAAGGTCACCAAAGGAAGAGCTAACCCTCTTATTCCTAGAATAACTAATGCAGCTCTGTTACTGGCGTGATGTAAATAGTCTCAGGTGACAGCCAACTGTACATATAGTCAATTACAACTGCTCAAAGGAAATGATTTGTTGTAACAGCTACTGTTCAACCTTTGTGACATCAATGTTTCTATGGAAACAGTTGCCTATTGCATGGCATAGAATTGAGTATTGATCAAAGCCGGGCTGACACTATTTCAGGAGGTTCACTACTTTTCTGTGTGGCAATTTACGATAGGAACTCATAACATCACTGTATATTTCAAGCCCCAAGGAACCAATTTAGCAGACACTTACAGTAGAATATTAGCAGAGGTCAATAATGAAATTCTGATTATGGACCTAGGAGAATTATTCAATGCTTTTGTTGTCTGTCCTTTCAATAGGCGAGCAGCTATTAAAATTTCATAATAGTAATAAAAATAATGATGATGATAGTGATGATGATAACAACAGTAGTGTTATATTCATCTACCATTTTAAATTTTATTTTTCATTCTTCTGATATATATCAATAAAATTATTCAGCTTTATTAGCCAAGCTCTGGCGTCTCAGAAGTAAATAACTATTGATCAAGAAGTGAATCTGTTGTGCTAGAGTTTCCATTACCGGTCTCATTGGTCCAGCAGATAAAGGTGATAGTTACACAGCAACGGACAGTACCGACATGAAGAGTAATACAAGGTGATTCCTTACACCAAAGGTAGGCACAAGTTTTGGAAGAATAAACCAGCTACTGGGAATCCTTTTTGTTCTCAAGCAGAAATGAAGATACACATGGCGGCAGGGAAAGGGTCTCCTAAAAGGAAGGAAATTAGCCCCATATGTTTAAAAGTCCATTTTGGGATTACCTACAATGATAAGTGGGAATTGCTGATGGGCTCCTGTTGGCCTGTGTGTTGCTTTCAAGTCTCTTGTCAACTTATGATGACGCCATGAATTTCTTAGGGTTTTCTTAGGCAAGGAATACTCAAAGGTGGTTTTGACAGTTCCTTCCTCTGAAACAGAGCCTACAGCACCTGGTATCCATTGGTAGTCTCTCATACAAGTAATAACTAGGGTTGACCCTGCTTAGCTTCCAAGATCAGATGGGATCAGTGCCTTTAGAGTATTTAGGGTTCCCACCCTGATCAAAAGTAGAGCTCGCTCTCTTTTGTATGTGTACCTTGCTCTTTAGCCAAAAGGTAGATAGTTACAGGTAGTTAATTTGACAGTTCTCAGGCTTATAAATCCTCAGGCTTATAGTCGAAATAACACAAAACACCCAAGAAGAAAGGGATGGTATATGAGCAGAATTAAGTTCAGCAGCTCCTGGCATAATGATAGTTTGGCTGCCTGCTCTTCTACTCCCTCAGATGCCAGAGTCATGGAAGTTGGAGGGCAGGAAGGAGGACCTATTGTAATATAAGGGGTTGTCTTAGTACCTTATCACACCGGAGAAATTCTGGGGGAAACAGGATTTAAAAGGTGGGGGAAACCCGCAAAAGTGGGTAGATTTTCACACACATCACTTTTAAAGTGTGCTTAACCTGAATGGAAAGTAGTCAAAAGCTGCTTCTTTTTACTTTTGAGATTTTCTGAAAGTAAAAAGAAACAGCTTTTGACTACTTTCCGTTCGGGTTAAGCACACTTTAAAAGCAACGTCATCTAAAAATCTACCCACTTTTGTGGGTTTTTTCCTATTTAAAACCCTATTTCTGCATGGGATTTCTGCCGTGTGATTAAAGTTCTTAGATAGGTTCTATATAAGCTTAGGATTCCCATGTGAATTAGAGCCTCAAACAGTCTAATTTCTGAGCAGAGCTATAAGTTAGGGGTATGATGCCTGGATCTATAGACAGACACACTGGAAGAAGGGACTTGAGGCAGACCAATATTCAATATAAAAATGAATTCAAAAGGGAGCCCAACTGCATCAGGGGGCCACAGTCCACTAATATAGAATGGGTGAGCAACAGAACAGGAATGGGCAACCTATTAGCTCTCCAGATGCACAGGTAGTGGTGATGGGAGTTGCAATCCAACACCATCTGGAGGACTCAAAGTTGCCCAGACCTGAGATAGAAGCTCAGTGTTCCCAGCTTGGCATGATTCCACTCTGTCTCCCTTTTCCTGTCTCTAGCCATGCATCAGCACTCAGCTCAGTTGTCTCACCTGTTTCCTGGCCAGAAAAACTCTGCTCCCAAGGAAGAGCCAGAAAATAAGACAGGGCAGCCCTAGAAAACAGATTATGCAGTTCCCTCTTCTTTGTCTGTCAGTCTTGACTATCAAATTAGTTGTTTTCCTGATCATTCCTAGCGTTTCAGCCTGCCTGGGCAGAGGTGTTCTAACTCCTTCTGTTCCTTCTCTCCTAATGTCCCTATTTATGGCATGAGAGGTGCACAAAGAGACACTTTGTTTTGAAGCTGAAATGTTGCTTATCTGTCATTACATCCTTTTGAAAAGTAAGAGAAAGGTCTGCTCTTCTGCCTGTATGGAGTTAATCACACGGGGACCATATGTACCTCCATCTTGATAATTATTAAAGCAGCCGCAACCCGCAAAAGCGTGCAATGAGCGAATGATTTCCCACACACAATAATGCGTTAGAAGCTCGTCGCTAAAGTGAGAAAGAAGGTAGAATGCACATTTAGTTTTCACACAGATGTTTGTAAATCCCAGTAATGGTTTGGGAATCACTTTTTTTGTGCGTGTGCACAGAAGTAGTAGTTGCGTCACCAGAAATCACTCAGAGAAATAAACAATTTTATTTACACAATTTTCTTTATACAAATATACTGTACAGTCCCTTACTTTACCTAAGTAAAAAGAACAAAACATTACCCAAAGAAGTAGGAAAGGTAGAAAAACAGCATAAAAGGCTGTGTTCCTCTCGGCAACCAATGTCCCTGCCTTTGCCTCAGCAGCTGTTCATTTAAGAGCCCTGACTACTTGCCCCAAAGAACCATGGGAAATCTAGCAGCAAGTACAGAAACAGGGAGAATCCCGCAAATGGCTTTCACACTAGCACAATTGTGCAAAAAAAAGTGAATTCGTGAATGAAACAGAAATTAATTTATTTTCCTGAAAATGCCTATTTGCTGGCTCATGTCACTTTTCTATCGGATTCCAAGCAGTTTGTGCACAATGTTGTGTAAAAACCATTTGCACTATTATGCCTAATATGCTGGATAACTGCAGGTTCTGACCCATTTAAACTTCCAATTTTCCCTGTGTAATAAACTCCTATGTGAAGATTTAGAAGGACAAAAGGTAGTAATCTGAACTTGGAATGTTATTCTACAAAAATAATTTGTTGAGTAAGCATTTCTCTGCTTTGGTCAAAGGAGGTTTGCCATTGCCTTCCCCTGAGGCTGAGAGCATGTGACTTTCCCAAGGTCATCCAGTGGGTTCCATGGCTGCGCTGGGAATCAAACCTAGGTCTCCAGAGTCGTAGTCCAATACTCAAACCACTATGCAACACTGGCTCTCCCCAGTTAATTTACCAATTTAAAAAAAAAAAATTATTAACCTGCTGCATTGCTAGTTATTTTTTATTATTATGGGAGATAGATCATAGGATTGACAAGAGAATAATATAGTACAACTTTTTTAAAAAAAAATTCCACTCAAAATATGTAGGCCCAAAGAGGCTTCCAGTTGACTGTAGAAGGTGGCAGCTTGACTTACCTGCAGCAAAAACCTTTTCTTAGCATTGACCACATTCTCATTCATCTACGCACTTTCTTTCTAACAGCACTTGGTGCTTCTGCTTAGAGCAACAGAGTGGAACATGGAAATGGAATCAACCAGTGATTTCTTTAACCCTTGTTGCTGAAACCAAGCCATGTACTACCAGCAGAGAAGAGAATGGGAGGACAGTAGCTCTGGAAGGCACTTGGAAAATGGCTCTCTGCAGAAGACTTTAGCAGCTGTCAAAAGCTGCTAAAGTCATCCTGAGGCATCTTAACCACACAGATTCATATGTGAAATACCCTCATCTTTTGACATTCACAGCACAAAGCAATTTAAGGCAACAGCTGCTTTAAGCCTCATGCACAAAAAGAATGCAATACTGTTGGTATGAAGTACCTCTCTGGAAATCTTTTTATAATTCCATTGGCCAAAGAACTGCTGCTGTTTAAATTTGCCACCATAAATTATATAGGCTTCCACATTGTCAGCAGCAATTCAAAATCATGGCCTCTCTGAGCTATAAACTATTCTGTGACCTGGGTATACTCATCATGTGTTAGCACGACAGCTAAGTCCAAAAAATTTTTTTGTGTGGTGTGAGTGGAGGTGTGTTTCATTGTGATAGTGAGGAAAAATCAGTTTCCAATATCAGTGCAACATATCCTAAGCATGTTGGCCTTCATGTGTCTTACTTCTTGCCACATTCTATGACTCGGCCTATTCTTGAGGGGTCGGCTGAGAACATAGACATGCCCAAAAGTTTAAAGTGGTTGTGGTGTTATTTAGTTTATTGTCAAGTGCTGTGTCTGTTGATAATGCTACTGGTAGTTCTAATATCTCTTTTTAATCTCAGCAGAATGCCATCAGGTGTGCTTTTCAAACTGTAGATTTACTTTTAAAAAAGAAGAGATAAATAGAATATATTGTATGGAATAATAATAATAATAATAATAATAATAATAATATGTGTTGATAGATTTGAAATTTTTAAACTAGAGGACTCCTGAGCAAAGGATAGAATGGTCATAGAGTTTCCCCAGAGACTGCTGGTGGATCTGTTTCCACAGGGAGGAGGAATTCTGTATGGATGTTTCCTCAGTATTGGACCTCAGATGGGAATAGTTTTACTGGATGGCTCCTGTAAAACCTGGAGCAGCTTGGAGCAGCAGCCATAAAACCAGGGCTGCATCTACACTGCACAATGGGTGCAGTTTGATACTGCTTTAACCACCATGGCTGAGTGCTATGGAATTCTAGGATTTGTACTTTTGTGAGATATTTAGCCTTCTGTATCAGAGAGCTCTAGTGCCCCAACAAACTGAAAATCCCAGGATTCCATATGATGGAGCCATGACAGCCAAGCTGCATTAATTCTACAGTGTGGCAGCAGCCCAAGACATTAACCCACTGGCCACCCGTGCTTTCACCAGATATGCTAGCCACAAAAATGGACAATGGTTTCCGTCTTTTTTTCCACAGGAGTGAATAACGGGTAGGATGAAAAGTGGACCAAGAGACATCACAATGGTGAGAATTTCACCTGTTCCCTCATCCTTGTCTCTACAGTTTCTTGGACAGAGAAAGCTGGCTGTTCACCAACCACTTTGCCATTTGCTATCCATTTATTATATCTCACCAAAATCAATGGGAACTAAGCCATCTCTATATAAATAATAGTTCCATCTGCTCATCTGCTTAGAAAGACAGCCAAGTTCCCATTACTTTGTGCGAAACTGAAGTGTGATGTTATGCTATAAAACTGAGAACCACTTTTTAAATAAAAAAATGCATCCAGAAAAGGGTGATCAAGATAATCAAAGGTCTGGAAACCAAGCCTTATGGAGAACAGCTGAAGGAAATGGCTATGTTGAGCTTGGAGAAGACTGAAAGGTGACATGATAACTGTCTTTAAATATCTGAAAGGATGTTATATAGAAGACAGGCCATGTGTGTTTTCTTCTGCTCCAGAGATTAGAAAATAAACCAATGAATTCAGATTACATGAAAATAAATTCCATCTAAACATTAAGAATAACTTTTTTTTACTGTAAGAGCTATTAGGCAATGGAATAACCTGTCTTGGAGGAGGGTTTTGGATGGGGGTCCTTCTTTAGAAGTCTTTCAAGAGTGCTTTAGTTACTAGATGGCCCTTGTGGTGCCTTCCTACTCTAAGGTTTAATAATGATAATGATAACAACAACACTGCTTCAATATGCTTCAGGGCCAAAGTCATTGATAGTCTTGAGACACTGCACCTTTTTAAATTGGCATTAACACATCATCCTTCCCCCCTCTGTGACTTTTATCTTTTTTATTGTTGCCAAAAAAGTACACTTTTAAAACATAGAAGGGATTGGGTGAAAAATATCGGGTTATTCAAGCCAGGTTCATATTTTACTAAAATGGTGGTAAGAAAAGGTGTATCCCATGATCTGTAAACTCTTTGGACTAGCAATAGTGCATTTGTATACTTGAAAATTTTCATCCCAATGTGTTTTTGATTTACAGAGCTTGCCAATAAATGTGCCATGCTGGAAAAGATCCTTGGGATGAGCTGAGGGTGACAAAATCACAGAAGGTGAAGGCTCCCAAAGCAATCTTTCTTGACGAAGTGACACATATTACTGACAAGAAATTCAACAGTTTTCCCTTTGCATGATCCCTGTGCATTTCCTCCTAATCCAAGAGTGACGGTATTATTATTCCCACTGTAAAAAAATATATGCTTTGCCCCAGTGTGATGTGGGGCATAATAAAAAGCAGTAAGTCATTTCTACCCATTACCTTTCTACAGTAATATAATTAATGCCAGACGTGGCTTTTCTCTCAATCACTGTAGTCAGAAAGATCAGACTTTTAAATGGCCTTCCTCTTTCACAGGCACTTTAACATCTTCTCTCAAAGTTGACATTGCACAACACTCATCACGATCAGTGCCAAATGCTACAGTATAACAGCCTCGGCAGCAATATAAGCAGCACACTCTAGCTAAATTAAATGCCCTGGATATTAGTCATTTTATATCTCCTCCAGTGCTCAGGCTTGCTCATCAACATTTAACAACAAGTGGTCATACTCTGCAAATTAATACTGAATGCATGTTAGAAAGACACTAGCTTCTACAGATGACTGTGGTTGGAGTGAAGAAAGGACATGCTTTTCACTTGGGTAACCATGCAAGGATGACTGCTATTTTCTGAGACTGTTCTATATCACCATTATTATAGAGCAGTCTACTTCTACTGTCCAAACCAGCAGAACTGTAGAGGAACTGGGCTCTCATGTGTGGAAAACATAAGGAGCAGCAGCTGCTCTTTCCCATAATGGCTCCCATGTCAGTGGGACTGTGAGTCCATTCCAGGCTTTATTTTTTTAATATAATATTTACTAAGTTTAAAACATGCATTTAAAAATACACAATAATAACAAAAACAAAACACAAACAAAACATGGCAGAACACCAAAACAACCAAATATCAACAAGTAAACCTAATTCACTAATTTATCTAAAATTATAGTTCCCCACTTCCCCTCCCACTTAAAAACACTAAAGGTTTGGGATAGCTTTAAAGGAGCTGTCCAAAGTGCTGAACCTAGTATGCAGCATAAAGTTCAGAACCACAGACAGTTTCCTTAAAGCTCAAGCTACAATCTGGATTCACCACATTGAAACAGGAGTTGCCACCCCCTATTGGCTCTCAATTACAGTTAGGCCTGGAGGGCAGACTCTAGTATTTTCATCCAAAGTGATGAAACCAATCACATTTCCAAAGCTTGAAAAAGCCACTTTTTTTGTGGAAAGCAATTCTCAGAATTCCTGTGCTAGCTGGGGATTGTGGCATTTGTCACCAAAGGCAATTTTTCTAAGCTCTATCCATATCCCATAAAGGAGGGTGGAGGCTGAAAGTAGTTTGATGGAAAGAAAGACCATGTTGTGTTCATTTTGCATACACATTATGTATGAGATTCTGCATCACTGATTATGGCATGAAATTGCTACAGGGGGGCAACATTATGACTCCCTTCTCATCATCCCCAGGACTCCTGCAGAGCTATTCAGTGATAGGTAGAGAGTGGAGAGGGTTAGGAAAGCATCTGACTAGGGGCCTTTGCAGACTGCCAGAAATAGTGCACATTAAATTGAGGCACTGCCCTGGCTCAGTGCTAGGGAGTAATGGGAATTGTATTTTTTTTTCTGGGACATTGAGTCTTCTCTGTCAGAGAGCTCTGGTGCCACAATAAATTACAGTTCCCATGATTCCCTAGCACTGAGCCGGGGCAGTGCCTCAATTTAATGTGCACTATTTCTGGCAGTCTGCAAAGGCCCTATGTCTCCGTAGCCAGATGCAAATGCATGACATAATCCATTGAGACCTTCAGACCGAATGGGATCTTGGCAGATGATATCATTCATCTGTATCTGGCTACAGATAATGTCATTACTCTGCTTCTGGCTGTGGGGACATAGATACTTATCTGATTCTTTCCTCCCCCATCCCACTCTCCACCAGCCACTAAATGGCCATGGAGGAGGGACTATTGCAGTGAAACAGTGGGTTCAGGGGGGATGGATAAATGGGTGTTGCTGGGGGAGAAAGGGAATAGCAACCTCCACCATGACAAAAAAAAAAAGGACACATGCAGGTGCTGTAGGCTATATTTCAGTGAAAAGAACTAGCAAAAACTCTCAGCATTCCTTGCCTAAGTAAATCCTGTGAAATTCATGGGTTCATCTTAAGTCAACAGGCAACTTGAAAGCACACACACACACACACACACAGATTAAGAAAACAGATGAAACATGAGATTTTGTTAGAGAGCTCATCTGTAGTAAAAAAAAAAAATCTGGTAATGATTTTGAAGAATAATTAATTGTCCATTAATTGTCAAGAGGTGTTTGAAAAGAATTGTGAGAATTCATCTATCTTCTTCCTCTTAAAGGCTAGTATGTAAGTGCCAAAATTATTTGTATTTTTTACTTTTTCTTCTCAAAAATTATTCTTACTTACTTATTACTGATGACTTTTAGTTGTTTTTTATTTTTTTACAGATTTCTTATAATGCTATTAGCACATTGATGAAGATTTTAATATCAAAATATATTTGGACTATTAGGGATTTTATTATTTGTATGTTAGGATGTGCCATGTTTTTGTAATGAAAGATCCTATATAAAGTATGTGTGTTTGTTTGGTGTTTGGCTGAACATATTTTTAGTAAGGAATACTTTATGCATTATGGAAAAGGGAAGGCAGATCAGGAAAGGTTACTTAGGAGCTTATCATGCAGCCTTTTAAATCAGCTTACCTCTTCTGATTTAAATTTAAATTTGGGTGGCATCCTCATATTATCGCAGTGATTTTGCCACTGAATCTGCCACCTGGGTCCATCCCAGGTCCATCCTTGCTCCCAGGGATGCTCCGACAACCATTTTCTTAAACTGGAAAACTCCTGGTTTCGAAAAGAGGTGCACTGAGTGCCCCTGGCAGCAGGGGTGGACCTGGGATGGACCCAGGCAGCAGATTTAGTGGCAAAATCACTGCGATAATGTCAGGGTGCTATGAAGCGCACCTTTTCTTTTCTTTCATTTGTGGCCACACCATGGACCCTTTTCGTCCCACAGCTGCCAGCATCCTTTGCAAATTTGGTCCAGAGGAATCATAAAGTAAAATTCTAAGGCCATAATCTAGTAGTGTGAAAGGGACCTGGGTCTACAATGTCATCTTTGCATTCTTTCTGCATTCAAAAGATTTGCCACCACTGTTCACATTTCCATGTACAAATGACAATTTAAAACAAGTCCTTAATTTCCTATATCATTTAGGATCACTTGTGCATTTGTTGGCAGCAGCACATTAATTTAACACGATCTCGAGTTAGGCTTTTAGGAATCTATGAACACATGTTCCATGTGCCAAAACTGAATGCAAATGTGGTGAATTGTTGCCTGAATCCCTAGGGCTAAGAATCATGTTGAGCCTTAAATGGCCTTTCTCTTCATCAAAGTAATCTTTCAGTACTGCATCATGGAATGAAGAGGAATTTTTCTTTTTTCTTTTTTTTAATTCAGTTCAGTAAATCAGTCATTAAAACATCTAACACTCATATACATTCTTTTCCCACCATATACATCTTTTACACCCTTCTTCCCTTCATTCCCTCTTTCCATCTTCCTCTCTTTCCTTCCCTCTCTCCTTCTCCCTCTCCCTCTCCTCTCTCCCCCCCCTCCCCTCCCCGACTCCTCCATCCACACGGACCTTCCATTCTCAACATACTCATACCCTCAGCTACTTTCTATATCTTCCTTACTCATCTCACTCCTTAACATTCATAACTTCCGCACCTCCAATTTCTTTCTGTTCTTTACACCATTCGGTGTCCTTCTTAATAATATTTTAGTAATCTTCTTTGCTACTAATCTTTCTCCCTATTGTTTCAATAATATAATTAATTCTATTCTTTCTCTTGAATCCTCTGTTTTACTTACTTATTCTCAATATTGTTCTACTGTAACCTTCAGTATAGTCTGATATTTCCCCCTCTTTATCCTTTCTCTTTCATTACAGCTATCTCATTATTTTTTCATTATTTCTCATTAGTTTATTTTTCTAACAAACCAACAATTGCTGATTCTCCCCATTGTTCTCTCATATATTTAATAACCAATTTCCAATCTTTATAAAAATTCTTCAATGTATCATCCTTCAATAATTGGGTTAATTTATCTGCCTCCATCATATCGTATAATTTCCACATCCAATCTTCTTTTGAAGGTGTACTCGTTTTTTTCCAATTCTGAGCATATGCAATTCTAGCCATAGTAAGTAGATAGAATAAAACCTTCCCATATTTTTTTTCCAAATTATCGTCTAATATTCCTAATAAAAAAAATTTCAGGTTTCAATTCAATTTTTATCTCTAATATCTCATTGATTATTTCTCTAATCATTTTCCAATATTTAATGGCCTTTTTACATTTCCACCAGCAGTGGTAGAAAGTCCCAGGTGACTCTTTACACTTCCAGCATTCATTATTAACCTTTTTATACATTTTTGCTATCTTATCAGGGGATAGGTACCATCTGTAGAACATCTTGTATCAATTTTCTCTTAATCTTTGTGACACTGTGTATTTCAGTCCTTTCTTCCAGATTACTTCCCATTGATTCAATTGTATTGGATGCCCTATATCCCTAGCCCAATTTATCATTGCATCTTTAACCACCCCTTCTTCCATTTGCATTTGCAAAAAATTTTTATACAATAACCTTATTACTTTCTTATTTTTCCCAACCAAAATTTCTTCTAATTCCGTTTTTCTTTCTGCTATGCCTTGATTTTTAATATCTAATATCGCCTTCTCATATATCTGCCTGTACTGAAACCACCCGAGGTTATACCCTTTCCTCTCCAAAATTTCTCGCTTAACTATTTTAACTTTCCCTCCTTGTTTATCTATTATATCCTTATATGTCACCCATCTGTCGTCTCTATCCATTTCTTTTCTGTAAAACGCCTCTTGTGGGGACAACCACATTGGTATTTTTTCCATGATCCTATTTTTATATTTTTTCCAAATTTTCAGAAGAGTTTTTTCTTATAATATGATTATTGAAAGCCGAATTCGTCTTTTCCTTATCATACGCTAGATAGGCATGCAGACCAAATTTAATTCCTTCTCCTTCTAATTCCAAAATTCTTATATTTTCTAATTTTACCCAATCTTTAACCCAATCCAAAACACAAGCTTCAAAGTATATCCTTAGGTCTGGCAAGGCTAGTCCGCCCCTTTCTTGGGCATCCTGTAGTACCTTGAATCTAATCCTTGGCTTTTTCCCTTGCCATATAAACTTGGAGATGTCTCTATGTCAGTTCACAAAAGGCTCTTTACTGTTAATAATGGGTAACATTTGAAACATGAATAATATTTTTGGTAAGACTGACATTTTAATTGTTGATATTCTTCCTAGCAAAGAGAGTTTTAACCTATTCCAGTTCAGCATATCCTTTCTAATCTCTTTCCACAATCTAACATAATTATTTTCAAATAGTTCATTTTACTTTTTTGTAATCTGAATTCCTAGATATCTTACCTTTTTCTTTATTTCCATTCCTGTTTTCTCTATTAATTTTCTTTCTTCTTTTGTATCTATGTTTTTGGTGAGTATTGCTGATTTCGATTTGTTTATCCTACATCCTGTCACCTCTCCAAATTCTTTCATGATCTCCATTAGTCTCTCTACGTTTTCAGATGGATCATCCAAATTAACCACTAGGTCGTCTGCATAGGCTCTTACTTTGTATGTATACTTCTTAATTTTTATCCCTTTTAATATATCCTCTTTGTTAATTTTCCTAATTAGTAATTCTATTATCATCAAAAAAAATCAATGGTGACAGAGGACAACCCTGTCTTGTTCCCCTATAAATCTGAATAGTTTTAGTTTTATCTCCGTTAATAATTATATGAGCTCTTTGATTCTTGTATATCTCTTTAATCCAAATTTGAAAATTTTCTCCTAGTTCCATTTTCTTAATAATTTCCTGTAATGTAATCTTTCAGTACTGCATCATGGAATGAGGAGGAATTTTTCCATGCTTGATAAGCAGTTGTCTTTTTAAATCTTCTGTATGTTTACATACACATACAATGTTATTCCATGCACTCCTGTATACTGATATTTAGAGGATTAATCATCTATACCATCACACAATATTGTAACTGAAACCTGCCCAGCCAGAGGTGGAATCTTTCCTTGCAGCCACCAAACTGCATGTGACACTTGGCCACATGTTGGGATTCCCCCCCCCTTCACTGATGTTTTTTGTTTCTACAACCTGAGCCATGGAAACTGCTGTAGAAATGGCAAACTCCCATAACATTTAGGCTTTTGCCACACTGCAGAAATAATGGAGATTGACACCACTTTAACTTCCATGGCTTCATCCTATGGAATCCTGAGATTTGTAGTTTGATGTGGTACCAGAGCTCTCTTAAAGGGAAAGCTAAATATCTTTGTTGTTGTTAGCTCCCTCGAGTTGGTTCCGACTCATGGCAACCCTCTGAATGAGACATCTCCAAGAGTCCCTATCTTCCACTGCCTTGCCCAAATCCTGCAAGCCCTTCTCCAAAACCCCCTGAACGAATCTATCCATCTGGTTTTTGGTCTTCCACTCTTTCTTCTACCCTCTACCTTTCCTAGCATTATTGTTTTTTCTACTGATCCATGCCTTCTCATTATGTGGCGAAAGTACGATACTCTCAACTTGGTCATCTTTGCTCCCAAGGAGAGCCCTGGCCTGTTCTGTTCAAGAATCCATTTGTTTGTCTTCTTGGTTGTCCAAGGGATCCTAAGTACTCTTCTTCAGCACCACATTTCAAATGAGTTGATTTTCTTTCTGTCTGCTTCTTTCACTGTCTAGCTCAGGGGTAGGCAACCTTTTTTCTGCCTGGGCCGGTCCCCTGAAGTCCTTCTTTTCACTGGGCCGGGGGGGAAATGGTGGTGCGCGCATGCGTGTGCACCCCCCCGCGCGACCCTGTGCACGCACGACGCCGACGCACACGGCCACAGCCGCTGCGCATGTTGCAGCCGCCATTTTGATTTTAAAAATGGCGGCCACGACGCGTTTGCGCATGCGCAGGAGTACTGCGCATGCGCAAACGAGTCACGGCTGCCATTTTGAAAATCAAAATGGCGGCCGCGGCGCACGTGGCTGGACGGAAGCAAAAACATTTCTAACATGCATTCAGATTGTTCACAGAGGGGCGGGGTATAAATTTATTATTATTATTATTATTATTATTATTATTATTATTATTAACTGGGAATACAATGGCCTGAATGATTCTGACTTGAGTGCTCAGTTCTATGTCTTTGCTCTTCAGTATTTTTTCCAGTTCTTTCATAGCTGCCCTTCCCATTTCTAGTCTTCTTATTTCTTGACTGCAGTCTCCATTCTGGTCAATATTTGATCCCAGATATGGGAATTCTTTACCTATTTCAATTTCCTCGTTGTGTAGATTGAATTTGTGTATTTTTTCTGTGGTCATTATTTTTGTTTTCTTTATATTCAGCATCAGAACTTCCTTTGCACTTTCATCTTTGACCTTCCTTATTAACTGCTCCAATTACTGGATGTCTTCTGCTAATATTATGGTGTCATCCGCATATTTTAGGTTGTTAATATTATTTCCTGCTATCTTAACTCCACCTTTTTCTGATTCTAATTCTGCTTTTCTTATGATGTTTTCAGCATATAAGTTAAACAAGTAGGGTGATAGGATGCAGCCTTGCCTGACCCCTTTGCCTTTTGGGAACCGCTCTGTTTCTCCAAATTTTGTTCTGACAGTGGCCTCTTGTCCTTGGTACAGATTCCTCATCACACTATCAGATGTAGTGGCACCCCATGGCTTTGAGTGCATTCCATATTTTTTTGTGATCTATGCAATCAAATGCTTTGTTGTAGTCTATGAAACACATGATGATTTTTTTTAATTCTTTGGTTCACTCCATTAGCCATCATATGTTTGCAATGTGGTCCCTAGTGTCCCTTCCTTTTCTGAATCCAGCTTGCACCTCTGGAATTTCTCTCTCCATGTATGGTTGGAGTCTATGCTGCAGAATTTTGAGTATTATTTTGCTTGCATATAAGATTAGTGCTATTGTCCTATAGTTGCTGCAGTCTTTTGTATCTCCTTTCTTGTGAATTGGTATGTATATTGAGTATTTCAAGTCTGTTGGCCACCACTTTGTTTTCCATATTTATTGGCATATATCAGTTAGCACTAAAGTTGCATCTGTCTGTAGGCACTGTAGCAGTTCAATTGGGATATCATCTGTTCCCGGTGATTTATTTTTTTCCCATTTCCTTTATTGCAGATTCCACTTCAATTCTTAGAATTTGAGGCTCCTCATTCCAAATATACATATGGCTCCTCATTCCAAATATCTTTCATTCTCTGATCTCTTTTGTATAACTCTTCTGTGTATTGCCTCTAGCATCTTTTTAATTCTTCTTGTTCCTGAATTATGTTCTCTTTTTCTCCATAGAGGATCCCTGCCCTTGGTTTGAACTTGGCTTTAATTTCTCTTATTTTTTTATAGAGGTCTCTCATTCTTCCCTTTTTGTTGTTGTCTTCTATTTCTTTGCATTGATCATTGTAGTATTTCTCCTTATCCTTTCATGTCAGACGTTGGACAGTTGTGTTCATACTTCTGGCTTTGTTCCCATCTCCCTTTGCTTTTGCTTTTCTTCTTTCTTTTATTGCATGAACTGTTTCATCTGTCATCCATTGTTTCTTATCTTTCTTATCTTTCCTTTTGGCCACTGTTAGTGTTTTCTTGCATTTGTCCTTAATTGTGTCTTTCACTTCTGTCCACAGCTCTTCAGGTTCCCAGTCGATTATACTCAATAGTTCAAATCTGTTTCTTACATTGTCCTTGAATTCATCTGAAATGTTATTCAGGTCATATTTTGATATAATTATAGTTTTTGCTTTCTTCTTCAGTTTAACTCTGATTTTTGTTATGACCAGTTCGTGGTCTGTGCCACAATCAGCTCCTGGTCTGGTTTTGGCTACAAGGATAGAGTTTCTCCATCTTCTTCCAATTATGTAGTCTCTCTGGTTTTTGTGTTTACCATCTGGTGATGTCCAGGTGTATAGTCTCCCATCTGGTTGTATGAAGCAGATATTTGCAATGAATAGATTATTGGCCTCACAGAATTCTATCAGACGCTCTCCTGCTTTATTTCTTGTTCCTAATCCAAATCTTCCTACTGTTTTTGATTCTTCTTTGTTGCCTACTTTGGCATTCAAGTCTCCAATGATTAAATATCTTATAAAACTACAAATCCCATGATTAAATACAAATCCAAAGATTAAATATCTAAATCCAATGATTAAACTTCTTACACAACTACAAATCCCATGATTAAAGACAAATCCAATGATTAAATATCTTACAAAACTACAAATCCTCGACATCCATAGCACTGAGCCATGGCAGTTAAAGCAGGGTCAAACTGCCTTAATTCTGCCATATAGATGCAGCCTTAGTGTTGTTTTCTGAGGGCTGCTTTTCACAACTCATATAGGCAGGGTATAATTCAAAATAGATACCAGTTTTGCCGCCTCCTCCTTCTCCTCCTTCTTCCAAAATGTTGTACATGTTAACCAAACAAAATTTTAGTTGTATGATTTATCATTGGCAAAATCTGTCTGTGTGTGCACTTGCCTGCAGCAGAGAGGAGGGAAGGGATCAGGGTCAAGTATTCTTCAGATGATCCTCCCTCCTTCTCTATCATTCTCTCTCTTCCTCTTCCATCTCTTCCTCATTTCTTCTGTCCTTCCTGCCTTTCCTTCTTCTATGGGAGCTACCTGCAAGACAGTGATCAACTCCCTTTTCTCCTCTTCCTTAGCCTTCCCCAGCAATGTGCACCCACTGCCACACAGCCAGGGCTGCCCAGGGACACTTTTTATCTGCTGCTGCTGCTGTTGCTGTTGCCTGAAAGGATGGCTGGGAATGAATAAAAGCGTGTGCCAATTAGAGGCAGAGGATTCAGTGAAACTTTTCATGTTCTGTGCCCACAACAAACAGTTTTGTGAACCCGGACAAATTTTAGTAAACAGGCGCTAACCGGCTGAATGACACCACTCTATATGGGCACTGGAACATATAATAAATTAAAGTGACACAGAAGCAGTGAAATGGACATGGCTTCTCTGCCATCTTTTTCGTTTAAGCAAAAAGCAATGAGAGGAACTGGAAGGCCGCAACTGGAGGATGTGTAGAAAAAGCAGTGTTTTGTACCTCTTCCAATCGATCCTCCACAACAGATGAAATATTAGCATGTACCCCAAAGCATTGTGCTGCAAGGACCCTGGGGGCTTTTAAAAGGTTGTACAGCACACTCAGACAAATAGGGCCACAACAGGGAAAACACAGGAATGGAAGATTTTAGAAGAAATATCTGTAAGCTCAGGAATAAATGAATGACTAAATGAAGTCAATACAGGAAAGAATAGCTCATATGGAAGTAGTACCTCGGTTGTTCCATCTCAATTTTTTCCCACCCAGTTTGATTCAACATTGTTTCTTCTTCACGAGTCCATTTATAGTGACTCATAGGATGTACACTTTGGGCAGCAAGCCTGTATACCAAATCAGTTGCAATATATCTCAAAATATGACTGATTTAAACCTACAAGCAAAAGCCTGGCTTGTGGAGTGTCTGGAATTTATGGATCTAATGCATTATATTGAGCAAATAGAAGCATTCTTGTTCAGTAATAAATGTGTAGTCATACTGATAAGTCAAAATATTCCCTTAAATAATGCTGAATGCAAATTGAATGCATTTATAACTTCCTTAAATTTTCTTCTGCAAACTTTGAGTTACCTGATACAATAACTTGGACACTCAAATATTTTGACAAAAATGTTTTTTGAGGGAAAGAGTAAATCATCCTCTTTTTGAAACATGTATGAGAAAATGTCTTGGCAACCCTGTTCTGGCCCTCTTAAGTAATGTATTTATCTGCAACCATGGACGTTCTCCTCACCTTTATTACTGAATGTGGGTATTTTTATTTGCCTAATGCATTAGACACATAAATTTCTCCCACTCAGCAAATCAAGTTATTGCTTACCTACCTGGTACATTAGGAATGGGTTTAAATCACTCATTTTCCCCCAAGATATACAACAAGCTGGTTCCTACCCAGGTTTGTAATATATTCACCATTGAAAATAACAAGCAGATGTTCTTCAAAATGCATTGTTTGTTGAAGCAATGCCCAATGCATTGTTTGTTTGCAGAACCATTTGTCTTTCCTCTGCCAACAATATACTCGCATCAGGAGTACATGCTCTAATATGTATTGTTCACAATTACTATCATTGAAATGAATGACTGCCAAGTCATTCCAGTGCCATGGGAACATAGATTCTGTTGAAACACATTAGTTTGCCACTTTGTTTAAAGTGAAGTTGCGCACTACAGAAATGGAAGGAGTATTCACACAGAGTTGCAAAGCCACTAGGCTATGAGAGAGTGGGTGTTTGATGCAGAAGAAGGGAACAGTCTTGATGATATTTTGACACTTTTTATTTTTAACTTTCATAATTTGAAGCACTAGCTTGATGGTTATGTGGTTAAAAGTGAGATAAAGTTTTTTTAAAAAAAATGCAAGTAAATCCTTTTAACATAACTTTTTTTTAAAAAAAAATAGATATTATATTTTGTATACAAAATTACAAAATAAATCCTCTTAAAAGGTCTGGATGTCACATGCCAGTGATAGTGGTATCATTCTTTACTAGTGAATGATTTAGCTAAAATTCTTGTTCTTGTTTAAAAGGACATGCTGGGTTTGACTTAACGGGTGCCTTGAGAATTAGATCTTTCTTTGGGAGGAGACATACCTCAGCAGTAGACCACAGATTTTCCATCCAGCAAGTTCTGGATGCAGTTCTGAGTAGTGTTGTGAAATGACAGAATAATTCTTCTCATGCCTGAAGAATGGTGGGCAATAAAATTATTTTTCTCCCCGCATGAAAAGTGTGAGATAATTACAATGTCTTGGCTCTCACAATGGCCAGCAATCAGCCATTCCAATCAGAGGCAGGAATTTTATTTTATTTTATTTTATTTTTTGAAGCTCGTTCATTTGTTTTATGGCATCATGGCAATAAAACCGCAGGGGTGCAAAAGGATGTGAATTTTCACACACTAGTGAAGGTAAAGCTGTCTTGCCAATGAGGTGTTGAGATTTAGTTTTGCCTACAAATCCTATAGCTTGAAGGGAGTTTGTAGGAACTGTAGTCCAAACTTCTTCCAAGCTCTAATTTTCTTTCTCTACCCTGCTCTCTTCAGCACATACACTGCACTGAACTGAGTTATGGAATCCAGCTATTATTGGACTGCAAGATCCAGCAGCCCCTAGCTGGTTAGCCAATGCTGAGAAATGCTGGGAGCTGCAGTCCAACAACATCTGGAACTTGGAAGACATGCAGGGTCAGTCAGTCACTTGGATGGGAGACCACCAGGAAATACCAGGTGTTGTAGGCTAGCTTTCAGAGGAAGAAACTGGGAAAATCACCTTTCAGGATTCCTCACCTAAGAAAACCCTAGGAAATTCACAGGCCCCTCATAAGTTGATGGGCTTCCTGAAGGTGCATGCAGGAATCCACAGAACCTAGGATTGGAAGGGTCCCTCAAGGGCCATCCATTCCAATCCCCTTCTGCCATGCAGGAATACAAAGAACCCTAGAATTGGAAGGGATCCCCAAGGGCCATCAAATAAAGATCTATTAGCTTAACAAAGAACAGCCCTTGAAAATAAAAGAGGGTAAGAAACATTAAATCTCCCATGATTACCTGCATCTGATTTATGGTAACTTTATCTTGAAGTCTTCATGACAAGGCTAGTTCCTCTGAGGCTCATGGTCATTTCCCTCCCTTTCTCCTTCTGCCCTCCCATTCAAAGTCTCGTCACATCACTAGTTCTGAGCACATCTGATCACAAAGATCTGAGCTGCCAAGACTGGGAATATTTTCAGCTTGCATTCTAAGCAAAGTGCTGCCATCCACAGGACACCACTGAGCTGGATAAATTCATTTCTTCTGGGCTTAGCACCATCTTGTACCATCAAGGAAGAAAGTGCAAAGGCAGGCCTGTTGTTTAACATAAAGAAAACAAAAATAATGACCACAGAGAACTTACAGAAATTTGAATTAGACAATGAAGAAATAGAAATAGTAAAAGAATTCTGGGCTCAAACATTGATAGAAATGGAGACTGCAGCCAGGAAATCAGAAGAAAATTAAGAATGGGAAGGCAGCTATGAAAGAACTAGAGAAGATCCTAAAATGCAAGGATATACAACTGAGCGCAAAAGTTAGAATCGTACAAGCCATTGTATTCCCTATTACCATGTATGGATTTGAGAGCTGGACAGTTAAGAAGGAGGATAGAAGGAAAATCAACTCATTCAAAATGTGGTGCTGAAGAAGAGTGCTAAGGATTCCATGGACAGCCAAAAAGACAAACAAATGGGTCCTAGCCAGAAATGTCCTTAGAAGCCAAGATGACAAAACTCAGGTTGTCGTACTTTGGACACATCATGAGAAGGCATGAATCACTAGAAAAAACAATAATGCTAGGAAAGGTAGAGGGAAGTAGAAAGAGAGGAAGGCTGCATGTGAGATGGATGGACCCTATTAAAGACGACACAAGTATGAGTTTGCAGGAGTTGGGCAGAGCAGTGGAGGGCAAGGGGTCTTGGAGATATCTCATCAGCAGGGTCACCATGGGTCAAAATCGACTCGAGGGCTGTTAACAACAACCACCATCTTGTAGGGATCTCCCCTTTTCTTCCTGTCCACTTAGGGAAATACTAGGGCCCATGGAGTCTGGCATCCTGTTTGATACCTACAGTGTCTTCTCAGTGCTGTTTCCCTGCAACCAGTATTTCATATGAAAGACATACTGCCTCTTAACAACAACAACAAATAATTAATTGTAATTAAGTATTTATAATTTCTGGATATGGTAGTTGCTCATATGTGCATATTAATTAAGAATCATGGAAAGGCCCTTCCCTGAAGATCTCAAAACTCAGGCAAGCTTATACAAAAATTAATCCAAAACCACTTGTAAATTTTAATTTTAATTGTTTATCCCTAGGGATCAATGAATAAATCTACTTCCCATCCAGGCCAATTCCACATATGAAGACTTGCCCCACCTTTTAATGCCTTGCTTTTTGGCAGCTCACTGTTTCAATGGTTGCAAATTACAGACAAGTTCCATTAATTCAACAGGGGTTCCACTCTTTTTACATTCTTCTTACCTACGAGGCTCACGTGAGACCACTTGCATACAGTTTGCTACATATATATAGTGTATGTTAATTTAGCTTTTGCACACATTCAAAAGTAATATATAGTGTGCTATTTACATTTCCAGTTGCCAAAATGCATTTGCAAGATTAAAAAAAACCTTGGGTTCCACCCTTCAACTAATTCCACTTTCTGGCAATCCTCCAGTCCCTAACCCATCAGATAAGTGGGGGCTTCTTGTATTAATTTTAGTTCTGCATGAATATGTATTTTAGGTAATTGTTAGCCCCAGCTAAAGTAGGTCTGTTAAACTAATGGAACATATGTAACTGTTGATTTACCATGTTCCAATTGATGAAATGCCCAAAGGAAGACAATTAAAATAACACCTCTAAGTATCCCTTGCGTAAGAAAACCCTATGAAGTTCATGGGGTCACCATAAGTCAACAGAAGGCAAGGATCCCACTCCAGCTGGAACTATCAATTGGATTTAGACCATCTTATTGAAACATGTAGATTTTCTCAATGGATTTTATCCCAATATTGATACAAAATATGGAAAAATCAAAAATACAAAAGAAAATTTCTTTCTAACCTACACATTAGTGCAGAAGGGACAGATTCAGAAACATAGACAGGCCCCACTCCAGCTCATTCTTTTCATTCATGGAAGGAGGAAGAAGGGAAAATATTGACCCTGCAATGGGAGGGAGCAGCGTAGTCTTGAGGGGCTGAGTCCACCATCACCATCCCTATGATCAAGCAACAGTGATAGGACCACCAAGACTCTGGAGGAGTTAAGCCCCCTGAGTAACTACCAATCAGAAGTGACTTAGAGTACATCTACACTGTAGAAATAACGCAGTTTGATACCACTTTTAGTGCTATAGCGCCATGTAGCGCCATTCTATGAAATACTAGGATCTGCAGGATCTGCAGTTTTACACAGTCTTTAGCGTTCTCTGCCAAGGAGTGCTGTTGCTTCAGTGCTGTTGCTTCACAAAACTACAAATCCCAGGATTCTGTAAGATGGAGTCATGCTAAAGTGATTCTAAACTGCATTATTTCTATAGTGTAGATGCACCCTTAGTTTATAGTCACCCATTTGCTTAGTTTATAGTCACCCTTAGTTTATAGTCACCCATTTGCTTAGTTTATAGTCACCCTTGCATTTGCTTAATAGGGCCTTATATATTTTCCCCCATTCCTTGAAATATTACTTTTATCCTTTAAACAATTTTATAATATTTTCTTTATTGTTTTGTGATTTTCTTCATCATACTCATGTTGTTAACTATTTTAGGTACTGTTATTTATTTATTTATTTATTTCTGTTACTGTTATTATTATTCATGGTCTTCTGTGGTTTTACGTTTTATAAAAGTGTACATGCAAGTGTGCAAAATTCATAATGCCTTTTCTGTCAGTCCTGAGCATTGCCCCCAGCCTTAAAAAATAGTTCCAGGGGAGAAGGAGAAACACAGTGCCAGCAGCTCGGTTGGCCCTCATATGCTGAGAGAGCAGGACTCTGTCACCACCATTTTGCCCTCCTCCTCCTCCTCTGTCAGGGAGGGCAGAGAAGGAGAGGGTAAGTGTGGCCATATGGACCCTCCTTGGGGGTGGCAATGGGGGCAATGCCTAGGGGGCACTTCGACTTTCTGCCACTGGTCCTAAGCTGGCCCACTGTGTAGGTCAGTTCAGTTCACATCATTATTCACAAAAACTGACCACCACAAGCATCTCTGTTGTTTCCTTTACATATTAAAATTCCAGAGCATGTTTTGTAGGTTACCTATAGATTACCAATGATAGGGTTTTCTCTCCCCAGCTTATTTGAAAGATAGATCTTACACAGATCCTCTTTTCTTTTCTGTTCAAGCTGCTGGCATAAATATGAAACATTTTTATGTCTCACTAAAGGAGAGAGTTTCAATTGTTTGAAATTTCTTCCCTAATGTTTCCAGAGCGTGTCTGCTCTAGTTGTAAATCTGATCATTTCTGAAACATGCCTTCAAAAAATGTAGATTTCTTGGAGCGGTTTGTATTAAATATTGGGCCTTATCATTTGCTGCCTCCTGCACACTCAAGGTTCTAACATGGATGAAGTTTCTAGGGGATTATCTATGAAAAACACCAGCTTCAAGAGTGTGATGTGAATTTTAATGATACTGCAGATCTAAATATTGCTTTGACTAGTGTAAGCAGAGAAGAAGAAAGGAACTGGCCTTTTCTTTAAATAATGCAGTACAGGGAACATACAATGATTTCCAAATCCCCTTCATCTTTGGTCTATAAATATCAATAGCCACCCACCCACCCACCCCCAAAAAAGACATTGGATGTATCATTCCAATTTCCTTTGCATAGCAACTGACAGCAATTAGTGTCACTGTCACATCCCTTTCTGTTGCCAAAATGCAAATGATATTTTAGCAGGCTACAGTCAAATATTGCCGCCCTAGAACATTCATAAGTATATTTTGCTTTTCCAGTACAGTTTCAGATTACCTTTCATATTTGTGGCATACAGTCAAAGTTTAATATTAAGCACAGTGACAGAACTTGATGGTGCAACCTTTTCCATGTCTACTCAGATTGGGCTGGATCCAGGCAATCGTGTCCCATCTCACACATTGCTTTCAGTAGATTCATTCAAAGCATCAGAAAATATGGACCTCCCCCACTAAATCCACTAGCTTTATTTTGTTGGAAGATGTTTTGCATTCTCTTCCTCCTGCTCCTTAGATAGATAGGGATTTCCAATATGCAAACTCCTCTCTCTCTCTCTCTCTCTCACACACACACACACTCAAAGTAACCATGTGACTTAGGTCACTCCCTCTTTGGGACTAACAGACATTCTCTCAAAGATTTTCAGCTGAGCTGTTTGGCTTTCCATCTTCCTCCTCTCTCAATTTTCTTTGGAAAGGTGGTGAGATAAACATTTCTCTTTTCCTGAACTATTCACTAGCTATATTAGGATATAGCCTTTTATGTAAAGATAGATTAAAGCCATTGTTTTTTAAACTACAAACTACATGTTTGTTGTTTTTGAGTTGGTCTCAGTTCTTAGGAAAGCATAGTTAGACAAAAGCACATTTCTGCCACTCTGCTGTTTTAAAGCCAAACTCTAACAGGCTTGACTTTCATATTTTGATATTTAAATATTTTTGTTTCCTTAAAAAGGCTGGAGCCTTAGAAAACTTAAATTATCCCACATTTTTCCTGGTAGGTGAATATCAGATTGCAGCCTGTACATAGTTTTGAATAATCTTGTAAAAAGAAGATGATGATTCTCATAATAAAGAACAAACCAAGAAGAAATTCAGCACAGTACTACAGCAGAATTTTCTAGCTTCCTACTATAATAGATTAACAGAAGTCCCAGCCCAGGTTGGGTAGAACCATGGAATCAAACTCAATGCAGTCTTCATCAGTCTTTCTATTACTGCTGCTAGTCAGCTGAGATGAAATGCCAAGAGTATTATCTGGGAGCTTCAGGTAAATGTAGCAGTCATCAGCCAAATAGGAACTGAAGCATATCAACAGATATACTTTGAAGTACCTGTGTCTGGAGTGTGTGACATCAGACACGAAGTTGGGTACAGGATAAATATTGTGCCAACTTGTATATGGACGTTATCACACGGGGGCAAATCTGCTGGTTAATCCACACAAAATCCAGACCGAAACTGGATTAGTGGCCCGTGTTTTCACATGACGTCGCACAGAAACTGGACAGAAAGTGGACAGAAAGTGGACAGAAATGAGATCTTTTGAAATCCAGTTGTTTGGAGGAAATGCAATTGCGTAATTAAGGTAATTGTGAATTTACCATAATGTGATCGCCAAATGCGCATTGGGGAGCATTTCCCTGCTGTTGCCATGGTTCCAGCAAGCATTCCTCTATCTGCGCATGTGCAAGAGGCTCATTTCTACTACATTTACGGGCTTTTTTCGTTTGTGTGTGGACGTCCAATGCACTTACTGTAAATTCGCAATTAAGGAAATGACGTTTGCGGAAACAAGGTTTATTTCCCGTTTATTTTCGGGATGCCTCATTTCCACTTTATTTTTTCTTTCTGGCCCACGTGTGATAACGTCCTTTGTCTGTTCAGTTTCATGGAGCTGATTCCTATATAAATGGGGAAAGGGCTACAGCCTCCATGTTGCTTAGCTTGGAAGCATTACTTTTTTAGAGCGCAACTCAGGGGAGATGCAGACAGGCGGCCCTGGGCCGCCCTGGGATGCGGAGAATTGGGGCCAAGGCTGCCCCACACTTCAACCCCAATCCTGCCTTTTGCTGGCCCAGAAAAGAGCGGCAAAATGCTGCTCCTTTCAGAGCCAGAAAAAAGGATGCCCCAAGAGCTGCCGTGCAGCTTTTCTACGTCCCTTCCAGCGCAGCACATCAAGACGCTGCGCCGGGAGAATGTTCTGATGCCTCCCCATCCCTGCCTCGAGGATGCCACAAAGGGACCATCTGCAGAGATCTTAAGTTACTTTTCTAGCCTTGCAAACTGGGACATTCTGGCAGCTATAATCTGAAAAGGTAGCTATTCAAAGCTCTATTCTTGTATGCAAATACAGGATTTTCTTTTTAAAAAAAAATGTTGATGAATATAGAAATATTCCATTCTCTAATGTGCATGTTAGCTTTGTTTTCCAGCAGCACAGACACCTGCTTCCTTAGGCTCTGCCTGTAAATCAGCTATCATTGGAATTAAGGATTTAGGAAACCATTCTGAAGCATATTCTTCACTGAAGCTCTACTGATCAGTCCCTGCTGCTCTAACTGGAAATGGGACTGGACATTTTAAGGGCTTGCAAACTTCCAGGCATTTATATATTTAGATGCCAGATCCACTTCAAGTCCACTCACATGTTTTGGATGGAGTGACATCTAGTGAATCAATAGTACAATGCCATCAGGCATAATTAGAAGAGAATAAAATGTGCTGGTTGTACCACTGATAATTGATTCTAAGTAGATGTGTAGTTGTATGAACCAATAGCCTTTGCACCATTACTGTTCAAAAATCAAAAGCAGAGGGTCACTTATTTTGGCTCACAGGCAAGGTTACCATCCGGCCCTCCCATATGTGCAAAAATTTTCTACGTCAGGGGTAGGCAACCTTTCCCCTTTAAGGGCCAAGGGACTTCAGCTCCCAGAAGCCTCAGCCATGTTGGCCAATAGTCCCATGTTGGCCAATAGCTCCTGGGATGCTGGGAGCTGAAGTCCCTCGGCCCTTAAAGGGGAAAGGTTGCCTACCCCTGCTCTACGTATTTCAGGTTAAAATTCAAATGCACACTTCAATCCTATTAGTTGGGAGAGGAACCTTTTCATTGCTGAATTCTCATAGCACGTTTTTAGAGGGGATAATTTGTTAGTGACAGTGATTTTTAAAAGTCTGAGTCCTATCAGTTAATCCCAACTAAAGTAGATTCATTGAATCAACTACTGAATGTGAATCAACACATAGGTATGTTCCATTGGTTCAGTGAGTCTCCTCAAGGAGGGACTAGCAATAGAAATCAGCCTGTTGTTTATGTGAGATATGCAATATACATAATATAGGGTCTTTACAGACTGCCACAAATAGTGCAACTTGAAGCCACTTTAACTGTCCTGGCTCAGGGCTAAGGAATCATGGGAACTGTAGTTTATTGTGGCACCAGACCTCTCTGACAGAGAAGGCTCAATGTCCCAGAAAAAAAAACACAATTCCCATGATTCCCTAGCACTGAGCTAGGACAGTTAAAGTGGCCTCAAGCTGCAATATTTCTGCAGTCTGTAAAGGCCCATACTTAATATACATTAGTGACAGTAATATGTCATTACATAACTAAAGTAAAAAAATTCCCCATCTCCTCTCTATTAACTGAACCCACCCAAACATAGGTGCTTAGATGAAGATTATCTTTTTGTATCTCCAACGAATGATCATCACTTTCAAAAAAAAGCAGGTGGTAAATGTTAGAATTGAGGCCCTGGCTCTTTTAGCCTTTGTGATATTCCCTTTGCTTCCTGGGTTTGGAAGGCTACTCAGGAGCATGATTGGGCCAACTATGGTGAAAGATAGTGTTCCTCCTGTATTTTTTTTAAAAGAAACAATGCGAGCGGTTTTATCCAACCAAGACGGATAAAGAGGCATGAAAGAGGTTTAATCGAGACTGTCTTTACTGAATGAGGACAATTGGAAGCTAGGAATTAGGCAGAGGACCAAGGCTATGTCTGCTTGAGCCAGATACCATGTCTGTCCTGATCCTCCCAGCAATCAGTCTGGATGATGCAGGCCCCAATCCCTGGTTCAGGTGCAAACTATCCAGATAATGTGAAGTTGTAGGCTTTCATGGCCGGCATCCATAGTTTTTTTGTGGGTTTTTTCGGGCTGTGTGGCCATGTTCTAGAAGAGTTTCTTTCTGACGTTTCGCCAGCATCTGTGGCTAGCATCTTCAGAGAAAACTGAGATGGAAAAGCATGGGTGTATATATACTGTGAGACCCTGGGTAGGGAGGAGTGGTTCCCAGGTGAACTGTGTGTTGTTCTGTGTTGAATAGGTATTGTTCTGTGTTAATGGCAAGCTTCAGGATATGCAATCAAGGATGTTGTCTGCTATTCCCATGTAAACTGTGTATTGTTCTGTGTTTGAATAGGTGTTATTCTGTGTTAATGGCATGGCTTCCAGGTGAGGATATGCAATCAAGGAGATTGTCTGCTATTGTCTGCTGGGAAACCCCTGACCCTGTTTGGTTTTCCCTTTGCATTTGCTGAGTACAGATTTTCTTATTTTGTAGGACTGGTAGCCATATCTTGTTTACTTTGAGGGTTTCTTCTTTCCTGTTGAAGTTGTCTGAGTTTTTGTGGATTTCGATGGCTTCCCTGTGCATTCTGACCTGGTAGTTGTTGGCATGGTTTGATTGCATATCCTCACCTGGAAGCCATGCCATTAAAACAGAACAACACCTATTCAAACACAGAACAATACACAGTTTACATGGGAATAGCAGACAACATCCTTGATTGCATATCCTGAAGCTTGCCATTAACACAGAACAATACCTATTCAACACAGAACAACACACAGTTCACCTGGGAACCACTCCTCCCTACCCAGGGTCTCACAGTATATATACACCCATGCTTTTCCATCTCAGTTTTCTCTGAAGATGCCAGCCACAGATGCTGGCGAAACGTCAGAAAGAAACTCTTCTAGAACATGGCCACACAGCCCGAAAAAACCCACAAAAAAACTATCCAGATAATGTCCAGCCAGTTCAGCACCAAACCAACTCTATGCCACTCTTAAATCAGTTTTAATAAAATCACCTTTTGGTCTGGATCTTCTAGGAAAATTCAGAGCCCTCCATAGCCAAGCAGGGGGGCTGTTTACAATGTGTCCCACTGTGTCACCTGATGCCAAGCCACTGGCAAGCTTTATCATGTGTGCAACACCTTCCCAACTATTAACACCTTGGCTAAACCTTCAGTTGTCATTATTAATTTATTTCCATCTGCTTGAGACCATTATTGTAGAGCAGGGGTAGGCAACCTTTTTGAGCCGGGGGCCGGGTTGCTGTCCCTCAGACAATTGGGGGGCCGAAGCACCAAAAATAAATAAATAAATAAATAAATAAATATACAAATAATTTTTTTAAAAAAATATGCATGCACACTCTCTCAGCCCCAGAAAAGCCATGGCAAAATCCCTGTGGAGATTTTGCCAAGAAAACCCCAAGAACAAGTAATAACAACAATAATCAATATCATCATGGCGGGTGGCAGCGGCGGCGGCAGGACCGGCCTGGGGCCGGTCCGAAGGCCTCGGGGGGGGGCTGCATTTGGCCCTTGGGCCTTAGATTGCCTACCCCTGGTGTAGAGTGTATGGAGAGGTTGAGATGTCTGGATTCTGGTTTGGTTTTTGTAAGGGCCTCTCCATCAGATGCCATGATTAATGCGGACAGAAGTATCTAAAATTAATAATGCTTATAAAATAGATAGAGAGAAGGAGAGAAAATGTGTATTGTGTTGCTTATATGATCTATCCACACCTATTATACTAATATGCTGCATTGATATTTTTGCAGAATGTATTTATGTAATGAAGGAGCAAGATAATGCCTTATTAATGCACTTTAAAGTGCAGGGTGCTTTTCTTGTTCACCCTCTTTGAATGCAAAAGGGTACCTAGCTGAGGGCCATTTTCACGTAATACAGAAAGAGGGGGTCCAATACGTACACTGCATAAGCCCACCCATAAGGAACACTGCAACATTGGAGCAGAAAAATCAGATCTGCAAACATAGAGTCCATCCATACTGCAGAAATAATCTAGTTTGAGACTGCTTTAACTACCATGCTGTGGAATTCTGCGAATGGTATTTTGTTGTGGCACCAGAACTCTCTGACAGAAAAGGCTAAATGTCTCACAAAACTACAGTTCCCAACATTCCATACCATTGAGCCATGGCAATTAAAGCAGTCTCAAACCGGACTATTTCTGCAGTGTGGATACCATCAGTTACACACACACACACACATGCATACATAAATGTTAGAATCTCTCAGGGCTAAGCATTTCAGAGCTTAGGAAAGTTGCTTTGTTTTGGACTGCAGCTCTCAAAATCCCACAGAATCACAGCAAATTGGGCATACTAGGAATTGTAGTCCAAAAGCTAATTTTACTCAAACCTTGGATCCTTTATGATATTTGTATGAGCACACACCTTCAGCACCTGACTACATGCAAGTGTTACATGCCACTGCAGAAGTGAACTACTGCCTTCTTTTTGATATTACGCAAAGCAGCCAGGAAAACAGAACAGAGGTAAAGAACATTTCCCCTTTTTCATATCTTCCAAGTGTCCTGATTCGGCTAAGCCTGTGCCAATTAATCATCCATCATCCCACTTTTCATCTGATTTAAAAATGTCCCAGTTTCTCTTTCCTCCTCCCCTTTGTCCTCAGTTTACTTCAATTGCTGCAAACTGAATTCAAAGTGCAGAGGTAGTTTGCATTCACTCAATTCACTCAGCATGGGGGAGAGAAGGTGGCATTTCTTACAATGGTGCCACTGAAGTCATATGCTTCATTTCTCTGTTCTTGCAGGTGGCTGTGAGGCAGATGTTTGAGGGGTAGTGGTGTCACCCTCCCTTAGAGTGACACCTGGTACAGTTCGCACCCCCCAGTGACGCCACTGGCAGGAACTCTACACTGATGGTCACAAGAAATTTTAACACAGTAAAAAAGAAAAGAGCTACTCCTGCCACAGTGAGCACAGCTAAACCATTTTTCCTCTGGGCTGTTTAGTGAGTAAAACCATTTTGCTACCTCCCCCTTGATCTCATCTCATTCAACGGTCACCATCCCAGCCCAATGCATGCTGTATTTGATCACTAGCCCAATCTCCAGGAATTATTTTTCTAGTGATCCCAATGTTCAGGCTTGTGTATGTTTTGGCATAACCCTGATCCATCAAAATGATTCCAAGTTCAACGGTTGACACCTATATTTACTTCAGCAGGCTTGCTGAGGTCAAGGATCACCATTAAGGGCAGAACAGCAGTTATGTTTAATATTATTCTTATAATCATCTTTCCTCCTTGTATTATTCCCACTTTGCATTTTACTTGTGAGCATGTAATACTTGTGGTAGTGAATGAATCCTAGTAGGCTCCTGATCTAACAGAGCTTGGATCTATCTATTATCTGAGTGGTTATTTTCCTTGTGTCAGCAAGGAGTGTCATCTTTAAAGTCTTGTCTTTAGAACAATTCCCTGGAATGTTTTTGAATCTGTTGACTTCACATTTTTATTCTTTCCATCATGGACTTAATAATCATGTTCTTTTTAATATCTACCTTAGGCAATGATGTTATAGCTCAGACTCACTCCTGGAACAGCATCACTGACAAAAATACTATCATGGGAAACCTCTGTGGCCAACATCAAAATTGATTATCTCATACGTGCTTAGGCCAACAATAGTGGAGAATGATGTAACAATCTGGAATGGAAATCTGGTCCCACTTAGTGATATCCTCCAGATGTATTTGAATTAATCTTGAAGAATCAAATCATAAAAGTACACAGGTTACAAGCAACCCAGTCAACTGCAATAACTTGTCTTATTTTGGTAGCAATGGTTTAACGCTGCCTTTTCAAAGTAACACCACAAATGAATAATAAGTAACAAGTAATTTTAATTTTTATATCTTTCCCCAGCCTTTAAAATCTGTCTGCATAGCCTTTCTATAATTATTATGCAGTGCTGTTGTTTACTCTATTGATTGATGATCCTTTTAATGTTCGGATCAACAGCTGTTTTCATAGCCTTACAAATGTAATTCATTTTGCTACATAGAAAGCTGCAATATACTTTATTTTTAGATTTGGCTAAAATGAGACCTTCGTACCTTTTTACCTGGATGCAAGTACATATAGAGCTGAAGTTGTATGTCATCCTTCAGGTTTCTAAGAGTTTGGCACATCTAGAATGTTGGTGGCTGCTCCTGTAGCCATCAACAATTGTATTTTAGTGCTTCCCATGTACTAGTTATTTTAAACACGACCATTTCCAGGATTTGTAAGGCTAGCTGACGTAAAACCTCAGCACCTGCTCCCAGCCTGAGAAAAGCAAGGGCTCATTCCCACTACAAAATAAACTGGTGTGTTTTGTGTTTGAATCTCTCTGGGGCCATTTACTCCCCTTTTAATCCCCTTTGTCGTTCACACTTGAGGGGATGAGAGGAAGAACAGCTGTCATGGAGAGAAGAAGAGGAGGAGAGGAAAGAAAAGAAAAGAAAAGGCAAACTCCTTCTGAACAAACCTTGCTAAGTTGGAAATGACTTGAAGGCACACAACAACAACAAATAGAGGCAGGATGGTGGCATGGTGGGAAGGCTTGGGCCCCAGCGGCTCCTCTTCAGTGTGTCAAAAGGCTGGCAAGGAAAGGGGTGTCTGAGTATTGTGTATCCAAAGGCTGGCAAGGAAAGGAGAAGCATGTGTGTGTGTTGTGCCTCCAAAGGCTGGCAAGGAAATAGAAGCTGGCAAGAGCCGGCACAGCCCCCAGAGCACCCGGGCTGTCAACGGGGCTGGTTGAGAGAAGCTGCCAAAAGCCAACGCAGCCCCTCAGTGCAAATCTGACCTGTTGTTCCCACTTGTTGAACATGGTTCGGATTCGGATATTTTCAAAAGAACCACTCAAAAACTAGTGTCAGGAAAGGGCAGTTCTTTTGCATTTGCCTTGCTTCATCAAGATTTAAACCATTTACAGTAGGATTGGAACCAGTTTCAAATGGAAACAAGACACATACAACCTGATCAGCAATTCAAGTTAAATCCTAGTGGGAACGAGGCCCAAGACAGGTTAACTACATGATCTTCTTAAAAGTTGCCAAAGCGATGGCAATGACTACTTCTGATAGCAGGCTCACCAGTTTCTTGGTGAGAAATACCTAGGCTTTGTCACATTCTGCAGTCAGCTGGTTTAAAATTGTTGCTTGAAATTCATAAAATAATTATACTGCAAGGTGTTGTTGTTGTCTTTTTTCATTATTCAAATCATTTATATTCTTCACTGCTCAAATCAACTCCATTTACCTAGGCTAGGGCTTTTGTTTTACTTGTTCTCATTTTCAGTCTTTCTTTCACTCATTACTTAGCTCTAACACTTTAAGAATGACAGAATTTTTCCTTTGACAGACATGCATGTTTGTAGAAATAGCTACCTCCATAGAAGAAGCAAGACTTTTTATTTTACTTTATTTTTTGCTAAATGGTTCATTTTTCGTCTTATCCTGAGTTTACTTGTTTTACTCTCTTTTTAAATCTACAGCATATTGATCTTTTCTCCTAGGGGCTGATCTGAACTTTCAGTACTGGAGACTTGCCCTTCAGCTGTTTCCACAGAGCATGCAAGGTCTAGCAGCTTAATAGGATAGCTGAGTCCCTTCCTTTGCACTCAGACTGAACTGCAAAGCTGTATGATTCGTGGCTTGATGTCTTCATCAGGTGTTTCTAAATGCACAGTTCATTCGTAGCTGCATTTGCCTGGTATGGTTTTCATCCTTTGTTCCTGTAATATGCCCCTTTATTTGTTTTACCTTATAAATGTTTCAGTCTGAGGGGGTGTTAAAATAATCTCTGTGATATATGAAAGAGCTGGCTGGAAGTCATTTTCATTCTCTGTAAGGGGAAGTGTATCAAATGTATCATGAACTTTGCCTCCCACATCATGTAAAAGGGGGCAGGAGTCTCTTTTTGGTATTATTAGTAAAACCAGGATCCCAGAAATATCCTTGCAGTATTTTAATCTACTTTTTTCTTCAGCAAGAACCGCATGAATGGGAATACTGTACTGACATGCCGTAAGCAGCCATTTTAGAACTGAGAAGTCACACAGATTCTATATTCCTTCATACGAGTTGTAAAATGTGAAGCAGTTTCTTTGTTCATCAGCTTCTCTGTTTTATCTTTCTTTTACGGTCTTCATCAAACATACTGTCAAAGAATATTCCTATATCTTTTATCTAAATTTATTTTCTACAATAAATGAATGAAAATTCTTTGGTTTAGCATTCCCCTTTTGTTTCTCACAGGAAAAAGTACAGAAACTACCATGAAGCATTGCATTCCTTAACAAATTGAAATGAACAGATACAGCTGGGCAACATTCTGAAGACAATAAGGACATGTGAGAGGACAGTCTGAAAACTTAAGCAATGAGAAGCTTAGAGGATATCACCCCTATCTACTGCTTATTAAATAAGAAGCATTTGTCAAATAACTCTTGACACTTGGCAGGTTTCATGTTTTTGGTGAGTCGCTGTTGTTGCGTGCTTTCAAGTCGTTTTCTGACTTATGGCGACCCTTAAGGTGACCGTATTAAAGAGTTTTCTTAGCAAGATTTGTTCAGAGGAGGCTGAGAAAGTGTGACTTGCTCAGTAGGCTTCTTTGGCCAAGCTGGGATTTGAACCCTAGTCTCCAATGTCCTAGTCCAACACTGAAACCACTACACTATGGTCTCTGCTGGGAAGTAGTACAAGACTGTAAAATTCATTTTTGGTTCACCAGAGGACAAAGGCACATTTACATTCCTTCAGCATGCAAAAAGGAGCTGTGCCCAGGAGTGTCACTAGTGGTGGAATGTTCTTCAATCCAGCACAAACTTCTGTTGGTAGAATGAGGGAGAAGGTGAATTTTGGTCATTCCCATTTATACCT
The DNA here is from genome assembly GCA_026167975.1 of Phrynosoma blainvillii. NCBI lineage: Eukaryota > Metazoa > Chordata > Lepidosauria > Squamata > Phrynosomatidae > Phrynosoma > Phrynosoma blainvillii. Next base: position 255,061,093 of record JANUYF010000001.1, on the reverse strand, counting down.
GCCACTTCCCTCAGCCTTCCACAATCTACCATGAGTTCCATTAGGTCACCAGGCAGAGACAAGTGAGGCTGCAAATGAAAGCAGAATTGCACCCCCCTAAAAAAAACAAGAACCCTACCTCCTTCTCCTTTATGCCAGCAGAAGACTCTGCAGAATCATATACATACCATTGTGTCAATGAAGTTACCCTTGTTGGAAAAACCAGGATTTCCAGCCCAATGTGAGATGTTATACTCTGGTATAGCACTATGTAACACATAAAATTATTCCTTTAACAAAACAAAAAAGGAAAGGGGAATGTTTGGGTCCTCCAAAACTCACGAAAGCTTGGTCTTGATCTCAGGGTTAAAATGAAGAGCCTCATTTATTTATTCTTTAACCTTTATCCTTATCAAGGCTCAACTTGCTCCCAGGAGGATTCTATGGAAGAACATACTTTTCTATTCACAGCCTGGAAATATAGATAATTCTCCAAGGAGTTGTCTTTTGGTGTTGTTCTTTTTTAAAAACACACACACATACACACAGCCATTCCAGCATTACATTTCTCTCTGCGTTGCTTTGCGTTAAGAAACTGGACCCAATTCCCCCCTCAGGATATATGTCCACGGGGAGACGGAAGTATGAAGCCGAAATAATATTGAGGGAACGTCCAAATCTGATTTATTATGTTAGCACTCCGATAGTAAATATTTGACTCTTCCAATACTACTCTGCACATCTCCAGCCTGTAACCTTGAAACCTAGGCAAGCATTTGGTGCTACATTTCTCCCTTTTTCTCTCCAGTCTCCCCTCAGCAATGCTAGGGAAAAGGAAGCATGAGAGAAAGGGAAGAAAGCTTAGCAAGGAAGGGTCTAGAAATGAAGGCTCAATTATGAATCAGAATGGGCAAACAAAGGGCCTTTGCAGACTGCCAGAAATAGTGCAAACTGAGTCCACTTTAAATTGAGGCACTGCCCTGGCTCAGTGCTAGGGAATTATGGGAACTGTTATTTATTGTGGCACCAGAGCTCTCTGACAGAGAAGGCTCAATGTCTTAGAATAAAATACAATTCCCATGATTCCCTAGCACTGAGCCAGGACAGTGCCTCAATTTAAAGTGGACTCAATTTGCACTATTTCTGGCAGTCTGCCTTGGCTGAATGTCTCACTCCTCCTCCTTCCAGCTCCCATGAATAAATGGAGAAGGGAGAGAGTGTGGGTTTTAAAAATGCCATCTGCAGAGTATAAACAAGCAGATGTTGTGGGACCTGGTGGAGCCCACAGAAGAGAAAATAGTGTGACAGTTGTAAGGTGAACATGTCTGGAAAGAGAAAACATGGGTTTCCACTGGGAAGAGAGTCAAGAAGGGAGGGCTGTGCCCATTTCTAATGTTTATAAATAGCTGTGGAGCCACTAATGCCTACTAAATACCTCCACTTTTCTTCTTTTTTTAAAAGTTTCCTCCAGAATAGTCAGTGGATCAATTAGGGCAGACTCCCAGTTCAGCATCTTTCTATGTCCCATTAGTTGCTTTGGTTGAAACCCCAGACAGTCCTTGCCCTGTCTTTAATCTCTCTCTGGCAGCCCTGTTTCCTCTCCTTTTTTCTCCCTTCCTTCCTTCCCTCCCCAGGCCTTCCTCCTCCTCCTCCTCTCATTAAAGACCAACTCCTCTGAAATATGCAACCCTGGCTAGTATGCCCAGCTTCCTAATGGCCCCAAATTGATTCTTAATTACTTGCCATTTTGGATGGCATCCAATTAAAAGAGCCGGAGTTTTTCCAGGCTCTCCTGTGGGTTCCCTAGCACCTCTGCCCTCAGCCCCTGCTCCCAGGCAAAAAGAAGAAATATAAAAATAAGTAAATCCTGCACAATTTGAGGCAAAAAAAATCACCCTCAGGTTATGGAGGGGAAAACTGTTTCTGCAGGCAATTGATCACCAGGCGGTACAAGAAAGCAGCAAACACCTAGGAACCTGGGGAGGAGAATTACATGCTTGCCATGGCAAAAGAGGGGGAGATGATATTAATTCAAGGGAGGAGGAGGAGGATGTCTTTTCAATAAATCACTGCTTCTTCCTGCCCACAGAACTGGGTGTGTGTGTGTATATATACAGATGTAAATACACACACATATATGGATGTGGTGTCATTTGTCTTCAAGTTGTTTCTGACTTACGGTGACCCTAAAGTGACTCTATAATGGGGTTTTCTGGGGCTGAGTGTGTGTGACTTGCTCAAAGTCATCCAGTGGGTTTCCATGGCCAAGAAGGGATTTGATCCCTGATCTCCAGAGTCATAGTCCAATGCTGAAACCATGACACCATACTGGCTCTCGTGTATATGCATATGTGGGGGAGGGGGTGTTGTTATGTGTGTATGGTATCTGTGTGTATGCGTATTTGTGTGTATATGGTGGGATATGTGTCTGTGTGCATGGCACCTGTGTATATATATGTGTGTGTGTGTGTGTGTGTGTGTGTGTATGGTAGAGTGGGTGTCTATATGTGTGTGTGTGTGTATATGGTGGGGTGGGTGGGTGTCTATTTGTGTGTGTGTGTGGTATGGTATCTCTGTGTGTGTATGTGTGTGTGTGCATTTACATGGTGGTGTGTGAATGGTGTTTCTGTATATATGTTTGTGTATGTGTGTTTGTGCATAAATGGTGTGGTGGGTGGGTGCCTATGTGTGTGTGTATGGTGGGTGGGTAGGTGGGTGTCTATATGTGTGTGTGTGTGGGTGGGTGTCTATATGTGTGTGTATGGCATCTGTGTGTGTGTGTATTTATATATACACATGGGGTGGGGTGTCTATATGTGTGTGTGTGGTATCTGTGTATGTGTATATATGTGTGTGGTGGGGTGGGGTGGGTGTCTATATGTGTGCGTATGGCATCTGTGTGTGTGTATTTATATATACACATGGGGTGGGGTGTCTATATGTGTGTGTGTGGTATCTGTGTATGTGTATATATGTGTGTGGTGGGGTGGGGTGGGTGTCTATATGTGTGTGTATGGCATCTGTGTGTGTGTGTGTGTGTGTGTGTGTGTATGGGTGGTGGGGTGTCTATATGTGTGTGTGGTATCTGTGTGTGTGTATGTGGTGGGGTGGGTGGGTGTCTATTTGTGTGTGTGTATGCTGTCTGTGTGTATATGTGTGTATGTATGTGTATGGTGGGGTGGGTGTCTATATATGTGTGTATGTGATATCTCTGTGTTTGTGTGTGTGGTATCTGTCTATATGTGTGCGTGTAGGGTGGGGTGGGGTGGGTGGGTGGGTGTCTGTGTGTGTATGTTTCTGTATATATGGTGGGGTGGGTGTCTATGTGTGTGTGTGTATGATATGTGTGTGAGGGATGGGTGTCTACATATGTCTGTGTGTATATGGTGTCTCTGTGCGTGTGTGTGTTTATATGGTGGTGTGTGTATGGTGTTCATGTATATATGTTTGTGTATGTGTGTTTGTGCATATATGGTGGGGTGGGTGGGTGCCTATATATGTGTGTGTGTGTATTTGGTGCTGTGTGTGTGTGTGTTTGCATAAACATGGTGGGGCTGGATGGATGTAGATGTATATACAGAGGGTGTATGTGGGGGGTATATGTATATGTTGGTGTATACATATGGTGGGTAGGTGTGTATGTGCGTGTGTGTATGGCGGATGTATATATGGGCTCTGTGTATGTGATGTGTGTATTGGAGTCCTTTTGTTTGTGCTCTGGGATGCTTTTCAAGACCCACCCACCCCCACTCCCACCAACTTCCTCTTCCTCAGCCTCCTGCACCACCGACCAGGGCCTTTCTTCTTGGCCTTTCGGCTCACACGAGCAACAGTGGCTTGGGGGAGCTTTCGCACTCAGATCCACCATCATTCATTGCCTGCCCAGTGAGAAAGGGAAAAACAAAGGTGGGGGGGGGATTCTGCAGATTAACACAACTCAAACCCTCTTTGTCTCTCTCTTGCAAACATCTTCCCTCTGCCCCCCCCTTTGTACTTTGCAAGGGGAAAGGGGGGCGGAAGGACTGCGCCCTGCATTTATTCAGGTAATTAATTGCCATAATTAATGCACCCATTGATTCCTTGCCCAACTTTACCCTAAAGGTCATTTCCATATTTAATTTATTGGAAATGCATACCATTTCTTTTGTTGTTGTTGTTATTGTTGTTGAATTGTGCTCCATTGTTGACAGATAAAAGGGGGGGGGCAATACATGGGCATATATTTGGTGCCCAAGACTAAATACAAAACAGAGGAATAAAAGGTCGGGGGTGGAAAAAGGATTCATTTTAGATTATATTAAAAAGTAGCTGTACTAGAGTGTGTACAATCATAGCTGGAGGCAGAAAAGCAACTGGATCTACCTCAATTAGCTAAACATTGTACCAATCATCTGAAATTATATCGATTTATAAAAACCAGGACTGATTTCTGATATCAGAACTATATATAGGAAATCTGATTGACATCCTAATGGTAATTTTACACTTCTGCTTGCACAATACAACCAGAGTTAAGCATTTCAAGTCTCATTCATTGCTATTGGAGCCTTGAAGTACACGCTTAAATGTTTTCCATTGAAACCATTATGCCCTGAATATTTTGACTGATAACACAGATTTCACTATGCCAATGCATTGTACATTGTTTATATATTCTTTTTTCTTTAAGAGGCATAATCTTTCTCTTGTCCCAGCAGGGCAAGTATGCCTAAATTCTTCAAACTGTAAAACAGATTTCCATTCTAAAAAAATCTGGGTTCTCACTTTGCAACAGCCTCACGCAACTACGACTCATTTGGAAAACAAAGAGACAAATGGATGTAAAGATTTCTGACAAGAAATAGCGCCTTCTGAGATGCGAGGAAATACAAGGCTCCTGAGATTCTATTAGCAGGTAAAGATGTGATTTAAAATACACACGCACACATGCAAATATGCTGCTTTGCTATTGCACTATGAAGCGTATTGAGATTGGTAACATCACAATACATATTTTGAACATTTATTTGATATCTACAGTATATGTGTTTATGAGAGGGAAGAGAGAAGGGGGGAGAGAGGAGAACGAAACATATACTGGCAGGTTATAAGAGAGCCATGTAAGTAAACAGCATAGAAAATAGTACAGATGCGGCTGAGGAATTTAATCAAATATTTAGCTGAAATATCTAGGTGATGTGAATTTGAAAACCATCTCCCTTCCTCCCACCAATCCCCCCTTGCATACATACACTCACATGCGAAAAGAAAGGATTATTTTGAAGATCATGCCAGCTCAAGGAATACCTGATTAACCTTTCACTGACTCCTGGGATCACGTGCTACAAAGCTTGCCTTCCTCCTAGAGTGATGGCTTTAGAAGAAGATGTTAAATTTAACCTCTGGTGCAATGATAAATTGACAATAAAAAATTCAATGGCTTGGTAATTACCAATCACTTTGGACATCGGCAACATTTTTCAGTTCTGTCAGCACTTATTGGCACAAAAGCTTCGGCTGAAATTCTCCCAGTCTCCCTTCTTTTTAACTTTGTTTTCATGATGCAGATTAAATCTGCCACCCAATTACAGATTCATTTTCCTAATTTTTCATGTCTGCACCATGCCCCAGCTGCACAAGCCTGATAATTGTGGAGTCCAGCCCTGATGATTAACATCAGAAGAATTAATTATGCCTGCCATTAAAATTCCAGGTTGCACGTGGTGATCAAGAAAAATTAAGCTTCTCCCAGCCTCTAAATCATCTCACCTTTCATGAGAGAGATAGTGCCTCGACAGCTAAACTGCAGAGTCTGTTTGAGTAGAGGTCTTAACAATACACCCAGTGCAAAATGGGCAATCCAATGACTTGCTGGTGGTTCCCGAAATTCAGATTGACTTGCTTTACAGAAGGTGTACTTAGCATAATGCTGTGAGTGTAGCACAGGGATAGGCAACCTAAGGCCCAGGGGCCGGATGCGGCCCTCCGAGGCCTTTGGACCAGCCCCAGACCGGTCCTGCTGCCGCTGCCTGCCATGATGATATTCATTATTGTTATTACTTGTTCTTGGGGTTTTCTTGGCAAAATCTCCACAGGGGTTTTGCCATGGCTTTTCTGGGGCTGAGAGAGTGTGCATGCATATTTTTTTAATTTAAAAAAATTAAAAATTACATTTTTAAATATCTATTTATTTATTTATTTATTTATTTTTGGGTGCTTCGGCCCCCCAATTGACTGAAGGACAGCAACCCGGACCCCGGCTCAAAAAGGTTGCCTACCCCTGGTGTAGCACTCTAGTGGATGGATACAAGGAAAGGAAGGAGCAAATGGAGGAAGAAGATCCACCTTACATGTCTGTGTCCACAGCTAGTGATGGCAGCTCTACCTTTGGGCCAGCTGCCGTGCCACCATTCTCTGGGCCCATTAACTCTATGCAGCTATAGCACTGTTATTCCACTTTAACTGTCCCGACTGCCTCCTAATTTATTTATTATTTATTTATTTCATTACATGCTGCATTTCTCCCAGAGTGGGACTCAAGGTGGCTTACACACACACATACACACACACAGACAAAATCAGCAAAAGTCTAAGTGTCCTAAGGAACCCTGTGGTTTGTAGTTTTGTGAGGCACCAGAGGAGTTCTGTGATTGGGAATGCTAAATAGCTCTCCTTAAACTGCCAGTCCTAGGATTCCACAGGATGAAAACATGGCAGTTAAAGTAGAACAGTAGCACTATAATTCTGTAGTGTGAATGGGCCGCCTATAACTCCAAAGCTTACCATAGACTTATCCAGAGGAATAATACTTAATCTTCTCTCTTTTTCCTTCTTCTGGAAGAAAGCTGCCTGGTGAGTCAGGGGCTGCATCTACACTGCAGAATGAATGCAGTTTGATACCGCTTTAACTGCCATGGCTCAATGCTATGGAATGCTGGGCTTTGTTGTTTTGTGAGATATTAACCTTCTCTCTCAGGGAGTTTTGGTGCCTCACTAAACTACAAATCCCAGGATTCCATAGGATGGAGCCATGACAGTTAAAAGGGGTGTCAAGGCTCTTAAAGACATGGGACTGCCACTACATTTGATAGTCCTGATAAGAAATCTGTACTTTAGGCAAGAGGCTAGTGTTAGAACAGAATATGGAGAAATAGAATGGTTCTCAGTTGGCAAAGTGGTCAGACAAGGTTGCATTCTGTAACCCTACTTGTTCAACCTTTATGCAGAAAATGTACAAAGAGCAGGCTTGGACGCAGAAGAAGGAGGACTGAAGACAGGAGATGGGAATATCAAAAATCTAAGATATGTGGATAACACTATACTACTAGAAGAAAACATCACATACTTGGAATAACTACTAACGAAAGTCAAGGAAGAAAATGCAATGGCAGGCTTACTGCTGAATATAAAGAAAACCAAAATAATGACCACTAAGCATCTAAATAAATTCAACCTAGACAATGAGAAAATCGAAATAGCAAAAGAGTTCCCATACCTTGGATCAAACATGTTCAGAACAAAGATTGCAGCCAAGAAATCTGAGGAAGACTAAAAATGGGGAGGGCAGCTATGAAAGAACTAGAAAAGATCCTAAGGAATAAAGATATACCCTAAAATTAGAATTGTTCAAACCATTATAATCCCCATCATTATGTATGGATGCTAGAGCTGGACAGTGAAGAAAGTAGATAAGAGGAAAATCAACTTGCTTGAGATGTGGTGCTGGAGAAGAGTGCTAAGGATACCATGGATAGCCAAAAAGACAAACAAATGGGTTATTGAACAGATCAAGCCTGAACTCTTCCTAGAAGCCAAGATTACCAAATTGAGGCTGTTGTACTTTGGCCACATCATAAGAAAGCATGACTCATTAGAAAAGACAATAATGCCAGGAAAGGTAGAGGACAGAAGGAAGAGAGGAAGGTTGCATATTAGATGGATGGACTCAATCTAAATGACTGAGTTTAAGCTTAAGAGGAAGAAAAAAACTAGCAGATCTGTATACTGGCTTTCAAGCATTTTGAAAGACTAGAAGACAGACAAGACCAAAAAAATCTGCCTTATAATGCAACAAACTGTTGAGATCTCGTTCTCTGGATGTCTTCAAAAAACAGTTGGACAGCTACCTACTGGGGATGCTTTAGCTGGAGATCCTGCACTGAGCATGGATTTGGACTTGATGGCCCATGAGTCCCTTTCCAACTCTATGATTCTGTCATCCAACTAGTCCAGTGATTTCCAAACTTTGTTTTTCCAGATGTTTTGGACTTCAAGTCCCAGAAGCCCCAGCCAGCTTGACCAACAGTCAGGGATTCAGGGAGCTGAAGTCTAAAACACATGGAAGACCAGAGTTTGCGAACCACTGATCTAGTCCAATGCTGTCAACTCTTCAACTCATTGAACTCAATTGGATTATTCCATAGATAAATATTTTTAAGACATATATCTTCAGGATCTATGCAAGCCCCCACATTCTGGTCCCAATTTGTCAAGCAAGAACAGATCCATGCTCCTCTTCTCACCCAAAAAGAGTGGGACTATGGAATCCCCTCCAGCAGTGTCAATGTCTCCTTTGAATGTTGGGGAATTAATTAGCACAAAGGGAGGTATGCAAGGGGTGGGTAACTTTGGAGAGCTTTACACTTATTTATACCAGTACTAACCACGAGAAACTCCAGTTTTCAGTAAATAATGAGTTTATTTAGGAATGTGCAAAGAAGCATTCAAACATACAAGAAATGATTAAGCAACAAGACCTACACAAGGCTACAGAAAGGAAAATTGAAAGCTTGGATGGTAGAAGATTAAGAGTTAAGAAGCAGTATATTTACCAATCAATAAAAAAGATGAAGACTCGGACAGCATTCAAGAGTACATTGGAAAAAGTAAACTAAAATGACTTGATTGAGGGGGTTACACCCTAAAAACTACCATCAGGGTATGTGTTGTGTACTCAAAGGATGTAACAAAAGGCTTGATGGTCTTCCCCAAAAATGGACAAACTGGTCCAGAAAACTTAATGATTTTTAACACCAAGGTATCAGTGCATTGATACGATCTGAAACAATTCTTTGATGATCAGTCAGACAGGGGAAATGTAGGCACTTCAATGGGGGGAAACAGGGTATGGTCTCTGTTTGATAAATGCCTTCCTTTGCCATAGGAAATGCAGAATAAGCAGGTAGGATGAATGTGGCATATTTAGCATAACCCATGGTCCTTTTCTAATATCTAGGCCTGGCATGTCCTAGTCAGCGTGACCTTGATACTGGAACAGTTTAGCTTCCTTGGGTCATCGTGATCCCCAATGTATCATATAATGTATCATGCAATGTATCAATGTATTGGGTCATTGTCATGACTTCCACACATGCTCCATGCTAGATATTAATTAGAAAATTCCATATCCAGCTGGAGGGGCAGTAAAGTATGCTGACACTCCATTCTCCTTCTGGATTCCATTTGCCTTGCAATGAGAGTGTCTGTGCTGGGGATTAGAAAACAAAAAACATTGGAAGATAGAGGCCTGGAAAATACAAAGCAGTGGCAGGCAACAGGGGGCCCACAAACCAAATATGGAATACAGACACAATGGGGTTGTTTAAAATTATTTTAAGTTACCAAAGATAGCTGGAACCTCCCAGGGTAACAAGAATAATAAAGAAGACAATACAAAAGAGGTAAAAAGCCATAAAAGGAAGAATTGTGGATAGTTAAGCACAGGGAACAAGCAGATCTTCAGAACTTTCTTTAAGGCATGCTAAAAAATGGAGACAGGACCTGACAAACCACCAAATGGAGGTGTGGAGCCATTACCACATATGCCCTCTCTTCATAGGCAGTGGAAAGGTGAGGGACCTCTATTATTAACCTCAGAGTGTAGGCAGGCTAATAGTGGTGGATGCAGCCCTTCGCATTACTTGTGATGCCCACTGGGTTCCTTCTAGTGTGAAAAGTAAGGGCCTTTGCAGACTGCCAGAAATAGTGCAAATTGAGTCCACTTTAACTGCCCTGACTCAGTGCTAGGGAATCATGGGAACTGTATTTTATTGTGGCACCAGAGCTCTCTGACAGAGAAGGCTCAATATCTCAGAAAAAAATACAGTTCCCATGATTCCCTAGCACTGAGTCAGGGCAGTTAAAGTGGACTCAATTTGCACTATTTCTGGCAGTCTGCAAAGGCCCTTACTCAGTTGAACAACTGACTGTCCCTTAGAAAAATGGAAGATCAAACAATATGTTTATTATTGCTGCTCAACCAAATTATTAAAAGCAACAGATTCCATTGCACACCATATCTACATGTATAGGCCAGTGGGGGCCCTGAGATCCTCAGGAGAAGCCCTTCTCTCAGTCCCACCGACATCACAAGCATGGTTGGTGAGGACACAAGAGAGGGTCTTCTTGGTGGCTGCCCTTAGACTGCTGAACTCCTTTCCCAGGGAGGTCAGAATACCTCCCCCTCTTTGATGTCCTTCCATCAACAGGTTAAAACATTTTTATTCAGACAGGTTTTTAAAACTGAAAGTCTTTGAAGAGCGGGCTAGAGGGTGCTGAACTGTTTCAAAGTGCTTTTATTTTTTTAATTGCATTTTCTTCTTTTCATGTGTGATGTGTTTTAATACTCTAATTGTTTAATTATATTTTAGTGCTCAGTTTGTGTGTTATTAATTGTATTTGTTCTTTTAAATTGGAAGCCACTTTGAGTACCAATTTTGGAGAAAAAGCTGGTAAATAATAACAACAACAGTAGTAGCAGCTGCAGCAGCCACCACCACCACCATAAATAATAATCACTGCATTGCAGTTGTTACTCTGCTTTTTTGCATCCCTCCTCTTTCAGTCTGATGATTGGACTACTTTGTGTGCAATCTTTTCAAGGAACTTTGCAAAACAGACTTCAGCTAACCTTTTCTCCTAAAAGTAGACTTTTCTTCAGGGTAGTAACACTGACTCAGGGAACAGGAAATTGGAACTGAGAGAGGATGGGACACCAATGTTGATCATAAAGTGTGATACTTCACTCATTGACTAAACACACCTAAAAGGCAGACTAGTTTCTTGCACAGCAATTGGACAAAGGAGTAGCTGTACATTTTGACCCACAACGCCACTCTAATAAAGACTAGAGACTTGCTTTTGAAATGAAAGCCTGGAATCCAGTCCAGATGATGATTAGAGTTGTCATGTGTCCCTCATTATAAGGGATGCCCATTATTTGAGGGTCAGAAAGCTTGTCCTTTGTAGGGCTAGCAGGTGTCCCTTATTATCAGGGTTATCATCATTTGAATGTTGAAAAATGTTTCCTTTTATATAGACTGAACAAGATGCACCAAAGTCCTGTATTTTGTAGTGTGAGTCCTTCACAAAGGCAGAAATGTGGCCATCATGTAACTTACGAATTTGGATAATGCTAATAGTTAAGAGAAATACATGACTAGGTTAAATCAATACTTTCATTTGGTATTTAGATAAAATATATGTGTGTTAATAGCCACTTCCTGATTGTCAACCATGCATGTCATGGATATTATTGGTATGGATATTATGAACACCTGGCACATGGGCAACAGGTGGCATACCTAGAATCTGGGGGAACCCTCACAAAGGAGAAGGTACAGCAACCCTACTTACGTCAGTAGGGGACATTACAGATTTGCCCTACATCTTCCCCACTCTAATCACCCCTCACAGTTACTGAATAGAGTAAGACCTCTATTGGTACAAATGGAATATGTTGCTTTTTAGCTCACATGAAGAAGGCATGAATTGGAAAGGGGTTGCAGACTGCCAGAAATAGTGCAAATTGAGTCCACTTTTAGGGTTAGGGTTAGGGAATCATGGGAACTGTATTTTATTGTGGCACCAGAGCTCTCTGACAGAGAAGGCTCAATTTCTCAGAAAAAAACAATTCCCATGATTCCCTAGCACTAACCCTAACCCTAAAAGTGGACTCAATTTGCACTATTTCTGGCAGTCTGCAACCCCCCTAAGTATGGGGAAAAGGTTTAATCCTCCTTTACCCATTCACAGTAGTCCTGCTTTGTGTTGGGGACTCACATTTCATTATAAGTTAAAACACACATATCTATACTACTTGCCTTGGATACAACATAGCATGTAATTTCCGCTAGCACTGCAGTGTTGCAAAAAGAAAGATCTGGAAGTGGGTTTGGTCATTTGCCCTTCTTTTCTGCCTCAAAGCCAGTTAATAATATAGCCAAATGCAACACTTTGCAGAAGTATCCACCCCCTTTTGATTTTCCACATTTTGTTGTGACCTGGATTGGCATAGTTAAAACTTAATGTACAAAAGATATGCAACACTGTGAAGGTGCAAAATATTTTTATTGTGGAACAAAAGTGAACAAAAATAAATGGCTCTTGTGGGTGAATACTTATGCTTTGTTGTTGCTATTTGTCATCAAATTGACTTCAGCTTTCGACTGTATGAATGAGAGCCAGCCAAGAGCCTTGGTCATCGATTGCCCTGCTCAGGTCTTGCAAACTCGGGGCCACAGCTTCCTTGATTGAATTAATCCTGTAGTACAATCCTATAGTCCTCTTTTCCAACTGCCTTCCACTTTACCAAGCATTATCGTCTTTTCTAGTGACTCACATTGTCTCAAATAATGTCTGAAGTATGACAGCTTCAGTTTAGTCATCTTTGGTTCTAGTGAGAATTGAGGCTTGATTTGATATGAGACTCATTCATTTGTCTTTTTAACAGATCATGGTATCCACAGAAATATTCCGTAGCATAACATTTCGAATGAGTTGATTTTCTTCCTGTCAGCTTTCTTCACTGTCCAGCTTTCACAACTATATATAGAAATCAGAAGTACTATTGCCTGAATGATTGTCTTTGTGTAGCACTCGCTTGTAGTTAAGCAAGGCCTACAAGTCTATAATGCAAGATTCCGTTTGAACCATACCTTTTGCTAAAGCCATAAGCTCCAGGTCTAATAGTTTGGTATTTAATATATATCTTTACACTTGAGAGTCTGGTCTTCCCTTCATAGCTGACCTTCCTAGTCTTAGGGCATGTCTACACTGGTCCCCTTAAGCTGAAATACTATGCCCCAGAGCTGCCCTGGGTTGACACAATGTCTGCCAAACATATGCAGACAGACTGCCAGACGGGTCTGTGGGAACAATGCAGTGGGTATGTAGATGTGTGGACAGCTGGGTCTCTCTAGATCCCACCTGATCCAGCAGTCCTCACATCCAACATACCTGGGTTCACCAGTTCCAGAGTAAACAGTGTTTACTGTTAAAACAGATCAATGGCTTAAAGAAGTGGACTCACTGCTTGTCGTGAGAACACATCATTCTGGGTATGGGATGAATCCAAGGGTTGGCCAGTATTGACTACAGTATTCCCACAATGCATTGTAAATCGAATCATGCAGCAGAATGGGTTGATAAAATCCTGAGGTAGTGAAAATGCTTGATTTTCAGACTGCCATTAGGATAACTATTTTGAATATTCACTGGAAAAATTGTTGTTGTTGTTGTTGTTAACTGCCCTTGAGTCGATCTTGACTCATGGCGACCCTATGGATGAGACATCTCCAAGCCCCTCTGTCCTCCTCTGCTCTGCTTAAATTCTGCAACCCCTTAATACCCAAGACCTCCTTAATAAAGTCCATCCATCTGGCATGTGGCCTTCCTCTCTTTCTACTTCCGTTCACCTTCCCCAGCATTATTGTTTTTTCCAAAGAGTTCTCTCTTTTCATGATGTGTCTGAACTATGATAGTCAGTTTGGTCATTTTGGCTTCCAGAGAGGTTTCCAATTTGATCTGTTCTAGGACCCATTTGTTTGTCCTTTTGGCTGTCCATGGGATCCTCAACACTCTTCTCTAGCACCACATCTCAAATGAATTGATTTTCTTCCTATTATCTTTCTTAACTGCCCGGCTCTCACATCCATACATGGTAATAGGCTTGTATAATTTTAACTTTTATGATGAGTTGTATATCTTTGCATTTTAGAAGCTTTTCTAGTTCTTTCATCACCACCCTCCCCATTATTAATCTTCTTCTGATTTCCTGACTGCAGTCCCTATTTATATCAGTGTTTGATCCCAGGTATGGAAATTCTTTCACTATTTCTATTTCTTCATTGTCTAGGTTGAACTTGTGAAGGTCCTCGATGGTCATTATTTTTGTTTTCTTTATGTTCAACATTAAGCCCTCCCCCCAGAACACCTGCCATTTTTAATTATATGTTGATTTTTAGCATTGTATTTAACTCTTTTTAAAGGGGGGGGTTATTTTTATTATTATTGTTATTATTGTGAGGTTTTCTGCTAGTATTATGGTGTCATCAGCATATCTTAGGTTGTTGATATTTCTTCCTCCTGTTTTCACTCCTCCTCCTTCCATGTCCAAGCCTGATTTCCTTACAATATGTTCTGCATATAAATTGAATAGATAGGGTGATAGGATACAGCCTTGCCTGACCCCTCTACCAATTGGGAAACCATCCTGTTTCTCCATGTTCTGTTCTGACAGTAGTCTCTTGTCCTGAGTATAGATTCCTCATCAGATGTGTTGGCACTCCCATGTCTTTAAGGGCATTCCATAGCCTTTCATGGTCTATGCAGTCAAAGGCTTTGCTATAGTCTATAAAAACATTTTGTAAAAACAATCAAAATGGCGTACAACAATTAAAATGATACAAAATATATACAATATTCCCCTCCCCTTAAAAAAAGATTAAACAGTACAGAGATTAAAATTACAAGCATTAAAATCAAAACAATAATACTACAATATTACAGTAACCGTGGGCAGAATCATCACTACTCACAAATTCAAAAATATGAGGGTCTTTACGTGACCGGGTGCTATTCCGGGAAGGTCTGCCAGAAGAGATCCGTCTTGACAGCTTTCTTAAAGCTACCTAGGTTGGAAATTTGACTGATCTCGTCCGGCAGGCCATTCCATAAGGTGGGAGCAACTGCAGAAAAATTCCTCTGGGAGGTCGCAACAACTCTAGACTTCACTGGTTGCAATAGGTTCCTCCAAGAGGATCTGAGTGCACGGGGCAGATTATATGGAAGCAGGCAATTCCTTAGATAGGTTGGGCCCAAGTCATGTGGGGCTTTAAAGGAGATAACCAACACCTTGTACTGTGCCCAGAAACTAATGGGCAGCACATGCTATTTTTTTTTTAATTCCCTGGTGTGCTCCATTAACCATCGTATGTTTGCAATGTGATCCCTAGTGCCTGACATTTCCATCCCCTCTCACAAGCAATCTGCAGTGTGAGGATGAATTATGACAAGAGCCTGCTTCTGACTGTCACACCAGAGATCCCTCGTAGGAGGGGGATGGAAACATCAGTTAGCTCCATCCTGATCAACTGGAGAACAGACCCCTGTTATTCCCAGCTGCTGCTGCCCAGTACATCAGGATTAGAGGGCCAGGCCAGGAGATGCTACCTAGCTATATCAATAGTATCTTCTCCTAATATTACTACTTGCATATTATTATTAAATAATATTCTTCTACTAGTTTATGTAAACAGAGGTGGTCTGGTGACAGAAACAATGACTTAGGTGTATTCTATCTCAGAACACATAGAGTGCGGAGTGAGGTGCTCTTTTTCAGTGCTTATGCAGGGAAGGATTTTTAACATGCGGCTCCTCAACTGCACTGTGAGGTGGCCTAATCCAAAATTCTACCTCCTTACTCTCCCCCTCCTACCAAATGTTTATATCAACTCTTTCGGCTTCTGACAAAGAAGGGCAGTGGTTTCAGCTGAGATTTTTTGCTCCCCTATTCACATAACATCAGAGGCTCTGGAGCAATGGGATCATGTTGCCTCTGCTTCTAATGTTATCTCTTCAAAAATTAAAGCAATGCTGATGTGGGAAGCAGCCACCTCATGAACTCCTTTCACTTTAATCATGGCATCTGTTATTGGATGACAGACTTTTAAAAGTGAATTTGTAGTTTTGCTTGGTGATCCATATTAATTAAAATGTGTTATGATTCCCCTCCCCACACCGTCAGATATGTGGAAAGGGGTGTGAGGTTTTATCATATACCAAGGGCTCCTCAGATTAGACATTTAGTAGAAGGAAGACTTAATTAATACAGGACGGGGTCCCATTTTTAGCCCATATTCTGATTTGGAAGGAGTCTGAAGACATTGCATTTCAGTGCTAAGTGGAACCAAGGACTGAGTAGGGAGTGCAAAAACAAAATTATGAAGTAAGGTTCACATGTAATTCTTAATCAGTTTCGACATTTTCCCATCAGACATGTAAGACAGAACTGAATTATTTGTATGTCCCTCAAGAAAACACAACAGTTTTCTTGACTATTAACGGTCAGTTCTATGCAATAGTTTTCCAGCCCGTGACCACAGCTTAGTTTGGTGCAAGGTATATGAAATTTTAAAATGTTTCAAAATAGTCTGATCACTCATGAGAGATATCACCCTATGAAGCTTGAGGGCTGAACAGAGAATCACTACACCAGTGATGGGCTCTCTAAAACCCCACCATAGGCAGAGCAAAGAGAAGTTACTTCTTTGGTCTATAATTACTTCTTTGGTCTTTAATTCCCAGAATCCCCCAATCAGGATGGCTGTAGTCCAAAAGAGTTACTTCTCCAAGCTCTGCACCATAAGTTGCATCCAGCCTCATTAGCCAGCTGTTGCCCACTCCTGGTATCCATAATTGTGGCAAAGTGAATGGGGAAGATATTCCCACAAGCTGTGAGGTCTCATGGTTGGAACTTTTAAGCTTATCGCACTGTGTTCTCGGAACATGATGAGAACACGACGAGAACGAAACGGAACGTATTTTATCACACAGTATGATCCTCATCGAGTTCCCATTCTGTGCTCTGACAGTCCCTAGCCCGTCCCAGCAGGAGAACTGTAAAAATGCATCCTCAGCCAACAAGAATGCTTTCAGACCGTTCCAGATGATGTGTGTGCGATAATCCTACCGGTCTCAATCTGTCCTCATGTTCTGATTGGCTAAGACAACCTCCTCCCCTCCTGTCCTAGAACGTCCACAAACTCAACTCTTCCAGTGCTGATGCAAGGAAGGTGCCACAGGCAATTTAAAAATATTTTTTTTAATTTTTGTAGATTGAATTGCGTCGTGTTTACAAGAAAAAACAATGAATGCTCACTACCTAAACCTCTCGGTAGCATTCTTTCCAATGCAGACATTGGGGTTTTCACAACAGTGAGCATGCACCAATGAGGGACGGCTGAGGAAGTACTTTAGCTCCGTTACCGGTACAACAGTAAATGCTGTGCAAAAATATGTATTTTCATAACGTTACTATCGCGTTATCAATTGTCTAATGCGGTAACACTCGTTCCCATATCATTACGTTCCAGGGACTCGATGGGAACATTACAGGCACTGGTGCGATAAGCTTATATGTTTTTTAAAATTGTTTGTTTTCTTCTGTTCCTAACCCATAACAGTTTTCTGATTTTAAGTTTAGGATTTAGGGTTTTTCTTCCAAAGGTTGTTTACTTGAAAATGCTAAGAGGGAAAATGCACATAAACTCCAGAAATATACTGTATTGGAAAGTTGATACACAGCGTTCTCACAGAATTGTTTGCAAACACAAACTATTTATAGGTAATTTTATTTCTTTCCTTTGCTGGCCAGTGTAGAAAGAGGAGGACCAAGTGTATAAATATTGTCTTTTCTAATGTCCTGAGAGACTGAACATAACTGTCTTTAGGATGGCAATATAAAATAATCTAATGTCTCAAGGACCAACCTGCAGTTCCTGTAGAACTGAACTGTGATCCATCCAAACCAATTTGAAGTCATGGACTTTGCTGGAATTAAATCATTCTAAATCCAAACTCTTTGTATGAATTCAGTCATAGATCAAAGTTGTCAGCAATAGTTTTTAAAATGTACCTCTCCCCCCCCCACACACTTTCTAACATTCACTTACTGTGGAGAGAAAATTCCTTTCAAAAAATTTTATTACCCAAGCATCTCAGAGAAAATGAAATATTCAGCTACAAAAGTAGATGTTTTTGTGTTAGAGGGTAATCTTTTACTTTTGCAACAGTTATAAACTGAACAGAAATAACAGTTTCAATGCTAGGTAAAGTCAACCATATTACTTGGAAGTAAATTGATCAAGGAATAAAAACAGATCTCTGACATTTTTAGGCAAAGTAATAATGAACAAGGAAAAGCCTGTTGATTGACTCGTTTCCAAAATGATTGTTGCATGAGCAACTCAAAGTGAATTCAATCTAGCCTAGAGTATGAAATTTACTAGAGCCATAAAGACTAAGGCAATGTGCATTCATCATGCTCCTTTTTTCCTACTCTGTGTTTCGTTTTCAAATTACCATAATCATGTGTATTGCAGGGGGAGCTTTTGAAGGCTTGCAACTGGGAGACAGTTTGATGAACGGATGTAAATGTCATTCACCAAGTGGTAACTGTCACTCAGTCACAACTGTACAAACTAAATGCATAAACTAATGCAGTGGTTCTCAAACTGTGGGGCAGAACCCTTGAGGGATGGGACACATGAGAGTTGCTGAAGGGCGGCTTGGAGGTCCTCATCTCTTCTCCTCCTGCTTCCCAAACTTTTTCTGTCCTGGGTGGGAAGAGAAAGACTAAGAGGGTTCTTGGAGGGAGGAGGAAGAGGAGAGTGGGAAAGCTTGCAGGACCATGGCTGCTGGCGGGACTCATCCCAAGCCACTGCTTCTTCTTCCTCCACCTCTCCCATTACTGCCCCAGTTTTCTGCACAAGATGCTACTGCAGCTTCAACCAATGTGCCTCCATAATCCAGTGTGGTCTAGGCCCAACAGCAGCCAAAAGAGAGCCAGCATCCTCAATGGACCCTGGCAGTAGAGGAGGCTTCTTGCCTCTTGCTCAAGACTGCTGCTGCCACCTGGATCTAGCTGGAAACAGAGAGAAAAATGGCCTCAATGGTTCTGCTCCTGAACAAATATCACATCAGATCAGCTGGCAGAGGAGGAGCGATGAAAGTGCAGGCCATTGGAACAGAGCATGTGCCTAGGCTTCCTGCTGCCCTAAGCCGCCAGCTCCACTCTCCTGGCCAGCCAGCCAGAGACTCTCACTCACAGGTAGAGGTGCATGATACACTTCTCCTCTGCTTCAGTAAGGTAGGTGAGACAGAAGCTGGATGGGAGCATCAGGAGTGGTAGAGGATTTGGAGACCCAGTAGAACCAGCTTCTAAGAGGCCCTGTTTCTCTTGCTTCCCAAGCATTCCCATATGTATACTCATTCTCTCTCACACTCGGTTGCACTATTTCTCTTACTGTTTTTCTTTCACACACTCACTTTCACAGGGATTTGTTCACAATAATTGCCTGACCTCTGACCCATTTCTCTGAAAGGAATTTCAAAAGGTGCTACATAGAATTCCTTTATCTCTTTGTTTGTGAGACACACAAGCTTCTGTCTCACTCACATGCACGCACACACACACACACACACACAGCTATATGCTTTTTCTTGCTTGCTTTCTCCTTCCCACTTTCTTAGCCAGTTAATTCTTACATACACATATACTCCCAAGTCATGGGATCTCTCCCTCCCTCACA
Source organism: Phrynosoma blainvillii (assembly GCA_026167975.1). Lineage (NCBI taxonomy): Eukaryota > Metazoa > Chordata > Lepidosauria > Squamata > Phrynosomatidae > Phrynosoma > Phrynosoma blainvillii. The sequence goes on along the minus strand of JANUYF010000001.1, from coordinate 255,041,546 downwards.
CACATTCTCATATTCATATATTCAAGATATGTTCCATCTTGTTTGAAGGAAGCGGCTGTTAGGCCACTTCTGAAAAAACCTTCCCTAGACACCCTGGATATGAGAAATTATAGGCCTGTGTCGTTGCTGCCATTTTTGAGCAAGGTAATCGAGAGGGCGGTTGCTCTTCAGCTCCAAGCTGTCTTGGATGAAACCGATTATCTAGACCCATTTCAAACCGGCTTCAGGACAGGCTTTGGGGTCGAGACTGCCATGGTTGCCTTGACCGACGATCTGCGTCTGAGTATCGACAGGGGTAGTGTGACCCTGTTGGTGCTCTTAGACCTCTCAGCGGCTTTTGACACAATAGATAACGGCATCCTCTTGGACCGCCTGAAGGGGTTAGGTATCGGGGGCACTGCTTTGCATTGGTTCCGGTCCTTCCTCTTGGGTAGGTCCCAGAGGGTGCTGCTCAGGGACAGTAGCTCCAGTAAGAGGGAACTCGCTTGTGGGGTCCCTCAGGGGGCTATTTTGTCCCCGATGTTATTTAACATCTATATGAAGCCGCTGAGTGAGATCATACGGAGTTATGGTGCTGGGTGTTATCAGTACGCTGATGACACCCAAATCTATTTTTCCGTGTCTCGTTCGTCGGCCTCGGATTCCAATGGCATCTCCTGTCTCTAGCAATATCTTCGGGCGGTAATGGGCTGGATGAGGAAAAACAGATTGAAACTGAATCCAGACAAGACGGAGGTGCTCACAGTAGCGGCCCCGAAACCAAGAATTGGGTTGCAACCTCCAGTCCTGGATGGGGTTGCACTCTCCTCCAGTGACTGTGTTCGCAGTCTGGGGGTGCTCCTTGACTCGTCGCTCCTGATGACGAATCAGGTAAATGCGACGGTCAGGAGCGCTTGTTATCAGCTTCGGCTGAGACGCCAGCTGCGCCCTTTTCTGGAAGTAAGGGATCTCGAGACCATTGTGCATGCACTGGTAACCTCATGCCTCAACTTCTGTAATGCGCTCTACATGGGACTACCCATGTGCTTGGTTCAGAAGCTTCAGTTGATTCAAAACATGGCAGCCAGGCTTATTTCTGGAACATCTAGGAGGGACCACATCACTCCGGTTTTGAGGTCCCTCCACTGGCTGCCTATTAGCTTCCGGGCTCAGTACAAGGTGTTGGTTATTACCTTTAAAGCCCTAAATGGCTTGGGTCCAAGCTATCTCAGGGATCGCCTCCTTCCATACAATCCTCCCTGCGCTCTCCGGTCCTCTGGGAGGAATTTGCTGCAGCCTCAAAAATCTAGGCTTGCGACGACCTCCCAGAGGGCTTTTTCTGTTGTCGCCCCCAAACTCTGGAATGGCCTGCCGGACGAGATCTGTCAGTTGACATCACTGGACAGCTTTAAAAAAGCTGTCAAGACGGATCTCTTTTGGCAGGCCTTCCCAGACTAATCACCCTGGCTTTGGGTTCCTTGACTCCTGCATTCCTCTCGTGGCCCCATCAGTTGTTGATGGATGAGGAACGCAGTAGAGGTTGATTCGGGAGTGGGTTGGTTTTTCTTTTTGGAAATATGTTATACGGGTTTTATTGTAAGCTGCTTGGATTGTCTGGCAATAAGCGGGATACAAATAAACTTTATTATTATTATTATTATTATTATTAACTCTCTCACATGCACACTGAGACACACTTTCCCTCTCACAGCCACACATGCATTAATTCTCTCACACACCTTTGGTGCCTCCCTTGGTGTGTGAGTGACTTTCTCTTGCACACAAATTCTCACTCACATGCACTCAGTAATTCTTTTTTTCTGACTCTTTCTCTCTCAGATATGTTCATTCACACAGTGTCTCACAAACAAATTCTCTCTCTCTCTCTCTCTCTCACACACACACACACAGAGTCAGATTCTTTATCTCTTTTTTTACATGCTTGCATATGCACTTGTGTATACTCACATATACACAAGAGAATGAATGTTTCTGTCTGACTGTGTGAGTGTAAATGAGTGTGTGTGAGTGAAAGAAAGATGACTGAGTGTGTACATATCTGTGTTTGTAAATGTGGCTGTGTATGAGACAGTATGTGTAAAATTTACCTGTGTGTATTGAATTTATTTAAATAAAACTATTTTAATTTGAACAATGTTATTTCCTTTAAAATGTTAAAATATACATGAATGTCCAAGCAAAAACAGGCGCACTAAAGAAAAAAAATTTTTATTCATATACTACATCAAACAGGGGAGCAACAACCATATGTAGATATAGAAGGGGTCACAAGAATAAAAAGTTTGAAAACCACTGACCTTAAAGGTATTCCTATACAACCCTATGGGATTATTTTGAATTGGAATGTTCACATAAGTTGATAATAAGTAGCCAGTTTTGAATATAAACTTTTCAAAATTGGAGCAAACCATCATAGAATCCCACTTTGCAAAGGAAGTTACAAAAATTGAAAAACTAGAACACTTAAGAGATTGATTAACTTCTACGGGAAGTCATACGTCAAATGAAATATGAACAGCTACTTTTAAGCATCTTAACTTTAAATCCTGAGGTAAATCCTAACTTAAAGCATGCCTCACAGCTATAGCAAAGGATATTGTATTCTATATAAAATAGGCCATTTAGTACCTGTGATCATTTTATTGCACTGTCTCACAAATGACAACTAGTAGAGTGTTCAAGATTAAATGAGCATTTATTGTATTTGTAACAGTTTTCCAGGAATGCTGTAAAACGAGGGGTGAAGTCATACATTAAAACATTTTAACAACACTGCTTAATTGAAATAGTTGGAAGGGTTCAGTTTTCAAGGGCTAGAATCCAAGTCACGCTTGTGCACATCTATGGCTCCTTTTTCCTGAGCTATGTCTCCCAAAAGCCATCCCAGTTTTAAAATAAGTTTGCCATGCAGAGTAAGATTGTGGGGGAATGACACTCTTTAAGATAATAATAAGTGTGTGTGTGTGTGTGTGTGTGTGTGTGTTATTATAAGTTATTGAGCTCTGGGAACAAGTTAAGAGGTTATTTGGGGTCCTGCCATGATTTCTAACCAAGTCTTTATAAAATGATTTTATCCACATTTTGAGGAGATTACTACACGTAACTTTTAAACCATGATTACACCTAGAAAAAAGCGGCTTTGGTGATACTTCTCACATGATGACACCTATGACCTATAGCTGCTGCATCCTCCAACCACAATTAGGACATCCCTTTTAAGTGATGTGTGAAACCTGTCGATGAGCTCCCTATACTCCAAGTCCCCAGGTGTAAAACATTGCTCCAGAACAGTCACATTATTGACTATTACATGGTGTCAGTGCCCCCTCCTCTCCACCTGTCCCCCTTCCCCTCACTATTCCCAAACAGCCTGATTGCCTTTATTCCCCCTCCCCCATTTATTTTCTTTTCTTTTCTATTTACATCTTTGTAGCAGAACTCCGGAATTATGTGAGTTAAAAGAAAAATAAATTAAAATAAAATTTAAAATAAAATAAAATAAAAATGTCGAAAGGCATACTAGATTGTGCATAAGGCAGGGAGAGGGAGTTAAAGGGGACTTAGGAAGAGAGAGGGATGGTGGCAGCACCTCCAGTCTCACGATTCCAAAAATGTGTGATATTCAGGCTCTGAATGCAATATATTTCCAGCTTTGCTTTGTTTTTTTACTGACATGATTGCTGCAAGAACAGGGCTTGTGTGGTAAAACCCTGAGTTAATCTGTACAAGACTCATTAGAATTTGAATGTCTAGGCAGCTCCCCAAAATATCAACTGAGAAACAGAGGCAGTCCAAGTCATTCATGGTTCAGTCAAAAGTCCAGGCAGTCAGTCCAAAGAGTTGTCCAGAAGAGTAGTCAGAAGTCCAGGAAGAGTTCAAGGTAAACAGGCAATCAGTCATGGAACATGGCACCAGTGTAGCTTTCTCCCAAGGAAAAGGTTGTCAGCTACACCTGTCCAGGGGAGGTCCTGGGTTATTTATAGCCTGGCCAAGTCTCACAGGTGCTCCCTAATTGCAGCATGCTTCCTATAGAAAGGCTGCGAGCATCTGTGACTTTCTCTGTCCTGCTGTCTCTCTGTGCTGCCATGTATTGGTAACATTATTGACTGGCTCTTCCTCTGAAAGTTCTGGCAGCTAGGAACTCACTGCTGTGGTTGTTGAAGGCTCTGCTCCTGTGGCTGCTGGAGCATCTCCTCTTGTGACTGCACCCTGGTATGTCCTCTGGGCTCTAAGGCTCTATATCAGCCTCCATTTTCGACTCAGAATCCATCCCAGGGTTCCAGAGATAGGACATGACATATACTCTGATGTTGCTTGGCAACATGTGTCCTGGTTTTCATCTGTGAAACACTGGAGGATATGAACTACTGCCTCCCAGGCCTTTGCCTTCAAACAAAGAGTTTTTCATAACCCTTAAGAACAAATTACCATATATACTTGTGTACAAGTCAATCTCGTGTATAAGCTGAGGGAAGGTCTGGGGGGCAAAATTTTGGATTTTTTAATATGACCCATGGATAAGTCAAGGGTGCAACTTAGGGGCATGTAACAAAGGATATAAATGGCAAAGCTATGCCCTCCCACACACACAAATACACATCCCTTGCAAAACCAGCCAGCTTTTCCTCCAGCCCCTTGCAAAACCAGCCAGCTTTTCCTCCAGCCCCTTGCAAAACCAACCAGCTTTTCCTCCAGTCCCTTGCAAAACCAGCCAGCTTTTCCTCCAGCTCCTTGCAAAACCAGCTGGCTTTTCCTCCAGCCCCTTGCAAAACCAGCCGGCTTTTCCTCCAGCCCCTTGCAAAACCAACCAGATTTTCCTCCAGTCCCTTGCAAAACCAACCAGATTTTCCTCCAGTCCCTTGCAATACCAGCCGGCTTTTCTTCCAGCCCCTTGCAAAACGACCCAGCTTTTTTTCCTGCTCTCTGGGAAGGCAGGAACACTCACACACACTTCTTGGCTGAGCAGCAGCTGCCAAAGTAAGGAGAATGGAGTGATGGGTGGCACTTCTTTTGGAGCAGTATTACCTTGTTGACCCATATATAAGTCAACCCAATATTCTGGGGTCAGTTTTTTGATACAATTTTTTTGACTTATATATGAGTAGATAAAGTATTACCTGCAGACATCCATTTTGAGTCTCATAAGAAAAGGAGGAAGAGCTACCAGGGGGCTGATTTAAGGTGGAAAATGGCAATTGGGAAATCATTCATGTTGACCCCTTTCTTCACCCTCATTTTTTGTTCTACATTTCCACTTCCCAAAACAACTTTGCTTTAAAAAAATGTTGGGGGCTTTTATGTGCATTTATGTATGATGTGAAGTTGGCCCCTAAAAAATAACAGATATCAAGGCAAAGTGAAAACTGGGGAATCTAACAAGCAGTTCAGGACTGGAGCAGAGCCACAAAATTTGAGGATGAGGCATAGTTCCCTGCTTGGATCATCAGCCACAACTGGAATGTAATGTTTCAGGTCTCATGGTTACAGCCAGCTAATTTGCAATATTTCCTTTCATTCCATAATGACTTTTGTCTTTGTAATACATTATAAAACCTGAAAAGGACCAGATACCAGTTAGACAAACTACACTGGAATACTAGCTAGGAGTAGGGAATGGATCTGTCATAAACATTCCTCCTTCTCCAAATGACTCAACAAACACTATGGATCATTCTCTCCCTTCCCATGAATGGTCTTTGCTACTATAGAGCCCATTCCAAAATTGGAGGGCACAAGCTTGTCAATGAATTAATTGTTGGCTCAACATTAATATGTCCCCTTTCCCATTCTGTTGCATCTTGAATAATCAGACTAGCACAGAACACTCTCAATATGTTTACAGAAACAAATATTCAGTAAAGTACTTCTCATTATTAACAATATTGCTGGTGGTGGTGGGGAATCAAAGTACACAGGGGAAGCAGTGATTAATAATGCTCTACTTTGTTAGACTCTCTGTTGATGAAGACCTGCTAGGTGGGTCAATAGTTCATCCTTGGTGGTTTGATTTTGATTTATTTATTTTTTAACACACTACTAATCCATGGTCCTAGCTTGGCAAACAGGGTGTGAAGGCTCTAATTCCCTCAATTTTACAACGTGACCATGCTTCCCTTTAAAAAAATCTTAATTTTGGAACAATAATACTACCCTCTGTGGGCCATAAAAATAATGGAACTGAGCAGATTGCTGGTAATGTAATATATGCAGTTTTAAATCAATAATGTAAAAGAATCCAGCCAAGCATACCAGTGGCAAAGAAGTTGCCAGAAACTTTTTTTTTAAAGGGTGGAAGGGAATCTCGCTAAGGAACTAAGCAAGGGATCGTCACATCTTCTTTTCCAGCAAGGGGAATTCTGTATTTTTTTTATAAATGTCTCCCTCTCCCCCCCCTCCCCCTTCATGTTATACTAAGTGCTGAAAGCTCCTTTTGAAACTAAATACTTAGCAAGAAGTGCAAGAAGAGAGATTTCTTCACCCTCCGCCTGCAAGAAATCCTGCTGTCTGTTCTTATGGTCACAGTGCTGAATGAGGAAAGGAGAAGAACCTTTTCACTGTGAGGAGTTTCCCTTCCTCTGTTACAAGATAACCAGTGAGCTAGCAAAGGTCACAGTACAAATGAGAGACAATTATCTAAGGGAGGCCTTACCAGAGACAAAGACAAATTAATATGGATCTGGGGAAGCTGGACTGAAGAGAGGATTAAAAAGATGTCCCCTTCATCTGACAGCCATGACAGAGGACACGCTATGGCATGCCCTACCTTCAGATGCCAGGTCTTATTTACACACATTAATTCGAAATGTCAAGAAAACACAATGCTGTGATATCTCTTCTTGAATCAGAGGGCCAAATCCTAAGAACAGTTACTTACGGGTGGAGAGCATAAACCTGACAGCGAGTGGCATGAGTGGTAGAGTCCGTGGTTTTTGTGTTTATGACTTCTCAGCTGGGACATCGGACTGGAATCCTCCCAAGGGCTATCTTTTCATTAGCCTAGCTAGCATCTCACAGTTTTGCCTATTTTTTTAAATGGAGGCAAAGATGGAACAGGAGTGAAGCATGGCAGGGCAAAACCTTGATTGTGGCGGAAGAGAGCAGAATTTGTATATGGAGAAAGAGTAATACTTTCTGATTAAGGAGCTATAAATCAAGTGTGGTAATTCAATTGGTCTCCCAATTGTGGCTGAGCTACAACTTCCGGCATCCTTACCAATTGGGTCTGTTCAATGTCTTCACCACTTCCTGCTATAAAAAAAATCCCTATGTCCAAAAACAGTCCAGGGGAGTAAAAGCTGCCAAAAGTTGCCTCCCACACCCACTGGGAGCATTTAGGTTCAAAAAGATGTTTTGGAAAATTTGGAAGAGAGGTGGCTGGGTCTGCATGCAGCCCAGGGATTACATTTTCCCCACTGATCTAAAAGGCCCCTAACCTCTACAACCGAAAAATTTACACCAAAGTACAGCAAAGGCAGTGGGCACCAGGTACATTGGCAGCAGCACTTGGTAGAGATGGGCACAGAGTCAGGTACTTCTTGGTTCTTGAGTCAAAATGACAAATGCAGAACATCATCAGTCAGTTAAGCCTGTTCAGGTTTAATTAATGATCAGGTGTAATGATGATAACAATGGCAGCTTGCTTGAGGATTCTTTTGCTTTTTTTTTTTTCAGCAGTCTAAGTGATAAGAATCAGTGATTCAGAATTAGGGACTAGACAGTGATGAGATGTTTTACCAGCCATAAAGTTAACAAATCCCTCCGCTCCTCATTGAGATATTTGGTGATCAGGGCTAATGCTGGAAGCTTCCCTCTCATGGCCCAATACTTCCTGTACCATATCTCTTCCAGAATTACCTGCTAAGCCTCTTGATGGGAAGGAGAGACTAACAGCTGCTGTCATCTATGGATTCATCATCCTTTGTTCCTTCCCTGCTCCCTGCCTGCAGGGACTTTTTTGCCTCTTCCTGAGCAAGACCACTTGGTTCTGCTGCATAAGATGCTTAAGCAGGGTTCTGTAATGCTTCAACAACTTACCTTGAAGGTAGATAGCAATTCTGGGGGGAAGTCGCAAACAGTTTCCTGCCTTTTCTACAGTAATTCTGACTGCTTAACTTCCATCTCTGGGACTGTTTCACTTATGGTGGTGCTGTTGTTGCTGCCTCCTTCCTGCATCTGGTTTTTAGGTCCAAACAGCCCCCTCCTGACAGTGGCAGCAGACTTGCTTTCACTACCACAGTCTTATTGCTGGGTGAAGCAGGTTTGCTCCTGCTGCCACAAAAAATATTGCCCCTTGCAACTCTTGTTTGTTGAGGATGAGGGCAAACCTGTCTACCTGACAATGTGGACTGGTATTGCTATTGCAGAGAAGATGAAATTAAACTCATCATCATTATCATCATCATCATCATCATTGTTAGAACTGTAAATGATATATAAGTATAGCTAAGGAGAAGATCTAATGGAAATTAAATTTAGCAGTTTGCTTGCTCCACCAAATGGGCAATAATAAAATGTGTTTTCTTTGCTTCACAATATGAATTAAACATACAATATAATAATATGTGTGCTCTGTGAAGTCAATAAAAGTTCTTGTTCCCAGACAAACCTGCATGTAGAGACACAGAACTAAGCCTGTGCATCTGTTGATGTTGCTTGGGCTTTCTTTTCTCCCACAAGTACTTTTCAGGGCAGTAGCCATACCAGGGTACAAACTCACACTTATGTGTTCATAATTGGCACCTTTGATTCTGCTTGGCATCACTGGTAGGTGAAAAAGAAATACAAATATCTTTGACTGTGGAAGTCCATATAGTCATCAAAGGAAGCAGCATACATTAGTGTGCAGTCTTCACAGATATGGGCTTCAAATGAATGAGCTGTTTCAAATGGGAAAAAGAAATCTCAAATTTAAAATTGGCAGATGGGTCTTTTCAATAGCAGCATCTCACCTTTGGGATGCCCTTCCCATATAGATTCTCACCTAGTGGCTTCTGGTATGAGATTTTTAAGATACAGATCTTTTTATTTTCTCTAATCTCCTGACTAGAACATAGTTCAATACACATCAGATTTATCTCTCCTGTGGGATTATAGTCACCTCTTATATTTGGGTACCTATTTTATTTTACATTTTTGTATTTTTTGCATTCTGCTTGTATTAAAATACATTTTAAAGTACTGTCTTATGTTAACTACTCTGGGAACCTTGTAAAGAATCAGATATAATTATTATATAAAATAAGAATGTGGAAATATAAATATCTCTGAATATTATAAACTATTAAAATGTGGTAAAATGGTCAGAAAATGCACTTTAAAATACATTTTAGCATTTTAAAATGGCAAAAAACCCACTAGTTTCCTATACAGGTTGAGTGTCCTTTGTCTGACATGCTTAGGACCAGAAGTTTTTTGGATTTTGGATTTTCTTTTCAGTTTTTGGAATATTTGCATATGGATCATGAGGTATCTTGGAGATGGAATCCAATTCTAAACATGAAATTCATTTATATATATAGCTTATACACATAGCCTGAAGGTAATTTTATACATAACATCTTAAATAATTTTGTACCTGAAACAGTGTGTGTATACTGAACCATCAGAAAGTAAGGGTGTCACTATCTCAGCCATGCATGTGGACAATTTTGGATTTTGAAGTATTTCATAATTCCATATAAGGGATACTCGCCCTATATATATATATATATATATATATATATATATATGCCCATCTTTGCTTTTTCTTGTTAATTTATTCCCTACACACAAACTAAATTTCATCTCATTCCCTCATACACATACATGCTCCTACACATTAGACCCTGAATCGGAGTCCTTAGCAGTGTCTAACTCAGTAAGACTGTATTGGATATTTCAAATCAAAATCAAATATAAATGTAAACTAATAAAAATCAAACATAAGTTAATACCAAAGTGGATAACCCAAGGATGAGCTCAAACTTTCCACCCCAGTGTTCCCAGTCCTCCACTTTCTTAACCAAGTCCAAGAAATTACTATTTGGGCTAAAACTCCCAGAAGCCACATGCTAGCTAGTTGATTTTGGAAGGTGTAGTTCCAAAACAACTTTTACAAGCTGTGCCTCAGTGTGAGAACTATTAACATATTTCATAGCTCTTTCCTGTGGAGGTCTTTTGATGAATGATATAAAACATAATTTCAAGTGGCAGACACCAGCTGTTTAATAAGGACTCTTTGGGGTGGGGGGGAGTGGGAATGGAAGATATCTTCAGGAAAGAATGGCATGTCACCATCTTTTCTTTTAACCCAGGCCTATATTTATAATGAACACTTATTTATTTGCATAACTGTGCAGTGGACCTATAAATCTGAAAAGAGTTTCTGTCATGTGTGGTGGCATACTAAATAAATGTGAAAGGGAGTAACTAGTGGAGGGTGAAAGGACATGCCAAGGTTGCAAGAAGCTATGGATACCTTCAATTTCACAGCCAAGCTTCATTTCCGCACAGAGGTCCCTTCAGCAAGGCTATTGAGGGCCACCAAAGTATTCCAGAGGCAGTTAAGAGGAGGAAAACCTTCCTTCCCTTATTCCTGTAAATTCTCCTCAGTGACAGTTTAGTATGTGGGAGATATTGGGTGACAGGGATTCTCTTTAATTGCTCAGAAAACCCAGGAAATGGGTCTGTTGGATTGAATCGTGTTAATTTCCTGTCTCTAGATTTACCATTTAGGACCATTTGAACTTTCAGATTCTTAAGCACCGTGACTACAAGGGACACATTTCGGCACATGAAACACACCACCTGGGTCCATCTCCTCCCTACAGCCAATATCCTAACCGCTCTCCACCCCCAAACAAGGCATTCAGCAGAAGTTGTATATTTAAAATCCACACTCCCTCAAGCTGGTCATTAATACTTTGCGTACTGTCTTGCTAAAAAGCTGTACATCAGATTTAGTGGGGTTTCCCCCTTTTTTTCTGCATTTAAATCTGTAGATAGATGGCAATTATAGATGATAGAAACATAACTCTTTAAACTGAGAATGTCATCACTTAAGCATATAAGAGAGTGGTATGTGTCTGATATGTCTGTAAACTTCAGCTGCTGTCTGTTCCGGATTGTGGCAACTTTTAAATCTGTCAGCACAACATGAATTTCATATTAAGCTGCTTCCCAGTGCTTTAGCCAGGAAGTAAAGAGGGGAACATACTGTAACATTTATGGGCATAGTGGTGCTAGGTCAACCATGACATCACTCTCCACTCTGCTGAGCCTGTAATGAGGTGAAAAGGCAGCTTTGAAACAACATAGCACTTTATTTATTAGGAAATTTTAAGTGTGCTTGTATTTCAATTTATGATAACCTCAGCACTAGCCGCCACCACCAAACAAATACTGTGGATTATAGCTCTCCTGCAGAGCAAAGCAAGAAGGGAGGGTAGGGTAAGGCAATTGGCTGCTGGTGAAAGATTTAATGCACAGAATGTGTGGGAGACTGAAAGGCACACCAAAGAGAAAAACCTATCATGGAAATGCAGCCAGTCAGAAACAGGGCTATAAAATTGAAACTCGGTGTGTTACATGCAGAAGTGCTTGAGGAATTCTGTCTTTGGAAATTCTGGAATACCAGATGGCCTGCTCCAAACTTCTCACCTTAAGGTGAAGATCAGAAGTTAGGAATCCATCAGATCTTTCATTTCTCCATATCTTGCAACCCTTTGCCGCACCCCCCCCCCCAGCAGAAATTTTAAAATATTATTTTGAGAGAAATCTGTTAAGCAGTTTGTATTTATAGAGGGAAAATGTTCAATGTATGTATTTAAATACATAGTTAAATGTGAACATCCATAAAGATTTTAAAAATTACAGATTAGTAAAGAAACAGCATGGAGCAGATTTGTGAGTGAACGTGCAAAAATGATGCAGAATAAATAATAGACTGATTTATCCATCACCCATTTCAGGGGTACCCAGAGTTGTCTATATCCTAGAATTTTTTTGCTCTGACCAAAAAAAAAAAAAATTGTGTGTGTAGGGGGGGAGGGCAGAGCATATGGGCAGGAAAGAGCGGCCCAAATCTGTCTCTGGCCAGAAGTGGGTCCAAACCCCGCCGACCACATGCCCCACTCCAAGTTGGACCATGCTTGCTGGGGCCAACTGGTGCTTCCAGGTGCTAGATTATCCTATGTCCTTTTTGCTCCGGTCCAAAGAACCAGAGTTCAGGCTCAGCACAGCTTCTAGCTGCTTTGGAGGCTTGCAGCATCTAATCAGCATACCTCCAAAGCAGCCGGAAGCCGCTTCTTTCTGCCCATGTGTTTTGCCCCTGAGACTACATTTGTTAGTCCTGATGAGGAATCTGTACTTAGGACAAGAGGCTACAGTTAGGACAGATATGGAGAATCAGAACAGTTCCCAATTGACAAATGGATAAGACAAGGCTGTGTCCTATCACCCTATTTGTTCAATGTACGTAGAAAGTACCATACGAAGAGCAGGTGTAGACTCAAAAGAAGGAGGAGTGAAGATAGGAGGAAGGAACATCAACAATCTAATATGCGAGTGATACCATACTACTAGTGGAAAATATCAGACTTGGAACAATGGCTAAGGAAAGTTAAAGAAGAATGTGCAAAGGCAGACATACTGCTGCACATAAAGGAAACAAAAATAATGATCATGACCATACATAAATTCAATCTAAATAATGAGGAAATTGGAATAGTCAAAGATTTCCTGTACTTTAGGTCAAATATTGATCAGAACATAGACTGCAGTCAAGAAATCAGAAGAAAACTAGGAATAGGAAGGGCAGCTATGAATGAACCAGAAAAGTTCCTAGAATAAAATTGAGCACTAAAGTTAGAGCACTAAAGTTAGAATCACCTGAGCACTAAAGTTAGAATCACCCAAGCTATTGTATTCCATTACCATGTACATATGTGAAAGTTGGAGAATGAAGAAAGCAGACAGGAAGAAAATCAACTCATTTAAGATGCGATAATAAAGAAGAGTGCTGAGGATACTGTGGACAGCCAAAAAGACAAACAAATGGATCCTTGAACTGATCAAGCCTGAACTCTCCCTGGATGCCAAGATTATGAAACTGAGGCTCTCACACTTTGGCCATATCATGAGAAGGCATGACTCACTAGAAAAGACAATAATGCTAGGAAAAGTAGTAGAAAGAGAGGAAAACCACATGCCAGCTGACTAGACTCAATCAGGGAGGTCACGGGCCTGAATCTGCAGGAGCTTAGCAGAGTAGTGGAGGACAGTGATGCTTGGAGATGTCTCATCAATGGGGTCGCCATGAGTCAGGGTCAACTCGAAGGCAGTTAACAAGTGTCCTATAAATTGATTCTTCAGTTATTTGCTTACCTGTTCTGATTCTCCAGGCAAAGGAAGGAGCAAAATGTAGTCTTGGAGCCAGAAGATCCCAATTCCCTCATTTTAGATGGAAATTTTAGAACACTTTGGCTTCTGGTAAGTACAATACCTGGAATTGCAAAGGGAGGGACTGGTCAATTTGCAGGTGATCAATTTGCTCTGAAGCTATATTTTGAATCTCATACCACATTCTGAACCTTCCTTGTGTTCCTGTATAGTTGCAAGTAAGACACACAACTTGGCCTCATCAGTATGGATTTAGAGAATGGCTGAGTTCAGATATTATGCCAAATCAGAGTTAAAGAATATTAAACTATGGTTTGACATGATATATGAACCAACAAGCCACAATTTACAATCAAACCAGAATAAGAATCTGTGGTTTGAAAAAAGTATGTAAACCATGTGAAGATGAAGGAGCATCCCACCTATCCCTAATGCTCCAATCCGAGACACCTTAGTAGATGTCCCTGTCCTGGAGCAAGTGATGGGCTGGATGAGGGACAATATGTTAAAGCTCTGTTCCTGGTACAGTGGAAGCACTATTGTCAGGTAGATTGTCTGTCTGAGATGGAGTTGCATTTGCCCTTGAACAAAGGACTATGGAGGGATCATGAATATGAAACAGTCATGAGCATGTAACTCTTGGTTACATATTTGCAACTGTTCAACAGGATTCTGGCCATGGTTTGGATGGGGGGGGATGATAGATATCACAAGCATGTTGGCATGCATCAATATAATATAATCTGCAATTATCTGATCTCATTTGATTTTGAAAGCTAAGCAGGATTGAGCTTGGTTAGTAATTGGATGGGAGGCCACCAGGAAATACCTCTGATCTCGAAGTAGGGCAAAGAAAAAATCCTGCCAGAAACCTTGGGCATCCACTGGCAACCAGAATAGATGGCACTGAGCTAGATGAACCAAGGGCCTGATTCAGCATAATGCAGCATCTTATGTCAGTTGTATAAATCTGTAGAAGTCAAATTCTCCTATAGCCATAGCCAGACCCTGGAAAAGTTACTTTCTCAGAGTACAACCCCCAGAATTTCCCAGCTAGCATGGGGAATTATGTGAGCTGAGTCCAAACTTAACTCTTTCAAGCAAAGTGACCAAAGCATGTACATTGATACTTAACTACAGGAAATGGTACACACATGCCCAGGTTGTCTCAGTGAACATTTTAAATTTATACAGAAAGGTATCCGAGAAGTACAGTCATCTCTCCCAATTCATGGGAGATCCGTTCCAGACCCCTACCCCCCCCCCCCCCGCGAAAATGGGAACTCGCAAATATTGGAACCCCATTGAAAGTAATGGTGTGCATGTCCATGGTGTGTGCACAGGGCTGCGGGCAGGTGGGTGCCACCATTTGTCCCTCCCTGCTTGCTGTCCCGCAAAGAGCGAGACCATGGACTCCAAGTCTGCAAATGGGGAGGGACGACTGTAGTTCTCAAAGAAAATGAGAAAGATTTTCAGTTTAATTTCACCACATCTTTGCAAGTGGTTGTTAGTCTTACAGCATAATGAATAAAATGACAATTACATGTATACTCCCCCTCAATAATATTTTTTATCAAATATGAAACTATGTGCTATATGCTACCTCTTGTTCACTGTCATCTAAGGACTTTTATCACATGAGGGAAATCCTGTGCAGAATTAGGGTTTTAAATTGGGGGGAAATCCGCAAAAGCGGGTTGATTTTCACACAGTCGTTAAAATGTTGTTAATCCAAACAGAAAGTAGTCAAAAGCCACTCCTTTTTACTTTCAGAAAATCCCAAAAGTAAAAAGGAGCAGCTTTTGTCTACTTTCCGTTCAGGTTAGCAACAGTTTAACAACAGCATGTGTGAAAATCAACCCACTTTTGCAGGTGTTCCCCAGCTTTTAAATCCCGTTTCTGCATGGGATTTCTCCCATGAGATAAAGTCCTAAATGCAAGGTGGATAAGGTTGATATTGGCCTACAACTGCCAGCAGTCACAGCTAACATAGCCAATGATGAGGGAGACTGGAAGCTGCAATCCAACTTCTGGAGGACCACGTTACCCACCTGTGCTCTAGATGAACCAGAACATTTTGTGCCCAAGGGTCAGGCCATTTGCCTTGCCTGCAGCATTTAGTAATTTACCACCAGAGATCAAGGCAGAATACAGGACAATTTGGTTTGTTTCAGATCTAAAAAATGAAGAAATCAGGCATTTAGAAATGAAAAGGGGGGTGGGGGGGAAATCTTCTGTTCATATGCTATGCATATGCATAAAAACAGGGTACCAAATGTTTTGATAACGTGGCAGAATATTACAGATCTATTTTCCATGTAGTTGTTAATTAAATCCAAGTGTGTCTGCCAAACAGGTAATGGTTTTACTTGCTGTTTGTTTTTATCTAATCTACCTACACATACACGAACAGAGAGAGAGAGAGAAACATACATACATACATACATACATACATATACATAGTGGATATTGTAATTTTAACTGTTGCAAGTTGCTTTGAGTGATGTATATGTATTCAAAACACTGGATAAAATATATATATTAAAAAAGGTATCGTCTTGCAGGTGCAGCATTGCATTAATAATAATACAAGTGTATCTTTTCATTTTTGGGATTTTTGAGGATTTGAAAAGATCAGGTTTTTGTTCAAATTAACCCCTTTTTAAATTCGAATTTAGTTATCAGACGAGGCAGAACGGGACAAATCCCGTAAATTAAAGTCTTCCACTCGTCCCGTTTATTTCCACTTTCTCCCTGCAACTCCCCGTGTGATAACGTCTTAAGTTTGGTTCTGTAAAACAGTAATTTAATGACATACCAGTAAAGAAGAACACTGACTTTTATGTATATTAAAACCTAATGATTGAAGGTTACCATTGACGAGCAAGGAGAGGTGACTTTGGCAAAACATTATACTTTCCCCATGAGAATCCAGTGTAATATTAATGTTAATTAGCTGTGTAGATTAGATATAACAACAATGGAAAGAAAGGGCCCCCTCCCTTTCTGAGTGAAGGCTCAGTTTTCCATGTCAGTTTTTGCTCTATCGTGGATTATGAAGTAACAGAAAGGAAGAAGGCATTCAGAAATATAGCATTCATCTTACAAAGTAGGTTGTCTTTAGATCCTGCACTCTCTATTTTAACTACATGTGTGTTTTTTTCATCACAGAATGCAACTAATTACTCTACACAGAGATTTTGAGAGAAAAGTGGGGATATTGATATTTACATGATTTTGCGATGACACATATTTCAGTTTCCACATACAGATCAGTTAGGTCCAAAGAATGACCAAAGTGGCAATTACCAATGATGGAAATGAAATGCAAAATCAAAATACAGAGCAGAGGAGCTAAAGATAACCATATGATCTCATGCACCTGCGGAAGTAGGATCAAGTCTACAAAAGCTCATGCTACCCGCTTCTTTCTTTCAATTAGTCTCATAGGTCCTACAAGATCCCTTTGCATACTGAGTTTCCAGTCTAACACAGCTTTGAATTCTACAGATATGCACTATGTTTCCTGGGCAAACACACACACATCACCTTCTGATCATGCCAGATTAAAAATCTAGGCCCCATCTATGCCAATACTTGATGTATGAATCTCAAAGATAGGACTGAGATGATGCAGCTGAGGGGCAGGGCAAGAAATAGAGGCCATCCTTACAGCAAAGCAACTTAGGCAAATACTGTTTAATTGAAAATTTCAATACTTTTCTAAATCAGAGATGGAAAATCTCATCCTCCAAATGCCGCTGTACTGCCATTCTCTTCTTCCCTCATTATTAGCTCTGTGGCTTAGAATTTATGGGAGTTGTGATCAAACCAAATCTATAGGGAAACAAGTTCTCCAGCCATTCTTAAACAGTGTCCTGAATCCAATTGTAAGCCCCTACTAGAGCAGACCCATTGTATCAATGAAAATCTGGTAACTCAACACTTCAATAATTTCCATTGATTCAACAGTCTGCTCTGTTTCAGATTAACAATTGGATTTAGGAAATGAAAAAAAAATTACTTAGGGCAAATCATTTATCATTTTACACAGAATTTATGATACCAGAGAATTTGGCCAAAATCTGTGATTGTCATATGCTGATGTAAGTGTGGTGGTCTCACCAGCATATGAACTTTTTTGGAGTGTTGTCGAAAGAGGTATCTGGTACCTCCTTGTACAGAGTTTCCTCACTGTATCACTGCAGTTTGACAGCACCGGTCAACAAGGTATGCTCCTACAGCATCCCAGATTTTCAGCAAGCATACTGGATTTACTCTTGCTTTTGCTGGTGGGAAATGGCTGTTCACTTCACAATTGCAGATGCAGGCTACCTTCCCCAGTCTCTCAGTCAATAATTGGTCATGGGAGCTCACCCCATACTATCAAGCTTTAGTGCAGACACCCCATGTAAGTATGTTGGGACAACTTTACAGTCAGCCAAAGGACTACTAGATCTCATCTTTTTGCCTCTTCCAGTTCCTGCCTAGTGAATTTTCTTGTATTCAGAGCAGGAGAAGAGATCTGTTAAATCAGACCAAGTGTTCATCTAGGCAGTAATCTGTGCTTCACATAGTGTTGTTGTTCTTGTGTGCCTTCAAATTATTTTCGACTTATGGCCACCCTAAGGTGAACCTATCATGGGGTTTTCTTGGCAAGATTTGTTCAGGGGTGGTTGCCTTTGCCTTCCTCTGAGGTCGAGAGAGTGTGACTTGCCCAAGGTCGCTCAGTGTGTTTCCATGGCTGAGTGGGAATTCACTGTCAGGGATGATGGGAGTTGTAGCTCTTCACCTCTGGCTCTAACTCACCACCTTGTTATGCAGCAGAGCTGACCAGCTTTGATCAGTGGTTGATGCTTCTTTCCCAAGCAGCAGAGTTTCAGAGAATAGGCTGAAGACCCTGACAAACTCTCCAAGCCTTCTCCCTCTTCTTCCTGAGATGTCTCCAAACCTCTCCAGGATTCTTCTGGTTCTTGTATCTTCCCTCAAGACACCAGACAACTCAGTAGTCTTATATAAAAGATCTACTTTATTCTACTATATACATAAATACTATATGCCCTACAAATCACAATAACTCCAAACAACTCCACACTACTCCACAATGTACATTAGCAAACATTGCAATTTATAGCCATTGTTAGACACCACCCACCAGTCAGTTTCCACCCAGTGGGTGTGTACATACATCTTGATTGGTCCACATAGATCATCCCATACCTAAGACCAACCCAAGTGTTTCATCACTTTACCTTGACCACTTAATGAGTCTCAGGTGTTTGCAATCTATCACAGGTGTTCTCAATATACACTCTATAACTTTGTCCTTGGCTCTCAAGGCTTCCAAATTACATTATCCTTTTCACCTGTGTAGCTTCATGATTGTTCCTGCTTAGTCACTGTGACTATCACATACATATTTTATTTCTATTACTGTATGTCCCATGTTGCATTTTCCTTAACAATCCCCTCCGAAATAAAATATTGTATGTGTCTTATAATGTCATTCCAACCATTTGTGTCAGTCTTTCATGTTTTTCCGCCGTCAATGCTTTTGTGAACAAATCTGCTATGTTGTGTTGTGTTTCTATATATCTCAGTTCTATTTCACCCTTCTGAACCATGTCTCGCACATTTTGATATCTTACTCCAACATATTTTGTTCTGTTCTTCAAATTTTCAGCTTCAGCCATTGCTATGCATGACTGTGAATCTTCCAGAATTTCTACTGGTATCTTGTACCTTTCATTTAAATCATTCAATAACTGCTCAACCCACTGTACCTCATTTACTATCTCATTTAAAGCTGCGAATTCTGCTTCAGTCGTACTTAACGCTACATTTGTTTGTTTCCTACTTCTCCAGACTATTGGACTTTCACTGTACTTGATTATTATTCCTGTAACTGACTTCTTGTCTCCTAATTCTGATGCAAAAGAACTATCCACATAACAATCTAAATCTGAATGCCTGTTTCTAATGATCAATTTCTTATCTAGAGTTCCTTTCAAATATCTCAATAAGTGTTTTACTGCTGTCCAGTCTTCAATTTTTGGATCATTAACTCTTCTGGACAATACATTTACAGCATATGAAATGTCTGGTCTGGTGTGGCAAGATATGAATTGTAAAGATCCTATTATGCTCCTGAATAAAGTCTTGTCTTCAAAATCTCTAGTTGTTTTTTCAGATACAAAACCAGTTGTCATTGGAGTTCTTACTATTTTAGCATTTTGTAATCCACACTTTTCAATCAATTTTTCAATTTTCTTTCTCTGGCTTAACAAACAATGTCCTTCTTCTGTCCATTCAACACCAATACCTAAATAAGACTTTAATAAACCTAGATCCTTCAAAACAAACTTTTTAGACAACTCTCTTTTTACTGATTCAATCTCCTGTCTTGACTTTGCTGCCACGCACAAATCATCTACATAGATCACTAACACTATGTCTCCTTTTGTATAGACACAAGCATCTGCAATGCTCCTTTTGTATCCTAGTTTAGCTAACGCTTCATTAATGCACAAATTCCATGCTCTGGCACTTTGTCTTAATCCATACAATGCTTTTTTCAATTTATAAACTTTATGACTACTATTTTCTTCAAAACCTTGTGGCTGCTCCATAAAGATCTCTTCATCTAAACTAGCATTCAAGTAGGCTGTTTCAAAATCAAAATGTTCTACAACTAAACTTCTTTTTGCTGCTACAGCCAGAACCATTCTCAGACTTTCTGGCTTTGCAGTTGGAGAATATGTCTTATCATAGTTCTCATACTGCTGTTGTGCAAAACCCTTAGCTACTAACCTAGCTTTATACTTAATACTTCCATCTGGCATTTCTTTCTTTTTGTACACCCACTTACAACCAATTACTTTCTTGTCCTTGGGTCTATCAACGACTTCAAAAACATCTTTATTTACCAGACAACCAAACTCATCATCCATTGCATCAATCCATCTTTCCTGTTCTTCTCTAGACAAACTTTCCAACTCTTCAAAACTTTCAGGCTCTTCCACTGCTAAACAAGCTCTTGCATTTGTCACAACAAACCTATCTGGAGGCTTTCTTTTACCTCTGCATCTGCCATCAAACAAGCAGTTATCCTTTTTATATCTTGTATTTTTTTCTCCGCTAAACCATCTTCGTTAGGACAAGCGGGATTAGTAGTTTCATGCCTTATTCCCACCTTTTGAAACCAATTAAACAATTGATTACTTAGAAAGTCTCCTCCTCGGTCAGTAACAATGGTGCCTACTCTAATATCAAATTGTCTTTCCACCATTCTCACCCATGCTTTTAAACTTTGCCCAGCGTCAGATTTGTTTTTCAATATTCTTACAAAAGCAAACCTTGTATACCTATCAACAATTACCAGAAAATATTTGCTTCCCCCTAAAGATAAACAATTAGCTTGGGCCACATCTGCATGTACAAACTGAAATGGTCTTTGAGCAATTCTTTTGGTTTTCTTGGCTACTGGAAAAGCTCTGACCTTTACCTGATTACATACAGTACAATCTAAGTGATTTTTGCATTCAGCAACTTTTAAATTTGGACACATACTGATTAACTTCTTTAAACATTTGAAACTAGCATGGCCAAATTTCCTGTGTAGTTCATGTATGCAGTCTTTATGAATTGGACTATTGTCTATGTTATTAGCATTTTCAACACTGTAGCTATCAATATTGTCTTCCAAATAGTAAAGTTTATCCTTTTTCAAGCCTATGCCTCGCAATTCCCCATTCAGTTTTATCTTACACATGTTCTTTTCAAAAATGACTGTGTAGTCTCTGTCTGTTAATCTGCTTACTGATAACAAATTATTTTCTAACTCCTTTACATGTAACACATCATTAAAGTTTTCCTTTAGCCCTGGAATGTAAACTGTACCCATTTGATTTACAGTACTGAGCTCTTTCCCATCAGCTAAAACTACAGTATTTACATTAGCTGATTTTCTATTACTTATCAAATTAATATTGTTACACATTGAAGATGATGCTCCTGAGTCAATTAACCATTTACAATTAGCATTTTGTTTTTCCTTAATCATGGTTGCAGACACCTTTTTGTTACCACTGTCCTTCAAAAATGGAGGTTTGGACTGCTTTTGATACTGCCGCGGCTGCCATCTGCTCTCTCCTTGCTTGCTTCTCTCAGCAGCAAATTGTTTACAATGTCTCTGCAGATGACCAATCTTTTTACAATAAAAACACCTCCGTTGCTCCCTTGTAGAAGCTGCTTCTTCCTGCTTTCGCAGATCAGGTGTTGTTTGTTGTTGTGGCACAGTCCTTAAACTTGCTGAGTCACCCTGCTCAGACTTTCTTCTCAAGTTCTCTTCCAATATTCTGGCAACAATTAAGTCTCTGTTCAGCTCAGCTTCTGGCAAATTTTGCAAGCTATTTGTTATGTTATCCCAAGAAGAGTCCAGCGATTCTATTAAAATATAACACTGCTGCTCCTTGCTAATTTCCACTCCTCTCAGTTCAGCTTGCACAAATAAATCTTGCATTGTTTTTAAATGTTCTATCACACACTGTTCTTTCGTCATCTTTTGTCTGTAAATTCTTTTAGACCAAAGCATTTTTGCAAACGCAGTTGAAGGTGTGTGTAATCTCTGCAAAGTATCCCACACATCCTTGGCGGACACTTTATCTCTTACATCGTTAATCAAGTCTTCTTCTAGCATGAGATAAAGACATGCTTTTGCTTTAGCGTCTCTCTCTCGAGTGGCTGCATCAGCATCAGCTGCCAGCCCTGTTTCAACTGTCGACCACAGAGACTCCTTTATGAGTAGAGATTGGGCATATATTTTCCAGGTAGAGTAGTTATTTCTATTTAATTTACTAAACTTTAGGATCTCCATCTTAATTTGTGCAGTGACTCAATTTGACACAGTCCTTCTGAGTATGCACAGCAGACAAAATACAAAATGATTTACTCACAAGGCTCCACAAAACTTTCTTCCACTCTCTGGAACTTTCAGCTTCTGTGGATGCTGGTTGCTCTAGTATCTGGGCCCATAACCCTTGTCAGGGATGATAGGAGTTGTAGCTCTTCACCTCTGGCTCTAACTCACCACCTTGTTATGCAGCAGAGCTGACCAGCTTTGATCAGTGGTTGATGCTTCTTTCCCAAGCAGCAGAGTTTCAGAGAATAGGCTGAAGACCCTGACAAACTCTCCAAGCCTTCTCCCTCTTCTTCCTGAGATGTCTCCAAACCTCTCCAGGATTCTTCTGGTTCTTGTATCTTCCCTCAAGACACCAGACAACTCAATAGTCTTATATAAAAGATCTACTTTATTCTACTATATACATAAATACTATATGCCCTACAAATCACAATATCTCCAAACAACTCCACACTACTCCACAATGTACATTAGCAAACATTGCAATTTATAGCCATTGTTAGACACCACCCACCAGTCAGTTTCCACCCAGTGGGTGTGTACATACATCTTGATTGGTCCACATAGATCATCCCATACCTAAGACCAACCCAAGTGTTTCATCACTTTACCTTGACCACTTAATGAGTCTCAGATGTTTGCAATCTATCACAGGTGTTCTCAATATACACTCTATAACTTTGTCCTTGGCTCTCGAGGCTTCCAAATTACATTATCCTTTTCACCTGTGTAGCTTCATGATTGTTCCTGCTTAGTCACTGTGACTATCACATACATATTTTATTTCTATTACTGTATGTCCCATGTTGCATTTTCCTTAACATTCACACTCTGGTCTCCAGAGTCATAGCACAATGCTCAAATCACCAATATTAAAATAATAATTTTAAAAGGGATGCCTAAAGGAAAACCAGAAGCAGGTTGTGAAGTCAATAGACCATCACCAATTTTGTTCCCAGTAAATGATACAAAGCAGCAACTGCATTCCACATTGCTTCTGGAAGTTTCATGTAGCCAGTATGACTATTAACCAATTTATAGTGCAGTCCTACATGTGTTCTTTCCATGGAACAGCAAGAGACACTCCCATTTACTCCAAGGACTTCCCCGCTTCCTGTACTGTTTCCTTTCCAGCAAGTCATTGTAACTCGTATGCACTTCTCGAGTCTCCATCTCTTTTTCCTTTTGTATTATGTCTTTTGAATTTTAGATGATTGTTGAAGATCAAAGCTGAAGCCCTAGACTCATCACACTAGCCACTCACAATGGTAAAACATTTCTCCCTGTTCTTTCTGAGTTCCAGATCAGATTGCACATTCTATTACAATTGTCATTTTCACTTGGCTAGGTGAGTGCTTCCCACTCTAAGCATGGCTCTAATCTTTTGCTCAAGTGTGAAGGTGCAAAGGGTCCCATGGACACCTTCCATGAAGAAGTCAAAAAAGGATATTACAAATAGAGTACTCTTGCTGAGCTAATATATTATGAACTATCTCAATTCCTGCTGCACCTGCATGGAAGCACCCCCACTTTATAAATCTTAGTCAAACACATCCCCTAAGGATGAATTAAGGCCCATTCACACTATACAACTATGACATCATTATTCCGGTTTGACTACTATGTCTGCCTCCAATGAAATCCTGAGACTTGTAGTTTGTCAGAGGCCCCAGAGAATAATTCCCTGGCTGAGGATTCAAAAGGTCCCTCCCTACATTTCCAATCCCAGGAGTCCATAGGATGGAACTATGACAGTTAAATGGAACAATAGCTGCAGTATGTGGTTTAAGTGTTGGACTCTGGAGACCAGAGTTGGATTCCCAGCTCGGCCATGAAACCCATTGAGTGATCTTAGACAAGTCACATGCTTCAGCCTCAGGGGAAAGCAATGGCACCTTAGGGTCTTTTCACCTGAGGGTCTCCATAAGTCAGAAACACCGTGAAGGCACACAACAACAACAACAACAACAACAACTGCAAAGTGTGAATAGATCTCTGCTTCTGTTAGTCAAACCAGCTTTCTCTGTATTAGGTAGTT
The DNA here is from genome assembly GCA_026167975.1 of Phrynosoma blainvillii. NCBI lineage: Eukaryota > Metazoa > Chordata > Lepidosauria > Squamata > Phrynosomatidae > Phrynosoma > Phrynosoma blainvillii. The sequence continues at coordinate 255,017,211 of JANUYF010000001.1, read as the reverse complement.
TCCTGGCAATGGGAACCAGTAAGGATAATTTTCATTCTTAATGAAGTATATATTTAAACAGAGCAATGCAACTTTTAAAATCACATCAGTCTCTTCAGAACTATTGGCTTTGTTTGCCTTATGGATCTGGAGGTTTCCACTGCATCCTGCTAGATTGGCAAAGGTTCCCCCATTCACTTCTGCAAAAGAGGGATCTTGACGTGAACCCAATTTGGACAACTGAATGGAGAAGGCCACACACAAAAATCAGTCTAAAGACACATTGATGGATACAGAAAGTCTGGGTCTGGATTAAGGCAATTATTTACAGATGTTAGTTCCCATATGTTGCAGTCATATTGTAAACTGCTACGGAATACAAAAAGAAAAATAGCTTCCTCCTCCCTTCTGAATCTTGCTCATCAGTTGATACCAAGCAGCTCCTGTGAAGTCCTTTGTTGCATTTTCTACAGTTTACAAATCACAGTGTTTTCTCTTACTTTTTTCTCCTTTTGTTTCTGCTCAAGACAACCAATCAGTCAGAAAACCTCCCACCTCTCCCCACTCACAATCAGTACCAGCTGTAGGAGTCCAATTAAACTTAATCTAGTCACATGCTCATGTGTTCCTTCTGAAATAAGAGGAAATCAATTCAAATGCTAATGAGAAAACCTATAATTTATTATCTGCAGAGGAATACATGTTACATTAATTTTAACTGTAAACAATTATTTTTATTGCAAGATTAATTGCCCCATTTTGCACAACTTCCTTTTTTCATATTTTTAAAAGAAATCTGTTTTCTCTTGCTGTTTTTTTTTTTTTTTGTTTTTTTTTGTTTTTTTTTTTGGTTGTTGATCCGACACCACACTTTCTTAGAATAATATGATCAATTCAGGGGTAACTAAAAATGCTGTTTGCTGTTCTTCTGTCAAAGGAAAATGTGATAAATGCTTGGGGGCAAAGCACAGCAAGACCTAGTTAAAGGTTTTGGATAAAAAGAAAAAGCAATAAAACATATAATGCAAATAAGGAGGTAGACATTTGCATATTCTAGATTTCAGTCTGGCCACATTTTAAGAAAATTTAATATGATCTCTTCCCTATACTTGGGAGAGCCTGCTTTTGCATTGTCATGTCAGAAACCCACAACAACCCTTAGGCCTTCAAACTTGGTATTTCAAATAACTACACATTTGCTACACAGTCACTGATTTCTGCTCCTTGCTAGAATGTCCTGTAAGAACATTCATGTAGCATGCATGGCCACATCAAATGTCACATGAGTGAAAATAGTGTATTTGCTCTCATATGAATGTAATGCTTCAGCCACTGGCAGTTGGTAGCTCCAATGTCAGTGGGGTAGTGAATCAACTCCAGGTTTTACTCCAGGTTTTAATTCTCACACCAAGCTGCTAGAACCTAGCCTCCACGCATACTTCAACACCTTCAGCACTCCTGCTGTTGTGTTGTTGTTGTTGTTGTGTGCCTTCAAGTCATTTCTGGCACCCGTAAGGCACATTTATCACAGGGTTTTCTGGGGCTGAGAATGTGTGACTTGACCAAAGTCCAGGGCTGCAACCCACTGGGTGACTCTCCATAGTCCTGCACTCAAACCACTACACCACCCTGGCTGTCCTTTAAAGTTATTCAAATCCTGAGTGGATTCATTGCCTCATTGATATGGGAGCCACCAGTCGTCACTTCCTCAAGAGTCTGGGCTCATAAATGATGGATGTTAAGGATATTTTTTAAAATAAAAAACTCCTCTGTTTTCAAAAGGCTTTTTGAAACTTTCTTCCTGCACTCACAATCCCACAGAATCTGGGGACTAATTTTGATTCATTGGTTTGCCACCCCACTCCTGTTCTATGTGTGTACAGGTCTCCCGTATTCAAAATGATTGGGATTTTGGAGTTTTTTGGATTTTGGGATATTTGCATATACATAATGGGATACTCTGGAGATGGGACCCAAGTCTAAATATTAAATTCATTTATGATTTGTATAAACCTTATACAGATAGCCTAAAGTGGACCCTTGGTACCTGCTGGGTTTTGGTTCCAGGACCCCCCATGGATACCAAAATCATTCAAATCACAATGCTCAAATCCCATTAATTACAATGGCACAGAAAAATGGTGTCCCTTATATAAAATGGAAAAATCAAGGTTTGCTTTTTGGAATGCATATTTTTTAATATTTTCAAGCCATGGATGATTGACTCAATTGATTAAAAATGTGTGAATATGGAAGACACATTTTTTTAAGTAATTTTGTGCATGAAATTAAATTTGTGTACATTGAACCATCAGAAAGCAAAGATGTCACTATCTCAGACAGCCATGTTGATAATTTTGGATTTTGGAGCAACACATCTGATAGTCCTGATGAGGAATCTGTACTTGGGACAAGAGGCTACTGCCATAACAGAACATGGAGAAACATAATGGTTCCTCATTGGCAAAGGAGTCAGACAAGGCTGCATCTTTTCACCCTATCTGTTCAACTTGTATTCAGAACATATTATAAGAAAAACAGGCTTGAAGAGAGAAGAAGGAGGAGTGAAAATAGGAGGAAGGAATATCAACAATCTAAGATATGGAGATGACACCATAGTACTAGCAGAAAACCTCACAGACCTGGAAACCTACTAAGGAAGATCAAAGTGTTAAGGCAGGCTTAATGTTGAACATAAAGAAAACAAAAATAATGATTACCGAGGACCTTCACAAGTTCAGCCTCAACAATGAATCAATAGAAATAGTAAAAGAATTCTCATACTTGGGATCAAACATTGATAGAAATGATGACTGCGGTCAGGAAATCAGAAGAAGATTAAGAATGGGGAGAGTGGCTATGAAAGAACCAGAAAAGATTCTAAAATGCAAAGATATACAACTGAGCACAAATGTTAGAATCATACAAGCCATCGTATTCCCTATTACCATGTATGGATGTGAGAGCTGGACAGTTAAGAAAGATGATAGGAAGAAAATCAATTCTTGTAATGATAGGGGAAAAAATTAATGGTGCTGGAGAAGAGTGCTGAGGATCCCATGGACAGCCAAAAGGACAAACAAATGGGTCCTAGAACAGATCAACCTGGGAACCTCTCTGGAAGCCAGGATGACCAATCTGAGACTGTCATACTTCTGACATATCATGAGAAGGGAGAAGTCATTGAAAAAGACAATAATGCTGTGAAAGAAGGAGGGAAGTAGGAAGAGAGGAAGGCCACATGCCAGATGGATGGACTCTATTAAGGAGGTCACAGGTATTAAGGGGTTGCAGAGCAGTGGAGGACAGAGGGTCTTGGAGATAGTTTTTTGTGAGGTTTTTGGGCTGTGTGGCCATGTTCTATAAGAGTTTCTTTCTGACATTTCACCAGCATCTGTGGCTGGCAGGGAAAGATGCCAGCCATAGATGCTGGTGAAATGTCAGAAAGAAACTCTTCTAGAACATGGCCACACAGCCCGAAAAACCCACAAAAAACTATGGATGCCGGCCATGAAAGCCTTCAACTTCACATCGGTCTTGGAGATGTCTCATCCATGGGGCCACCACGGGTTGAGATCAATTCGAGGGCAGTTAACAACAAACAACAAAACATTGAACCATCAGAAAGCAAAGGTGTCACTATCTCAGCCAACCATGTGAATAATTTTGGATTTTGGAGCATTTCAGATTTTGGAATTCTGGGTAAGGGGTATTCAACCTGTTTTACTCTTTCATCTGTATACATAAAATGAATGTAGCTTAGCGTAGTGGTTTGAGTGTTGACTACAACTCTAGAGACCAGAGTTTGATTCCTGGTTTGGTCATGAAACCCACTGGGTGACCTTGGGCAAGTCACACACTCTCAGCCTCAGGGGAAGGCAATGGCAAACCCCCTCTGAACAACTGTTATCAAGAAAACCCCATGATAGGTTCACTTTAGGGTCAGCATAAGACAGAAACGGCTTGAAGGCACTTACCACAACACCACATATAAATCATACAGGCATTTCAACATAAGAAGCAGTAAAGGATAATAGAATTCTCTTAAGCTTCCTCATATTCAAAAGCAGCTTTTTTTCTTGTAGAATAAGCTGACCCATGCTGGCTATAAGACACTGGTAACTATAGCCCCAAAAAGTAATTTTTCTAACTCTGGCTAAGGCTCAAAAATGGGGGGGCGGGGGAGCTGAAAAGGGTTTGTTACATTGTTTATTGACATAGTGCTCAATGGAAGAAATCAATAATAAAGCAAATAGAGACAACAAATAATGAGTTTCAAAATACAACAAGGGAACAGTCAGTTAAAAATGATAAAACAAAGAAAATATAATAAAAATTGATTAGAAATAATCTGGCGATTTAGGATAATGAGGAACTAAAGAGAAATCAAGCAAATGAAGCCAAAACTTCATTTCCTTTATTGACTATATACTGTACTCCATTTATTTATTTATTTATTTATTTGTCATCATCTTTAATTTCTCCAGCATGGGGCTGGGGATCATGTGATCCTCTAGATATTGATTCACTGCAAATCTCAGATACTCTAGCCAGCATAGCAAAGGGTGGAGAATGCTGGGATGTCAAGTCCAACATCTCTAAGGCCACAGGACTCTCTTTCCTATTGTGGCCCAACTGCTTCCAAGTTGTCATTCTAACCCATTCTGAGTTTCATAGCATTCAGTCATTCTAAGGTGTCAATGCACTGCTCCCAGAAAAGTGGGGAAGGAGGAGAAACCAAAGAAGAAGTGAAAGTGAGAGGTACAAGCAGGGTGGATGAAGTGGCTGGTACTTTTCCATCTGGCTTTATATTGATCAGAGATGGGAGTTAGACTTTCCTACCTTGCTTTAAAGTGATCACAGAACTTTTCTACTGTTCTGTGTGATCAGAGAGCACCAGCTGCTTGTCCTCCCACAAGTTTCAATTTGGATGGAAAGGAAGACTAGAAAAACCTAGTAAGCTAGGGCAGGATGTGCTTGAATCTTTCCTCCAAAACTAGCTGTAGAAACAGACCATGAAGTGTATTCACCTTCTATGCTAGAGATGAGAAACCTCTGATCCATAGACCAGATAAGACAGATGGGATACTGGGAAGAGTACTTCTTCCAGTTCAGTGTTCATAGATAAGAGACTTTTTTCTCCCTACCCCTAGATGTCTCACACACAAGTATCTTCTTTGTACCTCAAAGGTTATATTAGTCAGGGTCTCGCCTACACATTTTGTTCCATCAGAAGTCACTCTTATCCAAAGCCCTATGAGCTCAGCAAGCTGTGTATGTTTAACTTGGAGAAGACTGAAAAGTGACATGATGGTCATCTATAAATATTTGAAAGGATGTCATGTGGAAGATGGAGCTAGCTTGTTTTCTGCTGTTCCAGAGTTTCGTGTGTCTTCAAGCTGTTTCCAATTTATGGCAACCCTGTCATGGGTTTTTCTGAGGCTGTGATTGTGTGATTGCCAAAGGGTTTCCATGGCCAGAGACTACAACACAAACCAATGGATTCAAATTACAATAAAAGAGATTCCACCTAAACCAGGGGTAGGCATCCTTTCCCCTTTAAGGGCTGAGGGATTTCAGCTCCCAGAATCCCAGGAGCTATTGGCCAACATGAGACTATTGGCCAACATGGCTGAGGCTTCTGGGAGCTGAAGTCCCTCGGCCCTTAAAGGGGAAAGGTTGCCTACCCCTGACCTAAACATTAGGAAGAACTTCTTTATGGTATGAGCTGTTCAAGAGTGGAATAGACTGCCTTGGAAGGTGGTAGAATCTCTTCCTTTGGAGATATTTAAGCAGAGGTTGGATGGCCATCTTTCAAGCATGCTTTAATTGTGTATTCCTACATGGCAGGACATTAGAATAGACCAGAGGTGAGCAACCTTTCCCCTTTAAGGGCCGAGGGACTTCAGCTCCCAGAATCCCAGGAGCTATTGGCCAACATGGGACTATTGGCCAACATGGCTGAGGCTTCTGGGAGCTGAAGTCCCTCAGCCCTTAAAGGGGAAAGGTTGCCTACACCTGGAATAGAGAAACTTGTGGTCCTTCCAACATCATATTTCTTTGACTGTCTACAAACAGATTCACTGCAGTAAAAACTACATAAAGCATCTTGCTAAATCTGGTACGTGGCTTATTGTGTCTGCTTTACAAATTGTTGAATCGAGTAGTTCTTTCACTGGACCTGATGGGGCAGATTCACAGCAAGCAAAACTCCATATATTTTAAACACCTCTTGGAGAAGATGTGGATGGAAGCATTGAGAGGAAACAGGAGGAAAACTGTGCTGTTATCTTACCTTCCAGTTTTGATGGTAGAGAGAGAATCTCTTGGTCAATGAATGATGTACATGTGTTAACCTTAACATGGGCCTTTTCTTTTAAAACAGGAATATTGAACCACATTTGCAAACATCTCAAAGATCTAGAGCAGGGACCGGCAACCTACGGCCTGGGGGCCAGTTAAGGCCCCGGGCCCCGGACTTACCGGCCCAGACCGTAGGTTGCCACCGTCACCGCCGCCGCGTGCCGCCATTGGGGCGCGTTTTTGGGCGCACTTGCTGCGGCTGCCATTTTGGAAGTCAAAATGGCGGTCGTGATGCGTTTGCGCATGCGCAGTACTCTTGCGCATGTGCAAACGCATCGCGGCCGCGATTTGGACTTCCAAAATGGCGGCCGCGACATGTGCCGTGGTGTTTGTGGCCGCGCGTGCTACGGCGTGCGCGTGCGCAGGGGGGTCGCACGGGGCGGAGGAGGGTGTGCGCACACGCATGAGCGTGCGCACCGCCAATCCCCCCCCCCTCAGCCCAGCCGAGACCTGGGCGACGGGAGACCGGCCCAGGTCTCAAAAAGGTTGCCTGTCCCTGATCTAGAGTCTATGAACACATTTTCTTCCCTTATTCTGTTTTTGTTGCGACTCCCTTCTTTCCTAGTTTTTACTGCTTGTTTCAGTACTAAAGCATTGAATGCATTGTTTTGAAGACATGCAGTAGCACAATCTGGCTTAAAGCAGTTCATCTTCACATACAGCTAGGGAGATTATCACATTGACTTTTCAGCCCAATCCATGCACCAAATCAGCCAGCAGCCAGCTCAGGGACGGGTGATGGTCGGCCTGCAGCGCAGCAGCAATCTTGTGTGCAATAAAACCTGTTTTGCCCCGTTCCAGCCCAATCTTGTCCCATGCATCGATCGGGCTGAAAAGTCAATGTGATAATCTCCTAGAATAAATCCTACTATACCTCTCATGAATACTGCTGGCAGCATTTCCAGAAATAAAAATGGGATCCAATACTTTTACCCAACCCATCATTTTAATTTTCTAACTTTGTGAAACAAGGGGTCGGTGGGGGGGGGAATATCCTGTGTGTAAGTCAGCTATTCTAAATGTGGCTTCACTTATACATTTAAGGAGTTAATTAAAACTTCCACAACTAATGAGGAAGTCACTAATAGATGAACATTAATCATGGGTTTCTCAAGTAAAAATGTTCAGAAGGATCCATCAACTAATCTGAGGCAACTATGCTAAAGTTGAATAAATCCTACCACACACACACACGCACACACACAAACATGTGTGTGTGTGTGTGTGTGTGTGTGTGTGTGGTGAATTGATAGATAGATAGTTTATATATAAAATATTTCCAAAAGGGTAACTGCATTTGTTGTAGCTAATATAACATGGAATGCAATCTCAAAGAGACTGTGAGAGATCCATGCATCTTTTCCCCATAGGAATCTTTACTGTTTTTTGAAATATCATATGCATACATTTTGACATATACAACAGCCACATTATGTAGTTTTTTTAAAAATAAATGCTATGGAGAGTCAGTTCATAGTATAAAACTGACAAAATATTAAGAATATGGGGATTTATATTATGCTAAATTAAACCAATTATCTTTTTAGCCATATATTGCTTATTGTGTATCTGGATTTTTTTTATATCCTGTTACCTCATTTTCTTCCTTCCTTCCTTCTTTTACTGCAGATGTCAGGGATTGAACCAACAACCATCTCAATATTCTGCTAATTTAGTAAAACAGAGGTATCAGTATTTTAAATCATGACAGCATTTTAAGTGCTGAATGCTTGAGATGTTTCACTATTACATAAGAAGAATATTGCTACTGGATCAAACCAAAGGAGTATCTAGTCTGGCATTCTGGTTCCCAAAATGACTAACCAGATGCCTCACAAATAAGAAAGGAGGGTGACAGCCCTAGGTCTCCTGACCTGCTGTTGTTCTCCAGCAACTGGTTTTCAAAAGCATCCTACCTCTGTTATATGTAGCACAAATGTCACATATTGTTATCATGATCGGTAGTCACAGGTATCCTTATCCTTCATGAAATCATGTTACCATGGCACACTTGTGCATTTAAGAGCTAACACCAGTAGCCTACTGGTGTGTGTGTGGGGGGGCAATGTTAACATTGAAGGAGGACACTGATGGAATGCATCCCAACCTCTGTGCACAGGCATTTATTTGTTTCCATAGCACACCCTGTTCAAAGGCATCAAACAATTCATTAGAGCATCTTCCCAATCTAAGCCCCTATGTGGGGAATAAAGATGTGAATGCAAAAGCAGAGGAAGTAATTTCCCCCAAAATACTGGCAAGAGGAGATTTTCCCCTGAATTTTTCCAATATATTTCTGAGCCTTCTTATCTCTACTGGAGAGTCAGAGTGGTTTAGGAATTAAAGTATTGAAGTGGAATTGTGGACATCCAGGTTCAAATCCCTGATTCTGCAAAAACTTCATTTGGGCCAGTTCTTTTTTTCCACCCAACCTTACTCAAAGGATTGTTGTGAGGTTAAAAAGGGGGTGGGGGAGGCAATATAAGTCATTTCTAACTCCTTGGAGGGATATACAGTATATAAATATTTATTGGACTGCTATTGTTGCATGCCTTCAAGTCATTTCTGACCTCCAACTTATGGCAACCCTAAGGCAAACCCATCATAGGGTTTTCTTGGCAAGATTTGTTAAGAGGAGGTTTGCCATTGCCTTCCCCTGAGGCTGAAAGCATGTGACTTGCCCAAGGTCTCCCAGTGGGCTTAATGGCCGAGTGGGGAATCGAACCTTGGTCTCCAAGTCATAAACCAATACTCAAACCACCATGGCATGCTAGCTCTCCCATATACAGATGTACAGTGAATTAAATAGTTAAATTGTCTAAGTGGGTAACCTGTGAACCATCTGCTAGTTATATAAATAACGTGGTGAGAATTTGACTATTTCGCTTACACTGCACCTTGTACACAGTATTTCTTTCCCATAATTCACCTGTTCCTAAGCATCATTTAGTAATTACACATAGTATACCAGACATAGGAAGAACACTTCCCTTTCATGATTCTAAAAGTTTTGAATTACTGCATATTTTCTTTTTGTCTTTTTTGTTCTTATTATTTAGTGTCACATTTTAAGAGAAGGAATAAAATAAAAAGAAAGAAGTTGGGTTGATAAAGACTGCATGTAGTAACTTTCTGCACTAGTCATTTCTACATGCAAGGAGTTTGTCCAGAATAAAACTGTTCACAAACAATTATTATCCATAGTGTCCCTGCTCCGGAAAATAATTTAATAATACAAACATTGCATGAAACGTAGGAAGAACATTGTCCCCTGTCATGGCTTTGAGGTTCTGAAGATTTTGTGGAAAATGTATTATGGCACAACCAAGAAAGTGTGGATGGCAGAAGGCTAGGGAGAGGGAGACTCTTGAGAGACCACAGAGATGCCAATAGAAAATGTGTTTCAGTAATATGGAGAGTAAACTCGAAATCCAGAGTGCCCTGTGGGGCTTACTTCCAAGCAAAGGTGCACAGCACTGCAATCTGAGAATAGCAATACAGAAAATGAACAAGAATATGTATATAGTTGGGGTGAAGCTTTGTACAACCTTAACAAAAAGAGCTGCATCTTATTATTTTTTTCTGATACATTTTTACATTGCAGTCTTTCCCAGCCTGAATCCTAGCTAGTTATTCTCTCTTCATGTCACCACAGTTTCTCTTCTCCCTTTGATGACGGCATGTGGAGCTCAGACTGCGGCTTTCTCAGTCCTTTAAGACTCTGGTTTTTATGAGGAACCTCTGTCCTATTCTTCAGGATGGAAATGCTGCCCTCAAGCTGCCACAGCTACCTGAAATAGGGAGACTTTGCTGCTTCAGAAAAATAAAACCAAGGAAGCTGTAGCACACAGACCAATTTATCATCTTCAGTACGCAAACACATGTTTCTGCCACAAGGAAAAGCTGACGCTATCCAAAAGTCTGATGTTTACCACACAATTGGGTTTATCCAGTAGTAAGATTAAGCTACAAGGCAAATTATTCCCTCAAATCCAGTTCTAAAGCTAGCCATAGCTATTTTATGTTCAGCTCATCTTGGTTGCTGTGGCATTCCTTCCATTTCCTTCCCTGTACTTTCAATATGCTGCTCTTACTCCCACTCAGTACTACTTCTTCTCTCCGCCCAAACCTGATTCTTCAATCTATGTCTATGACAAACAGCAATAATCTTTCCTATGCACTCCCCGCTGCCATCCCCACTGTACTTTATCCAGGACCTACATCCTCTTTTTTTAATAGCAATGTTAATTATTTGAGGCAAGTAAATCATGGTCAAGATAATGGCTGCAAAAAATTAATAGACATGGGTTTTATGCCATAATATACTAGTGTACTAATCATCAGAACAGTTAATTGAAAAGCACTAAATGTTTTATTATCCATTCAGTGTTCTTTCTGATTTTGCCACCAAATTCTTTGTTTGATTCCCTCCCCCCCCCATTCTCATTTTCCTTTGGAAAAAGGCAGGGGAAATTATTGTAAAATAAAAATATATTTCAGTTCCTGCAACAATATATTCGGAAACATTTTATACTAGGAAAAATCTCAGGCAAGCAAGCGGGGAGACTTTCTACTGAAACCTGAACTGAAAAGCTCCTTTGGGCCTCTGATTTGCACAGTACCTTTTGTCAAAATTGTTCTTCTCTTTTTTAAAAAAAAAACTGATTCTTCATCTCATATTCTAGCTTTCAAAAAAAGCCCCTCTCCCTCAGATTGGTATACACTTATCAGAGGGATAAAATACAGTAGGATGTAATACTCATCCATTTTGCAGGATGGATAGTTTTCAGGTATTCCTCCTAGAGCAAGAACCAGTTTACCAGGACAAACTTTATTCTTTGGAGTTTCCGTCTCACGTGCAATTTTATACCAGCTCTCCCTCTGTGAATTTGTGTTCAGATAAAATAGCCACATACGACTGCTATGGTAAGATTACCCAAGAATATACCCTCCAGCCATTCACAGGTAAACGCTGGAATATATTTGTGACATTCCTGTTTTCTCACCAAAGGTCACTTCCAATCCTAAGCCCTATTACTCCTTGCTGAAGGGTCTACTCCAGCCTTTTCACAACCTGAGGACTACCAGACATTCTGGACTACTGCTACCATAATACCTAGTTGTCAGCCATATTGTTTTCAGCTGATAAGAGTTGTGGTCTGCTCGAGGGACTCAGGTTGTTCTGTTCTTGTTGGTTTTATGCCATTTCATTTATTCTGGGTGACAGCCTGGTTTCCATTCCTGTCAAGCCCATGTTGTTTGGACAATGGGTTAATAAATATCTAATCTGCTATCACAATTGAAACATGTACCGTTGTATAGGTAATGTGTGGAATAGCAGGCCATGAAATCTTACATATTTTACTTTCATAATTTTAAAGCCATTTTTCAAAGTGTCCTACAGGGAAACATACTAAAATATTTAGTGTTCAATATGTAATGTTAAAACAATGGTTGGCATCCTGTTCATGAATGGCAATGGTGTATGCAAAGGGATCTTGCAGGACCTTTGAGGCTAACTGGGGCTCTGTACAGGCCAGCCACAAGGGCCAGCCTGGGGTGGAGTCAGGGCGTGGTGACCGCACGCCGGCTGCCCCGACTCCACCCCCACATGGTACTTACGCCACCCACCCAAACAGAGAGCGGGTGGCATCAGGGCGCTCCCTTGGCGCAGCATTTAGACAGGTTGCACCAAGGAGTGCAGAAAAACCTCCACTGCCGCAGCAAGGGTGGCTTTTTGCCGCTCCAAAAAGGAGTGGCATTTGCCAGCTCTTTCTGGAGCGGCAAAGTGCCAGATCGGGGCTGTGCCATGCGATTGCTGCGGCCCCGATCTGGCGCTCCCAGGGGCGGCACAGAGCCCCTTTAGAGCCCTTGTGTGAAAGAAGTTGTAGCATGAGCTTTCATACACTTAGTCAAGTAGACCAAGGAGATTATCACACAAAGCTTCCCTCCTGATGCTGTTGCAGCTTTTTAAACACCCAAAACAGCAACAATTTTGTTCACATTAGCACATAACTGCGAAATGATAACAGGTTGCTGATGCATCTCATCACTCTACTGTTCCATTTACTTGTCAGCTATCTGAGATTAGGGGGCTGCAGAGATGGCTGGATCGGGGCCATGGCAACCACACGGCGCGGCCCCGATCTGGGCTTTCCACGGCGCAAAAAGAAACGGCTCCTTTTTGTGTTGCAGAAAGGGTGTTCTACCTGCGGCAGCAGCAGCTTCTCTCCACTCCTTCAGCACAGCACGCGTAAACATTGCACCAAAGACACACCCTTTTGCTGCCCGCTGTACAGTTGCTTGGGTGGCATGACACCGGCCTGGGGGTGGTGTCGGGGCAGCCGGCATGCGGTTGACGTGCCCCCCACTTTGCTCCCAGGCTGGGTCCTTATGCCGGTCTGTACAGCCCCTAAGTAAGACAAATAATTTTGCCTTTATTGGGAGTGGGATGTATGTGCAGAGAAACCTGTTTAAATCCCCTCTCTCCTGCCCAAGATGAAACAATTGCCTCCTCAGGAGTAAGAAGTCTTGCCTTCATTGGCAATGGGGGGGGGTGCAGTAAAGCATGTTTAAATCACCTTCTTTCTGAATTACCCCTGAATGACTTATGGCACATACTTCAGTAAGGGGTTAACTGTGCAATTGACAGCTATTCACGGGATTTTCCCATTCATTAAAAGCAGCAGCAGAAACACAGATTGACTACAACAGTGGTGGCAAACCTTTTAGAGACTGAGTGCCAAACCCAGTGGCATTCTTGCACTAGGTGTCAGGGGTGGGACTTTCTGGAGTGAGACTTCTGCTGTTTTGGGTGTTTGGACAGGACTTCTGAGGGTGAGACTTCTGCCTTCTGGAGGAGGAACTTGCGAGAGGAACTCAAGGCACACTCTCTCAGCCTCAGGCTAGCAATAGCAAACCCCCCTCTGACAAAACTTGCCAAGAAAACTCCATTATAGTTTCACCTTAGGGTCACCATAAGTTGGAAATGACTTGAAGTTTCCACACACACAAGTCACGCTCTCTCAGCCTCAGAGGATGGCAATTGAAATCCCCCTCTGAAGAAGCTTGCCCCATGATAGTTTCACCTTAGTGTTGACAGGAACTGGCAATCGGAAGGGAAGGAAGGTACTTTGGGCCCATAAGTTGGAAACGACTTGGAGGCACACAACAACAAGCATACTAAAGCACAGAAGGCACAGCACAAGAACAAGAACAAAGAGAGCCAACAATTTGAGCGTGTGACTCTGGAGACCAGGACTTGATTCCTACCTCAGTCATGAAACCCACTGGGCAAGTCACACTCTCTCAGCCTCAGAGGAAGGCAACAGCAAAAATCCCCTCTGAAGAAATCTTGCCAAGAAAACCTCATCATAGGTTCGCCTTAAGGTTGCCATACAGAAATAACTTGGAGGTATACAACAACAAAGAGAGCCAGCCCTATGGCTTCATTACACTTCACAAAACTACAGTTCCCAGAATCCCATAGCAAGGTGCAGGGCTTTTGCCCAGAAGGCCCATGCACGGCCCCTCCTTGTCACGGCTCAGTTTTCTGATGGAGATCTGGGCCACGGCAAGGAGCTGGGCTGGCCACGCACACACCTCCCTGGCCCTCCTTGCTCCCGAGGCAAACCAAGCCGCAACAAGGAGCCAGGCCAAGCATGCATCCTGCCCCTACTTGCTGTGGCCACCATGTGCCCTCAGAGACAGCTTTGCATGCCATAGAGGGCATGCATGCCACAGATTCACCAATACAGAACTATAGAATACCTACTGCCTAGCCACAAGGTGGCACAGCAAGATCCAGCAATTACAGTTACAACCTCACTTCTATCCTGCTATTTAAGAACAGTGCGATAATCTCCCAAGTCTACGAAACTCATGCTACAACTCTTTTCAGGACTCTTTTCAGCAGAGTTACACTCTATGTCTTCTGCCTCCCAGGGTCCCACTACACCTCTCCAACCACTCGTACCAGCAGCTGCTATTTACATTCTGTTAAACACACACCTTGGTTGGATTCATGCAATTAATTTCCTGTCCAATTTTGCCTGAAGGAACCAGTTAAAATGAGACCCTGTAAAAACATCTTGCCATACTATTAGGACTCTGTGTGAAGGAAAGTACAGCATTCACACACCTATATACCTAAATATATCTCCATGGGATGCAGTGGGCACCAAAGGTGCATTCATATCAGTGTGCAACCGAGAGCTGGATTCCTGCTGTGTTTTCCCAGCATCCTCTAATAACTTTGCATATGCAAGCAGTGGAAGGTCATTCCAAGCCATCAAGTATTGAGAGAGGCATCTTGGAAAAGAAGGGTTTAAATGATGAATTGAAAAATAAGCAGGGCAGTACAGGCATGGCAGCACAGGAAATTCTGCAGAGACATCTGCAAAGGTTTGCCACTGCTTTGTACCCTTTTGGGCGAATAGATCCTTCTAGAAGAGAGAGGTGGAGAGAAAGGGGACTGCAAAATGTCTTTGGAATTAGCAAGTTGGCTGTTTGCAGGTGGCATGTATCTTAGTAGCTGAAGGCATGTGTAACTCCCACATCTGTCAAAGAGAGCTGTTCCTTCACCCTGCTCCCTCCTCCAGTTTTTCCTGCCCTCATTATCCTTCACTTTAAGCCCAGTTGACTCACAGTAACACTGAACATATGGACCAAACCCGGGGTGGGGGGAAGCTTTTCTCGAAAAAAGAAACTTTATAGTCATGTTTGAATAGATGCATGGATATATTCTTGAAACACATAGAAAGGTCAAAGCAAGCCATGCAAAAGACAAGAGTTTGGGGTGCATCTTCACTGTAGAAATAATGCACTTTGACACCACTTTAACTACCATGGCTCCACTCACAAAATCCTGGGATTTCTAGTTTTGTGATGCACCAGCACTCTTCAGCAGAGAAAACAAAAAACCTGGTAAAACAGGAAACCCCAAGATTCCATAGGATGGCACGCCTGCACTTACAGTGGCATCAAACTGCATTATTTGAACAGCGTTGATGCACCCTTAATGGTTGTACAATTAAAGATTATACAAGCATAATTCCTTTTATGTCACAGTACAAGGAGATATCCAGCACCTCCTGTGCAGTTATCTCTTTCCAGCTGCGTTAACAGGAGCTAGACAGCTGCTAGACACAGCCCAGTCCCCTCTCCATCCCAAAAACCATTGGCTCCCAAAGGTTTGTGAGTAATCATGTTCTCAACTGATGACAGGATCACAATGTTGGTTCCATTTGGGCCTCCAAGGGGAGGGTGTTCCATAACCAGTGTTCTGCAACACCTTACACGAATAAGGCATTTATAAGATGAGCTAACACTAGTTGTCAAAGGGCCTGTTTTTTCTAGGGAAGGGTGAGCAACTACAGCATGAACTGGAGACCCCAGAACCCTTTGAGGGTTGTATGGACAACAGAAAAATAAAGCAAAAAATCCAATATGGCCAGAAGCCCATGTCTGATTCTCAAAACTGGGTATTTGGGTTTTTTTATGTGAAGCAATACAGGGAAGTCTTGTAACCAATTCAAAAGATAATTTGTTGCACCTGAGGACTTCCAGGAACAACAACTCACCTCTTGAGACAGGAAATGCTTAGACTGGGGGTTCCAGAGGAGTTGAGGGCCACAGAAACAGTATTGGGGACCACATGCAGTCCCTTGATAACTTTTGCCTTCTTGACCACATTTGATGTTGTTTGGCCACAAATGTCTTGATTTTTATCTGTGAAATGTCACAGGGTGTCTGGCCACATGCTTGAACATACTATTAACACAATGTGTCATTTGGTCTAACAGCTGCCATCCTGTGCAAACCTACCTGAGAGAAAACGTGTGGGTTTACACTTTAATCCACTAACTGGCCACACTTGGATCAGATTGCCCATGCTGGCTACTTCTCATTAACATACAGGCCTGGGCTTTTGTGTCCTTCGACCAGATCCATCACAAGTCCCCTTGTGATCTGGCAATATCCCTTCTGAAGTCAGTAGAAACTGTTTGTCAATTCAAGGTATGCACGAGCAAGTTTGGTGATAACTTTTTACAGTATTGAACATATGTAAATGTTATGAGCATAATAAAATGCTTTGTTATCACTAGCTCGTAAATCATTAATTGCCCAAGAGTTTCTTTAAAAGTCACTTTGTCTGCATCCGTACAGAAGGAATGAAGTACACATGTTTTAAACATCTTGTTGCTGGATGAGACTGCAAAGACAGCTCCTTCCCAAATTACATCACATTCCCTTAGGGCTTCTTACAGCATTTTGAAAATGTTTTAACCCATTTTTTGTTCTTCTGTACTTCTCTTAAAATGCCACATAAATAGAAGCTATTAATTTTTTAAAAATTCAGCCAGCAAATTGCCATAAGATTGTCAACTGGCATTCTATATGTTGCAGTTATAGATTCGTAACCTAGAGTTATGAATCTGTAACTGCTCCATATTCAGTAATATGTAATTACACTTATGGCATTATGATTATAAATGCCCCCCCCCCCCGAAAGCTGAATAGCAATCAACTGCATCAAGTAAAGGTCTGTTCAGAAGCAGATCAAGGTGCAAGGATGACATTTCCAGCCTATAACCAGCTAGTGAAGTTGCAACAATCAGAAGCAGGGCCCCTGTTGAAATTCCTCATCACAGCCTTATTCACTGGTGGGAGAGGGCTGGAAACGTCATTCTCCATGCACCCCAACAAACAATTGAACAGACTTTCTTCACCCAAAGTGGCTGATGACTGTTAAACTGGGCTGGTTCAGGGCATGGGGAGTAAGCCCAGGAGATATTATCTAGCAGCTTATCACACTAGGAAAGAAAGTGGATGTTCAGCCAGGTAGTAGCATCTTTCTATGTGCATGATGTTGTACTTCTTCAGTTCTCTTCCCACAGAAGACAGTCTTAAAAGCACGTCTTTTGTTGAACAGATTTTTCCAGCTAAAAAGCCACTACTCTCCGGCTGAACTTCCACTTTCTTTCCTCATGCAATAAGAGGAGATTTGCAAATCTAGGAGGGTGTGGCTTGTCGAAGATCAACCATGGCTGAGCAAAGATTCAAACCATGATCACCTAGAACCCTAGGCCAACCTGCAAACCACTGTACCATGTTGGCTCTCAGACTAGGAAGGTAAAATACACACTGTCCAAACTGCAACCTGGCAATCCCTGTTTCCCAGTGTCAGCTCACCATATGTACATCAAGGCCACAGAAATAAACATGATGAAGGACAATTATACATACAGCAGTTGGAAAAGACAGAATTCAGAATTTTGGGAAACACTCATTGCACCATTTAATCTATTTCAGAAGTGAGGACAGCAAGCTTTATATTGTTGTGGGCCAGATCCTGTGATGTAAAGCCCTCATAGCCTGTAAACTACAAGTGCCATCCTGTCTTTCTAATCGTCATTTCATTATCAAAGATAAAAACACTGTAAAAAGAGGAGAGAAGGATCTCTAAGGTATTCTCAATTTGAAGTACTCCCCCGTAACATCTGTCCAGTTTATTTCTATACATTGTATTCATTTGGTTGACAATAAAAGCTAAAAGAGGACTTTTTCTTTGCCTGTCAGCAAATGATGAATACATGTGGTGAAGATTATTTAATACCAGCAGACCACCAGGGAAGAAGATTTAGGTGAGCAGCGGCAGAGCTGTACCATTTATTTTTATTACCATGCATTAAAAATTACGTTTACAGATAATTGTTTTTTTGTTAAAAAAAAAAAATCCAAGAAGGAATTTAATAAAATTGGACCACCAGGGGTGGAACTCCAAAAGTTAACTGGTGTAGGTGGGAGTTCATATGAACAAAGTGGATTTTCTTTCAGATATTTCCAATTATTATTTTTTTTTAATTTGTGGAGAGATAATTTTAAACTAGGATGGCATGATGAGGTTTCATTTGAGGGAGTTTTCACACAGATTAAGTTGCTCCTTTACAAGGGTAATTAGCTAATCAAATAGTCCCTCAACACCAGCAGTTTTATAACACCTGTGTAGCTGCCCACATGTTAGATAATGTTTTTCAGATGTAGGTCCCTACAGATTTAGCCATCTTGTTTTCCATCACTCTTTGCTACACCATAATTCTGCTCCCACTGAAATCAAATTAGACTTTTAATGGGAACTACTCAGAAACTTCCTTTTATTAACATGTTGGGTTTCAGAGCGTTCTCTGCAATGCTTCTGTAAAGGATTTTTTCTGCTTTCTTTATTTTTGAAAAACACATTTTTTTTCTTAAATGCACACCCACAAGGTTTTTAACTGAAAAATGAAAATGCCAAAAGAAAATTTACAAGCCGTGCCACACAAAATTCAGTAGGTCTCGAATCTACACAGACACAGCCCAGAATCAGCCGCAACATGCCACGTTAAGGGAAATCACCACCATTATATCTATCTACTCCAAAATATGGCCCATGAATGTCCACCAAGAGTCCTTTTATCCCTCCTACATTTGGTTTAAATACTGCCCCGCCTATTATTGTTTGTTTGATTATGGTTTGTTTTAATTATGTGTTTGAATCATTGTTTTAATGTAAAAATTGTTTAATTCTTTTTTAAGGGGTGGGGGGGCTGTGGGATTTGGATGGTATTTTAATATTGTATGATGTTTTAAAATTGTTGTGAGCTGCCTCCATTGTGTGACAGAGGAGTGGGATATAAATAAAATTTATTATTATTATTATTATTATTATTACTACTTGGGTAAATATATGTATCTGCAGCCTCTCTGTTCATTCAGAGCTTTGTGTATGCAAGACAGAAATAGGAAAACTTACTTTTTTGGATTTAAACTCTTAGAATTCCCCAGCTAGTGTGGCCGGTGTTGCAATCCATAAAAGTAACTTTTCCAAGCTCCAGTAGTTAGCTATGGGCCTTTGCAGACTACCAGAAATAGTGCAAATTGAGTCCACTTTAACTGCCCTGATTCATTGCTAGGGAATCATGGGAATTGTAGTTTATTGTGGCACCAGAGCTCTCTGACAGAGAAGGCTCAATATCTCAGAAAAAAATACAGTTCCCATGATTCCCTAGTACTGAGCCAGGGCAGTTAAAATGGTCTCAGTTTGCACTACTTCTAGCAGTCTGCAAAGGCCCTATGACTCTAGGGCAGGCACTTTTGTCCAATTGATTCCAATGGCTAAAGGTAGGTAAATGAGGTTTCTTTTTTTGAAGTCAGATCCCTTTATACATTGTCAACCTCCTCACAGTTTCTCTACACTCCATTCTTTAAACTAGCCTGCTACCCTCAGAGGCAGTGGAAGACACTGTCCTGTTGTCCATGTGGAAGTATTATTCATCTACAGTCCAACTCACTTCTGTATGGGCAGGGCATAATCTTTTCTTTTGTCTCAACGGGCATAATGCAGTTTGACAGCACTTTAAGTGATGGAGCTCCATCCTATGGAATCCTGGGCTTTGTAGTTTTACAAGGTCTCTACCCTTCTCTGCCAAAAAAGTGCTGGTGCCTTGCAAAATGACAAATCCCATGATTCTGTAGGATGGAGCCATGGAAGTTAAAACGCTGTCAAATTGCATTATTTCTACAGTGCAGATGTATACCAGAACAGGAAAACATTTTGAGAAAGGTCTGATAGTGTTATATACATACTGTACTTTCATACTACAATTCCACTTTAGCAGCCACAATTCCATCATATGGAATTCTGGGATTTTCAGTTTCGGGAGGGTCCTTTGGAATCCTGTCAGGGAGCTCTTCTGATGCATCTGACCAAACTTCAAATCCCAGGATTCCATAGGATGCAACCATGGCAGTTCAAGTGGAATCACAGTGCTATTATTTAATGTGAAAGGCCCATAACATATCCAAGTGTTGGTATGGGGGGCGGGGTTGAGGGGGTTCCTGTTGTGAATTCAAGCTTTGGGCAGATGATGAGTAATAACAGAATTCAAAAGTTTAGTTTTTTGCATGTGCAGTTACAATTGGCAACACAAGTGTGACTAGGCAAAAGCAGTTCTCCTATAACTCCATTTACTCTGTAGAAAAATAATAGGCTTGTTTGTTTTTTAAAAAATAAAACTGAGAATATAGAAATGAACTTGACAACTTCTACTGATTTAAACTGCAGATCTCAAACCACGTAGGTTTAAGCAGACCCATTGAAATCAATGGAACTTATTTGGCGTAAGCAGGGTCCAGATTAATCCTTCCACCATACTCCCTCCCAACCTCTCTAGTTTTACAACTGCCTGGCAAGAGAAATGAAATCCTTTGCCAAACCTTTTAGCTCTGCAAAACATTGCCACTGCATCTGTTATGGTTTCTGTGGCTTCACAGAATTTGGCTTGCCAGCTCTTTAAAGTACAAAAAAAATATGGGTTTTTTTATTTTGTGAGTTTTCCACTCTTTTTGGACTTCATTACACCACCCCCATTCTCACCACAATGGTATTAATGAAGCTAGTGCATACATAGGGAGTTTGGGAGCACTCCCTACCGCACATCCCGCCACTAGCACAATCTGGCTGTCGCTGGCCTCTTGCACTCTCTTCCACCCTCATCCTTAAACTTGCCTCCCTGCCCTATGTTCTACCTAGCATGCCTTGCATGTGTTGTTGTTGTTTATCAAACTTCCTGAGTACAAAAAAGAAAGCAAAAACAAAGCTGTTCTGGAATATCAAAGGGAAGGGGGGACAAGAAGGGGGGGGGGAGATTATTGTGATGAGACCACAATCCCAGAACAGCCACAGAAATGACTTATGGCACCAGAGGACTAGCATTGTACCAGTACAATTTGGAATTTATTGATGAGTTTTTCCATTAATTCTAAGGTATGGGCTAACCACACTTCAAACACAAGGCAGTGGGGAGAGGGAGACAGTAGGTATAGCTAAAGGTACTATTATGGCAGTTTAAAAGGTGGGTGTTGTAGCCAAAAGTCTAATATGGGGAATTTTATTTAGCTCAAATCGGCTACAAGGACCCTGCGAGACCGTTTCCCACATGTGTACCAAGAGTCCAGTGGATCTAAGAATTGGTGCAGAGACAGAATTCTCCAATTAAAGTATTATTTATTAAAGGGGAAAATCACACAGCAATTCACTTACATGCACACACTCATGCAAGGTTCAGGAAATCAGGGGTTAGGATGGAATAGATATAGAGGCAACACTACGGGTGATACTACCGATGAAACCTTCTCCGGGATCCAGTTGGGTGAAGTGGTATGGAACACAACCGTTCTGAGAGCATGGGTTGAATGGAGGTGCAAGTAACCAGATCAGAGAACAGAGTGAACCCCCTGTACTCAGACTAGCTACAATGAGGGGAGAATTTCAGGGGTTTTTAAGGGATTGAACTAGCCCTTGGCAAGGTGCTTGATTGATTGGCTGAAGCCTAGACAAAGGTTTTTAATTGTTTGGGTGAGATGATCCAGTGTCAATATTCAAGGGGGGAGTGGGAAAAGATTAAGTCGTTATGCTGGCCCATCAAGTGAGACATCTAGGCCATTATTGCCCATCCTTCTGATTATGGAGGTGATGATGGTCCATTTGCAACTCCCACACTATCTGCCTGACTATGGAGGTTGGGAATTTTCCAGTCTTCCAAGTGACCTCTTTGCCTTGCCATGGAGTCCCCTGGAGTTCACTGCAGAGAGCATCTGGGGCCATGTGGAATTCATACACCAAAATTCAGAATAATGCACCTAGGGTAACAGTGTGATAATGCAATCATCCCACACTGATGTAGAAGTTCTTCATGCAATCATCCCACACTGATGTAGAAGTTGAACAGGCAAGAAACAGTAAAAGGAATTGTGATATTTGATAGGTTTTGAAGCTTATCGCATTGATTTTAAAACCAGCTTACCTGATCCGGTTTAAAATTTAAAACGGATCCGGTTTAAAATTTAAGGCGGAAATTAAAATCCTAACCTTATCAGAAGGATTTAGCTGCTGAAATCACCACCTGGATCCATCCTGGGTCCATCCCCGCTTGCAAGGGCACTCAGAGTGCCTCTTTTCGAAGCTGGGAATTTTCCAGCGTAAGAAAATGGCCACTGGAGTGGCCCTAGGACCGAGGATGAACCCAGGCAGCAATTTCAGCAGCTAAATTTTTCTGGTAAGATCAGGATGCTGCCCCCTTTAAATTTTAAACCGGATCAAGTAAGCCAGTTTTAAAATCAATGCAATAATGATATGTCTGGATTGGTGTGAAACAAACCTATAGCTTAATGTAAGCATTTCGACAAAATTAAGGTTGCAATCCTACACCCTTTTTTCTCTTTCTTCCTTATAAGACAGATGTGGACACCACAAGTTGTTCATTCACTCATTCACTCACTCAGTCATCTATGCTTTCCTACAGCTTTAGGACATTACCAAATGAGCCCTGTTCTTGCCACAATAGCATCAGTGAATAAAAATTGAAATATGCCAGTTTCACAGCAGCCATTATCACACCTCTTAGCGTAACTGGGGCTGTTTCTGTCATTGTACTTTTGCACCCCTCCGTATCTCTGTCTCCCTGCCCTATGCCATACCCAGCATTCCTTTCAGGCTTTCTAAATTTTATTTTTATTATTTAATGCAATTCCAGAGTTAAACTAATGTGAGTTAAGTTTTAAGAAGAGAATAAAATAAAATAAAAGGAATCCGGCTACTTGGGAATAGTGAAGGTGGACAAAGGGAGAGGAGAAGACATTGTGATTGCCAATATTGGAACTGCAGTGGCAGCAATATTTTGCACCTGACGACTAATGGGACTGCAGCGTGATTGGTAGCTTATTGGTGGTTTTCTGTCAGTGAAAAGGAATGCCTTAACCCCACTTTGAAGACACAGCAACCATGGGTCACAGCCTCTGGCTGCTCCAGCCCCAGTGGTTCCCCATTTGGCGCAGGACTGCAACGACCAGAAGCCGTGGTCCTGAGGCGAGCTGCTGCTGCAGTCCCAAACAGACTGCCAGCAAGGGTTGCTTTTTTGTGCTTTTTTTGCCAGTGGCCCTGGGGCGCTCTAGGCAGCTGAGGTGCAGCTTCAGCCTGATCCAGGAGTGTACGTCATCTGTATACCATGCTCCTGGATCAGCCCGAAGATGGCCCTTTTGGCCTGTGTGTTTGGGGTCTCAGTGAGCTTTGGATATGAGAATGCACCTTGAACTGGATCGAAAGGAATGGGAGACTTTGTCCACTGCATTCCAGGTAACACTATGTTCTGGGTTGGCCAAGGGTGAATTGCAACTTTGGGGGGTTGCAGACAGCCAGAAATAGTGCAAATTGAGTCCACTTTTAGGGTTAGGGAATCATGGGAACAGTATTTTATTGTGGCACCAGAGCTCTCTGACAGAGAAGGCTCAATGTCTCAGGAAAAAAAATCCCCATGATTCCCTAGCACTAACCCTAACCCTAAAAGTGGATTCAATTTGCACTATTTCTGGCAGTCTGCAACCCCACTTTGGCTTTTCCATTTGGTGCAATTTACTGCTGCTTCAGACTAGAATCTGGAATGGTTAAGGGTCTGGGACTTCAACACCTTGAAACCCCCATTCAAAATACCCAGTGGTCACTAGCCATGCTAGTTGGGGGATTCTGGGATCCAGAAATATAAGTTTTCTGAGCTCTGACTGAAATATCAGATTTAGAATTATGTTTGTCCTTCATACCATGCTAGGTGCAAATTCAACCCATCTCACCAGTGCACAAAGAAACCATATTTGGTCAGTTCAGAGATGCATCAGTTTCTTTCTTCCTTCCTCTCCCTCCTGTGGAATCTAAGCTTATAATGGTCATAGCACAGCTGCATGTGCTGCCTTCCCTAAAGCTAACAAGCCTTCAATAGACAAAACATCTATTCTGCTTCTAATTTGTTTTTAATTTAGAAGCAGACTAGATTGGGGGAAGGCTGAAGAAGGTGGCCCATCTGTTAACACCAATAGCTTGGTGAGCCCAAGAGTAGACATAGAGCAGACATTAGGAAACACTCCCTCCCCCAAAAAAGTCTTGTAGTTCGTAATGATTTAATAGCAGACATTTCTGGCTTTGGTTGAATTTTGAAATATCCCTGTACAACAGGATAAATGATAGGCTACTGCTATTAATTTGAGGTCCTAATGCCTGAAATGCTGTTTCAAAAATACATGCAGTATTTTTACTTGATTTTTGTCAGGTAAATACTAAATTCTTTTTGTCATAATAACTTTACAACACTGTGTTTCACTTTGTCTTGCCTTGACTGCCAACAGTAATGGGGGTTATTTTATTATGCCCATAAATTGGCTCAACTGACTTATCCTTATATCCTGTTTCCTCAATTTAACAAGAGATTCTGCACTATTAGGGAAAACACATCATCCTACGGCAGAATCAAAATCAAAGAGAACCCTGATGATAAGTAATGTTAGTGTCTGGCAAAACGTTCACCAGGCAAACCTTTAACATCCTGATTGTGAATTAGAACAAATGCAACACACTCCTCCAACACAGCTTTTGCAGACTGCTGTGCAATTATATTGGATGTCTAGGGAAGGGGGTTGCATCCAAGCTTTGTGGTTCTTGGAATAAGATATATCCTTCAAGTGAAGCCTGCCAAAAATATAGAGCCACAAATATTTATAAAAAGAACCAGGAAAACATGTAGAATTCCAAGCCAATTATGTTTGGGTTGTGTTTGTTTTTTTGTTTTTTTTTAAATAGAATCTTGCTTGTAGTGCCAGAGATGATTTGAAATACTTTCCATTGCGAGGAGTGTTTATCAGTTTTATGTAGCAACCTCAAGTAAGTTACTATAACAAACATTTTCTGATTGCATGACATTTTGCACTGCTGCATGGCTAAAATCCAATCCCACAACTGGCTGTAAGCTTCTGGCTGTAAGTTTCATACATCAAAGAAACCAAGACTTTTGAGAATGGCCCAAGGGATGTCTCTTCAGGAGGCCTTGTAGAGCTCACAAGGTAGTTTAGCAGACGTTCCAACTTCTATCTGGCAGCCGAGCCACTGTCTGGCAGTCAGAAATCTGCCAATGTAAGTTCAGCAACTGCATTCTGGCATTTCTTATAGCTCTGCAGAGAACATGAAGAGGAGATCAAGAACAATGTAAAGAGCATACTTCATCTGTTTCAGGGAGATAAATGGAAACTGGGAAAGTACTTTTTTGGATGACAGCTCCCAGTCATGCTGGGAGCTCCCAGTCATGGGGGTTTCTGGAGGTTATAATCCAGAAAGGTAACTTCTCTAAACGTATGTCCTAGGCTGAGCCTAAAGTGATCCATGGTGCATGGTACTCCTGGACTGTTCTTCTACACTACAGAAGTTCATGCGGTATTGCTGTTATACCACCTATGTACTAACTGTACATTGTGCTTTAGAAAGAATATGTCAGACATTTCCTTACTCCAAGGGGCTTACATGAAAACAAAAGAATTAGGCAATTGCAAACAGAGGAAGAATATGTGACTATTTCATTGACACATAGGTTAGCCAAGTTATACCAGGATACTCCATGTGTGGAGTGTGTTCCCAAGGCTTTTAGAGAAAGTAAGAGCAGCGGGCAATATGGACCTTATCAAACGCTGGCCACGAAGCGAAAAGTAACAGAAAAGTAACCGAAGTGAGAATAAATTCAGTTCTATACCGAAACGAACTGAATTTCGCCCTGGCGGCCATAGCGCAATGAATACGAAGGCTCCAAAGGGGATTTAGCGATCAGGCGCCGCGGGATGCGGTTCACGTGGGAAGAAGGAAAACACACACACACACACATTTTCTTCTCTCTCTCTCTCTCTCCCTTCCCGCCACCCAAAAAGCCAGCGTCGCAGAAGGCGCTTCTGTGGATGGCAAGGATGGGATGAAGGAGTCGGGAGGAAAGGCAGCCAAGGGGACCGAGGAGGAGGAGGAGGGCTGGAGGACTGGAGGAGGGAAGGGGTGTTGGTGGGGAAAAATGCGAGAGAGATGGAGAGAGAGAGATCGCCTCCCTCTTCCCTCCTCCTCTCCTTCTCCTCCTCTTTCTCAATCCGGTTTGCCTTTCGCCAATCCCTTCCCCTCGCCGGGATTTTCTGCTTGGGAGAGCTCTCCCTGCTTCCCCGCCCCGCCCACCATTGCGCAATGAATACGAAGGCTCTGCTTGTACTTCCCCAACAAACCGAATGTCAAAATCTCCCTACTCGCTACGGATTAGCTTCGGGTTCTGTGGAGTTTCGGGGCAGCGTTGTGTGTACACGCGGGGAAACAATACAGATTAGCTCCGTGTTCTAGGGCAGCGTCGTGTGTAAACACGGGGAAATAATATGTATTAGCTGCAGGTACCCTTTGGATTAGCTCTGCTCTAGACCCCATGTGATAAGGTCCTATGAGAGTAATTCCTGGCATAAGGAGCAACAGAAGAGAAGGAGCAGAGTTGCTTTACAGTAGTAAATATTTGGGCAGCTGATGTTGGTGGAATGGCATGTCAGTAGGAGAGGATGAGCTTGATGATAGATACAGGAGGGAAAAAAATCCCTCGGTTTTTCCTCCATCATCTCAGTTCCCTACTTTTTCGGATCAACAGAAACCACACTACATCTTTAAGAGTAAAGCCTAGAAGGCCTCAGTGTTAGTAGATCACCTGGGAGTAACACAAGGCAATGTTTGCACTTGGGGGCAGCAGCCATTAGACATAGTGGGCCTCACATCACCTCCTCAGAGCTAAGATTAGTCCTGGGCTTATGTGGTTGTACCAAAAACCAAGACACAATTGTACAGTTAAGTTCTTTAGGCTCCTTAAAAGTCAACGCATGTAACGGTTTCAATGGGTCATAATAAACAAATGTCGAGTTTCATGTCATCTGAGGCCCTTTCATGCTACACAGGAGATTATTGCACTGCTTTTTTCCATCCTTCCCTCCCAACCTAGGCAAGGACTGAAACCTTTTAAGCATGGATTCTATTGCATGCCTCCGTGCCCAAGTCGGAGGCATCCATTACCCGATCATGGCATCCCCTACCCAATCCTGACTTTTGCCATACTATGCAAACATGCCGGAGAAGTCCAGATCGGGTATGGGATGCCAAGATTGGGTATGGGATGCCTCCAGAGTGCGCAATGAGGTGTGCGATAACACCATGTTTAAAAGGTTTTCAAAAGTTTCAGCCTGCGCTGAGGCTGGGAGGAAAGGCAGTGCAATAATCTCCTTAATCACTCACAGTAAAAGCTCTGAGCTACAATATGCTGGCATTTTTGGTCCCATTCTGTTGTCTTTGCCCTTGGACACCACTGGAATGTAGCTCCTAAAAACACCTCTGAAATGGAATCTAGCCCTTGGGCTGAATGAGGTTTCCTGCTCTTACATTACAAGATGGC
The DNA here is from genome assembly GCA_026167975.1 of Phrynosoma blainvillii. NCBI lineage: Eukaryota > Metazoa > Chordata > Lepidosauria > Squamata > Phrynosomatidae > Phrynosoma > Phrynosoma blainvillii. The sequence continues at coordinate 254,989,561 of JANUYF010000001.1, read as the reverse complement.
ATTTATTCATTTATTATTTTAGACTATGAATATCTCCTCCTTCCCCACTGCATAGGGCGACACATGAATACAAGCATCCTCCCCAACTATCCCAATTTAGCAGGGACAGTCCCAGTTAATAATCTGACATCCCACTCTTCAAACTGCTTTTAAAACATCCCAGTTGCTCTCTTTTTCTCCACTTTCCTCCCTTTGTCCTCAGCTTTCTCCATTGCTGCAAACAAAAAGGTAATTTGCGCTCAGTTATCTCAGCAGGAGAAAAAGTAGGGGTGGAATCTTACCCTTCCTAGTAAATTCAGCCCAAAGCAAACTGCTGCACTCTCCTAGCTTGTCTATTCTTCTCATTAATAACTTTTGCTTTCTTGACCACACTCTGGAGACTATCGCTCTCTATACTCTTAAAATGGGGCTAGATCATTTTAACTGCTCTGGCTGCCTCCTGTTGCATTATGGAACTTGTAGTTTAGGAAGAAGCATTTAGAATATTCAGCCAGAGAGTCTTTAAGCCTCACTGAACCACAAACCCCAAAATGCAACAGGAGGCAGTCAGAGCTGTTAAAGTGACCTAGCCCCGTTTTAAGAGTGGGGTACAATAAGCTCATCTGATGTTCCTTGGCCACATGTGTCCTGGTTTTCAATTGTAAAATGTTGGAGGGTATGGTCATGTTGAAGGGCAGTGAGCCTCTTCTTTCCTCTTCCTCCACAGTAGGAACCCACAAGGAATTGAACCCAACTTTTACCTAAGTGCAGAATCTGCTGCTTCTTGCATCCCCATCAGAATTCACCTTGCCCCCGACATCTGCAAACCTGTTAGAAGAAGAATGTATGTTCTTCTAACCCTTGGTTATATATGAATCAGTTGTTTAACATGTCATTTGGTGTGCATAAGTGGAATAAATCTGTGACACGTTTGTCATGCTGCCTACTAGACAACATGTGTGTCTGCCCCATCTCTCCTAGTCTACTTGCTCACAGCCTTTTCTTTTCTGTTCTCCCCCACCTCCTTTTTTTAAGACAGGAGTAGGCCATGTGTACAAAGACTGGGAGAAAATTCATGAATTACTAAACCTTGCATCAACAGTACACCAAACATACGTAAATCAGGCCTTCCTTTTTTCCGAAACGCCAAACTTACTTTATTATCTGTCCATGGGTCTGTTGCTTTTCTTGTGGAAGCCCTTTAAGAATGCTTAGAAGGAGCCAAGGAAGGAGGAAGAAACACTTTTGCATTTGTGGCAGCAGTTAAAACATTTAATGCTGGCCAGCATCCAGTATATACAATTAAACTTACTGTAACCAGCCGCAGCAGTACGGGAATTCTAGCTATCCCAGTATATTAGAACACCATCAACATGAAATTTAATAGCTTTAAGAATACATAGGAATAGAGATCAGAACAGCAGTCTTGCTTCCTTCCCTCTTCCTATATCTTCCTCGTGTGGCTAGACACAAGATCCTTATTACACTAGCATTTGATGGTCCATAACCTCTCTTAAAGCTACATCAATTAATCTCTTTTGAGTGCCATCCACTTTGCCACACTATGCTTGAGGAAAACTGGCCCACACAGAGTCTGAAGTGTAGCGCTTATCCAGGACAGTGAAACAACAAATGGTGCCCCTTCTCTGTGCCAAGGTAAATAGTTCCAAAAGCCAGCCAAGATATTTTGGCACATGAGCCAGAAAATTCCACCAGCACCTCTGTCTTCTCTGGTGCTAAAAATACAAGAATAACAAGTACGGTAAATTTGTTGCCCTTTCATGATATCCCAAATCTGATTCTTGGAGTGCCTGTCTCTCTCTCTCTCTCTCTTTCTCTGCCTAATGATAGTGCCGGCCCTTCTGAATGGTTTCTTTCTTAGCTTGTTCCTGACTTAATATATTCATGAAAACATAGCTAATCTTGTGTACAAATCATATACACATGGGCAGTTTCATCAGGAAGGACGTTTCTTGGAGTGGGAACAATTAATATGCAATGTTCACTTTTTTTAATGAACTGCCTTGGCAGAGTATACATTCCTAAAATAAAAATAAAGAAAATATGATAATACTTTCCCCAAAGATAATGCTTTGAATTTATTCTCCATTTATTATTTGAAACTCAACAGTGTTCCTGGCATTCCCTTCCATTTCTGTCCTGTGTCTTGCCAACTTTCTAAGAAAATACAGTCAGCCCTCCTTATCCACAGATTCTTTATCCACAGATTCTTTATCCACAGATACAAGCATCCGCTGCATGAAAATATTTTTTAAAAAAGTATAAATTCCAAATAGCAAACCTTGATTTTGCCATTTTATATGAGAGAAACCATTTTACTATGCCACTGTATTTAATGGGACTGGAGCATCCTGGGGCTCCTGGAACCCCTAACCCTAACCCTAACCCTAACCCCAGTAGATAAAAAATAGGGGGTCCAAAGTATCCAGGTGCAAACACAGGACCATTCTGACTAGGTCACCAATTACACAGGTTTCCAGGTCAGCAGTATCCCATGCCCTCAAGTGTCAAGGCTTAAACCTGAAACCAGTGTTGAGCCTTTGTGAAATAACAAGTTGTGGGTCTGTGTGATATCATAGAAATGACAGGCAATGGTTGCAGGCACTGGGCAGCTTTTACATTAGCTATGGAAATGGGCATAAAGGGAATCTGGGGAAATGAACATAGGGTGTGATAAACCCCAGCTAGCCACATAATATGGCAGCCCAGCGTCATAGAGATAGAAATCCCATTTTTTTGATGGCTGGGCATGTGGCAAAATAGTCCACAATGCAGTGGTTCTCAGCATTTTGGCTAGGATTTACATTCCATTTACTGCCTTTCTTGGAGGACAAATGGCACATGGGGAGCTTGTCCAGACCTTCAGTGTTGCTGGGGCCTGTGAAAGTCTCAGTACTAACCCATGAGAAAGGGTTTGTTTCTCTCCCATTGTGGGGTGGTAATGGTGGAAGTGTTGCTCCTGCTGCCAGGGCTTGGGACATTATCACACGTGGGTCAGTTTCGTTTTTAAAGAGATAATAAAGTGGAAATGAAGCATCCCAAAAAGAAAGCGAAAATAGAGCTTAATTATGCAAAAGCTTTTCACACGTAACTACAGTAATAACGGAATTAAGTTAAAAGCAAAAAAAAAAGATGTTTTTAACTTTCATACACAAGTGAAAAGAACCCGTACATGTACTGGAAATGGGTGTGTTTCGTGACCAGACTCCTCCTTTTTCCAGGGCGGGTCCTGCATTTCCCAGGAGGAAATGTCAAAGACTGTCCTACATTTGGGATCATGTCCTCCTGCACAGGTCCTAACCCCCTTCCGTTGGGGTTAGGATCTCTCAAGAGAGCAGAGGAGGAGGAGGCTGGAAAGGCAAGGCAAGCCGAGGCAAGGGAGGGATTGAGAGGGGGAAACTGGAGGTAGCTCCCATGCCCCCCCCATAAGCCTTTCCCCTTTGTAGGACCTGCAGGGCAGAACTTCATGGTGAGATGGAGCTCCAAGTTGCTCCACAAGCACACCCCACACTTGCACCCACATCCACCCACAGCTGCTGCGAGGGAAGCCTTCTTTCTCCTCCTTTTCCCTCCATCCCAAATGCCAAACTTCTCTTCCGTCCCAAACTTCCCTTGCCTTGCCTTCCCTGCATGGCAGAAGCCTGGGACTCTCCCTCCCTGGAGGCCCCTCCTCCTCCTTCTCTTGGCCCTCCTCCAGGTTTTAAAAGAGAATTGTCCATGCGTATTTGCTTTTCACATTACAGTAAATGCGAAATTACTGTAATTTCGCAAATGCATTTCCTCTAAACTCCTGAAATTAAAAAGATCTCGGATAATACCAGTTTCTGTCCAGTTTCTGACCAGTTTCTGTGTGACGTCGTGTGAAATCGTGAGGCGCAAATTCAGTTTTTGTGTGGATTAACCAACAGATTTCCCCGTGTGATAACGTCCTTGGAAAATATGTGACTCAAGAGTTGGGACACTGGCCATGCCTTATTCCAAATGGGACAATGGTTGCTGAGAAGACATTATGATGAGTTAACTGAACTGAAGTCAATGTGGAATAAAAAGTTAATTTGGATCCTGGGCCCTTCCACACTGTGCAATTATAGTGCTATCATTCCACTTTCATTGCCATTGTTCCATTCTGTGGAATCCCGGGATTTCTAGTTTAAGGAGAGGGATTTAGAATCCTCCACCAGAGAGCAGTAGTGCCTCATAAAACTAGAAACCCCAAGTTTTCATAAGATGTTGTCCTGGCCATTTAAATGGAACCATAGTACTATAATTGTGTGGTATGAAAGGGACCCGGACCCTGGACCAGTGGCTTAAAAATCTGCCAGGTATAAACATTGTAGTTACTGATTAGACAATAGTAAATATTAAAGTTTGAGTACATAATATAGTAGTTTTAAGAATATAATGCATAAATGGGATTTGGCTTGATGTGACAGAAAGTGTTTGGATATAAGCTATTCAAAGTACTCTTGTGGTGCAAACCTGTTCATTTCAAGGGAATAGGCTGCCCATCAGAGATGTATTTATAAGCCTCCACAATGTGACCTTGGCAGTATCTCCTGTTGAATTAATAATCATAGCCTATATTATAGATGGCAGCTAAAATGACAGATATAAAGCAAGGGCTTGATTTACTGCACTTTGATTTGATTAGATATAGAACAGAACAGCTTCCAGTGCTGCACCGCTTCCACCAAACCTGCACCAGTTACTGCACTAAATTACAGTAAATTCCCAGGCTCACGTTTCTTGTAAGTAATTAAGTAAGTTCCACAAAACCCATGGTACCCTGACCAACCTTAATGGAAGATAGGCAAAGCTAGAGAAACCTCAGATTTTGAGCCTCAGACTGATGCCTTCTGTTTCACATCAGTGCATCTACCCAACCATGGGACTAGTTGGCTGCCATAATCTAGTCCAGGGTTGGGGAAGATGCATCCCTCAAGATATTGTTAGACTGCAACTCTCAAAATCCTGTATCAGCATATCCAATAGTTAGGAATGATGGGGATTGCAATCCAAAAATATTTGGAGGACCACACCTTTCCCATACTGTTCTAGACAAACGGATTCAGGAAGAGCCTGATATTGGTGATGAGGTATAGCAGTATTTCACACTGGAAATGGAAAAGAAATAAGACCATGGAAGAATGAAGAATATCATTCTGAATTACAGACATGATGTTTTCCTAGTTTGGGGAAAAGGGAACTCCAAAGTATGCAAAAGTCTCTACATCAAAGTGGAGTTTTCAAGGATCTGAATTCTTCAGGATGAAAAACAGAGGCAAAAATCAGTAGCTAGCTTACACGCACCCACACTTATACCCACCCTGGAGATTCATCCATTTCCTAATTCTGTTTGATTTTAGAATCCAGGACCACCAAGGAGTGGTCAAGAGAAGGACTTTTCCCATTCTGTAGGGATTAAGTTGTCAGGCTACTGACTGTGAAGTCAAAGACCAGGCAAAGATGTTTATTAAGAAAATAAATCCAGAATAGGGAAAGAGGAACAAGTAGTTCACAAAATAAATCACACACCCAGAGCTGAGACATTTCCAAGCTTAGACAAGAGCCAATACTAGTAGGAACACTTCAGCCCAAAGGGCAATCCTCAGAAATACAGAGAACTCAAAACAACTGTACACAATCCTTTTTAAAAGAAATTAACTCCTCCCTTCAACTACCTTAACCGTTGCAATTGAAAAAGCCAGCATTTAAATAAGAAGCTTCATATTCTTACAGATTATTGGTTCATTGACGCAAAGCCTTCTCATATAACCATCCTTACTAGAATAAGCAATACTTTCCCTCTGTGGCTGTTGTTGCAAGGGCTGCAGTAACTCCAGAGCACATTTGTCACATACAGTGAGTTTGACAAAGCATTGGTTATCACTTTTGTTTTTCTGACATGCCTGTTTTTGAGCTGGTACAGCAACCCAGGCCTCAAGACATCCCCTTTTATATGCCTCATTCCTGCCCTTCTTGAACCTCCTTGACATAAGTTTTCTCCTCTCCACAACTTAAAAAAAAAACCCAAACACTATTGTGGAGCCTCATAATGCCCAGTGAACAAATTAGCCGGTGTCGCTGTTTGCCCTGTGTTGACTACAGACCTTTGACTACAGTATTGGAACCTTAACATGAATTAATCAGACTTATCACCATTAGACATCCTAGATTTCAGACTTAGACCTGAACCTCAAGGCCTGAGAGACCTACCTTAGAAAAATTGTGTATACACATTTTATTTCATTTGTTAGACCTGGTTTGTTTTTTTAAAATTGATTTGTGTTTTCCATAGAACTATAGTTGATGTACAATGTAGTATGCATCATAACATTTCCATGACAGCACCTTAAGATCACCAGTGCCTGCCCCTGTGACACTACAAGAATCGCAATGTTTCAGGGCTTTCAGCCCCCAAATCTCAGAGCCTGGGATAGGATTCATCTGGCAAGCCTTAACTACCATTCAAAGCCCTAATCAAAAATGGGAAAGAAAAAAAGCTATTCCCCCCTCCCCCCCCCAAAAAAAGCTCCAACAACCTGCAGATAACATCTTCCTCAAATTAAGGGAATCTCCTCTGGGACATCTCCAGAGCATACAAAGCATCCACAAAAGTAGTCAGAGATCATGAGACCTCAGCAGCCCTTTGGATCCTACAGTGTCATTGAGAGCTGCACATGAAGAAAAGAACAAGGGAAACCCACCCTTGTAAAGAACCTTTTAGACAACAGGGTTGTCTGAATTTTCCCCACCAACCATTTTTGTCCTCACAGGCTCCTTCTGTGCCTTCTGTTCAACCAAAGGAAGGCAATTCACAACCATGGAAGACCCAACAAGGACTCAGGGGCTAAATGCAAAGTGCATGGGGAAGCTTTTGCTGTACTACTGCCTGTCTTTCTCAGTAGAATTTAGATTGCTGCTTTAAATTTGAATAAAGTAGTGTTTTAATATGTGTTTATTTTTTGATATGCCTATTTGTATTTGTATTTCTCATCTTGTAAAACCACACTGAGTTCCCAGTAAGTACTAGGATTTAAACAATAACTTCCTTCTTTATGCATTTACATGCATATTAACATTAAAAAATTGGCATCATTTTTTCCACCCATAAGTTTGTTAATTCTTTTGTTAGATTTGCTTCCCTCCAGTCATCAATCAACAATAAAACTTTTCTGACAGAACTGATTTAGAGTGGAGTGCAGTCCTAGATTTGATGAATGCCTGACAGCTGGCTATTTTGGCCCGTTTTACACAACCTCAGTTGACAGCATTCAACAAAGCCTTCACTTTAATGGGGGGGGGGGGTTGCTTTTTTATACTTCCACTTTTAGGTGAAGGTGCTTTCCCCATTGCAAAGACAATGTTTTACAACCATAAAGCTTTATTTAAGGTGCATTTACAGGATGGGTACAACATGTGAGACCTATTCCTTAAGACAGACATGAAGAAAATGTGGCTTCCAAAGACCACTTTTGAGGCCCTAAGTGTTTCCTTCATACACTCCAAGTGTCTCAGTTTGGCAGAGACAGTCCCAACTAATCTTCTCTTGTCCCACTTTTTTGAGTTGCTTTGATAATGTCCCTGTTTCTCTCTCCTCCTCCCACTTTCCTCCTTTGTCTTTAGTGTACTACAATTGCTGCAAACTGAATCAAGATTGAACAAGTAGTTTGCACTTAGCTAAGGGCCTTTGCAGACTGCTAGAAATAGTGTCTTTAACTGCCCTGGCTCAGTGCTAGGGAATCATGAGAATTGTATTTTTTTCTGAGACATTGAGCATTCTCTGTCAGAGAGCTCTGGTGCCACAATAAACAACAGACAATTAAAGTGGCCTCAAGCTGCATTATTTCTGACAGTCTGCAAAGGCCCTCAATAGGAGTTGGAGAAGAGAGGTGGAAGCGGAATCCTTCCCTTCCCAACAGGCTCAGGCAAAAGCAAAGTGCTACAGCCTCTACTAGCTTTTACCATTATAACTTTTACCATCTTGACCACACTCTGATATTGCTTAGTCACATGTTGTTAGTTTTCAGCTGTGAATTGTTGGGGGACATGGATTCCTTCACTTTAAAACTGAAAACAACGAAAATACTTATAATTCAAAATGTTTTCCTTGCCCTCTAAGGGACATGGGAGAAAAAATTGCCAAGTTTTTGGCAGTCCTGGGCTCCTACTGTCTTCTGTAGTTTTAAGAAAGTCTTTCCTGGTCTTAAAACAGTCCAGGGGGACAAAACGTGGCAGAATTCTCCTTTACACACCCTAGATTTTTAAAATTAGGTGGGAGGCATACCACAGGTTGCAGCCCTCCTAAATCTCATGAGGGGATTGTGTGGCTCTTAGACCTTGGGTAGTGGTGAACCTATGCCTCTAGGAATTACTTAGGAATTACTTATTATACTTTCAGAACCCTTTTTATTGACACTCATGGGTATGATCCTGAAACTGTCTAGCACAGGGAGGACAAGGTGGGGAGACTCCATACAAATCCACTCATGCTGAGAACCTGGTTGAAGCTGATGCATATGATTTCACAAGTCCTTCTTCTCAGGCTGCTGTGGATTGCATTGTTATTGTAGGCCTGACTTGCCATAGGAAAGCAAGGACCTTTCAGTTCCCTATCTAAATATACAGTAACCCATAGTCTCTGGATCATGGTTCAAGTATCTAGTAGATACTTGGACAAGCTCAGATGTATTGAGCTTTCATCATGGGCAGAGCTGTTACAAGGCATTTTGCTGCCTGTGACAAAGAACAAGACACAACCCCACTCCTCTGTTCCATCCCCCAAAGCATAATGGCTGGGAGTTTAATCTTTATTCAACACTGTCAAAGAGATCCACACTGACCACCACACTTGAAACCAGCTGCCCAGCTTCAACCAGGTCTTTCTTCCCTCATCTTGCTGCCATCTCTCAATATCTGCTGCCTGAGGTAGGACTAACCCTAGATTTCCATATGTCTTCCCAAACAAATTAAGAATTCTACATTTAGGTATTCTTTAAAAAAAAACCTTTATACATTCAGTTTTTTTGGAGTTGATTAATAATTTATTACAAAATATAGACAATCAAGATCAACAACAACACATGACAAATAACAGTAAAACAATTTTTAAAACCAATAGAGAGACTACAATATTTTAATGGAAAAACAGCCTATAGTAAGTGGAAAATCTCTTATCTTAGGGGCCCCATTAAACAGTTATTGCGGGGGATCAGAATGCAAGGAGGGAAGCACAGGTGGGTTTTTCAGATATTTCTGATTTGTCTTTCTGCCCCAACATGTACTTCTCAACAAGAAGGGAAAAAATTAGTGAGATGCTGGGTTTGGAAGCTATGCAATGGAATTTCATCATGCAATGATGAAATATTGGAAGTAGAGTTCACAAGCAGTAAATACCTCTCAGCCTACACACTTAATTCTAATAATTGCTTTTAAATAGTTACCAACTTCAAAAATATCTCACTAAATGTTATTCAAAGAAAAAAGACTCACAGCTCATTAGAAAACAAAGAAATTCCTTACTTTTCTGTGCCATGATAATGCCCAGAGAAGGGAGTGAGGCAGGGAGAGAGAGGGAGAAAGTTTGGCTCAAATTACTACATTGTCATATCTGTCCACTAACCTTATATGTCTCAATTTAAGCTTGTTTTCCAGTTCATCAGCTAGATTTAAGCTGTGTCCATCAGGAGTTACATCCAAATTCTTATTTCTACTCTTGCCTCTATACTCAGCATCTTGCAGGTGCATGCTAAAACTTCTTAGATTTTATCCTCTATAGCCAGCATAGCTTGAATTCTGTCCAACATTTGCTAACATCTGTCCAGCTCATATTTGAAGTGTTCAATCAAGCAGACTAGAAAATAAAGAGAGATGGCATTGGATTAACTCTACTACATGAAAACCATTATAGATTTCTCTCTTATATTTGCACAGTATATTTCTATTGACAGTTGTATTATACAGATTGTGATAAAAGAACTGTTTCTTAACATTTATGAATATAATAAAGGCTCATTCATGCTGAGCTTGTTCTTTGACCATGCCTTGGAAGTTTACCCACATAGCTGAATAGTAGAGGATGAAGGCCTGATCCTGTGCTCTGTTAGTGGCATGTCCTGTATTCTTCCTGAGCAGCTAAACTGGTTTGCGCAGAACTGTTCCAACACTTTTTGCTGCCTGAGGCAAAAGAGAAGTATTGCAGACCTATTAAATATCATATATACACTGGACAATCCACATTTTGTGCTGGGTTAGGGGCATAGGATCCCCATTAAAGTGAGAAAACCACAAATAAAAACATTATTATTATTATTATTATTATTATTATTATTATTATTATTATTTATTATTATTATTATTATACCTGAGAGAACACCTCTCTAGAAATCTCTAGGTTCTCTAGGGCACCTCTGTGGTTAACATCTGCTGGAAGTTGACCATAGAATTGTGGTGGAGGACCTACAAATGCCTAGCGAAGGGTTCCCTCTAGGAATCTAAAGGTATTGGAGTGTGATTTTTGGTGGAAATTGACCACAGAATCATGCTGAAGGATCTAGACATTCTTAGAGAGAACATACTAATCAAATCCATGAATAATCAAATATGCAAAAGTCAAACCCACAAATGTAGAGAGTTGACATTAGGAGCCATGGTTGTGCAGTAGTTAAATGCCAGTACTGCAGCCACTCACTCACAAACCACAAGGTTATGAGTTCAATCCCAGCCAGGGGCTCAGGCTCAACTCAGCCTGGCATTCTTCTGAGGTTGCTAAAATGAGTACCCAGCTTGTTGGGGGCAATTAGCTTACAGTTGTAAACCGCTTAGAGACTGCTTAGTGTGGTACGAGAAGCTGCTATTGCTATTGCTATTGACTAAACTTGACTATAAGTCGAAAAATCTATGTCCAAACACTGATCCTAAAATCCAGGATTGATTTATATATGGGTCAGTGCAGCAATAGTGCTTAGAAAGGTCCTGAAAGAAGCATCACCCTGATGCTCCACTCTACGCGCCTTGGCAATGATTTCTGAAAGAGCTACCGAGGCAAGTGTGTGTGTGTGTGTGTGTGTGTGTGAAAGAGGTTATTCCCTTCTCAATCTGATGTTAAAACCTTCTCTCCCCATCCTCCTCTTCCCTCTCTGGACTTCTCCTGACCACCAAACATCCCACTTCCTTTCAGTCTTAATCCAGTGTTAAAGCCTTCTCCTACAGCACCAGGGAAGTGATGTTTGATGGTTGGGAGAGGTCCAGAGAGGGAGAAGGAGGGAAAGAAGTGGTGTTTTCCTTTTGTTTTGTTCTTTAGATCCTTTGTTACATACCCCTTGGTTTTACCCCCAACTTATCCATGGGTCATATCAAAATCCATGATTTTGGCCCTAAAACTCTTCTTTGACTTATACATGAGGTTGACTTGTACATGAGTATATATAGTACATATTTTAAGGATCACAGAATATAAACTATGGACTGGTTTTAGCACTCATTCTAATACAGAACTTGTTCAAAGAGTGCCAACAGCTTTGCAAAATAAGGGCACTGTAGGAAAAGATGGTGATAGCAACACAGTCAGGTAGAAAAGTTGAGGGGGCAAGGGAAATTCAGCAGCAGAACACAGGAAGACTATGCATGTGTTGTGTGGAGAAGGAAAATAGAGAAGAAGGAAGCAGGATGGAATAATTAAACCCCTGGGATACATGACGTACTTTATTATATAAAGGGCTTTTATGGAATAATAGAAATTTAGTTAAGATTTAAGAGGATAAGAGGTCACACATTTGTGTTTGCAAAGATGTAAAGATATATACAAATATGGAATGGAAAGATATTGTAAATGTGTAGAAGAATGGAAATTTTAAAAAATTTTTAAAAAGGAATAATTAGAATTCCTGCAACTTAACAAGCTAACTCCACCTCCTGCTGCTGTTAAACTAGGAAATATCAGGAGAAAAATGCAAAGGAAGGAAACAGAGAAATGAACAGATACAGTTCAAAGGAACCAAGAGCAGGAGCAAAATCAGCTGGGCGGAAGCGGCAGAAGGGAGAGTGGAAGCAAGCGAGACATCATAGGGACAGATATGGTGGGATCTTGAATGGACAGCCTACACAGCCAAGAGGAAGAAAAAAGAGAAAGGTACAGAAATGGGAGGCAGGGAATGGGGAAGTGGGAGTCCAAAACAGAGGAAGAGGCAGAGGAAAGACAGTGAGGGATAGGAGGTAGAGGCTGTGTGTAGAACTCAGAAGTAAAGCAAAGCAAAGCAGCTTCATTTATATACCGCAGGGGTAGGCAACCTAAGGCCCGGGGGCCGGATGCGGCCCAGCAAGGCCTTTGGACCGGCCCCAAACTGGTCCTGCCGCCGCCGCCCCCCCCACCGCCGCCGCCCCCCCATGATGATATTATTGTTGTTATTACTTGTTCTTGGGGTTTTCTTGGCAAAATCTTCACAGGGGTTTTGCCATGGCTTTTCTGGGGCTGAGAGAGTGTGCATGCATTTTTTAAATTTTTTAAATTCTTTTTTAATTTTAATTTTAATTTATTTATTTATTTATTTTTGGTGCTTCGGCCCACCAATTGTCTGAGGGACAGCAACCCGGCCCCTGGCTCAAAAAGGTTGCCTACCCCTGATATACCGCTTCATACCGCGCTATGGAGTGTCTAAGCGGTTTACAACTGTAAGCTCATTGCCCCCCAACAGCTGGGTACTCATTTAGCTCATTGCCCCCCAACAGCTGGGTACTCATTTTAGCAACCTCGGAAGGATGCAGGCCTGAGTCAAGCCTGAGCCCTGGCTAGTACTGAACTCGCAACCTTGTGGTTTATGAGTGAGTGGCTGCAGTACAGGCATTTAACTACTGTGCCACCAGGGCTCCCAGAAGAAGAAAACTTCTTCTCCCCAGAAGAAAACCGTGAACCTACACTGCCTTCTATCCCATCATGGACATCCCACAAAATCTCCATCCCTCCCTACCTTACCCCACTGGCTTTATGAGTCTGTACAGTTCCAAATATGAGGATGCTCATTTATGGTCCTTTTTAAAACAGTTTCCAAACTGTCCATTTTTCTTTCTTTTCTGTTGCTGTTGTAGTTGTTGTTGTTTTGTTCCACACAAGTCTTTTGGCTAATCATTGTTTGGACATGAACCTTTTTTCAGACACAGTGAGATCTTAGTTTTAGAACATAATCGGTGTATGGTCTAATTACCAGCAAATTACATGTTGGTCATAAATTGTCAACATGATTCAAAACTGGGAGAGGCAAGAACTCCTCTGGAAAGCAGGTGTGGAAGGGGCCTCTTCTTCTGTTTTACCAAGCTCGGGGTTTTCCAAGAAACTTCCACCGGCATCTGGTCCCCAGGAAGAAGCAGAAGGCAGGAAGAAGCAGAAGGCAGGAAGAAGGAATACAAGGAGCCTGTAATATTTATGATATTGTTGTTGTGACTGTATAACTTTCTCTTTCCATGGACTGATATCTTCAGAAAGATAGGCTATCAATTTATCAAAAACCATAACGAGGCACTCAGAATTAGATAAGAGTGTTGTGCATGTTTATGTATTTTATTTTATTTATCTAAAAATATATGGGGCCCAGATGGATAAATATCCCTGTAAAATTTTAGATGCCTGTGTATGCAAACTTAGTATTAGTGTCAGAATTGGTATTAATTGTATTAAATGATATTATTTAGGATTAAACCATTTAAAACATATCCATTTAAGAGCAAAGGGTAAAAATATTACAGCACACTTTTCATGTAAAGCAATCACTTCCCAATTGAAATCAAAAGGTTATAACCTGCAGGTGAAAGGACAGCATGGAGGGAAATACTCTGCTCTCATTAGGATGAGAGTTTCAAAGCCTAGGAGCAGCCACCAAGAAGAACCTTTCTTGCATTCCTAACAAATGTACCTGTGAGGGCAAGGACTGAGAGAAGATCTCAAAAACTACTGGCAGGTCACAGGTGGAGACACAGTCTCTCAAATAGCCTGGACTGGAGTCAAAACCACATAAGGTTTTGTCATAACCAGCACATTGTTCACTTCAACATTATTACAATCATAAACCAGCACAAACCAGCACATTGTATTGTGCTCAGAAATGGACTTGCAACCAGAGAAGCTGTTGCAACAAGGAAGCTATGCATTCCCTGTATCCCGCCCTAGTTAACAATCTGACTGCAACTTTTGGGGCTGATGGAAATTTCTGAGTACTTTTCAAAGGCAGTCCCACATAGAGGGAATTACACTATTCCAGACAGGATGTAGATGACAACCAGCACTCAGCCATTGATGTACATGGCACTATACGAAAATAAAAAGATTAAAAAAACAGACCTACCAAAGGCATATAATCTACTTTTTTAAAAAAAGGAATATAGGGGAAAGGGAGAGCCAGCATGGTGTAGTAGTTTGAGTGTTGGGCTACAACTATGGAAACCAGGGTTTCATTCCTTGCTTGAGCATAAAAATCCACTTAGTGACCTTGGTCAAGTGACACTCTCTCAGCCTCAGAGGATGGTAATGTGAAAAAAAATTAGAAAACAAATAGCCCAGTTACATGTATCTGAGCAGTCCTCAGATACATAAAATAATAACTTCAAGAACCTAGAATTTCAACTATTTATTCATTTAGCCCAGAACTGTCTATTCTGACTGGTCTTCTAATTTGGGTCTCCCATCAGGTACCTGACTTCTTCATCATATACTCAAGCATATTCAGCCTATGTGGCCTACTCCTGTTTCAGATAAAACATCTGGCAATACAAGTGTACTTTTTATGAGAGAGCTTAATGTACTTTCCCTCCCTTTAGGATGACAGAGATGTTACATATTAAGAATATTAGCTCAATTTTACTGCCTCATTCTGCTTAATGGTGAGTCCAACTCTGCTTATGTCTCACACAGAGCTTGAAAACTTACATTTAATAAGAATGAATGAAATGGTATGCTGAATCCATGCCAAACTATACAGCAGTTGGATGAGGCTCTGAGTCTCACTGCTTCTGTCACAGCTCCATTGGGATGAATTCAGCACATCCTTATATTCATTCTTCTTGAAATTAACTTTCCAAGTTCTGAACTCTGAAAAACATTTTTCATTCTGTACTATCAAATTTACAGGTGCTTCTAACTTTTTGGATAAAATTGCCATTAATTTGGAAATGCTCCTCTTTATTTTCTATTGAACTTGGGCCCTTTCTTTTACATCATTTACAAAACTGACAAGCTTGACTTGTTCCCATAACCATTTAGCAATAGCAATAGCAAGTACATTTCTATACCTCTTACCGACGTACTAAGCCATTTACAAAGTGTAAGCTAATTGTCCCAACAAGTTGGATACTCATTTTAGCGCCCCCGGAACCCCTGGCTAGTATTGAACTCACAACCTTGTGGTTATTGAATGAATGGTTGAAGTACAGGCATTTAACCACTGCGCCACCAGAGCATTTATAATCTTGTTTCATCAAATCAGGGTTCTACAAGTCTTATCTCTATTTCTAAAACAAATCAGAAAAGGGTTGTTGTAAAGGTTGCTATCCCTCAAAATATGAGCCCTGCAACCCTCTACAGCAGGAGTAGGCAACCTTTTTGAGCCGGGGGCCGGGTTGCTGTCCCTCAGACAATCGGGGGTCCGAAGCACCAAAAATAAATAAATAAATAAATAAATATTTTTAAAAAATTAAAAAAAATTAAAAATATGCATGCACACTCTCTCAGTCCCAGAAAAGCCATGGCAAAACCCCTGTGGAGATTTTGCCAAGAAAACCCCAAGAACAAGTAATAACAACAATAATCAATATCATCATGGCAGGCGGCGGTGGCGGTGGCAGCGGCAGGACCAGCCTGGGGCCGGTCCAAAGGCCTCAAGGGGCCGCATCCGGCCCCCGGGCCTTAGGTTGCCTACCCCTGCTCTACAGGATTAAATAATTTATTTCCCCTTTTTTGTCAGATGGACAAAACAATGTGCACAGAACATATATAGGTGACAGTATCTGGAAAACCAAATTTGTCTGGAACTAAAGAAGGCTGCAGGTTGACCAGGTGTGAATGCTGATCTGATTTGGAAATAAGCAATAGTGTGCAAGAAAATGTCCTCTATTCCAATAGAGCTTTGGGAAGGGAAGAGGTCTGTTGAATGGACTCAGACTAGCTGTGAGCAAAATGAATGCAACATGCCTGGACTGCTTTTCCTCATGCAAAGTTCTAGTTTACGTGATGCTCTTGGATTTTTTTTCCTGATAAATGTACCCTGATAAAATTATCTCTAAGTAAAATCTTGAAGAGACAGGAAGAAGGGGGGGGGGTGAGATGTTAGACAAGAACCAGCAATGTTTGATCTTTCAAAGACAGATAGAATAAAGGGTGTACTGAGCCAAGTAGCTGCTTCCTCTGTAAACGTTTATATTATTGACCAGATCCACAATTCAGCATTGTCTGTGTGTGAGACCAACATGATTCCAAATACCATCATCTCTAGTCTTCTTTATTCATTATCCACACACAGGGTCCATGTATTTAAAGCAGATGATGGGCAAGTTACAACCTTCCAGATCTTGTTCCTCTGGCTAAGGCTGCTGGAAGGCCACAGGTCCCACATAGCTGGTTCAAAAATCACCATATTCATACTCTTATCCCTGCCTCTAGCATTGCCATGGCTCTCTATTGGGTCAGGCACCTAAGTGTTGTCAATTATGTCCAACATTCTGATGTCTTTTGAAATACATATATGGAATAATATGAATGCCCACCCCAAAAGCACTGTCATGTTTAGCAGGACCAGAACACAGAAACCAAGACAGCATGATAGTGGAAAATTACTACAGCTTTATTTTGGATTTCCTGGACAGAAGTTCACCACAGACTTGGTAGTGTCAAATCTGAATTGTCGTCAAAACCATCCAACCTTTTAGGATTCCCTTTCCGGTCCCCCCCCTCCTTTCCCAGTCCACAGTCCTGGTCTTTGAACCAGATCAAAAGATTATTTGAAGATTCCTCCCTTCCCCATTATCATAACATTTGTCCCAGGAAGGATGATGTGGTCAGAGTTTTAACACAGGAAATAAACAAGTCATAAAACTACAGTTCCCCTATTAGCCGTTTGGTTCCTAAGCATGATCCTCCTTTCCCATTCTTTGCTCCCCTCCTTTCGTGTTTCCCTTTAGTTAACTATAGCACTATTTCACCATATCAAATTATTTCTATTTCACCATATCACTATTTCACCATATCATTTATCTCCTCATCATGACAGATCCATACACTTCTAGATATGACAAGCACTTCTGTTCTGAAAATATTGAAACCAATTTGGTTACAGCCAATGCAAATGCACAGCCTTTTTACAAAACAGGGTTTGCATGAACTGTGAGTTTAAGGTTTATACTGAATTTGCAGTTAGCATCTTTTTGTGTGCCGTTTGAAGAGTCTGCTGCAGAGCTGGCCAGAGTGTAGATAACACTCTGTTCTGTTGCAAGACAGAGAAATAATGTGGTGATCAGAATTAACACCTTACGTACATAATTGTATCGTATTTAAGAAGTCCTGGTTAGTTAAAACTAAATCATATTAAAATGTTATAATTTATTGTCCTTATTTGATGGAAGGATGAAAAGAAAGGAAGGAAGGAATTTTAAAGTACTTTTTCTTACATAAGTACTATTAAAACTCAAGATTTTCAAAAAGACACAAAAACAAGTGCTGTGTTGTTTTTTGTTTTGATTTGTAGTTGTTAACCTATCTCTGCGTAGTCACCATCCAGATTTACACATTTTTCCCAGCATTTCTTGACCCTCCGAATACCATTATTGTAGAAGTCTGCAGATTGCGCCTTAAACCACTCTTCCACTTCATGAATGACATCATCTGTGTTGTCAAATCAGTGACCCCCACAATGGATTTTTCATTTTTGAGAAAAAGAAAAAGTCACTTGGTGATGATGACACTGACAAAATTTTATCAACATACCATAATAACTTCTGGGTGATAATTATTAGTTTATGATACCCCCTCGTACTTCTCCATCTTACACTTTAATCACTTCTGCACAACCTGTAACAAAAACAAAGGACACAGTGAGCTGATTTTCTCCACATCATGCACTTAGGGACCAATGATGACACTGACAAAATTTCATCACTATATCATAACAACTTCCGGGTGATAATGATTACTTTACGATACCCCCTTGTATAACATGAGAACAATTAGAACCAAATATCAAAGGGGAATCATGTATTATTACATGATGTAGCTGGCTTTGTCTATGAGGACCATAGCAATTGCCTTATTAAAATACAGTTTACCTCAAACTCAACAGGAAAATCCATCCTAATACCGTTATTGCCTGGAGTTGGATGGAGGCAAATAAATTAGAATGCACCACCAATTCAGCTTTTACTATTTCTAAATTCCAATCTTAACACGATTGCTACTATTTGAGAATAAAAGGAGAAACCCACACAAAACTCTCATGCCTTGTAAAGTCTGCCTTGGAGCATCCAAATTCTCAGGAACTCCTGGAGCAAAACTTGTGTGATCTTCAATCCCAGTTGGGGAAAAATAGAGTAATTAGGAAGTGCATTGGTGGGTTTAAGTATGCTTGGGATTTAGTGACTTTATCCAGATACTTAACTCCACCAGCTATCAATTATGCCTTGGCGTTTATGGGCAAGCCTTTATGTACTAATATAGTGGACCCTCAGATAGGCAACAAATCACTGTACAGCACTGCAGAGCTACAAACAAAAGTTGCCCAAAATTGAGGTGAGTATTCATTTTGGCATGTTACCTCTTTGATAAAAGTACACATCATGATGGCTGACCTCCAGTTGCTCTTCAGAAGGCTGGAAATGTCACTGAATTGCTGTGGAAAGGTAGTTTAATGACATGCACTGATCCATTCTCATCTAAACATGAAATTCTAAATAGGGAGGGAGCAACTGGATAGTCTTGTCATTTGGAATCATCATCTAAAAGGCAATGCAGATATGAAACAGATGATCTTTCAAGGCTCATCTTTCTAAAAGATAGACTTTCCAATAATAACCCACAAATTTGTGGCCCAGATGAAGCGAATGGTCCATACTATATGGGAGGTCACAGAACATAACCATCAGGGTCTTTCTGCTTTAAAAATCTATGAGCCCTTTTTTCTGGCCATTACAAACCTGGGAAGTTTAACAATCACTGACTAACGATGTTGGAGGAGGGGGAAAACAATGCGGCAATTTTATATCTGTTTCTTTTAAAACTCTAATAGTTATAAAAGTCTATAATGAAGACCAATTCACACTAATAGGAAGTTAAATTATATGAGATAATCAAGCATTGGATTCCTTATCTAGTTTCAAAAGTGCTTCATAGTTGGTTCTTTACTGCATGGCAAATTGGCACTCATATTTGCATTTCTGTACTGTTGTTATAGGATTTAACTTTGCTCTTGTGTTAGGATCATTTTTCTGAAGTGAAAAAGAACATGGTCCAATTACTGACTTCTGTGCAATAACAAGAAATTAATCTATGCACTCTTCTTGTAAATAACATTTGGATACTCTCACAGATCACAAAAATCAATCTTAAATCATCTCACTTTGCAGCCTTCTAAGGTCAATACCACAGATTTAGGGGAAAGTAATTTTTGTAGATACATCTCCCAGAATGCCCCAACCAACCAGGCTGTCTGGGTGATTCTAGGAGTTGTAGCTCACCTTTCCCAAGTTCTGCTGTTACATGTATAGTGAGCCCTCAGTATCCGCTGGTTACTTCCAGGACCTCCCTCCATGGACACCAAAATCTGTGGATGTTCAAATCCCATTAAATACAAAGCCATAGTAACATAATGTCCCTCATATAAAATGGCAAAATCAAGGTTTGCTTTTGTGATTTTTAAAATATTTATTTACAATACATGGATGAGAAACAATCCACAGATACAAAGGGTCAACAGTACAAAATGAAGTCACTAAACAACATGACTACATGATAGATGCCTACAGATTCAGGAACATTATATACATGGGGCTCTGCCACTTAAAGCCCATTTTCCAGTTGCATAGCTGTAATCTCCTGGCCAAACACTTAGCTTGGTTGCAAACAAAGGTACTAAGTTAATGTGTGTAGGAACTGAGTATAAAATATCAGAACCAAACACATGGGTCCACTTTTCTGTATTATTGACAATGGACGTTATCACACGGGGGCAAATCTGCTGGTTAATCCACACAAAACCCAAACAGAAACTGGATTAGTGCCCCGTGTTTTCACACGACGTCGCACAGAAACTGGACAGAAAGTGGACAGAAACTGGTGTTAACTTTTGAAATTCGGTTGTTTTGAGGAAATGCAAATGCGCAATTAAGGTAATTTTGCATTTACCGTAATGTGATAACCAAATGCGCATTTGGGAGCATTTCCCTGCTGTTGCCATGGTTCCAGCGAGCATTCCTCTATCTGCGCATGTGCAAGACGCTCATTTCTAGTACATTTACGGGCTTTTCTCGCTTGTGTGTGGACGTTAAATGCGCTTACTGTAAATTCGCAATTAACGTAATGACGTTTGTGGAATTAAGGTTTATTTCCCGTTTATTTTCGGAATGCCTCATTTCCACTTTATTTTCGCTTTCTGGCCTACGTGTGATAACGTCCAGTATATATATTGTCAAAACCTACAGCATTCCTATTTGGGATAATGTGAGGCAACTCCTTGGCTTTCTTTAAATCTTGGGTTTTTTAAAAATGTTCTCTGTTTTTCTTTATGTAGTATGCTGGCTTCTCTCTGCCACCCCAGCACAAATTAGCAATTGTTAAAAAAACCAAAAACATAAGCTTTCAAATACAGGTTGAGTCTCCCTTCTCTGGAATGCTTGGGACCAGAAATGTTTTGAATTTTGGATTGTGGAATACTTGTATTTGTATATACATACATGATGAGATATCCTGAAGATGAGACCCAGGTCTGAACACAAAATTCATTTGTGTTTCATGTTTGTTGTTGTTAACTGCCCTCAATTCGATCTCAAAGCATGGTGACCCTATGGATGAGACATCTCCAAGGGCGTTTTCACACAGGGCTTTAGGCGGACGCAATCCTACCTCCCTCCGGCCCCAGTCCGGCTCCTTTTCCAGTGTGTTCACACTCACGTCACAGCAAACCCCGCCCCTTCCGGTGCCATCCCTGCATCAGTCCGGCTCCTTGCTCCATGTGTTCACACTCACGGTGCAGCAAGTCCGGCCTCACTCCGGCCGATCCAGCACTAACTCCGGCATCAGCCCTGGCAAGGTAATTCCTTTTTTAAAAAGGAATTAAGTTGCTGCCGCCAGAGCCATTCCAGAATGAGCGGCATGGTCGGCTCCAGGTGGCATTGGTGGGTCTAGTGTGAAAACGTCCCAAGACTCCTTGTCCTCCACTGCACTGCTTAGGTCCTGTAAACTCATACTTATGTTCTCCTTAATAGAGTATATCCATCTATCATGTGGCCTTCCTCTCTTCCTACTTTCCTCCACCTGTCCTAGCATTATGGTTTTCCCAGTGAGTTCTCCCTTTTCATGATGTGCCTGAAGTACAACAGCCTCAGTTTTGTCATCTTGGCTTCCAGGAAGATCTCTGGCTTGATCTGCTCAAGGACCCATTTGTTTGTCTTTTTGGCTGTCCATAGGATCCTCAGCACTCTTCTCCAGCACCACATCTCAAATGCGTTGATTTTCTTCCTATCTGCTTTCTTCACTGTCCAGCTCTCACATCCATACATGGTAATAGGGAATAGATGGCTTGTATGATTCTCACTTTTGTGTTTAGTTGTATATCTTTGCATTTTAGAATCTTTTCTAATTCTTTCATAGCTGCTCTTTCCATTCTTAATCTTCTGATTTCCCAGCTGTAGTCCTCATTTCTATCAATGTTTGATCCCAGGTATGAGAACTCTTTTACCACTTCTGTTTCTTCATTGTCTAGCCTGAATTTGTCAAGATTCTCTGTTGTCATTATTTTTGTTTTCTTAATGTTCAGCAATAGGCCTGCCTTTGCACTTTCTTCCTTGATCTTTCTTAGTAGTTGTTCCAGGTCTGGGAGGTTTTCTGCTAGTATTATGGTGTCATCTGCATATCTTAGATTGTTGATATTCCTTCCTCCTATTTTCACTCCTCCTTCTTCTGTGTCCATGCCTGCTTTTCTTCAGTATGTTCTGCATACAAGTTGAACAGGTAGGGCAATAAGATTCAGCCTTGTCTGACCCCTTTGCCAATTGGGAACCATTCTGTTTCTCCATGTTCTATTCTGACAGTAGTCTCTTGTCCTGAGTACAGATTCCTCATTAGGACTATCAGATGTGTTGGCACTCCTATGTCATTAAGGTCATTCCATAGCCTTTCATGATCTATGCAGTTGAAGGCTTTGCTATAGTCTATAAAGCACATGCTGATTTTCTTTTGAAATTCCCTGGTGTGCTCCATTAGCCATCGTATGTTTGCAATGTGGTCCCTCGTGCCTCTTCTTTTCCTGAACCCTGTTTCAACCTCTGGGATTTATCTCTCCGTGTATGGTTGAAGTCTGAGGAGATTATCACAGTGCTAATTAAACTGGTTTAGCTGAGCCAGCTAAAAATTTAAAACAAGAGGCATCTTGATTTTATCATAAGGATTTTGCCACCAAAATTGCCATCTGGGTGCAGCCTGGATCCATCTCCGCTCCCTGGGCTGCTCAGTGCAGCTTTTTTTGAAGCTTGGAGTTTTCTGGCTTAAGGAAATGGCTGCTGGAGCGGCCAAGGGAGCGGCGATGGACCCAGGCTGCACCTGGGCAGCGATTTCAGTGGCTAAATTCTTGTGATAAAATCAGAATGCTGCCCATTTTAAATTTTAAGCCGGCTCAGCTAAACCAGTTTAATTAGCACTGAGATAATCTCCTATATTGCTGAATTTTGAGCATAATTTTACTTGCATGGGAGATCAGTGCTATGGTCCTATAGTTGCTGCTGTCCTTTGTGTCTCCTTTTTTGTGAATGGTGGTGTATATTGATTGTTTCCAATCTGTTAGCCATCATTTTGTTTTCCATAGCTATTGACATATGTTGGTTAGCACTAGAGTTGATTCTGTCAATGTGGATTGCAGCAGTTCAATTGGAATATCATCTGTTCCTGGTTATTTGTTTTCTTCTATTTCTCTTATTGCAATTTCCACCTCACTTTTTAGAATTTGGGGTTCATCGTCATATGACTTTTCATCCCATGTATCCTTCATTTTGTCATCTCTTTTATATAGTTCTTTTGTGTATTAAATTCAACATCTTTTTATTCCTTACTGGCCTTGAATTTTGTTATTTTTATTGTCCTAGAGTGTCCCAGTCCTTGGTTTGAATTTGCCTTTGATTTCCTAGATCTTGTGGAATAGGTCTCTTGTTCTTCCCTTTTTTGTTGTTGTTGTCTTCTATTTCTCTGCATATAGACCTCCTTATACACATAGCCTGAACTTTATAGAATATTTTAAATAATTCTCTTCATGAAACAAAGTTTGTGTACACTGAACCATCAGAAAGCAAAGGTGTCACTATCTCAGCTACCCATGTGGACAATATTGGGATTTTGAAGTATTTTGGATTCCAGAATTCTGGATAAGGGACACTCAACCTATATATAAGGAATAGTGTGTGTGTGTGTGTGTGTGTGTGTGTGTTGGATGGTAAAGACAGTAAGCTGGAACCATATGTGGTCATACTTAAAGCAGACCCATTAAATTCAATGAGATTTGTGTGCATCATTACTAATATAAATCCCATTGGTTTCAATGGGTCTCCTGTAGGGGTTGCAGACTGCCAGAAATAGTGCAAATTGAGTCCACTTTTAGGGTTAGGGTTAGGGAATCATGGGAACTGTATTTTATTGTGGCACCAAAGCTCTCTGACAGAGAAGGCTCAATGCCTGAGAAAAAAACCAATTCCCATGATTCCCTAGCACTAACCCTAAACCTAAAAGTGGAATCAATTTGCACTATTTCTGGCAGTCTGCAACCCCCTAAGTATGTCTAAGACTGGATCCAGCGCAATGAATGCGCTGCAGACTTCTACAATAATGGTATTTGGAGGGTCAAGAAACGCTGGGGAAAATGTGTACATCTGGATGGTGACTATGTAGGGGTAAGTTAGTAACTACAAATCAAAACAAACTTTCTGTCAAAAAATTTTAAAGGTAATAATTAAAACTTTATGATAACTCCTCGTTATGTCTTTATGTATGCATTTAAAATATGTTTAGAACATCCTTCATCCTACCAGATATCAGGACAGTGTCCAATAAGTATAAAGTTATCATACAAAAGGAAAATGCATAGGACAGAAGTAAACAAAAATTATCAAGATAATACTACTGAAAGAACAGAAGAAAATCACCAACAAAATGATGCACTGTGGTCTCAAATTTTTCTGAACCCAATATGTGCAAAAATAGCAAGAAAGCAAGGGCTCTGAAACTAGGTAACAAATGCTTTCAGTTTTACAATGTTATATTTGTTTATACTTTTTGAGCAGATATATAGTTTGAGGGATGGACTAGGACACTGGAAGACCAGGGTTCAAATCCCCACTCAGCCATGAAAGTCCACTGGGATGACCTTGGGCAAGTCACATTCTCTTAGCCTCAGAGGAGGGCAAAGGCAAACTCCCTCTGAACAAATCCTGACAAGAAAACCCCATGATAGGTTTGTTGTAGGGTCTCCATAAGTGAGAAATAAACTGAAGGCATAGAACAACAATGATATTGTTCAATAGATGATGATGCTGGACCTTTTTGGAAGATTTAGGTCTTCATCCAGTTACTTGCTGCCTTCAAGTTATGTCCGACTTATGGCGACCCTAAGGCCCTATCATGGAGTTTTCTTGGCAAGTTTCTTCAGAGAGAATTTGCCATTACTATCCTCTGAGGTTGAGAGATTGTTACTTGCCCAAGGTTTCCATGGCTGAACGGAGATTCGAACCCTGGTATCCAGAGTCATAGTCCAATGTTCAAACCACCACACCACACTAGCTTTCACACTGGCTGCTGGTCTTAATGGAAGGGCAAGAAGTCTTATTTCTTATAGGGCATCATCATCATCATCATCATCATCATCATCGCCACTGCTGCTTCTGTTTTTGCTAACTTTATTAATATCCTGCCTTTTCCACAAAACCGGGATTCAGGGCAGTTTACAGATTAAAACGAATACAACACAGTTAACAGATACAAAACATCAACATTAAAATGGCATTAAATCTTCAGTACCATTAAAAACAATATAAACCATGCAATCATTCTTCTCAGGGAGATGCATGAGACATAAAAAGCCCTTTCTCCTGAAGATAGTGGCAAATCCACAGGGCTCTCTGTGGGTTTCTGATTTAACTGATCAGAGTTATCATTTATGGCAACACATTTGTGCCTGGGCTGGAATTATTCTTATATTTTAATAGTACACTTGTATATTTTTTGCTCTACTAGAACTATAATCAAACTGCTGTTCTCCAAGGAAGTTGA
The DNA here is from genome assembly GCA_026167975.1 of Phrynosoma blainvillii. Taxonomy (NCBI): domain Eukaryota; kingdom Metazoa; phylum Chordata; class Lepidosauria; order Squamata; family Phrynosomatidae; genus Phrynosoma; species Phrynosoma blainvillii. The sequence continues at coordinate 254,964,066 of JANUYF010000001.1, read as the reverse complement.
ACATTCACATGGATGTTGAATGCATAAAGCACAAGCCAAATCCAGAGTCTTAGATTACATATAGTGGGAACTATATATTCGCTGGGGATGCATGACCCCCATGAAAGTGGGAGAATATAAATTTAAAAAACACTTCTTCTTTTTAACCTGAAAAAACACCTCTCCGGGAATCACTAGGTTCTCCAGGGCACCTCTATGGTCAACATCCATTGGAAGCTGACCACAGAATTGTGCTGGAGAACCTACAAATGCCTAGAGAAGTGTTATCTCAAGGAATCTCTAGGTCCTCCAGTGCAACTTCTGGTACAAGTTGGCCATAGAGTTGCATTGGAGAACCTGGAGATTCCTTGTTGTTGTTAGTTGCCCTTGAGTTGGTTCCAACTCATGGTGACTCTGTGGATGAGACATCTCCAAGAATCCCTATCCTCTACTGCCTTGCCCAGATCCTTCAAGTCCTTCCCCATAACCCCCTGATTGAGTCTATCCATATGGTCTGTGGTCTTCCTCTCTTTCTTCTACCTATCTTTCCTAGCATTATTGTTTTTTCTACTGATCCATGCCTTCTCATTATATGGCCAAAGTACGATAGTCTCAACTTGATCATATTTGCTTCCAAGGAGTGCCCTGGTCTGATCTGTTCAAGAACCCATTTCTTTGTCTTCATGTTGGTCCATGGTATCCTAAGTACTCTTCTCCAGCACCACATTTCAAATGAGTTGATTTTCTTTCTGCCTGCTTCCTTCACTGTCCAGCTCTCACATCCGTACATGGTAATTGGGAATACAGTGGCCTGGACGATTCTGACTTTAGTGCTCAGTTGTATGTCTTTGCTCTTCAGTATCTTTTCCAGTTCTTTCATGGCTGCCCTTCCCATTCCTAGTCTTCTTATTTCTTGACTGCAGTCTCTATTCTGGTCAATGTTTGATCCTAGATATGGGAATTCTTTAACTATTTCAATTTCCTCGCTGTCTAGATGGAATTTGTATATTTCTTCTGTGGTCATTATTTTTGTATTCTTTATGTTCAACATCAGACCTGCCTTTGCACTTTCATCTTTGACCTTCCTTATTAACTGTTCCAATTCCTGAATGTCTTCTGCTAATAGTATGGTGTCGTCCACATATCTTAGGTTGTTAATGTTGGAAATTCCTAGAGAGAACATATTAATAAAATCCACAAATAAGTCCTCAAAAGTCAAAGGCACAAATGTGATGTTGCATTTGGGGTGGCCAGGGCTTCTCAACAAAAATAATAGGTGGGAGGGGGTCACTCAAGATCTGGATCTTGTGGAATAGGAAGCAGAGTTTGAGGGATGTTACTTTTGGACACCAGCTCCCTGAATCCCCAAAGTAGTATGTTCGATTTGACTAGGAGATTCTAGCAATTGTATTTCAAAAGGAGACTTTTCAAAGTCTAGCAGCGAGGGTGAGTTTAATCCTTTTCTACCTGCTCCAATATTGCTGAAAACAGACATCCTACACACACACATTCATACATATGTTTCTGTTTCCCCAAGAGCTATACCAATAAACTGATGCCAACAGTTCTGAATTATTTGGCCCAATGTAGAATTTGGTCCAATAATTCCAATCCTTCAATGGCAATGAGAACTGGCCTTTTGCTCCCACTGTTGCTACTAGCCAGTAACAACTTGTCGGGAGGTTTTATTCAGCCCTCAATGGACCATGTAAAATCAACCATGCCATGTAATTATCTGCATTATCAGACCCACAACAGCTTCACCTTAATAAGGAGAGCCCTACCTACATTTGTGTGTTTGTTCATTCTTTCCCTCTGTGATTTTGATGGGTTAATCATGACACAATCTATTTCGAGCTGGGAGCGACTTCTCTAAACTAGAGTATTTGAATGAAAAATGGGCAACCCATACTTTCTTGGCAAAATGATCTCATTTAATCACTGTTTCTGTTTCTATCTAGACAGGGGCTTTTAATCTGAGTACTGTCTACTACTTCCAACTGAGGGAAAGGAAACAGTAGACAGGGAGAAGGCAGTAGTTATTGTTGCTGAGTCAGTGTTTCCTTTATCTATCACAGCAAACGTGGTAGGCAAGTGCAGCCCTTACTCAAGAGAAGGAGATTGTTCAGACGGTGAAAATAAACCTGGTAGAATGTGGGTTGAATCTTTGTTGTTCACATGCCTTTCAAGTGCACCCAAGTAAGGTTTTTTTTTGGGGGGGGGGCTGCCAAAAAAACCATGTAACCAGATATAATCTATCTTGGGGGTTTTCCCAAGTTTTCCTAAAAGATTCACATTGTCAACTGTGTGACTAAACCCTGCATCCCTTGAATGTGTTTTGAATACATTCGCATAGCTGAATCCATCTTTATTCGCAGCACTGACACGTGTGAGCAACAGAATTGGCAGAGATGCACATAGATGCGGCTCTGATTTTAAAAATAGTATGAATAAAACCAAAATGCATGAGTGAGATTATCTGCATAGTTACGCTAACAAAAACAATGTCTGAATAACCCCAAGGTGATCACTTCCCCCCACAAGTAACCTCATGCCTTGACTTCTGCAATGCACTCTACATGGGGCTACCCTTGTGCTTAGTTCGGAAATTACAGCTGGTGCAAAATATGGCAGCCAGACTTATTTCAGGAACATCTAGGAGGGACCACATTACTCCGGTTCTGAGGTCTCTCCACTGGCTGCCCATCAGCTTCCGGGCCCAGTACAAGGTGTTGGTTATCACCTTTAAAGCCCTAAATGGCTTGGGCCCAAGCTATATCGGGGACTGCCTCCTCCCATATAATCCTCCCCGCACTCTCCGGTCCTCTGGGAGGAATTTGCTACAGCCCCAAAAATCGAGGCTTGTGGCTACCTCCCAGAGGGCTTTCTCAGTCATCGCCCCCAGACTCTGGAACGACCTGCCGGACGAGATCCGTCTATTAACATCGTTAACCAGCTTTAAAAAGGCGGTCAAGACGGATCTCTTCCGGCAGGCCTTTCCAGATTAATGTCCCGGCCTCGGGTAATTCCCCAAATGTTGCTCACGTGGCCCCATCTAATGATGGATGAGCTCCATTGTGTAGGCCATAGATGGTCTGTAGTTGTTAGCAGTTGGTTTTTTGGTTTTAACTATTGAACTCGTTTAATTTTTATTGTAATTTTAATTCATCTAGATTTAATACTGTTTTAAGGGGGAGGGAATAATTTTTGGATTTTATGCATTGTATACTGTTTTACTGTTGTAAGCCGCCCTGATTGGGTTTTCCCAAAGGGTGGGATAGAAATAAATTTTATTATTATTATTATTATTATTATTATTATTATTATGATTATGTTATATCAAGACAACGTCTGCTCCAGCATCCTCAAAAAGCTTCCCATTCCCTCTCTCCCCTTTTATTTTCCTTCTTTCCAGTCAGGTGTATAAGGTCTGTCCAATAAAGCATGCTGTGCATTTGTGCATTTCTGGAAACAGAGGAACAATGTACAATATAGCAATGTCAGCTATGATTAATATCAGCATATGGAGACATTGAACTGTTTTTAATACATTTTAAACTAGTGTTGTTTTAATAGAGTAGTTGATTTAATCATTTTAGCTGTGTTTTTTTTAATTATGATGCTTTTTAAAGCTTTTCTTTGTTTTAATCGTATGCTGTGAGGCACCTTGAGCTTCATATTGGCAGAAAGGCTGGATACAAAACAAATAAATAAATCAAATGCAGGATTTCAGCTGGATGGGTGGGAAAGAGCAAATTTCACTCTTTAGCCCAGTGGTTCTCAAACTTTTTACCTTTGTGACCCCCTTTACATCTTGATGTCATCCCCCCCCCACTTAACATAGTATACAAATAGAAATATTTTGTTTGTTTAGTGTATTTTCATTCGCACACTCATATATATTCCTATATTAACATCCTATAAGCGCAGTGGTTCCCAACCTTTTCTATGGCGCACACTCTTAAAAATGTTTGATTAATGTAATATTGCATTCGGAAATGAAGAAGTCTAGTTTCTAATTTTTGAACCACAAATTGAACCACATAAAACATTGTAGGTGAACAAACTAAACTTAATAAAAATAAGCTTTTAATTCATTGCATAAAATGCTAATCTAAATTGATCATTTAGATTCTAATTTATTTAGAAATTAATTGAGTGATGACTAGTGACTCATCACTCAAGGATACAAGTCACTCTTTGTCGCACTCCCTGAAATAGCATCTTGCCCCCCTTGGGATGAAGGCACCCAAGGTTGGAAACCTCAAGTTGGAAACTACTATTCCTCCCACAGTCAGAGTCTCCAATCCCTGCTGCTTGCCTTTCTTTTCCACTCCAGTATGTAGAGAGATTTTGTAGCACCTTTGAGACTAACTGAAAGAAAGTTGGCAGCATGAGCTTTCATAGGAGATTATTGCATGCCCAAATAAAGTGTTCTTTCCCTGATGGGATACGGTTGTGTTACAGGTTGCTATCGAGTGTTATCGCATGCTAAAATGCCAATTCTGTCACCAGATGACTACAAGCTGTTTCCCAGCTGCGCTTAGCCCACTGATTTTCAAGAATGGGAAGCTTCCGTACTTGAAAATCAGTGGATGGGTTGTAGTCGCCCGGGGATAGAGTCAACATTTTAATGTGCAATAACATCCAACAGCAACCCATAATACGACATTATCCCATTGGGGAAAGGACGCTTTATTTAGGTATGTGATAATCTCCGTAGACTTCAGTCTACTTCTTCAGACAGATGCATTTGAGGAAGTGTAAATTCATCCAAGGAAGTAGACTTAAGTCTATGAAAGCTCATATTGCCAAATTCTTTCTTTCAGTTAATCTCAAAGGTGCTATAAAATCTCTCTACGTACTGATTCTAGAGACTAACATGGGTATATCTTTGAATTTTCCACTCCAGGACATTAAAAGTTTGAGAGAAGTGGAAGAGAGATCAGGGCTGCCAAGTCTCATGTCCCCCTTGTGCAACTCTTGCACCCACAATCAGGCGGTCCCACCCTGCAGATTGAGAACCAGTGCTTTATCCAAGAGAATGCAGAACTTGGAAAAGGTATTTTGGGGATCCTGCAATTCCCAGAATGCCACAAGGTACTATCACAAGGCCATGATTTGAAGACCTCACTCTAGGGCTCTCTTGTTTCATAAGAGTGGCAAAGTAGGCACAGACTATGTGAGGGAGCTGGCAACGCTCACAACTACTGACTACGCTTCTCCTGATTGTTGTGTTTATGTTGCTACCTACTGTTGAGTGTTTGTTCTTGTTGGTGTGTTCTAAATATTTATTGTTTTAGACGGAGGCTTTTATTGGTATTTTAACAGTTGTGAGCTCCCATGGGGACTCATTTTCACGGCTGAGAGAGAGAATGGAAATGTAATAAATAAATAAAAAGGCAAAAGGAGAAAGCAGGAAGGGAGGAATGAAAAAGAAAGAAATTGAGAGAACAGTACTGTTAAATTCTGTAGTTCAGACTAATGAGTCCATGTCCTTATAAATAGTCCATCCATTCCCCTCTCCCCTGCTTAACAAATCTGGTGAATACGGCACACCTGTGCTACATGTGGGCACACCATACACAGCTTTAAGCTTATGAATATGGTAAGCACCAGAAGCAATAATGTGTGCACGCGCACCATACACACCTCACCACACACAGGAGCGTGCAGCCAATGAAACAAATGGGACTTGAGGTCCTGCGTTTTTTGCCATATGGGGGGAGGGTCCAGAACAGATCCTCCACTTATACGAAGGGCCCACTGTATTTTATAATATCATCACCAACCACTATCCTTGCATTTTATATTACATCTAAAAAAGGTTTAGAGCCAGTGTGGTGTAGTAGTTTGAGCATTGGACTATGACTCTGGAGACCAGGGTTTGAATTCCAGCTCAGCCATGTAAACCCACTGGGTAACCTTGAGCAAGTCACACACTCTCAGCCTCAGAGGATAGCAATGGCAAATCCCTTCTGAAGAAACTTGCCAAGAAAACCCCATGATAGGTTCCCCTTAGGGTCATCATACAGTGGAAACAACTTGAAGGCACACAGCAAGAACAACAACAACCGTTTTCAGGTCCCTCCTTTGAAAAAAATGTTGTGGAGGCAGACATATACTAGCAGTGGCAGTGTGTGTTTTTTTTCCTTCTCCCATGTCTTTTGCTTCTTTGAAGAATTAACATGTGAAGCATCTCTGATAAAGATCACTCAAGTCAAGACACAATACAAAAAGAGCTTTCAGAATCCATTAAGAGCACTGCTGGCAAACAGGTAAGCCTCAAGTAAATATGAATCCTGCTGTGGATGATGTCAGTTGTCCAATAATTATATTCTTAATCACTTGAGATTGCCTTAAGGTAATCGGAATCAGTTCAGGTGGTCAAAGGGGAAGAAATTAGCATCTTAACCGATAAGGGGACAATGCTAGGACAGCAGGGAGCGCTGAGGTCTTATCGGATTTAAGCAAGAGATGTTTTGCAGTGAAAATGCGGAGATCTCAAGAGACCAGCCTTCAACTGGAAATGATTGTGCTTATAAATATGCATTGCTTGGATCACTCTTCCCCCCACCCAAGTTATTATATTTTTGACAACAGTCTTGGCTCCCAGGAGTCACTGGAGTGATTTTAAAAGACAGATTTCCTCTTGAAATTGTCTGCAGTCTGTAGCCTTTCCTTTTTCCTAATATGTATAATTAAAAATAGAAAGCTAGATATTTCCCCAAGGTGATTTAAAGTTTTAATCCTTAGCTATCATGGTTCTGATTTACTATCAAAAAAGCCATGCTTATTATTGGATAATTGAGTGCTAATTGTAAGGAAACAGCCACTTTTCCTCTCAATTGTTGACAAATTGCATTTTCAAGATAAAGCAACTCAAGCAGAAATTCCTTGTTGCTGTTGATATTGTTCTGAAGCTGTTCTGTAAAGGTCAGTGAGAGTAGGGATCATTCAGATGTCATTTCTTTTTAGTGGAATGATGTGAATAACCTCACTCACACATTCCAGGTTTGTTGTTCACACTATGGAACCACATCTCTGCAAGTTCTGTTGCTCACACATGCCAGCACTCAAATAAACGTGGAGTTGATGATGCAAATGTATTCGAAACATGTTCAAGGTGTGCAGTGTTTAATCTTGGGTCTATTCGCATTGTTTTTCACACTGCCAATGATGCAAATCTTTTTTTAAAACTTGGAGGGGGGGGACTGGTATCAATTATTTCAGTTTAAGTGGGTTTTGGGGCAGCCTCCCCCCAACTTAATTGGGTGCACTTGAAATGCATGTGAACAACAAAGATTTGACCCACATTCTACAGGGATTATTTTCACCATCTGAATATCTCTGAATTCCTGGATTTCTTTGGTTTCAGTTGGCTTGCAGATCTGCAGAAACTTTCACATTATACTTTAAGAAACAACTGAATCCAAGATGCTGAACCTATTTGGAGGAAGGGTTAAACACTTTGAATAAGACGGTCTAGAACAAAATGCGGAGCAGATTCACTGGACCCCTGACATGGAAATAGAACACAGCTGAGACAGAAAAGGAAATGGCTTCACTGGATGTACCACTGTGGACTGGGGAATGTCCCTCTCCCACTTCACACTGTGAAGCAACTGCAGTTCATCAAACTTCACTAAGCCCATGGCTCTAGGAAAACATTTTGAATAAGAGACTCTTAACACTTCACACAGACAAGTAAGACTATAAATAGCCAGGTTATAAACTAGTGAATGACATTAGTGTACACAAGGGGCAGGCAACCTGGTGCCTTTCAGACATTTTGGACTACAACCCCCAGAATCCATTACTATTGGTTGGGGATTATGGGAGGTGTAGTCAACAATATCTGGGGGGTATCAAGGATCTGCTGCAGGTCCCTTCCAATTGGAAGGATCTTCTCCTAACTCTCAAATTTCAAACACATACACATACACACCAGAATCTATTTCAGAAGTGAAATGTGCATCCAACTCCAGGTCCACAGTGGCTTCCATACTGGGGGAGGAGTATCATTCTGCTCCAAGTTTCTGTTTGAATTTTAAATTAATTTCCAAAGTGGGGAACCCCATCTCTAAAGTGAGTTCGACATCTTGGAAAGCTCTTTTAGTATTTGGACTAAAACCCCAAACGGATTCACTGCTCCCCTGTCTCCGTGGAAGCCACCAACTACCACTTTTCAAGACCTTATTAAGGTTGCTATAATTTGGAAACAACTTGAAGGCGCACAACAATTTATGAAGAAGGGTTTCAAGGTTACCTTTCCATAGGGACACAGAAAACCTACAACTGTTTCTCTGAAAGAGTGTTTGAGTCATAAATGTACCAGTAATGTAACACTGAAGTATCTCTCATTAAAAGGGATTTAATGTGTGTGTGTGGGGGGGGGGGGGGGGGTAAAAGTTAAAACAAAATCAAATATGTAGCTAAAGTGGCATACATTTGGCATTTTATTTTCTATAAATCTGGACTTCCATTCTCTTGTGTGAGCATTTCCCTTCTTCAATAACATTTCAGCACTGGGGTATTCCAAAAATCTGACCCAAACCCACAGGCACAGCTATAAATTTAACCTCATTTTATTCCTGAGGCAGAGAATATCAGTGAAGGGATGTATTCGTGTTGGACACATGGTTTGCCAAGTTGAATCCATGGCATCTCCAAACAGGAATGGTAAAGCCATCAAGAGCTGCTCCAAAAAGTGCTGAAAATACTAAAGTAGACAAAGAACAGTTGTTTAGACAACATAAGACAGCATTATATGTTCTGCATGGGGATATTCAGACAGAGTAGGAGAATACAAAAATTTTACCCTCCCATCTTGGGTAAAAGCTATCTCCATTCAGATGTTTATAAATGCGTGATATGAGATTGCAGTTACTCCAGAGTTAGCCTCAGGATCAGGATCAGGATCTTCAAATCCTGAGCAAAGTAACTTTTTTTGGACTACAACTTCCCAGCCATCATGACTCAGTCACATTGCCTAGTAGAGTCTAAGACCTGTAGTCCAAAAAACCAACTTCTTCAAGCTCTGTGCATCACACATTAGGGCTGATTTTTGAGAACAAGTATCTTGGCTCAACAGTGTAAATTCTGTGATGGGTTTATAATCAACATCTCAGTAAAAAAAATAACCCCACTTACCAAAATGTTTACCAGCGTTTATATTTGTGGATGGGAACATTTCTTTGGGACTGTGCATGAATAAAATATGTCCTTTGTGTATACAAAGCCCTCCCTGCTGCAGTATTTCAGGGGTGAACCTTGGGGGAGGAAAGGGGAAAAATCCAGAATGATCCAGAAGTGCTTGGGTGTTGATGAACATGGCTGGCACTTGCTTTCCCTCCAGGTATCATATCTGATGGGTATTTAGCTAAAAAATAAAATAGCTGGAATCCCATTCAGCAGTTATGATAACAGAAGCTGGACTTACAATTTTGTAACTGCTGGGGATTTATGTTTATGGCCATGAATGGCCAAAAGTGACCCACAAAACCTACCTTCCCAGCCTGGTAGTACCCTAACCAAAGTATTTCCAAGATGCTGGAGATCAAGGCACTGAGAAATTATGTCCACAACACACTCCCAGTCATGGGATGCCTTGGGACAAGCAATTGTGCCAGGATCCTGAGGGATCTCTCCAGCCGTCTGTTCTCAAAGCACCCTGGAAAAGTAAGTTGAAGAGGACATCATCAGTCATAACTACAATGATGATGCAGGATCTTGGCCATTATAACATAGGTGTGGTATGCCAAAGCTTCCTTAGGTATAGAAGAATGAGCTGAGTATTTGTTAAACCTGGCTATTAGTGAATGTGGGTTTTGACAAGAAAGCTCGCTCGCTTTGACTATGATGAGTGGTTGGATGGCTGGTTCTTTCAAGCAGTGCCTCTCAAGCTATCTTGTGTAGCAGACCAGCAATTGCTTTTCCTGGCCGCTGTGCCTGGGTATCATGTTTGTGTCACATTATTATTATTTGTCCATAGCTTCTTGGAACACTGTCACAGACTGGCAGCCAAAGGCAGGCAGAGTGACCCTGAATCATGGACCAGCATATTTAGTTATGCTGCTTTAAAGCAGTTTTATCCTGCTTTCCATCAGAAAAAGCTCCCACAGATGCTTCCAGATGATCAATAAAGAAAAAGAGTCCCTGCTTGCAGGCTAATAATCTAAAAGATATAACACAAAAGGAAATGTACCTAAGAAGAGGGGGGAATATAAGCAGACTCTAGGCCAGGGGTCCTCAAACTATGGCCCACGGGCCGGATCCAGCCCGCCAAGGCCTTTTATCCAGCCCGTGGCCCACTCCTGCTGCGCTGTTGCTTGTCACCCGCCAAGCCCCGGCCCCAGTCATGGGGCAGGACGGGAAGAGAAAGGCTGTAACGCGAGTGAGCGCACAACTCCGGCTGCCATTTTGTTTGGGAACCACCATCTTAGAAGGAGGGAGGTGAAGCGGCGGCTGAGGGAAGAAGGAAGGAAAGAAGGCAGGCGCCTGACCCAGCCTCGGCCAAGGTGAGCAGCGGGAGAAAGGGAAGGAGAAGGGGAAGCGGCCCTCTCCGTCCCTTGCTGAGGGGAACCAGGGCCCTGAGGAGGCGGGCAGTTTGTAGGACACTCCTGCCACTGTTGCTGCTGTGTTGCCGCCACCCCCGGGCCCGCCTGGTGTTTTTTTGCCATCTGAGGCTGAGAGAGTGTGGCCTGACCAGGTAATCCAGTGCCTTCAAGTCATTTCTGGCTTATTTTGACCCTATCATGGGGGTTTGCTTGACAAGTTTCTCCAGAGGAGGGTTTCCATTAGCATTTGGGGCTGAGTGAGTGTGACCTCCCCATGGTAATTCAGTACCTTTGAGTCATTTCCAACTTATGGCGATCCCTATCATGGGGGTTTTCTTGACAAGTTTCTCCAGAGGAGTGTTTCCATTACCATCTGGGGCTGAGAGAGTGTGACCTGCCCAGGGTAATCCAGTGCCTTCGAGTCATTTCTAACTTATGGCAACCCCTATCATGGGGGTTTGCTTGGCAAGTTTCTCCAGAGGAGGGTTTCCATTACCATCTGGGGCTGAGAGAGTGTGGCCTGACCAGGTAATCCAGTGCCTTGGAGTCATTTCCGGCTTATTTTGACCCTATCGTGGGGGTTTGATTGGCAAGTTTCTCCTGAGGAGGGTTTCCATTACCATCTGGGGCTGAGAGAGTGTGGCCTGACCAGGTAATCCAGTGCCTTCGAGTCATTTCCAGCTTATTTTGACCCTATCATGGGGGTTAGCTTGGCAAGTTTCTCCAGAGAAGAGTTGCCATGGTTATCTTCTGAGGCTGAGAGAGTGTGACCTGCCCAGGGTAATCCAGTGCCTTCGAGTCATTTCTAACTTATGGCGACCCCTATCATGGGGGTTCTCTTGGCAAGTTTCTTCAGAGGAGAGTTGCTATGGTTATCCTCTGAGCCTGAGAGGGTGTGACTTGCTCAAGGTCAGGCAGTGGGTTTCCCTAGTTGAGCAGGGATTCAAGTTAGCATATGATGTTGTATGTATGATGTTTGCTGTGTAAGCCCCGGTTCACACTGTTGTGATCTCTGAGCTGTGCGAACATTTCCCCAAGATGTGTTCAGAAGGGATTTGCCTTTGCCATCTTCTGAGGCTGAGAGGGTGTGACTCGCTCAAGGTCAGGCAGTGGGTTTCCCTGGTTGGGCAGGGATTCATTGACCATCTCATTAGCCAGAAGCAGGCCCATAGTTCCCATTGAAATACTGGTAAGTTTGTTGATTTAACTTTACTTGTTCTTCATTTTAAATATTGTATTTGCTCCCGTTTTGTTTTTTTTTACTTCAAAATATGATATGTGCAGTGTACATAGGAATGTGTCCTTTCTTTTTTTCTTTCTTTTTTTACTCCGACCCTCCAACAGTCTGAGGGATGGCGAACTGGCCCCCGGCTCAAAAAGTTTGAGGACCCCTGCTCTAGGCGCTTGCCCTTAAAATTAAATTGTTGTTGTGTGCCTTGAAGTCATTTCTGACTTATGGCAACCCCACGGCAAACCTATCATGGGGTTTTCTTGGAAAGTTTCTTTCAGAGGGGGTTTGCCATTGCCATCCTCTGAGGCTGAGAGAGTGTGACTTGCCCAAGGTCACCCAGTGGGTTTCATGGCTAGGCTGGGATTTGAACCTTGGTTTCCAGAGTCATAGTCCAACACTCAAGCCACTATACCATGCTGGCTCTCAAAATTAAATTGCAGTTCTTAAAATGACCAGCTGTTAACTGAGGTCTGCCTGTATAGGCTTTTCACCCTTCCAAAAGACTGAAATGCTTCCCTTAAGGTTTGGTTGCTGGCAGTAAGAACTAATTTTTAGCCCATCCTTTTCTCTTTGTTCTAATCCACCATTGGAATGTTTTCTCATTGAGTTCTTGCGAACAGCTCTGAAAATGAGTTTGACCCTTGGATTGAAAGGCATTCCTCGCCCTGTGTGTACAATGGTAGCTGCACAATAGTGCACGATGGAGTACACACACATGCACAACACAGAGCCTGCTTAGCCCAGAACAGCAGCAGAAGCCACTTGGCTACAGGCTAGGAAGGAAAGGCCCTTCCTTAATGGGCTTTGTACCAATTAACAGTAATATAGAACTGCCTCTGTGTGCAAAATCTGTTCTTTGCCTGAGTGCTCTTGCCCATCCTTTATTTTCCCAATGTATTTATTGAACATTCAATTGTTCTCATCACTGAATATTTTGTTTTTGTCAGCAAATTTTGACTGTTCTGACAAATCCCATTCATCAACTGGTACTGAAACCAACTGGGGCCTAAATACCATTTCCAAGTATTGGAAGAAGCTTTTGCTAGGAAAAGTAAGGTGGGGGTTGGGGTTTAAACATAAACAGAAGGAAGAAAAGGAGGAAGGAATATCTTGAAATCAACTTTAAAAAACCCAAACATTATTATGGTCTAACAGTGTCTTTTCCTCAATAAATAAAAGCAACCCTGAAAAAGCACCATGAAATATGGTTGTGCAACATGCTAGAGACAAGTATATAGGATTCATTTTCTCCAGATAATAATGTATATTTAAGAGAGCCACAACGAGATGTCAATGCTAATTTAGTACATCTATTCCATTACATGCTGTTAAGTTTTCTTACTTGACAACCTCGTCTATTATGCTTGCCACATTTGTTCAGAATCTGATTTGTGAAAATATCCCAACTCCAATCTAATCTAATAATATAAATCCAACCGTATCCAAGTGGCCCTTTGTTTATTTTAGACACATACCCTCCTTTCACATCACAATTCAGTAATAAAAGCTTGACCCATCTGTCAAAGGCACCCTGAGTCATATTGTTTCCTTGTAAATGAGTAAGGAAAAAAATTACTTCCTATCGTACATACAAGCCAAAGAAGAAACTACCAGCATAATTCTAAACCAGTTTTCTTGGAAACAAAACTGGAGGGATTCATCTATTCCTTTTCTGCATCTTTTTTGCATACAGACACATTTACACCCATCTATGTTTCATGTATAAAAAAAAACAATCTGCCAGAAAATTTTCATTTAGATACACATTTTTCCCCTGTCCTCTCACTCTTGCTGAATGCAAACTCCTTTTGCACTTCGTACTCAGTCTGAAGCAACTGAGCTGAGGAGGAAGGGGGGAAAGTGGGGCAAAGAGAGAGAAACTGGGACATTTTTAAAGCAGTTGAAAAAGTGGGACAACAGAGGATTAATCAGGACTGTTGCTGCCAGATCAAGACAGCTGGAGGGTATGGGGCATGGGATAGGATCTTCTCAGTAGCAGCCCCCTCCCCAAACACTGGAAATCCTCCCAAAAGAGATTCAGCTTCTTCACATACTTTTGGGGGTCATTCAACCTTTTTCCCCTTGCATAGGTGTTGAATTATTTTAAATGGGATTAAATGTGCTCTTTGCTTTTTAATGATTCCCTCCCTCCTCATGCCTCAATTCTGTTGTTATGATATTATTATTATTATTTTAAATGTGTAAAGCACCTTTTGGCACAAAAAGGCAACATTTACATTCGTTCATAGATAAACAAACACTGAATCCTCTTTTCTTTCTTCACTTCAATTTTTATATTACATACATTAGATTTGTGCATACATTGCATTCTTCAACTGAAAGAAGGGGCTGACCCAACCAACTTCTAGGTAGCCACCATCAAATGCAGAGCCCATTGCATAGGCCTGCACCTTTTTGATTGATCCTTGTTGTGTGCCTTCAAGTCATTCTTGACTTATGGCAACCCTAAGGCAAACCTATCATGGGGGTTTCCTGGCAGAATATGTTCAGAGAAAGTTTGTCATTGCCTTCTCCTGAGGCTGAGAGCATGTGACTTGCCCAAGGTCACCCAGTGGGTTTCATGGCCAAGCTGGGAATCAAACCCTGGTCTCCAGAGTTGTGGTCCAACACTCAAACCAATATGCCAATAACCAGTTCCTGCCAGGAAGGAGAAGGAAAGCAGTTATTGGGCAGCCATTTTGAGTGAGGGTTTTTTTGTTTTTTTCTCAGAGGAAGAGAGTCAGAGACTTGCTGCCAGAATAAGGTAGCATCCAGGAGCCCTCTGTAGAGTTAGAAACCCAGTTGATTGAGCTCACTGACAGAGCCTGGTGAAAAGGTCAAGAGAACAGGGGCCCTTTACATGGGTCTTTACCAGGGGACTTTTTGAGGGAGAAGCCCACAGTCCTCTTTCAGTGCTTACTTAAGATTTCTCAATATGGACACTGAGGGAGTTGCTGCAGTCACCTGCAACACTTGTGGAATGTTTGTCTTCATGCCAAGAGATGTGGGGAACTTCACCTGCACCAAGTGCAAGTTCATATACCTCCTGGAAGAGAAGGTCAAGCAGCTGGAGGCCCGGGTAGCTACACTTCAACATATTAGGGAGCAAGAGGTTTTCCTGGACAGACGGAACAAATAGTCTTGGACGGGGACCACACAGAGGAAGTTGTTGAGGAGGAGGTCACTTCATGCACACAGGAGGTAGACAACTGGCAGAAGGTCACATACAGAAGTAGGGAAACCAGGGATCGTTCTGAGAGCTTGCAGCTACAGAATCAATTTGAAGCTCTCTCCCTTATCAAGGATGACGAGGAAGAGCAGCAGGGACAATCCTCAGGGACAGTGCAGGAGACCCTAAGAGTACCACCGCAGGGAACAGCCACTGCTAAGCCTCAGAGGAGGCATGAGGTGGTGGTGGGGGGGGAACTCCATGTTGAGGGGTACAGAAGCAGTGGTTTGTGGGCCCGACAAGATGTCCCGGGAGGTGTGCTGTCTCCCTGGGGCAAAAATCTGTGATGTGACAGCAAGATTGACAAGACTTGTCAAGCCTACTGAACATTACCCCTTCTTCTTGGTCCACGTGGGAACCAATGATACGCAAGGCATAGTCTTCAGAATATTAGAAAGGATTATGAGGCTTTGGGTAGGAAGCTGAAAGAGCTAGATGCACAGGTTGTTATCTCATTTCTTCTCCCAGTTGAAGGGCATGGTCCAGGAAGGAAGAGGAAGATAGCAGATGTGAATAACTGGCTCTGTAGATGGTGCCACCAAGAACGATTTGGATTCTTGGATCATGGGCTGCAGTTCTATGAGGGCGGACTTCTAGCAAGAGATGGGCTGCATCTCACACCAGTTGGCAGAAACATTTTTGCCAATAGTGTCAAACATTTGATCAAGTGAGCTTTACACTGACTTATGTGAGGGAGGGAGACAGTATCTTGGAAGGCAGGAGTACATCATGGGCTGGAAATAATAGTCAAAGTGTTATAGAGGGAACAAGGCCAATGATGCAAGGGCTCACCAGTGCGAGGCAAAAACCTTCACACAGGCAGCAAGTGGGGAGGACCCATGCTCTTACATGTCTCTAGACTAATGCACAGAGCATGGGAAATAAACAAGATGAACTTGAACTCCTAGCACAACAAAGCAAATACGATATAATAAGCATCACTGAAACCCAAACAGGAAAGGAGGAGGAATAGCATTATATGTCAGGGATGTTTACACCTGTGAAGAGATCCAGGACTTAAATCGTGGAAATCAGGTGGAGAGCATCTGGATAAAAATTAAAGGGGATGGAAACAACAGGGATGTTATAGTGGGAGTCTACTACAGACCCCCAAGTCAGACTGAGGAATTGGATGATGCCTTTCTAGAATAGATGACCACACACTCAGAAAGGAGAGATGTAGTAGTGATGGGTGACTTCAACTATCCTAATATTTGCTGGAAGTCAAACTCAGCCAATACTTCAAAGTCTAGCAAATCCCTCACTTCCCTCAAAGACAATTTCTTTGTCCAAAAGGTGGAAGAGGCAACAAGGGGATCAGCTATTTTAGATCTGATCCTAACCAACAGGGATGACCTGGTCAATGGGGTGCAAGTGGTGGGATCCTTAGGTGGGAGTGATCATGTTCTCCTGGAGTTTGTTATACAGTAGAAAGGAGAAGCTAGGCATAGTCAAACACTCATTCTAGACTTTATGAGAGCTGATTTCAACAAACTTAGGGAAACACTAGGAGTGATCCCGTGGTCAGGAATACTAAAGGAGAAGGGAGTTCAGGATGGATGGGAGTTTCTCAAAAGGGAGATACTGAAGGCACAAACTCACACTGTTTCAATGAGAAGGGAAAATGGGAGATGTCTCAAGAAACTGGGTTGGATGACTAAAGAACTTTCAACTGAACTAAGTTTTAAACGGGAGATGTATAAGAAATGGGAAAGGGGTGAAATCACTAAAGAGGAATTCAAACAAATAGCTATCACATGTAGGGGTACAGTCAGGAAGGACAAAGCACAGAATGAGCTCAGGCTTGCTAGAAGGGTTAAGGACAATAAAATGGGCTTTTTTGGGTATGTCCGTAGCAAAAGAAAGAAGAAGGAAATGGTAAGGCCACTGCACAGAGAAAATGGAGTAATTCTAACAGGGGACAGAGAAAAGGCAGAACTACTCAACACCTTCTTTGCCTCAGTCTTCTCACAAAAGGAAAAGGGTATTCAATCTGAGGAAAATGGACCAGATGACACAATAGGGGAAATGCAGCACAGAATAAGTAAAGAAGAGGTACAGGAATACCTGGTTAACCTAAATGAATTTAAGTCTCCAGGACCAGGTGAACTACATCCAAGGATTTTAAAAGAACTGGCAAATGTAATCTCAGAGCTACTGGCAATAATCTTTGAGGACTCCTGGAGAACAGGAGAAGTCCCAGCAGACTGGAGGAGGGCAAATGTCCCCATCTTCAAAAAGGGGGAAAAAGAGGATCCCAACAACTATCGCCCAGTTAGTCTGACATCAATACTGGGAAAGATTCTAGAACAGTTAATTAAACAGAGAGTCTGTGAACATTTAGAAGGGAATGCCATAATCACTAAAAGTCAACATGAATTTCTCAAAAACAAGTCATGCCAGACTAATCTGATCTCTTCTTTTTAAATAAAATTACCAACTTGGTAGATGAAGGAAATGTGGTAGACATAGCATATCTTGATTTCAGTAAGGCTTTTGACAAGGTCCCCCACAATATTCTTGCAAACAAAATAGTAAAATATGGACTAGACAATACAACTATTAGGTGGATTTTAATTGGCTGACCGGCCAAACCAAAGGGTGCTCAGTAATGGCTCCTCTTCATCCTGGAGAGAAGTGACCAGTGGGGTGCCACAGGGTTCTGTCCTGGGCCCAGTGCTATTCAACATCTTTATCAATGATTTGGATGAAGGAATAGGGGGCGTGCTTCTCAAATTTGTTGATGACACCAAATTAGGAGGAATAGCTCATACCCCAGAAGACAGGATGAAATTCAAAATGACCTTAATAGATTAGAAAGCTGGGCCAAAGGTAACAAAATGAATTTCAACACAGAGAAATGTAAGGTACTGCACTTAGGCCAAAAAAATGAAATGCATAGATATAAGATGGGGGACACCTGGCTTAACGACACTACGTGTGAAAGGGATCTAGGAGTCCTAGTGGACCACAAGTTGAACATGAGTCAACAGTGTGATGCCACAGCTAAAAAAGCCAATGCATTTTTAGGCTGCATTAATAGAAGTATAGTATCTAGATCAAGTGAAGCAATAGTGCCACTGTATTCTGGTCAGGCCCCATCTGGAATACTGTGTCCAGTTCTGGGCACTGCAGTTCAAAAAGGATGTTGAAAAACTGTAGTGTGTCCAGAGGAGGGCGACTAAAATGGTGAAGGGTCTGGAAACCATGCCGTATGAGGAACGACTTAGGACGTTATCACATGAGGGAAATCTGTTGGTTAATCCACACAAATCCCAAACAAAAACTGAATTTGTGCCTCACGATTTCACACGGCGTTGCACAGAAACTGGACAGAAACTGGTATTATCCGAGATCTTTTTAATTTTGGGAGTTTAGAGAAAATGCATTTGCGAAATTACAGTAAATACGCACGGACAATTCTCTTTTAAAACCTGGAGGAGGGCCAAGAGGAGGAGGAGGAGGAGGGGCCTCCAGGGAGGGAGAGTCCTGGGCTCCTTCTCAGTGCCAGGGAAGGGAAGGCAGCCCAGGAGAAAAAAGTTTGGGACGGAGGAGAAGTTTGGCATTTGGGATAGAGGGAAAAGGAGGGGAAAGAAGGCTTCCCTCTCAGCAGCTGTGGGTGGATGTGGGTGCAAGTGTGGGGTGTGCTTGTGGAGCAACTTGGAAATCCACCTCACCATGAAGTTCTGCCCTGCAGGTCCTACAAAGGGGAAAGGCTTATGGGGGGGCATGGGAGCTACCTCCAGTTTCCCCCTCTCAATCCCTCCCTTGCCTTGCCTTGCCTTGCCTTTCCAGCCTCCTCCTCCTCCTCCTCCCCTCTCTTGAGACGTCCTAACCTCTAGAAGGGGGTTAGGACCTGTGCAGGAGGACATGATCCCAAATGGAGGACAGTCTGACATTTCCTCCTGGGAAATGCAGGACTCGCCCTGGAAAAAGAGGAGTCTTGTCACAAAACACACCCATTTCCAGTACATGCACAGGTTCTTTTCACATGTGTATGAAAGTTAAAAAGGTCTTTTTTTCGCTTTTAACTTAATTCCGTTACTACTGTAATTACGTGTGAAAAACTTTTGCGTAATTAAGCTCTATTTTCACTTTCTTTTCGGGATGCTTCGTTTCCGCTTTATTATCTCTTTAACAACGAAACTGGCCCACATGTGATAACGTCCATAGGGAACTGGGTATGTTTAGCCTGGAGAAGAGACAGTTGATAGCCCTCTTTAAATATTTAAAGGGATGTCATATTGAGGAGGGTGCTAGCTTGTTTTCTTCTGCTCCAGAGAACAGAACCCAGAACAATTGATACAAGCTACAGGAAAAGAGATTCCACCTAAACATTAGGAGGAACTTCCTGGCAGTAAAGGCTGTTTGACAGTGGAACACACTCCCTCGGAAAGTGGTGGAGTCTCCTTCTTTGGAGGTCTTTAAGCAGAGGCTGGATGGCCATATGTCGGGGATGCTTTGATTGGGAGTTCCTGCATGGCAGGGGGGTTGGACTGGATGGCCCTTGTGGTCTCTTCCAATTCTATGATTCTATGCCATGCTGGCTCTCTGTACAGCCCCAATAAATAAGAAATGAATCCAGGGAGAGCAAAGGAAAGATGCCCAATACAGTCATCTCTCTGTATCCATGGATTCCTTATCTATGGATTCAATCATCCAGAGCTTGAAAATATTTTAAAATTATATAAATTACATAAGGCAAATCCTGATTTCATCATTTTATATAAGGAAAATCATTTTACTATGCCATTCTATGTAATGGGATTTGAGCATCCATGGATTTTAGTATCCACAGGGGATCCTGGAACCCATCCCCAGTAGATACCAAGGGCTCATTGTATAAACAGTGCTTACCATTTCCATAGCATTCATTTTCATGACTGTTAACTTGAATTGGACCATTTTGACATTTTGGTTAATGGGTAATTTTGGAGAGCTCAGTGGGGAGACCAGGCAGAGAGAACTGCTTCATAAGTGCTGCATAACAGAGAATACATTGTCTTTCATTCTCGGCTCACTGACTGTATTTTGACCCACTGTTCTTTTTCCCATTTTTATCCCCAGATGACAGCTAAGGAAACAGTTGGGGAAATCTCTCTGCTCTTTGGGCCCCCATGAAGAGCATGTAAGATATCTCCCTGTCCAAGCTCTACTTTGAAGCTTCACAGGCAGAGAGTGACTGGTGGAATGACGCTAATGCCATTATTTGAAATTCCACTATCTCATTGCCCATTTCCTCAGACTTTCCACTTACGTATTTTACAGCCTTACCAGCTTCATCAAATTTATAGGCATCTTTTGCCTTCCAGAACCTGAAGTTCACATTCTTCAGTTAAATCCTTGTTCCTTGAAATAGTTTTTTTTCTTTAAACGGGGACTCTCCTCCCAAATCAGGCCGGTTAACAGGGGGCAAAGATCTGAAACTAAGTTTAAGCACATTTTTAACCAGATATCCTGATGGGAATATGTACAGGGGGAGTTATAGGAGTTTGAGATAAGAGGTATATTGGGGTTTTAGTTTTATCCCATAAAAAGGCAAGACAGACTCCATTGATTCTTTTCTATTAAAAGATGATGGTTGAACAGACTGTGCCTCCAGGTTAAAAATTGGGGGATTTAATTGTCCTCATGAACAGACCCTCGTGGTTACATGTACATAAGAACTGAATCTGCTTTGTTTTAAATTGTTTTCTAATATTAACTCCAAATATCTGGATGTACTTTCAATTTTTCTTCTGAATCTTTTCCTGTATTACTAGCAGAATTCATTATGCTGCAAGCACAAAAGACTCCAATGTACTTTGTGCAATCCTATGTGCAATCAGGCTGCTGTCACACTGCAGAAATAAAGCAGTTTGATACCACTTTAACTTCTATGTCTCAATGCTATGGAATTATGGGCTTTGTAGTTTTGGGAGACATTTAGCCTGTTTTGTCAGAGAGCTCTGCTGTCCTACCAAACTACAAATCCCAGAATTCCACAGCATGGAGTCATGGCTGTTAAAGTGGTGTCAAACTGATTCACTTCTGCAGTGTGGCAGCACCCACACATAAGTCTCAATGAGGACACTGGGGCTTGTCCCAGATAAATTTCCATAGCAGCAGCCTTGGTGTCACAGATTAAATTAAAATTCTGTGTAGTGCATAACTAGCTGAAGCAAGTCCCACTGAATTAGAGCGGCCATCTGTCCTACTTCCCAGACGAAAATCATCTTTCCGAAGGTATCTTATGTTTGCATGGACTGTCCAGTTCATGTCCTTTTTAATGACAAGCATAAGAAGGGAGAGCCTTGAAGTTGCCAATTAGAAATGAACATGTGGGCAACAGCAGACTGAACAGGCACATGGGTCACCTGGGGCCCATCCCCATTACACAGTTATAGCACCATGATCCCTCTTTAACTGCCATGGCTGCATCCTATGGAATCCTGGGGCTTACAGTTTGGTCAGAGGCCCCAGAGGAACTCCCTGGTTGAGGACCCAAAAGTCCCATCCAATCCCAGGATTCCATAGGATGGAACCATGGCAGTTAAAGAGGAATCATAGTGATATAAATGTGCAATGGAAGGGACCTTAGTCACAGTATTGCCCACTATGGGGAGATCTGTTGCATTTCAGTTTCATTACTCTATATGTAAATGCAGTGGCGTCACTAGGGTTGGCGTCCCCCGATCCAGTAACTCATCATGTCACTCCCCATTGACCTCCTCCCATACTGCACCGTACAGAATCCTTAGTAAGGTTTTTTTGTACTAATGTTACTCATAAATCGCAATTCCTCTATATGATTGTTGGGTTTTTTAGAAAAGTTTATTGAGTTTTCTTATAAAATAAACATAAGGCAATGAAAACAGTACCAACACACATAAAATTACATGAATACATAAATTTGCAAATCCACAAACAATAAGACTATAAAACAATTCATTAAACAGTACAGTACCAACAAATTCTAAAAAAGGACTTCCAAAATCAAAAGCAATGGTTATATTTTCCTTTAGTCAATACTCCCCTTAATCCGAAATAAACAGCATTTTCCTCTATATGATTGAATATAATGGCAATGCTTATGAAATAAACAACTAGCAACATTAAAATGATACCTTTAAATTACAGTATCATTTGCACAGTCTAAATGTATTTACATGTACATAGTTTCAAAGGGCTAAAGTGAAAAACTGGTAATTTTTTAAAGAAATTTTAATTATTGGTTTTTTTAAAAAATCTGAGGCCTCTCCTTTCTTCCCCCCCCCCCCCCCTTTGAGCCTTGCCCCATTCACACCATCCCTTCAGCATTTTAAAGGGATACAGGCGAATGCCACAGCCCGTTTCTGCCAAAGGCAGCCCACACATCCCACACACCCCTGTACAAATTTGTATACCCAAATGTTATGCAAATCTGTTAGATCCTCCCTACACTGACTGCCAGTGTGCAAATCTGGAGGCAGGCACAGGAAGGGACTTAACATATAGGACTGGAAGTTGTACTATCATTTTCCTATTTTAAAAATGGAACTCCCCAGGAAGAAATTGTTATCAGAATAACTGATGTGACAAACACACTCTAGCCAATCAATTTTTCTCCAGATATTAGCTCTTCCACTGTAGCTGAAGAAGGAAGCTATCAGTCAATAGATGTTTGGATTAACTACTTTATGAGCAATAAGGCAAATAAAGATTGGCATTTCAGCATTGCTTAAATCAACTGTGTTATGAAAATCAATTGAAAGATTGACTCTAGAGGTGTCCACGTTAATTCACAGGTGGAGAGGACCTACATATCTCAGCTGTGAGACACAATAAGGACAAAATACTTTGGCTGCAATCCTGCACAGAGTGAAACATACTGATAGCTAGCAATTGCAGGCTTAAGGATGTTTGACTACAGTTGGAATCCTGTTGATGTTTTACACAGACATGACTTTTCCTACAGAAGCAGCTGGAGATTTCTGTCTCAGGTGGAATGTTTCCTTGAGACTAGAAGGGTTCAGATTTTTTTCAGAATTTGGAATATTTGCATAGACATAATGAGATATCTAGGAGATGGCACCCAAGTCTAAACGAGAAATTCATTTATGTTTCATGTGCGCCTTAAACACATAGCTTGAAGATTATTTTATACACAATATTTTTTAATAATTTTGTACATGAAACAAAGTTTGTGTACACTGAACCATCACAAAGCAATCTCAGAAAGCACTATTTCAGCCACCCATGTGGGTGATTCTGGAGTACAGTTGGCCCTCCACATTTGCAGGTTTGACTTTTGCAGATATGACTATTTATTGCTGCCTCCAATGCTGGCCTATGACATTTTTAATAGGGGATGCAAGCCTTGTGAGAATGAGAGACTGTGAATATGTAGTGAGGCTTGTTGAGTCCCTATTAAAAACGGCATAGGCCAGCATTGAAGGCAGCAGCAAACCCTGCCAGTTGGTTGCTTCTTCTCTTGCAAAGGAACTCCACCACCTCAAAGACATCCACAACCTCAAAGACATCTACAGTACGTAGACTCTGTGGATTGTACTTTTTTTATATTTTAAAAATGGGGGGGGGCAAAGTTATTTGCATTTTTTCCATTTATGGGGGAGTCCTGTTCCCCTAACCCCAGCAAATGCTGGCTGCAGTCAGCACCTCTGGAGAGTACTACATCTAATGCCAATGCAATAGATCAGCCCTGCATCAAAGCCAATGCATTTCACATCGGCATACCATGTTTCTTTAATCATCACTACAGATGTAGAAAAACAATCTACAATGTAAGCCAAACTTCTAAAGAGCTAGAAGAAGAAACAGCAAAACACTCGCACCCAGAGGTGAATTTTAAGTCTGAGTTGACATCTGTTGCAAGGATGTTCAAGTCACATTCCCTTGTGGTTCTCCTCTATGACCACGATGCTAAATATACTGATTAATTTAAATCAAAAACAGAGATAACAGGACTCAGATTAAGCTGGTAACCATGCTGCAAGCTCCCTTTCTCATTCCCAGATGTTAGGGGCATAGCTGGTTTCCTTCTGTGGGAAAAAAGTGTCAGCAGTAGCAGATCCCTTGAATAACAGTAATGATAACAACAACAACAACAACAACAACAACATTTTTTAATTTCTTACCCATCTCTCCCAACGGCTCAAAGCAGGTACAACATAGATGAAAATGCAATATATAATTAACCATTAAACACAGAAGTTAAAAAACATAAATATAGGATTAAAATGACCATTACACATTAAAATCATCCAGAGTAAAACATACCAATTTAAAATTCATTGTTTAGAATCGACTGCATAGTATGAAGATTTTATATAGCCGACAAGGATAAGGCGCCATGTCACTCTGAACTGCAAATACTGTACTCTTTGCTGAAAAGTTTGTTTTATTTATTAATTTACGGTATATCCCGCTCTTTATCTAGAGATCTCAGAAATATAATCCAGGTGATTTTTTAAAAAATTGTAAACAATTAAAAACAAGCCAACAGAATAAAATAAGAGGACACAGTTCCACAACTGAATAGTCCAGAGCCAAATTATGTTCACTGGGGCAAATATGTGCTTAACACAACATTAACACAAGTGCCATTATCCTATGAAGAACCAATGAAGAACCAGGCAAGAAACAGCAATAGGTCATTCACGGGAAAATTCCGTGAATGAGTTACTGTTGTTTCTTGCCTGGTTGTTCACGGGATAATGGCACTTTAATCACGTTTTGTTTCAACGTCGTGTGAAAACCATTTACGCATTTGCACGCAAGTGCGGGTTACTCATAGATTTGGCATGGGATAACAACACTTTGTGTGTAAAAACCATTAATTGCATTTGCGCAATTAATCATGGCAATTAATCACCATTTAAACCCCCAGTTTTCCCCTGTGTGATAAACTCCTAAGAGTATTCTTTCAGATGTCAGGAAAGAGGTTGGGGTCAGTCCTGCTAGATCCAGGTTGCTTCTGTATCCTCAAAGGTCAGCCATGATCAGAAGGGTGTTTGCCCAGCTGATCAGGATGCCATCTATCCCAGTTCCTTGGAGATGCAAACTGAGACCCTTAGTCATATCTAAACTGGATTGTTGTAGTCTTCTGTGCCT
Organism: Phrynosoma blainvillii; assembly: GCA_026167975.1. NCBI lineage: Eukaryota > Metazoa > Chordata > Lepidosauria > Squamata > Phrynosomatidae > Phrynosoma > Phrynosoma blainvillii. The sequence goes on along the minus strand of JANUYF010000001.1, from coordinate 254,938,976 downwards.
CCTTTGAAAAATCTCTAGGAAGTTCTCTTGGGCTGCATCTATACTGCAAAAATAATCCAGTCTGACACAGTTTTAACAGCCATGGCTAGTGCTATAGGATCCTGGGAACTGTAGTTAATTGTGGCACCAGAGCTCTCTGACAGTGAAGGCTAAATGTCTCACAAAACTACAGTTCACAGAATTCCACAGCATTCAGCCAGGGCAGTTAAAGCAGGGTCACACTGGGCTATTTCTGCATTGCAAATGCAATCCTGGTTCAGAAGGAAACTGTAGGGGTGCTAGTGGAGGCTTGTCTGCAGGAGAAAAAACATACCCATTTCACAACTGATTCTCAGTAAGTTTAAGAAACCATTCAAGATGTTAGTGATTATCTTGAAACCCCTAAATACTTTGGGGCCAGGTAAAAGAAACCACCTAAAGGTCTCCTCCTGCCCACCCCCTAAGATCTGATGGGAATTACTTTTTTCTTCTTTGTTCTGTTTATGACAAATCAGGTTTCCTAGCTTGGAAAAGTCACTGGTGGGGCAGGAGGACTGGATGGTTGGTGAATTCTGGGATGTGCAATCCAAAAAAGTAAATTTTCCAAACTCAAGTTTGGACATGTGAGAAAACCTCTACAGCTTCAACTAAAGTAGAGAATTCCCTTCCTCGGGAAGTCTATTAGTCTTCTCTTGGATGTCTTCTGCTTCTAAATTAAGTATTCTTTTTAATAACATTACACAAGATTGAATCTGCCATATTAGGACTTCAGTGGCTGATCCTGTCTGTCATTTTAGTCATTTAGTTTTTAAGTGTTACATGTCTCTTTTCATCTTGTTTTGCGAAATATTGTTGATTCATTGTCATGGGTGTGAGCTGACTTGGCTGCTATTTTAACTGCAAAAAGGCAGTACAAGCTAAAGCTGATCAATATATCGCCTTCCAGATACTGATGGACTTCAGCTTCCATCAGCCCTAGCCAGTGTAGCCAATGGGCAGGAATGCTGGGCGCTTCAGTCCAAAAACATCTGGATCTTAAACAGAGATCCATTGATTTGCTTGGACTTTCGCTATTTGGAGACTGGTTTGGTATATCACATCACAGTTCTTCTCTGGCCAGTGGCGATGCCCAGGCTAAATCTTTGCCTGAGATTTCTTAGGTCATTGGTTTAAAATCCACTACAGCAGACAAAGAAAGCCTGTGTCTTCCAAACATTGTCGGACTACAATTCCCATTGTCCCCAACTATCGGCCATGTTGGTTGGGGCTGATGCAAGCTGGAGTCCCATCACATCAGGCAAGCTACTTGTACGTCAATTCTGTACTGTGGATTTTGTCCCTAGTGCAAGGGATAGTACCAGAACAAGAGGTGCTATACTAGATCTTAGAAAGGTGGCATTGTTGGATCACACTGCCCCAGAGCTACCAGCCGGTGTGGCTCCTAATCCCACAAAGCAACTTTTCCAACTCTGTGTTCTACTATTACTTTGCATGATCTGGGATGAAGCCCCAGCAGATCCTCATAAATTAAGCTCTAGATAAGACTCAAGGCAATCTCCTGCAGGATGGCTCTACCTGTATGGCTGATGCCACAATGTCCTGCCATTTCCTCCTGCACCCTAAACCATCATGTTAAAGGGCAGGATAATTAGAACAAACCCTTGATTCCATCCTGAAAACATTATTGTGGCTTCAAAAGGAAGTGGGAGGGGAAGCAAGAAGCTTGATGAGGACCACAAATTGCCTAAATGCTTTTCCTTCCTTCTCTGCCGGCCTTAAAATTCGCTAAATCCTCCCCATCATCATGTGCTCTTCAGGCAAAAAGAGCTACAAGAGCTAGGTAATAAAAGCGCCTGTTATTTATCTCACCAAAAACTTTAATTAAATCCAAAGGAAAGTGTGTGGCTCTCCTGCATCAATCTAAGAAAGGCACAATAAAATCAGGCTCATTGATTTTTAATTAAAAGGCTATACCTTTGCAATTAGCAAGGCCTGCGCCTGCACTGCAATCAAAGGAGAGCTTGGTACCTGAGCTGAACTGCAGCAAATGGCTTTGGCAGCCCACAAAGGGCTTTGAGAGAGCCCTTTGCATCCAAGGTCCAGGGGAGGACAGCACAGGCCTCAGGGACTATTGCTTCCAATGGCCAGGAAGAACATCTATGCCTTCCTAAAGAGTCTGAGGGCCAGGAACCAGCTTGGTGCACTGGCCTGGCTTACTCAGTTTGCAGGAGTTCTGTTGTGCTGTTTTGAGCTCTATCGGGTATTGTATTTTTCTCCTCAGAGCTTGTGAGAGTTACTCTTTAGGACTATAGTTCCCCTGACTCCACCAGCCAACATGGAAATTATGAGAGCTGCCATCCAAAAAAAATATATTTCTCAGGCACTATTTCTCAACCACCACCACCCCATCCCAAGAGAAGCTCAGAATGAACACAAGAATACAGTCGGTCCTCTGTATCCATTATTCTTTATCCACAGATTCAAACAGCCACGGCTGGCAAATATTAAAATACATATATATATATAAATTCCAAAATGTGAAACTATTTTATATAAGGAACACCCATTTCACTTTGCCATAGTATTGATCTAGAGATTTTGGTACCCACAGGGGGTCCTGGAACCAAACCACAGCAGATACCAAGGACCCACTGTATTAGAAGATCCATTTTGGGTCTGACCAGTAGCCCATCTAACCACGCATTCTGTTCCATACAGCAACCCGTTGCTTAGGGGAAGACTATCCAAGCAGGTCTTGACTGTAACAGCCTGCTCCTGCAGGTATTCTGTTATCCAGAGCCATACTGCCTCTGATACTGAAAGAAAAGCCACCTGGGCTAGTAGCCACTGATAGCCCTCTCCTCCATGTACAGTCACATACATCTAATCCTGGCAATAGGAGGCAGTAGCCATCCCAAGGGCACCCAAGAAGCTTTCGGGATGAACAGGCACTTGAAATAAGGTTTTTCTGGCTATTCACCACCCTACACCACCTGCCGTCGTTGATTTTCCCCCTGAGTCATTAAAAATAGGCATCCGTTTTCCATTTAAGCTTGCTGCCTTTATACAGACTGTCTTGCTGTAGTGCTTTCTGGAACCCTGGGATTTGTAGTATAGTGAGCCACCAGCACTCTTTGCAATAGGAAACTAAACACCTTGCAAAATCCCAGATCCCAGGAGTCCATGAGATAGAGTTTCAGCTCTTAAAGTGCATTGTTGCAACAGTGTAGATTCATCCTTAAGACTACTGGAAACTCCACCGTAGCAATGCACCAGCAACAAGGCTGCAGAAGGGAGACCAATCCTCCTCCGTCAAGGCTCAAAAGATCCACGACCAAGGAGCTTCTTTCCCCCTGGGATGGTATTGCTTATGATCAGGAGTGTCGAGTCACCCCAAATTTATTGAGGGTTTTTAAAGAGGCCTTAAGGGCGACTATTAGCCATCAACTCCACTGATCTATCGAGAACTGGTTTCTGCAGCTTCCAAGCTGAGGTGTGAGAAGCAGGCCATCACAACAACGTCAAAACAACAGCTCAGGGCACCATCTTGTGGCCAGAAAGTGTAGCCTTCCCTCCAGCAACTCATTGCGGCTCCCCACTGGAGAAGAAAGAAAGAAATTTAACCACAAGCAGGGATGCCTGGATTTCAGTCCCCCAAATCAGGGGACCTTCAATTCAGGACGACAAGGCATCCTCCTTTCCCAGGACATGTCCTCCATTTCAGCTTTCTGTCCAGGAGGAATTCCAAAATGTCCTCCATTTGGAGCATGACTATGAAGCATGAATTTCTATTTATATTAAGTACTTTTGGCTTTTATCTTGGAATGTCCCCCATTTTTTCTGGCATCCTCCATTTTGCAGTGCCTTGTCATACTTTGCAGTGAGGACATATCTGGTCACCCTGCCTTCATCAGGTCATCAGGGGACCTTCTTGATCAGTCCATTGACTCAGTAGATTATCAGATATTTTTCTTACAGCAGAGGAAGCTGCATAAAAGAGGCAGCAGACATGAAAATAATCTCAGCTCAGAGCATCCTTCCTCACTTATGAACCATGAAGGCTCTTAAACTGCATGCATTCATTCTTTAATGTTATCATATCCATGAAATACTGTGTTTTTATTGGTGTGGTGGTGGTGTTTGCCTTCACCTTGTTTCTGACTTATGGTGACCCTAAGATGAACTTATCACAGGGTCTTCTTGACAAGTTTCTTCAGAGAGGGTTTGCCTTTGCATCCTCTGAGGCTGAGAGAGTGTGACTTGACCAAGATCACCTAGTAAGTTCATGGCTGAACAGGGAACCAAACCCTGCTCTCCGGAGTCATAATCCAATGCTTAAACAACTGCTGGCTTTATTGAAAGCAATGTATAGACGTATTTAGCTGTTCATTGCCCTGCATGTGGTTCAAGCAGTTGCTGGCCAAGTCTGAAGAGATCTTCTTTCCTTTTCATGTCAGAAGGGTATGCTTTTGGTTCCCTCAAAATGGCCTCCATCTCCTTCCCTTGAAAGAAGCAAACAAATGTGCACAAAAAGGGAACAGAAGACTTTGGCTGCGAGAATGACAACCAGGAGCCATCTTGTGAATGAAATGCTAAGGCCAAGGGCCCATTCACATTGCACAATTACAGCACTATGATTCCAGTTTAAGGGCCATGGCTGCATCCTGTGGGATTGTAGTTTGGTCAGAGGCTCAAAGAAGCCCTATGTCTGAGAATTCTTAAACTATCTCCTTTATGTACCAATCCCAGGATTCCATAGGATGGAACCATCCTATAATTCTGCAGTGTGAATGAGCCCCATTAAATCAGTTTAAATCAGCCAGTTTACATGGAAGTCAGGCCATTGAGAGCCAGCATGGTATAATAGTTTGAGCATTGGACTATGATTCTGGACCACTGGGTGACCTTGGGCAAGTCAGCCCCAGAAAACCCCACAATAGGGTTGCCATAAGCTGGAAATGACTTGAAGGCACACACCAGAGCAATAACAATGAAAGTCAGGCCAGCGTTCAAATGAACTTGGGAAGCGTGATCCCTTCAATAGTAAGATGAAGAATACAAAGATGATTTGTTAAGGAAATAAGGTTACCAGGTTTTCAGAGTAACAAAAAGGGACAGTTGAAATTAATGACATGCAGCATTAACAATTGGGAAATGTGATAATAAAACTGATTAGTTTTCCAGGTGCCACAAGTCTATAATTTTAAACTGCCAGCCCATATAGTAATGTTTTCCTTTTCTGGCCTGGGTGTTACCACTTGGAATCAGGTTGCATCAAGTTGCCAAGTAGGTTATGAAGTTTACTGCGTATATTTTCACCTCTTCTAGCTTAGTACTGTAATTAACAAATCAGTGGTGGGTCAACATAGAGAAAAGCTAATTTGGAAACCTTGCACCCTTATTGCCAGCCAGCCGAAGATTGGCCATGGGATGTGAGGCATGTCCACCTCAAATCTTGTAAGAGGAGGATTTCTGGTGAGATCTCTGGGTTCTCATGAGATCTCAAATACTGCAGGAATCCCCAGACTCCTGGCAACATTATGATGGCAGGCCAGCAGCCATTCAAAGGGAGGAATTTCACTTCCACCAGAATGCGCTTGCTGCTCAGTCTGAAGAATGGGCACCAGATGTTCTTGCAAAAGACCCTAAACATTTGGTGTGTAATCTGAGAGCCCTGTTGGTCTTATACCTGAAAATACAGGATTGTTGGTGTCCTATTTAAAGTTCATATAGGAAACCTTTCCAGCTCTAAATAAGACACATCCTTTACAATAAGGGAGGCTTGGGATCCCTACAAGGAATTGTGGCACCGTGGAGAATTTTTGCTCAATGTCCTCCTGCATTAGACTCTCTTCTCTTCAGTTGATTTTCTTCTTTTTTTTCCTCCCTCACTCCAAAAGTGAGCCAATCACTTTTGGAAAGTATTCTTTCTTCCATTCTCTTACAAAGAGGTTTTTAATCAGCTGTATCTCAGAAGTAACAAAGTAGTAGATGTGTCCTTGGGCATTACAGGCATACCTGTTAACAAAGCCTCTGACGAAGAATCTCCTTTTTACAATGTCTTTTTACACACACCCAGCCTCCTTTCCCTCTTCATCCTCTGTCTTGCTTAAAGTTATTTAATAGCATCCACATTAGAAGGATGGTGGTGAAGAATCACATACTTTCAGTATTGGTTTGCAGCACCATGTCTGCTGTAAACCATGTAATAAAGCTTGAACTTAGAAAGAATCTGATTCTAGTCTAGCGGATCATAGTGACGCTGCCCCTTAGGGGCTGTGTGTACAGCCCCCTCAGTAACAGCCATGCACACGGAGCCCAAAGTTTTCCAGCATCTCTTGCCTGTTCCTTGGAAGGGCCCGAACCTTTGCTGACCCACAAGACAGAGAGGTTGGAAACATGATTGATAACTCAGCAAAATGTCAACTCAGTGTCACATGACAGTGAAAAAGGTAAATCTCATGTTAGGGACTCTAGCTGAATGCAACCCTCTTTTTCTTTTGAGGATATATTTGAGCTTGTTTGGAGGTTCTAGCAGGGGAGCGCAGCTATCGTATACCCTTGACCGAAGAAAGGGACACTCCTTCTATCTGGGATGGTCGTTCTCTTCCACCGAGCGTGCAGCTTCGGGAGGGACGCACATGGAGCGGTGACGGAAGAAGGGGACACCTGCCTAGCCATCCAGATCAACCAAATCAACCCTGGCGATCAATGGGGTGACAGATGTCACAGCCAGATCGCCCTCACATCCGAGGATATATTTGAAGGAAGTAAAAATGTGTTCTGCAGGACAGCTGTAGGCATGTTTGTTGTTGTGTTCCTTCAAGTCGTTCCCAACTTAATGGTGACCCTGAGTCAAACCTATCATGGGGTTTTCTTAGCAAGATTTGTTCAGAGCAGGTTTGCCATTGCTGTCATCTGAGGCTCAAACCACTGCACCACACTGGCTCTTGTGTAGTGGCAAGAAAACTAGGCCTGAATCCTATGAGAAAGCAGCAACACTTTGGGTGGTGGAGATAAGGCTGACTCTACCATTAAGCAAGGTGAGTGATTGCCTTGGGCAGCATATGCAGGGGACCAAGAGTGGCAACTTCCAGCTGTTCCTTTCTGCCACACAGTTTCTCCTGGGCTCCCTAAATTACCCTTATTACTTCAGATGTACTAGAGACACTTTGCATTGCTGCTGTTTAAGAAAGGTGTGGAATTGAACAAAGGAGTTGGACAAAGCTACATCCTATCACCCTACCTATTCAACTTATACGCAGAACATATTGTAAGGAAAGCAGGCTTGGACATGGAAGAGGGAGGAGTGAAAATAGGAGGAAGAAATATCAACAATCTGAGATATGCTGATGACACCATAATACTAGCAGAGAACCTCACAGACCTGGAACACCTATTAAAGAAGATCAAAGAAGAAAGTGCAAAGGCAGGCTTAATGCTGAACATAAAGAAAACAAAAATAATGACCACAGAGAACTTACACAAATTCAAACTAGACAATGAGGAAATAGAAATAGGAAAAGAGTTCTCATATCTGGGATCAAACATTGATCAGAACGGGGACTGCAGTCAGGAAATCAGAAGAAGATTAAAAATGGGGAGGGCAGCTATGAAAGAACTAGAAAAGATCCTAAAATGCAAAGACATACAACTCAGCACAAAAGTCAGAATCATACAAGCCACCATATTCCCTATTACTATGTATGGATGTGAGAGCTGGACAGGCAAGAAAGAAGATAGGAGGAAAATCAATGTATTTGAGATAATGTGGTGCTGGAGAAGAGTGTTGAGGATCCCATGGACAGCCAAAAGGACAAACAAATGGGTCGAAGCCAAGATGACAAGACATAGGGGGGTTGCAGACTGCCAGAAATAGTGCAAATTGAGTCCACTTTTAGGGTTAGGGTTAGTGCTAGGGAGTCATGGGAATTGTTTGTTTTCCTGAGACATTGAGCCTTCTCTGTCAGAGAGCTCTGATGCCACAATAAAATACAGTTCCCATGATTCCCTCACCCTAACCCTAAAAGTGGACTCAATTTGCACTATTTCTGGCAGTCTGCAACCCCCCTTAGACTGTCATACTTTGGACACATCATGAGAAGGCATAAATCATTGAAAAAGACAACGTTAGGAAAGGTAGAGGGAAGTATAAAGAGAGGAAGGCCACATGCTAGATTGATGGACTTTATTAAAGAGACCATGAATACGAGGAGCTGGGCAGAGCAGTAGTGGACAGGGGAGCCTGGAAATGTCTCATCCATAGGGTCGCCATGGGTCAAGATCAACGCAAAGGCAGTTAACAACAACAAAAGGATTGAACTGCTGTAACACATGGTTAGTATGGAGAAAGAATACCATGTTGTCCTTTACTTCAGGCTGGCCCTGAGAGGGAAAGTGCCAACATTATAAAACATATGAAGAAAGATCATGTGTATGCATTTCATAGAAAGAAATAGATATTTAGATATTAAATCACAATTTCATATACTTGTGTGTTTAGTCATGAATCTTAGCTTAGGACCTTTACAGACTGCCAGAAATAATGCAGCTTGAGGTTACTTTAACTGTCCTGGCTCAGTGCTAAGGAATCATGGAAACTGTAATTTATTGTGGCACCAGAGCTCTCTGACAGAGTCCCAGAAAAAAAAAATACAATTCCCATGATTCCCTAGCACTGAGCCAAGACAGTTAAAGTGGCCTCTGGTTGCATTATTTCTGGCAGTCTGTAAAGGCCCTTAGTTTAGTTTAACTTGATTTAGTTTAGTTTAACTCAGCTACAATTCAGAGGCAAGCCATGTTAGTCTGGAATCAGTATGCAAAGGGATCTTATAGTGCCTTTGAGACATTGCAACATAAGCTTTAATAGATTTGGTCTACTTCCTCACTTTTTGCTCAGTCTCAGAGGTTTAGCTTAATTTTGATGCATTGCTCTCTCTGTGCAATCACATTCTAATAATGCAAACTCTGATCATCTAAAGATTAAAAACCAATAAGTAAAATTGCCTGATCATACCAAAACCTTTTAAATGCCAGTTTTCTCAATGTGTGTATGTTATTTATTTTTCTATATAAAGTCCAACCTCTTCAAGATGACAGTCTTTTCATTTCCACTTTTTATAAACTGGAATAAATAATACTGCTGGACCGCCAGGCTACTTAAGCAGAATATTAGCTGATTGAGCTCTATTAAAGTCAATGAGACTTAAATCGGTTGAAACCCAAGTACTTCAGTTTAATTGGGTTGTGAACCGGACTGTTAGTTGTTTAGCATGCAATTTCTTAATTGTCTATCATGCTGCGATATCATTCAGCTTCTTTCCCCTTGTCTCCACTTGTAGTGAAATGCAGAAGACTGGGATGCCGTGTGTCATTTGCAGACATAGAAAGCCCACTGCATTGTGCAAATTCAGATGCCAAGGGCAGGCAGTATGTGAATGAGAGATATATTGGGTCCTCAGATATGCTACAGTTTGGCTCTCCAGAATTTTTTACTCAGCACCGCCGGATGCTTAACATCGAAGGAAGTCAACAAGCGCTTTTGCTGACAGATGAAATTAAAGACCGGATTTTAAAAGAGGAGCTGCATTGCTCACTTACTCTATCCCATTCACCACTTTTCTTTTGATGGTTGTCGGAGGAAGTATAGTTATATTAAAGAGTCATTAAATGAACCTGCTAAAACCATAAGGCTTTGTACTTAATGAGATTCATAATAAGAAATATTTGTGGGGGGGGGGAATATTTGCATAGTAATGCAGACTGATTAGCAGGAGTTGGAAAGCATTTCCCCCTTCTGTGAATCATTGATGTAAATCAATGGCAAGCTATGGCAAATGTAAATCAATACTAGTTATATTACTGCTGAGAAAGAAAGAAAGAAAGAAAGAAAGAAAGAAAGAATCCATTCTCTGTTCTCAGATTACTAGCTCTTCATTCCAGAACTTCTAGCATTGAGTTTTATTCTTTATAACATTGGAAAATATTTCCTTGCAAATCTTTAGAGAGAATGGGCACCTTTAAATCATAGTAATATTCCACTGTCTTTTTCATATTAGCAAGGATGCAACTGCCCTTTAAAAGTAAAAGAGGAAACTAGCATAAAGTATGAGCATTAAAAAAAAAAAACAACCTTTAAAATTCCAGTGCCCAGGTAATGCCAAATTAGAGTAGGGGACATGTGTTTTTTCTCTCAGTTGAGACTTTGTTAACAATTTGGAAGCATCCATTGTATTACTGCCGCAGTGTTATTGAGCTAGTTTTATTAAGGCAAATTTATAGCAATGTTAGAAATTAATACCACTCTTATTTCCACCACAGCCTGGCTTTATTGAATGCCATGGGGCATACTAATCAGTAAAGCCAAGTAGTGCATGAAATAAAAGTATAAATTAACCTGTAACATGAATGTAAAAAGGGGTTTAATAAAAAAGAAATAAATAACACTCTAATGATAATCAAGCAGCCTGGCTTAACCAAGCAAAGAGTGTAATAATCCTGAAAACAACCCACTGATGCACTTTTAAATGCAGCTTAAAGCCATGACACAAACAAACAAAAATCATGAAATTCAAAGTTCAGAATGAGACTGGAATCATATTCAACCTTAAGAATGTAAAATGAATTTAACTTATGACATTCTCCACCTTTGGATGCAGCTCTACCACCAAGTCCAGAAATGTTCTCTATCACCTTTAAATACAGTCATCCTTCCATAGCCACAGATTTTTTTATCCATGGATTCAACCATCCGTGGCTTGAAAATATTCCAAAAAATATATAAATTCCAAAAAGCAAACCTTGATTTTGCCATCTTATAAGGGACACCATTTGACTATGCCACTGTACATTATGGGACTTGAGCATCCATGGATTTTGGTATCCACGAGGGAGTCCTGGAACCAAACGTCAGTGGATACCAAGGACCCACTGTAACAGATTTGAATGGTAATACTGCAGTGCTGTTTCCACAAAGAAGAAAACATGGCTGGGATATTTATTTTTTAATCATCTGCATATAAATCCTGTCATGGGTTGACTGGGTTTAAGATGGGTGGAAATACCACTCCGCCAGGAGTGAGGAGTTTCACCAGTGTAGCAGCATGTCATCTAAGCTTATCGCACGGCACTTAAGGAACAGGAATGGAAAGGAACGGGGCAAAAACGCATGTTACTGGACAGGAGAATGCCACCGATGCTGCCGGGCATTCCCAAGCCGTTCCCCAGCCGACTTTTGAAGGACAGTTCAAAATCGTTCTTCAAAACAAGCTGCCAGGAACAGCTGGGGAATGGCTTAGGGACTCCTGGCAGCATCCTCCTGTCCAGTAACATGAATTTTTGCCCAGTTCCTTTCCGTTCCCATTCTTGTAAGTGCCATGCGATAAGCGTAATCCACAGAAAACTCTAGACATGCAGGAGTACTACCACTCAGTTCCAAGTGGCACTAGGAACATATATGGGGCATTTTAGGGGTGTTTTAGAATCAATTTTGGGTCCACTGCATCCAAAGGCCTATAATTCCCCTAGTTAGGATTAAGCTTCTTAACTACACTAGTGTGAAGATGACCTAGTGAATTTGTGTCTTACTGGTATCAATGGACTGGAAAATGTAAAGGCAAGAGAAAGCAGGCGTTTTTTAAAAATACTGGGGAAAAGCCACCTGCAGCCTCCTATGCCAGGCTGCAGAGAGCTGACAGCGGTCTGGATGGCTTTGCCATGGATTTCCTCCTTGCTCAGGTATTTTTCTGCACTTAGATACCCACTTGTTTGATCAGAAGTAAGTAGGGTTGTGAGAATGAAAACTAGAGAGGTTCCTGTACCTTTAATAGTTGTGCAGAAGAGGGAATTTCACCCTCTTGCCACCTGGCTGTGTGACAAGCAACACCTGCTGAAATTCCCTCTTCTACACAACCATTGAAAGTACAGGAGCAGCCCTCACTACTTCTTGTTGCTGTTATTTCTATCCTGCCTTTTTTTTTCAATTCAAGACTCAAAGTGGCTGACAACAAATTAAAAAAACATATTGTTAAAAATCCACAAGATACACTAATTAAAACAAGATTAAATAATAAAAAATTAAAACCAGAATAAAACATATATCATTAAGCATGCATTCAAACATCAGCACAACAATAAGGAAGTTCCGGCACATTATTTTTGGTGAAATGGGCCTTATTATAGTTGGATCCTCTGTATCCATGGATTCTCCATCAACGGATTCAACCATCCATGGCTTCCAAATTTTGCTATTTTCTGTAAGGAACACCATTTTACTATGCCATTGTCTATAACAGGACTTGAGCAACCATGAATTTTGGTATCCATGCTGGTCCTACAACCAAATGTCAGCAGATATCGAGGACCCACTATTTAGTCAATCACCATACCCCTGTTTAAACAGAAAAATCTTTACTTGTTTCCAAAAATAAGTAGGAAGGTGGATGCCAGTCTAACCTCTCTGGAAAGGTTAGACTAAGGGCAGCCATGTTTTTAAAAGGCAGTTCCTTCCCAAAACAGCAGAGTAAACTGGAGGGTTTTTTTTAAAATGCCTTAAAGCCCTCAGATACAGCAAAGAAGTATTTTCACATTGAAAGGAGAAGAATGTCATGTGTATCAACAGGACTGAGATTGAGGTAAAGATTAATTATTTAACCTGTGCCGATTCAACCCAGGAGCACCTCTGTCTTCTCTGGATTAAATTTCAATTTGTTCGCCCTCATCCAGGCTATTCAGGATTTAGCACCTTGGGCAACTCCTTTAAAACAGGTTAAAATACTGAGCTGATTCCCACCCCAGAGACAAGGAAGCAGCATTGTTCCCCGGCTTTGAATAGCATAAGAGAGAAAGCACTGCACTGTCTTTGATAGACACTCACCTTGCCTCTGAAAGCAGGAAACCCAGTGACAAACTCCTGTTGCTGATCTTGGAATCTGGATAGGTTTGTAGGGCTGCAGGTGACGTCCAGACCCCGAGCCACTAACAGCTTTATATGACAGGATTCAGCATTTTGAATCACACCCTTCCCTAATAAATTACTAGATAATGAAATTAAATATTGTATTATGCAAACATAATCTATTTCGCTAGCTTTGGGCTGCTGTATCCTGGATCAGCAGAAGTTTCAAGTTCTTGGGTGCCATTGGCCCACTTCAAATGCAGTATTTTATGGTAGGGAAGTCCAAATCTTGTTATCATCTTCCATTAATAAGAAACAAGCCCCCCCTTGGTGTTTTTCTACCATGTGTCCTATCAGTTTATTTATCCGAAAATATATGTTGAGGAGGAAAGGATGCAATAGTTCCACAATCTCTCTTGATGATGAATGCTAGGAGCCCCCTGTCTGGAAGCGCTTTTCATGTATGCTTAGTTCTATGAAAGATTCATTGCAATAGCCGACATCTTATCATTTTTTCTCCCCAGGAAACTGCAGTTGGCACACCAACCCAAAGCTGATTAGATATCCAGGTTTTTCAGTGTACCATTTTGTATAGTGATTATGAATTGTGTAGAGAATGTGCTCCTTTAAAACAGGTTCTCTCAATACATATGAAGAGTGTTTCCTGCCAAGGCATTTTACTGTGCAATCTCACTGCTTCAATCATGTAAGTTTACAGGAGGTTGAGATGATGACATTGTCTTCCATTTGCAGCTCCCTCAGGTTCTCCCGTTGTTATCCCCACAGGAAAAAAGACACAATGGATGCAGTTTAACTGTATGTAGTAGGATCAGGATAAAATGTCTTGATTTTTAACCAGATACGAAGCAAGAGTAAAACAAAACAAAACACTTCAAATTCCTGTATGGAGAGACACTGTTTACCAGCTGGGGGGTTCCATTTTTCCTCATAGGATAAATATCACTACAAGGTGGTTTTCAAACGAAAGCAGGATGGTGAGGGAGATATTTGCATCAACTGCCCCCCCCCCAAAAAAAAACATGGCCACAAACTATCAAACCTAATTCTGCTGCAAACTAAATGAATAAATAAATAGTTTGAACAAGATCTGACTATGGATCTGCATCCTAGCAACTAGTTAGCCCCAGCCTAAAGGACCGACAGAAGTATATTCCACTTTAACAAGAATTTTTAGGATGCGGATAACACTGACAGTTTTCAAAGAAGTAGCTGGGACTCATTGGATATCTCCCTCTCTTTCAATTATTGTACATTGACCCTGCTTTAAACGTCATCAGTCCGCTGTGAGCTAGTGCAAGGGGAGACTTTTTATCATTTTCTAGGATCATTCAGCCTAGCGTTTGATACAGTTCCATCATAACATGGCTGATGAGATCCAGAAAATGCTGTGCTTAACACCCCTTTTGGCATTATCTGGACATTGTGATATCCTTCACTCTGTACATCCCTGGTCTCTGATGAAACACAAAAGATTATAGAAACCACTGTCATTTTCATTGGAAACACCCTCTCTTACGAAACTGAAAAAAGTTGCAGGAAATCTTGCCAATTTCAGAAATGTCTGGCTTTTGTAAAACTGACAAGACTTGGGGAAATCCCTGTCAATTCCATAGTGCTTTCCTTCAGAAGGACACATATATGCATAGTTGCACTGAAATGTTAATACTTTCCTATTGTTATCATTATTGTTTTAAACTGATGAAGCATTGTGAAATAGATTCCCTACACTTTGGCTGCACCCACACTGCAGAAATAATCCAGTTTGACACCACTTTAACTGTCTCCGCTCAATGGTATGGAATTTTGGGAACTGAAGTTTGTTGTGATCCCAGAGCTTTCTGACAGAGAAGACTAAATATCTCACAAAACTACACATCCCAAAACTCCATAGGATTATCAGTTAAAGCGGGGTTAAATTTGATTATTTCTGCAGTGCAGATGCAGCCTTTAATCAGTTTATTTGAACCAAAGGGTAAATTTTCCCCTCTCACAGCCTCCTCAGCTTCCACAGAGAGAGAAAGAGCCATGCCACAAACACCTGCAAGCACTGAAATGTAGGAGGTACTATGTAGGAGAGCTGTATTGCATCTGTTGATACATGACTGAAAAAACATCCCAACTTGGACAGAGAGATTATAATGTGGAAATAGACATTTCCAGATCTTTAAAGCATGCTGGGTGGAGGATGAAACCCTGTTTTCAAATATGTAAGCCTGGTTTTGCATGTGACCCACCCACACACACACACACAAAGAGCTGAAATGGGATTGTAAATCACTCTCCCAACATGATCATCAAACCAGTTTAAAGACTCCCAAGCAAGTATATTTTAATCTTCACTTCTGCCTTGCACAACAGTGGGAAATAGCAGCTTGATGTTTCCAGTTACAGTCATGCTCATTTTCATTGTAGAAAATGTCTTGTTGTTTTATATTCTTCTTTAAATAAATCAAAGGACCCATCTCTTATATGCCCAGATATCTCCACATGCAATATTGTGATTGTTCAGGGAAGAAGCATGCAACACACTGTGATGCTTTCAGTTTATTGCTTAAACGTGGAATTTTCTAAGGATACAGAAGATGTGTGTGTGTGTGAGAGAGAGAAATAAGCAGTATAAAACTTCTTTTCTATTGCATGTAGTTGGCTCAGTTTTTTCGGTGCCATTTGTAGCCACAAGACACATTATTTTTAAAAAATAAAACTATGTTTGGATCAGCTCTTTCTGATAAATGCCTATTTATTTCTATCGCCCCATTGAAACTAATTAAAGGATGGCCTGTGTTACTTCTTAATAGTACAATCAGGGCTGATATATCAAGGGATGCCTTGAGGTAAAGGTTGTAAAGTTGCAGCTGCATGTAGATACCTCTAGAATGCAGCAATCCTACTCTTCCAGTTTCTGCAAAAACAAACCTGAGCATGAACATTTGACCCCAATCTGCAGTTAGAAAAATAGCATGTGAGCGACCTCTTCTGGACAACCAGAAAATGTTAGCTAAAAAAAAAACCCAAATCTGATTTTCGCCTTCCTTTCTGTGCCATCACAAACATAAAAAGCAATGAAGCGCCTGCTCCATCAAAATCTTGAAATCTTTCCTTTTAATTTTTTTAAACCCATATAATTTAATAGTCCCATTATCAAAAGGAAAATATATATTGTGAGATAGATGATATAAATATAGATATAGATAGATATAGATATATATTGCACATTGGATTGGGGGGCACGCATAAAGGTAACAGATTTAGTGTTTAACTTTGCTACATCTGCTGCATTTACACCTGCATTTCAAAATATGTCTTGGGCACCATAGAACCAGTAAACTCTGGAGAAAATGTAATGAGATTGAAGAAGAGGCACTCTTTGCTGTGAGTGCGGCCTCCCATATTCCTCTGTGATGTTCACTAAGAGTACTGTCAGCCACTGAGTGAAACCATCTGCAGCTATTTCCTAACAGACGTGGCAAACCACCATACCGAGTTGCATCTTTTAATGGTAAGATCCACTCTAAATAAAGAACAGGTTGTTTGGCCATTGGATGTGGCCCATCTCCCTAACACACAATTCATGCCTTGCTTTTCACCACTGAGAATTCCAGGCAATTTTATTATGAGTGCTGTTCACTGCATGGCAGAAAGGATCAGATAACAGGTTTTCTTAGTCTACGTGGGACCAGATGTAACCTTCACTGCCTGAAAGGGATCACAGAACTAGAATGGGCAAAATTGACAAAATGATGGTCTGGGAAACACTCCTGTGCTGTAAACTGGTTGAGCAAATAATAGACACATCATCCCCACCATCTGTGAAGTGGAAATACAGTGGGCCCTTGATATCTGCTGGGGTTTGGTCCCAGGATGAAAGAGGATAGATACCAAAATCCATGGATGCTCAAGTCCCATTAAATACAGTGGCTCAGTAAAATGGTGTCCCTTATATAACATGGCAAAAATCAAGATTTGCCTTTGGAAATTTATATATATATATATATATATATATATATATATATATTCAACCTGTGGGTGGTTAAATCCATGGAAAAGGGATCTGGGGATATGGAGGGCTGACTGTAATGCTGGCAAACATCCAAAGGTCATTGGGAGTCTAGAAGCAAAGAGGTCTAGAGAAAACAGAGTTCTGTTCTAAAAACTGAGGAAGAGGATGGACTGACTTATGCCAAACCCTTCTAGCTTGCTGTGGTCATGATGAATAAGGAGAGGGACATTTTTGCTACCTTTTTCAGCTCAACAGATTTTAAAATTTATTTTATTAGAGACAATTGAAGGGGTAGGTATGGCAGCTTTCCACTAAAGTACTTATCCGGTCTAGGTCCTTCTTTCAGGGGAATGTATTGGAATGGCTTTAAAACCAGTGGTTCCAACACTGGCCCCACTCGACCCTGATTCTAGAAACCACCCATTTCACAGCTTTATGTTTATAATTGCCAGGGGACCAGTTGCTTTCTCCCTGCAGAGGTTTCCTCAGGTGCAATTCGGCTGTCAGGGTAGACAGAGCCCTGTCCATTAGGGAGGGGCCTTTCCATCCCATCTTGAACAATATTGGGTCAGGATCGCTCCATTCAATAGCGATTCATGTTCCTGTACCAATACTGATTTTCACAGTTCTAAAATTGGTACTTTATCTGCAAAAACCTTCTGGATCCTATAAGTATAGCAGACTAAATTTAAACTAAAGTTTTACAAACATTTAAAATAGCTATCTTCAATCCAACACCCTCCAAATGTGTCAGACTACAATGCTCATTAGCATTGCCATTCGTACCGGGGGATGATAGGAGTTATAATCTAAGAGATTTCAAGGAGTGCCAGGTTGGGGAAGGCTGGTTTAAAACATTTATACAATGTCCAGTGTTTCATGAAGTGTAAAAGCCTGAACTTCCTTCACCTTGAAGACTTTTTCTTCCTTGATTTTTTCTTTCTTTCAGCAAGGCCACCACATACATCAATAGACCTATGGTCTCCAAGATTCCTCCTACTCCCACATCAAAACATTATCTTGTTTTGTTTTGTTTTTTTCTATCACAAAATAATATCACCAATTATCTACATGAGTTGACATTGCTGCCCGCTTTGTCTCGGATGAGCAAGAAGAAGGCCAGTTTCTTTGCTTACAGCCAGTTGGTCATTGTCGCAATCACTCCGTCGGTCTTCACAAAATGTTATTGCAAGTGTGTTCATCTGGGGTGTCCTTATTCGTGACAACTGACCTTCATAGGTACATATGACATTTAAAGAAAAGGTCTGCTTCCCAGCCTACCCTCTACTTTTGGTTATAAATTATTCACCGAGTATCAGTAATAATAATTGATTCCCGCCAGTAAGTAATAGAGTTATAAACAGCTCCCACTAGTTAACGAAAGAAATGCCTCAGTCCCTCGCTTTATTTATTAGCATTTGAGGGCTCTCCACGGCTCTTCTAAGATCCGTTATTGCTTAATTAAATGAGAAACGATGACCTGCCCGTGACTCTCTTGTTCTTCACACACAAAATATCTGCAGTGAAATTGCCATCTTCCTGCACATTTCCCCTCAAACTCAGCGCCAATACTGATTTGAAAACAAACAGTGGATGGAGGGGGAAAAGAGTACATTTTTTCCCTCTTTGAAACATGAGCTGCTTATTATCACTCAATGTAGTATCTTTAAAATAAAATAAAAAAAATAGCCACTGCAGACATTTCCCTTTTATTAGCCACTTTATGGCTCTCCTTATGTTCACAAGTGAATCAGCTCAAGTGATGGGATAGATGCACTCTCACAGACGAAATATTCTCAATGACTTTCTAACAAGCACCATGTTAAAACTTATGGCATTTCTCAAGAAATGCGATATATCTTGCAAAATGCTACAGTCGTTACATGTTTGGAATATACAGCGAACAATGTCCACAGACGTAAAACCAGATCTGAAAAGACCCTCCCCGGTAAACAGTTTGATGTATGAGGCAATCTCTCCATCAATACGGGCCTTGAAGAGTTTCTAATAAATAATCTCCAATTAATTCCTGCTGCCCCAAAAGAAGGGTGGGATGGCAGCTGCCAGATTTGATTTCGCTATCTCCCCTACCCTCAGTTACAATGTAGTGATAACTGACCAATAAAACTTAATGTCACATTATCATGATGCAAATAAAAATGTACTGTATCCTTACATAAATGTCAAGCCTCTGGTTCCATCATGGTATATCATCTCTCAGCCACTAGCTGGCACCCTCGCTTTAAAAATGCCATTTATATGTGTGCCGCAGTTGGTTTTAACTAATTAGGCAGCAAGGCACACTCCATTTTGTTGGGATAGAAGTCCATACAGTCATGGAAACATCCCAGGGCAGAACAAGCTTATATATCTTATAATGTGATTGCTAAGAAATGTGCTAACTAATGGACTCTGTTTATACATCAGAATGGAGGAGAGAGACATGCACAGTCTTCCAGATGTTGTAACAGCACAGCCAATAGTGGGAAATGCTAGTAGATGCCCATCAACATCTGGAAGGCTGCACAATTTGCATCTCTGGTGTATAGCATTTCAGCCTTGTTTATCCATTTATTTATTTAGTTATTTTAGTTCAACTGGACTAAGTAGATTTCAGATTGCTGCAATTAAGTGGACAAGATCCTATAAGTAGACTAAATTTAAACTAAAGTTTTACAAACATTTAAAATATCTATCTTCAATCCAGCATCTTCCAGATGTCTCAGACTACAATGTCCATTAGCATCGCCATTGCTGGCTGGGGATGTTCATGAAAGAATAAAACTATTTATTCTTTTATTCTCTAACAATCTGGATTACTTCTCACAGACACAAAGGCAAACAGGCAAATAGACACATACACACACAAACATGTACAAATTCAGAGGGCTAGTCTATGTTTATGTGAGAAGCTGCTAGCTTTTATGACAGCTAAGGTAACAAATATATTCTATTTTCTTATAGATATGTTTATCAATCTCTTCCAGCTACATTTGTTGTCTGGTACTTGGATCTATTACAACTACCTCTAAAGGTGATGTTGCTGGTGACAGCTTTTACTCTGTATTGTACTGCATTTGAATGAGTTGTTCCAGAATATCCTCTGAGTATAACCTATTTACAAGTACAGAGAGATCAGCTATTTCATTCAGCAATATCATCAAGGGCCCAAAATAAAATACAGTTGCCCCTCCATTTTCACAGGGGATCTATTCCAGACCCATCCACCCACCCCGCAAAAACAGAAAACCACAAATATTCAAGCTCCACAGGCGCAGGCCCCATTTTATCCCCCTCCGTTTGCCATCTGCAAATGGGCAAGGGACGCAGACTTGAAGTCCATGAAAACAGAGGAACAAGTGTATATCAGAACTATGAGCAGTTGTGCTTTGTCCTTGCTCATGCAAAAATAAAATAAAAGCATTGCACCACATGAATCTACCATTAGTATTACGATATTGTATGTTTAGGGTAAAATTGTTCTCTCCCATGTGAATAATTATCAGAAAGATTCTGTATCGTTTTATGAGAGCAGTAGGAGCGAAGGATCTATTTATTAATTACAAAACCCTCTAGAAGGGTCTTAGAGCAGATATGTGTTGTTCCTACAGTGGTAGGAACAACAAACATTGAAATTGGAGTAACACAATGAAGACATGTGGTACATTAAAGATTAATAGATGTATGAGATTCTGTAGCCTAGGACCTCACTTCATCAGCATCTTCATGGCAGGTGGAGACAAACTGGTGAGTCAAGTGGTAATAATTTCCATAGATAGACAGATGTCTAATAATAGATTTCCCAGAACCTCATATTAGAATAAATTTGTATTTCCTCAGTTGATACATGATTCATTTTGTCTATTTTCTAACAGACTAACAGAGCTTCCTCTCTAGAGATGAATGTGGAGTCTACAGTGGGTCTCCTATATCGGTGGGCTAGCTATCCGCGGATTCAAGCATCCACGGATTGACACGTCCTATTTTAATCAATGGTGTCTCATTCATGCCAGATGCACTGGTGTGGCTGTGCACACACTGCTGCATTGAATAAAATGGGGTGTGACCATTCACATTTTGATCATCCTGGAACCAAAGCTCCCCTGGAGAAGAAAGGACCATGAACAGTAGTTTGATATCACTGTAACAGGCATGCTCCATCCTATGGAATCTTGGAATTTGTGGTTCACAATGGCACTCAGGAATCTTGCTAGAGAGGTTTGATCAGCTCCTCTCTTCTATAGCACTGGGGCTGTCTGTCAGGGAATTCCAAATGTCTCTCCAAACACCAAATCCCAGGATTCCATAGGATGCTGCCATTAGGATTTAGGCCTTTACCAAGGTCTCATGACCTACCTGAAAGGATCTCTTTTTCAGAACCGAAAGAAAACAAAATCATCCAGGGGACTCTTGTTGGGTTAATCTTCTGATTCTAGCTAGGGTTGCCAGTTCAGGATCATTCCAAGCCCTAATGTTTCTGGGCCAAAACTTGAGGGTGAGCGATGGTCCCTGGTCATGTCATTAAGCATTAAGTACCCAGCATGGCATAGTGATTTGAGTGTTGGACTACAACGCTGGAGACCATGGTTTGATTTCCAGCACGGTCACAAAACCCACTGGTCAAAGCTGCACTTAGCCAGCCGATTTTCGAAGTCCGACTTCGAAAATCGGCCAGCTGAGTGCGTCTTCGACCCGCAGTTTACCCGGTCTAGATTCGGGCGGTGGATTTGGCGGCAATTAAAGGAGATGCCCCATGCAATAACGTCCGGGTGTATCCTGATGAAGATTGAACCCGGGAAAGGTAAGTGCTTTTTTAAGAGTGCGATAAGCTCCTAACTTAATGGAAAGACCCTCTGGAGAATCTTTGCAAAGAGCAACAACAAATCAGTTAAGTTTTGCAAATTGTATCATGCTGCTGTCTTAATAGCTGAGCTGGAGATCTGCACCCATCCCTTTCCTCTTGCCTGGGTTTAAGCACACCAGAACTGAAGAAATTACATCTTTGTCTCCAGCCTTGAAATGCCTGGGAAACTGGAGGCAATCCTAGTACCACCTAAAAAGATTCCTCTCTCTCTCTCTCACACACACACACACACACACAAAGACACATTGTCCCTTCTGCAAAGCTGCTCTGGAGGGTGTGGAGCTTGGGAATAATCATTCAAAAATTGTTACCCCCTAATCCATTAAAACAATCAAAATGATTTTAAAATTCATCATTTTAATTGTTAAACACCAATGATATTATTTCTGAGCAATGATTAATGTTTCCTTTTGTTTAATTTAATATGTATACATATTTTAAAAAAGATTTTAAGTAATTTCAATCAATATTTTCAATCTAAAGGTTTAATTAATCCACAAATGAATTTTTATAAAATTTTATTAAGCACTTAACACAAATAAAACAATTCTCTGTGATGCTTTAGTAATGTTTCTGAGCTTTGCCCAGGGCAGGGGAGAGGAGAACACACCATTGCACTAATAGAAGCCCATTCTCACTATACTGGATGTACCCCATTAATTTTTTCAGCTTCATGTTTCTAGTTACATCAGTAACTTGCATAACTTTTTTTTACATTTCAAGAACATTACAGGACCCTCTGTTTCACAGCATAATTAACTATATGAGAATATTTCAATGTTTTGTATTTAGAATAATCCTAAGGAACTAAAAGAAATTGGATTATTTTGCTTGACTTCAGGCCTTTGCAGACTGCCAGAAATAGTGCAGCTTGAGGCCACTTTAACTGCCCTGATGACTCAGTGCTGGGGAATCATGGGAACTGTAGTTTATTGTGGCACCAGAGCTCTCTGACAGAGAAGGCTCAATGTCTCAGAAAAAAAATACAATTCCCATGATTCCCTAGCGCTGGTTCCTGCTGCATTTCAATCACATCACATCCAAATTCCAAACTTGTAGGGTCTCTGAATATGTTCATAAAAGCAGATATGCCAGGAAAAGGAAGCACATCCAAACAATCATCATTTCTAGTGATGTTTACTTTGGTGGAGCAAAAATTGAAATGGTCAAAACAATCTATTCAAGAAACAATTAAAAGATGTACATGAACACCATTTCTTTAAAATAACATTTTCATGTATATCAATAAAATTCCTGGAGTAGCTTTCAAATTCAACTATTTTTTATGTGTTAGTTACATTTGTTATAAGGTTGGTCAGGATAAGAGAGTATGACTGACCCTGACCAACCCAAGACTCACTCTTCCAAGTCCCAGGGCAATACTCTAACTCAGGGGTTGGAACCTACAGCCCATGGGCCAGGTCCGGCCCTCCGAGGCCTTTGGACCGGCCCCCGCCGCGCGTGCTGCTGCCGCACCGCTGCTGCCATTTTGTTTTCCAAAATGGCGGCTGTGACTCTTTTGTGCATGCACAGTACTCCTGCGCATGCACAAACGAGCTGCGGCCGCCATTTTGTTTTCAAAAATGGCGGTCGCGGCTCATTCGTGCATGCACAGGAGTACTGCGCATGCGCAAACGAGTCGCAGCTGCCATTTTGGAAAACAAAATGGCAGCTGCGACACACGTGGCGGCGGCCCGCAGAAGACCAGGGGATCCCTGGTCTGGCCCCAGGTAAGGGGAACTTGCCGACCCCTGCTCTAACTACACTACACTGTCTGTTACCTATTTCGAGCCTTAAAACTTAACAATACAATTTTCAAGTCTACTCCATGACTTTGGAAGAGGACATTCTGAGTGCAGTAGCCTTTTGAGAACTAACTGACCACACAGGAGCACAGCACCTCACATAATTTTTCTACTGGAAAATTATTCCATCTATGTAGGTATGTGTTCATTATTAAAGGATGCAAATCCTTCCAGACCGATAACATCAACCATCCGTAATATAATTATAATTAAACATTTTTTTTAAAAAAATGGAGATTAGAAAAATTCCTTTTTTTGGACTACACTGCGCAAATTCCCACAGATAGATAAAAGGAAGTACTGTATATACTCATATATAAGTCTAAGGAAATTGTCAATAAATACCCCCCAAAATGGGTTGACTTATTCATGGGTTAATGTACCTTAATTCTGATTTTTTTAAAAAAAGGAAGCATCCCCTTCTCTGAGTCGAGTGGCAAAAGATGAGAGCTTAGTCCATCCCAGGAGAACTTAAAGGAAACACTGGCCCGCCTTCTTCTCTCCACCATGGTGCCATTTCTTTTTGAATGCCTGGGTGGAAAAAAATAGTGGTGACCCTGCCTCTTTGACACTTGCCCTCAAAGAAGCCTTGAGAGAGTAGAGGGGGTCCATACTTTTTTAAGGTTCTCTTGAGATGGACTCTAAGCTCTTGCCTTTTACCGCTCTACTCATGGAATTAATACTGTAAGAGTTTATATTAATATTGTACCTTAACTCTTGCCTTTACATCTTTTTCGACTTGTGCATGTTTTCTTAGCCTTGGTCATCTCCTCCTCACATCGCACTGCCACCATTTACCGCAGTCCCCTCCTCATCCATCCAGCCTTTAGGGCACTGTTTCCCAAACTTCAGTCCTCCAGATGTTTTGAACTTCAACTCCCAGAAGCCATAGCCAGATTGGTGTGCACAGTCAGGAATTCTGGCAGCTGAAGTCCAAAACATCTGGCTGACCAAAGTCTGGAAACTACTGCTTTAGGGTGTGCACAAACAGTTTTGCCTTCCAGAATTTTGCAAGTTCTTTGGCACCATTTCCTTTGGCTTCATCCTTTACATCCTTTGTTACATGTTACATATCCATGGGTGATAGCAAAATCCATAATTTTGGCCTCAAAAACCTGCCCTCAACTTATACATCAGTATGTACGATACTTCACACAGTGACAATTGCCAACATAAATGGTTCTAAAGGGGAGACAAAATGAATTTATGGACTGGGTGACCTTGGGCAAGTCACATGCTCTCAGCCTCAGGGAAAGCCAATGGCAAACCTCCTCTCAACAAGTCTTGCTAAGAAAACCCCATTATAGTGTTGCCTTAGGGTCACCGTAAGTGAGAAACAACTTGAAGGCACACAGCAGCAACAACAACAACAAAAGTATATCAGTGGCTACAAATAGGGTTTCCAGGTAAAACAAGGGACAGCGCTCCTGTTTGTTTAACGGTTGTGTAGAGAAGGGAATTTGCTAAAATTCCTTCTTCTACACAACTATTAAACATACAGAAGCCCCATCCCTTATTTGATCTAGCAGTCCTGGCTACAAGTCATGACAGATACATATTCCTTCCAAGGGTTGCGCGACTGAAAACTGGAAAAGGCTCTTGTATCTTTGATGGTTGTGTAGATAAGGGAATTTCAGCAAGTGGTTACTGGTTATCTGCCTGTTTGACACACAACACCTGCTGAAATTTCCTCTTCTACACAACCATGAAAGGTTCAGGAGCCCTGCCTAGTTTCCAATCTGGCAACCTTGAACCCTGCCAGTACTAAAGGAACTATTTATCTGAACACTAGTTGGTGGGAAACATGAGTAGGTGATTTCTGTTGTCCTTGTGTCTAGCTGGTGAGCTTCCCATGGGTATTTAAGTTGCCACTGTGGCAACAGAGTGCTGGACTAAATGGGCCATTCATCTGATCCAGAGCAGCAGAATTATTCTCAAGGCCCTTTTTTGAGATCCTGAACTCAAAAAACCTCCAATCAATTCAGAATAAAGCAGCTTCCTGTTTGCAATAAGTAAACTCTACTCCTTGCCTTAATTTTGCTGACCTATTCATGTAGAGTTTCCAGAGCACTTTAATTATATTAATCAAAATTTGAAGCAGCTGATTTTTTTTAATGCCATCTTTCTTTTCCAATCGCCTTTCGCTGCTGAGCTTCACTGAGAACAGCCAGCTCAAAGGGCTTACATTGAAAACAACTATATGTTTCTGCTTGGTTTAATTCAGATTCTGAGCAACATACCCATTTCATTTCCAATAGAAAGTGCCCATTTAATTGCACTGTAAGTTTTATGAGGTATGCCCCAGGCTGCATTCTTTATAGGAAGTGTCTCAGTAATTCATGTGGAGAATGGGGGGGAGCTCACATGAAGCAAAACCTTCCTCTCCTAGGTGTACAAAAACAATAATTTCCACAGCTTTATTTTGGGCAAACCCTACTAGAATAATATTGCTGTACATATATTTAGAACACAACACAAATGCTGGCTGGACAAACAAAGGTGTGTGCATGGATGGGAAAAATTAATCCCATTTCATAATGTGGATTATTCCTTATTTTGGTTTCTTTGACCACCACCACCCCCTTTTGCCTGCTTCCCTACCAGATTTGAATACCTATCACACTGGTCAGTGGTTTCGGGCCATTCCACCTGAAAACCATTTCTTCAGTACTCAGAAAGGCAGCAGAATGGCAATGCACTCTTTTGCATCATCACTGTATTTGTACTTCAATGACATTAGTTCCCATGTTTGCTTTCTTAACTTTAGATACAGAAATAACATTTCTACTACTAGAACAGACACTGCTGGGGCTCCAGATATTTAGATTACAAGTCTTACAAAAAGCCAGAGTGGTGTACTGGTTTGAGCATTGGACTGCCAGGGTTCAAATCCTAGCTCAGACATGTAAACCCACTGGGTGATCCTGGACAAGTCACACACTCTCAGCTTCAGAATATGGCAATGGCAAACTCCCTCTGAAGAAACATACCAAGAAAGCCCCATGATAGGTTTGCCTTAGGGTCCCCATAAGTCTGAAATGAGTTGAAGGCACACAAAAACAAGCCTCTTGCCATTGTGTGGCGAGGAGAAGGCTGAAACATTTGGAATGCCAAAGGTTTGTCTGCTCTCCCAGCTTTGATCTACAACAGGGGTAGGCAACCTTTCCCCTTTAAGGGCCGAGGGACTTCAACTCCCAGAATCCCAGGAGCTATTGGCCAACATGGGACTATTGGCCAACATGGCTGAGGCTTCTGGGAGCTGAAGTCCCTCGGCTCTTAAAGGGGAAAGGTTGCCTACCCCTGATCTACAATAATATAACTGGTTTACAGTTTATGAACGAAGTATTTGCATGGTTTAAGACTGTTATTGTGGGAAAGTAATCTGGCCTAAATACCCATCTGATCTTGGAAGCTAAGCAGGGTTGGCCCTAGTTAGTACTTGTATGAGAGACTGCTGACAAATACCAGATGCTGTGTAGGCTATATTTCAGAGGGAGGAACTGGAAAAATCACCTCTGAGTAATCCTTGACTAAACCTTATGAAATTAATGGCATCGCCATAAGTCGACAGGTGACTTGAAGACACATACACACACACAGAGTTCTTGTGCCTTTAACAACTGTATGGCAGGCAAACATTCAATAGGTTAAAAGCTTTTTCTAATGCAGAATACACTTATGTAGAAAGCTTCACCTGTCAACACTCCATCAGACATCTTAATAATTGTATGTGGCCCCAGGTTGATCTTTCTTTCCTTGTGGGTCAACAGACTTTTACAGAAAAGGTATTTCTGCCTCTGCCCTATTTTATCAACACAAAATAAATCCAAGGTGCAGTAAGAAATCATCCAGCCTAGTCACAATCTTCCTCAATCTAGTAGGGTTACATTTCCATTTAAATAAAATTATAATAATAATTTCATTTACAAATATATATCTATATTATGGTAAAGGAGAGGGCCCAAACCACATACAGCACACTGGAGCCAGAAAATTCTGCATACACCCCTGCCAGATCATAAGGTACAAATCATCCCAGAGTCTAGAGTTAAAAAGGTAACTTTTAAAATAATACCACTGTAACTAATGTTATGAATGCTTTCCAATGTAGCAGTTTTCAAAGAAATAGCCGTGTTATCACAACATCAAAAGGAAAGGGGGAGGACAAGATCTAGTAGCACCTTTAAGACAAACTGGCCCATGTTAGAATGAGCTTTCAAGGATAACAATCCATGTGGACTCAGGGTGACCAGTTGTCAGAACTGTACAAGGCACTGCAAAATGTAGAACACTCAAGAAAAATGTAGGACATTACCAAATAAAAGCTAAAAACACTCGTATAAATATACATTCATGCGTCGTAGGGCCTAAGCAGACTGCTAGAAATAGTGCACATTAAATTGAGGCACTGCCCTGGCTCAGTGCTAGGGAGTCATGGGAACTGTAATTTATTGTGGCACCAGAGCTCTCTGACAGAGAAGGCTCAATGTCCCAGAAAAAAATACAATTCCCATGATTCCCTAGCACTGAGCCAGGGCAGTGCCTCAATTTAATGTGCACTGTTTCTGGCAGTCTGCTTAGGCCTGTAGTCATGCTCAAACTGGAGGACATGTTGCAAGTCCTCCTGGACAGAAGGTGGAATTGCAGGACATGTCCTGGCAAAGGAGGGTGTCTGGTCACCCTGTGTGGACGGACTGATATGCACAAAAGCTCATGCTAAAATAGATTATCTGAAGATGCCAGCCAAAACGTCAGGAATAAATTCTTCCAAAACACAGCCACATAGCCCAAAAAAACCCACAAAAAAACTAAAATCCATGTATGGTGGCAATGTAAGAAAGCTAGGAAATATTGGACAAGTGTACATAAATGTATTGAAGAAATATTACAAACTGGAGTGGAAAAAGATCCTAAACTATATATGTTGAATATATGTGATGATAAGCAGTTAGAATCAAAACATGGCAAACTTCTCTTTTATATGATTGTGAGTGCTAGAATTACTTATGCTAGTAAATGGAAAAGTGAGACCATTCCAAATAAGCAAGAATGGCTATCTAAATTAATTAATATTGTAGAATTAGATAGATTTACAGTTCTTTTAAGAGGACAAGACTGGGAGGCATGTGAAAAAATATGGAATCCTTTATTTAAATATGTTAACGAGAAGTAATTGAATATAGATAAGGAAAGCAGTCCGTAGATAGATGAGCAAAGACAAATAAGCAGTTTAGTTTGGGATTATTAAGAAGAAACACTTGGTATGTCTCTCTCAGTTAAGGAAAAAGAAGAGAGGTAGTTATGTTTAAGTTGGAAACTAGGGTTTGGTTTAGGGTTTAGGAAGTCATTGGTATGTATGACTGAGAGCAAAGAGTATTGTTTTGTCAATTTTGTTTAGTTTTTGTTTCTGTTAATGTACGTGATATGTACCGTATTTTTCGCCCTATAGGGCGCTCCGGCATATTGGGCGCACCCAATTTTAAAGGAGGAAAATCCAAGAAAAAAGGATTCCTCCCTTTAGCCGGAGGCCGGTTGTTCAATGGGCTGGTGCTGGGATTGGAGAACTTCTCCGATCCCAGCACCAGCCCATTGAACTGAGGTCGCGGGGGGAAGGAGGGCTCCTTCCCCCCGCGACCTCAGTCTTTGAATGGGCTGGTGCTGGGATCGAAGCGATCCTAGCACCAGCCCATTGAACTGAGGTCGCGGGGGGAAGGAGGGCTCCTTCCCCCCCCCCCCGCCTCGGTCTTGGAATGGGCTGGGGCCGGGATCGAAGCGATCCCGGCCCCAGCCGATTGAAGACCGAGGCCGGGGGGGGAAGGAGCCTTCCTTCCCCCCCCCCCCCGGCCTCGGTCTTGGAATGGGCTGGGGCCGGGATCGAAGCGATCCCGGCCCCAGCCGATTGAAGACCGAGGCCGGGGGGGGAAGGAGCCTTCCTTCCCCCCCCCCGGCCTTGGTCTTCAATCGGCTGGGACCGGGATCGCTTCGATCCCGGCCCCAGCCGATTCCAAGACCGAAGCCGGGGGGGGGAAGGAAGGCTCCTTCCCCCCCCCCCCCGGCCTCGGTCTTCAATCGGCTGGGGCCGGGATCGCTTCGATCCCGGCCCCAGCCGATTCCAAGACCGAGGCCGGGGGGGGGAAGGAAGGCTCCTTCCCCCCCCGGCCTCGGTCTTCAATCGGCTGGGGCCGGGATCGCTTCGATCCCGGCACCAGCCGATTCCAAGACTGTGGCCGCGGGGAGAAGGAGCCCTCCTTCTCCCCGTGGCCTCAGTCTTTCAATGGGCTGCCGCCGGGATCGCTTCGATCCCAGCACCAGTCCACTCGCCCTATAGGGCGCACTCACTTCCCCACGCACATTTAGGGGAAGAAAAAGTGCGCCCTATAGGGCGAAAAATACGGTAATATTGAATGTTAGGTCATGTAAGTATGTTTATGTATTTTAAAGCATTCATAATAATAATAAAAAAAACTAAAATAGATCAGCTAATCTTAAAGGTGCTGTTGGATTCCTCTTTCCCAATCTTCCTACCCCCCCTTTATTATTAACGTAAATGTCCTTTCCTTCCTGCCACTTATATACCTTTTTAATACATAGAAATTAATTAAGGAAGCATCTGTGAAGAAGCTGTTCCATAGCCATCTCTAAGAAAGACCTGCTCTGTGTAGTCTGTTAAATAGGATGCCAAGTATGCTTATTTCAAAAGTTCCTCGCAAATGGTTGCATTCACGACTTTATCGCTTGGTGTATTAAAATGACTCAAGCCTCCCAGGCTGCAGCTGGGAGGCGGTTGGAGGCAGGGATTATCTCAAGCTAAATCGCTGCGCTGCTGAATCGCTGGCCATCATCAGCCCAGGTCCCAGCCAGGCTCAGCCAATGCTTTTTAGAAACAGGGATGCTGTTTCCCCAGTATAATTGTGGGGTTGCTGCGGCCCTGATCCACTGCTCCCCGGGGCGGCTCTGTGCTGCCCCAAACGGGCCGCCTGCATTGGCCCATAGTCAGGCCAGGTGTCTGCACCCACCAGCTATAGGCAGCAGACAAAGGGCCTTTGCAGACTGCCAGAAATAGTGCACATTAAATTGAGGCACTGCCCTGGCTCAGTGCTAGGGAATCATGGGAACTGTAATTTATTGTGGCACCAGAGCTCTCTGACAGAGAAGGCTCAATGTCCCAGAAAAAAATACAATTCCCATGACTCCCTAGCACTGAGCCAGGGCAGTGCCTCAATTTAATGTGCACTATTTCTGGCAGTCTGCAAAGGCCCAAAGTCTTTCAATGTTAGTAACTGAACTAGGTCCCCACAGATAATGTTTGCATCCTGGAATCTATCATTTTAAAATTCCCCCAATGCCCTAAAATGTCCAGTGATATAAGGAGCTGCCATTTCCCACAATGCTGTGGAATGAAGCCATGTCAGTTACTCTAGGACTCATCCCAGAAGCCCCAGCCAGCTTAGACAATGGAGCTGAAGTCCAAAACATCTGGAGGACCAAAATTTGGGAACCACTGCTCTAGGACGTTAAAAATGTCAGTTTTCCAGCTGCCCACTACTGGCAGAAAGTAAATTTGCAACCCTATGTGTAGGGCAGAGGAGTCCTGGTAGTCAGCATTTTGAAGAGAGTGCCCTCAACCCTAGAGCCATCCCCATACATATTACAAGTGGTAGGCTGCTAGAATTTCATCACATAGATTCAAAAAGGCTCAATATGTTTATATGTTATGCTGAATCACAGATCACAAAAACAAAGGACCTCTGCAGACTGGCCCAAAGGGCTGGCCTGGAGGCAGAGACTCACACCGACCCACACCGACACTGTCCTGACGCTGTGCACCGTTATGCACCTCACACCGACACTGTCCTGACGCTGTGCACAGTTATGCACCACGCGGGCCGTTAGGACGCCCTTCTGCCGCAGCATTTTGACGTGCTGTGCCAGAAAAGGCGCTAAAGAGCCACATGCTGGTTCTTAGGGCGGCCTTTTGCTGCCCCTGAAAGGAGAGGCATTTTGCTGCTCTATCGGGGGCAGCAAAAGGGAGGACTGGGGCCACGACGTGCGACTGCCGCAGCCCTGATCCGTGGCTAGCAGGGACGGCCCAGAGCCGCCCATCTGCATAGCCCCAAAGTTCTCTCATCTCCCCAAAAGGAATAAATACTGAGATGTTCCTCTTCCTCGTGTTCATCCATTAAAATATAATGCTCACATGAAAAACTGTCCGTTGCTTAACTAAAAGGCTCAACCAAAAGCAAGCAAAGATATAAGCAAATGCAAACACAAACACAGAATTGTTTGTGTTGTTTAGAAACTACACTTCATGGAATGACTCTATATATGTAAAAACTGTATCTGTGAAATCTGTTTGCAGAAAAGAATCCTTCCACCATGTGACTCAACATGTTTGCGCCTGCAATGATTGAAAGTTGTTTCTGCCAGGACGACTGTGGGGCATGTGTCTAAAGTGAACTTTTGAGGATGACATAAGAATTCATCCATTAACTGGTTACTAATTTGCTAATGGCGTTCTTCTTCTACTGACCTTTTAATGCTGATACCTCCTCTTAAGCAATGACTGCTTGTGTAACATTCATAGTCAAAAGCATTGTACACCAAGTACATTAGCCCTGTAGTTTAACAATCCCATAGACTAGAACAGGGTTTCTCAAACAGAGTTCCCTGTGTGGATCACTAGGGGTTCTGTGAGACAACATGAATTAGATAGATAGATAGATAGATAGATAGATAGAATAATTTTTATTTAGGTGTTCCCTGAGATCTGAAGATTAGTTCAAGGTTCCTCAGAGTAAAAAGGGTGATAAAGTCTGGATTAGAAGGTAGTATTAAAATGGGAGGGAAATACAAACAAACAAACAAACAAACAAACAAACAAAATATCCACATGAGAAATGATTTGTTCATTTGTTACTTAACATGTTGCTTCGTGGTGAAGCAGTAATAGCAAAGAAACATCAGTTTAGTTTGTATGTGCAACTGGCAAACAAGCTCAGTTTAGAATCAATTAAACTAAGGACTTTATCACAACAGGCTTATAAGACACCCCAACAATGTTTGTGTATGAGGAAATTGAAATAGTTAAAAATTCCCCATACCTTGGATCAAACATTGATCAGAAAGAGACTGCCGTCAAGATATCAGAACAAGACTAGGAATGGGAAGAGCAGCTATGAAAGAACCAAACAAAATCCTAAAATGCAAAGACATAACACTGAATATTAAAGTTAGTTTCATCACAGAAACCATTGTAGTCCCCATCATCATGTATGGATGTGAGAGATGAACAATGAAGAAAGCTGATAGAAAGAAAATAAATTAATCTGATATGTGGTGCTGGAGAAAAGTGCTAAGCTACCATGGATGACCAAAAAGACAAGCAAATGGGTCCTAAAACAATCAAGCCCAAACTCTCCCTGAAAGCCAAGGGAGGTTGCAGACTGCCAGAAATAGTGCAAATTGAGTCCACTTTTAGGGTTAGGGTTAGTGCTAGGGAATCATGGGAATTGTTTGTTTTTTTCTGAGACATTGAGCCTTCTCTGTCAGAGAGCTCTGGTGCCACAATAAAATACAGTTCCCATGATTCCCTAACCCTTAAAGTGGACTCAATTTGCACTATTTCTGGCAGTCTGCAACCCCCCAAGATAACTAAATTGAGACTGTTGTACTTTGGCCACATCATGAGAAGGAATGACTCACTAGAAAAGACAATTATACTGGGGAAGGTTGAAGGCAGTAGAAAGAGAGGAAGACCACCTGTCAGGTGGATAGGCAGACAATCAGGGAGACCACAGACCTGAGCCTGTAGGACTTGAGCAGAGGATAGGGAGTCTTGGAGATGTCTCATTCAAAGGGATGCCATGAGTCAAAGTTGACTTGAAGGCAGAAGCGCAAACATACCAGGTTGAGGACAATCATGATTGCACAGTCTTCAAAAGTGAGATGGTGCTACTGCTTCTGTCCTGGCCACTGCCAACAACTATCAGGTCAGAATGCACAGGGAAGCCATTGAAATCCATAGTTAGACAACTTCAATAGGAAAGAAGAGACCTTAAAGTAAACAAAATTTAGCTACCAGTCCTGAAAAACACCAAAATCAAGACCCAGCATATGCAAATGAATGCCAGCCAGGGTCAGGGTTTTCCCAGCAGACAATGGATCACTAATTAAATAGTCACCCTGAGGTCTTACCATTCAACAATAGAACAACATACAGATTAACATGTAAATCACTTTCTCTCAACCAAGGGTCACACAGTATATATACCCCACTCACTTCCATGCCATCAACCGCTGAGGATGCCAGCCACAGATGCTGCTGAAACGTCAGGAATAAACTCTTCTAGAACATGGCCACATAGCCCCCCAAAACCATAAAAAACTATGGATGCTAGCCATGAAAGCCTTCGACTTCACAGGCTAAGGGGGGTTGCAGACTGCCAGAAATAGTGCAAATTAAGTCTACTTTTAGGGTTAGGGTTAGGGAGTCATGGGAACTGTATTTTATTGTGGCACCAGAGCTCTCTGACAGAGAAGGCTCAATGTCTCAGAAAAAAATACAATTCCCATGATTCCTTAGCACTAACCCTAACCCTTAAAGTGGACTCAATTTGCACTATTTTTGACAGTCTGCAACCCCCCTAAGACATTATTCAGATGCTGTTTTTTAGCGTGGCTAGGCAAATAATCTCACTCACTCTGGTTTTGTTGTTCACACTATTTTTTTTATCTCAGTGAGTTCTGTTGCTCACACGTGTCAACACTGCATAAAGACAGAGGGCCTTTGCAGACTGCTAGAAATAGTGCAAATTGAGTCCACTTTAACTGCCCTGGCTCAGTGCTAGGGAATCATGGGAATTGTAATTTATTTATTTTTGTTTGAGACATTGAGCCTTTTCTGTCAGAGAGCTCTGGTGCCACAGTAAAATACAGTTCCCATGATTCCCTAGCACTGAATCAGGGCAGTTAAAGTGGACTCAATTTGCACTATTTCTGGCAGTCTACAAAGGTCCAGAGTTGATGATGCGGATGTATTTGAAACATGTTCTAGCCATGCAGTTTTATTGTTTTAGTCAGTTTATCCTGGGTCTACATTCCCACTTACATCAGTTATTCCCACAGCCGACAATGCAAATCTTTTAGGAAAACTTGGTGGGGGGGGGGGGGGTCAGAGATGGATTATCCCAAGTTAAGTGGGGTTTTGGCACACACACACACACCTGCAAAAAACACTTACACAGGTGTATTCAAAATGCTTGTGATCAACAAAGAATCAACCCACATACTATTGGGATTGTTTTCACCATCTGAATAATCCCTAAGTAGCCCCTTTAAATTACCATTTTAAATGCCAAATTAAGGACTGGGTTCAGCTGGGGTTTCCATTACAGTAAAAACATTCACTGCTTTAGTCCTAATGATTTAATAGAAAGGTTAAGCTTTTGTTTGGATCATGCTTCATGTTTAAAGGACATTTTACATTATTAGTGTTTTACACATTTAAAATTCTTATTGCTGTATGATACTTGAACAATAGACATATCACACCAGGGGTAGGCAACTTTTGCTTACCGGGGGCCGGTCCGCTGGTCCCAAGGTCTTCCGCAGGCTGGGGTGGGGAGTGGCGCCCCGCGCACACGCTCGCGTGCGCATGCACAGTATGCCGAAAATACTGCACATGCGCGTGCATGCTCGCTTGCACATCCGCATGCGCAGTACTTCCAGCGTACTGTGCATGTGCAAGCGAGTCATGGCTGCCATTTTGTTTTCCAAAATGGCAGCCACAACTGTGCAGCTGGGCTGACAGAAGGGAACTTCCCTGCCCACTCTTCTCCTTGACCGCCCTTCTGGCTCTTTGAAAATGCTATGGAGAGGGTCTGAATGCATTGAGTTGCACTGCAGGATGGTGGAAGCCCTTTCTGTGAGTAGTGCCCTTCTGCCAGCAAAGAAAGATGCTGGATCCAACTCTTTTTATCAGAAAATTGTTGCCAGAGCTTGGATTACAAAACTTGCCCAAACACAGCACACTTTCCCTACTTCCAGAGAAATAGTGCTAGAGGTAATGTGTGCTTGTTTGTCTCAAAAGGTGAGTGTTACCTCTGTAAGATATTTCCAACCTGAAGGGCTACTTCAGTTTCATGAAATCACATGTCTGAGAATTAATCACTCTCAGACATTATTCCATGTTGTGTATTATACAGTTGACCTCAACTTAGATTTTTGTTTGTGTAAACTGCTTATATTACTATCCTTCTTATTAGTGTAAGAATATGATTAATCATACAGTCTATGAAAGCAGGAGAACTCAAATTATGTGTGTCCTGAAGGCAGGAAATGTCATCAGGTTATATATTGCCATAAATATTTGTAGTGCTCAGCAGTTACCAACTGTGCCTGTTGTAATGTGACCTATAATATCAAGCACTCGAGTGTGCATTACTTTGGGGAAAACATGAACATACCAATGACACACAAGGAACTTGTATTTTCATATGCACATCAGTATTTAAACTATTAGAATTTTCTACATATAATGGATTTGTTTCTTGGAAGTGGTGTTTTGTTCCTTTACCCCCAAAAAACATTTTGCTTAATGCAAAAATGTTGCTTCATATTTGATGCAATCTCAAATAAAGCTCATTCTATACATGGTGCATGGTGCATACATAGTAACAACAACAAGTAACAACAACAACAATAAATGTCATAATTATTTCTTACCAGCCTCTCTCTAAGACTCAAGGCAGGGTACAATATAGCTTAAAACTCATACAATCGTTTATACACTGTTAAAAACACCGTTAAACACACTGTGGCAAGTATTTCATAAGAAATGTCTGTGATCCACAGTGATGGTGACAGATCATATGACAAAGCACCAATGAGCCACTTACTGATTACTGAGCTTCCACATCAGTACTATCGAAGAAGAATATATTTCTGTACAATGTTCAACATTGGGATCTGTACCACATCATGGAAGAGGTGAACACACAGCTGTACATTGCAGAAGATGCAGATGTGACTTGTTGTCAGTTCTGTTCTCTACATCTTGCTGGCTCATCATCTCACAATACTACCCTATTCCCACCATGAAACCTGTGTGCCATGTCCTCTCAAGAATGGGTGAGTCAACAGGTTAGGTTTTCAACTTTTACATAGAAAATCCTGTCATGAATTAGATATACTTAGTAATTAGTAATAGTACCACTCTATTCTACTTTGGACAGGCCTCACCTGGAATACTGTGTCTAGTTCTGGGCACCAAAATTCAAAAAGGATGTGGAGAAGCTGGAGCGTGTCCAGAGGAGGGTGACTAAGGAACTTATCGCACTGCTTATAAAACCATCTTACCTCTCCTGACTTAAACTTTAATTCGAGTGGCATCTTGATACTATCACAGTGATTTTGCTGCCAAATCTGCTGCCCAAATACAGCCTGGGTCCATTCCTGCTCCCAGGGGTGCTCAGCGCTCCTCTTTTCGAAACCAGGAGTTTTCCGACTTAAGAAAATGGCTGCTGGAGCACTCCTGGGAGTGGGGATGGACCCAGGCGGCAGATTCAGCAGCAAAATCACTGTGTCTCCTTCTTTGGAGGTTTTTAAACAGAGGCTGGATGGCCATCTGCTGGGAGTGCTTTGATTGTGAGTTCATGCATGGCAGAAGGGGGGGTTGGACTGGATGGCCCTTGTGGTCTCTTCCAACTCTATGATTCTATGATTAAGGTGTATAGCCATAAATGCTCAACCAACAGAACCTGTTTTATACAAAAACTGCTATGTCTGGAGGCCCTGAGAAGCATCTCTCACTCACACTCTCTGTCAAAAACACACATGCACTCCCTCACACACATGTACAATCAGGTCTTCATATCCACGGGAGTTCCATTTCTGACCCCTCATCATGGATGCCAAAAATCATGAGACCTTCAATTCCGTGGATTTAAACAGTGGTGTCCCATGCATTCGGCCACGCAGCAGCATGCATGTGCCATCAATGAGGTCAATGGGGAGGGGCCAACCATGGATGCTCAAATCTGCAGGTGACAAGCCCATGGATGTGCTCAATGAGAAATTATACAAAATATGGCCTTGGAGGCTGCTTGAAACCTATGACATGTAAGCTTACACATTGTAAACTGCTTAGAGACTACTTAGTTCAGTATGAAGTGGTATAGAAATGTAAATGCTTTTGCTAATTTGCCCTCTCATTTTCACCAACTTTGGGAGCAATAAAGCTGTGGGGAGCTGAGTCCATCACCAATGCCCTGTAGGGATGCCCGTGGATTACTGAAGACCTGGTGCTAGGATTACTATGTTTTCCCAGATTTCAAGGAGACTTAACTGAAAAATGAACTGGTGGTTCAAGTAACAGTTGCAGCCATTTTGTCACCATCCTGCTTAAATGTCTTGGCTTTGGGTGAAATATAGTGGCTGCTGCAAACTCCTAGTGTAATGCTTCTTCTAAGAATACCAGGTACTTAAAAGTGCATGAAGGGTGTTGTGCCAACATCACTACCTTTCCAAAATGTGTACCTCTCCCTCCACCCCCAGTAAACTTTATTAGGAATGGTTGTGTTTGGCCTATTGCCTTTTTCTCACTATCCGAGTCTGGCTCCAAAGGAGAAGCAGACAGGGCAGCTACAGAGGTGTCTTTTCTTGGTAAATTTGTTGGATGTTTGCCACCTGCAGGTTGGTGCATTGGTGAAGGAAGGGCTCAAACCTGGCACTATCCCACTATGTGGCAATGGCCATAGATGTGATTAAGTATGAAAGTGATGTAAAAGAATTCGAATTCCTGCATGCACAGATTTCGAGATGCTCTCATTCATGGGGCTCTAGCTGTTTGCACTGCACTGGCTCATGCAGTCAAAGATGCAATGGATTCATTTCACATTCATTGTAGTGTGAAGATTTGCTCAGTCTATACACATGGCTAATATGGGTTATATCATCAGTATACTGTTTCATGAGTAATATGGGCTAATCGTATTAGTATAAATGTGGAATATGCGACTCCTGTTCTTCCAGGTGTTGGACTCAGATTGCAGTTCCCATGATGAAGGCTGACTGGAGAAGTAGATCTTCAACACCTGGAGACCACTGGTTCTTCAGATCTATTATATATGCTAAGGAGTCAACTGTTAGAAGTACACAGTTCTTGTTGTGTGCCTTCAAGTCATTTCTGATGTATGGTGATCCTAAGGCGATGGTGTTTTCTTGGCACAATGTGTTCAGGGGGGATTTGCCCTTGCCTTCCTCTGAGGCTGGGAGGAACTTGCCTAAATGGGTTTCCATGGCTGAGCAGGGATTTGAGCTCTAGTCTCCCAGTGTACTAGTCCAACACTCAAACAACTACACCATGCTGGCTCTCATAGGCACCAAAGGATTGTTGTTTTTTAGCCTCCATATAGGAGTTTAAATAAATATCATCAAGTGTGGAGGTATAAACGTTCCCCACTTACAGTGAATCCAGTCCAGGTGGTATAGTGATTTGATTGTTGGACTGACCCTGGAGATCAGAGTTCGAATCCCCCTGGGCCATTGAAACCCATTGGTTGACTTTGGGCAAATCACACTCTCTCAGCCTCAACGGAAGGCAATGGCAAATCCCTTCGGAACAAATCTTGTCAAGAAAACCCGTGATAGGTTGCCATATGTCAGAAATTACTTGAAGGCACACAACAACAACAACATGGGCCATACAGACTTAACTGAATGTAGAATCATAAAGTTGGAAGAAACCACAAGGGCCATCCTATCCAACCCCTGCCATGCAAGAATACACAATGTAAGAAAGTGATCCCAAACCATGCAACTATTTAACATAGGCGTTTATCACACTGGAGGGATCCCATGTAAAAATGGGATTTAATACAGGAAAAACCCACAAAAGCAGATTGATTTTCATATGACGTTGAGCATTAACCTGGACAGAAAGTGGACAGAAAGTGGACAGAAAGGGGGGGGATTCACAAAAGCAGATTGATGTTCACCATTAGCACGACATTAACCTGGAGAGAAAGTTGACATAACACAATTCTTTTTACTTTTGGAAAATCCCAAATGTAAAACGAAACATGTTTTGACGTCTTTCTGTCTGGGTTAATTGCTCATTAGCCCTGATGTGTGTAAAAATCAACCTGCATTTGCGGGTGAGGTTTTTCCCCCCAGGTTTTAAATCCCGTTTCTGCACGGGATTTGGGCACTTTGCCCCAGTGTGATAAACTCCATAGTGTGCCGTTTAGCTTTAATTGCAAGTGAGTCACTGGCAGAGCAGGATCTTATGACTCTGGGTTACTCCCACAGGACTAGCAGGTATAAATCATCCTTTTCATTTTAGCAGCATTACAGATTGTGGTACAGATTCCTTTTCTAAAATTCTACCCAAACCTTAACAGTCTTTACAGTATTCTTCTCCCTTAATACCTGCCAGTGTGGTCAAAAAATTGCTTGAGCTAGTGGAAAAAGAGAGGAATCGGTTCTGTGTTTAGAAGCCAGAAAGAGGCAAGTCAGATCAACACCAAATATTTAAATTCAGCCCCAGAGAGCTGACTGTTATTGGCTAAACACTGACCCATAGCTTTTGCTGAAAACCACTCCCACAATCAGATCTGCATTGCAGTCATGGAAGGAATGAGATTTATTTTTCCAGCTGGGTTCATCAGTGCAGCTATGAAGACAGCCAGAGAGAACACATTATCATTCTCCCTCATTTTGATTTTTAAGAGTAAATATTTTTAAATAAAATATTAATACAATCATTCAGTCTTCAAATTAATAATTATGTTCCCCTTGCAATTTTTTTCATGAAACAAAGGGAGATTATTGAGCGGAACAAAGCAATTGTGCTACTGGATGTCATTATCAGAAACTGGAATCCAAGAAATCATATTTTCCTGTTTCAGTCCCTTCCATTCTATCCATTTCCCTCTCCCAAACATACACATATTTTAAGGCCCAATCTTGGAAAATACCCAAGCTGGGGGAACCAAAGATTGCACTGCTGTGTAAAACAAAAATTTAAAAACAGAACCACTTCTTTTCTTACAGCAACCTTGGTAAAAGGGTATGGGTGCCAATTAAAATGCTTAGAATTTCATAAGCATTTTGTCTTCTCGTCTTTTCCCCACATGCTTTCATCTCAAAAGAAAAAACATGAGGAAAGAGAAGCAATCTGTTCTTCATTTAGTACTTTGGTGTGTTATTAAAGGCTCATTAGATTTTCAGTAACCTGATCTTTGTTTTGCAGGCATGTGTTATCACCACATGTGAAAGTACTGAAACATACATATTTTTGCAACAATCGTTACTAAATGCCAAAGGACACAGATGCTAGCAAATGAAACAGAGATTTAAAATGTGGAAAACAACAAGTAGAATTCTGTCACCCCTATTATATAATTCTAAAATGCTTAAGAATTTTAATAGCACATATTTAAATCCAAAGCCAGAGAAACTACTCGAAAATTTCATTTTTCATTAACTATGCATGGCTTATAATTGTATCAGACCTATTCATGAACATGTGAGTAAAATATGATTTTGAAAGGCAAGCAAGAAGTTAAGTACAGTCAGCCCTCCGTGTCCATGGATATTTTTATCCATGGATTCAAGCATCCACGGCTTGAAAATATTTTTTAAATATATAAATTACGCAAAGCAAACCTTGATTTTAGCATTTTATATAAGGGACACCATTTTACCATTGCATTTAATGGGACTTGAGCATCCACGGATTTTGGTATTTTCGCCAGATACCAAGGGCCCACTGTACTGACAACTGCAGTGCAATCCTGTGTATGTTTAGAAGACTCATTTATTTCAATATTACTCCCAGGTAAATATATATACTATAGCTCTATCCACTACTGTTTAAGCTGCCTTAAGAGTGATATATAGTGTTGCTTAGTCTTGCTGAGACTTGGCTCTTAACAGCTCTGTACTGAAAATCATTATTTTTCCTGAAAAAAGCCAAAGCCGTTAGGCTTCAACAAAGTTCCTCTCTGCCATGATTACATCTGGGGACATTGCTGGGAAGGTGAATTTCATAAATCTTTTGCTGGGTTCCTACAAACACCACAGGTTTTGCAGGCTGAATATGAAGCACTATTGAGACTAGGGGAAATGCAACAAGCTACTTCTGAATCTAGTAACAAAGTGATGAAAGTCTGGGTTGTTCCGTATCTGGAGATTTTAGTGTATGGTCAGATATAAAGAAACTATTCCATAAATGATCACCTGGCCACTGGAAACGACCCGTACTCTGCAGTATTAAAAATGCTAACATATCTGTGTGCTTTACGTTACCAAAGACACGACAGTATGTCCACAGAAGTGGACAGGTCTCAATAACAGAGTAACATGATATCACAAGATTATACTAATAGCCCACAGGTTATTATGTCTGGCA
This sequence comes from Phrynosoma blainvillii, assembly GCA_026167975.1. Lineage (NCBI taxonomy): Eukaryota > Metazoa > Chordata > Lepidosauria > Squamata > Phrynosomatidae > Phrynosoma > Phrynosoma blainvillii. The sequence goes on along the minus strand of JANUYF010000001.1, from coordinate 254,897,000 downwards.
TAAAATGAAATATAAAAGCCTGAATCAGATTTGAGATCTATGAGTGCAAAAATCATGTATTAAGATCCAAAAATCTATGTGTTAAATAATTAAACATCTTAATGTGGTCAGTGTATTTGCTAACTTAAAACTGATGCTTTATGAATATAGAGGTAGAATGTACAAAGCTTATCTTTTGTTTAAAAAAACCCATCAAAATAATGAGAGAAGATATAAAACTGGACCTAGTCAACAAAGACCAAGAAGGAAGTAGAATTGTAAAAGATCTTATAAAAGATCTTGTAAAAAAATTCAGTGATGTATTTTTTTTTAGAATGCTACAAGATACAAAGAGAATGAATAGTATAGGTTTTTTGTTATAAATAGTATAGATTTTATTGTTATAAATAGTATAGATTTTTATTGTTATAAGGATAGTGGGAAAATTTTGCTGTACCAATGAATGAAAATTCTTGTTTAATAAAAATAAAGACACAACATTTTAAAGGCAATTGAAATGTCCTCACTGGGTACAGTCCAAAGTACCTTTTATATCCAAAGCTGATGTCTGATGAGCTAGTAGTCTATCCGCACACATGAAGGAATAGCAAATTGCAGTTGATTGGATGGCCATTCTTGATATCCCTTCCCCCCAAGTACACTTCACATTTGAAGAGTAATTTTACACTATAAATCTTTTTTTGTTAATTAATAAGTAATGAATGCATGAGTGCTCATGTGACGGTTTTAAAAATAAATTAAAAAGAAGAGAGATTGACCAAAGTATGGGGCAAATCTAATGAATAAGAACATTTGGTTTACTGTTAAAAGTACAATATCTATTATTTCAGCTGTATGCCCTTGTCCTCACTCTTATAGTCCACTGATTTTAGTGTGCAAATAGAACGGGTGGGTCAAGCGGGGGCCGCAGGCTGCATGCAACCTGGCCCAGGCCCCCAGAGATCAAAAAGACTGCAAACATTTTTTTGGGGATGCTGTTTTTCCCTCCCCTCTTTGCTCTAGAACAGGCCTGCACAACATACAGCCTGGGAGCTGCATGCAGCCCGCCAAAGGATTTCGGGTGGCCTGCAATGATGTGGAATGACTTCAAGGCTCCTCTGTTGCTCAGCCTTCTCCTGAGAAGAGGGCCATATGGAGGAGGACGAAGGCCAAACACTCACCCTGCAAGGCTCCTCCGCCGCTCAGCTTTCTCCTGAAGAAAGGGCCAGGAAGAGGAGGAGGAGGAGGTTGGAATTAATATTAATAATATTAATTATTATTAATTCATGTTATTGATTAATTAATTAATTAATTAATATTTAATTAAGACCGATCTGTGGCCCAAAGAAGTTTGGCCTATTTTAATTTTGGCCCTTTCCTACTGCCAAGTTGTGCAGGTCTGTTCTAGAATGTCCCCAAATGCATTCTCGGGGGTGTGGAGGGCATTTCCATTATGTCTGGAGGCCCTTAGGGCCCCTTAAGGGTGAAAAACAATTGCTGGGGAGGAAATCAAAACCAGGTTTTCTCCTGAAATGCCACAAAATATCCACTCAGGGAAAAGGGTGCATTTGCACCACATTTTGCAGCCTCCCTGGGCCAATCAATCCTTTATTGCATCACTGCAGAGATCCGGATCTTGGCGGGACAAAAACATAAGTGTCAATGCTCCATAAGTTTTTTGTTGTTGTTGTTGTTAGCTGCTCTCGAGTCTGTTCCGACTCATGGCATCCCTGTGGATGAGACATCTCCAAGAATCCCTATCTTCCACTGCCTTGCCCAGATCATGCGAGCCCTTTCCCATAACTCCCTGATTGAATCTATCCATCTGGTTTGTGGTCTTCCTCACTTTCTTCTACCCTCTATCTTTCCAAGCATTAATGTTTTTTCTAGTGAGCCGTGCTTTCTCATTATGTGACCAAAGTACGATAGTCTCAACTTGATTATCTTTGCTTCCAAGGAGATCCCTGGTCTGTTCTGTTCAAGAAGCCATTTGTTTGTCTTCTTGGCTGTCCATGGTATTCTAAGTACTCTTCTTCAGCACCACATTTCGAATCAGTTGATTTTATTTCTGTCTGTTTCCTTCACTGTCCAGCTCTCACATCCATACATGGTAGTTGGGAATACAATGGCCTGGACAATTCTGACTTTAGTGCTCATTTGTATGTTTTTGCTCTTCAGTATCTTTTCCAGTTCTTTCATAGCTACCCTTCCCATTCCTAGGACTTTATCACACGGGGGCCAGTTTCGTCTTTAAAAAGATAATAAAGCGCAAATAAACCATCCTGAAAATAAAGCGAAAATAGAGCTTGATCACGCAAATGAATTTCACACATAATTAGAATAAATGCGAAATAACGCGAAAAGCGATTAAAAAGGTGTTTTTGCATTTCATACAGAAGTGAAAGAAATCTGTAAATGTACTAGAAATTGTATACTTGCACGTGCGCAGAAAGAGAAAGCAGAGAGGCTCATGTCTGCCTGGCATGTTTGTCGCCCAAGCAAAACAGGAAGTAAAAGCAGCCCCACAGAACCATGGGAAAACTGGAAAAAAGAATTAAAGGAGGGTTATTGTATGAATAAACCAAATTTGACTTTCACACTAGAGTAAATGCGCAATTACAGTAACATCGAAAATGCATTTTCACTAAAATCCCGAAAGTAAAAAGATCTGGGATAACACCACTTTCTGACCACTTTAATAGCAGTTTTTGTGCGACGTCATGTGAAATCGTTGCACGTAATTACGCATTTTTGGGGGGATTTGTATGGGATAAACTATAGATTTCCCCGTGTGATAAAGTCCCTAGTCTTCTTCTTATTTCTTGACTGCAGTCTCTATTCTGGTCAACGTTTGATCCTAGATATGGGAATTCTTTAACTATTTCAATTTTCTCGTTGTCTAGATTGAATTTCTATATTTCTGTGGTCATTATTTTTGTTTTCTTTATGTTTAGCATTAGACCTTTGCACTTTCATCTTTGGCCTTTCTTCTTAACTGTTAATTAGTTTACCATAAGTTTACCACTCACTTTTAAACTACAAGCCTATTCCAAGTTACAGAGATGTAGACCCTATTGAATTCAATAAGATTTACTAGTACTACCACATACTACTTCCTGAGGCATTATGCCTTGCCTGGGAAATTTGTGGGATCCCCATAAATCAACAGGCAACTTGAAGGTACATAGAATCATAGAGTTGTAAGGGCTCATCTTGTCCATGCAGGAATTCACAAATGAAGTAGCCGTGAAAGATGCCCATTTATATACAAACATACATAGGACCAGTAGTGTCACTGGGGGGTGCAGGGGGTGCAGATCTCACTGGGTAACACCCTGGAAGGAGGGTTAGACCTGGTCAGGGCTCCCCCGCACCATCCCCCCACTCTGTGTAATGTGCGTGCCACCCGGCCTCCTGGGCACACATGCCTCTTCCCCCGTGTGCACATGCGCCTCTGCCCTGCACACAAACATCTTTTCCCCTGTCCACGCAAACACCTCTCCTTTCCTGCGTGCACGTGAGGGCCTCTCCCCCCCTGCACACAACTGTTTCCGTGTGTGTGAGTGCCTCTCTGTCTGCATGCACATGAACATGCTGCTCCACACATCTCGCCGTGGGCTCTTTCCCCCAAGTGTCTGACTCAGGGAGAGGGAGCACGCCACAGTCCCCAGAAGCCCTACCCCAAAACCCAGCCAGAAGCCCCAGCCTGGAAGCCTGCCAACCTAGAAGTCCCACCCCCACACCAGGTGACACCCAGTGTGAAAACACTACTGCATAGGACAGGGTGAAATGAAGCACGTTTCAGACTGGAAAATTTTGGCATGATTTCAGAAGGCAATTGGGATATATGCCTAAATTAACTGAGGTTTTACAATTGCATTAGAAATCATTTCCTCTTAAGGGGCAGAACATTATTTTGTTGCATTATTATCTATACCAGGGGTAGGCAACCTTTCCCCTTTAAGGGCCGAGGGACTTTAGCTCCCAGAATCTCAGGAGCTATTGGCCAACATAGGACTATTGGCCAACACGGCTGAGGCTTCTGGGAGCTGAAGTCCCTCGGCCCTTAAAGGGGAAAGGTTGCCTACCCCTGATCTATACAGTCAGCCCTCCATATCCACGGATTCTTTATCCACGGATTCAAATAGCTACAGCTTGAAAATATATAAATTCCAAAAAGCAAGCCTTGATTTTGCCATTTTATATAAGGGATACTGTTTTATTATACCATTGTAAATAATGGGACTTGAGCATCCACAGATTTTGGTATCCATGGGGGTCCTGGAACCAAACCCCAGTAGATAGTAAGGGTCCACTGTATTTATGGAGACTATCAGATAAGCAAGTTAAACCGGCTTACCTGAGCCAGCTTAAAATTTAAAACGGGCAGCATCTTGATTTTATCACAAGGATTTAGCCACCAAAATGGCCGCCCGGGTCCATTGCCGCTTCCAGGGGCACTCTGGTGGCCATTTCCTTAAGCCGGAAAACTCCAGGCTTTGAAAAAAAAGCCATGTTGGATGCCCCTGGGAGTGGGCATGGACCGAGGCTGCACCCGGGCGGCAATTTCAGCAGCTAAATCCTTGTGATAAAATCAGGATGCTGCTCATTTTAAATTTTAAGCCGTCTCAGGTAAGCCGGTTTAATTGCTTATGCGATAAGGTTCTATCTGTAAAACTCTAGTGTATGTATTTGTTACTGATGTGTGCCTTCAAGTCCTGTCAGACTTATGGCAACCCTAAGGCAAACCTATCACAGGGGTTCCTTGACAAGTTTCTTCAGAGGGGATTGCCATTACCATCCGCTGAGGATGGAAGACTGTGACTTGCCCAAGGTCATCCAGTGTATTTTTATCACTGAGCCAGGATTCGAACCCTGGGCCTCGTTCCCCCTACATTATAAACCAGTTTGCTAATTGGTTTGACGTGGTTAAATGACCCTTGTTCACACTTGAGTCGAATCGCTGAAGCAGTTTGGCAAGGGAGCCCCTGCACTAGACCCATTTAACGTAGGTCTTTTTGACGCTCATTTTTCTCACATCTTTTGCAATAAATTGATTCAGCGCAAGTGTGAATGAGATGCGGATCGGAATAGATTTCCTATTATGTGATAAGTGATCAGCGACCTGCTGAAGAGGGTCCATTTTGAATTGATTCATTAGTCAATGTGAACATTGTTGTTGTTGTTAACTGCCTTCACATTGATCTCGAGCCATGGCAACCCTATGGATGAGACATCTCCAGGCCCCCCTGTCCTCTACTGCTCTGCCCAACGAGTGGGTTATTTTACAAGAAAATGTAATCGGGGCAAATGTAGTGTGAACCACGCTCCACTGTCGAACCGATCCATCGATTCAGATCGCAAACTGGTTTATTTGTAAGTGGGAATGAGGCCCAGGTCTCCAGAGTCACACTCAAACCACTACACCATTCTGGCTCTCATAATACATATGTTTATATTTCTATTCTAATGACTTGGGAGAACTAGATCAAACCAGCAAACAATTAAGCGTAGAAATTAGTTATACAGCATCATAAGAGAGAATATGGATGGGATGACATTTTTTAAGCCACTGCTCCCATGTGATATAATCTTAAACACACTGAAACTGCTTGTATATGTTGTTTACTAATTTGTTTATAAAATTTTATTTTTATGATAAGGAAATAAATGCTCCATTACATAGAGGAAGACAAGCAACTACTGTATTTTAATTACTAAAGCAAACAATTATTAACATTGCAAGCTGCCTTGGGACCTGATTTTCAGCTGAAGAGTAGGTAAAATCATTCCAAGAAAAAAGTAAATATGAATAATTGTAAACAAATACAGAGCCAGGCCTCTTGCCTTAGATCAAAAACACACTGCAGAAATAATCCAGTTTCAGGCTGCTTTAACTGCCCTGGCTCAATGCTAGGGAATTCTGGGAATAGTAGTTTTGTGAGACATTTAGCCTTCTCGGTCAGAGAGCTCTGGTACCACCACAAACTACAGTTCCCAGGATTTCCAAGGACTGAGCCAGGGCAGTTAAAGTGGTCTCAAACCGGATTATTTCTGCAGCGTGTTTTGGACCCTAATTAGTTATTAGGACCACCTATCATTTTAGAAGGGAGAAAAGCACTCGAGTTAGAACAGGTACTAGCGTTCTGGCAAATAGCAAGACCCAGTGCTAACCTCTCGCCAGCTGTCCCAAACAGAATCTGCTATTTCTGGTGTGACAGCTGTCAACAACCTCTCCCACAGCCTTACTTAATGGGTTCCCCTCAAAAGTGGGTGGCACAGGACAGCTGCTGTTTGCTTGTCCTGAAAAACAAGTGGTGTCTGTAAGAAACTACAAGGCCCATCAGCATTCTGGAACATGCAACGGTGAGGCATTGGGCAAAGGCACCTTTCCCATTAAGCAAAATGAGGCAGTTGCCTGTCATGGAATGGCAGTACAGTATGTCTAGTTTGTTATTCTTGACAGGAATGGGGAAGAGAACTTTGTGAAATTTCTTCCTCTTGGGCCAAAATAACTTGGCTGAGGTTTGGGTATAATGCACCTTGACATGGGTGAGTAGTACTAGGAGGAAAGGAGTGCCATTTGCTGCTTCACCTCAGGCAGTCAAGGCTAGCCAGAGACTGGGTCTGCAATGCTGGCTGACTGGAAGAAAGTCCCCAGAGGAGATTGAACAGATGGTAGCAGATTTGTCTATTTATCGCATCACTTCTTACCCTGCCTTGTACACTGAATTTTACACAGGGTTGAAAGCCAGCATGGTTTAGTGGTTTGAGTGTTGGACTGGGTATCTGGAGATCAGGATTCAATTCCCAGCTTGGCCCTAAAAGCCCCTTGGGCAAGTCTCACTCTCTCAGCCTCTGTAGAAGGCACTGGCAAAGCCCCTCTGGAGAAACTTCCCAAGAAACTCCCATGATAAGTTTGCCTTAGGGTAGCCATAAGTCAGAAATGACTTCAAGGCACACAACAACAGCAACTTTCAATGAACACTGTCCTATATGTCCTTGTTTTCCTACTTTTGCCTTTTCACTTGAAAACCCACTGAGGAGAAGCAGCCCTAACCAACTGCACAGCGCCTTGAGACTGCTGCCAGGAGAAAAGTCTGTGCATAAGTGCATGCATGCATGGGGAGGGGGCTGAGAAAGTGATGCAAAAACATTGCAGCAACAGCTGTTTTTTCTCTCTTGTTCTCTGGCCAGCGCAGCTAGACAAGGGAGAGACTGTCTGCTTCAAAAACGAAATTGGGGGCATGGTAGCCCTTGTGGAAGGGGAAACTGCCTGGCTGCACCCTCTTTTGGGCACATGTAAAACCCCACTCAAGAACATGGGATGAATCTGCAGCAACTGTTTCATGAAGTATTTGCTCCTGTAGCTCCTTAGTATGTTCTAACCCTATTTTATTAGTTCTAATGATAGGCCTAAATCCGATTATTAATCGTGACTAGGGTAACCTTGGGTGAGTCACATTCTCTCAGCCTCAGGGGAAGGCAATGGCAAACCCCCCTCTGAAGAAACTTGTCAAGAAAACCCCATGATAGGTTTGCCATAAGTCGGAAACAATTTGAAGGCACACAACAACAAAAGAGTGAGGGTGCATCTACACCAGGGGTAGGCAACCTTTTTGAGCCAGAGGCCGGGTTGCCATCTCTCAGACGATTGGGGGGCCAAAGCACCATAAATAAATAAATAAATAAATATTTTAAAAATTAATTTTTTTAAAAAAATATGCATGCACACTCTCTCAGCCCCAGAAAAGCCATGGCAAAACCCCTGTGGAGATTTTGCCAAGAAAACCCCAAGAACAAGTAATAACAATAATCAACATCATCATGGCGGCGGTGGCGGCGGCGGCGGCGACAGGACCGGTCTGGGGCCGGTCCAAAGGCCTTGGGAGGGCCGCATCCAGCCCCCGGGCCTTAGGTTGCCTACCCCGATCTACACTGTAGAAATACATGCAGTTTGGCACCACGTTAATGCCATGGCACCATCCTACAGAATCTTTGGATCTAGTTTCATGAGACATCAGAGAAGGCTTGAGACCATCTAAAACTACAAATCCCAAGATTCCGTTGGATGGAGTTAGAGCAGAGGTTGGCAACCTACGGCCCGCAGGCCGGTTCCGGCCCAGGGCGCTGGTCCTACCGGCCCAGGTGGACCCCTGCCGCCGCCGCGCCGCCTCCGCGGCCTGTTTTGGTCGGCGCGCGACTGAGCGCACCGCAGCCGGCATTTTGGTCTCCAAAATGGCGGCCGCGACACGTCTGCGCATGCGCAGGGTTTGCGCATGCGCAAACACGCCACGGCCGCCATTTTGATAAACAAAATGCCGACCGTGGCGCGCTCTGTCGCGCGCCGACCAAAACAGGCCGCAGTGGAGGCGGCGGCGGCGACGGAGGAGGAGGCAGAGGCGCCACTGCCTCTGCCACCGCCTCCCTCCGGCCCCCACCTCCGCCTCCGCCCCCGCCTCCCTCCGCCTCCCTCCGCCGCCTCCGCCACCGCCACCACCACTGCCTCCCTCCTCCGGCTCCAGCTCCGGCTCTTCCGCCGCCTCTGGCTCCGCCTCCGCTGCCGCTTGCTTTCGTCAGCGGGCAACAGCGAGCGACGCGCCCGGCATTTTGGAGGCGCCACCGCCTCCGCCTCCCTCCGCCGCCTCCCTCTGCCGCCTCCGCCTCCGCCTCCCTCCGCCCCCCACCTCCGCCTCCCTCCGCCTCCCTCCGCCGCCACCGCCTCCCTCCTCCAGCTCCGGCTCCGCCGCCGCCTCTGGCTCAGCCGCCGCTGCCGCTCGCTTTCGTCAGCAGGCCAAAATGCCTGCCACGTCACGTTTGCGCATGCGCAAACCCTGCGCATGCGACGCGGCCGGCATTTTGGAGGCCCGATGATGAAAGCGAGCAGCAGCGGCGGAGGCGGAGGGCGGCAGCGGCGGCGGTGGCGGCGGCAGGGGTCCGCCTGGGCCGGTAAGTCCGCACGCACCCTCCACTGACGCGCGCCCCCCCTCGTGCATGCCGCCGCCGCCATGCCATGCATGGCGGCAGCATGTGGGGGGCTGCGCGCGGCAGTGGAGGGTGCGCGTGCACGCGTAAGCACGCGCGTGCACCCCCCCCTTGGCCCAGCCGAGACCTGGGCTACGGGGAGACCGGCCCAGGTCTCCAAAAGGTTGCCGGTCCCTGAGTTAGAGCATTTAAAGGTCAAAAACACAAAGCAGAAATAATGCACTTTGAGACAGCTTTAACTGCCCTGGCTCAATGCTAGAGAATTCTGGGATTTGTAGTTTTGTGAGACATTTAGAGCCTTTGCAGACTGCTAGAAATAGTGCAAATTGAGTCCACTTTAGCTGCCCTGGCTCAGTGCTAGGGAATCATGGGAATTGTATTTTTTTCTCAGACATTGAGCCTTCTCTGTCAGAGAGCTCTAGTGCCACAATAAACTACAGTTCCCATGATTCCCTAGCACTGAGTCAGGGCAGTTAAAGTGGCCTCAATTTGCACTATTTCTGGCAATCTGCAAGTCTCTTTAGTCTTCTCTGTCAGAGTGCTCTGGTGTCACAATAAACTACAATTCACAGATTTCCCTAGCACTGAGCCAGGGCAGTTAATGCACATTCAAACCCGATTATTTCTGCATTGTGGATGCAGCCAAAGTGGTGTCAAACTGCATAGTTTCTACAGATGCACCTCTGGGCAGGGTGACCAGATGTCATAACCACAAAGGAGGACAAGGCACCACAAAATGTAGGCCATTCAAGAAAAATGTAGTTAGTACATTATCAAACAACAGATCAAAACACTAATATAGCAATGGCAGCTTCATTAATATAAATATAAATTCAAGGTTTTTTTAAAGTCATTCTCAAAAAGGAGGACCTTTTGGAATTCCTCTTGGACAGAAGGTTGAAATATAGGACATGTCCTGGAAAAGGAGGTTGCCTGGCCACCTTGTACCTGGATCATCCCTCCAGGACCAATCCTTCCCTGAGTGTCATCCCATGAGGGACATTTGTGGATTTTTGGGTATGATTGTATTTTGCTATAGGGCCAACAGGGCTACTCCTGAATATGTTCCCATGAGGGAGCAAGCCAGAGGCAGAAGAATCTCCCATCAAGAAAGAGAGAACAACTGAATGAAAGAAAGAGTGGACTAATCTTTGCCCACCTACTTTCTCTCTGCGGCTGCATCCACATTGCAGAAATAATCCAGTTTGACACCACTTACCTGCCGTTGCTATGGAATCCTGGAATGTGTACTTTGTTGTAGCACCGGAGCTCTCTGACGAAGAAGACTAAATGTCTCACAGAACTACAATTCCCTGAATTACATAGCCATGGCAGTTAAAGTGGTGTCAGACTGGATTATTTCTGGAGTGCGGATGCAGTCTGAGGCAGCGCTTGGAAAAAGATGAGGGCCGCTATCGACAGGCAGGAGTCCTCCATGAGTCCTATCAAGAAAAGTGGAAACCACAGGGTCGCCAGGCTCCTTCCTTTCCAAGGACACATCCTACATCTCCACCTTCTGTCCAGTAGGAATTCCAAAAGGTCCGCCATTTTGAACTTGGCTGAGAGGCCTGAATTGACATTTATGAGTGATTTGAGTTTTTTTAGTGAGTCACGTCCTCCATTCTTCTTGAACGTCCTCCATTTTGAACATGGCTGAGGTATGAATTGACATTTATATGAGCGTTTAGAGCTTTTTATTAGGTCACGTCCTCCATTTTCCCCGAATGTCCTCCATTTTGAACATGGCTGAGGCCTGAATTGACATTTCTATATGAGTGTTTAGAGCTTTTTATTGGGTCGCGTCCTCATTTTTTTCTTGAACGTTCTCCATTTTGAATATGGATAAGAGGCGTGAATTAACATTTTTATGAGTTTTTAGAGCTTTTTATTGGGTCACGTCCTCCTTTTTTCTTGAACGTCCTCTCATTTTGAACATGGATGAGGCGTGAATTGACATTTATATGAGTGTTTAGAGCTTTTTATTGGGTCACGTCCTCCATTTTGAACATAGCTGAGAGACCTGAATTAACATTTATATGAGCGTTTAGAGCTCTTTACTGGGCCACGTCCTCCATTTTGCGGTGAGGCGGACATATCCGGTGACCTTGGGCAACCACCGGCGCCCTCTTTATCTCGGCCGCAAAAATGGCGACAGACTACTACTAGAGAGTGGAGACGGAGGGGAGGTGGAGGCAACTCTCCCTTAATAACCCAGAACGGACTGGGCTCTTCGTCAGCCACTGAGGCCCCTCCCTCCCGCTTCGAGCCGCCATGACACCTCGCGTGCCCTAAACCACGTCTCGGCCACGCCGTCGTTGTTGATTGGCTGAATTCCTTTTTCCCCATGGCCCCGCCCTCGCTGGCCCCGCCCACCCGCTTCCTCTCGACTCCATATTGAGGCTGAAGGAGGCTTTAAAAAAAAAGCCCTGTCACAAAATGGAGGTAACGACGGCCGGCGTCGCGCGGGAAAAGAGGCAGGCAGCGACGGTTACGGGAGGGGGCGAAGCTCGTGAGGGGGGCGCGCGCGAGAGAGAGCGAGAAAGAGAGAGTGATTGGTCCGCTACTCGGCGCTCGCGCCGGTGGTTTCCCGCTTTGAAATGGCGCAGCTGCGGTAGCGGGGCGGGAGAGGCCTCTGGCTCTGGGCGCCATTGTGGGCCTGCGTGGAGGAGACCGGGAGGGGAGGCTGAGCGTGGCCAGGGCAGCCGCAGTAGGGCAGGCAGGCCTTCTTGACAGGGCTTTTCTCTCTTGAGGCCTCTTTCCTCAAGGGAGTTTTTAATAGGGCCCCCCAACGCGAAGAGGTTGAAATAGAGGCCCAGCACGTTCTGTTCAAGTTAAGGAAAATCCCCATTAAAGGGTTGGTTTGGTAACTGGGTCTGTGTAAGAACAGAACGTATGAGGCCCAGGTTTTTTGGGGGGGGACTGTATGCATGAGGCCCAGTTTTTTTTAGGGGGGAAGTGTGATACAAATAAATATAATAATCTAGTGGTCAGGAAATACTAAATGGTGGATTATCCACTGGGAACTTCTCCCACTGAAAGCCAGCGTGGTGTAATAAAAATAATAAGAACCCAGAGGTCAAAAAATACTAAATGGCAAAATTGTATGTATGAGTCCCGGTTCTGGGGAAAAAGCAGGATACAAATATAATAGTAATAATCATCATCATCTAACTTACTTGTAACTTCTCACTGAGAGTCAGTGTGGTGTAACAATAATAATAAGAAGAACCACCTAGGGGTCAGGAAATGCTAAATGGCAAAATTGTATGTATTAGTCCCAGTATTGGGGGAAAAAGCAGGATACAAATAAATATAATAACAATCTAACTTGTAACTTCTCTAACTGAGAGCCAACGTGGAGTAATAAGAAGAACCTAGGGGTTCAAGAAATACTCAATTGCAGATTATCTACTGGTAATTTCTGTCACTGAGAGCCAGTGTAGAGTAAGAATAATGAGAACTTGGGGGTCAAGAAATACTAAATAACAAAATTGTATGCATGAGGCCCAGTTTTGGAGGGAAAGTGGGATACAAATAAATAAATAATGGTATAGCAATGAGGAAATACTAGATGGCGTATTATCCACTCATAACCTTTGTCGCTGAGATCCAGTGTGGTATAATAATAGTTTTTATTCCCACCTCTTCTCGAGGTTCAGGTAATGTAGGGATTTGAGTGTTAGATTCGGACTCGAGACCAGGGTTTGAATCCCCATTCAGCCATGCAAACCCACTTTCTCAGCCTCATGAGATGGCCATGGCAAACCCCCTATGAAAAAACCTGGCAAGAAAACCCCATGATAGTGTCACCATATGCTGGAAACTTGAAGGCACACAACAACATAACTTCTGATGGAGTGGTAGTCTCGCACCTCCCCCCCTTTGATCCTTATGAAAATAAAATTGTTAACCCATAATATCCAAATTCTCTACGCACCACTTGAAGAGCTAAAATTAACAACCCTCCATACAATTAGAATTCAAAGACATATCTTTGTTAGACTGGAAAATCCCTTTGCAACCAATGTTCTTGAGGAATTTGAATGTTCTCACTTTTGGTGTAGGAACATTAACCTGTACACCGAGATGAAAATGAATAGACTCCCTTGTCCCATATATTTCTTTAAAATGACATTCTATTTGAATTTTCTACTTTGATTTCTTAACTATTTCTTTTTCTTGCCAGTTTGGTAATAGCCATTAAAGGTAGTGACTATGAGTTTCTTGCATGCAAAGATCTTATATTTTCTTTTTAATGACTTTGTCAAACTGTCCATTCTTTGGAATGATCTTAGATCCCTGAAATCTATGTATTGAACACAATTATTGGACCAATGACTAATGAAAGATGTTTGCAAATTAGGAACTTCAAAGGCTGATCCAGCACATGCTATATTAGAAGTAAACTTGATTGTAGTTCGGGGTTCATTGAGAATAAGTTTCATGAAACTTCTGTCATTAATTATTGTACTAAATTCTTTACAGGACACAGAAATCAAAAAAATATTTTTAGGACTGGGTTTTCATAATCCAGCTGTGCAGACCCATTGAACCTTAAATTAACATGGAACCTGAATTCATGACTGATAATAAGTAATAGCATGCATTTTGGGATAGTTTCCCAAAGAATATTCAAGGCATATGGACATAATTATTAATCAAAACCTCTTTACAACTCAGGTGAAAGATTCAGAATCTTAAAGGTCCTGCTACATTCCTTTTCTCCCCTCCCTGTCCTTTTTATGCGGCAAGAGACTAACAGGGCTACTTCCAAAACTGAAAACTACCTCAGTGGAACATGATTTGCTAACAGTAACACTGTGTAGTTAACATTGCAGTCCTGCAGACAGTTACCTAAGCGTAAATCCATAAACCTCAATAAGTCTTACTTCATAGTAGATATGCATAAGTTTGTGTTACACAAATTTTAATGGAATATGTCATTCCGATAAATAATTTCTAATTTACATCATCAGAGTTTAGGCACATTGTTTGCCATAAAATTAAGCTTCAGCTGTACCTAAAAGTATAACAGACATTTGCTCTGCATATGAAAACTAGATGTTACTTTTTAAAATTCTAAGCTTTGTGTCACTTTGTAAACAGAAATCCATAACGGTAAAAGAATTTTGTACTGTGCCTCTGGTAAGAAATATGTCGAGTTCCTGACCCTAAGATTTTAGTTGAGCTATTTATTGCTTAAACCAGTTGTGTGGGCTCTGTGGTAGCTTGGTTTTTTGCACTGTCTCAATGCTTGCATTATCTATATCTTTGCTTATCTGAACTGGCAGTTAGGGACGTAGGTCAGCAAGGCATCTTGTGTCTCTTGCATAAAAGATCACGGGGCCATCTCTTGAATTTCCAGGTTGAATAGTCATTTACTGTTTTCTTCCACAGAAATGAGAGTTCACCGTGCTAATTAGTACAAATATCTTTTGATATTTAAAAAAAAACTGACTGGGTAGTAGCTGTTACCTTCAGCCTTAAAAGAGGTATGTAGAAGCAAAACCTGGAAATTATGCTCTGCCTAATTGGGCCTTACTTTGTGAAACTGTTTTTATACTGTTTGGAAGCACAACCAGTCTGCATGGAAGTCTGGCAGAAAAGGTTCCAGCTTGCAGCTGAATGCTAAAATTGGGTTTAGAAAGGGGTTTGAGAGGGTAATTTAAGTAAATTGAACTTTAATGCAACCTCCCAAGTGTATACAGGGATGTTTTGGTTGGAAATGTTTTTGGCTGCAATAACAGAGTGATAACTATGGACTACTTTCAGGATTGTTACAAGGAGTTCTCCCACACCTCCCTATCTGAAATAGGAGTGCAACATTAATCCATGTTGCAGATTTGTACTCTGCTCCTTGTGCCCAGCTGCAACATGGGAGCAACAACACTGGCTGAAGCTACTGGCTTGTTTAGTGGTGTTCAGATTACATACCAGTGAACTGTATTGCACAGTTACTATAAACCACTTGGCTGATAACTTCCCACTGGCAATATTTGGATGGCTATTTTTCTTCATTCTGTGAGCCACAGCTCCTTCTAAGTTGTAATATGGCAATGATACAGATATTTCAACATTTTTGGAAAGTCCTGCTTTTTTGAAATGTTAAAAAAATATATATATTACACTAAGTAAGATCTGGGTTAGAAAGAGTAGAAATTCCTCTTTTTGCTGATAACCAGTCACATTTTTGGATTCTTATCACTGCTTTATTAAAAAAAAAAAGTGACTTTTCTGTGAATTTGTATGGATACCTCTCACTTCTGCCCCAGTTGACATTTGAAAATGTTCTCTCAACGGGAATGAAGAAGTGGTATATCTAGACAGTGACTGATCTTTCTATAATTCTCACTGTCGCTTCAGCAACAATCATTCTGCTCCCTGGAAGCTGTAGGACCTTAAGGGCCTAGATGTTTCCCAGGATCCTGGGGAAGGGCAAGCCACGTGTGCAGATCAGTGTTCTAAGTTTGAAGGAAAGGGGAGAACGGAGGAGTTATTCAGGCAAAGGCCTTCCTTCCTAGCTGGCATTGGAAAAAATTAGGAGAGGGTGAAGCAGCTTAAGATTGGGAACAGCAGCTCTGCCTCATCTGGAGTCTGATATGTTAGTATTATAGTTTGAAATCAAGAGAACCCTCTCCCTTCTCCAGGGAATTGAGTGCAGGCAGAAAGATAGAGAAGGAGAGGGAAAATTAGGACTGGTCCTGATTTTTATTCTTACATTAGCCCTTGCTTTTTTTTTAAACCTAACAATCAGAATAGTTGAACTAATGCAGTATAAAGTAACCTAAGCTGGAGTGCAGAATAATCAGCTTATTAATAGCAAATAAGGAGGAATGTACTTGTTCCTGTTACAGGGATGCTATCATGTTTTTACACCCACACAACTAAGGGCCTTTGCAGACTGGTAGAAATAGTGCAAATTGAGTCCACTTTAACTGCCCCGGCTCAGTGCTAGGGAATAATGGAAATTGTAGTTTTCTCTGAGACATTGAGCCTTCTCTGTCAGAGAGTTCTGGTGCCACAATAAACTACAGTTCCCATGGTTCTCTAGCACTGAGTCAGAGCAGTTAATGTGGACTCAATTTGCACTATTTCTGGCAGTCTGCAAAAGCCCTAAATTAATACTGTTGCTAGACTAAGGGGGGTTGCAGACTGCCAGAAATAGTGCAGATTGAGTCCACATTAACTGCTCTGACTCAGTGCTAGAGAACCATGGGAACTGTTTTTTGTTTTTCTGAGACATTGAGCTTTCTCTGTTGGAGAGCTCTGGTGCCACAATAAAATACAGTTCCCATGATTCCCTAATCCTAACCCTAAAAGTGGACTCAGTATGCACTATTTCTGGCTGACCTGTTCAGATGATGCCTTATCTATTACTTGCAACTTGTGCTTAAATCCATGAATTCTATCTATCAGAGTAAATGGCTTGAGAACAAAGCCACACATGTATTTTGATTCATCTTCTCATATAGATCCACCCGTTAAACTTTAAAGTGTTCTCACATATTTGCTCCATTAAAATTCAAAGATTTTTCATTTTTATGAGTTTTTTTTTTAAAAAAAAAGCATCTAGGAATGGGTAAGTTACTAGTACTACTTGTTACCTAGGTTAAGAGGAACAACTGAGTCAGAACATCCTCTCAAAATGGCGTGTAAAGAGGAGAGAGAGGCTGAAGATTACAAGAGGAGGGGAAGAAGATCTTCACAGGTGGAATGCTTTATTTTTATAGTTTTTTCATGGCTAAACAGAATTTTTGCTTGCTGATGCTTTGGTTTCTCCAGCTGTAGCTCAACCTTACATTGCGCTACTCTCTTCTGCTTGCCTCTTAAGGGTTTATTTTGTTTTTCATTCCCCACACTGGTTTGAGATATTTGTGGTAAGCTTGTAATTTACAGTTTTGCATTTAAAAGAGTGTTAATTTCAGGCTAAAACTAGAAAACCTGTATTTGACTAGGTGCTAAATAATACAGAAGCCACTGAACATAGAAGTTACTAAATTCTTGAAAGACCCAGATAGGCCAAGTGTACTCTTATTTAAGGGGGGGGGGGGTTGCAGACTGCCAGAAATAGTGCAAATTGAGTCCACTTTTAGGGTTAGGGTTAGTGCTAAGGAATCATGGGAATTGTTTTTTTTTTTCCTGAGACATTGAGCCTTCTCTGTCAGAGAGCCCTGGTGCCACAATAAAATACAGTTCCCATGATTCCCTAACTCTTAAAGTGGACTCAATTTGCACTATTTCTGGCAGTCTGCAACCCCCCAAAATAAAGAAGAACAAAAAAGAACTTGTTGAGGATCTCAACGTGTTTCCAGTTAGTTTGGATTCATTGCACATGATAGTTTTGTATTTTGTACTACTTCAGACTATTGAGGTGAATGTGTGTAGTAAAATACTCCTCCATACACAGAAGCTCCAGAGAGAAAACTAGCTTATGAGAGATAAGTATTTAGTATCCTGAAATGTGGATCATTATGCCATTAAAGCTTCCATGTCCAGGCTAAAATAGTATAGTTCACATATAGATTTGCCACTTCATTGAGAGCTAGACCAAATACTGTCAATCAGTGGCCTTCAGTTTTAATTACTTACTTTTTAAACCAGTGGTCTGATGCAATATTTTAGAGTTGTTTAGCAACAAAACTGTTTTTGAAAGTGCAGCCATCTGTTGCAGATAACTGTTGTTTTTTTTCAAAATTGCTGCTATCAAGCATCAACTTAAATGGAATTATATTAGACATTTAAAAGTGAAAGTCAAAACACCAGTAATAACCAAAAGAGGCCGCATTCACTTAAGTTAAATAACAGATTTCTAAATCCTAAACATTTAGGTTCTGCTGCCCTACATGCTTCACTGCCTCTCTGCCAGCATTTATCTCATCATTCCCCTACCTTGCATAATACCCATTGTAAACCTCCGTTCTACTAAAATTACCTGAGTCTTGGCTGGGGTTGTATTTTGTGGTTTTAAACTTTATAAAATAGATTAATAGTTATAAGCAATTGAGGTGAGACATCCTTATTTCTCTGTGTGGCATACAAAAATGGGATACATTTGATGGGATACAAAAAGTCTATTATATTTTTCTGGAAACACATGGCTGTTAAATGACTGGTCCCTTTCTTTTTGGTTTTATGGATAGTGTAGTGGCTTTATCTTGTTCCAGATAATATCATGACAGTATCTTGTGATGATATTCAGAGAAATCTGTTACTTCACACAAGACATCAAACTCAGCATCTCACTGCTTTCAGAGATATGTACAAATTCTAAGGGCTAAGGATTACAAATCATTGTGGAATATTTTTAAAATCATTGGATCCTGTGAGGTCCATGCAATATTTGACCTGCTTCAGAGGGAGAGCTTCTAAATACATCTGTGAAGTGAGAGTTCACCTTGAGAAAGAAAAAGGGGAATATTTTATATTCTTCCATTCCCATGAATTGTACCACCTCAATTTGTCGGCTTTAAAATAGTCTCCTGTGTATCACTTGTAATAAAACATCCAATTTCTACATGCAAGCTGATGTACCTCAGTGTTTTTTTTAAATGTCAGCATTTCTGTGCCCTTAATATAAATAGGTAAGTGATCCAGAAGGGACTCCCTAATTTTAATAGTATTCATAGTGTATAAAGTGTTAAAAGGAAAGCTGTATCATAAAAGTGAATAAGAAAAAATATATTTAATGGTCATATTGTTTGTGAAACTGAAATACTTCACTGTGACTGTGGAATAGTATATTAAAGTATTGTCTGTGTGTGTGTGTGTGTGTGTGTGTGTGTAGGGATATACCCTGCATCTTGTGTTTTAGGTATACTAGGTACAGAGGCCCCTTCAGCTTGTGCACTGAAGTTCTGTGTTTTCTGAGCAAATGGAGTAGGTGTTATCAAAAAGGCAATAGTGTTACTGTTCTGTTATATCTAGATTAATTCTGATTTTAAAATTAAGTAATTATAGGTGTCACATATTCTGAAGTCAAACATGTTCATGCAAATAAAAAAAGAACAATTTGGGATTGAGGTATAAGATTTGATAACTAGAACATTATTTTAAAATCCTTCTGAGACAGGTATAAATAGTCATCTTTTGATGAAGTTAGCTGACATTCAGCATATGCTATCTGAAACATTTGTTCATCCTTTTAAACTCAACTTTAAACGTGTCCAGCATTTCTTTATGTAGATTGCTGTCAGTAAAAAAAGTAATAATTCCTGATTAAACAGGATTATGCTAATAAACAAATGGCCTTAGTTGATCCGGCATAATACCCTTGTTACGTCTTTTATGTTCTTGTCCTGACACTGTTTAGAACACAGTACAATTCCATGTGTTGGTTCAGAGACAAGGCCAGTTGAGTTCATTGTGGAGTACTCTTTGGCCAGTGCTACAGTTGTACAGACAGTTAATTGTAAGTTTCACTAAACACTGTAGGGCTTATTTCTCCATAAACATATATAGAGTTGCCCTGGTGACTGCAGGTACATGTACACTTTATTAAGAAATGAGGCTCACTGGACTTGCAGATACTTCTGAGTAAACAAAAGCAATGCTCATCTTATTTACATCTTTTATGTAGTTTTAACCTACTGAAGCTAAAAATGGATTGTGCCTGAATAGATAGATTTGGAAACCAAATGGTTAACACCTTAATTCTAAGCATATTTACATGGAAGTAAGTGTGCTTAGTATAGAAGCCATAGCTACTTGAGTTAAGCGTACTGCTAACTAACTTTGATTGCTGTGCTATTGAAACCAGAAACAAACAGTATTAGTACTGGTATTTTCGTATTATTTTATTGTCATGCCCCTAAGAATAAATTGTCTAAGAATGCAGATGGATGAACTTGACCACAACAATATGCATCTACTGCAGCATAGTACGACTTTCCTTCTTTCAGGGCCATGATCCCAAGGAACCAGAACAATTAAGAAAGCTGTTTATTGGTGGCCTGAGCTTTGAAACTACAGATGATAGCTTAAGAGAACACTTTGAAAAATGGGGAACGCTCACAGACTGTGTGGTAAGTGAACCTAACAGCATTCACTTTATACATGAAATCCTATGCGTATTCGATAGCAAGTCACACTTTAGTGAGACTTACTCCCAAATAACTTATACAATATAGCAGCAAACATTTTTAAAAATCAGTGCCTAAATTTGTGTTATATGCATTATATTTTTTTTGAAGGTGATGAGAGACCCACAGACAAAACGTTCCCGGGGCTTTGGTTTTGTGACTTACTCTTGTGTTGAAGAGGTAGATGCTGCAATGGCAGCTCGGCCACATAAGGTTGATGGCCGTGTGGTGGAACCAAAGAGAGCAGTTTCTAGAGAAGTAAGTAAATATTTCTCTGTACTGAATTTGTTAAACCTTGATTATGTAAACACTTTATTGTATGAATATCTAAATGTGTTTTTAAATATTTAACTTTTTTGGAAGACTAAATGTAACTTGTCATTTTTATAGGATTCTGTGAAACCTGGTGCCCATTTAACAGTGAAGAAAATATTTGTTGGAGGAATTAAAGAAGACACCGAAGAATATAATTTAAGAGATTATTTTGAAAAATATGGCAAAATTGAAACCATAGAAGTAATGGAAGATAGGCAGAGTGGAAAGAAAAGAGGCTTTGCCTTTGTAACATTTGATGATCATGATACAGTTGACAAAATTGTTGGTATGTATACTTTTCCGTTGTAGATTTCTGTACAGTCTGCCCTTGGTATCCACTGGGGTTTGGTTTCAGGACCCCTCTATGGATGCCAAAATCTATGGATACACGTCCCATTATATATTAAGGCATATATTTTAAAGCTGTGGATGGTTGAATACATGGATGCAGAATCCATGAATGCCGAGGGCCAAGTATCTTCTTAATGTTGCTGATACGTGGAACATTTTCTAGTGAATAGAAAACTTACTATAGGAATGAGGCCTAGATATTTTCAATCATCTTTTAAGGTTCTGACTCCACTTTTGAAGTATGGAGGGAAGGTGGTTTGTGCCCGCCCCCCGCCTCCCGCAATAGGTACATAGATGGCTTCCTTAGCTACAGTTGGAAGACAACGAGGGACATAATTTCAAACACCAAAGTATCTATTTAAATCTAGATCTCTCCATTCTATGTCTGTGGTTATGTATCTGTCTGTTGCAGCTCTTCGGGGTAGGCTGTCTTTACATATGTTCACATACTGTGTCCCCTAACCAAAACTAGCTTCCTCCTCCTTGCCCCTGTCCTCAACAAATGAAATATATTCTCAAACCATTTTAAACTTGCATCTTAGGCAGTATTAGGAAACCAAAGATCACAAGCTCCAAACAAGTGTATTCTTGAATTCCAGTAGGGCAGGGGTAGGCAACCTTTCCCCTTTAAGGGCTGAGGGACTTCAGCTCCCAGAATCCCAGGAGCTATTGGCCAACATGGCTGAGGCTTCTGGGAGCTGAAGTCCCTCGGCCCTTAAAGGGGAAAGGTTGCCTACCCCTGTAGTAGGGGAAGGAGAAAGTTTGTGAGAAGTTACTTGTGGAGAGTCTAGCTCAGGTAGGCAACCTTTCCCCTTTAAGGGCCGAGGGACTTCAGCTCCCAGAAGCCTCAGCCATGTTGGCCAATAGCTCCTGGGATTCTGGGAGCGAAAGTCCCTCGGCCCTTAAAGGGGAAATGTTGCCTACCCCTGGTCTAGCTTCTGTGCCAGTTAGAAACAATAGAAGCGGTATAGTTACAAGACCCTGTTGTAGTGCTGCAGGAAGGCTGGAGGGGATCCCATTGGAGTAGAGCAGGGGTAGGCAACCTTTCCCCTTTAAGGGCCGAGGAACTTCAGCTCCCAGAATCCCAGGAGCTATTGGCCAACATGGCTGAGGCTTCTGGGAGCTGAAGTCCCTCGGCCCTTAAAGGGGAAAGGTTGCTTACCCCTGGAGTAGAATAACCTTTAGCTACTATTTTAGAATACTGCAGAGAAGGCCCATTTGTCCAAAATGGGGGAAGGAAAGCTTGTGGTTTTGCATGTTTCCGAAATGGTTGTGAGCCGTGTGTGTCTAGCGTTGCAACTTCTTCCACATATTGGGCCTCATTGGAGAGGACAGTGCATTCCTCCCGTAATCCTTATTTATCAGAAATGGAATTAACAGGAATGGGGAGGAGGGCTTTTTCTGTGCTGGCATCTATTTGCTGGAATACCCTGCCGAGGGAGTTCTAAGAAATATGATTATTCTCCTGCCAGTTAGTTTAAAACTCTTCCATCAATGTTTTCTGTTTTTTGACTGAATTAGATTGTGTTTTTGAAACAATTTGCTTTTGCTTTACTGTGTTTTTATGCTTTAATATGAGTTAATTTTTATTAATTAAAAAGGCAGTAAATCTAAAAAATACTACTGTGATAATGAGTTTATAAATCTCAAAACTTTTTCTAGTTCAAAAATACCACACTATAAATGGGCACAACTGCGAAGTGAAGAAAGCTCTCTCCAAGCAAGAAATGCAGACAGCCACTGCTCAGAGAAGTAGGTTTTATATATATTAGCACTGAAAGGGGGATGGTAATAGTTGCATTGCACTCCTTTACTCCTTCTCATTCTTTCTTTTCTTTTTTTTTAAAGACCGTGGGAGCAGTTCAAGCAACTTTGTGGGTCGTGGAAATTTTGGAGGCAGTGGTGGAAGCTATGGCCGAGGAGGAGGTTTTGGGGGCAGAGGTAAGTGTCTTTCCTTTCTTCACTTTGTTCTTCCAAACCATTACTTTGAATTACGATATTTTATAGATTTTAATGCTTGTATTCTGATTTAGGAGGTTATGGTGGTGGAAGCGGTGGTGGCGGCGGTAGCAGAGGAAGTTTTGGTAGTGGGGATGGATACAATGGCTTTGGTGATGGTGAGTACAATAGTGAGAATATCACTTGGATATCTTGTATCTAATATTAAAGGAAACAAAGGCTCAGTGGTTGAATTTTTCTGGGTATAAATAGTTCTTTGCAGTTCTCTGTTAATGTGAGGAATGGAGAAGGAAGCTGACAGTTTACAGAAAATGTGAGCACTGAAAGATTGGATCTAGGTGAAATATTCCTGTCTTTATCTCACTAAAACTAGTAATTTCATTGGAATTACTAAAGTATAACTAATTTAGGCTGCATCTATACTGCAGAATTAATGCAGTTTGAACTAGAAGGAACTCTTCTAGAACATGGCCACACAGCCCGAAAAACCCACAAAAAACAATGCAGTTTGACTTCGTATTATCTGCAATGGCTCAATGATGTGCAATTCTAGGATTTATAGTTTTGTGAGATATTTAGCCTTCTCTGTCAAAATGCTGGTGGCACAACAAACTACAAATCCCAGAATTGTTAAAGCAGTTTCAACCCTCATTAATTCTGCAGTGTGGCTGCAGGCTCAATCTACATCCAGCCCTGTGGTCTAGAGTCTTAGTTCCCAAGAGTACAACTTGCTCATGAGTTGTCCTTGCTAATGGAAGGTGGTTTTTCACCAGACCCTCTGAAAAGCTATGCCAGAGGATTGTGGGGTAAGTTATGGAAGAGTGTGGAAGATAGTGATGATTTAGGGTGAACTGACAAAAGTCATCTTTCACCCTGCTTCTGCCAACAGGAGCCTCTACTAAATTGGAGTCCTTTTTCTGTGTAGAAAGAATGAGCTTAGGTTCTATATCATTACTCTTCAGTCTATGAAATAAGTGTAGAGTATACTTAATAGGCAGTTATTAACTGAAGCTACAGTCTAATTCATTAAGTACAAGCCCTTATAGATTGGGATAAATAATCTAATTTTGTGTTATCCTTACGAAACATTCCTGAAATACACAGAATGGTTGAGGGTTGAACCACATGAGGTTTTTGCACATTTGTTTAATCACACGAAATAGTAAACAAATAGTGTACAAGGGCCATCAGAAATCTAATACTTGCACTTTAGTTGAATCAGACTATTGATGACTGATGATTATCTGACTGAGAAGAAGCTCTTAATTATGCACATAAAGTTGTTGCTATTCAAATGTGACTTCATGACAGGTCTTCAGAGTTTTACATCAGTCTAATCAGACTTCTGTAGTCTGAGTCCCTCAAATGTTTTGCTTTAGCCAGCATGATCAGAAGTGACTGTGCTTGTAGGCCAAAACATTTGGAGGGGCAATGCTAGGAGAATTCATTGACTTGATTTGTAGTCATCACATTGTAATGTTTGTAGTATTCAGTCTTTAAAGTTATCTAGAAATCACCTGTGTTGTGTACAGCTCAGTTATTTTTAGTTTTGCTACAAATATGGTGTTCTTCATGATGTTATTTTTAATTGATATCTCAAGGTGGAAGCTATGGAGGTAGTCCTGGATATGGTAGCAGAGGAGGTTATGGTGGCAGCCCAACCTATGGAAACCCAGGTGGTGGATATGGTGGAGGTGGTGGAGGCTATGATGGTTACAGTGAAGGAGGAAGCTTTGGTGGTAAGTATCCTCAATTACATGCAATTTTAATCTGTGCCTCTATTAGATAAAAGGGACAGGTCTTCATCCTGTCACTTGCAAAGGTTTTGCATAAGTAATTAAGAAGAATGTTTTACAGTGTAAATTTAAGCAGAGATTAGACTCTCAAGTAGAACTGTTTCACTCTGAAGTCAGAGTAAAAGATGTCTTGGGAAGCTCTGGGTCCGTCCGTCTCCCTTCCAGGGCAGATTTGTAGATGTGCCATATTTAGACCATGAAGCTGAACCTGTAACTAACCTTCAAACTAGCTTGCTTTGAATGTTTAAAATCAAATTAAGAAAGTTCTACAGTTTACTTTGTGTAGTCATCACTTAAGAATTAGTATATTTGCACTTACCACTGCTTACCAAGCTACTTTTGCCACTTTGTTCTAACACTCTTCTGAATAATTAATTGTCAAAAAGGAGAATTTAGTGATAGCTGTTTCTCTTCTGCCTCATACAATGAGGAGGTAGAAGAGATCGAATACTTTCATTTATTGCAGGGGTGAGCAACTGTCAGGCTAGGAAGGGCATATTGGAGGCCCACCTATTTTTTTAATAAAACATCTTTTTGATCTAAAATGCTTGTCAGTACCCCATGGGGACAATTTTACCATGTTCTCATGGAGAATGTTTTAGAAGAGGCCTTTTTTAATTGCAGGAAGTGATTTGTAAGGCCTGAAGAACTTGAAAGCATAGCGATGTGCTGAACACGGCCCATATAGCACAATTGGGGACAACAAAAATTAATTAGGATCTCAAACTTTCCCCACCATATAATGTTTATATGGAACACAGAGATCTAAGAAGCTGGAAGGTCCTGTGCCATCGTGTGCCTTCAGTGTACTGGTTTAGACGTCTAGTTTTCAAGACTAGAGTTCTGGTTCATAATTAATCAAAAGATTGTGTGATTTACATCTCTGCAAACATTGAACTACAGTAAGTTGGAGATAGAATTTAATGTGTTTGAAAGGTATCAGAGTTGTTGCTAAGATCACTTGGAAAAAGAAATAAGAACAAAAGATTGTGACACCTTAAAGACTAACAAAAGTAGTAGTATGCTCACTCTTTTTCCAATACTTAGAACAACTGAACAGGGGAAAAACATTTTTTGTGTGTATTGGATATTCTTTGCAATCGCTACACTAGCTAACTCGAACTGTGACCATGTACTGTTACTTGATTATTCCTTAGTTTACTTAGTCTGAATGAATTGTGGTGCATTGGAAACCTTCCAAAATCATGATTGATCTAAGTGATAAACATTAAATTAAAATTCTGTTCTCAGGTAACTATGGTGGCAGTGGAAGCTATAATGACTTTGGCAATTACAGTGGACAGCAAGCCTCAAGCTATGGACCCATCAAAGGAGGTGGCAGCTTCAGTAGCAGAAGCTCAGGCAGTCCCTATGGTGGTAAATAGAATATTTAAATATACATCTGGCTAATACTCCCGAAGAATAATTACTTTAACAGTCAAAATTCTGTTTTTAGGTGGCTATGGTTCAGGAGGAGGAAGTGGTGGCTATGGTGGAAGAAGGTTCTAAAATTCTACCAGGAACAGGGTAGGTATACTACAAATAAGTGTTGTATATGAAGACTGCAGCATTTCATTGAGAGTAATCATTTTCTTATCCTATATTCAACAGGCTACAGTTCTTAGCAGGAGAAAGCGAGGAGTTGTCAGGAAAGCTGCAGGTTACTTTGAGACAGTCGTCCCAAATGAATTAGAGGAACTGTAAAATCTGCCACAGAAGGAGCGATGAACCATAGTCAGAAAAAATTACTGCAGCTTAAACAGGAAACCCTTCTTAAGGACTGTCATAGCCACAGTTTGCAAAGAGTGCAGCTATTGATTTAATGCAATGTAGTGTTTAGATGTACATTCCTGACTCTCTTTTTTTAATTTGTTGTTGTAGCTTTGTCTTTTCTTCATAAATCAGGTATATTGCCCTGTAAATTTGTGGTAGTGATACCAGGAATTAAAAATAATTGAGGAACTTTTAATTTTTTCAATACTTGTGTAGTTCAGTTTTTTCTTACTGAAACTTCTTTAAATAAAGAAATGTAGTTTTAGGGTCTACTCTTGCTAGGAAGAAAATCAGTGCATTATAATCTGTATTAATTTAAACTATAGAAATGCTGAATCGTTTAAGAACCTTAGTTTTTCTGCATATGTAGCCAAATGAAATGAGTTGCAGTTGCAAAGGGAGAGAAAAGATGTTTGCATTAAAGCTTGCTTAGCTGTATAATTAGGACTGAGTCGTTTAAACTAGTGCTTGTGAATGATTAAAAAAAAACACCTTTACTTTAAAATGAAAATTCCAGATACTTCTGGTTTGTGCATATCTTAATTTGTAGCCTTTTTGTTTCTTAGCTTAAGTAAATAAGCATTGAAAGAGATCTTTTAAAGCTTTATTCAGTTTGCTTCCCATTTCATTGATACATGCAGGAGCTACATTAAGCACTGGCAGAACAAAATTCTGCCTTTTATTATTCTCAAGATTCCCCCCTCCATGGTAAACAGATTTAAGTTCAGACATAATTGAATTAAAACTTTGAAGCCAATCACCTGGGTCTGTTATTTAGCGTATAACTGTATAGCTTCATTTGTATATACATTCTGCCCTTAAAAACATGGGTTTGTTGTAATGTTAATACTTATGTTGTGTGTAATTCTGTATGCCCTCTTCAGTTGGCACAGACTCATAGCACAGGCACATTCCTTCTGAGTTCTTTCTTTGGAGTATAAACTTTCTGACTTAAGTAAACGAGCACATTTCACACACTTTGTGAAAATGCCCTAGCAATAGGCCTTGAAGGTGAAGTAAAAGCAAACAAATTCCCAGCCCAACTGTAGAAAATATTTGAGCTAATACATTTGTGACTAATATGAGCCCTATGACTAGAAACAAGTCACTCTATTTTAGCATCAGAATGATGTCATACCTTGCTTAAATTCATAACGGTGCATGTGGTTTACTCCTTCACTTAACACAAATTTGTGTATAGCCATGTTCCCTAATAATTTGCTATCCTTCTCAATCTGATCAGACTTCTTTTTCAACTATTGCCAGAGCAATGCATTCTGTCAGTACACATCCAGAAGAGTAGGGCACAGTGAGTAGAAGAAATATACTTGCCAGTATGATGCTGGAATTTCTCACCTGTTTACTATTTCTCTAGGCCAAAGAACAGTATAAGGTAAACATGATTCCAGTATAGGAATGGATTGTCAGGTTTTAGAAATGTTGCTGAGACATGGCAAACAATCATGGTTGTTGGGTATAAAAGAATGTGGTTAAATCTCAAGGAAAAGCAATGTCCTAAACAAGCTCAAGAGCACTGATACACCCCTGACTCCCCATAATATTACTATTACTATGGGACTAGATGATTGGCCTCCCACTTATGTCCTTTCTGTTTTTAGGAAACTGTTCATACTGCAGTAAACAAATTTTTTTGAAAGTACATGGTTTGGTATTGTGATACGAAATCTTAAAATTATGAAACTGCCTGTGTAGATTTCTTTGTGCAAAGATGGATTAACTAAATAATAGTTGGGCAGTTTGTGATCCTCCAGATCAGTGATTCCCAAACTTTGGACTTAAAGATGTTTGGGACTTCAGTTCCCAGAATCTCAGACCATTGGCCAAGATGGCTGAGGCTTCTGGGAGCTGAAGCTCAAAACACCTGGAGGACCAGAGTTTGGGAATCACTGCTCCAGATATTGCCACTGCAGATGCCATCAGTGCTTACAGGAGTTGCAGTCTGACAGCATCTGGAGGGCCTCAGGTTGCTGATTTCTGATCTAAACCATCCCTTTATTGCAGGGGCAGAATTGGAGGCTGGGTTGAGGTACTTGATCTGTTCTTAACGGAGGGGGAATTGTAATGATGTAGGGAAAACACTTCTTTAGTTGTATGTATTTGTTTTGCAATTCTTACAAGTTGCCAGTTGTTGGTGCCAGTGATTTAGATCTAGTTCTCTGTGAATTTGGTGAAGTGCAAGCAGAGGACAGCGATTAACCAGCTTTTAAGACTCTAGGATGTATCTCTTAGCCAAAGTGTGGATCAAAGGAAACTCAGACAGGACTTCAGCAGCCTATTGTGTATGTGGACCAGTCAGCATAATTAAAGACGAGGCAGCAACAGCGCCAGCTTCAACTTCCAGAAAAGTGAAGGCATAAAATACTATGCTGATAGTGAGCAACTTTCCAAAAGCTAGTTAATTCTGCCTGTCACTGCTGAAATATCGAAGAAAGTCTAGCAAGAGTTCTTCACCATTTGGAACCTCCTTGAGGCATAGCTACTTGAGTTGACCAAAGTCATAGGTCTAGCATTTAGACCTGAAAGGAAGGGGAATAAGAATAGGTAAGGTTTGTCTCTAATGCTTTTCATGAATTAAAGAATAACTATTTTCTGAACAAGGTAAGAAAAATTTGTTTGATTTGCAGATTACTGCATAGAAGAAATCTCTGCTTGATCAGATGCAGATTTTTTTATCTCCTGGAAAACTTGGCTTGGTAAGAGTCAGTAATACAGTATATAAACATTGATGTCCCATGATTGTATTCTGGGCTTTGAAAATCCAACTTCTGTGATAAAGAAGAAATTATGCAAATTTAAGGTGAGTACTAGTATTTATTTTTGTGTTTTAAATCTATGAACTGAGTTAACCAGTATTTGCATCTGGTTGGTTTATACCTAAAGTGGTACTTAATATATTTATAGCTCTCAAGTGGTTCCACTTATTCTAGTAAACCATTACCACAACTCTGGAAGGTAGGTCATTGTGATTGATACATTGCAGATAAATGAGTAGTGACTTATTTGCAGATTACTGAGATCTTTGCTGAGATCAGATTTTTGTTGGGCTTTGTTAATTCAGACATATTTTGGGAAATGCAAGAAAGAACTGATAAATTTCTTAAACATTAGTGACAGATCTACTTTTCTAAGAAAAATGTTAATGTTCATTAACAAAACCAGAAATGGACAGTTCTAAATAGAATTCCAATAGCCATGCTGTTGGTTTGTGTGACCTGGCCTGCCTGGCATTCAGCCTAATGTTGACCATGTTCCCAAGTTCATTGGAAGTTAAACTGAAACTGGAAGAATGATTTTCAATTGATAAGCAGGAGATTGGGCTATTAGAGCTCAGTTGAGCAATGCAGATTTTCCGTGAAGATGTTCTAAGTTATCAAAATCTAGGTAAGAAAACCGACCATTTGTTCATCTGGATCTGGTGTACGTTATGCCCCCGGCAAATTATTGGCTCTCTTTTAGGTAACAAATATGTAAAATGATGTTCCATTTGGGGATTTTCCCTTCAGTTGTTCCTTTAGTCTTGAAGATTACATAATCTGGTGAGTATTTAGAGCTTCGTTTTTCCTTATATCTGCTAGGTGTGCATGCCAATGAAGGTAGGATCGTGGTTCTAAACTTTGTATTTTTGAGGCACGTTTTCCATGTCATCATCATATTCCCATTCAGCTGTTGATTTGGACAGTGGAGACAGTTTTGTAAACTTCTGTCTTACATCTCAGTGTCATCAGTTTCAGTACAAATGTTTAAACTGTGGGGCAAAATTCAAATCAATAGTTTGCTTAAAACCACTCTACTAGAATATATGCATTGCAGTTAACTATTATTCAAGGCATTTATTTAGAGTCCCTATGTTCACTTTCCCTCTTCTGAGACAGGACAAGGCCAAGCTTGGGTGCCAGTCTTAACATCCACTAACAGAAGATAGCAAAGGGGTAAGTACATATGCATCTATTCTCTCCCCCCACCACCACCACCACCAAGTTTCAGAAGTCTGCTGGCACTAGACAGATGGAAGAGAAACATCTCTTTAGTGTGTGAAATTACCTAAGCACTGTCTAAGACAAGGCACGGCTTTAGCCACTTAATATATGTTTTAGTGGTGTGGAGGTTAGAGAGGGCAGGGAGAGTGGTCAGTATCAGAAGAGAAAATGTGTACCTAAATATTTGAGCATGTCGGATATTCCTTATTCTACCATTCTTATTGTGATAATGTTTTAATTTTTTTTCTTTGGTTCTACAGGGTGACTAATCCTGACTACACAAGCATGACCATCTCTTTTCTGCAAGTTGAAATAAGATATAAGAAGAACTAATAGAATTGTAGAAAATGATTGAGACTATAATCTCAAATTGTTTTGATCAAATATGTAGAATAAAGTATTATTTACTGTGACAGCTGGCAAATTTTCTAATTGTATGTGGACATTAGATATTTTTTGCATCATTGAACAGCCTTGAATTCTGCTTCCCCAACATACTAAATTTGAAAGGTTTTGAGAGGATGTTGGATTGGCATTATTCCCTTAGTTGTACAAAACAGTCCTTCATTATGTTGTAGCAGAATTTATTTTCATTACAGCTTCTCTAAGGTGTATATCAGCCTTTGGAAGAAGAACACTTAGCTAAATCTGAACAAACTGATTTCTTCTTGCAATATACAGTTCAAAAGCTGCAGTGCCTTGCGAATAGTTTTAAGTAGAGGATCACTGTGATAACTTAAAAGTGTTCTGACATTTTTTAAAAGGCTCATACATATTGTAAGCTATGAATGGCACTTCTACTGGTTGTATCTCTTCCCTTGAAAAGGGGTTCAACACCCAGGAAAGCCTTGGGCTGTTCCTTCAGGAGAGGGGAGCAATACAGTGAGCACATTTTTTTTTAACATGTGATCTCAGTATGTGAGTCCTAATTTTAAAATCTCGCTGGTATCAATATCACTTCACATAAAACCAACAAGTCCAAATCATTTCATTGACTATTCTAGGTAAGACTAACATTGGTTTAAGCTCTGTTTTCCACTTGATAAAAGATTCTTAAAGACAAATTATGAGGTACTAAATGGCCCTTTAGAGAGAAAGCATTTCCTGTTTCTTTCAAGTCCTAGGAAACTTGTCCCTTGGTCCATCAGCATACATGTCTCACAGGTTGGTAGGATCATGCCATAAGATGGAATATACAAAACCAAATACTTTTGTGTAACACTTGATACTTTAGACCAGACTTTTTCAATCTGGTGCCACAGATATTTTAGTCCACCAAAGCTTTCCCTTGGATTCTATTTAGTTGGATGTGGAAACTGCACTGTTAGTATTCTGGCTGGCATGTAGTTGAATCTTCCACAGGTACAGCTTTGCTCTCATGTTGTAAAGTTGCATCTGATTGTCTGGTAAGAGCACTTTGCTCCCTCCAAAGAACTCATTTGTTCCTATATGACAGGAATGAAGCAGCCATGGCCTTTGAAGTGTTTACTAGACTGCAACTAACCAGGACCATGGTGGATTGTGGAGTTAATGGGCCAGAGTCTTAATGTTGCTCTCATAACGGGAAGGAAACTGCTGTGTTTCATGTAAGAGGCAGAAGGCCCAGGATGCAAGATTGGGGTGTAGTAAAATCCAAACAGTGAGTGTTAGGAGTTCTGAGGGTTGTTTTTTTAAAAACACCCAAAATGAACAAGGAGGCCTAAGAAATTGGGCTCAATTTCAAATGTATTACTTAATAACCCAAGTATAATGGTTTCCTTTTATTTTCAAGATGAGTGAGGGAGAGACTTCACATACTGTGGCCAGGCTGGACTAAGTCATGTATAAGCAGATCCGCTCTAGATTTGCAAAAAAAATGTTAGGCGAATATATAGTCACTTTCCAGAAAGAATTAAATTTTGAAATTAAACATCTCTGGGAAGATCATGTACACTGCCCTGGGTTTCCTACAGACAAGGGCTTGGAATAGACATGTAATAAGCATTTATATCAGTTGTATTCTTAGTGTGTGTGTTTCAAGCTGTTGCTGTCCTGGCCAGTAACTTGGGTCCCTTTCTGGGAAAAAGATGGCATGTAAAATAAAATACAGTTGGCCCTCCACATTTGTGGCTTTGACTTGCAGACTATGTTCTCTCTAGGAATCTCTAGTTTCTCCAGCACAACTCTGCCTGAAGTTGACCATAGAGTTGTGCTGGATAACCTAGAAATTCCTAGTGCTCAATTTCTGGCAGATGTTGACCACAATTGTTGCACTGGAGGACCTGAAGATTCCTAGAGATGTATTCTCTCAGGTAAAAAGGATGCATTTTTTGTGGTTTTTCCATGTTCACAGCGGTCCTTCACCCCTAACCCCAGCAAATGTGGAGGGACAACTGTAGTAGCTGTTTTCTTAACCTCTCACCACACAAAAATGCCCCCCTCATACACAAAAACTCTGCCTTTTCATAAATTCCTTTTTATTGGTCCACTACTTTCTCAACATCTCTCCTTTACAACTTTGCCTCTGGACACCTACCCCTTCACTTCAGATTTTACTGGAGTCTCTACTCTTCATGTACCCTACAGCTATTTGTGGATAGATTCCTGCTGGTGACTTAACACCAGCATAATATTTTGTTGGATGTTACAGATAAAAGCATTCAGTACCTCCCCACACAATGCCTTTGCCCTGGGGTGTACAACTCAGCAGGTTGTGGCTGTAGGGATACACAACACTGGCTACCAAGCCACATACATTTGAACAAAGAAGCTTTTGTCCTTGCCCAGGGATTAGAAATTTACTTTATTCATGAAAGCCTAGGGTGTCTTTTCCCCCCCCCCAGAAAACTATCGTATGTCCAGTATCTATTCCCCTGCTACTGTGCCCTTGCATGGCTTATTGTTGTACACAATGTAAGACATACTCTTGGTAAAGAATATACACACTTTATTTCAAAAATACAAAATCTAAAGATTAGCATTCCTTGGTGCATACATTAGTATGCAGAACAAACTCTCAACTTTTAGGGACACAATCCAGTCCAAAGTTAAACATCTTCAAGTCCCATTCATTTCAATGAGAAGCATGTGATTAATACTGCCACTGAAAATCATAAGCCTTCAAAATGTTTGACTTTGACTCGATTACCCATGTGATGTTACTCTGTGTGTGCTTACACTACATTCAAGCTCTTACAATAAAGCAAGTTTACAAAGTTGGTAAGAAACTGCAAACATTCAATTTTTAAGTTTATAAAATAATGTATCTGAAAGGGTAAGATTGGTCTTGGTAGTAAGTAAGATCACCAGTCTTAAATCATGCTTGATACACATTTGAGTAAAACAGACTATAGGAACAGAATATAAATAAAAAAATTGGAAATATTTACAGTAGAAAAGAAAGCATTCAATGCTGCCATTACAAAAGTAGGAACTAGTGTCTTATAGAAATACAATGCATTGTGCATATATCTGTTGTAATGCTAATGATTTAAAGTGTATTCATATACTTAACTCTAGAGGGAAAGAGCTATATAAAGTCACTTAACATAATAAATTCTAAATCATAGGAAGCCCCACTAACAGAAAATATAAGTGTAAAAGTATTAGTTCTGCAAACATTTGCCTCTTCACACTTTAGTCCCTGGTTTCTTGGTCTTTGGGACAAGAAAGATATTGCCATCTTTTGTTTGCTGTAATGAGTAATCATTAAGTGAATAAGGCTTGCCATCTTCATCTCGGAGCATGCTGAAGACCTCAAGGTACAGTGTGCTTAACTGCTTTTTCAGCAGATGCAGGCTTTTGTCATTCTCTGCTTTCTCCTTTAGGAGCTTCTCTCTCTCGTCCTTAAGGTAATCTAAATCATGTTCCAGCTCGGTTATGTTTTCCAGTTTCCTTTTACGGCAGTTTTGAGCGGCCACTTTGTTTTTGCCTCGCCTTCGTATATCACGAATAAGAGTAACCTGGGCTTCAGTGAATTGCTCTTTGGACATCATCTCATTGAAGTCATCTACAGGGAGGTTGATGATTTTTTCAACAGGAAAAGGGATTTGCAGAGCTTTTGCTCTAAGCTCATCTCGGGTGAGATGAGCTTCAACTTGGCTGGAGGACTTGTCTTTCATGAACGGAGCTTCAGAATGACCAGGGTTGGCAGGCAATTCTCTCTTGACCACACCTTTAAGTGGCGAAGTAGATTTGGGGGTACATTGCCCACCGTCTACGGGTGGAGAGAGCGGAGCATGCAACTGAAATGAATGCATTTTAGCATTGCTCTGTTGCACACTTCCAGGGGCGCTATCCATCTCTTCTATTTCAGAATCACTGCATCCGAAGCCTGCATCTCTACAGATAGAAGATGAGTCAACAGAATGAGCCGGAGAAGATGTACTGGGACTCCTGTTCAGTGAAATGCCAGAATCAGAATCATTACACTCTTGGGTGTTTCCTGTAAGGTCACAGTTAAAGGCTTTGCACTGAGCAAAATCAGAAAGATCGACAGGGTCATTTAAAAAGCCAGCAAGTGCCTGGTCCACAAAACTGGGTGGCGGGCTGGATATGCTACTGTTCATCTTGACATCAATAAAATCAGGATAGAAATCTTTACAAAAATCAGTGCTTGTGGAAGATGTGTTGTTTTGACTAAGATCTTCTGGCACTAAAATGCCAGAATAGGAAGGCTCCAAAGGCTTCAGAAACTCTGGACTGCAGTTAGCAACTTCATTCTCCATAGCAGGCAATGAATCATAAAAAGTAAAATCAATAGCAGCCTCTGACGGTATGTTTGTTGTGCATGTGTTTGGGGTTACTTCTGCCAGATTGTCATTTTCAATGTTAAGGCACTATAAAAGAAATGTGACAAAGATGTTCAGCATTACTATACATTGACAGTATAAAGCTTATATTATACACCCAAGCCATCACTGTTCTGCCCATCTTCAGTGCCAACCTCTACTTCTGGCATTGTGCTTGCTACTAAAGGTTTGGCTGGTGTCCCTTTTATTATTGCTTCCTTATGCCCTAATAGGTTCTCTGGCCAGTTTAGAAAATCTGGTGAGTGAAAGGAAAGATCAGAAGGAGAAGTGCCAAGCAGGCAACTACTACCTTATTTTCCAGCGCATAAGACGACTGGGCGTATAACACGACCTCCAACTTTTCCAGTTAAAATATAGTGTTTGGGATATACTCACCATATAAGACGACCCCCTCTTCCAACGCACACCAAATAAAAATTTAAAAAACATCAGACTTGATTTCAATATGGTAATTTTAATTAAAATGCTTATGACATGCAGGTACTTAGCAGGAAAACTGTCACTTATAAACAATAAACTACAGCTCCCGTGTTCCCTAGCATTTATTTCTGCAGTGTGTTTTGGAGCTTACTTTTTTAAAAAATAGTCCAGATTTAAATGCTGCTTTAAAAATTATTTCCATCTCCTAGCTATGAGATGGTTGAGGGGAAATGAGAAAGTGTTGGGGGGAAGGACTGCCAATATACTACTAGGTGATGCATTCTGGGGTATGTACAATGTGCAGCCAAGTAAGTGACCCTGGGCATGTCACACACTCTCAGCCTCAAGGGTGGTAATGGTAACCCCCATTTGAAGAAACATGCCAAGAAAACCCCATGATAAGATTGCCTTGGGGTCGCCATAAGTCGGAAAGGACTTGAAGACACGCAAGAACAACAAAAAAGTCTGCAATTGTTTCATAGGTAGTACAGAGGAATAGGAGCCAGCATGGTGTAGTGGTTTGAGTGTTGGACTACCACTCTGGAGACCTGGGTTTGATTCCCCACTCTGCTATGAAACCCACTGTGTGAACTTGGACAAGTCACACACTCTCAGCCTCAGGGGAAGGCAATGACAAACCGCCTCTGAGCGGATCTTGCCAAGAAAACCCTATGATCACCATAAGTCAGGAACAATTTGAAGGCACACAACATACACATATAACTTCCAAGTTAAGGAACTTGGGTCTTCTTTAGATAAATCTTCAAGGGTACTCTCTCTCATTGTGCAGAATTATTTGTTAAAGAAGCCATGCCCAAGCAACACATCAACTTTGGCAGCGTCTGCATTGCAGAAATTTATTAAAGCAGTTTGACACCGCTTTAAATGCCCTGGCTCAAGGCTATGGAATTCTGGGATGTACAGTTTTGTGCGATATTTTGCCTTTTCTGTCAGAGAGCTCTGGTACCACAAAGCAAACTGCAGATCCCAGGAGTCCATAGGATGAAGCCATGGCAGTTAAAGCGGTGTCAAACTGCATTATTTCTGCAGTGCAGATTCAGGCTGCATCCATACTGTAGAACTGGCTTTCTTCTCCTTCTCCCATCCTCCTCCTCCTCCTCTACCCGGAGTATAAGATGACCCCTGACTTTTGAGACCCTTTTCCAGGGTTAAAATGTCATCTTATATGCCAGAAAATAAGGTAGTCACTTTTTAGCCTCTGAAAACCTTTATGAAGAAGGTGGGAATAAATGGATGGTAAGGAAAAGGGGGATCTGGATTCTCAGGCACTGTAATTGGCAGCCTTTTGCTCTTAAAAAGTTGTCTGCCACCACAATTAAAGACACACATTTTGAAGGTTTACAGCACTGGGTGAAATTCATGTCAATTTTAATATAGTGAAAAAACTGCTTAGGCTTTTTTAGTATTTGTAGATGCTGTATCGGACAATATTTTCAAACACTTCAAAATAAGCTGTTGGAGGAAATCCAAATGTCTTCAAGAAAGCACATGGTCTAGGAATGTGCCTCAGCCCCACACTCAAGCCAAAATATTTTTACCTTTGAGAAAATTCTGTTCTTTCCTAATTATTTATTTAATTTATGTCTCATCCCTCTGTTGGTACAAGACCCAAGGCAGCTTAAAGCCTAGATTGCAACAAAGTACAGCTAAAACCTATTAGGAAAAAGTTTTTTAAAGGATTAAGTAAGCCATCTTATTAAAAACACTAATTTAAAACAGTTTAAAACACATTTATAGCACAGTAAAAAGCTGTAAGTACAGCGCACCCATTAAAAGACCCTTCTGCTACAATCAGTTAACACCCCAATGCCTGTCTAAAATAAAAGGTTTAGCCAGAAAGCACACAGAGCTGCTTTGCTCATTGCTGCTGGAACCTATGATACAATCATTCATGTGCCATGGACATGGAAGACAGTGTCTACTCTCCTTAAAAGGTAATTTAAACCCTTGGTTTTAATGCATAGAATTGGGAGAGTCCCTAATTCCCCCCATTTCTAAGCATGAAAAGATATCTCAAGAAGGCTGTCCCTCACACTGTTTATATGGAAATTACAATATAACTAGACCTTGGCAGAAACACTAACCAAGCCATCAATTATCTGGAACCAGAGTTTTGCATATTCTTTATTGGATGGGAAACATTTGGCTCTCCAGATGTTCAGGGGCAACTCCTAGCGATCCTAGCAGCATAGCTGATGGTGAGCCATGACAAGATGCAGTCCAACAATATTAGGTGTGTCACATGTTCCCCTTATTCCTGTTCGGTTGGGTACTATCACAAAGGAGAGATTTTGCATGCCTTCAAATCAACTCTGGACTTGTGAGTATCCTATCAGAATTACTTTTGCAAGCCTTGTTCAAAGCAGGTTTGCCACTGCCTTCTTCTGAATACAGCCTACAGCACTGCTGTTCCTTGGCGGTTTCCCTTCCAGTCACTAATAGGCCTGGCCCTGCTTAGCTTTGAAATCAGGTGGGTTATTGTGCCTTCAGGGTATTAGGCTACAAGAATAATGCTAAGCAATAAAACTGAAGTCTCATACACATAAATACTTACTAGGAGCAAGTCCAGTTTACTACAGTAGAACTTCTCTAGACAAGTATAGGATTTTACTGTAAATCTAGGTTTCTGCTCAGTCTCTTAGGAATGCATTATAATTTGTTGTTCATGTTTTAAAAATGAAACCAATGTGATTTCCTCTTGATTTATAGACACTAATCTATTATACCTAGGAAAAGTAGCAAAAATAATACTAACCATACAATCCTTCCTAGGGACTAACCCCCACTGATGTCAGTAGGACTATTTTCTGAATACAGTTTATGGCTTTAACTTTGGTGGTTTTGATTATTTGCAGATTTGATTAATATGTTCTCTCTAGGAATCCTCAGGTTCTCCAGAGAAATTCTGCTGGAAAGTGACCATAGAGTTGCTCTGGAGGATCTAGAGATTAGTAGTAAAAACATTTTTCTAGGCATTTGTAGGTCCTCCAGCATGATTCTATGGTCAATTTTTGAGAGATGTTGATCACAGAGTTGTACTAGAGGACCTAGTCCTAGACATTCCTAGAGAGGTGGTCTCTCAAGTAAAAAAGTAGTGGCTTTGTTGTTGTTTTTATTTGTAGTTTTTACACTTTCAGAGGTCCTGTGTCCCAAACCCCAGCAAATGTGGAGGGCCTACTGTACTCAGGTATTGGACATGTATTGTAAGGCACAATTGGAAGGAAATTTCCACTGAACTAAATAGAACTTGGTGTAAGTATTGGGTGAATTTGGATGGGAATATTATCTGTATAAAGATAAAATGATAACACTGGATTTTCAAATCCTTATAGTAAATGTTTGTCCAAGGTAACTAAAAATATATTCCCGTGCTGATTGCAAGTATTACCTGGAGCTCTGGAATAGACAATAATTCTTCCCACACTTGTTCCATGTCCTGTTCACTCTCAACATGAGTGGTTATAAATTGTGGAATGGCAGGCTGAAGGATAGATGAATCAAGGGGCTGCATCTGATTTGAGTCAACAAACCCTTGGTTGCTCTCAATGTCGGGAGGTTCCACTTGCTGAAATTCAACTGGGGAAACCTGGAATATTATGAAACCGATCTCAGTTATTCTTGAAACCTCTTGGTTCTTAAAAGTGTCACTAGCATAGAAATAGAATATTCAAATCCATTCAAATGTATGCTTACTGCACAATGTTAAGATGACCACAATTACAAAAGAGAAAGAGGGTGGTGCTTGTTGTTTTTTTAACAGCTCAGAGGGACTATTGTATATACTCATGCATAAGTCTAGAAATTTTAGTCAAAAAATTGACCCCAAAAACCTGGGTCAACTTATCCACGGGTCTACGTAAGTACTGTATTTTAACTCTTATCTTCAGTGTGTGCACAATCAGTTATGCCTGCTGGAATTCTGTAAGTTCTTTGGCATTGTTCTCCTTTGCTTTGAGTTTTGCATCCTTTGCTACATGACCCTATGTTTTATGCTCAACTTATCCTAATCTATTATATCTGGGAATATCAAAATCCATAATTCTCATATGTCATATCAAAATCCATAATTTTGACCCCAAAACCTACCCTCAATTTATACATGAGGTCAACTTATAGTTGAGTATATGTAGTACATAAAAAACATTGCATTTGCAGCATAGCTAATGTGTACCTTTGAGTCTTCTACAAATGAGAAAGTTTCTGCCAGTACTTGCATGCAGTCATCAAACATGTCGCTAAAGAGGTTGACTGCATCTTGCTTGGAAATGTGTACACTCTGTTGAGAAAGATAAAAAGGCAGGAAATATTAATCAATACAAAAATCCATTAAACACAGATTTAGTTCAAATAACCAGCAACTTTTGTTTCTTTCCTGAAGGAGAATGACAAAGAAGAGAGGAAGATACAACACGTAAATCAGCATGAAGAAAAGCGAATGTGCTTTTACCTGGGAATAATTATTGGATATGCTGGTGTTTCCTGATTCAATGGCTTGAGTAGTAGGCTGGATAGGAACAAATTCACCTGTTTCCTCATCCAGCTGCAATTGGGCAAGGAAGGCTTTCTCTTGCTCTTCCTGAAGCTGTTCTTGTCTCTCTCTTTCAAGCTTCTTCTGTTTCTCAAGCTCATAGGCTTTCTTTCTTTGGCTAAAATCAAAAACTTCACGCCTTGCTCCAAGATCGATATCTTGCCTCCAGAGAATGTCAATCAAATTCATATCCTGTGTGAGAGTTTTAAAAAAAGAGGAATATTATGGATGCTCAAACTTTTCATACCTAAGTTGATTTACATGGAATCCAATCACATTTCCACTGGCCAGAGACATTTTATGATCTGATGTTAATGTCAAAATGGGTCTCTGGATGTTCTTTGTTGCATGCTGATATAAAATTCATAAAATAATTGATCAGAAGGAGGGAACACAACCAGGTCTAAAATTGTTAATTGACAGGTGAGTAGATTTCAATTGAACATTTGAAGGAATCTCTTGACAATAAGAGCGGTTTGTCAATAGAACCAATTGCCTAGAGAGATGTTGGGCTCTCCTTTTCTGGATATCTTCAGAAAGACACTGGACAGCTACCTGTCGGAGATGCCCTAGTTGGAGATCTTGCATTGAGGAGGGGTTGGACTCCATGGCCCATGAGACTCCTTCCAACAATATGATACTGTAAGAAAATGTGACTTTGATCAACTAGTGCTTAAGGAAATTTTATAAAACCTGTTGGCCTGAGCACTTGTTTGGAATTCATGAAGCAATCCCATATATCAGGGGTCGGCAACCTGCGGCCCGCATGCGGCCTGCAGAGACCTTGGGACCAGCCTGTAGCCGGTCCTGGCGCCACCGCTGTCCCATTGCGCGCTGGTGCGCCGAGTGCAAGTGAGCGCAAGCGCCATTTTGGAAGGCCCCACCGCAGCTGTAAATTCATACGGCACAGGTGCCGTCGGGCCTTCCCAAGGCCCAGGGAAGGCCCCACTGCAGCTGCATCATGCAAATTTGCACGGCGCAAGCGCAGTGGGGCCTTCCAAAATAGCGCCCGCATCATGCACACATGCACGCGCAACACGGGCGCCATTTTGGAAGGCCCGACAGCACCGTACGCATGCTCATGACACCATTGGGCCTTCCAAAATGCCCCCCCCCACGCACACATGTGCACATCGTGCGCATGCGTCGCGTGGGGGTAAGCGCGCGTGTGCGCGCCTGGCCCCCGCACCATTCCCCCCCCTCCCAGCCCCCCGGCAACAAAGGTTGCAGACCCCTGCCATACATACCTAACTAAAATGAATGGGATTTTTTTGTCAAGAACACAGACAATGGAAAGGATTGCACGGCTGTAATTCTAAATACATGTACAAGTGAGCATGTCCCACTGAAATCCATGGGAACTGCTTAGGAGTAATTAGGAGTAAACATGATGAGGACCAAATTGCCTGTATTGTAAATATGCATTATTGATTCCAGTGACATGCACTACTTCACACTACATTATAAAAATGTAAATACATAATTCCATAAAAATAACAAAACTTCTGTACTACTTTGAATTCCACCCTTGGGAAAAAGGCAGAATATAAATAAAGTGATTGACTGAATTAAAACAAACAAACATTCAGGCTACATTTTTAAAACACTAGATTTAGGCTTCTGGTGTTGGAACTCAAAATTATATCCAGCAATGAAATCCAAAAAACAGTGAATATTACTTGGTTATTGGTTGTTGCTGTTTTCAAATTAGTTTATAATTATATAAATCCTAACAGTTCCAAATGAATGTTATGAATGGCCCTAAATAAGAATCCATTTCCCAGCTGTTTAGCTATTTGTGAATGAATGATGAGAATCACCATAAAATAATTTGGCATTCACCCATTTATCTGCATATATCTGGATGTTCACCAAATACATACAAGTCAGGATTATCAACATTCACTAACTAGGTCGGTGGTTCTCAAACTGGGATGGGACCCAGTTTGCTCAAGGGGTGGCACAAGACGAAGGCCATTATCCATCCTCTCTTCCCAAACCTTTTCTGTCCTGGGGGTTATTCAGATGGTAAAATGTGGGTTTGATCTTTGTTGTTCACACGCATTTCGAATGCATCTGAGTAAGTTTTTTCGGGGGCTGCCAACCCCAACCCCCCTTAACCCAGGATAATTGATTTTGGGGTGGGAGGGATCTGTTTTCCTAAAAGATTTGCATTGTCGGCTGTGTGAATAATCAATGCACATAGACCCGGGATAAAGCTTTCCATGCCTTGAACATGTTTCAAATACATCTGTGTGAACAATGAAACCGGAATGCACTAGTGAGATTATTCGCATA
Source organism: Phrynosoma blainvillii (assembly GCA_026167975.1). Lineage (NCBI taxonomy): Eukaryota > Metazoa > Chordata > Lepidosauria > Squamata > Phrynosomatidae > Phrynosoma > Phrynosoma blainvillii. The sequence goes on along the minus strand of JANUYF010000001.1, from coordinate 254,854,709 downwards.
GTTGCGCTAAAAAAATTAATGTCTGAATAACCCACTGGTGGGGAAGGGAAAGCCAAAGAGGATGCTTGGAGCCTTTGCCTGAAGGAAGAGGAAGGCAGCAGATATTAAAATACGAATATACATTAATGTATGACCAAAAATACAGACACTAAGCAAACAAACATTTTTATTCATATACATCGAGGGGGAGACGACATCCAGATGTAGATGTAAAGGGGGTCACAAGAATAAAAGGTCTGAGGACCAATGGATTAATTGGAGAATATTGTTTCACTTTAAAACTCAGGGTTATCCAATGAAACCAATTGCCAACAGAATCAGGAGTGGAAAAAGCAAGTATCTAACTTACACAATGCATAATTAGCTTATGTAATACACTGCTGCAGATCTGAAGGTTTGGATCCAGGATTTGTTTTCTGCAGATGGAAGAGCTCTTTCTCTGTAAGACTTCTTATCCAGCACAGGGTGACCAGATGTCCTCACCGGAAATGAGGACAAGGCACCGTGAAATGTAGGACATTCAAGGAAAATGGAGGGCATTCCAACATAGAAGCGAAAAACACTATATAAACGTAAATTCATGGTTCTTATTGCTGCTCAAAATGGAGGACATTTTGGAATTCCTCTTGGACAGAAGGCAGAAATATAGGACCTGTCCAGCAAAAGGAGGACTTCTGGTCACCCTGATCCAACACAACATTTCTCTTGACAGAAAAGAGGAGGCCATCTTTGCTAATTTTCTCCTTCCTGCAAAATCTTTTTATCCTCCCAAGCTGTTCTGGAGCATCCCTCAACCCTCCACAAAAAGTGCAGGAGGTAGCATTTGGGGCTGAAGGAGCGAACGCTCCTGCTGGTGAGAGGAAATTATTATTATTATTATTATTATTATTATTATTATTATTATTATTATTATTATTATGTATCCCGCCCCTCTGTCGAACAATCGGGGCGGCTTACAACAGTTAAAATTCCATACAATCAATCATCTCATAGTATACTCTAAAACCCTAAGACCCACCCACCCCTTAAAAAAGTATTAAAGCAAGTGTCATTAAAACAAATTAGAATAAAACATCAAAATTAAAATAAACTAACTGGAACAAACAATACACAAGCAAGAGCAGTGACAAGAGAAAATAGAAGAGGTAAAATTAAATAAACTCCTGTGGCCGGGAATTCTAGTCAGGAAAGGCCTGCCGAAATAGATTGGTCTTCACAGCCTTTTTAAAGCTGCTTAAATTTTTATTTACATTATTATTATTCCTATCTCCACAGGTTACAGTGTGTAACCACTCAGCGAATGCTCCTGCTGGTGAGAAGAAATGATGGATCCAAGCCATGGTGATAAAACTGACTTAAATGGTTTTGAGAAAATATTAAACACCTTGATATGCAGAACTTCTAGACAGAGTTTGGAAATTTTACTTTCTGCTGATTTGGGAATTCTAATGATTCTCATCTCCAAAAAGCAAAAATGCCAAGCTCTGGTTCTGTGAGTGGATATGCTGTTGTTGTTGTTGTTGTTGTTGTTGTTGTTGTTGTTGTTTGTTGCTGTTGTGTGCCTTCAAGTCATTTCCAACTTATGACGACCCTAAGGCAAACCTATCATAAGGATTTTCTTGGCCAAGTTTCTTCAGAGGAAGTTTGCCATTGCCATCCTCTGAGGTTGAGAGAGTGTGACTTGCTCAAGATCACCCAATGGGTTTCCATGGCCAAATCAGGATTCGAACCCTTGTCTCCCAGGGTCCTAGTCCAATGCCCAAACCATTACACCACATTCGCCCTCATCAGTGTCTATACCTGTGAATAACTCATATTCAGAAGGGCAAAAAAAGGACTGTCCTAGTTTCTTGATAACTTTGCCAAGGCATCTGGATGGCCACTCCTGGAAATAACAATGCTTGGCCGGATGAACCTTAAGATCTAATCTAGCAAGGCAATGGTTAATGTTGCCTGCACAGATTGATGTTCACCAAATGTTGTGGTACCTGTAAGTTTCTTTCAAAATCTCTTGCACATAGATGCCAATTTTTCCCTATAACAGGCAACAGCGAAGGAGCGGAACAAGTTATTATGGCTGCCCACAATAAGGGTTTGGTCCCTCCAGATTGGCATGGTAAAATGAACTAATTAAGGTTGGCAGTAACTAAAGACGGTGCAATATGGCAGGGCTTCATTAAGGGCCAGTAGTTTACCAGCTGCTCACGCTCTTTAGCCGGTTTAAAATGGCTTCTTCACGTCTGAGCATTTGCAATATGTTCTGGATAAAACGGCAGGATCTGGATGTTAGACTCCATGTCTTTCTGATTCATTTCCAGGATGCCATTACAACTGATGTTGCCACTACTTCTACACAGCAGAGCTTCATGAATTCGGTGCCTTTCACTGGTCCTCAACATACTACTAGATCTTTCCAAGGGCTTCCCATTTTGAATCAAAAAGAGGAATGAATAGAAAAAAAGGGGGGGGGGAGGAATATAAAGTACCATTCACATGGTTTAAAATTCATATAAGCTGCGGCAGAAAATTTTAAATGATATGTAGACATTTTCAAATTTAGAGTATTTGTTGGCATAGAAGTTATTATAGTTGAGAGCCAGTGTGGTGTACTGGTTTGAGTGTTAGACTACAACTCTGAGCAGGGTTCGATTCCCCACTTGAGCATAAAATCCCACTGGTGAACTTGGGCACATCACACTCTCTCGGCCTCTGAGGATAGCCATGGCAAGCACCCTCAGAAGAAACCTGCCAAGAAAACCCTATGATAGGATCACCATGAGTCAAAAATGACTTGGAGGCACACAGCAGCAGCAGCAACAATATAATGAAGGAAAGGTTCATGGTAACCACACAGAGCTCCTCTATGGATTATGGGAGGAAAATATAAAAAATAAGAATAATTAACCCAGCCCACAGAGAATATAATTATAGTACATAATGATCATGCTATTTTTCAACCTAAGTGTTTAATGGTTTCCTAAAAGAATTAAAGCAGAATATGCTTTCACATGTAGCACTGGTTGGACATAACTGAATGTCTACCCTAGGGCTTGTTCATGTGTTACAAAACATGTCTTAGGACGTTTTCACACTGTCCTCCTAAAGCCGGCTGGAGCCATTCCGGAACGGGTCGTGCCGCCGATTCCGGAATGGCTCCGCCGCCGAAAGGCTAATTCCGGTTGGACAGCCGGAATTACCTTTATGCCGCTTCAGCCGGAGTTATCCTTGGTTCGTCCGGAGTGACGCCGGACTTAGGGCTCCGTGTGTTTGAACACACGGAGCCAAAAGCCGGCCGGACGCAGGGATGACACCGGAAGGGGCGGGGTTTGCCGCCGCGTGTGTGTAAACACACGGGAAATGGCGCCGGAGCGAGGCCGGCGGGAGGCCGGCTAGCGTCCTCCTTTTGCGCAGTGTGAAAACGTCCTTAGTTGAAAATCTCTCTTGGCTTAATTTTTCTGATTTCTCACAGGTGTTGAAAGCCCCATAGGCTTTTTTTTCTTGGGCATTCCCCCTTCTTGGATTTGCCCAAACAGCTATTTCCTCTGACCTAATCTGGGAAATTGCAAAACTAAAAGAGAACAAAACACTGCTTATGGAACAGCAATCACGTGAGAGACCATTACACATTTCTCTTTCAGGAATTGGCGCCAAGGCCCTGGTAAAAGTAAGTTACGTACGTGTGTTATATACTACTTGTTATCGACATGGTGAGCCTCATTTTAACATTAATATGGATTTGTAGGTGACGCTAGCACTTATGGAACCTTTTTAAAAATTTATAGTGAAAATATGTTTGTGGAAATCAATCTGCTTGGAATTTTTCACAGTAAACACGTTTCAGAAAGATATATATATATATATTCAGAGTTAATGAAATAGTATGTGTGGAAGCTACAAAATTATACATATTCTCACCAGTGAAAAAGCTGTGGGTTTATAATATTGAGAAGTTTAAGTGTTTAGAAGGAAGTTCCTCCCATTTCCTTTTGTATAGAGACCGAGCTTATTACACACACACACACACACACACAATTATTGTTTTTGTTGTGTGCCTCCAAGTCATTTTTGACTTATGGCAACCCTAAAGCTGAGGTTTTCTTGGCAAGTTTCTTCAGAGGGGGTTTGCGATTGCCATCCTCTGAGGCTGAGAGAATGTGACTTTCCCAAGGTCACCCAGTGGGATTTTATGCACAAGAGGGGATCCAAACCCTGCTCCAGAGTTGTAGTCCAACACTCAAACCACTACACCACACTGGCTCTCAACTATACAATAACTTTCACACCAACAAATACACTACATTTGAAAATGTCTACATGTAATTTAAAATTTTCTTCCACAGCTTATGTGAATTTTAAACCATGCTGCTATGTAAATGGTACTTCATATTCCATTTTCCCCCCATTTTTTATTCATTCCCCTTTTTTATTCAAAACTGAAAGCTCTTTGAAAGGTCTAGTATTATGGAGAAGGAATCAGTGACTACCAGCCTCTTCTTTTCCACTACTAGTGTGAGCATCCCATGAGTGGATCTCTCCTCCATGCAATTCTGGATCAAACTCATAGAAAATTCCCCATGGTCTACAGCGTGCCTTTCCCCCAGCATTGAACAACCACAACCTGTCCCCATACACTCAACCACAAAAAAGACAAGGGCTTCCAGGGCAAACGGATTTGGTTTCTCAGCAGGCTTGGGTGTGAAGACCTCTCTTTTTAGAAATTAAATGCTGACTGGCATTTGGTGTTTTTACTCATTTGCTGATATGCTTTTCCAGAGTCTGTTCCAAGCCACATTGCTAGCTTTGTCTGGACTTATAAAAGGCAGTTTTAATAAGATAAACATAAATGTTAAACAATTCACATTAAGCCGCCATCTGGACCCCAACGGAAAATTTCATGTTTTAGATTTACATATCAGCATTTGCCATCTGGGTAGTCAGTTATACATTTTATGTGAAACTCTCGATGTGCATTGTAAAGTTTGACTATTAACTCTTATTGCTCTTTCAGCAAACATATTTGCATCAGGATAAACAAAGGAGTAAGGCAACGACCTCATATTTGGAATTTTATATTAGGTGTATAACAAAAGCTTCCTGTGGTCCAAATGCTTTAAATCCCTTCCAGGAGGCTTTAAAAAATAAATTAATTGTAGAGTAGAAGATATTTATAGGAAAGTATGTAATGAAATTTTGGGGGATGGAAGCATAACAGGCTCTTTTCACATGGACTGCTACCAACCTTCATTCACATGCTTATTTTTAAAAAAACAAAAAACTGTCCAGATTGTGACCCCAAGTAAAGTAAATGGGTCCAACTAGAAAAGAAGTTGCATCAAATTTAAAATGGCAATAAAAATTATTATTGGTCTATTTGTCTGATTCCTGAAGGCAGGCATTGGTCTTCTTCAGCTAAATGGAAAACCCTCAGAATACCTATTTTGAAAGTGACTAACAAAACATATCAGGCTGTTTACCTCAAGAAAAAAGATCAACAGTGCATCATAATGCAAAGGGATCTTATATTATCTTTGAGACTATCTGAAACAGAGGTAGGCAACCTAAGGCCCGGATGCGGCCCCCCGAGGCTTTTGGACCAGCCCCAGGCCAGTCCTGCCGCCGCGGCCCCCCGCCATGATGATATTGATTATTGTTGTTATTATTTGTTCTTGGGGTTTTCTTGGTAAAATCTCCACAGGGGTTTTGCTGTGGCTTTTCTGGGGCTGAGAGAGTGTGCATGCATGTTTTTTTATTTTTTATTTATTTTTTTTTAAAAAATATTTTTATTTATTTACTTATTTATTTATTTTGGGTGCTTCAGCCCCCCAATTGTCTGAGGGACAGCAACCCGGCCCGCAGCTCAAAAAGGTTGCCTACCCCTGATCTGAAAGAAAGAAGCTAGTAGGATGACTTTTCTTAGACTTCCTCAGATGCATGGGGCCATCATAAGGCTTCTTCAGTTTCTTTTTAAATGTGGCTGGAGGATGACATAGTGGGTTGAGTGTTGGACTATGACTCTGGAGACCAGGGTTTGATTTCCAGCTCGGCCATTAAAGCCACTGGGTGACTTTGGGCAAGTCACACACTCTCAGCCTCAGGGGAAGGCCATGGAAAACCCCCTCTGAACAAAAGCTGCCAAGAAAACCGCATGACAGGTTCTCCTTGGGGTTGCCACGAGTCAGAGACAACTTGAAGGCTCACAACACACAACACACGCAATTCATTAGTGTTGGATATCCTATATAGTTCTGTCTTCTTCTGTCCTAGACTGTCATTATGTCTCAGTTTTTAAGAGTAAGTCTGGTGGCTTTTCTTCCCCTCCAGTTTTCTGAAACTGAGGGCTTCTTTTCATTCACTTTTCTTTCTTTTTGTTGTTGTTAACTGCTTTTGTGTCACTTTGGACCCATGGCGACCCTATGGATAAGACATCTCCAGGCCCCCTTCCCCGTCCTCTACTGTTCTCCCCAGCTCCTGGAAACTCATATTCACAGTCTCTTTAATAAAGTCCATCTATCTAGCATGTGGCCTTCCTCTCTTTCAACTTCCCTCCACCTTTTCTAACATTATTGTCTTTTCCAATGATTCATGTCTTCTCGTGATGTGTTCAAAGTACGACAGTCTAAATCAGGGATAGGCAACTTTTTTGAGCCGGGGGCTGGGTTGCTGTCCCTCAGACAATTTTGGGGGGGGGGGGGCAAAGCACCAAAAATAAATAAATAAATAAAAATAAAACATTTTTTAAAAAATTAAAAAAATATGCATGCACACTCTCTCAGCCCCAGAAAAACCATGGCAAAATCCCTGTGGAGATTTTGCCAAGAAAAACCCCAAGAACAAGTAATAACAACAATAATAAATATCATCACGGCGAGCAGCAGTGGTAGGACTGGCCTGGAGCCGGTCCAAAGGCCTCGGGGGGGGCGCATCCGGTCCCCCCGGGCCTTAGGTTGCCTACCCCTGGTCTAAATCTTGAGATCTTGGCTTCCAGGGATATTTCTGGCTTGATCTGTTCTAGGACCCATTTGTTTGTCCTTTTGGCTGTCCATGGCATCCTCATCACTCTTCTCCAGCACCACATTATCTCAAATGTGTTGATTTTCCTCCTATCTTCTTTCTTGACTGTCCAGCTTTCACATCCATTCATGGTAACAGGGAATACGATGGCTTGTATGAATCTGACTTTTGTGCTGAGTTGTATATCTTTGCATTCTCTCTTATGTTGCTACCCTGGAGCTAAGAGAATCCAGATGCATGTGGCCAGGACAAAACATTTTGGGAAACTAGATATGGAAAGCTACAATCTTATCCATGACTTTACTCTCCTAACATCTTCCTGCCACTAGGGATTTACCTGAGAGTAAATCCCACTAAGTACAGTGGGACTTAGTTCTGAGTAACACAGATAGGACCGCACTGTAAAGCAAGTCTGTGCTTAATACCATTGGATAGAAAGTTTGGTTTCAGCTAGAAGTACACTTTTTTCCTTGTACAGTACATTATGAATCCATGTGATCTGCTTTCCTCATAAACCACTTTTTAATAATTCTCTGTGGATTTCAGTCTCTCCAATTAAACACTCCATTTTGCTCCGTCTACTAAGAAATGGGCATTTCAGATTTTATTGCAGAAACTAAGGCATTCTCAAGCCTAGAAGTTGGGATTGTGGCAATAATTACTACATTTTTATTATTTTAAAAATTATTATTAGTATTAACTGGGGAACTGTTGGATTGCGCAAGTCCTACAAGCTGGGTTTTTTTAAAGACCTTTTAAAGTTCCAGTCTTCTTCAAGCAATAAAGGAAACTATTTCCAACTGAACTACTGCTGTTCTAGAAATCATTTCACTTTCCTGTGTGCAATTACGCCACTATTTAAAAGGCTACTTCACATGTGGCATCTTCCATACTTGGGAATGAGGGAAGCATCTGCATTATTGTGTGAAGACAAGTTGTGTTTTTTCTGTGACTGGGAATGTCCTTTATGAAAAAGCACCATTTTTAATGAACTGTAAACCAATGCCACTGTTATCTGTAGAAACCAGACATACTTTTTCTTAAAAATATAAGTTGGAAAGAAGTTAACAGTAACAATCTTGTAAAAAAAGTAAAGGTTTTGCAAAATACACCAAATATTAACAATCTCCCAACGTTTTTATCCATGTGATTCAAACACTAGATTCATAATGCAGAGGATACAACAGGGAACTACAAAGTGTGCACTATAATGTTGGAGCCCCATGCCCATTACATGTATTTCCACAATAAATTCTTGTTCAAAAGTGACATGAAAAGAGTTGAGATGGGATACAATTAGGCTCTAGATACAGTTTTAAAACAGACACCTTCCTTTACAAGTAGATACATCTTAGCTATCGCATATTGAATGTCCCATATAAATGTCAAAATGGAAGTGAAGTAGGACAGTATTCATAAGACCTACATTTATGGGAAATCCCCACCCTCAATTGCTAAAGGTTTATCATGATAATCAGTCTAACCAGCTTTTCAGTAATTGTGCTTTATGTATGTATCTGGAAGCCACTGGTGCTGGGTGCAAATAGTGTGCAATCCATAAATATTCAAGTATATCTTATCAATAGCATACTGTTCTTCCAATTTCCCTGTGCAAACCTTGTGATTAAAAAAAAAAAGTGCAAGGGAGCTGCTGCTGGAGCACATGGGAGCAAAGTGATCGGACCTGAGTTGCCAGTCAGGTTAACTTCTTGCTATTATTACATTACTTTCATTCCCTTTTGCCCTAAGAGGTCAGCTTGGATGTTGGGCACCGCTGGGCGTAAAGTGCTATATAACCCTGCATTGTGGAGTGGTTTGAGTGTTAGACTACGACTCTGGAGACCATTGTTCGAATCTCCACTTGACCATGAAAACCCACCACCCTGAGTGAGTCACACACTCACAGCCCCAGAAAACCCCATTATAGGATTTCCATAAGCTGGAAATGACTTGGAGGCACACGCTGACAACAACCTATGTACCTTCCCCCATGTTATCTCTATCCCATATTCTGATTTAGTGTTCATCCATGTGGGAAGGAAGGAGGGAAGGAAGGAAGGAAGGAAGAGATGCTTTGGTAACCTAAATATGAAATTAAAAAGGAAAAGGGGATTCCAGGGCAAAGCTAGAACCCATTATTACATCTGATATTACTAGCACTACCAAAACAATAGCAAAGCAGATTTGCAGCTCAGTAAAAGCCATCTATATCTTGTATTTTATTAGTCAAAATATAATTTTACAAAGGCTTACTTGGCTTCAGCTATCATATGTATCTCAAAATGCTCTATATCACAAATTATTTCTTTATATTTTCTATATAAAGTTATGTATCATTACCACATATGGATTGCCCAACACACGAGTGCTTCAATTTAAAAACAACAACAACATAGATGCATGCTCCAAGAATTTTATTTCAAGTCTGTTCTCAGAATCCAGGGAGGGGAAAATACTATAATTCAGTAACAAGGACAATTTTCATCTGTTTAGAATTCTTTCATAAAACAGTTTTAAAAGTAGCAATTTTTTTAAAGCATTCGGTTTTAGTTGTAGCTGGAATAAGTCATCCTGGGAGCAGCTGTTGATCAGTACAAAATGGGAAGTCTGAAAACTTTATCATAAGGCAGTCACTTTTTGCACCCAATGATTGGGATCTTTTCAAGCTGCTAGATGTTTATATAACAAAAGTGGAAGCAACAAAGAGCACTTTTAAGACTTCTAGAAAGAGATGTGATATAACTTGCAAAATTTCATGAAAGTACTTCAACCCAGTCACTGGCAGCAATATAGCCATGGGCTGTAATGATTCTTTGGACTCATCTTCATTACTTCATTACCCATTATTACCTATTGCTTCTAGAGAAAATCAACTATTTCTATACTTCCATTTTCCTCAGCTCTTTCTTCTACAGAAAGTTTGTTCACTAACAGTAGCCAAGGGAGGGGCTGTCAAAACTGTCTAATGAAAGGGTAATTTTCTTAACTGCTTTGAACTCACTAGTGGAAAGGTGAGATATAAATTCAGCAAATACTATCAGGCAATATATAAATTATGCTTAAATAACATAAAGGTACCAGATCCTGTTGGACCTCAGAGGTTAAGTGGGGTCAGCCCTGGTTAGTACTTGGATGGGGAGACTGCCAACCAACACCAGGTGCTATAGCCTATATTTCAGAGGAAGGAACTGGCAAAACTCCCTCTGAGGATTCCTTGCCTAAGAAAACTTATGAAATTCATGACAACATCACAGGCTGACAGGCAACTTCAAGCACATAATATATACATTTATGTAATGAATGAAAAATACATACATATTGGGCATCTAGATTTTTTGTAGCTGTGTTCATCGTTCTGCAATGGTGCACTAGGGCAGAACAGGATGCATGGAATATTTGGTAATCAAATATAGATTATTTGTAGTCAGGTTTTTCACTGCCAAGTTTGATAATAGCAAACAGCACCAGAACAACTCCCCTGCCTCCAGCCTAAGCTGCTTCTTCTTTTTTTAAAGGTTTTTATAAATTTTATTAATAAAACATATCTAAACAGCTTCATATTGACAGTTACACATTTTCCACATCATATTTAATTCATTACATGTATATGGAAGTTGATCGTGTGTGAAAAAGTGATAAATCCAGTTCCTACTACTTTACAACTACTAGATTTCTACTATATCTGGTTTCATAGAACATTTGTTTAGCTCAACCTTCACAACTTCTGATTCACCCATCTTTTTCCAGTCTTAACAGCTTTTAACTTTAACAGCTTTTAACAAAATTCTTCTCTAATTTAGCACAGCTCTTAACAAAATTCTTCTCTAATTTACTTATTTATCTAGCTATCCCATTTCTTTTTGCAAAATTCTACAATAAGGTTCCGTTCTTTATCAATAATATTCAAATCTTTGTTGTTTAATCTAGTTGTTAATTTGTCCATTTCGCAACTACCCTAAGCTTCTAACCAGGATTTCTGTGTACAAGAACTGTGAGCTCCATTCAAATCTGCTGCTCAAATTAATTCCTTAGCTCAGATTTTTTAATTCTAAGTGCATACCTCTCACACCAGTCTCCAGCTGACTCATGTCAGGGCTCTACAAGTTGAGTCTGCCTTGTCTGAAATGTTTGGGACCAGAAGCATTTGGAATTTGGGATTTTAATTTTTTTTAATAATACCTGTACATAATAATAATAATAATTTATTTATAGCCCGCCCCCTGCACGGCAATTGGGGCGGGTTACAGCATTTAAAACAAACAAAGTTAAAACATTCCCTCATCCCACAATCCAACCCTCCCATCCCCTTAAAACAGAATTAAACTAAGAAAAGTTAAAAATACCGCAAAACAATAAATGATAAAACAATAAAACAGGAATCGGTGATATAAAAACAAGATGAAAACTCATCTCCCAACAGACAGCTGTTATTCTGGGAAGGCCTGACAGAAGAGATCCGTCTTCACTGCCTTTTAAAAGCAGCAAGGGTAGTAATAAGACGGGTCTCGTCTGGCAGGCCATTCCAAAGTCTGGGAGCGGTCACAGAAAAGGCCCTCTGGGAGGTTTGAGACAGCCTAGTTTTCATAGGCTGCAGCAGGTTCCTCCCAGAGGACCGAAGGGCGCGGGGGGGATCGTACGGGAAGAGGCAGTCCCGGAGATAAGATGGACCCAAGCCATGTAGGGCTCTAACGGTTAAAACCAACATCTTGTAATGTGCCCGGAAACTAATCGGCAGCCAGTGGAGGGATTTAAGCACCGGTGTTATGTGCTCCCTCCTTGATGTTCCGGTAATTAACCTGGCTGCCATGTTCTGCACCAGTTGTAGTTTCCGGGTTAGGCACAAGGGTAGCCCCATGTAGAGTGCGTTGCAGTAATCCAGGCATGAGGTTACCAGGGCATGTACCACAGCTTCCAGATCCCTCACATCAAGCAAAAAAGATTTCTTGGAGATGGGACGCAAGTTTCGTATACCTCTTATACACATAGCCTTATGGTAATTTTATACAATATTTTTAATAATTTTGTGCATGACACAAACGTTTGTGTACAGTGAACCCATCAGAAAGCAAAGGTGTCACTATCTCAGCCACCCATGAAAAATGTGTTGGTTTTTTGGAATATTTTGGATTTCAGAATTCCAGACAAAGGAGACTCAACTTGTAGTAAAAATAAATTAAGTAGTTCCTACAGAGTATGAAGTCTGCTTGCCCATTCTAGAAATGTATGCATCATAACTTATGTTGATCTCTCTTAATGTTGACCACATCCTTGAGTCCGATACTGAGTGAAAGCCAGGATCTAACTTTAAATAAATATACAGCATTGATACTATTAAAAGGGAGCAAAACCAGGACAACAAAGAAATAGCTGAATATTGGCAAGGTATAAGTTATTTTGAATATGATATCTTGAACAATTGCTGTCATCCCTTAGGCAAAAATGCATTAGAATCTCATTTGACGGCACAGCTCTGCATCAGAGTCTAGTATACTGCAGTTCAAGTTTTCAAAGTGAGCAAACAAATATAATTTTTTCAGTAATTAAATATAGTAAACACTAGGGTAGAGCCAGTGTGGTGTGGTGATTTCAGTGTAGGACTAGGACTCTAGGAGACCAGGGTCTGAATCTCCACTCAGCCACAAAACCCACTAGGTCAGGGGCAGGCAACCTTTCCCCTTTAAGGGCCGAGGGACTTCAGCTCCCAGAAGCCTCAGCCATGTTGGCCAATAGTCCCATGTTGGCCAATAGCTCCTGGGATTCTGGGAGCTGAAGTCCCTCGGCCTTAAAGGGGAAAGGTTGCCTACCCGTCATACACTCTCAGCCTAAGAGGAAAGCAACTACAGAACCCACTGAACAAATTTTGCAAAAAAAAAACAACAACCCTAGGATGGAGTTTCCATAATTCAGAGGGTACTTGAAGGGACATAACAACAAATACTATGGTAAACATAACAGAAGATCAAAACAGCAAATAATTGTGAAAGGAACATTAAGGAAGAAAAAGTGATATATAGTACAGTACAATTAAACAATACTGCTAATTTGAACACACACTATTTGGGAAAATGAGTTATGTACCTGGATAATTAGTGCTTTCTGCTTACTTGCAGAATTGTACAACTTATGTGTTTCCTTGTATACACCATACAACTTAAAATTTTATAAAGAATTTGGCTCCTAGGGAATTACAATTTTGCATTGACATGGGGGGGGGGGCACATTACTAGTTCTCATGCAGCGTGAAGTCCAAAAACAAAGGACTGAAGATACTAACTTAGAATGTATCTGAATTGTGCATAGCATTCCATCAAAATAAAATAAATGTCAAAGGTGTCTCTCAAACTTTGAATGGAAATCGCAGCAGATTAAGAAGAGATGTTGCTCTGATTCCATGCTCCTCCAAACCCAGAGCTCAAACCTTATATCCACTTCCATTTACTACTCACGTTATTGGTAATATAGGAAAAATCTCTATGTAACAAATCTGAATATATCGTGGCAATTACATTAATCTGTGTAACTTGTTAGGTTTTTCTCCCACTATCACAAACAGAAGCCAGAAAGGACTTTACATTAAGAAGGTCTGCACTGGAAGAATTCAAACTAGAGACATTTGTGGATCTGTGGACTAATCTAATTCACATCTCCTAGGCTATTCTGCAAATCTTTGGATTTCATGCTTCTGTGAATTCTGCAATACAATTTTCAATTCAAAAAGGGTGCCAAGATGCATATAAAATATACATTTAAAGAGAAAATGTATACCATAGAAAATGCTATAGGGAGGATACATTCTGAAGTACAAATTAAATATTAAATGTGATTGTAAATACTTGCAGACTGATATGGAAAAAGAATGAAGAAACTTATGGGTGAACCCATATGACACTGACATGGACAATTCAAACTATGCAAAATTCATAATACTATACAGTGTCGTGCAAAATATGAAAAATGTAATTACATTTTCAAAGCAACCACGCTAAAAAATAGGGCATCCATAGTTCAAACTATATCTCTGTCATGAAATTGCCTTAAGCAAGCCTCACTCCCTTTCAGCCTTTCACCTGCAATGTAGCGATAATAAAACCAGTGTACTTTACAGAGGTGTGGCTAGAATTACAAGAAGAAAGAGTGTTTGAAAGCACTTGAACAACTTAGAAAGTTCTCTATAATTGCTAAGCATTAGTAGTAAGAGTAGCTTCGCTTTAACCGTTTTACCCCATACTGGGAAGACTTCATGATCCACATTTACTCATTAGATTACTACTGTCTTGAAGAATTACTTTTATTAGCTTATAACTCAGATAATTGGAAGAACCTTCATCCTATTAAGGCGTTCTTTTCCTGGACTACTCCACTGGCAATTATTAGTTTATATACATAGAAGATGTTTTGGCCTGTTAAAAAGATATGTTCCTGGACTACTCAACTGGCCATGATGTACCATCAACAACAAGAAAGAGTTTCCTTCTTTCTTGGGAAGAACTTGGGGGCACAGGGTCATCTCCTTATTATTCCAAAAACAATACAGTCAGAATTTATATTTTTTTGAATGTTTTGAATTATTTTCAGAAGGCAAACCTTGATTTTGCCATTTTATATGAGGTACACCATTTTAGTATCTTGAACATCCATGGATTTTGGTAACCATGCTAGATCCTGGAACCAAACCCGAGGGCCCACTGTATTGTCTTTTCCAAAACGATAAACAATTTGAGAGATCCTGAAAATAGATAACACTCAAAATCCTAGCTATTTATATTTGCATTATCCACAATATCACAACACCTGTTTATAAGCCTTGAAGTAACACTCCATGTGTCAGTGCAAATACATATTTTTAAAAACTTATAGCAGGGGCAGGCAACCTTTCCCCTTTAAGGGCCGAGGGACTTCAGCTCCCAGAAGCCTCAGCCATGTTGGCCAATAGTCCCATGTTGGCCAATAGCTCCTGGGATTCTGGGAGCTGAAGTCCCTCGGCCCTTAAAGGGGAAGGTTGCCTACCCCTGACTTATAGAAAGAGAGAAAAAATATATATAGAAAGATTTATTTGTGCCTGTAAGGTTTATCTTTTAAAACTAAGAAAAAAGATGTATGAATGACTGGATTTGGGTACAACAATAAATAATATTTTGTATAACATACCACTGGTTTCTTTGTTGCTATGTTTGACTTTACACTAAACCATCATTTAGCATATCATGAACTGCAAGGAATTCAGAAGCTTCCATTCTTGCTTAACCAAAGCTTTTCTCATGGTTTCAGTCAAACATATTGCCCCTCCGTGTTTGTTGGTTTGACTTTTGAGGATTTTATTGCTCACGGATTATTTGATGCCGTCTCCGCTGCTGCCCTATGCCATTTTTAATAGGGACTGCAAACCTCCTGAGACTGAGAAACTAAACATGTGTGTTGTAGGGCAGCAATGGAGGGGACAACAATCCTCACCAGTAGCTGGCTTCTGCCTTGCGAAGGAAGCCTTATGCCTCAAAGCCATCCATGGTGGGTTGAATCTGCAGATCTTGTGTGTGTTATTCACAGTTTTTCCACTTTCATGGGGGTCCTATGCCCCTAACCCCAGTGAATGTGGAGGGCTGGCTGTAATTTTAATCATGGTTTAACTAAAACAAGACAATTTGAGTCCTTGGCTTCAACCTCTGTACAATATTAACTCCTGTTACTTTGGTTCACTTTGATACTTCGTGTAAGGGCTACTCAGCTTGGTATCTGGCATAAGAGTACCAGATCCATTGGTGGATCTGAAGTGATAGACTGAAAACCACAAAAGGCCATGGCAAAAAGAATCAGTTAATTTTAAAAGTGCCACCAGACTGCTTCACCTTCAGTTCCTCCCCTTCTTTTTATACTGTAGATTAACAGTCATGTGTTTGAAAACCAGAATCTTAAAGGAATCAGCAAAGTCCTAGCATTTTTTCCCCCTTTCCTTTCCCTTCTTACACAGATTAGGTCTTGCAGATAAACAGGATTTCCAAGAGGATCACTTCTTTTTAAAAAAGCAAATGTATTAGGATCACCCAAGGCCTCCTCTCATACCAAACTGCTAAACCAGCAAGATAATATTCAACAAATAACCCTTAAGCAGGAATCTTGTTTGTGCTCTTATACTAGCATAAAAATAGTGGAGCCAGTTGGTTAGCTTTCTGCAAAATTACTGTAACCAGGACAGCTGGTCGTTGCACAAGCATATACCACAGTCCTCTCTCACACTTCTGGCTTTGGTGGGAAAGGATCTCATCAGCCCTTGTGCAATGAGTGAACCCAAGGCCATGGAGCCCATTTCCCCATCCACTGTACAACTGTGGGACCCAGAATCTTGTTGGTGTGTGCCTTCAAGTCATTTCTGATTTATGGCAACTGTAGGGCAGGGTGACCCGACTTCCTCCTTTTTCAGGACATGTCCTACATTTCAACCTTACATCCAGGAGGAATTCCAAAATGTCCTCCAGTTTGAGCATGACTAAGAAGCATGAATGTATATTTATGAGTGCTGCTAGCTTTTATTTGTAATGTCCTACATTTTACAGTGCCTTGCCCTCCTCTGCGGTTATGACATCTGGTCACCCTGCCCTAGGACAGAGTTTTCTTTGCAAGATTTCTTTGCTTTTGCCTTCACCATCCTCTATGGCTGAGAGAGTGTGACTTGCCCAAGGTCACCCAGTGAGTTTCAATGGCTGAGCAAGGCTTCGAACCCTGGTCTCCAGAGTCATGGTCCAATGCTCAAACCACTACACAATGCTGGCTCTCACCAGCAAAATTATACTGACATATATATTTATACTATATTTGCTCTCTCCAAGAACAGACTAAACAATACAAACATCCGTTGTGAATCCATTCTTCTGGTATGGCAATTATTCACTGTTTAAAAAGATATTTCTGTGTTGTTGCTCATTTTAAAAAGTTTGGGGTCCTTACATTACCAGTGAGGGTAACAAATTTGGTGTGCTTTGCGCAGGCTTGGGCTTCCTCACATGGATACCAATGACCTCCCATATCCTTGATGAAATCTTTAGAGGAGCCTCAAGACTTGCAGAACTAGTCTGATGGGAGGCAGCAACTGGACAAGGGAACTGTTTACCCCATGGGTAGTAACGGCTCTGTCCTATCACTTTTTAACTTTCTTTAAAACTCTTATCTGTCTACAACCATACACACAGGGCTGGACTCAGACAGCAGCTTCATGTAAGATGATTAGTGGTGTACCATTAACAAGAAGCATTAATAAAACATCTTTACAGGAAGAAGTTGCACAGAGTTTCACATGAGGCTATGCACAATGTTCATATGACCCCCAGCTTCTCGTCTGGAAGAGCAGCAAGTACCAGCATAGCGGCTGGCGCAATCCTTATGTGGCTTGCAGATGTTAAACACACCACATCAGGCTAACAACCAACACTGAGAAAAGCACACGGCATAAAAGGAGGAGGCTCTTTTAACTTGGGAAAACACATGGCCATCAGCGGTTTTGCAGACAGAAGAGATAGGGCAACAATTGGATTTTGTCACCTACCAAAGGAAGGTGCTGGATTTAGCAAAGAAAAGAAAAGAGAACTCTTAATGTAAACCTTTATGGTGATTAAAAAAAGCTACTTTTTAATACTGTAGTGGTGGTTTTCAACCAGTGAAGCATGCTCAGAGAGTGTATCAGGATTTCAGGGGAGGCATGTGTAATAGAGGCAGGATTCAGTGTTTTTATTTCTTCCATATGGAAAACAGAAAAATAATTATATGTATCACCTTCTTGGTACATTGGGCCCTTGGTATTTGCTGATTCCAGGACCCACCCCCATAGATACTAATATCCATGGATGCTCAAGTCTCATTATATACAATGGTATAGCAAAATGGTATCCCTTATATAAAATGGCAAAATCAAGCTTTACTTTTGGGATATTTTTCCTTTAATGTTTTCAAACTGTGGATAGTGGAATCCATGGATGCAGAATCTATGGATATAGAGGGCCGAGTGTACATGTTACATACCCCTTATCCAAAATGCTTGGGATCAGAACTGTTTAGTATTTCAGGGTGCCCCACCCCCCAGATTTTTGGAATACCTGTATTTGCATATACAAAATACACAATACACAACACAAGTAGCATAATACATATTGTATTTGTAAGGCTGGAGAGAGATATGAGAGAAGTGAGGCTAGAGAAAGCTGTGGTTAGAGAGAGACTGAGGATCTGTGAAATGGCAGGAATCCAAGCATAGTGTTCAGTGCAAATCTATGCATCCTGCCATTTCACAAATCTTTGGGTCTCATCCCTCTCCAGCCTCACATTTCATTCATTGGCTATTTGTGTTATGTATGAGACATGACGCTGGACAAAAACTGAGGATCTGAGAGACAAATGAACAGGAGCACCGCAGCTGCCACCTCAAGGATGGATGCGGGTGACTGGTGGCAAAAAGTTTTGGTTTTTGGAGATTTTCAGATTTCTGGATTAGGGACACTCAACCTGTACACACTTTATTGCATGGTTGTTGTTGTTGTTGTTGTGTGCCTTCAAATAATTTCTGACTTATGACAACCCTAAGTGCAACCTATCATGGGGTTTTCTTAGCAAGATTTAGAGAGGGTTTAGAGGGGTTTTTCCATTTCTTTCCTCTGGGGCTGAGAGAGTGTGCTGTGCCCAGGGTCACCCAGAGGGTTTCCATAGCTGAGCTGAGATGTGAATCCTGGTCTCCAGAGTCTTAGTCCAACCACCCCACTACACCAGACTGGCTCTCACAAATACCACATGGGTTTGAAGGAGACAATAAAATGTTTGTGTTTATCAAAAGGAGAAACTGTTTTTTCAAAAGGTTGTGTAATGCTACAGTGTGCGATTTTCTTCTATCAAACTTCATGATTCCATTACCAACAGTTGTGAAATAATGAAACAAGGCAATGCTATGCAAAACAATAAATTAAAAAGCATGTTGGGTGGTCATTCTCTTACAGTGTCCATTAGACAATCTGATATGTTTGCAAAAATCAAAATGGCTGGAAGAAAAGGAGCAAGGAGTTTGTGATAAAGGCAAATTATCTGTGCACTCTGAAGAGGAGCCATTTTACCATGGTACTCATTTAACAAAATGATAGAGTATTTATCTAAAATACCTCATATTTGGACTACACGTGTAGTGTAGAACCATATTTTTTAAAAGAAGTCTTACACACAACAGAAACAACGTAACAACTCTGGGAGAGAACATGCGCTTACACAACAGTTTTACAGTGTTTGGTTAGTATTCAGATCCCAAAATTCATGGATTAAGCAATACAGAGGAAGGAACTGGCAAACCTCAGAGTATTCCATGCCTAAGAAAACCCTATGAAATTCATGGAGTCACCATAAGTTGACAGGCAACTTGGAGGATGGGTAAACACACACACACACACCTGCATAGGATAAAGCCACTATTCTGTAGAGTACAGTGGGTCCTTAGTATCCGCTGGGGTTTGGTTCCAGGACCCCCTGTGGATACCAAATCCATAGATGCTCAAGTCCCATTATATACAGTAGTGTAGTAAAATGGTGTCCCTTATATAAAATGGCAAAATCAAGATTTGCTTTTGGGAATTTATATATTTTTAAAATATATTTCAAGCCACGGGTGGCTGAATCTGTGGATAAAAAAAATGTGTGGATACGGAGGGCCAACTGTAGTATAAAGCAAAGCCCCTCTGAACAAACCTTGCCAGGAAAACACCACAATAGGTTCATCTTAGGGTTGCCGTAATCTGGAAATGATTTGAAGGTACACAACAACAACGACAAGTATTGGGTAAAACATTCAGTGGATTGCAGAACTTTGCAGAACAGAACTTTTTTGCTCTGTTAAAAGCACCCAGTACGTTTGCCCATCCAAGTTCCCTACAGGGAAACTCATTGCAGGAACAGGTCAAAACAGCCAAGAATGCTACTCTATGCACCTTTACTCATAAACACATCACACTGAGTTCAATAAAACTTACTCCCTAGTAACTAGAATTCAAAGATATAGCCGTGTTAGTCTGTAGAATCAGTTTGTAGAGATCTTGTAGCACCTTTGAGACTAACTGTAATAAAAAAGTTGGCAGCATGGGCTTTTGTAGACTTCAGACTACTTCTATATGCATCTGAGGAAGTAATCTGAAGTCTACGAAATCTCATGCTGCCAACTTCTTTATTTCAGTTAGTCTCAAAGGTGCTACAAGATGTCTCCCTAGTAACTATTATGTGGATATATTCTCCACGGGGATGCCAGGTTAGTGTGTTTCAACAAAAAACAAAGACAAAAAACATTAAAAGTCTTGTGTCACCTTAAGACACATTTATAATGATATTATAAGCGTTCATATGAGCCATCATGGTGTCCTTGTTTGACTGCTGGACCAGCACTCTAGGAAATCAGTGTTTGAATCCCTGCTCAGCCATGGAGAATCACTGAGAGACCTTGGGCATGTCACATTCTCTCAACCCCAGAGGAAAGCAGTGGAAAAATGAATAAATCTTGCCACAAAAACCCTGTAACAGGGTTGCCATAAGGTAGGCTTACTCTGTAGGCACATAGGAAAAATGAATAAGCTTTTATGGAACCAGTGTGACCACTCTGTCAGAGTAAGATTGTAGCCTGAATAGTTTTGTACAGTTGCCCCTCCATTCTCACGGACTTCAAGTCTGCTGTTTTACATATTCACGGAGGGGCGACTGCCATTTAAATCAATGGAGCATGCCCCCACCTGTGCCCATGGGAGCACGCACCATTCAAGCCTATGGGGCTTGAATATTTGCTAATCTCCATTTTTGCAAAGGGGGGGGTCTGGAAGAGATCCCCTGCAAAAACAGAGGGCCAACTGTATTAAGACCAGACCTGACGATTTGAGTCTGTGTGCACATTAAGAGGGGAAAAAGCTTCAAACTCTGGGCTTATCATTCTACAAATATTACAGATCTGTCTGCATGTTAGTTTATCTAAATCCCAGCACAATTCTATGTGTGCCTTTTCAGACATAAGCCCCAATAAAGATGAGTAACAGAGACACAAAACCATCACATAGGAACTAACAAACCCACACAAAAACAAGTAAGCTGAACAGGATAAAATATATCATGTTTAACTCAAACTTTCTCTTTGTGTCTGGCTTACTTTTTTATAATACTTTCTGATTTGCTTTAGTTTTAAATATTGAGAAGTTGCAAACTGGGCTTGGATACTGAAAGACGCATAAAAAAGATCTTGAAACTCTATGTTGCGTTGGAGTGAAATATTGTATTTCTCTATATTTGCATCCTCTTCTATCTATCTTACAAACCAAATTAATGTTTTATCTTATTCAAACAAGCATGTAATAAACCTATTAGGTTGAGCAATTCTGATTTCTCAGCTATCAGGACAGGACCCTAGAACTGCCAGGTCCTGATGGCTTTTTTAGGCATGTCGACAAACCTTGCTTGACCGTTCCCCTGTTGTCAAACTGGTCAGTTGCATAACCAGTATAGTAGATGAAATGTTTCCAGAGGTTGTTAAACTTGCCGTAATTTTAGTACTTCAAGAGAACGTTTACACTTCTCAATATATTTTTCTGTGCAGGGTCCAACTTTTTCCCCAGAGCAGGCTTCAGTTACAAAACTGAAAAATTATTAGAATGTAGTTTTTCCAAGCTTTCAAAGTGTGTTCTAAACGAAAGAAATAAGTTGCTTTGGAATGGAATGTAGTAACTGGGGCCAAAACAAAGTTTAACTAGGCTGTTAATCTGTGCTCTACTTTTTTCATTCTGGATGGAATTCAGAACATGCCTACAACAAATTAATATTTAATTTGCCCCAACAAATATCTGCTCAGACCTGTGCCCCCACTAAGGGCCTACCAACATAATGCACAGAAATGCCCTGATGACCTTTTGAAGGAGAAGGAGAAGGAGATTTCAAATAAAGAAATTATTGGAGGTTTTTAGTGGAGGGGGAGAAATGCCAAATTCTTTCCTCTCCTGCTGGGATTCCAACAAAAACAAAACAAAACACCAAACCCTGTACAGAACCAGCAGATAGATGAGCCATTTCAAGGCTTAAGGGACACAGGGAGGAAAGAGTTACAGACCTTCCCTGGATCACAAAGGAAGTTACTTTTTTGTTGCTAATGGAAGTGAAATCTTCTTACCTGCCTTTTATTGTACTTTGTCCCTAATCCTCACATGGTCAAGAATAGGAATGCTCCTGCCTGCATTGCGATCTCCCCCAAAAATATTATAACTGGTAACTGAAGTAACATATTGAGGCAAAATATAGGTCTTCTCCGGTATGATTTTTAATATCTCTGCTTGATGAAGCTTGAAAAGCTTGCATTATGTATTTTGTACATTTTGGTTGGCCAATAAAGATATTGCAGTTTTGTGGATTTGGGATTCTGTTGTATTTTTCTGCACGGCCAACAAGGCTACCCCTGCTTATGACATGTTCTCTTTGTGGCTGTTCCATTCCAAATCACCCTCCACCCACACTGCTTTTTAGATACACAAAAATAAAGACATGGGGTTGGCAAAGTGTGGCCCGTGGGCCATATCCAGCCCTAGGGACCCCTAAATGCAACAACCCCTGGGATGCCGCAGATGTCATCTCCAGCTCTCAGCATGATCACACACTGAAAAGAAAATGCAAAGGGCAATATTTAGGCTTTTTTTTTTTTTTTTGCTCCCAAATGGGCCAAAATTGCCTTAAAATACAGCATTTTTCTTCCACAACCCTGCAAAGCCCCATCAAACCTCCCCAAAGCAACAAAAAGGAGGGAGGAATGGTGGAAAATTGGCCAAAAGTGGCAGCTAGAAGAGATATCACATCATTTTGGACATGTTGAAACATGCAGGTGTGGACTACTGGACCAGCACTGGAAGGAAAAATGGCACTTGTTCACCCCTGAGATAGATATGTATCTATAGAAAAGGGGTGGGGGAAAGAAAGACTCAGTTCTATGGATTTGTGACATAGCAGTTTTGTATTTTTCAGACTTGTTTGAATTCATGCCCTTTCCAAGATTTAGTCTAGTGAAGGTCTCATGTGTTCCTGAAGCTTTTGGGATTAAACAAACAGCGAAAATCACAGAATCATAGAATCATAGAATCATAGAATCATAGAGTTGGAAGAGACCACAAGGGCCATCCAGTCCAACCCCCTGCCATGCAGGAACTCCCAATCAAAGCATCCCCGACAGATGGCCATCCAGCCTCTGCTTAAAGACCTCCAAGGAAGGAGACTCCACTACTCTCCGAGGAAGGAGTGTGTTCCACTGTCGAACCGCCCGTACTGTCAGGAAGTTCCTCCTAATGTTGAGGTGGAATCTCTTTTCTTGCAGCTTGCATCCATTGTTTCGGGTCCTAGTCTCTGGAGCAGCAGAAAACAAGCTTGTTCCCTCCTCGATATGACATCCCTTCAAATATTTAAACACGGCTATCATATCACCTCTCAGCCTTCTCTTCTCCAGGCTAAACATCCCCAGCTCCCTAAGTCGTTCCTCATAGGGCTTGGTTTCCAGACCCTTCACCATTTTAGTGGCCCTCCTTTGGACACGCTCCAGTTTCTCCACATCCTTTTTGAATTGTGGTGCCCAGAACTGGACACAGTATTCCAGGTGAGGCCGGACCAAAGCAGAATATAGTGGCACTATTACTTCTCTTGATCTAGACACTATACTTCTACTGATGCAGCCTAAAATTGCATTGGCCTTTTTAGCTGCTGCATCGCACTGTTGACTCATGTTCAACTTGTGGTCCACCTGGATTCCTAGATCCCTTTCACACGTAGTCTCATTCAGCCAAGTGTCCCCCATCGTATATCTGTACTTTTCGTTTTTCCGCCCTAAGTGCAGTACCTTACATTTCTCTGTGTTGAATTTCATTTTGTTAGCTTTGGCCCAACTTTCTAGTCTGCTCAAGTCATTTTGAATTTTGATCCTGTCCTCTGGGGTATTAGCTACTCCTCCTAATTTGGTGTCATCTGCAAATTTGATAACTATGCCCCCAATACCGTCATCCAAGTCATTAATAAAGATATTGAATAGTACTGGGCCCAGGACAGAGCCCTGTGGCACCCCACTGGTCACTTCTTTCCAGGTTGAAAAGGAGCCATTGTTGAGCACCCTTTGTGTTCGGCCAGTCAACCAATTACAAATCCATGTAACAGTTACTTTGTCTAGCCCACATTTTACCAACTTGCTTGCAAGAATGTCATGGGGAACCTTGTCAAAAGGTGAAAAAAATCTCTGCTTTGTTGGGGAAAAGCTTCTCAGTGTACCTGCTGCAGGATTTTCTCTCTTTCTGAATTTCATCCTTTGTCCCTCTAATTCCAAGGTTACCTAGGTCAGATGGGGGAATCATGCAGCCCTCCAGATTTTGGACTGCAACTCCCATCATCTCACACAACAGGCTTTACCAGTTAGGGCTGTTGTGAGCTGTAGTTCAACAACATCTAAGGACAGCAAAATTCCCACTCCTCATCTAGGTGACTGCTAGTTTCAGGGTGAAATTCTTTACTACAAAGGAACTTTACCACACAATTTAGAGAGGAACAAGTTCCAAATAAGAAATAGTTACGTGTTATTGCTTGAAATCAGTTTCCAGTTTAAAAAAAAAAAAGCAAACTCCTAATTTAGAAAGATATGCAGACTACCAAAAAACAAAACAAAAAACAAAACAAAAGATATAATCATTTCTTCTATTTTATATTAATATAATATGAATACATTTTATTCATAGCACAAGACACTGAAATGGCTTTAAACCTCTCTGTCCACAAAAGTAATGTCATACAGAGAACAGTTTTATTTATTTGTTTGTTTGTTTGTTTGTTTATTACAAAAATTATGATGTTTGGGTCAATGTTGTAAGAGGCAAAAATTAACAATAAAGTTCATTTTTTAAATATGTACATCATTTTAAAATGATTACAGTTTGTACCATCCAATGTTTTGGTCTTGGTAACCAGCATATATGCTGGGTCCTAGAAATGCACTCTTGACAAGACTCATTCCACAAAAACTGAGCTACCCTGGGGGAAGAGAAATGATTGCACAACTCTCAACTTCTTTCTGGCTCTAAAAGCACAGACGTTTGCACGCTAAAGTACAAAAAGGGCCGTTTTAGGGAAACTCTGACTGACAACTGACACCCTTCAAGTCCAGAACTGAACCTGCACTAAGTCTTCTCCACAATTAAGTAGTACTGCGCTATGAACATATCTGTCACTGTTCACATTTGCATTTTGACAAATATTCTCAAATCCTATGAAATGTGCATGCAATTGTTTTCTTAAAATATCCAAGCATTTCTTTTACTGAGCCAAGGTCTCCAAAACTGCAATAGTTGCAATTGTGTCTGGGTGCATTTCGGAAACTGGGTGGGATTGGAATTACAAGATGCAATTGCACCCAGCACTGCCTGATCGTTTTTAGTCTGAGTAACGCCTCCTCCATTCCATTCTACATTCTTAAAACCCTCAGATGCAAACAATAATAAATTATGTTCAGCAAGATGCTTCTCTCCTACCTATCCCCCCTTTTTTTTTTGGCTTAATATCCAACATGATAAAGTGGTTTTGATGAAACTTTGTTCATTTCTTCAGCTCTTTCAATTGTACAGGTTGAGACTCCCTTATCTGGAATTCTGAAATACTCTGAAACCATTCCTAGCATTATTGTTTCATACTTTCTCATGATGTTGCCAGCTAAGGGCCTTTGCAGACTGCCAGAAATAGTGCAAATTGACTCCACTTTAAGGGTTAGGGTTAGTGCTAGGGAGTCATGGGAATTGTTGTTTTTTTTCTGAGACATTAAGCCTTCTCTGTTGGAGAGCTCTGGTGCCACAATAAAATACAGTTCCCATGATTCCCTAACCTTAACCCTAACCCTAACCCTAACCCTAAAAGTGGACTCAGTATGCACTATTTCTGGCTGACCTGTTCAGATGATGCCTTATCTATTACTTGCAACTTGTGCTTAAATCCATACATGGTGAGGTACAATGGCTTTGGTGGTCCTCACTTTAGTGTTCAGTTATATCTTTACACTTTAGGAACTTGTCCAGTTCTTGCACAGGTGCTCTTCCCAATTCTAGTCTTCTTCTAATTTCTTAGCTACAGAGTCCATTCTGCTCAATGTTTGATCCAAGATATGGGAACTCTATTTCAGTTTTCATCTTGTGTAGAATGAATTATTGTAGTTCCTCTGTGGTCATTACTCTTGGTTTTTTTAAATGTTCAACATTAATCCAACCTTGGCATTTTCCTCCTTGACCATCATCTTCAAGGACAAGGACTCTTCTGCTCCAGGCCTTTGTTGGTTTTGCTAGTAGCATTGTGTCATCTGTGTATCTTCAGTTGTTAATGTTCCTTCCTCCTATCTTTACTCCTCCAGCCTCTGAGTCTAAGCCTGTTCTGTGGATAATATTTTCTGCATACACAGTGAATAGATAGGGTGATAGTAAGCAGCCTTATAGTATAGTATAAGTATAGTATAAAACTATCTTCAGGCTATGTGTATAAGGTGTAGATGAAACATAAATGATATTTTCAAGATATCGCATTATGTATATGCACATATTCCAAAATCTGAAAAAATCCAAAATCCAAAACACCCAAGCATGTCAAATAAAAGAGATTCAGTCTGTAACAGTACTCTGCTATAGACGCTTGGCATTTAGGGGTTTGATTTTCCCATAGTAACTAATATGGCTACCCACATTTATTGCCAGTTAAGGGGGTGGGGGAATAGTTCCTCCCAAGTTTACTTGTACATTTTCACAACTGTCACCATTATTCTGATATTTGGGAGTTTGACAATTGTCAAAAATGAATGCAATTTATTACTCTACAAGAAACCCACCCCCTACCATATCAAACAACAAATACAATTTGTGAAATTACAAACACAACTTGTAGAATTCCACAAATGCAACTTGTGAAATAAGTCTGGTGGCAGTATTTAACTATTAATTAGTTAGATTTAGTCATTAAGAATTTTTCGTCAACTAAACTATTACATTTATGTTAAATTGCCAGAACTAGAATCAGAATGAAACTTAAAAATACCACCCATGATTTCAAACCCATCTCTACCCTGTCCCTTTTTGAGCTTTGGAGATAAACAGCTGTGTGATTTTGTTGTTGCTGCTGAAAAACCCTCTTCTCATCCCACTGCACCTCTTCCTTTCCCTTTCACCCTCCTTTATAATCTCATCACTTTACCCCACCCTTCCTTTAGGTTTACTGATTCCCATGTGGATCCAAGGAAGTCCCACAGTTCCTGGGATAGATGAGGAGCTTTTATGTGGTGTCCAGTATGGAACACTCAAGGGATCATCTGGATGCGAATAAAACCACCCCTCTAAACCTATTCTTACTACTTGTTGGTTTAAAATAATTGAATCTTAAAATAAACTAAATTGTCACATGCTAATCAAGAACTTAAATAGTTGGTTTGGATCTTGTGACCCAAACACTGTAATTCCCCTGCTCTGTGTGACTAACAAAATTAAGCAAGAAGTAGTTTTTAAAATACCCAAGAGAACGAGTATTTGGATGAAGAACCAGGTGGGTAATGTAAAATTTGTTAAGTGTTGAGTACTGTCTCTTGTATAAAATAATAATTAAATGAAATGGCTTAATTCTGGAATTGAGTACTGCTAAAATTCCAACTTAAGCCCATCACTTTTGCTAAAAAAAAAAAAATAAATTTAATAAAGATGCCCTGTTAAGTTAGCAAATAGCAACTTAATTGGTAGCTGGGTTGGTTTTAACTAATTAATTTATTTAATTTAACTAATGAGTTCTATCTCTGCACTGATGCTGTAACACCTCTTGTTATTATGGCTACTACTGAATTCACTCATTTACAAGGAGGGGCACGCTTTTGTTTAAATCAGTTGTAAAACCTGTATTGTCGTTCTTTCTGCAAGATCAATCTAACAACACAGTGGCACCTGTGACATTATGTTATCTCAGGTGAAGCAACTGTTCCCTGACCATCTGATATATTCACAATGAACCAAACTCAGGATGACCAAATGCAAAAGTGAACAAGGCTCTTATATTATTAAACAATGGTGCAGGAGGTTTCAGGAGGAAGAACCTCCTACCTCTGAAAGGTCATCCATACTTTCCAAAATTCTCTATACAACTACTGCAGAAACAAGAGCTCCACCTTCTATTTCTGGTCACTGTTCTGCAACCACAGCAAATACCTAAAATACCCTGAAAGCACCAGATCCGGTCTGATTTTGAATGCTAGGCAGGGTCAGGCCTGGTTAGTACTTAGATGAGAGACTGCCAAGGAATACCAGGTGTTATAAGGTATATTTCAGATGCACACCACCTCTGAATATTCCTTGCCTAAGAAAACCTTATGGAGTACATGAGGTAGATAAGTATATAAGACTGCCGTAAGTCGGGTGACTTGACTTGAGGGCACATGTTTTACTTTTTAATGACATGTATAATGACAGGCATCTTGAACTCACATATATACTTAACTGATGGGAGGCGTATCATGGCAAATTAGCTAAAGGGGTTTTCTGCTGGCAGCAGGGACAGTAAATATAATTTTAGAAGTGATAACCAGCACCTGAAAACTGTACACTCCCCATTCATCTGTTTGCAAGAGGTGTGTACATGCTAGCACTGACATCTCAAGCTTAACTTGAATGAAAGTTAACAATGTGAAATGCCCACAGAAAGGGAGACACACCTTTGCCACAGGCTTTCTCCACAGCATTCTAATACTGCAAAAATAAACATTTTCAAGTACTACATGCCTGTTACGCAATGGTTATCTACTTGCAGTTGCAGATACTTTGTTTCTTCCCCCTGCACACAGCACTTCAGTAGGCACAGAAATATTAAATGGTGCTATTCATTTATGTCTAGGTAGCCACATTTCATAAGCCCCAAGTCCCCTTTTGCACTCACCTGTAGTAAACTAGGGTAACAACATCTGCACTTCTAGTAAGTAGATGTGTCTTCAGGATGCCTGTCATCTCATGGCAACCCCATGAATTTCATAGGAAATTCAGAGGAAAACTCAGAGGTGGTTTTGCCAGTTCTTTCCTCTGAAATATAGCCTACAGTACCTCATATTTGTCAATGGTCTCCCATCCAAGTACTAACCAGACCTGACCCTGCTTAGCTTCCAAGATCAGATGGGAAGCTGTAGGCTTATATTTCAGAGGAAGGACTTGGCAAAACTGCCTCTGAGTATTCCTTGTCTAAGAAAACCCAATGAAATTAATGGGGTCACCAAAAGTTGACCAGCAACTTTAGGGCACGTTGTTGTCGTTGTTGTTGTGTGCTTTCAAGTCATTCTGACTTATGGAGACACTAAGGTGAACCTATCACAAGGTTTTCTTGGCAAGATTTATTCAGAGGGGTTTGCCTTTGTGTTCCTCTGAGGCTAAGAGAGTGTGACCTGCCCAAGGTCACCCAGTGGGTTTCCATGGCTGAACAGGAATCGAACCCTGGTCTCCAGAGTCATAGTCCAGTGCTCAAACCACAACATCACACAGGCTCACAGAAGGCACATTACACACATAGCATTATCTATTAAACATTACTATTAAGACTTGGGCTAAATCCTAGTCTTTACTAGAATATCCTCATTGAAACAAGTGGATGTATCTATGTTCCAAAACACACTGCAGAAATAAATCATAAGCACTGAGCCAGGGCAGTTAAACCGGTCTCAAACTGGATTATTTCTGCAGTGTGTTTTGGACCTTTGTGTTGACTCACCATTCAATAACTGACACAATGGGCCTCCTCTAGTTGGAGTAATAAATAGAAATCTAGCCTTCATTTATATATATATATATATATATATATATATATATATATATATATAGGCTGAAGCCCTGAGAAACCACAATTGGGGAGGCTGAAAGAAGAGTATGATTATGCAAGAAGCTTCAGGAGATGCCAAGGGATTTTTTTTAAATTAAATTCTGAATTTCACACCCTTCAGTGTAGGTCTGTGGTTTAGCAAGAGATCAAAGCTGGCACTTCCCATATTCAGTTAGGATGCAGAATTTTTACAGTAAAGCCTCTTTTCCTTATTTTGGCGCCACTTAGTCCCAACTTTAGAAAAACAGAGAATAGACTATATTTTCCCATCTTCTACAGACCCTGCCAGTCAGAATGTGTCTGTTTCTGGAAACAGACAGATTCTTGTTAGATTTGGGTTCTGGAATATTAGTTATTTGGACCACAACTCCCAGAATCCCCCAGCCAGTATGGCTGGCAGATTTGAGGAGCAATAGTCCAAAAGGTAACATTATCAAGCTTTGCTCTGGAGACAGATTATTCAAGTCAAACCAGCTCAGAGTTTTACTCCAGGATTTTAAAGAATGTATGTATATGTAAACTGGGAGGAAATGTCCAAACAGCTTTCCTTGGGCATGGTTTCATAAGAAGGTTCGCTCAAATAGAGACTACAGTCGGCCTTCCACATTTGCGGTTTTGACTTTTGCAGTTTTTTTTATTATTATTTGGGGATTTGATTAATACGGTACGTTCTCTCTAGGAATCCCTAGGTCCTCCAGAGAAATTCTGCTGGAAATTGACCATAGAGTTGCACTGGAGGATTTAGATATTACTAGAGAAAATACTTCTTTGGGTATTTGTAGATCCTCCAGCATGATTCTATGGCCAACTTTTGACAGATGTTGACCATAGAGTTGCACTGGAGGACCTAGAATTTCCTAGAGAGGCGGTCTCTCAGGTAAAAATGTAGTGTTTTTTTATTTGTGTTTTCCCCCCCACGTTCACAGGGTTCCTGTGTCCCTAATCCAACGTGGAGGGCTTACTGTACTTTTAAAATAATGTTTTATTAGATCATGAGAGCCCATTTTGTTGTGTATGTGGTGCTTGGTACATGAGGTGCTGAGTTCTAATCCGGCTACCTACACCTACAGAGGTTAGATGCACAGAAGGCCTTTGAAGTGGTGGTACCACATTTATGGAGCCCTCCCTGTGAGTCAACCCAGCCCTTTTATCACTTTAGCTACAGATTAAGGCCCTTGTATTCTCCAAGGTTTACAGTGTTTTATTGTTGTCTGTATGGTCCAGGCATCCCATGAGCCAGCGGCATCCTCACCTCTGGTGTCCCCACCTTTGGTGTCGGGGAGGGGACTGCCAAAAGGGTGCGCTCGGCCCTCTCTTTCACTGCACCGGTGCAGGGGGGATCCCTCAGCCCTTCTCACAACACAAGGGGAGGAGGACCCAAGTGGGTGTCACCCCTCTTCTGGAGTGTCACCCGGTGCAAGCTGTACCCTTCGGACACTCTGCATATGGGGGACGCCCTATAACTATTGGTTCCCAGACTTTGGTCCTCCAGATGTTTTGAACTTTAGCTCCCAGAATTCCTGACTATTGGGCAAGCTGGCGGGGGCTTTTGGGAACTGAAGTCCAAAACACTTGGAGGACCAAAGTTTGGGAATCACTGCTCTAGAAAAAGTCTGGGGGTAATTTTTGCCAGGTCCACCCCCTCCCCCCAAAAAAAGCTGTTCAAGCACACTGGGGAAGCCACCAGAAGAGTGGGAGACAGCAATGGCAGAAAAGGGGAAAGCCAAGATATCAATTTTTCCCCCCTCCAAAAAAAACCCCCTTTCTCTAGTGGGAAGCCTGTGGTGAAACTAGTCTTTTGTCCCTTACCCAAATGAAAGGAGCCCTTCTGTTTGCAAAAGGATAACTGGTAGTGGTTTGACTCTGGAGATCAGGGATTGAGCCCCCATTCAGCCATAAAACCCACTGGGTGACCTTGGGCAAGTCACACACTCTCAGCCCCAGAAAACCCCATGGTAAGGTTGCCACAAATCAGAAATGACGCGAAGGCACACAACAACTTTAGGTTCAGCCCATGGAATTCAAGTCTGCTCAAGGGCTTTAAAATCATTTTGGATTAAAGTTTGCTTGCTTGTTTTTCTACTATTTTGCCTTACAACATTAATATCTGTCCTGAGCTGTTTTGAATACTTTCAGTATTTTAAATGCACTACAAACTGTATACAGTACTTATGGTTTTGTTGCTGTTAACTGCCCTCAAATTGATCATGAACCATGGAGGACCCTCTGCCGTCCACTGCTCTGCTTAATTCCTGCAACCCCTTAATACCCATGACCTCCTTAATAGAGTCCATCCATCTGGCATGTGACTTTCCCTCTTCCTACTTTGCTCCACCTTTCCCAGCATTATTGTTTTTCCAAAGAGTCCTCTCTTCTCATGATGTGTCCAAAGTACAACAGCCTCAGTTTGGTCATCTTGGCTCCCAGGGAGGTTTCTGGCTTGATCTGCTCTAGGACCCATTTGTTTGTCCTTTTGGCTGTCCATAGGATCCTCAGCACTCCAGCACCACATCCCAAATGCATTGATTTTCTTCCTATTATCTTTATTAACTGTCCACCTCTCACATCCATACATGGTAATAAGGAATACAATGGCTTGTATGATTCTAACTTTTGTGCTCAATTGTACAGTCGGCCATTTTCGACGGGAATCCGTTCCGGACACACACATCCCTGCAAAAATGGAGATTCACCAATATTCAAGCCCCATAGATTTGAATGGGACGCGCCCCTATTGATTTTAACAGAGGTCGCCCCTCTGAGAATACGCAAAATTGCAGACTTTAAGTATATCTTTGCATTTTAGAATCTTTTCTAGTTCTTTCATAGCCACTCTCCACATTCTTAACCTTTTTCTGATTTCATGACTGCAGTCCCCATTTCTATCAATGTTTGATCCCAGATATGAGAACTCCTTTACTATTTCCATATCCTCATTGTCTAGTTTGAATGTGTGTAAGTTCTCTGTTTTTGTTTTCTTTATGTTCAGCATTAACCCTGCCTTTGCACTTTCTTCTTTGATCTTCCTTAGTAGTTGTTCCAGGTCTGTGAGGCTCTCTGCTAGTACTATGGTGTCATCTGCATATCTTAGATTGTTGATATTTCTTCCTCCTATTTTCATTCCTCTTTCTTCTGTGTCCAAGCCTGCTTTTCTTACAATATGTTCTGCGTACAAGTTGAACAGATAGGGTGATAGGATGCAGCCTTGTCTGACCCCTTTGCCAATTGGGAACCATTCTGTTTCTCCATTTTCTGTTCTGACAGTAGCCTCTTGTCCTGAGTACAGATTCCTCATCAGGACTATCAGATGCATTGGCACTCCCATGTCTTTAAGGGCATTCCATAGCCTTTCATGATCTATGAAGTCAAAGGCTTTGCTATAGTCTACAAAGCACAGGCTAATTTTCTTTGTACTTATGGTTATTTCTAGTAATATCACTGGTAGGCAGATTAAGGGCACAGCCCTGTTACCTAGAAGTAAGTCCCAATGAGTGCAGTGGGGTTTACTTCCAAGGACATATGCAAAGAATTTGCTGCTAATATAAATTTATTTTAAAAGCAACAGCAGCTCCACTGAAAATCAGCATATAGCCTTCTTTTCAGTAATGTATTAAGTATAGATCCAATGTGGTGCAGTGGCTTGAGTGTTGGACTATGACTCTGAAGACCAGGGTACGATTCCCAGCTCAACCATGAAACCCACTGGCTGACTTTGGGCAAGTCTCACTCTCTCAGCCTCAGGGGAAGGCCATGGCAAAACTGCCTCTGAACAAATCTTGCCATGAAAACCCCATGATAGGATTGACTTAGGGTCGCCATAAGCTGGAAATGACTTGAAGGCACAACACACACACATTTTACTAGAAATGTGGACCTTGGACATTTGTTTATATAAGCCCAGCACTGTACTTATATAAAAGCTAGATCCAGATGTGGGAAAACAAAGGTGTGAAGCCTTCAGCAACAAATCCACACAGACTCTGCAGCAGGTCCTCTGCTTCCTGATCCAACAACAGACCCCATTACATTTGATACAGTACTTTTTCCCATTACAATTACATTACACTGCAACAGGCCTATTACATTTGGTATTTTTGTCCTCCACATAGAAATAAATCACAGTTAAAATACCTAGCGGCTTCTGCTAGCCCAAAAAGGTGGGTAGAAGTCAAGTAAATAAGCAGACTTTTATTTATTGACCCCATCAACATTTCTGATGCGACAACCCATTTTCATCAACTACTTAGATCAGGGGTAGGCAACCTTTTTGAGCCGGGGCCAGGTTGCTGTCCCTCAGACAATTGGGGGGCTGAAGCACCAAAAATAAAAAAATAAATAAAACATTAAAAAAAAAAGTAATTAAAAAAAAAATTAAAAAATATGCATGCACACTCTCTCAGCCCCAGAAAAGCCATGGCAAAACCCCTGTGGAGATTTTGCCAAGAAAACCCCAAGAACAAGTAATAGCAACAATAATCAATATCATCATGGTGGGGGGCGGCGGCGGTGGCAGGACCGGCCTGGGGCTAGTCTAAAGGCCTCAGGGAGCCGCATCCGCGCCCCCCCCCCAGCCCTTAGGTTGCCTTCGCCTGACTTAGATGGATGGGCCTAAGAAAGTAATGGAGCTTATATATGCCATAGTTGAGAATTAGTATGGAGTTGTGGTTTGAGTGTTGAACTATAACTCTGGAGACCAGGGTTCAATTTTTATCTTGGCCATGGAAACCCACTGGATGACCTTGGGCCAGTCACACACTCTCAGCCTCGGAGGATAGCAATGGCAAGCCCCTTCTGAAGAACCTTGCCATGAAAATCCCAGGATAGGGTCGCCTTAAGTCTACTTGAAGGCACACAACAACAACAACAAACAACAACAAGGGAGTATGGGCACAATGTTTCTCTTGCTGTCCTCTGTCCTTTCTCTCCATTGGAGGACTTCCAACTTACACAGGACCCTAGATGTTCATTCCAGCACTTTCCTCACTGTCTTTTTTTCCAGAAAACCCCCAAGTTTTAGGGTTTTTATTTTTTAAAAAAATCCAAAAACCAAAGAAAGAAAAAATAGAAAGAAAAAGTCAGGTTTGGAACCATAAACCATACAAGGAGCTCTGACCAGAGTGACCAGGGGTCCTCCTTTTCCAGGACATTTCAACCTTCTCTCCAGGAGGAGTTCAAAAAACATTTTCTATTTTGAGCAAGACTGAGAGACATGGATTTACATTTATATAAGTATTTTGAGCTTTTTATTTGGTCGTGTCCTCCATTTTTTCCTCCATTTTGTGGTGCCTTCCTCTCCTTTGCGGTGAGGAGGAGGAGGAGGAGGACACATCTGAGTCCAAAACACACTGCAGAAGTAATCCAGTTTGAGGCCACTTTAACTGCCCTGGTGCCTCAGTGCTAGGGAATCATGGGAATTGTAGTTTATTGTGACACCAGAGTTCTCTGACAGAGAAGGCTCAATGTCTCACAGAACTACAGTTCCCAGAATCCCCTAGCATTGAACCATATGGTAGTTAAAGCAGTTTCAAACTGGATTATTTCTGCAGTCTGTTTTGGACCCTGGTCACCCTGAATCCCTTCCTCCCAAATTACGTCCTTCTGATAATAAACCACAAAGGTTTATTTTAAGGAAAAGATTTTAAAAAGAAAAGAAAAAAAGGGGGGAGAGGTCTGACTGGAACCGTTTTGAAAGCCATACAAGGAGTGCTGACTCCTGCTCTGGCATCTGTAAATATTATCTATAGAGGTATATAAGACAATGAGGAAATAGTAAAAGAGTTCTCATATCTTGGATCAAACATTGATCGGAAAGGTGGAGGGAAGTCGAAAGAGAGGAAGGCCACATGCTAGATGGATGGACTTTATTAAAGAGACCACTAATATGAGTTTGCAGGAGCTTAATTGGGGGCAGGAGAGGACGGGGGGCGGCTGGAGATCTCATCCATAGGATCACTGCCATGGGTCGAGATCGACGCAAAGGCACTTAACAACAAATACAAATACAGCACTCTGCACATGCTCAGAGGCACTCTCTTCTTTATTTAGCATTGAAGCAGCGGAAGGGGAAGGACTCTGAGGGAAAGGAAAGCCTAGCCTTGAAGGAGGAGGAGTGGCGCCCCCCCCCCCGCTCTGCCTGCCCCCAATTAAGAGCCCCCTTATCCCTCCCTCATAAGTGGCCAAGGCCGGTGAGTCAGCGCGTTCGAATGTCATTGTGACGCCATAGTGGGAGTGGGCGGGGCCCTCAGGGCTCCTCCCTCTCCCGACCCCTGTTCCAAAGAACCACTCTTTAGAAAAGGGTCCCCGGTCTACCTCTTATTATGGTCTTCCTCTTTATTATTCCCCAGTTACCCTCTCCTCTCTCAGCGCGGGTCTCTCACCTGTGGCACTTCGACCTCCATGGCCGCGGCAAGCCGGGGGGGGGGGTTGTTTGAGACAGCGCACAGCAGGAGTAGTAGGCTTTGGGTGGCTGGGTTTGTGGGGCTTGTGCCGCCCAAGGGAATGCGCCGACTGAGGCCGACGAGGACTGGACCCTGTTCTGCGCGCTCTCCGCCGTCCCCGCTTCTCTGCCTCTGCCTCTGCCTGCCCTGCCGGGAAACCACCGCCCCGCCCCGGAGGAGGAGGAGGAGGAGGAGGAGGAGGAGGAGGAGGAGGAAGGCCGGCCCCCTCTCCAAGACGACGAGCTCTCGCCTCCTCTGTCCTCAGCACAAACCCGGAAGGGCTGGGCATCCGCACTGCAGAAATAATCCACTTTGAGACCGCTTTGACTAGCCTGGTTCCATGCTGTGGGATCCTGGGATTTGTAGTTTGTGGTGGAACCAGAGCTCTCTGACAGAGAAGGCTAAGTGTCTCCCAAAACTATACAGTTCTTGGGGTGGGGGGGGATCCATCAGTGCTTTTATTGGCCAACCAAAATGCACAATATGCTTGTTGCAAGCTTTCGAAGCTCCATGGGCTTCTTTCTCCATCAGGCTGTAAAGATGTTACAAACCAAACAGGAGAAAAACCATTGGAGATGTTAGTCAGTTCTCAGGATTCCGTAGCGTTGAGCCAGGGTGGTTGAAGCGGTGTCAAAGTGGGTTAATTCTGCAGTACGGACGCAGAGTTGGCTCGATGGAGGAGAGCTGCGGGTGTCAACGCCTTCGTGCCTCTTTTTTTGCTGGAGGGCATCTACACTGCAGAAGGGATGCAGTTTTGACACCATTATCATCATCATCATCATATCACATTATCATAATACAGTAATTATATTATAATTTTTATTATATTATAAGTTATATAATAATTTTTATTTATTTTATTTCAAGGATTTATATCCCACCTTTCTCCCACAATGGGATTCAAGGCAGGTTTGGTTTTTTTATTATTATTATTAACTGCCATATTATTATTATTATTATTATTATTATTATTATTATTATTATTAAACTGTCATAACTCCATCCTACAGGATCCTAGGTTTTGGTCAATTTATGAGGCACCAGCACTCTTGGGCAGAGAAGGCTAGAGACCTTGTAATGCTACAAATCCCAGGGTCCCCTAGGATGGAGCCAT
This sequence comes from Phrynosoma blainvillii, assembly GCA_026167975.1. Taxonomy (NCBI): domain Eukaryota; kingdom Metazoa; phylum Chordata; class Lepidosauria; order Squamata; family Phrynosomatidae; genus Phrynosoma; species Phrynosoma blainvillii. The sequence continues at coordinate 254,817,275 of JANUYF010000001.1, read as the reverse complement.
GGCAGTAGAAGTGCTGTGCAGCTGCATTGTTTCTATCCCTGGCCAGCTAATAATTGGTTTTGAGGCTGTTGAACCCAGTCTTTCCCAGCTAGAGGAAAAGAGGAGGAAGGAACAATGGAGGGAACCAAAAAACAGCTATGTCTCTCCCTTCCCCATAATTTCTTCCTAGGGTGCATCTACACTGTAGAAGCAATGCAGTTTGACACCACTTTAAGTGCTGTAGCACTATCCTGTGGGATCCTGGGATTTGTGGTTTTACCAGGTCTTTAGTCTTCTCAGACAAAAAGCGCTGGCCCCTCACAAAACTACAAATCCCAAGATTTTGTAGAGTGGAGCCACCGCAGTGGTATCAAATTGCATTGTTTCTTGTTGGAAGAATTATGCATTGCATTCTCCTGTCTCTCCTTAGATAGGAACTTCCCTCTCTCATTCTCATTCTATCTAAGGGCCTTTGCAGACTGCCAAAAATAGTGCAAATTGAGTCCACTTTTAGAGTTAGGGTTAGTGCTAGGGAATCATGGGAATTGGTTTTTTTTCTCCTGAGACATTGAGCCTTCTCTGTCAGAGAGCTCTGGTGCCACAATAAAATACAGTTCCCATGATGCCCTAACCCTAACTCTAAAAGTGGACTCAATTTGCACTATTTCTGGCAGTCTGCAAAGGCCCTATACATGTGCCACCTGCCACTCAATCTTGGAGGCAGTTTAACAGCTCTCCCCCAAGATTCTACATTGCTTGTAACAGCAGAGGTTGTTTTTCCTTTTCTTCCTGCTGTCTATATCTAAAGATGACGAGATGTATCTTTCTTTACCCAAACCATCTCCAGCTAGATTAGATTTTAGTTATTTTATGTAAATATTCATTAAAGCCATTAACAAATCTACAAATTGAGTCTCCCTCACCTGAAATCCAAAATATTCCAAAATTAAAAATTGTCCACATGGATGGCTGAGATAGTGACACCTTTGCTTTCTGATGGTTCAGTGTTTCATGCAGAAATATATTTAGAAATATTGGTCCAAAACATACTGTAGAAATAATCCAGTTTGAGATCTCTTTAAAGGCCCTGGCTCAATGCTAGGGAATCCTGGGAACTGTAGTTTTGTGAGACATTGAGCCTTCTCTGTCAGAGAGCTCTGGTGCCACAATAAACTACAGTTCCCATGATTCCCTAGCACTGAGTCAGGGCAATTAAAGCGTTCTCAAACTGGATTATTTCTGCAGTGTGTTTTGGACCAAAGTGTATAAAATTACCTTCAGGCTATGTGTATAAGATGTATATGAAACATAAATGAATTTCATGTTTAGACTTAGGTTCTATCTCCAACAGATCTCATTATATATAAGCAAATATTCCAAAAACCAAAAAATTTGAACTCCAAAACAGATGATGATGATGATGATGATGAATTTGCCCTCCTCTCCCTGTGGATCAAGGTGGACTTCTAATCCCAAGCATTTCAGACACGGGAGATTCAACTTGCATTTGGAAGAAAGACCTATATCTAATTATTGATGGGCAGAACTGGGACCTAACGTGGATAAAAGGCCTGTACATCCAGCCTCAATTTCCATCAAACAGCATCCATAAAAATTAATCTACAGATGATGGCACAATGGCATTAATCTACAGATGATGGTACAATGGCATTACTGGAAAATCCCTTCTTTGTGTTGGAAGATGCCACTCAGAGATAGGTACATATCCACATATGTGGTGGCACTGCCCAGCCACCTTTCTGTTCTGAAACGTAGTACTGTATTTGCAAGATTTCTTGAGATAACAAATCAGATAGTGTCACCTCATTCCTGCCTGGCTCTACTACATCTTTTTTAAAAATCAAAAACAATAAAGATTTTTCACATAAAAATTAATTAAATTTCTTTGCTTTCGGTGGCAATGAGACTGGAAATAGCTAAGGCCTGGAAATAATCGGGCTCTGAGTTTATTTGATTGGCTGAATGGATTATGGCAAATAGCCCTTATATTTAGATCACACTGAAAATCAAAGTTGAATGAATCAGGCAACTAATATGTTTGATTGTATACTGTAACAGCCAGGGGTCGGCAATCTATGGCCCGCGGGCTGGATGTGGCCCGACGAGGCCTTGGAACCGGCCCACCACCACCGCTGCCCCACGGGCGCCATTTTTGCGTCCATGTGCCCACAAGCGCGAGCGCCATTTTGGAAGTCCCCATGGCAGCTGCCATGAGGCCTTCCCTGGGCTTTGGGAATGCCGACACACACACGTGCGCCGTGCGAATTCATAGTGTTCCTTGATTTAGAAGAGTCTTTAAGAAATGAATAGGCTGCTGCTTATATTGTGCTCTCTGTTCATAGAAAACCTTCAATACAACATACTAAAAAAAAGTATCTGACATTAGAAATGGCAGTACAAAAAAACCCCCAGTTACAGAGTATTTCAACCTTCTTTGACATACAGTACGGGATTTATAGCTTGAACAAAGATATCAAGGAGGAAACTAGAAAGAGAAACAGCTGATTCGAATTATATCCACAAATTCCAGTCCATTTGCAGAGGTATGAACAAAGATAATGACTTCGAGTCACATTGCATATATTAATACATGAGTCCTTGTTATTGTGTTTCCAACTTATGGTGACCCTAGCAACCCTATCTTGGCAAGTTTCTTCAGAGAGGGTTTGCCATTGCCATCCTCTGAGACTGAGAGAGTGTGACTTGCCTATTGTCACCCAGTGGGTTTACATGTTTGAGCCAGATTTGAATCCTGGTCTCCAGAGTCCTAATCCAACGCTCAAACCACTATAACACGTGGGCTCTACATGAGTCCATACTCCTGCACATAGTATAAAAGGAATCTCCTTAGAGGTTTTGAACCTAAGGGAGCTGATTGGTAAGCAAAATTTATTGTTTTCACACATCAGTACTGACCACTGTAAAGATCTGAAAGACCTGTATCACCTCACAGAGCCCTTTGATGCCTGTCAAATTTACATCTTTTTGAATCTTATTACATTCTGTCCCACTCCCCAAATGTATAAATATAGTAAATAACCTCAAGTTTTAATATCACACTGTATTGCATCTGGAGAAGTGGACTAATATCCACAAAAGCCTATGCTAAAATAAAAATCAGTCTTAAGCACTTAAGCAAAACTAGCACCACTTAAGTAGTGCTAGCCTTACTTTTTTCTTCTTTTCCCCCCTCCTTTCTCCTATTTATGCTGCAACACACTAATGTAGGTATTTGATAACTACTACAGTGTTTTAGTGGACTCCACGAATGCCAAAACTCTGAATGAATGACTCCAACGGGGTAAGGAGGCTGGCCTAAGAAATGTTTAATGGCAAATCTGCATTAGCACCTAGATCTGGCCCAGTTAGACATGAACTTTGTGCCATGAGATCTGCACAATATCATAACTGTGTGTTGCGATACCTTGCCTATCTCAAGGTAAAACAGATAAAACCGTTCTGCAAATGGTGAAATGATCACCTGATCACTTTATCTCTTAGCCTACTTTCACTGCCAAGCTGACAGAAGAGGGTGGAACAGCAGTACGATGAATGCGGATTGAGCTGTAAATTGCTGAAGCAACCAGGAGACAGCACAGATGCACATAAATTACATTTTCAGCTTGCTAATATGATCTGAATTAGCCTTGAACCTCAGAAAGGGAAGGTGAGACTCCTTTTGTTCTTCTTGTTGTCTTTAGGTAAGGAAAACATGGGGCAGCTAGTTTTGCATCACATTATGGGTTGAAGAAATGGCTGGAATCTTAGTGATGTAAAAAAAATGTGGAAATTTTGAAACCATGGAGGAAAAATTATTTTTCCCCAGGGGATTGGGGAGAAATGGACATTTTTGGAAAAATAGAGGACATTAAATTCTACAACCCTTTACAAATTGAGAATCACTTTGTTACATTAGCAACATAAAATGCACTATGCATAACTTTGTTTCCTATAAAATCAGCACATTTAATGTATTAAAATTATTCAGAAAATTACAAACTGAATTTACTTTATTTTATTGTATTTATACATTTAGAGCAACAGCATCCTGAAGTATAAGAACCTCTGCATTATAAAGAACATATTTGGTTTTGCCAGTTTATGAAGAGCAGGGCAGAAAACAACAAGAAACCACCATTAACAAGACAAATAAAATTATATTGTCTCCTCTGATCTTCCGAAGTCTCAGACAGATATAGATATGCATTCCAATAAAAAGAAACGTGAAAAGAAAAGCAAGACCATAAATAGCAATATTATGAGATACAATAAGTAGGCCAACAGCCTGCAAGAGCCAACCTAGCTAGGACAAAGGAGCTCTGTTGTTGCAAGTACGTCTGTCGATCCCCCCAAAAAACTGATCTCTCAAACCAGGCAGTATCTCAACCAAAGGGTTTCTGAGTTGCTGCAGATTGCAGTGTTGGGAAATTATGACTTGAGAGATTTCTGGGGTCTTGCCACAGTTGATTTTCTCAATGTATCCAAAGGCCAGGAGAGTGCTGCAGTCTTCATTTCCCAGCACCCTGATCTGTAGCACCTCAGAAATCCATCAGTTGGGACACTGCATGGCTTAAGAGGTAGATTTTCAGGTTTGGTCATTGTTGACCATAAATGTGAATCCCAAAGGTTACAAGATCATAAGTCTGGCTTATGATCCCATAAATACTGAACAGGATGCCAGCCACAGTGTCTTACATCAAAGTCAACCTGCTATATAGTCTTTTAGAAATAATGGGGGGAGGAAGTAAATATTGTTCTTGTAGTGTGCCTTCGAGTAGTTTCTGACTTATGGCGACCCTAAGGTATATCTATCATGGGACTGAGAGTGTGTGATTTGCCCAAGGTCATCCAGCGGGCTCCTATGGCCAAGCAGGAATTTGAACCCTGGTCTCCAGAGCTGTAGTCCAACACTCAAACAACTATGTCATGCTGAAGTAAGTATAGGATCTTAAATATTTTATTCATCATTATTAGTTTTTTTAATCCCATAATCTATTTTTAATTTTTTCAGAGAAAATAACATTGTAGGGGGAGGGGGTAAGATATGTTCTTGCTGTTCTAATAGTGCACTATTGCACCACTTCAATAGTAGCATGGGAAGATATTGTAGTTTCACTAAGCAGCCTCAGGAACAGAGAACCCTGCTGGCCTTATGCAACTCAGGCTTTCACCTGGAACAGACTTATATACTGGTTTTGCTGCAATGGGCTACCATGATTATTCTTCCAGAATGGGAATGTGGAATACATATCCAGAGGTAGCTGTGTTGTCCACACAGCAAAGTACAATAACATCCAAAATCCACAAGACAGTGAAATCTTTATTAGGCCGATCCAAATGCGCAAAATATATGTTCCAAGCTTCTGAGGCACCACTGGTGTTTTCATCAGGCAAAGGTGTTAAAAATCATACAGGAGAAAGAAAAATGTGGCAATGTTGGAAGCAATCTAGACCTCAAAGGAAGTATCTTTTTGTGTTGCTAAAAGGGTTTACATTTTATTTCCTGGACTTCATGACTCTTTGTCTCCCAGAACACACACAGCCAGAAGGAGGAGTGGCATGCCTACTTGGATATCCCACCATACCATCTTAACAGAACAACAACAACTTGACAAAATGTAGGTCTATGACTCTAACATCATCACAGTTTTCTTCCTCTTATATGACTTATAACATCTTTGCTTGATGAAGAAGCCAATGGAGCTTCCAAAGCATGCATCATATATTTTGTATATTTTGTTGCCCCAGTAAACATATCTCTGTTTTGTGGATTTTGGGTGTTAATGTACATGGGCTGTATGTGACCCTCAACCACATTTTGTGATCCTAAGCCCCCACAGCCCACAGCCCCTACATTTTGGGAGAGGGTGGAAATGTACCCATGAAATGTCCCCAAATCCTGCACAGTCCCCAATATAGAAAAAAGCAGGAAACATGAAAAAAACCTGGAGTTGCAAAGCAGGGATGATTTGCAGTCTTTTCCTGCTTGTACTTTTGGCCAATTTATGGAGCCAAAAGGGGAAATAGTGCAGCCTGGTGTGGCCAAAACCTTGCCTCTGCTCCAGTTGTCCACCCCTACACTCCAGATCCTTTTACAGTAAAAGGGGCCTGATGATGGGCTAACTAATCCCTATGGGCATCCTTTGTTAGTGATATCAGAGCTGATTGTTTACTGTAATCTTAAACTGTCTCATTCCACATATATTTTATCCCTCCGGAGAAAAGAAGCTGCAGCTGGGAAGGAATGGCATAAACAGACCTCGCCAGTCCTATTCTTAACCTGAAGCCACCTGCAGCTCCTTTTTACAATAAAAAAAGACTTTGGATGAAACAATTGTTGGAACATTGTTCCTTTAAGTTGCTTGTAAAATATTTTATATGGCTGGAAATGCTAAGCGGTACCAGGTGATGACCCTTAGCCATCTTCACTGTATATAAGTGCTCTGAGACTCAGGGCACAGTGTGTGTTGGAGAAAGTGGGTTGTTGTATAGCAGACAGTAAATGTTGATAGGAGTTAGAGAAGTGTTTCTAAATACTTTGTATATACTGCAAAAAAGAGATAAAAGAGCCTCCAAGCACTTTGGAAGAAATCAACTATGTCTGTGTGTGAATCATTCAAGTTTAGTCATTCTCTGAAGATGCCAGCCACAGATGCTGGTGAAACGTCAGAAAGAAACTCTTCTAGAACATGGCCACACAGCCCGAAAAACCCACAAAAAAATATGGATGCCGGCCATGAAAGCCTACGACTTCACTTTGGTCAGTGCATTGCCAAATACTGTAAACTGAGCTGGTGCTTCTGCACTCTGCTGTTAATAGCTACTGTTGAGGATAATAATTACCTCAGACAGTGCTGAGAGTTGGCATCTCTGGTGGGCCTAGTTTTTGTTTTTGTTATTGCACATGAGCAGGACATAGGAGTTTATCACACGGGGACCATATGTACCTTCATCATGATAATGATTAAACTGGCTGCAACCTGCAAAAGTGTGCGATGTGCAAATGATTTTCACTCACAGAACACAATAATACATGAGAAGCTCACTATTAAAGCAAGAAAGAGGGTAGAATACGCATTTGGTTTTCACCAAATCTGGCAACAAATACAGAAACAAGGAGAATCCCGCAAATGGCTTTCACACTAGTGCAATTGCACACACAAAGTGAATTTGTGAATGAAACGGAAATGGATTTACATTATTTTCCCAAAAATGCCTATTTGCTAGTTCATGTCACTTTTCTGTCGGATTCCAAGCAGTTTACATTCAATGTCATGTGAAAACCGTTTGCACAATTGAGCCTAATACGCTGGATAACCATGGGTTCTGACCCCTTTAAACTTCCAGTTTTCCCCATGTGATAAACTCCATAGAAGAGAGCCAACAACAATCTCATGTAATGTGTCACTCCTTGCACCCTGAACCCTTGAAAGACAGAGTTCATCTGAGTACAGTAATCTCAAGTATAGAATAAACAGACTGGCTGGCAACACAGATTATTACTGTAAGGAAATAGCTGCTGAGTTATTGCAGCCATAAAACACAGCTAAGTTCATTCTTGAGTGCGTTTTTGAAGTTGTCAACATTTGGTTTAAAACGGAAGGTGGCAATGTCTGAAGAAGACAGAGAAGGGAGACAGCAGGTGCAGGAAAATTATGCCAAGGGCATACTCTCCAACATTTCACTAGTGAAAATCAGGACACGTGTGGCCAAGCAACATCAGAGCATAGTCAAGATGGCAAAAGTTGTTAATGAGAAAGAATAGACAAGCTAGGAAATGCTGCAGCAGTTTGCTTTTGCCTAAGTTTACTAGGAAGGGCCAGATTTTTAAGCTTATCGCACGGCACTTAAGGAACGGCTGGGGAAGGCCTTGGGGACTCCTGCCGGCATCGGTGGCATTTTCCTGTGTAGTAAAATAAGTTTTGCTCTGTTGTTCCTGTTCTTGTAAGTGCCGTGCGATAAGCTTCAATGTCTTCTCCTCCTCTCCTCACTGGTAAGTTAATTGGGTTAAAACTGAATTCATTTTTCAACAATTGAAGTAAGCTGTGGAAAGGGGAAAAATGGGGGAGGAGGAGAGAGAAATGGGGATATTTTAAAAGCACCTGCAAAAATGGACAACAGAGGATGAATTGAGATTATTCCATGAAGGCAGGGCAGTTGGAACGTCTGGAGAAAATGCAGTGGGTTGTGAACCTGTCAGCTAGGAATGTGTTTGTGTGGAGCACAGGTGGTAGTCATGAGGCAGTGTGAAGGTTGTTGGACAGTAGCTTCCAGCATTCTTCACCATCAGCTATGCTGGCCAGGCTGCTGGGAGTTGCAGTGCAACATTTGAATGACCACATAGTGCTTGACCTGGTATCGAATCATGGGGACTGGCTATCTTTAGAGGGATTTCTAAAAAGGCAAGTGTACACAGAGCAATTGCCGGTGGACGTCCTGGCTTGTCTTGTATCTGCTAAGCTAGTCTGCTGCTATCAGATGAGGTGGAAGATGGTGTCTTGTTGACAGTATTACATAAGATTCGGCTGCTATCCAGTCGGCTTCTGTATAGGAAATGGGAAGAATGGCTATCTTGTCCTTTGCCCCAGGTTTTAAAAATATCTTGGGTTAGTCCTGGTTTCTCATATAGTGTGAGATATAACAAGGAATACTTGAATTTGTATACACCTGATACTATAAAAATATAAAGCAATTAATACCTCCACCCCATTACAAATAAAGAAAGTTAATAAAATTCAGGCATCATATTAGAATAATGGAATCACAGAGCTGGAAGAGATCTCAAGGGCCATCCAGTCCAACCCCATTCTGCCATGCAGGAACTCACAATCAAAGCACCCCCGACAAATGGCCATCCAGCATCTGTTTATAATGCTCCATAAAAGGAAACTCCACCACAAACTGAGGCAGCGTATTCTACTGTTGAACAGCTCTTACTGTCACAGAGTTCTTGCTAATGTTTAGGTGGAATCTCTTTTCCTGTAGTTTGTATTAAGAAGCTATTAAGATTATCACACTGGGAACAGGACGTCATTGTCCTATCCCTGTCCTGTCCTTCCCACCCGATCGGGGGAAAGACTTTCACGCTAACCTGCACTTGACCTGGCAGGGAAGCACAAGTGAAATTCGGATCACGGACGGGATCACTCCCCCATCCATATCCCATCTGTGACCCAAATGGAAGTGATCATGGGAATCGCTTTCACATGAAAGCCGGCTGAAAAGCACTTTCGGACATCATTTGTAGCTTTCTGTTGTGATTTTGTATTAACGGAAGAACCCATTAATACAATGACGGCTGAAAGCGCTTTTCAGCCAGCTTTCATGTGAAAGTGATTCCCACGATCACTTTCGCTCGGGTCACAGATAGGATAACGATAGTGGAGCAATCCTGTTCCTATCCTGTCTCCCGTGTGACAATCTCCAGAAACATGAACGCTAAGGAACTTGAGCAAAAAGAACTGAAACTCAAAATTAAGAGGATGTAAGTCTGATGAAACAGGAAAATGTGTGAAGATGAGTCAGGCAGAGCTTACCCCACACATTCATACACACAAGTTAGTTTTTGTAGTGGAAACTAAACATTAGAACAATAATTTCAGAATCCATGGCAGCAACAATTCCTTTCGCAAGCCACTTCAGTCAATAAAAAAGTATGAAAGCTTTTGAGAATCATGTATCTCTTCATTGTTAGGTGTCACAACAACTAGCTTGAAATCAGGGAAATGAGAAATTTTAAAACAGATCAGATTAGGAAGTGAGCTAAGCAACAGTGGAGCTGACAGACAGACAGCCTTTGCATTTCTCTCTCCCTACCCCACTTTCCAGCGAGATGGAATTCAATCTGCTACCAGAAATGCTTCAACCCCTGCTTTTCTCCCCTTCACCAGGAGGGGAGGAAACTGATATGGGCGAAGGAAGGAGGGAAGGAAAGAAAGAAAGAGAGCAGGTGGACTAGTAAGCAAACAAAGAAGCAAGCAAAGGGCCTGGCATCCCTCCTCTCCACTGATGTCAACTAACATGAACCTATTCAGAATTAACTGGGGCATTTACATACAATGCAGATCTCTGTCACCAACTGCCTGCCCCTGCATCATTCTCGCCCTCCTCCTCCTCCTCGTGTCTCATTCAACGAATAGCTCCATACCTCTCTATCATGCCTTGGTACCATGGCGCCTCTGCCTTCCTCTGTGGCTGCCCCTGCCAGACCTCAAGCTCCCCCTCTTCCTCCCTCTTTTCTACTTTCCAGTTCATTTTAGATCCCATCAGAACATTCTTGAAGGGATAGATAGAACCATAGAATCACAGAATCCTAGAGCTGGAAAGGGCTGCAAGGGAGGCAGAGTTATCAACTTCCATCTGCATAGTCCCTTTTTGGACAGTGTTTCATGATCACCCACTTACGGGGAGTAGTGTTCAATCTGCTCCAGCTTCAGAGTGAATTGAACAGCAACATGCAGGCCCAGCCAGCCAACCAGCCAGCCTTTGCCTTGGCTCCTGTCACGTGGCTGCTCCTCTGTTGTTCAGCTGCTCAGCCTGCTGCCTCCTTAGAGTGGAGCAGCCACGTAACAGAAGCCAAAGCAAAGGCAAGCAAGATGGCTGGCTGGGCTTTTGCGTTGCGTTTAAATCTGCTCCAGCATCAAACAGGTAGGGAAGAAGCAAGAGAAAAGTCTTTCCTCCCCTTCCTGCACCTAGAATCATAAAGTTGGAAGAGACCTCAAGAGCCATCCAGTCCAACCCCCTTTTGCTATGCAGGAAATAACAATCAAAGCATTACTGACAGATGGCCATCCAGCCTCTGTTTAAAGACCTCCAAAGAAAGGGACTCCACCACACTCCGAGGGAGTGTGTTCCACTGCCGAACAGCTTTTACTGTCAGGAAATTCCTCCTAATGTTGAGGAGGAATCTCTTGTCCTGTAGTTCGAATCCATTGCTCCATATCCCAGTCTCTGGAGCTGCAGCAAACAAGAGCAAACATTTGCCATCTCTTTAGCCCCTACTACCTGGTTTCAGCCAGTTCAGGATTGTCCCAAACCCTGAAACCTAGGGATGGTCCTGGTGATGGTATTAAGCATTATGCATTATGTACCAACCAATAGTTGCTCACAGCTTCTTATTCGAAAGCACATAAGTGTGAACATGTGCACACACACTCTCACACACAAACATATTTTCCTGTTTGAAAATTAAGACATAAATCTTAGTTGAAGAGGCTGCTTCCTGATCAAGGGGAACTGAAGGGAGTGTTTCTCCTGACCTGATTAGGGAGTTGGGATGAAGAACATTTAATTTCGCATACTTGCTTCTATTTATTAAGGAAGGTCAAAGAACAAAGTGCAAAGGCAAGCTTATTGCTGAACAAAATAATAATAATAATAATAATAATAATAATAGCCACAATGGATCTACGTAAATTCAACCTAAACAATGAGGAAATCCAAATAATTAAAGAGATCCCGTAACTTGGATCAAATACAGAACAGAATGGAGACTGCAGCCAAGAAATCAGAAGACCAGGAATGGGGAGGGCGGCTATGAAAACTAGACAAGATCCTAAAGAGTAAAGATATACAACTGAACACTAAACTTATAATAGTCCAAGCCATTGTATTCCCCATCACCATGTACAGATGTGAGAGCTACACAGAAGAAAATCATAAGAAGAAAATCAACTAATCTGGGATGTGGTGTGGGAGCAGAATGCTAAGGATACCATGGACAGCCAAAAAAACAAACAGCTCCTTGAACAGATCAAGCCTGAAATCTCCCTGGAAGCCAAGATGATCAAATTGAGGCTGTTCTTTGGCCACATCATGAGAAGGCCAAACTCATTAGAAAAGACAATAATGCTAAGAAAGGTAGTAGGGAAGTAGGAAGAGAGGAAGACTGTACACTGCCAGGAATAGTGCAAATTGAGGCCACTTTAACTGTCCTGGCTCAGTGCTAAGGAATCATGGGAACTGTAGTTTATTGTGGCATCAGAGCTTTCTGACAGAGGAGGCTCAATGTCCCAGGAAAAAAATACAATTCCCATGATTCCCTAGCACTGAGCCAGGACAGTTAAAGTGGCCTCAATTTGCACTGTTTCTGGCAGTCTGTAAAGGGCAGTTAACAACAACAACAACGACAACAACAACAACAACAACAACAACACTTGCTTCTAGCCAGAAGGTGAACGATCAGCACAATGGATGGTGAGCCTTGACGCCATAATGACTAGAAGGGAAGGAATAAGCTTATTAAGTAAATACATAGACTTTGCACATTGCAGCAAGAAATGAATTAGACTTTGCAAATGGTAGCAAGCTGGTGCTCTGCTGAACTGAGCTTTCCTTTTGCCTGGAGATGACCCATGAAAACTGGAGACTCAGGGCCAGGTCCACAGATCTGAAAATCCTAACTATGGGTTGCAGACTGCCAGAAATAGTGCAAATTGAGTCCACTTTTAGGGTTAGGGTTAGGGAATCATGGGAACTGTATTTTATTGTGGCACCAGAGCTCTCCAACAGAGAAGGCTCAATGTCTCAGAAAAAAACCACAATTCCCATGATTCCCTAGCACTAACCCTAACCCTAAAAGTGGACTCAATTTGCACTATTTCTGGCAGTCTGCAACCCCCATAAGACTTTCTCTAGGAGTTCTGAAATGAGGAAACAAACACTCTATGGTTCATTCCTCTTTTTGGAATATATTAAATACAACTCTGCTTTCAGTGCAGCGGCCTTTTAATAATAGTACATACAAATATCTGCAGAGAGGTTCTTATGTGGTAGCACAGACCTAGAACTGTAGCTGTGTGCTCACTTTGAAAGCAGGATTGGACCTTTATGTAATTCCATTTACACTGTTGGATTTCTGCTGGATATTGCCACCTAGTGGTAAATAAGATCTGGACTTCATAGCAGCTAGTCCAGAGGAGCCTTCAGGGCAGATTGGAGAGCCAGGGCTGGAGGAGCAGTGTTGCTACACACAACATACTTACTTTTTGGTGGTAGAACTATTGCAAAGGAAATAATCTCAGAGGTGTCTCAGAGAGTTGCAGATCAATCATTTTGGGAGTGCTTGCAACCAGGGGAGTTTTTGTGATCAAGCATTCTGTGACATTTTCCACCCTCCCACCTGAGGCATTTTGCTTCCCCCTTGATAGTTACTAATTCAGTTATTAATTAGTACAGGTTTTGCCTTTGAATTCTGAATTATTAAACAAATCGCTTATGTCTGCCTTGCTTTGCTGTTATTTTACACTTCAATGAGACAGAGGAGAGCTGGGTTTTGGTGTGCTGTTGGAAACAGAGAGTAAGGATATTTATAGCTTCAGGGATCTTGAGAAGCAGCAGTCTTTCAACTATATTCTCTAACTTTCAAGGAAGCTTTAATGCAAGGGTGGGCATTTGTAACCTGCCACTGAACTACAACTCCAAGCATTCCTCACTTTTGGGAATTAAGGATCAACAATATCCAAGGGCTGCACAATTTCCACCCCTGCTTGAATGTATTATCACATAAAAGGTGATCATAAATGATCACTGTAACTGCAATGAGTTCAATAAATCCTTAAATGAAATCTTGGCCAGCAAAGATCTTAACTAGGAAGACTAGGGAGACTGTCATACAAGGGAAAAACTGGGATTTAAACTGGGATTAAAAAGGCATTTTCCCAGCAAAGTCGCAAGATCATGGCAAAGATTTTCAGAAACAATTAGAGAGGAATTATCCTGGGAAGAACCAGGAATGCTCAAGCAACAAACCATTCACAAGGAAATCTCGTGAATGCTTTGTTGCTGGAACTCCAATCGCAACATTGTCTGAAAATCTTTGTCGCAATCTCGCAACTTTGCCAAGAAAATTCCTTTTTATTCCTGGCTTTTCCCAGCTTTTCCCCCATGTCATAAATAAAGTCCTAGGACCAGGTGAACTGTGTGCCTGCTCAGTCTGCTGTGGGGCTGCTAGTTGTTGATAGGCAAATTCGGGACTCTGCTTTCTTGGGGCTCATTCCCACTTACATTTAACCTGGTTTGCGATTTGCTTTCGCTCCAGGTTGGTGAATCAATTCCAGTCAATGCGTCGTTCCCACTATGGAAGCAGGACTTTTCTTTATTGGCTTCTTTTTTGGCATGATTGTTGTTCCCACTAGTTTGTGTCCTTTCAAAATGCCTGTCAGTCATCTATGCGTCATCGGTGATACAACCGGCAACACATTCAAGAAAACACGGGAAGAAGTCATAGGTGCCATGGCCAGAATCCATCCCTCACTAGTATCCCATCCCTCACTAGTTTTTGGGAAAATCCGTATGTTTCATATGTGTCCATATGACACATATGACACCCATTTCCCCCCTCCTTTCCCAGGACCCGTCCTACATTCCAACCTTCTGTCCAGGAGGAATTCCAAAACGCGCTCCATTCTGAGCTTGACTAGGAACCAGTTCTTCCAAGGCTGCAAGGCTGGGAGGGCACCACCTCAACTCCCCATGTCCTCCATGTCCTGCAAGGGTGGGAGGTCAGCACCACACCCAAGGGGGAGTCCTCCATATGACACCCATGACTGCATGCATCCCAGGGGAGAGTCCTCCATATGACACCCATGGCTGCATGCATCCCAAGGGAGAGTCCTCCATATGACACCCAAGGCTGCATGCATCCCAGGGGAGAGTCCTCCATATGACACCCATGGCTGCATGCATCCCAGGGTAACCTTGAAGGACAAGGGGAGTTGAGGTGGTGACCTCCCAGCCTTGCAGGGCTTGAAGGACATGCTCCTGGACAAAAGGTTGGAATGTAGACGGGTCTTGGGAAGGGGGGGGGAATAGCTGATTTCTCCAAAACCTGGTGAGTGATGTGCCAGCCCTCTGCCATGGTAATCTCTCCCCTTCAGTTTGATGCGATTCAGGTCCTTTGTTCCCACTTGCTGAACACACTTGCTAATTGCTTCTTTTCAAAAGAACCACCAAAAAACTAGTGTCAGGAAAGAGCAGTTCTTTTGCATTTGCCTCACTTCATCGCGATTGAAACTGAGTGCAGTCAGTTCGGAACCGGTTTCAAGTGGAAATGACAGACATAAAACCCAATCAGCAATTCATTTTAAATCATAGTGGGAACAAGGCCCTAGGGTGTCTTTACACCCCTGAACACTCCTGATTTCATCTGACTTTGGAAGCTAGCCAGGGCTAAACTGGAAATCACCAGGAAATACCAGGGATCCCCAGGAACCATTGGCAATAATCTTTGAGAACTCCTGGAAAACAGGAGAAGTCCCAGTGGACTGGAGGAGGGCAAATGTTGTCCTCTATCTACAAAAAGGGGGAAAAAGAGGATCCCAACAATTATCGTCCAGTTAGTCTGACATCAATACCCGGAAAGATTCTGGAGCAGATCATTAAACAGAGAGTCTGTGAACATCTGGAAGGAAATTTCATAATCACAAAAAGTCAACATGGGTTTCAGAGAAACAGGTCATGCCAGACAAATCTGATCTCTTTTTTTGATAAAATTACCAGCTTGGTAGATGAAGGGAATGCTGCGGATATAGTATATCTTGATTTCAGTAAGGCCTTTGACAAGGTTCCCCATGACATTCTTGCAAACAAGCTGATAAAATGTGGGCTAGACAAAGTAACTGTTACATGGATTTGTAATTGGTTGACTGGCCGAACCCAAAGGGTGCTCAACAATGGCTCCTTTTCAACCTAGAAAGAAGTGACCAGTGGGGTGCTATTCAATATCTTTATTAATGACTTGGATGATGGTATTGGGGGCCATAGTTTTCAAATTTGCAGATGACACCAAATTAGGAGGAGTAGCTAATACCCCAGAGGACAGGATCAAAATTAAAAATGACTTGAACAGACTAGAAAGCTGGGCCAAAGCTAACAAAATGAAATTCAACACAGAGAAATGTAGGGTACTGCACTTAGGGTGGAAAAATGAAAAGCACAGATATATGAAGGGGGACACCTGGCTGAATGAGACTACATGTGAAAGGGATCTAGGAATCCAGGTGGACCACAAGTTGAACATGAGTCAACAGTGCAACGCAGCAGCTAAAAAGGCCAATGCAGTTTTAGGCTGCATCAGTAGAAGTATAGTGTCCAGATCAAGAGAAGTAATAGTGCCACTCTATTCTGCTTTGGTCAGGCCTCACCTGGAATACTGTGTCCAGTTCTGGGCACCACAATTCAAAAAGGATGTGGAGAAACTGGAGCATGTCCAAAGGAGGGCAACTAAAATGGTGAAGGGTCTGGAAACCAAGCCCTATGAGGAACGACTTAGGGAGCTGGGGATGTTTAGCCTGGAGAAGAGAAGGCTGAGAGGTGATATGATAGCCGTGTTTAAATATTTGAAGGGATGTCATATTGAGGAGGGAACAAGCTTGTTTTCTGCTGCTCCAGAGACTAGGACCCGAAACAATGGATGTAAGCTCCAGGAAGAGATTCCACCTCAACATTAGGGGGAACTTCCTGACAGTAAGGGCTGTTTGACAGTGGAATACACTCCCTTGGAAAGTGGTGGAGTCTCCTTCCTTGAAGGTCTTTAAGCAGAGGCTGGATGGCCATCTGTCAGGGATGCTTTGATTGGGAGTTCCTACATGGCAGGGGGTTTGACTGGATGGCCCTTGTGGTTTCTTCCAACTCTATGATTCTATGATTCTATGAGGTAGGGATAGAAAAGAACCCTGTCTGAAACCCTGGAAAGTACTGCCAGTCAGAGTGGACAATACTCAGCCAAACTGATTTCTCAGTATTGGTCAGCTTCCTAACAAAGAAGTGGATTGGGGAAGATTGCCTTCAAATAAAGGACCCCTGTCAAGTGGGACAGATAGCCACCCTAAATGGAATTCTCTCTAGAAATCTACATTCAGAGATAATGAAAATAGAGATGTCTCTTATCCAGGACTGGCCTGGGATATGTTGTTGCCTGAGGGAAAACAGCAAATGATGCCTACCACTCAAGTCAAGGTTCATAGTACCAAACGCCAAGCAAGTTATTTTGGCACATAAGAAAGAGATGAAAAAACATAATTACTCTCTTCTCATCTCTGGTAGTAAATGTCGAGAAACAATAAACTTGGTAATGAAGAATGTTTTGCCATGACACACAAACTCTGCTACCTGTGACAATTGCCCCACTCATTACTGAACAACAGGGCCAGCTGTCTCTTTTCTCCCTTCCTGCCCAAAACATGCTTATTTCAGAATTGGTTTCAGAAAGAGAGCCATAAAGGGTACCTCAGGCTGGTTGGAAGATGGCACCCAGCAACTTAGCAACTTAACAATTGTCCTCCTTTTTTTGCAGCAATAGGTACTATATCAGTAGGTGCTCCCAGACCATTTTAACAGATCGCAGAACTAGTTACGGTTGCCCCAACAAACATCCTCTTAAAGATCTCTGCCAGAATGTATTTATTGCATGCACTTATTTTTTCCATATGGCATTTAGACATGTGGCATACACTGTAAACGTTTTCCTTCACATCTATTTGGAAGAAGGCCACAGTTCACAAGCTGCGCATTTTACTTATTGCACAAGCTACTTATTTAGTGATGCCAAGGGAGGAGTATAAATAAGCAGTTTGTGAACTGTAGCCCAGGTAATCAAAAGAATTCCCATCGGCCCCCTAGAAGATCTGAAAAGGCTTTGTACATGTTCCTTTGTTTAACTATGCACATGCAAATCAAAATCAACTAGAAAATGAATAAACCACCTGGCAGTACAATGTACTAACGAAATAGTGTAATAAAGATGAAATTATTTAAATTAATATTCAAATCATACAGTCATCCTTGATTTAACTTTCAATTATACGGAGGTAATTGTATTAAGGAATTGCTTCATTCAGTGGTTGGCGAAAAATAGCTTGACTGCTTTAATATCCCAGTGTCTGCAGGTAATATATGATCCAGTCTGCAGTTCTCAGCTGACTAGAATCCTAATTCTTGTTGTGATGGGAATATAAGAAGGTATAACAGTGGATAGTCAGTGGATAGCAAGGCCCTTTGGACATACATTCCACTGTCTACTGAGTTTGCTTGAAATAGCTATAAAATATTTGTCTGCAAAGCTTGTAAATGTCCTTCATAAAAAAAATGAAAATACTGTAAAAGACATTCTGAAGGTTCTGATAAATTTGCTTTGGGAAGAAGAGGGTTCTTTTAAAATGTCCCAGAGTTTCCCTCCTTATCCCACTTTCTCCCTTTGTCCTCAACTTACTTCAGTTGGTGCAAAGTGCCCTTTGCTTTCAGACAATGCCAACAGCCTACCTGGATAGAAGGTATAAAGGGATCCCTCACACACAGTGGCTTTGCATTTGTGGTTCACGGGACGTGGAAGATTGATCCCATTATCTTTCATATTGCCCTCTATATGAGGATCCCAGGGGACACTTCCTGGGTGAGCTTTTGAAAGCAAGGGCAGGCTGGATGCAGTATGACATTATTTGTCATCTGCCAGCAGACAGCTCTAAACGCATTATTCTTAAGGTTGCTACCTTTGCTGTGGCTGCCCAAAAGATCTGTCATACTTTTATAAAAACAATAATGATGAACAGTAAAGAGGATGAGAAGCTGTAGATGGAATGGCACATCAGTTTGCTTTGCTGCTGACCTTCTGTTGACTAAGGTTTTCCCTATCACTGTTTCTTAAGTTAAAAAGTTGTTGTCCAGTGAAATGTATGGTTGTTGTTTGTAATATGTTGTAATGGTCGTTGTGCCTTATACAAATAAACTGCTGGTGGTGGTGGTGCAAAGTGCAATGATCTCATCGGAGTGAGAGGAGAGAAGCAAGCAGAATCTTGCTATTTTCATGAGATTGGGGCTCTACAGATGGCCCCTGAGGGGCAGCTCCATGCTCCATGCTACACGCCACAGCCCCAATCCAGCACTTTGCCACTCCAAAAAGAGCTGGCAAATGCCAGTCCTTTTTGGAGTGGTAAAAAGCTGCCCTTGCCGCCATGGTGGCGGCTTTACTGCGCTCCTTTGGCGCAGCATGTCTGTACGCTGAGCCAAGGGAGTGCCCTGATGCCGTGCAACATGAGGTGGGACGCACGACGTGACGGCGGCATCAGGGCAGAGTTGGGGCAGCCGGTGTGCGGTCACCATGCCCCAACTCCACCCCCAGGCTGGCCCTTTTGGCCAGTCTGTACAGCAGGGGTCAGCAATGTTAACCTACCTGGGGCCGGTCGCTGGTCCCCAGGTGTTCCGGCGGGCCGGGGGGGGGGAGGGGAAATGGCGGCATGCGCGCTCACTCCTGCGCATGCACAAATGAGTTGCGGTCGCCATTTTGGCAAACAAAATGGCAGCTATGACACGCGCGGCGGCGGCGGGGGTCGGCGGGCCAGGTGTGGCCCGCAGGCTGTAGGTTGCCGACCCCTGCTGTACAGGCTGCTAGTACAGAAGTTGCTGCAGCCTAGGTTGCATGTTTTTCCTTTTTAATAACTTTTGCCCTCTTGGCCACACATGTCCTGGTTTTCATTTGTACAACGTTGAAGGGTATGGCACGGGGTTCACCTAATCTACTCAGAGTAGCTGCATTGAGGCTGAACTGCAATACAGGAAGTAACAGACAGGGTTATGTTGTGTGTTTTTTTAAACTTTTGTATGTTTTATGCAATTTTATATTGTTTTAGAGAGATTATTTTAATTGTTTTTAAAACATTTTTATTGTAAAGTTTTAAAACTGTTTTTATCTGTTTTTCTCCCTTTCTGGGAGAAAGGTGGCATATAAATGAAATGAAATAAATAAATGCAGACACATTGTTTTAAAGTAAAAAGTAGAGAAAAATTCTCTGCTCATACAGTTAAGGGGCAAAACCAGTGCCTTCAAAGTGTAAATAATGGTGTTACTTGTACCCTCCCATACATAGCAGCTTTGGTGGTCAAGAGATTACTTCAGAAAAGGAATATAATTAATGCTTCACTACCATCTAAAGTTCAGAACCAATGTCATGTAGTGGTTTGAACTATGGACTATGACTCTGGAGAGCAGAGTTTGAATCCCTGTTCAGCCATGGAAAGCCACTGGGTGAGATTGCGTGAGTCACACTCTCTCAGCCTCAGAGGATGGCAATGGCAAGCCTCTCTGAAGAAACTTGCCAAGAAACCCCCATGATAGGGTCAGCCTAGGGTTGCCATGAGTCAGAAATGACTTGAAGCACACAAAAACAAACCATCAAACCCATACATCAGAGGTAGGAGTCATACAGCCCTGAAGATATTGTTGTGCTGCAGCTCCCAGCATTCCTGATCATTGGCTATGCTGACTAGGGCTGCTGGGAGCTCCAGTCAAATGACATCTGGAGGCCACATGATTGCCATCCCTGTGTCACAGTGGTACAGTCATGTGATAGACATCACTTCCAAGCATTTCAAACCAATGCATTTAAGGCCAGTTCTATCACAGGGAAGCTAAAGAATCTCTTTGCTGATTACCAGATGTTAGGGACAAACAGCTTGTGGGTCAGGAGAACCTCCTTATGTGAACTTCCCACAGGCCTGGAGGGAGCACCATACAAAAGACAATGTGCAGGAAGTCAGACCTCTAATCTGGTCCTATTGTGTGTTCTTCTTTTGAAGAACAATGAGTGCAGTTTGCAACATGGGGGGGGGGGGGGAGGAAATGTGGCTATCCAGATTGTAGCTGAACTGCAACGCCCATCAGCCCCGATCAGCACATTGAATGATGAAGAATGGGGGAATTACAGTCCAGCAGGCACCAGATCCCATCTGATCTTGAACTCCCTGTTTAGGATGTGGATGGGAGACTGCCAATGAATACCAGATGCTGTAGTAGGCTATATTTCAGAGGAGGGCACTGGCAAAACCACCTCTAAGAAAACCCTGTGAAATGAATGAGGTCACTGTTATTTGGAGAGCTGCACTTTGCCCCCCCCCCCCCCCCCCATTTTAAGAGGTAACAGTAGCAGGTTGAGTTTTTTTGTTTTTTTTTTTTGTTTTTTGTTTTTTTGAGGGAAATGAAAGCCAACGCTAACCTCATCCTCCCCCTCCACTGCTCTTTCTTTTTTCAGGTTTGCTCTGATAATGTAGTTAATTGCCAGTCTTTTTCCTGGAATGCTGTTTGTATTTCCTTGGAAATCTCTGAACTGTAAATTCTGTCAAGTTCAAGTGAGTTTACGATGTAACCGGGAAGGTTGGGGCTAGGAGGACAGGAATCAAGTTCACTCTGACCCAAAAGATTCAGAAAGCAAAGGCTTAAAGAGAATGAACATGGCATTAAAAAACAGCAACTGTAGGTCAGGGTCAGAAACAGGTGCATAGTATATGCTGCTGCAGAGGAGGAAGAAGAGATGAGGATGGATTAATCTAGACAAGCAAAATCTATTCACTTTTTTTCTATTAAGGAAGGCATTTTTCCTACCCATACAGTCAGGGATTGGCTTGTAGTTTACAACAGCTGGAATACCATGGTGAATTTAGAGAGTGCCTAACATAATTGTACGTAGATACACCAATTGCTCATGCACTACACAACCCTACAAACTGTGGGCCCCATCATGGTCTCTGAGTCCTTCCACCCATGAGCTAAGAACAGGCAAGCTACAGCAATAAAATCACAGGCTATACCACTTTTGACTACAGGTGAGAGTGTCATAAGCTTGAATGGGCCTCCAAATTAAAGAAAACAAAACTCTCTGCATGTAGTAAACAAGCACATCAGGGAGCAAGATGTACCTCTTCTTTTTTTTTTTTATGTGCTTACTATGCTTCGAGCAGGAAGATTTTCATATGGTGAAGAGCATTTAAGAATGCCTTTACACCCTGAAGTGGAATAGATTACCATTTTATTAACAAAAGACTGCAGAATGAGCAGCACAGCTCCATCATGTCTATGACTCTGGCAGCATAGACATGATTTTTCTCCTTTATAAAAACTGGTTTTATGCTATGCGTTTCTAAATACTTTCAGGCTTTGAGGAAAAAGGATAATTTCTAGTAGTTGTTTACCATCTCCACTTTGCACAACTAACCCCATGTGTGACCAAAGTGACCTGCGTCTCAACTTGCAACAACTGTGGCTTCCTGTTTGAATGTTCCATTAAAAATGTTGATCTGACTGACAATTGAATCTTATTTTAATGCTGGTGACAAAATAGTTTTTGTTGGAAAATCTTTGCATTCTCTCTCCCGCTACTCAGATAAATAGGATTTTCCATGCATGCAAACTCCGCTCTGTCCCATCTTCTAAACATACTGTTTGGTTCTTGCTGAATCACAGGGGAAATAAATACCTTTGTAAATTGGTAAAACAAATCATGTGATTCAGCTCACTTCCTTTAGGAAGTTTTCTCACAAACCAAAGGATTCTCCCCTGCTTCAATCTGGTCTCCCATCTCTCAGCTCTATCAACTTTCTTCCAAAAGATAGTGAGATAAAGATTTCTTCTTTTACCTGAACTATGCATTAGCTCAGGGGTAGGCAACCTTTTTGAGCCGGGGGCCGATCCCCCGAAGTCGTCCCTTCCGGTGGGCCCGGGGGGGGGGGGGGATGGTGGTGCGTGTGCTCGCTGCCGCCACCGCCTCCGCACATGTCGTGGCCGCCATTTTTGAAAACAAAATGGCCCGCGCGGCTGCGCAGCGACCAAAACACACGGCGGGGGGCAGGCGGCGGCAGCAGGGGTCTGCCTGGGCCGGTAAGCATGGGGCCCTGGGCCGGAACCGGCCTGGGGGCTGTAGGTTGCCGGCCCCTGCATTAGCTAGTTAGGATGTAGCCTCCATGTATATGTGGATTGAAGTCATTAGTAACGTTTTGTTTTTAAACTACAAGCTATTTGTGTTGTCTTTGAGTCAGCCTCAGTTCCTAGAGGAGCAGTTAGACAAAGACACATTTCTGCTCCTCAGCTGATTTAAAAGCTAGACATAACAGGGTTGGCTTTGGTACTTTTGATATTCTGAAATTTTTGTTTCCTTAAAGGCTGAAGCCTTAAGAAACTTGAATCACCAACAGTTTCTTCCACACAATCTCAGGTCAGCTGAGCAAAGCAAATCACATATACTTCTATACCTTCCATGCCTCAGAGGACTTTATCCTGCACAGGTTTTAAACTGCAATTTTAGCAAGGGAATGGTGTCTTCGGCAATCTCTATTGCACTACGTCATCTCCAGCCTGTTGCTGCCATGCCCCTGAAGCGTTGTTAGAATACATGTTTTCATTGATGGGGAAAACCCATCAATAAGTGGCCACTTGTGTTGCCACGCCATTACTTCACAATTGTGATAAGTGACAGTCTGCGGCAGTCCTGATATTGAGCAGTTACATGGTGTCAGTCCCCTCCTTTCCCCTTTTTTTCATTTTCCTTGTTATTCCCAGTCTATTTTCTTGTTTCTCCCCACTTTTCAACTTTATTTTGTCTTTTTTCCCTTCTTCTTCTTCTTCTTCTTCTTCTTCTTCTTCTTCTTCTTCTTCTTCTTAAATTTGAAGTGGATTGGCATGTTTTACCTCAACACCTACGGAAATGTTCCTGATGCAAAAACACGAAGACTCCTTGAGGAATCCATTGCCTTCTGCCTACAAAGAGGCCTGTGACCTCATAGGAATGGAGGCATATTGGATTGCAAGAGAGGGGTCCTTGTTGAGATTCAAATGGACTTTAAATTTCCTGGGCTTTGCAAATCTCCCAATAGCCATATGGCCAGAAGAAGAAGGGCCAGCCTACAAAAGATACCCTCCCCTTACCATCTTAACTAAGGACAGAACATAAAAATACAGGCATCTGGCTAACATCTCCAATTTTTTCTCTGGTTTGGTTTGTAACATCTTGCCTGATGAAGAAGCCAGTGGAGCATATGGTGCATTTTGGTTGGCCAATAAAGGTATCACTGTTTGGTGGATTTTTGACTGCATAATGTAGTTTGACACCACTTTAACTTTCATGGCTCCATCCTACAGAATCCCGAGATTTGTAGTTTTGTGAGGTATCAGCATTCTTGGGCAGAGAAGGCTAAAGACCTTGCAAAACTACAAATTCCAGGATCCCATAGGATAGTGCTACAGCACTTGAAGTGGTGTCAAACTGCATTATTTCTACAGTATAGATGCACCAAAAATGCCATGCCAGCATAGATCATCACCATGCAGTCAACTCATAGGTAGCCCCTGTGTAGTTAGGCATAGACTGATGTGAGGAAGATAAATCCTAGCCTCTCATATGAGGAGAACCAACATAAAGAATTAGGACTAGCATCCTAGAATACTGTTTTGGGAAATAAAGCTGATGATTAGTAAACAGCCATTTGTATTGTGGCATAAGGCATCATATTTGGATGTCCACCAGAAATTACAGTGGGAAAAGAAAGAAAGGAACATGGAGGAAGAAGCTGCCCACAGCCTTATGGTAGTTGCTTCAGGGGTGGGCAAAGTGCTGCCTGTGGACTGCGTGAGATCAACCCGGGGCTGTTTTGTGGCTCCCCAGTGCCCCCCAGTAGTCAAAAAACTGCATTAAAAATATTTTTTAAATCACCCAAATGCCTTCTAGGGGCACGGGACATTTTCTCCACATCTTTGCACACACACACACCTGCCATTTTAGGTACAAGAGAGACTTTTTAAAAAAAACTTGAAGAGTATGTAAGAGACTTTTGCTCACTTCCCATCATTGTTGTGTGTTTTTAATGGCCTCTCCCGGGCCTCCAAATGTCCCATTAAACCAGAGGTAGGCAACCTTTTTGAGCCGGGGGCCAGGTTGCTGTCCCTCAGACAACTGGGGGGCTGAAGCACCAAAAATAAATGAATGAATGAATAAATAAATAAATAAATAAAATATTTTTTAAATATATTTTTTAAAAAAATATGCATGCACACTCTCTCAGCCCCAGAAAAGCCATGGCAAAACCCCTGTGGAGATTTTGCCAAGAAAAACCCAAGAACAAGTAATAACAACCATCAATATCATCATGGCGGGCGGCGGCGGCAGGACCCGTCTGGGGCCGGTCCAAAGGCCTCGGGGGGCTGCATCCGGCCCCCAGGCCTTAGGTTGCCTACCCCTGCATTAAACTAGTAACCATATTAAAAACATATACTCTAAAATAAAGATTTTTAAAATGTTAGACAATACCATTTCAAAACAATACAGCACTTACAGACTTTTTGTTAAAAG
Source organism: Phrynosoma blainvillii (assembly GCA_026167975.1). Classification (NCBI taxonomy): domain Eukaryota; kingdom Metazoa; phylum Chordata; class Lepidosauria; order Squamata; family Phrynosomatidae; genus Phrynosoma; species Phrynosoma blainvillii. The sequence continues at coordinate 254,792,169 of JANUYF010000001.1, read as the reverse complement.
ACTTTAATTCTAAAAACCTGTCTAAAGGGAAAAAAATAAAATAAAAGTCTTCACTGGCTGAGGGAAGAACAGCAAGGCAGGGAGGCATGCTAGCCTCTCTAAGGAGAGCGTTCCAAAGTCTAGGGCACTGGTTCCCCAACTTTGGTCCTCCAGCTATTTTTGGACCTCAGCTCCCAGAAGCCCCAGCCAACTTCTCCAAAGGTCAGGAATTCTAGAAGCCTAAAACACTTATAGGACTAAAGTTTGGGAAATACTGGACTAGGGGCTGCCATTGAGAAGACCCTCTCTCGTGTTCCCACTAACCATACCTGTGAAAGTTTCCAGGGGTTGAAAAAGGTTGATTCACAGGCAACCTGGAATTATGCCTGCATATGTCACCAACAACATGTCAGTCTGAGCAGAAATGAACCTAATGTCAAAGACTGACTTCCCTATATTTTATTCTCCTTCCTCTGATTCTGCAACTAATACTATAACCACTGAATGCTAACCGCTAATACCTTTAACCACCAAATGAACATACAGTAGGTCCTCCAAATCCACAGATTGTTCATCCACAGATTCAACATGTTAGAAAAATATATGAATTCTAAAAAGCGAGCCCTGATTTTGCTATTTTATATAAGGGATACTGTTTTACTATACCATTGTATATAATGGGACTGGAGCATTCACAGATTTTGGTATCCACTGGGGATCCTGGAAACAAACCCCAGTAGATAGTAAGGGTCCACTGTAGCAGATAATGGAGAACAGATGTTGTTGTTGTTGTTGTTGTTGTTGTTGTTGTTGTTGTTGTTGTGTGTCATGGCCTATCAAGGGGTTTTCTTGGCAAGATTTGTTCAGAGATTTGCCATTGTCTTCCCCTGCGGCTGAGAGCGTGTGACTTGCCCAAGGTCACCCATGGTCATGGCTGAGCCCGGGGAATCGAAGCTTGGTCTCCAGGTAGTCCAACACTCAAACCACTATGCCACACTAGCTTTCCTGGAGAACAGATGTGCCTTACTTTATATGCTGGCTGCATTTTTTTTTTTTTTGGAACATGCTGTGCAGAAAACAGTTGAAATGTTGAACTATAAGATCATGCATAGAGAGATGAAAATAATATTCTAAAAAATACCTGAAAAATGTTGAAAAACACATTTTTGAAATGTCGAAAAATCCTGGCGAGAAGAATCCTGGACTGACAAGAATCTTAACTGTTTGGGATTTATTTCTGTGCAAATTTTGCACATGGGATTGTTTGCATGGAATTGTTTGCCTTTTCTGCACAAGAAACAGTGCTTTTCTGCACACAAATTAATATTTTGGCTCATAAATATTATTTTCTGTACAGAAAAAGCTGTCATTGGGAACTTAGCCTATTCAAAATTTGCCCATGGTTGTTTCCCATAGAAAACACTGTTTTCTGTGCAAAACGTCTATGTGTGAATTTTGCACACAGTAAGTTCTGAATTGCAAGTGGTCTTCAAAAACTGTACCATTTTTAAATTCTTTCTTGCAGCTGGAAGAAAATTGCTAAAATTACTCATTGCTTCCTTCAAGAAGAAAATTAGTGAAGAATTACACATTAGATACAAATCTGTCATAAATTCAGAGCTGACATCCAGAGTTGACATATTGAACACTTGCAATAAATCTTGATGTCTGAGCTAATTATCTTGAATGAATGCCAAATTTTATTTCTTTGAGCATTTTAAAAAGGAAAAAGAAATCTGGAGTTTTTTAACAAAGTGGTATATTTGTTGGAAGAAGTGATAGATCCAAAACCAGTAAGGGGGCGGGGTATAAATTATTATTATTATTATTATTATTATTATTATTATTATTATTATTTTATCTAAGAGTGGACCTTGTGTAGCCAAAAGAGCAGAGACCATGCTTTAGTCAAACTAGACTATTTGCAGTGCAGATGTAGCCAACGAAACAGAGGAGAAATAGTGCAGCCTTTCATCTAAGCCACGGGGGGTACTGGGACAGGAAAAACATTAAAATATTGCTAGTGCGTGGAAGAAACATACATACTTATTGTACTCTTAAATAATATGGGTTACCTGATCCAGGTTAAAATTTAAAGCGGGCAGCATCCTGATCTTATCAGAAGGATTTAGTTGCCGAAATTGCCACCCAGGTCTATCCCGGGTCCATCCTCACAACCAGGGGTACTCAGCGCACCTCTTTTCAAAGATGGGAATTTTCTGGCTTAAGAAAATGGCCGCCGGAGCAGCCCTGGGAGAGGGGATGGACCCGGGATGGACCCAGGCGGCGATTTCAGTGGCTAAATCCTTCTGATAAGATCAGGATGCCGCCCGCTTTAAATTTTAACTCAGATCAGGTAACTTGTATTATTTAAGAGTGTGATAAGCTTCATACCTTTAGAGATGCCTCTTTTCATCTGTTACTCTTCAAACCAGGGGTCCCCACACTTTTTTATCCGGGGGCTGGTTCGCTGGCCCCCAGATCTTTGGGGGGCTGGAGGCATGCATGCGCACGCGCGCCTGCGCACTACCCGCATGTCATTTTGTGTTCCAAAATGGCAGCTGGAGTCGTGTGCATGCGCCCAGCGTCGCGCGTGCATGCGCACGACTCCAGGCACCATTTTGGAACAAAAAATGGTGCCCCGCATCGCCCATGCATGCACACTACTCTGGTGCCATTTTGTGTTCCAGAATGGCAGCTGGAGTCATGTGCATGCGCGCGTGACATCGGACGCCATTTTGGAACACAAAATGGCGTCGCGCATGCGCCATGGCAACAGCGGCAGGACTGGCCACAGGCCGGTTCAAAGGCCTCGACGGGTCAGGTTCGGCCCACGGGCCGTACTTTGGGGACCGCTGCTTCAAACCCACATACCACAAACAAAAACAAAACTAATCAACATTTTCCCATGGGGAAAGGAAAACTATCAGAAAGTAGCAAATAAATTAGTTTTTAGAATTCAAACTGTTGCACTTTTGTAAACAAAGCTGTCTTTCCTGTCTATATTCCCATCTGCAGTCCCATAAACGACTAGCTAGTATGCTTCCGCTTATATTTTATTGTCTTGTTATCAGCAGCAGTTGGTCTTCTGATGAATAAAAAAGCATCCTGATTTTTCCCTGCTTTGGAAAAGCTGCAGGTGGCCAACAAGTCTTCATCATGGACATAACCAACTTTCCCACAAAGGAGGAGGATCTGATGTCCTGTTTTTGTCTTTGTTCTGACCAAACCCATCTTCACTGAGATTTCTAACAGCCTGATCTTTGGCTATTAAAAAAAAGAGCGAGAGAGAGAGAAAGGGCCTTTACAGACTGCCAGAAATAGTGCAAATTGAGGCCACTTTAACTGTCCTGGCTCAGTGCTAGGGAATCATGGGAATTGCATTTTTTTTCTGGGACATTGAGCCTTCTCTGTCAGAGAGCTCTGGTGCTACAATAAACAACACTTCTCATGATTCCTTAGCACTGAGCCAGGTAAATGGCCTCCTTTCCTGCTACTGTTATGCTACAATTCCAGTGTGATAGTTCAATTCCATTTTAATGCTGATTTTGAGTGGTCAGTGGGTGCATGGCCCTTACAGACTGCCAGAAATAATGCAGTTTGAGTCCACTTTAACTGGCATGGCTGAGTGCTAGGAATATGGGAACTGTAGTTTATTGTGGCACCAGAACTCTCTGACATAGAAGGCTCAATGTCTCGAAAAAAAACTACAGTTCCCATGATTCTCTACCACTGAGCCAGGGCAGTTAAAGTGGACTCAAGCTGCATTATTTCTGGCAATCTGTAAAGGCCCCTAGTGGTCAGGTGAAAAGGAGAAGGGGTGGAAATTTTAATTTACTTTCAGTTGGCAAAGTAACTGAGGGCTGATGCAGACTGGCACTATAAGCTGGCCTGGCGGTGGAGTTGGGGTGGGGCAACTGCACGCCGTCTGCCCTGACGTGCACCCATCCACACAGCGTGCAGCATCAGGATGCCCTTCTGGTGCAGCATGCCCACATGCTGTGCCAAAAGGGTGCAAAAGAGCCGCCACCAAGGCACTAAGGGCAGCCTTTTGCCGCCCCCAAAAGGAGCAACATTTTGCCACTCTTTTGGGGGTAGCAAAAAGGAGGATCGGGGCCACGGTGTGTGGTTGCGGTGGCCCCAATCCGCCGCTCCCAGGGGTGTTCCAGAGCTGCCCCAAACGGGCCATCTGCATCAGCCCTGAGACACTTTAAAATCTTTTTTCCTCCATAGGGGAAAATAAATCATTTGGAAAATGACTCCCCCCGCCCCGAGTAGAGTTCTCCCTTACATATTAACTTTGATTCAGACACCTCTGTATTTTTATATTAAACACAGCACCAAGTGTGGGTGGCATGTTTTTGTTTTTTTAAATAATAATAATAATAAGAAGAAGAATAAGAATAAAATTTATTTGTACCCTGCCCCTCTGCATAGCAATCGGGGCGGCTTCCAACATAAAAATACAACACAATAAGACCAACTCCCACCCTCCCACCCCTTAAAAAATTATTAAACAGACATCAAATTAAAAAGTTTTTTTAAAAAAAAATAAGGCAAAGTGCTGACAAATACAATAACTACAGCGGCAACGGCTATAATAGCGGCTGGGATGGGGGGAAGAAGAGGTGCAAAAAGACAGGCTCTATGACCGGGAAGACTAGTCAGGAAAGGCCTGCCAGAAGAGATCCGTCTTGACAGCCCTTTTGAAGCTAAGGTCGACATATGATGGATTTCGTCCGGCAGGCCGTTCCATAGTCTGGGAGAGGTCATTGAGAAGGCCCTCTGGGAGGTAGCCGACAGTCTAAATTTTTTCACCTGTAGTAAGTTCCTTCCAGAGGACCGAAGTGCACGGGGCGGAAGGAGGAGACAGTCTCGGAGGTTGGTTGGGCCCAAGCCATTTAGGGCTTTATAGGTAATAACCAAGACCTTGTACTGGGCCCAGAAACTAATAGGCAGCCAGTGAAGAGACTGTTATGTGTTATGTGGTCTCTTTTAGATGTACCAGAGACCAACCTGGGTGCCATATTTTGCATTAAATGAAGTTTCCGGACCAAGCACAAGGGTAGCCCCATGTAGAGCGCATTACAGAAGTCCAGACGAGAGGTTACCAGAGCGTGTACTTCAGTTTCAAGGCGCCTCACTTCCAGGAAAGGGCACAGCTGGCATATCAGCTAAAGCTGATAACAGGTGCTCCTAGCCATCACATTCACCTGATTAATCATCTGAAGCAACGAGTCCAGGAGCACCTCCAAACTGCGAACACAGTCCTTCGTGGTAAGTGCGATCCTGTCCAGGACTGGAAATTGTATCCCAATGCCTGGTTTCAGGGCCGCTACTGTAAGTACCTCCATTTTATCTGGATTCAATTTCAATCTGTTTTTCCTCATCCAGTCCATTACCGCCTTAAGACAGTTGTTGAGAGGAGAGACGCCATCTGAAGTCGAGACTGATGCTCGCGACATGGAGAAATATATCTGGCTGTCATCAGCATACTGATAACACCCCGCCCCATGTCTCCGAATAATCTCTCCCAGCATCTTCATATAGATGTTAAATAACATCTGGGACAGAATGGCGCCTTGAGGGATGCTGCACTCGAGCTCCTTCCCAGCGGAGCTACTGTCCCCAAGCAACACCCTCTGGGATCTACCCAAGAGGAAGGAACGGAACCACTGCAAAGCAGTGCCTCCGATTTCCAGTCCCCTCAGGCGATCCAAGAGGATGTTGTGATCAATTGTATCAAAACCCGCTGAGAGGTCTAAGAGCACCAGCAGGGTCACACTACCCCTGTTGATGCTCAAACGAATGTCATCAGTCAAGGCAACCATGGCAGTCTCGACTCCAAATCCTGTCCTAAAGCCAGTTTGAAATGGATCTAGATAATCAGTTTCATCCAAGACAGCTTGGAGTTGAAGAGCCACCGCCCTCTCGATCACTTTTGCTCAGAAATGGTAACAACGAGAGAGGCCTATAGTTATTCATATCCAGGGGATCCTGGGAGGGCTTTTTCAGGAGTGGCCTAACCGCCGCTTCCTTTAAACAAGATGGAACAAAGCCCTCCCTGAGGGATGCATTGATGATGTCCTTAAGGAACACCCTCAAAGCATCCCCTCCCTGGACAGCCAGCCATGATGGGCAAGGATCGAGAGGGCAGGCAGTATTTCTCACTCTTCCAAGGAGCTTGTTTTTTTTTAAGAAAAATACCAAATGATTGCCTAGGTATGAATTAAGAACTAAGATGGCACATACATCTAAACTTGTTGGGCAAGATAACAGAGTTTTGTAGCTGTTAATTTTGTTTATTTCTCCATGATCTTACACAAATAACAGCCCATAAAATTTGTGCTAAAATAAACCTCAAAAGTGTCACAAAGCTCTTTCCTGCCTTGCTGCAACAGACTAACACAACTATCCCTTTGAAAATCTCTGCTGAGCAAGGTGTTTGGTTTGTGTGTACATGTGCCTTCAAGTTGCCTGTTGACTAATGACAACCCCATGAATTTCATAGGGTTTTCTTAGGCAAGGAATAAGCAGTGGTGGTTTACAAATTGTCTTCCTCTAAAATATTGCTTACAGCACTAGGGCACTTGATATTCTCTGGCAGTTTCCTATTATGCCAGCACTGGGAAGCCACATTCAGTTCTTTTACATGGAAAACACTCTGTGGGTCCAATCTTGCATAGCTCAGTATAGTATGGTAGGTCTGCATCAACACTTCCACTAGGCTGAACCATAAGCCATTCCCAAGGCAAACAAATGGGTCCTTAAACAGATCAAGCCAGAAATCTCCCTGGAAGTCAAGATGATCAACCTGAGGAGACAGGGGAAAACGGCCGGGAGTAAAAGGTATACTCCCGGCATAATCGCGTGATCATGCTGAAGATTTTCAGACACATCACGCTCATCTAGGACTTATCCTGTGAAGATTCAGGAATGCTCCAGAAACAAACCATTCATAGGGAAGTTCCTGGAATGGCTTGTTGCTGGAGCATTCCTGGATCTTCACAGAATAGGTCCTGGATGAACATGATGTCATCTGAAAATCTTCAGCACGATCGCACGATTGTGCAGGGAATATGCCTTTTACTCCCAGCTTCCCCCCCCCCCCCACACTCCATCTGATAATCTCCTGAGGCTGATTGTACTTTGGACGCACAATGAGAAGGCATGAATAACTGGGGGAAAACAACAATACTAGGGACGTTATCACACGTGGGCCAGTTTCGTTGTTAAAGAGATAATAAAGTGGAAATGAAGCATCCCGAAAAGAAAGCGAAAATAGGGCTTAATTACGCAAAAGCTTTTCACACGTAATTACAGTAATAATGGAATTAAGTTAAAAGCGAAAAAAAGACGTTTTTGACTTTCATACACAAGTGACAAAAACCCGTACGTGTACTAGAAATGGGTGTGTTTTGTGACGAGGCTCCTTTTCCAGGGCAGGTCCTGCATTTCATTCAACCTTCTCCCCTCTCCAGGACGAAATGTCAAACTGTCCTCCATTTGGAGCAGGAGTAAGAAGCATGATTTCTGGGGGACATTTTGGAAATTCCTCCTGGACAGGTTGAAAAGGAGGGTGCTTCCTGGAAAAGGAGGACGCCTGGTGTTTTGGGGGGAAGGAGAGGCGAATTAGGAAAGGGGCGAGGGAGGAGGATGAGGAGAAGCAAATGCCCCCTGGGGACTTGGGTTGCTGATCTTTTGCCTTGTGGAGGAGGAGGAGGAGGCGGAGGAGGAGGAGGAGGAGGAGGGAGTGATTGCCTTGCCTTGCCTTGCCTTGCCTGCCGGTGCCGTGCGGTGTGTCTGTTGTGTGAAGGGATGTGTGTGTGGGAGCTGCATCCGAGAGGGAGGGAGGGAAGGAGGAAGGGGTTGGCAGCCGCCAGTGGCTGCATCGCAGCCGGATCCTGGCAAGACACACACACACACACAGAGGGACAGAGCAGGTGGGGAAACCGGCTGATCTTTTGCCTTGTGGAGGAGGAGGAGGAGGAGGAGGAGGAGGAGGAGGAGGAGGAGGAGGAGGGAGCTCTTTGCCGTGCGGTGTGTGTGTTGTGTGGAGGGATGTGTGTGTGGGAGCTGCATCCAAGAGGGAGGGAAGGAGGGGTTGGCAGCTGCCAGTGGCTGCTTCGCAGCCGGATCCTGGCAAGACACACACACACACACAGAGGGACAGAGCAGGTGGGGAAACCGGCTAAATATTGGGGATCTGGGGAGCAGGAAAGAGGCTTCCTGGGGCTAGGGGCAGAGGAAGCCAAAGGATGATGGTTTTCTTCATCCTTTGATGAAGGAGAAAGTGGAGAATGTTTGACGGGCAAGCAAACCAGGAAGTGAAAGCAGCCCCAGAGGACCATGGGAAATGGGAAGAAGCCTTAAAGGAGATTTGTTTGTGCATATTTGCTTTTCACATTACAGTAAATGCGAAATTACTGTAATTTCGCAAATGCATTTCCTCTAAACTCCCGAATTTCAAAAGATCTCGGATAACACCAGTTTCTGTCCAGTTTCTGTGCGATGTCATGTGAAATCGTGAGGCACAAATCCAGTTTTTGTTTGGGATTTGTGTGGATTAACCAACAGATTTGCCCCGTGTGATAACGTCCTAGGAAAGGTGGAGGGAAATAGAAAGAGAGGAGGACTGCAAGCTAGATGTATGGGCTCAGTTACAGGAATGAAATTACAAGATCTAAGGAGAACAGTGGAGGACAGTGTTAGAAATTATAGTTTTGGTTGTTTGTGGTTAAATCAGTTTAGCAGCAGCAGCAACAACACAGCAAGCATGTACTCTACCGGTATTTGCTAAAAACAACTAGATCTGAGCTTCTGGTAAATAAACAGGATAGATTGGTAGGTAAAAAGAAACTTACTTTATTGTTATATCTAGGTCCTACAAAATAACTAATCAGTAGAGAAAACTATGCTTTGGTACAGAGGGCCCTAGATAGCTGACCTCCATGTGTGCAAGTAAGAAGAAAAACATCTTTAGGAACAAAGCCTGGTTTCTGTGTCCATGCTTGGTAAGAGCAGAGAGGAAAGTGTGCTACCAAACAAAGAATCATAAAACTTTATTACCCCAGGAAGAAACCCCCAGAAAGAGGAGGGGTATGAGAAGTGACCTCTTCACAGAGAACACTGACCAAATAACCATAGAGATATACATCAGTGTTCCTGTGTAGAAGATACTGCCCCTTCTCAAAGGAAGGAGACTATCGCATTAGGTTATAACGTGGCTTACCTGAGTTGGCTTAAAATTAGAAGTGGGTGTCATCCTGATATCAGATGTATTTAGCTGGGTGCAGCCTGGCTTCATTGCCACTTAAAGGGGTGCTCCTTGCACCTCTTCAAAGCCAGGAGTTTTCCGGCTTGAAAAAATGGTCGCCGGAGCACCCCTTTGAGTGGCAATGGACTCGGGCTGCTCCTGGGCGGTGATTGTGGTGGCTAAATGCATCTGATGATATCAGGGTGCTGCCCGCTTCTAATTTTAAGCAGGCTCAGGTAAGCCGCATTATAGCCTAATGCGATAATCTTTGAAAACAGAGTTACACACAAGCATTGATGCTAATACTCCAACAGACAGGAGGTCTTGGAGATGCCATGGGGTTGCCATGGGTCAGGGACAACTCAAAATAAGTTAACAACAAAACTTACCAAACAGCCTCTGAAGCCTTCCCTGCTACCCCAAGCCATTCTGTGTTTCATGGGGAGTGACCAGGATCTCAGAGGTGCATCTGTGGCTATATCCACATAGCCAGACATGAAATGATTACAGCAGCACTGAAACCTCTGGAGGATCTCAGCACTGATGCCATCACTGACTATAGAAGGATGCTTCTGCAATCCTACCCCCTCCCCACAAAGCAAAAAAAATGCATGGGTCTTCAGAGCTTGTTCAGTATGTTGGGGGGTGGCTTTGGGCGCTGCGGAGGAAGGAGGGGAATACCAACCCCTGCAGGACAAAAAAAAAAGGGGGGGGACTTGTACATGTGTATGTCCCTAACAGTATGCCAGCCCATAGCTTGGAAATCTCATGATGCAGCTAATATACAGGAGCCCAGTGGAGCTTTATGGCATTACAGTTAGCTGTAATGCCTTTTGCGGAGCCTGGTACACCCTTTCTCTCTTCTCCCCACCCTCTGCTCCCAACTGTTCCCTCCTTGCTCTCCAATACCGCAGGGCTAGGAAGCTGTGTGAGCACACAAAAAGAAATTATTTGCAAAGCCTCTGCTGCCACTGCTCAACAATACAAGGGCTTCTGTTTTAATCCTTCCACCCATCATAAGGGTGTCAGATCATTGCACAACATGGATCAGCAAATGAGTTTACCAGTGAAAGGAAGAAACAATTGAGTTTTATGCCTCAGCATTAAAGAGCCAAGTCTCTCTCCTTTTATCCTGTTTCCATCTTTTCCTCCTGTCTTAGCCAGCATGTTTTTAGGAGAATCTGCACTGAATCCAGTAATGACATTGGCTTAGAGGAAACTGCTTCCATCTGTGCCTCTGGATTTCACCAACCCTCCTATGTACTGCAGTCCTCAGCCCCACATCCTGTTCTGTTCCAGTGGGTTCTTTAACCTCACCAGAATCAGTCATACTGTCCGGGAATGGTGGGAGCTGTAATTTTACAACATTTCAAACACACCTACCCACCCACCTACCATTATTGGAAAAGGCTATGCTCAGGTAAAACTATTAGTGGATACAACAACCTCAGTACACACTTTCTTTGGTATAAGTCCAAGGAAGACGGTATGATTTATTCTGAATACACTTTCCTAGTTTATGATTGTGCCTGTTTTCAAAGCTCACCATAAAACTTGCTGCATTCTTTAAGAAGGAGCAAATATTGTTACAGAACTGGAAATTTGTCTTTTGAAAAACGTGATCAAGACTTAATCCATAAAGCTGGGTTGCTCTTTGACTGTTACTATCACTCTACACAATCACTCCAAACATCACAAATCTATTTAGCTGGTATGTGATAGTGCAAAGTGCTACTTCTAAGTTACACATAACAGTCTGCCTGCGCATAACAGTCATGTGGGAGATCATCTCTCTGTGGGCATATTAACTAACAGTACCAGCACCAATACACCCTCCTGCTGATAAGTATTCCATGCACAGCCCTCAAATGTTTTTTTTTAAGCTTCAAAATAATTAAAACAGAAGATTCACCGAACTGCAATGGCACAAAGAAGATGGTTGTGTTACTTATCATTAATTATATCCATGGCACTTGTGCAATCCTGTTGCTCCATAAAATTAGAATAGCAATGAAGACACTATCATAGGGTGTAGAGAAACACTGAATTGTTCCACATACTAAATATTATGTTTTAAGCTTCCAGAAAATGCCCTATCCTTGCAACAAAAGTGCCCCCTTGAGGAAGATGTTCAGGCTGTTCCTATTGTGTGACTTGTTAAAAGGAAAGTACACACCTGAGAATTTCTGAATAGGCAGTTAATAAAAATGACTGTCAGAGGAGCAGCCAAATTAGATTTTTGCAGCTAAACACAACTGGGGGTACTTTAAAGATTAACAAACGTGCTGTTGCAGTACAGATCTGTGGTGGATGTAAGCATAGTTTCTCAAAGGATTATAGCTGTGTTGGTGAACCTATGGTATGCGTGCCAGGGATGGCACGCAAAGTCATTTTCCCTGGCACGCAGAGCAGGGAAGAGGAGGAAAAGATGCGCTCCTGTTCCTCTTCCTCCCAGCTGTCCCAGGCTCTGGAGAAGCAGCTGAAGGCCTGGGAAGATGTGTGTGTGGGGGGGGGGGGGGGGGAGAAGAAGTCCCGCTCCAGAAGTCCCGCTCCATAGGGTGGAAGTCCTGCCCCAGAAGCCCCATTCCCCCTAGAAGTTCTGCCTTTGGCATGGGGTAATACCTGGTGCCAGAACGCTGTTTAATTTGGGCACTCACTGCCTAAAACAGGGGTAGGCAACCTTTCCCCTTTAAGGGCCGAGGGACTTCAGCTCCCAGAAGCCTCAGCCATGTTGGCCAATAGTCCCATGTTGGCCAATAGCTCCTGGGATTCTGGGAGCTGAAGTCCCTCGGCCCTTAAAGGGGAAAGGTTGCCTACCCCTGGCCTAAAAGGTTCACCATCACTGGATTATAGCAATAGCAATAGCATTTACATTTCTATACCACTTCATACTGAACTAAGCAGTCTCTAAGTGGTTTACAATGTGTAAGCCAGTTGCCCCCAAAAAGCTAGATACTCATTTTACCAACCTCCGAAAGAATGGAAGGCTGAGTTGACCTTGGAGCCCTCAGGATCAAACTCACAATGTTGTAGCTGCAGTACCAGCATTTAACCACTCTGCCACGAGGGCTCCTTAATTTGAAACAATATCCCCATCGTGCTTGTTTTGGTACATGTGCATGTACATTTGATGAAATGGTTTCTATTTCACAAAGAAATGTGTTGATCATGAAGGTGCCACAGGACTCTTTTTAAGACTGACTAGCATAAATATGCCCAGCACTTATTTGGAAATAAGTCAGGATGAAAAGGGTGCCTTCTCCATGTTCCTGAATGCAAGACATTGATAAGGCTATTCAACTGGTGGCACCTTCAGTCAACTCCTTTGTAGACCTTTGTGCTCAGCACTTGGAAACCTACAGAAGACTTGGGCACATGGGAATGGTGAGCTATGAAGCAAGGTTTGCATGTGCACCCACCAATAACCACAATTTTAATCAGTTTGAGTGTTGGATTATGACTTTGGAGACCAGGATTCAAATCCCAGCTTGGCCATGTAACCCACTGGATGACCTTGGGCAAGTCACACTCTCTCAGCCTCAGAGGATGGCAATGGCAAACCCCTTCTGAGGAAACTTACCAAGGAAACCCCATGATAGGTTTGCCTTAGGTTGCCATAAGTCAGAAATTACTTGAAGGCAACAACAACATAGAGGCTGAATGCACAGGACACACAACACACCAGGGATCTAGGACTAATTTATTTTCCTTGTGAGAGATGCATCTGAAAAGGTGACTAACAGCCCATAAAAGCCTGTACTATAATTAATTTGTTAGTTTTTGATGGTGCCACAGACCTCTAAATCTAACTGCTACTCCCAACTGTAATAAACCTATTCATAAGCCAACACTTCTTAAGATCCATCCCACCAATTTAATGGGCCTGTTGAGTTGGGGCTAGCAAATGGATTTCAGTTTTGTTGCTACAGACTGACAGAGGTACCTTTGTGATTGTTCACTTATTCCATTGCTCCCACCAAATGTGAGGACCTCTTCCTGTCCCACTGCTAAGGTGTCAAATGTGAGGGCCTTCTAGATGCCCTTGTGGTTTCTGTGCAACACATTATTTGTCTATTTTCCCCTAGTGGACACCACCACTCTTGAACAGCTGCTGACATCACACACACACCATGTATTATTGTTGTTGTTGTTGTTGTTGTTGTTGTTATTTATTTATTTATTTATTTATACCCCACTCTTGGGGAAGGGGAATAAGTCCAGCAGATGAATAAGTCCAGTATCGGAACTCGAGCATTCCAGTAACCCTTAATTTCTGTAGTAAATACACAACAACATTTTTTATATAAATCCTCCCTTGGACTATGGATTTTTTTAAACCTGAGAACAAACAGCAATGAGAAAGGAGGGGGATTTCTATAAAGGAAAAAATTGCACATGAAAAATCAAAATTAGCCATTGCCTCATTGTTTTGTTGTAAACAAGCAGGTTGTGTAGTTCAATCTGCATATCTGTCATCTCATCATCATCAGAAATAGTGGGCATTTAACTTAAAAATGTTTAAAGAAATGAAAAATGGAATATATAAATTCTGTCTCAGCCAAATCTGAACTGCAGCATTAATGCAGTTTGACACTGCTTTAATTGCCATGGGCCAATGCTATGGAATTCTTAAGATTTGTAGTTTTGTGAGCTAGTTAGTCTTCCCTGTCAGAGAGCTCTGATGTGACAACAAACTACAGATCCCAGGATTCAATAGCATGGGGTCATGGAAGGTAAAGCAGTGTCAAACGGCATTATTTCTACAATGCAAATTCAGCTTGAGTTGAGTTTGGGGTGAGTAGTAAATCACAATGGAACCTTGTGTGTAAAGGTTGTTTGGTTACCTTCTTGCAGTTTTCAAGTAGCCTGGGTTGGGCAACGATGAAGCAATCAAACAAATGCAAACAAAACTCTGGCAAATTTGGATCCTCATGCTTCTGGCATCGTGAAAGCAAACAGTGTTGACTATGTGTAGAAGTCAGAAGCCTCCTCCCTCTCTGAAGTTGATGTGTTCTGTTCCTTGAAGAGCAACACTTTTTTGGTGTATATGGATTGTGAATATTTTCCCTTGCTTTCTACTTTCACAGGAGGTATTAAGGTCTTTGGCCTAAATACCCTAAAGGCACCAGATCACATCTGATCTTCGACACTAAGCAGGAACAGCTCTTAGTACTTGGATGGAAAACTGCCAATGAATACCAGGTGTTGTAGGCTATATTTCAGAGGAATCAATTGGCAAAATCACTGCTTGAGTATTACTTAACTAATGAGCTTATCGCATAGCTTATTAAAGCGTCTTACCTCTCCCAACTTAAATTTTAATTTTGGTGGCACTCTGATACTATTGCAGTGATTTTGCCACTGAGTCTGTCACCCAAATACAGTCCAGGCCCATCCCCGCTCCCAGGAGCACTCCAGTGGCCATTTTCTTAAGCCAGAAAACTCCTGGTTTTGAAAAGAGGGGCAGTGGGCACTCCTGGGAGTGGGGATGGACCCGGGCTGTACTTGAGCGGCGGATTCAGTGGCAAAATCGCTGCGATAGTATCAGGATGCCGCTTGAACTAAAATTTAAGTTGGGAGAGGTAAGACGCTTTAATAGGCCATACGATAAGCTCCTAAGAAAACCATAAGAAATTCATGGATTCACCATAAGGCGACAGGTGACTTGAAGGCACATAGAGAAATACACACTAAAGTCTTTATTAGTTCTGCTAAATAAATACTGTTACAGTGGGACAGAAAATGGCGGATCGTAGCTACAACCAGAATGCATTTTATATTCAAATTGCAGAGGTGGAAATGGCATCATCATCTTCATCATCTGTGTAAATGGCTTTAATATCTTTAAAACACATTAATAGCACTTACTGCTGTCATGGATAGTTAAATGAAATTTCTGTCGTTTCACAGTGTAAGTCCAAACCAATTTCTTATGAAGAGAGCACTGACCGTAGTCAAACTGGAATTAATTTGGGGGAAATGTGGATTTCCCCCAAACCTGTTGTTGTTGTAGTTCTTGTAGTTGTAAATCTAGGTTGGGTGGCCTCCAAGTGACCCTGGGAATCTTTAGTAAATTGAATTAATTTTTCTTTCATCTCTCCCTGCCCCTGCTCAACAGTGGGCCACAAATTGGTAAGACAGGCATGTATTGGCACGTGGCCTCTAAAAAGTATATAAACAGGTAATTTCTACTCAATTATTTGTAAAGCTGATTGACTACATTACTTAATCAAATGCATGGTCTGTGTTGCAACATGTCTGTTAGAAAATGCAAGGCAGAGGCACAGTGTAATCTTCAAAACTCTGACCACACAACACGCCCCACGTATCTCAATTGCTTAAATAAACACACGACTCATAAGAGTTCATATACTGAGTTGAGTCCAGGATTTTCCCTTCATGGGCAGAAGAGCTCTACTCACAGAATGTGCCCCTGCCTGATTTTGTTTGGATGCGGGACTGTCCCCTGCCTCCCCAGCATCATGGTTCATCCCTTCAACAGTCTCCCAGCCTTCTGAGTACTACTTTCATGGACCTGAAGAGTGGAGTGAGAAAGTCTACTTCTGTTAACCCAGATCTACGTGTCTAAAAACTGGATCTAACTTGGTAGCTAAGCTTGGCACATCATGACTTTCTCAAACCTTGGCTACGTCCCCAAGTACAATGGTGTAAGATGTGGTATGGGTTCAACATGACCTTTCATCAGCCATTTGGGGGTTTTAAGAAAAGATCTGGTTGCCTATCTCTTTAAGGAACACCATTCTTGGACCCACAAGAAACTGGGTGTCTGGAAGAGAAAAGGCACGCACTCCAGACACAGATTTTTTACCTCCCCTCCCCTCCCCTTTCTAATCAGGCCTGATACCAGCACATAGAGCAGTAGGGCAAATTCTAGGATTCTGGAGGGCCCACAACAGCTTCTACCATCAACTGAAAAGTGCCAATGTAGGCACCAGCAATGGTTGTTGTCTCCAGCACTCAAAGTTGCTTCTGTATCTCAACCTCGGTGTTATGCCAGAGCCCATTGGTAGCCCTAACTCCAAGCTAAATTAACTTCTTCAGTCCAAGGGTGGTATTTTAGGGAGCCCAGAGGGCACCTTATCAAATGCCACTCCAAACCCAGTTCTAGACCTGTTTGTGATGTAATTAGGCCTTACACACTGTGATCAGCTGCGTACACAAACATCAATTTATCCAAACCAGCAATTTACATATCCTGGGAAATGTAAGTTCTGGGATGGGGAGCAAAGAGAAACAAGCTCTATCCTCCTCTTTGATGTATAAGATTATTACCCTTCTATCTCTAAGACACAGGAAATTTTATTAAAATATTTAAAATGTATACTGGATTGAGTGTTGGACTAGGACTCTGGAAACCAGGGTTCAAATCCCCACTCAGCCTTGGAAAGCCATTGGGTGACCTTGGGGAAATCCCACACTCTCAGCCTCAGAGGAAGGTAATAGCAAACCCCTTTTGAACAAAATTTGCCAAGAAAACTCATGATAAAATCACATTAGGGTCACCATATGTTGGAAACAACTTGAAGGCACAAAATAACAACAAATTTGAAATGTTATTATTTACTGTGCTTTAAAACCACCTATAAACTAAAATGCTGTATGGTATACAATCCCTTACTTTAAAATATAACAACACAATAAAACAATGACAGAAGAACAGAAGAAGCCAGCCATTCTAATATGGACATACTCAACCTCATTTTGGAAGCTAAGTGGGTATGACACTGTTAATATTTTGATGGAAGGGGCTAAGGCAGGGACAGGCAACCTTTTTGAGACCTGGGCCGGTCTCCCGTAGCCCAGGTCTCGGCTGGGCCAAGGTGGGGGGGAATGGTGGCGTGCGCGCGCACCCTCCGCCGCCATGCACGACCCCCCCTGTGCACGCTGCCACCGTGGCCTTTGTTGCTGGGGGGCCGGGGGAGGGGGGGAAATGGTGCGGGGGCCGGTTGTACCGTGTGTGTGTGCGTGTGTGTGTGTGCACGCACGCGCCCACCCCCCCACCCCTCACAGCCACCATGGGGCCGTTCCAAGCCCCCCCTGCCCTGATCCTTTGGCGAATTCGCTTCAGGATCAAGCGAAGGCACCTTGGAGGACCGTTGCCAAGGTGCCTCTCCTTGATCCTGGGGTAAATTCACCCGAGGATCAAGAGGAGGAACCTTGGAAAGGTCCCCCCAAGGCCCCCCCCGCCCCGATCCTTGGGTGAATTCGCCTCAGGATCGAGCGGGGAGGCCTTGGAAAGCAAAGCAAAGCAGCTTCATTTATATACCGCTTCATATCACGCTATGGGATGTCTAAGCGGTTTACAACTGTGAGCTGACTGCCCCCCAACAAGCTGGGTACTCATTTTAGCAACCTCGGAAGGATGCAGGCCTGAGTCAAGCCTCAGCCCTGGCTGGTATTGAACTCGCAACCTTGTGGTTTATGAGTGAGTGGCTGCAGTACAGGCATTTAACCACTGCGCCACCAGGGTCCCTCCAAGCCCCCCCCCACCCCGATCCTTGGGCGAATTCACCCTGGAAGCCCGTCGCCACCGAGGGTCCCCCCGAGGAGGATTCCCTCAGTGGCGACGGGCTTCCAGGAGGCCTGTCCCTGCCGAGGGAATCCTCCCCGGGGGGAACCTCGGTGGCGACGGGCTTCCAGGGAGGAGGCCCGTCCCCGCCGAGGGAATCCTCCCTGGGGGGAACCTCGGTGGCGACGGGCTTCCAGGGAGGAGGCCCGTCCCTGCCGAGGGAATCCTCCCTGGGGGGAACCTCGGTGGCGACGGGCTTCCAGGAGGCCCGTCGCCTCCGAGGTTCCCCCCGAGGAGGCTTCCCTCGGTGGCGACGGGCCTCCTGGAAGCCCGTCACCACCGAGGCCCCCCCCCCGGGAGGCTTCCCTCGGTGGCGAAGGGCCTCCTGGAAGCCCGTCACCACGGATGGTCCCCCCGGGAGGCTTCCCTCAGTGGCGACGAGCCTCCTGGAAGCCCGTCGCCAGCGAGGGTCCCCCCGAGGAGGCTTCCCTCGGTGGCGAAGGGCCTCCTGGAAGCCCGTCACCACCGAGGGTCCCCCCAGGAGGCTTCCCTCGGTGGCGACGGGCCTCCTGGAAGCCCGTCGCCACCGAGGGTCCCCCCGGGGAGGCTTCTCTTGGCGGGGATGGGCCTCCTCCCGGGCGCCGCGCGCACTCCCGGCGCCGCCCTCCAAAATGGCGGTCGCAATGCGTTTGCGCATGCACAGTAAACCAGGCGGCAGCAGCGGCGACGGTGGCAGGGGTCTGCCTGGGCCCGTAAGTCCGGCAACCTGGGCTGGAACCGGCCCGCGGGCCGTAGGTTGCCAACCCCTTCTCTAGAGTATACCAAGACATATACATGGATGCTAGGATAGTACCAAATACACAGACTATCATTTTTTCATCTGTTATAATTTGTGATTTTTAAGTATCTATAGAACAATGGTGTGTATATGTGTGTGTTATAGTGGTTTGTTAAGTGAATTCATCAACATTGACCAGTATTTTGTATCACATACATAAGTATACTGAACTAAGTAACCTCTCCTTGCCCAACCTGATGGAAACATCATTCACATGTGCTCCAATTGCCAGCAGAATGGAACTCCTTCTCCCCATGCAGCTGATGTCCAGGAAAGTAAGTGGGGGAAAGTTACGATGGTAGCAATAGTGTCACAATTGTGACTAAGGGTCTTATCTCACTATGGCAACATAGTGATGCAGCAACACTGCCAGTGATCATGCCCTATCACATGGTCATTGGTGTCCTGCATCGTCCCATCATAGCACCATTGCAAATGTGCATTTTTGCACACTGAAAATAATCCATTAATGACCACCTTTTGTGCTACCAAACAGTAGCTTTTTTGCTGTGGAACTCCGATCCCACTTCCTTCCATGAGAACTCCATTATTGGGTGGGATGTGGGCATGTTGGGAGTGTGGCTCAGCTGCTTCCTCTCTCAGAATTCCCCAGGAGATTTGTTCAGGGAATCCACAAACTACTTCTGGTGTTTGGTCTGAGAAGAGAACTCTCAGTTGCAACACCCTACCAGATTGGGGACATGATGTGAAGACACTATGATGTCACGGTTGCAAGGAAACAGCTAAAATGCCAAAGAACACCCCATTACACAAGTTCGAATCAAAAGTTCAACGGTAGGTAGTTTCATCTACATAAGTTGGAAAAAATGATGGGGGCATTTTTCCTTCTTTTCCTGTTCAACTTCTTGCGAGAAAAAAAGCTTGCCTGGGGTCAGAATAGAGGAGGAGGCTATGATTCAGGTACTGAGGAAGAGAAATTCACGTGTGGAGCATGCCACTAGCAAGATTACTGCAGGAAAGTGGCAAGGTGCAGTACAATTCAATATCCTTACCACAAATGACTGGAGCAGATTAACAAGGTAAGAAGAAGTGTAGTAAGGCCGTAAGTAACAATCATGCATATGGAACAATTATCTCAATTCACAAATCCATAACTGTTCTGTATTCGCAATCACTACTTATTCACAATTGTGAGACTATTGGCATGGTCATAACTCTGCCCCCCTAAATATAATTTACCAGGCCTCAAGGAGAAAGAAGTCTGTTTTGCTAGTGATTAGAGCATGATGTTTCCATCAGGTTTTGGGCAGGTCGTATCAGGAGAAGTTGCTTAATTAAGTATATTTAATTAAGTAGCTGCTATTGGCTCTAATTTTTGCTTTTAAATTAGGGCATCTTATCACAGAAGACATTACCGTCTATAATGCGTGCACTGTTCACCAAATATAGTTTGGAAGTTATAGATATCTGAGGAAAGGTAAGGGAGGAAATGTTAATTTTCAAAGAGGTTTGCTATGAGGCATTTTTTTATGTTGGAATTTATATTTATATTTGTGTGAGTAATTTAATGTACAGATATGTGGCTTTTTAAAAATAATAAGATTTTATTACATTCAAAGGGGATCTATGTTACAATAACACAAGTGGGGAAATAAAAATACAAAAGGAGGAAAAATAACCACATTAATAATAAGTTTCTATAAAAGCTGACCAAATGTCCAAATATAAGTCCATTGGAAAATGTTGTCTATATATTATTATTTCAAATAATGCAAGTGTGGTTAGATCTATCCATTGGATCACAGAGGGAGAAAAATTATCTTTCCAGGAACAAAATATCAATCTTTTAGCAGTCAAAAGAGGGCAACAAATTCACTTCTGTTGGCCATTTGTTAATTTCCAAGAAACAGGTAAATAATTCAAAAGAACATGCATACCCTGAATATCAAGAAACTTTCCAATACCAAATTTACTTGTGTGATTACTTCCTCCTAAAATGTAGCTACTATGGAACAACTCCAAAACATATGCATTAAGGAAGCATTAGCAGTACAGTGGGCCCTTGTTATCTGCTGGGGTTTGATTCCAGGACACCCCCCTCCCCCCGTGGATACGAAAATCTGTGGATGCTCAAGTCCCATTCAATACAATGGCATAGAAAAATGGTATCCCTTATATAAAAAGGAAAAATCAAGGTTTGCTGTATGGAATTTCTATATTTTTAAAGAATTTTCAAGCCATGGATGCTTGAATCCATGGATAAAAAAACCGTGGATAAGGAGGGCTGTCTGTATTACATTTTCAACAATTTTAGAAAGCCCTTTCTTGAATAGATATTGTGGAAACAAATATACCTAAAAGAACAAGTTCTGCTATATAAGGTGTAGTCAGAGATCTATAGTCATACTAGTTACAGATGTGAAAACTGATGGCCATTGATTAGTCACAACTGGATATTTCAATTACGGTATATATTCCAGTCTTTCTGTGAACTTCACATGTCATATTTTTTATGGATAACAGAAATTTATATAAACATAAACTACTGGTTTAGATACTTGGTTGGCCTTAATTAATGTCTTTAATATTAAGGGCACCTCAGTGCACTTAAAGCTGAAGTGCCAAATCTGGAATGTAACAAATGTTTCAGTTGTAGATATTGCCATTTAGCTGATAGAGGTAGTTTAAACTGCCTCATAATCAACACCAAATATCTGATTTAAGATAACAATCACATTTTTGGCCCATACCTTCCATAAAAAAATATTTCTTACCAATTTTCAGATCTGTATTCTTTCATAAAGTCAGTCTGGGTCAAATTGCAATTGTCAAGACAATACTGGCCATGCAGTTCTAAACACTGAAAGAGTTGGCAAAACTCTGCCCTTTTTTATGAAATTAGAAACAAGTACTGTCTAGCTGAAAAGAGGGTCCAGAAGTGAAGACTCCATGACTGACCATGGTGGATTAAAGTAGATATGTAAAAAGAAAAAGAAAAAAGTACAAGATAACAGATATTTCTGATGGCATCTAGGGAATATCTGGAATGCCAAACCCTCCCTACGACTGGAATTTGCATTCTTTTCATTGAAATTCTAGGAGGAGATGATACCCCCAATCTCCTAAATAATGCATTTAGTTTTTGAAAATCCATTTGGTCTTCCACATTTGCTGGGGTTAGGGGCACAGGACCCCCATGAAAGTGGAAAAACCACAAATAAAAAAACGACTATGTTTTTACCTGAGAGAACACCTCTTATGAATCTGTAGGTCCTCCAGCACAACTCTATGGTCAACATCTGCCAGAAGCTGACCACAGAATAGCACTGGAGGACCTACAAATCCCTAGAGGTGTTTTCTCTAATAATCTCCATGTCCTCCAGTGCAACTCTATGGTCAATTTCCAGCAGAGTTACTCTGGAGGACCTAGAAATCCCTAGAGAGAACATATTAATCAAATTTGCAACTAATTAAATCTGAAAAAGACAAAGTTGCAAATCTAGAGGGTTGACTGTACTTGCAAGGTATAAATAGAGAAATTTCACAAATAGCATAAACAGTTCATTTTAATTGTGTTTACTTCACACCCCCACAGATTCATCTTTAACCCTGCCCAACTCTGTAATTGTCCAATCTTGTGCAATATCTTTTATCAGCTTATTTATAGTAAGATTAATCATCTGAGATAAGTCCCTAGGGATAATTATACCCAAATAAGTAATAGAATTTAGGCAATATTGAAAGTGCCATGCTTTAAATACATTAGAGTCCATCTTGTCTTCCACTTGGACCAGTTAATTGAATACCTAGTTATTCTACCAAAACGTTTACTGAGCTGCATCAAAACAGGGATTGACTTCTGGGGCTCTGAAATTAACAAGAAAATATCATCTGAAAAAGGAACATTTTGAGTCACACTAGTATATTACACAAGGTTAGTAAAGTGCAATTATAGTAGGATAATAGCATCTTTGGCAGGTACTATTCACATAACTTTGTGTTTCTCTTATTGATGCTTTGCATTTCAGTCATTGGTGGAGCACACGTTTTCATTGCTGACATCAATGTAAATGTGCTCTCCACCAACAATTTAAATGCAAAACAGCAACAGGAGAGACACAGAGTTGTGTGATAAGTACCTTCCAAAGCCACTATTATTGTACTGTAACAACTTTTTTTCAACAACTGGCTCCGCAGATGGTGTCGCCGTGAACGATTTGGATTCTTAGATCATGGGCTGCGGTTCCATGAGGGCGGACTTCTGGCAAGGGATGGGCTGCATCTCACTCCAGTTGGAAGAAATGTTTTTGCCAACAGTCTCAAGAATTTGATCAGGAGGGCTTTAAACTGAGTTATTTGGGGAAGGGAGACAGTGTTCTGAAAGACAAAAGGACTGGAAAAAATAGTAAAACTGTCATAGAGGGAACAAGGCAAACAGTGCAAGGACCCAACAGTGGGAGGCAAAAAAAAAAACACAAACAAACATGCATATGATCTTAGATGTCTCTACACTAATGCACAGAGCATGGGAAATAAGCAAGATGAACTTGAACTCCTAGCACAACAAAACAAATATGATATAATAGGCATCACTGAAACCTGGTGGGATGAGTCTCATGATTGGAATGTAGAAATGCAGGGTTATAACCTTTTCAAGAGAAACAGGCCAAACAGGAAAGGAGGAGGAATAGCATTATATGTCAGGGATATTTACACCAGTGAAGAAATCCAGGACATCGGTCATGGAAGCCAGGTGGAGAGCATCTGGATAAAAATTAAAAGGGAGGGAAACAACAGGGATGTTATTGTGGGAGTCTACTACAGACCCCCAACTCAGGCAGAGGAATTAGATGATGCCTTTCTAGAACAGATGACCACACACTCAGAAAGGAGAAATATAGTAGTTATGGGTGACTTCAATTATCCTGATATTTGCTGGAATTCAAACTCAGCAAAATCCTCAAGGTCTAGCAAATTCCTCACTTGCCTTGAAGACAATTTAATTGTCCAAAAGGTGGAAGAGGCAACAAGGGAGTCAGCTATTTTGGATCTGATCCTAACTAACAGGGAAGACTTAGTTAATGGGGTGCAAGTATTTGGATCCTTAGGTGGGAGTGATCATGTTCTTCTGGAATTTATTATACAGTGGAAAGAAGAAGCCAGGCATAGTCAGACATGCGTTCTAGACTTTAGGAAAGCTGATTTTAGTAAACTTAGAGAAATACTGGGGATGATCCCGTGGTCAGAAATACTAAAAGAGAAGCGAGTTCAAGATGGATGGGAGTTTCTCAAAAGGGAGATACTGAAGGCACAATCTCAAACAGTTCCAATGAGTAAGAAAAATGGGAGGTGCCTGAAGAAACCAGGATGGATGACTAAGGAACTTTCAACTGAACTAAGTTTTAAATGGAGCATGTATAAGAAATGGAAAAATGGGGAAATCACCAAAGAGGAATTAAAACAAATAGCATGTGTACGGTTAAAGTCAGAAAAGCTAAAGAATGAACTCAAGCTTGCTAGAGGGGTTAAGAACAATAAAAAGGGCTTTTTTGGATATGTCCGCAGCAAAAGGAAGAAGAAGGAAATGCTAGGGCTAGTGTGTGGAGAAGATGGCAAAAATTTAACAGGGGACAGAGAAAAGGCAGAATTACTCAACACCTTCTTTGCTTCAGTCTTCTCAGAAAAGGCAAAGGGTGCTCAACCTGAGGATAATAGAGCAGATGACAGAATAGGAGAATTTCAGCATAGAATAAGTAAAGAGATAGTACAGGAATACCTGGTTAATCTAAATGAATATAAGTCTCCAGGACCAGATGAATTACATCCAAGGGTACTAAAAGAACTGGCAAATGTAATATCGGAACCATTGGCAATAACCTTTGAGAACTCCTGGAGAACAGGAGAAGTCCCAGCAGACTGGAGGAGGGCAAACGTTTCCCCATCTTCAAAAAGGGAAAAAAGAGGATCCCAACAATTATCGTCCAGTTAGTCTGACATCAATACCGGGAAAGATTCTGGAGCAGATCATTAAACAGAGAGTCTGTGAACACCTGGAAGGTAATTCCATAATCACAAAAAGTCAACATGGGTTTCAGAGGAACAAGTCATGCCAGACAAATCTGATCTCTCTCTTTTTTTTTTATAAAATTACCAGCTTGGTAGATGAAGGGAATGCTGTAGATATAGTATATCTTGATTTCAGTAAGGCCTTTGACAAGGTTCCCTATGACATTCTTGCAAAAAAGCTGGTAAAATGTGGGCTAGACAAAGTAACTGTTACATGGATTTGTAATTGGTTGACTGGCCGAACCCAAAGGGTGCTCAACAATGGCTCCTTTTCAACCTGGAAAGAAGTGACCAGTGGGGTGCCACAGGGCTCTGTCCTGGGCCCAGTGCTATTCAATATCTTTATTAATGACTTGGATGATGGTATTGGGGGCATAGTTATCAAATTTGCAGACGACACCAAATTAGGAGGAGTAGCTAATACACCAGAGGACAGGATCAAAATTAAAAATGACTTGAACAGACTAGAAAGCTGGGCCAAAACTAACAAAATGAAATTCAACACAGAGAAATGTAAGGTACTGCACTTAGGGCAGAAAAATGAAAAGCACAGATATACAATGGAGGACACCTGGCTGAACAAGACTACGTGTGAAAGGGATCTAGGAGTCCAGGTAGACCACAAGTTGAACATGAGTCAACAGTGTGATGCAGCAGCTAAAAAGGCCAATGCAATTTGAGGCTGCAACAATAGAAGTATAGTGTCTAGACTCTAGATCAAGAGAAGTAATAGTGCCGCTCTATTCTGCTTTGGTCAGGCCTCACCTGGAATACTGTGTCCAGTTCTGGGCACCACAATTCAAAAAGATGTGGAGAAACTGGAGCGTGTCCAAAGGAGGGCAACTAAAATGGTGAAGGGTCTGGAAACCAAGCCCTATGAGGAACGACTTAGGGAGTTGGGGATGTTTAGCCTGGAGAAGAGAAGGTTAAGAGGTAATATGATAGCCTTGTTTAAATATTTAAAGGGATGTCATATTGAGGAGGGAACAAGCTTGTTTTCTGCTGCTCCAGAAACTAGGACCCGGAACAATGGATGCAAGCTCCAGGAAAAGAGATTTCATCTCAACATTAGGAGGAACTTCCTGACAGTAAGGGCTGTTCAACAGTGGAACACACTCCCTTGGAGAGTGGTGGAGTCTCCTTCCTTGCAGGTCTTGAAGCAGAGGCTGGATGGCCATCTGTCGGGGATGCTTTGATTGGGAGTTCCTGCATGACAGGAGGTTGGACTGGATGGCCCTTGTGGTCTCTTCCAACTCTATGATTCTATGATTTTATGATTCTATAATTGTGCTTTACTAGCCTTGTGTGATGAACTCTAACTTTTAACAGACATGCATGAATGCATTGTTCTTGAAATTTTGTCTCATAGCACATGCTCAAAGCACAAATTGATATTAAAGTAGACAATGGACATCCCTGCCTTATACTGTTACAGTGTAAAAAAGGATGAGAAAAAAGATCGGTCATAACCCTTGGTGCTGAATATAATTTTTTTCTTCATTTCATTTCAAAAATATTTTAGAAAACTCAAATTAGCCAATACTTTGAAAATAAACAGCCAGTAAATTTTATCAAAGGCCTTCTCAGCATCTAAAGAAATAATGCCTGGTTGATCAGTTCCATCTAAGCTTAAAGCAATCAAGTCCACAACCAATCAGATATTACTGGCTCTTTGCCTATTTTTGATAAATCCCTTTTGGTTAATCTATTAGCTAAAATAGCTGTCAATATTTTGGTATCAACATTAAGTAAGAATACAGGATGGTAGTTAACACAGTGAGTATAGAGAGAAACTGTGTTGCAGGTGGCATACTTTTAAATTAGGTGTGGCTTACTTCAATTGATGCAAACTCAATTTGGACTCATTAAGTTTGCACTCAATTAACTCAATGGGGAATTGAGGAAAGGAGGGGGGAGAACCTTGTCTTTCCTTCTAGACTTAAGCAAAAACAAACTGCTGCGGCCTTTCCTCATTTGTGTGGAACTCTCTCAGTTTCCTCATTAATAACTTTTGCCATCTTGACCACACTTTGAAAGTGCTTGTCCACATGTGTTCCAGTTTTCATCGGAGAAATGTTGGAAGGTATGCTGCTGAAGTGGTGTTGAAGAAGTCTCTGCTTTCTTTATAGCTTCCATCTCACTGCCCTGTAACACTGGCTGCAAAGATCCTTTCCTTTGGCAATACAATATGGAAGACAGATATCAGAGATTATGGTAATCTAACTATACACTTATCCTAATCTCATAACAGGTAAAAATCTACAACATGAACCACTTTACCACTTTCATGGGCTGTGTCCACCACATTGTTGCAACCCCTCCAGTGATTTCTACAGTCTGCCTTTTGTATCCATGTATTCTGTATCCACAGATTCAGCCATTCACAGCTTGAAAATATTTAAATATATATATAAATTCCAAAAAGCAAACTTTGATTTTACCATTTTATATAAGTGACACCACTATATTTAATGGGACTTGAACATCCATGGATTTTGGGGTCTGGGAGCCAAGCCCCAGTGGATACCAAGGTCCCACTGTATTTCAAAATTGCCATACTTGCTGAACACATCACCCACAATATAATAAATGCCACCTTGGGTCCTACGGTGGAATAAAGGCAGGATATTAATTAAATATATAGTCCAGATAGTATGACGGCATTGCGGTTAGATTAAATAAACTCTTTGGAACCGCTTACAGCCAGTGGTTTAAACAGAAAAGGATTTAATATTTTACTTGGAAACCTTTCCCCGCTTCCCTCAGTGGAATGTTGTTTAGCTGGATCACGCTTAGGCATGTTTTGAGAGTTATCTAAATGTGTATCAAATTGTCCTTTAAAGACAAGCAGAGTGGGGGCTAGTTTAAGCTGTTCTTGTAACTGAAGTGTGCTGTAAAGGGGTCTTAAAAAGAAGACAAAGTTTGTTCTTTGCAGGAAAAGCCAACAAACTCTGGCTTCCTCTAGAAGTGTAATGGGGAACAGAAGTTTTATAGGAAACAAGAAACTATTGGGAGCATTGAGACTGTGAACTGTTATCATGGGTTCATACTATACGTGTATAAAGAAATATCACCAAAAAGCTGTAGGCTTTCTGTGACCTTCTTCTACAGGAGCCTCTCACTGCCTGGAAGCAGTTGTGCATGCACACAACTCTTATCCCTGCTCTTCTTGCCTTTCCACAGAGTTCAAGGTGCTGCCGGTGGTTCTTGCAGCCCTTTTGAGTTTTCCTCACAGCTGATCTGTGAGGTAAATGAAGCTAAAAGAACATGACTGTCCCAAGGTCATTTGGTGAGCTTCATAGTTGCATAGGATTTTAAATGTTGGTCTTCCCAGTATAGTCCAACACTAACCACTGCAATATGTTGGCTGTCTATGGATCCTGCTTGATATTCCATTACAGAAAAAAAAGTCTAGTTTTCATAGTATTTAAGGAAGACAGAGGGGGGATGCAGACGAGGGCGTCAGAGACGCCCTGGTCCGGACCGCCGCCGGAGTTCAGCCTCCGGACGGCGGCGCATCCCCGGCGCATCTAAAAGGACCGCCAAAATGGCGATCCTTTTAGATTCTGGCGAAAGTGCGCCCTAACAGCTGCGGGCGCACTTTCGGCGGCTCAAACGCCGCGGCGCGTTCGGCTGCCGCGGCGTGAGGGCAACCCGCAGTCGCCGGCCGTGCGGACGGCCGGCGCTTCCGGGTGCGCCCTCAGGAAGAGGAAGAGCCGCCGAACGTGCGGCGGCTCCTCCTCTTCCGGGCCTCGGAGACGGCGCAATTAGCCGTCTGCCGAGGCCCTAAATGCAGAGCAGGAGGTTTGGATATGAGACTTCCTTCTCTATGGCTACAGTAATAATTCAGTTTGACACTGCTTTAACTGCCATGGCTCAATGTGATGGAATCCTGGGATTTGTAGTTCATTGTGGTATCAGCCTTGTCTGACAGAGAAGGCTCTATATTTCAAAAAATTACAAATAATAATAATAATAATATAATTTATTTATATACCGCCCCAGTGGAAAACCAATCTAGGCGGTGAACAGCAGATAATAAAATACAGTAAGTTAAAACAATATCATTCCCTCCTCCCCCCCTTAAAAAGTTATTAAATCAAATACAATTAAAACAACTGCAATTAAGCAGTAATTAATAGTTAAAACTAACTTCAATTAAAACAACAACAACAACCAACAAAACAACAGAACAGCAAACGAACAATCCAACAATCCCCTGCTGATCAACTTTAAGGGAATTATAATAAAGTCCTAATAAGAATGCCAGGATTTGAAGGGTCCCGAGGCCAGCTATCTAGTCCGGAAAGGCCTGCCGGAAGAGATCCGTCTTAACAGCCTTTTTAAAGCTGTACAAAGATGTCAATTGACGGATCTCATCCGGCAGGCCGTTCCAGAGTCTGGGAGCGACAATAGAGAAAGCCCTCTGGGAGGTCGCCGCAAGCCTAGCTCTTTGGGGCTGCAGCAGATTCCTCCCAGACGACCGGAGGGCGCGGGGAGGATTGTATGGGAGGAGGCGGTCTCTGAGATAGTTTGGACCTAAGCCATTTAGGGCTTTAAAGGTAATAACCAACACCTTGTACTGGGCCCGGAAACCAATAGGCAGCCAGTAGAGGGACCTCAAAATCGGAGTGATATGATCCCTCCTAGATGTCCCAGATAACAACCTGGCTGCCATATTCTGCACTAACTGCAGTTTCCGAACCAAGTACAAGGGTAGCCCCATGTAGAGCGCATTACAGAAGTCTAGGCGTGAGGTTACCAGCGCGTGCACAACAGTCTCAAGATCCCTTACTTCCAGAAAAGGGCGCAGCTGGCGTATCAGCCGAAGCTGATAACAGGCGCTCCTGACCGTCGCATTTACCTGATTTGTCATCAGGAGCGACGAGTCAAGGAGCACCCCCAGACTGAGAACACAGTCACTGGAGGAGAGTGTGACCCCATCCAGGACTGGAGGTTGCAACCCAATTCTTGGTTTCGGGGCTGAGACCGTGAGCACCTCCGTCTTGTCTGGATTCAGCTTCAATCTGTTTTTCCTCATCCAGCCCATTACCGCCCGAAGACATTCATTGAGAGAAGAGATGCCATTGGAATTCGAGGCCGATGAACGAGATATGGAGAAATAGATTTGGGTGTCATCAGCGTACTGATAACACCCAGCACCATAACTCTGTATTATCTCACCCAGCGGCTTCATATAGATGTTAAACATATCGGGGACAAAATAGCTCCCTGAGGGACCCCACAAGTGAGGTCCCTCTTACTGGAACTACAGTCCCCAACCAGCACCCTCTGGGACCGACCCGAGAGGAAGGACTGGAACCACTGCAAAGCAGTGCCCCCGATACCCAACCCCTTCAAGCGGTCTAAGAGGATGCTGTGATCTATTGTATCAAAAGCCGCTGAGAGGTCTAGGAGCACCAACAGGGTCACACTACCCCTGTCGATGCTCAGACGCAGATCGTCGGTCAAGGCAACCATGGCAGTTTCAACCCCAAAGCCTGTCCTGATGCCGGTTTGAAATGGGTCTAGATAATCGGCTTCATCCAAGACAGCTTGGAGCTGAAGAGCAACCGCCCTCTCGATCACCTTGCTCAAAAATGGCAGCAGTGACACAGGCCTATAGTTTTTCATCTCCAGGGGGTCCAGGGAAGGCTTTTTCAGAAGCGGCCTAACAGCCGCCTCCTTAAGACTAGATGGAACATGTCCCTCCCTGAAGGATGCATTGATGATATCCATAAGGAAACTCACCAATGCATCCCCCCCTGGACGGCCAGCCATGATGGGCAAGGGTCAAGAGGGCAGGTTGTCTTCCTCACCTTACCAAGCAGCTTGTCCACGTCCTCGGTACTCACAGATTGCCACTGATCCAGTATAACTACATCGGCGGAGTCACTGGACACCTCGCCTATCGACTCTGTTTCAATGGCGGCATCTAAGTTGGCTCTTATCTGAGAAATTTTGTCTACAAAGAAGTTGTTAAATGTGTCACAGCAGGCCGTTGTCGGGTTAAGCAAGGGATTTGGCGCAGGAGGGACCTGCGTCATCTCCCTCACCACCCTAAACAGCTCTGCCGGACGAGACTCTGCAGACGCAATACGTGCAGAGGAGAAAGCTCTCCTCGTTGCCCTTACTGCCTCCCGATAAGAATAAAGAAAATTCTTATGGTGAGTTCTGTCCGATAAGAGTCGAGTCTTCAGCCACCTGCGCTCTAGTCGTTGTCCAACCCGCTTCATTCTCCTAAGCTCAGGTGTAAACCATGGCCTCCGGTTTGAAGCAGGTTGACAAGGACGCTTAGGAGCGATCGTGTCGACAGCCCTGGTAATCCCAGAATTCCATAGTATGAAGGACTTTGCCCAGAGCTACCCAACTCATGGTATCAATTTAATTAAGAATAAATATAAAAATTAATGATACAGCGTGCTTGTGCCATATGCGAGCACACCATATGTGGCTTTAAGCTTGCGTGTATGGCAAGTGGTGGAAGTTATAATGGTGTGCGCAAGGGCAAGCGGCCATTGAAACATACAGGACTTGAGGTCCCGTGTTTTTTGCCTAATGTGTGTGTGGGGTCTGGAATGGATCCCCCACGTATATGAAGGGCGCACTGTACAACAGACTGACAGTGAAAGTACTCTATCCTTCAGGAAAACTGCCCAATATTTTTCCGCACAGCTTTGAAATATTAGGTCTATTAAAGTTGGTTACGTCAGTAGGTAGGTATTATTATACATTTGTACACATTTGTGAGGTAGGGAATTTTGGGCATACTACACATTATGTTAAAAGCATTTGGGCCAAACTATACATTACATTCAATGCACACCTTAGCAACCCTGGCAATGTTTAGCAACCTTCTGAAGTGTGGGGTCTTGAGTGAAGATCAGAAGGTCTGGGCCATCTCCTTGGGTAGGAAAGGGTCCTTTTATCATATTGTTCATTGTCAAGTTCTGTCTTCTCTGCTGGCTAAGATATCCAGTCTTCCAGTCATCTTTCCTGCACATTTAAATATTTTTTCCAGGTTTTTGTCTTCTAGATTAGTCTTATTTTCACACTCTGGGTCAGGACATTCACTGCACAGCTGAAGAACTCATTCAAAAACTGAAATGATGAAAGAAAATCACCTAGCAGAAAGAAAGACGAGACATGATGTCAGGGATATCTGTGTGACACTGGTCTCCCAATGGCCACAACTGACCAGCAGGTGGACTGTTCTGGAAACCCTGGAGACCATCAGCAGTTCAACGGTCAAATGGGCTGAATCTTCCTGATAGTATAAGTAGGGACCTACAGAATTCCATAGTTTTGAGCCATGGAAGTTAAAGTGGCGCCAAACTGCTTTATTTCTCTAGTGTGGCAGCAGCACCAGAGAGCACAAGTGGCTGTTTTGAGCTGAAAGTTTTGTCAAGTGCCTCATACCTCCCAGCATCTCTCTTGGCTCCCTTCTTTAGCTAAAGGGCAACAATGGAGGACACACAGTTCATATTCTTAATATAGACCTAACCTATTCTGTATCTGGGCATCAGTTCCTGGCAAATATGTGTAACCCTGAATTTATCTCTGCTGAAAGACAGTTCAAGACAACCTGATTCTGTCCTCCAGATTATTATGTACTCTACCCAGTCTCATATTTCTCTGCAGATATGGTAAGCATCCCTTCTTTTTCCTGATTTCTATCACCTATTTGGAAGGTGGGAGAATATTTGCTCTTCTCCAGCCCATTGGAACCTCACACACTCCACAAATTCCCCAAAAATTCTGGAGAAAGGCTCTAAGATTGCAGTCCCAAATTCCTTTTGTATCCTTGGATGCAGTACATCTGACTCTAGAGACTTGGGGCCTTTACAGACTGCTAGAAATAGTGCAGCTTGAGGCCACTTTAACTGTCCTGGCTCAGTGCTAAGGAATCATGGGAACTGTAGTTTATTGTGGCACCAGAGCTCTCTGACAGAGAAGGCTCAATGTCCCAGAAAAAAATACAATTCCCATGATTCCCTAGCACTGAGCCAGGGCAGTTAAAGTGGCCTCAAGCTGCACTATTTCTGGCAGTCTGTAAAGGCCCTTGATTGTGCTCCCTTCCACTCTTTCTCATTTGTCTTGGGCTTTGTTCTAATATGCCTTCATAGCATTTTTTATTCTGTTTTCACCAGACTGAGCACAGACTGACCAAGGCAAAATACCATAGATGTTGAGATAATTCTATGTCCTCCTTCCATCCCATTAGCATTTCAGTAGCTTTTGTGACTACCTTTGTCACATTAACCCTCAGACAGGCCCTTCAGAGTGAGAATTCGTGCCCAGCATGCTAGGGTCCCAATTCACACACTGAGAGAGAGATTCTTTATGGCACTTTATTAAATCTTGCAAGATTCAGTACTCACAGCTTAGCAGCAAATCATGTGTCCTCCCATTACTGGTGAGAACAGCATCTTTATATAGTTTTACAATCATATCTATAAATCAGAGCAAACTGTGATTGGAAGACTGCATTTGACATACAAACATAGGCCCTTATCACATGGGGTCTGAAGCAGAGCTAATCCAAAGGGCATCCACAGCTAATACATATTATTCCCCCGTGTTTACACACGACGCTGCCCCAGAACACGGAGCTAATCCGTATTGTTCCCCCGTGTTTACACACGACGCTGCCCCAGAACTCGGCAGAATACGGAGCTAATCCGTAAGGAGTAGGGAGATTTTGACATTCGGTTTGTAGAGGATGTACCTAGGGAGCCTTCGCATTCATTGCGAATTGGTGGGCAGGGCGAAAATCCCAGCGAGGGGAAGGGATTGCCTTGGCAAAAGGCAAACCGGATTGGAAAGAAGAGGAGGAGAGGAAGAGGGAAGAGGGAAGAGGGAGGCGATCTCTCTCTCTCCATGGGCTGCCTTCCCTTCTCCAGTCCTCCAGCCCTCCTCCTCCTCCCCGGTTCCCATGGCTGCCTTTCCTCCCGGCTTTTTGTGACGGGAGAGAAGGGAGCCTTGGTATTAATTGCGAAATGGCCAAAAGGGCGATATTCCCTTCGTTTCGCTATGGAACCGAATTTATTCCTACTTCTGTTTTTCTTCGCTTTTTCTTTGCTTCGTGGCCAGCGTTTGATAAGGTCCATAGTCTAAGCTTGTGAACATTGCATGGACTGGACACTAACTTATGATTGGTTGCTCAAGCTTCACTTACTATGTCACATAGATTTTTTTTCTGCTTATGCATGGCAAAACTGAATTCATCTATTGTCTATTCACCCCTTAGAAACATGTTATATTTTGTAGCTGTACTCTCTAAGTTCCCAGGGAAAGGAATGCCAATTGCTACCTCACAGAACCAGGCCTTAAGGCTAAAAGCTTCTGCTTGCTTCTCAATCTGTATTGTAAGGTTTCAGGCTCACTTTCAGTCTTTTTGGCTATCAGCTTCCACAAAACATTTCTCAAAGAAGCGTTGTTCATTTGAAAGATGCTCCATGGCTCATTTTTTGTATCCATAAAGTCTATTTTTTTCTAGAAGAAACTCAATGGGGTAGGGGACGCCTGAGTGGGATCAACCAAGGTTGTGGGGAGGAAATATAGGGGCCCTTTGGATACTGCTGAGTTACAAATCCCAAAGGCCCCACTCTACGTAGCTCATAGTAAAGGATGGAGCGCTGCAGCCCCTTCCCTGGGGAAGAGCTGAAAAAGAAGAAGCTGGGAGAAAAGAGGTAGAAGACGCCTCTAATATATCACAGAGGGATCAAAACAAGGAAGGCTGATCTGGGCCACTCCAATTATCCCTATTTCTACCACCCTTTCTGAAGTATTCCTCACACATCACCTCTAACGCATTGGCCTTCTAGTGACTTTCCTGAGGTCATTAAAACTCAGCCTGGCTGAAGATAAGAGATTCCTTTAAGGTGAGAAAAGGAGGAGTCCTCACATCATGATTCATCTAGACCTGAGAAACTGTCACTGTCACTAAGACTGTCAATTTCCAACCATAGGAAAGTTATCATCTAAGAGCTGTAATTTTGTAGTTGAGTATTATTTTAACATTATTTTAGTTGCAGTTTGGCTAATGCTTGTTATTTTGAACCTGGGCACACTGTTTGACAAATGGGTTTTTGTTATGTGTCTGTCACACCCATACCTACCTCTGTTTGCAACAGTGACGCCACAAGGATCTTCATGGTGGCTGCACAATGCCACTCCCTTAATTCCCACTCACCCACCCACTGATATCTATCCCTGGTAACAGGATGTTACTGGCTAGATGACCTGAAGATAGATGAGTGATGATGATGATGCCATTTCTGAAAGCCAGAAAAGGAGGTGGAGATGGAGGTCTTGTGCTGGAAACTCAGAGGGAAGAAGAAGGCAGGCCTTTTGGCTGCCTCCTGCTGGAGCTTTTTTGGGGGGCATTGACCACCAGCTCCCTGCTGCCCTCTCTGCCTTAAGTCAAGAAGACCAGTCCTCGAGAAAGATTAAAGTGGTCTGAGCAGATTTATTGAGTATGGTACTGTGTGACTCAAACCTGAGAATTTTCAACTGAGAGCCAGTGGTTTTATGGTTTGTCAGAGAGAAGGAACACTGAGGGAGCAAATGACAAATGGTGGCATTTGTGACCAACAGGTGTCAACCCCAAGAATAGTGGGGATTTCCTCCTACTTCATGAAATGTATCCAACCATATGTCAATCCCCTGCCCCAGCAACACACATTAACCTTGTGATGAACTAACGGGCCTTGTTTGAAAATGGCCACTTATTTTCCCCTTTTTGAACACTTCTGGAGTCCTGCTATTGCAGTTTACAGTTGTTGTTGTTTTTTAAAGAAAAATGAATATTAAAAAATTAACAGGAATCAGCCTATTTGGGAATAGGAAGGGGGATAGGGGGAAAGATGGAGACACTGATGCCATGTGATTGTCAAATATTTAATGGGGGGAGGGGTGGGGGATGTTTATTTTGGATTTGTATGGATTTTAATTGTTGTAAGCCGCCCCGATTGTTCAACAGAGGGTCAAGGTAAAAATAAATTTTATTATTATTATTATTATTATTATTATTACAAATGCCTCACCAATGATATTTCACACCAGAGGACTGTCACAATTGGGAGCTCATTGACAAGATTCCCCCATCAATGAAAAGGGATGCCATAACTGTGTTTGAGGGACACAGCAGCTACGAGTCAGGGATGTCATTGTGCAACAAGTATTGCCAAAGCCGCTTTTTTCTGGTTCTAATTGCAGTTTAACAGCCACATGTAGTAATCTGTAAATTGTGCAAAAGAAGTTGTACTTCTGAGGAAGTAAGCCAATACCAGACTACACTATTATAGCACTATTATTCCACTTTTACTGCTATGGCTGCCTCCTGTGGCATTGAGGGGTTTGTAGTTCAATGAGGCCTAAGAGCTCTCTGGTTGAGAATTCTATATGCCCTTCCCTAAACTGCAAATCCCAGGATTCCACAGGAGGCAGCCGTAGCAGTAAAAGTGGAATAATAGCAATATAACAGTGTAGTGCAGTAATGCAGTCTATGATATTTTATGCTACAACTACTTTTGTACACTTAATCTCAAAGGTGCTACAAGATCCCTTTGCACACTGATATTCCATACTGACACAGCTCTGTCTCTGAAAGGTACTATGTGGTTTACCAATTACACGTAGCTGAGATATGGATGCAGAACATGGAAGATAAATAAAAAGAAAATGTAGGAAACATCCACAAAGTGCATTTTGGCTGGCCAATAAAGGTATAATTATTTTGTGAAAAAGAAAATGTATACATTTCCTTAAGCAACAGAAGTCAGATTTCTCACAGCTATCAGTTGCACTACTTCCCCAGGATGCACCAGGGCCTTCCTCGATGGGCTAGCAAGCTCTTTGGGTGGAGAGCACATTTCCTGTTCCCAAAGCAAGAACAAAGAAGCACACTGTGCTAAAATCTCATATAGGTCACTCCTTTCTCTTTCAAACCTATCATGAGGAATTCCTTTTGCAAGCATGGGTAATTATCAGGCAACTGATAATTTAGTTGTCCAAAGGAGGGCAATTAAAATGGTGAAGGGTCTGGAAACCAAGCCCTATGCGGAACGACATAGGGAGCTGGGGGTGTTTAGCCTGGAGAAGAGAAGGTTAAGAGGTGATATGATAGCCTTGTTTAAATATTTGAAGGGAAGTCATATTGAGGAGGGAACAAGCTTGTTTTCTGCTGCTCCAGAGACTAGGACCCGAAACAATGAATGTAAGCTCCAGGAAAAGAGATTCCACCTCAACATTAGGGGGAACTTCCTGACAGTAAGGGCGGTTCGATAGTGGAACACACTCCCTTGGAGAGTAGTGGAGTCTCCTTCCTTGCAGGTCTTTAAACTGGAGGCTGGATGGCCATCTGTCGGGGATGCTTTAATTGGAAGTTCCTGGATGGCCCTTGTGGTCTCTTCCAACTCTATGGACCTTATCAAACGCTGGCCATGAAGCAAAGAAAAAGCGAAGAAAAACAGAAGTAGAAATAAATTCGGTTCCGTAGCGAAATCGCCCTTTTGGCCATTTCGCAATTAATACCAAGGCTCCCTTCTCTCCCGTCACAAAAAGCCGGGAGGAAAGGCAGCCATGGGAACCGGGGAGGAGGAGGGCTGGAGGACTGGAGAAGGGAAGGCAGCCCATGGAGAGAGAGAGATCGCCTCCCTCTTCCCTCTTCCTCTCCTCCTCTTCTTTCCAATCCGGTTTGCCTTTTGCCAAGGCAATCGCTTCCCCTCGCTGGGATTTTCGCCCTGCCCACCAATTCGCAATGAATGCGAAGGCTCCCTAGGTACATCCTCTACAAACCGAATGTCAAAATCTCCCTGCTCCTGACGGATTAGCTCCGTATTCTGCCGAGTTCTGGGGCAGCGTCGTGTGTAGACACGGGGAACAATACGGATTAGCTCCGTGTTCTGGGGCAGCGTCATGTGTAAACACGGGGGAATAATATGTATTAGCTGTGGATGCCCTTTGGATTAGCTTTGCTTCAGACCCCATGTGATAAGGTCCTATGATTTTAAGAACTTCAAACGTCTTGAAAGATTACCTAAACCAGAAATGGCAAAATACAGCCCATGGACAGCACACAAAGAACACTTTGCAACCAGTAAGTCCCCAGTTTCCCCAATAGCCTCCCATGACTCAAAAAATTCTTGCTAAGAAATTTATTTTTTCACACCTTGAGGTTTCATAGAGCAGCAGTTTTGTTCTAAATGAGCAAAGGACTCTAATAAAAAAAGAAGAAAAATTAAACTTGAAGTGGACTGCCAGCCACTTCTGGTTGAAATTGTAATCCCCCCATAGCATTTCCCACATTTGAGGTGGCCCATTCTTGGTGCCTAGGCCAAAAGAAGAGCTCCCTGGACCACTGAAAGTTGCCCACCTTGATTTAGATTCAACACAACTAACCTGGTTTTGGAATGCAACTGTCTTGGGCTGACCATTGCTAACAAAAGGAGGAGCAGTACAGTCCTGTTGATCCTCTGACCTTCTCAGGTCCAAAACAGGCCGCAAAAATAATCTAGTTTAAGACTACTTTAACTGCCCTGGTTCAGTGCTAGGGAATACTGGGAACTATAGTTTTGTGAGACATTTAGCCTTCTCTGTCAGAGAGCTCTGATGCCACAATAAACTACAATCCCAAGGATTCCTTAGCACTGAACTAGGGCAGTTAAAGTGGTCTTAAACTGGATTATTTCAGCAGTGTGTTTTGGACCTCAATGGCATTGAGCACCATTAGTTATGGTATGCCTCTGGATAGGCTTTCTGCATTGTGGCAATTTTGTTCCAACTCCAGAGCCATATTCCAGAATGTTGTCTTGCCTCTTGGCTCTGTTTTATCCCAGCCCATAACATCTATGTAAAACCAGTGGGAAAGTTTATCAGATGTATACAGACGTGTCACACCAATAGACTGATGACACTGAGTTCTCTCTTTTTTCCCCCTTCCCAAATCCATGGTGTGGTATTGGGGACTCTGATTCAGTGCTTGGCTGCATTGATGGAATTGATAAGGGCAATAAACTGAGACTCAGTACAGGCAAAACTGAAATACAGGCGGGTTT
This sequence comes from Phrynosoma blainvillii, assembly GCA_026167975.1. Taxonomy (NCBI): domain Eukaryota; kingdom Metazoa; phylum Chordata; class Lepidosauria; order Squamata; family Phrynosomatidae; genus Phrynosoma; species Phrynosoma blainvillii. The sequence goes on along the minus strand of JANUYF010000001.1, from coordinate 254,753,479 downwards.
CTCTGTTTGGCTGAATATTGTTTACCATGTTTTGAAGGGGATTGTACATCCCCTAAAAACGATCAGGTGTGTATTTTGGGGATGTTCCATTTGAAGATTTGTATTTTGTAAGTATGCTCAGATAAATGTAGTTACAGTGCTCCCTTGAGTAGAAACTCTGAGAAAGAAAGATTCTATTATTCTGCTATGATTTTAACAACTACAGGTACTCCTTTTTCATGTGAAGCAACTCCACCTTTGATTATTGTTCAAGCACCTGAGAGGCACTTGTACTGCAAATGTTCTTGGAAATGTTGGTTTTGTAACCATCTTATCCACCTGACTGAACTGGATAAACTACGCTAGGTTTCATACGTCAGATGTCTTTGTTAAGTGATCTTGAAGAGCTGCTTTAAAACAAAGTAGGAAATCTGTGGCTGTCCAGATATCTTTGAAATGCAGTTCCCTAGATACTGATTAGCTGATACAGAAGGCTAAGGTTCAGAAAGTACAGATGATTCTGGGATACATGGCATCTACCACATCAGTGACACACTATGCCAGGCCTGGTTCATCTCACTTTGATCTGTTTCAAGGACTCTCCAATGAAGTGGCTAACCATCCTGAGGGCCATCCAGGCAGCAATCTCTCTGAAATTGTCTGGTGGCTATCAAGATCCAGAATGGCATGGCCTTTTCTCCCCTGAAACCACAAGCCCACATCATTGTAGACATGTCAATGACAGGTTGAGAAGTTCACCTTGACAAGTTCTTTATACAAGGATTTTAGTCAGGGCAAGAGAAGTCCCTATATATCAATACCGTGGAATTGTTAGCTTTCGAGAAGGTGTTCCACTTCTTTGAAATATTCCTGCAGGGCAAGATAGTACAGGTACTAACTGACAACATCACGGTCATGCAGTAGTGTTCCCCAGGACTTCTGGAGTGGGACTCCAGCTTTCATAGACTTAAGTCTACTTCCTCAGATGCATTTGGACCAAATACATCTGAGGAAGAAAACAAGTCTATGAAAGCTCATGCTGCCAACTTCTTTCTTTAGTTAGTTTCAAAGGTACTACAAGATCTCTCTGCTTACATTTTCTTAGGAGTGATGCATAATGGCCAAGAAAACGTCGTTCCAACTATATGTGTAGAAAATGACCATAGATACACCTCCATTACTTTGATCTTGTGCACATTTACTTGGGAGGAAGGTGCACACATTGAATTTATATGACTGCAAAGGGGCCTAAAACTCAGCTCTTAATGAAAATGTCTAAAGCTGCAATCAAAGAAGACAACAAGTAAAAACTGACATTAACATCTGTGAAATGGGTAGGAGGAAGTAGACTGACAACAGTTAATTCACAAGCATTTCCCCTGCCGTTATCAGACTCTGAATTAGCCCTGTGCACTTGCAACAGAATCTGACTGAGGATAGCAGGGACTGGCTGGAGCCAGTTGGGGCAGCTACATGAGGGATCATAGCCTCACAGAGGGCGTTATCACACGCGGCGGCAAGAAAGCGGCATGGAATCAATCCAGAACCATACTGGAATAGACCCCGTAGCTTCAGACAAGAAAGCAGCATCATTCCGGTATGGTTCTGGTCGCGGCAGATGTAATTCCTCAAATGAAGAGGAATTGCAAAGAACGGGGATGATGCCGCAATGCGCCGGGGATGGCACTGGATGGGGCGAGGTTTGCTGCGACGTCGTTTGAACACAGGGGCAAAGGATCCGGAATGGTACGGGGATGGTACGGGGATGGGACTGCTTTAGACCCCGTGTGATAACGTCCAGAAGCTATGGTGGGACATTTGGTTTCCAGTTGCATAAGACCATGTGCAGTTTAAAGAACAGAAAGACTTTCACACAGCCAAATGGGAAAAAAACATAGGAAATTAACAACATACACAGTGCCTGATAACTACAGTTTTGCCAACTGTAGTTTGGGAGAGACATTATATGAAGAGATATAATCATAATTACATGTCAAAGCAACCAAGATTTGTGCAACTATAGGGCTGGTGGCACAGTGCCAATGTGCATCACTGTGTTCTCTTAGCACCTATTTAATTACTCATTTGCCTTGGGTGACTACAAAGCAATGCACCTAATTAGCAGTTACTCACTATCTTAGGGTGTATTCACACCACTGAATTAAAGCAGTTTCACATCACCTGAATAGCTATGACTCTATTCTACAGAATCCTGGGATCTGTAGTTTGGTGAGCAAGGGGCAGAATCTTGCCTTTTCCTGTAGGCTCAGGCAAAATCAAACATCCGCAGCATTCCCTGGTTTGTCCGTTCTTCTTTATTAAAATAAGTAACTGTTGCCATCTTGACCACACCCTGATGTTGCTTGGCCACATTTATGCCCCACTTTTTATCAGTGAAATGTGTGAAGGTAGACAATCCACAACTGCTGGGCAGCCATTTTGTGGACAGAAATGTCCTGACTTTAGCAGCATTTCCTACATTTTCTTAACATTCCCGTTCTGGCCACTAGCCTTAAAGGTTTAGGGATGTATCTGAAAACTTTGTCCCTAAGGGTGCAGGCATAAGTACGGTACTCTTCTTGAAACTGTTTTCTCTTGCTTGTTGTGTGCTTTCAAGTCATTTTTTACTTATGGTGATGGGGTTTTCTTGGCAGGTTTCTTCAGGAAGGGCTTTGCCATTGCCATCCTCTGAGGCTGAGAGAGAGTGATTTGCCCAAGATCACCCGCGTGGTTCTCATGGCCGAGCCGGGATTGGAATCCTGGTCTCCAAATTTGTAGTCTAACGTTTAAGCCATGATGACTTGTGTGCCTTCAAGTCAGAACTTATGGTGACCCTAAGGCCTAGGCGACCCTATCATGCTAAGGTGACCGTATCATGGAATTTTCTTGGCTAGATTTGTTCTGAGGGAATTTTGCCATTGCCTTCCCCTGAGGAGGCTGAGAGAGTGTGACTTGCCCAAAGCCACCCAGTAGGTTTCATGCCCACGCTGGAATTCAAACCCTGGTTTCCAGTCATAGTCCAGCCTTCAAACCACTACCCCAAGCTGGCCCTTTCTCTTGCTTGGGTGTATGTGTGTTATGGGTCTTCCAAGTCACTTCCCACTTAAGGTGATCCTAAGGCTAACTTATCATGGGGCTTTCTTGGCCCAATTTGTTCAGAGGCTAACTGCATTCTTCTTCTTGTGTGCCTTCCAGTTGTTTCCGACTCATGGCGACCCTTTTTTAGAGTTTTCTTGGCCAGATTTGTTCAGAGGTGATTTACCACTACCTTCCCCTGAGGAGGCTGAGAGAGTGTGGCTTGCCCAAGGTCGCCCAGTAGCTTTCATGACAGAGCTGGGAATCAAACCCTGGTCTCCAGAGTCGTAGTCCAACACCCAAACCAATTGCTTAGGTAATGTAATGCTTGTGTAACGTAATGTAATGCTTGTGTAACGTCGTGTTTAAGTGTCCCTGGACAGCGTGGCGGTTGGCACCTTGCTTAAGACTCGAACGTAACCTCACCAGACCGAGGCTAGTGACTAAATGCCTTGGCGTCAGCGGGGGAGTGCGCATGCGTGGGGAAGTACACGGAGGTGGGAGCTGGGGAGGGGTAGGAGACAGAGGCACACCCGCGCAGTGCACGACGGGACAGCCTATAACTGCCGCCGGCCCCCTTGCGCGTGCAACCTTTCACCCGACGTCACTTGACGGCGCAACGCGGAAGTGCCATGGCGGCAGCGGCGACGGCAGCAGCGGCGGAGGGAAGAGGCGACGGAAGCGGCGGTTTCCAGGTGGCAGGTGCGGCTCAGCGGCGGCTGCGGATCCTCTCGGGCCACCTGCTGCAGGGCCCTCTGGAGGCGCGCCTCTCCGCTAACCAGTGCCGGGGCCGGGCTGGCACAGCGCCCTCGACGGGGACCCACGCCAGAATCTTCCCCAAGAGGCGGTAAGGCAAGGGCAGCTCCGGCCGAGCTCCAAATGGCGGCTCCTTCCTTCCCTCCTTCCCTCCCTCCACGACCTAAAACGTATGACAGTACTTGCCCAAAGGGGAACACTGGGGAATAGTTGCCCATGGAGATACATAGGAGAACACTTGCCCATTGGGAAACATAGAGTAAGTATTTTACGTTTTCCTATGGACAAGTGTTATTCTATATTTCCCTGTGGGGAACTATTCCCCAGTGTTTCCCTGTGGGCAAGCAATTCCTAGTGTTTCCCTAAGGACGAGTAATGTTTCCCTGTGGTCAAATATTCCCTTATATATTTCTATGGGCAAGTATTCTCCAATAATTCTCTATGGGCAAGTGCTGTCATTTGTTTTAGTACTTCCCTCCATAGAGAGGCTTCCCTAAAGAGCCCACCTCAAGTCAGGGAAAGGAGGCTCTCATTCTCCTTTGCTTTACTCTCTTTTCTCTCTGGGAGGCACTGGCATATGCTGCCTGCCCACAGTTTCAATTAAAATGTAATTTAATTTAATTGATGTAGTGCAGTGAAATTCAACGAAATGGCAGCCCAAGGCTCTCCTGGAGGTTCAAGAAAAGGTGGAAGTTTTTGGAAGAGGCATGAGGTATTTTGAAAGGAGAAGCCCCCTTGGGAGAAATCAGAAGCATTGGCAAGCTTCTAGCAATGCCCAAATAAAGAAGATTTCTAGCAGGCATGAATTTCATGTGCCAATATAGTTCATATATCATACAGCAGTCAAGGAAGAGAAATTGAAATAAGTGGCCTTCTTCTTCCTGGGGTGCTTTTAAGGCCATATGGAAGGTTGTCAAATAAGGGAGTGGTGGTGGAGAGGGTTTTTGGGAAATAGGTCAGTTAAGGTTAGCTACTTAGACTGCTGGGTATGTGAAGTTTCATTGGGCCCTTTAGATACTGTATATATCTGAAGCAGGTGCTGCCACATCTAGTGGAGCTTTCCCCCAGGAGATTACAGGTTTAAGGTTAGAGTGTGGTATAGGGCTTCATCTGCAACCTGTTGCCCTCCAGGAGTTAGCCCTATAGGTTCCCTAGCCATTGACTATGGTCCAAAACACACTGCAGAAATAATCCAGTTTGAGACCACTTTAACTGCCATGGCTCAATGCTATGGAATTTTGGGAATTGTAGTTTCTTGTGGCACCACAGCGCTCTGACAGGGAAGGCTATATGTCTCACAAAACTACAACTTCCAGGATTCTATAGCATTGAGCCAACCGCTTTATTACTGCGGTATGGATGCAGCCAAAGAGGCCAAAGCAATAATTTCTGGGATTTATCATCTCGGCACTGATTTCTGTTGGTTGACCTGATCCTAGAGAAGTTTCCTTGTTCTGTACCTCAGCTGCTCTTTTGCTCCCTGGCATTACCAAGTCTGATCATTCACTTTCTAGTCCATCCTTGACTTAAACCTGTTTGCATCAAGCCTGCTGCTTAATTTGGATAAGACTGGATACATAGCAAAATATCAAAGCCTGGACATTTTATCTGGAGTTCTACAAAGTTAACTGGCTGTTTTCATAAGTACACTTTAGGCGATGGCACAAAGGAGCTGTCCTGGCAGGCCTCTGTGGTCAGTAGATTGCCATGTGGATCTGAAGAGTGAAGATTAGTCAGTAGATTGCCATGTGCTCTCCAGCTGCCATTGAGCAGCCTGTGTAAAGCTGCCAGATGTCTTCTTGCTGGCATAGATCCTGCTTATGCTAGCCTAAGCCACCAAGAGTGTTCTGGCCTTATCCACAGTTTAGGGCTACAATCCTGTCCACATATTTAGGAGATATCTTGTAGCACCTTTGAGAATAACTGAAAGAAAGTTGGCAGCATCAGCTATCATCGACTAAAGTCTACTTCCTCAGTCTTTCAGTCTTTCTCTGCATATTGATTCTACAAACTATCATGCCTATATCTTTGAATTCTACCACAAATTTAGGAATAGGCCTCAACTGATCCAGTAGTTTTTATTGGGTCAGGCTGTTTGTGTGTCTTTTGGCACTGTCTGTTATAAACTAGTCATTCTAATAACATGTTACCATTCTAAAAATCAAAGTCTTCAGGGTTATTTTTGCTCATATTTTTATAGAGTTAAGTATGAAAAATGTTATCACAAGTTCTTGTAGAGTACTCTTCAGTATTGAAATGATTGTTCACCATGGCAAATACCTTTGAGGACATAAGGGAAGTAGAAGTGGTGGCAAGCTTCTAACAATGTCCAAATAAAGACCATTTCCAGAAGATGTGAACTTCATGTGCCAGTATACCCATACATCATACAGCAGGAAAAAGTCCCCTCCTCCCCTTGGGAATTTTAATTGGAAGCACAAAAAGTAGGAGAAATTGCTTGGCTGTAATGTTTAAAGTAGCTCAAATTCATATTTCTTCTTGTTCTTCAGTTACCTGAAAATCCTGAACGATAAGCTGATTGAATAAGGATTGAGGGATGTGTGTTATGTGTGTATTGCTTGCTGTGTGTATGCATGGATGTATAGAAAATACATTTCTAACATTTATTATTTCACTGACTTACTATGTATGTAAATGGCTCTTACTTAAGATTACATTAATGTTTCGTGTTTGTAACATATGTGAATCATGAACAGCATTTGATGATTGCTTAAATCCAGAGCTGCTGTGTTGAAGTCTTGATACACAACATTCTTAATTAGTACTTTGTGGGTCAGATTAGGATATGGAAAGAATACAAAAGGCCTGCTAATAAGATCTTTAACCTTTTTAAAATTTTAGCAGAAAGTTATGGGGATGCACTATGAATTGGACCATGTCAACCTGCTTCATAGTGGTAACCTACATCTTGGTATGATATCTTGATGAACACTGCATGTTCTGTGCATACATTTTCCTTTATGAGGCACATAGTAGGCTGAGGCCTGAGGAAAAGAGCCCCATCATGGGCTTGATTTTTCTTGCTTCTAGCTGCTAGTTGTCAGTTTTGAATGACATAAACCAGTTCACAGCTGTCAAACATCTTGTTTTGGATCCAGAGAAAATTGTTTCTTGGAATGATTTGTACTGTATAGTGCTTACAGTACTGTGTGTCTTCTGTTTTTGTCCTGTTCTTTTTTTGAAGATGCCTTTTTTAAAAAGAAAGAACCAGAATTTGTATTAGCTATGAAAAAAGCTGTAACTCTGAGCAGGGTATGGTTACAAAACAGAATGTGCAATAACTTTCTTATCAAAAAGTTGTGGTAGACAGGAGTTCAGCAAGTAGGGCAAGAGAAAAGTATGAGAGGTATATTATGAAATGGTGAGGAGAATGGCCAGAAAATAATCCAAGTCCCAATACAAAATGTTTCTTTGTTATCTTTTCAGTATGTCATGCATTTTGTGGATTTATTTTGTCAGTATACGCTGCTATAATAATAATCAAAACTTCAAAGCCTTGGGAGTTCAGCAGGGTAAGAATTTATTCATGTATAAAAATGGGACAACATAATCACAATTTGTCAGCAAGCAATGCAGGTTTGGCCATCCCTGTCAAATAAGAAAGCCCTCCCCATGTTATAATGCAGTGTATAATTACAACAGTTGATACTGCTAAACACACATCCACCACAAGGAAGGGAGAAATAGCAAAGTGCTTCAGTCATTTGGAACATATGAACTTGGTGGTAAAGGAAATCAATTCCATAAATCAGTTGAGAATATTTATTGGAGAAAACAACAAGTATATTTGGGGTGTATTAAGAGAGGTCCAAGTTCCTTTTCTTACCAGCTGCTCCACTGTGCTTTACAAGTTGCAAAAGGAAAGGTTCCCACTACAGGAGACTTGCCATCTAAAATTAGAGGAAGAGGAGGAAAATGTAGGTAGGGTAAAATAGAGGAAGATTATATGCCTTTGATTCTGAGATATAGTTTTGTTTCACTAGGAGAGTAGGACTTTATGGAATATTTGGGGTTAGGGGAATTTGAGAGTGGCATCATTCAGGTCCTCCTGGAAAGAGTTGTAGACATTGGTCACTTTGAGAGAACATTTGCCTGGGCTCAACTTCCTCACCTTTCTCCATAGATTACACAAATGTTTTGCTTGCCATTCCTTTCACTTTCCTCCAAAGTGCCATTTCTAATCAAACCATGCTGACTATCTTTCCATTTTAAAATGCCTTTGTCACTTTGAAACTCTGTGTGACAAGAGGCAGTATCCAGGTGGGCATATATAATGCTGATTAGGTAATCTATAAGAAAGGAGCTGAAGGTAGCAGTGACAAGAAGACAGGCAGTTTGCCATTCTTCCATTTGCTCTATACAGCTGTTCCAACATATTGGCAAGGTATATGGCCATAGGCAAATCTGATTCCCTAGCCACTGAGGGCAGACTTCATCACTTTGCATTTCTTGCTTATTAAACATTCATATTTTTCTGGCCTTAGCTTGGATACCAACAAATGCATTTTTATCATGAAAAGAAAGCTGTGTGCTAGATGGGGAGGAGGAGAAAGCTTTTCCTAAACTTGGCTACTGGGTGGTTTTATTTCTTCTCTTTGGCTTTGCTTGCCTTGAATTACAAGGATTCCTATACTATCTCAGATACTATTAATATTTTGCCTTTCCTTCCTGCCCAAGATGCCATTTCTAACTGGACAGTATAGTCCATGTTGCAAATTTAAAAGGCCATTGTGTGTGTGTTTGTAACAAGAGATAAACACCCAAATAAGAAGATGTTGATCTAAAATGTACAGAATGAAGCAACAGTTGATTATATTGGTGTAATGCTGCTTTTATAATTTCAGTTGTAATAACTGTGAGCTGGAACCTGACTAAACAAGATGCCCAGGGGAAGTGGCCTATTGCAGCAGCACATATGGTAGTGTGTCACATTCAGTAAAGCAGGGTCAGAGCCACAGTCACAACAAATTAATGAGCTCTCAGGACTCTGGACAGCATATTGTCTGGCTGGGGTGTTTTGACATAGGGAAAGCTGTTGTCCTAGCAAAGGACTGAAGGGATTTGAAACCTTAAGAAATCTGGCAGATGCAAAATTTTCATGGGCTTTTCCCTTCTGGGTGATGTTTGTAATCCATAAAGGCCCCACAGTTATTGATGCTAACTCATGATCAGGTGTGGGTGAGGAGCCAGAGAAACTGTAGGAGAATCATTCTCAGTCTGAAATTGAGAGTGTGCATATATGCTCATGTCTGAAGGTTACAATAAAGAGATGCCAAGGACTCTGTCTGTAGTGAGGCAACCAGTGGTCCATTGGCTACTTTTTGGAAGGGGTTGTGGTGGGAGAAACATTAGACTGCTTGGCCATTCTGGGAGAAAGTTGCATGTTTTAAATATGAAATAGATATATCTAATTTTTCCAGGAGCCTTCTGATGTTGCTTGGATCTGGTAGTCACAAAAAATATTCTAATTTTTTTTGTCTCCCCTCTCCATCTAGAAAGGGTAAGTCCAGTGTTTGAAGCTTGACCAACTGTGTTCTCAACCTTAGGAAGTCAGATGTCTAACAGGCTCTGCCCACAGGAAAGGTCATTAACAATTCTGGATTTTTCTTCATCCTCAGAGTTCACTAAAGCCTTTGAGCAATGTTAGGAAAATTAATTCTGGCACTTTGTGTTACTCTTACCATCATTAAGTGCATTGGCACTGTGAAGTTGCTCAAACCACTTGTGGAGAAGAGTGTTGTTGATAACATTTCTACAGCTCTGGGATGGCTGGGAGAGGAAAAGGAAAAATCACATTGGCATAGGTGCAGCTTTTCCTGTAATGGGAATTATTTGCAGCTTTGGCATTACTGCAATCTGTTGTATCACTATACATTTTAGCATTCCACTGGTTATATTCCATTCTCTGCCCTTGTCTTGCTTGCAGCTCACTGTTGACAGAAGTATAAGGCAAAAGATCAACTTAGTACTAAGTATAACATACAATCTTGTAACAAGAATCTTTTCTTCCTTTGTATAGTTGAGTTTATTCATCCCATGCTTGCTTGGTACAGTTGGTGGGACCAAGAGAAGTTAGTGAGATGTCAAGATTCATCATATGGGCTTCCCAGCTCCTTGTAAAACACATGTTGGGTTTCTGTGTGTTTATGCAAATTCTGTTACCCAGCTTAGTTGAATCTTGGCCCTAGCTCATTCATTTGAGAGATGAATTGTAGGTTGTTTTTTGGATTTTGAACACTGGAGAGGAGGTGTGGACTCTTTATTAAATATCAGTTTTGGTTAACTGGTTGTAGAGCTCCACAAACTTTGTTTGATTTTGCTGGTTTTCAGAATTTAAATTTTTGATGACTATGTTTTTGGTACAAAGTTGTTGTTTGTGACAATATAAATTTTTGTATCTTGTTCTTCACAGGAGCCTAGTGCATCCAACAGTCTACATAAAAATAAATATTTAAAAATCACAAATTGAAGATATCTATAATTACATGTAATATATAATTATATTATAAAAATATGAAAAACAGATAAATATGTCCTGGAAGTGTGTATAAATAAGATTGTAAATGGTATCTGTGTTACGAGAGGAACAAAAGAAGTAATAGCAGTAATGGGCTGGATGAGGAAAAACAGATTGAGACTGAATCCAGACAAAACAGAGGTGCTCACGATAGCGGCCCCGAAACCAAAAAATTGGGCTGCAACCTCTGGTCCTGGACGGGGTCACACTCTCCGTAAAGGACTGCGTTCGCAGTCTGGGGGTGCTCCTTGACTCGTTGCTCCTGATGACTAATCAGATAAATGTGACAGTCAGGAGTGCCTGTTATCAGCTTCGGCTGATATGCCAGCTGCGCCCTTTTCTGGAAGTAAGGGATCTTGAGACTATTGTGCCCGCGCTGGTAACCTCATGTCTAGATTTCTGTAATGCGCTCTACATGGGGCTACCCTCGTGCTTGGTCTGGAAACTGCAGTTAGTGCGAAATATGGCAGCCAGAGCAGTTTCTGAAACATCTAGGAGGGACCATATTACTCTGGTATTAAAGTCCCTCCACTGGCTGCCTATTAGTTTCTGAATCCAGTATAAGGTGTTGGTTATCACCTTTAAAGCCCTAAATGGCTTGGGTCCAAACTATCTTCGGGACCGCCTTCTCCCCTACAATCCTCCCCACGCACTCTGGTCCTCTGGGAGGAATTTGCTCTAGCCACAAAAAGCTACCTCCCAGAGGGCATATTCTATGGTCGCCCCCAGATTATGGAATGGCCTGCCGGATGAGATCTGTCTGTTTACATCTTTAGACAGCTTTAAAAAGGCTGTTAAGATGGGTCTCTTCCTGCAGGCCTTTCCAGGATAGAGATTCCGGCCTCAGGAACTCCCTCTTAAGGGGAGCCCTCCAGGAATTTTCTTATTAGCCCGCCTCCTAGTCAACTTGTGTCCGCCGTCTCTCTTTCATTGAAGCATTGTTATTGATGCTGTTTGTTTTAATTTGTTGGTTTTAACTTTTAGTCGGTTTAATACTTTTTTAAGGGAGGGAGGGTATAAGATTGGAATGTATTCTGTATTTTATCATTTGTGATCTGCCCCGATTGAGCTCAGAGGGGCAGAGTATAAATAAATTTTATTATTATTTTATTATTATTAAAAGAATCCCTGACAGAAGGATCTTCCATAGATGTATGCTGCCATAAATACAGCCATGCCACACATGTTAGCTTCATGGGCCATGCTATTGGGAAGAGGTGTGAAGGCCCAGAAAATACCCACAAAAATGGGTGGGGGAGGGACAATTTTTCCCATGTTTTCTCCTCAAAGCCTTTTTGCCTGCAGAAATTGGGGAAAATGGATTGTGGAGTATTTTATTTTAGAAGGATGAATAATTTTTTTTTTTAAGATGCTGTGTTCATATATTTGTTGTTGTGTGATTTCAAGTCATTTCAACTTACAGCCCCATCATTGATGGTAGGATATTCTGGCTGGGCACATACTCTGGGTTTGTATTGTATTTTAATGAGTATTGTTATTATTTGTCATTTTAAAAATCATTGATTTAATACTGTTTTAAGGGGGGGGAGGGGGTTTGTTGTATATATCTGTGTTTTATGGATCTGTATATGTTTTTAAATTGTAAGCCGCCCAGATTGGTATTCCAGAGGGCGGGGTATAAATAAATTTTCATTATTATTATTATTATTATTATTAAGACAAACTTGTCACAGGGTTTTCCTGGCAAGATTGTTCAGAAGGGGTTTGCTTTTGCCTTCCTCTGAGGCTGAGAAAGTGTAACTTTCCCAAGGCCACTCGGTGGATTTCCATGACTGAGTGGAGAATTTCAATTCCTGGTCTTGGTTTCAATTGGTTTCCAGGTCATTTCAATTCCTGGTCTTGGTTTCCGTTTCTCAGTTGTTTTTATGGGAATGAGTCGATTAAATCTGCCTGACACTGGAGAACTAAAGGAAATGTGGAGAACTAAAGGAAATAATGTTTTATTGATCATTTGGTTTTATGATGTTTTTGCTTGCTTATAAACTGGCAAAAAAACCCACAAGTGGTTCCTTATGGTTTAGGTGTCCCTTACAGTTCAGGATAATGTGGCTCTGTTTGGAACAAAAAATAAAAATGTAGAAAAGTAAATTGAATTTGTAATATTTTTATAAATAAGCTGTACTTTTATTATATCAAATAATAATCTTATGCCGAATCTAAACAGTAACAAAGTAACTTTCAGTCTGTAAATGGGACACAGCACATTCATTCTCTCTTTCCAAAAAATTCTGTTTTTCCCACCCCAACCCCTCACATTCCCATTTTGTCCCATGGCTTCAAAATTTGTAATAAAAATGTACATCTCTAAGCATCACAAACAAAGACTTCCTGGTCAATCTTAAATTCCAGGTCAGTTTGTGTTAGGAAAGATATTCCTCTAAGTACTTAAGTCCTGAATATTTAGGACTTTGTATTAGCACCTTGATGTTACCACATATTTAAGATTCCGTTTACCTGTTTCCATGACATTCAAGCTCTTAAAGCAATCCGAGTCCCACTAAAATAGCTATATATTTGCATGCTTCCAGAACTGGGTCAGTAGTTATGGTTCTTCTTAGAGAACTTTGGAGAGGGGGAAAAAGCTCACCTTTTCCCAAACATGTAATGGAAGTCAAAGTGCATGCTTGCTTTGCCATATAGTTCCCCAAGGGTTCCTAGTGTTTGACCATCACCTTAAAACCCCAAAACTAAAAACAGTGCACCCAAGGTCAAACAGGGAAAAACAACGAGAACACCTGGGACTGGAGTGATAAACCCTTTTGACATATTCCTACCCGCTTCCTAAATATTTGCAGTTGTGTCAGGCACAGCACAGAGTGACATGAGACAGAACTAAAAACATCTGAGTGAGCCTTGATTCCTGACTGTTGTTTATTGCTTGTGATATCTCTGGCTGTTTGGTCTTTTTATCCTGAGACGGATTCCTCAGGCTGTACTTCTGGGGCTGGTATATTTAGAAGGGTCTGGTATGGGTGAGGGCTGGTATGAGTATAATCCTGTGTCGGTTTCATCAGACAAATACGGTACTAGAAGGTTACTTTATTGTTCTGTGTTTTTCCTGTGTCAATCTGGAAGGATTGGCAACAGGTTCTTGTGTATTCCTGCTAGAGTTCTGCCATATGAGTATCCATCTTTAAATAAAAAGGCATTCATTTGATGTGTTGTTGGTTTCTGCATTTTAGCTAATTCTGCACTTTACATCTTATTGAATCCAGTACAGACATACCTCAGTAAACAAAACCTCTGACAAAGTCTTTTTTCCTGCTCAGCCCCCCCCCCCCCTTTTCCTCATCTGCTGTCTAGCTGGAAGGCTTTTTAGCAATATTTTCAGTGGGAGCATTGTGAAGGAGGGCTTGAGAAACAAAGATTTTTTAGTGCAAGTTGCAGTAGCGTGTCTGCAGTTAACAAAGCAATGAAGTTTAAGGTGGGGAAAAATGGGATTTTACTGTAGCCCATCCTACTGTAGCTGTAGTTCTGGTCTTTCTGTGACTTCATGCATGAGATTATTGGGTTGCCCTGTTAATTTCCCTTCTAGTTTTGTGGTAGTTCTTTCCAGTACCATCTCTAAATAAATTTAATTGTAGATTAATGTTCTGCCTTGTCATTATAGATAAACCTTGATAGATAAACTGGGAAGAGGGAATCTGTTCCAGCTTTAAATACAGTGCAGTCTCAACACAGACTAGAAGATCAAGGAAAGGATTTTGCTGTGGTGTAAGTTTATATATTTAATGGAAGCAGTCCAGTTAGCTTCTGGGCTTTAGTTTTTCTTGTAGTTGTTAGGCCAGAGAGACAAATCAGAATTCTGCTTGTGAACTGACCACTTTATTCAGTCTCCCAGGCCAAGGTGGTCTGTAGCATGGTAGATGTCAACATTGCGCAGAAGCTGTTTTAGAAAGGTCTATTCAGAACTTCATGACTGCTGTGATATCCGCTATATGTCATAATGGGCCCAATATGTTTTGCAAGCCCCTAGAAAATTTTCTTTTTAACGTCACTGGTACTTATCAAAACTCTAATTTCACTGTATGAAATGATAACATGGATAGAGTTATTGCAATTACTGTGTCCAAGTACTTATTCCTGTGTTGTACAGCCTAAACAACTCTTGAGAATTTACCAGAGTTGGAGCTGATGAAAAAACAAGATAGAAAGGACACAAATGTATCAAACTTATCTCCGTTATTACCAGACATAGGTAAGAGCACATTGTTTTATCTACTTTGTGACAGTGAGCTTAACAAAGTGTTCCCAGTTTTCTGCCGTCCATCATCATCATCATCATCATCTCCCCCTCTCTATAGATTGAGGCATTAAACAACAGATTAAAATACAGCACGAAATGGACACATAACACAGTTAAAACAGGAGCACTCATTAAAAATTAATAATCATCTTAAAAGTGTAACATTTTGAAAAGCATACATATTCATAATTTAAAGACCCATAATTTAAAAGCTATCTGGATAGGCCTGCCAGAAGAGATTGATCTTTAATACTGTTTTAAATGCAGACAGTGTCTCCAGCTGTTGAATTTCTTCCTGGCAGATCATTACACAATTTGGGGGCGGCTGTTGAAGAAGTCCTCTGGCTAACAGTTGCCAGCCTGGTCCTGAAGTAAATGTTCCCTGAAGAACTGAGTATATGGGGTGAATTATATGGCAGAAAGCAATCCCATATGTAACCTGGAATTAACTGTGTAGGACTTTAAAGGTAACAACCAACAGTTTGTATCTTGCCTAGATACTAAATAGGCAGCCAGTGGAGTGGTTTTAATATAGGTGTAATATGATCGCTCCTAGATTCACCAGTAACCAATCTAGCTGCCATGTTTTGAACTAGCTGAAGTTTCCAAACAGGTACAGAGGTAGCCCAATGTACAGTACATTCCTCTGTACATTGGGTTCAGTCTTGCTTACCAGTGTGTGCACTACCATCTTTAGGTCCTCCAGCTCTAGGAAAAGTTGGAGCTGGTGTATCAGCTGAAACTGATAATAAGCACTCCCAGCCATCGTATCTGTCTGGACTGTTATTTGCAGTGACACATCCAGAAACACTCTTAAGCTGCAGACAGTCTTTCAGGGAAAATGTAAGCACCTCCATCGTGTCTGAATTCAGTTTCAATTTGTTTTCCCTCATCCAACCCATCACCTCCAAGCATTCATTCAGAGGAGACACACTATCCTTACATTCTCAGGTTGCCATCCACCTGCGTGATAAGGGAATTGTCACACCTTGACATGGATAAGGATGTGGCAGAGACTTCCTTAAAGGCTTGCTGCAACAAGTTTGCAAGGTACTTTTAATAGCTTTCTGAGAGGATGAGTCTGAGCGGTTGGCTAATGCTCTTGAGAAAGAGAGTAATCCTGGCCACTTTGCAAGAGGGAATGTACTGTTGCTCCTTAAAAAATCCTAAATGCCCGCTGGAAGTTGAATAGGAACATGCCCCATCTTCTATGTTATTTGTTTTACCTGATCTGTTGTTTTATTTTGTAATTCGATTTACCGTATTTTTCGGCATATAAGACGCACTTTTTCTTCCCCAAAACGAGGGTGGGGAAGTTGCTGCGCCTAATGAACCGAATATAAAAGCTGAGGGCAAACTGCCGAGGCCTAAGCTAAAAGTAGGCCTCATTTCAGCCTGAGCCTTGGTGCTGCAGTGGGCTCCTCCCATCCCAGGAAGAGCCCATTGGAGCAGCCAGGACGGGGGTGGAAAGAGTCCTCTTTTCCTGGCTAGTTGAATGTGCTCCTCCTCTTTCCACCCCCATCCTGGGTGCTTCAATGGACTCTTCCTGGGGTCAGAGGACATCCTCCCATCCCAGGAAGAGTCCATTGGAGCACCCAGGATGGGGGTGGAAAGAGTCCCCCCCTTGAAGAAATCTGCCAGGAAAACGCTCATGGTAGGATCCAAATGATCCAGAAATTACTCCAAGGCACTGGATTAGTACCCTGGCCAAGTTACACTGTCTCAGCCTCAGAGGGTGGAAATGGCAAACTCCCTCCTCTGAAGAAATCTGCCAGGAAAACGCTCATGGTAGGATCCAAATGATCCAGAAATTACTCCAAGGCACTGGATTAGTACCCTGGCCAAGTTACACTGTCTCAGCCTCAGAGGGTGGAAATGGCAAACTCCCTCCTGTGAAGAAATCTGCCAGGAAAACCTCATGGTAGGATCCAAATGATCCAGAAATTACTCCAAGGCACTGGATTAGTACCCTGGCCAAGTTACACTGTCTCAGCCTCAGAGGGTGGAAATGGCAAACTCCCTCCTCTGAAGAAATCTGCCAGGAAAACCTCATGGTAGGATCCAAATGATCCAGAAATTACTCCAAGGCACTGGATTATTACCCTGGCCAAGTTACACTGTCTCAGCCTCAGAGGGTGGAAATGGCAAACTCCCTCCTCTGAAGAAATCTGCCAGGAAAACCTCATGGTAGGATCAAAATGAGCCAGAAATTACTCCAAGGCACTGGATTATTACCCTGGCCAAGTTACACTTTCTCAGCCTCAGAGGGTGGAAATGGCAAACTCCCTCCTCTGAGGAAATCTGCCAGGAAAACGCTCATGGTAGGATCCAAATGATCCAGAAATTACTCCAAGGCACTGGATTGGTACCCTGGCCAAGTTACACTGTCTCAGCCTCAGAGGGTGGAAATGGCAAACTCCCTCCTCTGAAGAAATCTGCCAGGAAAACGCTCATGGTAGGATCCAAATGATCCAGAAATTACTCCAAGGCACTGGATTAGTACCCTGGCCAAGTTACACTGTCTCAGCCTCAGAGGGTGGAAATGGCAAACTCCCTCCTCTGAAGAAATCTGCCAGGAAAACGCTCATGGTAGGATCAAAATGAGCCAGAAATTACTCCATGGCACTGGATTAGTACCCTGGCCAAGTTACACTGTCTCAGCCTCAGAGGGTGGAAATGGCAAACTCCCTCCTCTGAAGAAATCTTCCAGGAAAACCCTCATGGTAGGATCCAAATGATCCAGAAATTACTCCAAGGCACTGGATTAGTACCCTGGCCAAGTTACACTGTCTCAGCCTCAGAGGGTGGAAATGGCAAACTCCCTCCTCTGAAGAAATCTGCCAGGAAAACCTCATGGTAGGATCAAAATGAGCCAGAAATTACTCCAAGGCACTGGATTAGTACCCTGGCCAAGTTACACTGTCTCAGCCTCAGAGGGTGGAAATTGCAAACTCCCTCCTCTGAGGAAATCTGCCAGGAAAACCCTCATGGTAGGATCAAAATGAGCCAGAAATTACTCCAAGGTACTGGATTATTACCCTGGCCAAGTTACACTGTCTCAGCCTCAGAGGGTGGAAATGGCAAACTCCCTCCTGTGAAGAAATCTGCCAGGAAAATCCTCATGGTAGGATCCAAATGATCCAGAAATTACTCCAAGGCACTGGATTAGTACCCTGGCCAAGTTACACTGTCTCAGCCTCAGAGGGTGGAAATGGCAAACTCCCTCCTCTGAAGAAATCTGCCAGGAAAACGCTCATGGTAGGATCAAAATGAGCCAGAAATTACTCCATGGCACTGGATTAGTACCCTGGCCAAGTTACACTGTCTCAGCCTCAGAGGGTGGAAATGGCAAACTCCCTCCTCTGAAGAAATCTTCCAGGAAAACCCTCATGGTAGGATCCAAATGATCCAGAAATTACTCCAAGGCACTGGATTATTACCCTGGCCAAGTTACACTGTCTCAGCCTCAGAGGGTGGAAATGGCAAACTCTCTCCTCTGAAGAAATCTGCCAGGAAACCCTCATGGTAGGATCCAAATGATCCAGAAATTACTCCAAGGCACTGGATTAGTACCCTGGCCAAGTTACACTGTCTCAGCCTCAGAGGGTGGAAATGGCAAACTCCCTCCTCTGAAGAAATCTGCCAGGAAAACCTCATGGTAGGATCAAAATGAGCCAGAAATTACTCCAAGGCACTGGATTAGTACCCTGGCCAAGTTACACTGTCTCAGCCTCAGAGGGTGGAAATTGCAAACTCCCTCCTCTGAGGAAATCTGCCAGGAAAACCCTCATGGTAGGATCAAAATGAGCCAGAAATTACTCCAAGGTACTGGATTATTACCCTGGCCAAGTTACACTGTCTCAGCCTCAGAGGGTGGAAATGGCAAACTCCCTCCTCTGAAGAAATCTGCCAGGAAAACGCTCATGGTAGGATCAAAATGAGCCAGAAATTACTCCATGGCACTGGATTAGTACCCTGGCCAAGTTACACTGTCTCAGCCTCAGAGGGTGGAAATGGCAAACTCACTCCTGTGAAGAAATCTGCCAGGAAAACCCTCATGGTAGGATCAAAATGAGCCAGAAATTACTCCAAGGTACTGGATTATTACCCTGGCCAAGTTACACTGTCTCAGCCTCAGAGGGTGGAAATGGCAAACTCCCTCCTGTGAAGAAATCTGCCAGGAAAATCCTCATGGTAGGATCAAAATGAGCCAGAAATTACTCCAAGGCACTGGATTAGTACCCTGGCCAAGTTACACTGTCTCAGCCTCAGAGGGTGGAAATGGCAAACTCCCTCCTCTGAAGAAATCTGCCAGGAAAACCCTCATGGTAGGATCAAAATGATCCAGAAATTACTCCAAGGCACTGGATTAGTACCCTGGCCAAGTTGCACTGTCTCAGCCTCAGAGGGTGGAAATGGCAAACTCCCTCCTCTGAAGAAATCTGCCAAGAAAACCCTCATGGTAGTGTCAAAATGAGCCAGAAATTACTCCAAGGCACTGGATTACTCTGGCCAAATCACACTCTCTCAGCCTCAGAGGATGGAAATGGCAAAACCCCCCCCCCCTTGAAGAAATCTGCCAAGAAAACCCTCATGGTAGGGTCAAAATAAGCCATAAATTACTCCATAAGACAATGGCCTAAAAACTCCAAAGGTACCAGTCCATCTGATCTTGGAAGCTAAGCAGGGTCAGCCCTGGATAGTCCTTGGATGAGAGACCGCCAAAGAATCCCAGGTGCTGCAGGCTGTATTTCAGAGGAAGGAACTGGCAAAACCACTTCTCGAGTCTTCCTTGCCTAAGAAATCCCTAAGAAATTCATGGAGTCACCATAAGGCGACAGGAGACTTGCAAGAAAGTTGGGCAGGGAATTTGTGCAATACCTGGCCCTGCTGCTGGCTTAAACTTACATTTACAACTTAAAATTGTTCTTAAACTGCTGTTAACTTTATAAAGTTGATATAAAATATTTTACTACAGTATTTGGTTAAGAATCTTTTTTTTCTAGATTTTCCTCCTTTAAAATTGGGTGCGTCTTATATGCCGGAGCGTCTTATATGCCGAAAAATACGGCAATAATTTTTAAGGGGGGGAGGGTAGTATGGGGATGTTTTATGTATTATGTATGTGTTTTTATTGTTGTTAGCCACCCCAATTGGTTTCAAAGGAGCGGGATATAAATACATTTTAATAATAATAATAATAATAATAATAAATTAATTATCTATACCTAGAAAACAGCTACCATGATACTCCCATCTTGTCAGGATTCAGTCTTTATTTTTGTTTCCCTTTATCCAACCCATCACAGTATCCAAGTATTGAGTAAGACTATGCACAACCACTCATATTACAAATAGTACAGAAAGCTAGAGCCTTGTGTTAGCACATTAATGGCAAGTGTATTCCAGATCTCTAAGCATCTTCAGATTATTGCTGGGGAAAGTAAACCTCAGACATCCACATCCCACCCCCAAGTTAGGTTCCCCAAGATTTTTTGTTCCCAAAGGACTGGTAGTGTTTCCACCTCTGCTACATTTTGGAGGTGATGTCACTTTTGTGCCCTCTACAAACCTTTTTTTTCAAAAAGAAGCAACCATCTGATGAGAGATGTGCTAAACTGCTAGAGAAACCAGTTAGAGTATGAATGATATTTAAATAAAGAATATTAATAGTTTCAACCTGTTTTACCTACTTTATCCCAGAGGTTTAGGGTGGATTTAATTGGTTTTAATTTCATTTTGTAAATATACCCTGTTCCGGTAGTTAGGATCATCATGGTCCAAACTAATAAAGTTACATAATTTCTGTTTAGGGATTTTGGGTAGTTGCCAAAGAAGAGTTTTCATAATTGTTGACCAGCTACAGAGGGTTTCTTTGTATGTGTCCTTATTACCGTATTTTTCGCCCTATAGGGCGCACTTTTTCTTCCCCTAAATGTGCGTGGGGAAGTGAGTGCGCCCTATAGGGCGAAGGGCCGAGGCCGCGGGGAGAAGGAGCCCTCCTTCCCCCCCGCGACCTCAGTCTTTGAATGGACTGGTGCTGGGATCGAAGCGATCCCGGCGCCAGCCCATTGAAAGACTGAGGCCACGGGGAGAAGGAGGGCTCCTTCTCCCCGCGGCCTCAGTCTTGGAATCAGCTGGTGCCGGGATCGAAGCGATCCCGGCACCAGCCCATTGAAAGACCGAGGCCGGGGGGAGAAGGAGCCTTCCTTCCCCCCCCCCCCGGCCTCGGTCTTGGAATCGGCTGGTGCCGGGATCGAAGCGATCCCGGCACCAGCCGTTTGAAGACTGAGGCCGGGGGGAGAAGGAGCCTTCCTTCTCCCCCTGGCCTCGGTCTTGGAATCGGCTGGTGCCGGGATCGAAGCGATCCCGGCACCAGCCGATTGAAGACTGAGGCTGGGGGGAGAAGGAGCCTTCCTTCCCCCCCCCTGGCCTCGGTCTTGGAATCGGCTGGTGCCGGGATCGAAGCGATCCCGGCACCAGCCGATTGAAGACTGAGGCCGGGGGGAGAAGGAGCCTTCCTTCCCCCCCCGGCCTCGGTCTTGGAATCGGCTGGTGCCGGGATTGAAGCGATCCCGGCACCAGCCGATTGAAGACTGAGGCCGGGGGGAGAAGGAGCCTTCCTTCCCCCCCCGGCCTCGGTCTTGGAATCGGCTGGTGCCGGGATTGAAGCGATCCCGGCACCAGCCGATTGAAGACTGAGGCCGGGGGGAGAAGGAGCCTTCCTTCTCCCCCCGGCCTCGGTCTTGGAATCGGCTGATTCCAAGACCGAGGCCGGGGGGGGGGGGGGGGAAGGAAGGCTCCTTCTCCCCCCGGCCTCAGTCTTCAATCGGCTGGTGCCGGGATCGCTTCGATCCCGGCACCAGCCCATTCCAAGACTGAGGCCGGGGGGAGAAGGAGGGCTCCTTCTCCCCCCGGCCTCAGTCTTTCAATGGGCTGGTGCCGGGATCGCTTCGATCCCGGCACCAGCCCATTCCAAGACTGAGGCCGGGGGGGGGGGGGGGGGGGAAGGAGGGCTCCTTCTCCCCCCGGCCTCAGTCTTTCAATGGGCTGGTGCCGGGATCGCTTCGATCCCGGCACCAGCCCATTCCAAGACTGAGGCCGGGGGGGGGGGGGGGAAGGAGGGCTCCTTCTCCCCCCGGCCTCAGTCTTTCAATGGGCTGGTGCCGGGATCGCTTCGATCCCGGCACCAGCCCATTCCAAGACTGAGGCCGGGGGGGGGGGGGGGGAAGGAGGGCTCCTTCTCCCCCCGGCCTCAGTCTTTCAATGGGCTGGTGCCGGGATCGCTTCGATCCCGGCACCAGCCCATTCCAAGACTGAGGCCGGGGGGGAAGGAGCCCTCCTTCTCCCCGCAACCTCAGTCTTTCAATGGGCTGGCGCCGGGATCGCTTCGATCCCAGCACCAGCCCATTCAAAGACTGAGGTCGCGGGGGGAAGGAGCCCTCCTTCCCCCCGCGACCTCAGTTCAATGGGCTGGTGCTGGGATCGGAGAAGTTCTCCGATCCCAGCACCAGCCCATTGAACAACCGGCCTCCGGCTAAAGGGAGGAATCCTTTTTTCTTGGATTTTCCTCCTTTAAAATTGGGTGCGCCTAATATGCCGGAGTGCCCTATAGGGCGAAAAATACGGTACTTGGTATGGCATTGTTAGTGATGGTATCAGGAGTATAGGGATCTAATACTTACCCTTGTGCATTAGATGACCCATTTTGAGAGAAGGCAGGTAATTGCAGTGTCTCTCAACTAAGCCTGCCGGGACTTGCTACCTTTAGTGCACATGATAACATTAGGTAATAGAGATTATGAATACTTGCCTTAGTCCAATTTTTATCCCAACTAGAGGATACTCATTGTATCAGTGAGATTTACCTAAGTGTTGATTTACCATTCAGTCATTGATTCAGTAGAATTTGGGACTATCAATTGGATATAGCCCAGTGACTGCTACACCCAAATTAGAGTCATTGCTGTCAAACTTTCTCACCAGATGAATATTGAAATGCCTACATTGTTAGCAGCATTTGGAACTGGCTGATGTCCAGGAATGTCACAAGTCTTCTGGTTTTAAACTTAATGTGCTTTTTATACAGATTTCTGCAACATATGCATAGGTCTAACACCTGCTGGGTTCACATCCTGATACGATTTCTGGTTCCAACAGTATATAATTGGCTTTGGATTTGTTCAGTTTAATTCCACTTATTACTTCCTGTCATTTTTCTGCTGTACTCTCATGTTGGAGACCTGGAAACCTATGATTCTATGAGGAGTGGGTTAGGTTAGTGGGTATGTTTAGCATGGGGAGGAGAGGTTTGACAGGTGACATAATAACCATGTTTAAATATTTGAAGGCATGTCATATTGTTTGCTGCTGCTCCAGAGAATAGGACCCGGAACAATGGGTTCAAGATACAGGAAAAGAAATTCCACCTAAACTTTAGGAGGAATTTCCTGACAGTAAGAGCTGTTTGACAATGGAACATACTCCCTTGGTGTGTGGTGGAGTCTCCTTCTTCAGAGGTTTTTAAACAGAGGCTAGATGGTCATCTGTCAGAGGTGCTTCAACTGTGTATTCCTGCATGGCAGGGGGTTGGATTGGATGGCCTTTGGGGTATCTTCCAACTATGATTCTATGGATTTTGCTTGAATCGCTGGGCATGTTGCAATTAAAGTTACTGACGTGGATTCTAGGACAGCCCAGTCTACCATTCTCAAACTGAAACAACCCAAGACTGCCAGTAAATCTCCCATTGGCTCTGGGAAAGTTTTTAGGACTATACTGATGGTGTGATAGAAAAGATTATGGGATGGCAAGAAAAACAAAAATGTTTTTGGTGGCAGCCTATAGCAGATGCCCCCAGCTGCCTGGTATGATAGACTTCACAGGGAAATTCATCTGGTGCCAATATTTTCAATCTTCTTGGCAGCCAACAAAGATGTTTCTTTTTTTTTTTTTTTTTAGCCATGGAAATAGCTTAATGGCCTGCCTTTCATAGATATTTCTTTTCTCTTATGCTTGATGGAGGTAGATTTTGTGCTTTTGTGGTTTGAGATGATCTGAAAAACCCTTATCTCCCTATATGAGCCTGCCTGCATTTTAAGATCTTGGAGGGCATATTTTTTGTACAATTGTATGGTTTTAGTAAATGTCATTGTATTTTGTGTTATCCATTTTTTGTAAATTGTTTTGCAGCTTCTTTTGAATGTCTAAATTAGATTTAACAGGTTTCAGACCAGTAAACTTTCTGATTTCAAATCAGTACTTCGTTCATTTTATTTATTTATTTATTTATTTCACTTATATCCCACTTTTCTCCCAA
This sequence comes from Phrynosoma blainvillii, assembly GCA_026167975.1. Classification (NCBI taxonomy): domain Eukaryota; kingdom Metazoa; phylum Chordata; class Lepidosauria; order Squamata; family Phrynosomatidae; genus Phrynosoma; species Phrynosoma blainvillii. The sequence continues at coordinate 254,729,545 of JANUYF010000001.1, read as the reverse complement.
AATTGGATCCAAGGTAGCTTCTGTTCATAAGGAAATACATCTCTCAGGACTCAGAGTGCATGTTTGCCTTTCTTGGTTAATGTTTGGATGCAAGATTTCTTTTTTTAAAACTTCATTTATTTTCATATCATTAAAATCACCATACAGATTACTGTATTTCAAATATATCGTTGTCCAACCTTCAAGTAGTTTGCACTAATTAAATCATAGTGACTTTCACTATGTTTATATTCATGAATCCCTACCTATATACAATTCTTCTGTCTTATTCCTCCTCTTAATTTTACTTCTATAATATCAAAGTAATTTCAATACAGATGACAACTTAAATATTTAACTAACCAAAAATTCTTAATATTCCTATTAGTTTCTTGACATATTTTCTAAGATTTTTTAGAGCCAAACAAAAAAATATCCTCAGGTTCCAATAAACATTATCTGGGAGGGTTCTCCAGAGCTCTGAAGAATCCTCTGAAGATAGGAGGACCCTGTCTACATTTTATATAAGATATTAATGTTCTAACATGCCTTCGAGCTAGACACATAAGGGTTCTATGGCTGTGTGTGTTGTGTGCCTTCAAGTCATTTCTGACTTATGGTGACCCTAAGGTCAACCCTATCATAGTGTTTTCTTGGTAAGTTTTATCAGAGGATGTTTGCCATTGCCATCCTATGATGATGATGATGATGATGATGATGATGATGATGATGATGATGATGATGATAATAATAGTTTTTATATACCGTCCTGTGGCGGACCAATCCGGGCGGTGAACAAGATAAGCAATAGTAAAATACATACCATCTAAAACCATATAATTCCCTCCACCCCCCTTAAAAAGTTATTAAATCCGATACAATTTAAACAGTAAAATCAAGCAATAATATAAAATATTAAATATAAAACAATACATACAAGCAAAGAATACTATACGACAATACAATACACCCTTGCTAAGGGAGTTACTAGATATTCATAAGAGAGATTATAGAGTCTCCAAGTCTCGAGGCCGTGAATTGATCTAAATTTAATTTGGAAAGGCCTGCCGGAAGAGATCCGTCTTGACTGCCTTTTTAAAGCTATCCAAAGATGTTAATTGACGGATCTCATCCGGCAGGCCATTCCAGAGCCTGGGGGCTACAACAGAAAAGGCCCTCTGGGAGGTAGCCACATGTCTAGATTTTTGGGGCTGCAGCAAATTCCTCCCAGAGGACCGGAGAGCGCGGGGAGGATTGTATGGGAGGAGGCGGTCCCTGAGATAGCTTGGACCCAAGCCATTTAGGGCTTTAAAGGTGATAACCAACACCTTGTACTGGGCCCGGAAACAAACAGGCAGCCAGTGGAAGGACCTCAAGACCGGAGTGATGTGATCCCTCCTAGATGTTCCAGATAAAAGCCTGGCTGCCAAATTTTGAACCAACTGTAGTTTCCGAACCAAGCACAAGGGTAGCCCCATGTAGAGCGCATTACAGAAGTCTAAACGTGAGGTTACCAGCGCGTGCACAACAGTTTCAAGATCCCTTACTTCCAGAAAAGGGCGCAGCTGGCGTATCAGCCGAAGCTGATAACAGGCGCTCCTGACCGTCGCATTTACCTGATTTGTCATCAGGAGCGACAAGTCAAGGAGCACCCCCAAGCTGCGAACACAGTCACTGAAGGAGAGTGTAACCCCATCCAGGACCGGAGGTTGCAACCCAATTCCTGGCTTCGGGGCCGCTACTGTGAGCACCTCCGTCTTGTCTGGATTCAACTTCTATCTGTTTTTCCTCATCCAGCCCATTACCGCCTGAAGACATTCATTGAGAGAAGAGATGCCATTGGAATTCGAGGCTGACGAACGAGATACGGAGAAATAGATTTGGGTGTCATCAGCGTACTGATAACACCCAGCACCATAACTCCGTATTATCTCACCCAGCAGCTTCTTGTAGATGTTAAATAATGTCGGGGACAAAATAGCTCCCTGAGGGACCCCACAAGTGAGTTCCCTCTTACTGGAACTACTGTCCCCGAGCAGCACCCTCTGGGACCGACCCGAGAGGAAGGACCGGAACCACTGCAATACAGTGCCCCCGATACCCAGCCCCCTCAGGCGGTCCAGGAGGATACCGTGATCTATTGTGTCAAAAGCCGCTGAGAGGTCTAGGAACACCAACAGGGTCACACTTCCCCTGTCGATGCTCAGACGCAGATCGTCGGTCAAGGCAACCATGGCAGTGTCCACCCCAAAGCCTGTCCTGAAGCCGGTTTGAAATGGGTCTAGATAATCGGTTTCATCCAAGACAGCTTGGAGCTGAAGAGCGACCGCCCTCTCGATCACCTTGCTCAAAAATGGCAACAGAGACACAGGCCTATAGTTTTTCATGTCCAGGGGATCCAGGGAAGGTTTTTTCAGAAGCGGCTTAACAGCCGCTTCCTTTAAACAAGGTGGAACATATCCTTCCCTAAAGGATGCATTAATGATATCTGTAAGGAATCTCACCAATGCATCCCCCCCCCTGGACGGCCAGCCATGATGGGCAAGGGTCGAGAGGGCAAGTCGTCTTGCTCACCTTGCCAAGCAGCTTGTCCACATCCTCAGTACTCACAGATTGAAGTTGATCCAGTAAAACTACATTGGCGGAGTCACTGGACACCAACTGACGACTCTGATACAATGGTGGTGTCTAAGTCGGCTCTTATCTGAGAGATTTTATCTGCAAAGAAGTTGTTAAATGCGTCACAGCAGGCTGCTGTTGGGTTAAGCAAGGGATTCGGCGCAGGGGGCACCTGCGTCATCTCCCTTACCACCCTAAACAGCTCTGCTGGACGGGACTCTGCAGATGCAATACGTGCAGAACAGAAGGATCTCTGTGCTGCACGTAAAGCCTCCCTATAGTAACAAAGTAAGTTCCTATGGCGAGTTCTGTCAGATAAGAGTCGAGTCTTCTGCCACCTGCGCTCTAGTCGTTGTCCGAACCGCTTCATTCTCCTAAGCTCAGGTGTAAACCATGGCCTACGATTCGAAGCGGGTTGGTAAGGACGCTTGGGAGCGATCGTGTCGATAGCCCTGGTAAGGTCGGTGTTCCAAGTATTAACCAGGGCATCGACAGGATCACTGGCATTTCCAACCAATGAACCCTCCTAGGCTTTCCGAAATCCAATAGGCTCCATCAGCCTTCGAGGGCGGACCATTCTAATATGTCCACCACCCCCGGCGGGGCAGATACTGCCTCTAAGTTCCGTCCTGACCAGGAAATGATCCGTCCATGACAATGCGGAGGTACTTACAACCTCTGCCCACGGATATTCCTGTTCCGTACTGAAGACTGCATCGAGTGTATGACCTGCGCAATGCATGGGCCCGTTGACCAATTGGGATAGGCCCATGTTTGTCATGGTCTCCATGAACTCCCGAGCCGCACCTGTTAAACTGGTCTCGAGCGGGATGTTGAAGTCCCCCAGAACTAACAGTCATGGGGTCTCCAAAAGCAGCTCAGAGACCAGCTGTGTCAGCTCGGTCAGGGAGTCTGCTAGACAACGGGGTGGTCGGTAGACTAGCAGAATCCCTAAACTATCCCTGGTCTTCAGGCTGAGGTACATGCACTCGAAGAAAGTCACGTTCCGGACAGGTATCCTGGTCAAGGTTAGCGTGTTCTTATGAACTAGTGCCACTCCGCCCCCCCGCCCACTTCCCCTCACCTGCTCAATAACAGAGTACCCGGCTGGGAGGATCTGCGCCCAAGTAGCAGCGCTATCCTCCCCCAGCCAGGTCTCCGTGAGGCAAGCCAGGTCGGCATCCTCGTCCAAGAGAAGGTCCTGGATGATATGTGTTTTGTTATTCACCGACCTGGCGTTGCAGAGGAGCAGAGTGAGATTCTGTGGTATGGTTGGTCTGCTCTCCAAGCTATTGATAGGGCACAACAATTGGGGCATGGATAAAGTGCAGTCCAATAGTCCAAGGACTGCTGATGGTATAGTCTCATTCCAGCCCAAGTGCTCATGCCCATCTAGTGATCTCTATAATTCCTTAAAATTATAGCAGGGGAGACATAAAAAAGAAAAGAAGCCAAGCCGCGCTCTAATCAGCGCGTATAGGATCAAGAGTCCTCCTATCGCCCCCGCTACTGTCTCTCGCCAAAAATAGATGAAAAGATGGAAGCTGGCAGCGTTTTAAAACTGCCGGCACTCCAGGCTGTCACAGCGAGGGCGGGACGGCTGAGGGCGCTCAGCTGACACTCTCAGCTGCGGCTGGCGATGGTAAGTCCGGCCTCTCAGCACCGTTCTCTCCGCTTCTGGCTCTGAGGCTCTGAGAGTGTGACTTGCCCAGGGTCATCCAGTGGGTTTTCATGGCTGAGTGGCGATTTGAATCTTGCTCTCTAAAGTCATCATCCAATGCTCAAATCACTATGCCACATGGGCTCTCTTTTCTAAGGCTAGTCACCTAAAATGTTGATTAAAATCTTAATTTTAGTTTTTACTGGTGCCGTTCCCTATTTGGCTTATACAGTGTTCATTTATTAGTTTGCTGAATAAAATTAGGTGAGACAGTTTTTCTGTTTCACATGACTTCGTAGAGATGTCAAGGTCTTTCATTAATCCTCACTGGGCTTTGCAACTGTACTTTGGGGCATCTTTTAGAGTTTTTTGTTAAGAAACAAAAGTTTCCATGATAGGATTATTCTTTCTGGCATGAGGAAATTCTCTGATGGGGATATAATAGGAAATAGGGATGTTTGGGGGTGTGACAGCTACTTGAAGTAGTGTTAAGTCACAAAGGAATGAAATACCTTTTTGAGCAATCTCTTTGTTGTGACCTGGGTTTTATTTTTCAAATATAATATAAGACCTGAATGTATTTAAGGGATTTCATTTTCCCATTGTTTTTCCAGAGATCTGGGAAGAAATGTACTCTAGGCAGGTATGTAGGTGCTTGATTGCCAAACAATCTGCATGGAACAGTGGGGGCAAACGGAGAAATAAAACCCAAGGGAATCTCAAATATTAAGCTGAGAGCAGCACATTTGATAAATTGAATTAAAGATAATAGCATTTGCAATGTAAATGCAGATTTTGAAATCTGACCTCTTTCTACCCCTTTGCACATGAAATAATGAGTTAAGCGCTAGTGACTTGTCTTTATTTCTATTATCAAGCTGCTCTGCAAGGAAAGCTTAAATTTTCTAAATTAAAGGCAGTGTCTCTCTCATTCACCTACATGGAAATATTGCCACCTTGTGGATGCTGCTTTGTGAGTCATCACTTTCTCTTGGCCACATTTCATGATTATAGTCCCCATTGCTGGGTTGTTACTCATTTCCTTGGGGAAAATAGGGAGTATGTACCTATGTTGCTTTGTAAAGGAACATGATCATTTCTGCTTTGAATGCATGAAGTTGCCCAAACAAATTTAAACCTGCACAAATGGAAGCATTTTGGGAAAAAATATTTTAATATCGCCTTTTCACAAGCTTCTAATCAGGTTTCTATAGGACAAATTATTATTTTTAAAGGGACACACTAGCTTTCCTTTATTCTTCTAAGATTTGAAAAACAGGAAGGGTCTCATTTTATTTATCTTATTTTAGCTAAGGCATGTTTGCCTTTATGCAGTATTTGTGTTCATAGGTCTGGCAGCAGGCCTTTCTGCATGTCTGGTTCTGCATGTCTGGTTCCCTATTTCAAATGTAGCTTCATCTCTGGGAGTCAGTATTGATCTCCACGTTTCTTAGGCTCTTTTGGCCAGCTAGGACCTTCTTCAGTGGTTTAGGCCAGTGCTTCTCAGGTTATCTAATGTGAGAGACTGACTATTATTATTTTTCCCAGAGTGCCAGAGACTGGTAACATGTTAATGCCCATGGGCTACAGTTCTTTGTTTCTCTTCTGGGAACTTGCAGGAGACTTGGAACCAGGGTTCAGGGACCACTACTGTGAGTAACACTGGTTTACACTATTGGGAACAAGTTGTTGACAAATTTGGAGCAACACTGGTGTGCGACACACTATGGCATGGCCATTGCTGTGCTGTAAACATGAATATATATCCCCATGTAAAAGATCTGGGTATTGTGGTAAACACTTCACATCCTGGTAAACTCAGTCTTAATGGTATCATTTGAAATTTGTGGTTTGGTGGATCCCATAATTAAAGAACCTGTATTCTTGTCACATTTTAGGATTGTTAAATAGCTGATGGCTTTTGTTTCTGTGCAGGCAATTGCATATGTAGCATGTGCGATTAATGCATGTGCACACCAGGGGAAGCTCTGACTGGCAAAAGATTTAGTTGCACATAAACCTCAAAGTTTCTACAGTGTCGTTTAAGAGTCATGGGATCTCTTACATGATTGTATTGTGTGTCTAAAAAGGGAATATTGAAGAAAATTAAATTTCTCTCCCATGGTTTCTATGTGTAGTCAGTTAACATTTGATTTCAGTCTCTTTCTTAGAGAATCATGCATTTCAGCCATAATTCTAGTTATTTTGCCATCAGTTGATGACACATCACTGGTGGATATGCAAGTTAATGAGCTTTAAGTAGCATGCATTCTTCCTTGGAGCATCTTTACTTCATGCTTAGCTGAAAAACCTCTCAGAGCAGCTTATGTAAGAATGAAAAAATACTTTGCTGTAAGTCTTCAGTCTCAAAGGAATGACACAAAAGCAAAAAATGGGATGAGGAGGAAAGCAGAAACAGAGAAAACATAGGCACCAGTTCTGAAAGTTATGTTCACATGGTTGGATTCAATAAGACTTATGTTAGCATACAGAGATAAGACTGGATAGGCTTGGTTTGTTGTCCTGTGTCTGCATGACTGGCTTCTGTTCCTCAGCAGCAGATCCTGGTTGTCCTCTCAGTACAGCAAAGGTACTCATAACCTTTGGCCAGTCTGAAACAAGCCAGTTCTTGGGATTACTTGCAAGTACCTTAAGGTGCATTGGAAAGGGTGAGCCTGAACCATTATATAAGCATTCTGCTGTTAAATGTGCAGTCATAGTCCCTATTACCTCTGTACTCTTAAATTTGCTCCAGGTGCATTGATCAGTTACTTCACTTGTTCTGCCAGCTCTAGACCCTCCTACAAACCCTTCAGCGCTACGTTGCTTCCTCAAGGATTGGAGCAAATAGGCTATGACTGAAGAACTAGTTGCACAAACATAATGGAAGTAAAGATATGTGCCACCGAGCTTTTGGTGTATGATAGTGGCAGTTGTCAGAGCAGAACAGCAGACAGACATAAAATTGTGTGGCTTGATCACAACTTGGTTGTGTGTTTTATGCAGTCAGTTATTTAGTAACTTTAATATTAGTTTTGCTTTAGTAGTATCAAAAATAATGAACACTTGTGTATTATGGCTTTCTGTATTAGATAAACTTTAAAACTGATTTCATACTTTTCTTAGACCACACATTGTATCGGAACTATTAAATTAATTAGACAAGTTGATCATCACGAAAAAACAGATTATACTCATTTGATCCCTTTCTTCCCTTTTTAGGCAAGAAGTTTTAAAGTGGAATGGCTGGGGATACAACGACTCCAAATTCTTGTTCAATAAGAAAGGGCAAGCTGAATTCACAGGAAAAAGGTAGCAGTTGTGGATACTGTATGGTAGATATTTGCTTTTCTTTTTTTGAAAAAGATTTTAAAAATACTCGGTGGATGTTAATATTAAAATTAGAAATGAGCAAAATTTGACCCCAGATGTCACAATCAGCAAAACAAATGGAGTCAGGAAAGCAGTACATATAGTATAAGGTCACACTTGTTTTTTCGATAAAGAACAAAACAACTGTAAATAAATCTATCCAAATTTTTCATAAATTGGAGCAGCTAAATGTGAATACATTCTACTCCAGACCACTTATCCAAAGTTTGGTTGACCCATATTACCAAGGGAGACATACAAACATTTCATAAGTCTGAAACAGCTTGCCATGTATTTCTGCAGGTACAGGTGTTTTGTATAAGCCAATTGTGTTCTGACATACATTGTGTCTTCATCTCTCACTGATGAACAAGAATAAACCACTCCATCGTAGGTGGCAGAAGAAAGAAGCCTTTGGCATGGCATTCCTGCCTTCTGCCAACAGGAGTAAAAGGTTTAAAGTATGGATTAAAATTTATAGCTTAATGGAACCATGTAAACTAAACATATATCACCTTAAAAACATTTCAAGTTCCTGTTACTTGTGGATGTATAAATATTTCATCTACTACTTGATCTTTCCAAAGAAGGTCTCCCTTGAAGACTGAATCTATAGACTTGTAGTTTGAATTTTTTGTTAGGATTTATGTTCATTTTATTCTCCATTGGTAAACAAATATTATTTCATACCATATACTCTTGGTTTTCTTGACTTTGTTTTGTTGGTGGTTAAATATTAAAAGTTCCCTTCAGCTTTCTTCACTTTCCATCTTTCTCAACCTTATGTAGAAACTGAAAATGCTATAGCATGGATGATTATGACTTTAGTACCTAAAGATATATTTTTGCACTTGAGGATCTTATGTAGCTCTTTCATAGCTGTCTTTCCTAGTTCATTCGTCTTTTCCTGATTTCTTGACTACAATCTCCATTTTTATTAATTGCTAAGATATACAAAATTGGACAGAAAGCTGATTGGAAGAGAATCAACTCATTTGAAACTCATGGTGCTGGGGGAGAGTTCAACAGATACCATGGACTGTTAAAAATAATAAATATAAATGAGCAAATCAGGCCTGAACTCTCACTAGAAGTAAAGATGGCTAGACTGAGGCTGTTGTACTTTTAGAATGCCATGAGATTACATAATTAATTGAAAAAGACAATAATGCTTGGTAAAATGGAAGGCACTAGGAAAAGGGCAAGACCACATAACAGGTGGATTGATTCAATCAAGGAAGCCACGACCTGAGCAGGGCAGTTGATAACCAGGGCTCTTGGCTCTCTCTCATTCTTAGGGTTGGCTTAAGTCAAAGTCAGTGGCAAATAACAAAAACTAAAACAACAAAATATTAAAACAAGTAGTAGCACCAAGGTCTTTCCTTCTGCATGAATTCACCTAATATTTTAAAATAGGGATGATAAAGTACATCCCTCTACTGGGATTTTTTAAAAATATTGGAAGGCATTGGAGGGCTCAGGGATGGGGTGGGGTGCAGAAGGCATGTGATCCTCCAGTGTGCAGTGAGGGAGTGGTGCCATCTTGGACCTTAGGCAGCTGGCTACCTCTATTTTGAAATGATTTTAGCTTCTGGTCAGTACCTTATCCAGTGGCTGTGAATTCCATAAACTAAGCATACATGGCATGAAGAAATATTCCTTTTTGTGTCTTCTGAATCGATTGCCGATTAACATTACTCGGTGAACCAGAGGTTATTGGAAAACTATTTCCATTCATTTTGTTCACTGCATGCATAATTTATATAAATCTCTTTTCTAAACTGAAACATTCCAAATGTTTTAGCCTTTGCTCAAAGAAAAACTGCTCAACACCCATATCCCATCAATTTCATCACCTTCTCTTGATTCTGAGATACCTGTTTGGAACACGTACAGCATTCCACCATTTGGTTGCACTGATAATTCTAAAAGCATTATCATGCCGCTTTTCTTATTTTCAGGAAAGTCAAGATTTCCATCTTTAATTTCATGATGAGTTCTAATTTTTTGTAAGAATGACTTATTTTCATCCACCTCATAATTTTGTAAGCTTCCGTCATATATCCCATTTTTCTGTTTTTTTTGTGTGTGTTTTTTTTTTTTTGCTTAACGCTGCTGTGTCTGAAGTTTTTTCATTCAAAAGAAAGATACCCTAGCCATATATTTTTCCTTCAGACTTCACTGTTCAGGATGGTCATAAAATGCTGAACAGGATGCACCATATTAACTGTGGGCTAGCTTAACATTTATATCCAGGATAGGGAATGTGTAGCTCTCCAACTGTTTTTGGATTGCAGCTCTCATCAGCCCTAGGAACTTAGAAAGCTGTCTTATATTTAATTGGGCCATTATTCCATTTAGCCCAGCTAACAGTAGATGTCTAGGACTTCAGGCAAGATTCTTTCCTTTCCCTACCTGAACAATCCATAATACCACCTGGTGGTCTTTCATTCAAGTGCTAACCAGTCTGACCCTTCTTCCTTTCAAAACTGGACAAAATCCGGTGTCTTCAGGATGTTAAAATGGCCCTAGGCAGCATAGGGAGGAAGGATGGCAGTTATGGTCCCAACAACATCAAGCAGGACCCATATTCTCCATTTCTGCCTTTCTTGGTAACACTGTTTTATTTCTGTCACTTTCCTGACATTGAGGTTTTATCTGTGACAGTTTCTGTGTTAATACGGTAGGTTTTTTTGAGGCCTAGGGATATTTACTACATAGTTGTCTTTCAGAATCGGTAAGTGTCTATATGATTTTTGAGTGTGTGGAGGGTGCGTGCATGCATATGTCACTATGTGGTTTGTTTGACATATTGGGGTTGAATGATTGGGGGATCATTCAGCATATGACATTCAGTACAGGCCATTTTGTTACTCACTTAGCCAGACCAGAATGTTCTTTTGGGAGCAATTTTGTCTACTTCAGACTATGTTACTTTGTACAATTTGTTGCCCAGGAAACTTGCTGTGTCTCATTTCAGCAAGTCATTTATGAACATGTTAAACACATTAGAATGAACTGACTAAAATGCTTTTGAATTCAGGTATCGGATAGGTGGAATTGTGTTCCCTCTTTTAAAAGAATGGTTAGAGAAAAACGTCGGAGGAAGTCTGGAGCATAAAATTACCCCCCGAGTAAGTAAATAAATGAAAAATGTTGTTTGTAGCTTTAACTCATGTCTGAGTTCTGCAGTTTCTTTGTATATGGTTGAATTGGTCTGTAGAGCAACTAGACAATGTCAGTCTATTCTTCCACTGGCAATGGCTGTCATGAGCTTGGGTTCACAGCCCTAGAGGTCTACTATAATTGCTCCCAAATGTGTTTGGTGCAATCTTTTTTAGAAATGGTATGCTTTTGTCAGTCTAATTTGACTGCGTTGCTTTCTTACTGGCTTTCCTAATGGCATGTCTTTGCTGTCAAAATCATTTTTTATTTTCATATGCACTTAATGTTTAGCTCTGCTGTTATGAATTAAGTTTATTTTAAATTGATTTTTTTTTAAAAAAAATATAGCATTTCTAAATTTGTGTGCTTTTGTTGCATTTCTTTTAAAGTTAATGCTGTATGAGAGAGGTGGGCATAGGGTGGATGGCAACCCACATGTGACCCCCTCCTCAAGTCTTGTGTGTGTGTGTGTGTGTGTGTGTGTGCAGTTTGTGCCCCCGATGCCAGAAAAAAAATGGGGGCCAAAATTGGGTTTTTTGCCGCTCTGGGAGATCTCTAAGAGCAGATGTTTTATGCTTAATCTGGTCACTAAGTCCAAATCCTATTCCACAAACAGAAAAATCAAAACTGAAAATAGGTGTCTATCATTTCCAATCTTTTTGTTTTTCTACTCTTTAAAATTTTAAAGGATTGTTGGGGATTTTGTACCCCATGTTGGGTGCTGGAGTAAAAATTTGGTTCCCATCCCTGCTAGAGAGCCTCACTACTATGTGACCAAAAGAGTGAGATATAAATGTCTAGTAATAAATGATACTGAGTGGATACCTTCTGTTGGCATTTAGTCACTAATAGATGTGTTGCTTAGTTAGCAAGATGATCAAATATAGGTGGCCAAGTTAATAAAATTCTTAACAGATACTGGTACAAATCTAATTAAGTTGGCTGTTGTGATATGTGGTAGTGTTCTGAAGCCATGGCAGCCTTTGTCTCTGATTTAAATGAATCATGAAGTAAGGTTGTACCATGCTAGGGTACTCCATAGTACATATTTAGTGTTCCCTTTACTCTGTTTGACTTCAGGCTACCAAAACTAAGCAAGGCAATAGTATAGGAGAGCAAGAGAAGTCTGCATACCTCCCTCTATGCCAGGAGATCCATCAGATGTTGGACAGCAGTTCCCATTAGTCCTGGCCAACACAGCCAGTAGAAAGGGATCATGGGAATTGAAGTCCTAGAACATCAGGATAATCACAATTGCCACCCCTTCTCTATGCCTGAAGCGCTTCTATCCAGGAGTGGCACATGTTGCTTAGTGTTGTTTTAACTTTGTGTACCAACTAAAAATTGATTCTCACTTTTAGTAAACAGTAATTGGAGCTATGGCACCTAAATATAAATGCATATCAAATCATATGCAAGAGACTTGAGCAACCCTTCTTGGTTTGTGTCTCATAATTTGGGGGTTGGTGGAAAATTTTGTTCAAAATAAAGCAAATAAACCCAATATACTTTTACATGTGTATTCTCCTTTGCCTTCTCCCCAAGGATCTCAATGGATAATTGAAAATGAATCCATTGTTAAGTGTGATTATAATTCAGACTGGGTGAGGGGTGCCCATAGTAACGTAAAGAGCATGGGTGTATCCAGGCTGCACAGAGTTTTTGCAGTCTTTGTTAGATGCATGATGCAATTAACAAAGAAAGCTTTCACATTTGATATAGCCTTGCAAGCTTCATGGAATATTTGAGCACAATGAAATGTCAGTTTTCTGGCATTCCAACTGTAGTAATCAGTTACTTGGATGCTTTTATTGTATCCAAACACATACCTTTATGGAGGCTGATATTTCCTGAACAACCACAGCACATTGTTGTGATTGGAGGGAAGCATTAACATGCTGTGGAAGATTGCTTATTTGATTACTTCAGAAGTCCCTGTGGCAAAAGAGTGTGGTGAATAATCCCACAATATCTACATCAGATATGACTTTAATCACAACTAGTGACCATAAGTGGAAGAATGGTGTGCCCTTAGGGAAAACTGCCTTCTGAGTACCTTCATGCACTGCTGATTTCAGCATGCCACCTTCCATTCAAGTACTATGCCCAGAGCAGCAAATATGCAGAGGCCAGTCTACTTTGAGGGTCCATAATTCTGCTAGTTCTCTGCTTCTTGCACTTGACACATCCCTGAGTGTAAGTTGAAGAGTTGCAGATAAAATAAAGGAAGCGGCAAAATAGCGTCTTTTGAAGGCCAAAGGAAGCATTAGCCCTGCTTTGTTCTGTTTCTTTTAAATAGACCAGTCACCTACATGCTGCAGTTGAACCCTAACACTAGAATTTTTTTTTTTTACAAGAGCCGACATTTCTTATAAAACATATGAAATATTTTTCCATGAAGAAAACCTCCTTAGGCAAGGAGGCCTGTGTAGCTTTTCATTTCAAAGAGCACCCAGCAATCTGTCCTTAATGTTAGATAACATTTTGAGAGAGTAGTTATTTTCAATTTAGACTATATTCTGAATTTATGCATTTCTGATAGTAAAATTTTTCCTGAAATTGGTAGGGGTCAGAATGAGGCTGCAAGTCTCACTGCTTTTGGATAACATTTAGGATACATTATTTTAATCCAAGAAACAGCTTTACTGATTTCCATTACTGACTAAAATTGGTTGTGTGCTTCAGTTTTGGTATCCATGACTTTATTTTCCATGCCTAAAAGTAAAGTGAATATTTGATCCAGGAAAAAATGTACCTTGGATTTAGGAAGCACAAGTTAGCAGAATGGCTTGGCCTGCTGCTCAGCCATAACAGCCATAACAGAAGGCCCAGGCTTCCTGATCCCCTCATTCCTCCCGTGGCCCCATCTTTACTGATGGTTGAGGATCTCCAGAGGGACATCCCAGAGGGTTTTTAGGTGGTTTTAATTATGGCTTTATGTTTTTATATTGTGCTTTTAATTTGTTATATTGTTTAATACTTTCTTAAGGGGGGGAGGGATTATAATGTTTAGTGTTATATTTTAATCTTGTCATATTTTATTGTTGTCAACCGCCCGGATTGGTTCGCCACAGGGCGGTATATAAATTATTATTATTATTATTATTATTATTACCACCATTTCTTTTCTTAGATAAGATTTTATTGCAGTGAACTCTACTGCCAAGTGTTGCAGTGGATTATTACATTAAATATATTTATAATTACTGTTCTAATATTAATGAATAAAAATGGTGACAGACATTATCTGAGAAGCAGGACTGTTTTCCAAAGAAGGAATAATAAGGAAGTCTAAGGGAAAAGCTTAAGATCTCATAAAATGGACTCACAGATGTGTTCTGGTAGAGTTAAGGGGAAACAGTTTGGATAAATATATGGGTTAATTAGCATCTTAAGTTCCTTAGAGGCTTTATCTTCCATCCACAAACTATACCCATCTTTAGTTAATGCCAATGAGAACAATATTTTAGCAGCCAGCTCTTTAAATAGTTCATAAGTAGAACAAGAAGCCTTAGGTGGAGGAAAAGCATTTGCTTGTGTTTCCCCACTGGATGTTTTTGCAGTTCGAAATCTTGGCACCATTAAAAGGATTGTTTAATGTGTGATGTGTTCAAAAGCACTATGAGTCTCTGTGAGAACTTAGACATTTGACTGTGTACATTGTGTGTGTGTTTTTTTTATGTGGCAGGCATCTTTAAATATTAGTGATGTACCTCCCTCCATTGCAAATGAAGAATTTCTCCAAGACCTTCAAACAGCTAAAATATCATATTCCCAAGAAGCAGAATCTAGAGTATTCAGAGCTCATGGTAAGCTAAAATTTATATACAAAAGAGTGCATGCTGTTTTGTGTTGTTTTAATTATCACCTTTGTAAGACTTTGCCCCTTGTGTTTCAGGTCATTGCCTACATGAGATATTTTTACTCAGGGAAGGAATGTTTAAACGAGTTCCTGACGTAGTTGTATGGCCAGGTAAAGTCTTCTGAATATTCTCATTCTTCAAAGGCTTTGTTCTCCTTTAGCTTCAATATAGCAAAATTAGATATTCAGGTCAGTTTTCTCACAGATATTGGGAAAGCACTTGGCAGACATTGCAAAATGCAGAATCTCTCTTGGAATTTATTCCAGAAATGCAGGTGGGCAGTCTGAGAATGTTGTTGATGCTGTGTGGGGCTGGGCTTTTATATAACAGAGTTTCCAATTCTGTCTGTTTGTCACTTGCTTTGTTTTCTTCCAAATTAAAAAAATCAAATTAAAATCTTAAAACATCTCTGTATAAACAAAACATGAAGGAAAAGAAACACGAAGCAACTAACACACAATTACATATGCACCAATATGGATTGAGTCTCCCTTACCCAGAATTCTGAAATCTAAAATACTCCAAAAAGCAAAACATTTTTCATAGGTGGCTGAGATATTGACACCTTTGCTTTCTGATGGGTCACATACACAAACTTTGTTACATAATAATAATAATAATAATAATAATAATAATAATACTTTTTATTTATATCCCGCCCCTCTGCAGAGCAATCGGGGCGGCTTACAATATTACAATTTCCATTAAACAAAACATAAAATCCCAAATCCCACCCATCCTTTAAGAAATAAGAGTTCTTCTTATTTTAGACTGGGTGGTGCTGGGCTTAGTGTCTCTCCCCCAGATGACATCGAATGGTAATGGAGGGAGGGCTCTTCTTCTTATGTTACATGCATAAAAGTATTAAAAATATCATATAAAATTACTTTCAGGCTGTGTCTACAAGGTATATATGAAAGATAAATGAATTTTGTATTTATATTTGGGTCCCATCTGCAAGGTATTCTATTATGTAATTTATGCAAATACAGGTATTCTAAAATCCATACACACAAGCATACACACACACACACACAACACTTCTGGTCCCAAGAATTTTGGATAAAGTATACTCAACCTGTATTTATTTTTTAACTGGGAAGTCAAACTTTTGCACTGGTAGCTTCAGAATCATATCTTTCTTTAGATGATTCTTTTTTTAAGCATACTTGTACTGGTATTTTCAAGAACATATAATTCACTGCTTAAATAGCTTTGCAATAGTTGAAAATAGCTAGTTTCAATTAAAAAATTTGGGAGTAAACTGGCTCTTACCCATGCTGCTCTGCCTGGTATTCCTTATTAGTGCAAAACCATATACACACCTATTAGAGCTGTACACCTCTGTCTTTTTCAAGGGTTGGGCTCATAAACACAGAGATACAACCCCCCCCCCTTCTTGGCTTCACTTCCTCCAGAAAAATTGCCAGTACTGTTGTAGGTCTGTGCCTGTAGCTCCTGACAATTCCAGCCAACATCTTAAGACCTGTTCTGTGTTCTTCACTGAAATTCTCTAGTTACTTACTAGGAGCAACTGCACTTTTCCTTTGTGGTGCTAGTTTTAGGTAATCACCTATCCGAAGAAGCCAGTCAGGCCATGGTATTTTAGGTGTTCAGGTACCAGGAGAAAATCTGACTTTTCAGAAAGGCTTTGTTGACTGACAAGTATATTGGTTTTACTTTTCTTTGGGTTTGCTTTGATTGATTTATCTAGTTTTACTGTTTTTCTGCTGAATCTATAATTTCATATTTGTTGTTTGCCTTCAAGTTGTTTCTGACTTATGGCGACTCTTAAGACCACTTATCATTGACTTTTCTGGGACTGAGAATGTGTGACTCACCCAAAGTGACCCAGTGGGTTTCCATGACTGGTCTCCAGAGTCATAGCACTATACCATGCTGGCCCAATTTGATATTAGTTTAATTTTAATTTTGTTTTGAGCAGGGTTCAATTTTTGTAGTTTTAGTTTTTACAATTTACAATACGGTATTTTGTATTATATATATTTAGGTTTAAACTGTTTTAAAAGCAAAATGTAAATTATAAAAACTGAATTAATACTCTAGATTCATACACAGTTTTCAGTGCTAGTGCTACATGTGGTTTCATTTCTCTGTATGGCCAGTGTTTGCTTCAGGTTGGGATTTCCTTTCTGTCTTGTCAAAAACATGGCAGACATTGTTTTGTTTCCTTAATAGAAATGTGACCAGTGAGTTTGCTGAAAAGGCAAGTAAAATATTTAAATATAAAAATAATTCTAAACATTCTAGGATTAGCTGATTGTTAAAACTACTTAATATATTGATATGCATTTTAATTTTCTCTTTGTTTTTTTGTTTTTTATACAGAATGTCATGATGATGTAGTTAAAATTGTGGAACTAGCCTGCAAGCATAATGTTTGTATTATACCATATGGCGGTAAGTAATTTAGCTGTTTAGTAACTTCAGAAAAATATTTGGTACTTTGTCTTTAATGGCCAGGATCCAAGACTACTTGAGGCATAGCTAGTGACTTGAGTATGCTTAATAGGATTGTATGCTGTGAATGGCAGAGTCCATTGTTGTGTCACATTCTGCTGGTGGAAGTCCCCTAAGGTTCAAATATATTTATTCAAATTGTGTGAGTGCACGCACACATGTGTGCATTCATGCACACATTGTTTGTACAACTTCCTCTTGGTTAAATGTAAAAAAAACTAAGTTTACAATGAATATGTTTAAATGTTGATATATTTCTGGGTTTTGTTTGTAGGAGGGACAAGTGTTTCCAGTGCTCTTGAGTGTCCTCCTGAAGAGAAAAGAACCATTGTTTCACTGGACACCTCACAGATGGTATGTGAATAAGCCTTTCCATGCAACCCCCTGCCATCATGGCCAAAATAAATATTTATGGTAAATATATATATTACTCAATATTACTTAAGCAGGCATAATCTTACTGGATAACAAAGGTTAGAGGGAAGCTACCTATAGGTCTTTCTAGTATTGCCTTGAGTATTCTATTATGTATACAAAAACTTATCTAGATTTTTATGGGGCCACTGTGATGGGTAGCTGAATGTGGATATGAGGGAGACTTTCCCATGTCCCAAGCCTAGTGCATTTGATCTGTCTAATGGGAGTAGACTCCCATATTGTAAATATTGTTCCCTCAATTGATAGTCCATTGGTTTTTGAAAAAGATTTCCAATCTCAGGGCATGAAGTAGACTTTACGGCTTTTGAATAATTTAATAGCGCAGTTTTGAGGGGATACGATCAAAATTTAATTATACTTCCATATGCAATAAAATATGCACTCCTGGTTTAAGTTAATACTGCTTCCTGTGTAGCACAAAATACTATTTAATGTATTTTGCATATAATGTTATTGCAGGTCAATCTGTGCAGCAACCTTTGTATTAAATTTCTGCATAAATTCTTATTTGTTTTGTTTTGTTTTTTTTTGTTTTGTTTATCCATTGAACTGAGTTTGGGAACTGTTAATTATATTCTGTGGGCCAGATATGAGTGATTTCACTTCATAGTGTAGTGTTTGTTTTATCTTTAAAATCAAGGCGATGAATAAGAAAGTGCTTTCTGCTACATTAGTATCTTCACTGTTCTGAATATTTGGTCTTTGTTTATTGTTGCATGGCAATCACCTTGATCCTATTGATAAAACTGATGTATCATGAACTCTATTTTAAATGGTTGACATCTTTGTGCTTGGATAGATTCCTTTCATTTTTATTTGAATGTACATGCCTCAATGACTGACTGACTTTTTTACGTCAGTTTGTGGCCAGAACTCAGCAGTGTACTTCTGTTGGATTCCATTCTTTCCGCCAGAACCAGCAACTACTGCTCTCTCTCGCAGTTAGCCTCCATCTCCCATTCACCCTGAAACCCTACAGTAGAGAACAAGGAGACTCTTTTCTAATATGTGATTTGAGTTTCATGTAAGGCTACATGGGTGGAGAATAAAGTTCAGATTCTGCCGGCATTGGATATGGATGGAAAATATTGGTCTTTATTTCAATTCTAGTTTTTGTGTGCAATAATAGTAATACTAGGAAGAAAAAGAAGTCTAAATTCTTATAATTTTATTAATTTATTTCTGGGTTGGGGAAAATGCAGCCTCTGGAGCCTATACTTCCAGCTGCTGAAGACTCCTAAAAGTGTCCTCAAATTGCCAACCCCCTATTTTTTTAAAAAAAACAACAACAGCTAGAACAACAACAACAACAACATCCCCATTCATCTTTTCTTTTTGTTGGAGCTCTTCTTAAAATGGTAACAGGAAGTCGGAAGGGGATTGGCTCTGGTGCAGTTGGCCACTCTATTATATACCTTCCAGTCTCTAATTAGTACATTGGCAAAACATTCCTTCTTTTTTTAACCATTAGATTGTTTCATAATTCTTTTTGTTCCTTTGCAATAGAATAGAATTCATTGGATAGATGAGAAAAACTTGACCGCTCATGTTGAAGCAGGCATTGCTGGACAAGACTTGGAAAGACAGGTATTTTCAATTTGTTTCTTAGATAACTGATGGTGGTTTTACTTCTGCTGAATACACTGTATATATTGTCTCAGGTTTGATTAGCTGTTTCTGAACTGTCATACAAGTTCTTCACACTCTTCTCTCTTTTAAAGGTTCCAGGTAGCTCGTATTATGTGCTTGTCCTTTCTGTTTGAATAACAAAGTTTTCAGAGTATATTAAATTTCAGACCATTAGACAAAACAAGCTAAAAGTTAGGAATTTCTTTTTTCAGTAAGCAACATGATTCTAAAATGGGTGGAGATTGTGTGGCCTGCCAGAGGTTGTTGGGTGGCAATATCTAGCAGCTTATCCACCATAGGCAATAGTGAAGAATGCTGGGAATACAGTCCAATAATACCACCTGGAGGAGCAAATGATTCCCACCCCTGCCTGTATAGCACAAATATTTGCCCTGATGTGGATTGAGAAGGCATTACAGTATCTAGCCATGGTAGATCTGCATTTATCTGAAGTTTGTACGCGCTGCCAATTGTCAAAATTGTCCTGATGCTTTAAACACAAGAGTTACAGAGGAGCACATGATACTAGTGTTGTTCTGTTGTGCAGCAGGTTATATTAACAGGTAAACCAGAGGAGCACAATTACTAAGTCATCCACTTTCCATTCCTACCCTGCCAGCTTAAAAAATTATTGGTATACTTCACTGCAAAAATGGGAACTTACAATGACTGCAGTTTCTCCTACACCTAAAAGGTTTCTTATGTTTCCATGCATAAGACATTTCCCAGGCCAACAGCCCTTGATATCTGCTCCAGTGCTCTTCCACTGATATAGCATGAAGTACCACCTGTCCATCTGCAATACAAGTTTTCTTGACATTTGTTTATTACTTCTCAGCCTACCAAGGCTCATGAGGTAAACGCACAACAGATTTTTAAAAATTAAAACAATTGTAAAGAAACAATTTGAAAAATAAACCAGTTAAAAACATTTCCTCAAAGCCAAACCATTTTAAGAATGGAAAGTCATATGAAATATTGTAGTCTTAGCTGCAAACCAGAAAGTCATTAAGGATTCAGCCAGCCTGATTTATCTTGGGAAAGAGTTCCAAAACAGGTGCCACTGGCTTTTGTCATCATCAGTTAAGCCTTTTGGGTGATGGGATATGCAGCAGGGTCTCTGCTGAAAATGTCAAATACTGTACAGCCTTTCAGATATCATGACCCTAAGCTATTGAAGACTGAAAAGGATCTCTCCTGAGTCCTCACCAGCCACACCAGTGATGGTGGTGGGACTCAGAGAAAGCCCTCTCCTGAAGATCTTAATGTCAATGATGTAATGCCTCAAGGTTGAAAAAAATGTCTCAGTTGCATGCAGTTCAAAAATGAGAGAATGACTCATAGGAAGCTGATGAAACTTCGGCAGGAAGGAGAAGCTGATGAAACTTCAGTAAAAATAATAATTCCAGACTGGTCAGGTCACTGCAATTGTTACAGGAAGGTGATGTAACACTGGCATGGAATTGGTCCAGACACCTGGACAGTGGATGTGTATATAAGGGGGAAAGCCACCATACCATCTTGTTGGGTAGTTGGAGTTTGGAGTGGATATGCGATGGTGATGGAGCATTGTATCAGAGACTGTAAATATTCCTGTTTCATATTTTGTAAATATCTTACTGCAACCAAGATTAAAACCTCTACAGAAGAAACCTCAGCAAGTATGTGAGTAAAGCTCTGTTCTGCAAAAAGGAGTTTTTGAATTTGCAACTACTTCCATATCAGGCTCTGGTGTTTGTTTCCCTAGTGACAACGTGCCGCGTATGGACTCAGTATTTTTCCTTTCTACACTGTGCTGACACTTAAAACTTCAGTAAGCTTGTAGAGGTTACATAGATGAGGTTACAATAGTCTAATCAAGTAAGAAACTTTAGTGTTAAATAAGTAGTTAAACATTCCTATTGCTCTTTAAAAATTTGATGCAGGAAAATTTTAATGTCGGTCTTCCATGAGAGAAATGCTCATGAAACAGGAATTTGTTGGGTAATCTGCCTACAAAGAACTTTTCTATAATGATTCTAAACAATGAGTTTGTACTCATAACTGGAAAAGTGTGTGCAAAATGGTTTTAATGATCTGTTTCAAAGCTTTCACAAGTTTCTTGACAGAAGGCCTGAGGGTGAGGTCAGGAAAATTCAGGGGGAAAATATTTTTTTCGCCATCTCCCCTCCATAATTGCTTTGCTTGTTGTAAATCTTGGGATCATTTTACTCCTCAAAGCAATTTATTTTGCACTGTTTCAGTAATGAAATGTTGCCTCATATACTGTTGAAAACATACATAGATAGTTGCTACTTTTGAGATATACTCATAGATTTCACATAAAGGGAAGAGGGTTCAATAGAGTTTTCCAAAAAATGATTTTTGTTAGAACCCCTAACACAGCACTTTCTGATGAGATGGCCTTTCATACTTTTTATTTTTATATCCTCTTATCATTTGATGTAGTATTTTAACCTTTCCAGAGCTGTACTTTTTTTAAAGGTTAGAATTAAAATGCACAGAGCATATTCCCTTAATTTAAATGACATTTTTCCAGGCTAGTAACTTCTGATGTTTCACCAACTGCTCCATTCTTGAAATGCCACAGAATCTTTTGTCCCACTAGAATAAGTCATAATAGCTTCTTTTCTGGCAGTTTCTTTCTTTAAAACTAGAAGACTAAACTCCAGCCATTTCTCTTTCTGAGCCTGTTCTAGATGGGAAGATAATTTTGAATAGAATTTTTAGTGTATATCTTATTTGGTTTTTATGCATCCACATCACTTTGGCCAGCACTGGACATAAATGTAGAACAGTGGAATCCAATGGAAATCGGGGATATTAGTCTTCTGTTCACCTGCAAAGGTGGCTCTGGGGATCTGAGAAACTTTCCAAAACTAGTTATCTGGTAGCACACAGAGCTGCAGAGAAGAAGGAAGGAGAACAAAGTTCTAGCATTACAGTGTCAGTACAGTGTTGGATTTATGCTTACGTTTTAACATACAAACTCTGGTAAAAAAGCTATAGAGTATTGCCAAAATGGTTTATTAAAATGTGTGAATGAAGTTTAGGAAACTTCCAGTAATACTTGAAATGTATAGAACAAATTATTCATCAACTGCTAAAACGTAGTTGTCCTGACGCATGAAGCAGGAGTCCAATGGAGTCACCCAGATTTCCTGATTACTTTGGATATTGGTACCAGGAGCTGCCAAGCATGGAAGATGTTTATTGTAAAACAAAAAGTTAAACTATTTATCTGTGAGCTGCCTTGGATCCCTTTCTGGGGGAAAGGTGGCACAGAAATGAAATATAATATAAAATAACATAAATATGTTCTGTTGTATGGGAAATATATTATTTGGGCAACCTGCATAGCTGCTACATGCGTACATTGCCAGTATAATATATAGCTCTACCCTTACAAAAACAGGTTTTTATGATATAGCTACACTGCTTATATAAAATGAACTCGGCATCTGTTGATCACACCATTCAAAGAGAAATTGTTGTATGCATTAAAAAAGTGAAATGAAGGATTAAGTAGTCACTAAACTAATCTGTAATCTGTGGTTATGTTTTTCAGGCTTTTGAAATCAACACCAATTACATACCATTTTACATTCTGCTGCATGTGTAATCACCTAAAAATGATTTGCCTTAAACTGGGGCTCTGTCTGAAATTATGATCTGTGATTGCTCTCTATGAACTATGGTTTACAATAGCTTTTCAGATGATGTGGTTTTTGCAGGTTGCATGCATCACCAAGAGAGTAGAGCACTGAGCAGAAGGAAAAGTTAACAAACCATTCTAAAATATGGCTTACCTGTTTATTTGGTAGCTAAAATGTATGATTTGTGTTTGAAACAAAGTTTAGCATAGATTGTAGTTTCATGTGATATCTGAACTCGGCCACTGAGATTGTTCTAACATAACCTGAACGTTATGAGTGCTAGCCTCCAGTTTGTGCATCCTTTCCTCCCTCTTATCTGCTGAGATTAGCTATGGCTAACTCAGGTTTTTCAGCAAAACCATATCTTATTTTTACCACAAACCAGGATAGGGAATTTTTAATCTTGACATAGGAAAAAGAAGACTGAATGCACAAGTCTGAAGCTTTTTTTCTGGTGATGCATCTCTTAATAGCTTCTTTGTAATTAGCAGTCTTGTGTTTTACATTTCAACAGCCCAAGATTTGCCGCATTGACAGATACATCTTTTAGGTTCAAGACATACTGTGACCCTCTAACGCCTGTGAAATGTCACAAATAATAGCCACATTCCAGTACCTAATAGAGTAGATAAGACTAGCACTGATATTTAGAGACTTTGAGCAATTCAAGAAATAGGTTATTTGCTGACACTTGAGAGCTGTTCTACCCCTACTTAGCATTATTAAATAATCAATTTTCTAAACTCTTTTCAGCACAGAAACGTAGTTTCAGGCACCATACATGTGACTGCTGGTTGAGCCACGTGACATAAGAGACTGTTTTGTTTGTCAAGTCACTTTGCTAGGGTAGCTACGGGGTCAGTATGTAAAGGCGTTTCATTCAGTCTCTCTGAGGCAGTGCAGATGGCAAAGCCAAACTAATAATGAAAAATGAAACTAGTGACAAATGTATAGGGATTCCTGATTTGCATAGCAAATATGCTGTGGTATTACCTACAGAATTCCCAGCCAGATGGTTGTATATTAAGAGAGCTCTTCTTGAGAAATTCAAGTATAATCAGTTGTTCAGGATTTCAACAGACCAGCTGCAAATCATGTTAACAGAACCACGAATAAGTGCTTGTTTTATGGTTTGTTAGTGAAATTGTTTAGCTGCCATCTTCTGGAATATTTTTACAGTTAATAAGGTTACATTTAGATTTTTGCAAGTATGGAGATATGTAAGGCTATGTTTTACAGGTAATAATGCCTGAGATTTACTTCTAATTCACACTGTAATGTCTGGCTATTTTCCTTTGGTTAATTTTCTCCATATGTTTAGTCAGGGACATAGTACAGTGTCAACCTGAGAATTCACGAAGACAAAAATTGCAACAATTTTTTTATAATATTGTTGTTGCCAAAACTATTTCTGTAATGGAAGAAATTGTTGCAAACGCTAATCACTGTGTTGTACTACATACTGGTAGATAATTATGTGGGGAAAGCATGGTAGCAAAAATTACTGTTTGTCATCACATAAGAATAAATGCTTGTTAAAATTAGTCTCAAATAGATGTATTTATATTGATCCAAGGTAACAGTTTTTCCTGCTTGTCACTAAAGAAGTATACATATACAAAAAGGAATTCTTTGCTGAAAGTTTTGTGCCCTTATAAAAAAGTTGTAATAATGAATTATCTTTTCTTTGTTTAGCTGGGTGAAAGTGGTTACTGTACAGGGCATGAACCAGATTCAATGGAATTCAGTACTCTTGGAGGATGGGTAGCAACAAGAGCATCAGGCATGAAGAAAAATATTTATGGAAACATTGAAGACTTGGTAAAATTCTTCACTACAGTGATTTCATTACTGTGCTTCCATTTTGAGCATTTTCCCTTGTCTTTTCCTCTGTCATGAAAAATACTATTTTGAGATGCCAAGCATATTTTTAAATATAATTTTAAGTGTTAAATGTTAGATTAACCTGAGTTTTGAAGATAGAGGTGAATACATAATTTGAATAAAATAATAAATGCATTGCCTTCCTCTGGCTTGGAGGGAAGAAAAGAAAGATGGAAACATTTTTTTTCTGTATGTTTCTGTTCCACAGTGGTGGTGTGTCATTTTCTCCTTACACAGTGGATTGTCTGTTTATAACAGTGGCATCAAAATTTGGTCTGAAAATATTGTAGATATTTGGTATGTTTGCATGCTTTGTTTATTTTCATTTAAATGTAATTTCAGATAAATGTCTTATTTTGTATAGGTTGTTCACATAAAAATGGTAACTCCAAGAGGTGTAATACAAAAAAGCTGTCAAGGACCACGAATGTCAACAGGACCTGACATCCACCATTTCATTCTAGGATCTGAAGGTATAGTTAAAACAGAATTGGAATATCATTGTTTGAGCCTTTGGGGATCTATGGCTGGCATTCGCTATTGCAGTTCTAGATTTGTAATCTTGGGTTATGAATCCTTAATTGCTCCATATTCAGTAAGACTATGTAATCTTACTGTAAGACTGTGTAAATGCCCCCAAAGTCCACCTGCACATCCAGCAGCTGCATCAGATGAGGGAGATCTGTTCAGCTGGCAGTTGGGGCATAAGGTGGAGGATGTTTCCATTTCCTTATGCCCAAAACTTTGAGCGTATTGGCCACCAGAGAGAAAGGAACAGCTATAGCTACAATGCCCAAGTCACAAGTCCTGTCAAGCTGTAATTAACACAAACTACAGCTTGGGAACCTCTTCAAAGCATTAGGTGTGTTTGCTACCAAATGAAAAGTCCTGACTTGCTAGTAATGAACAGCATGCTGAGACATGCCATATGGTTCTGTGCAGTGGGAGCTGCTAGACATACCACAGAGCTTCACCCTGCACTTGGTTTAACCTGCCTGGCAGTAAGCAGTCTTCCTAATCAGGTTTATTCCCTCTCAGTCAACCAGAAAAAGAAACCAGAGCTTTGCTTTGTGGTCTCTTTAGTTTCTCCCATTGTACCTAGGAGCAGTTGAGCAACATGCACAAGCACATTGCTTGTTAGAACCATGACCTCTCATATTATGTGAGTGTATCCAGTATCTCTGGATTTGTACTCGATCACTAGATGTCAGGTGCCAATTCAGACATCACACTAAATCTCAGTTTCTTAACCATGGTTTTTGATGTACGGATTGAACAAGTATCTCAACTATTTAGAAACAGAGTAAAAAGTAGGTAATTATACTCCTGTGAGCTCTTCTCTGTAGTCCCTCCCTTTGTTTACCTGCATACTACTCTTCCATCTGTTTCTTGGTCATTTCCCATCATACTTTGTTTTTCTTCAGTCTGACATACAGCCATTGCCCTTTGCGGCAGATGTCTTTCTCATCTAAATTACTGATATGCTCCTCATTCTTATCAGTTACGTTTTTTTAAAAAATGAGAATGCCCTTAAATGCTTTACATCATAATAAACAGTGCAAATTAATTTTCTTCATATTGGTGCTGGGTCAGCCCATCTGAAGAAAACACTCAAGCTGAATGCTTTCACCAATAAATGTCTTATATTGAACTTTAGTTACAACATTCTTTTCAGGGCCATTTAAATAATAGTTTTAATATAGCAAGCTGTTATTATAAATGTTTTGCCACTGCAGTGTATTACAGTTAATTTAAATGGTTGCAATACATACTCTTTCAGATTATAATATTTACACAGTTATAAGCCTGTTCCTCACAGTTTGAGAAATACTGCATTAACTGTACACTGCCATTTGAATGTTCTCAAACAAGAAACATTTAAAGAATTCAGTGAAAGTGTCATATGATTTTCAAAATTAATTTAACCAAAATGACTTCAAATGAAAAGAAAGCAATAGGATTCTAGACTTTGCTTGCAAACTGTGAAATCTTATAAGTCATTCGCCTGCCTTAGCAAAATGATTATTTTCCTCTTTTTATAAAGGAACCCTTGGAGTGGTAACAGAAGTTACAATAAAAATTCGACCAATCCCTGAATACCAAAAGTATGGCTCTGTAGTATTTCCAAATTTTGAGAGAGGGGTGGCCTGTTTAAGAGAAGTAGCAAAGCAGGTAAAGTAATCTTATCTTCAATTGTATTTTAATTGCACTTAAAAAAGGGGGGGGCAGTCTCTAAATGTTTTCACTAGATGGCATACTAATATTCCACCCCCTCTTTTTGAGGCAGGAAATATATGTGAGGAGGCTGTACTATATGCAACTAAATGGTTAAATAAAATGTTAAATTGTCTTACATTTCTGTGAGTTTCAGTCCTAATACTGTTAAAAAAACAAAACCCCAACACCCTCCTGTTGTACTTGGGCAATATTTGCATATTACTTAAGTATGTATTACTACAGCAGGTTGAATTCAGACTTAGTCATGCTTAGAGAAGAAATAGAGAACATTTTCTGACAGCTCAGATCCAAAAATGAAATGAAATTCAGTTTTCAGCCTGATCTACAATGGTGCCACTAATAATCTGCAGACATCTTAAGTACGCACTTAATTTATTGCATTTAAAAGAACAAGAAATGCTAGGGAAAGACATGAAGGTGGGAAAGTCTGGAGGTACTGCTGGTCCCATGGAATGTCAGCTGATTGGACATTCTTTATTCCAAGTACACAGATGGTTAGTCATCCATTTGACATGAAACCTGTATGTATACCATCATATATGTGGTATAGATTATAAATTGGTCGAGTTTTTAATTGTGTGTTTATATTAGTATGTGATGAAAGTTATATGCCTTTAAAAGACTTCTGAGGAAGGAAGCTAGTTTAGTGTTGGTTTTTAATAAATCTAGACACATGTAAAACTGTTTTTCCTTGGCTTATTCATTCTTAAGTCATTATCATATAGGTTGCTTTGGTTTTAATAAGTCTGCTCTAACTGTGCCTAAGCCTGGATCAAACCTGTGTCTGTGTAGTATGGAAAGACTAGAGAATAGTATTTCCTGCATTGGAACTTTTTTGTGTCACATAAAGTATGAAATGTTTTATTCCCATTTTCCCTTCTGTGATGCTTTGGGGTTAAAAAAAGGAATACATTTATGAGGTGACATCAGTATCTACATGTTTTTGCATAAATTAAATGCAGTGCGTCCTTGGGATCTGCTGGGGTTTGATTCCAGGAATTCCACTGGTATCAAAATCTGTGGATGCTCAGGTCCCATTATATAAAATGGCATAGTAAAATGGTGGGCTTTATACAAAACAGCAAAATCATGGTTTGCTTTTTGGAGATATTATTTTAATATTTTCAAGCTGGAGATGGTTCACTCTGTGGATGCGGAACTGGTGGATATAACGGGCTGACTATAAATGCAGTGTATTTTATCTGAAACAGGCTATTTGAATACTTTGGATAACATAGTCAGATTGTTAAGTTTAAAAAATGTTACATTGGGTGTTTTATAGTACAACAAGCCAGAGCTCCATGGGAATTCTGGCTTATTGTGAATGGAAAAAACCCAAGAGCAAACCCTGAATTCTTTTTCTGTATTGTTGGGAGGCAACAAAGCAAATAAAGGAAGATTCTTGATGCCCAGCAACTGTATTTCAGCCACAGAGAGAAGTTCTGTCTTGAGCAGCTTGGATTAGCATACCTTGTTCCTGACAAGACCGGGTTCTTACAGGTTCCTAGCATGTCAGAGAGGCTACACTTACCGAGGTCGCTTAAGTGCAGTGATTAAGAAAACAGCATCAGTTTCTGAAAGTACTGTGAATTAATAACAGAATTCCAGTAATACTTTTTATGTGTGGCTGAGTAGTACCTTATTTACCAGAGAATTATATTTATAATACCCCAAGGCCAAATGTTGCTCTGTTTTAAAACTGCATTTCAGTAAACTGAGTAATATTCCAAACGTAGGAAGATGTGAAATAGTTGACATTAAGTCTGCTGGGATGATAAAAGACTGAAGTAAATGGAGTCTTTGATGGGCAACCTCACATAACCTTGAAATATAGTTCTTGCAGAGTGATGAAGTGAATCTAGATCTTGCAGACAAACAGAAGGGATTTCTACTTGTATGCATGCTGTAGGATAAGATTTTTGGATGGGGGCCTACAACCTTCAGCAGTGGCTTTTCAGGAGATGTAGGGAATTATGGAGGAAAAAAAGGGGCAGGAGGTCCCTGTTGTCTGGCCTACATCTAGTCACATGTATTACGAACCATCCTAATAATTGTTCACAAAGGCTATGATCCACTGCATTTCTGCCTTCCTGTTCTCTACTCCTGTTATATTTTCAAGTCACTTTCCATTGGCCATTTGTTTTATATCTTTTCCAAAGGTCTGTGTCTCTGTTATTTTCCCCTCTTTTTAAAAAATACAAGGTCTTTGGTTACCGTTCTGGTACAAAAGCATATACACCCTCCCTGTCTAGACAGCTTTATTCTTGTTTGTTACATTTAAGTCCTTTTCTGTTGCTCTGTATATCTTTCTGGTTGATGTATATTTTTAAAAATCTAGTGTCTGTATTCACAAATTTTAAATTCTTTAAGCATTGTTCCTAAAACAATTGTGGCTTGCTAGTTTTATCACTTATTATCAGTAAGAACTAAATCTTCTAGTTATATACCATTATCAGTATGTCCCAGGTGTTCATTAAATTTGGTTGTTAATATCCTGTTCAACATTGTTTTAAACATCTTGTATAACATTGATCTTCATATATGTCTAAATTATTTGCAGCCTTTGGAGTTTATCACACTGCCCTTTTCCGTCCTTTCCTCCCGAGTTAAGTGTGGGATGAACACTTTTAAACATGGATTTCATTGTATGCTTCCATGCCCAGGCAGGAGACATCCCATACCCAATCTGGACTTCTCCCATACTTTACAAATAACAGCATTTTCATGTTCTTTGCAAAGTACGGGAGAAGTCCCGGTCAGATGCAGGATGCCACCTTCCTGGGCACGGAAGCGTGCAATAAAATCCATGTTTAAAAGTTTTCATCCCACACCTAGTTCGGGAGGGAAGGATGGAAAAGTGCAGTGCAATAAACTCTTTTGAGACTAGACAGAATACAAACAGGAATACATTAATTATTGGCAAATACTGATATGTTGTAATAACAGTTTTTACAAACCATGTTAATCTTACTGTCTGTGCACTAAATCTGGTGGTTAATCCTAACAAGAGTAAATCATTGAATCAGTGGAAATTGATAAATCAGCACTTGTGTAAATCCCATTGCTTTATGCATCTACTCTAATTGGGCTTAATAGTTCCTACTGAATGTCCTTTTTTTCTATTATGTGATGGAACCTAAAGGTTCATAAAATGTTTCACTATTTAATATGGCTGGGCAGCAGCACTAATCCCATGCCAGACTTTTCATATAACATTTTCATAATTCAATCTACTGTACTTTTATTGGCATTATTCTGTATTAACCAGCAACTTTTCTGTTGTAGCGATGTGCCCCTGCATCCATTCGCCTTATGGACAATGAACAATTTCAGTTTGGTAAGTTTTTACTAATTTTATTCTTAGATTTGGATACTAATGCCAAATGTTTTGCTATTCTTCTGGCTTTAGGTGTATCTATCACACAGTACAAATATTTTACCTAATAATTTGCTGCCTTCTGCCTCTCCACGCACAGCTCTAACTCTGACTCACATGCAATGAGGCTGGTACACTATCCTCCAACAGAAGTTAACAGAAACGATGTCCAAAAAAGCAGCTGTCTGCTTTCCTAACCTGGTCATAAACAAAGAAAAATGAATTAGGGTGCCTGAGGTCCACCAGCAGATTCTCCCCATCTTTTTGTTGTTAACTGCCTTTACGTTGATCTCGACCCATGGTGACCCTATGGATTAGACATCTCCAGGCCTCCCTGTCCTCTGCTTCTCTGCCCTGCTCCTGCAAACTCTTATTTGTGGTCTTGTTAATAAAGTCCATCCATCTAGCATGTAGCCTTCATCTCTTTCGACTTCCCTCCACCTTTTCTAACATTGTTTTCTTTTCCAACGATTCATGCCTTCTCATGATATGTCCAAAGTATGACAGTCTAAGCCTTGTCATCTTGGCTTCCAGGGATATCTCTGGCTTGATCTCCTCTAGGACCCATTTGTTTGTCCTTTTGGCTTTCCATGGCATCCTCAGCACTCTTCTCCAGCACCACATCTCAAATGACTTGATTTTCCTCCTATCTTCTTTCTTGACTGTCCAGCTCTCACATCCATACATGGTAATAGGGAATACAATGGCTTGTATGATTCTGACTTTTGTGCTGAGTTGTATGTCTTTGCATTTTAGAGTCTTTTTTAGTTCTTTCATAGCTGCCTTCCTCATTCTTAAATCTTCTTCTGATTTCCTGGTTGCAGTCCCCATTCCGATCAATGTTTGATTCCAGTTATGATTTCCTCATTGTCTAGTTTGAATGTGTGTAAGTTCTCTGTGGTCATTATTTTTGTTTTCTTTATGTTCAACAGTAAGCCTGCCTTTGCACTTTCTTCTTTGATCTTCCTTAGTAGTTGTTCCAGGTCTGTGAGGCTCTCTGCTAGTATTATGGTGTCTTTAGCATACCTCAGATTGTTGATATTTCTTCCTGCTATTTTCACTCCTCCCTCTTCCATATTCAAGCCTGCTTTCCTTACAATATGTTCTGCATATAAGTTGAATAGGTAGGGTGATAGGATGCAGCCTTGTCTGACTCATTTGCCAATTGGGAACCATTCTATTTCTCCATGTTCTGTTCTGACAGTAGCCTCTTGTCCTGAGTACAGATTCCTCATCACAACTATCATATGTGTTGGCACTTCCATGTCTTTAAGGGCGTTCCATAGTCTTTCATGATCTATTCTATGCAGTCAAAGGCTTTGCTGAAGTCTATAAAATAAATGCTGATTTTATTTTGGAACTCCCTGCTACACTCCATTAGTCATTGTATATTTGCAGTGTGATCCCTCGTGCCTCTTCCTTTCCTGAAACCTGCTTAGACCTCTGAGATTTCTCTCTCCATGTATGGTTGGAGCCTATGTTGCAGAATTTTGAGAGTGATTTTGCTTTCATGGAAGATTACTGCTATGGTTCTATAGTTGCAGTCTCTTTTATCTCCTTTTTTGTGTGGATGGGGACGTATATTGGTCACTTCCAATCTGTTGGCCATCGTTTTGTTTTCCATATCTGTTGACATATGTTGGTTAGCACTAGAGTTGGCTGTCAATGTGGATTGCAACAGTTCTGTTGGAATATCACCTGTTCCTGGAGTCTTGTTTTTTGCCATTTCCTTTATTGCAGCTTCCACCTTAGTTTTTAGAATTTGGGGTTCATCTTCATATGACTCTTTGTTCCATGTGTCCTTTATGTTGTCATCTATTTTATATAACTCTTCTGTGTATTGCATCCATCGTCTTTTTATTTCTTCCTGGTCTTGTATTATGTTATTTTTATTGTCGAGTAAAGCATCCTGGTCCTCGGTTTGAACTTTCCCTTGATTTCTTGAATCTTATGGAATAGGTCTCTCGTTCTTCCCTTTTAGTTGTTGTCTTCTATTTCTCTACATTTGTCATTGTAGCAAGTTTCCTTATCTTTGTGCACCAACCATTGTATTGTTTTATTCATGATTCTTATTCTTATTTCCTTTTTGTTGTGTTTCTCTTCTTTCCTTTATTGCTTTTAGCATCTTATCTGTCATCCATGGTTTCTTCACTTTCCTTTTGTCTGTTGGAAATGTCTTTATGCATTCTTCTTTTATTATGTCCCTGGCTTCAGACCAAAGCTTTTCCAGTTCACAATCTATTATTCTTAGTACTGCAAATCTGTTCCTTATATTGTCAATGAATTTTGTGGAAATGTTGTTTAAATCGTATTTTGGTATGATGACTGGTTTTGTTCTTTTCTTGAGTTTTACTTTTATTTTTGAAATGAGTAGTTCATGATCTTGCCACAATCAGCACCTGGTCTAGTCTTGGCCACCAGTATGGAACTTCACCATCTTTTACTTCCAATTATATAACTTGTTTGGTTTTTGTGTTGGCCATCTGGTGATGTCCATGTGTATAACCTTTTCTCTGGTTGTATGAAAAATGTGTTTGCAATGAATAGGTTGTTAGGTTGCTGGCTTCACAAACATCTATCAGACACTCACCTGCTTCATTCCTTTTGCCTAGTCCAAATCTACATACTGTTTTTAATTCTTCTTTACTTCCAACCTTTGCGTTCCAATCTCCAGTGTTCAGCTTGACATCCTGTGTTGGAGTGTTGTCAATTTCTTCCTTTGTAAAATCTATCAATTTCTTCTTGTTCTGCCTCAGTGATTGGTGAATATACTTGAATTATGGTGATATTCATAGGTTTCCCATGGAGCCTTATTGAGATGATTCGGTTTGATTTTGCATTGTATCCTCTGACTGCTTTTGCAACATCTTTTCTTAGTATGAAAGCCACCCCGTTTCTTCTTGAACACTGTGTGGTTGTCTGATTCAAAGTGGCCCATTCCTGTCCATTTTAACTCACTCACCCCGAGTACTGCTATGTTCATGTATTGCATTTCCATTTTCACTATGTCTAGCTTCCCTTGGCTCATGCTTCTCACATTCCATGTCCCTGTGTTATGTGTGTTGCTGCTTCTGATGAGGTTTGTCTTTCTGAGAGTGTTTACTGCTTGCTTCGTCATTTTTTATTGCCCTTATCTGCTCTTGTAAGTATGTTTTCCTTTAGTTTCTATCTATCTCTCTGTTAGTGCTCTTGTCTTGCCTGTGTGACACTTTCAATGTTTCCTCATAGGGTTTTCCAGGTGAAGGGTTACACAAGGAGGACCACCTACACCTCCCTGTGCACAGTACTAACAAGTGTTAGCTATTATGTCACTGCTGTTCTTCACTTTAGTGACACTTATCACTACTGCTGCTGCCCAGTAGTTGTTTTCCTATGTCATTCTCCCTCCCCCCAGAACAAAAACAGAGTAGAATGAAGAAATATATTTTGGCTAATGTTTAGGAGGAGGAGTATTGTTTGCCAGTTGTTTAGAACTGTATTGTTTGCCCCTTCATGAGCCACGTTGACAATAGGAGGTGGAAGGAGAGAACCTGAAACATTTTTTTGTGTATTTTCAGGCAGAACATTGTAGAGAGGGGTATTGTTGGATTGTTACTCCCAGCATTTCTTACAGCAGGGAATGTGGATTAGAGCTTGTAGGCCAACAGCATCTGAATGGCCCCTTGATTCCCATCCCTAGTGTCCAGCAGTGTGGAAGGGTGTTATGTTATACAGAGAACAAACTCCCCCTTTTCCCTGTGTAGCCTCATCAGAAAAAACCATGCAGACCAAAAGTAACCTGTGATTAGATGAGAAATCTCATAGTAATTTTTCTCTGCATGGCTCTGAGCCAGACTGCTGCATAAGCGGGCATGATGGGTTTTCAGCTGAAATAGCTAGGAAACTTTTTGGGAAAACAAGGTACTCTATGGTTTTGATTATGCGCAGTATATAAAGATAGAGGGAGAGAGAGTGTGTGAGAATATGTGTAGAATTTAAGAGTGTCTGTTTATTTAAGTGTTACATTGAACACACTGGTATTTTTGCCCCAGGACTGTGTGTGTATATCAAATTCGAGTTTTAGCTATAAATTTCAGCAATCAAAAGTATATAGAAACTAGTTCTTTATTACAGAGGTTTAATAGAATGCTGCTGAAACTTTATGTATTTACATCTCAGATTAACAAAAGATGTATACAGAATTTCCATAAACCGCCCCCCCCCCAAAAAAAAACACAACAGGAATGGGACCAATGTGGAGGTGCATTTTAGCCAGACAAATACAATCTTCATTTTGTGATGGAGTGCAGAAGAAACCAGGTTTGGTAACTTGCCCCAGAATCCAGCTGTACACAGTGCTGATTGTTGAACTGCTGATGTGGCACATCCCCCAATGACCCCTGGCAGTTTTTTTATCTTTTAAAAGCACTCAGG
Source organism: Phrynosoma blainvillii (assembly GCA_026167975.1). Classification (NCBI taxonomy): domain Eukaryota; kingdom Metazoa; phylum Chordata; class Lepidosauria; order Squamata; family Phrynosomatidae; genus Phrynosoma; species Phrynosoma blainvillii. Next base: position 254,694,772 of record JANUYF010000001.1, on the reverse strand, counting down.
GATTAGTCTTTAAAAATAATACACCAGGTGACTGGAATGCATCAGCATACAAATGACATTTAAATGTTATGGGTATGTATGGGCGGGGGCAGGGGGGAAGTGTCTGGTGAGAAAAACAAAATTGGAGACTAAGGCCTGAAACAGACAGGCCAAAAAGAGCGGCTTCTGGCTGCTTTGGGGGCATGGCATGGCATGCAGAAGACGCATGTTCCTGACACGGCCAGAAGACTCTCTGAGGCCACCCAAGGCGGCCTGTTTGGATCGCGGCGGCAGCCCATTTTATAAGCAGGCCGTCCAGTTGCCGCAGTCCTGGGGTGGTTAGGCCTCAATTATGGGCAGAGTGGCCAGAGGCCTCTCCTTCATGCCTGTGTGTTTTGCCCCTTAGTCGTTGTTGAAATTAGAAGCTAGAGTGTCCATCACTTTCAGCTGTGTTAGTCACAATTAATTTAAGTCAATTGATTTCAGTGGGTTGACTGTAGACAGAACATTGAAATTAGTCCAGTGTCATAGGCATTTTTAGGAGACAGAAACATATAGATGGAGCTCAAGCCATTCAATATTTCTTTGATTAAAATTCCACACTTTGAATATTGCTGTTGTCTTATAAGTTTCCCCCTTTCTCTCTTCCTCCCCCTGCCAAGGACATGCTCTTAAACCACAGGTTGCTTCCATTTTTACATCACTTTTGGATGGACTAAAAAAATTCTACATCACAAAGGTATTGTAGTTGTACGTTTGACTGATGCAGATTCTAAACATACAAGCATACAATTTCTTTAAGTGAAAGAGCACTTTAAAAAGTAATGTTGCCTCACCTTCCATATCTCGACCACAGATAATATGACAGTAGTATATAAAATTAAAGGGATGTTAACAACACTTGTTACACATTTTATTCATTTTATGATTTCTAAAAGTGAGTTTTCAGGCTTGCTGCATTCTTGACATCAGCTTTAGCATTTCTGAGTATATTGCTCTTAACTGTGTGTCATTAGCTTTTGAAATTTGCCTTTTATGTGTGTCTTAGTATTATAGTAACTGGCCTTTAAGTGAAATAAATAAAATATGCAGTTAAAAAGGTGCTGATTCCTATATTTTGTTTCTTGATTAGGGGATTTGGGGAGGATGGTACATGGGAACTTAACCATATATAGACTGAATACTTGAGAACTTCTAATCATAGTAAGGTGCAGCAAAAGACGCAAAAGAGGTTTTTTATATCAATAAAACATTGTCAAAACAATACAAATGACAACTGATTGCTTTTTCTTTACTCCAGCCATATTGCTTGTAGTCTACAACACTGCTGCTCAAAGTGGTGGTCCTTTAGGCCCTTAATCGGTGCCTGTTCCTGAGTCACTGGCTGCTAGTCTTTGGAAAGTTTCCATCAAACAAAGAAACAGTTGTAACCGATGGGGCACAAATATTGTGACAGCCCCTGGCAAATTGGAAAAATAAAAATTGCTTGTTCCCCACCTCAGATAGCTTGAAAAGCACTGGTCTAAAAGACATGATTTAAGAATTCTTTTCAGTGGTTTTTCAGCACAGAGCTTGGTAGTAACACATTAAAAGTACGGTAGCATTCTTGCCATTTTTTAGTAACAATATTAATTTTAAAATTCACACTCATCTCTGAATTTCATCTTGTTGGTTTCAGCCTGGTGTTCCAGTCAATCCAGATCCTTTTTAATTTGTCTCCTTTGTAGTTTGTTGACTCTCCTAGCTTGGGATTACCTGCACGGTTGATTATCTTCTCCTCTACACTTTCATCCTTGTCCATTTATTAAAACTGTGAGCAACATAGGGCCTAGGAGAATGTCTTATGGAACACTGCTCAAGATTTCCTACCACATTAATGCAGAGTACTTTTTGGACAGTTGCTCATCCAGTTATAGAATCCATCAAACAGTAATTTGTCATAACCCTCATTGTAGTATCTTGCTAATAAAGTTATTGTTGGAAACCTTGTAATATGGTTTGCTGAAATCAAAATAGACTATGTTCCCAGGTTGGTCTGTGTTGACTTATTCATGACACAATCATGTGGGTTCCTACTAATCCAAGGGCTTTTGATTAGTATCTTTAAAAGTACCATAGAAGGACCATAAAAAAGGGGAGTTGATGATCTTTCTATCTCTGAGAGCTGGATCCACTGTCATTTGGAGGGAAGGGATGGTGCAGCAGATGCAGGCACATGCTCATCCTTTTATCTTGAGCAGTTCTTCTTCAGTAGAGAACAGTGTGTCTTTGCCAGATTGTCTGTTTCTACCATGCTTAAGCACTTTCCATGGTAGCTAGAGCTTATAGGAACTGGAGTCCAAAACTCCTGGATAGGACCAAATTGCCTATATTTAATTTATACTAACAATTTTGGGTGCCAGACACAGTATCCTAAAACGACAAAGTTGAGGAAGTGCTAACTCAGGGGTTATCGCATGAAATAGGTGTCTGGGGTTCAAAGTTATTGTCATACTTGAACTGAAAAGTTAAAGATGAGAGAGTTTTTTATTTAGAGGAGTATCCTGGTAGCCATAGTCAGCCAGGACTTCCCCATAAACTGAGGGAGAAGGAACAGATGACTCTATCACCAGCCTGTTCGATTGTTTTGCCAGCTGCAGAACCTCTTCCTCCATAACTACCAGAGAAATGTAGAAGCGTAGGGCAGCAGCTTCATGTTACCGCCATATCCACCTAAAATGTTGGTGAATATACCTCAGAGTAGTTGATACTGCCTTTAATAACAGTAGCTTCTGAAAATGAGTACACTGTAAATAGTTTACAGAGCTAGAGCAACTTTAAAAATACTTTCTGGATGTTTACACATGATCTTAATGTAACAGATACCTCTTTCCACAGTTCAAAGGTTTTGATCCCAATATGTTATGTGTGGCTACCTTGCTTTTTGAGGGCGACAGAGAAAAGGTTCTTCAGCATGAAAAGCAAGTTTATGACATTGCTGCAAAATTTGGGTATGACTTTGGAAACTTCATTTTTTATATTTAACTGCATATGAAAATCAAACAACTTGGTATGGTTGACAGTAAGAATGGTCTCTTACGGAAGTCCTTGTGTGTCATGCAGTTCTGAGAAAGGCAGAATCATTTGAGAAAGTGAGAATGGACTCACAGAATTTAATTATACTGAATGTAAGAATGCAGCCAAAAGATATTCATAGTAATTTGAATTTGCTTTAGCATACCTTTTTGCAGAGACTTAATGTTCTCCACAATCCACCTGAAATCATTGCTACTGTGTTTAAAAGCTTTCCCTTTTCTCTCTGGCTCAGGAAAGTAGCTTTTGTGACACTAAACAAACAAGCCCTAACACAGTGAAGGGAGGCAATGTTGTAAGATTAAGGTATAATGCTGTGTTTTATTGACTAAAGCTGTGAATCATGGAAGCCTGTTTTAAAAAGGAAATTGTCTTTAATCAACAGAACTTGATTAATTATATGTAACCCACCTCCTGTCACCAGTTGCTCTATGTTGGTAGGAAGAAACAGAAAAGATTTCGTTTTCATAGCAAGCTGAGTAATGATTAGGGTGGCTTGCATCTGTCTGGTTTGATTGATTACAAGACTGGTCAGTGTAACCATGCTGAAGATATTTGTCCAGGTCACAACTTTATTTCTCATGTAAACAAATTATTAGACAGATAATTATTGCTGTTGTTTCCATTAAACATTTTTTGTGAGTGTTTAGAGACAATTCTCTAACCTTCTCTAACCATATGTCAATAGGTGATTTGAAGGTGTGTGGTTTGTCACTTTGCCAGAGAAACAGAAAGGGTGCATGCGTGCATATCCAGCTTCTCAAGATCATGATTTTTTCCCATCATATGTTATAGAGCAGGGGTAGGCAACCTAAGGCCCGAGGGCCGGATGCGGCCCCCCGAGGCCTTTGGACTGGCCCCAGGCCGGTCCTGCTGCCCCCGCCCCCTGCCGCCGCCACCCGCCATGATGATATTGATTATTGTTGTTATTACTTATTCTTGGGGTTTTCTTGGCAAAATCTCCACAGGGGTTTTGCCATGGCTTTTCTGGGGCTGAGAGAGTGTGCATGCATATTTTTTTAATTTTTATATATTATTATTTATTTATTTATTTATTTATTTATTTTAAAATTTATTTATTTATTTATTTTTGGTGCTTCGGCCCCCCAATTGTCTGAGGGACAGCAACCCGGCCCCTGGCTCAAAAAGGTTGCCTACCCCTGTTATAGAGACTACCCAAAATAGCACCTGAGAATTTCCTCAGAAATGATGAGTGCTGTTATGAGGTTTAAAATGTTTTTACTGAATTGAGAATTTTCCTGCAACTCAGTTCTTCATCTGCCACCTTTAAAAAAAATGAAGTTCGTTAAATTTCAAATTCAGCCTAATCTAGCTACCCAGATCTGAAACATTTTTTGCTATTTTGCATACTGTAATAGCTAGTGTGATGATATTTTATTGTCCTCAAATTGCAGTGGTCTTGCAGCTGGAGAAGACAATGGACAGAGAGGGTATATGCTAACGTTTGTTATTGCTTACATTCGGGTAAGCTTTTTTTTAAAAAAACAGAATTTAGTTTATTTAGTTGCAATATTTTCTCTTCCTTTAAGTGCTATGTAAACACAAGTCTAAAACAAAGCAAGAAAAAAAATCTTCCATTTTGTTTGGGAAAATATCCTTATTTTAACTGTTAAGAGCTTTTGTAGTTCTTTATAAAAAAGCATGCAGATTGGGTTGCTGTGCTTCTTTCTTGAATGCTATGTAAAAAAATATCTGCCTGGATGTTGACCACCATCCATGGCAAATGATACAGTGAGGTTGTGCTTGGGTAAGAGAGAGGCTGACTCAAGGTCCATTTATAGCTCTCATCTCCAGCTGCTGAACAATCATCTTCAAGCTCAGATCATCTGATTAGATAGTTAAATGCGGATTGATAGGTATGGTTGCTCCTGGGTTTTTTAAAAAGCAGTCCCTGGGTTTTTTAAAAAGATGCTCTGGAACCTTTAAAAATATGTGTTGGTATTTCTATACATGGAGCCTTTGGAATGAAGGAGCCATGCCTTTGGCTGCTGGGAGTTACTTAAAGAAGTAATTTTGGGCTCATTAATATGCTGTGACAAATTAATATTGCTTATAAGCTCTGAGCTCAAACACACAAGAAGGATTGTCAGTTTGTGTCTCTTCTGCAGTGCTCTTCTTTTCTGCAGTGCTCTTCTTTTCCTTTCATCCAGAAAGTCTACTCTGGAACAATTTTTTTCCACCGTCTTTCAGCGATTTGTGCAGATTCAGTGCAGTTCCTCTTGGTGCAGAGAAATGGGCAGCATTTAATCCACTGTTTGTATCTCTGTATGAGTTTCTGCTTTAGAGTTGCCCTTCTGTTTAGAGGCTAATATAGAAATTATAGGGAAGATAATTTTTCCTGTTAGCGCCTATATGTCCACACAGAATGTAGCTTCTGCACTGAAAGTTTGCGTACTTCCCAATTTTAACTTCAGAAAAAATGTGTCTGGGCTATGAAAGCTTGGAGAAGCATCCGAGATACCTCCTCAGTGCAAAAACACATCTGTATCACAAGTGACTTTTCCTGAATTAAAGAAACTACAGTTCTCTGGGCTACGTGTGGTGGATCTTTTCCAAAGTCTGTGTCTTCTTGGCTGCCCCAAACACTGTCCCAGAGCAGATGGAAGAGGGGTGCTTCTTGGACAAGGACAGAGCTTGCTTTTTTGATGCTGGGTTAAAAGGGACACCTGGATGGCATCTGAATACACTCCTGTAGCCAATCCATCTCTCATGAGCTTCCAACTTCCCTTGAGCTTCATTGGGCAAGGAAGACAAGATGGCTTGCAGATGCTTACAGTGGTGTTTCCAGAGGTTATGACAGAATAAGCCCCCTACAGGATTACAGTCAGATGTGGACAAACCTGGCCATGGTGATTCATTAGCAGAAAAAGGATCACTAAAGGTTTCTCAGACTATTTTTCCTCCTATTTTGCACAAAGAAAAATGTGAATTTCTGTTTCATTTGTAGGACCTTCTGAAACAAAGTATGAGGAAGTTAAGCACATGTAAGAGGCATTTAAGAATAATAAATCACAAAATCCATTTTTCCCAATGGCCTGCTTGTCCATTTATTGCACAGTTCCTTTTATATTTCCCAATAAGAATATGACACATCATAAAGCGGTAAATAAACCACTTTTTTAAATTAAAAAACAAGTCACTTGATCTGGCAGCACAAGTCCACCATGTGCTTAATGTCTAAAGGGTGACAGTCTCCATGACCATTCAGGGTAATTAGGAATTAACAAATCTAGCCATGGCATGCCTGTATTATGTCCTCCTGACAAATGTAGCTTGTCAGAAATGCAAATGGATAAGATGGAATGTTTTCATTGTAATTATGCATAATAGCAAGATAAACATAAATTTTGCAGGAATATAAATTTAGGGATGCTAATCTGAAACTTTTCTGGTTTCTTTAACAGGACATGGGCTTGGACTATTATATAATAGGAGAATCATTTGAGACATCTGTTCCCTGGGATAGGTAAAAAAATAAATAAATTGCATTTTCTGGTCTATAAAACTTATTTTTCTTACAATACTCAATCATCCTAACACACATAATTTGCAAAATGCTTTGTCTTTGGGTTTGATCTTTTAATGTTGTAAAAACTGGCATATGAAAAGGGTCACTAAACTCTTCCAAGAACAAAAAAGCAGTGTACATATGAGCAGTCATGGAAAGCTAACTTGGGCTTATATAATTTGAAGCTAAAAAGAATTATTGTGAAAATAAAGCAAGCTACTGAACTAGACCCTAACTTCACTGTCCACAGTGTGAGGTGAAGAGGAAAGTTGCATTGCCCTCTTCTCTCAGAAGAAGGTTTCCCTGAAAATGAATTCCATGGTTGAAGTACAAATGCTCTTATCAGCAAGATCAAATCTGAATCTAAGCAATTTTGTTAACAGCTTATGAGACTAGAAGGTTGTAACTCACTTCTCATACTTAGAGCTGATAAATGACTGGTTGCCACTGTTCACATTGTCTTCTAAAAACCAAGAGAGTTGGTTCCATCCATTTGTTGGTCCTGTAATACTAGGAGGCTCTTAATTTTGGAGTCCATCCTCTTCATTTATTCTGTCTCAATTTCAAATGGAGATTAGAATGAGAGACTGCAGGGCTATAATTCTTTGGGTGGTCTATCTTCAAATAATTGAATTAGGATTATGGGTTCTTATCATACTACATATGTTAATTGGCTTACCTAGTGCTAGGATATTTTTGTGGCAAGAAACCGTTCTATGATGGCCATTCATTACTTTTTGAAATTAATTTCCCTCTGACTCTACTGCTAAAAGCTTACCTGCAACCAGATAATGACCTGGAATTTTGGATTTCATTTGTTGAAGTGAGCTACAGTTGATGAAAGCTCATGCTGTAATAAATGTATTAGTCTTTAAGGAATCCAAAGACCTTTGGTTGCATTTGTTGTAAATTTATCCTTTTGCTAATTAGCAAAAGAATCTGAAAAATAGAATTGTTCAGACTGCTTTGCATTAGGATAAAAAACTGTAATCAGGGGTAAAGCCATGGCAAAAGAGAGAATATTTTTGAGAGAAAAGGAGAGCAGACAGATGGTCCCAGGAGAATTACATTTTATGTTACACATTCTTTTTTCACCTATAAATGCAGCCATTTCCATTCTGAATAGAAAAATAGATTGTATATAAATTATATTCCATTTCAAATCCTCTTAAAACTTTACTCCCAGTTCTTTTGCAATAACCAGGGATGCCAAACAAACAAGCAAAACTGAATCTTAGCTCCCTAACACTTGTATACTTAAGACTATGACAGATCAAAATATATAGTGTACTTGAAGCCATTGACAAATTTTAATTTATCATAATTTGTAAAGTAATAAAACAGATCTATTTTTAAATGGAGCATAATAACAAAAAAATTAAATTGATAAACATGTACAAAATTATAGAAATGGTATTTTTCTGTTCTTTTTCTTTTTAAAAAAATTCTCTACTGTCTTTTGTTTCAGGGTTCTAGACCTCTGCCGAAATGTAAAAGAAAGAGTAACAAGGGAATGCAAAGAGAAAGGTGTTCAATTTCCACCTTTTGCAGCCTGTCGGTAAACCACATTCTATAGTAGACCCTTGAAGTCTGTTTTGTTTTAGTGCAGTCCTGTGGTTGAAGCTACATTATCAATTTTAATTTATCTGAACTGGGGACTCATCTGTCTTGGCTTGCTGTTGATGGGAAACACTTGGACACAGGGCTTGATCCCAGGTTTTGGGGGCCCTTGACAACACAGTTGGCCATGCTACGGAGATTAACATTTCTTTTTGCTAGCAGTGACAAAGAAATAGCATCCTTAGTGGAGATTGTGGGGGATTGGATAGGCTTCCCCCATACCCCAGTGACCCTCTTCAAAGATTGCTGTTTTCTGCACTAAAATAACAAAAGAAACAGCAATCTTGGTGAGATTCATTGAGAAACGGGGGAAGCTTTCACCTTACCATTCCTCCCAGCACCCCCTATTGTTTCAGCAGACAGGGAGAGGTTTAGATTTCCCCTTGCTGAGATGTGAAGAAGGCTGAGTTGGTGTGTGCTGTGCATGTGCATAAACGCACACACATCCATGTGCAGCCAAAAAATTCCCACCTAGGCCTTCTGGTACTGTTAGTGTATGCCAGTAGTCTTTGTTTTGTTTTTTTACCCATTGACTATGGTTCCAAAGGGTGCAAGTAGAAAATGTCTTAAAATAAAATAAATTTTACCTTTATTTCATATGGTGAGAGAAAATGTGATGAGAGAGCTTTCATTTGCAATAGTGTGATAATTGATCTAACATACCTCTTTTTTTAAAAAAATAAATAGGGTGACACAGACGTATGACGCTGGTGCTTGTGTCTATTTTTATCTGGGCTTTAACTACAGAGGACTAAGTGACCCTATGAGGGTTTATGAAGAAATAGAGGTAATTTTATATAGAGATGTCATGTTGCACAAAGTATGTAGTACTTATGGTAATAATCCTGCTACCTCACACCCAATTTAAATGTGAGCAGTGCAGTTTAGTAGATGAAAAAACATTCATGCAACCAGCATCTCAGTTGTGATTGACATTCCATGTGAGTTGGTACAATTTATATAGAATGGTCCTAGAAAGGGTTAGGGAACCTGGTGCCCTTCACATGTTTTGGAATGTTGCTCCCACCATTCCTGACCATTTCCTATGCAGACTGGGGCTTATGGCAGTTTAGAGAGCACCAGATTGTCTAGCCCTGACCTAGAGTTTTTCATGCAGTGGGGCTAAAAGATATGATAGGTTTACTGCTTACTGATATAACACTATCCACTTAAATTACATCTTAAGCAGTTATACTGATGTTTTCCAGTATCTGGAAAAATCTTTCAAGTTTTTGGTAGTTTGTATTACTCTTCCCATACTCTTTTTTTCTTCCCTCACAAAGGAGTACTTTGTGAGATGACAGAAAATGAATTGCTGCCATATTAGATTACCTCAACAGTAGGTAATTTAACAGTAGGCCCCTTCTGTTTGAATGCTGTTCCAGTGACGATATTTGTGATTAAAGATTGCTGTTTTGAACTGTTGTTGTTATCCTTCTTGCTTTTATAGACTAGCTGTATACAAAGTTTGCTTTAAAGGTTTTGGGTGAAATCCAACCTTAATACTCTCTGAATGGAACTTTTTTTTCCTATTCTGTCTGGTGTAGAGGTGTCTTGACTTTGTGCAACAAATTTTGAGGGTGGATATAGAGGGAGGCTTCAGGGGGCAGGGGAATGCTGCTGACAAAACCTTTGGTTTGCCTTTAGAGTACTTGTTTTCTTGTTCACACAGCAGCTTTAATATGCAAAATTTCTTGTGCTCTATTCCCTTCCTTAATTCTTTCAACTTTTTGCCAGCTTAAATTACTCCAAGAGTAATTTCTGTCTACTGGTCAGTTCTTTTCGGTGTGTACATGTGACTGACACATGGACTGTGCTAAGCAAGAATATTTGTAAGAAATGAACAGTTTTAGGAGTCAGTAACCAAGGCATGTGAAAAATCTGTGAAATTCATTGTGCGAATAATAGATATCATTTCAGCATAATTTAAATACATGTGACTTAGCGGTTAAGACTTATGCAACCATTTTGGAAGTTATATGTGGTGTCTTCTCCGACAAATTTACATTGATTTACATTGCTTTTATACTAGTGAATGAAAGGTGTGCATTGTCATGCTGGTTTTAATTTGGTGAATTATTTAACTGTTTTTGGTCTTTAGATGGCAGCTAGAGAAGAAATCCTTACTAATGGGGGAAGCTTGTCACATCATCATGGAGGTACTGTTATTTATGGGTATCATTTGGATGGATACTAAACCTGTTTTCTACCCCAGTGACCCCAGCCATTAAACACAATCTCCCTTGCTTTTACCACTATATACAAGCTTCAGTTTAATCTCTATATCTTGGGGCTCTTACAAGTGTAACTGAATAGTGGGAGAGTGAGAAAGGATGTATGGAAGTCTTTCTTTCATTTGTACATACACACACTTATGAGACAACCATTTCCAACCTGGTTTCCTCCAAATGTGTTGGACTGTGACACACTTTTACAACTGTCTCCCTCGGAAAGAGAATGGAAGTGCTTTGAGGGCATGAGAGAGGCAAGGAGAAAGCTGCTTCTCTCTCTGCCTCTGCCTCTGCCTCTGGGCTTTCTTTAGTCATGCAGTAAGGCTCAAGAAGGTTTGTACTGAAAACCCTTCAATGTCAGGAGTTGTTTCAAGAGTATGTTAAAGCAGTGCACCTGAATCTGCTCTTGCTTTCTGGGCACAACATTTTTGAGGTAATAGTTAAAGTGAATAGTAGCACTGATCTTTGGTGTGCTCTGTTCTGTGTTTCTCTCATTATTGTTGGCTAGGAGTGCTGAAAAGACTTGACCATGTGTCTAAATTGACTTTTGGCAGGAGAGAAGTGATATTCCTTGAACTAATGGAGCCATCATTAAACTGTTCCAGCCCTTAGCATTAAATTTGGGAACATCTTACCTCCATTGTCTCTTTTGGCTTCCGCTAACCCTTTAGGGCAGGGGCTAAAGCTAAAGCTAAAGGGTTAGCTTCCGTTAAAGCTAAAGGGTTAGCTTCCACTAACCCTTTAGGGCAGGGGTAGGCAACTTTTCCCCTTTAAGGGCCGAGGGAGTTCAGCTCCCAGAAGCCTCAGCCATGTGGGCCAATGGTCCCATGTTGGCCAATAGCTCCTGGGATTCTGGGAGCTGAAGTCCCTCGGCCCTTAAAGGGGAAAGGTTGCCTACCCCTGCTTTAGGGGTTCCCAGTAGAGTTGAGAGGCCTATAAATCTAAAGCATGGCATAATCTGCAGGCAAAAGATAGGCAAACAATCTGGACAACTTGCCCCAACCTGATGGTGAAGGTTGATGCCCAACACATTTGCAAGTCAGCACATTAGCTGAGTCATAGTATATATAAAAGACTTCTTATTTCAAGCTAGCTTTTAGCAGCTGGAGATAGGTATGGGGATATTCCTAATGTAAACATGTGTCATCTCTACTACATTAAAAAACAACAACACAGTTGGCCCTCTGTTTTTGTGGAGATCCATTCCGGACCTCACCACAAAAATGGAGATTAGTGAATATTCAAGCCCTATAGCCTTGAATGGGGCGCACCCCATTGATTTAAACAGAGATCGCCCCTCCATGAATATATAAAGCCGTGGACATGAAGTCCGCGAGAACGGAGGAGCAACTGTACTGATTATCTGCCCAGGACCTTGGGATAGTATTGAATATAGTATATGATAATGTTACAAGGGCTGAACATATGAAAATCTCCTCTAACAACATCTTAAAATAGATGGTTTCCATCTCCTTTTTTGAGATTGGTCAGGTTGCCACATGATGCAGTGTTAGAGTTTACAAAACCAATGCCTAATTCCCCTCCCTCTTTTTAAGGGGCATTTCTGTGGTAATCCTGCCTAATGTTGTGTGTTAAATTCCTACCCTGGATTTTAATATTCTTCCTGAGTTAGAACTTACTGTTTTCAGATAAATTAGTAATATCCTTTTTGTTACTATTTACTGACCTTCAGGCCTTGCAATGACATTCTCAACATTGCTTTTTACTTCCTGTGTAGGGAAGAGAGAATATTGATGTAATTCCTCTTCAGTGTTTGCCCTATAATTGTGATTAATAACAGTTGCTTTCACTATCTGGAAGCAGACAGCCTGGTTTGTCTCTTTACAATCATGTTGTGATAAATGGAGCTATTTTAATTCTGATTTTGTGTATCAAACAAAACAGATGTAGTCTGGGACTTCAGGCTATAAGGAATATAAAGCCTGTTTAACTCAGCCATCATAGTGCTCCCTCTTTTTAAGGAAGGAACTGGCCAGTTTATACCAGCAGAGATTATTTTTGAAATCTAAATAGCTGTAGTTTGTGAGAGCACTGAACGGTCATTGTAATTATTCATTCCTTAGAAACAGCCACCTGCTGTGTGAGAAATGCCAAGTCAAGAGAAGTAATTCCACATCACAAATACTATTAATATATAGTCTTTTTCTATTATCTTTCTTTGATTTAAAACTAGGCAACACCAGTGGGATGAAGTGTTTTGAGCAATGTGCTTCAGCTCTGGGGACAAGGGTTTGATGGAAACCCACTGGGTGACCTTGGGCAAGTCATACACTCTCAGCCCCAGTAAACCCTGTGATAGGTTTGCCATAGGGTCACCATAGGTCAGAAACAACTTGAAGGCACACAACAGCGACAACCCTTGTTTAACTTAAAGTTGTATCTGAAGTCATCTGAATGCCAATCTTGCACAACACCTAATGGTAGAAGAAAAAAAAAATGGGTATTGTTGGCTAGAGGCTGAAACAACAATAAAGGAAGGTTTATCTTATTTTTCCTCTCCATTGATCTACAGGGTAGTATGTTCCCTCCTATTCAGTAGGTGGCAATGGGTGGTTTTTTATATAAAAAGAAATAATTGTATGAGAGCTAGATAAAGAGCCTCCTTCTACTTCTTTTCTAGAGTCAGTCTGGGCGGTTCTACCATTATCCCTAGCCCTCTTCACTAATTCCCAAATGTCAGCAAAACTGACAAGTGGAGATTAGGGCCCATGCCAAATCCATGGTTAGCATTGGCAAGTTGCATTGCCATAAGCCTAGCATAGTAGGTGTTACCAGTGGCTGCTACCAGTTTGCATAGAAGTTATAGTGCAGTTGTTAACACACATCAGGACTAAGAATTTAAGATTTATAAATCCAACTTTAACATATGCAGAATGTGGTAGAATAAATATCTTCAAGTTATAACACTCTTTGATCATTAGTAGTACATGCACCAAGGAAGAAAGATAGAGTTATGTGGTCATAAGATCACCAAAATTCTACCAGAATTTCTGCATTTTTAAATGGTGTTAATTCTCTCATGATGAAAACAACTTGGCTTCTGTCATTTATGGCTCCATTTCAATGTAACAAAGATTGTTCAATTGATCTACGCAGGCAAGGGGGTAACTAAAGCCCTTGCCTTGTCACAAGCAATATTCACTGGGTTAGTTTAACAAATTTAACAAGTGGATGTTATAGCTTGCATTTGAGAGTCACAGCCTCAAGAGCTGCTTAGTATGTGGTATGTGATCAAAGTACAAAAGTTATTGATATTAAGAGCTCAAACAAGCAGGTGAAAGGAGGTATTACAGTAGCTAAAAGATCAGAAGGCTGCCGGTGAACATTAGACGAATATTATCATAATGAAGAGCCTTTCACTAATTATTTTGACAACACTGTGACTTTGTAATAGATTAATTTCTAGGCCAAGTGCAAGTGCACTTTGAGGAACTGAAGCAAATCTAGATTAGAGGTCTACTCTGTGAGTAATCCTCTAGTTGACACACGTGTCTGCTCACTCAGTGATGGTAGCATTAACAGTTACAGTGGGCCCTTGGTATCCACTGGGGTTTCGGTCCGGGACCCCTGTGGATAACATAATCCGTGGATGTTCAAGTCCCATTACATACAATGGGATTGTAAAATGGTGTGTTATATAAAATGGAAAATCAAGGTTTGCTTTTGGGAATTTATATATCTATTTTTAATGTTTTCAAATCGTTGATGGTTGAATCCATGGATAAAGAATCTGTAGATATGGAGGGCGGACTATAATTTTGTGAAACAGCCATTACCTATCAAATACTACAGAAAATGGTTGTACCAGCTTGCATGTAGTGAATGTTTGCTGAATGATAAGTCATAGTTTGGTGTGATCAAATGATTCTTCTTATGACTCTAGATGGGGGTAACAATTATATATTTCCCAAAGAATATCAATTTGTGTTAACCCCCTTTTTAGATGAAACCTTGGGTAGTCACTGGTAGAGGAAGTGCCGTGCCCCCTTGACTAACAGATACACATGCATCCTCTCTCTCTCTCTCTGACAGTTGGAAACTTGCCACTTCTTGCTACAAATGGGTTAACTTTTTTTCATCAAATATGTTTATAAAGGACCACTAGTGTCCGCTATACAGCTTTTTTACTTTCTGGTTCGCTAATCAAATGTATGTTAGATTTATTATTGTAAAAGTATAAAGCATAGAAAATGTGACAAGATAGATGTGTAAATTATCACTCTGACAGAACTAATGATGCACTCCAAGCACCTTCTGTTTCCAAGCACTTGGTGAGCGACTTCATTAAATATGCAATGGCTGTTTGGTGGCTGCTCAGACATCAGTTCAATCCCTCGTGGAATTGCATTATTACTGGAGGTGGGGAAAAGACAGGCATGCTAGCTGTTGGACATCCTGCTGTGGCTTTAATGTGCTCCATCTTGTTGGACCAGTTGTTTTCACTCTTTTTTTTAGGCAATTACATCCATAACCACAGGATGCATTCACTGAAACAATGTTGCAGATAATGGTGGATAATAGCATAGACTATTCATTGTCCTTTTAGGTTTGGATGGAGTGTAGGTAACTGGAGTGGAGAGACCTCTGTGGTCCTTGGCAAATCAATGCTAAAGTCACCAGATTAGAGAATGAGTATATGATTACAGGAATATGTATGACTCTTTCTAGTTAAGCACACTTTTATGTCCTTTTAATGAAACAGCAAATATAAAAAAAATAAGCCAGGCTGGCTAATGCTTAAATATGCAAATATTAAAACCATGCACTAGGCTTTTCCTGAGATTCCAGCCTTTATTACTCAGTACTGCTTTCTCATCAGCTAGCTCCACAACATGGTTGTATTCCTTAGAGGAAAGAAACGAAAATAATCTGCTCTCCACCTGTGTCCCAATCATTCATTATTCCAGTAACAGTTTAGCTACTCTGAGAACAGACCATTCAAGATGGGTTGAAAATAGCTTCAAATACTTTAGAGAGAAAGATGCTATGGCCTCATACACTTCATACAAAGGAATTATGTTTTTGGTTGAAATTTCAGATACAGTAGGTTTCCACCTTGACTCATTCAATCAAGAATTAAAATAGTTGAATAATTAAGTCACTAGACAATCTTGGTCATTTGTTTTAAAAGTTGGATTTTTCTGTATGACTATTATAAATTGTCACTGAAGTTGGAAAAGTGAGTTTGTATTCATATTTATAATTATTTAGGATGTAGTCAGTTATGGAAAGGTTATAACAACTGTCAGGTGACTTTGGGTGTACATGAAGTGAACAGTATAATCATAAGCTTGGCTTCTGCTCAGGAGGAAGTCTTACTGAGTTGAATTAGACTTACTCTCGGGTGTGCATGCAGGGTTACAATCTGAGTTTAAAAACCTCCCTCTTAGAAGTGCTTGCTAGCCTGCGGTTTCTTTGTTATTGTGACTTTGTACCAGTGCATCCAACTTGCATATTCTATGTTTAAAACTTAATATTTCAAGCCTATTTATATAAAATCCTAACTGTAGCAACAATAGTTACTTACAGTTTTAGTGTTTCTGTTAAAGTATCCTGTTGAGAAGATTTAAAATATATGCAGCTTCAGTTTAATTATTTAAAATGTGACTCATCATCTTAGTCTAAACTTTATCTAAATTTCATACTTTGTAAAGAGAGTAGGCAGTGTGGAACACAGGCTTCCTCTGGGAGTACATTGAGCTTAATGAGCTTGATAGTCTGGTGGGCTCAATAAATCAAATAAAGCAAAACATTTCTCATTTTTGAATAAAAGCATTTATCACCCAGTGTTTGTTCATTCATGGTCACAAGATTGATTGGCTGCTGCTATTATGGTGAATATTAAAATACTTTTTTTCTTTTCTTTTTTCCAGTGGGCAAGTTACGAAAGCAGTGGCTGAAAGAGAGCGTCTCTGATGTTGGCTTTGGGATGCTGAAATCTGTAAAACAATTTGTGGACCCCAACAATATCTTTGGAAATGGAAACCTTTTATAAGCCTCGTTATGATCCAAACTGAAACTAAATAATAATACTAATAATGGTTTGAGTCTCATGGCTATCCCAGTATCCAAATATAGCATGGACCCAGTTTCAAAGCTGTTTCCCTCCTTACATCTTCTGTTTCTTTAGTTAAACATGAGTGTTCCATTGTTCATAGTAGACTTTTACAGATTACTATTAAAACCTTTCATGGACAACCCGTCCAAAATATGCTCAGGTTAGTCCTGTTGATAACCTGTTTGGATGGCTTTCTACTACTGTGCTAGGCTGCTCAAGAGTGACACTAGTATTATTGTTCTAGGGGCCTCTCTTGATAGAAGAGCACTTCTGGGAAGCAGATGAAAAATGGGATAATGTTTAGATTAAATGGGCTTTTCTGTTTAAAGGTTAAGAAAACAAAGAAGGAATGCCATGCTCCAGGGTTTTTTTGGGTTTTTTTTTTTAAATCTAACAATTTTGTGGTGGGAATAGGTCAATCTCTCATATCATATTATTAAAAACATAACAAATGTAGTAATTTTATTTGTAGGAGTACTTAATATTCTAAACAAATCTTACTGGCCCAGACAAGCAATTGTTTCCTTTTGGATACTGGAAAGTCTTTGTTACATAAAATGTAGGGCCTTCATAATACTGTGTTTTTAAATTGCCTGCAGTTATTTTGGAAGGCAGTATTTCTCAAGCAGAAAAAATGGTTCTGTTACTTACAGCACTCTAGAAGTGTAATTTGATGTTTCCACCATTTCAAATCTGGAACAACTTTTAAGTTGTCTTTTTAAAACTTTAATTACTAGTTAAATTGTAATCATTTTTTCACTTAAATAAAATGTCAAACCTCTTTAAAAAATCAATGAGCATTAGAATGCAATGTGTCTTGAAACAGATATTAATACTGCTTATCAATACAGGGGTCATTTCTCCCCCCAGAAATGGCTTTTTCCAAAATGTACAATGTAGAATTTTAATTTAGAGATATTTATCCTTTAGCTAAATTATACCCCATTGTTTCCTTCCATGAGTGGTGAAGTTCCTAGGGCATGGGAGGGGGGGGATTTTGCCAATTTCCCACTCCCCTAGCAGTCCCAGAGGGTCCTCAATAATCCAGAGCAAATTTTCAGGCTGGGATGGGGGTTTATATGGGAGGAGAAAATAAATAAAGCTTATTCTTTCTCCATTCTATCAATAGGATTACTCCACTGCATCAGAAGACTTACGTAGGCAGAAGGCACCATTCCATCAGCAGAAAACAAATTTTAGAGCCAGTCCCCTGGGCTTTAAAAAAAAATCTACTTCAGTGGAACTAAATTACTTGAGACCTTAAAATACGTTCATAGTAGCTCACGGTTCTAACATCTGTGTAAACTAGATGTGTTCTGTCACTTTAAATCAACAAAAGTACCTAAAATGGTGGCATGTGTAAATTTTTAAATTTTCATTTAAATGTATCACACTGAAACAACAAACCCATATATTTTATTTAATTGTAAACAGCCATGTTTAATGTGTCACCAATTCAAAATATTATATAGTGAAATCTTAAACATTGCCTTCATGTCCTAACAACACCTTTAAATTGACAATTGCAAAATATTGTATAATGATGACACATTTTGCTGGTCTAAAGCAAAACCATGATTGAAGTCCAGATAGCCCTTCTTAAATTTAATCCACAAGAGTAGGAAAAAATTACAGTGTATTTTGTAAAGTTTATTGTCAGAACTTAATTAGCTTTCATTTGTCGGTAGACGGCTTCTCTCTGTGGATTTCAATGTGATTTTCACCATACATGTTCAGCTCCCATGCCTTTGGAGCAGATGGGGGGGGGGGAATGGGTTAACTGGAAAGAGGAGGAATATCTGGAAAGAGGAGGAATATCCTCTGTGAAAGTCACATCTATCCCCATCCCATTGATAGAAGCCTTCTACAGTGGAAAGCTAGTTTTGTTCTAAAACTGAGGAGCACAACATTTACCGTACATGATTTTGATTTTGACCATGTAAGGTATTGTTATCAGTATTCATCTGGTTTCTCAAACACAAGGAGGATACTTAGTTTTGTGTAGTCAGAAATACAAATGTTTTCATGTGCCTAATGAGCACCAAAACTAGCGCAAATTTGTGTTTCAGGGAATAAAATTGCCTTTTGATGGAATAAAAGCAAAAGTTTAAGTTTCCGGTTGTATTTGTTTGTTCTGACCAAGTTTGTGTTATCTCTAAAATGTGTAGGCTCATTTATGGTGCTTAATTGATTTACTTTACTGATAAGAGTTTTCCTATGCCTTTGTTACTGGAAATTGCACAGGGTATTGTGTTTGGCGGATATTTTTCATAAATTTGTAGATAACTAGATGACAAAGAGCATTAAAATCATGAAGTATAGATTTGTGTCATGTTAGTACTGTCCTATCAGAGTAACGGATTGGGTGGAGGCGCACATCACAAAAGTGGACAGGTTTGAGGAAGAAGACACAACGTAGATACTGTGAACATATTGTAAATTACTTTACTTATGTCTATTTTGCTAAATCATATTGCTTTTCCTTTCTTTTTTTTAAAAAAAGTTAAATTGTTCAGAGAATTAGCAAAAGCACCTGTAAAACATGCACATGCTGAATGCCAGTTCAAAAAGTGTGATGCTCATTAAAAAAAAATACAAATTTATCAAATGGAAAGATACTGACTGTGTTTTCATGGCATACAAACAGGGAAAAATAATAACAGAGAATACTCAGGTATATGGATGAATAAATGGTTCATTTTTAAATTTCCTGTAATGCTAAATTGGAGCACCCTGGGTATACTTTTACTGAAGTTGGCAATATTCAAAACTGATCATATGGATTTCCAAAATTCTGTGTATATACACCCATGCATATGCTGGGCCTCTTCTAGCCTTCAGGGGTGGCTTCTCGATGTAGTCAGGGAGCCCTTTCAGAGCAATATCCTACATAACACAAAGGCTGCCAAAGTGAAAATCAGTGTTGCATAGACTTGAGTGTGAAACCACTGAAAGGGAAAGAGGTGTAATCCTAAAGTGGGAGAATTTTGCACACATGTCTTGTGGTTCTGGCACTTAACTGAACTCCCAGCAAGCACACCTGCAAATAAATGTATTTTTAAGGAAAGTTCAAAGTTTGAGGTTTCTTCACATTGAAGAAAGAAAGACTTAAATCCTATTTGGCATGCTTAGAACAGCTCAAGATCCTGACCCCAGCATTTATTTAGCTTCTTTTCAAAAATTAAAGCTTTTTAGATGAATATATGTTTTAATGTATCTTCTTCTCCTTCACAGTTAAGGGGACAGGATCTAAAAAGTGGATAACTTCTCGCACACAAAAAATGAGCACAACCAAACTCTAGAATGCAACTGTATTGTGCAGGATTCTGTTTTTTGAAAGTGGGAGGAGTACCAAAACAACTTTATAGTGTAGTAAGATAAGGAGGAATCAACAGTTCTGTTACAAACTCTTTGAAATTACAGTAGGCCTCTTGAGCAAGAAGCCAAAAGATGGGACAGACTTTTACCTCTTTGCAAAGGGACATACATTTGTGTACTATCCATGTTCAAATCTAGCTTTAGAACAGTATTCCAAAAATACTCATCATTTTGTGATTGATAGTTCAAAGAGCAGGAGAAAATTGATTTCTTAGAAATCATTTTACATTAAAGGTGCTTCTTACTCAAAAGGTCAAAGTATGTTAAGTTAATTGTGTCTTGGCACTTTCAATGTTGGTGCTGAAAAAGCAGCAGTGGGATACAGTAAGTGATCTGAGTCTGAACCATAACACAGACTGGGGAACGGAGTGGAAAAGGAAGATTTCTGTCAGCAACACAGTCCCAATCTGAATTGGAGCCACAACTGCCCTTAAAAAAAAAATCAGTCACATTTCCAAAGACATATTTTACATATTTTTGGCTCCAGGCCAAGCTGCTCTTCCATGCTAAATACTAATCTACTGAAGAATACAATTGAGCTTTCTCCTAATTATTTCAAAAATAGGTTTTTATCACATACTGAAAATGATTTGTACAGCTCTGGTTGCAGTGTTGACATTATAAACACTTAACTAATAAAAATGGTCCTGCATTTTCTCCTTAAGCTTGATTAAAAGGATTCCCCCCCCCAAAAAATAATTGTTTTTGACGCATTGAAGTTTAGTTTGAAAGCAACTAAAGTTCAGTACATTTTAGGGGAATAACATTGAGAATGTAAACCAGTGTAATATTAAGTTCTGTTAGGAAAATCCTTTATAGCTTCTGTTATATACTGCAGCATTCTATAGAAACCACCTTAGTCCATTTCTTAAATCAAGCCACACTTAGCTGCCTTTTATGGCATATGCCATTCAATTTCTCCGAATAATATAAACTGGTTCTGTAAATGTTCCCAAATTACAGAGCAATGTAATAACAATAACAACACTTTTTGTATACTCATAAAACGATATTACAAACCTGGATATATATTACAGAAGTCCAAAATTTTTGGTATCATGTGATAATACAATATAATAAATTACTATTCAGAATTCTTCAAAAAGTCCTCCACATTTTTTTAGAAAGCTTTATTAAGAATTAAAAAATAACTCCAATACAACAGTAAAAACAATCAACAATTAACAACCCATTCAAACTACTATAACACCATTTGACAGATAATACAATAATGTATCCAACATCTGCAACAATGACATATAATAACCATACCCTTATCCCCCTCACCAACAAACTATAAAATGTAGCACAAAGTGACTTCCTGAATTTCATATGGATCCATTTTACTTTTTCTTATTTGACCTGATGGACCACTATGTCCAAACAAAATACCCAAACTCATCAATTAATATACTAGAGTGCAATCTTAATATTTCATATATCCTTAATTCCTTAAATGCAATATTGACTTATTGTACTTTTACCAGCTTGACGAAGGATTTCTTTTTTTAAAGAGTTTCACTAACCTTAAAAATGAACATTTAAAACTTTAACATGTACATTGAGTCACATTCAATTCATACATTCAACATACATCTATACATATATGTTTATATATTTTCCCATGTATCTGCCTGCAATAAGCTAAACATAAATATAAATAGAAGCATAGTTCTATTATATGCCATTTTTATTACATTCTTAATCTTCTATTACACACAGATTTATTGTGAAAGCGAAGTGGTTAGGATAAATTATCTTCTCTGCTTCTCTATCATTATCTTCTTTCCCTCTCCACTTTTATAATTGGAAAACACTAACTTTTCATCTTCTTTCTTTCGATTATTCTTCTAATGAGCTTCTCTTACTGCTAAAAAAAGTCATCCACATTTGAGGTTGACATGAGATGTGTGGAAATAATCCTATGTAATCCAGAAAACCTACAGAGATGGCAAATCCAAAATTATTCAACCATTTTGTAGTTCTTCAATCCATATTTGCAAACAAATTCTCTTAATTAAGTAATTCTTGTAATACCATATGTCTTTAAATTATATGTGCCAGTGAACAAAAGTACTATTTCATAAATGTTCAATAGCCTTTTGTGATTTAATTGTCATTTTGTCGTTGTCACTTAAAGGAAGCACATTTTGGGATTTAGGTATGAATACTTATAAAATTAAATCCTCTGAGGTCTAAATTAATTGCTACTGAGATTTTTTGTCATTTTCTCCCTTTTAAAAATTATTCTTTCTAGACCTAAAGCAAACAGTCTGGAGAAATGATGCCTGAACAGACCCAACTTAACTTTTTCTTGCCTGGTTTTAATCTAGCTTAAAGTGGCCTTCAGCATACTTCTTTGCTACCTGTAAGGGGATATTCATGGGATTCCATCTTCCTATAGATAAAATACTAGGTTACTGAAGAGGTTTGTGCAAAATGGGGAAGAAGGAATAATTTCAACTGGATTATAACAAGGGAAGATGTTAACCCAATTTTATCCCTACCAGACCTATGTATGTATAGACTTCTTGGCTGCTGTGTTTAGAATGAGACCATAAGATGGGACTGGTATACCTATTGTGCTACCTTGCTGTACTTTTTGAGCATTTGGAAATGTCCATCTCGCCATATTTTCCTAGGTAAACACCAGCTTTCCTGGGATTTTTTCATAGTCTGCAGTGATAGTTGAAGCATGAGCACTCTTACCATCCCAGACACATAGATGTATGCTGTAGGGCAAGGGTCGGCAACCTACGGCCCGCGGGCTGGGTCCGGCCCCCTGAAGCCTTTGGACCAGCCGCCGCCGCCGTGCACGTCACAGCCACCATTTTGTTTTCCAAAATGGCAGTCACGACTCACTCGCGTATGCGCAGTACTCCGGAAGTACTGAGCATGCGCGCCGCCATTTCCCACCACCACCACCATTGGCACGTGGAAGACCAGGGGATCCCTGGCCCGGCCCCAGGTAAGGGGGACTTGCTGACCCCTGCTGTAGGGATTCTGCTGGTGGTGGACAACAACAACAATATTTACATAATTTATAATGTTTGATATTTATATAATATTTGATAACCTTTATATATAATACCGATAATATTTACATCCTGTTGTAGCAATGAGCATTGTGCTAGGTGAGCCAAGAGGTGGACCAGGCAACTGTATACTGAAAAGTGCTGTCTGTACCTGCGACCAGCACTCCTTCCCCTTTTGTGTATTTTTGACATTCAGGGAAAACCAAGGCAAAGCTTAGAGCCAACTACGGAGCTGGCAAAAAGACATTAATGCATCAGTGCAGGTATCAGGACTTGAGTTTGACACACATTTTCTGCCTGCTTGCCACACACCTTCAGGACTTCCATAGATAAAAAAATATTTTGAATGTAGATGATGATGATGATTGATGATAATGATGATAATAATAATAATACATTTTATTTATAGCCTGCCTCTCCCTGCGGATCGAGGTGGGTTACAACAAATAGGAATAACAATAAAATACTATATACAATTAAAACCAGATTTCTAAATAAGACAATATCCCTTGATTGGCTTATGGAGCAATTGCAGACTGAGGAGCAGGGGGCAGGATGCCTTTCCCATAGCAACCCCAACATTGGCTCTGAAGGGGAGCTAGGTTAGACAAAAGCCATGTCTCTCACGGGTGCCAAAGGGAAGAAGGATCTGACCTGTGTCACCCTCTCATTCAGATCTTTCTCTGGTCAGACAATCGAGGACCTGAATGGGGAAAATAGCTTGTAAGGGAGGGAGCAGTGGTTGCCATTGTCTCTGCCTTGGGAATTTGGCTACCCAGTAATGTTTCTAAAGCTGAAGTTGTGACCTGTTTCAGTCCAACAAGTACGTGTGCCATTCTGCTCCAGGCACAAGTGCCTTCTCCTGAGACTGACTATAAGCCCCTTAATAAAATAGAGTGTAAACTCAATATGTTTAAATCTTACAGAATTCTGCATCGGACAATATCAGATTATACAGAAGAGACACTGGAAAACTATGGGTTTTATTTAAATATGGGTTTATTTGGAGGGAAGCACAGCAATTGGCAAACTAAAACAGATGCTTGATGTGTGACACAGAAGACAATGCAAGTAGAATTTATCATCCCTGAATAGATGGAGCCCTGGGGAAGCCAGAGGGAATGGCATGGCCCAAATGCAGCAATTGACCTTCATCTTTTAGCCAACAGGCAGCAACAATGAGGATTTAAGGATGCAAGGATCTTTGAAAAGTGAGGCACAGGGAAACCTCACTGCTGAGCAGCAATATATTTTAGTATGCTGAGACGTTACAGCCTCCAGCCCCTTTAAATATCCTGTTTAGCTTTGATACAGAAAACATCAAAACATGCCAACTTAAGTGGTAGCATTTTGATAATTCTAATAAAATGAAAGTTGAAAGTTGAGATACCTTTAGAAACATATAAGAGGAGAACTAGAAAGAGCAGGATAGACCTATGATAAATGGTCTGTATTCTACAATGGGGTGGGTATGTAGACCTCTAAATGTTTGCAGACTGCAGGTCCCATAACTCCTCACCTTAGCTCTACCATAGGCTAAAATCCTCAGGAAGAATACTGTTGACTACCCTGACACTAATCTTTTTTGTGGGTTTTTTGGGCTTTTTGTGGTTTTTTCGGGTTTTTCTTTGAAGATGCTAGCCACAGATGCTGGCGAAATGTCAGAAAGAAACTCTTCTAGAACATGGCCACACAGCCTGAAAAACCCACAAAAAACTATGGATGCTGGCCATGAAAGCCTACGACTTCACTAATCTTTTTTTTTTTTTTTATCAAGCACAGTGAAACAACTAAAACACTGAGCATCATAAGTACCACGGACTTTGTATAAACAGCCAGAGGAATGATATTGCTAGAAGTAAATCCCTAGATTTTTTTGTAGTGTGGAAATGGCCTTCAAATATGTTTTTAAGGAGGGTTACTTATAGCAGAGTAAAATTTCAGTTAGGATTTTCTGAAGTCATTTAAATATTATTTTCAGGATGTGCAATTAAAGATATCTTAACTGGGAAAAGCTTAGAAGTCAGCTTTTCTGAAAATACCTTTAAATGTGAGGCTGTTGTAAGATTTGAATAATTAAAACAACAACAACAGATGCTTTCTTTAAACAAACAAAAAAGACCAAAGTAGTTGGCTTTAGATACAGAGACATGGCCTTTGCAGACTGCCAGAAATAGTGCACATTAAATTGAGGCACTGCCCTGGCTCAGTGCTAGGGAGTCATGGGAATTGTATTTTTTTCTGGGACATTGAGCCTTCTCTGTCAGAGAGCTCTGGTGCCACAATAAATTACAGTTCCCATGATTCCCTAGCACTGAGCCAGGGCAGTGACTCAATTTAATGTGCACTATTTCTGGCAGTCTGCAAAGGCCTACAGACTGAAATCCCTGCTACATCTGGAAATAATTTGTTTTCACCGAGGGAATTTTTCTTCTGTGATCCCTCCCATCTTTTGATCTGTTAAACATCAGTAAATAGAAGTACACAAAATGTGCAGCTTTTGAATGTAATTGTAATCCCTGGAAACCATAATCCCCCTTTCACTAAATTATTCATTTTCACTAAATTCCTGGTAACCATTCACTCATCATGGCCACAAAACAACTAACTTGTATTTCCTGAATAACATTCACTAGACTGCGGGTCCATTTTCTTCTACATCCCAGTCATTTCCTTCTCCTGCCATAGCTTTCACCATCTCACAATAGCTTCCCATCAATACTATGAAATCAGTTTGATGGCTTGATATATGTAGGTCCAGAGCTTGGGTGGTGTTTTTTTTTAAAGGTAATGCTGCCTAAATAACCTAAAGGTACTAGATTTCATCTGATCTTAGAAACTAAACAGGGTCAGCCTTGGTTAGTACTTGGATAGAAGAGTGACAACGAATACCAGATGCTGTAGGCTATGCAGATGGGAAAGGGAAAGCTTTCAAATATATGCTATACGCCCTGCTTTTAAAGCTCAAATATGGTCTTAACAAGACTACATGTAATGCCTGGTTTAAGAAGACTACATGTGAAAGTGATCTAGGAGTCCTAATAGACCACAAGTTGTTGTTGTTGTTGTTGTTGTTGTTGTTGTTATTATTATTATTATTATTATTATTATTATTACAAGTTGAACATGAGTCAACACTGTGATGCTAAAAATGCCAATGGATTTTAGGCTGCATCAATAGAAGTACAGTGTTTAGTTCAAGGGAAGTAATAGTGCCACTGTATTCTGCTTTGGTCAGGCCTCACCTGGAATACTGTGTCCAGTTCTGGGCACCACAATTCAAAAAGTATGTTGAGAAACTGAAGCGTGTCCAGAAGAGGGTGACTAAAATGGTGAAGGGTCTGGAAACCAAGCCCTATGAGGAATGACTTAGGGAGCTGGGTATGTTTAGCCTGGGGAAGAGAAGGTTGAGGGGCTATATGACAGCCCTGTTTAAATATTTGAAGGGGTGTTATATTGAGGAGGGAGTTAGCTTGTTTTCTGCTGCTCCAGAGAATAGGACTTGGAACAATGGATGCAAGCCACAGGAAAAAAGATTCCACCTCAACATTAGGAGAAACTTCCTGACAGTGAGAGCTGTTCAATAGTGGAACACTCTCCCTCAGATTGTGATGGAGTCTCCTTCTTTGGAGGAAGTCTTTAAACAGAGGCTGGATGGCCATCTGTCGGGGATGGTTTGATTTTGAGTTCCTGCATGGCATAGGGTTGGACTAGATGGCCCTTGTGGTCTCTTCAACTCTATGATTCTATGCTTCTATGTTGAACATCACAAAGCATGGTCCCAGGGGATTCATTGTTATTACATTAGGAATCCTGTTGTAGTATTATAACCACTCAAATCATGTCCTGGAGCAGCCTTGGCCCTGGCTTTGGTGTAGTCCAAGAATAGAAATCATTCACCTCTCCAGATGTTTTTAGACTTCATGTCCCAGCAGCCTTAACCAACATAGCCAAGCATACAGAATGCTGGGAGCTGCAGTCCAACAACATCTGGAGGGCTGCACAATTCCCTTGTCTAGCTCACTGGGGCTTGCAGGTCTGCTGTTCAAAACATTTATTCCATGAATAGTGCATGTATTATCTTTTGCGTTGCCTAAATGTGATTTTTCATGCAGTTTTGCTTCATGCATATGTTCTCTAAGAGGAGCATAATAAACAATGGTTGGGCCTTGTGTCTGGAGGTGAACAGGGAGGAGATCACTGGGATGTGCAAGTAAGAACAGAGCCTGAAGAGGACATGGAAGGACAGCTGTGGGTGAGAATTGTTATCAGTTGACAGTTGGAAGAGGATGAATAGAGGGGATTAGTTGAATGGAAATTTTGAAGGAGATTACCAGTTCTAACTCAGCTCCTCAAACACTCTGGTGTGGATCTAAAAGTAGATACTCAAAACAAGACTAGTAGGATCATGGTTCGCGTCTCCCTCTTCCTCATGGCAATCCCTCCAGATTTCTAAACCTGCTACAGAGAGAATTGGTGGATCCCACTGAGGCGTGAGAATGTGTGGGAGATACTGCTCACAAAGGCCGTGTCATTCAGCAGGATTCCTTCTCCCCAAATCTGGATACAATGCTCCATTGCAATCATGAGTGATTGTCGCTGAAACACGCACTCTAAGGAGCCAAAGGCTTTCATGGCCGGCATCCATAGTTTTTGTGAAATTGCCAGCCACATATGCTGGCAAAATGTCAGAAAGAAACTCTACTAGAACATGGCCACACAGCCAGAAAAACCCACAAAAAACTCTAGAGAGCCTCAACGCTACCTACTCAATGCATCTACAGTGGGCCCTTGGTATCCACTGGGGGTTGGTTCTAGAAACAACCCCCCCCCCCCCATGGATACCAAATTCTATGGATGCTCAAGTCCCACTAAATACAGTGGCATAATAAAATAGAGTCCCTTAGACAGAATGGCAAAATCAACGTTCGCTTCTTGGAATTTATTTTTTAAACTATTTCCAAGCCATGGATGTTTGAATCAGTGAATGCAGAATCCATGGATATGGAAAGCCAACTGTACATGCATTGTTCTCTTCCCTTAGTGCAGTATGACTCTTGATAAGGGATAACTAATGCGTCTGCAGATATTCATAGCAGACCTACCCTTTTCTGTCTGTTTCTCATTAATTTCACTTTAGAAAACAGTTTGCTCCTCACTTCAACAGTAGAGGGCTCTGCCATTACTGACATGATATGACTATTGTGCTAAGGAATGAAAAGGTAACATAGTGGTTGAAAGACATTAAGGCGGAGTACACACATTACAGAATGTACAGTAAACACAAGGTTTGATGTGTGAACAGGAATGTTGACATATAGGATATGTCACAACTTGATATAACTCTAACTCTGGACTATGTGTTTCTCTTCAGCAGGCAATAGATGTTCCAGTGTAGTATGACATGAAAACTTTGGAACCAGTTGCAATACAGCTAGCAACATGGAAATTACGAAAAATGAACACTTGAACCACTGTTAGGTGCAGCCCATCTCTTGCCAGAAGCCCTTGTTGTAGTCACTTCCTTCTTGGTTCAGGACTGTAAAGCACCTTCCATCTTCCTAAAAATGGGGAAATTAATTGTAAAGATGCAGGTTTACATTTGAAGAGTTCTGCAGATGTTTCATTATCTATGATGAAGAGCTTCAGGTATCTGAAGAGCCTGGAATTTCATGAGATTCATGCAACGTTGGCAGCAGCCTCAATCACACAGCTGCAGAGATTTGCGGTAATGGCTGCTCACGAAACCAATATGTTTGTGTTTGTGTGATTGTCATTGTGGTAAGAGCAGGGCTCGTGTGATGAAAACAAACAGGGCTAGGAGTTTATCACATGGGGGATTCCTGTGCAGAAACGGGGCTTTAAATTGGGAAAAAAATTGCAAAAGCGGTTAGATTTTCAGATGATGTCGTTGTTAAAATGGAGTTAAAATGAGGTTAATCCGAATGGAAACTCATCAAAAACTGCTTCTTTTTACTTTTGGAAAATCCTGAAAGTAAAAAGAAGCAGTTTCTGACTACTTTCTGTTCGGGTTAACCCCATTTTAACAGCGATGTCGTCTGAAAATCTGCCCGCTTTTGCGGGTTTTTTTCAATTTAAAATCCCATTTCTGCACGGGATTTCCCTCATGTGATAAACTCCCTAGTATCTGAAATAGCAGAAAACAAACTTGCTCCTTCTTCAATATGACAGCCTTTCAAATAGTTGAACATGACTACTATGTCACCTCTTAGCCTTTTCTTCTCTAGGCTAAGCATATCCAGCTCCCTAACTATGCATACATCTACTCAGAAGAAAGCCTCAGTGAGTTCAGTGAAAGCCTCAGTGAGTTCAGTGGGACTTACTTCCTGGTAAGTGAGGTTGTGTTTTGACCACATCTCTGTGTTGCTCAGCCTGTGTCCAAGCCTTCATCGGTGAAATGTTGGAAGGTGTGAAATTGCCTGTATTAGCTGCACACACTGCATGCAACTTAAGATAGGATACTTAATTTATAAACTCTGTGCCTTTTTGAGAAGGAATTAACTTGGGAAAACATCTATACTTCTTATAAAATTGAAGGGTTTTTAAACACAGGACTATGCAGCCCATTTACATGGAACAGGGATTCCTTGCCATTGTCATCTGCTCTAAACTGGGACAAAAGTAGTTTGGTTGGTTGGCGTAAAGCATATTCCCTCTGAACAGTGCCATGCTGCCTCCACTTTTAAGCAGGACCCTAGGAAAGCACAAAGTTAACTAGAAAAATATGTTTATTCTGGTAGCCTCTTTTATGAATACATTACACCAGAATGCTAATTTCTCAGGCTGTTAAAAGAGGGAAGTGATTGGCAGGCAGTTATTGCTGTCTGTCTTGGCATATCACTGCCTGTTTATCATTCACCATTTTATTCTGACTATGGAAATTATCACATGGGGGATGGGATGTCATTATTCCGTCCCTGTCTCATGCTTATCCCGCAATCGTGGGAATGGCTTTCACAGCGAATGGGGCTTATCAGGACATTGTCCCATCCAGAAAGCATGACTGAACATGATTCTGTGAAAGGCTTTCTCACTAAATTGTGCTGATCCTATGAATATCCTGTGAATGAAGTGGAATTGTCCCCTCATTTCCCCTATTTTTGTATTATTGGAAGATCCCGATAATAAAATTCCACTTCATTGACGGGACATTCACAGGATCAGCGCAATGTAGTGAGAAAGCCTTTCACGCATCACATTAAATCACAGTTTCTAGATAAAGATGCCCATCCCCATGTGATAAAGTCCATTGTCAAATTATTCTCCCTCCACCCATTTCCTTTCTGTGTTAGTCTTTTCAATTTTTAAGCCTGAGGACAGAAATTGTGTCATGTTTTGTCTTTAGATTTGCTCTGTGTGTGTGTTTTCACCTTTTGTTATAAAGAAAGCCACATAAAACACTGGATCCTGGTTGACTCTCCATGACTATGCAAAGAAACACTCTAAGTGTAGGCTCTATGCACAGACAACTGACAGCAAGGACAAAGGAGAGCTGTGTGGGTGACTGCACTCGTGGGGCTGAAGGTGCTTCTCTTGCCAACATGACCAGTCCTCCCTGGGAGGCGGCATGCCATGAGATCACCAAAGCTGGCACAGAGAGAGTTTCCGAGAACGCTCAGTAAAAGTTGCGAATGTGTGTCTCTGTCAGAGCTTGCCAAAGTGGTTTCAGGAACAGCCCAATCCCTTGACAGGCACAAACCTGCTATTTAGGTCATAGGAAAATACAGGGTTTGATGTTATAACTTCCAAACATCCCAGGAGAGCAAGTTGCCAGGCTTCCCAGGAAGTAATGTGCTTGCTTTACATGCTTTGAGCACCACTGAGGAACCATAGTATTGACTTCAGACATATGTTTGCTCTCACTTGTCAAAGAAGGGCTGAAAGTGCGCCTCACAACACGTGTGTGGCTTCTTCCCTCTCATTTGATCTAGTACAGACAGACACTTTCCCACATACAGGCACAGATATACACTACTAAGCAATACAGTATTTCCCTTTTTAATAACAGGTCTCTCTGTTTTCTCTTTCATGCACAAGGCTGCTTGAAACAAGAGAAGGAATCATTTTAGCTAACAAATTTCAGGAAACACCCCCCCCCCCGATTTCGGGAGAGCCAATTGATGGATTAATTAATTAAAGCCTTTGATTATATTGATCATGAAAAGTTATGGTCTGCATTGATGATACACATACACATCTAGATCAACATTCATTTTGTTTTCTACTGAATTGCTTCTAGGCATCCTTTTGCAAGAAAGAAGCTTCTCGTCATCAGATGGCATATCCTTCCCTGGGAAGTGTTGTCAAAATTACATTAAATTTCATTGGGGAAAAGATACTTTACATTCTGATTTAGGAATACACACACACACATACACACACGAACCAGTGTGATGTAGTGGTTTGAGCATTGGACGACGACTCTGGAGATCAGGATTTGATTCCCTGCTTGGCCATGGAAACCCACTGGGTGATCCTCAGTGAGTCACACACTGTCAGCCCCAGAAAACCTCATGATAGGTTCACCTTATGGTTACCATAAATCGGGAACAACTTGAAAGCACACTGCAACAATAATAAATTAGTCAAAAGAAATGAAGCACGTGAGCGTCTGATAAATTTTTGTGAAGCCAATAACCTATTCATTGCAAACACATTCTTCATACAACCAGAAAGAAGGCTATACACATGGACATCACCAGATGGTCAACACAAAAATCAAATAGACTATATAATTGGAAGCAAAAGATGGCAAAACTCTATACTGGTGGCCAAGACTAGACCAGGCACCGACTGTGACACAAATCATGAACTACTCATATCAAAAATAAGAGTAAGACTCAAGAAGAAAACAAAACCATGATTATACCAAAATATGATCTAAATAATATCTCACCATAATTTACTGACAACATAAGAAACAGATTTGCATTATTAAGCATAATATACTGAGAACCAGAGAAACTATGATCTGAAGCCAGGGACATAATAAAAGAAGAATGCAGACAGACACTTTCAATAAACAAAAAGAAAGTGAAAAAAACATAGATGACAGAAAAAACACTACAAGCAATAAAAAAAGAAAAGAAGAAAAACAAAAGGGAGATAGTAACAAACTAAGAATAATGAATGAACTAGTACAATGGCTCATGAGGAAAGATAAAGAAAATTACTACAATAACCAATGCAGAGAAATAGAAGACAACAACAAAAAGGGAAGAACAAGAGATCTATTTCACAAGATCTGGGAAATCAAAGGAAAATTCAAACCAAGAACTGGGACAATCTATGGCAATAAAAATAACATAATTCAAGACCAAGAAGGAATAAAAGAAGTTGGATGCAATACACAGAAGAATTATGCAAAAGAGATGACAAAATGAAGGACACATAGAATGAGGAGCCATATGAAGATGAACCCCAAATTGTAAAAAGTGAGGTGGAAACTGCAATAAGATCCATCTTGATTTCTGTAATGCGCTCTACATGGGGCTACCCTCGTGCTTGGTCCGGAAACTTCAGTTGGTACAAAATATGGTAGCCAGAGTGGTCTCGGGTACATCTAGGAGAGACCACATAACTCCGGTGTTAAAATCTCTCAACAGGCTGCCTATTAGATTCCAAGCCCAGTAGTATAAGGTGTTGGTTATTACCTTTAAAGCCCTAAATGGCTTGGGTTCAACTTTTCTTTGGGACCGCCTCCTCCTGTATAATCCCCCCCGCGCACTCTGGTCCTCTGGGAGGAATTTGCTTCAGCCATTAAAATCTAGGCTGTCTGCAACCTCCCAGAGGGCTTTTTCGGTAGTTGCCTCCAGACTTTGGAACAGCCTGCCGGATGAGATCAATCAGATAACAACTTTGAGCAGCTTTAAAAAGGCTGCTTCCTGACTAGATTTCCCGGCCTCAGGAGCTGTGCCCCTCTACCTCTTCAGTTTCTGGTTTTGCCTACTGCTCCTGTTTGTTTATAGTTGTTTCAATTATTTTATTTTATTTTAAGATTTAAGTATGATTTTAATGGATGTTTAGTTTAATACTTTTTAATGGGGGAGGGTGGGGTTTTGGATTTTTTAGTCTGTATCTGATGTAATTTTAACTGTTGTAAGCTGCCTCGATTGTTGTTAACAGAGGGGAGGGGTATAAATAAAATTTATCATTATTATTATTATTATTATTATTATTAAATAGAGAAAAACAAATCACTTCCGGCGGCGATGGCAGGGCAACCGGTCCTGTGTTTAGGGGCTCCACACAGGACTGTTGTCCCAGGGTGTAGGGGATCATAGGATCTCCTCCAATCCTTGCTCTGGGAAGAGTAAGGAGATCAGGGGCTCAAAAGGGACCCTTGTTTAGGTCCCAAGGGAAGTCCTCAGAGATGATTGAATCAGGACCAAGTAGGGTCACAGAGCAGCTGATCCTGGGATGACTGCCATTAATGGCACTGAGCTCTACTAGCCATTTATTTTATAAGTAGCTAGTTTTGATGCGTTGATTTTAAAGCGGCGACAACAAAAACTGTGGTTTCTCTGTACAATTTCAAGCTCTCTGCTCTTCAAGAAGCAGCTTGCTACAATTTTTTTTTTTTTTAAATCACAACTTTGTTGTGAAAGACTGCCACTAGTTTGAGTCTCTGGGAAACAACTAGATTAGGCTAGGACTGAAGGATCAAAGGAGAGGAGACAAGCAGCAAATTAACAAGAATGTAACTAAATTTGAGGGTGGTTTAAAATTCAAAGTGGTAAAGTAAAAGAAAAGAAGTGAGGAGGTTCTGTGAAGTCAATAGAGTGGAACAAAGAAGGAGCTGATAAAGGGGGCAGAGGAGAGAGTTCAAAGACAATACAAAGATGGTGACAGCTTAAAAAGTTGAAAAGAAGGGGTTAGTCAGGGCAGAGAGAGGGATAGAGTAACAGAGAAGAAGGGAAAACTTGATTAACTGAACAGACATGATTGAAGAGCATATACAAGTACAAAATTTTGTGATATAAATATAAATATAAATATAGAGTAAAGTTTTGGAAAGAAGGATATGAAAGGAGGAGGACGTGAGGAGGGGCATTGGGAACATAAAGAAAGAAAGTTAAAATCAGATCTGGGAAAGAAAGAAAGGCTCAACGGGAGGAGGATGGGAGGACAGGAGGATGGGACATCAAGGAAGGAAAGAGAGAGATAAATGTTTAAATGTTTAAGAGGAAAGAAAGGCTCAATGGAAGGAGGATGGGAGGACAAGACATCTGAAAAGAAAAGAGAAATTAGAGGGAGAGAAAGGTGTGACGGAAGGAGGATGGGGGATCAGATGTTGAGGACAAAAGCAAAAATAGACTCTACTCATAGAAGAGGAGCCAAAATGAGAGAAGGTTGTGGGGAAATTGTAATCTAAAAAGAAAGACCTGGAAGAAGGAGGACAGGAGGAGGGGGCAATGATATAAGAAGACATCACAGAGAGAAGTAATATTACTTGAGCCCAGACAGAACCTATACATAAAAGGACTGGGAATAAAGAAAAAGGATGCATCTTCAAGGATTAATTCAGGACTATTACTTGTAAATGGAAATAATTCTAATTAATTTGACATTAATTTGAGACTTTATGCATAATATTAAATATATACGTTTAGATTAAATTTAAGAAATATTGGAACTTTACATTTAGATTAATTTGACTGTATTATTACTGTTTAACTGAATTCATTCTGGATTATTGATTTATAATACAATAGTATTGAAGATTCGATTTATAAAAGTAAGATAATATATAAGTTATATAAGTTGAATGGGAAGGAGGGAGTGTTTTAATTAATTATTAATGACTTAATATGTTTGGGGTTTAGATTAAAACAGACTATTAATTGTTGATTATTAATTAAAGTAATAACTATTTTTAGGAATTTATGAACAATTTGATTTGAATAGGGGACAGGATAAGATAACATTTAGTGATTCTTAACCTGTTTGATTTGATAATATAAGTATTGCAATAGTGATAGATTTGGAAAATATTAATTATTGAATACTGGATTGGAATAAAAAGTCTCCAGAAAAATAGCAACTGGTACTACATCTGGAATAAAAAAATGTCACTGAGTGGTTCCACCTTCCAGAGAAGGGGATCTACGGATGTGACAACAAAAACAGTGGATCCTATGCAAGTTCTATTAGAAGAATTTCAGAAATTTAAATATGATTTGCATTTGGAAATGAAAAGTGAATTAAAGTAATCTAGGAAAGAAGCAAAAGAGGATCTACAGAGAGAGTTATGAGAGTTTGGGAAGAAGCTTGACAAGATATCCAATGAAGTGGAAGGCCTAAGAACGGAAGTGGAAGACTTGAAAGGCAAAACTAATGAATTGAGAACAACGATAGTGGAATTAGCAGAGCAACAAAAACGAGAAAACAACTCAAGTTTATTACAAGAGGTCCGTTACAGGAAAAAATGTCTTAAGTTAAGAGGTCTGCCAGAAGACTCGGCATTAGAGTTATATGACAGAGTTACAGCTATGCTAGCAACTATATTAGAATGTCTAAAGAAGAGACAATAAAAGATATCGACAGAGTCTTCAGATTCAGTTCAGTAGTAACGAGAGAGAAAAACCTACCAAGAGATATAGTGGTGGTATTTATCAGAAGCAGAGTGAAAGAGCAAATTCTCAAAAAGAGTTATCAAGAGGATCTTATTGTGGAAGGGAAGAATATAAAAATATATAAAGATGTCCTGCTAGCAGTGCTGAGAAGGAGACAAGACTACAGGTTTCTAACACAAGAGTTGATACGAAGGCAAATTAGATATGCTTGGGACAGAAATGAAGGAGTTCTCTTATGGTACAAACAAAGAAGATACAGGATAAATTCTATTATGAAGGCAAGAGAATTTTTGAGAAAACTTCAGATGGAAAAATGTGAAGCAGAACATGTAAAGGAACACAGGACCAGAGCAGGAGATGACATGAAAGCAAAACATGGGAAAAAACGTGAAGAAAGAGAGGAAGACTCACAAGAAAACATAACAGGAGACTTATTTTCAGAAGAATATAAAAGTATGGAGAGAGACATTGGAGGAGGAGAAGAGGCAGAATAAATAAATAACTTAATAATTGGAAACAAAACATGGTGGTTAAAATATTATCATGGAATGTGAAAGGACTAAATTCAAAAATTAAAAGAAGTTAAGTTTTCCACTACTTAAGTAAAAAGAAATTAAATGTAATTTGTTTACAAGAAATTAAGATTAGGAAAAATGAGACAAAATATTTGAATAATCCCAAATTAGGACAGATGTTTGTGTCAGCGAACGATAAAAAGAAAGGAGGAGTGGTAATGTATGTGCAGAATAAGTTTTTGGTCAAGGAAATCTTCAAGGACCTAAATGGACAATATATTGGACTTGAGATGCAAATAGAAAATGTCAAGTATTTTCTGATTGGGATCTGTGCTCCAGCAGAGAGACAGACAGATACAACAGGACGATTATGCAAATATAATTTTAATAGGCAATTTGAATGGAGTAATAGATCCCAAGAAGGATAGATGTTCTAGGAAAAAGAGAAAAAAAATCAGGGGAAGCTGCCAACCTCTTTTTTCGAGTTACAAGAGCAATTGAATTTGATAGATGTATGGGAAAACTCATATCCAAATAAGGATGGCTTTACCTTTTTTTCCAGAAAGTCATAAAGCATCAAGGATAGACATGTTTATGACATCAGCAGAATTAATAACTAAGATCAAAGTGATGGAAATTGTACCCAGGACGGTGTCTGACCATAACCCAATTGTGTTAAGACTAGAAACAGGTAAAAATAAATTTTATTGGAAATTAAATGATTACCTCCTGTTGGATAAAAAATTTCAAGAAAAATCAAGGAAGATATTGAAGCAGTACTTTTTGGAAAACTTCAGATTCTGCGAAAAACAAAATAATTTGGGATACTAGCAAGGCGGTGATGAGGGGAGTGTTGATTCAAAGAGGTGCACCAGTGAAGTGACAACAAATTAAAGAAAACGAAAGATTGGAAAAAGACATTTGAATCGCAGAAATAAAACTTACCAAAGACCCTACAAGTGATAAGAAGAATAAACATTTACAATGGCTCAAAAAACAATTAGACAAGAGATTAATGGAGGAAATAGCAATGAAGATGAGATTTATCAAACAAAGACATTTTGAATCTGCAAACAAGTCAGGAAAATGGTTAGCATATAGATTACAGAAAGAGAAAACCTGGAGAACAATCTCAAAAATAAAAGAAGGTGAAAAATTGTTACAAGTGCAAGAAGAGATTCAGAAAGCATTTTATCGCTACTATGTAAACTTGTTTAAAGATGATGGCACTGACAGTGAAGAGATAAGTCAATATTTAGACAAACAACAGATTAATAAATTAATAGCAGAACAACAAAAAATGTTGAATATGGAATTCACTGAGGGTAAATTAATTCAAGCTATCAGAAAGTTGAAGAAAGACAAAGCTCTTGGACCTGACAGTTTTACTGTGACGTACTACAAAATATTTATAGAAGAAATAAAAATTCCGTTACTACGAACTCTAAATAGTATTGTTAAAGAAGGGATCCCTGATACTTGGAAGAATGTTAACATTATGTTGATACCGAAGGAAGGTAAAGATGAGAGAGAAATCAGGAATTACAGACTTATATCTTTCTTGAATAATGATTACAAGATTATGGCTTTGATATTGGCAGAGTGGTTTAAGAAGATCTTAGTTAATCTAATTCATGAAGATCAATCTGGTTTTCATCCCTCGAAACAGCTTGAAAATAATATCAGGCTGGTAATGGACATCATTGAATACTATGAAAATAATAATAATAAGAAATTGGCATTAATATTCGCAGATGCTGAAAAAGCATTCGATAATGTGAACTGGAATTTTATGAAAAAACTTTTTGAAAAAATGGAGATGGGACCTAGGTTCTGCGGTAAATGAAATTTATGGAGAACAGTCCGCAAAGTTGTTAATAAATGGGAGATCTACTGAAAAGTTAGGATCGAGAAAGGAACAAGACAAGGTTGTCCACTATCTCCGTTGTTATTTATAACTGTGTTAGAAGTTTTATTGAATAGAATAAGGGAAGAAGACAATATAAAAGGGACTAAGATCAACGAGCAGGAATATAAATTGCAAGCTTTTGCCAATTATGTGGTCATCATGTTAGAGAACCCAAAACAGCAAATCACAGGAACCTTCCAAATAATAGAAGAATTCAGTAAAATGTCTGGATTTAAAATAAATTGAAAGAAAACTGCAATAATGACAAAAAATATGACTAAAAAGGAAGAAGCTTACTTAGAGGAAATAACCAAGTGTCCTGTTAAAAACAAGGTTAAATATTTAGGAATCTGGTTAACTAAGAGGAATACGGATTTATTTGATAATAATTACAAGATAAAATGGAATGAAATTAAGAAGGATTTAATAAAATGGAGTAAACTGAATCTGACATTGATGGGAAGAGTTGAAGAGATCAAAATGACTGTACTTCCCAAAATGAACTTTTTGTTTCAATGTATACCGATAATGCATAACAATAAAGTCTTTAAAGAGTGGCATAAAGACCTGAGGGACTTTATCTGGAAGGCAAAGAGAGCTAGAATTAAGTGGCTAACAATGGCATGGCATAAAGGAGAAAGGGATAGGAGTGTTCCAGATTTAGAATTATATCATCAAGTTAATGCCCTCAATTAGCTATTTGATTGGATCTTACTTGAAAATACAAGAATATTGAAAATTGAAGGATTTAATAATCGATTTG
Source organism: Phrynosoma blainvillii (assembly GCA_026167975.1). NCBI lineage: Eukaryota > Metazoa > Chordata > Lepidosauria > Squamata > Phrynosomatidae > Phrynosoma > Phrynosoma blainvillii. Next base: position 254,656,066 of record JANUYF010000001.1, on the reverse strand, counting down.
GCTGGCATGGTTATGTGTGGTATAGGAAAGCAGCAGTAGACAAAGAATTTAAACACCACGTAATAAGAAGAGTGTTGTTAAAGGTATGGGAAGAAATTAAGAAGAAAATGTACAGGAAAATTCCGCTCTGTGTATCTCCACATGAAGCATTCTTTGGAATATGGACTGCAGTCAAAAAATGGTTGAGATACAAAGATATACTTAAAAAATCAAAAGAAAACAAAATGGAATTTAAAGGAATTGAAGAGATGGAACAACTTGATCCAAAAATGCATTGACTTTTATATATACAATTGAGAGGGGGAAATTAAATGGACATTAAAATAGGATACTTTCAAGAGGAACCAAATGATTTGAATTATCTTTTGACAAAACCTGATAAGCAACAAACAAGTAAACTGTATAAAATGTTAATGGATAGAAGACAAGAAAGGGACTTGATTTTGGAAAATATGATTAAATGGGCAACGGATGTAGGGAAAACAATTGATTTGGAAAGCTGGCAATATGCGAGAAGCAAAACGGAAAAATTTACCAAATCACAAGGCTTGAAGGAAAATTATTGGAAAATAGAGCAGAGATGGTATTTAACTCCAGCCAAGCTTGCAAAAATATATAACACAAGCTCAAACATTTGTTGGAAATCTAAGCATAACATCGGCACTTTGTTCCATATTTGGTGGAGGTGCTCAAAAATGAAATTTTATTGGAAGAAAATTCATGAAGTAATTCAAGAAATTCTCAAAATCAAGTTTGAATTGAGGCCTGAAATATATCTATTAAATATGGTAGACTATATTAACCCGATTATATAGAGAAAATTTTGGAGAGTTCTCTTATATATGATCTCCACTGCAAGATTGTTAATAGCACAAAACTGGAAAAAACGAGAACTGCTGACAATAGATGACTGGTTGATTAAATTATATGAAATGAAAGAAATGGATAGGTTAACAGCTCTGTTGAATCAGGTGGATCCAGAAAAAGTAGACAAGGAATGGTCTCCTTTAGACGAATACTACAGGAAAAGAGAGTTGGACTAGAGCAAGCTAAAATTTGAGAATACTTTAATCAAATATATTTTGGGAACTGGAAAGATAACTTAAAGATAAAAGATATAGACATTATAGTAAAAGTTTCTTACACACTAACTATACTAAATGGAAATTAATTTTTTGGAAGACAGCATAGTTATAAATGAGGAAATAAGTAAAAAGAGAAGTTGTAAGAATGATGATAAATATGGCTTTTTTGTTTTCAAAGGAACTGCTTGGAAGTTTGTAGGTTGTTTAGGTAGATGTCTTTGATGTAATTAGTATATTGGTAATAGCTTTTTTTTAGAATATGTATATGATATATAAATAAAATTTTAAAAAACCAAATCACCAGGAACAGATGATAGTCCAGTTGAACTGCTACAATCCACATTGACAGTGTGCAAATCTAGTGCTAACCATACGTCAACAGAAATGGAAAACAAAACAATGGCCAACAGATTGGAAGCAATCTATATACATCCCCATCCACAAAAAGGGAGACACAAGAGACTGCAGCAGCTAAAGGACCATAGCACCAATCTCCCACGCAAACAAAATCATGCTCAAATTCTGCAACATAGACTCCAACCATACATGGAGAGAGAAATCCCAGAGATTCAAGCAGGGTTAAGGAAAGGAAAAGGCACTAGGGACCACATTGCAAATATACAATAGCTAAAGGAGTGCCCCAGGGAATTCCAAAAGAAAATCAGCATGTGCTTATAGACTATAGCAAAGCCTTTGAATGCATAGATCATGAAAGGCTATGGAACACCCTTAAAGGCATGGGAGTGCTTGCACATCTGATAGTCCTGATGATGAATCTGTACTCAGGACAAGAGGCTAGTGTCAGAACAGAACACAGAGAAACAGAATGGTTCCCAGTTGGCAAAGGGGTCAGACAAGGCTGCATCCTTTCACCCTACCTGTTCAACCTGTATGCAGAACATATTATAAGAAAAGCAGTCTTGGACACAGAAGAAGGACGAGTGAAAATAGGGGGAAAGAATATCAACAATCTAAGACAGGGGTAGGCAACCTTTTTGAGCCGGGGGCCAGGATGCTGTCCCTCAGACAATTGGGGGGCCGAAGCACCAATATATATATATATATATATATATATATATATATATTAAAAAAATTAAAAAATTAAAAAAATATATGCATGTACACTCTTTCAGCCCCAGAAAAGCCATGGCAAAACCCCTGTGGAGATTTTGCCAAGAAAATCCCAAGAACAAGTAATAATAACAATAATCAATATCATCATGGCGGGCGGCGGTGGGAGAACTGGCCGGGGGCCGGTCCAAAGGCCTCAGGAGGCTGCATCCAGCCCCCGGGCCTTAGGTTGCCTACCCCTGATCTAAGATATGCTGATGGCACCATAATACTAGCAGAAAACTTCACACACCTGGAACACCTAATAAGCAAGATCAAAGAAGAAAGTGCTAAGGCAGGCTTAATGCTGAACATGAAGAAAACAAAAATAATGACCAATGAGGACCTTCACAAGTTCAACCTAGACAATGAAGAAATAGAAATAGTAAAAGAATTCCCATACCTGGGATCAAACAGTGATAGAAATGGGGACGGCAGTCAGGAAATCAGAAGAAGATTAAGAATGGGGAGGGTGGCTATGAAAGAACTAGAAAAGATCCTAAAAGGCAAAGATATACAACTCAGCCAAAAGTTAGAGTCATACAAGCCATTGTATTCCCTATTACAATGTATAGATGGGAGAGCTGGACAGTTAAGAAAGATGATAGGAAGAAAATCAATGTATTTGAGATAATGTGGTGCTGGAGAAGAGTGCTGAGGATCCCATGGACAGCCAAAAAGACAGACAAATGGATCCCAGAGCAGATCAAGCCGGAAACCTCCCTAGAAGCCAAGATGATCAAAGTGAGACTGTTGTATTTTGGACACATCATGAGTAAACAAGACTCATTATAAAGACAATAATGCTAGGAAAGGTGGAGGGAAGTCGGAAGAGGAAGGCCACAAGCCAGATGGATGGACTTTATTAAGGAGGTCACAAGTATGAAGGGGTTGCAGGAATTAAGCAGAGCAGTGGAAGTCAGAGGGTCTTGGAGATGTCCCATCCATAGGGTTGCCATGAGTTGAGATCGACTTGAGGGCAGTTAACAACAAAAAGTGTTTATGGTACAAATACTACTATCCTTACTTTCCCCCAAAAAAATTGGACTCAGAGTGGCTTACAATTTAAAAGAACAGTACAATTTAATACATACAAAAGTGATACATTAAAATAGAATTAAATTATTACAATATTAAAACAGATAACTAATTAAAAGAATAAAACACAGTTTAAAAGAATATAAGTGTTTAGAGTTCTAAATTCACCTAAAAATGTGTGAACATCATCCAGTATACTTCTTGCTTCTTTCACTGTAATAGCTTTTGCTAAACCTTCCTGCTGAAATGAGAAACAATGGAGTTGGGTGAAGGAAGCATTTCATCTGGAATAGCAATCTACTGGGCTTGTCGTATTTCAGGGAGCAGGCTCCTCAGTGTTTGTCAGAAGGCTGTATTTTATGAAAGATTTATTGTATTTATTCTTTTAAAGAACATGCACATTGCTTTATCTTCATTTTGACTTAATATCCTAGCTGTGTGGCTGGTAGAAGTTAACTCTTTCAGTGGGAGGCTATAGCTTAGTAAAACACTCTTCAGATATTGCAAGATTTTCAACTATTTTTAGTAAACCCAGTAATCCTGAACATAAACCAGAAGAGTGCTCTGCAAATATTTGGCCTTAAAAGGGGTCTCTGTTGTTCTAATAGCTGCGTGGGAAGACCTAGCAGCATGTTTCATTTTGGCTATCACTCTGCACCCTGGAAGGAGAGACACTGTACTTGCTGAATATATTCCTGCCATGGAGGTATTAAAGTTATAGGAGCCCTCTTTGACTAGAAGAAGGCAGACTTGCTAATCCAGAGGTGCCAGAAGAAACAATCCTTTCTTCATCTGTAAACATGTTGGAGACTGGCTGTTAGCTAGATGGGAAGCTGCTAATCTAGATAATGCAGTTCCAACTTTTTAAAAAATGCTAATTGCTAATGTTTTTTTTTCTATTTAAAGTGAATCAAGCAGTTTTGTTATTATGAGACTACAAAACTAGCCTATGGTAACACCGTTCTTTGATATCCTTCTACCACACAAATTATGTCCTCCCACCATGTTCCTCATGAATGTGGTCTCCATTCTGTAATAAAAAACACATGTATAGAAAAAGGCTTTGCTTGCCTTCTAGAAAGTGGTTCCTAGAGAATCCCTTCTGCCTTAGTATATGGCAGTTCTTCCACTACAACAGAGGTTGTGAAACTCTGAGCTCTCTAGATATTCTCCATCCTTGAATTATTTCATAACAGCAGAAACAGGAGGGAGAACAAATGCAACAGCTGGTCATTAATCTACAACCCTCCAGATGTTGGTGAATTTCTACTCATTTGGCATGTTTGTTGGGGCTGATGGGAGTTAAAGTCCAACACAAGATAGAGCAGAGAGCCGCCTGCATTTGGTTGTTTCTGGCTGACAGTTTATATACACACTAGACTAGACTAGCTCTGTGACAATTGCACATCACCTGCTTCACATGTATTAGCATGCACATGTGTGCCTGCACACACATACTCAGAGCTTTATAATTGTCTCCTGGAAGGTGTTATTGATCAAAAACAAAATCACTGACTACCCAAACTTAGGGCACAGAAGAATTGAGCAGGGCATCAACTACTAGTGTTATGCTCAATAAATATGAATATTAGACTTTGTTGCATAAGGCAGGAAATTATCTGTTGCCAGTGTCTGCACAAAGTGTTAAGAAAGTGTAATAGACAGGTAGGGCTGGTGCCCTGGACACCTGTCCATCTTGGAGGAGAAATGAAGCCTCATTTCAAAAGTGCAAACTGGAATTTCTATTCCCCCCCCCCCACTGCTGACAAGGAAATGGTTTCATTGATGAGAGCAATCAGGGCTTATCTGTTTTGTTTACCTCCACTGAATGGAGACCTGCCAAAGTGACTCAGACAGGCGTGTGCGCACACACACACATGCACGCACACATATGCACGCACTCCACCCCACTCCTGTTGTGAGGTACTGTGCAGCTTCCAGAGACATTGGGCAACTCTATCTGGATGTGGAAAAGTGTAAATGTCTATCCTTAATTGGCTTTGTCTCACATACACAGTTCCATTGTTCTCTACCACCCAGACCATCTAAGAGTCATTATAATGCCTGAAGAGTTCACCTCTGCCCTTTGCAAGCATATGGTTTTGTTTTTTCACCCTCTACAGGACAACATTAAGGCCATGTTTTGCTCCACCCAGAGGTGTTTTTTTCACTTGACTTCCCTAAGTTAGGAAGAGGTTAAATACAAAGACAAAGAGAATATCTTCCTGAGATCTATTTCCCTGCCTTCTGCTGCTCTGATGTCATCATCCAGACTCCTCTTCACATTGGAGGAAATTGTGTGAGTGTGTTTAGTCTGAGTTTAGCTAGATCCCTCTTAATTGCTTAGCAGTAGGGTTATAGCTCCTATGCCATCTCTCCTCTTTCTTTTACTTTGAGAAACAGCTTGCATTGAATATGGACTGTTCTGCTGGATTTTACTACTATCTTTTTCTGTCTATTGTTTTTGCTGCAAAATCAGCTTGCCTGAAACCTGATTTTTCCTCTTCTACCTCATTCTCATGTGGGGTCGCTCTGATTAATTGTCCATTTTAAAAAAACATTCAGCTTCGTTGGTCTTGCAGAAAGTTAGTGTCTAGAAGAGTCTCCACAAACACACCCCAGTAAACCCAGTGCACTGCTCTTAATACTAGAATGTTACTGTATACAAGGGGGTATCATGAAGTAATAATTATCACCCAGACATTCTTATGGTATATTGATGAAATTTTCTAAGTGTCATCATTGTCCCTAAGTGCATGATGGTGAGAAAACCAGCTTTTTGTGTCCTTTATTTTTGTTACAGATTGTGCCAGAAGTGACTAAAGTGTAAGATGGAGAATATTGAGGCTCACAGTGTGATAAGGTTCCTGCACTTGAAGGGTAATAATGCCTGGAAAATTCATGATGAGATGATGGTAGTTTATGGAAATGATTGCCCATCTTATGCCACTATTGTGAAGTGGAAAAGGAATTTACAAACTGGTCACATGTCCCTCACAGACGAGCCAAGACCTGGAAGACCATCATCAACAGACGATATGGCCACAGTGAAGAAAGTGGAGTGTTTAGTCTTGGAAGACAGAGGAGCAACCATCCAAATGATCATGAATGAAACTGGTCTCAGTTATGATAGTGTGTGGGAAATTATTCATGACGAACTACACATGTCTAAGGTGTCTGCACACTGGGTTCCACATTTGCTAACCCTTTTCCAGAAACAAACATGGTGTGACCTTTCAAGACAGATGTTCACGTGGTTGGAACAGAATGAAGAGGATTTTTTTGGTTGTCTGGTAACCATGGAGGAATCTTGGATCTATTAGTATGATCCAGAGAACAAAACCATGAGCATGGAGTGGAAGCATGCCAATTCCCCTCCCCCAAAAAGGCAAAAGTGCAAAAGTCAACAGGGAAGGTAATGCTCTCAGTTTCTTGGGACTGTCACGGAGCCATTCTCACAGATTACCTTGCAAAGGGACAAACCATCACTGACACATACTACAGCAATCTTCTGGACAAGTTGTGAGATGCTCTGAAAAAGAAACGCTGTGGTATGCTCTCCAGAGGCATTCATCTCCTAGCTGACAATGTACCAGCTCACTCATCTCAAGTTGCAGTTAACAAAGCAAGGGCATATGGCTTTGACATTTTGCAGCATCCGCCTTATTCTCCTGACCTCACACCAAGGACTTTTTCTTGTTCCTAGAAATGAAAAATCAGTTGTGGGGTCACCAATTTGACAACACAAATGATGTGGAAGAGTGGTTTAAGGCACAATTTGCAGACTTCTACAATAACGGTATTTGGAGGGTCAAGAAACAATGGGGAAAATGTGTAAATGTGGATGGTGACTATATAGAGATAAGTTAACAACTACAAATCAAAACAAACTTTCTGTCAGTTTTTTAAAAAGGTGATAATTAAAACTTTACGATACCCTCTCATAAAGAAGTATATTCTATCCAAACAGAAATACTAAAAGTGAAGAAGAAAGAAAGAGCTGAGGTATTGCCTTTGTGCTTGCAGCAGTTCGAGATCCTGATCTAAGGATGAAAGACACCAATGGCTCAGAAAACAATCTAATGTCTTCATTATAGGAACTCCATTGTTAGACAGGAAAGTTAGGGGTAGTTCACACTATGTTATAAACTGGTTCGCAAATCAGTTTAAAAGTGGGTCGTTCACACTTGCATCGGGTTTATCCAACCCAAATTGGGATGGGCTTGGCACAAATCCCCCTTAACCTGGTTTTTTGGAAACGGGGATTTCAGCAGTTCTTTCGAAAAGAATCAGTCTTTTTCTAAGAGTTGCAAATGGGAACTTGCTGTCAATTCAATTTGGTGCTGTGGAAGGGAAGGGTTAATGCACAGGGGGTGGATCATTCCCACCCCTTTGCTCTCTTCTCGCCAGCCAAAGCCAAAGCCAGGAAGGAGGTTCTCCTAGGAACATCATTAGTGTACTTTTTAAATAAATAAATAAATAAATAAATAAATAAATAAAATGACAGCCTATGCACACCTTTACAAGTCGCTTCCGACTTAGGGCGATCCTAAAGCGGTGAACCTATCTTGGGGTTTTCTTGGCAAGTTGCTTCAGAAGGGGTTTGCCATTGCCATCCCCTGAGGCTGAGAGAGTGTGACCCACCCGAGGTCACCCAGTGGGTTTCATGGCTCAGCAGGGATTCTGTCCCACTTCCCCTCCAAAATAGGGACAAAGAGCAGCTTACAAATTAAAACAACCCCCACCCAATCCTATCCATGGTGAGTTGTTGGCATGGGAGACCTTTTCCCTTCCTCAGCCTCCCCCTCGTCTTTTCGACTCTGCAGTCACTCTTTAGCTTGAGGGAAATGCGCCTGTTTGCTCAACTACCAGACAGGAAATTTTAGAAAGAGAAAAGTGGAGAAGCTCATGTCTGCCTGGCATGTTGTCACCCAAGCAAACCAGGAAGTAAAAGCAGCCCCACAGAACCATGGGAAAACCGGGAAAAAGCTTTAAAGGAGATTTGTTTGTACGAATTTGAATTTCACACTACAGTAAATGCGCAATTACTTTAAAAGCACAAATGCATTTCCTCTAAACTCCCGAAAATAAAAAGATCTCAGATAACACCACTTTGTGACCACTTTAATGTCAGTTTCTGTGCGACGTCATATGAAATCGTTAGCCGTAAGTGCGCTTTTTTTGGGATTTGTGTGGGATAACCTATAGATTTCCCCCATGTGATAACGTCTAAGGAGTCTTTAGGTATTCCAGTGTGACCTTGGGCAGATGTTGCCCACAGAATCACGCTGGAGTCCTAGAGATTTCTAGAGAGAACATATTAATCACATCCGTGAATAATCAAATCTGCAAAAGTCAAAGCCACAAATGTGGACAGCTGACTGTACTGATCAGTTATGGATCCATAACACAAGCTTACACATCTGTACCTGCAATTCTGAATTCTGGCCATTAATGATAACAATAACAACTATAATAATCCCTCCTTGCATGTTTATTTAAACTTCTTAGAATACCAGACAGTGGCATCACTAGGGTTGATGTCACCCAGTGCAATAACTCATGGAACTCCTTCTGTACCAGACCATACAAATCATAAATGACTTGAAGGCACACAATAACAATTCGTATTGAAAACTTTGCTAAATTGCACTCTCAGCCACACACACTCTCTCTCACTGTCTCTCCTTAATGTCTCTCATGTGCACACACATACTGGTCCGAGTTCATGACTGGAATTACTTCTGTTCTCAGCCAAGTTGCATTGGGAACTCAGTTTGCAGCAGCTGATGTATGCTGAGGACGAAGAGGAAAATTTAGAGAGAGAAACTAGGACATTTAAAAGCAGCTGAAAAAAACGGATGACAGAAAATTAATCCAGACTGTCTCTGCCAAATTGGGACAGCTGGAGGGTAAGGCTTTGTACCCTCCCTTCATGTATGTTTATGCTTTCAAACCTATCACCAGAAATGCCATCCAGCCAATACTGTTTTTAAGCACAGTCAGCCCTCCATATTTTCAGGTTTGACTTTTGCAGATTTGATTATTCACGGATCATTTGCTGCTACCTTTGATGCTGGTAGCAGCAAATGCTACACCATTTTTTAATAGGGATTGAAAACTTAATGAGACTGAGAGACTGCAAGTGAAGCTTGTAAATCCCTATTTTAAAAAGGGATATTGCAGCAGCAGAGGTGGTGGCAAGTCCCACCAGCCGCCTACTTCTGCCTTGTGAAGGAACCCTGCCTCCTTGAAGGCATCCATGGTGGGTTGAATCTGTGTAAATTGTACTTTCTCTGTGTGCTAAATATGGGGGTGGGGGGGGTTAGAGTTATTTGTGGTCTTTCCACTTTTGCTGGGGTCCTGCACTCCTAACCCAAGTGAATATGGAGGGCTGGGTGGGTAAGGTACATCTTTATTTTTCATTTCAAAAAGAGCAAATACTACCTGACTTGAGATAGTCCATAAGAAATATTATCATTGCACATGTATAGAAACAAACCTACTAGTTATTTTGTATTTTGGCTTTCTTTTCTTAATCACCTTGGTTTTGTATTGTCTTATGTTTTTAATAGTAAATGAATGACAGGCCAACCCACTCTCAATGTGCTCCACACTTCAATAAATACTGTTGTGTGTTTTTTTAAAAAAATTAAAATTTATTTTTTAAAAAACCTGGGACCTCTCCTTTCTCTTCCCACAGAGCCTTGCCCAATGCACACCATCTCTTCAGCTTTTTAAAGCAAACTCTATAGCCTGTTTCTGCCAAAAGGGAGATGATTGTGGAGCAGTGGTGTCACTCCTCCTTACAGTGTCACCTGATGTGGCCCACATCCCATGCCCCCTAATGATGCCCCTGTCAGAACTGCCTTGGCTGATGATGAGAGACATCTAGGGGGTCCTGAGATGGATGGTGAGTGACCGCCCCACTATGTGGTCACCTCCCTTTGATAGGGTCACCCAGTGTGGTCTGCATCCCCCTAATGATGCCACTGATATCTGTGTAGAGCTCTAAATATATAACATTTTTACACAAGATACCACTCCAGGAGAAAGGGGGCATTTGTTGTTGTTGTTGTTGCATGCCTTCAAGTCATTTCTGACTTATGGCGACCCTAATGTGAATGTATCATGGGGTTCTCTTGGCAAGATTTATTCAGAGGAAGGTTTTTATTGTCTTCTCCTGAGGCTGAAAGCATGTGACTTGCCCAAGTCACCCAGTGGGTTTTATGACTGAGCAGGGAATCAAACCCTCGTCTCCAGAATTGTGGTCCAGCACTCAAACCACTACATCACACTGAGTAGCATATCAAATAAATAAATAAATAGTATGGGTATTGCACAGCCACATCTCCCAATGCTACCCTCATCCTGTAAGTAGCACCCCCCCCCATGGCCTTTTCCATATTGTTGGAGAACAGGGGTGAGTGGGGACATATCCCGCTATTTTCCTGTGGCTGGACACACTGCAACGGGCATCTGTGGAGACCTCCAGAGGTCCCCAGGAGGCCCCAGCAGATGTCCTTGCAGCACCTCCAGGTACAGGAAAACAGCTGGGTGCATCCTTGCTGATCGCCCTGCTCTCTAACAACACAGAAGCGGCTGTGCTGCAGGGGTGAGGATACTTACTCTGCTTACAAGGTGGGTTTGGGAGGAATTTTGGTCACTACACAGTCAGAACAGCATTTTAACCTCTGCAAGGAACCAAAAAGGTAGTTGCAATGGCATAATTCTGACATTAAGTCCAACTTGTGTGCATGTACCTTCAGGTCACCTGTTGATTAATGGTGACCCCATGAATTTCATATGAATTTCTTAGTCAAAGAATACATAGAGGTGGGTTTGCCACTTCTGAAAAACAGCCTACGGCACCTGTTGTTCATTGACAGTCTCCTTTCCAAGCATTAACCAGGATTGACCCTGCTTAGTTTCCAAGATCAGATGGGATCTGGTGCCTTTAGGTAATTCACCCAGAAGATTCCAGCCATTATTTGTCTTACAATTTAGCAAATGCAAGAAAAGGAAAAGAGAAAAGGAAAAGGAAAAGGAAAGAAAAATAAGCAAATCTAGACGGCAGGAGTGGGTTAGGGACTGGAAAATGAAAGGAAGCTATTGCAGATGATGCTGAAGGCTGTTCTAGGAAGAGAAAGAACCTAATGGCATGTGGTCCTAGCATGTTTAGAGGCCTGGGGTACCTTGTCATGCAGGTTGCTGTAGGCCAGGGACATTATTGTCTCACCTCTCCCTCTGAGGCAGGCCAGTGAAATGTTTTTGGGTTTTAATAGTTACATCATTTTTTTAAATGCCCACTTTACATTTTTCTTTCTGGATAGTTATTGGAAAACACCTCAAATACCAGAAACAATGGTTCTAAGTAACCGGCACTATCTAACAAAATGGTATTATTTGGAATTGCCAATTACATTTGTCCCTCCCCATTTGCTGGGGTTAGGGGCACAGGACCCCCGTGAATGTGGAAAAACCACAAATAACAAAAACACTATATTTTCCCTGAGAGAACACCTCTTTAGGAATCCAGAGCAACTCTGGGGTCAACATCGGCCAGACATTGACCCTAGAATTGTGCTGGAGGAACTACAAATGCCTAGTGGAGGGTTCTCTCTAGGAATCTCTAAGTCCTTCAATGTGACTTTTAGTCAAATTTGATCATAGAGTTGCGCTGGAGGACCTAGATATTCCTAGAGAGAACATATTAATAAAATCCGTGAATAATCAAATCCGCAAAATTGAAAGCTGCAAATGTGGAGGGACGATTGTGTCATTTTCTTTTAGCCAGCCTGTATCTCTTTTACCTACTATTGACACATGACAGGCATGTGAATAGCAAACCCAGCATTTCTAAGTTTATTTCAAAAAGCTCCAAAAAAAAATAAATAAATAAGAAAATTAAAAAAAATTAAACACATAGCAGCTGAGCACTCATAAGGAAACATCTGTATCATACATACAGCACAATCCCGGCTGCCTCCCAACACCCACCGCCCAAGTGAGAGTTCTTGAATTTTAATATTTCAGCAGGAACTTTTCAGGTTTATACATCTAGATAACACATCTGTCTCCTTTTAAATAGTAATACAGTTTGATGAGGAAGTACGTGGGGCGGAAGGGAATAGCTCTTTTCTTATGTAATTTTTTAGAGTAGGGTGTGGGGAGCCAATCCCATAAAATTACAGATCCCAGGGGAAAAATCCCCCCATATGTCTGCCTACTCCTTGCTTAGATTTTATGGCACATAGAGCAATGACAGCATTTACAGTGTGGCAAAACTGAATTTAAAAACAAATTGAATCACACCTTCTCGCCACCACAGCTCACTCAGAATGAAGCAACAAGAACGAGGCAAAGTAAGTTATTATGCAGAAATCCTTATTGGCTCTGAATACATGGGGCCAAATGTTCTCTGTCTGTTTCACCTCCCTCCTCTCCACTTGTTTCATTTCATCATGTTTTAAAGCAGTGTGACAAATGATATAAAACATGTCTATCTCCATGTGCCTGATGATATTTAGTTCTCTATGAATTCATATTGCTTTTTTAATATAGTTGACAACTGATGGCTTTATTTCTGGGCTGTTTAACAGAGACAAGAGACACATTAAGCCATACACAATGCCACTACCACCTCAGCCTGGTCACGTGGCTGGACGAGAGGCATGCTGCAAAATTCATAGAGGAAACCCAACACTGCCCGATCTAATGCAGATAGCTAAATGAAACAGTCATGTAAAACAACTGGAAAACCACTTCTCCCCCTACCCCCTGGCCTTTTGCATTGGAAACTCATGGTTTGAGTTAGGTAGAATGAGGAATGATCAATAAGTAACTTTGTGATGTGTGAGATATGAAGGAAAATGGGACTCCCACTATCCCAACATTGTAAATACTCAAAAAAGTTATTGGCCTGCAACTCTAGCCCACACACCTCACCAACCTGCCTTGATCCACTGTAGAGTTTCTAATGGATCCGCATGGCTTTCTTTTCTTTTCTTTTCTTTTCTTTCTTCGGCTGTGTGAGCATAGATTAATTCAGGGGTCGGCAACCTTTCCTTACCCAAGGCCGGTCCCTTTCGTCGGGCCCTTCCGGTGGGCCGGGGGGGGGGGAATGGCAGTGTGATCCTATGGGATCATGCATGCAGGAAGAAAAGACCGCTTGAGATTTAATCTCCAGTTTCAGTTTGTGCATTAGTGTATACTAGAAGGGCAGGAACTCAGTGTTATTAAAACCAAAATGAAGTGACGCCTGTCTTCAAGCCAGTTCACAGCTCATGTTTCCTTAGAAGTACTTTGAAGGGTTAAAAATGGTTACCAGGTCTTGTTGTGATACAAACAAGAAATCACAAGAGAACCCATATAAATATCGCTTTTGTTCACCAGAACAGATTCTTTATATCTTTTGTACATCTGTCAGGCCATCCAGATAAATTAGGTTGGGCTGTTGGAGGTTTGGGCTTGCCAATGAAATGTGACCTCGCAGGCGTATATTAGCAGGAAGATACCTTGCAGAGCAGACACAGCTTGAGTTACAGGATGGAGAATGAAATTCATCACAATTGCAACGACCCTCAGCCATCACAACAGAGCCAAGCCAGGCCAGGTTTAGGAGTAAGCTTATGTGGTCTCCTATTTAGTCTAGCAACCTCATGAAATGCACACTTCCCAGACTTACAGCTTGGACTAACCAGCCAGGGAAGCAGTCATTCCAGACAATGAAGGAGGGATTATGTGCTTTCCAGACTCTTCCATTTCTGAAAATATTATGTAATATGTGGAATTACAAAAAGAGTTGAATGTTTTTGAAGCAGAGGGTGAAAAGCATGAATTCAGAAGTGTATTTGCTCTTCGCTCATCTATTCAGTCAATATATCTGCATGTCGCCATTGTCACTGGAAAGCTGCAATTCTAGGCATGTTGGAAATAAATCCCATCAAATGCCATCAGGCCCACTTCTGAGTAGCTACGTGTAGGATTTCCCGGTGAATGTGGCATGTGAGTACTAAACCATACAAGGAATACGTTTCAAAAAACAACACTTCTCCCAACTAGCCAACCCTAGTTATTTTTCTCTGTTGATTTCTATTCCTTTGGTTCCTTTTCAAGAGGAAACTTAAATGTTCATAAATTTGGAAAAGTGAATGAATGGGGGTTTTTTGAGGAATTTTTTTTTAGACCCAGCATGGTGTAGTGGTTTGAGCACTTGTCTAGAATTCAGGGAGACTAGGGTTCAAACCTTATTCAGCCATGGAAACCTATTGTAGTGACCTTGGGAAAGTCACACTGTCTCAGCCTCAGAGGACGGCAACGGCAAACATGCTCTGAAGAACCTTGCCAAGAAAACCTTGTAATGGGGTTGCCTTTGGTTTGCCATAAGCTGGAAGTGATGTGTGAAGCCACAGAACAAAGAATTTAACAGTAGAATGGATCAGATTGTCAGAGAGCTATGCTTTTCTTACTTCCATTCCCAGTTCTCCTTTGCAGAAAAAAGTGGTCAAATACATGGAAAAATGTGTTCTGTAATGAATACTTGAAATGCGTATCTTTTCTTTCTGCCTCTGCCCTTACAGAGGGGTGTGTGCGTGTGTTTCAATTGGAATGAAAAGTAATTTCTATGTATAATGCTATAAAATGTCCCAGTACTTCAGTTACCAGGAAGGGTACAAACCACCAGAGTCCTTTTAAAGGCATATTAATATAGTATACTGTAGCAGCCCTCTGTCAGTTTGCAAGATTGCTTGTATGCTTTTCCTCACTAACACTGTTTTTCTCCCCCTTTTGATTTTTACACACAGCATAAAGTGCAGAGCCCTTCCCGCCTTGTTTCCAATATATATATCTCCATCTCTAGCCATTCATCCAGATGGACCTGCAATACTGATGCAAAGTGAGGGAACCCAGTTGCTAAAATTGTGTTGTGACATTATTGACAGCAGCATGAAAGCAATGTGTTGCGCGTGTGCATTTCTGAAAAGTTACTGCTGGCCTGATTGGAATATTCATATATTTTAGCACATGGATAGCATTAGCTGTTTGTGTTAGATTTCAGCAGAGGCAAAATGCAATGGTTAAACACCTAAATTCTCAATAGACACAGCAGGTCATAAAATTTTACAACCATGAAGTGAGGAGATTGCAGCATGTAGATTCCATTAACATTTTTTTTCAGGGGGTGAGTTGGGAATCTGAAAGTATGCTGCATTGCATACTTTAGAGATTTTGTCATGGAGCTGATTGGCCTGACTTAAGTTATTAGCTGTTGCTAGAAGCTTTCCACTGAGAAATGGAATTAGATCAGTAAAGCATCACTTGTTGCATTATTATTCACAACCCTGTTGAAAACAAGCTCAGCTTCATAGACGGTCTGCAATCCGTTAGGCAACTTCATTTGTTATAATAAAGTTTTTTGTTCTTTTCCTGTAAATAAGAAAGAGTCTGTGTCACTGCAATAAGCCCTTATTCCAACAACAGACAAAAATATTTTGTAAAAGGAATAAGACTAACAACATTGTTAACATTTGTGTTGTTGTTAATTGCCATCAAGCTGGTTTCCATTTATGGTTGTCGTAGGAATGAGAGACCTCCAAGGCACTCTGTTATTAACGGTCCTGCCCAGGTCTTGCAAATTCAGGGATGTGCCTTCCTTGATTGAGTATAAATCTTCCTCCTTTCCTACTGCATTCCACATTGCTGTTTTTTGTTTTTTTTAAATGAGTCACATCATCCCATTATATGTCCCAAGTACAACAGCCTTAGTTTAGTCATGTTGCCTTCTAGGGAGAATTCAACCTTGATTTGCTCTAGGACCCATTTATTTGTCTTTTTGGCAGTCCAGGCTATCCATAGAATTCTCCTCTAACACCACATTTCAAATGAGTTGGTTTTCTTCCTATCAGTTTTATTCACTGCCCAGCTTTCAACACCATACATAGAAAAGGGAAATATGATGGCATGGATGATTCTGGCACTGTTATTCAATTATATATCTTTACATTGTATATTTAAATTCTGTAAGCCCAGTAATACTATTTACTTGGGCCGGCACTAAGATTTGGGGAAAAGAGGATTTAACAGCAATATTAAGCATGTCGCCACTAAATTCATCAACAAGACTGGAGAGCCTGGAATACTGTAAAATCTCAATATGCAACTAATTTGTGTCCTTATGGGCCAAAGTAAATGATACTTGTTTAAGCTATAGTTAACAGGTAAGTTTTTTTAAAAAATTATATCTTACTCTAGGAAAAGTTCTGAGGATTCCATCAATATTTGGATTCTAGCATGGGAGGGGGGGTTTAACCTCTCATGATGTAGTCTTGAGTTCATTAGTGAGGCAGAGAAGCAGTATTTCTTGTCAAAACACCATCTATTAAAATAAATAGGCTGTTTGGGGGCAGTAAAACTTGCAAGATCTGAATCACAGTGGTCAGCAAAGGGTTAAAACTCTCCTTTTTCTCCTCTGTCTCCTAAGATCCAAACTCAGAGTGGGTCCCTGTGTTTACTCTATAGTAAGCAGAAAAGACAAAGATCCTAGATGCATCTTCAAATTACTGTATTGTCTAAACTTATTCTGTCCTAGGTTCTTCAAAACATAACTCGGGGGGGGGGGGGGGGGGGGAATGAGCTATTTAATTTTTCTCCTGAAAGGAATATGGTGCCACTGGTCATGCTCCAGGAAGAATCAGGAATCTGGTTGAAAATGGCTCCCAAAGAAACATTAATCCCACAGAATGACATGCTGAAGCATTCATAACTCGGTAGTGACAGGATGATGTCTTGAGATCCAGATCATCATTCTACTGTTGCTCAGTTAGGGATGGCTTCAGCATGGCATTATAGTCCTACTTAAGATTAACATTTCAAATGTTACCTCAGTTTTTTACTGGCTGCCTTTTATAGATGTCAAGAAGATCTTTTTTTCATGTCATGCTGAGTGACGAGTGGTATTTTCTTATTTTTAATGTTTTGCCCTTCTTAGGGAAAACTTTTTATGTTATTAGTATTGTTTCTTTTTTGCATTGCAAGTTTTATTATTGTATTATTGTTGATTATTACCAGGGAGGTAAGATTTTAGGGGGTTGGAGAGAAGGAAGGTTCAGAGGTTGATCTTAAGTAGAGTAGTTATGTTTGCATTGCCTCCTCTCTACAAAAGTGAGGATGAAAAAGGAGAACACAGGCAGGAATCCTATTGGTAATCCTAACTAGAGTAAACTCATTGAATCACCTGTTGAATAATGAGTCAACGCTCACATCAAACACATTGATTCATTAGGTTTACTCTGCATGGGACTGACCATAGGATTCAGGCCAAAGATTTGTACAAATGTTGCATATGCTAAATTGTGTATAGATTAACTTTAAAAATAACAATGGGAATTTAAAATAATATACATCTTCTCATAGGACATTATCACATGGGGAGTTGCGGGGAGAAAGTGGAAATAAACCGGACGAGCGGAAGACTTTAATTTACGGGATTTGTTCCCATTCCGCCTCGTCTGATAACTAAATTTGAATTTAAAAGGGGGTTAATTCAAACAAAAACCTGATCTTTTCAAATCCTCAAAAATCCCGAAAATGAAAAGATCAGGTTTTCGTTCGAATTAACCCCCTTTTAAATTCGAATTTAGTTATCAGACGAGGAGGAACGGGACAAATCCCGTAAATTAATGACTTCCGCTCGTGCCCGTTTATTTCCACTTTCTCCCCGCGACTCCCCGTGTGATAATGTCCATAGTGGATAAGTCTCTGATTGCATGGTCCATATTCTTGCACAGTGTGCTGTCTGCCCCAAAACAAAATTCAGACCTCTCAACTGCCTGCTGGGAGGAATTTGCAACATATTTTGCAAATAAAATCACTTGGATCCACTCTGGCTTGAATGATGTAGTTGATATGAGCCCAGTGGATATAATCTTTGTCCTGGCATGTCCAGTGTTATTAGATACGTTTCAATTTGTGCAGCCTGAGGATCAGGACAGGATCCTTGAGAGGTGAGAGCCACCACATGTATAGTAAGTAGCTCCTTGCTCTTCTTGGCTCATTAGAGGAGGACTGGTTGAGTGCCAGAATCCTAGAGCTAGTTTAACTGTCATGGGCTGCATCCACCCTGAAAAAATAATCCAGAATGATACCACTTTAATTGCCATGGCTCAATACTATAGAATTCTGGGAACTGTAGTTTTGCAAGATATTTAGCCTTCTCTGTCAGAAAGCTCTGGTGCCCAACCAAACTACAATTCCCAGAATTTCATAGCATCAAGCCATGGCAGTTAAAGTGGTGTGAAACTGGATTATTTCTGCAGTATAGATGCAGCCATGATTCCATCCTATCAGATCTTGAAGCCTGTAGTTGTCAGATGCATGAGAGGACTTCCATGGCTGAGGATTGTAAATCCTATCCCTCAACTGGCAATCCCAGGATTCCATAGGGATGGACCATGGCAGATAAAGTGGATTCATACTGCTATAATTCTGTAGTGTGAAAGGGCCCTTGACTGAAAATGGCAGTAAGGGGGATTGCACTGCATCTTTATGAAAGCAAAAGCACTACAAGATTGTCACATGTAGTTTGGTCCCCATCTCTCTTTTCCACTGTGCTGTTCTGAAAACCATTTGGCCTTTTCCAAATCTTGAGATGTTAACATCTCTAAGAGGATAATAAGCCCTCTCGGCCTGTTTATGACCTCGGCCATCTCAAATGCGAGGAATCTGCTGAACGTGGAGGCACAACAAAAGACATACATGCCCTGTGAAACTGGAAACGGCAGTAAAACAGTTACTTTTCGATAAATACCAGTAACTCCTCCTGACATTTACAAGCACCTCTGATTCTTTTACACAGTCCATGGTCATTGGGCTGTTTAATAGATCAGTGAACCACATTGTCTCCTGTGGCAAAGAGGCTCAATGCAGGTTGCTTTAGAGCTATTTCTGTCTCTCTGTTTCACACACACACGCTGCACAGAGCCCTTGCCAAAGTTTAGGGCATTTACAATAGTGCCAGTGGATCACTAAAGCATAAACCAAAAGAAGAAATACGAACCAAGGACTGAATGGGTGAGCAGAGTCTGAGAGCCATGGCTTGAAGGAATATACGGATGTTACTGTTTTCTTTAATGGCGGCATACGTCAAGTCAGGACCACCACTTCCTAATTTGGAGAAGAGTTTGCTCCCAAACTTAGGTTTGGCACCTTCAGTTGTTAAGAAAAGTAATGCAATAAAACAAAAAAAGGAACAGAGTTCAGCAGAGGGCATCTTTATTTGCTAAGCATGAAAGTTGGCAGGCCCGGGGGAAGCAAATATGTAAAACTGAGCAAGAAGAATGAGCTGAGTGTCTGAGATTTGATTAAAATAAGCAGCATGTGTTACAACCTCGGCTGGGGCTTTTGCCTTGTGGAAGGAGAATGGCCAAGATGGAGGCAACAGCTGGAGCAAGGAATTAAATTCCTACTGATAAGGCAAACTCACCTCGGTCTTTTCTAAAAATCAGAAATTTCTTTCCCTCCTATCTCTCAGTCATATTGCTAGGAAAACCTGAAAGACTGTGTAGCAGAGAGTTGAAGGGAGAGAAATCTTACACGCCAACAATTAAGCATGCCACCCCTATTGTGTAGTACTCTTTTAAGAGGCAACTCCAAAAAACCTCAGTGTCCGCAGTGCTAGCTGGAGGCAGAGAAGGAAACTTTTTCAGTTCTGGTGCAGAGAGTAGAAGTACTCGGAGCTTGGATTACCATGAGTGTACCCATGAGTGTACACATTATACAATTATAGCATTTTAATACCACTTTAAATACCATGGTTCCATCTTATGGAATCCCAGGATTTATTGTATCATGAAGTACTTTGAATTCACAGCCAGACAGCAATGGTGTGGAAGTACCTTACTGGGCTACAGATCCCAGGATTTCATAGGATGGCGCCATGACAGTTAAACGTGGTTTCCACACTGCAGAAATGAAGCTGTTTGACACTGCTTTAACTGTTCTGACTCTATCCTGTGGAATCCTGGGATTTGTAGTTTGGTGGGATAGTCAGCCTGGTCTGTCAAAGTCCCAGGATTCCACAGGATAGAGTCAAGACACTTAAAGTAGTGCCAAACTGCTTTATTTCTACAGTGTGGTTACATCCAAGAGGTTTCAAACTGTGTAACTGTGCAGTATGAATACACCCCAGGACAATCCTGGGCTAGTTAGTTTGGTGTTGTGTTCCAGATGTTGCTTTGTGTTCCCAGGACCCATGGTCTGGAGGAGTGAGAAGGATGAGCCTCCCTGGTCAAGGAGTTCTGGCAGTTCCAGATTTTAATAAATGGCTGTTGGTAAAGATATTTGTGAGCACTTCCATGTTCAAAAGCTCAGCATTGCATATAAATTTGCAAAAACAGAGACCTGTGGTCCACACCATTGATCTGGCAAAGCCTGCCTCCTGTTTTAGAGGTTATCTACCCAAAGGCCTGTGTGCAGAGCTTTCATGAATAGGTGTGGCAAATGAGGAAGAGATTATCATCTGTACTAGTCTAAGGAGTATCAACATCCAGCCTCTCCAGAGAGGATAAGAAACATCGTGTGGGAGGATGAGATGCGGTGACCCCTAAGGTCTCTTCCAAACCTATGATTGATTGTCTTCACATTCCTGGCCCACATACCACACTGACAAGATCATGTAACCCCCATTGCACTTATGGTATAAATCAGGCTAGCAACTGACCCCTGGTCTGGTAAACTATCCTTACTAAAACAGACAAAAATTAAATAAATAAAGCACAAACATGCCCAAGGACGTGAACCACACTGGAGCGGACATTTTCATGGCAGTGTGAGCTATGCAAGAGTCTGCAAAAGTAACAGTAAGGTCCAAGGTCATGAATGAGACGAAAAGAAACCTATCAATGGCACATTTACAATCTGGTTACAGTAAGCCTGGGATTAATTTATTTCACTTTCCACTATTGTGCTCTTTCCCTAAAACAGTTGCTTTTGTGAAATGCATTCTAGCACCTTTCTTCTCAGTTAGCACTTCCATTGCAGGCAGCATGGTATTTGCTCAGCAAATATCTACAAATGTTGGTTGCTTGAAATATTATCTCCCCCTCCAGGCAATAAATGTTTAACGTGTCTAATCCTTAAGAAATTGCCAGGATTGGAATTCCCATCATGGCACACAAATATCACAGATATATTCACTATTTTCTATGGCTAGTATGTAGCCTCAAAATCATTTTGAAAACTGAAAGAATGGGCCTTTGCAGACTGCCAGAAATAGTGCAAATTGAGTCCACTTTAAGGGTTAGGGTTAGGGTTAGGGAATCATGGGAACTGTATTTTATTGTGGTACCAGAGCTCTCTGACAGAGAAGGCTCAATGTCTCAGGGGAAAAACCCAACAATTCCCATGATTCCCTAGCACCAACCCTAACCCTTAAAGTGGACTGCAATTTACACTATTTCTGCATAAGTCTCCTCCCCTTTTTTCATTTCAGAGGGCATGTTTTCCTGAATGTCTTCTCTAACAAGAGTGCTGATTATATCTTAAAATATAAAATACATAAATATGAATAGCAATTTGACTTTGCATACTCCTGTGGCTCTAATCCTCAACATTTCATGTGCGTAGTAAAAAATGATAGCCAGAATCCTATATCAGCTACTTAGTTAAATATACTAGTTAATTATAGTTAATGTAATAATAATACTATAATATAATTATAATATTTATAATAACAAATATATATGTTAAATAATGTTGTTTGACACTGCTTTAACTGTCATGGCTCCATCCTATGGAATCCTGGGATTTGTAGTTAGTTGTGGCATCAGAGATCTTGGCCAGAAAAGGCTAAATATTTCACAAAACTACAAATCCCATAATTTCATAGTATTGAGCCATGGCAGTTAAACCAATATCAAAATGTGTTAATTCTGTAGTGTAGATGCAGTTTTCTTCTTCTCCTTCTTCATATCCCACTCTTTTCCCAAAACTGGGACTTAGGACGTTTTCACACTGGGCTCCCTAAAGCCGGCTGGAGCCCTTCTCCTAAAGCCGGCTGGACCCTGTGCCGCTGACATCGGAATGACTCCGGCGGCGGCAGGCTAATTCCTTTTGCCACCCGGAATTACCTGAAGCCGGAGTTAGCCAGGAATTAGCTTGCCGCTGCCGGAGTGAGGCCGGACTTAGGGCTCCGTGTGTTTGAACACACGGAGCCAAAAGCCGGCCGGACGCAGGGATGACACCGGAAGGGGCGGGGTTTGCCGCCGCGTGTGTGTGAGCACACGGGAAATGGCGCCGGAGTGAGGCCGGCGGGAAGCCGGCTAGCGTCCTCAAAAAGGCCAGTGTGAAAACGTCCTAATTAGACTGGCTTACAATATTAAAAACAGTACAATTTTAAAACATACCAAAGTGATATATTAAAGTATCACTCTCCTAGCCTGACCTCACTACCAAACCTAACAACAATGTCATTTACTCATGTTTTGATCACCGGCAGAATGGACTTCTTTCTCCTCTTGCAGCTGATCCTTGGTAAAGTAGGTAAAGTGTGTGGGGGTTTACAATTGTGACAATAGTGTCATAATTATGACTAAGTAGTGATTGTGAATATGAAACAGTTACCTTGATCTCATCCATAACTGTTTCATTTAGTCATGATTGTGCCATTGTTGCCACAATCGCATCTCTCTGCCTAAAACCTACTTCTGGGGAGAAGCAGGTCTATTCTGTCACCAAATGGAGCATAGGTGATTGATGTTTCTGCCGTTTTGTTGTTGTTGTTGTTGTAGCTGATACAAGCTTCCAGCCAAATTTAGATGGTCTAATTTATTCTAGCAAACTTTACATTCAGACCTCTGTATCCATGGATTCTGCATCCATGGATTCAACCATCCATGACTTGAAAATGTATTTTATATATGTGTGTGTGTATGTGTGTGTGTGTAAAGGTATTCCCTGTTGACAAGGTTGTCAAGTTGTGTCTGACCGTAGGGGTGGTGGTGCTCATCTCCATTACTAAGCCAAAGAGCCAGCATTGTCAGAGACTACTCTGTGATCCTGTGGCCAGCATGACTGCACAGAATGCTGTTTACCTACCCACCAAAGTGGTACCTATTTGTCTACTTGCATTTGCATGCTTTCAAACTGCTAGGTTGGCAGAAACTGGGACTAATGACAGGAGCTCACTCCATCATGCAGCACCCAGGCCTCAAACTGCCAACCTGCCGATCTTGAAATCAACAGAGTCAAACCATTTGAGCCACTGCATCCCATATATATCCAGAAATCAAACCTTGATTTTATGATTTTACTATGTTATTGCATATAATGGGGCTTGAGCATCCACAGATTTTGGTATCCATGAGAGGTCCTTGAATCAAACCCCAACTGATACTTAAGGGCCCACCATAGTTTACATTTTCAGACAGCTGAGAAGGCTATGAATCTTAGGATAGGTACTCTACTCTTCCTACACTGGACTACCCAGGTACTTGGGGCTAGCTCTGATGTTAACTGGCTGGGGGGGGAGGGGCGGGGGCTGTCTGAAGCAGCTGACTGCTGGATAGCATGAAAGAGCAGAAGATGATTAAAGACCTAATTTATTGTTACCCTATTTTAGCTTCTAGGGAAAAACAATTTAGGGACTTTCAGCCTCATGTGCAAAAAAACAATTTTGCTGGATTGGGGTACTTTATGTACCTTGATGTGGGGGGGGGGGGGGGGGTAGGTGTAGTTACCACTTTGCCTCAGGCAGCAAAATGTCATGAGCCAGACTGGAGTATATGCTTTCTTTCAAGATTTAAAATGTAGTGATCACTGCAAGGAAATTCCCTGTTCAGTTTAAAACAACAACAAGTAACAACACCTCTCCCCTCCCCCACTTAAAGGAAAAATTGTCCATTGATAGCATTTTGGGACCACTGTCCCGTTAACTTTAGTGTCTAACAGCCCGTATTTTGAGGCTTTATGCATTTGCTGTGGTTTTGCTTGCTTTCTTGCTCCCCCCCTCATCTGCAAAACCTTGTATATTATTAATTACTGTGCCCAAGTCTTCCATCTCTCTTTTTTTAAATAACGTATTCCTCCCCCTGCACCCCCACCAAACTCAGGCTGAAATAGAACAAAATGTATATAACTTTAGAGAGAAAAAGATATCCCATCCCCCAGTTGCATCACATCAGATGATCCATGTGTTTGGTTAAATGGATTGCAGAAAAAATGGTCTCTACTTGCATTGCTGTGTCTTGTTACAAGTGGCTTGTCTGTGCCGGAGCCACCCTTGTGCAATGGCCTTGAAGAGCACAACCCATTCTGCAATGGTATTTGCATCAGAGCAAAAGGCAGTGTGGTTTGAATGTTGGATTATGACTGGAGATCTGGCCATTGGAAATCGCCTGGTTGGCCTTGGGCAAGTCATGCTCTTTCAGCTTAATAGGAGGGCAAGGACAAACTCCCTTTGAACAAATCTTGCCATGAAAACCCTTGGGGCCACCAAAAGTCATAAATGACTTGGAGGCACAGAACAATAACATATTTTTTTTCATTGAATGGAAGATTGGGACTCATCCCCCAGGTCTTTCTGAGGTTACGCCAATCCAAACTGATGTCCACTGGGGACTCGGGGGGGGGGACAGAGGACAGAGTTACCAGTTTCCAGACTGCTATATCAGACTTACAAGGACTAGGTTCATCTTGCATCCTTTGCTGGTTGGGAATTAGATAGGCAGCAGGGCCCACTTACCCAAATAGCAGCCAATGTTCTATTTGCTTCTAACAAATAGAAATGAATTCTAAAGGTATTTCAGGTGATTCTATTGCTTGTTTATTGTTAAAGGTCATGATTCCTATCCAGCTGTGGAAGCAGCTGGAGTGGAAAAGCAGCTTCATGATGTTTGGGTGAGCATTTTTGTGCATATGAGAACATGCATCCAGATGTATCAGCTGTACAAATTTCTCCTTGGTGGATTAGGATGTTATTTGTTATTATTGTTGTTGTGTACTGTTAAGTGGTGACCCTAAGGAGACCCTAGGCTGAGAGTGTGTGACTCACTGAAGATCACCCAGTGGATTTCCATGGCCGAATGAGGAATCAAACCCTCATCTCCAAGGTCAAGTCTAATACTTAAACCACTACACTACACTGGCTCTCAAATACCCTAAAATGCAAGTTCTGCAGTTTCAGTGGTTTATAGGCTACAGATCCAGCAAATATTAGCAAGGACTATTGCACTGAAAGCAATGAGATGTGACAAACCTGGTCAATTGCTTTTTGCAGGAACTAGTTACAAGCCACAGTACTTTCCACTGGACTGAGGTAAAGTGTATTTCTAGCCAATATATCTCATTGGGCTCTCACAGTAGTGAAGCAGAAATTACTCAGATATGCTTTAAAAGTATTCAGATCTGTTCCTTGTTTTCCAGAATCTTGGGGCAAGAATTTCAGCAATGGTTTGATCCAATTTATTTTATCTCAGTAAGCAAAGCTCTTATTAGGAAAAGGCTGGTCCCACATATTCCTATATTGAACATTCTATACTAGATTTCTCTTCCTCAGTTAAAACACCACCTTGTTAAAAAGTTTCTCATATAAATTTACATCTACAGTACTTGAGGAAACAAGCACTTAGAATTTCACATTGCAAACCCAGTGGTCAAGTGTCCCTTTAGGTATGTCTTTGAAATAATTCATTGTAGGAGGCTCACTAAAATCAAATTATATGTTGTGGACTTATGTCAGACAAACTGATGCTTTTGTAACTTCATCCACTCTAATAAAATTGATATTAAAGGAATGGGGAGGTTCAACTTCCACAGAAAATTTTGTTGAGTGGCAATAGGGGTTATAGTTTATTTAAAAGGTAAGCTCAAAGTGTTATCAATTCTTCCTGAAAGATGTCATTTGAAAGATTTAGAAGTGTATTTTAGAGTAATTTAGTATAGGAGGATTGAAGATGTATTTCAGCAACCTATTCAGACTCTAGATTACTGAGAAGGAGATGTATAGATCTATAAACCCATACTTGCTTTTGAGTTGTGTATTTTCAGATCTAGAAATAATAGTTTCTGCATACCAATGGAAGCTTTCCTCTCAAGGCAAGCAGCAAGCAGCAACACACAAATCCCCCCAAAAAGCGCACTTACGCCTAATGATTTCACATGACGTCACATAGAAACTGACATTAAAGTGGTCACAAAGCGGTGTTATCCGAGATCTTTTTATTTTCGGGAGTTTAGAGGAAATGCATTTGTGCTTTTGAAGTAATTGTGCATCTCCTTTAAAGCTTTTTCCCGGTTTTCCCATGGTTCTGTGGGGCTGCTTTTACTTCCTGGTTTGCTTGGGTGACAACATGCCAGGCAGACATGAGCTTCTCCGCTTTTCTCTTTCTAAAATTTCCTGTCTGGTAGTTGAGCAAACAGGCGCATTTCCCTCAAGCTAAAGAGTGACTGCAGAGTCAAAAAGATGAGGGGGAGGCTGAGGAAGGGAAAAGGTTTCCCATGCCAACAACCCACCATGGATAGGATTGGGTGGGGGTTGTTTTAATTTGTAAGCTGCTCTTTGTCCCTATTTTGGGGGGGAAGTGGGACAGAATCCCTGCTGAGCCATAAAACCCACTGGGTGACCTTGGGTAGGTCACTCTCTCAGCCTCAGGGGATGACAATGGCAAACCCCTTCTGAAGCAACTTGCCAAGAAAACCCCAGGATAGGTTCACCGCTTTAGGGTCGCCCTAAGTCGGAAGCGACTTGAAGGCACACCACAAAGCAGGAGAAAGGGGGACCCCTCCAGTGAGTCAGACCCCAATTTGGGGCGCCTTGCTTCTCAGCCCATCCCAGAGCAAGAGGACCTAGGCTAGCAAGTGGCTACTCTCCAAGGCAAAAAGGACAACCCCACAGAAGACATTCTCACAGCTGAAGAGGGGGCAGGCTTATTCCCTTGGCAAAATGTTTGCCCACAGGAGGAGGGAAGGAGGAGGGATGCTGCCCTCTTCTCCATCCGCATCAGGGGGAACAGAGGTCCTAACCCCAAAAGAAGACTGTCCAGGATGACAGGACTCAAGAAAAGCTTTTTAAAAACACACACACACATAGAAATAGAAAATCATGCTTCTTACTCCTGCTCCAAATGGAGGACAGTTTGACATTTCCTCCTGGAGAGGACAGAAGGTTGAATGAAATGCAGGACCCACCCTCAAAAAGGAGGAGTCTGGTCACCCAAAAGCAAAACAAAACACGCCCATTTCTAGTACATTTATGGGTTTTTTCACTTGAGTATGAAAGTTAAAAAGTCTTTTTTTTCGCTTTTCGCTTAATTCTTTTTTATTCTAATTACGTGAGAAATGCTTTTGCGCAATTTAGCGCTATTTTCATTTTATTTTTGGGATGCTTTATTTCCACTTTATTATCTCTTTAACCACGAAACTGCCCCCCGTGTGATAACGTCCAGAGGGAGGAAAGGACTGGATTCTGCAAAGCCATGGAGGAGAGCCAAGGCAGGGAACTGATTATTAATTATTTTGAAGGACACTACTGCATGCATGTGTCCAAGCAACACTGGGGTATAGTCAAGATGGCAAAGGTTACTAATGAGTACGAATACACAAACTAGGAGAGGTTGCAGAGGCTTGCTTTTGCCTAAGCCTACTGGGAAGGGCAAAAGAGAAAAATGATCCATAATAAACAGAGAGCTAGTGTGGTGTAGTGGTTTGAGTGTTGGACTAAGACTCTAGTGATCAGGGTTTGATTCCCTGCCTAGGCATGGGGGGGGGGAAACACACCACTGGGTGACCTTGGGCAAGTCACACTCTCTCAGCCTCAGAGGAGGGCCATGGCAAACCCCCTCTGAAGAAACTTGCCAAGAAAACTCTATGCCCTTTGGGTCAGCATAAATAAAAAATAACTTGGAGGCTCACAGCAATAACAAACTGGGAAGGACAAGATTCTGTCCCTCCTCTTTTCTCCTTGGCTGAGTTAAACTGTTTCTGCACTTTGAACTCTCTTTGCAGCAATTGAAATAAGCTGAGGACTAAGAAGGAAAGTGGAAGGAGGAGAGAGAAATTAAGGGCATTTTAAAAACATCTCATAAAGTGGGATGACAGGATGAATCAAGGCTGTTCCTGACAAATTGGGACAGCTAGAGGGCATGGTGTTTTGAGTTTTGTTATATTTTGCTGTATGGTCAACATGGGATATATTTTATAGTATGCTTGTGATCCATGTGGCTACAACCAATGCTAATGTTCTAAATATGTGAGAGGAGTGTAAAATAACAATAACAACCACACAACAATTCCTGTTGTTGTAGCAGCAACAGCCACCAAGAGGTTACAACCTGAAAACTGCTTGAACAATCCCGGAAGCCAGTCCTTCTAATTCAGTGCATTGATCTCCACCTTTTAGTAAGGCAGTATGTTTTAATTCCCAGGAAAGCCTCGAAAGGGTCTAGAATTGTAAGCGACTGAAGGTTGACCTCTCTTAAGTAGACCTTTACAGACTGCCAGAAATAATGCAACTTGAGTCCACTTTAACTGTCCTGGCTCAGTGGTTGGGAATAATGGGAGCTGTAGTTTATTGTGGCAGCAGAGCTCTCTGACTAGAAGGCTCAATGTTTCAGGGAAAAATACAATTCCCATGATTCCCTAGCATTGAGCCAGGACAGTTAAAGTGGACTCAAGCTGCATTATTTCTGGCAGTCTGTAAAGGCCCTAAATGCTTCTAGGCAGAAGCCAGTTTCTCCTAATCTAGCAGGATACATTTTCTGTGTTTTATGAGAATGCAAGAGAGCTATGTGCAGGTTTTGTTTCAGTTGGTACTATTTGTCTTTGCAGAGAAAGCTGCCGCACTCATTCCCAAGACTATGAGAATGCTGACATCCTGTGGGAGAACATGTGAATGGTTTTGGAGCTCACCAGCACACTCTGTGGCAATGCATGAGCCTGGCACACTGCAGCAAAGCCTCTGCATATGTGGACAGAAACAAAACACACTCCTGTTCCAACTCCATAGGTAGCACTTATTAGCAAAAGCATCCCTGAGATGGGGAATGAAAAACTGTGGAGCCCTTAAGGGAGGGTGGTTACAGACCAATCCTACACATGTTTGTTTGAGTTCAGTGAGGCCTCCCTCCAAGGACAGGATTGGTTCTTAATGTGTATTGGTAAGGATCTGCAATGAAACTGCACTGATACTCAAGCACAGGGGTCGGCAAACTTTTTGGGGGTGGGGCCGGTTCCGGTTTCCCCTGATCCTCGGCGGGCCGAAGGGGGGGGGAATGGCGGCAGAGGCGCGTGCATGTGCACTCCCCCGCCGTGGTGCGCATGCGTATGTGAGCACGAGGCGCCATTTTGCTTTCCAAAATGGCGCTTGCGCTCACTCATGCATGCGCACCACGGGGGGCGCCATTTTGGAAGGCAAAATGGCGCCGGCATCATGCGCATGCGTGCGCGATGTTGGCACTATTTTGCCTTCCAAAATGGTGCCTGTGCTCACACAGGCATGTGCACGACGGCGGGTGCCATTTTGGAAGGCAAAACGGCGCCAGCATCGTGTGCATGCACTCGCGACACT
Source organism: Phrynosoma blainvillii (assembly GCA_026167975.1). Lineage (NCBI taxonomy): Eukaryota > Metazoa > Chordata > Lepidosauria > Squamata > Phrynosomatidae > Phrynosoma > Phrynosoma blainvillii. Next base: position 254,626,273 of record JANUYF010000001.1, on the reverse strand, counting down.
GGTGCCTTTTTGCCTTCCAAAATGGTGCCCACCGTTGTGCGCATGCATGCGTGAGCGCGGGCGCGGGCGCCATTTTGGAAGGCAAAATGGTGCCCTGCGCTCGCTCGCTCGCACGCGCCGGCGGTGGTGGCAGCGAGCACGCACCGGCGGCAGCAGCAACAGGACCAGCCATGGGCCGGTTTGAAAGCCTTGGCGGGCTGGGTTCAGCCAGCGGGCCATAGTTTGCCGACCCCTGCTCAAGCAAACTCAAGCCATTTTGCTATCTCAGGTGAAGGAGAAGATGGTGGATCTGTCTCATTCCATGTCCTGAAGCTGCCTGGACTTCTAGGTAAATGCTGGCAATTGAACTACATCTGCCACAACATTTTAAGGGAAGAGGTCTAGCCTATTTTAGGGCCATATGCTCCTCTGGCCACCAATAAAGAGGGACACGCAGAGGATTCAAGGCAAACAACCAAGTGATAGCTGATGCTTACCTACTTCCAGTTTTTGACTTCCTGAAGTTGTTACCTCATTTTGCCCAGTAACAAAAGTAAATTATGGCTGCATCTACACTGCAGAATTAATGCAGTTTGATGCTGCTTTAATTTCCATGTCTCAATGTTATGGAATTGTGGGATTTGTAGTTTTGCCAAACATTTAGCCTTCTCTGTCAGAGCGCTCTGGTGCCACAACAAACTACAAATCTCAAGATTCCATAGGATGGAGCCATGACAGTTAAAACAGTGTCAAACTGCATTAATTATGCAGTGCGTCGGCTCCCTTTGTTATGATTGTGACTTAACAAAGGGCAACTTTGCTCTTTTTAGAGTAAATTGTAACTTTGAAACTTACTATTATAGTTACAGATCATATCGTCACTAAATGTTGCAGGAGGACTGTGGTTAGTTCTGCTTCCTTGAATTCTGTTGTAGGTATTGTGGTGACAGTGGAGTGGTTGGAAGGAGAAAGATTTGTGCCGCAGGTATATAGAATTCATGAGTATTTTTCCATTACAAAGCAATGTTACAAAGCAAGTAATTTAGTTGCCTTGGATTAACGTCAAAGCATTGCTTTAAAAATGTAACCATGTATAAAAATGTAAGAAATTTTATAAATTATTATTGACATTGGAACTGGAAGAAGAAAGGATCAAGCCTCAAATGATAAGATGGGCTCAAGATATTGCCCATCCTACAAGTTTAGAACAGTGGGAGAAAACATGGATAATTAAGTTGAAAGAAAATTTTTATAAAATGTTATATAGGTTGCATCTCACTCCCTTCAAATTGGCAAAAATTTACAAAAATGGGAAAAATAATTGTTGGAAATGCAAGAAAGATCTTGGTAGTTTCTATCATATGTGGTGGAATTGTGCATTTGCAAAAAAGTTTTGGGATGAAATTCATAAGATAATAGAAAAAGTATTAAAATTTATATTAACTTTGAATGTGAATACAGTCCACTTATTTTCTACATGACTACAGCGGCAAGAATTATCTATTCTTCTAAATGAAAGGAGAAGACAATACTGGGGATAAATGATTGGATCATGAAATTATATGACTTAATGGAAAACAATAAATTGACTCTAGTCAATACAGAAAAAAAAATTGAAGAATTTGAAAAAACTTGGAACCCCTTTATTGAATATTTAAAACAAGAATGGGGACAACAGTGGGTACTAGGATTGGAAAACTAACCCCCTCTGCAGACCAGGGCGTCGGGGACGCCCTGGTCCGGAGCGCCGGCGGAGCTCAGCCTCCACACCGCGGCGCTCCTCCAGCGACTCTAAAAGGAGCACCAAATTGGCGTTCCTTTTAGATGTCAGGGAAAGTGTGCCCTAAAAGCGGCGGGCGCACTTTCCCTGACTCAAACGCCGCGGCGTGTTCGGTTGCCGCGGCGTGAGGTCATCCCCGGAGCGCCAGCCGTGCGGAGGGCCGGCGACTCCGAGGGCGACCTCAGGAAGAGGAAGGGGCGCCGCTCGTGCGGCTGCCCCTCCTCTTCCGGGCCCGGAAGACGGCTCAATTAGCCGTCTGCCGAGGCCCCAAGTAATCAAAATACATTATAGAGAGAACTTTAGATCTTTTTCTTCTTTTTGTAATTTCTTCCCTATCTAGAGGAGGACATACTTGGATAGGTTATATCTATGAGGTTATAGGTGGATAACTGTTATATGTCTTTATAGTTTGCTAGCAACATCGTTTACTTTTTAGGTGATATGATATATATCAGGAGATATATAGGAGGGGAGAGGAAGAACTCGGTGGCGCTAAAACCGCCCGCCCACCTACCCTTCGAGCCCTCCAGCTGCTGTGGGAGGAGGAGGGGACAGGAAGAACGTGGCGCAGCTGCGTCAAAACCACCCGTCCGCCTGCCCTCCAGCTGTTGCAGGAGGAGGAGGGGAAGAACTCAGCCTCTCATTTCCTGGCAGTGCAGCGGTAACATCAGCACTGTCGGGAGAACATTGGGCAGAAGGCCATCCAACTGCATTAACAACTTCTCCTCTTAAAGGGGCCAGGAATGATCTGGGAGCAGGTATTGAGATTGTGCGGGGGAAAGGAAGGTATGGTGGGAACAGAGTGAAGAGACGTTACAAAAGAAGGCAGGATCGATGTTTAAAAGTTATCCTGTCTTCAGTATACTCTGTTTCCTGGAATGGCTTGGAGAGCGCACCAATCATTCCACAGATCCTTACTTTGCTCCTCTGCAACGCCAGGTCAGTCAAAAATAAGACTCATATTATCCATGACCTCCTTTTAGATGAGGCTGCCAACCTGGCTTGTTTTACAGAGACCTGGTTGGGAGAAGCCAGTGTGGTGACTTGGGCACAGGCCCTCCCAACCGGGTACTCAGTTAGTGAGCAGGTAAGGGGAAGTGGGCAGGGGGGGTGGAGTGGCTTTGGTTCATAAGAATAACCTGACCTTGACCAGGATACCTATCAAGAACACAGTCCACTTTGAGTGTATGTACCTGAGCCTGAGAACTATGGATAGTTTGGGGATTCTGTTAGTACACCGGCCACCCCATTGTCTAACAGACTCCCTAACCGAGCTGACTCAGCTGATCTTGGAGTTGCTGTTGGAGTCGCCCAGACTATTAGTTTTGGGCGACTTCAACATCCCACTCAAGACCAGTCTGCCAAATCTAACTGGTGCAGCTCGGGAGTTCATGGAATCCATGACAAACATGGGCCTATCCCAATTGGTCATTTGGCCCACTCATTGTGCAGCTCATACCTTCGATGCCGTCTTTAGTACGGAACAGGAATATCCGTGGGCAGAGGTTATTAAAACCACCGCATTTTCATGGACGGATCATTTCCTGGTCAAGACTGAACTAAGAACCACTGTCCGCACCACCGGGGGTGGCGGACCTATTAGAATGGTCCGCCCTCGAAGGCTAATGGAACCAATTGGTTTCCAGAAAGCCTAAGAGGGTTTAACGGTTGGTAACGGCGGCAATTCTGTCGAAGCTTTGGTCAATACCTTGAACACCGATCTCAACAAGGCTGTCGACACATCACTCCCAAGTGTCCTTTCCAACCCGCTTCTAACCATAAGCAGTGGTATACAGAGGAGCTTAGGAAGATGAAGTGGGTTGGACAATGACGAGAGTGCATCTGGCGGAAAACTCGATTCTTATCCGACAAGACTCATCATAGGAATTTCCTTTATTCCTATCAAGAGGCAATATGTGCAGCGCAGAAATCTTTCTCCTCTACATGTATTACGTCTGCAGAGTCCCATCCAACAGAGCTGTTTACGGTGGTAGGGGAACTGACGCAGGTTTTACCCTTTACTTAACCCGACAATTGCCTGCTGTGATGCATTTAATAACTTCTTTGCAGATAAAATCTCTCGGATAAGAGACGACTTAGATGCCAGTGTTGTGGCAGAATCAACTGACAAGGTGTCCAGCAACTCCGTTGATGAAATTATACTGGATCACTTTCAACCTGTGAGTACCAATGACATGGACAAGCTCCTTGGTAGAGTGAGGAAAACAACTTGCCCTCTTGATCCTTGCCCATCATGGCTGGCCATCCAGGGGGGAGATGCATTGAGAATGTTCCTTAGGGACATTGTCAATGAGTCCCTTAGGGAAGGTTTCATTCCATCTTGTCTAAAGGAAGCGGCGGTTAGGTTGCTTTTGAAGAAGCCTTCCCTGGACCCCCTGGATATGAATAACTATAGGCCAGTCTCTCTTCTACCTTTTCTAAGCAAAGTGATTGAGAGGGCGGTTGCTCTTCAACTCCAAGCTGTCTTGGAAGAAACCGATTATCTAGATCCATTTCAAACTGGCTTTAGGACAGGATATGGAGTTGAGACTGCCATGGTTGCCCTGGCTGATGACCTTCACCTGGGCATCGACAGGGGTAGTGTGACCCTGTCGGTGCTACTGGACATCTCAGCGGCTTTTGACACAATAGATCATTCCATTCTTTTGGATCGCTTGAGAGGGTTAGGAATTGGAGGCACTGCATTGCAGTGGTTCCGTTCCTTCCTCTCAGGTAGATTCCAGAGGGTGAGGCTTGGGGACAATTGCTCTACAAAAAAAGAGCTTAATTGTGGTGTCTCACAAGGTGCCATCCCGTCCCCAATGCTATTTAACATATATATATAAAGCCACTGGGAGAGATCATCTGGAGACATGGGGCATGGTGTTATCAGTATGCTGATGACACCCAGATATATTTCTCCATGTCTCGGTCCTCAGCTTTGACTTCAGATGGCGTCTCTCCTCTCAATGACTGTCTTAAGGCAGTAATGGACTGGATGAGGAAAAACAGATTGAGACTGAATCCAGATAAAATGGAGGTACTCACAGTTGCAGGCCTGAAACCAGATATGGGAATACAACTTCCAGTCCTCGATGGAGTCACTCTCTCCTCCAAGGACTGTGTTTGCAGTCTGGGGGTGCTTCTGGATTTGTCGCTCCAGATGTCAAATCAGGTAAATGCGATGGTCAGGAGCTTTGGCTGATATGCCAGCTGTGCCCTTTCCTGGACACTAAGGATCATGAAACTGTGGTACATGCGCTGGTAACCTCTCGTTTTGACTTCTGTAATGTGCTCTACATGGGGCTACCCGTGTGCTTGACCCGGAAACTTCATATGGCAGCCAGGTTGGTCTTGGGAACAACAAGGAGAGACCATATTACACTGTGTTAAAATTACTTCACTGGCTGCCTATTAGTTTCTGGGCACAATACAAGGTGTTGGTAATGACCTTTAAAGCCCTACATGGCTTGGGCCCAACCTATCTCCAGGACCACCTCCTTTTGTATAATCCACCCCGTGCACTCAGGTTCTCTGGGAGGAATTTGCTGCAGCCTATAAAAACAAAGCTGTCTGTAACCTCCCAGAGGGCCTTCTCTCCCAGATTATGGAATGGCCTGCTGGACGAGATCCATCTTATTACCACCTTTAAAGGCTGTTAAGATGGATCTTTTCCGGGAGGCCTTTCTTGAATTGTGATCCCGGCCCTAAGAGTTGCCATTCCTCCCCCTCTTTGTGCTGCTGCTATTATGACTACTTTGTGCTGTGTTGTGTTTTATTTTAATATGCTTTTAAATTGTCTAAAATTTAATGTCTTTTTAAGGGGCGGGTGGTTTTTTGCATTTGTACGCATTTTATTGTAGTTTTAATGTTGTAAGTGTTGCAGAGGGATGGGATATAAATATATGTATTATTATTATTATTGTTATTATTATTATTATTATCAAAATCTCAGAGAGGAACTAATATTTAAAGAACAACTTAGAATCAGCGATTTGGAGAGGAAAGTCATCTGTTTGTTTTGTAGAAGTATGCTTGTATGTTTACATGTGACACTTGTGGTTTTTATGTGTTTTATATGTTTTAATTAATAAAAGTTATTAATTAAAAAATGTAACCACAACAGTAACTACCACTGGGGCTTTGGAACAATAAGGACATCTTTTTTACTTTTTAGAAGTAACTTGATATATTTTGATTTTATTTGACCTTTTATAACTGGGTATTCCAGCTCAAATCCCCTGAGGGCTTTATATGCTTTTACATATGGGCTGTTGAAGGTGCTTGGGCCCACTTCTAGCTCCCACACCCCCAAATGGCCACTGACTATCTGCAGAGAAAGCTCCCTCATGCTGCTGCTTGGCTGCCTTCCTTCACTGCCTTCTCCAGGACTTGGACCTCTATCTAAATATGTCAGCAGAACTTCATACTCTGTGAGCTTCAAGCAAGATCTCAAAGACTTCCATTAGCCTTTTGAAACAATCTGAAAAGCTGTTATCATCTGAAACAGTTGAAGTAAAAAAAACATATCCAGGGGTAGCCTTATTGGCCATGCAGCAAAGTACAATAACATCCAAAATCCACAAAACAGTGATAACTTTATTGGACCAACCAAGATATATTATGCAAGCTCTTGAAACTCCACTGGCTTCTTCATCAGGCAAAGGTGTTAAAAACCCTAAAGGGAAAAAAAAAGAGAGTCACAGGCCTATATTTTGTCAAGATGTTGTTACTGTTCTCAGTTAAGATGGTCCAGAGGAATATCCATGTAGGGAGAGGCCATTCCTCCCTTTTTGTCATGTGGGCTCTGGGACACAAAGCGTTGTAAAGTCCAGGAAATAAAATTTAAATTCCATTAGCAATAAATAAATAAAAAATCTCCTTTGAGATCCAGCTTGTCTTTGTCCTATGCGAGGCTACCATGCCTTCCTTTGACAGGAAACACTGAACATTGAATTTCCCAAGAAATCTCTTACTATAAGCTGCTGCCCTTCTTCGATTTCAATATTTCCTAGGGCTGGCCAAAGATACTTTTTATGTGAAACAGATAAAACAAGATGGCAATCCAGCTGCAACCCCAGCCCCAGCCAAACCTACAAAAGCTGGGCTAGATGGGCAAGTGAGTCTTACTTACAATCATCCTCCATGTCACTTGAGGGCAGATGGCTAATTTTGGGTATATAGTCCAAATTGCTTGGAACACATTACAAGGAAGATGTCAAGGGAGAACAGCCAGAAGGTTCCTACTTCCACCCCATCCACATCACCCAACATCTTGCACAGCAGTTCCCAAACTTTTGGGGGCTACCACCCCCTTTCCTTTTCAGTGACAACGCTAGTATCTTCTAATGCCTATTTCATGATAGTAGGTCTGTTGTGTACCAGCCAGCTGGCCAGTGGTGTCTATCTCAGCTGCGCCCAGCTTGCCTCTACTTGTCATGTGCAATACAGCAATATAGCACCTCCCTCTCACTCATGCTGGCCTTACAGCAAAAAGGCCAGCTGGCTGGCTGCTCGGTTGCTGCTCCCAGGGTGATCAGTTGCAAGGGGAGCAGTGACTGATAAGCCTCTAGCTGCTCAGTCACTTCTCCCTTTGCACCTAGTCACCCTTGCAACAGTGACCAAGCAGCTGGCTAAGCAGTGATTGAGAAGCCTCTCAACTGCACCGGTCTTGCAGCAAAGGCCTGTGTGGGCAAGAGGCTTCTTGGTTGCTGCTCAACTAGCTGTTCAGTTGCTGTTCCCAAGGTGATGAGGTGTAAAGATAGAAGTTTTTTCCCACTAAGGAAGGACTCTTAATCTGGGAGAAGTGAGAGAAGCAAAGGACTCTTTCAAAGAATCGCCCTTGGATAATCCTTCCCACTTTCCCCAGAGATGTGTTTTACCACATAGTTTTAAGTTGTCCCTTTGTTTCTTCTGCTACCTCTTCTCACCTTGTCCAAGGAAAGAAAACAGATGCAAAGCTCATAAAGCTTAAGCAGGGGCCCAAATGTGAAAGCTCCTTTTTGCTGCCACTTCTCTCCCCCCCCCACCTGCTCTAATTCCTAACCCTCACCATGGTCCTAAAGGCTGCTAATTCCCCTTGTCTTTCTTTCCCAAACACCAATGCTTAGATTAAAGACCCCCCTGCTCCCCATTTTCTCTCACTGCCCCCTTGGATCTTCTCACCATCCCCAGCTTTAGTTGGATTACCCACCTTGGGACCTTAGTTGGGTCACCCACTTTGGGAATCACTGATCTAGCACCAGAGGCAATTGCCTCTCCTTACCCAATGATAGGGCTGGCCTCAATTAGTCTGGAAAGGTATGACCCATGTCTTCCTCCAGCTCCAGAATTCCCAAGGAGAAATAAGAAGTGGGGCAGGTGGTAGGTGGAAGTATTATGCACTCAATAAGTTTACCCACACCTGATCTTTGTATTCTCCTGCTGCTGTTTCTTGACAGTTGTAAATGACTGAAGGAAGAAAGGATAGTAATGGTAAAGAACAAAAGTGGGAGGGACAGAAGGAAAAGATAGATGTTTGATGTCTCCTATCTTCCTGCAAAGCTAACATTACAAACATCCCAGCGTTAAAATTACACCTAAAAAAGAAAAAGGAGGAAAAAGACATTTGTGCTCTACCTTAGTTGCACAATATTATCCTCGCATAGCATCATCACTGAAATGTTTAATTCGCTTTAAGAGCATTTGTTATAACTGTCCCACTTGTCTGTGTCAGAATGAGGTGTCTGATAATTTGCTAGTGATCTGTAATCAACTTCCCTCATTGACACAACTTTTCCATGGTGGTGGAACAGTGTGCTCCTGTAAAGTATGAGGCTATGCTGATAGTAGCATCGCTACAAGTAGGGTATCCCATGTCAGACAGGCTTTTGCTGTGGAGCCAGATTAAATGTGCCAAGCAGCTACTGGGCAGCAGCACTAGTGTAGGTATGAGCCTTCAAGTCACCTGTCAACTTATGGTGGCCCCATTTTAGTCAATTCCTCTGAAATATAGCCCACAGCTATATTTCATATATTGGCTGGTGGTCTCCCATCCAAGTACTAACCAGGGCTGACCCTGGTTAGCTTGCCTTTAGGGTATGGGTCACTATAAGTCAGAAATGACTTGAAGGCACATATCAACAATGCGTAAGAAATCTGTATTCATCTTCTATTTGTTTTTGAAGATCGGACCTCTCTACAAAATACGTCTTGTACACACTGGTGGCTCCCCACTGAGTGATCAAAAGTATATTAAACTCACCACATTGAAGAAGCTTCTCCCCTCTCCAACACATCATTAACAAAATGGTGTGTGTGTGTATAAGTGCCTTCAAGTTACCTGTCAAATTATGGTGACCCATGGATTTCATATGGTTTTCTTAGGCAAGTAATACTCAGGTGGTTTTGCCAGTTCCTTCCTCTGAAATACAGTAGCAGGTATTCATTGGTAGTTTCCCATCCAAGTACTAACCAGAGGTGACCCTGCTTAGATTTCAAGATCAGATGGGATCTAGTGCCTTCAGGATATTTAGGCCTACAACCAATGATACACACTTGTAAACTGGAGCAGCTTTTTAATATTTTAGGTCCTCTTGTTTACATTCTTGTGTGAGTACCCATAGCGGTGGTGCTCTTATTTTGAGACCACCCTATCAGTGAACCAGTACATAGGCACTGCAGGCTTTACATGTTTGGTTCCCCCCTCTTTCACAACAGCAAGTGTTCCATGAGGAATCTATAGGCAGAATCCTGTTGATCAGTCACAACTGGAGTTAATCCATTGCATCAATTGTTGGATTGTAATTCAACACATAGACAAATCCCATTGACAACATGGACCTGCTCTACTGAGGGCTAACAGTAGAATTCAGGCTAATGTCTGTTGTTCCATCTGATGGAAGAAGGTTGGTGGTTGAAGTATAGGGGACTGGATCTAGAAAGCTAATTAATGTAGGTGGGTGGATTAACCAAGGGGGAAGCACCTTTGCTTTGCACTCACTTTTTGGCCTTGGGCAAGTAATCTACCACTCTCTTTCTAAAAGCAGCCTCTGGGACAGAAAGTATGATTTGCCCAAGTCATCCACATGGTGTTTCCATGGCCAAGTGGTGATTCAAACCCTCATTTCCCAGAGTCCTAGTCCAACACTCAAACCGCAACAGCAAACTGGGTCGGGGAGGTTTAGAGGCTAGCTGGGAGGGAAAGTCCAGCATGGCCCTGTAGTTGGTTTGCAGCTCCTGGGATTCAGAACCTTAACTGTCTCTGAACAATATCCACTTTTAATACATTTGCCTAATGGCCACAGCAAAAGGAGAGCTTGGAAAGGTTACTTTTGGAGAGGCAACAATTCCCAGTGCTGCGTGGGAGATTCTGTGAGTTTGTGTCCAGAAGCACTTTTTCCAAGTTCTGCTTTTGAGGTTCTAGTAGTGTAATAAAGTCCATCCCAACCCTAGAGAAGTCTACTCAGAAGCAAACCCAACTGGATATGAAATCTGTCACTCTTCAGGCGTTGGAATACATAGTTTCCACTAGCCCTAATGGTTAGGAATTAAGAGCCTAATAACAACTGGAAGGCAACAGATTCTTCACTCCTGTTGTAAGTAATTATATTAAGTGCTTTCATTTGTCCATAATTTATTACCAATCAGTTTTATTGGATGCCTCTCTCCCCAAAATCAGAGAGTGATTACAAATCATTCCGCACAATTATTTTACATCCAACAGAATAGAGTTCACTTTGGCTCCTTGTGTTTCAGGAATAGACAGGAGCTTGACATTTCAGTAGGTGATGGTAGCCATGGAGTTGTGAAGGCTGATTTTGATGTGAAAATGTCCAGAGCTCATAAATATCACAGCACAGTCAACCATGGATAAAATGAAGCCTCATTCTGCTTTGCATTACTGCTTAGAGGGTATGCAACATTTGAACTCACACAAATATGCACAGGCGTTTAAAAAAAATGTCCACTGACTTTTACAGAAAATGCAAAATGAATACTAAACAAAGGCCTCCTAGTTCTTGTGTCATCGCCCATGGCCTGCACTTCGTTCTCTATAATGTGGAGTGACTTTTAAAAACTTTTTTGTAAAGGTCACACTGTTTATGCTGAACAATATATAGTACAATTCCCCTCTAAATTAAAAACATACTTTATTGCTTGCTGTGCTGTATCATGAAGGGAAACAAAGTATGAAATCGTAAGACCTGCTCCTAGTGGAGAAGCAGTTGTGGCGGCGGGGGGGTGGTGGGTAGTTTTTGTAACAGAATGGAAAGAAGTGAGCAGTAGTACCATATAGTGGCTCTTAATGCCATGAGTTGCCAGGAGCCCCAAGAGGCTTGTGTCATGGGATCAACCCAGGATTACCACCAAACAAATGGAGGTGATGGCTAAGACTGTTTTATCATTTGACTGGCTTCTGCAGAGAATTGATTTTCTGGACCTATGATAGAAAAATGTCCAGATTCCATTATGCAGCTATGTTCTTATACAGCGAAACGTACTGTTACATTAAAAAGGGGCAAGTTTTCAAATTCTCCACAACTCTTCATCAGGCTAGATGTTATGCCAGGGAGGGGGGGGGGGACAACAACTCCTGGATGATGCTGAAGGCTGCATTTAGCCACCAACGTAAAATGACATATGGTAGGCAAGTAGCAGGTGGTTAGGTTAGATTCTGCTAGAGGCATGGAACCATTTTGACTCCAGTCCAGAGGCTTTCGACCCACTGGGAACCTTGCAATGGATTAGATAATACCGGGGCATTTCAGGAGCTGCCAGGCTCTTTCTCACTTCCCAAGATCCAAGTCAAGTTTCTCCATACATCGAAAAAGCATAGAACCTCACATTTCTTTTTTGTATGGAGAGGACTCTTGATTAGACATGGGGAAGGTTTCAGTCCCTTGGCACACTATGCACCATCCCATTTAGAACAGCATGTACTGCACAGACAGGAGTGGGTTCCTGCACATGGCACACAAGCCATAAGGAGGAATGAGGATTGTGAGGAGTCCTGCAGTCTCTGATAAGTAATCAGAAGTAAAAGCAAGATTTCACAGAGTGCCACTGCAGGTTGTCATAATTAGGAAAACAAGTAGCGCACAGGGGAATCTTTTAGGTAAACCTCCAGAAAAAGGCAGGTAAGAAAATTTATTATTATTATTATTATTATTATTATTATTATTATTATTATTATTTCAGGGAAGTTTCCCCAGGACCTTCTCTGGCCTGAATCCTCTGCCACATGAGATGGAGCACTGCAGACTCATATTCCCATGTTACCATTTCAAAAGTTGCCTGTATTAGATATCCATTAGAAAATCCCACTGGGTATGGGGTTGCAGAAATTAAGTAGAGCAGTGAAAGACACAAGGTCTTGGAGATGTCTCATCCATAGAATGACTCAAGGGCAGTTAACAACACAGTGCTTGTATCAAACAGTCTTGTATGAATGCCCAACCTCATTTGATTTTGGAAGTTTAGTAAGGTTGGGCCATGTAGTAGTTAGATGGGGGACTAACTCTCCAAGCAAGGCTAGGAGAGATTCTTGTCCTACAAGCTATAGACCCCTCAATAAGTTAATGCTGGGCTTGGCAAACTCACTTTAAGGCAGCTTCTTTTTCTCCCATGAACCAAGTACATATTGAGGTGCCACAAAAGCCTCATGGAGGAGCGTAAGACTCCAGACAGACAATCTCCTGCATGAGTCAAGACCTCCACACTAACCTGCAAGTACAAAATTTATCTTCTTCAAATGGACTTCTCAGATCACCCAAGATACAATCTGCTATTTTCACAGTGTGAACAAAGGAACTAGAGTCAAGTCTGCAATCCCATAAACTTACTTGTGAATGAGCTCGCTGGATCTCAATGGAGCTGAATCAGTGGCATCACTAGAGGTGTGTGTGTATGGGGGGGGGGAGAGGGATACAGCCTGCACCAGGTGACACCCCAAAAGAGGGGTGACACCTGGTTGGGTCCTCCTTCTGCTGTGGGATGAGGAGGGGTGAGTTCACCCCTCTTGGCTTTGCCATGGCAGCTGCATTCTCCTCTGCACCTATCCTGACCTTGCTGCCACAGTATATTGTGCATTTGGTTGGCTAATAAAGGTATCACTGGTGAATTTTTGTTTGAATTTGCTGCCACAGTGCTGCTCTACTCAATAGAATGGTGCCATGGCAGCAGCAAAGGAGAAGGGGCGAGTGTGCCCTTTTGGCCACTTCTCCCCCAGAAACTATGCCCTCCACACCACATGACACAAGGAGCAGGGACACCACTGCGATAAGTAAATGTGCAAAGAATTGTGTCATCCAGGGCAGTTCATATAGTTTTTCTTTGTAACAATGGACTATTTCATCATACAAGGACCGGTATAAAAAGTGTGATCACTCCATGTAAAACAGAAACAAATTTAGTAATAGTCTCAAAAACTTCACTGCAATTTAATAGTTCCACAGGAAGTATGCAACTCTGGATCCAGCCCAATTTACCTTTGTGGTTATTTGAGTCTCTCTTAACTGAAAAATACTTAGCTTCTAATTTGTCTACGTGGTGATAATATTACTTACTGAGTTACCGATGGGAGAATTACAAATGACAAAGATGCATGCACAACTGTATCTCTATTAAGTTTTTGTAAACAGCAGCCATGAAGAGATAAATCAGGCTCAGACTGTGGCATATGAGGTTAACTCTTTATGCATTTATTGTTTACCTGATGAAAATTCCTTCTCAAATATGTAGCCTGTCCAGTAGGAAAAGAAGGGGAGGGAAGGGCACAGCCCCTGCCAGCTTATCACTTGTTAGTATCTTCCTATTTTTATTGCTGCAAGAAAAAAAAAATAATTGGGCACACAGCCTTCTAGTTTCTTTTGGAAACAATTTATTTCTGTCTTATTATTAAAATATAATTTTGAGTACAAATTTAAAAAGGCTACTTCTTCAAAGAAATAACAACAACATATATTTATGATATGCAGAAAGCGAATGCAATGGCTTCAGCCCAACATCTAGTCTTAATTAGAGCAGACCCCTTTAAACAACACTTTAAGTGTTGGTGTACCATTCAAATATTGACTGGTCTACTCTATCTGGGGCTAGGAACTGGAGTTAGGCTAGTATTTCATGTTCATATCTAAAATTACGTGTGATTAATATAACACTGTATTATTTTGGTACAAAAAGCCAATTTTAATTCCAAAACCAAAGAACAGATTGCCAAAACAACAATATACAAATAAACTTACATAATACATATAAACATTTATGTATGTAATATTTTGAAAAGCCAAAGTCATTCACTACTCTTCTGGTCCCCAATCATTTTGAATAGAAATGCCAGAGCAATTACTTATTCCACCCAATAACTTCATACATCAGTGCCCTCAGCTGCCTGGCTTCATAGGTAACAGTGTTCTTCCCACTGTGTATCTTCTCTTCCTCAAGAGGCTGTTCTATAACAGCTGGGATGTTTCGGCCATACATTTCACAGTGTTCAAGAAACTGCAGGCATTCTTGAATGACACTGTCACGTACCATGATCACATGCTTGCACATATTTTCCAACAATGTCAGGAAACATCTTTTGGCGTAATACCAAGTGTCTGTACCCAGCTTTTTGTTGTAAGGCTCCAAACTCTTAATCACCCTGGAGATGCCAAAGTCAAAGTTCCCTTTTGCACAGTAAAGTGTCCCAATAACCAGATTGACAATGCAGAGGTGATAAATCTTTTTGTCAGGCTCATGGTAAGACAGTTGCTCTTCTTCCTTTTCAATCTTCCTCATCAACTCCTCTGCCTCTTCGTTTTGGCTTGTCATGATGTAGGAAACGCACAAGTTAGCCAGCACAATGGCACTGACCTGCAAGATGTTATCATAATGCTTTTTCACAATCGGCTCATAGAAACCAATGGCCTCCTTGTATTTGTTCTCTTGCATGAACAGTACGTGAGCCACATTCAGCTTCCACACTTCGTGATCCTGGCAGAACTCGACAGACTTGTGAAACATTTTTTCCAGCATGGGATAGTTTTCCATGTCCCAGTATATCTTTGCCTGGGCCATAAAGACTGGGACATATTTCTCTAGCGTCTCATCATATTCATTAACAGCCTTCCTTAGAGCCTCATCATCCCGGTTTTTCCTGGAATCTTGCACCTCTTTGGTCTGCCTTCGCAGTTGCTCAGTTAAGGCTCCCGCCAACTCATCGAGCTTGTGGAAGGCCTCATCAGGGGCGGTTTGACAGGTGATCATAGCATCCAAGAAGTTGTACAGATAAGGCGTAAGAAGCTTGTAGGTGAGGTGCGCGTTCTCCGCCAGGACGTCCGCCGCCAGGTCGTAGTACTGGTACTTGCAGTAAAGGAGCAGCAGGTTCCCAAACGTCTCCGGCGGGCAGGGGTTCTGCTGGAGGAGGAACTGCAGCTTCTCAAAGCCCTCGGTGGGCCGCCGGTCCATGTTCATCAGGGCCTGGTTGTGCAAGGTGACTGGGTCGAGCTCCTCCTCCGCCCGGGGAGGCATGTTGGTGAGAGCATCCTGGGCGGCCTGGAGGTTGCAGAGCTGGTACTCGATGGCCGCCTTGAGGTTGAAGGCCTCCACCAGGGCGGTGCGGTGCAGGAGCAGGGTGTTGCCCACGCTGCGGACGTCCAGGCCCTCGGTGTTGGTGCCCACGCTGAGCTCCGGGTGCTGCTGCATGCCCTGCTTGATGATGTCGTCAATGTGCTTGTAGGCCGGCGTGTACTGCTTGGCGGCGTAGCAGCAGAGGGCCATGTTGTAGGAGAGCTCCGGGCAGTAGCCCAGCATCTGCATGGCCGAGGCAAACTTGCTGCAGGCCTCCTCGTGCTGCCCCTCGCGGTACAGCAGGCAGCCCAGGTTCACCTCCGCCTCAGGAAGCTCCGAGGGGTCCTCAGGGGCTGAGGGGGTGGCCGTGGCGGTGGCCCCGGTCCCGCTCTCGGGGGCGGCGGCGGAGGCGGAGGCCAGCTGGAGCTCCACCAGGGCCTTGGCGCCCGCCAGGTCTCCCTGGGCGTAGAGGATGGCCGCCTGGAGGCGCAGCGCCCGGCCCTGGAAGGAGGAGGAGGAGGAGGCGGTGGCGCTGCTGCCGCTGCCGGGGCCCGCCGGGTCGAGGAGCGGGAGGACGGCGCGGAGGGCTTCGGCGTAGAGGCCGGCCTTGTGGAGGGCCTGCGCGTGGTAGAGCCGGTACTCGGGCAGCTCCGGGTGCAGCGCCTCCAGCTGCTCGTAGCACTCGGCCGCCGCCGCGAAGTCCTGCAGCTGGTAGTAGCAGTAGCCCAGCAGGGAGAGGCCCGCCCGGGAGCGGCAGCTGCGCTGGAGCTCCGTGCTCAGGATGCCCACCGCCTCCGCGAACTGCCCTGCCCGGATCAGGCCGTAGATGGTCGCCGTGTACTCCCCGTCCGCGATCGGGGTGGCCATAGACGCCACCGCCGCTGCCATCTTCCTCCTCCTTCTCCTCAGGGCCGCCAAACAACCGTTGCCTAGGCGACGCCGCTTGTGGAAGCCGCCGCCGCCATTTTCCTGTCCGGCCGATCAAAGCGTTGCCTAGGTGACGCCGATGCCGGAAGCGGAAGTAGCTCCGGCGGCAAAAGGAGTCTCCACCGCCATTTTCCTCCTCCTCCTCTTCCTCCACCACAGTGATTCCCAAACTCTGGCCTTCCAGATTTTTTTTGGATTTCAATCCCGGAATCCCAAACCATTGGCCAAGTTGGCTGAGGCTCCTGAGAACTGAAGTCCCCCCCCCCAAAAAAACCCCCTGAAAGGCCAGAGTTTGGGAATCACTAGACTGAAGTGTTGCCTAGGCGACACTGCTCCGCTGCCAGGCGCGGAAGCAGTCCCCGCCCACTGGCGCTGGTTTCCACAGCAACGGCGCCCGCTATCCCTGCATCACCCGCCAATTAAACCTAACCTGCTTACGTTTTACTCGTCGGTATTTTCTTCAGCGGCGGGCGCGCGCGCGGATCCGTCCGCCTCCCTCCCTTTGAGAAAATACGACGTCAACGACAAGACCGCTTTTCGCGGAATATCAAAGCGAGCGAGCCTTGGCCGCGGAGCATTCTGGGAGATGTAGTTCTTTGATGGCTTGCAGAGGCAGGGAGTCGAAGGAGAGGTGGTTAGCCTCGTGTCTATGAAGAAGGAACAGTGCCAGTCAAAAAAGCCATTTCAGTCACAGTTTGGAGCACAATAAAATATACATCTATATAAAACTATTTAAGTCTCACTGTGGTTATTTATTTTACCTGTCCGCTGTATGTTTTATTCCACTTTTCAGGTAATTTTTGCTTCCCAAAATGGCTCCTGTCAATCCAAAAGGAGGAGGCAGGCTCTGTCACACACAAGACTTTTGAAATACAAAGAGTGACCAGATAGGTCCTCCTGGCAAAATGCAGGACTTTCAAGAAAAATGTGGGACGTTACAAAATGAAAGGAACAACATAAATATAAATTCATTTCCTGTGTTTTATTTACAGCCACCTTACACACACACACACACACACACACACACACACACATATATATATATATATATATATATATATATATTGCATTTTATTAGGCGCCTGCCTGTATTTTTATGAGGAACTTAACGTTTGGTAAAATGCTTGATTGGCTTGCAACATAACTCACAGAACTCTGAGCAAGACAAAATGCTTAAAAATTGTACTTTAACAAACCTTTGACTGAATCTACCTTTAAATTATTCCTTTCATCTGTTAATTGTGCTGAAATTAAAGGGGGGGTCCCCTTTCAACATTTACATTGTGTCCTCAAGCAGCCCTTTGCCCAACATGTTTGCTGTGCTTCCCTCCCTCAAAGAAACAAATACACCTTGAGTTCTGGGTGCGAGTGTTGCCTGCTGCTGATCGTAGGAAAAAATAACTTTAAGAAGGACCCATCCTATCCAGCTATTTGCAGAGAGGACAGGCTGTCAAGTAAACCAGTTTCTCAAAAGGGAACAGCAGACATGGTGTTACTCAAGGGGCTTCTTAGCCATGCTCAAAATGGAGGACATTTTGGAATTCCTCCTGGACATAAGGTTGAAATGTTGTTGGGATATAGCAACCTCGCATGCTGGTCTCTCTAGGAATGTATTTTATGCATGTCTGTGGTTGTTTTGTCACCCACTCGTAGCCCCTCCTCATTTCCTGTCTTTTAACTGAGCTCACTTCCCCTACTGGCCTAAGTTTAAAATCCTTCTTTACTCTGCTGTTCCCGCTCTTTTTCTTCTTCTAACATGGCTGACCAGCAAGCATGCAGAGCTACTTATTCTCTCTCTTGTTTTTGCAACTGAAGATGAACCTGTATATTTTTTATACATGACCTTTTGTAAGTAAAGTTTATTTTTATTATTCTACTCAAAAATGTCTGACTTGTTTTTATAGACACGTGGGTGTGGAGAATTTAGGTGGACCTAGTGTGTGTTCCTGCTCGCCATCTTCTGCAGTGGGTTGCTCTGCTGAAGAGATTAAACAATCTTTTCTTCTTTCTTGATAATCTTAACCGGTATCAAGAATATATTCCAACAGGTTATGGGCCCAGGTGCGCTGAGCAGAAGGGAACAATTTAAAACTAGATTGTTCGGGTATTTTGCCTTTTGCTGTTTTTTGGATGCTGCTGGTTTACTTAGCTGAGTAATTGATTGTTGCGGTTTTGTCCACTCTCCCTTAATAACCCGTGTCTAGCAGAGAGAGTTTTAATTTTTGCTTTTGAGCAGTTGATGCTTTTTATTGATACTGTGTTTTGAGCTTTGATTTTTGGCTGACTATTTTTGCAAAGATGTCCCTACAATCTTCAAGATTAAAGCTCACCCCAGATAATTACTCTGAGTGGAAAACAAGGTTAGAAGTTTTTCTTCAAGCCCATGGGGTATTTCACTGTGTGGACTCTCAGATCCCAATTACAGAAAAAGAAAGATTAGTTTGGTTGAAAGAAGATGCAATTGCAAGACACATTGTGCAAGAATCTCTGTCTAGAGACTTAATTTGCTTAGTACATAATTGCAAGACTGTCAGAGAGATGCTTTTAAAGCTTGAGGAAAATTTTGGAAAGAAGACCACTAAATCACTCTCTTTTATCATGAAAGATCTTATGAATCTTAGGCTGAATTCTAAACAACACTGTGAAAGACATATCTCCCATGTAACAGAACTGTTTGAAAAAATGACTCTTTGTGATTTTACACCTTGTGATAACCTTAAAATTGCCTATTTACTGGGAACATTGGGAAAAGAATTTGATGCCTTTTGTACTGTCATTAATGCTTTGCCAGAAATGGGATACAACCAAGTTTTAAGTAAATTGAGAGAGGAATGCATCACAGAAACAGGAAGTTACCACTATGAAAGCCAAGAAGCTTCTGCTTCACTTCACTATTTTGCAAATCCAGGGAGAAGAAGAACCATTCCTACTGGCCAATCAGAGGTTACCTGCTATAGATGTAATAAAAAGGGGCATATCTCAAGAAATTGCTTGCTTCCTAAGAATTCTTCAACTTATTCTCAAGCTGATTCTAGGACACAGAGACAGGATGACCATCTTCAAGCTGATTTTAGGAGACAAAGACAGGACAATTCCTCAAGGAAGGAAGAGAGAGGAAAGACCTTTTGCACAAAGGCACAAGCTTTGTCCACTGGCATTAACAGAGATAATTCAAATTTCTGGATTATCGATTCAGGCTGTACACAACATTCTACACACTGTGAGTCTTATTTTGATAAAATTGATAAAAATGTTAATGGATACATTGAGACTGCAGGAGATCAGCATTTGATTGTTGAAGGAAAAGGAGACTTTAAACTGCCTTTCAAGGTGCCTGGTAATAGAGTCATGGAAAATACTATCACAAATGCATTGTATGTTCCAAATTTGAGAGGAAATATGCTTAGTGTGTCAGTTTTAGACAAGAAGGGATTTGAAATCAACTTCAAAGATGGACAATGTACAGTTTCTAAAGACAATGTCATATATGCACAAGCATTTGAATATGATGGTTTATATGAAGTGAACCTTTCAGCTCCACAAATGAATGCACTTCAAGGACACATGGATGAGGACAGCCTTGAGCTATGGCACAGACGCTTTGCCCATCGTGATACCAAAGTAGTTCTTCAATTACAAAAACAAAATTTAGCTACTGGGATCAAGATAAAGTCCCAAGGCTATGAAAACTCTGAAAGGTGCAGAGTTTGCATTGAACAAAAGGCAGTGAGTCCTTCCTTTAGAGCAAGTACTGAACAAAGAAGCTATCAAGTACTGGATTTAATCCATTCAGATATCTGTGGTCCATTTTCTCTTCCCTCAATGGGTGGAAACAGATATATACTAATATTCATGGATGATTTTTCGAAATACTGTGTCACCTACCTTCTAAAGCAAAAGAGTGAAGCTCAAGAGATGCTAAAGAAATATGTTGAAATGGTGACAACGAAATTTAAAAAAAGACCCAAAGCCATTCAAACGGACTGTGGGAGCGAGTATCTGTCAAAATATACTCAATCCTTCTTGGAAGAACGTGGAATTCAACACAGAAGAAGTGTCCCATACACACCGGCTCAGAATGGTTCAGCTGAAAGAAAGCTAAGATCTCTCTTGGAGATGACAAAGTGCATGTTAGCAGATGCAGGTCTTCCTAACCAGTTCTGGGGAGATGCCATCATGACAGCCACATACCTTCAGAATAGATTGCCAACCAAGGGCACTACACAGACACCTTTTCAGCTGTGGCATGGCAAAGTGCCAAACATGAAGCACATCAAGACTTTTGGAAGTCTTGCCTACTCCTACATACCCTCACAAAAGAGAGACAAGTTGGACACCAGATCAGAACAAACTATTTTCATTGGATATGCGTCTGCATCAAAAGGATACAAAGTGATGAACTTAAAGACTGGAGAAGTGTTCATCAGGCATGTGGTTTACTTTGATGAACGAAGCAGAATAAACAAGAAAGGAACTATTCTTGAATCCTTAGATGACCAAGATGGTGCATTGGACTTCTCAAACGAGAAAGATGCAACATCAAGGTTCAACCCTCAGCCGATTGTTGTCCCTATCAGAAAAGATGCACAAGCAGACTCTACATCTTCAGAAGGGGATGCAGATGAAGCAGATGAGATGCCTAGACCGGAGAATGCTGCAGAGACAAGCAAGGTTCCAGAGCAAGATTCCAGATACTTACTGCGACCCAACAGAGGTAAACCACCTACCCGACTTTCTTATCTTACAAAGTTAGAATTGCCTAGAGAACCATCAAACATAGAAGAAATTGAAAGAATGCCTGCTGATGAAGCAGTTAAATGGAGAAAAGCTGCTGAAGAAGAAATAGAGGCACTACACAAAAATAAAACATGGACACTTACAGAACTCCCACCAGGAAAGAAAGCTATAGGATCCAGATGGGTGTTCAAACTAAAACAAGATGGAGAAGGAAAAATTGAACGTTACAAGGCAAGACTTGTTGCACAAGGCTTCTCACAAAAATATGGAGAAGACTTTGACGAGACCTTTTCACCAGTGGTAAAACATACTACTATAAGATTACTTCTTAGCCTAGCAGCTTCAAAACAGATGGACGTCAGACATGTTGATGTAAAGACAGCATTTCTACATGGAGTGATTACAGAAGACATTTTTATGAAACAGCCTCCAGGTTTTATAGACAAAGAAAGACCACACCACGTCTGTAAGCTTGAGAAGGGGCTATATGGACTTAAACAGGCTGCCAGAGCTTGGAATGAAAAATTGGATGAGATGCTAAAACAGTTGGACTTTCAACAAGGAAAAGCAGACAAATGTCTATACACAAGGACCAAGGATGGACATTTAGCATATATTCTGACATATGTTGATGACCTAATCATAGCTACACAAAGAGATACAGACTACACTGAAATTGTGAATCACCTGAATAAAGAAGTTGAACTGAAGGAACTTGGAAATGCCACATACTACTTGGGGATTCAAATTCAAAGAGAACAAGATGGATCCTTCCTACTGAGTCAAAAACAAAAGATTGTTGATCTGTTAGAAACACTAGGACTTCAGGATTCACATCCTGTAGCAACGCCCATGGTGACAGATTTTATTAAGAACAATGAACAAGAAGAACCTCTAAAAGATAATGACTTGTACAGAACAGCAATAGGAAAACTACTGTACTTGACCACAAATACCAGACCAGATATAGCTGCTGCTGTTACAATTCTTTGTAGAAAGGTCAGTGCACCTACCCAAAAAGACTGGACTGCAGTAAAGAGAATAGCAAGGTACTTAAAAGGAACTATGGATCTTCAGTTGAAGTTGCCAGCCAACAATAACCCGAGCCTTGTATGCTACACCGATGCAGACTGGGGCAATGATGTTAAAGATCGCCATTCTACCAGTGGATATCTATTTTTATATGGCAATGGACCTATTTCTTGGGCCAGTCGAAAACAAGAGATATTGGCCTTATCCTCCACAGAGTCAGAATACATAGCTGCATCAGAAGCCTGTAGAGAGCTACAGTGGATTGATCAACTATTCCTCGATTTTGGAATTAATGAAAAGAAACCAATTGAAGTCTTTGAAGACAACCAAAGCTGCATTAGACTTTCTCAAACAGAAAATATATCAGGACGAAGTAAACACATTGATATGAAGATTCATCATGTGCGTGAGTTGATAAAGAAAGGCCTGATCAAGATGACCTATTGTCCAACCACTGAGATGACAGCTGATATCTTGACTAAACCGTTGCCGAGGGATGGTTTCCAGAGACTACGAGTCAAGTTGGGCCTGGGGTGCATGCTCGGTTGAGAAGGGGTGTTGGGATATAGCAACCTCGCATGCTGGTCTCTCTAGGAATGTATTTTATGCATGTCTGTGGTTGTTTTGTCACCCACTCGTAGCCCCTCCTCATTTCCTGTCTTTTAACTGAGCTCACTTCCCCTACTGGCCTAAGTTTAAAATCCTTCTTTACTCTGCTGTTCCCGCTCTTTTTCTTCTTCTAACATGGCTGACCAGCAAGCATGCAGAGCTACTTATTCTCTCTCTTGTTTTTGCAACTGAAGATGAACCTGTATATTTTTTATACATGACCTTTTGTAAGTAAAGTTTATTTTTATTATTCTACTCAAAAATGTCTGACTTGTTTTTATAGACACGTGGGTGTGGAGAATTTAGGTGGACCTAGTGTGTGTTCCTGCTCGCCATCTTCTGCAGTGGGTTGCTCTGCTGAAGAGATTAAACAATCTTTTCTTCTTTCTTGATAATCTTAACCGGTATCAAGAATATATTCCAACAAATGTAGAGCATGTTCTGGAAAAGGAGAACGTCTGGTCACCCTGGAAATCCAAGACACATGGGAAGAGGACTGAAAAGTAAACGGGAGTGCAGTCTTTAAGACCTAAGGCTCTTCCCTTGCTTGGGCGCTTCGATCATTTTGGCCAAGGGAACCAGGCCGCTCTTCCTCCTTCACTTTCTAGCATTCCTTACAGTGATCCCCAAACTCTGGTCCTCCAAATGTTTTGGACTTCAGGTCCCAGAAGCCTCAGCCATCTTGTCCAATGGTCTGGGATTATGGTAGCTGAAGTCCAAAGCACCTGGAAGGCCAGAGTTTGGGAAAGGGAGGGAGCCAAGGTTGGCTTGATCTTAGTCCTGAAAAGCAAGGAAACAGCCTCCCAGTGCAACTCTTTGGTCAGCATGGGGAGGAAAATGGCGGCGGCGGCTTCCACTATGCAGATATCATGCCATATTCCACTTCAACTGCCAGAGCAACATCCTGTGAAATCCTTTAGGGTTTCTAGTTTATAATGAACTAAAGTTCTTTGAGAGTCAGTGTGGCATACCGTTTTGAGTGTTGGACAACTCTGGGGACCAGGGTTTGATTCCCTGCTTGGCCATGAAACCTATTGCATGGCCTCGGGCAAGTCACACTCTCTCAGCCTCAGGGGAAGGCAATGGTAAACCTCCTCTGAACAAATCTTGTCAAGAAAACCGCAGGATAGGGTCCGCCTTAGGGTCGCCATAAGTCGGAAACAATGTGAAAGCACACTTTGGCTGAGAATGCTAAAGGCCACTTCTTAAAATACCAACCCAGGATTCCATAAGGTGTTGCCATGACAGCTGAAGTGGGATCACAGTGCAACAATTATGCGGTGTGAATGGACCCAGTGGCTCTAAGTCTCTGACTGATGTGTGAAGCTTTCCAGTTCCATTGCTGAGACTGAGACGTAGCTACATCTGCTCCTTTCAAAGGCCTTTGTTCAATGATCTTTTTCCTTGGCAGACAGTCTCATTTTAGGAAATTTGATTTTCTCAGCCAAGAGACAAGTAGGCAGCTCTTTGAAACAGGGGTGCAAATGTTATGCAAGAGTAGAGCTTGGAGAAGTTACTTGTTGGACTACAACTCTCAAAATCTTCTAGTTTATGAGTTCATTTTCTGTTGCAAATGGCAATGCTGAGACCAACGAATCAGGAGTTTGTTTTCATGCAAGACTCTTCCAAATCTGTAGGGCAAAGAAAGCATCCTGCATAGACAGATGGAAGGTTCAATTTCAGATCAAATACAAATGACAAACCAGAATTGGCAATGGCCATTTCCTCATGTCCTTCCTATCCAACTTCATTCACTTTTGATAGGACCTTGGGGAACAGAGGCTGGTAGCACTTTTAGTAGGGTCTTTTTAATTAATACTGTCATTTGGTTAAGCAATAAACAGAGGGCAATGCAGTAAAAGCCACAGAATTAAGCCTCCATGAGACCGCTGTTCGAGTACCTTTGTAAAGAGCCTAGAAAATAATGTGAAGCTAAAGAAATGTATTGCCTTGGTAAAGTTTACACCACTTCCAGAGGTGGCAAAAATTACACTCCTTATAAAGTAGTGTTTGTAACGGGACACTTTCCTGCAATTTTGTACTCAAGAATTTGTACAGATGGCACTTCTCCACTAGAGAACGGGGGGGGGGGCACCATTGATCGGGAAGCCATTTTATGGAGACCTCATGTTTAAATTGAATTCAGAAGAAAAAGAAGTGAGGTACATGCAAAATTCTGTATCAGATTTTTTTGACACACAAATGTGATGTTCCTACCATGGTGATCACAGTCCTAACCACTACGTTTATCACACGGGGGAAATTGGGACTTTAAAGTGATTAACCCAAGAAAATCGCATAATTGACATTAAAATGTGATTAAAATGAAATGTATGAGTTTATTACACAGGAGGCAAGTGCCCAAATCCCATGGATAAACAGGATTTAATCCCATTTATCCACGGCATTTGGGTGCTTTGCCTCCCATGTGACAAACTCCTAACACAAGAGCCATTATCCTGTGTATAACCAGGGAATAACCAGGAAATAAACAGGAAAAACTCATTCACAGGAAAATCCTATGAATGATTTGCTGCTTTTTCTTGCCTGGTTATTCATGGGCTAATGGTACTTTAATCACATTTCACATTTGGGCAATGCATCTGAGGAAGTAAACTTAAGTCTATGAAAGCTCATGCAGCCAACTTCTTTCCTGAGTTAATCTCAAAGGTGCTACAAGGTCTCTCTGCAATATATGTTACAGAACAGCTAGGAATCCTCCTGAAACATCTTGACCCAGAAACAGTCTTAACATGGAATCTGACTTTGAACAAAGTGGGACTTCTGAGTACAGGAGTGTAGGACTATACATCAAGGAACTCTTGAGCCCATAAAAGCATCACATTCACTCAGAGATAAATATTTCAAATATGTTTATTTGGAAACCTTTGAATAGTAAACAAATTTTACTGCTGCTCCATCTGTGTTGCCCAATAACAATTAAAGCACATTGTAAAGGAATCCAATTCAATATGTACAATAATGATTTCAGGATTTATTCATTTATTTGAGAAATGATAAACAAACCCATATTACCTGTTGCAAAACCATGCTGTTAAAAAAGTTGCGATGGAATCATTGAATGAGCTAAGGCAAACCGATAATCAAGATGAATGTACAGAGATGAAGAGACATATACAGTTACACAAATCCAAATGCCATAATAGTAATAAAGTTTGTAGTATACACAGGATCCATTAAAAAAAACTCCTTAATTTAGCTATGCATAATGTATATTTTTCTAGCAGTCAATCAATTTCTCTCACAGCTGACTGGGATAAAGCTAACATGCCTATAAACATCAAATCAGAAGAATGTGAATAAAAATGCTTGGAATGAGATAATCACAAAAACACATAAGACATCTCAAAGGCATGATTGAGGATAGTCTAATAACTGAAGAGCATGGCATAGTGGTTTTTGTTGGACTAGGACACTGGGAAACCAGGGTTGAATTGCTGCTTGTCCATGGAAACTCACTGGGTGATTTTAAGCAAGCCACACTCTCTCAGCTTCAGTGGAAGGCAAAGACAAACTCCTCTAAACAAATCTTGCCAAAGAAATCCCATGATAGAATCACCTTAGGGTTATCCTAAATGGAAAATGACTTCAAGGTACACAATACCACCAGGTATCTGGAGAGACCTCTTTATTACAGTTGGTTTATATACTTCTTTCACTGTTTTGGTTAGAATTTCTTTCACATATTTGCTAATTCATCCCCCCCCCCCCCCAGATTGGAGCACAAGCACAATGGGAAGAGGATCAGCTCTATAGTTTGTTTTCATTATCCTCCAGAAGTCCCATCTCTCCCTCTTCTTGTGTATATACATGAGCTAGTGTGATGTACCGTAGTTGAAAGTATCTCAGACTTGGACTGGGGGACCCTGAATTCCTATGTGGACCAAGTCGGTAAACATCAATGGATGACGTCGTAGGGTCTATAACTAACTCTCAGCCTAAGCTGTCTCACAGAACTGAGACGAACAAACATATTCTGCTTTACTCTCCTTGGAAGGCAGACAAAATACAAATGTGACTGCTACATAAAATAATGCAGAATGTGTAGATTCATGAAATCTTGCTGTTTTCCCCCTGAACATAAGAACCCAAAGAAGGGGTTATGCCAAAGGAGTATAAACAACAATGCCCCACCCAACTTCAAAAACAATAATGTAAGAAATGACCAAAACCCTGGAGCAGAAAAACCTCTATAATTACTAAAAGGGTAAAATTACCCCACTATGTCACGTGCCAATAATGAAAATGAAGTAAAAGGCACAAAAAACCAAGGGCTAAATTTATGAAAAGATAACAATGCCCTTAAAAAACATTTATGGTTCAAAACCAGGCCAAATTTCTATAAGGGTAACATTTACCCCACTAAACAGTCTGCAAATGCAGAAAAAGGTAAAATAAAAATTCATAAACCAAGGCCAGACGCGTTTCGACTACTGTCTTCCTCAATGTCACATTATTACTTTGGAATAGTGCAGAGTCACATTGTGTGAGCTGTGAAATATTTATATAAATTATATATTCATAGGCCACTGAGGAAGACAGTAGTCGAAACGCGTCTGGCCTTGGTTTATGCCCCTCCCCTTCCTTGCCCCCAAGATGGCTCTGCTGAGGGGGAAGGAGACACTTACCCTGCCTCCAGGACCCTGCGGAACCATGGGAAAATGTGGGGAAATGCTTCCAAATGCGCATTTGCTTTTCACATTACGGCGAATTTACCTTAATTGCGAATTTATCTTAATTGCGCATTTGCATTTCCTCCAAACAACCAAATTTCAAAAGATCTCGGTTAACACCAGTTTCTGTCTACTTTCTGTCAGTTTCTGTGCGACGTCGTGTGAAAACACGGGGCACTAATCCAGTTTCTGTTTGGGTTTTGTGTGGATTAACCAGCAGATTTGCCCCCGTGTGATAACGTCCAATATTAATTTGTTGACTGGGGCTGTATCTACATTGCAGAATTTGACATGGTTTTAACTGCCATGACTCAATGCTATGGAATTCTGGGATTTGTAGTTTTGCAAGATATTTGCACTTGTCTGTCAGAGAGCTTAGGTGTCATGGCAAACTACAAATCCCAGGATTCCATAGGATGGCGTCATTATTATTTTTTAAATTTTGTAATCAATATTTTAGTTCTGACTTTTTAAATTACTGTAACCTGCCTTGAATCTCATTGTGGGAGAAAAGTGGGATATAAATCATTAAAATAAAACAAATGACCAATAAAGTAGTGTCAGACTGCATTAACCCTCAGACTGTGCAAATACTCTTCATTAAAACATGGGAATTCAATTGCTAGGTTTACATTGAAACACTAGGGAAAACTAGAAAAATAAAAACTAGAAGAATATTTAGAAGTAGCACTTATTTCTATGAAACTATGAAAGTGCCTGGACCTTTCCAAACATGACTGTGCTCTTGATAAGTTTGGCAACTCTTAGCACCAAGACGGTACAACCACTTCCAAGTCGACCACAAGAAACTCTAGTACTCGCAATCTTGCAACGCATCAGAAAAGCAGTAGTGAGCGATTCTTGACTTCCAATCTTCAAGGAGTCGCTTGCCTGAAATCATCTGGGAGCAAAGGAGCACCGGAACCACCAGATTACTCAGCAGTTTCCAGCATTTTGGATCCTCCATAAGAAAAGATACCACCAGACATGAGAAATAGATGGAGGCAATTACCAATAGCGGTGTGATGGATGGTTGACATTGTGAGGGCCTCCAGAGCCTGTCAGCTTGCCGTGGTTTTGCATTCCTGTCACTGCCACTGCCGTTGCCAGGAGCAACCATGTGCTGAAGCCCATAAAAAGAAGAGGAAATGAGGGAACACTCAACCTTGGGAGGAAGCTGTAGGTTACGTGCTATAAATTATGTCACACTTAGCAATATGTCGGATCAAAATTCAGGAAAAAAGCTTTATGTGGCTGCCAACAGGACTGAGTCAACCGCAGTATCTGTTTTCCCCATAAAGCACATATTATATAAATAAGCCTTATATGAGATTAAAGCATGCCATCCCTGCTCCTGTATTTATTATTAAGGAAGAAGTGGGGGCAAGGAGGCATTGGTGAGGGACCAGAGGCAAGCCCAAACAGTGCATGCATTCATCCCAGTAGTCCTGTGGCTTTCCCCCTTTCCACACCTGTTCTATTACTTTTGTGAAAGAATTCAAAACGGTCAAGTTGTTTTATGAAAGTGTTGTTTTTCTTTCCATGTGGAAGTCTTGAAATCCAGAGTCAGGCAATGCCTTTGTTAGGTCCATCTAAAACGTCAGAAAAATTGCCAACACTGGTGTTCTCCAAAACTCTCCAGCGGGCTAGAGATAGTACAAGGAAATAGAGTTGAGTAGGTGAACTATTTTTTTTTAAAAAAAAGTGGACCAGAAGCTGAGGCCAATTTAGACTAAGTTCCAAGATGGAAACTAAAAATCAGACAGGAATAAATGAATTATTGCACAGTACATCAGGTGTGAAATTACACCTAGGATTCAGATAGTTCTTTGCATGTTGCTAGGGACATGTTGTTAGGAGTTCAAAAAATCCTAGAAATAAAGAAATATTTGAAAATGCTTTATAAATCCTTGTGCTTCAGTGTTTATCTAAGAAATGGTAACTCTCTGCAGTCCCCTCTTCTTTTTAATATGTGTCCACAACAGCCAAATTCTGGGTTAATTCCCAATGGTGCTTTGCCTAAAATGCATCTACAATCTGTTTGTAGGACCTTCAGCATTAGTTGACCACAGCATCTTGAACTTGAGCTTAAATCAGGAAACTCTATGACTCTGAAATCTCAAATATAAGAAGCATACACCAATTAACATCCCTTTAGGACAGGGGTCGGGAAGTTCCCCTTACCTGGGGCCGGGCCGGGGATCCCCGGGTCTTCTGCGGGCCGATGGGGGGGGGGGGAATGGCGTCGCGCGTCGTGACTTGTTTGCGCATGCACAAATGAGTCGTGGTGGCCATTTTGTTTTCCAAAATGGCAGCCACAGCTCGTTCGCGCATGCGCAGGAGTACTGCCCATGTGCAAATGAGTTGCAGTCGACATTTTGGAAAACAAAATGGTGGCTGCAATGTGCGCGGCGGCGGGCGCCAGTTCAAAGGCCTCGGGGGGCCGACCCCGGCCCGTGGGTCGTAGGTTGCCGACCCCTGCTTTGGGAGATGGACAAATAACAAGCCGCAGCATCATGTTGCATTGTTTAGCACTCAGCTTACCCAGATGCAAAGAGAAAGCAAGCACCTTTTGTGGCTGCAGAGCTCAGACAATTAAGAAATAGTGCACATTTGCATCTAGGTGTTTACCGGTATTTACCATTTGAAATTAAGGCTCTAAGCAACGCATTGACCCTGTTAGGTTATCTGTGCAAAAAACCCTCCATTTTGCATCTGCAATGTAGTTTGGCATGTCTCTGTCACGATAAGCACCACGTAGTAGAGCTTCACTCCACCCACTGCTTTAAATGGAGTTCCTGCAAAGCTGACATGACAGCTATTTCCCTTGTATTTATTTTCCCTTTGCAAATCCAACCGATGAGTTTGCAGCACTGATGCGGGGAGAGGGGAATATGTCGTTATTGTGACTGTGTAATTTCAGAGACTGTCCAAAACATTTGCTCCCCGCTGCAGAGGCTGATGGCTCCAATGTCAATAGTGGGGTGATGAATTTATTCCATATTTTAGTCTGAAGTTTAAAGGACCATTCCAAGGTGCTGAGCCCATTTTGAGGGATACAGTTCAATATTATGTGTACCTCTTTTAAAATTGGGACTAAAACCTTCAGTGGATTCAACTCCCAATGACATTGGAGCCACCAGTCTACCTGAGTTCAAGGAGAAGATGGCAAACCTTTTCCATCACAGGTATACCATCTGGCAATGGCATCTACTCTAACACTGGCAATGGGATATCATCCTCCCACTCACTGAGGGAAGCAGGCTAGCTTAAGAGGTGCAGTACAGGGCACCTAAATACATACTATAGTTCTTTAATTCCAACTCACCCTTATTATCTGTGCTCACTCTCTACCACCAGAGGCAGCTGTCTCTGTTGTATAACAGATCCAGCACTGTACAGTTGTCCAAATTCATTCCCTGGCTGTCAACATAATTTCCCTCCAGGTTTGAAGCTGGTTGGTTAAAGTTCCTATCAGTGGGGAAGCAAATAATGCAGTGGATTCTACGTATTTGATGGAGCCTGCAGGTGTACAAAGAAATATACATTTGCAAATCCAAATAAAAGGAATGTTTTGAAAATCCCAGATGTGGCCTGACAAGCATCTGTCCAGAGGTATGATGACATGTAGAGGTATGGGACAGGGGAGAAAATGGGAGAAAAGAAAGAAGAGGAAATTGGCTTGCTTAAGTCACTAGCATCTTAGATTGTGGCTGTTAATTTGTTTCTTTCTCTTGTTGCCAACACAGGGAAGATGAGAGAATAAGGCTGGGCACATATCAGTCTTGGCTGCTTCCTGAAATGCCAGCTGTGTGTACTATACTTCTCCTCAATTTTCCTTGGCAACAAGGGTAGGGAAGGAACGGAAGGCCTGGTGCATTCAGCCAGCAGTTAGGTCAAAACCCAGTCGACTCCTAAAGCTCCTACTGGGTGTACTTCATTCCCCTTCTTCTTTCTCTATGCTGGCTGCCCATCGAGACACGGCATTTCAGCGGATGCCTTTGTCAAGCATCCATCCAGCTTTACTCCCAGGAAGAGAGGATACACAGGGCATCAAGAACTACTGAAACAGGTGCTCACATTTTCAACATACTAAGGAGATTATTGCATTAACAAATAACATGACTGATCCGCAACAGGATATAGTTGCATTTCAAATTACTACCTGATTTTATCACATTTAAATCACCGCTGCTGCTGCTGCTGGGCAACTACAACCCAGCTGCATCCCAGGTCTCAGCTGTGCTTATCCAGCCACTTTTCTAAAACAGGAGCTTGTTGTTTTGGAAAAATGGCCAGATAAGCATGGCTGGGACCCAGTTGCCTGGTGGCAGTGGCGGCAATTTAAATGTGATAAAACCAGGTAGTAATCTGAAATGTGATTGTATCCTGTTGGGGATCAGTCGCATTATTTGTTAATGCAATAATCTCCTATGTTGGTTACATTCCATGGAACCATTTCATGCCAAAATCAATTAGGGAACAGAGATCCAGTTTCTCTTCATATCAACATGGCAATAGATTTGGAGAAACTGAAGTCATGCTAATTAGAAGTGACTTAATTTCCAACACAAACATGTCTATGGATAGATCTCACTTTGGTGTCTATCAAATATAATTCACATTTTACATGCAAAATCTTTCATTATATCACAGCACATGCAATTTTTGACTTGATTTCTATTAGATGCAACATATTAGACTAACATGTTGTTGTAAAAAAAAAAAAAAAAAAGACAACTGCCCAGAAAAAGCAGAGGTAGTCATTGCTCTTCTCGTGACATATTCCAGTGCCACACCAATCCTTAACAGTAGTAAAGTTAATGTGATTCAGAAAATGTATTAGAAATCCAAGTTCATATTCTATAGTGCAAATTCTCTACCAGAAGGCAACAGATTTCATTTTTATTATGTAATTTTCATGAAATACCATTGGTTCTTTTCTAAGGTGTGCAAAGCAGCTTTCAAAATGAATGTTTAAAACCAAATCCTAAAAGAACCCAAATTACTATGCAGAAATTTTACTTTTACATAAGCTTCTGCCTGCAGAGCAATTCAAGCTGCATTGCTAATATGAAACTCTTAAAGAAGCCAGAGCAGGTTGATGGTTTTAAATGTAATAAAGTCAATTCCCCTCCCCTTACTTATATTAAAGATAGGCAATTCTAAAAGCCCTGATCAATCATATGAAGCGTTGTTGTTTAAAAAATGTACCTGTAGACTACAAAGCAGGCTTCCCTGAACACTAAAGCAGAAAAGGATTGAAAGCCTAAACATCACAAAAGTAGAATTCAAAAATATAGCCATGTTAGTCTGTAGAATCAGTATGTAGAGAGATCATGTAGCACCTTTGAGACACTGGGGCATTGCAGACCGGCCTAAAGGGCTGGCCTGGGGTGGAGTTGGGACGGGACAGCCGCATGCCAGCCACCCCAACCCCAGCCCAACACCATCCTGACACCGCGCACCCGTACGCACGGCACGCGATGTCAGGATGCCCTCCTGGCGCAGCATGTAGACACACTGTGCCAAAAGGGCATGGAAGAGCTGTGGTGCCAGCTCTTAGGGTGGCCTTTTGCTGCCCCTAAAAGGAGCGGCATTTTGCCCCTCTTTTAGGGGCGGCAAAAGGGAGGATCGGAGCCGCGGTGTGCAGTTGCTGTGGCCCCAATCCACCACTAGCAGGGGCAGCCCAGAACCGCCCATCTGCATGGCCCCTAACTGAAAGAAAAAAGTTGGCAGCATGAGCTTTCCCAGACTTCCGTCTACTTCCTCAGATGCTTTTGGTGGAGTGGAAGCCAGGGACATTCTGTCTTTTGTAGAAGTCTACGAAAGTTCATGCTACCAACTTCTTTCCTTCAGTTAGTCTCAAAGGTGCTACAAGATCTCTCTACATCACAAACACAGGTATAACTGGTTCATACTACCAAATACTAGAAAGATGCAAATCTAGGCTATTATCACACATTACCCTCTGGTTTCCCCTCTATATTCCCTTACATATTCCTTGATGAGGGGGATTTCAACCATGCTTTTTTTGTTGATTTCAATAGCCGTAAGCTCCAGTTATGTCAATCCTTTGTGACGATGTCTGTAAGTGTCCTTGACAGCAGCTGGGGGGAAAAATGACCAAACACAGACTGCACCAAGCTTTCCACATTATTGCAGAAACCTATGCAGTCTCACCGCAGAACATCAAAACCAAACAAGCTTCTAGATGAAAAACTAGGCTGGCCAGATTATTTCGATCCCAGTTAAGGACATTTGTGATAGCATGTTTGTTTTTGTTTGATTAAATGTATGAAACTAAGCTTTCACCAGCCTTTCTGATGAGTTTTATCCTAGCAGCAGGAAACAGGTGCCAACTTAATTTATGTCCTCCTGAGACTTGGCAAAGTGTGACGAAGAAGAGGCAGAGGATGAGGATGTTGCTGCTGACTTGGAAAGCAGTCTGGTTTGGTGCAGTTCCTCCCATTTCCTTCTATTGGCCACCACTGAATCCAGCATAGGCTTCAGTTTTCCATTTACTTTTACTAAAGCCTGTGGGAAAGCAAAGAAACAGGTTAAGGAATCATTCCTCAAAATGTTAATTCCAATCCAGCCAAAACACAGACTGTTTGCTGAGTTCACTGTGCCTGCAGGCTCCCTGATGACTAGAGCTCCCCAGGAACTTATTTTACCCAGTTAACATTTTGACCACCTGCCATTGCCATTCCAGAATATAGGAATCCCAGGGCTGGGCTGGAAAAGGACTGAAAACAAGACATCCCCAAAGCAAAAAAGACAAATGGTTTTCCTTATCTTGACCCTCCAAAATTAATATCCTCTCACCTCCACAAAAAGTGAATTAATTTAAAAAACTTATTTACCTCTGATATTTTCTTCTAACAGCTCAAAGAAATACACAGACTATTTCTCCATTTTCTTCGCACAACAACTCTGTGAGATATGTTACATCAGGGATACAGGCTGCATCTGCGCTGCAGAAATGATGCAGTTTGACACCACTTTAACTGCTACGCTTAATGCAATGGAATTCTTGGATGTGTAGTTTTTTGAGATATTTAGCCTTCTCTATCAGAGAGCTGTGATGCCCCACCAAACTACAAAGCCAAGAATCCCATATCATTGAGCCATGGTAGTTAAAGCGGTGTCAAACTGCATTATTTTTGCAGTGCAGATGCAGGCACAGACTGGCCAAAGGCTTCCCTGTAAGCTACACATGCTGGTATTTGTATAGAACAGTGAAGGCCACTGAAGCTAGTCCACCTGGGAGGATGAAGATACTTTGTCCAGGTCTTGGTCAATCCTGGAGGTGGTTGAAATTTTATTTTGTTCTTTATAACATAATAGAAGATAACAGATTTGGTCCAGTTCACTTAAGAATGAGAGTGGGCATAGGCAGCCTGCCCACTCTTGCCCATACAATGTTTCTTAATGGCCAGCTGATTGGCAGTTTAATTATATTTAAATTTTTATACAGTGTAAATTTTACTGTATCTCTTTTCACCTTTGTAGGGGAAACAGACAGTCAAAATAAAGCAGTTTCCAGATGCTTTGAAGGCAGGATGTTTAGACAACATACACCTCCAAAGTGGCTGGAAACTGGACCAAAGCTGTGCTCCGGGGCTAAAAACGTGAGCAAAAAGAAGCCAGGGTAGTCTGACTCAAGGCAGAAAATGCGCATCTTCGTGCCTGCATACAAATGCCCTGATACGAGTACAAGGGTTGCAGCAAAGCAAAGCAATGAAAGTCTGACAACTCCAATGGATGTACCGTAATTACAACATACACAAATCAGACAGTCCAACAGGGGGGTATGGGGTAAACAGGGCATGTATGGGGGCTTTCATGATTGTGCTTTGCCAGTCTATCACTCGCACATTGATGCATCGATGCCTTGTATGAATGGAGCATTGCACGTGCAACTATGTGGCTGATCAAAGGTGCAGCCATGCAATGGGATGACATCTGAGCAGATGTGGGAGGTACTTGGAGGTTTCAGGTGGTGTGTTTCTGAGGTGGTCTGCATGTATGGCGAGGAGGCAACAACAAAAAATCCACCAGCATAGCTTGATGTGGCGACGTGTGGTTGGCCTGTGCTTATTTGGCCTGCCTTGGGAGTGGGCCATGTGGGCAGTGGGGTTTCGATGCACTTTAGAAAAAGCAGGATCAAGCCACTTTTTCCTGCCCGCCTGTTTTGGCCCTATAAACCACCTAGAGACCTAGATTAGGAAAAATGCAGGATATAAACGTCATCATCATCAACCCCACAACAGCAACAAGAACACTCTGATTTGGAGATGATGATACAGTGCAAAATATAATTCGAGCTCTACTTGCAGTATCTCTATATTATAGCTAATATAAATCTGCTGCATCTCCTCAGGCAAAGCTTATACACAGTTCAGGTTCGTAATAGTGCCATTTGCAGGTCATTGCCCAATTACTTTGGCCTAGTTAGGCTTTCTGCTGAGGAAATTCATGTATTGTGCACTTTTCACAATGAGCAATCATTCACCCAAGAAGCACTGCAGCCTTAATACCCTTGCATAACTGACAGTGAAGCTTAAGGCTGGCTTTGGCATACAGAATGAGAACGAATGCATGACAAACCAAGACATAGGATGTGTAGAAGGCTGAAAAGCAGCCAGGGACATGGGTTGTATCAGGAAGTTACAGCAACTGACAGAATGGCAAAGAGTCAATGGGGTTTATCACCCGGGGAAGATTGGAAGTTTAAACTGGTAAGAACCCACGCTTATGCAGCATATTAGCAGCAATTGCGCAAATGGTTTTCACATGACGTTGTGCGCAAACCACTTAGAATACAACAAGAAAGTGACATGAACCAGCAAATAGTCATTTTTGGGGAAAATACTGGGATTTCATTTATGTTTCATTCACAAATTTGCTTTTTTTGCGCAATTGTTGTAATGTGAAAGCCATTTGCAGCACTCTCTGTTTCTGTTCGTGTTGCCAGATTTAATAGCCAGGGCTCTTAAAGGCACAGCTGCTCTAGCAAAGGCAGAGGTACACAGAAACACAAGAAAAAAAGCTTGCTTCTTCCTCCCGTGCCTCTCTCTGTGTGTGAATGTCTTGGCTCCTCCAGCCAGGGCTCTTAAAGGAGCAGCTGATGGGGGAAGACAGGAAAGAGAGAAGTTTGCTTCCAGTGCTGCTTTGTCCTGCCCTTCTTCGTAGCCAGAGCTCTTAAAACAAACAGCTGATGAGAGAGGGAGAGAGAGGAGAGTGAATGAATACTTGCCTCCTGGTCTGCCAGAACCAGCAGCAATCAACAAACTGTGCCCTTTAAAGGATTTTGGATTTCAGCTCCCATAAACCCAGACTATTGGCCAACATGGCTTCTGGGAGCTGAAGTCCAAAATCCCTCAAAGGGGACAGCTTTCCTTCCTAGCCACAGCTCTGAAAGAAACAGCTACTGAGAGACGTCTCCCCCACCCCCCGCCAGCCAGGGCTCATTGTGTGAAAACCATTTTTGCATTTGCTTGCTTTTGCAGGATGCACACGCTTTAATGGAGATGGAGGCACATTTCGTCCTGTCGTGTGAAAACCATTCCCGCATTTGCATACAAGTGGAGGTTAATCTTGGATAACAGTGCTTTGCGTATGAAAACCATTTGTGCAATTGTGAGTTAATCACGGGTTTTTACCATTTTAAACTTCAAATTTTTCCCCATGTGATAAACTCCAAAGGGGTTATGCAGACCTTATTATGAGTTTTCCTTGGTAAGTTTCTTCACAGGGGGTTTGCCATTGCCATCCTCTGAGGGTGAGAGAATGTGACTTGCCCAAGGTCACCCAGTTGGTTTATTACATGGCCAAGCTGCCAGCTTATTTTTTCCCTCCTGTGATAAATTATTTCTGGGGAGGAAACACACACGTACATCTTGCTTCTTCTTTTTAATGCACAGGTTGGGCAAACATGTGCCTGGGGCTGCATGCATCCCTCAAATTGCCTCTTTTCTGGCATAAAGAAGGGTGAATTTTCTCTTCTGGATACCCCTACAAGCTGCAGTTATCTTTTAAATAGGTGGTGGCGGGGAGCTCCTGCACTGTTTAATATCAAAGAATACCAATTTTTCAAAAACAAAAATGAACTTCTGTCCACTCCCATTTTTTGAAGTTGTTTCAATGTTTTGGTCTTGTTGGCAATCCATGTGCCTGCAGTACTAGGGTTAGAGGACTGGCTGCAGTTACCTACCTCCATGTTAATGTATATTAAAGAGTCTAGCAAATGTGGATGAGGCTACTAACCAAGTACTCTTCACTATTGCCTGTTTATTAAAGCTCAGTATTTTTTAAAAATATATGCGGGAGAATATTTCCATGATCTTTGATTTTCAGTCATAAGTAAAGTATAGGCAATTAATTCTATAGAACAGTGGTAAAATATATAGCATAATTTAAAAACACTGCCATTTGTTATGCACATTAATCAGGCGACATTTGACTAGAAATACTCTAAAGGGTAGATTTTATGTACAAAGTATAAAATGTCTTTCTTCAGAGGTTCCTTTGATATTTAAGCCCTATTTGTATATTTAGTACACTTTGGCTTCGGAACACAGACTCACTCTTTTAATTAAACATATTACTATAATTCCTATGGAAATTAGCCTTTTAAAAATAATTCTGTTACTAAAGCATTACTCTCAAACTTTCTGGATACAAAGTACACTATTTAGATTTTATATCTGTCTGAGATGTAATTAAAAACTCATTTGATTACTATATATTTTGGCTCTCTTTTACTTATTAAATCCTTGTAATCAATTTTATTTTATGAAGCTTCTGGGAAATTATCTCAAAAGCAACACATTTCTCTCCTCCCAGCAGATTCCTTGAACATTTACTAAATTACTTTCTTAGCACCTGTCCATATCTGAATCAATCCACCAATTTATTCCTGAGCCACTTAGGTCTTTCAGCTTTAATACATCTGAGGTTCTGAAATACCTTTAGCACTTTGTTCTACACATCATGTGCCATTTTGCTGAATGTCAGTTGGTTAGTGTTCTGTTGTATAACCTTTTTATCTCTCAGTTCTCCCTTTAAGAAATGATATTTCAAAGTTGATACCAACTCTTAATGTAATAGAAAGCAGCAAGTTTGGTTTGGCTTGGTCTCCAAAATCAAACTACCGGTAATGCTGGATAGTACTGAAGAAATAAAATCACACTCATGATCTTTTAAGTATTCAGGGTATTTCAGGTGCTAAGCCATTGTAATTTTTTTTCTTTCTCTCCCTCCCCCCCCGACCAAGGTGGGGAGTTTGTTAGCTCCCCACCTTGCATTCTCATCCTCACTAGTCTTTTTCTCTCCAAGCTAAATTGCTTCATCCAATTAATAATAATAAAAATAATAATAAAATTTATTTATATCCCACCTCTCTGTAAAATACAACCGAGGCAGCTTACAAGATAAAACAAACAATCCCATCCCCCAATAGCCCACCCCCCTAAAATACAATTAAACAAACAAAATATAAAAACGTACTTAAAATTACAAATAACAAATAATTTTAAATAGCTCCAATTGTTCCTCATAGGTCTTCAATACATATCCCTGCCCCTATTTGGTGCCTTCTTCTGAATAGGTTTACTAAGTCTCAGGGAGTAAATCCTTTTCTTTACTCCCAAAGGCAAAGGGTGGAGAGTCTCAGGGCAAGAACACTGCCTTGAAAGATACATATATAAATTTTTGTTGGAATCCTGTTTGTAGCCTCAACTAATTAGACCTAATGAATCAGTAGAATTTATCTATTTCTTAACTCACCAATTGATTCAATGTATTTATCTAGCTGGGACTAACTAATAGGACCCCGTCTGTACAGTACTGCAAATCTTTTTGGCAGGGGGAAAAAGGACATTATTCAAGACCTCATAGTCCAAAACCACCTCTGGTAAGAGGGGGCTTGAAGGGGCTTGGAGGGGGTCCATTCTGGCTCAGCGAAAGGCAAGAGAATGATATCTCAGCCTGTGAGAGGAGAGCTATAGGGACCGAAAAGCCCACACACACCCCCCCCCACCAATGCAGCTTCTGTAGGGAGGCACTATCGTCCTTCATCCTTTAATAAAGTTTCAAAATACTTAATCAAACAATAATAATAAGAAAGTGGTCGGGAACAATACCTTAGCAGCAGCTCCAACAGCAAAGGACTCCCTTTTACAAACAAACAGTGCCCAAAACCACAGGGAGAAAGTGGAAAAATCAACGTAAAGAGGTTGTGAGGCAAATAGTCACAGAAGAGCAAAAGAGGGATAGAATGAGAGAGAGTGGGGGGGGGGGGGAAGAAGAAGAAGAAACAGACTTTTAGACAAGGAAAGACAAGGAAAGAAAGAAAGGAAAAGCCTTAAAGCTAAAGCCTTAAAGCAGGCAAGGTGGAAGATAATCAGAGACAGCTGGAGAAAAAACGAGTAGAAGCAGACAAAACTGAAAGCAGGGAGAGAATGGAGGCAGATCCAGGCGGAGGAAAGAAAAGACGCGAGCAGAGATAGGACAGAGTCAGGACAGGACAGAGAAGGAGAAAGAGAAAAGCAAGAAAGGCTGAAAAGGGAAGAAGAAAAATAGGAAAATAGGTGAAAGAGATGAAGGAAGACATAACGGAGGAGAGAAGAAGAGAAGACAGAGAGGCTAAGAAGGAGAACCTGTAAGAGACAAACACAAGAAGTAAGTGGAAAAAGAAACAACTAAAGGAGACAAACAGAAGCAGGGAGATAGAGGGTGACAGAGGGAGAGAGACAGAGAAACTTGGATGAGTGTCTAGAGAAGGACTTGAGGATGAGAGAAGAAAACTGGAATTAAAGATCCCGGTGGAGGGGGGGAGGAAATAAAAAATAAAAGGAGAAAAAAAGGAGGGGAGCCTTTAGGGGGAAATGTGTATATAACTTCAGTTTATTTGGGAGTGTTAATATTTTAGACAATACACAATAAATGACTGACAGGTTTTTCCTTATGTATAAATTTACTTGGTTAATAAATATCAGGGGTAAAATAAATGAAAGGGAAAAATACTAAATGATAGAAAATTGAACAAATGAAAAATATTTAAAAATAAAGGTAGTGTATAATGACAGCTACTATTAAGTTTGGAATTGATTATTCAGATTGGAAAAAGGCCAAATTGTTATATTATCTTCTCTTTAAGCTTCCTTTAAATTTAAAGATAAGCAGTAAATGGTTTGAATTATATTGTCTTGGAAACACAGAGTATAGTATACTGTATATTGCATAGTAATAATACTAGGGTCTTCTCTCTTTTACCTCACTCTTCTTCCCTTTTTCAAAATATATTGTGTTAAATGGATGTATAGAAATCATTGATTAACAAACTTTAGGAAATAAGATAGCAAATAAAATCTGTATTAAATAAACCAAGAAGAGAAAAAAGGGAGAAGAAATGGCATCTGGAAAAAAAGGATGGACACAATCTCAAATCCAAGTGATCACTCAGAGAAGAAGCTCAATTGAAGAAGTGGTAAGAATTACGGATCAAAATGCAGTACTACTGGATGAAATTAGAAAAATGAAACAGGAAATAAAGGAAGTCAGACTTGAAATGAAAGAGGAATAAAAAAACGAGACAGGAGTTAAGAGGTAAAATAAAAAAAACTGAAATAAGAAAAGATCTGAAAAAAGAATTGGATAATTTTGGAAGAAGAATGGAAAAGATATCCATGGAATTACATAAAACACAAAAAGAAGTAGAAGAATGGAAAGAACAAACGAAAATGCTGGAAAAAACATCAAAGGAAATAAAATAAAAACAGGAGCTGGCAATTGAAATGAGATATAGAGAAAGATACGTTAAATTTAGAGGCCTGCCTGAAGTCAAAAACGAAGATTTATACGGAAGAATGATAACAGCAATAGCAGAATATATAGGATATACTGATATAAAATTGGAAGGGGAAATAGACAAGATATTTAGGGTAAATTCAAACTATGCAAGAGAGAGAAGAACAGCAAGAGATATATTATGTCTAAAAAGAACACGAACACGAGATCTCCTAATTCAAAAAAAGTTATACATCAAAATTATGGATTGAAAACAATGAAATTAAATTATTTAAAGACATACTCCCTTCAATTATGATTGAAAGACATAAATATAAACCCTTGACTCAGCTCTTGATGAAAAAGAAAATTGACTATAGATGGGAAAGGATAGAGGGATTATCCTTTTTGTGGAATCACAAAAGATACAAGGTTGATACTGTGGAAAAAGCAAAAGATATGGAAAAGAGATTAATGAGAAAAGAAAGAAAAGAAAGCAAAAACCAGGAAGAAGAAATAAGACCTGTGCAACTGACTTGTTCCAGAGCACAGCAAAAGAAAAAAGAACAAGAGTGGGAGGAAATAAATAGAGCCAAAAGCGAAATAGAAGAAGTAGAATTAATAGGAAGACAAGTAAAGATAAGGAATCAACAGGAAGTAGAACAAAATACAGAAAAGGAATCGGAAGGAGAGGGAGAAGGTGAAGAGGAGATAGAAGAAGAAGAAGAAGAAGAAAGTTAGGACAGTACAGACAATATAATATTGAAGAAATTAGGAAAAGAGGATTTAACATATAACAAATAAATAAATAAACACATAAGGGGTGGAAGGGGCAGAACACAATAAAACACAACACAAAGAATCAAGAACATAATCACCATCATGACAATTAAAATACTGTCATGGAATGTGAAAGGAATGAACTGTAAATATAAAAGAAACATGGTTTTTCATTATTTAGAGAAAGGCAAAAATGACATCACATGCTTACAAGAAACAAGAATAAGAGAGAAAGACTCAAAATATTTAAAGAATCCCAAACTAGGAAATTGCTATATCTCTATGATGGAAAAAAAGAAAAAGAAAGGAGTAATAATATATATAGAAAAGAAATATAACTCAAAGGAGATCTTTAAGGACCCTAGTGGTTCTTATATAGTTGTAGAAGTAAAAACAAAGGAAATAAAAATGTTAGTTGTAGGGATATATGCACCTCTAGAGAAAAGAGGGGATTTTTTTTTTGAAAAGATCGCAGTAGAGTTACATGAGTTGAAATATGATAATATATTGACAATGGGAGACTTCAATGCCATAATTGATCCAAAATTAGACGGAATATCAAACAAAGAAAGAACCATTAGGAAAAAAAATCAAGGCAAACTCCCTAGGTCGTTTTTTAAACAAATAAAGGAAAAAAGATGTGAAAGACATCTGGAGAACTAAATATGGACAAGAAAAAGGTTACACATTTTTCTCTGAAGTTCACAACTCAACGTTGAGGATATGTTTATAGCAACAAAAATACTTCAATTGAAGACACAAAAAATGGAAGTTCTACCTAAGATCTTATCGGACCACTATCCTATAGTTTTAGAGATAAAAGAAAGAAAAACTGAAGTTAATTGGAGATTAAGAGAACATCTATTGAAAAATGAAGAGATTGTTAAAAAATTTTTAAAAAAGAACTTGAATGCTATTATAAAGAAAACAAAATGGAAGAGATAGCATAAAA
Source organism: Phrynosoma blainvillii (assembly GCA_026167975.1). Classification (NCBI taxonomy): domain Eukaryota; kingdom Metazoa; phylum Chordata; class Lepidosauria; order Squamata; family Phrynosomatidae; genus Phrynosoma; species Phrynosoma blainvillii. The sequence continues at coordinate 254,583,456 of JANUYF010000001.1, read as the reverse complement.
GACAACATGGGATGCAGGAAAGGCAGTAGCCAGGGGTCTGTTAATAAAATATAACATAGAGGAAAAGAAAAAGGAAAAAGAAGAAGAAAACAGGATATTAAAAGAAATAAAAGCTAAAGAACAGGAATGGAATAATAAAAGAAATACAAATTTTAAATACGAAATAGAAATTTTAGAGCAACAACTGAAAGCATTAACAATGAAAGAAATTGAGAAGAAATTACAAAGTATAAAACAAAAACATTTTGAATTGGAAAACAAACCGGGTAAAATTCTTGCTAATAAAATAAGAAAAGAAAGAAATAAAAAGATAAGAGAAGGAGGGAAAACATATACAGACCAAGAAAAGATCAAAAAAAATTTTTTCAAAAATATTTTGAGATATTACATAAAAACGCAGACAATGAAGAAAAAGATAAGAAAAAGATTCAGAGATATTTAGATGAACAAAAAATAATAGAAATAAATGATAGTAAAAAAAGGAACTAAATAAAAACATCACAGAGAAAGAAATATCGGAAGCAATAAAAAAAATGAAATTAGGAAAAGCTCCGGGACCAGATGGTCTCTCAGCTATATTTTACAAGATGGGAGGAAATTATCAAGATTCCACTACTAAAAACGTTTAATGACATTCAGAAAAATGGTATACCAGATTTGTGGAAGAATACATATATTACACTAATTCCAAAAGAAGAGAGAGATACAAGAGATGCAAAAAACTATTGTCCCATATTGTTGATAAATAATGACTATAAAATGTTCACAGCAATTATTGCGGAAAGATTGAATAACTTTTTGAAAGAAACAATCCATGAAGATCAAAATGGATTTTTGCCAAAAAGATATATAAAAGATAACATCAGAACAGTTTTAAATGTAGTGGAATACTTTGAGAAACATAATGAAAAACAACTAGCAATGATCTTTATCGACGCTGAAAAAGCTTTTGATAAGGTGAGCTGGTTATTTTTGAAAGCGGTCATAAGCAAAATGAATATGGGAAAGAAGTTTGAAAGTTGGATAGAAGAAATTTACAAAGAACAGAAGGCGCAAATCATAATAAATGAAGAAAAGACAGAACCAATTAATATAGAAAAAGGAACCAGGCAGGGCTGTCCAATCTCTCCTCTATTATTTATAATGATATTAGAGATATTAAACACCAAGATAAAAGAAGACAAGGAAATCCAAGGCATAAAAATAAAAGGACATACACAGAAGATTAAATGTGGTTTGCTTTCTGGAAGTGTCATTAAAGAGTATAGATAAACTACTACACATACAATGAGAGTATAGAAAAGTTGCAGGATTTAAAGTAAATCAGGAAAAAACAGCAATAATAACAATGAATATGTACAAAAAAGAGGAAGAAGTCTTGAAAGAAAAAACAAAATTCAGGATAGAAAAAAAGGTAAAATATCTGGGAATATACATAACGAGAAGAAAAGCAGATTTGTATGAAAACAACTATAATAAAGTATGGAAAAACATTCAAAAGGATATGATAAGATGGTCGAGGTTACAGACCTCTTTATTAGGAAGAATCTCATTGATAAAGATGAATACATTACCAAAACTAATGCATTTATTTCAAAATATTCCCATAATACGTAATTACAAATGCTTTGACACCTGGTGAAGGGAAATATCTAAATTTTTATGGCAAAGTAAGAGACCCAGAATAAAATGGTCCAGCCTAGTAGAATCCAGAGAGAAGGGAGGATGTGCTCTCCCAGACCTTAAACTATATTATTACGCATGTGGGATGAACTGGTTAGAAGATTGGATGAATGTGGATAATGAAAAATTGCTAAGTATAGAAGGCGACAACATAAGATTCAGTTGGCATGCCTTCATGTGGTATGGGAAAGCAAAAATTAACAAAGATTTTGAACACCACTATGTAAGAAAGGCACTGCTTAAAGTATGGTTGAAGGTAAAAAAGATCTTCTATAGAAAGATCCCTCTTTGAGTATCTCCTTAAGAGGCTTTTTTATATAGAACTAAGAGAGAGAAACAATCCTGGATTAGATACCATGATATCTTCGAACAAGTAAAAGATTAAAAAACAACAACCAAAGAATATAAGATCAAAACCAAAGAGTAACTGGAACGAGAGGGAAAGATCAATGACTGGCTGTTGCACATGCAACTAAACGAAAGATTTAATATAGACAAAAAGACAAAAAGATTTGAAGAAAAAAACACAGAACTAGACAAAATTATAGAAGATAAAGAAGGACATCATATAGCAAAATATTATGTGGTGCTTAATGAAAGAAATCTGGAAAACGAAACAGTAAAACATCTTATGATCACATTGATACAGGATATAGGAAGAAATATTGAATTAGGTAAATGGGAAAAGGCCTGGCATAACACAAATAAATTTACACTATGTTAAGACCTTAAAGAAAATTTTATTAAAATGATGCATAAGTGGTACATGACACCAAAGAAGCTAAACGCAATGTATAATACAGGAAAAACAACATGCTGGAAATGTCAAAAACATCAAGGGACATTCTATCATATGTGGTGGGAATGCGAAGTAGTGATGAGATACTGGAAAAAAGATTCATAAAATTATAATGGAAATACTACAAGTAAATATACCATTAATACCAGAAATGTATCTGTTAAATATGATACCAGATTCTGAAAAGGAATTAAAGAAAATATATAATTGTATACTGCTATATATGGTTACCACAGCCAGAATAATATATGCAAAGTACTGGAAAAAAACTGAAATACCGAGTACAAAAGAATGGTTATTAAAATTAAGGGAAATTAATTAATATGGACATATTAACAGCTTTGATACAAAATAACTCAGTTGCAAAGACAGAAGAAGAATGGCTGGAGATAAAGACTTTATGGAATGAATAAAGTGGAGCAGCAGTAGAAGAATCAAGAGAACTCATAGCAAGAAAAGATAAAATAGAAAAACTAGACAAAAAGTATAAGGATGTATTCGATAATAAAGTGGCTATGGTTTATGGATAAAGTTTAAAGATAGTGGAGTGGTTAATCGAAACAAATAAAAAAATCAAGAAAAATAGAAGCATAAATGGGAAAAAGATATGGTAGTTTTCCAGGAAAATTCAAATAGATATGGAGACAAATGATGTAAAGGATAACAAAGGTAAAGTCCCCAATTGGGAAGGAAAGAAATTTAATTCAACACTCATAGGAAAAGCGAAGTTTGTGATTGTTATTTTAAGGATGTGGTGGTATTTTGAATGACTGTTTGATCTAGGTTTGGGGGGTGGTACATATGGGATGATGTTTGAATGTTTTTGTAATGACTGTTTGATCTATGTTTGGGGGGTGGTATATGTGGGGTGATGTTGAATGTTTTTGCAATATTTATGTTTATGATAGAAGTATTGTCAGTTGCTTATGAATGTATTTTCAAATTGCAATATTAATAAAAATATTTTTTAAAAAGAAAATATTTCAGTAACTACACTGAATACCTATGACCTAGAGCAGGGGTAGGCAACCTTTTTGAGTCCTGGGCCGGTCCCCCGAAGTCCTCCTCTCTGCCGGGCCGAGGGGGGGGAATGGCGGTGCATGCGCGTATCCGCCGCCCCCGTGCAGCCGCCACCACCACAGCGCGTGCGACTGCAGCCGCCCCCGTGCATGTCACGGCCACCATTTTGATTTCCAAAATGGCACCCGTGATGCGTTTGCACATGCGCAGGAGCACTGCGCATGCGCAAACAAGTTGCGGCCGCCATTTTGATTTCCAAAATGGCGGCCACGACTCGTTTGTGCATGCGCAGTGCTCTTGCACATGTGCAAACACGTCGCGGCTGCCATTTTGGAAATCAATATGGCGGCCGTGGTGCACATGGCCGCATGGAGGCGAAAACGCGTGGCGGTGGGCGGCGGCAGGGGTCGGCCTGGGCCGGTAAGTCCGGCGACCTGGGCTGGAACCGGCCCGGGGGCCGTAGGTTGCCGGCCCTGATCTAGAGTTTTATAAATCAACCATACTTCCCACATTCTCCCAAATCAGTTTCAAACTGTTCAGAAAGCCCTATTTCCACTGGCGAATTACAGAGAAGTTTCTATTGCAATGTAGATTTTTCTTTAGGGAGGCAATCCAAGTATCGACCAGTTCTGACTTGGTTGTTGAATTCATGAGCTTTGACAAGATAACAGTACATGGTCATCTTTCTGGAGATCTAACACTTGTATGGGCAATAAGACTACATCAATTCTGTTTTATTATTAAGCAGAATATCAAAAAGCTGTGAGCCAAACTACTCTATAACACACTGGGTTCTAGTTAATCATTTTTACAGTACAGGCATTTGGGAGAGAAGTTCGTGACTAGGGAGCTTAAAGGGGACAAAACAGGCGAAACTCCTGTATACATTAATAGAGTCAAAGTTGTATTGTAACTTGTTTTGTGCTGACTGAGGTTATTCCATGGAAACCACACAGGATGGGGTGTCATAGAAGATCACCTGTCCTTGCCAGCAAAGCATTCTGGAGAGGTTGCAGGGGACCTTCCTGGTGTATGTATGGGTATGTGAGTGTGATTCACCACCCCTTTTGCAGAGCCATCTGAGTCAGGCACCTCATTCTGCCTAATGGAAATGCCGATTCCAATTAATGATTATGTGAATGAAATTCAGACATGTGTTGGAGTTTAAGCAAGCCTTTATTTATGCTGTGATTGTGTTTCTGGACTTGTAATGTAAACTGAGACTGATATAAATGGAGAGAGCCAATTCCACAGGGAATCAATGTTCTGAAAGAGATGCAGTAGCCACAAGAGTTTGAGTTTGTTTTACTCAAACAGGTCAAATAACTAAATATGCTAAATAAATAAGCCCGTTGCCAATTTTAAAGAGGTTTAAAGCACAAAACATCAGAGTTTACCTTTCCCGGCTACAGAAATCCCCCTCTTCCATTGCTCACTTCTCGCCTAAGCATGCCGAGGTAACCCATTCCAGCCTCATCAGAATGCCAAGATTCTAGTTTCTTTATTCCCTTCACACATAGCCATATAAGCAGACCTTCTTCCAAACAACCATAAGATTCAAGTTTCCTCCTCCCCCTCACGTCCCCCCTTCTAAACAGGCAAAGAAAAACCCATCCTTCTAGCAGAACCAACAGAGGAGCTGCTTTCGTCCCTTCCACCCTTCCCCAACCAAGGCAAAGATAAACAAAACCCAGTGCCACCAGCTTTTCTTAGTAACTCGAAACTTCATGGTGAAATTCCAGTTGGTCTCACCTCTCCCTCCTCACTCTCCTGTATCACTTAACTCTACAGACATGCTAGAAAAGCTGTGCATTGTGGGTGAGATATTAATTTCCAGACAAACATTGCACATTTGAAACATCATACATTGGGGCAATTCAAATTGTGGCTTACCTGTTCTAAATTAAGATGGAACAAAAATATGAAGCTTCTGTTGACATAAGTACCAAAACCATAAGGTCCGCTGCCAGCCAAACTGCTGTTCTATCACCTGTGCTGGAAGACCAGCTGCCTTTGCTCCCCATCCTTTCTCTACTATTATCTAGTGGCAGCCATTTCATGAGACCATTTGAATAGTTTCCATTATAGGCCCTCCTTCCATCCCAACTGCCATTGCTGTGGCCTCTACACATGTTACTGCAAAGCCACATTCTTACAGCAATCATATCAATTTTTTAAAAACGAAAGCATACTGGATTCAGTTCAACCAATATCACACATCTTTGCAATTGCATGGCTGAGGCTGCCACCGCCATGCAATCTCTCCCTGACTCCTGCTTAACCTTACCCTATGCCCCACCCAGCATTCCTCTCAGTTATTTTATTTTATTTTTACTTTTTCACATAATTCCAGAGCGCTGCTACTTCAATGTAAGTTAAAGAAGAAGAAGAAGAAAAGAAACAGAAAAGAAAAAAAGAAAATCAGCTTGCTTGGGAATAGAGAGGAGGAGGGGGAACAGGGAAAGAGGAGTGGACAATGACACTATGTGACTGCCAATATCGCAACTGCACCAGCAGTAATGTTTTGCACTTTGGTGATACTTATTGCATGATGACACCTCTGACTCACAGCTGCTGTGTCCTCCAAGAGCAGTTAGGACATCCCTTTTCCTTGATGAGGGAAACCCATCAATGATCTCTGAGATTATTGATGGGTTTCCCTCATCAAGGAAAAGGGATGTCCTAACTGCTCTTGGAGGACACAGAAGCTGCGAGTCAGAGGTGTCATCATGCAATAAGTATCACCAAAGATACTTTTTTCAGGTCTAATCACAGTTTAAAAGCTGTATGTAGGAATCTCCTACCCATCATGCCTTGGCCCAGCAGCTTCAGAAAGGCCTTCCCTCCATACCAACTACCGCTGGAGGGAGAGAAGAACAGGCAGGCACAGCTCATTATCACTCATTATAAGCAGCTCTGGAAGCTGTTTTGGCTGAAGAATGGGGTAAAAATGTGTTAAAGCTAACTGAAAGTCTCAACAAAAAGGAATGGATGTTGCACATCTAAATATAGGCTATAATCCTTCCACTACTTTTTTCAGAGTACGGTATCTTTCATTCTGTTTTGAGAAGTTTGCAGCCAGAGACTTCAGTTTGCTTCTAGTTGCCCCAAGTCAGACAGCCAAAGAGAGTTGTATAAAACACAACTTGACTTTATCCATTTACTTCCAACATTTCTTCTGCGCAACAATCAATACTTGCTGCCTTGCTATTAAACAGATTTTGAAAATCTCTTTGGTCTGTATCAGTCTCTTATCCTTAGCTAGCTTTTCAGATTTAGCCTCACTTGGGAACTCTCCAACCAGTTGTAGGTTGCTACTCTGATTTGTTCAATGCTTACTGGAAGCATTCCATCCATCATCATTTCTAGCCCTTTTCTGATGCAATACTCTTTGTTTTTTTTCTTTCTTGAAAACCAAATAGCTGTTAAATAATCCATTAATCTTTGAGATTTGCTGTAAATTTTGTTTCCCCCCCCCCATTTTTTTTTACATCTAAGGTTTTACTTTATTAGTTGTCTTTTCCAACACACTTTTCAGTTTCTCAGTCCATTTTCTTAGATTTTCTCTCCATCCTTTTCACTGTACTGCTCAGCTAATTCTGGTATTGAATTGCTCATCAAGAAGCTTACACAGCCCTGGTGGCGCAGTGGTTAAATGTCTGTAGTGCAGCCACTCACTCATAAACCACAAGGTTGCGAGTTCAATGCCAGCCAGGGCTGAGGCTCGACTCAGACCTGCATCCTTCCGAGTACCCAGCTTGTTGGGGGGCAATCAGCTCATAGTTGTAAACCGCTTAGACACCCCATAGTGTGGTATGAAGCGGTATATAAATGAAGCTGCTTTTTGCTTTACATTTTCTCTTTCCAGATAGTGAAGGGTAAAAAAACCCCTTTGGGCTTCCACCTATTCTTTTCCTCAAGTGGTCTATATTTATTATTAAACTGTGGCATCCCAGCCCCGACAACTGTTTGACAATTCCTTCCTAAGCTGACAATATTAAAGTTAACCAAAAACCACAAGTATCAATAGTGAAGAAATCTAGAGTGGAAGCGTAATGCTTCTGTGGCATCATGTGCCCTGCCCCTCCCCAGTATCATCTACATTTATCTTTTAATAAATATTTTAAAGCTTCACAGTCATAAAAATCTAACTTTCTTGTTGATAAGCCACACATTTTGTTTTATTTCCTAAGCTGTGGCTTGCAATATATAGCCAGACAGAGAGCTTAGACACTGGAGTACTTCCCTGTCTTCTAGAACGGAATTGCATTGCCTCTGAGACCCTTTCCAACTTCCAGCACTGGAAAATAAGGGAAGTGTCACTACGAGCTTGTTCCCCTTACATTTAAACCAGTTTGTGATTTGCCTTTGCTCCGTGTTGGTAAATCGATTCCAAAAGTTCTGTCATTCCCACTATGAAAGTGGATCTTTTCATTATTCCCTTGTAATTGCTTCTTTTTTGGCACAATTGTCATTCCCACTAGTTTGCACTGCCTCAAAATGCATGTCAACCATCTGTGCGTCATCGATGATGCAAGCGGCAGCACAGTGAGGACAGGGCCATTCCAGGTGCCTCTCAGCATCCCAGGCTGCTCAAGCACACCATTTCCCCTTAGAGCAGCCCGGCTTGGGAACTATATATATATTTTTAAAAATTGACAGGATATGCGATCCATTGGTTATGCAACTACTTGTCTCACTGAGCTGCAGTCCGCCCATAATTGCAAGTACTTGCAAATATGATGGATTGCATATTCTGTCAATATATATATATATCTCACACCACAAGCACAAAGGCAGTGCTGTGTGTGTGTGTGTGGGGGGGGGGGATGGCTGATTTCCCCAAAACTGAGGAGACATGGCAAACACCCCTCTGCCATTAGGCCCTCCTCTCCAGTCTGATCCGATTGAGATCCCACTTGTTGAACATGCTTCAGAATAGATTATTTTCAAAAGAATCACCAAAAAACTAGTGTCAGGAAACAGCAGGGTTTTTGCGTTTGCCTCGCTTCATCATAATTGAAACCAAGCTCAACAGGATCAGAACTGGTTTCAAGTGGGAACGACGGTCATATAACCCGATCAGCAATTCGCTTTAAATCATAGCGGGAATGAGACCTACATGGTGTAGGCAACATTTTGGCTTTCTTATTCTCTTAAAATTTTATTTAGTCTGCAAAACAGCACTAGAAGATAGGAAGATAAAGCACCCAACATTTTCTCAGCCACACCAGACTGTACTTTCTTCTCTGCTGCATGGGGGAAGCTTTGAGCATCTTCACAGGAATCTCCTGGAGCAATAGTGAAAGTGTGCGGAGATGGCAGGCTGGGGTGAGGATCCAACTTCCTAGCTGGCAGGTGCCCTCCTCAGCCCTAGTTATTTTGTTGTGTGATTACCAGTCTCTTAGACCATGGCATCTTTCAACAAAATGGTCTGGCTCCTTTGTCTCCTATCACTCCTCAGCCAATAAGACTGGAAAGCCTTCAGATGCTCTGAAAGCATCTAAAGCAGGACTTGGCAACTATGGATGCCTGGTGTGTGTGCATTAGCCTTCTAGAAGAACTTGGTGGGCTACGCCTGATCCAACCCCCCCCCCAAACAAACAAACATTGCCCTAAAATGCCTCAGGGGAGTATGGAGGCATTTTAACTAGTCTGAAGTTTCAAAAGAGGTTTCTCTCTTAGGTCTACATTGGCCCATAGAGCCTGAAAAATGAGGCGGAAATATACCATGTCCCCAGTGGACTTTTTGGGGCAAAACAAAATTATTGGGGGGGGGGGGGAATTTGCAAAAAAAAAGTTTTTAACCCATATGGGCCCAGGGGCCTCCAAATATGGTGGAAATGCCTCCCACACACCCCTAGAGTGCATTTTGAGGCATTCTGGAAAACATTTTTTTGCACAAATATGTTTCTCGCCTCTGGAGTCCCTGAGGGTCATAAAAATGGTCCTGGCAGCTGCATGCAGCCATAGACCACACTTTGCCCACCTCTGATATAAAGAAATGACGTTGTACTACTAGTAGTAGCAGTAGTAAAAGGCAAAGGCAAAGGCAAAGGCAAAGGCAAAGGTAGTCCCTTGACATGTCTAGTTGTAACCAACTGTAGGGGGCAGTACGCATCTCCATTACTAAGCCGAAGAGCCAGTGTTGTCAAAGACTACTCTATGATCATGTTGCCAACGTGATTGCACAGAACACTGTTACCTCCCCACTGAAGTGGTACCTATTTATCTACTTGCATTTGCATGCTTTTGAACTGCTAGGTTGGCAGAAGCTGGGAGTAGTGACAGGAGCTCATCCCATCATGCAGCACCTGGGCCTTGAACTGCAAACCTTCTAATCTTCCAATTGTCAGAACTGCTGTCTTAACAGGTTACGACATTGATTGAAATACAATATATAACTAACTATTAAACACATAAATTAAAACATCTAAACATGGGATTAAAAATGACCACTACATGTTAAAATAATCCAGATTAAAATATACCAATTTATAATTCATGGAATAAATGCTTAGGAAATTACAATTATATTTGCCCAGTACCTGTCACACATCATGCACACTCAAATGCCCACACTATGTTGTGCATCAGGTATAGTAAAAGGGGACCTGCTCTTCATCCTATTTCTGTAAAATTTGGCATTGTATATATATATGCTACTCTGTTGAACACATGGATCTCTTTATTCATTTATAGGTGAAAAGGCATATGTCCACAGAAGGCACATGTGCACATAAATCTTTCATTGAAATGAATTAGAAAAGCAGGTTTGGGTTTGAATTTTAGGTTTGTTTGGTGGTGTTTTTTTTTGTTTGTTTGTTTTGGCAGACTGGAGTTTTTAAAGACTCTGCTATATTGACTTAGAGTGCTATTGTACAGTACCTTTATAACTGTGAGCCTCTGGCAGCTGACTTCTCTCCACAGACCTCGCCTTAGCCCCTCTGTCTTCCATACACACAGACAAACACAGACACACATGCACACACACATTAGTGCAGGATATGGTCACATAGTTCAGAACAGGACTTGTGTGCCTTTGATAGCTGTTTCAAAGAGAACACTCCTGACAGTTCAACTTTTGCCACTTTCTCTGCAACAGAAGCTATATCAGCATGATGCTTGTAGAATTTCCCCCATGGAGCAACTAGCAGGAGAAGCTGGGATTCAGGTTAGGAAAAACTGACTGAAGAAAGGATTAGATAAGCCTGATAATGTTCCCCTGATCCATTTCACTCCTTCCCAAAAGATGCTTTGAACTAGAACATGAAAAATATGGAAATTCCTACCATAGGTCTCTAGCATCTCATCTAGTTTGCTCCTGAGAACTAAAACGTAGGCTGCATCCACATCTCAGAAATAATCCGGTTTGACACTACTTTAATTGCCATGGGTCAATGCTAGGGAATTCTGGGAATTGTAGTTTTGTGAGACATTTAGCATTCTGTCAGAGAGCTCTGGTGCCACAACAAACTACAGTTCCCAGAATTCCATAGCACTGAGCCAGTATAGTTAAAGTGATGTCAAACCAGATTATTTCTGCAGTTGTGGATGCAGTCCTAGTTAAATACAATTGGGACAGAAGTGAGCTAACATCCCCACAAAAGATTCCTTGTTATAGAATGCCTCTTTGAAGAGCATGTGTGTGGACAACAGAATTTATAGCATCCTTCATTTATTCTCCTTCCAATGTTTTTAATAGTTCTGTCAATGAGAAAGGGTTCAATAATAGACATATGGAGACTTCTTATAAGGAAAGGCTTAGAACACCTTAGATATGAATGGGTTGTATCCATTCTTTGTGTCTGACAGAGTGAAGGCAGATTCAAAGGTGAGGCTTTCTGAATAGACAGCATTTCTACTGTAAAGCTACAGGTACATTATGACCCCCATATCCATGGGGGATATGTTCCCAGACTTACTGTGAGAATGCAGAACCACAGATAACAGTGAACTCTAACAGAAATTAACCATAGAGTTATGCTGGAGGACCTAGATATTCTTAGAGAGAACACCTCTCTAGGCATTTCTAGGACATCAAGCACAACACTATGGTCAACCTCTGTCAGAAGCATACCAATAGCATCATGTTGGAGGACCTAGAAAATGCCCAGAAAGAATCTATTTTCTTCTATGCGGGTAAGTGAAACCACATAAATCAGTTTCACAGATAAAGGGGCTGTATTGTACCTAATACAATATGGTGGCTTAGTGGTTCAGATGCCAATTCTGACGATTGGAAGATCAGAAGGTTGGCAGTTCAAGGTCCGAGTGCTGCATGATGAGGTGAGCTCCTATCACTAGTCCCAGCTTCGGCCAACTTAGCAGTTTGAAAGCATGTAAAGGCAAGTAGATAAATAGGTACCACTTCAGTGGGAAGGTATGGTGCAGTCATGCTGGCCACATGACCACCGGAGCAGTCCTCCAACAATGCTGGCTCTTTGGCTTAGTAACGAAGATGAGTATCACCCCCTCTACAGTCGGTTATGACCAGACATTAATGTCAAGGGGATACCTTTACCTTTTTTTTATTGTACTTAATATGCTATGATGCTTTTGTCTTTCATTGCACAGAGATGCTCTGCAAATGTAAATCAGTTCTTTCTACACAGTGACTGTTCTCTACAACTAACATACAATAAAATCACACTTGCAATACTTAACAATATTTGCAATACAAATGTTTTACATTTGAAGCAGCCTTAAGGTATCACAAAACGGAGAAGACAGATTGTGTGATCTACTTCAGGGGTGAGCAACTTTCATAGACTATGGGGAGACAATTTTCTATGTCCCTCTCTTTGTGTACTGCCAACGGTGCCAAAACCAACCAACCAAAATAAATTTTGAAGTGCCCAGAAGTCCACTTTTAGTTTTGAAAAAACAATTGTGCTGGAAGGGGGGTTGAGATTTATTTAAAAGATGAATTGCTACTTCTGGAAGCTTTTGGCAATGCAATTCACATTTTTGGCAGAATAAAATAGACTTTGGGAAGACTAAGGCCCCTTAAACATCCCTCTGACTGCTTTGTTCAACCCTGATCTATTTATAATAGAGGAGCATTGATTCTTGGTGAAATGTCTGGTGGAATGTCTATTTCTTAAAGATGACAGTTTAACATTTTCAAGATGGTAGCTAGAGCCACGCAGGAATTTGGTCATTTGTATCAGGACATAATTGATCATTTTTATCAGGCTAATGGAATGCACCAGGGAATTCCAAAAGAAAATCAGCATGTGCTTTTTAGACTATAGCAAAGCCTTTGATAGCATAGATCATGAAAGGCTATGGAACGCCTTTCAAGACATGGGAGTGTCAACACATCTGACAGTCCTGATGAGGAATCTGTACTCAGGACAAGAGGCTACTGTCAGAACAGAACATGGAGGAACAGAATGGTTCCCTATTGGCAAATTGACAAAGCTGTATCCTTTCACCCTATCTGTTCAACTTGTATGCAGAACATATTATAAGAAAAGCAGTCTTGGACACAGAAGGAGGAGTGAAAATAGGATGAAGGAATATCAACAATCTAAGATATGCTGATGACACCATAATATTAACAGAAAACCTCACAGACCTGGAACACTTACTAAGGAAGATCGAAGAAGAAAGTACAAAGGCAGGCTTAATATTGAACATAAAGAAAACAAAAATAATGACCACCGAGGACCTTCACAAGTTCAATCTAGACATATGAAGAAATAGAAATAGTAAAAGAATTCCCATACCTGGGATCAAACATTGATAGAAATGGGGACGGCAGTCAGGAAATCAGAAGAAGATTAAGAATGGGGCAGATGGCTATGAAAAAACCGGAAAAGATTCTAAAATGCAAAGATATACAACTGAGCACAAAAATTAGAATCATACAAGCCATCATATTCCCTATTACCATGCATGAATGTGAGAGCTGGACAGTTAAGAAAGATGATAGGAAGAAAATGAATGCATTTGAGAGAATATGGTGCTGGAGAAGAGTGTTGAGGATCCCATGGACAGCCAAAAGGACAAACAAGTGGGTCCTAGAGCAGGTCAAGCTGGAAACCTGCCTGGAAGCAAAGATGACCAAACTGAGACTGTCGTACTTCAGACACATAATGAGAGGGAAGGACTCACTGGAAAAGACAATAATACTGGGAAAGGTGAAGGGAGGGAGGGAGGAACAGAGGAAAGTCACATGCCAGATGGATGGACTCTATTAAGGAGGTCATGGGTATTAAGGGGTTGCAGGATTTAAGCAGAGAAGTATAGGACAGAGGGTCTGGGAGATGTTTAATCCATAGGGTCATCATGAGTCAAGATTGACTCGAGGGCAGGTAACAACAACATCAGGATATTATGCAAGGAGACAGGCAAATTCTGAAACTATTTTGACCAATGTTAAGTTTAAATTTGTATATTAAAAAAACTGATGATCAAGAGTTGTATTTGTAATGCTAAAGCACTGTAACTTTTGGCACAAGTGTCATTCTGTTCCTCTGTGCCAAGGACTACTTCTTCCAACTTTTTCAGATGTTGAACAATTAGCATAGTTGATGGTGGAAGGGAAAATAGTATATAATTAGAGTTCAGAGTCCAAGGTAAATAATTGAAGGCAAAACTGAAAGCAAAAAAGTAAAAATAAGAAGGGTTTGCTATAGTGTTTGGTCTTTTGCCTGCTTGGTTCACAGTGACAGTCACTGCCCAGAGCTTTTTGCTTTCCAGTAAGCGTGTATGGAATTAATCAGAGGTCTTGTTACAGCTACAGGGTTTGGTACACATTGCCCCACTGAGTTGTTCAATTACATAGTTGCACATTATCTATCGCTTAATGATGACAAACTAGACAGGACATCAAACATTTTTGCTAGTGGCGGAAAGCATTGTCCATGCTCTTCTCTTTGTGTTCTGAGAGTACGGTATTTGATGAAAGACATCTTTATTTTCCCTCCTGTGTTATTAGGTATGAAGCACTGAGAAAACATATAGTGAAAAATGTCACCTGCCTCTGGGGGACTGAGATGAAGCAGTGCCATCTCCTTTACTCTTTGTATTGCATTGACACAGATTTCAGAGGGCTCTTTCAAATGCCTTCCCAAAAGGGAGTACAGGATCAAAAGTGCTCTGGGTTTATCTCCTATGGGAAACACACACACAAATACACCATTTAAAACAGCTGCTGTCAGCTGCCATGGACCAACTGCTTATATTCTTATGCAGACAGGAGCGGAGTGCTTGACCTATGACCTGGGTATTCTTCCATGTCATGAGGTTGCCATCTCAGCTTAACAATGCTGTGAGAATAGGTTGAAATTCTCTTCCTAGTCTCTTTTGTTTAAGTGGAATTTTCCAGTTCTCAAACAGTTCTCTGTTTTCCTCATATGAACTCTCCTATCCTTTGTGTGGGAATGACTTAATTTTTCCACTTGAATTTTTTGGGGAAAATAAAAGCAGTAAAGATGCCCCCTGAGCCTTGCTGTAGTTATTCACCATCAAGTTGACTTTGACTTATGATGAGAAACCTGCAAAATCTCCAGACACTAAATGACCTGCTTAGATCTTCCATACTCAGGATGATGGCATCATTGATTGAATCAATCCATTTGTAGTATGGTTTCTCTCTTTTCCTAATGCTTCCACTTTAACAAGCATTATAATATTTTCCAATGAGTCATGTCATCTCATGATATATCCAAAGTACAACAACCTCAGGTTAGCCACTTTCTAGTACTTCTAGGGATGGTTCAGGCTTGATAAGCCTTAGTACACCAGAAGTCAATGCTGATTTGACTCCCAGCATCAGCTTGGGTGCTTATGGCCAATTAAGATGTGATGTTAAGTGTATGACAACAACTAAAATGCATGCTTTTAAAATGTTAATAACAGCTGAACAGGGACCTGAATAGTATCAAGGCTACAACAAGTGTGGAGATGCTAATCCTTCCAATCTATCCCCATAATCCTAATGAAAGGTTCTTCTTCCCATCCAAACTGCTATTTACCTATTGGTGCTAAAGGAGCTGAGAGAAGTTTCTTATGGCAACTTCTTATGTTCAGTCGAAATCTACCTTCTTATAACTTCAGACCATTAGACCTGGTCCTCCCCTCTAGAGCACAGAGAACAAATCTAACCCCTCTTTTCTGTGACAGTTCTTGAGGTATTTAAGAAGTTCAATCATGGCTTCTTTTCAAGCTGGACATGCCCAGCTCAGCCTTTCCTCATATGTTTTGTTTTCCATACCTCTTATCATCCACATTGCTTTTCTCTGAACCTGTTCCAACATGTCTATATCCTCAAAATGAGGCACCCAAAATTGAAGGCAGTACACCAGATGAGGCCTGACCAGTGCAAAATATAGTGGGACTATTATGTCCCTTTACTATATTTTTAGAAATATAGTATCCCTCAACGTGGATAAATAAAAAATAATATTTGATGGAAAATCACACTCACATACACACACAAAGAGAGAGAGAGGGAGAAAAGACAGAAAGCAAGTAATGAAACTATTTGACTAACCTTCAACTCTAAAATATTTCCAGAATAATAATTTTCAACCCCATCACTGTAATTCAATATTGTTCGTTGTAGCTGAGGGGACATTGTGGCTCAGTGGTTAAAATGCTGACTGACGATTGCAAGGCTCAAGCACTGTGGGACGGAGTGAGCTGCCATCACTAGTCCCAGCTTCTGCCAATGAGCAGTTCAAAAGCATGTAAAAGTGCAAGTAGCTAAATACGTACCTCTCTGGTGGGAAGGTAACAGAGTTCTGTGCAGTCATGCTGGCCACATGATCATGGAGTTGTCTTGGACAACAATGGCTCTTTAGCTTATTAACAGAGATGAGCACCGCCCCTACATCAGACACGACTTGACAACCTTGTCAAAGGGGAAACTTTTACCTTTACCTTTAGCTAAGTAGCACTATAAAACAATTAAATTTTCAAGGGACTTCAAGCTTGCACTTCTATATATGTGTAACTTGTGATGAAGTATTATTAAATGAGATGAACCCATTTTTGAATAAACATGCATGTAATCACTCTGTAGGAACACAATCCAACACTGGACTTCCATTGGCATAACAGTGGAATTGTGTAGAAACACAAGGGCCTAATCCCCCCCCCCCAGTGTTCTCTGTATCCTATAAGTGACTCTCTGGGATGCTAAGAAATCCTCTAGAGCCAGTTTTCCAGTGGCACAAACAACCACAGAGGGGAGAGAAGTATACTAGTGGTGTGAAACCAGTGTGACCTCGGATTTAAGCTTGATTTTCATCAAGACCAGGTTTTATGTGTATATCTGGGAGGAAGTGTATATTAAACCCCACTTTAGTATCCCTCTGAGGCTCCAAAAATGCAGTCCTCTAAATGCTGTTGGATTGCTACCCCCACCAACCCTAGCCAGCAGAGCTAGGGGTGAGAAACAACAACATCTGCATTAAACCTTATGTATTAATGGCATTCATGCTTTTAATGTCCCATCTAGACTTTGGCCCACAATCTACACTGCAATTCTAGAAATTTACTGGAGAGAAAATAACAGGAGAAATGCCATTTTTGGTGGCTACTGGAACTTTACAGTGCAGATAAGACCCACCTGGTAAACACTGACAACAAGAAAGGAAGAGTATCAAAATGTAGAGGAGGAGAAAAAGGAGAATGAGATCTGCCGCTGCCACTGATGGCCTCAAGGCAGTCAACAGGCACACAGATATGCAAGCAATTCTCTGAAGCCATTGCGGGGTGGAGGGTGGGAAAGAAACCAAATTCTGCACGAATACCACATGCCCTGCTACCATAACCATTATATTTTATCTTGTGAGATCTGGACAATTTATTATCCTTCAAAAAGAAATGGAGTGGGTGGGGAGAAGAAACCTGGAACCTGAGATATTTGTGGAGCATGAAGACCCAGCGTTGGTTTCTTAGCCATGTGTAAACGCGATTTACAGTGCCTTCATGCATCGATGGCTGTACTGAAAATTAAAACTCAGCTTTATATTCCAGGAAGCATCTCTCTCTCTCTCTCTGTGAGACTTTGTGACATCAAGTCTTCTGTTTACCCCTTAGGCTGACATGGCATTAACTTGATGTTTTGGCAAAGGCTTTTAAAAAGGGCAAAAAGATGCTGAGCAGCAGGGCTATGGGTACACAGCATGAATAGAGTGGGCAGAGGTGGAGAGGAGAGGAACTGTTCAGATTTGTTTCTTTTCTTCAGAGCTCTCTGACTGATACAGAGCAGAGAGATTCTTATACCAAACCCTCCTTAGATGTTTCTCTTGCCCTTCCTGATTAAAAATGCTGGCTCATGTAAACCCAGAATTCTGGTTTAATAGATAATGTGTGCCTTAATCAACCCGTTCTTAACCTTTTCCCCCTCTTGCATGTTCTCCTTTCCCACTTCATCCAGAATGTGAGTCTAAATTGAAATAATAAGAGCAGAATCATTTAAAGCAGTGGTCCTCAAACTTTTTCAAGCCACAGCCCCCTTTCTTTTTGGGTGACAACCCTAGGCCCCACCCCCATGCCTAGTTCTTGGTATTAGTTCCATTGTTCTACTGGGGTGGGGAGAAGAGAGGAAAGTATCCTAAGCAAGGGAACTGGCTGCTTTTGGGAAATTTTGCAAATGAAGTAAATGAAATCCTGCTTGCCATGCAACCCCACTGGGTGTACCTGGGCAAACTGTACTCTCCCAGCCACAGGGGAAGGCAATGGCAATCCCCCTCTGAAGAAAAATTTTCAAGAAAACTCCATGATAGGTTCTCCTTAGGGTCACCATGAGTAAAAACAACTTGAAGGCACACAACAACAATTGCTGCCGCAAGCCCAAGTTCCAAAGGGAGCCTGGAGCCCCATAGGTTTGCATTTGGGGGAAGGAAGGTGAGTCTGGAGCAGGGGTAGGCAACCTTTCTGAGACCTGGGCCGGTCTCGGCTGGGCTGAGGGGGGGGGGGGGGAATGGCGGTGCACGCTCTCATGCCCTCCGCCACCACGCACGCCCCCGTGCATGCAGCCACCGCCACAGCGCGCACAGCCGCAGCCGCGCATGTCGCGGCCGCAGCGCGGCAAAAACGCGGCACACGGCAGCGGTGGCGGCAACCTTCAGCTTGGGCCGGTAAGTCGAGGGACCGGGGCCTAAACTGGCCCCCGGGCCGTAGGTTGCCGGTCCCTGGTCTGGAGAGTGGCTTGGGAAAGTGAAAGAGGGAGGCCCCTCTATGGAAGGAACAATGTTGTCTGAATGGGGTGCCTGGTGAAGAGGGCGGGTGGGTGGGCGGGCAGGCAGACAGGCAAGCTCAGCAGGATTTCCACCTGAGGAAGGAAGGGCTACGTGGTTGTGTGGGTAGCCCATGCCAGGAAATGTCCCTGCAGCTGCCCTCCTCCTCCACCTCCTCCAGGCATCTCCTGGCAAAGGGAGAGAGAGGGGAATAAAGAGATGGGAGGAACAGGAAACCCCAGGAATCACCAGAGCATTGACAGTATCCAAGGCAAGAGGGAACAGAGGAAGAGCCTGTCCCCTTCCCTTCTGCCCTTGAGCTACCTAGCCAAGGCAAAAGGGAAAGAAGAGCACATACCTTCCTCCCCTCCTTTCCCTTTTGCTTTGCCACCAGCCACTGTCTTTCTTACCCAAAGAAACTTTCCTCCTTGGGCTCCTTGCAGGAGGAAGCTGAGCAGTTTCTGGGAAAAGGTGGGCATGGCAAGTATTTTGGTGTTCAAAGAGGGGAGGGAGCAAGGAAAGGGCAGAGTCTGTTTGCTCTGTTCCAAGGTGAGGCAAAGCTGGAGGAGTCTTGCCTCTCAGCCTGGACAGATTCAGTTTGTTTCCCACAGCTCTCCATTTGGCCTCCCTCTGTCCTGTCCTAGAATGGTGTACAAAAGAAGTTTCCTGCAAACAGGGTTGCCATAATTCTCTTCCACAACCTCAGATGCAAGCCTACGAAAGCTTATGCTACAACTTTTTTCACAGTTAGTCTCAAAGGTGCTACAAGATCCCTTAGCATACTGATATTTTAGACTAACATGACTTATGGTTGAATCTGCACTGCAGAATTAATGCAGTTTGACACAGCTTTAACTGCCATGGCTCAATGCTATGGAGTTCTGGTGGTTGTAGTTTGTTGTCACACCAGAGCTCCCTGAGAGAGACTATATAGCTCACAAAACTACACATCCCAGATTTCCATAGAATTGAGAATTACATTATTTCTGTAATGCAAATTAAACTTATGTCTCTGAATTCTAGCCACTTGGAAGAGAACTTAGCAAAGGTGGGGTCCCTCACCACACTTCTATCGGGGGAGAGAGGGGGAGAAGAAGAAAAGCTCCCAAACACCTATGAGACTATCCCCCTTTGCAGACAATGCTTTCCGCTGTCTTGGAGGCAAGGAAAAGGAGGGGCAGCCTCATGCTGGGCGCCCCAACCCCTTCCTGAGGACATAATTGGAGTGCCCGTCGTTGCACACAACGAGCACTCCGATTACATCCTTCCAGCTCAGCGTCCAGACATGCTGAGCCGGAAGAGACGCTGAAGAAGCATGTGACACCTCTTGCGGCGCCCTTTCTGCGCCTTGCGGAAGGAGCGCTATTTTAGCACTCCTTCCAGGACTGGGAAAAGAGTGGATCAGGGCCAAGGAGTGCAGCAGCCTCGGCCCCAATCTACGGCTTCTCGGGGTGGCCCATGGCCGCCCGTTTGCAGAGGCCCTAAGAGGGACTCCTACTCTAGGAATCATATCTAGGGGTTGCCATGCTGGCCAGCCCATACAGCAGAGCACAATAACATCTAAAATCCACAAAACTGTTATACCTTTATTGGCCAAAAAAAAATGCACAAAATAGATGAACCAAGCTTTTGAAGCTCAACTGGCTTCTTCGTTGGACAAAGGTGTTAAAAATCAAACAGGAGAAAGGTATCACTGTTTTGTGGATTTTGGATGTTATTGTTTACAGTGTGGTCAACACAGTTAGTCCTGGATATGCTTTCTAGATTTCAGGATACTGCATTTTAGACACAATGGGAGAATCCTGAACAAGAGGGAACAAAGGGCTGAGACTTAACTTTTTGAAGTCTTTATCTCCAACAAAAGTCAAGCATTTGTTTTTGTTTTTTAAATGGGACTGCATTTGATGTGTTTTAAGCAGCATTTAAAAGTCTTTTCAGATGCAGCAACATAGAGACTTATTGAGAAATTCAATATTATCTGCCAAAGGAGGGGTGGCAGGTATTTTCACACAGGAGAGAAAAAGAAAGGTTTTTTGTGTTGCTAATGGAATTATTTGCAAATTTTATTTCCTGGACTTGTTTGTCTTCACACACACACACACACTTTTCTATCAGGGGAGGGAACTGGAGGAAAGAGGCTCCATCCCATTAACAAGCAACTACTCTGGACCTTAAGAAAGGGTTCCCCCCCTTTTTTTCAAACACACACACACAAACATTTCTATGTGGGGGACAGGAGCTGGAAGGAAGGGCAGCTCCAGTCCAAGCAAACAAAAAGTTCCACCATGCATGCAGCATCGCCACACAATTACCAGGACACAAGAAAGCCTCCTCACTGCTCCAAGCCTCTGCTTGCCTCCTTTCCCTTCCTGCCTCTTGGCTCTGTACCACCCAGAGCTTCAAGGGTGGGATCTGGATGAGGTTTTTTCCTGAGGTTTCACTCCTGCCTTCAGGAATCCAGGACATGCTGCTTTTCAAAGATTTCAGACCCAGACTTTCATGGTTTTTCAGCAGCAATAGCAACCCTACTTGCAATCTCCATCCCCACAATTCCCTTTCCCCCCCCTCAGTGCCCGCCCTGCTGCTCTCCCCCCCCTTTCCAATGTCCCCAGGGGGCACTACTGCCCACTTTGGGGACCACTGATTTAATGGCTAATAGCTGATGTAAAGCTGTCAACCATAATGTTTGCTAGATTATTACACTTCACTGTGAGTTGCTCTGTAAAGTTAATGTGCATGTAAGACCCTCAGTTCAGTTAAAACAATTCTATAAAAGTGGGCAATTAAAAAACTGTAGAGCAATAATTATTGTAGTTGATTATTAAGACTAGGATATTTGAGATATTAAGATGCATTCTCTGAAGACGCCAGCCACAGATGCAGGCGAAATGTCAGGAATACATTCTTCTAGAACACAGTCTCACAGCTCGAAAAACCCACTAGAACTGATGGATGCTGGCCGTGAAAGCCGTCAACTTCATATTAAGAATATTATTATTAAGTTTACATTAACATACTGAGATTATTAAGATTTGGAATATTTGGGACACTTTCTGCAGCTAAGCATTTACTATGCAGCTAAGCATTTACTATGAGGTCCAACCTCCAATTGTCTGATGTGAGATGGCCCACATTTTTGGCAAGAGACCTCTCTCGTGATGGTCCTGGTTATAGAATCCTCTTTCCAGGAAGGCTCACTTACAGTGATGCCTATGTTATGTCCTGGGTTTTTGATGTATTTTTCTTTTGCTGTGATTCTTTTGCAGCAACACAGTCCTCAACTGCTGTTTTGTTAATTATTGTTGGGAGAGGGGATCATGTAAGTTGATCTGTACATTTTTAATTGAAAGTATAATTTAAAACCAGAAACAATGGCATATTTATAACTCCAGCTTCCTTCATTTCATCTTTAACAATTCAGA
Organism: Phrynosoma blainvillii; assembly: GCA_026167975.1. Lineage (NCBI taxonomy): Eukaryota > Metazoa > Chordata > Lepidosauria > Squamata > Phrynosomatidae > Phrynosoma > Phrynosoma blainvillii. The sequence goes on along the minus strand of JANUYF010000001.1, from coordinate 254,561,332 downwards.
ATTATATTCAGTAGACTGGATAGTTATACAGACCTGAACCACATGACAGTTCTATGGCCTGAAGGCCATGGAATTATTGGACAGTGTTTTTAACACATTATGGAGCCTAAATATCCTAAAGGCACCGGACTTTTGGTGACCAACTGTAACGTGAGGTACCACCTTTACACTGAAGATAAGACCCACCTGGTAAACATAATTGACAACAAAAAAGGAAGGGTATCAGAATGTAGATGAGCAGAAAAGGAAAATGAGATCTGATCTTGGAAGCTAAGCAGGGTCAGGTCTGGTTAGTACTTTGATGGGAGACCACCAACAAATACTAGGTCTTGTAGGCTATATTTCAGAAGAAAGAATTGGCAAAACCACCTCTGAGTATTCCTTGCCTAAGAAAACCCTATGAAAATCATGAAACTCATTGACAGGTGATGTTAGGCACATACCACACAAACCTGCCTGTTTACCATCACACCTCCTCCTTACTTGCTGCTGGTGACAGGTAATAGGGACTTCAATAAAACACAAAACAATTTTGCTCCTGTCTTGAAAACAACATGTATTCTTCCGTACAGATTTTACTTATCCTTCTGTATACGTGGTGCTCCCTTCAGTTCAGTGCAAGTGACAAATTTGTATTTCCGTTAAACTGAAAGGAGCATCACTTACAAACAAGCAAAATCCATATAATCAGGAGAGCTCCTGTGCTGGCAGTAAACCTCTAGGATAGCCTTTTCTAATCTGACATCCATTAGACACACTGCACTACAAGTGATGAGATTTCTAGTCCAAAACATCTGGAGGTTACCTGGTAGATAAGGCTGCTCTATAATCTAGATCTTGGTTGAGGCAATTATGTTGCTGTAGCAATTGTCCTAAGTTACATCCATTTCCCCTCAAAATAATTGTGGCAAAGGCAAGCACCAGTAATTACATGAAAATCTTTCATTACTTTATAATATCTCTATACATTTATTTAGTATATAGTCTTAGAACAGAAACCATGGTCTAAAACAGGGGTAGGCAACCTTTTTGAGCCAGGGGCCGGGTTGCTGTCCCTCAGACAATTGGGGGGCCGAAGCACCAAAAATAAATAAATAAAAAATTAAAAAAAAATATGCATGCACACTCTCACAGGCCCAGAAAAGCCATGGCAAAACCCCTGTGGAGATTTTGCCAAGAAAATCCCAAGAACAAGTAATAACAACAATAATCAATATCATCATGGCGGGCGGCGGCGGCGGCGGCGGCAGGACCAGCCTGGGGCCGGTCCAAAGGCCTCAGGGGGCCGCATCTGGCCCCCGGGCCTTAGGTTGCCTACCCCTGGTCTAAAAGTTAATAGTCCTGATGTATTTACTCCTTTATTCAGTTTATACCCTACCTTCTTCATATAATACTTAAGACAGCCAACAATGGTGATAATAATCTATATTACACTAAAAAGGCAAGAACAATATTTTAAAAATTGATAACAGGAGAAAAGAAGAGCAGATAAAGTCAATCAAGAACATCAGCATATTAAAACATACCTAGATGAATCATAAATTTAAAATGTAAAAAACAATGCATGTCTAGATAAACAAGTCTTTGCCTGACAATGGAAAAATGTCAGAGAGGGGTTTAAGCAGGCCTTCCTAGGGAGTGACTCCCAAAGTTTATGTGCAGCCACTGCCAAGGTATGCACTCTTTCACTCTTTCTCTTTCTCTCTCTCTTTCCCTCCCTCATGCCCCCATCCAACATGTCAAAGAATCCTATGTAGCACACAACTGAATCCCTGCAGTGGGGTTATATGCTTTCTTGTTTAAACAGCAGATCTCCCCTGACACAGCTGATAGCTCTTTTGGACAGCCCAGCTCAGCAAATTTCACAAGCAACGCAAAACTATTTGTGTTGTATTTAAAAATGGAAAAAATCCAACAAGCTATAACATCAATATCATCGTCACCAGGAGGAGGAGGATCAGCAGCAGTGGGTCATGCATTCTTTGGACCAAAGACAATATATGTAAAATATCTTCAAAAGCTTTACTAATGGGAAAGGGATAGTGAGGATTATCTGGTTATTGTTTTTTTTTCTCTCCTTATTGACAAATTATACAAGTTGTGCCCTAACAACATCCATTTGTCTCACCTCATTATAAGTATTTTGGCCTTCTTCTCTGCCCCTTGAGAGAAGAATGACACAAATGGAGTTTGTGGCAAAATGCACACATTCATAGGCTGAAACCTCCCACAAACTGTTACATCATCGCTCTCCTTTCCTTTGTGCAGAAAGACAAAGCTAGCCAATCTTCCAATACTGTAGCAGCAATATGTAAAATTACCTGATAGAGAGGCATGCAGATGCTATCAATCCATTCCAGCTGCAATCGAGGCAGTTCATCTTTCCTGTTCCGATCAAAAATAGCCTGAATAGATATGGTGTTTTTCAGGGGGGAGAGAAAGGAAGGAGAGGAAGAATATGTCATGCTTTATGGCTCTGGAGTATTTTACAGATGTTGCTTCATATAGCACTTGGGATCTAAGAACAACTTGTTACAAACCAAATACTTCGAAATCCATAATCAATCTTTACACACACTTCCCTGTCTTTTGTCTAGGATGAAAAATAAAGCATTTATTCTCTGGCCCTATTTATGGCATATGTATGTTTAATTTATTTGACTGTTATAAACATGTAATTCCTTCATGCTGAAGAAATATACCATATATTGTTGGTAGTCATGTTGGCAGATTCAGAGGGGAGTGGTGGGATGGAAAGATTATGAAGACACGCAAGGCACAAAACTCCTCCTTTCCCTATTATTTCTTCTTCACTATTTCTTCTTCTTGCAGAGGGTAATGCAGTGCAGTCTTACAGATGCCTATTGAAATATAAACTCCACTGGGTTTAATAAAACTTGCTCCTAAGCAAATGAATACAGGTATAACTCTGTTAGCAAATAAAGAACATCTACTTCATTAATTGAAGTATACATATTTAAGATTGCTGTCTTAGTGAATGAACAACAGGAGGTGTATTTCTTGAAACACTGATGGTTCTAGTATAGCACAGCAGTAGCTGAACTCAGTATAATTTAGGTAGAATTTGGGGCTCATGCCCAATGCCCCTAGCCGAAGAGGCCCCAAACTAACCACCCAGAGATCAGCAGGTGATGGGGCCAGCCCAGGATCATCACCCAGACTGCTCCATATGAGCTGGTCCCCACTGGTGACTGACACTGCTTAGAATTAGAGAGTTGGAAGAGACCCTAAGGGCCATCCAGTCCAAGCCACTGCCATGCAGGAATACACAAACAAAGCACCCCAACAGATGGTGATCCAGTTTTTGTTTAAAACCTCCAAAGAAGGAGACTCCACCACTCTCTAGGTGATTATGTTCCACTGTCAAACAGCTCTTACTGTCAGGAAGTTCTTCCTAATGTTTAGGTTAATGCGGCATCATTTTGTATTTTTCAAACATTTTATAGTTGGAGGGGCAACTGACTGGACATGGGCATGGCTACAGATGCTTATTTCATTATTTTGATTGTTTAAAAAAATAAAACCAAAAGTAACCTATTTTCAAAGTTAATGTTTTTAGCATAAGGGCAGGTGAAGCCAACTCTGTTTTGTTCCTGATATCATGATGGTGCCATGATTTAAGTGAGTTTAAAATGAGAAAGCCAGTGGAGGGGAGAGAGAGAAGGGACATGTCAGTCATGTGCTTCACAACTGAAATAATAAACATGATCATCTAAACCCACCCACCCCCAGATGATTATGTCTAGAGTATAAAATTATCTAGCAGTAGTATATTTGAAGTTTGCAGAATCTGAATCTGGGTTTCAAAGTCATCTGTCAAACTAGGAAAATTAGGAAACACTAACAACAAAACACACTCATTTGTATGCTCCTATCCTCCAAGCTCTTATTGTTTGGTGGAAAGTTTCTTCAGGGCTCCTGTCTCCTAGGCTAGGTGTATTAAAACTGGTCAGCAGATGTCAGCCTCAAACTCAAGGGAGGTGGTGGTACACTTGAACAGGTGTTTTGGGATAGTATGGAGATGGATAACCATGAATATTGTGAAATTTGATCCAAGAACGAGAGAATACTGTGGGTAAGGATTAAAGTGTAGATCAGGGGTAGGCAACCTTTCCCCTTTAAGGGCCAAGGGACTTCAGCTCCCAGAAGCCTCAGCCATGTTGGCCAATAGTCCCATGTTGGCCAATAGCTCCTGGGATTCTGGGAGCTGAAGTCCCTCGGCCCTTAAAGGGGAAAGGTTGCCTACCCCTGGTGTAGATAGATTGAATGGAGATATATCTCTAATTATAGTTCTGGACGGAGTTATACTTCTCCTGACTGACCAGGTCTGTGACTTAGGCTAGCCACCACTCAATCTAGAGGCAGTGGACTTAGCTTCGGTTACTCATTTTGTAATTACATCTGAACTGTAATGATCTTTACATGGGGCTGCCATCTAAAATGGTTTGCAAATGGTTCAGGGGGTAATTGTGTGGATGCTTATGGGAACCAAATGTTTGAAGCAAAATACACCAATTAGTAGTGGTTTTTATGAATCAGCTATCTGGTTACTAGTTTCCTTCTAGGTTCCATTTAAAGTTGTGGTGTTGAACGATATAACCTCAAATGGTTGCTTGAAGAACTGCCTTCCTGCATATGAACCTATCTGGGCCTGAAGACTGTTGTTCTTAAAACCATTTGGATTGGTGAATACAAGAAATAGTATCTTTTCAGCAGTGGCCTTGCATCTATGGAACTTCCTGCCAAAGGAAAAATGCCTGATTCCCTCCAGTCCTCTTTTAAATAGGTTTGGAATATCAATTTATTGAACTAATGAGCAGGACTCCCTTTGTGTAGCAAACTGATAGAGAAAAAGGTCAGATATAAATAAAACTAATAATAATAAAAGTGAAGTAATAATAGTAGACACCATCTGCAAAGCCTGGAAACTACTTCTGCAACTCAGGCAAGAATGATGCATTGAACTAGTTTTGCTGGCCTTTTTAGGTCATGACCAGTTCAAAAATTTTCCCATTAAAAGCTTGGAAAAGTTACTTTTTTGGTCTAAAATGCTCTGAATTCCCCAGCCAGCCACTTGAAGAGGTGATTTGGAAACATTACATTTTGGACTGTAATTCCCAATATCACCCAGCCAGCACTGCCAATTATCATTTTAGTTGGGGGATTCTGTGAGCTGCAGTCCAAAAAAGTAATGTTTCCAACCTCTATCCCACTGTGACAAAACTAGTTGCTAACCAATACTATGTGATTGTTTCAGGAAAAATATGTTGAATAAAACTGATATTAAAATGAAATGTCAAACCAACTTTGAAATTGTACATGCACTTAGAAGTCTAGTTATCTCTGGTTCAGATAACATGCCCTGAAAAAAACTGATTCACAAATGTCAAATTACACAACATGATCAAATTTATGACTAAATAAACGTTTACTGCCTAAAAATATAAACTTTTGTAGTCTGATTTTCTTCACTTCTTCATTTATATTTTTGTGAAAGCTATATTGATATTCTTTGAATTGAAGCAGTAACTATTTTTAATTCTATTATTACTGAATTTTATTAATATATAAGAAAACAGTAAGCATGAGTTTAATATCTATCCTTGTTAATTCTGTTTTTCCTTGCTTTTGAATTTCTCACATTTAATAATAATAAAATTTATTTATATACCACCCAATGGTTGCCCAATCCGGGCGGTTTACAACATAAAACAATTACAGTAAAAACATATCCCTCCCCCCCTTAAAACAGTATTAAACATCAACATAGTTAAAATCCTAATACCAATTAAATAAAATCATAATAATTAAATAATCACAATAGTAAACCCATGACACATCACCCATTAATGCTCTGTGGGGGAACCAGGTTCAGAATAATGTCAGTAAAGGAGGAGGGAACGACCCGGGGCCGGGCTACTCGTGTAATAATAATAATAATAATAATAATAATAATAATTTTGGAAAAGAATAAAAAACTAGTAAGTACTTGTTTATTTATAATATATGTATTTCACAGTTTTCCTATTCTGCAAAAAATTTCCAAAATGGGCAGCAAACTTACGGAAGGTGTGAGTTTGAGTTCAGATCGTTCTCTGTCTCCTTGTTCAAAGAACTCGCTGGTTACCAGTTCAGCTACCTAAAACGCATATCAAATAATCGATTAGGTTTTATGCTGTTTGAGAAAAGTAACAGATTTCCTAATGCAAGTGCCTGGTTAAGGAAGGAGATTAAAGTCACCACTGCTTACAGTCCTTGTTGAATCAAAGCCAGGATATCAGAACAGTCTACTCTAAAGTCTACTCATCATGAACTAATTCACATCACTAGAATATGCTCCGAAATCATTTTGAAATTAATGGAAACAAATGCAGACATTTTGAAGAAAGCTAGCACAGTAGTGCAGTTAAGATTAGGTTAAATCCAAGAGTAGTCCAATATATGAGCCTCTAGTAAAACTACGTATTACCTTAAATGCATTGTGTAATGTTGAAGATGTCTTCCTTTTCTTTACACAAGTAAGTAGACACATTCAATCAAGATTATCCAACATATGTGAGTGGAAAAGTTTTAAATTTCTCCTGCTAGTTTTTCTCTCTCAAATAAACATTGAAATGTAGGAGGGATTAAATCTCTCCTACCCACATGGAATGGTTCTGATCCAGCTTGTAACTAAGGTCAATAATGTGAATGCAGAAGTCAAACTACCTATTTAATGAAGCATGTTTGTTGTTGTGCCTTCAACTTGTTTCTGACTTATGGGAATCCTAAGGTTTTCTTGACATCTTTCTTCAGAGGGTGTTTGCCATTGCCATCCTCTGAGGCTGAGAGACTGTGACTTGTCCAAGGTCACCCAGCGGGATTTGAACCCTGCTCTACAGAGTCACAATGCAATGCTCAAATCACTACACCATGCGGGCATGTAGCAGAACCATTTTCTGTTTGACCTCTGTAAAACAAGCCTTACTGTTCCCCTCAGGTCTGATTCATTGAATTGTGCATAATTTAACATGTTTATTATCTCTCTGTCAATGTGTGCACGTATGTGTCTTCAAGTCATCTGTCGACTTATGGCAACCCCATGAATTTCAAAAGGGTTTTTTTAAGGCAAGGAATATTCAGAGGTGGCTTTGCTAGGTCCTTCCTCCAAAATATATCTTGCAGCATTTGGTATTCCTTGGCAGTTTCCCATCCAAGAAATAGCCAGGGCCGACCCAGCTTAGCTTCCAAGATCACACAGGATCTGGTGCCTTTAGGGTATACAGGCCTGCCAATACCTTCTTTAAAATGCCTTGTGTGATTGGAGACAAGTGTGCATGCTATTGATTACAGGAAATGAATTTTTATATATGCTTGAATTCACTTCATAAATTTATGTCAGCACTATGCACACTTCATATTCTCATGGGGATCCTTTCATGGGAATTGAGATGGGAATGGAAAAACCATGATGTCCAAGGGCTCTTACTTGTTCAGTGAAATGTAAAAGAGGGAAAGGAACTATTATATCTAGTTCCATGTGGGCAAATAAATCTAGCTTTGTAAAAACAATTTGCAAAGTGCTGTTAACCTCAGGAGGGAGAGGGGAAATATAGATTGCTGCAAAAGCTTTCTTCATTGCAAATAAACCCCAACATAGTGCTGCTATGCTTTCATGTGGAAGCCAATCCATGCAGTCAGCCATATTGTGCATATGAGATTATTACATGGATAAATTTTGAGTAAGGATTATAAATCAGTAATAGGGTACATAATCTGCAAGTAAAACATCCAGGCTCTCTTCTCAACATCTCCTGGTAAGGTCCAGAAAACCAGCATCTGAAAATATGCAGAGACCTACTTCAGACCTGTCTACATAAAGTTTCATATCACCATATATCTCATTACTCATGAACATCTATCTAGTTGTAAGTGGAGATTAAGATAGTTTCAACACTTTTGTGATATTTTATCTGTTCCATTGATTTAATTGGCCTTCAAGGGGGGTTGGACCATAAATCTAAATGAGATAAAGCTAAAGATATGTGTGAGTAACTTCTTGAAATAGGCAATACCCTTCTACAAAGTTAATCATAATTGATTTTCAGGTTGTTTTTTCTGTATGCTTTCAGAGAGCGGATGTAGTAGTGCTATTTTGCAAACAGACTAGGATTCAGGTGCCAAATGAAGGTGGACAAAAAGAAAAGTAGTACTTCTTCACACAGTGCATAGTTAAAATTTTGGAATTTGTTTCCACAAGATATAGTGATGAGTACCAACTTGGACAACCTTAGAAAGGATTACATTAATGGAGGCTAAAGCTACTAATCTCTATGGCTGCATTATCACCAGTATCAGAGGGAGTATGCCTCTATTAATATACTAGTTACAGTGGATGCATGAGGGTGTCATTCTGCTCCTTTCTAGTCTGTGGACCACTCACAGGCACCCACTTGGCCACTGTGAGAAGTGGGACACTGGACTAGATCAGCCTTGGGTTTGATCTAACAGCAGGGCTCTTCTGATGTAACAGACACTAATTATTGATGTTCTCTCCACCACTAACACGGTGCCTATGTAACCTCTATTGTTTCCTTTGCAAGATCATTTTGCTGAGAATACAGCTGGGTTTATAACCCAGGAAAATGAAGTGACAGAATCCAGGGCTGGTAAAGAAGTCTCTTTGGCACTGCCTGATTCAGACTGCAGGTGTGTGGGATAACATTTTTGAATTATCTCCCTGCCAGTAGAAAAAATCTGGCAACCAATGGTCTGAATTGCAATTATTCTTCCAGATGAGTAGGCTTCATTTGTTTTTAAACACACAAAGAGGTTGTGTTTTTTTTTTAAAAAAAAATGCATAAGCAAATTCAGAACCAGTGCCTTCTAACACTTCAGGTTTCTGATACCTTACTCTACTGCATGTATAGACTAGGTTTGCAACATGGTGCTAAGACCCAGTTCACCCAAAGAGCAGAACAGATGCCAAAACTGACTCTATTTTATGTTGCTTTAGATTTATGGAGAAGGGTGTGAAAAAAGCACACGGTTGAATGCTTCGCCATGAGGAAAAAATAAATCCTGTCTATACAAAATTAGTATAGTTGTCCCTCTGGATTCGCTGACTTCCGGTTTTGAATTTCCATGGACGGGAAGCCAGGAGGGACAAAATGGTGTGTGGTTCCACGCACAGATTCATGCAGCCGTTGAAAACAATGAGGCTCCAATATTTGTGGTTCTTCCAATTTGTGGGGGGTGGGGTGGGGTCCAGAACTGATACCCAGGAATCGGAAGGGAAGACTGTATATCAGAGACATAATGGGGTCATGTCTCCTTGACATCCATTCATATACGAAGAGCCTTTTATATGGATCTGAAATCTCAAATATCTCAAACACAACAGAACAAGGCATGGTTTTACCAAAGGAGTGCACAATCCAGCAGCTGCATGCAGTCTTTGGCCCTTGAAACTGAAGGAATCCCATGCATTTTGGGATCAGGGATTCAGTTCCCTGGCTTTTGATATCACTGTTTTCTTGTCCCTGAGGGATAGGGGAGGGCCTTTCATTTATATTCCAGCGATCTCTAGATCTCCAAAGGCAGATAGGAGAGGTGTAAACCTCCTAATCTTTTCTCACTCTGTGTGTGTAATAGTCTGTGTATTGAGTTGATACTGGATGCAGCTGTCAGGGTTGAAATGGTTGTGCATCCATTTTACCATCTCATCTCTTCTTCCTGTGAATTAAATACATGCCCAAGTTTAAAAACAACCATCTGGCTGTTCCCAGAAACTGTCTTAAACAACAGCACTGAAGATTTGATAAATCTCCAAAGATCCAAAGAGATCTCCAAACAAGATACTTGTCTTCAATATTTCGTGATCAGAGGGGACTTTAAGAGCTGTCACAAAATAATTAGACATCCCTGCTCTTTTTTCACGTCTTATTTTAGATATAGAGAATAAGACTTGGTCATGAAGCTAGGCTTACAGAATTAGATGCTCTTCAGATGCATTAATATTACTCAGTGCCACCAAGGAACGAAGAACAACAAAAACTCTGGCTAATAAACCATATTGAGCAGAAAATCTGTGCTATTTTTAAAAGCAGCAATAGTGTTGTAAATCGATTGCAGATTTGGCCCTTTCCATGTCTGGTTCCTGGGAAAACGGCTGCATCAGTACCTCCTCTTTCTTGCCCTGCTATTAATCATGACTTGCCTGTCTTGAAATCTCCCATGGTTTGGTAGCAGCTCCAAGGTCACAGGCTGTCATTAGCATTGATCTGAAAAACAGAAATGAACAATACAAGCTGAGCAAACCTTTGTTGCTTTTCTAAACAAATTCACCCTGGATACATAATCTGTTTTAAACAGTCATAATTAGTGCCTTCCTCCTGTACAGAAGGGATGGCGCAGCTTGGAATTTCAATAGTCAGCACTGTTTTATGTCATTAACTATAGGAAGGCTAATGCATTATAGATAATCAGATAATGAATTTTCAATGCTATCCATTGAATGCTACAAAAGAAACATGTATCACTGCAGACTAACTACTAATTTTGCTGCACTTTGACTAATCAAGTCATATTTAAAATATATAGGGCAGCTGGATTTTTGCCATGATGTAAGAAAAGAAGTTATTATATAATAAATACAGATTGGGCTAATCTATTTGCCTACTTATAAGTGACTACTGTGGTAAAAGAAAAGCTATAACCATGAGGCATTCTAGACACTGTATAAGCAGTTTCTACAGTTCATCTGCAATAAAAATTCAAGATTTACTGTGAGGACTGCACTGTTTCATTGTAGTTTAATACCTGGCTACAATTATATTTTATAAGTGTTAGGAGAAAGGAAGTATTCATCTGGAGAAAGCATTTATGTACAGTACACAATGCATATAAAACTATGAGAAAGTCCAAATAAAGAGCAAGGGCACTAGAAATATTGAAATGGCAAACATACTGCCCTGGCTCTAAAGTCAGAGATGACTGAAACAATATGGAAAAATAGTAAATGACCCATGATTTGGCTAAAACAGAAAGATTTAAGAATGTCTTCCATCGCATGAATAGCTCTTTTCATAACTATGGTGTGCACCACCCATAGAAGAGCATTTGGTTAATGATGCTTCCATGTCTATCCAGCATCCTTTGAAGGGAGCGGAGATTGGTGTTTCTTTTTGGCTGAAGAGGTTGTGGTAAAGTACACCAAGGCTTCATTCACACTACATAATAAACCGGTTTTCAAACCGGTTTAAACTGCTTTAAAGGGCCCTTGTTCACATTGGCACCAAATCTCTCTAGCATGGTTTGCGGGGGGAGCAGCGCTAAACTCAGTTAAACTGGTTCTTCCAAATCTGAGGCATTTACCACATCTTTTTAAATGATTCAATTCAATGCAAGCATGCTATCAACTGGATTTGGTTCGCTGTGATGCGATCACCCCTGTGACATGATCACATGGAGAATCCATTTTGAATCGATCCAATTGTTAATGTGAACGTGAAGTAGGTTAAATTGAAACGGGCAGGTTTGATCATAGCAACCAAAGTCTAAACATCTATTTGGTGTAGAATCGTTCCATTGATTCAAAATGATCCAATGCAAAAAACGGTTTATTATGTAGTGTGAATGAGGTCCCCAATGACCTTAGGAATTATGGGATCATCTTGGGGCCCATGTATCTATTGGCTGATTGTGTGGTTAGGAGAGATGTGTGGGTGTGCTTCTACACCAGACATTGTGGGTGGCAGCAGTTCTGATGGACGAAGTTCTTCTTCAAGTAAAAGAAATGCTTTGAGAGGGGGCAGTTTTCAGTGAAGATGCGAGTGGCATGAGGGGGAGGCTTTACATTTTCCCCACCTCTCCTCACCTCTGCTTTTCTACTGTAACTCCCCACCTAAGCTATTATCAACCTCCAGCCCCAGAATTCCAGAAACTTGTATGTTTGGAATATTATGAGAGAAGCAGCAGCAAGGCAGTGGATGGGGGTGCTGCAGAAGAAAAGTAAAGGGTGGGAAAAGGTTAAAGGATTCATTCTCGCACCTCCACCCTGTTGCTTTTCCACTGAAAATGGCATCATCCTTAAGCAGCAACAAAGTTGACTATCATGGTTTTGTGTCTGCTATATGGCTCTGCTATCTGTCTCTGATGATCCATTGGAAGAGTTTGAAATTGCGTAATGATGTATTTGTTGAGTTTCAACTATGTATAATGGCAATTGCTAAATTACAATAAAGTTTGTTTGCATGGCTCAGTGAAGCATGTAGACCTATGCTAGGCTAAGCAATATATCACACACCCTTGACTTATTGTACAGCCCCTGAAGCCTGTCCCCCATTCACATATACAAATCTTGATGGTTAAGAACTGTTTGACAGTGGAATGACCTTGAAGAGTGGTGACGTCTTCTTCTTTGGAAGCTTTGAAGCCGAGGCTGGATGGACATCTGTTGGGGGTACTTTGATCATGTCTTCCTGCATGGCAGGGGGTTGGACAGGATGGCCCTTGTGCTCTCTTCCAACTCTATGTTTCTATGTCCCTCCTCAGTTTTGTGGGGAACTGGTGGGTTCCCAGAAGCATCCAGCTATATCCCCAGATTATAGCAGCACTAAGCACTCCAGAGGACCACAATGTATTTCTGCGCTAATGTCATCATTTGGCATCTGGCTATGGGGATGTAGGTAGAAGCTTCTGTGATCCTGCCCACTCCTCACAAAACTGAATGACCATGGAAGGAGCGTCAGAGGCTATTCAGTAAGGGAGAGACTTGGGCACTGCAGAGAGAGGAATACAAACCCTCACAGTGCCCCAAATAGAGTACAAAAATGGGTAAGGGCAAGTTACACATTTGTATATCCCCAACAAGGCACCAGATCAGGGGTAGGCAACCTTTCCCCTTTAAGGGCCAAGGGACTTTAGCTCCCAGAATCCCAGGAGAACATGGCTGAGGCTTCTGGGAGCTGAAGTCCCTCAGCCCTTAAAGGGGAAAGGTTGCCTACCCCTGCACCAGCTAATGCAGGCTAGTTTAATACCTAGGTGTCATTGCCTTTTTGTGCCTTATAGTAAGCAGTATTGTTCCTAATATTCTGGCTGCTCTTCCCAGGGTATGCCTGCTTAGAAGTGGTGGCTGGTGCCTTTCCTGTTAGTGAGGTGGTGAATACTCTCTGGAATTTTTGCCTGAAGCTTAAAGGAGCTGCCTAAGTGCTGAACCTACGTCCTTTAACGATGAGAATAAAAGTCACAATGGATCCACACACCCTAGTGGCGTGAGATAGCACTAAGGGAGAGCCCTTCCACAATAGCCAGGAAATGGTTGGATCTTTCTTGAGCACTCTGAATTGGAAAAAAGTAAATTGTGGCATCGGTGACACATCTCTTCTCCCTTTAGCCAACCTAGAGGATGTAAATGAGATCTCTGTGTGAGAGGGAACAACAGAAGCATGTTTTGGGACAGAGAAATTGCCATTTGAGAATGAAATGTAAAACAACATGCTACATTAAATACATAGTATGCATCTGAAGATCATTTTCTTGTCTTTTGCATGAAAACAAAAACAAAAAAATCTCTCTCCAAATTTTTGGCTTGAAAAAAAAAGTTCAACATTTAATTTGATGAGCACATGCCATTTCCCCAGGCATTTGATGCATTTCCAAATATTCCTTTGCACAGATCATGGAAACATGTTTTGTACAAACTACGGCTTTTGGGGGGTTGCTCAAACTACTGTTGCTGCTGTCATACTGCATGTACTTGAAAAGAGGATTGGGTGGCTTGTTTGCATCTTGTTTGCATGTGTGTGATTTACCTAACAAAATGGGAAAGACTTTTGGCACAAATTGTGGAGACTTTTGGTGGAGACTTTTGGTGGAGAGAGAGCACTAGTTCTCACTCTTTTTCTTCTGCAGTGTACCCAAAAGCTCACTACACTCGCCATGTGTCTCCACATGGCAAGGGGAAACTGGTGAATATTTTTACTTCACTAGTCTCCATTTGCACTTGTACAGATGCAAATAAATTCAAATATTACTCAAACATAAGAAGCCTCCAGTGATACTGACATCTGAAACTATCTCAACCAGTGAAGAACCACTCATAGAACATCTCAACACTTAGTAGTGCTGGCGGCACATGACTTTACTTACCACAGAAGTGTTCACCATAGCAGTTATGAAATTGCAGAGCTTGGAAACTTTCTTTTAAGAAGAATGAGTATAATAATATGCTGAAGACATCTAGAACTTAGTCCCAGTCCTTCATCCTGTCACTGTTCAGGTATGGGTGGCTCTAGCTTTCCATGTTCTTTATTATATTAAAAATATACACATTCCTCCCATTTCTATCCCAGAACATCTAGCACAAGCTAGAGACTCAGAATAATGATGGAAATCTCCATGATGAACACTTCTAAGCATTCCAACTAAGGCAGACATAACTTGAAGATCCTGAATTAGGAAGTAGTGCTGCTGGCCATTTATAATGGGCCAATACTACATGTCAGTCACAACACTTTCAGCAGTGCTTTTGTGATCAGAAACGTGAGCAGGATAATCCCCTTTCTCCCCTGCAGCCTGCACATGTCTTAGAAACCTGCTGCAGAAGTCTGGAAAACCCTCTAGCATATATTTGCAATGCTGGAGAAAAGTACAGCAGGAGGAGTTGAAAACAGCAGCATCGGATTTCAATACAATGTGTGGCCTAAATAGGTTTGTAAAGAATATGTTTTTAAAAATACTAATTTTCAGATAATATTGGCTTCTTGACTAATTTTGACTTTGTGCTTCTGCAGAGTTCCTACCACAGGCCAAGCAGGTTAAAGTTTCTTTAAAAACTCTGTCCATAATCTGCACAGAGTAAGAAAAATTCTGTACAGAGGTTAACAAATGTTCAATGAATGCCTTCATAATTTGCACTGATTTTAGACATTTTGGTATTGTGCTGTTTGGGTCAAGCTTGCGGAGGGTCACAAAAGGTGCACACAATTTTTGGCCAAATATGCATGTTTGTGTGGGATTTACCATATACTTTGCACAGCCTGATTTTATGTGCTGCTTTTCCTGCAATAAAAGTGGTTTTTTGCTGAGGTAAATAAATAAAAAATATCCTTGCTTTTTCAAATTATGCATGAATTATTTGCCACACAAACTGGAAGAAATAAGATATTTTGTTACATCCACTGTCTAGATTCCCTTCCCAGCATTATTAAATTCACTTTGTGGACTTCAAGCAAGAGAGAGCTTTCACTTACCGGAATATCTCTCTCTGAGATTTAACGTTCCAGTTGTAGTCACCTTTGTTGACAAGTTCAAAAAATTCAGTCCTCTTCCTACAACAAAACATACCAGAGGAAGGAAATACATTTTTATGACTAGAGTGTAATACTTTTCACTAATATTTTCTGTAAAGATATCATCCTTCTCACAAGTTGTTAAGTTCCCAAAGTACTATACCAGCTTACATCTCTCTATAATGAGCAAGATTCCAGAGTGTTGGTATCCCTAGGGACCAGCCTGTCTCTGCTTCAGACCATTCAGATTAAAAAATTATAATTGCGGGACGAGTTTTATGGCAGCCCATCAATTTCATAGTTCCTTGATTATATACTTGAAACAAGGAAATAAATGATGGAGCCTTATTACTTTTTTAAAAAAAGAAAGATGAAATGTACTTTAATAGATGTTAGAATTTTTAAAATATGTAGGGCTTTCAACTTCTTAAAATGGCACAACCTTCCCTGGGTCATGGTCTTGTGATAATTCATCACAGCCAATCAATTTTGGTTTGTGAAATTTTCATTTTTTAAATTGATATGCATTAATTAAAACTAAGCCATATATAAAAATCACCTGAGGTGGAACAAAATGCATTCTATTTAAAATCAACAAGGTACCAAGTATTCGTTACAGAAACTATCTGTGGTGTAGTGGACAGAGCCTTGAACCTATAATACAGTGATTAGGGTCCAAATCCCAGACCATTACTGAATTTTCTATGATGTGTACTTAGAATGTCACATTGCTGAAAATCTCAAAGTCCATTCACAATAGAGTAATGTGGCTAAAGCAGCAAAGAGGAAGCCTGGAGTGGCTAAGAAGACTTACAACATGTGGAAAACATAACATGTTACAACATGTTAACAGCCCCTGTGTAGTGAGACCATGTGATTTATGTAGAATATCACTGGAGAGCTGTATCACAGATGTCAGATGTCCTTCTCCTCCAAGTTTCCTACTTTATAAGAGGCTCAAAAATGCAATTTCCAGTAGTGACTGGCCTCCATGGAATGACTTTTGCCAATTTTCAAGAGGTGATCCTGACAAAAGGTTTGTAATGGCTTGCTATTCACTGCTTTGTCCTTGATTTAGGCTCCTTTTGTATATTTTCTGTTGTCAGAATCTGTGATGCTGTCCCTGGGAATACCTTTGGTCACCTTCCACCTATGCTATGACAGGATGGTGACATCAATGTAGGCAAATGCCTTCCTAAATTAATTTTGGATTATTTAATATAATACAATATCATATGATTTAATAAATTTATTAATAATTTTAATCATCATTATTATTAATAATAAATGTATTATTGTTATTAATATCATATTATTTGATAAATAATATTATTATTTAATAAACTTTCAGATTATTTACTATAAAGCTTCTTAATCTGCTACGGATGTCTCAGATATTACAGATATTTTTCCTTCCACATTTTGCTTCAGAGTATTGAAATGTTTGCATGTTACAGGAAGTTTCTAACACAATGCAAAGTCACACAGGCAGAAAAGAAAATTCATTTCTCTCATGCAGATTCATGGCATGATGGCCTAACAACCCTTCTGAGAATAGGTACTGCATTGATGACAATTTTAACAGCCCAGACTTGCTGGCACATAGGCTTTAAATCAATCTTATCCTTAATTATTCACAGGCAACTCCGCATTGCGTCAGCACTACACATGGTGCTTTTGTGAGTGGCTTCTTATTCCATTTATATAAATAAGTAAAAAGCCCTGCTACCGATTACCCCTTTTTCCTTCTCCAGAAAATAGCATCACATTCCAAAAACCTCCATCCCTATTGTTTAGTCTTCCTTTAGCAATATATAACAATTAACAAGGAAATAAAATCTTCAGCTGTGACCAAAATGTGACCTTCTCACATCCACCAGGAGCAATGTGTTACATCGTAAAGTACAGACAGGTTCACCAGCACTCTTTTCAATTATATGCAGTCGCTGCCAAACCCCATATACATCTGTGTGGTACCTTTGTGTGTAAGTGTTAAACTTCAAAGAAACATACAGAGAAGGTCAAGACTAACAAATCACAAACATATTAACACGAATGTTGAGACAGGATGGCTGCGTCACAATTTGTCACATTCTGATGGCAAAGAAGAGGTTCAGATCTCCAGCACCCTCCTCTTCCCATAGTGACCACTTAATTTGCCTCTGCAAAGTCCAAGAACTACACCCATTACTTCATAACAACCATGTTTCAGTGTCATACTACCTCTGAATATGGAGACCTCCTTTTACTTAACCTAGGTGTAGTAACCATCACATCTATCCTGCCTTAACTTGTCTAAATCCTTTCTGAAAGTCACCTAGTCTTATAGCCACTCTACACCTTGTGGCCCAATTCCATGTGCATATACATCACTTGGGCTGCATCCACACTGCAGATATAATCCAGGTTGACACTACTGTAACTGCCATGGCTCAATGCTATGGAATTCTGGGAACTTTAATTTGTTGTGGCACCAGTGCTTTCTGACAGAGAAGGCTAAATGTCCCCCAAAACTACAATTCCACAAATTCCAAAGCATGACAGTTAAAGTGGTGTCAACCTGGATTATTTCTGCAGTGCAGACACATTACAATTAGGGTTGCCAGAGGGAATTTCAGCAGGTGTTGCTCATCACACAACAAGCAACGCCTACTAAAATTCCCTCTTCTACACAATTATTAAAGGTATAAGAGCCCTCTCCAGTTTTCTCTATGGCAACCCAACTAGTGTTGGCAGTTAGTGTTGGCAGCTGCCTGCTTCCCACTGTTGTATTGTTGTGTCTTTAACAACTACATGACAGGCCAGCAAGGAAGATAGTGTATGCTCAAGCAAGGAGCACACTCTGTGAAGAAAAACCTGACCAAATTAGCATATAACTATCTTAGAAAATAGTTGGGATTCCAGGATCCCTGCAAACATCTAACTTGCCCTTTTCCAAAGCATCTTTCCAGAGTACTGTGGGGGAATTAAGATGCTGCTACAGAAATCTACTACCAAATACTGCTGCTTCCCACTGCTGACACCACAACCAAGGCTGTGTTTGCACAGCAGAAATAATTCAGGTTGACACAAGTTTAACTGCCATGGCTCAATGCTATGGAATTCTTGAATTTGTAGTTTTGTGTGACATTTAGCCTTCTCTGTTAGAGAGCTCTGGTGCTACAACAAACTGCAATTCCTAGAATTCCAATACATTGAGCCATGGCAGTTAAACTGTGTCAAACTGAATTATTTCTGCAATGCAGATGCAGCCTGAGGCCCACCGAGGTTGCAAGGACCCAAAAGAAGACAGATTGCTAAAGTCATGTGCTCTTCCGTTCTTGAACATGGCCTTGCTCCACCTGAATACTTTTTATATGTAAGTGATGGTTAAACATACAAGAATAGTGCTGATGGTAGTAGGAAGCCTAAACACATTTAATTTTATCTGTTAAAAAATATTGCTAAGAGATAGCGTCAGGGCAGGACAGGAAGAGGGTATCTGTGGTCTGTGATGGCCATTTCACAGATAGATGTTCCCCCTCCCTTCCATTAGAAAAGAACAGAAATAAGACTAGCAGAACATAAGAGGAATAAAGAATAAAAACTAGTCTGCTGAAATGCTAGTCTTCCATTAGCAGGGAATTTTAAAATTGACAAATTAAGCAAACTGTACTTTTCTTTAAAAGAAAAGAAAATAGCTAAACATTGTGTATAAAACATGTACAAAGCCTACAGTGCCAAAAGCACTAGACTAAATAACTCAAATGATAATTTAATACTAACTTTTAGTATTATGTGCCCTCTGCCCCCACTGGTATTTAAAAGGTCATCAGGGGTTGGAGCTCTTTTGGATTTTCATTTGTCAAATTCAGAAAATGCCAATACCTACTCAAAATAGAGAGTGAGGTCTGTTGCCAATATTGACTTCTTCAGAAGCTGCATAAGGTCACTGTAATCCTTGGAGGACAAGTTAGCAAAGATGTTGTGACCCTATAATGAAAGAGATAGCAAAGCTAAATAGCTCAGAATCAATATAGGGTTTTTGAAAGGTTCCCCAATAACTCTGCAAAGTGTGTCATCATTACAACAAATCTTTCTTTTATTCATAGTGAAATCATGACAAAAACATTTCCATCAGCCAATGCAATTAAGATGTTTTCCTGGATTTTTCTCCCAGACTAAAATTATGCGCAATAAAATAAAAATATTACACTCATAAATATGCCTCATGCAACTGCTGAACAATATTACTCAAATGCCTTTGGAACAATGTTTTGAGATCTTTGGCTTATTCTGTAACAGAGTCACGTCTGTTGGGTAGATACTTCACTTGATTGTTATTAGGCTGCTGGTCCAAAGCTAAACATGTGCATGGATGCAAATCTCAATTTCAGTGAAACTTATTTCCCCAGCCTGTATGCCAAGGATTGCTTAATAAATTTCTTTAGGGATTAGCTTTCCTCCTTTGTGCTTTTCCTGGAATTTGTTTGAAGTCAACATGCACAAAGAGAAACAGAGGAGTAACTACTGGCTATATACCCCAGGCTAGTCTTCTGAGATACCCATAAAAGGCCACACTCATGAACAAGGCCCTCTGATTCCCTATTCATGAGGCACATTTGTGCAGAATATTGTGTGTAAATTGGTACCACTTCAGTATTAAAACTAAGGAAAAGACGGGGCCATCATACAAAAGACCAGGTCACTTTTTCTTCTGGAAAAGTGATACAGAGCTGAAAGAAACTCTGTGTTTAATCTGCACAATGGAAATAATGCTGTTTGATACCACTTTAACTGCCATGGCTCAGTGCTATGGAATCCTGAGATTTGTAGTTTTGTGAGATATTCAGTCTTCTCTGTCAGAGAGCTCTGGTGCCACAACAAACTACAAATCCCGGGGTTCCACAGCACTGAGCCATGGCAGTTAAAGAAGTGTCAAACTGCATTATTTCTGCAGTGCAGATTAGACCCTGAATACAAGGCACATCCTGATTCTCAACATGCCCAAGGGTACCTACATCTTGGTTATATGGAAACAATAGCAATTCAAACTGTAAGTGTTCCAAAATAAAATTCTCAGCTTGGCACCTGCAGAGACATATACACAGCTGCCATGCATCTCTACCTTTGGCAGACCTAAACCAACAGCAACATTTCATATTATGTCAGGAAATATTTAACCCCCACTACTCCCCAAAATACACATTTGGTGGCTCACTGGGAAGGGTAGAAGGTTGTCATCAGAAAGAACTAACTTCAAAGTCTATTTTATTTGTGTACTCTTTGAGTCATGGCCCTTTGGATCATGAGGAATATGTCAAGACTGAGACTAGTTCAAAAATTATGGCCCAGGTAAACAATTGTAATCCTGTATGGTGTAAATGCAATCAATTGTTTTTATACTAGGAATGGGGAAGAACAAACCCTAACCCTAACCCAAATGAGGACCATTCTGTCATTTTAAAGCCAGCTGGGATGTGTAGTTTAATCTGATTGAACACTGCAAGAATTAAACAGTAAAGTTGGAGTGTACATAAAATAACATAACCCTTGGCATGTCTTTGCTGGTTTTAACAAAACAACCATTCACATAGATGCATAAATGTACAAGAATATTGCCGTCCTAGCAGTATAAATAGTGAAGATCAGAATCTCTTCAACCACATTCCAGAATGTTTTGCTTTTGCCATATTACAAAACCAACAATATATCTGTCTAAGGAATCTAGAACTCAGAATCCTTTCCCTACATGTGGACATGGTGTTTTTCTATATAACAAATAGCAGATGTGCTTTAATGCTTTATTTCAGAAAGGTTTTAGATGAGGCTTTCATCATGCCATGGCCCTGCCTCATTCACTGGATTTTACTTCAAATGACATAATTCTTCATTTCTGTGCTATCTTTGTTTCCCCCCAATTTCTTTTATCTTCTTCCTTACTGCAGAAAATTTTGTTAAGGTGTAAAGGAGAGAAAAGCTGTATAATGTCTTGTGATCAGACACTGGACATACCAGTGCTACATTTTTTTGTGGTAGAGTTAAGAGACATAGGGCCGATGCAGACCAGCCTGAAGGGCCGACAGAGAGCCGCCCCTGGAAGTGGCAAATCGGGGCCACGGCAACCGCACGCTGCAGCCTCAATCCTCCCTTTTGCTGCCTCCAAAAGAGCGACAAAATGCCGCTCCTTTTAGGGGCGGCAAAAGTCCACACTAAGAGCCGGCACTGTGGCTCTTCCATGCCCTTTAGGCACAGTGTGTGTACACGCTGCGCCAGGAGGGCACCCTGACGCCACGTGCTGTGCAGACAGGCGCGCAGCATCAGGATGGAGTTGGGGCGCCTGGCCACCCTGCCCCAACTCCACTCCCAGGACGGCCCTTTAGGCCAGTCTGTAAAGCACCATAGTCAGACTAGTCTGGAAAATCTGTATACAAAGGGATTTTGTAGCACCTTTGAGGCTAATTGAAAGTAAGAAGCTGGTAGCATGAGCATTCGTAGACTTGGGTCTACTTCTACCTCCATACATGTGAGACATTAGTGAGGCTTTTAAAGTGGCTCTCAGGGATCAGAGCAGGAGGGGGGCACAGCTACGATATCGCATCTACACCTCTGATGCAGGATTTTAATCTCTGTCTCTTAACCATGAAGAACCCTCTGTATGGAAACATTATTATTTACAAATGAAGAGATTGACCATTCATCTGGCTCTGTACCTCACTCTGAAGAATCATGACAGCATGATTAAAATGATGGTGCTCCAATGTAGCAGAAGTCCCATAGAGTTGAGCCAAAGCAGATCCAATCCTTAGAAAAAGAAAAAGACAAATGCAACAGAGACAAAGGATCAGCACCAATTCTTCTAAGTACATGCTCCAGAGGTGTTTCGAATCATCAGAGAAATGCTGTCCCAGCATGTAGTTGTGTCACTAGGGTTGGTGTCACCTAGTGTGGCAACTCATGGTGCCATCCTCCATTGACCTCCTCTCATAGCAGACTATACAGGATCCTTAGTAAATTTTTTGGTATTAATGTTACTCATAAATTGTAATTCCTGTATATCACTGAAGGTAATCCAATAGTTGTGACATAAGCAACTAGCAAATTTAAAATTAAACCTTTAAATTACAATATCATATGCATAGCCTGAACGTATTTACGTGTACATAGTTTCATGTGATTTAAGTGATAATTTGGTTAGATATGACGTTTTTAAAGAAAAATTTAAAAGAATATTTTTTTAACTCTCCTTTCTCCTCTCACTGAGCTGTGCTCCACTCACACTGTCTCCAGTGTTTTAAAGACATGTAGGTGAATACCACAGCCTGTTTCTTCCAAAAGGCCAATGTTTGGAAGGCAGTGGTGTCACACACCTCCCTTAGGGTCTTACCTGATGCAGCCCACTCCACACATCCCCTAGTGGTCTCCCTACAACTATGACAGATTGTGCACACTGGGAATGTGTGAAGGAAGGAAAGGTGCCAATGGTAGGTAAAGCCAAAGAAAGCAGGAAATTTAGATAGCTAATATTGGTTTTGCCCTCATCCTCCTCTTGCAGCACAATTCTTTAACACTGGACTTTCAACTGAGCTGAATAGTCTCTTAGGGATCTTCCATGCAGACAAGGATCTCGATAAACATCAGGCTATTTTGTTGCACACTTCATAGTGATTGCTCCCATCCCTTGCACCCAGATATGCTATGCATATAACAGGTTGTGTTGTCCTGCAGGTGTGGTTAACTGTGGTATGGGCAGGGCTCCCTTCTGTTTCTGTCCTCCCCCATGCAGCATGTCATGATGGACCATCTAGAAATACTACAGGAACTGAGGCAAAGGATCCTTAAGAGAGACAACCCCTCCTGCCCTTCAAAAGTCACATCTGGTCTCAGGACTTCATCAGAAATAGACCAAGACAGGAGGTATGTCATGTGGATTTTTTTAAAAAGCCCCCAATCTCTAAAGGCACAACAGCCACCAAATCAAGAGGCAGTGAGTCAATGCAGATGAACCGTTAAATTCTACTTCTGATCTATCATGAATCCCATTTTGGGAGAAAAGCAGGGTATAAATAAATAAATAAATAATCCTATCTGATCCTCTGCTGGGGAAAGAAACACTGTGTCCACCATCTTTCCAGCTACCATTCCAGGGTGAGAAAGGGTATTAAGGAATAAAGTGGCATTAGGAATATGTGTTCAGATATCACACATGTATGCTCCATTCTTATCCCTCCCACAAGCCAAAAAAGAGATATCCTTATAGCAGAACCTCCAATTTCAGACACCTAGATGTTGTTCAAATACAGCATCTCCAACCAGTATGGCCAATGGGCAAGGATTCTGGGAGTTATAGTGCAGCAACATCAGAGAGGCCAAGATTAAATATAGGAAAATACAGGTTGAGTCTCCCTTACCTGAAATGCTTGGGACTAGAAGTGTTTTGGATTTTGGATTTTTTGCACATAGATATGAGATATCTTAGAGATGGGACCAGCTCTAAATATGAATTCCATTTATGTTTCATAGACACTTTATAGACATAGCCTGAAAGTAATTTTGTACATAATATTGTTAATAACTTTGTGCATGAAACAAAGTTTTTGTACACTGAACCATCAGAAAGCAAAGAGGTCACTATCTGAGCCACTCATGTGGACAATTTTAGTTTGTGGAGTATTTTGAATTTCAGAATTCTAGATAAGGGAGACTGAACTTGTATAATGCTATCAGTGCTATCCTATAATCATCTTCTCAGTAGTAAGTCTAGCTGAATTCAATTTTACTTACTCCCAGACAGGTATGAATAGGACTGCATCTTAATCCTGCTATACGGTTACATGTACTGTTTAAAAATAATTCTGCTGTAATTTCTAGCACACTTACACACACCTGTATATCATTTAAAATGCTAAGTTGAATCCTTAAAAGATGAAATCTAATTACAAAACCAAGAATTGTTGGGAGGTGGAAGGCAATAGGATGAGACTGTCACAAAAGATTAATGTGCACCAGTACTTCAATTCTGGGATTCAGCCTAAAATGACAGGATGGGGTTTTGTTGTTATTTGTTGTTGTTGGTGGCGAGTGCGTTTAAAATGATTATGCTGCCTGGAATAAGGTGAACTTTCCTAGAAGCTTGTGCTACAAAGCTACCACCACACAGTAATCTTTAACCAGCATGGTGCAGTGGGGAGGGGAGTGAGTCAGGGGAAAAACAACTAGGAAAACTCATTCCCCAGAGAAAATGGCAGTATTGTCTTAGCACAGCAATTCCAGGGAGCTGTGATGTGAAATTGTTTTCAATCAGATGCCTCTTGATCTTTCATCAGGCTCTACTCTAGCACTTGGAAAGTAAAGTGGGAAAGCAGAGGGTGTTAGCCTCAATTTTAGGAATCAGCTGGTATGAATAAAAACAACAGTTTCTTTCATGGAGGTAATAACATCTGTTACCAAAGCACTCGACATGCTGTGCCACAATGTGCTTTTTGTTCAGCCCCTTCTATGATTTCTATGACAGTAGAGAAAAGACTGTGTTTTCATCCCACACACACAAGGGCAAAGAAGATATCATGTCCACAGGCTGTTTAATTTCATCTATCTATCTATCTATCTATCTATCTATCTATCCATCCATCCATCATCACCATCACGTCCACCTCCACCACCTCAACAGAGAAAGATTACAAACTTGACGAAGTTTTTAATTTTAAAAAAAACACCCAGTTATTCGAATATTCATTTATTAATATATAATCAGTCAGAATTTCTGTAATCTCTTTAGTGTCAGTCATTTGCAAAATGGTGGCATGAGGATTTCATTCCAAGATGGCTACACAGACTAGACAGCTGCTATACATGTTAAACTTATGTGGCCCTTAAAAGCTGCAATTGTGTTCATACTTCCTTGGTTTCAAGTCCCACTGACTGAATACCACAGGGCATCCTCCTGAGCACTTCACTGCATTATTAATGTTTCATCTACCAGGGACCATACTAAACTTAATCTAGATCTTCCTCTAATCCCATCCACTACAAGTGTTGGTACTGAGTAATTCCAGCTCCCTCTTCTTCCAGTGCACTTGGTATTAGAAGGAAAGCCATTTAGGTAAAAAGGTATGTCTTCAAGTTAGGCTTTAGTACCAGCACCAAACTACCTCTTTCTAAACAACTTCTGAAAGGATTGCTTTCATACTTCTAATCTTTAGAAGCTCTAGGTTAGTGGGTCTCAAAACCGGTGGTACATAGTGTGATGAACAGAAAGACAGCAGGGAGCTGTGAAGACCAGAAGACAGCTGACCAATCCTGAGACAGCTGGAATCAGCCAATGAGAGAGCAGCTGGAAGGAGATAAATAGCTCAGGCGGTGAGTGATGTAGTCAGTTAGGGAGTTAGGCAGTTAGGAAGTGAGGAAAAGAAGGCTTGGAACCTTCGAGAGTGTCAGTTGGATCTGACTTAGGGGGGTTGCAGACTGCCAGACATAGTGCAAATTGAGTCCACTTTTAGGGTTAGGGTTAGTGCTAGGGAATCATGGAAATTGTTTTTTTTTTCTGAGACATTGAGCCTTCTCTGTCAGAGAGCTCTGGTGCCACAATAAAATACAGTTCCCATGATTCCCTAACCCTAATCCTAACCCTAAAAGTGGACTCAATTTGCACTATTTCTGGCAGTCTGCAACCCCCCTTAGACAGAGGTACAGTGAGGCAGTACCTTAAGCCAGAGGCTGTGAATTGTTCCTGAGGGAACTAAGGGCCTTTACAGACTGCCAGAAATAGTGCAAATTGAAGCCACTTTAACTGTCCTGGCTCAGTGCTAAGGAATCATGGGAACTGTAGTTTATTGTGGCACCAGAGCTCTCTGGCAGAGAAGGCTCAATGTCCCAGAAAAAAATACAATTCCCATGATTCCCTAGCACTGAGCCAGGACAGTTAAAGTGGCCTCAATTTGCACTATTTCTGGCAGTCTGTAAAGGCCCTAAGTGATACAAAGATAAGAGTCAAAAGAAAAAAAACTCTTTGTGGTTCAACAGAGCTCTAGGGTAGAGAGTGTCTGTGTGGTTAGATTGTAATCATAAAAACAGCTGAAGGATTGTATTTGGAATAGCTACAATACACTTGAAACTGTAACCAAGTTATATTATTACCAAATTTGAAAACCAAGAAACATTGCCTGTATGTTTGAAACACAATAAAACCATCTTATATTTTATAAAAATCTATTTTGGCCTCTGTGTGCGAATTTTGAACAAACGCTACCAGTGTGTTATTAATAATTATTGGACCGGTAGGTGGCGAGGGCTATGAAGCCAGTCACATAAAATTCTAAAAGAGAGAAATAGTCAAGGTGGCAGGAGTGGTTCGTCATACATAGGTTGAGAAGAGCAATAAAAAGTATAGCCAATAATACCAGTATTAATATTTCCACCAATTTATGCTTAACAGTATTCTAATAATTATCCTTAATAATGGAATTATTGCAGGTGAAACGTCAAGAATACATTCTTCTAGAACATAGCCTCACAGCCCGAAAACGCCAAAAAACCAATGGAATTATTATTTTGCTTATTTGTGTTAACTTCCAACAATAGTAACACAATTTTATGTTTTTAGGGTTTTTTGGCGTTTTCGGACTGTAAACGATAAATATAACAACAGAAAGCTGTAAAAACATAAATTTCCTCAGAAAAAGTGACGTTTTTGTTCCTTCCAGAGCAGGACAGAGCAATTGGGGGACTTAATATATGAAAGCTGAAAACCAATGTTCTGGACTTCATATGATAATGGAAACAGTTCTCCATTTAGATGGAATTAATCACTGAAGGAAAATCCAGTAGTAACCCTAGAGTACAAGGTGGGGGGGATTCATATAGCATAGATGAGATTCCCTCATCCCTGTGACAAAGTAATACCCAGAATTTCTTTGGCGTGGAATTTTAGATTTTTGGATGGATGAAACTGTTTGCTGAAACTGGATGCACTACTTCATTGTATTTGAGTTCATATTTTTGGTCTCCTTACCAGCTGTTCTGTTCTGATGCACAAGCGAATTAGAAGGCTGTGTGAGGATCATGCTACACCTTGACTGAAGAATAACTATCAATGTAAGAAAAACAGCATTGCACTGAACACTAGTGGATTTTGGCACATGCTTTCTGTCTGGCACTAAACTAGCTGATTATCTTGAAGAACTGCAGTGCAAGAAGTCCTCTCCCATCTGCTCACACTGGAAAACTCCCACATAACTGCACACTCCAATGTACACCACAGTTCAGTGGTGTACCAAGAATAACACAATGGAAGCTATCTTCCCTGGAGACTGGCAATAATAGGGTGTATTGTCTGATGAATGCAAAGGCTGTTTACACCTTCTTCACCTCTTGGGGTCTGTAAGAGGAGGCACGGAGAGGGGGGAATAGCTGCTACACTTGCCTTTGACCTTGCCTTTATATCTGGCCTCATGTCCTGGCACATCAAATTCATTTTGTTACCACCAGGAAGCAAATAGAAGTAGGGTAAGGCAGTAAGGGATAAGCAACAGTGTCTCCTTTCCTGGGGGACAGAAAAGGACAGAGTCAAGTGTCCATTCCTCCTTTCCTCAATTTTTATTCCTCTGGGTGTTCCTTCTCACCAGAAACTTCCCTCCTCATCTTCTGCTCCTTCCTCTTCATCAATCTCCCCGTCATGAGGAGCTTCTTTCCCGTTTGCTCTTCCCACACCTGCGACATCACTCAGCCCCCCACCCATTTTGAGACCCTGTCATTGCTTCCCCCTCCGCTCAGAGTGCAGTTCATAGTTCCTCTTGTAGGCAGAGGTCTCTCTTGGATTCCCACGGGCTGGATCAGGCCTTGCACAGCACCACCTTTGATACTGAGCAGGAAATGTAGAGGTCCCAGTGATGGACCCTCCATTCCTCAATTCTGCCCCTCTCTCTCCTTCTCCAATTTCTCAACAGGAACCCAGTGGTTTTATTTTGGCTCAGAAGCCAGGAGCCCAGGAGGACCCTACTTTATCTGCTCTGGATGTCAAATGCACTAGATACAACACTGTCACAATTCATGCATCAAGGCTGAAATCTGTAGCTTATCTCTGAGTGTGTTTGTGTGTGTGTGTTTTAAATCTGCCACTGTACCACAGCATTTCTCCCATAAAGCATGGCTCTTTGTGTCACATTAATAAGCATGTGAGTACAAGATAATGCCATAGCACAAGACAGGAAGAAAATCAATGGCATGTGATCAAGGAACTGCAAAAGAGTGGACACAAAAGTGCCATAAAGGCAGTGTAAGTGTCTGAATAAAACAGAAAATATAACACAGCAGAAAAAGATACAGAATAAAATAGAATATTCAATCTCATAGAAGAAAATCTTGCTTCTATACCATGCAAAATACAATGCAATTCCCTGCTCCAAATCTTGAAATGTCCTCTACCTCAAATGGGTCCTGTGACAACAGAAGCATGACAATGCTTCCTGACAACATAAAGAGTCAGGACCTTGGACAAGTGCTAACCAAGGCTTTGGCTGACGGCTCTCAACTGGATTGATTTCTCATGCTCCAACCCATGTGGGGAGAGTGTTGCAGATGTAGTCTGCTCTCAGTCATTTATCTAAGAGCTGGCTGATTCCCAGAATGGGAGGCAGATCCTGGAAACTCCTGCTGAGACAGTGAGACATGGAGACTGCCCCCCAGTCCCCAACTGGAGGGGGGGAAGATTTCCCCTGTAGGTGCTCCCTGGGAGCCACGATACTACACAGTAGCCAAGAACGTTTCTAATCTGAGGACCAATTATTGAGGACTCTTTGCCTTGTTGGGATAGTTGCCTGCTACCAAGCTGAGCAATTGTACACTGATTCTAATCCAGCCAACTACGAAGAATGGCAACTGCTTGCCTTGCAAAACAAAAAGTAGGAAAAAAGGAGCAAATATTCTGACCCATAAACTGGAGAAAAAGCTACAAAAAAACTATGAAAGCTCTATGAAACCATAATAAGCCCCATATTATTCTGCCCTGTGTAAGGAATATGCCTAGCCAAGAAGAACCCTGTTTGTGGAAACATTTGCTTCTCTTTTGAATGCAATTGGTTATATATCCTTAATACTGCCTGAATATTCACATAGTTGCAATACATACCCAAGAATGACAGATGGCGAATATTTAATACTCTCCATTTTGGCATATGAAGATATGTAGATGAAGGCGAAACTCCAACCAACTGAACATCCAAATTTTGTTTCCTGATTTTATACTACACAGTTATTCAGACAGGGCAAGCCAAGTCAACAACATGATATAAAATGTGATTTAAAAGGAATTTAAATTTATGGGCTTTTTGGTGGTGGTGAGATAATCAAAAATTGTTAAAACGGATGGTCTCCCTTAAAAGCAGGCCTAAGTATACTTTACTGTGTAAAGCATTTTGAAATTAATGCTTTCTTCTGTAACCCCTAACACTTCATATACAAGGAAAACAAACTGGTACAAATGAAAAAGCATACTTGGCTTGAAATGCATTGTTGGTTCCCCTGTGGTCAAGGTCATGGCATAAACATCCTACAATCAAAGCCAAAATTTCAATTTCTGTCAGAATCTCCTGTAATCCTGCAGTCTGGAAAGAAGAAAAGAACAAGAACAAGTAATATTGGTGACATCAATAAACACAGCTATCAGTGATCCTGTTAATTGTTAGATAAATTGTAAGTTTGCAATAAATAGAAACAGGAGCAGATATTCAGCAACTGTTAAGCTGGATCCACTGATCAAAGCTTCTGATTAAAAGTGAATCAACTCTAGTAAATAATATATTAGATCACATGTGAATTAATATATTAGATCATATGTAACTAATATACTGGATCATGGCAGGGGGAAGCATAGTTAGATTCAGGACCCTCATCACAATACTGTCAAACTGCAATTTCAAAAAATAGAGTGCTGTGGAAGCCAACTAGCCATGTTTTGCAACAGTCATTTGGTCTCGCACTGGTGCCTGGACCATGGAAGAGGACACTTTCCATCTGACATGGTCATGTATTACACAGATATCACATTAAGGATGTCATAATGAAAGCAGCAACAGAGAGGGACTTGATAACAGAAGCTGAATTTGACATCCTCTATATGTAGTATTTAATAACTACCATCAACTTGCTCTGGGGTGGACATTAACATGCAAGAAATAGGATCATGAACAGCCTCTCTCCTACTGCAAAGCTGGGGCAAAAAGTATTTTTATTTATCTGGTATTTTTATTTCATTTATGACCCCTTCACAAAACGACAGGATTTTTTCCCCTAGCATGTTTTATTTACACTTGCCAGTCAAATACAGTTGGCTTTCAACTTTTGTGGGTTTTACTTCCAGAGATTTTGGAGCTGCCTCTGCTGCCAGTCTCCAAGCCTCCTCTGGGATAATCTGCCTCCTGGGATGATGACACTCTCCTTCTCTTGAGGAGAAGGAAGATGACACTAAAAGAGATTTTTGCAGCAGCTGTAGCAGGGTAGGGCTGGGCTGATGGCAGCAGTGATGGCAACAACAGCTCATCCTCTTTGCTCTCCCCCTTTCCATCTCCCTTCCTGCCGACAGCCGCCCTCCAGTCCATGGTGCATGCAGCGGAGGTGGCTTCTGCCCTCCGCTCACCTGCCTGCTCCCTCGACCATCTGCTCGCTTTCCCCCTCACTGGCTGGCTCACTCTGGAGATTATCACACCAGGGCCAATTCAGCAATAATCCCGGTAATGAAAACCAAAAGCAACAGTAGTGCTATAGCACTCAATAGTTTCACACACTCTTGCTTTTGTGCAATTTGGAAATTTAAAAGACAAAGGATAGTGCAATTGCTTTTCGCACATACCCGTGAATGAATCATTAGTACATTAGCATTGATCATTTTATGCATGTGTCTTTGCCTCCCACAGTCCCTTTAAACCCAGGTTGCTTCCTGCAGTCCCTCTGAAGCAGGGGTAGGCAACCTTTCCCCTTTAAAGGCCGAGGGACTTCAGCTCCCAGAATCCCAGGAGCTATTGGCCAACATGGGACTATTGGCCAACATGGCTGAGGCTTTTGGGAGCTGAAGTCCCTCGGCCCTTAAAGGGGAAAGGTTGCCTACCCCTGCTCTGAAGTTTAAAGATCCCAGTCTGCTTTTTTATTACAGTTCCCTTTTTAAGTGTGCTAAACATGTTGTAAACGTGCTGCATCTCAAATATCAGCTTCACAAAAATTATCTTTTACTTTTGCTTTACCAAACCTCAGTCTACACCATTCCCCCCCGCCAACCTTTATCCCCCCCAGCCAAAGGGAAGGGAAGGGGGGGGGAAATCAAGGCAGTGACAGAAAATATATAAGAGCAAAGACTGCAACTAAAAGGGACATTGTAACAAATTGTACCATTGCAACATCAGAGGAGTTTAAAAGTGAAAGTGAACAGTACCTTTAAAGTATAAAGATCCTGGGTTGCTTTCTGCAGTCCCTTTAAATTTGAAAGATCCCGGGTTGCTTCCTGCAGCCCATTTAAATTTTAAAGATCCTATATTGCTTCCCTAATAGTGTGAATGAAATGCAATTAGCTTTTGTACACTGCCAATTGTGCTTCAATCATGTTATTGAGAAGCCATTCACGGGAATTCTCCATGAGTGGTTTGTTGCTTGAGCATTGCTGGTTATTCCCAGGAGAAGACTCAACTGA
Organism: Phrynosoma blainvillii; assembly: GCA_026167975.1. Classification (NCBI taxonomy): domain Eukaryota; kingdom Metazoa; phylum Chordata; class Lepidosauria; order Squamata; family Phrynosomatidae; genus Phrynosoma; species Phrynosoma blainvillii. The sequence goes on along the minus strand of JANUYF010000001.1, from coordinate 254,529,385 downwards.
GCATGATGTCGTCTGAAAATCTTCTGCGCAATTACACAATTATCCCGGGATTTTGCTTTTTCCTTCTCCCTTTACCCCCGTGTGATAATCTCCTCTGTTTGCCCTGCTCAGCCTGATGCCACGCTGGTAGCCCATCCATTGTCCGCCACTCACTGGGTGCATCTGCCCCTTGCCCTCTTTGCCTTGTCAGGCTCCTACAGATTACATTTAGCTGAGGCCAGGTAGAGTGAAAGGGGCAGGAGAGGGAATGGGGAAGGAGGCAAAGGGTCATTTTTTGTTGCTGCTTCTGTGAATGCCTCCTCCTTTCCCACTCCCAGAGAGGATGCACCAAGTGGCAAAGGATGAAGGGCAGCCAGAATGGCATGCGGGCTGAGCCAGGCAAACAGAGTGAACCAGTGAGAGAGAAAGTGAACAGATGAGTGAGGAAGTAGGCAGAGGAGTGGTGGCCAGAAACCGCCTTGGTCTGGGACTGTGTGTACCATAGACTGGAGGGGGTTGTTAGTAGGAAAGGAGCTGGAGAAGGGGCCAAGGGCATGGAGGATGAGCCACCATTGGCACTGCCACCAGCCTAGCTCCGCTGCAAAAATCTCCTTTAGTGTTGCCAACTTTATCTTCCTGGTCCTCGAGAGGAGGAGGACCACACTGAAGGAGATTTCTGTAGCAGTGTTGTCATCCTTGAAGATGGAGGGGGAAAGGCCTTGAGATCAGCAGAAGGTAACGGAGGTAGAATCACAGAATCATAGAGTTGGAAGAGATCCAGTCCAACCTCCTGCCATGCAGGAACTCCCAATCAAAGCATCCCCGACAGATGGCCATCCAGCCTCTGGTGCATTGGAATGAGGCAGAGAACTTTGCAGCAGCTGTCTACAGCATGCATGTTTAGGGGCACTTAAAATATTTGCAGTTTTTCTACTTTCACAGGGATCCTGAGCCCCTAACCCCTGTGAAAGTTGAGGGCCAACTATACTTTGAAATCAATATAGCAAATCAGGCTTCTAATACATCTACTTATTCTTAAACAAGGACTGTGATATGATCTCTCAGTTTAGTAAGAAATATTCTATGTTGCCTCATACAGGTTGAGTCTCCCTCATCCAAAATGCTTGAGACTAAAAGTGTTTTGGATTTCCTTTTTTTTTTTTTTTTTTTTTTGGAATTTTTGCATATACATTTTGGAATTCCAGATAAGGGATACTCAACCTGTACAAGGTTAGAACGCACGAGTCAGAACATACTCAGAGAACATAAAATGGCATGTAGAATGTTGCTTATTAAACTGATTGTATCTGAGTTGAGGAAGACAGCATGGTGTTGTGGTCTGACTGTTGAACTATGACTCTGGAGACCAGGATTCAAATCCCTGCTTGACCATGGAAACCTACTGGGTGGCCTTGGGCATATCACCCTTTCAAAGCCTCAAAGAAAGGCAAAGGCAAAATCCCCGTTGAACAAATCTTGCCAAGAAAACCCTGTGCTAGGTTCGCTTTATAGTTGCCATAAGCTGAAAATTACTGTGAAGGCACAGAACAACAATCTGAGTTGAATAAGATATAGTCTTGTTGCATAAAGCTGCTTGTAAAATTTTGTATTAAAATAGATATGCTATCTGAGTTTGAAAAGAAACCCTCTACAGTTTGAGTATCCCTTATTTGAAATGCTTGGGATCAGAAATGTTTCATATTTTGGATTATTATTATTGTTATTTTGAATACTTGCATTTGCATATACATAATGAGACATAGGCCCTTATCACATGGGGTCTGAAGCAGAGCTAATCCAAAGGGCATCCACAGCTAATACATATTATTCCCCCGTGTTTACACACGACGCTGCCCCAGAACACGGAGCTAATCCGTATTGTTCCCCTGTGTTTACACACGACGCTGCCCCAGAACACGGAGCTAATCTGTATTGTTCCCCGTGTTTACACACGACGCTGCCCCAGAACTCGGCAGAATACGGAGCTAATCCGTAAGGAGTAGGGAGATTTTGACATTCGGTTTGTAGAGGATGTACCTAGGGAGCCTTCGCATTCATTGCGAATTGGTGGGCAGGGCGAAAATCCCAGCGAGGGGAAGGGATTGCCTTGGCAAAAGGCAAACCGGATTGGAAAGAAGAGGAGGAGAGGAAGAGGGAAGAGGGAGGCGATCTCTCTCTCTCCATGGGCTGCCTTCCCTTCTCCAGTCCTCCAGCCCTCCTCCTCCTCCCTGGTTCCCATGGCTGCCTTTCCTCCCGGCTTTTTGTGACGGGAGAGAAGGGAGCCTTGGTATTAATTGCGAAATGGCCAAAAGGGCGATATTTCCTTCGTTTCGCTATGGAACCGAATTTATTCCTACTTCTGTTTTTCTTCGCTTTTTCTTTGCTTCGTGGCCAGCGTTTGATAAGGTCCATAATGCGGCTAGAGAGTGACTGAGGATCTGTGAAATGGTGGGAAGTGGATTCCTGCCATTTTACAGATCTTCACATTTCTTCCTCACCAAGGGGCTAAGCAGATGGGCAAAAAGGGGTGTTTTGAGGGTCCCTTGTAGGTCACACCTAAAAGTCTCCAGGAAAGCGCCCTCTAGCCGTCATATGCTGAGAAAAGCTGCTCCAAAAAGGAGCCACTTTTTTCTGCTCCTTTGGTGAAGATGCACACCTTCGCATGTGTGTATGTATGCAGCGACACTGATGCATCAGAAAACGGCCATATAAGGAATATACTGATGCACATGAGGCAGAAATTGACTCAGCGATCCAGAGCATATGCCCTACAATGCAAGCTTTAATTTAAAGTGTCCTGTGCTTGCAGGTGTGGATGCACTGGTGCAGGTGCGCTTGAATGTTAGAACACTAACCGTAACCCTACCCCTAAATGTAACCCTCCACATTGCCCTAGCAACTGTCCTGTTATGACAATAAATGCATTCTGTTGGATGTACACTTGCTGTCAGCATGCACAGCAGTTTGCCTGAAAGAGGCTTTTGTAACCTCTTCTGTGCAGGTGTGCATAAGACCTGCACACCACTTCCTGGCATAATGGGGGGGGGGGTGCTCCTAGGGTAAAGTTTGTTTGTGTGACCTGTTGACCATGTCCCTTGCATGACCACCAGCTGTATGTATCAAGTCAGTCCACACAAACCTCTCTTGCATGTACCTCTCCCCTCTCCCCTGATCTGTGTGGGACATGTTTTGTGGAGGATGATGGAGTGTCTTTTCAGTTGACAAACCCGTTCCTTTGCCCCAAGGATGGCACAATCAGACAGTGACACCTGTCTACTGCACACACTCCTTGGGGGGGTCATGAAATGTGGGTGTATGACAGGTCCTGTGCAGGTGCACAGGGATGTCGAACTTCAGTCACCTCTGTACACAGAGAGTGACAGACTGTATACCATCCTATAACAGCTCCTGTGCAGGTGTACAGGGATGTTTTCCTGCACAAATGCACAAGTGTATAGAGATGTTCCTGTGCATGTGTGCATGCATTTGAGAACAACAACAACAAAAAAATTAAAGCAGCTGCTGCCGGCCCATGCAGTTGCTCTGTCTCCCTTTGCAGCATCGTTGGGGCTGGTGGTGCGGTTGCTGGGGCTACAATACAGCCTCGGAAAAGCTGCACTGACTCCCCCCAGAGTAGTTGCTCCACCCCTATTTAGGGCAACCTCAGGGCAGGCAGTGCGGTTGCTGCAGCTTAGGGAAAAGGCAACTTCAGGTCAACTTTTCCTGCCTGTCTGCATAGCCCCCAAGTCTCTCTCCAATGTCACAAATGCAGTACAGGTACATACTACGCTACACACTCAAATAGTTTTGGATTTTGGAGTACTTCAGACTTCAGAATTCCAGATAAGGGATATTCAATCTGTACATAGTTTAATAATTGTGTACCAACCAAGTAATAACTAAATAAATACACTGCCAAAACAATGGTACCTAAATAATAAATTTCAATTTGATTAGTTAATATTGCAAAGAAAGACCTAACAACCAAATACAAATACAAAATTTCATTTGCAGTGTAGATACAGTAAAAGTCAGCAAACAGTAAGTAAATACAGTAAGGAAGACATGTGCTTTGCAAATAAGTCACTAGAAAAAGGATTTTGCTTCCCTTGCACTTACAATTTCAACGTGTAAAGAAAAATGCATGACACAGGATGATACTTGAACAGAATTTATTTTTGTGAAAATGACCTTAAGTCTCAAGAGCCAGAATCTAAAATGAGTTATAGAGGTCATCCTTTCATGTGAGGAAATTAATTACATCATATTTGGTCTGCTTTTATTAGCACACTGGATTTCAGTTTGATTTTTTAATAATATGTATAGTAGTTGTTGTGAAAGAAAAGGAGAAAAAGCAAGAGGAAGGGAGTATCTGAAAAAACACAATTGATTAAAAAATGTGGGTTTGATCTTGTGGTCGATCCTACAGTTAAAACTCCTTACGCACAAGAGTAGCCTCATTATAATCAATGAGAGAAGTTAAAATGATGGATGTGCAGGTTGCAGCACTAGGTCTGTAGCTCTCAAAGGCCAAGCCATAGAAGAGTAACAGTATAAATCATTAAACATAGAAAAGGACTGCAGGGCTGTTGAGTTATTTTATAACTTTCAGGCTGTATTCATGTTATGACCCACATAATAAACATTCAAAGCACAGGAATACCATTTAGGTTAAAAGTGTGCATGTGGAAATTATATGCTACTGTTCCCTCCTTGTAAAAAAAATTTAGGGTTCCTTTGGATGCCAAAAATGTATGGCTAGTGATTATGTTTTAACTCATGCTAGGTAACAGTTTATGTATGTACACATCCATGTATTTGTTTGATACATATAGGCATAAAATTAAAATCCCAAACAGCAAATTATCATCTTAAAAGGAAAAACATGAATGGAGAGCTGAACTGCATAAATCTCTTTTTGTCTTTTGGTGTGACTTTGCAATCATATTGTATCATGGTGGATCTGTACATTCTAGGCAGGTCTAATAAGGGAAGCTCCTTAAATGGAGCAATAAGTAGGAGCCTAGAGCTTCTTGGGAGCACACATGGCTGACTGCAGATTTGATCAAAATTTTCATAGCTGTTTTGGCCCACAGATTCTCCCCCTCCTCCAGCCATTTTGCCTCACTGCCACCAGTCCTTTCGTAGTAGCCAATCTCTCTCCATCTCTACTAACAAAGGAGAGTCAGAGTGCCACCCCTTCATGCCCAGGCAAATAGTGCTAGTGCTGGGCTGATGCTGGCTCTCACTCAGGGTTTGGGATAGTCCTGATGCAATAACTACTTAGAATAGGCATTCCACCTTAGTTTGTAATGTCCACTGCATGAATCCAAACTACATGTATTTACTACCAAATAATATGTTGAAGCTATAACCATAACTGATTATTTTGGGGAAATAAATTCCATGCTCTCAGGTTGTAAATTTAGATAGAATTTGGGTGTCAAATGTACAGTTCTACTCTGAATTGGACCAGATGATGCCCAAAATCACTTCTAAGCAACACAGTCCAATATTTACATACTGTATCTCATTAAGATCAGTTTTTCATTAACCCTTAGCCATCTGTAAACATTAAGATGAGTTTGTACATCTAGTCTCTTCAATAAACTTTAGCAGGAAAGCTAGCAACCATTGTAATCTTATTCTTCTGAAAGAAAGGAGATTGAACAACTTTAAATATGATTGGGACAAAATAATGGGTTAACAAAATAATATATGGGGTGAGTTGGCAACAGTGGGGTTCTTGAGTTGAAGATACATTTTACACATTTTGTAAATTCAGATGTGATGTGTAAAATTCTTTGTTACATAAATGACAGAATTAAAAGTAAAAGTAAAAAAGAGAGATAACACTTATAATAGGTAGAATATCCAAAACTGTTAAGGTGGAAGTTAATGACTGAATTAAAGTGAACGGGTTTGTGATAAAGTATGTTAATGATTGTTGACTTTTGTTTGTTTGTAAAATTTAATTAAAATATTCTTTAAAATCTTAAGAACCCTACCTCCTTTCCTACCCCAGTATTTTTTGTGAAGCTTCTGTTTTTCTAAATCTAATCACACCAACATCACAAATTTCATTCATAAACATACAATATCCATGTTCTAAGAAAGATATAGAAACCAAAGGAATTGTTAGTAAGTTTACTGTAATAGCCAGTCATAAAAGTGTTGAACTGCTGCTGTCTGATATAGCCTCAATGGCAGTATTATCATAAAATTTAAAATAATCATATCCTTAGCCCCTCCTCAGCCCTTTCTAACTCACATTACCAGTAAGATGTGCAAAATTATTACAATCCATAAGAAGTTACATAGAGCTAAAGACAAAATAACAAAATATTTCAAGGTGTCTTTACATAAGTATCTACAGTTTTAGAATTTAGTGGCAACATCATTATCTGAGTAATATCACACCTAGGAACAATTTAATGCTATGGCCATTTATGAGTACAGATTTCACAGGGAGAAGTGATCCTTGTGGAGCAGCTTAATATAATGTGATACAAGTAAAATATAAATGTATTCTCTGGCCATTTAAATTGGCCTTATATTCTAAAATGTACAGATATTGTCAGAAATCTGTATTCTGGAAGTTTTCTGAATAAGTAAAGGTATTTTTTCATTTGAGATATTTTAATGCCAACCAAATTACTAGCCTTTTCCGGGTTTTCAAATTTTGGATAATGAACACATCTAGTGGAGTTGTGCTACATACTTGGTCCCTCAAGGCCTCCATATGGGCCACTGTGAGTGGCCTCTACAATGTCCTTCTATATACAAACATAGATTGGGAGGACTGCTCCCTTCAAGATCCATCACTCTATTCTGAATATCTGGAAAATGTTAAGTTGCTATTAGAACTAATAATTGTGTTAGTTCTAATGGCTACTTTTCAAAACACTGGCAAAAGTAGCTGACAATGTAGCACAATGGTTTCCTATTTATACTGCAATATTTCTGCACCAACACATAAAGCTAATCTTAAATTCACTTTCTAATACAATAAACCCTGAATATCTGGAAAAATAAAAGAAAGTCATATGATATGGTTATGGTTGTATGCGCTTTCCCAGGCAAGAGGCAATTCCATCAAATGAATAATATGGACAGTGGAAGGCATACACAAATACATGAATACATAAAAGGTGGCATCTCATCTCCCATTCCATGTACAGAAGCCAAAAGGATTAGCATGTTACAACAGTGGCAACATCCTTGACTCCTGTGCCTGTGAGCAGCAGCAGCTGTATGTCACATTGTGTGTGTGGCATATCAAACTGCGTCCTCCAATAGAGAAGAATATCTGGGGAACAAGTGGCCAGGGGCCTGGAACAAATGCCCTCATCTCCACTTGATCATCTGTCTGAGAATTGCGGTAGGACTGTTTCTAAGGCTAAGATTAGATGCCATGGGTTTCTATGTCTTCCTGCCCAATATGAGATTCTGAAGAAGCATGTAAAAGTCCCCTTTGGTGTTGCAGTCATCCAGGAAGTTCCATGCTTATTCCCTTTTAGGTTTGTACTTGTAATTACTTGAATGTTTCAAGCACAGTACAGGAACTGGAGGGGCAACGGGATTTTGCATAATCTTTCACAATAACGGTGTCTTTAAAAAATCTCTGCCTGCCCCCAGGGGACTTCTTTGTTATAGCAAAGGGAAGGTCATGCAAATTTGTTCTAAGTGTTAATGCAGAAATATTGCAGTATAAATAGGAAACCATTGTGCAGGACATGAGCTACATTTGCCAGTGTTTTGAAAGGTAGCCATGCAGAAACATACATAGATCCATGGCTTGACTGACGTTTAACCTTAAAAAGTAAAAAGCAGGCTTCCTAAACAATAGCAGTTCTATTTGATCTTGCTGCCTGGTAGCTATTTAATCTGGACAAAAAGACGCTTTTTCATTACAGGCTGAAGCACGTTGTCATCCCTCACCAAGCTCTTCCAGAAAACATCCTGAAACAAAAGTGGCATTTGAGCTCCATCTAGGGGAAACTTTATATTAAAATTTCTATTGTCGAAGCAAAGATGTGGCACAGGTTTGACAGCAGTCATCAGAAGTTCCACTGAATGATTTTAATTTGAGTGTGACAACCAAAAGTGAAACATCATTGTTTCAGCACTCAAATAATTTATCTTAGTTATCAAACATTATCTAGGGTTATTGTTCAAAAATTTATAGCTAAGCTAGCTGAATGCCATATTGAACTGTCCCATGACTGAGCTCTCTCTGTGTGTGCATGAGTGTGTCTCTGTGTGTGTTGTTTCTGGGTTTTATTGAACCTAGCCATGGTGGGACAAGTTATTTATTTGATCAGAAAAGCAGCATGCAGGACCAAGACTACTCAAACTTTTTATTAAACCATTCGATAGGATGGAGCTACAGCACTTAAAGTAGTGTCAAATTGCATTATTTCCACAATGTAGATACACCCAAAGAGTGGGAAAGCTGCTTGAGGTAACAGTTTAAACCACCTTCCATTCTCTCAAATGTCAAAGCAGTGTGCAAATATAACTTAAAAAGTAAAATATATTAGTGAAAGCAGAAAACCCTAAAATCCTTTCTCCTCACAGTATCTGCCTAAATCGTCCCCTTCAAGCTTCTGTTAGCTATACAGGGAGAAGCTTGTTTTACCTGTGTAGTTTCCACATAGGAAAACACAAACTTGGATCCAGAAATTCCTATGATCAAACCAGGAGCCTACTCATCTTCTCTTCCCTGACTCTGAAAAGGAATCATAAGTCCTCTGGATTAATGTGTAGCTTTCTTTTGATACTGTGGTCACCTGTTACCTCAAGCAGCTTTCCCACTCTTTGGATGTATCTACATTGTGGAAATAATGCAATGTGACACTACTTTAAGTGCTGTAGCTCCATCCTATCGAAACCTGGGCTTTGTAGTTCTACAAGGTCTTTAGCCTTATCAGCCAAAGAGTGCTAGTGCTTCATGAAGCTACAAATCCCAGGATTCTATAGAATGGAGCTATAGCAGTTAATGTAGTGTCAGACAGCATTATTTCTACAATCAGATGCACCCCTTGGTATATGATCCAGGCAACCTGACCTATATCACTGAAACTACCCTGCTGTCCTCAGATTTGGTCAAGGCTGTTGAAACATTTCTAGTCAGTTACTAGGCTAGTTCGCTTCTGTAGGTGAAATAGAAGGGAACACCATCTTGTTCTTTCCTTTAAGCAGCAACATGTCTTGGGCTGGCCATGCCTGAAGTTTGTAGGACGAGGACAGTACATATAGACAGTATTTTGAAGTCTTTTCAGCAAGTTCTTCATTTGTGATGTGAATCCAGATTCAGAAATGGTGTTACCATCACCATTATCAAGTCAAAAATCACATTCATAAACTGCTTCAGATATCAAAGACCTGGGGGGAGGGGCAGTGAGGCACCTACTGCCAGAATCCAGTGGTGCCATTTTGCTAGCACAAATGGCTTTATGATTGCAGGCACATAGTTCTACACTATGCACAAGTAGGGAAGCTAACCGAGTTTCCAGTTGCGTAACCAAATGTGCTATGAGTTGCACCTTGTGTTGTAGTACTGACTACAGTTGCACAACCAGTTACAGAACTAACTGTTCAATCCTTTGCACAACTGTTTACACAAGAGGCTTCAGAATCAGTTGTACAAGAGTGGATCACAAGAACTAAGGCACTACCTTTTAGGGGTGGGTGGGCTAGGGAATTGTTGTATTTGGATGTTTTTTAATCTGTAAGCCGCCCCGATTGCACTGCAGAATGGTGGGATAAAAATAAATTTTATTATTATTATTATTATTATTATTAGTAGTAGTAGTAGTAGTAGTGAGAAAATGAAAAAAAATCAGAGGAGGGATACTATTGCACCATTTTCTCAGCTAATGCACTCAGACTCATATGTCTGTTGACATTAGCACCAACTCATAACATTCAAAAATTAAACTGGCAACATTTCTAAAGAAATCAGTAATGGAAGCATACTGCCAGCATCACAGATGCAAAGTACTAGACATGAAAAATAGTTTTAAATAGTCAGTTTATCCTGAACCAGGCAGAAAACTATCTTCAGAGCCAACATTTGTTTAGAAAGCCTCATCAGTCCCATCAACCCACCTTCACCATTCCTAAATAAAACTGTTGCCCATATCTTCATCCCCATTCTTCAACTCCTTAGTTGCAACAGCTCCTTTGGCTTTGTTATTAACTACCCTTGAATCGATTTCGACCATGGTGACCCTGCTGATGAGACATTTCCAAGATCCTCTGTTCTCCACTGCGCTGCCCAACTCCTGCAAACTCATACTTGTGATCTTTTAATAGAGTCCATCCATCTTGCATGCGGCCTTCCTCTCTTTCTATTTCCCTCCACCTTTCCTAGCATTACTGTTTTTTCCAATGATTCATATCTTCTCATGATGTGTCCAAAATATGACAACTTGAGTTTTGCCATCTTGGCTTCTAGGGAAATTTCTGGCTTGATCTGCTCTAGGACCCATTTGTTTATCTTTTTGGCTGTAGATGTAATCCTTAGCACTCTTCTCCAGCACCACATCTCAAATGCGTTGATTTTCCTCCTATCTTCTTTCTTGACTGTCCAGCTCTCAAATCCATACATGGTAATAGGGAATACAATGGCTTGTATGATTCTAACTTTTGTGCTCGGTTGTATATCCTTGCATCTTCTCTAGTTCTTTTATAGCTGCCTTCCCATTCTGTCTTCTTCTGATTTCCTGACTGCAGTCCCCATTTCTATCAATGTTTGATCCCAGGTATGAGAACTCTTTTACTATTTCTATTTCTTCATTGTCTAATTCAAATTTGTGTGGTCATTACTTTTGTTTTGTTCATTTTCAACAATAGGCCTCCCTTTGCACTTTCTTCCTTGATCTCTCTTAGGAGCTGTTCCAGGTCTTTGAGGTTTTCTGCTAGTATTAAAGCGCACGGCCATTTAAACCAATGGGGCTTGAATATCTGCAATTTTCCATTTTCATGGGGTGTGTGTGTGTGTGTCCAGAACAGATCCCCTCCGAAAACAGAGAGGTGACTTTAGTCTTTTAATGAATTTTAATATTTTTAATGTTTAATGTTTTAACTTCATAAATTGTTTGACTGTTTTTAAATCTTGTATTTATACTTTCACTAATGTTTTTGTATTGTTTTTAGTCTGCATTGTTAACCCTGTATTCTGTTTTCTTCAATAGGCTTCCATCTTGCAAATAATCAATGCTATCTCATGCTCAGTTTTATCTTCCAATGTACTTTTAATCTCTAATATAATGCATTTGCCCCTAAAAATATTGTCTGGTTTAGTGGCACATGAAGTCTATTACCTCAGGTGATAACAGTTTAAGATTTTAAAAATTTGGCCTCTTTTGCAATCAGAGCACATCATCATAAAAACTTCAGCTGGAAAGGACTCTTAAGGCCCATCAATCCCAAATCCCTGCAGGGAATCTAGACCTTAACATCCCTGCTGGCAAGCTACTTGTATGTTTCTATTTAAAAAGGCAGCTGCAGCAGGGCAAGGGGGATTGAAGGTGTAAAATGAATGCTTACACACACACACACACACACACACACACATGGAAGCATTCATTTTACACCTTCAATCCCTTCACCTTTAATATATATAATATTATATATATATTATAATATTCCATTATATATTAATGGAAATAATAACTCTCTGTTTTCTTTATATATCTGGGAACTTTTTTGGATGCCTGTCCCACAATCAACTTGTTTTCACTAAGATGCCTGTTAAACACTTGACACAGCAATTTAGTGTTCCAAAAGAAGTATTAAAAATGGCATCCTACCCCATTGTCCATTAGATCCTAGAACTGTTGCATCTAGTAGCTCTTCCTCATCCATTAGTCTTGCTTGCTTACCTTCATCACACCTGCTTCCGTACAAGAGAATTTCCACCATGTCCATTCCCTTTAATGGTCTTCACTCTCTGGCTTACAAATTACAAATTAAAACAGCATTTTGAATGCGTGCCTGAAAACTGACCAGTAGCCAATGATGTTGTCATGACAGGCCTATGGTCTGTGTACGAGGGCTTATCATAAAGTTTTAATTATCACCTTTAAAAAAATTTGACAGAAAGTTTGTTTTGATTTATAAATGCTAACATTTCTCTACATAGTCACCATCCAGATTTACACATTTTTCCCAGCGTTTCTTGACCCTCCAAATACCTTTATTGTAGAAGTCTGCAGACTGCACCTTAAACCACTCTTCCCCTTCATGAATGACATCATTTGTGTTGTCAAATTGGTGACCCTGCAACGGATTTTTCATTTCTGGGAACAAGAAAAAGTCACTTGGTGCGAGGTCAGGAGAATAAGGTGGATGCTGCAAGATTTCAAAGCCACATGGCCTTGCTTTGTTAACTGCAACTTGAGATGAGTGAACTGGTGCATTGTCAGCTAGGAGACAAATGCCTCTGGAGAGCATACCGCGGCATTTCTTTTTCAGAGCATCTCACAACTTGTCCAAAAGACTGCTGTAGTATGTGCCAGTGATGGTTTGTCCCTTTGCAAGGTAATCTGTGAGAATGACTCCATGACAGTCCCAAGAAACTGAAAGCATGGCCTTTACTGCTGACTTTTGCTGTTTTAGGGGAGGGGAATCAGCATGCTTCCACTCCATGCTCATGGTTTTGGTGTCTGGATCATACTGATAGATCCAAGATTCCTCTACAGTTGCCAGACAACCAAAAAAATCCTCTTCATCCTGTTCCAACAGCGTCAACATCTGTCTTGAAAGGTCACACCGTGATTGTTCTAGAAAAGTCTTAGCAAACGTGGAACCCCATGTGCAGACCCCTTAGACAAGTGACTAATTTTCCACACACTACCACAACAGAGACCAGTTTCATTCATTATCATTTGGATGGTTGCTCCTCTATCTTCCATTTTCTTCACTGTGGCTGTATTGTCTATCAATGATGGTCTTCCAGGTCTTGGCTCGTCTGTAAGGGACATGTGACCAGTTTGGAAATTACTTTTCCACCTTACAATAGTGGCATAAGATGGGCAATCATTTCCATAAACTACCATCATCTCATCATGAATTTGCCAGCCACTATTACCCTTTAAATGCATGAACTTTATCACGCTGCGAGCATCAATATTCTCCATCTTACACTTTCATCACTTCTGGCACAACTTGTAACAAAAATAAAGGACACAAAGAGCTGATTTTCTCAACATCATGACTTAGGGACCAATGATGACACTGACAAAATTTCATCAATATACCCTAATAACTTCTGGGTGATAATTATTACTTTACGATACCCCCCTCATAACCAGCCCTTGGATTTTAGAACATGGGGTTTATCCTGTGCAGAAACTGGATTTAAAATGGGAAAATCCCACAAAAGCGGGATCATTTTCACACAATATCAGGCATTAACAAGCACAGGAAGTGGACAAATCCCGCAAAAACTGGATCATTTTCACACGACATCAGGGGTATTGAGCATTAACGTGAAAATAACCTGCACAGAAAGTGGATAAAATCGACCTCTTTTTATTTTTGGAATTCTCCTGAAAGTAAAAAGCAGCCGATTTTGTCCACTTTTTGTGTGGGTTATTTTTGCGTTAATGCTCAATGCCCCCAATGAGTCTGAAAACATTCCCACTTTTGTGGGATTTTTTCAGGATTTAAATCCCATTTCTGCACAGGATTTAGGCACTTAGCCTCCCGTGTGATAAACTCCCTTGTCAATAGCCTGGCTGTAGCATTTGGGATCTTTATCCACAGATTATTGAAGTTTCCAGATACTTTTCAGAGACAGCTCTACTCTAAATAGGATGCAGCTAACGTATGTATCATTACAGTCAGCAGACCTGTAAATGTGCTCCTGGCTTGAGCTGTGTAAATACACTGTTGATCATTACTAGAAAAAGGGCAAACAGCAGTATCCCAAAACAGTAAAGGGGGTTGACTCCATGCAACACAAGCTGAATCCAAACTTTCTGATTTGCCTTTCATCAGACCAAGAACTAAGGATGCAAAGCATACCTGTCAGATGTCTTGACATTTTGATACACTGAGTGCTCACTTTCAATTGTGAATTTGGGGGATTGGGCAAGGTTGGATTTAAATTGCCTTTTAAAACTAATTTGCAAATTAAAGGAAGAAGGAAAAGACTATATCCAGCAAAGTAAAATTAAACAAATTGTGACAGACTATTATACTAAACTATTTAGAGACGAGCAAATGTCAGAAAAAAAGAAAATAGAAATCAAAGAATTTATAAAGCAGGAATGCATACCAGAATTTTCTATAGACCAACAAGAAATATTAAATCAAGAAATAACTAAAGAAGTGATATTAAATGCTATTATGAAATTAAAGGAAAAGAAGGCCCCCGGTCCAGACGGTCTAACAGCGAAATTTTATAAAACTTTCAAAGAAGAAATAATTAATCCATTATATGATACGATCAACTCAATAGAAACGGGGCATTATCCGCACTCATGGAGAGAAGCTCTTACAATACTGATTCCAAAAGCTGATAAAGACTTAAGTCAAATACAAAACTATAGACCTATATCTTTGTTAAATAATGATTACAAAGTGTTTGCAACAGTGTTAGCAGAAAGATTAAAGCAAATTAACCAAAATGGATTCACGAGGATCAATCCGGGTTTGTCCCAGGAAGAAGCTTTAAAAATAATGTAAGAACCTTAGTAGATGTCATCGAATACTATGAACACCATAAGAATAGGAAAATGGGAATTGTCTTCCTCGATTATGAGAAGGCTTTTGATAATGTAAATTGGTGTTATATGAAAGAATCCTTAAGAAAATCTAAAATTGGTGAAAGAATGGGAAAGTGGTTAGAAGAAATCTATAACCATCAAGAAACAAGGATAGATATTAATGGGGAGAAATCAGGAAAATGTATAATCAATAAGGGGACAAGACAGGGCTGTCCGCTCTCTCCATTGGTGTTTATATTGATATTAGAAAATGTTCTTAGAAAGATCAGGAATGATAGTCAAATAGAGGGATTAAAAATAGGAAATCAAAACTACAAAGTCATAGCATTCGCGGATGATGTAATCATAATATTAAATGATCCTAAAAAGAGTATTAAAAAACTATGGGAAATATTAAGTGAATCTAGTAAGATGACAGGGATTAAAATCAACATGCAGAAAAGTTGTATTCTGACAAAAAACCTTAATAGAAATGAGGAAAATGAGTTAAGATCTATAACCGAGCTCAAATTCTGTGACAGTGTAAAATATTTGGGGGTGACGTTGACAAATCAAAACTCTACCCTTTTTCCAAATAATTACCTCCAAACCTGGAAACAAATAAAAGAAAAATTAAATATTTGGAATAAATTACAGCTTTCTTTATTAGGGCGAATAGCCATTATACAGTCATATGTTCTGCCTAAAATTTTGTTTCTTTTTCAAACAATTCCAATAAATATACCATCATCATGTTTTAAAATGTGGAATAGAGATTTAAGAGATTTCATTTGGCAAGGGAAGAAATCAAGAATAAAGATGAGTACATTACAAGATGCAAAAATAAGAGGAGGGTTGGGACTGCCAAACTTAAAAATATATTACGAGGCGGCAGCATTCACCTGGATCAAAGATTGGATAACATTAGAGGATAGAAAAACATTAGTATTAGAAGGTGCCGGTCTAGAGAAAGGATGGCATTGGTATTTAATTTATACCGGAGGGAATGTAGATAAAACCTTCGATAAACATATTATTAGGAAAGCTTTAATTAAAATTTGGAATAAATATAAGCCAATCCTGTATAATAAAATCCCAGGCTGGACCTCACTTATGGAAGCGTTTAAAACAGATATCTTTGCTAAAGGAAATTGCACTAAATATAGAGATTTATTGGAATGGTCTGAAGATAAAATAAAATTAAGATCGTTTAAGGAATTACAAGAAGAGGGGTTAGTAGAACATTGGTTTAATTTCTGCCAAATTCAAAGCAGATATAACAAAGATACTCGAACTTGTGGTATTGAGGTGAACAAAACGGAACTGGAAAAAATTTATGATAAAGGAAATAAACACTTGATTACACGACTTTATAATTTTTTTTTTTGAGATAGAGTTAAAAGAGGAATGTATTAAAGAGAATATCATTAAATGGATGCAAGATTTGAACGAAAACATTGAGTTGGAAACATGGGAAAAGACTTGGATGAATAACACAAAGTTTACAAAAAGCATTTACTTGATTGAAAATTACTATAAAGTTTTGTTTAGATGGCACCTTTATCCGTCAAAGATTGCAAAGACTGTGAAGCAAAATAAGGAAGAAACTGGCAGGTGCTGGAAATGTAATCAAAAAGATGCTAAGCTTTACCACATGTGGTGGACTTGTGAAGTGGTAAAAGAATTTTGGAAGATTATCCACAGCAAAATTATATCAATCTTCAACATTAAAATACGAATGGACCCCAAATTGTATTTATTAAATATAACGGAAAGCTTAAAAGGGGGTTTGAAAAAAGAGGAAATAGGTGTAATCTTGTACTTAATTACTGGGGCAAGATTGGTTATAGCTAAATATTGGAAAGTTAATAATATGCAAATGTTCTCGGAATGGAAAGAGAAAATAAGAAATTTAATGCAAATGGACAAATTGACAATGTTAATTAAGGATAAACAAGAGAAATCTTTTATTTCAAAATGGGGAAAAAATTGAAAGTTTTCTTGCATCTTGAAAGAGACTTAAAGGAGGTCAAACAAAACAAAGACAATTTGGTGGAAAACTAATATGAGAGGCATAATTTAAATTCTATAGTTAAATTAAGTCAATAGGAAGATTTTGTTTTGTTCTGTTTTGTTTTGTTTTGTTTTCTTTCTTTCTTTTTTGGAATAAGCGATTCCAACAGTAGTTGTAACTGGTTATTATTTCAGGAAATTTAGGGATCGTTTGGGAGCGGAGAAATGTATTTTAAATAATAGATGTGAAAGGATATGGAGTATAGAATGATGTGTATTTTAACATTCATTTGTATATTAAGTTTATTTCATAAATAAAAATGTTGAATCCGCAAAATAAATAAATAAATAAATAAATTGCCTTTGTGATTTGTTACATACTTGACACTCCTGAAGTCCTCTAAGAGCAGTGGAGGGAGTGAGGGTGGCCAGATATTTATTTATGGCAGGCCCATGGTATATGCTGTCATTTGGTTCCAGAACCCCACCGCTGATACCAAATCCATGGATGTTAAAGTCCCATTAAATACAATAGATAGTAGGTCACCCTTATATAAAATGGAAAAGTCAAAGTTTCTTTTTTGAAATATATATATACACACACATACATACAGTCACATACACCCCTTTTCACAGGGGATCCGTTCTGGATCCCCTCGCGAAAATGGAAAATCGCCAATATTCAAGTCCTGTTGGCTTGAATGACAGTGTGTGCCCATTGTGTCCCTCCCTACCCATCAAAAGGCAAGACTCCGGACTCCAAGTCTGCAACAGAGGGACATCTGTATATATTTGAGTATTTTCAATCCTTGGATGCTTCAATCCATGGATAAAGAATCTGTGGATACAGAGAGCTGCCATGGAGGCATCAGAGGAACTTAATGAGAGATAAAAGAATGGCTGGTGGGGAAGGCAAATATGGCCTGCCAGCCACCTCTTGGCCAAAGATGGGATACCAGAGTCTGGCCAGAAATTATCCAGTTCAGCAGGTGTCAGGGAGGGCTTATTCAGCTGCCTCAGTGGTGCAGTGGTTAAATGCTGGTACTGTGGCCACAAGGTTGTGAGTTCGATCCCAGGGGCTCCAAGACTGACTCAGCCCTGCATCCTTCCATTGGTCTGTAAAATGAGTACCCAGCTTTTGGGGGGCAATTGGCTTACAGACAGTAAACATCCTCTGGCTGTTACATTTCTTTATCAATTGTCTCATCCTTCCTTCCATCCATCCAGCTCTATTCTTGGTTAGCAGTTAATGTGGCATTTGAAAGACTATGTGGCCAAGACCTCAAACTGATTTAAACTCATCCATCTTAAACTCTGTAAGCACTCAAATCCTGTTGATTTTCACAGGGGCCTCAGAACACCCAACTTTCTCTAGATTGTATCTAGTGTATTAGGCACAAAGTTAGGTACATATGTAGCAGAGCAGGAATTTTGTAGTGCACCATATAACAGAAAGGTCAGCACAATGCAACTGTCATCTATTGTTCCATTTTTTCAAAGTGTCAGTAGCATTCCTATTGCTGAAATTATCCCAAATATTGCCAAATAGTGCTGCTGCAAGTAGGATCGTTTGTTCTCTTGGGTATTAGTGTTACAGGCAATAATTATATATTGTATAAGCAAGGGGGGGGGAGAGGAAACAGATCTTGAGACACATAAACAATGCGGAGTTGCCCCACTGTTCCACCACTCAGTTACTTACAGTTAACATGGAAAACATTAGCTGGCAAACATTGAATGCATGCCTCCAGTTGTGATAGAGTACCATTCGGTAATTCTTCCTCACTGTCAAAAGCCACCTACACAGTGTCTGAAATGGAAAAGTACAAACTGCATCAGGAACACTAACATGAACAAATGGACCACAACTGCAGCCAAGACAAAAGCAGCAGATTATCTTCGCAGAGCAGATGGTTACCTCATAGTCAATTTTAAATTTCTGAACCATTCCAAGCTCCATGAACATTCGGAGGGCTGCAGTTATCATAGCGTCCATGTCGAGGGAGAAGTCATCAAAATGGATGTTATCTATGCCAAGCTCTGTCACAAGTGGAATGTTTGCTGCCTGGAATTACCCAAAGACAATAAGAAACTTTGTTGGGCTCAGTTCAGTTCCTTCTCTTCTCTTCTCTCTCAGAATGAACATTGCCTAAATCGTCTAGACAGCATAAAGGCCCTGTTTGGCAATTACAAATGTCTGGTGCAGATCTGGGCAAAGAGAATGGGAGTAGATAATTTGAGCAGTAAACTTGCTTTATCGCAGTGCTGAAACCTAAGGGCACAATCCAACAGGCACTCCAACCACCCCATGTTCCATCAAAGGAAGATTGCCTACAAATTTAAATGATGTTGCAGCTTGACAAGTGAAAGCTGTGCAGTAGTAGTGCTTGGGAAGACTACTTCTTTGCCCTCATGGATACCACCATCTTTAACTCAGGAGAACAGTAAAGACTCTCATTTATTAAATGTTCATGTTGTTGCAAAGACATGTGTTAGAAAGGAAGCTGATGTGCATGAAACATGTTTGCTCTGCAAAATTAATATTCGTTCCCAAGTGCTGTTTTACTATTTTGTTTCTTTATTTCTTTTTACAATATGTATGAGAAAAAGCCATATACTGTATAAAGTGGCCTAAGATCCAAATGTAGCATTTCAGGAGACACATGCTGTATTACAGCTACAGTGAACTTGCAATGGTTTGAAAGTCAGCAGTTTTAAATTTGAGATGGAAATGACAATGGAAGCATCTAAGACTTTGAAGTTCATGTTTGCAAGGATACAATATATGCACACTCTAGTGAATCACCACATCAGCGTAAGTTGATGTTTCACAATGCTGATCACGTCTAACTTTCTGTGGTTGTACAATGGCTTCAGAACTTACAAATTAAG
Source organism: Phrynosoma blainvillii (assembly GCA_026167975.1). Classification (NCBI taxonomy): domain Eukaryota; kingdom Metazoa; phylum Chordata; class Lepidosauria; order Squamata; family Phrynosomatidae; genus Phrynosoma; species Phrynosoma blainvillii. The sequence goes on along the minus strand of JANUYF010000001.1, from coordinate 254,509,781 downwards.
CACTGCCAACGATCTATGCAATTTCTTCCACAGTAGGTGGCAGGACTCATTGATAAGGTCTGGAGTGGAAATTGCAGGGGGAAACTGTGCACATTGTAGGTGTAAATATAGCCTACCTTGTGCAAATGTCCTTTCAGAAATTCCAAACAAACACTGGTAGGTAAATACTAAACACAAAGTGAAAGTAGCTGCCAATGCTTGCTTGTATTGCCCAATGCTTCTCTGAATGAAATGTGGTCAAAATATGGCAATAAAATTATTATTTTCCTGGTGCTTCATGTGAATAAACTACAGAGTTTTCTGAAATAACAATACAGTATATCTTAAAAACCTGATCAGCAACTGATGAACAAAACAAGTAAAAAGACAATTTTCCCACGTCTGCCTTTATATTTATGAGGTTTTACCACCTTATATTTAACCAGGAGTGCCATAATCCAAAATAATCACTGAATTAATAGCCACAAGGTAACGTTTGTATAAAATAACCATTTGCTTTACAACAGTAATAAAAGAAATGGCAGAATGGCAGAATTATGTATGGGGGTTGAAAGTAATTTGAATAATGTAGAAAAGGACAATTATTATTATGCATGCTACATCTAGTGTCATTCTCCTACATCTGAGGTGAAGCACGGTAAGCTTGTAAAGAAAAAATGACAGAAATTACAGTAGTATTTTTAAAAGACACCTTAAGATATGTTATTAAAATGTATGCTTAAAATCCCAGCTAATCATAAAGTGTTCAGAGAGAAGCTGTATTATGAACTAGCAAAAAGACTGTCATTCTTCCTGGTAGAAGAATGGAGGGAGTATCAATACATTTCAGGGATCTCTGAAGGAAAATAAGACATTTACTGGACTCAATCCAGAAGCTGTTATTCACAGTAAAATCCCATGGAATAGAAACCAGTGATACTGGAGTGAAGCACAATATGGGCAATTAACAAATGTCTGGGATGGTATGTCTATTTTTCTGTAAGATTGCCCTCTCCTCCATGAACTTGCTCACTTTTTCTTTGGAAGCCTTTCCTTGGGTTTGCATTTGCATCTGCCATTGCAGGTAGCTAGAGGAGAAAAAGCTTTCATTGTGGGGACACAGAACATTTCTCCAAGTGAAGGGTCCCTCATTTATTACTATTCAGTGCTGTGCCATGTTCAGCCTGTTCTCTTGAGCTAAATGGCACTTGATAGCTTTTAACAGTTTGCTTCCCTGTCCTTCAATCAGTGTTTCAGATTGTTTTCACTTTAGGCTAAATCCAATTACTAGTTCTGTACTAGAGTAGACACAATGAATCAATGAGAATTTGTAAATCAACATTTATGTAAGTTGCGCTGATTCAATGAACCTACTGGAGGTGGGACTAATAACTGCATTTAAGCCACTGAATTAATTGCTGAGTGTTGACTGGCATCTATGTAAATCAACTGATTCAGTCAGTCAAGTTGGAATTAACAGTTTTATTTAAGATTGTGTATTTCACCTGTTGGTGTCAGTGTTCTGTTTTGTTTTGTTTTTTAATTTTATATATGTATTTTATTGGCCTTCTTGGTCAATGGTCTGGGATTCTGGGAGCCAAAGTCCAAAACATCTGGAAGGCCAGAGTTTGGGAATCACTGCTTTAAAGCAAAAGTGGAAAATGCTGAAACATTTGCCTCATGTGGAAGTTGTCCTTTTGCCTAGTTCTATTCACATGAAGTTTCTACAGTTTATCACTGGAATATATCCTTCTTCATGAGAAATCTGAATCAGTGGTTCTCCAGGGCTGCAGCAGATAAAGCTGAGGGGGTCTCAGATTGCTCTTAAGAGAAAGGCAGCTTACTCCACAAATCTCCAACTAGTGTTCTTTGAACTATAACCTGACCAATCTTAGAACAAGCTTATTCTCCTCCTTTCACCCTTCTTCTCTTCCCCTCTGTTTGTGAGAAATCAGCTAGACAGAAATAATCTCAGGTCAAGATTTAAAAGCAATGAGAAGGAAACAGGAAAGAAATGGTGCTTGTATCCAGTTTGGCCATCATTAAGTAATAATTTTAAAAAAACAGGCCATAGTCCACCAAGACATTTCTACTGTATCTAATCTGACTCCCTCTACAGCTGCTGGACTCCATCTTGCATCCCAATTCCCAGTCCGCATGGCGAAAAGCAATCTTCTTACACTGTTCTCTTTGGGCACAAACCTCCATGACAGTAGTAATTTTCTACTATTCAGAGCTTGAAGAATGCTTTAAGTGTTGCTGCAGCCCACTGAAAGCCCCCCCCCCATAGCACAAAGAGTCATTTCCAACTCTGAGGGGTTGTTTGGAAGCCCCCCCCCTCCCCAGCTTTAAGCCCCCAGACCCAGATATACGGTCTATCTTAGGGGTACCACTGAAAGTAGCTGAGACTTCATGCATGTGTTAGACTTGCATGGTTCTGAGTGACCATGTGATTAGTTTGCAAAAAGAAGCTGCGGGACCTCTGATCCAGATTGGAGCCACTGTGTGGAGGGAGCAGTTCTAACCCATTCCTTTCATGCCATTTTCACACTGAAAACTCAAAAACTTCTATCTGCCACAATTGGGTTGAATATTTACTTAAGGACAGCAGAAGCTTGGGGGAGGGCATGTATATGACATCAGGAAAACAGCATGGGAATAAAAGGTTTATTACACATACACACATCTTGCAGTCCTGTTCAGCTTGGTAGAAGGAAGCACAACAGCTTTTAGTAAATAAAGAAACAGGCCAAGTGTAAGCAAGAGATTAAAAACATGTTTAATGTCACATCAAATTTGACCCATTTTAGAAGAAGAAATATCAACTGTTGTGAACCTAAGGCATACATTTTGAACCTTCTAGAGGCCATTTGAAGGCCTCTAGAAGGTTCACAAAGCCTCTGCCCTTTTTGCAAAGTCTTTTAAATGACTGATCAGTCCTCTCTTTTTCTCCACATCCTGTGTCTAGCTGTATGTTTTTTTACCAGCATCGGCATGGGAGGATGGCAAAGGAGGTCTGGAGAAATACAGTTTCTCATTGCTAGGTTGCAGCAGCATGTGTGCAGTAAAAATAAACTGAGTTGAGAAAGAACGTGATTCTGTTCCAGCCAATCTGCAGCGGTGTATGTCTGCCTACAACAGGCAAGGGATAACCTGCCTCTCCAGCTGCATCCAACATATTAAAAAATACTGATCTGAAAGTTTGGGTCATGCCTGCATGCATTTTGGAAGAAGCCTTCAAATGGCCTCTAGAAGGTTCAATATGTTTCTGTTTATTTATGCAATGCCTACTTGACCTGGTTGATCCATTTCAATAGGCTTTTTGGGCCTCTGCAGACTGGCCCAGAGGGCTGGCCTGGAGGCAGAGATGGGCCGGGGCAGGGCACGCCAGCCGCCCCAACCCCACGCCAAGGGCGACCTGACGCTGCGTGCCGTTACGCATGGCATCAGGGAGCCCTCCCGGCGCAGCACTCTGATGCGCTGTGCCAGAAGAGGCGAGGAAAAGCCGTGCGCCGGCTCTTAGGGTGCCCTTTTGCCGCCCCTGAAAGGAACAGTATTTTGCCACTCCTCTCAGGGTGGCAAAAGGGAGGATCGGGGCTGCAGTGTGGAATAGCCGCGGCCCCGATCTGCCGCTTCCCAGGGCGGCCCAGAGCCACCTGTCTGCAGCCCCCCATTTTCTGAAACATGTTGAGCTGCTTTTTTTTAATGGGGAAAAACCCTATCTCTCTTAAACAAGTACAGGCTAAATCCTCCATATCTGAAATTTTTGGGACCTGAAATGTTTTCGATTTCTGAGTTTTTTGGATTTTGGAATATTTGCATATACATAATGAGATATTTCGGAGATGGGATCCAAGTATAAACATGGAATTCATTTATGTTTCATATACACCTTATAGCCTGGAGGTAATTTTATACCCAATATTTTACATAATTTCTGCAAGGAACAAAGTTTTTGTACACTGAACCAAAAGAAAGCAAAGATGTCACTATCTCAGCCACTCATGTAGATGGTTTTGGATTTCTGAATATTTTAGATTTCAGGATTCCAGATAAGGAAGACTCAGCTTGTAACAGAACAGAACACCTGTATTCTTAACTGATATTTTAATCATTGTGAAATATTGTATATAAGACCCAAATGATTCTTATTTCCTTCTCAGGCTTGACATATCTCAGCAGATTTTATTCCAACTGCACACATGTTTACATCTCCCCCTCCTTCTCTGAAGGGACTGTCTAACTGGCATAGCCAAAGGATATCTTAACACCCAGAGCAAACTTAGTTTTAAAGGCCTCCATCTGTTACTGCATCCTGTTGACTGATGGTGTCTCTCTGCCCTTCACACTGCTGAATCAGCACAGCCTTATGACAGATCTGCAGTGGCACAAGTAGGACGTTAGTCTCTAAAGGAAACTTTCTAAGACAACTTAAAGTAAAATGAGCAAATGGGGACCAGAATAAAATAAGGTTGGCATGTGGCCTTATTCTGTTCCAGATTAGAACTCATTCTTGTCTTCTTATACTTCTGCTAAGAATTTATCCTTTCATTCACTGCAGATCAGCACCAGGCTACGTTCAACTCCTTGTCTGTGATACAAGGAATGTAGTTTGTTGCATACTAATAATACATTGCTCATGTAAATTCAGTTTTTTAATATTTATGATGGGGAAACAATATAGGATTTGGACAGAAAAGAAGTAAAATATAATCCAAGGATATGTTTAGATATGTCTGTCAGTGGGCTTAGGAAAGCTTTTATGTTTCTTCATTATCAACCTACAGGTTTCCCTGCTAAGGGTACATCTATACCAGCAGCCATTTGTGTGTACTGTTTTTTCTTTTATGATTTGTTTCTTACAGTTTTGATGTCCCAATGCAGTAGTCATGCACCCATGTTATGGAATTTGTTCTTGTCACTTTGACTTCAATTTATAAATTACAAAATAACCCCAAACACCATCACTGTGTATACACAATTGATCATTATCTACTCTGTTAGATTGGCTAGAATCCAACACTGAAGGGAAGGAGAAGAAAAAGCTGCACCTTTGTGGGATTTGAATGTAGCTGAGGACATACAGTAGGGATGGGAATCATGTAGCCCTCCAGATATTGTTGTACTGCAAGTCCCGCTAGCCCTAGCCAGCATAGCTAATGGTGAGAAATGGTGAGAATTGCAGTTCAACAAGATCTGGAGGACTGCATAATTCCTTCCCCTGATATACAATTCATATATGTGTGGTATGTATGTGTGTAGTAGAGCTTCTTACTGTACTACATATTATTCAGTATTATTTTAAAATAACAGTGTATGTGAATAAAGAAAACACTAACTGAGGAGAGAGACATTTTGTGTGCTTTAAAATAGGCTATATAAAATGTTAATAACTGTTTAATAAGGTTACCTTCATGGTCACACTTAAAAAAAAAGTGAATGGAGCACAAAGTGAATAAGAACCTGGTTTGAAGTATGGATTTCACAAGTTATTCAGAGTACATCTAAGTACAACCTCTGTTGTAACTATTACAGTTCATTCAATCTTTAGTGTTATTACACTGAGACATCTCTAGATGTCACATCAAAGGGAAAGTGAGAATTCCATCTTCTAGCACAGTGGCTCCCAAAATTTGGTCCTCTAGGTGTTTTGGACTTCAACTCCCAGACGCTCTGCCAAGTTGAGCCAGCAGTCAAGAATTCTGGGACCTGAAGTCCAAAACATTTGAAGGACCAAAATTTGGGAATTACTAGCATATTTTAAACATGTCTGTCAGTCTTAACGTTTTTGTCCCACAATGTGCCAAGAAAGAGAGGGAAGAAGAATAAATGCACACCTTCCTTACTCTGCATGGATTTAATGCTTTACTTTGTACAGGTTGTTCATGCAACATGTTCATGTTAAACTCTTCACTTTACTTTTTAAAAAATCTTTATTTTATTTGGAAGCATATACTGTATCAATGGTATCTTTCTTGTTAAAAATCAACAAGTGGCCTTCTCAGACAACAGCTACCTTAGCTTCTGCTCTGCTCAGTTTGAGCAATTTGTGTAATAACTACATTCTGGAAACAAAGGAGGAGAAGGGAGAGCCTTCTGAGGAAGCAGCACATTCCCTGCTCATTCCTCTGCAGAACAGAAAGCTTTTCCTAATAATGGAAAGTCAGTACTGAAACGCTGCTTCCTTACCCACCCCTCTCTTCCCCTGCTGTGTCACTTTGGGTTTCAAACCCACCTCAAGGGCCCAAGCAAGCTCTGTAACAACTGAGCCAGAAAAAGCAAATTACATGTATTCAGGGCACATCAATTAACTTTGCTCTCCTGCAGCTTCAAATGTGCCACAAGCATTTTAAATACAGCAGGAAGCATCACTGACCTCGGCTGCTCCTGCTACTATTTGTGAGTGCGTGTGTTCACACACTCACACAGATGAAGTGCTATAGAGCCTTTGAGGCCATGAGACACACACAACAAAAACAAAAAAAGTACATCAGGCTGCATGTAGCTATGTACGGATAATAATATTTTAAAAGAAACTGCTGGTGAGATTTCAAATATAAATGCCAAGCTTTTCTTACTGTTTGCATAATAGTAATAATAATAATAAAATTTATTTATATCCCGCCTTTAGCCAAGGCTATCAAGGCAGCTTACAATTAAAAATACAATCCTGTACAATACAGAGGACATATCACCCACCCTTAAAAATATATTAAATCAGTAACAATATTAAAATTTAACTTAAATTACAAATCTAATACAATTAGACAGGGCACTCTGATTATAAAGGAGTGATCTAATGGCGGGGGAGAGATTGTGGAAAGTATCATTCGGGGAACGCCTGCCAGAAGAGATCCGTCTTGATGGCGTTTTTTAAAGCCATCTAAGTTGGTTATCTGACGGATCTCCTCCGGCAGGGCATTCCACAGTCTAGGAGCCGTGGCAGAGAAAGTCCTCTGGGAGGTTATTGCCAATCTAGTTCTTATTGGTTGAAGCAACTTCCTCCCAGAGGACCTGAGGGCATGGGGCGGATTATATGGAGATAGGCGACTCCTTAGGTAAGATGGGCCCAAGCCATGTAGGGCTTTAAAGGTTAATACCAACACCTTATACCCGGAAACTAACTGGCAGCCAGTGCAGGGATTTTAAAACCGGAGTAATATGATCACTTCGTGATATTCCAGTGATCAGCCTGGCTGCCATATTTTGTATTAATTGCAGTTTCCGAGTTAGGTATAAGGGTAGCCCCATGTAGAGTGTGTTGCAGAAGTCGAGTTGTGAGGTTACCAGAGCATGTACTACAGTTTCTAGGTCCTTTACTTCCAGGAAAGGGCGCAGCTGGCGTATCAGCCGAAGCTGATAACAGGCGCTCCTGACCGTCACATTCACCTGATTTATCATGTGAAGCGACGGGTCTAGGAGCACCCCCAGACTGCGGACACAGTCCTTGGTGGAGAGCGTGACCCCATCCAAGACTGGCGGTCGCAACCCAATCTCTGGTTTGGGGCCCCCTACTGTCAGTACCTCCATTTTGTCTGGATTCAATTTGAGTTGGTTTTTCCTCATCCAGTCCATTACCGCTTCAAGGCATTGACTGAGGGGAGAACCACCATCTGCCATCATAGCAGTTGACCGAGACATGGAGCAGAATATTTGAGTGTCATCAGCATATTGGTAACATCCTGTTCCATGTCTCCTGATGATCTCTCCCAGCGGCTTCATATAAATATTGAATAACATCGGGGACAGAATGCCTCCCTGAGGGATGCCATATTTTAGCTCTGTTTTTGATGAGCAGCTGTCCCCGAGTACCACCCTCTGGAACCTGTCCGAGAGAAAGGAGCGGAACCACTGAAGAACAGTGCCTCCCACTCCCAATTCTCTCAGGTTCTCCAAGAGGATGTTGTGGTCTATGGTATCGAAAGCCGCTGAGAGGTCCAAAAGCACCAATTGGGTCACGCTTCCCTGTCAGTGCTAAGGTGAAGGTCATCTACCAGAGTGACCATGGCCGTCTCCACCCCATATCCAGGCCTGAAGCTGGTTTGAAATGGATCTAGAGAATTTGCAGAGCTAGGACACACAAGAATAGAAATAAACAACTTATTCTCTGTAAAAAAAAGCCATAGTTTTGCAAATAGTGTGATGAATACTAGCACCCTGACTAGCTTTGTTGTTGTTGTTGTTATTTGCCATCAAGTGAACTTTGATTTGTGGCAATCCTATGAATGACACTTTCAGGAGCCCTGGTCATCAACTGCCCTGCTCAGGTCTTGCAAACTCAAGGCCATGGATTCATTACTTGAATCAACTCACATGTGGTGTTGTCTCCATCAACATGTGGTGCCGTCTCAGTTTTTTTCTACTGCATGTTACTTTACCAGCATTATCATCTTTTCTCAAGAGTCATGTTGTAGTTGTCTCATGGTATGTCCAAAGTATAAAACCTTAGTTTAGCAATCTTCACTTCTAGTGAGAGTTCAGGCCTCTAGATTTCTAGGACCCATCCATCATTTTAAAAGGCCACGGTATTCACAGAGATATCCTGCAGCACCACATTTCAAATCCACTGAAATTCTTCCTGTCAACTTTCCTCACTGTTCAGATTCCATAACCATACATACATATATGTACATTGGTTTCACACCAGCGGAACCTCTGTCAATGTATCCTAGATCTGAAAGGTCACCAACATTTGGATATGCCCATTGACTTATTCCAGCACAAACTAAACTTACAGGTTTCACCACCACCACTATGTGAATTAAGAACAGAGGCTCTAGCAAAGCTCCTCTTTCCTGTCTGGTTCAAACAGGGATGCCCTTCCACACACACACACACACTAATGTTGAAGCAACTACCTCAGGCAGCAGATGCTGGAGGGCAGCCTCCTGACTATTCCTCCTGAACCTCCAAATCTGTTTATATATTCTTAAATAATAGAGCATATATATGTGGCATATGGTTCCCCCCAACCCCCTTCCCCCAAATTGCTCTCAGCACTGATTCACATGTGGCCCTCTGGAGGTTCTTGGGTATTCTAGTTTCCACCGTTCCCTGCCATCCAAGCCAATGGTGAGGAAAGATGAGAGATGGGTCCATCAGTATCTGGAAGGTCACAGATTCTCCACTCTCGTGATAAAGGACACTCTGTCCCATCACCAGTACAGTAGTAAGATTTAACAGGCAGTCGAAATAGTTTCTATATGTGAAAGGAGGGATGTGAGGGGCTCTTTGTCCTTTGCTCCAGGAAGAGAAAAGTCTCAAGCTGAGCCCTGAATTCAGCCATTCTCCAAATCACAAGCCTGACTCTTTAACCTGCTTCTCTCCATAGGAACAGCAGTAGAAACAGAGGCTCTGACATATTTCTTCCTTTACATTTCCTTTTTCTTTGTATCTTTTGTACTTCAGGCAGATCAACTAACAAATTAGAGCATCTATTGTAGGGTCCTCCCAGCAGTTGTTGCTATGGGCAATGCCAGCTGTGGCTGATGGGAGCCGGTACTCCAACAGGAGCTAGCAGGCCACTGGATTCCCACCCCTGGTTTTCACTCTAGTATAGGTCATAAAAGAGCCTTGTGTTCTACTTGTATGGGAGAAAACAGAGAGAAGGCCTAACAAGAGGGAATCTATGGGTTCAGGGGGTAAACCTGGGGCAGACAAAGTCAAATACCTCGGAGTGATTATAACAAAGAACAATTCCAACCTGTTTACAAATAATTATGTAAAAACTTGGAATCAAATAAGTAAAGATCTGGTAAAATGGTCAAAATTAAATCTATCACTCCTAGGAAGAATTTCATCTATTCAGATGACGGTACTACCGAAATTGATTTTCCTGTTTCAGAACATACTGATCATTACAAATGACAAACCTTTTGTACAATGGGAAAAAGAAATCTCCAAATATATTGGGGGGGGGGGGGGAGAGAAACCCAGGATTAAAAAGAAGGTCTTACAAGACAGAAAGGATAGGGGAGGTTTAGGATTTACTAACTTAAAAATCTACTATCATGCCTGCGTGCTAATGTGGGTAAAAGATTGGATACACTGAACAATAAGAGACTACTAAAATTAAAAGGAGCAGGCATACTTTTCAGATGGCATGCTTTCCTCTGTTATAACAAATTAAATTCCAATAAGGAATTTAATAATCATTTTGTAAGGAAATCCTTACTGAGGATATGGTGTAGACATAAGAAACGATTGACTCCCAAAATCCCACTCTGGACCTCACCCCATGAATCCTTCTTCAAAAAAGAAAACCTCTATAAAAGAATATTGGTTAACTTATAAGATACTCCTGAAAAAGAACAAAGGAAAATATCATTTAAAATCAAGAGAAGAATTAGCCTCAGAAGGAATAAATAGCCACTGATTTCTTTACTACCAAATTTTACAAAATTTCAAAAGAGACAATAGCTTCAGAATAGAAAACAATGAGACGAAACTTGACAAGCTACTACAATTAGAAAACAAAAAGACAATATCAAAATTTTACTAATTATTGATGGAAATAGAAACAGAAGAAGAAACAGTGAAAGCAAACATGGTCCTATGGGCACAAAACATAGGTGAAGTGATTACATTAGACCAATGGGAGAAAGTGTGAAATAAGAACTTAAAATTTACGAGATGTAACGATTTAAAAGAAATTTTCTATAAGCTTTTCTACAGGTGGTATTTGATACCCTCCAAGATAGCCAAATTCAATAAAGACCCACGAGACACCTGTTGGAAATGCAAAAAAGGAATGGGCACATTCTACCACATGTGGTGGCAATGCCCCAAAGCAAAGGAATTTTGGAAAGAAATCCAGATTAAAGTCGTAATTTCAGAATTGCATAGGGCCTTGGAGCAGGCCATATATTTCAGTCTTTGCTGAAAGATATAGACATGAAGGATATAAATATAAAAATACAACACTCAAGACAACAGCCTTAAGACCAAGAGGGAAAAATAAAAACAGTAAAACAGTAAATGCTAATTAAAGCAGAAAAAAAGGAAAAAGGAAAAAAGAACAAGAATATCAACTGCCGGTCAGTTTGAAAAACTTGCCTAAAAATGGGAAGAAAGAGAACCTCACAGGTAGGATAACCTTAGGTAAGCCTTCTTGAAGGAATGAAAGAATGCAAATATAATAAATATGACATCTGTCACTGATATTCTCTTGAGGCTTCTTTCAGCAAGTTCTAATTCAAACTGCTCTTCTCATAAGAAAACAGGGTCAGTTTAATCAGATTGCTTACACATTACTTAGGCTCATTATACAGCGACTGAGCCAGGCATTTGTTCTATGACAATCCTATAATGTGTTAAGGGAAAAGCAACATGGGATATACAGTAATAGAAATAAAAATATGTATGTGAATGTCAAAGTGACTAAGCAGGAGCAATCAGGAAGATACACAGGTGAAAAAGATAATATAATTAAGAAGCCTTGAGAGCCAAGGACAAAGTTATAGAAGGTATATTGAGAACACCTGTGATAGATTGCAAACACCTGAGACTCATTAAGTGGTCAAGGTAAAGTGATGAAACACTTGGGTTGGTCTTAGGTATGGGATGATCTATGTGGACCAATCAAGATGTATGTACACACCCACTGGGTGGAAACTGACTGGTGGGTGGTGTCTAACAATGGCTATAAATTGCAATGTTTGCTAATGTACATTGTGGAGTGGTTTGGAGTAGTTTTGGAGATATTGTGGAGCAGTAGAGATTGTGATTTGTAGGGCATATAGTATTTATGTATATAGTAGAATAAAGTAGATCTTTTATATAAGACTACTGAGTTGTCTGGTATCTTGAGGGAAGATACAAGAACCAGAAGAATCCTGGAGAAGTTTGGAGACATCTCAGGAAGAAGAGTGAGAAGGCTTGGAGAGTTTGTCAGGGTCTTCAGCCTATTCTCTGAAACTCTGCTGCTTGGGAAAGAAGCATCAACCACTGATCAAAGCTGGTCAGCTCTGCTGCATAACAAGGTGGTGAGTTAGAGCCAGAGGGGAAGAGCTACAATTCCCATCATCCCTGACATAATGAAATCTACATTTTCTTTCAATCATCAAAAGGAGAAGATGGGCCGTGAGCACACTGCATTTTATCTCTTGGAGTCTATATATCAATAGCTAACCAGTATGAATTTCCAGGTAACTCCAAGGATTCTTCTAAGGACCTTATCACACGCTGGCCACGAAGCGAAAAGTAACCGAAATAAGAATAAATTCAGTTCTATACCGAAATGAACTGAAAGAGCTCCCGCAATATGTAAATGCCTACCACACGCAATTACCGCCATAGCGCATTTATCGTGCTTCCCGGGACACGCATCCTGGAAATGTATTCTCCGTGCACACACAAGTTAGAAAATCCCATAAATTACAAAGAGAGGACCATGTTTACCCGTCCCATTTGTTGCCCAATCCAAACAGGAAGGACACGTCATAAGATGCTTCCTCACAGATCCATGGGAAGTAGCGCGGGGAACCATGGGTCAGGGCAAGGAAACGCTTCACAATATGTATTGCGCGATCATATGTATTTCGCCTGCGCGGCCATTGCGCAATGATTCCGAAAGCTCGGTTGTACTTCCCCGAAAAACAGAATGTCAAAAGATCTTAATTCATTATGGATTAGCTCTGGGTTCTGCCAAGTTTCGGTGCAACGTCGTGTGTAAACACGGGGAAATAATATGTATTAGCTACGGGTACCGTTTGGATTAGGTCTGCTTTAGACCCCGTGTGATAAGGTCCTAAGTGTTGCCTGAAGGCTGCTTTTTTTCAGGCCATCACAAAATTAGTGCAGCTTACCACGGGTATATGAAGAGGAAAACTACCTGCTGATATCCTACACTAAATGGTTCAGAACCAGATTGTACACACAAACCCAGATTGAAGCAAGAGTTAAATTTAGGAAGGAGGGACTCAATGGTCAGCAGAGAACAACGTCTGAGAACAAAAACAAGTGACTTCCCCAAACTTTTCCCACCACCTCACACAAATTATAATAACAGATAGGTCTGCAAACATTTTTCAAGCAAGGTGATTCTTACTAACAACTGTATGAAAGACAGGCATTTGTTCTAATAAGAAGGCAGGGCAGTCTACTTCAGATTCTCCCCTGCTTTGCTGCAGAGCCCTTCTTGGAAGGGAAGGGGGGGGGAAACCTGATTAGTAAGGTTTATTAACTTTTTTTTATTAGACCCTCACCTCTGTGCCCTTTACAGCAGCGTGATCTGCAGACATTAGCTGGAGATAATTCCTTTCTCTACATGGCAAAAATCTGCACCAGCTTCTGCAAATCAAATTGGCTTTAAAGACACAAGACCAGACCAGTCTATTTTATGTCTGATAAGCTAAATCTCTAATTGCTATTGGAAAGTATATTAGAGCCAGCATGGTGTAATGGTTTGAGTGTTGGACTATGGCTGCTTCAGAAATAATTCAGTTTGCCACCACTTTAACTGCCATGGCTCGGTGCTATGGAATCCTGGGATTTGTAGTTTTGTGAGAAATGTTGCCTTCTCTGTCTGAGACCTCTGGTGCCACTGGCAACTACAAATCCCAGGATTCCACAGCATTGAGCCATGGAAGTTACAGTGGTGTCAAACTGGCTTATTTCCGCAGTGCAGATGTAGCCTACAACTCTGGATACCAGGGGCTGAATCCCAGCTTGGCCATAGAAACCCACTGGGTGACCTTAACCAAATCACATTTTCTCAGCCTCAGAGGAAGGCAAAGGCAAAGCCCCATCTGAACAAATCTTGCCAAGAAAACCCCATGATAGGTTTACTTGAGGGTCATCATAAGTTGGAAATGATCCCAGGCACAAAACAACAACAGGCCATTTTTTTGCTGGCCCACATCAGAAGTAACAGGAACAGTTTGCTCTTGCTTCAGAAAGAAAGATTTCCATGTGTCTTTTTGGTTGCTGGAAAGATGTATGGTGAGGCAGTGAGATGAAGACATCCTAATAGCCACTACAGCTTTCTTTCTTTCTTTCTTTCTTTCTTTCTTTCTTTCTTTCTTTCTTTCTTTCTTTCTTTCTTGTACATGCCAGGCCAGGCTAGCAGAACAATGACAGTCAGAGGAGTTTATGCAAATATGCCACGGGAGTGGTGCCCCCAAAGGGAGAAAATCCTATTTCAGGACCTTGACTTGATTGACAACTGCAGCTGAACCTTGTTAGATTGAATATAAATCATATTAAGAGCATCTCCACACATTTGCAAGCAAGCAAGCCCTAGAAAAGAACAAAGGCTGTCTTACAAAATATGTTTTATCTCTCTCTTACTCTTTTGCAGCCTCCATCAAATTCTAGCGAGGCATATTTTGTTTTTAAGCATACCCTGTGGGCCCGAGTTGTAAATTGCATCATTAAATCACACTTCAAGCAGTGTGATTGTGGACTTAATTTCCCCCTAATGTCATCTACTTTCTGCAAAACACACACACAGAGCTCACCTGACCTGAAAAGGCAAAAGTACTGGTCAGAGGTAATGCTGCATGCAACACTCCAGGTAAACAGAAGGCAAAATTTTATCACTTTTCTGCACAGCAGTCTGTATTTATCTGTGAGACAGACTAGTACAGGGGTAGGCAACCTTTCCCCTTTAAGGGCCGAGGGACTTCAGCTCCCAGAATCCCAGGAGCTATTGGCCAACATGGGACTATTGGCCAACATGGCTGAGGCTTCTGGGAGCTGAAGTCCCTCGGCCCTTAAAGGGGAAAGGTTGCCTATTCCTGGACTAGTATGACTTCTCAGCCTGATGCCAGTTGCAATCCTATACACACTGATGTGGGATTACATCCCACTTAATACAGTGGGACTGTCTTCTCTGAGTAGGCAAGCAAGCATGGCCCTGTCTTTTACAGTTGTGAAGGACTAGCCGCACACTGGTTAGCCTGGGAACTATGTGTGGTGGGCCCTTGGGTCATCCAGCATCATCTATGCTGCATGATTATTTCATTTAGCTTTATTCATTCAATTTTTACCCTGCCTTTCTGCCACTGAGGGACCCAAAGGTGCCTACCAATTTGAAAGAGAAATTGACTAAAATGTACATTACAGAAGTTTTTTAAAAAAAACAACAATTAAATAGTAATATTATTAAAATCAGATAATTAAAAACAAATTAAAATACATTTAAATATAATTAAAAACAAACATCACACCACCATCAGCACTATTCCATCATATGATTTAAGAATCTATCAAAATCCTGCTAAATAAGAAGGTCTAAATCTGCTGGCAGAAAGAGCAGAGAGGGGACTAACCAGATCTTAACAAGATAAGGTGACAAGAGACATATATAGCACACCCAATTTGAGCAATCTTTCTGTCTTCAAAGAAGGGTGGTGGAAATATACACATCACACTATGGTGATACAGCTATGGGGGCTCATACTGGCATGTGCTGAGTAGTTTAATGCCATGAAGAAAAAGACAGGTCCCTGGACCTTTACAGAAGCTCCATTCTCTGTGTCCTGTGGCCACCAAAGTAAAAAGGGATCATAGGTCAGAGGTAGGATACATGCATTGTAAACAGAAGTTCCCAGTTTGAACCCACATAATAGGGTTGTGGGAAACATCCCATCACTAATAGGGTTGTGGGAAACATCCCTGATATCCCTGTGAGCCACTGCTACTCCTCATTGATAAGCTAGATGGATCAATATTCTGACTTAGTGTAAAGCAGCTTCCTATGAACATGTTCAGGTAATGGCCAGATTTTGCCACTTTGAGAAAATTTCCCCAGAAAAATGATACAGAAAGCATTCCTGAGCATCCTGTTCATTTTTTTAAACACAGATTTGATTATTTGCAGATTATCCTGCCTTTACTGCTGCCCTATGTAGTAGCTCAAATGGTTAAGACGCTGACTCTGTTGATTGTAGGAATGGCAGGTTGGCAGTTTGAGGCCCGGGTGCTGCATGATGGGATGAGCTCCTGTCACTAGTCCCAGCTTCTGCCAACCTAGCAGTTCTAAAGCATGTAAATGCAAGTAGATAAATAGGTACCACTTTGGTGGGAAGGTAAACCGCGTTCTGTGCAATCATGCTGGCCATATTACGCACAGAGTAGTCTCTGACAATGCTGGCTCTTCGGCTTAGTAATGGAGATGAGCACTGCCCCCTATGGTGAGACATGACTTGACAACTTGTCAATGGGGAATACTTTTACCTTTACCTTTTATGCCACTTTTAACAGGGACTTCGATAACACCAGTATCACTTGGAGGAAATAAAATTAGTAGGGTGGCTGGCCCCAGGCATGTGCACATGCCCTCGTTCACTAACTTGGGTGTGGGTGTGGAGAAGGGGATGAGATGGGGAAGAATGAAGAGGGAGAGCACCTGTGTTCCCTTGCTCACTCGAAAGGATGGGCAGGGGGGAAGAGGATGAGACGGGAATGGGAGGAGGGAGAGTACCACATTCCCTCACTCAGGGGCTAAGCAGACGGGCGGCCATGGGCCCCTGGGAAGCTGCGCCGCGCGACTGAGGCATCCCCATGCCTCGATCCTGCGGTGCACCTTCGCCGCCCCTGAAAGGAGCGCTATATTAGCGCTCCTTTCACAAGTCAGTGAAAGTGTGCTGCAAAAGGCTGCGGCGCACTTTCGGCAACTTTTCCGCCGCAGCACGTGGAAAGGCTGCGGCGGGAGGTCCTCCTCGGAGCGCCGGCCATGCGGTGGGCCGGCTGCTCCGAGGACGACCTCAGGAGGGGGAGGGGCGCCGAGCGTGCGGCTGCCCCTCCCCTTCCCTGCCCCCAAGACAGCCTTTTAAGCTGTCTGCTTAGGCCCTCAGTCACATGGACAGGCAGGAGGGAAGGGAATAGGATGGGTGTCACCTTTCCTCCTCCCCCATCCCATCCCATCCACCCATCCCTGCACAAGAATGAGTGAGTAAGGGAACATGCATGCACCCAGGCCTAGCCACTTTGCCAGCACAGGTACTTCTTTTGTGTGTTACATATGGACTGGGAGGCCTAGAGATATTCTTAGTTCTTCCACTTTTGTGAGAGTCCTGCACCCCTAACCTTGTGAAAGTTGAGGGCCGATTTCATATATGGGAAATAATGTTTGAATGACCCATTAATATGGGGAGAAACTGTTTAATCTTCTCCATGGAATCAAAATTCTCAATGGGAGACTGAAACCCCATTTACAGGGATCTACAGGATCAGGATTCTCCAACAGGGCTGAGTCATTTGAACACAAATGCCTAGTAAAGAATTTAGAGCACTCATAGAATATATAAGACAGAAAGGACCTCTTTTAAATATTTAACATGTATGCTTGCAATTTAATGAACTGCAAAGCTTATGTAAATATTTTTATATGATTGATGCTGCGCTGGAAATCTAGTTCACCATTTCCTGATTTTTAGCTGGTTTCAGTAAAGGTATGAAAGGAGCAGGAGAGAGTGCTTCCTGCCAAAATCCAGTACCTGCATATGTGCAAACATTATTATCTCAGTTTTCCATTCATATTGCATTCTTCTGAATTTTATATACCTGCTGCTATTCTGCTCTACTGTGAAACTTAACGTGGAGCAAGGTTGGCACCCAGTGGCCAAACAGCCTCATCTCAGCTGTGCAATTCTTGAAAGATTCTAGAATATCTCTCTCTTCAAAGCAATATAACTACAGAGATTGTAGTTGCAGTGTAATCAGTGGATTTGACTGAACATGCTTAAAAAGAACGAACTACTATGTTTAAGGAAACATTTAAGAATTGGACAGCTATCTTAGGGGGGTTGCAGACTGCCAGAAATAGTGCAAACTGAGTCCACTTTTAGGGTTAGGGTTAGTGCTAGGGAATCATGGGAATTGTGTTTTTTTTTTCTGAGACATTGAGCCTTCTCTGTCAGAGAGCTCTGGTGCCACAATATACTACAGTTCCCATGATTCCCTAACCCTAACCCTAAAAGTGGACTCAATTTGCACTATTTCTGGCAGTCTGCAACCCCCCTAAAACATTTTAATGGTTTTACAGAATCGCATACAGTTAGAATAGAAACTGATATCGTTCGCAGAAATAAAAACAAGAATTTGTGATATGCTGTCAGTTAACTGAAATATTATCAAAATGCAGGAATCCCGTGTCACAGTTACATTGACCACAACCCTAACCCTTAAAGTGGACTCAGGGGGGATGCAGGAGCGGCGCTCCTGCGGCGACCCTAAAAGGAGCTCCAAATTGGCGCTCCTTTTAGAAGACAGGGAAAGTGTGCCCTAAACGCGTAGGGCGCACTTTCCCTGTCTTTTCCGCCGCAGCGTGTGAGGATGCTGCGGCGGGAGGTTGCCCTCGGCACGCCAGACGTGCGGAGGGCCGGCAGCACCAAGGGCAACCTCATGAAGAGGAAGGAGCGCCACGCGTGTGGCTACTCCTCCTCTTCCGGGCCTCCAAGACGACCCAATTAGTCGTCTGCCGAGGCCCTCAGTTTGCACTATTTCTGGCAGTCTGCAAAGGCCCTAAGTCTGTTTTTAAATAATGATAAAATCTATTTTTATAAATAATGTTTTAACTATTCCACATTGCCTCGGGGAAGGGTTTTGGCAGGTAAGAGATGTTAAATATATGCTTAAAATAAATAAATATTATATGACTACTGGATAAGATATTCCTACAATATACAAAGCATTTTCACATCTGATATAAAACAAGCATCATTAAAATAGCTGTGATTTCTTTGGTCACTCAGTATTTCCCAGGTTGGGCTAGATTAGAATTGAAAGATTTATTGAGGATTGCAGAGATCGATATCCTGCTCACCCGATATGAACTAGTTTTGTTAGCTTTTCAATTTGGAAAGTTGTGGTTGGTGGTTGGAAATAAGCTAAGATGGCACTTTAACTTCCCAGCAATCAGCCTGGCTAAAACTGAAGACATGGAAAGCAAAGCAAAGCAAAGCAAAGCAGCTTCATTTATATACCGCTTCATACCATGCTATGGGATGTCTAAGTGGTTTACTACTGTAAGCTCATTGCCCTCAACAGCTGGGTACTCGTTTTAGCGACCTCGGAAGGATGCAGGTCTGAGTTGAGCCTCAGCCCTGGCTGGTATTGAACTCGCAACCTTATGGTTTATGAGTGAGTGGCTGCAGTACAGGCATTTAACCACTGTGCCACCAGGGCTGGAAAGATGACACTGCACAGATATGATTAGTGAGATTACATAAGTAACAAGAAAGGATTTAGGGCTAGCTTGGCTGATTCTTTAGCAATCCATAGTGGAGAATGGCCTGAAGAACTGTCAATGCCAAAAGTTCTTCAGCCTTTCCCAAAAGGAGTAAAGTGACCTAGGCCTCTTCTCCCTAGCACTTATTCTTGCATCTGGCATGAATAACATTTCTAGGGCCCTGTCTGCATGGGCCAAAACACTTCAGGGTAGTCCAGAGTATCTTGGCCCCAGAGCTGCGTTGACCTCCCTCCATTACCTTGTCCTCCATTCTGATGCCAGATGGCCATTTGCATGACCAGTGCAGCCATCACTTCGCTGTGTCATTTCAATCTGAGGCTATAATGAGGGGTCCAGCAATGATCACATGGCTGGGCATCTCGTTCTGACCTCAGTGTGAGTAACCTGCCATGGCAGTGGATGCGCTTGGCAGTACAGCAGGATGTGCATGCGAATGGCCACCTAGCATTGGACTGGAGGGCTTTGGATCTTCTGGAAAGATTTGGAGCAAACAGGGAAGTATTTTAATACATTTTAAGAGGGGTATCCCCTGATTCTGATGCTGAATGGGCTGGACATTGTCCAGTCTCTTCACACAAGAACTGGGGTTTGAGCCATGCTTTATTGGGTCTCCCCACCGAGAAGATGCGGGAGAGGCCATTTTATTTGGCCCATACAGACAGGGTCTATGTCTCTGGAAGAACTACAGTTAACTTGGGTTGCTGGACTAGGATACATTTAGCAAAGCCATGGACAGAAAAGGTATTCCCAGAATCCACTAGCCTGCATGGCAGTGTGAGAATGTATATGGCATTCATTTGCTGTGGCTGGAAGGGAAAAGATCCCAGAAATTGTATACATGTCCACAAAAAACCTCAATATAGTAGGGTGTGTATACTGGTCAAAGATTTTTTAAATAAAATATTTATTTAAATTCATCTCATGTCTTTCTCTCTAATATTGCAATGGAGAAAGTGTGGCCCTACAGATTTTGTTGGATTGAAACTCCCAGGACTGCTCACCATTGGTTAGTCTGACTAGTAGTGATAGGCGTGGCAGTCCAGAAACATGCAGAGTGCCACATGTTTCCCACTGGATCTAGTGAACACTCAAAGGAAGGGGTATCACTGTTTAGTCTCTTTTTGAAATGTGTGTTTCACGCCACATGTATCAATAGATGTGTTTGAAATTCTAAATCAAGGCATAAATCCTGAGAAGTTGTTTTGGATTATCTTTTTCTGCCACAATGAAAATAATTGCTCTCTGACACAAAAATACAAAATCTCCTTCTTCATTCTTATCTTTCCAAACACAAACTGGATTGTGTTTTACTGACATTCCATAGTTCATCATTTGATGAAATAGACATTTTATCATGAAGCAGCTCTACCTCATACCCATGGCATAAGGAAAAATAGCTCTGCCATGTGCCATCTCCTTCATATCCAGACATCCCTGCACTGAGATTAGCTGAGCATGGAAGATCCTAGCAGCACTTGTATCTCCCACAATTTTCCATCAGATAATAAGGACAGGAACCATGTGGTAAAAGGGGACATACAGCTCCCTATCTCTTCCTAGCAAGTCATTCTATGTTTGCCAATCTCCATTAACGAACTGCCAGTGAGATGAAGCAAGGCAATGAAATACACAGCAATGACAAAATGAGTCAGACGTAGTGTTGTATTAGATGTTCACCAGAATGGAGCATGAGGAATAGAGTAACGATAAAGCCATGTTTCTTACTAATATTTACAATGCTTAGTACTAGTACTTAAGGCTGGCATCCTGTTGGTTAGTCCCAGCTACAGTAAACCCATTCAATCAACTGTGGAATGGTGAGTCAACATGTAGGCAAGGACTCAGGGTGCATCTAAATGCAGTTTGATGTCATTTTAAGTCTATGGAATCCTAACATTTTTAGTTTTACAAAATCTTTAGCCTTCTCTGCTGAAGAGTGCTGGTGCCTCACAAAATGACTAAATTCAAGGATTCTCCAAGTCAAAGTGGTGTCAAACTGCATTATTTCTACAGTATAGATGAACCCTCACTCTAGTCAAAACTAACAATTGGATTTAGGCCTATTATTGGAACTAATAACAGAGGCTAAGAAATTTCTAAGGAGCTACAGCAGTGGTCCCCAACCCCCGGTCCGCGGCCCGGTACCGGTCCGCAGAACAAATGGTACCGGGCCACCCTGCTACTGCGTCTTCTGTGCGGCGGTGGCGGCGGGTCCTGCAACTTGATTTAATAATCAACGCGACGCCGCAACCCCCCGCCCAGTGGGCCGCGGGAAAATTATCAAACGTTGACCGGTCCATGGCAATAAAAAGGTTGGGGACCACTGAGCTACAGGATCAGGTATTCTGAAGAGGAGATAAGAGCTGAGCAGAACAATGAATGGGTTTCATAAATATTTCTTCACTGTTACCTGATAAGCTTTCAAACACAACAGATACAAAAATAGTGAAGACAATGTCATCACAAATACCTATGCTATGTTTTATAGCAGTTACATGTGCTATTCCTTTTAGCATAAGGATCTATTCATCAATAACTCTGACTTTTTTCTTTTTTCTTTTTTTTCTTTTTTTTCTTTTTTTTTGCAGCATTCATTCTAGTCTAACATGCCAACATATTGGCTAATAAAAATGGAAACTGCTGATACTGAAAGAGTAAATTGCTTGTTTGTTTTGTTTTTTTTTCCTTCTGACCAATATGTTTAGCACAAATACTAGGGATAAAGCACAGCTGACAGTTTTACATCTTGGTTGAAAAGTGATTTTCAAACATCTTCAAAGCAGACCAGAGGTACAAATAATTTGTGATGTACTGTGGTATATGCTACTAACTCACTACATTTTTCAATACATTTTCTAAAAATTGTAGCAGTTATTTTGATCACTGTAAGATTGAAACATTTTTTTTCCATTTACTAGAATGACTGTAGCAGAAACAACTAGGAAACAAGCCATATTTGTTCTGCTTGGCAGAATCATTGGTCTCTTAGCTCTTGACTACTTTAAAACTAATGAGGTTTCTACTTCAGATTTATTATGGATTCTCCTTTTCCTCAACCTCTGATAAATCTTTAATTTTTCC
Organism: Phrynosoma blainvillii; assembly: GCA_026167975.1. Taxonomy (NCBI): domain Eukaryota; kingdom Metazoa; phylum Chordata; class Lepidosauria; order Squamata; family Phrynosomatidae; genus Phrynosoma; species Phrynosoma blainvillii. Next base: position 254,487,526 of record JANUYF010000001.1, on the reverse strand, counting down.
TTCACTGCATAATGAATGAGTGACAGTGTTACTTTGACTTTTATCTTTTGTAGAAATCTGTAAATATTTCAAATTAAAGAAATGATTCCCTTTTCTCTTAGGCCCTCATAGTCAGGGATCTATATATCTAGCACATACAAACCTCATTCCAATTCTGACATACATACAGCACTTTTGCAGGTCAGTAGTGGTAGTTTGCTCTTTAAAAAAACAATAAAAAATAAAACAATCACTGTAATAGATTGATACAGAAAGAAATCAAACCCATCTTAGAAGTTACAGCGTTCTGGCTGCACTGATTAGCCAAAAAAAAAAAGGAGCTGCTGTTCCAATACCAGCTTTCCTCTACCCTCACCATTTTTCCTTTTATTTCATGTCTACTAGATGGTGAGACTGTAGACAGGGACTGCCCCACCCAACTTTACAGCACTATGAAAACCTCAGGCATTCCATAAATATTAATAATAGAGTACTTCCCATGGAGCCAGTCACATGAGGAGATATTGCTTCTGGCCAACAGCATACTATCATTACAGATATGTTCCTAAGAAGGACTGGGTTCCCAAGAAGTCCAGAGTATGCCATTGTAATTCTGTGTCAACAGAAGATACAATTCATGTTCCGCTTGAATGCTCTATCTTCAATGATCTTAGAAACAACTACATTTATCCTTTCATCTCTTGTAAAGGCGTGTTTTTTGTTGTCTGGTGCAGAGACGTATATTTCTTTTACAGCATCAAAATTTCTTGTCAAGGCTTTACAAATATGTGCTATAAAATCTAGAGGGGATATGGAAAATTACTTTTAAAGCTTAATTAGAAGAAAGTTTAAATTGTATTTAATTTTCTTTTTTTATACTTGTGTATAATGACTGTTTACTAAATCACAATAAACTGGCCTGGTCTGGTCTGGATAGGGCATGGAATTGGTGGGTGACATGCAACACTCCATCTAGCTGAGGTTGGTACTTCTGCTCCTATAAGGATCAGGCCTCAGAAGGTGGGGGGGGGGGGCAAAGCTGGCAGCCAAGTCCATGGAGTCCATACCAAAGCCCCAGCAAAAGTGCCACAACAGAAACCAACAATCCAGCAGGGTTGGCATCCTTTATAGAAGGCGGCAGGAGTGATATGCAGGGACACTTGCCTGAGCAGTCATACCCAGGAATATGAAAAACAGAAGGAACGTTTGCTAGCAGACAGATGTAAACATAGCATAGGAACTGAATTTTCATGGAAGGTGTTTTTTTGCTCAGTGAATGGTGACATTCAGAAGTCCAAAGTTTTCTATGAAAGTTCAGTGCTAGCCTAGAAAGAATTTCCCTCGAGACACCGAATTTCCCCAACCCTACCCCATCTGGTGGCTGTCCTCTATCTCTTTGGAGGTGGCTGCATTAGGGAAGCCACAATAATATGAATGAACAGGAACTATAAAGATGGAAAACTATAGTGCTTAACCCAGTTCTCCTGCTTTCCAGAAGAGCAAGAGATATCACTGCACACAACACTGCTGAAGCCCTCTTTTAAAGTTTCATTTGTTGTTTTAAAGGAGGAAGAATCTTTCTTGTTTGTTTGTCATCCAACATTCACCAAAATGAATGATCACTGTGGAAGAGTGTGTTTTGCATAAGGGGATCCCCACATTACTGATTCCTACCCTCAACAGATCCAAGTGTGTTATGCCTGATAATCTGTAAGAGCAGTTGTGACTGGTGGTTTTCAGCAAGTCAGTGGGGTGGCAAATCTACTCTGAGGTTTAGCCAGAACTTTAAAGGAGCCATCCAGGGCAGTGGCATCATCAGGCTTGGTGACACCCAGTGCGGGGGGCTGCCGAAGGGGTGGTGGTAGCAACCCACCCTTCCCTCCCCTCATACTGCCATGCTTACCTGCTGCCCTCCATCACCACTGCTGCCACCTTGACTCCCTCCCCAGGGAGAGCTGGGCTGGAGACAAAGCCACAAGAGGCACACTTGCCCCTCTGCTGCAGCTGGAGGAGGGCCTGACTGGGTGTCACCACTCCTCTGAGATGTCAACTGGTGTGGGCCACATCCTCTGCACCTGCACAGTGATGCCAATGATCCAAGAGTGACAAGCTGTGGCCAAAATGCTCAGCTCCCTAGATAGGTCACTTACAGTTCAGACTCAAGCTTGGAATGGGTTCTAATTGACATGGGAGCCACCAACCACCATTGTATAACAGATGAGGAATCTGTGGTCCATGGTGGCTTCCATGTCAATAGGGTGGTAACTCTGTTTCAGGTTTTGGGCTAAGATCATGCATGGCAGAGCACAATGCAAAACCTCCAAAACAGAACTAAACTGTCTCTTCACTCACCCCCCACCCCCACCCTCACACTCACAGCAGCCTCCACCCCCAAACCATAGCTATTCAGTTGCTGGTGGAGAGCTGATCCCCCCCCCCCCTGAATCAGGGGCATCTGGCTGCATCCTCACAGCCAGAAGCAAAGAGATGACCTCATCCACTGAAAGTCTCAATGGTTGATGTAATCATTCTGAGGACTTTCTGATTGCCCTCACTCTCAACCAGCCAATGAATGTCCATGGTCCATGGGCTGCAGAACCACAATGAATCCATGAGAAGAGGCTTTAGTCACTGAGGAAGGAGGAAGAGGACAGCAATCTCCACAATGACAAAAAAAAAAAAAAAAAAAAACCACACACCAGCATATGTTGGATGTATGCCTGCATAAGTCACTAACAGGATGCCAAACTTAGCCTGAACTTTAAAGGAGCTATTAGAGATACTGCTTCCTATCCTGCAAACGGGCTCATCACCTTGGATAGTTCATTTAAAGTCTGGACTAAACCCAAGAGCAGATTCACCACCTCACCATAGCCTGTGGATCACCATACATTGGTGGACTACAGCAGCCATCACCATCCTTGATGGTGGGGGAATCATAGGACTTAGAGTTCACCAATATCTGAAAGATCACAGCTTCCCCCTGATTTATGTCACATTAGTAATACTTAATTTAAACATAATGGGTTGGATCCAGAAGTGTGCTTAAAAAAAAAATCTCTTCCAAATGAAAGTCTTATTCTGACTTTGCCGAAGATTCTTGTGTGAAGTCTACAGGATGAACTAAAATTTACAGAATGTGCTTCTGTCCATGAAAAGTGTTGTGCAATGTCCCGGGGGGTGGGGGTGGGGGGGAACCAATGGACCAAATCAGGCATCATAGAAAAAACATGATTTAGGAAACTTAGCTGCGATTTTATATAATGTCTGAACACACTGAATTCTGCACTTCACCATGGATGCCAGATCAAATTGTTAACTAGGATTTGATATGATGTCCAAATGGACAAACTGTAGTGGTGGATGTTCCTCTAACAAAGATTGCCAACAGACAAATCACTTTAAACCATAGTTTCCCAGTAGGTTTCAATGTTCAAACTGTGTTTTGAATTCTAAGCTAAGGTTAGCATAAAGTATAGTTTGGGGTGATAGCTGATCTACACTAGTGTCTAGAAAGGACATAACCAAGAGCCAGAAAACTGTAGGCAGGCAGTACAGGTTTGCAAGACAGTGTTGATGTATCATAATTTAGGACAAGAAGAAAATAAGTGAAAAGTGTTAAATTTTTGCAAGGTGTTGTCCAAAATCTCAAGTCTCCCAATGCACAGTGTCACACAACCTTTTCTGCAACACTGTGAAATAGGGGCACTGGCATAATTTTTTCAGTAGTCTCTGCCTAGATCCAACCCAGTATCTGTAGGACAAACAACATGCACAATGAGAGAGCATGTATTTCTGCATATCCATAATTTAGGGGATTCTGCATCTCCGTTTTGCACATTCATGGTTTAATGGTTTCTGCTAATTACTTCCATCAAATGAATTAGACTTTAATAAGAAAGAAAGAAAGAAAGAAAGAAAGAAAGAAAGAAAGAAAGAAAGCTTAATTTGTGTAACTTCAATCTATGATATCTCTGTTTAGGACTACTGTCTAGCAAAAATCAGCAAAGCACCTGAACAGAAATGTTATTAATATTACAGTTTAAACCACAGATTCATAAACAAATGATTCATTCTATTGTATAATGGGGTTCTCCTGAGTGCTGTTTGTGCCACAAAGAGGAATATCTCAGACAGTTATAAATAATGCAAACTATCCATTAAATATTGATCTTGTACATAGTATTCACAGCTCAACAATTAGGTTAGCCTTTTAAAAAATAGCTCATTGTAAATTACACATCACAAGAGAACTGTATGCATATTCTCTTTGGAAAGGGCAAAAGTTGAAACTCAAGATGGCACTTGTTGGATTCCTTACCATCAGAATTTAAAAGCCCTTTCACTTGTCTATTTCTGGTTCTAAATTTTGATGACTGATACACAAAACTCTTACAAATCTGTCCTGCATACCTACAGTTTTCTGGCTCCAGGTTAGAGCCTTTCTAGACACTGGCATAATTTGGCTATCACTCCAAACTATGGTTTGTGCCATAACTTAGAAACCAAAACATGGTTTGAATGTTGAGACCTACTGGGAAACCATGGTTTAAAGCAACTTGTCAGTTTTCAGTTGATTTAACAATACAGTGTCTTGGTTTGCTAGGCAGAAGATTATGCACAACTACTGTTTGTTCATTCAGATATCACACCAAACCATAGTTAACAACTGGGTCTGCTGTCATTAGTGAATTGCAGAATTTGGTGTGTTCAGACATCACATCAAATCAAAATTAAGTCTATATAATCATGTTTTTGTATGATGTCTGATTTGTCCCAATGTTCTCCTGGGTTCCCCAGGCCTCACATCATCATGTACAGACAATGCGGGCCAATAGCCTCAAGCTGGGATTGGCTAGTCCAGACGCCGATCCAGCAGTCTCAGACAGATACTGGCCCAAAAGCATGGGGCAAAAAGAATGGTTGTTTGCCATGGAGTTTTTTTAAAAAAACTCTGTGGTGACAGCCAGCACACCACATAGCCCCATGCACCCTTACCTGCTGCCATTATCACATATTCTCTGAAGGCCCCTCACTGCAGCCTGTGATGGGGAAGCCTAGTCATGTGGGTATAGCCAGGTGCCCCATTTCCACCCTTACAGGCTGCAGCAAGGGCCTTCAAAGAAGCTGTGATGGTGGCAGCAGGTAAGGGGCACACAGTGGTGGCTGAGCATGTAAACACCCATCCATTGCTGTGACGACCTGGGAACTAATTCAGGTCAGAACCAAGGGCAGAATACCATGGGCTTGGCCCATCTGCTTAGGCCCTGAATGATGGTGACTAAGGGAGCAAGACAGCATTAGCACTCTAGGAAGATTTCCTAAGGGAATGACTGACCAGTATATTCCTAAACAGAGTTGTTGGCAACCATAGCTGTTCCTGCCCTTAACCTGAATGGTTCTTACATGTTGTTTGGTGCACCAAATGCCTGGGATATCAATGAGAGATGAAACCGCAGTCTCTTTGGTCTTCCTATCATGTGTACTGAGCTGGCCCCTGCCATCAAGCAGATGGGATTTTGGAGTCCTTGTTAGCATCATGGTCAAATGTTAACAGATGTCCAGTGGCATGAAAGAGTTCATTTGTATTAGTGACTTTGTTGGATATTTTCTTCATTCACTGTGCACTTCAAGGCTGGAAAAAGATATGAAGGCAGAGAACAAACTGGGGAAGTGATTTCTCCCCCCCCCCCTTCTGTTGGCAGGGTGTTTGTACAGTTCTCCTAGCTGAGTGGGAAGAGAGAGATGGGTCACACTGTGCTCTTTGATTTTCTTTGTCTGCTTCTGCACTATATAATTCTGGGGAGCCTATCCTCTATAGGTCTCAGCTTGGGGCATGTACTCCAACCCAGGCCAAGGATAGTCTGGATAGAACTTGTTTGGGGACCCAATTCTACCACTGGCTATTTAATTGACAGTTAAAATGGACAAGCAGATGTATTGACAGCTGTCAATACATCTGCTTGTCCAATTTAACTGTCACTTTGGGGCTCAAGAGTCTCAGACCCAGGAAAGATTTAATAGTGAAAGGGCAAAGTGAGTGATAGGAGCCCAAGAGTTGTAACTGGAGGGTCAATGGGGACAGGGGACCCATCAGAGAAGCCATGTCATCACAAAAATCATTCAGAAAGATGACTTCAAAAATGTTACACATTAGCAGAGAAAATGTCAGAATTATTCAAGAAACAGGTTTTTAATGCCACAGAACAATAAATCTTTTCCCAAACTGCAGATTATTTTTTTGCCAGATTCAAAAGCTCCTTTTAAATAATTAATTTCAGAATAAAACAAAACAATGTTATATTACCTTGAATTTATCAACTTCTGCCTTTGAACATGTTGCATGGTAAGACAGCACCTGCTCCAGAACAAATTGTCACAAATAAGAAGCTGAAATGGCATAGTTACTTTGAACTGTTGAGGAAATTATTAAAAATGGTTCATTAATAAATGTGCATCACATATTAAATATGAAATACTGTAGCTAATCACAGATCATGAGTTATACTTGGAGCATCTACCTCTTAGGTCAGGGTGAGCAAAGTGATGCTGATAAGTATAAGCCCACTTTTTGGACCCCAGGTGTTTCCCCAGAATTTTCTCTAATAGGCTTTGTATTGGAAATTGTTAAATGCATTATAGTCAGTGGAAAAATGAACTTAATGCCCTATAGTCAATAAGACAGTCAAATGATAGCCAGATTAGTCAAGAATATCAAAGCCAAGCTTTCATTAATTAAACTCAACATCAGTACATTTAAATTTCACTTAAACTTATACATTTAATTATAATTAATCAAGTATGAGTTGGTTTATTTGTTAATGACTTTAATAATCTTTACTAAATAATTAATCCTAAGTAAATTCAGCCAATTTTAATCAGTTCAGTATGTGCCTATTCTGATGCATCTTTATGTTAAAAAAAACCACTTTTTAATATCCCCCTCCAATTTAAAAGTATGACTTTTGACCACTAAGGCAACCTGAACATTCTCCCACTCCATTCTAGATGAGGTAATATTATAGGAAATGTATGAAGTTGATAATATAATGTTGCAGACAGTTTTGTTGTTCTAAAGTGATTCCTTTAAAGAGAATGAAACTTAAAGAAAATAATTTTTGCTTTTGATATAGTTTCCAAGTATGTTATAGTCAGTAAATTTATTTTTCTATCTTTTACTACCTGTAAATATTGGCCATCAAATATGGTACCTCAGAAACCAAATATACTAAAACTACTCTCAAAGTGACATTAGACATCAAAATTACGTGTTGTACATCCATTGATAAAAACACAGACCAAAGCCCAATCATTAGTTTCAACTAGAGGAGTCCCATTCAATCAATGAGACTTTGGTAAGTCAACGCTTACAGATGTTTCCACTGATTTAATGGGCTTACATTAGTTAGGATTATTAGATTTGTCCATCATTCAACAGTGCATGCCTATGCATGTCTCTTCAGAAGTAACCCCAACTTTGTTAAATGACAGTGACTCCCAAGTGAATATGGACAGGACAATCTTGCTTGTCATCCGGTATGCACACTTACCTGGGAGTAAGTGCCACTGAACTCAGTTATGTTTACTTTTGAGCAGTCAAGCGCATAATACACTGTAATAAATGAGGAAGAGAAATCATCTGCCCCTCCATATGCAGTTGCATTGCCAGTCTCTGTAGCGCTAGCCAGCATAGCCAATTGAGAAAATGCTGGGAGCCGCAGTCCAACATCATTGGGAGGGCCACATGATTCCCATCCCAGTGCAGTCAGAGGACTTTGCTTTATGTGCCAGAGTTCACAAAAGCTAATGTCAAATAAAACTTGTTAAACTTTTAAGTGCTACAAGCCTTTTTGTTGTTTTTATGGCAACAGAATAACACATCTAACCCTTCCCCTCCCAAAAATTAAGACAATTTTACAGCTCCTCTGGACTCCCAAAAGGGAAACAGATACCTAACCTTATACAGAACACATGAAAACCCAGTGCCTAATTTGTAAAACCACATTTTACAATACTTAATTTTTAAGTATTCACTACACACATTAGGCTAGACTCCCATTTGACAAATGAAACTACTGAGCCTTCAGTGCTAGGACTTAAAGATCACTAAACAAAAACATCTTTTCCCATGGAATACAAACATCATTCTTACAAATACTCTGGTGAAACAGGCTCTGTTTGTATTTGTAAAACAATATAAAAACCTACAAAGGCTGTTAGCCAATTAACTACATTCCATCTTCAGCTAGCACCAAAATATGAGTATTCCTCTCTAACTGCAGTAATGATGCAACTACAATAAGGATGTTTTCTCTAATCACATTTTTTTTAAAGTTTCCAGGTAATTGGAAAGAATTAGACATCATGTCTGCTTCCATTTTTAGCCAGGAATAGCCATGATGGTTATGATGGTTATAAATGTCTAAGAATCAACCCCCAGTGTATATGAAGAGCCTTTTCAGTGTTAGTGCACTTACTACCCAATGCTTTCCCCAGAAAGTTTTGCTTGATACCTATTTTGTGTTTTTTTCAATGCTAGTTTTTAAAATTTTCTCAAGCCTTTTTGAATGGTAATTTTCAAATCTAAAACCTATTTAATTTATTTCTTGAAACTGGGGGTTATGTTGCTTTTATTACATACCTGATATTGCCTTGCTTAACCTTACCTCTTATTACTTTATTGTAAGCTGCCTAGAGCACCTTGTCATGGGGTGGCATATAAATATTGTTAATAAACAAATTAAATTTATATTGTGAAGTCAAAGGCATTCCTGGTTGGGATCCATAGTTTTTTGTTGTTTTTGGGGCTATGTGGACATGTTCTAGAAGAGTTTCTTTCCAAAGTTTCGCCAGCATCTGTGGCTGGAGTTCTCTGAAGATGCCAGCCACAGATGCTGGCGAAACGTCAGAAAGAAACTCTTCTAGAACATGGCCACACAGCCCCAAAAAACACAAAAAAATAACTATAAATTTATATTGACACTCCTAGAACAATAACCCAGGGGATCATAATACTATGTCCATTCAGACTAATGAGATAAGATAACCCATATAGAGCAGCAGACCTTTCCTTCTGTATGAAAAATCTATCATGGTAACACAACAAACCCCTAACCAGTCAGCCTCTGAAACTCATTGATTTTATCATGTATGAAATATATGAGTCCCACTTTACCACAGAAATGAGATAAACAAAACTCTAGTCTCTTTCCTTTCAAATAACTGTTTAAAATGAACCAGTTCTTATTAACCTCTCAAGTATTTAGCATTTTAATACACTTCTAGTTGTCCCATGCTTGTCTTCTAAAAATGGGATATTCTAATTGGGATGGCCCTTCATCAGAGTCATAATAAACATTCATGTAACTGTGCGAGCATTCTTTATGTAAAGAATAATATCCTACAAACATGGGAAATTTCTATTCAGAAGTGTGATTCCCCTCCCCTCGCCACACACACTTCAGCTGTGATTTAAAATAGCCATGGTATAGCAGAGGAGAAGTTTGCATACAGTTGGAATCTTGAAACTTTTTATTACAACTGATCAACTGACTCAGCAGTCCAGGGCTGCATCCGCACTGCAAAAATAAACCAGTTTGACACCACTTTAACTGCCATGACTCAGTGCTATGGAATTCTGGGAATTGCAGTTCATTGTGGCACCAGAGTCTGGTGCTAAAATAAAGTACCATTCCCAGAATTCCACAGCATTGAACCATGGCAGTTAAAATGGTGTCAAATAGGATTATTTCTGTAGTGTGGATGTAGCCCAGGCAGTTTTAAGAAAAAAATTATCTTGGCTGTTCCACCACCTAACCAAGTAAAAACTTCCAGTTTTTCCAGCTGAAATACATACTTGGACTATGGTTGTCTAGGATTCTGACTCTAAGTATCAATTACCTAGAATGCTATTAAACCAGTGGTCTGACTTGGTAAACAGGAGCATTCAAATTATCGCTGAAAAGATCAATAGTCCAGTCCATACTGCAGAAATAATCCAGTTTGACACCGCTTTAACTGCTCTGGCTGAGTGTTAGAGAATCCTGGGATGCCAGTTTATTGTGGCACCAGAGCTCTCTGACAGAGAAGGCTAAATGTTTCACAAAACTACTGTTCCCGGAATTTCCTAGCATTGAGCCAGGGCAGTTAAAGTGGTATCAAACTGGATTACGATTGGCCCTCCATTTTCGCAAGGGATCCATTCCAGACCACCCCCCAGGAAAATGGAGATTCGTGAATATTCAAGCCCTATAGGCTTGAATGGGGCACGTGTCCTCGGGAGCGTGCCCTATTGTTTTAAACAGAGGTCACCCCTCCGAGAATATATAAAACTGCAGACATGGAGGGGCAACTGCATTTCTGCAGTGTAGATTGGACCAGTGACATTGACCTCAAAGAAAATAAAGGGATGAGAAACATATCAAAACTAACTTTTTCTTTTTCAGTGCGGGAAGGGGGGAGGGCAGGAAATCCAGCAACAAACTGATAGGGAAATAAAAAACATTTTACTTCTCTGGGGGGAAGGAAAAGAGTGGAGAACTTTTATTGTGTCCCTAGCTACATCATTCTAGCTCTTTTGCAAATAACAGTTGATATACTGTAATACTCACATCAAGAGCCACAGATTGCTTTGCCCAGGATTTCTTCACTTGGTCATACATTATAGTATTGTTGATGCCCAAGCCACAAAATATAACAAAAGCCTAAAACATAATGAAACAATTAATAAAGCAACATGGCACCTCTAGAAATTGACACTAGTTTATCTGTTAAGGGGTTCTTTTAAAGCCTGGTCCTCTGGGAACTTGAGCCAGTTCATAAATGTTAAGCCTCATCATCACCATCACCATCACAATCCACTTTATTTATATCTTGCCTTTTCCCACCGAATGGGGAATCAAGGTGGCTTACAAAATTAAAACAGATATAATACAGATGAAAACATACAAAATATTATCATTAAAGTTTAATTAAGCTGTTTATAATATTCAAAAATAATTTAAAACACCAATTTAAAAAATAGTATGACTCCCGTATCTATGGGGCATATGTTCCCAGACTTACCGTGAGACGTTTTCACACTAGTCCCTAAAGCCGCCTGGAGCCGCTCATTCCGGAATGGCTCCGGCAGCAAAAACTTAATTCCTTTTTAAAAAAGGAATTACCTTTCCGGCGCTGATGCCGGAGTTAGCGCTGGTTCGGCCGGAGTGAGGCTGGACTTGCTGCTCCGTGCATGTGAACACACGGAGCAAGGAGCCGGACTGATGCAGGGATGGCACCGGAAGGGGCGGGGTTTGCTGCGGCATGAGTGTGGACACACTGGAAATGGAGCCGGAGTGGGGCCAGACAGAGGTAGGATTGCATCCGCCTAAAGCCCCTTGTGAAAACGCCCATGGAAAGGCAAAACCACCAGTAATAGCGAACCCTATTGAAATAAATCACTTCCAGTGGACGTTGACCATGAAGTCGCACTAGAGGACCTAGAGATTCGCAGAAAGAACACCTCTTTAGGCATTTCTAGGTCCTCCAGTGTGACTCTATGGTCAACATCCACTGGGGGCATACCATAGAGCAGGGGTAGACAACCTTTCCCCTTTAAGGGCCGAGGGACTTCAGCTCCCAGAATCCCAGGAGCTATTGGCCAACATGGGATTATTGGCCAACATGGCTGAGGCTTCTGGGAGCTGAAGTCCCTCGGCCCTTAAAGGGGAAAGGTTGCCTACCCCTGCATAGAGTCATGCTGGAGGACCTAGAAAATGCCTAGAGAGAACATATTTTTTCAGACAAGGGTCAGTGAAATTGTGGGCATTGGTCCCACAGATACAGGGGTTGTACTGTAAAAAAAAGATGTTAAAAAGCAGGACAACACACTATCTAGTAAAAGTCTTTTCTATTCTTCTTTTTAAAAGTTCTTTTAAAGTTCTGATGGTTCTAGAAAGTCTGTGAAAATAAAAAAGAAGTATTTCCCTGGTGACAGAAGGACAGCAAGGAGAGACCCAGACTAGACTCCCTAGAAAAGGAGTTCCAGAGCTAGGACCAAATGACCAAGAAAGCCCTCTCCCAAGTCCTCACCAGATGTGCCCCATTGGAGATGGGACTGAGGGAAGAGCCTCTCTGGAGGATCTCAGCATCCTTCAGGTAGCCTGGACCCAAATCCTGATAACACAGTGCCATAGCCTAGGCTGTGGAATTCTGTCTATGACACAATTATCAGCTATTTCCTCAAACCAAAGCATGCAAGGAAGAAGTATGCCTCACCCAATAGTATGGAGTTAGGGACATGAAATTTATAGGAAGGCAAATAGCTAAAGAAAATTTGGACAAGAAGAGTAACATGAAAAGAAGAAGGAAAGATAATATGATCTGTAACAAACTCTAATACTAAACGATGAATTATGGTGGAAAGAAAGGAGAATGGGGGGAAGGTTGTTTGCTTCAGGCAACAAGTATCTTGGACCAACTGCATCTCCATCCATCTTTAAAAATATAACTCAGACCCAGGAATCCCCAGTAGTTCTTGCATCCCATCTCTTGAGGTGCCCATACACCTGGATACAGGCTTTGTTGTACTCATATAAAGATTACAAAAGTTGTCTTCTCACTTCCACCAGCAGGGAGCATCTTGCAAGTGGAGTTCTACTTGTGGATCCAAGCCATTGCATTTGAATGATACATATTTTGCTTCCTATAAGGTTTGAGCATAGGACTAGGACTGGAGTCCAGGGTTCTAATCCCTGCTCAGTCATGGAAACTCAGTGGATGACCTTGGGCAAGTCACACTCTCTCAGCCTCAGAGGAAAGCCATGACAAATGCCCTCTGAGCAAAATTTGCCAAGAAAAGCCTGTGATAAATTCATTTTGAGATCAGGGTAAGTTGGAAACGACTTGCAGACACACAACAACAGGCAAGGTTACATCCAAGATAGGTAGCCAATTAAGATATTCAACAGCTTGGTAGTTAAGGGAATGCTGTGATGTAGCATATCTTGGGGGGGGGGGTTGCAGACAGGCAGCCCTGGACCACCCCGGGAAACGGAGGTTCGGGGCCGAGGCTGCTGCATGCTGCTCCTTTCAGAGCTGGCAAAAGGGTGCCCTAAGAGCCACCACACGGCTCTTTGGCGCCCTTCTGGCACAGCACATCAAAAGGCTGCGCCGGAAGGACATCCATAATGGCACGTGGCATCAGGACATCTTCAGGGAGGGGTTGAGGCGGCCAGCGTGCGGCTGTCCCTCCCCATCCCTGCCTCCATGATGGCCCAAAGGACCCATCTGTAGAGGCCCTTGATTTCAGTAAGGCATAATCATCATCATCATCATCATCATCATCATCATTTATATATCGCCCGGTGGCGGACCAATCTAGGCGGTGTACAGATAAAAAGCAATGCATACAATTAAAATAAAATAACTTTCCCCCCCCCCTTTAAGAAAGAATTAAACTACATATTAAATTAAAACAATGGTTGAAATTACAACCAACTTTAACAATTAAAATCTAAATCAAAGCCCCATGTGACTTCAATTCAACAGGGCTAAAAAACAGTCAAGGGAAATCCAAGTCCCAGGATCCCAAAATCCCGATCATCCCAGGCTGGGTGTTTTAGACCGGAAAGGCCTGCCGGAAGAGATCCGTCTTGACAGCTCTCTTGAAGCTGTCTAAAGATGTTAGCTGACGGATCTCATCCGGCAGGCCGTTCCAGAGCCTGGGGGCGACAACTGAAAAGGCCCTCTGGGAGGTCACCGCAAGCCTAGGTTTTGGAAGCTGCAGGAGATTCCTCCCAGAGGAGCGGAGAGCGCGGGGAGGATTGTAGGGGAGGAGGCGATCTCTAAGATAGCTTGGACCCAAGCCATTTAGGGCTTTAAAGGTAATAACCAACACCTTGTACTGGGCCTGGAAACTAATAGGCAGCCAGTGGAGGGACCGCAGAACCGGAGTAATGTGGTCCCTCCTAGATGTTCCAGACAGAAGTCTGGCCGCCATGTTTTGAACTAGCTGAAGTTTCCGAACCAGGCACAAGGGTAGCCCCATGTAGAGAGCGTTGCAGAAATCTAAGCGTGACATTACCAGTGTGTGCACAACAGTCTCAAGGTCCCCTACTTCCAGAAAAGGGCGCAGCTGGCGTATCAGCCAAAGCTGATAACAGGCGCTCCTGACCGTCGCATTAACCTGATTTGCCATCAGGAGCGACGAATCAAGGAGCACCCCCAGACTGCGAACACAGTCACTGGAGGAGAGTGTGACCCCATCCAGGACTGGAGGTTGCAACCCGACTCTTGGTTTCGGGGCCTGTACCGTGAGCACCTCCGTCTTGTCTGGATTCAGCTTCAATCTATTTTTCCTCATCCAGCCCATTACCGCTTGAAGACATTCATTGAGGGAAGAGATGCCATTGGAATTCAAGGCCGACGAACGAGACACGGAGAAATAGATTTGGGTGTCGTCAGCGTACTGATAACACCCAGCACCATAACTCCGTATAATCTCACCCAGCGGCTTCATATAGATGTTGAACAACATCGGGGACAAAATAGCTCCCTGAGGGACCCCACAAGTGAGCTCCCTCTTACTGGAGCTACAGTCCCCGAGCAGCACCCTCTGGGACCGACCTGAGAGGAAGGACCGGAACCACTGCAAAGCAGTGCCCCCGATGCCTAACCCCTTCAGGCGGCCCAAGAGGATGTCGTGGTCTATCGTATCAAAAGCCGCTGAGAGGTCTAGGAGCACCAACAGGGTCACACTACCCCTGTCGATGCTCAGACGCAGATCGTCGGTCAAGGCAACCATGGCAGTCTCAACCCCAAAGCCTGTCCTAAAGCCGGTTTGAAATGGGTCTAGATAATCGGTTTCATCCAAGACTGCCTGGAGCTGAAGAGCAACCGCCCTCTCGATCACCTTGCTCAAAAATGGTAGTAATGATACCGGCCTATAGTTCTTCATATCCAGGGGGTCCAGGGAAGGTTTTTTCAGAAGCGGCCTAACCGCCGCCTCCTTTAAACATGATGGAACATGTCCTTCCCTGAAGGACGCATTGATGATATCCGTGAGGAGTCTCATCAATGCATCCCCCCCCTGGACGGCCAGCCATGATGGGCAAGGGTCGAGAGGGCAAGTTGTCTTCCTCACCTTACCAAGCAGCTTGTCCACGTCCTCGGTACTCACAGATTGCCACTGATCCAGTAAACTTACATTGGCGGAGTCACTGGACACCTCATTTATAGTTCCTGCCACAACAGTGGCATCTAAGCCTGCTCTTATCTGAGAGATTTTATCTGCAAAGAAGTTATTAAATGCGTCACAGCAGGCTGTTGTCGGGTTAAGTAAGGGATTTGGCGCAGGAGGAACCCGCGTCATCTCCCTCACCACCCTAAACAGCTCTGCTGGACGAGCCTCTGCAGACGCGATACGTGCAGCAGAAAACGCTCTTCTTGTTGCACGTATCGCCTCCCGATAGGAACTAAGAAATTTCCTATGGCGAGTTCTGTCTGATAGGAGTCGAGTTTTCTGCCACTCGCGCTCTAGTCGTTGTCCAGCCCGCTTCATTCTCCTAAGCTCTGGCGTATACCAAGGCCTTCGGTTCGAAGCGGTTTGGCAAGGACGCTTGGGAGCGATCGTGTCGATAGCCCTGGTAAGATCGGTGTTCCATGTATTAACCAGAGCCTCGACAGGGTCACCGGCATTCCCAACCAATAAACCCTCCAAGGCTTTCTGGAATCCTGAGGGCTCCATTAGCCTTCGAGGGCGGACCAATCTAATGGGTCCACCACCCCCGGAGAGGCAGATCTTGGCTCTCAGTTCTGCCTTCACCAGGAAATGATCCATCCATGACAATGCGGAGGTACTTACTACCTCCGCCCACGGATATTCCTGCTCCGTACTGAAGACCGCATCGAGTGTATGACCAGCACAATGTGTGGGCCCAGAGACCAATTGGGATAGGCCCATGTTTGTCATGGTCTCCATGAACTCCCGAGCAGCACCTGTTAAACTGGCCTCGAGCGGAATGTTGAAGTACCCCAGAACTAAAAGTCTGGGGGTCTCCAACAGCAGCTCAGAGACCAGCTGTGTCAGCTCGGTCAGGGAGTCTGCTAGACAACGGGGTCATGACAGTCTTGCAAATAAGCTTGAAAAATGTGGGCTAGACAAAGTAACTGTTACATGGATTTGTAATTGGTTGACCAGCTGACCCCAAAGGGTGCTCAACAATGGCTCCTTTTCATCTTGGAGAGAAGTGACCAGTGGGGTGCCACAGGGCTCCGTCCTGGGCCCAGTGCTATTCAACATCTTTATCAATGACTTGGATGAAAGAATAGGGGGCATACTTATCAAATTTGCAGATGACACCAAATCAGGAGGAGTAGCTAATACTCCAGAGAACAAGATCAAAATTCAAAATGATCTCAATAGATTAGAAAGGTGAGCCAAAGCTAACAAAATGAAATTCAACACCGAGAAATGTAAGGTACTGCACTTAGCATAGAAAAATGAAATATAGGATGGCGGATACCTGGCTTAATGAGACTACATGTAAAAGGGATCTAGGACCACAATACCACAACTACTAGACCACAAGTTAAACGTCAACAGTGCGATGAGGCAGCTAAAAAGACCAATGCAATGTTAGACTGCATCAATAAAATATAGTGTCTAGATCAAGAGAAGTAATAGTGCCATTGTATTCTGCTTTGGTCAGGCCCCATCTGGAATACTGTGTCCAGTTCTGGGCACGACAATTCACAACGGATGTTGAAAAACTGGAGTGTGTCCAGAGAAGGGCGACTAAAATGGTGAAGGGTCTGGAAACCATTCCCTATGAGGAACGACTTAGGGAACTGGGTATGTTTAGCCTGGAGAAGGGGATCAAGAGGTGATATGATAGCCCTGTTTAAATATTTGAAGGGATGTCATATTGACGATGGAGCAAGCTTGTTTTCTGCTGCTCCAGATAACAGGACCCAGAACAATGGATACGAGTTACAGGAAAAGAGATTCCAACTAAACATTAGGAGGAACTTCCTGACAATACTGTTTGACAGTGGAACACACTCCCTCAGAGAGTGGTGGAGTCTCCTTTTTTGGAGGTTTTTAAACAGAGGCTGGATGGCTATCTGTTGGGTATGCTTTGATTGAGAGTTCCTGCATGGCAGGGGCTTGGACTGGGTGGCCCTTGTGGTCTCTTCCAATTCTATGATTCTAGAATCTTGCCTTAATAGTAAACTGCCTTAATGGCACAAGTAAACAGAATATTAGAACATAGTGAAATCAAGAAAGAAAGCTTGACAAACACTGGGCTAAATCCAGTGGAAGCACTCACAACAGTTTGGGCACTTTATTTCACAGTCCCTGCCTACAACCTTGTCAAGTACTGAAAATCTGTTCTGGAGGATTTCTTAGCCTCCAGTGCAGGTTTTTAAGGTGAACAGGGAGGGTGTTGCAGGAGGAATGGGGAATTGCCCTTTCCTACTTCTGTGGTCACTAAATCTGAGGAAAGGGGGAGAGGGAGACAAAATCCTCCGGACTCGGGTCTTTGGGGCCTGGATAATCATTACAAAAGAAACGTTGGTATCTCCAAACCACCAAGTGTTTGTAATGGCTGATTCCAAATTTAAGGAGGAAGGTTTGGTGGGCTTTGGGGGATTTATATTGTACGTAATTTTAATTGTTGTTAGCCACCTCGATTGTTCTCAGAGGGGCAGGGTACAAATAATTTATCATCATCATCATCATCATCATCATCATCATCATCATCATCATCACTGTGCTTCTTGCCCCAGGCCTAATTCCAGGTCTCAGCTCTGCTGCTGGTCACAGAAGCAAGTCCTGTTACTGGTGACTCTTGTTTAAGGCACTTTGTCATTCAGAGCATTTCATACCTAAGGAAGGATTTTCTGCCCCCAGCCTAGTCAGACTTTGTGGAGAAAGGTCTGGACTAAGAGCAGGGCAAAAGAAAATGTCCTTAATCAAATCTGTGAGTAGAAATTGAATGACTGCCTGGAGCTAATTTTTTTTATAAGATACTTAGACTTAGGTCTTATAAAGACTATAAAATATAAAGACAAAAAGAGAAAATATAAAGAGAAAAAGATGTGCTATGGAGTATAAATAATGATGGAATTATTAAGTTATAACAGTTTTATGTGTTCATTTTTATTTAGATTTCTTCTTTAAACTGATAAAGGTGCTTTGTCTGGAAGACAGTAAGGGGGGATGCAGACCAGGGCGTTTGGAGCGCCCTGGTCCGGAGCGCTGCGGGGCTATGGCAGCCTCACCGCGGCGCCTCCCCAGCGACCCTGAAAGGAGCGCCAAAAAGGCACTCCTTTCATAAGTCGCAAAAAGAGCGCCCTAAAAGCGGCGGGCGCCCTTTTTGCGACTTATCCTCCACAGCGCGTCCGGACGCTGTGGAGGGAGGTCGCCCTGAACGCGTCCGGCGTGCGGTGGCCCGGAAGCGCTCAGGGCGACCTCAGGAAGAGGAAGGGCCGCCGCGCGTGCGGTGGCTCCTCCTCTTCCGGGCCTCCAAGACGACTGTTTTAGTCGTCTGCTTAGGCCCAAAGACAGAGCAGCTTTATAGCTGCAGCTCAGAACTGCATTTTAATTTTGTTATCCCTCTTATATTGTCTCTTTGATTATCAGTACCGTGGATGATGAACTAGGCATACAATAACCATGGTGCTATCAAATATCTGCCACTAATAATAAACACAAAGCCAGATAAATCTGCCAAGAATCAGCCAAGAATGAATACAGATGGTAAAACTGCAATGTTAAACTCTGATAAGTCAGTTCCAGTTAACTCATGGGCATTTATTTCTCAGTAAATGGCAATGGCAGCTAGTGGCTTCCTTGTCATTGAGGCAGTGACTCTACTACAGGATTTACTCTGAACTTTAATGGGTTTATCCAAAGAGCTGAACTCTATCCTCAAAACAGGTTCAGCAATTTTAATCAATTTCCTAAAATCCAGAGCAGATTCATTGCCTCACAGACATGGAAACTATCAGTTGCTTCTGGCAAATAGCATAAGGCAATGAATATAAAATAGGATCAGGCTCTATATGTCTTTCTGCTTACAATACAGCTAAGCAAAACCTCATTGATTTTAATGAGAAAGTTGCAGTACAAAAAATCTGGATCCCTTTATTCAGAAGTAAGTCCCACTGTGTTTGGCAGGGCTTATTTTCAGGTAAAAGTGCACAGGATTTCAACACTAATCAAGTACTAAAACCAATGAAACTGACCCAAGCAATATTAACCATGCTTAAGCAGAAGTGGTAATATTTAATAAGGATGTACTATATATGTTGTATAGTATTACGGAACATAAAACTTATAAATAAAGCATAAAAAAGAAACAAGCCCTTTTGAGTTCAAAAGGACTTACTCTTGAGTAAGTCCTTTTGACTTACTTTAACTGCAGTTTCAATAATACAGTATTTTATTCTTGTGTGTTTTATTAAGTACAGGTCTTTAATACAAAATTACCACTTCTTACCTCAAAAAGTCTCTGATCAGCATCATCAAAAGGTTTTCCATCAAGCCTATTCAGCACTTGAGCTACACCTTTAGAGAGAAAGAGTTAGCAGACAAGGTTGATTTTATGTATATATTTAACAGAGATATGTATCCATATGCGCACGCGCACACACACACACATTTTAAAAAATCAAGAAATCCCATAATTAATAAAACATAAGCATCTGAAGAAATGTAGGGGCCGAACAGACCACCCGGAAAAGCCAGCTTCAAGATGCTCCAGAGGTGTGGCGTCTACATGCCGCATGATCTTGGTGACCCGGAAGCTGCCCTGGGACTACGCCGGGGCCGCCAAAGGCAGAACTTTACCAGCCCAGATAGAGCTGATCTACACTGGGGTAGGGAAGGGTGAAGCCTTCAGGCAGCATTTTGTCTATTTTTAAAATTCTGCCTGCAGAACTTTTATTTATTTTAGTACTCTACTGCAAATACTACCACCACTACCACCACCACTACCAATAAAATTTTAAATCATGCATATAGTAACCAGACAATAAACACACTATTACCTAACTTTTCATAAATATACTTCTGCAGAATGTTAATGCTCTGATCAATTAGGTAATTTTATATTGGGAAGAACTATATTGAACCTTAATTTTCAAAATTACAAGAGGACTACAGCTCAGCTACTTACTATTTTTTATATTATTATTAAGTTTGTATGAAACTGCAAATGTACTTACTATCTGAGTTTTTAAAAGTGAAATTCTGTATTAGCAAAAGAACTTTTATTTTTAATGAGTGACATCTTACCAATTATCTGGTGACTGCTATTCCATATAGGGACACAAAGAACAGATCTTATATGAAAACCAGAAATCTGGTCAGCCTAAAACATAAGAACAAGAACTTTAGTGATCAACATAGCATACGGCTTAGCATTCATCCAATATTAAAAGCTATTTGAAGATTATTGGGTTGTATCCTTTCTTGTCTATCCACTTGTAGAATTTAAACTGATGCTGAAATGGATTTCTCCTTCTCACCCCTGCAATGTTCTAGAGTCACCCCAAATCTGATCCCTAGCAGCAGATGGGATCCACTGGAGTAGGAGGGGTCCTGTGGGGGTGAGGGAGGCAAAAGAAAATGCTGTTGCATGAACCACTGAATGGAGCACAATATATCTAAGGAGTTATTCAGAAGTCATTTAATTGCATAATCGCAATCACACATTCCGGTTTTGTTCTTCACACTATGGAACTGCATCTATGCAAATCTCTGTGAGTTCTGTTGCTTACATGTGCCAGCACTCGAATAAAGACAGAGTTGATGATGCAGATGTATTCAAAGCACATTCAAGGCATGTGGAGTTTTAGCCCAGTTTATCCCGGGTCTAGTCACATCAGTTATTCACACAGCCAAGAATGCCAGTCTTTTAGAAAAACTCAGAAAAATACCCAAGATCAATTATCTCAGGTTAAGTAGGATTTTTGGCAGCCCTTCCCCCAGCTTAATCAGATGCATTTGAAATGCATGTGAACAACAAAGATTCAACTGGATTATTCTCACCATCTGAATAACCTCACACAGTCATAATATTGCAAATTTCTGCTAAACTGAATTGACACAGATCGTGTTACTGAATAAGTGAGCTGAAATCCACTCTTATGGTAACCTATCTGGGAAATTTTCCAACAAAGAAAGATAAAAACAAAGAGTTTGTTTACATATTATGTTTCTGAAGTGTCAGATCAACTTTATATTGTCTTCCCCAAGATAGGAGACAGCACGCTGTCACTTTCAGCAGTTCCATTACAAAGCAACATAACATTCAGTAGGTTCAACTCCAAACTTACTTGAAAATAGTGTACACCAAAACCAATGTAACAAATGACCAACAATTTAAAAAGAAACAACAGCAACACCATTTCCTAGATTATCTGGGCAGTTAAATGCTTTCAGGATAACACATGCTGGGCCACAAAAGGCCAGTGTTCTGGACAAAGGACTGCAATGAGCTGGCAACCTCTTTCCCAAAAATACCAAGAAGAACTTTAACTAAAGGCATGTCTATATTAGCCAAATAGCCCTGTTTTCCCCTGTCCTTGTACTGCCCTGTCTTCATGATGCAGCACCAAAGGTCCAATTCAACTGTAGACTGTTGGACAGGTTGGACAGCTCTCCAAGATCCTCTGAGGGGGCTAATGCGGCCCCCAGCCCTTGGGAGCTGGCTACTTCTGCTCTAGAGGGAGGACATGGAAGAGCATAGTGGATGTGCTGTTGTTGGGGATAGAGGAGTAGTGGAAGAAGACTGATCCAGCACTGTTCTTCTTATATTCCATGTGCTGGTACAAGTTGCTAACATTACTCTGAGGAACTGTATGTAGAAAGAAAAAAACAGATATTCAGGGACATTCATCATCATATAATCCACTGATGGGTGGTACTTACCCCTAATGGTAAGTACCAGATGATGGTATTTACCCCTAATGGTAAGTAGCACCATCTGGATCATATTTCTTTTTCCTAGAATGTATCTTGATTACTTCAGATATTTTGAAACCAATGCAACATAGGGGGGGTTGCAGACTGCCAGAAATAGTGCAAATTGAGTCCACTTTTAGGGTTAGGGAATCATGGGAACTGTATTTTATTGTGGCACCAGAGCTCTCTGACAGAGAAGGCTCAGTGTCTCAGAAAAAACAACAATTCCCATGATTCCCTAGCACTAACCCTAACCCTAAAAGTGGACTCAATTTGCACTATTTCTGGCAGTCTGCAACCCCCCATAGTATCCAGAAATATGGCTAAGCAAAGCAATAGCAGCACTATCAAATCAAATCATGACTCGAGAAATATGAGAATGGTGAGTTTTCTGAGTCCTTACTGGTATTATTTTAATTAGAAATGGCTCAGTTAAAATATTAGTGAAGATTTTGCAGTTTTTAAAAGGCACTTTTTAAAAGGCATTTTTGCAGTTTTTAAAAGGCATTCCAGGTTAGATTTCCTCATGGAGTTGGTCTCTGTTTTAATAGCGTTTGCTACTCTTCTTTGTTAAAATTATTTGCATGGGGTTTTAATTGAGTGTTGAGTTGTTGTTGTTGTTGTTGTTGTTGTTGTCGTCGTCATTATTGTTGCCTTGAAGATTTAGTGGAGAGATGACCAACAAATGCCAGAAGTGAACAAGTAAAAACATTGGGTATAAAACAGAGTATCAAAACTTTAGCAGGAATTTGAATATGGGGGAAAGAAAAGCAGAGTGTTGCTGCACATTTCTTAGCTCTACCTTACTTTAATGAGAGATGATGGCATTTGTTTATTAATATTACATTGTTTCCAAAAACCATTCTTCCTGAAGTTAGACTTTGAAGATTAAATGTCTATGACAATTGAGTTAAAAATTAATTATTGACTCTTCTGCATCACCACATCATTCTTTCCCCCTCATAAGTCAGGCCAAAAGTTTTTGTTGCTGTATATTTTAAGTAAGCATGAAACAAAAATTAATTAGCTGCATTACATATTAATCAAGACATGGCATATTAAAAATATAGCTATGAATGCAGTAAGAATACAGCATATTTTACTTCTACATATCTTTTTGCAAGAAATATTTCTAAGGCAAAGCTGAAAAAATGGATGCTAGCAGTTCCCCCAGTATTTGATATTGGGAGTTTATTTCAAATAAGAATTTTTTAAAAAAATTATAATGGTCTGACAAGCATTCATTCATGATTTCCTAGAAACTAAGGGGGGTTGCAGACTGCTAGAAATAGTGCAAATTGAGTCCACTTTAAGGGTTAGGGTTAGGGTTAGGAAAGCATGGGAACTGTATTTTATTGTGGCACCAGAGCTCTCTGACAGAGAAGGCTCAATGTCTCAGGAAAAAAACAATTCCCACGATTCCCTAGCACTAACCCTAACCCTAAAAGTGGACTCAATTTGCACTATTTCTGGCAGTCTGCAACCCCCCTAAGATTCTGTAATAGACAGCAGCAGTTAAGAAAATCCCCTGTATGCTGTCTTGAGCTCTATGGAAGAGAAAGAGACTACAAATATGATAGACAGACAGATAAAGGCAGGTATCAGAGATGGTTCTACCATCTGTGCCTCAGGTAGCGTATGTTGAGAGGGTAGAAGTGGAAGGAGCCTCCTCCTAGTCTTCCTGAACCTCCCACACATTTCCCTTTTTTTGGAGGAGAGAGCTAAAGTGGTGCTATCCTGACTGACTTCAGCCAGCCTGTCATCCTCAGGTAGAGTGAATGAAACTATGCAATCACTTAGGTTGAATTAAAACTCAGCTGCCAACCTAGAACATATGGTATATAACAGTGGGTTTGCCGGATAGGTAGGCAGGCATTATCTAGGCAAGTTCTGGGGCAATAATTCATATCCCATCCCCCCCATCCCCCCCCCATCCCCCCCCATCCCCCCCCCCCCCCCCGTCTACAACTCCTCATGCTTTTTCAAAATAAGATTTCCACTCAGGATCTTCAGCATCTTTACAGTGCTGTCTTTCACAGAACATCTACAGTGCTGGGACCAACAGGATAACAATGTTAGGACTAAATGTTGGCAGTTGTGGCATGTATTGTCATTGTCAGTGGTGATCTGACAATGTTAAGTGTTAGATCATCAGCACTGAGAAACAGTGAGGTGGGAACTAAGAAGCTTATTGCACCGCTTTTCAAATCGACTTACCTCCTCCAATTTAAATTTTAATTCAGCTGGCATCCTGATATTGTCACAGTGATTTTGCTGCTGAATCTGCCATCTGGGTACATCCCGAGTCCATCCCTGCTTCCAGGAGCATTCTGGTGGCTATCTTCTTAAGTCGGAAAACTCCTGGTTTTGAAAAGAGACGCACTGAGTGCCCCTGGGAGCAGGGAAGGACTCGGGATGGACTCGGACGGCAGAGTCAGGGATGGGAGCAGATTCAGTGGCAAAATCACTGCAATAATATCAGGATGCTGCGCAAATTAAAATTTAAGCCGGGAGACGTAAGCCTTTATCTGTATCAAGCAGGCAACTGTTTGGTTGAAGGCATCTTATTCACTGTTGTATCAATGACTAAACCAAATGGAGCAAAGTTAATTCAGGAAGCAGTTCTTTCCTGCATGTTTTGTCATGCATCCTATCCATGGATAAAATCAGCATTCAGCCAACAGGATACTTCATAACGATGACTAAAATCACAACCTAAGCTACACAAGCTTAATCCAAGCTTCTATGAGTTTGTGCTTCAAAAATAATACAGGATGTATAATTATATAGGTCTTACTTCTGCATCAAAGCGAGGATCTTGATATGCATCACTGATGTTCACTGGGAGGCCCGTGGAGGCTACGAGTTCAGCAATGCTATTATTTATTAGCCAGTCTGAATAAGATGAAGATGGTTTCTCCAGACTGTCTTTGAAACTATCATCAGGGCAAAGCAGAGGAAAAAAAGGTTTTAGTCACTGTTGCTTAAAAGCCCATCTTCATAAATTGGGAAAGTATAACATATCAGGATTACCTACAAAAATTCAAAGCAGCTCAGAAGAATACATAGTTTTATTTATTGACATGTGTCCAGTATTCATATTTTTATGGCAAGGGGGGATACAATGAAGATGCATAACAAAGATATTTCAGTAAATTTACAATATAACAACACAGCTTTTTACTTACAATAAACATCACACAGATAGCCAAATTCCTAAAATAGTTAAGCTGGTATCTGGATCCAACCCCATCTGTCCCAGTGTCTGGCCCAATGCCTGGATTCAGGCCAAGGATGTAAAGATGAATGCTCTGCTCAAGAGGAGGAAATGCAAATGAACTGTGCAGTGAATGTGAGGGGAAATAAGCAACATTCTGCTAATGGTATACATTGAAAGCAATTTTTTAAAAAATAGAAAAACCAAAAAGAAAAAGCTGTCTAATTGGTTTGAATAGAATACCTTGATTATCAATTTCAGAGCAGAGCACAAAGAAAAAGGGATCAGCAACAAAACAGCTGCATCCACCAGCCACAAAAAACAGAATGGATTTAAGTTAGCTATGTAATTTTCCACACACTCATTCACAGAAGTTCTACTTTTCAAAATGAAAAGGGGAAAAAACCACACCAATAAACAAATTGAGATAAGATGGCAATCCAAAACAAACTTATTTGGCAGTAAATAACATTGAACTCAATGGAACTTACATCTTAGGTCCAAAACACAATGTAGAAATAATCCTGTTTGAGACCACTTTAACTGCCCTGGCTCAATGCTAGGGAATTCTGGGAGCTGTCATTTTGTGAGACATTTAGCCTTCTCTGTCAGAGAGCTCTGGTGCCACAATAAACTACTATTCCCAGGATTCCCTAGCACTGAACCAGGGCAGTTAAAGCGGTCTCAAACTGGATTATTTCTGCAGTGCGTTTTGGACCATGTACAAGATTGCACAGATTATTTTAAACCTCTCTCTCTTCTTCTAAGCCAGTAAGAAGTCGAAATCTAAAAATTATTCAAGTTGTTCTCAGTGGAAGTAGCAAATTGTGTGTTAATTGTGAATATGGGCTTTGACAGTAACATAAAGACTATGTACAAAGATGTAGAATTGTGGAAATTCAAGGTCTGGTTAAATATTTAAAGCTTTACCATGAAAGCTTCATGTACAGGTGGGGAAAAGAAACTTTGAGGGCAAGATCCCACTTACTGATGCAGAGCATTCACAATTGTATGTCTTGCCAAATCCATCAGGATACAGGCAGAGATTTACCTTGCACAGCCCCAACTAAGATCTAGTCATTATTATTATATGAAAGGCTGATTAAATCAGCACTAGATTATGCATGACAAGTATTAGAAGTAGCTAAATAAATTCAAGTTGACAAAACAAGAAGTCATTCAGGTGGAAGTTCTAAAAGTAGCCTGGCAACACTTCCAGCTATATTTCCTACTGTTGCTCTCAGGAAAAAAGTCATCAAATTTGCAGAGGTAAATGTATTTATTTATATGATTTATATCTTGCCTTTCTCTCAAAATTCAATCCCAACATAGAGGTTCTCTTAGTAAGGGGTCCATTTTGAAGAAAGGTGGGTGCCCAAGTGGCACTGTGAAGCAGCTGAGGTTGGGGAACCAACTGCAGTCTTTCTTCAGTGATACTTTGATGCCTGACCACAGTTACCAATCCTCAAATAACATTCAACAGTGTGGTGTATTTGAAGACTCCTTTGAAGCGTTGTTTGAAACTTTGATGAATTTAAAATGCAGCAGCTAAACTGATGTCTGGAGCTAATTATACAGACCACAATTGCCAGTTCTTCACTGGCTTCCCATGTGTTTCTGAGTGTAATTCAAGCTGCTGTTGATGACACAGCCCTAAGTGACTTGAGATTAATGTTATCTTAAGGATCCCCTTGAAATTGAGTGGTGAGGTCCTCCCCTAAATGCTGAGGTCAGGACAGTGATGACTAGAAAATCAGCCTGTCCATGCTGGCTGGGGGTTTCTGGGAGCTGCAACCTAGAAGAGTAATCTTATGGTCTGAATGAGACTGATAAAATGTTCTCTGTAGGATTGGTACACCTGGTTGCTTACTCTTATGCAGTGGTTCTCAATCTTTGGTCCTTCAGAAGTTTTGGATTTCAACTCACGAAAGTCTCAGCCAGTTCAACTAGTAATCAAGGGAGTTGTCTACATTGACCTAAAAAATCAGCCTCACCTCATATTTTCTTGATCCACCCGTTAACGCAACACACATGAACGGACATAGGAGTTTATCACACGGGACGAATCCTGTGCCAAAACAAGACTTACAGTGAAAACAACCCACTTTTGTGGGCTGTTTTTCACATGACGTTCAGGGTTACGGTCTTCAGATATGGTAATGACAATAATAACCCAGGCTCTTTTATACTATAGCAGAGGTGGAATCCATGCTAGTCAGCAAAGAAATGGAGGTGGGTTCTGAGAGATTAAATTTAAAATCTTGTGGGAGGCTTCATTGTTCCCACACTGATGCTATAGTGACATTTTTAGAGCCTGATAACTTTGCTCCTTATGGCAACATAGGTGATTGATAGCTCCATACACTTAATTCATACCACTGAGGAACATATATCACCACCATACCTTCTAAGCAAGACTGAACATTTCACTGGCTACCTAATTCAGCTGAGTGGTCCAGCCACAATTGGTAGGATTCAGAGTCAAAGACTGGAATTATATGGAACTGAACCCCTCCTAGGGGAAAGAAGATATGGGGAGCACAACATTGGAGTAGGAAGGGGAGAAGAAGAGTGCTGCAGGAAAAATAGATGGGTGGGGGAACAATTAAGCACCTTGTTTCTGTCTACCACGCTTCCCTGCAAATTCTCTCATCTCATGCGTGCTCCGTCAGTGGCTTGTTCTTCCCAAGGGATGCAGCTACAGAAACGGGCATAAATGGGCCCAAATAAGAATTCTACTCCAAATGAAATTTTCCTTCAGTCCCAAGTGTGTTCATTCAAAACAGTGCATTATGTTAATTCAAAACATCAGTTGAGCATTTAGAAATATGGCCTAAGCATCCAAAGAAAAAAGAAGAGGCAAGTTCTTCCTGTTGTTGCTGTGTGCCTTCAAATTGTTTCTGACTTATGGTAATCTTTCTCAGAGGGATTTGTTCAGAGAGGATTTATCTTTATCTTCCTCAAAGGCTGAGAGAGTACAACTTGCTCAAGATCACTCAGTGCATTTCCAGGGTTGAGTGGGAATTCAAATGTCTCCAGTCATAGTCCAGTGCTCAAACTACTACACCACACTGGCTCATTAGAGTTCTAGGTGAGAACAATTTTCAGTATCTCACTTTCTACATTGAAATTTGGAGATGGAAAGGAAAGTGCACTGAGGGGGCAGAATTCTCATGGCAAATACCTCATCTTCCCCAAACTACACCCTGTTCCTCCCTCTTTCTTAGATCACTATGCAGAGGGATTAATTTGTAAGTCTTGGATCCTGTGGACCATAACTGTGCTGGGGTTATTTCTACATTTGTACTTCTTAAGGAATGTAGCCCAAGTGTTCACATGGTGAAGCAACTAATTGTACACTTTTGAGATGTGAGTGGGGGTTATTTAAGGCTTATAAATTATACCACAATCCTTTGGGAATAGTGTCACAATATCACTCAGTCCTCTGTAAATACTCCATATCAACTCCTTTTGTTTTATACATTACACCTGTTTATTTGTTTTCAGTCACAGTGCAAATAAATACAATGTATGTATGCTAGAGGCAAAAATCAAATATAAATGCTGTCAACTAGTCATCCTCTGTGAACCTGACTTTTATTTTTAACTGATGAGACAACACTTTTCAAGCTGGCTTCATCCTTCTGTCTGACTGGATGAGCACTCCCATGCTGCAGAAGTTTTAAAATGATGACATTTTGAAAATGAAAAGAACATACAAGAATTTAAATGATGAATTGAGCATTTTTAAAAAAAGAACAAACAAGAATAAAGAAAATAGATGATAGAAACTAAGCTTGTACCCAACCGAGATAAGAGACCTCTGCGAGGCGTCACATCAGGGATATAAAAATATTCATTAATTACATCACAAATAACATCCAACAATATCATGTCACAATTGTGCTACTATATCCCACAAAGTGTGAGACTGTCTTATGTCTCATATGGGGGAAAGGTAGGATATTAAATAAATAAATAGTCACAAAACTAATATGTGGTTATTTGGGGAAAGAACTGTATTTTTGCTGGTAGAACATACCGGAATTTGAGTGTAGGACAAATGAAAGAAGGTGGCAAGATCAGAGCTTGGTAAAGTTATTTTTTTAGATTACAACTCTCAGAATCCTCCAGCCAACATTACCATTGCACAAACTCTGCAAAAGCTCAGTGATCACCTGTTAACTGAAGGCAACACATGATAAACTAAGCAATGAACAGGGGAACAGAAATGCCCTCAAATAGTCTCCTTAAACCAGTGGTAGGCAACTGTGCTGCAGCAGGAGCTAATTTTCACACTGGCACCCTTCCAATGGGTCACAGAGGAATCTCAGCTGAGCCAGAAACCAACCTTTGGAGAACTTGGGAGAGCAATAGGAACAATTCTACCAAATCACCACATTTTTGGATTTTTTTGGTTCATTTTGGCCAATTTTTCAGCTAAAATAAAAAAAAAACACTTCAGGGTTGGTTGTGGTTTAGAGGTCCCTGGTAGGTTGCAAAATAAGAATGGACTGTGGGCAGATCAGGGGCTGCTCCACTCCTGATTAAAACCAACAAAAGAGTCTGAAATGAGATTTTTGAATATAGTATTTAGACCATCTAGTACTGATCCTTCATTAAAATAAGATTAGTTGCAATATAAAATGCAAAATCTAACCTGTTCTCTGTATCTGCGCTGCATTTTGGAGACATCAGCTCAAAGGATTTGGTAAATTTCACCACCTGTCAAGATTTTTTTAAAATGTAATGAGTTTCTTCCATGCAATAGAAAATACATGTTTTGATGATAAACAATAACCACAAAAACTACTTCCTCCACTCACTACATAGAGCACACTCTTTTAGCCCTAAAAGAACAATCCTAAATTAATTTCAACTGCCTTTATTGTGTTATGACTACTAATACACCACCATACAACCCCAAATGCACCCAATTTTATCTGATTTTGGAAGCTAAGCAGTATCTGTGAGCCGCCTTTGGTCCCTCCAGGGAGAAAGGCAGCATATGAAATAAATAAATAAATAGATCACCAAAGAATACCAGGGACCCCCACGAAGGGCCAGAAAACCCTGGAAAGTCACTGCTGGTCAGAGATGACAATACTGTATGAGGACAGATGGACACAATCCTATGTTCTAATAAAGACAAGAAGCCCATCTAGAGGCTGATGATTTCCCCCTTTGCATTCTTTAATTACTTAAAATATCTGAATGGTGAAACAGGTTGATAAAAGAATGAATATTCCCCAGCTCAACATACTTTAAAAGACATATTCTTGTATATTTTAGCATGTTATATTCATGTTCTGCCTTCCTTCCACCATGGAATTCAAGAAAATATACACAGTCTTCCCTATCAGCCTCCCATTCGGGTATTGATCAGACCCAAACTTATTTAGTTTCAGCAAGTTTGATATGAGAGCCAGCAGGATGTAGTTGTTTGAGTTTTGGGCAAGGACTCTGGGAGAGCAGGGTCTGAGCCATGGAAACCTCCTGGGTGACCTTGGGCAAGTTGCACTCTCTCAACCTCAGGGGAAGGCCGTGGCAAACCCCTTCTGCTCAAATCTTGCCAAGAAAACCCCATGATAGTGAGGCATGAAGGTCACCATAAGTATGAAATTATTTCAAAGCAAACAACAATGAAGTCTGATATATTGTATATGTCACCATTCTAGATATCTTAAGATCTAACTCCAGAATAATTAACACAGAATTTCTTCACAAGCCCTAACACTGCACAGGATCAACAAATTATAAAATGAAGGAAGTAACCATCTCTTTGCAACCTTCTCTGTACTGAGGGACATTTCAAGCATGTAAGGGAAGTTTGGATTTTGGATACCTGCCACCTCTTCTTCAAGGTTCTAATCTAAAGCAACAGAGCTGCAATTGCCCTCCTCCAGAGAACTTGGAATACTATTGCTAGTCAAATATTTATCTTCATCTGGTGGGCCAAGAAAAGAAATTTGAAAGCTAGAAAAATAGGCGGGAGGACGTCTCCCCTCCAATTTGTGAGGTGAAGGAGGAGGAAGGGCAGGTTGTTTTCTGCTTTTCTGCTTTTCCTGTACCACCTCTAGCCAGGATTAAGTGCTATGGCACACTGTGGTCAGAAGGGGGTCTCAATAGCAGCACTATCAGCAACCTTTTTAAAAAAGGAAAGAAACACAACTATAACCATAGTTATAGTTGTGTGTGAAAATTTTTAAAAATGGGTTCTTAAGGTGCATGCCTGGGTTAAATATAGGTTCCAAAACTAGAAAGGTTTAGGAGTTAATCTGGAATATACAACTCAGTATAAGGGAAAATCTCATACGTTATAGTGTAATGGTATTACAAATATAAACATATAATGCTCCCAGCCTTTGCTCAAAAGAGAAAAGAAGAACTTTTGAAGAACTACATCTCAAGGATTTTACCAGTTCTTACACTGAAGGAACTGAAAGAAAGCATGTAAACTGACACTGCATGAAATCACAAACCTTTATAAGAAATTATGTTTCCCACTTCTGGCTTACTCTAACACATCAGGAAGATAATAAGGCATTAGACTATCCACAGACAAACATTGCAATCATTTCCTGGCATCAGTCAGACTAGAAGAAAACAACATGTCTTCTTTTATAATAGAAATGACATCAACTCACACCAGTCATTCCAACTGCAGTGAGGACAGCACAGGGAGTCTGACCAACAGTTTATCAGTTAACATCCATCCCTTAAAAACAGGGTCAGTTCTTTTTCTGTTGTCTGTGTATGATTTTTAAAAACAAACAAACATAGAGAGACAGATGAAATGTCATTTCTCATTATTCCAGCACTTGTCAATGTAAGGAATAGAAATCAAAACGGTCATCTACCCATAGTTGGACAGCAGTGTTGGTCCTCCAGCATTCCTTACTATTGGGTCTCCTAGATAGGGCTAATGGGAACCACAGTCCAACAACAATTGGGAGGGGGGAGCTGCATGATTCCTCATTCCTGACTGTTAGGGAACTTGCTGCCTAGTTTTGTACCAGCAGCAGGAGCCCGTATCTATTATTCCAGTCACTTCCAGCACGTAGGTTGCTTCCAAATGCTAGTGTTTTCCAAGTGTCATCATACCAGAGGGAAGTGTCTGACATGCTGATTTACAGCACCAATCAATCATAAATTATATATTCATTTAAAGAAAAGAGTGCAGGCTCTCTAGCAAACTGGTATCATGTGGGTGAGGTGTTGTAGTTACTATTGTATCCAGCAAGGATAAACAAACAAAAAAACCTATAACCAAATATATATAGGCTATTACTTAGCCAAATAAACAAGGAAGTGAATAATAAGGCATTTTCTGTTTGAGCACAATGAGAGAAGACTTCGTGGGTTAATTTAACCATACTTTTACCACTATATATGACCACCCCAACCCACACACACACAAATCAATGTTTTTATAGTATAACAATGCTTTTATAGGCCTCAATGTTAACAGAGAAAAACAGAGCTATGTGAAACTCTTCTTCCCCACTCATCTATTCCACAGGTTTCTTCATGGTGTATGCTGAACATTTTGAAATAGAGGCTGGAGATGAGATTGGCAAAAAGACATCAGTAGAAAAGCTTTTCCATAGGAGCTGCATGTGGTATTCATGCATGAGAAAAGTGTAGATTAAGTTATAGATCTGGATACAGGAAGACAGGTATGAGATATGAGAACTGGAATACATATGATAAACCATACAATTCGTTGTTTGACTAATACAGCCAAGCAAAAGCCCAGTTTGAACATATGTATTTGGATTAGTTAAGCTGTATTATGTCCAAGTACTTCCTTGCATTGCTGTTTCCTTCCTCCTTTCTTTGAGCACAATGACAGAAGACTTTCTGGGTTAATTTAACCATAGTTTTACCACTATATATGACCCCCCCCATAAAAATCCACTATATATGAAAAAAAAAAAAAAACCATAAAAAGCAGCGTCTGAAACCAACTTCAAATTGTGATCTCACATTGTGCTTTGTTCCAAAGCTGCAATGTCTCAGTTCAAATTCAGGGAGTAACAACAATAATCTAAGGAAGCTTCAGTTACAATGCAAAAAGAAAGGAGGAGGAGGAAAACAAAGAAAGGATGCACAGTTAGTTACAAATAATTTGTAACTTGTGATTAATTCTTTCTCCCAGTAACTGAGGCATAACTAACCCCCTAAGCAGACGGCTTAAAGGGCCGTCTTGGGGGCAGGGAAGGGGAGGGGCAGCCGCACGATCAGCGCCCCAACCCTTCCCCAGGTCGTCCTCGGAGCAGCCGGCCCTCCGCACGGCCGGAACTCCAAGGAGGACCTCCCACTGCAGCATTTGCATGCGCTGCAGCAGAAGAGTTGGCAAAGGTGTGCTGCAGCCTTTTGCGGCGCACCTTCGGCGACTTGTGAAAGGAGCACCAATTTAGCGCTCCTTTCAGGGGCGGCAAAGCTACGCCGCGGGACCGAGGCATGGGGATGCCTCGGTCCCGTGGCGCAGCTTCCTGGGGTGGCCCATGGCCGCCCATCTGCTTCCCCCCTAAATTATATTTTAAGGGTGTCTTCACTTCTTTTTTGGTATTCTAATAATTAAGGATTTTTAGGGAGTGGTTATTTTAGGGAGTGTGGCTTCTAGAAGCAGTGGAGGAAAAATATTACATGGTTCAAAGTTCTGCCTCATGCTTTGCCTCGTGGTCTGTTGTGAGTGTTGAGATAAGAATGAAGTAGATTAGAGAAAAGTATGTTTCATACCAAAGGTTAGAAACTTGTAGAATTCAGATACGTGTTTTAAGTATCTAAAAGTAATCATTTTTGTTATTTTTGAGAAACAGAAAAGCAGAGTTACTTTTTAAAAAAACACAACTATAACCATAACTACTATTGGTGTCATGGAACAAAGTGTAACTAATCACTTTTTAGAAATAACTGTCCAAGCTCAAATAAGCCAAGAATATATATAAAATTGGAATTTTATCTTCACAACCACAAGTCTAATAGAATAACAATTTTTAAAGTGCTTTCTTGCACAGACAGTCTCATTCTGTCATACTAATACAGATATTCATCCTGCATCCAGTACACAAAACCTTATTTCAGGTTTCTCCAACCTGAGACCTTCTAGACATTTTGGACTGCAGCTTCCATCACCATCTGCCATGCTAGTTAATAGTCAGGATTACAGCTGAGGCTTCTGGGCCAAAGCCCAGCTGAAATGGAGATTGCAGATAGCCCTTTCCACCTGCCAGGAGCAGATCCCAGCAAAACTGGATTTGCATTCTTGTCTCCTACCTGCAGATGACCCGTGGACACTGAAGACTCAGAACCAGGCCCTGAGCTACAATAATAGAATCCGAGCTTGGAAGGGACCACAAGAGCCATCTGAACCAATCCCTCCCAGGCAGAGCACACTCTAAATTTGGCAGCCCTAATCAGGATGATGGGAGTTGTAGTACAAAACAACTAGACGGGTGAAGGTTGGAGAAGGCTGGCTTGTGCCGTAAAAATCTGTTAGACTTTAAACTGCTACAAGACATTTTACTATTTTTGCTGCAACAGACTGACATGTTTATTCATATGCTAATTGTCACACAAGTAAACTTTCAAACAAACCTCAAAGCATTAGACTAGGGGTAGGCAACCTTTTTCAGCCGGGGGCCGGGTTGCTGTCCCTCAGACAATAGGGGGGGCCGAAGCACCAAAAATAAATAAATAAATAAATAAATAAAAATATATTTTTTAAATTAAAAATTAAAAAAAATTCATGCACACATTCTCAGCCCCAGAAAAGCCATGGCAAACCCCCTGTGGAGATATTGGGGGGTTGCAGACTGCCAGAAATAGTGCAAATTGAGTCCACTTTTAGGGTTACGGTTAGTGCTAGAGAATCATGGGAATTGTTTTTTTTCTGAGACATTGAGCCTTCTCTGTCAGAGAGCTCTGGTGCCACAATAAACTACAGTTCCCATGATTCTCTAACCCTAACCCTAAAAATGGACTCAATTTGCACTATTTCTGGCAGTCTGCAACCCCCCATTGTCAAGAAAACCCCAAGAACAAGTAATAACAACAATAATCAATATCATCATGGTGGGCGGCGCGGCGGGGGGGGGGGGGCAGCGGCGGCAGGACCGGCCTGGAGCCTGTCCAAAGGCCTCGGAAGGGCCGCATCTGGCCCCCGGGCCTTAGGTTGCCTACCCCTGCATTAGACCATACTGTGGCAACACCTCTATTGGCTGAAACAAAAACGGCACAAAAAATTAGGTGCTACCTTTTAGGAACAAAATTTCTTCTTCAAACAAAAGCTTTTTTAAAAAGGCAGACAGGGAAGAGAAAATGACAACATAAGACTAAGCAGTTTACAGGTGCATCTACACTGTAGAAATAATACAATTTGACATCATTTTAACTGGCATGAGTCCATCCTACACAATCTTGGGATTTGAAGTTTTGTGAGACACCAGCACTTTTTGGCAGAGAAGGCTAAAGATCTTGTAAAATTACAAATCCAGGAATTACATATGATGGAGCTACACACTGATAGGATGTCAAATTGCATTATTTCTACAGTGCAGATGCACCCTACATGTTGCCTTCAGACTGGATGTGGAAAAGAGTACACAGATTGTCAATTTAGGGGGGAAGCAGATGGCTAAAAGCACCGTTTTGGGGGCAGGGAAGGGGAGGGGCAGCCACACAGTGGGCACCCCAACCCCTTCCCCAAGTTGTCCTCGGAGCAGCCAGCCCTTCGCATGGCTGGCGCTCCGAGGATGACCTCCCGCTGCAGCGTCCATACATGCTGCAGCGGAAGAGTCGCTGAAGGTGCGCCGGCAGCCTTTTGTGGGGGTACCTTGGCCCTGCGGCGCAGCTTCCCAGGGCGGCCCATGGCCGCCCGTCTGCTTCCCCCCATTGGCTGCTAAGGCACCACTTCCTGTAGCCCTGGACCTGCTGGGTTACTTGTTACTTGACTGGAAGAGAGCAGTGAATTTCCCAGATATCTTCTATATTGTCACTGTTGAATATAAACCTTCATGCTGGATCAGGCAAAGCAAGTCAATAGAATAATCCCTCAGAACATAAATCCCAGTACAATGGTACAAACTCCTCAAAGTAGAATCTTACTGATAAATGGTGAAGGGTGGTATTCTTCAAGTCACAGAAATGCAGAAGTAGCCACTTTAACAACTGAACACATTTCTAATTCTTCACTGTGGTAGTATCTTAGTACTACCATTCAGAAACTGACGGGCAATGCAGACGGTCAGGAAAAGGTGACCTGAAGTCGCCTTTTCCCTAAGCTGCAGCAACTGCACTGCCTGCCCTGAGGTTTCCCTAAATGGGGACAGAGCAACCACATGGGGGGAGTCAATACAGCTTTTCCTTGGCTGTATTGAAACCCCAGCAACCGCACCGCCAGCCCCAAGGACGTTGCAAAGGGAGACGGAGCAACCACATGGGCCGGCAGCAGCTGCTTTAATTGGTTTTGTTCTCTCTCAAATTCATGCGCACATATGCAGGAACATCTCTCCACACCTGCGCATCTGTGCAGGAAAACATCCCTGCGCACCTGCATAGGACCTGTCATAAGCTAGTATACAGTCTGTCACTCTCTGTGTACAAAGCTGACTTGATTTGGCATCCCTGTGCACTTGTCATACATCCACAGATCATGCAAGGATTTGCTGATCTCTGCTTCTCCACAAGGAGTGGTTGCAGTAGACAGGTGCCACTGTCTGATTGTGCCACCCTTGGGGAAAAGGAACAAGTTTGTCAACTGAAAAGACACCTACTCCATCGTCCTCCACAAAACATGTCCCACACAGATCAGCGGGGAGGGGAGAGGTACATGCAAGGGAGGTTTGTCTGGACAGACTTGATACATGCAGCTGGTGGTTATGCAAGGGACATGGTCAATAGGGCACACGGACAAACATTACTCCAGGAGCCCCCCCCCCAATCATGCCAGGAAGTGGTGTGCAGTCTTATGCACACCTGCACAGTAGAGGTCACAAAAGCCTCTTTCATGCAAACTGCTGTGCATGCTGACAGCAAGTGTACATCCAACAGAATGCATTTATTGTCATAACAGAGGACAGTTGCTAGGGCACATGCAGAGGGTTACAATTAGGGTTAGGGTTACGGCTTGTGTTCTAATATTCAAGCACCAGGACGCTTTAAATTAAAGCCTGCATCATAGGGCACATGCTCTGGATTGCTGAGTCAATTTCCGCCGCACGTGCGATGGTGCATTTATATGGCCGTTTTCTGGTGTATCAGTGTTGCGGAAAAAAGTGGCTCCTTTTTGGAGTGGCTTTTCTCGGCATACGACGGCTAGAGGGTGCTTTCCTGGAGACTTTTAGGCGTGCGTCATCTAAAGGCCACACCTACAAGTCACCCTCAAAGCACCCCTTTTTACCCGTCTGCATAGCCCCATAAGGGGGATGCAGACCAGGGCGTCAGGGATGCCCTGGTCCGGAGCGCCGCGGGACCTCGGCGGCCGGACCGCGGCGCTCCTGCAGCGTCCCTGGAAGGAGCACAAAAATAGTGCTCCTTCCACAAGACAGGGAAAGTGCACCCTAAACGCGTAGGGCGCACTTTCCCTGCCTTTTCCGCCGCAGCGTGTGCGGTCGCTGCGGCGGGAGGTTGCCCCAGAAGCGCCAGCCGTGCGGAGGGCCGACAGCTCCCAGGGCGACCTCAGGAAGAGGAAGGAGCGCCGCTCGTGTAGTGGCTCC
The DNA here is from genome assembly GCA_026167975.1 of Phrynosoma blainvillii. NCBI lineage: Eukaryota > Metazoa > Chordata > Lepidosauria > Squamata > Phrynosomatidae > Phrynosoma > Phrynosoma blainvillii. The sequence goes on along the minus strand of JANUYF010000001.1, from coordinate 254,449,653 downwards.
TCCTCTTCCGGGTCTCGCAGATGACTCTTTTAGTCGTCTGCCAAGGCCCATAGTTACCTAATCTGATACAGAAGGTTAAAAACACACAGAGGTGTCTTTGGGGAAATACTGTTTTATAGTTAGCAGTGTACACTTTGTCCTAAGTTTTCAAAAGATGTGCAAAGGGAGACATTTCCAGTGAAAACAGAGGCAAGCATTTTGTACTGCAGTTATGGATTTCTAACCTTGAGTTATGGATTCATTTGTTGTTGTTGTTTGCCTTAAAGTCATTTCCAACTTATGGCAACTCTAAGATGAACCTATCTCTATCTTAGTGATAGGGTTTTCTTGGCAAGATTTGTTCGTGTGTGTGTGTGCGTGCGTGTGTGCGTGCATGCCTTTACCTTCTTCTGAAGCTGAGAGAGTGTGACTTGCCCAAGGTCACCCAATGGGGTTCCAGCACCGAGAGGGTATTTGAACTCTGGTCACTGGAGTCATAGGTCAATGCTCAAACTATTACACACGATGTAACTGCTCAGTATTCAGTAAGACTACATAGTGTTACTGTAAAACTATTTAAATGTTTGCCTCCAAGCCCACCTTAACATCCTGCAACTAGAATGGGCAAAGGAGGTATATTCCACTTTCAATAAGGATGACAAGAAGAATGACATTTCCACCCCCTCTCACCAGCAAGCAAGGCTGTGACTATTAGAAACAAGACCCTTGTTGCTATTACTCATCATAGGACGTTATCACACGGGGGGAATCTGTAGATTATCCCACACAAATCCCCCCCAAAAAACCGCACTTGAGCCTGACGATTTCACATGACGTCGCACAGAAAATGGACAGAAAGTGGTATTATCCGAGATCTTTTTAATTTCGGGAGTTTAGAGGAAATGCATTTGCGAAATTACAGTAATTGAGCATTTACTTTAATCTGAAAAGCAAATACGCACAGACAATTCTCTTTTAAAACCTGGAGGAGGGCCAAGAGGAGGAGGAGGAGGGGCCTCCAGGGAGGGAGAGTCCCGGGCTCCTCCTCAGTGTCATGCAGGGAAGGGAAGGGAAGGCAGCCCAGTAGAGGGAAGTTTGGGACGGAGGAGAAGTTTGGCATTTGGGATGGAGGGGAAAGGAGGGGAAAGAAGGCTTCCCTCGCAGCAGCTGTGGTGGATGTGAGTGCAAGTGTGGGGTGTGCATGGTGAGCAACTTGGAGCTCCATCTCACCATGAAGTTCTGCCCTGCAGGTCCTACAAAGGGGAAAGGCTTATGGGGGGGGGCATCCAAGGCTCTGGCTCTCCCTAGGGAACACCCAGCCCTTCCTTCCTTCCTTTCTTCCTTCCTTCCTTCCCTTTCCTCCTCCTCCTCCTCCTTCCCTGCCAGCTCTGCCTGTGATCCTACCCTCCTTGCCCATCTCCCCAGCAGCTGACAGCTTCCAATGCCAGGAAAGGGGAGAGAGAAAAGGGAGGGTGAGCCATGCCAATCCCTCCCTTGCCTCGGCTTGCCTTGCCTTTCCAGCCTCCTCCTCCTCCTCTGCTCTCTTGAGAGGTACTAACCCCAACGGAAGGGGGTTAGGACCTGTGCAGGAGGACATGACCCCAAATGGAGGACAGTCTGACATTTCCTCCTGGGAAATGCAGGACCCGCCCTGGAAAAGGAGGAGTCTTGTCACAAAACACACCCATTTCCAGTACATGTACGGGTTCTTTTCACTTGTGTATGAAAGTTAAAAACGTCTTTTTTTCGCTTTTAACTTAATTCCGTTATTACTGTAATTACGTGTGAAAAGCTTTTGCGCAATTAAGCTCTATTTTCACTTTCTTTTCGGGATGCTTCATTTCCACTTTATTATCTCTTTAACAACGAAACTGGCCCATGTGTGATAATGTCCATAGTCTCATTCACTGGTAGGAAGGGGAGGGAAAAGTCATCCTCTCTGTGCCCTAATTGGCAGCTGAGCAGACCTCCTTCTCCCAGTGTGGCTGCTGACTACTGAAGTGGACAGCGGTCGGAACATCTTTATCCATATGTAACTAAGTAGTTGATAGACAATGTCAGCAAACATCATGATTACTCAATGATTTTTAAAATGTTTACATTTAATCATTGTAACCTTGTTGATTAAGAAGAAGAAGAACACCCAAATGACAACAAATCCTTGATAGATGATAAATCAAGGGTGCTTGCTTCCAAACTGACGTTTTCAAAAGGACAGCTACTCCATTTTGTCCTCCTTGACCAATTTTTTTGTAGAAAGAAAAAAGACAAGAGGAAGCATCCAGATAATGTAGGAAAGAGGAAGGGAAGATTACATCAACTGGACCTTCGATGAGGTTCTGTGAATGAGGCAGGACAATTGTACAACTATAGCCTCATTTGAAAAAAATCCTTGATACTCAATAGCCTATGATAAGAGCTCCCTTTAGTCTTCATTATCAGTACCAGACATTTCTTTCTCTAAGATTGGCCTGTCAACATTTTGAATTGTAACCATTAATTTAAACCACATATCTGATGAAACAGTAAGACTGAGCATGCTGAGCAGATAAAAGAAGAGTAAGTTCCTCAAATGTCAAGCTCTGCCATTGTGTATTTGCTACAGGCAAATATGGAAAGGATCCAGAAGGACGAACGGTGCCATCCAGTGTCGCCTGCCAGCGCCAGAGAAATGTCTGACTTATCTTTGCCTTAGCATGACTTTAAACATGCATATTTCTGCCACAGGCACAACAGTGGTCAGCACTACAAAAATGTCAGTTTAATAAAATATATTTTTTTTAAATTGCTGAAGGTGCACAAACTAGTCATCTGGAGGAGATGGTTCTATTCACACATCCCCCTGTGAACTGACACTGAAGTTCATGGGGCAGCCCATGGAAGCAGGAGCTCCATCCAAGGATTAACTGATTTAAAGGCACACTCCAAGTAGTTTTTCCTAGACTGGAAAAAGGTGCAGGACTTGTCTCTTTCTTGGTTACCTAAAGCAGCCACTGGAGAATAGGGCAGCAGATGATAACCCCCCAAAAAGTGGAGGTGTACAATCTTGAGGCTTGTTGGAGAATTCACCTCACTAGTCACCAGGTATGGATGATCCCCTGTGCTGTAATATCTCTTTCCATTTCTTGAAAAGTCTTGCTGCTACTACAGGGCAAGAAGTGGTAATTTGTAGTGACTTCATCAAAGACTCTGTGAAATGGATCGTCATATCTTTCATAGTAGGTCATTTCCCCCCTTCTGGTGACATAAAATTATAAATATAAGCAAAGATTTGCCTTGCCCTTTCTGAGTCCTTGCTTTTCTATCATACCTCCAAGCAATGCATACTGTCCCTTTTGCTGTGCTTCTGTCCTTTCTGATTATACAGGCTTCATTAGAATCATACTATAAAAATGAGTAAGACCAGGCTGCATTTTATCACCCACTCTGTATGCTGAACATATCATGCATAAAGCAGGATTAGACTCAGAGGAAGAAAGAGTAAGGAACATCGACAATTTAAGATATGCAGATGACACCTTATTACCAGCAGAAAATAGCAAAGACTTGGAATGATTACTGAAGAAAATCAAAGAAGAAAATAATGACCATAGATGATTTAGATAATTTTAAAGCATACAATGAAGTCATTGAAATAGTTCAAGATTGTCCATACCTTGGCTCAGTGATATTCAGAAAGAAGACTGCAGTTAAGACATTAGAAGACTAGGACTTGGAAGGGCAGCAATAAAAGGGCAAAGTTAGGATAGTCCCTGCCATAAAATTTCCTGTTTCTATGTAAGGCTGGGAAAGTTGGATAGTGAAGCAATCTGATAGGAAGAGAATAAACTAATGTGAAATGTGGTTCTGGAGAAGAGTTCCACAGATACCATGAACTGCTAAAAAGACAAATAAATGGATCCTTGAGTAAATCAAGCCTGAACTCTCCCTAGAAGCCAAGATGATTAAACTGAGACTGTCGTACTTTGGCCACATAATGAGAAGACATGGCTCACTAGAAAAGACAATAATGCTTGATAAGGTAGAAGGTAGGATATGGGGAAGACTATTCCAAATGGATAGATTCCATCAAGAAAGGCATGGCCCTAAGTCTGCAAGACCTGAGGAAAGCTGTTGATGACAGGGTGACGAAGGTCTCTCATTCATGAAGCTACCATAGGTCAAAGGCAACCTGATGGGAATTAGCAATGAAGAGCACTTTCAGCATGTATTTATCCTGCTGAAACATTAGTTTCTTGCCATGAGTGCAAGGTACCAACTTGCATTAAAAATCAGCCTTTTCCTATCCCCAATAAACTTTTTTTTTTTGGTAGGTATATTTGAATTTACCTTCTTTACTATCTATCTCAAAGCCACAGGGAGCCATCTAATATATTATGCATACACACTTCTGAACATTTTCAGTGGTTCTAGCACTCGCCTTTGAATAAGGTGGTCTGCTAAGCTAAATTTGGCCAACTAGTTCAACCCATTCCAAAAGTCTCTTCTAGGCTCCCAAGGGAAGAGAAATGCTTGAGAGATCACCCAGAAGAACTCCGCTCCCCACCCCACCAAATCTATTTACACATTATCTGCATTGGCTTGCAACAGCTCTCTGGAATTTCAGAGATCTCTGACCAAGTGATGACATGGATTGAACCTGGAACCTTCTGCATGTTTTGGTATGTGCTCTACCACTGAGCTTCAGCCCTTTCCCCAAATGTTTTTGTCAAAGTAAACATGAGTAAGATATCTGTTGTCAGAAGCACACGGATTCCAAAGACAGGGGCTTAATAAGCTGGGATCCTATTTTAGCTTCTACAAAGCTAGAATGCCTTCAAGAAGCACAAACAGATGAAAACAAGAATTCTCCATAGGATTAAATATGTTTGTTATACAAAATGTTAACAAAAACACAAATGGGAAGAAGGCAGCTCTATGGCAAAGGTGTCCAAAGTGACTTAGCCACACAGGGGAAAATGGTCGTTTCCCTTCTTCACACTCACACTTCTCTCTTGATCACTGCCTGAAAGTGCTCTGCATACACCTTTGAGCACCAGTCCTGCCTTGCCTCAGGAATGACTGCTGTCCAAAGGTGGCCTAGGCAGCATCATATACCCTCAGGAAACAGTGGCTGTGGTGGTAGTAATTGGAACAGGACTTAGAATTGCAATTTTTGGCTTGGCCAAACTAAGCCATTGAAAAAATAATACATGTATAAACATATGCATTTCTTAACTCAACTGTTGCTCCTTGCAAGGACACTCACAGAGTAGTATCTATGACAGAGCAAAAAATAGTTCCTCAAGAAAACAGGAAGATACCATGCCATTGGTAAATATACTATCTTTTCCAAAAGCTGAACCACTACTTACTGGTGATTCAATGTCTTCGAGAAGCAATACTGAGCAACGCTCACACTTTAGTAGAGTCTGGGCTCGATGCATAATTTTCTTCACAATTTTCTCTAAGTCTGTCTGTTCTTCAAAGAGGTCATTAACCACCTCCAGCAAGGCCTGTATACATGGAATTGAAAGTTATCACCATCTATATCAAAAGGTAATAAATATGTTACTGTGTCACTTCTGCAACAAAGTCATAAAAGGCACCAGTTACTGATTTTGTTACACTCGTTAGCCTTCTTATATGTAAATTTAGGTGCATAAATAGCAAAGTACAACTAACTCTTATAACTCTGAAGAATAATACTTGGAATTTTCTTGAAGGGAGAGGCTATTTCTGTTCTTTTCATTGGGCCCTGGATGAACCACCCCCGGCTATGAAATATAGGTCCAAAACACACTACAGAAATAATCCAGTTTGAGACCGCTTCAACTGGCCTTGCTTAATGCTAGGGAATTCTGGGAACTGCAGTTTTGCGAAATATTTATCCTTTTCTGTCAGAGAGCTCTGAGGGGATGGCTTAATTGCCCCTTTCCCGTGCCCGCTCTATTATTGTGTTATTGTTTTATTGTTGTATTGTTTATTGCATTTTATCTTGGAGCACATTGTTTTAATTCTTAATTGTTTAATTCTGTTTTAAGGGGTGGGAGGGTTGGATATGGAATGGGAATGTTTTTAAGCTGTATATTTTACAATGCTGTAACCCGCCTCGATTGCTCCGCAGAGGGGCGGGCTATAAATAAAAAATTATTATTATTATTATTATTATTATTATTATTATTATTAGGCACAATAAACTGCAATTCCCAAGATTCTCTAGTACTGAACCAAGGCAGTTAAAACAGTCTCAAACTGGATTATTTCTGCAGTGTGTTTTGGAGCATAATTGTTCTGATTCTGGTGGGGGCTGCTCCATGTTAATTTTCAGTCACAGATTAAAAGAGAAAGACATTTCATCCCTCAGGTAGCTTTCCCAATATGGCACCCTGCTGCTGATTTGGTCTATGACTCTCATCATCCTTGACTACTGATCATACTGACTGGGATTGATGGGAGTTACAATACAAAGTGTCTTGAAGATGTATCATGTTGAGGAAGGCTGCCCTAAATAATTACAATTGCACTTTAGCCCGTAGTTACATAAACCTGGTATAATATGTGGCATGTAAAACCTGTATTATTGAGTGCAGGATGGAAACCATTTGTGGTTGCTCTAAAACTAGAGATGCAAGACTAATTTATTTTGATAAGGTCACAGATACACTCCTCCAGATTTCACTATCTAATTTATGTGTTGCACAATGCAAATTCTTTTCTTCTCAGTTCTTACACATCCCATATGTTTTAATATAATGTATCAAATTAATTATCAGTAGCAGTCAACTAAGGGCCTCTGCACACGGGCCCTTTGTGGCGTCTTGGAGGCAGGGAAGGGGAGGGGCAGCCACACACTGGCTGCCCCAACCCCTCCCCGAAGACGTCCTGACATCACATGCTCTTACACACAGCGCGTGGCATCAGGACGTCCTCCGTGTGTAGCGTCCTCACACGCTACGGCAGAAGGGGCAGAGAAGAGTTGCACAGCAGCTCTTGGGGCAGCCTTTTGCCACCTCTAATAGGAGCGGCATTTTGCCGCTCTTTTACAAGGTGGCAAACGAGAGAATCGGGGCCGCTGTGTGTGCCTGCAGTGGCCCCGATCCTCTGCTTCCTGGGGTGGCCCAGAGCCGCCCGTCTGCATTCCCTCTAAGTCTTTGGAGGTACACCAGACATTAATGTGATCTAATGTTTTATGCCTCTGCATACCACAGTGACATTACAGTTTAGCATATCAATTAATAAATATCAGGGAAAAATAGAACAATTAGAAACTCTGAAACTGTGTTTAGGCACAATTTAGCTACATGTAGGTATACTTAAGCTGCATTCCAAATGTTGAAGCTTCAGTTCAGATTTCTTTCTGCTTTGCAAAACCAAATGTGACTATCTTCATTTATAGGATAAAAGCTGTAACCCTGTGCTCCTTTAACTGGAAATATGCTGCAATGAATTCACTAATGTCTAAATCAGGGTGGACATAGTGTTGACAACAAAAAGTCTTTGGGCACAGTGAAGAAAACAAGTAAAACAGTCCCAACTAGAGAAGGTCCACTGAATCAATTATAGTTGGCCCTCCATATCCACAGATTATTTATCTACGGATTAAAGCATCACAACTTGAAAATGCTCTCTCTCTCTCTCTCTCTTCAGCAAACCTTGATTTTTTTTTCATTTTATATAAGGGACACCATTTTACTATGCTACTATATTCAATGCTGCTCACTTATACTTTCAACAGGCAACAGAGGACAGAGATATAAATTGGGTATGAAACTAGAGCTATCCATATTCTGTTATAAAGCACATAGAGAAAGGGCACTCATTTATTTTGTAATAGATCTCCTATGACAGCCCCTGGCATTAAAAATAAGTCTGGGATACAAACCCTGGCACAAATTAAGCTCTGCAGTAAATTAATTGCAAATGATAATTAATCTGTTATCTGGATTGGGAACCCTCCTCTTTTTTAAAGAAGCAAACCCTAAGAAAGAAAAATCCTATACCAACTCCAGAACTTACTCAGAGACTCCAGAAACTTACAGAAGAAGAATAATGACACAATAGTTTGGGTAGGGAAAAATGTACTAAGGCTCTAACATAAAATAAAGTAACAAATGATTCCTTCTGTATAGCTAAGGATGATTGTTTCCAAAGCTACTGCAAACATTTTAGTGTGGGGGCTGAATCCCAGAAACATTCATTCCATCCCTCAGTTATTTGTCTGGCATGATGAAATTCAAGGAGAGTGCTTGCATTTGGGTCTTGTGAGGTACATATTTTCTGTATACTTGTTCCTGAAATCCTCAGCATAGTCCAAACAAGTTATTCTTCCCAAACTAAAGAAATTGCACTATCAGTTATTTTACAGTTTCAAGAAGATAGCAGGTAGGGATGGAAAGAAGATTTGAAAATATTTTAAAAAATGATTAAAAAACATGTTTTTCAAGTGCCAAAAAACCATGATAAGAAACCTGGAATGCCAAGAATCTTCGCTGTTTGGGACTTATTCTGCAAAAAAATCTGTACGAGGTTGGTTTGCATTGAAAACAGCATTTTCTGTGCATTTTCAGTATGGGAAATAAGATTTTAACACAGAAATATTAATTCTGTGTTAATTAATGCTATTTTCTGTACAGAGGAAAGCTGTAATTGGGGATTTGTTCTGCATAAAATCTGCACATCGTTGATTTGTAAAGAAAACAGCATATTTTCTGCAGAAAACCACATTTTTCATGTAGGAATTAATATTTATGCATTGAAATATTATTTTCCACATAGAAAATGATGTTTCCTTCACAGAAAATATATTTTCTGTGCAAATCAACCAAGTGCAAATTATGTTAGAACAAATCCCCAATTACAGCTTTTTTTCTGCACTAGAATTAATAGTTCTGTGTTGAAACATTATTTTCCACACAGAAAGTGCTCTTTCATGTGCCAAAAATGCCATTTTCTGCGCAAAACAACCAGAATTTTGTGCAGAGTAAGTCCCAAATTGCAACTAGCCTGTGTTTTTCAAAGACTCTCACAGTGAGAAGAAAATTGCTGAAATTACTTGTTGGTATTTTGTGAAGAGTGACATCCCTAATAGCAGGTGCTGGTTTTGGAAAGCTGGATCTGCAGGGAGCAAGTATAATTACTGAAGAATATGGCACCTGGGCCAGATTGTTTATGCTGGTTAAGCCCATCCCTTTGCCAGTTCCTACTGCCAATTTCAAGTTTGCTTGTGGGCAAAACTGTGTCTGTGCAGACTAAGGGGAACCTGCCTCCTCTTTTACCCCAGAACTGTATCTTTCAGCCACCTCTATTATGTTACTGTTCTATTTTTCAATATGGACAGTTGCTGGTTGCAAAGCCATAAAACAGGGCCAGCCTTACTATTTGACAGAGTGGGGCTGTCTCAGGAATAAGTTCTTTGGAAGCTATGAGTAAAGATTACATAGGAATAGTGGTTAGGTTTTGGAGAATTGTTTGCATACCACACAGCCCACTCTAGCCTTATCCCCTTATAGTCAGTCTGCTTCCTGCAGATGTGGTTGGTGTGGCCACCACTGAAGCAAGATCCACTTCTGCTCATGGAATGAGAGTGAGAGGAGCAAAGCATGTTGGGGCAGCCTTGTGAAGAAAAAAATATTTCTGTGATCACCAAAGTTTGGAGCCTGTTTGTTCGCTTTGTTTACTTACACTCCAATGATTCCTTTATAGTACATACTTCTTGTTGTTTTTCTGTTGCAACTGATGCTTTGTTTTGTACAATTATCGATTTGGGGATTTATAGCTCCTACTTTATAAACAGAGATCCCACACACTTATTCCTTGTGTCTTACAAATTTGGGCTCCTCAAGTATGCCATCAGCGAGAACAGGGCTCAGATGGACACCTTGAAGCAATCCTATCTGCAACAAAGACTTCACCAAACCATTCTTTTTCACAAATTCTCCCACTGAGTCCTCCCAGGTTTGATCCTAATGTTTTATCTTCTCTCATGCCACAGTCATGGATGTATGAAGCTGTGATACAGTTGTCTCCTGTTACTCATCAAAAATGTGTGTCAGCTCCTTTATTTTCCCTGTCTCCCACTGTGCTGGCAAATATCACCCGTATGGTGGGGGGAGATCAAAACAGCTGAAATGTCAACAAATGAAAGCCAGAAAATTAATTTCTACTATTCAGGCCCTACAGAACACAGGAAAACACTTTGTAGTGGCTGTGCAATGTGTTCTCATAAGTTACATGCTGTAAAATCTTACCATTTAAATAAAAACTCTTGGCATAATAACATTAGCAGAAAGGAGTGACTACTGGAAGCAATGAGTAAAAATATCAACAAGCTAAAGTAGAAAGAGAACTGCAAGTTACAAGCAGCTCTTTAACATGATACAAAAGCACGAAGAATGGGAAAACAAAATATACAGTACTGCAACTGTTTGCATCTTTACTTAGAATTGGCTGGATTGTGTTCACTAGTTCTTATTCTGGGGTTAAGTTTGATTACAGACTTTGGGGGGGATGCAGACGAGCGGCCATGGGCCACCCTGCGAAGCGGAGGATTGGGGCCGAGGTTGCCCCACGCCTCGTCCCCAATCCACCCTTTTGCTGGACCTGAAAGGAGCACTAAAATGTCACTCCTTCCAGAGCCAGCAAATAGGGTGCCCGAAGAGCCGCTGTGCGGCTCTTTTGCGCTTCTTTCAGTGCAGCGTGTAAACACGCTGCGCCAGGAGGACGTCCTGACGGCGTGTGCCGTGACAACATCCTTGGGAAGGGGTTGGGGCACCCGGCGTGTGCCCCTCCCCTTCCCTGCCTCCAAGATGGTGCAAAGTGCCATCTGTAGAGGCCCTTTATCTGCAAATAAACTCCATGGAATGCCATGAAACTGGTTTCTGAGTAGATATATACAGAAGTTTTATTATTATTATTATTATTATTATTATTCCAGGTATCAAATGCAAAATGCTGGCACTGATACCAAAACAAAAACATGGATGGGTGACATCATTTGAAGCGTGTTCACTAATCAAGATTTTGAGGTGTTGAAGTGTTACTTATTTGTAGATGATCACTTGACCATTTACCATGTGGTTATGTGAGATGGTATATTATGCAAAAGTAAGTTGAACTGACCCAAGTTGCAGCTTTCACTTACCCTGCTTCTATCATACTCTTTCCTGGAAGCGGCAAACAGCTGAGCATTAGAAATAGCAATCCCACAAAATGGAAGATACATTTCCATTACCTATAGCAAACAGAAAAATCAGCTCATTAAAAGTTGTTGCAATTAACTGTAAATCTTTCACCTAGTTCTTACAGAGGTAGCATATATTTTTCTGCACTGATTCCAGGTGGTCTGTATCTGTATTCAAGGAGGCGGAAGGAAGGGAGGGAGGGAGAGATTTTTGAAACCACTACCATTTCTCTCTGAATAGAAAATCAGATGTCAAGGATATGATAGTGAATTCAAAACCAACATGGCCATTTCCATTACAATATTCAATTCATGAGTTAAGACCTTGGAAGCAGCTGCTTTTGTGCCCTGTTTCATGGGCTACAATTTGACCCCCAAAAGGTTTCACTAAGATGGATGGTACCCTGGTAGCAATTAAGTCTTCCTTTCTCTCTTTCTTTTTATTTTATTTTTTACAGTCTATATAATGTGAGCTTTGATGGCATAACAGAAGAAATGGAATTCTGGCCACTACTATCATCCTTCATTCTCAGTGTGCCCCAGGAGGCTCCATTCAAAAAGACACTCTGAAAAAGAAGGATAAGAGCAGTTAGAGCTTCCCTCTTTTTCTTCTGATGATGGCATTTAGTTTTACTGATTTGTCAGTAGCTAATTCTGTTTAAAAAAGTGCGGGAATTAAGACACTGACATGAAATAGATGCCATAAATTGCTTTATAATATGTCCACCTCCATGCTCTTTAGGCCCTCAGAGTAGGAATGTGAATATACATTCTTTGCTTATTTCATTCTTGCTTGCAAGAACTAAAAGTTTCAGAAGTTTTCGGCTCACTGGGTGAGACTGAGAGTTTTTACTAATTTTTCAATGATTTTTCATATTTTTCTCCATAAATATTCTGCAAAATATTTGTTAGCAGAAAAATATTGCTTATGCACAGAATAATAATGTTTTGGAGCAGAGAATCTTGTAGGTTTCTGCATAAAGTATGTTTTTGTCACCAGAATGTTGGGTTTTTAAAATACAAAACCCACCAAAAGTGAAAAAGCACTGAAAAAAAGCAATGCTTTTGCTAACTTGTTTTTAAAAAACCTTACAATGTTTTCAAGTGGGTGCTTTCACATGTTGAGATGTTCTTTCTTGTTGAGGATGAGAAAAATTATGAATATTCTTTACAACCCTGTTTTGGAGTCTGTTTGAAATATACCTGCCCAGTCAGCAAAATGAATGACCAGCCCTAATTCTAATCCAGTTTTGAGCAGCCCTAATTCTAATCCATGAAGAAGCTGGCTTGTCAACAAAAGAGCATTTACAGAGTTTACAACATTAAATTTGAAAATTAATTCAATCAAGTTGTATATTAGAAACTGAGAATCCATTGCCAATAACACTGATAATGAAAATAATTTAATTGAGTGAGTTATCATTGATGAATTCAATATTTAATATGTCAGTTTGGGGCAGACTACGACAGAGAATGGTGTGTTGGTTATCACTCTTTACTATAGTAGTACATTTCATTCTTGCCACCCTCAAAAGTGCTTTTTTGGTCATTGTAAATTTGCCTTCCCCAAAACATTTCCCTGATAGACTACAAAACCCATAATATGGGATTATTGCTGAGGAATGGTGAGACTTCAGCTTCAACAAATCTGGAAACTGTCTGGTTGGGAAAGGCTTTCCTTATCTTACAACCCATTCAATTCAGTTTTGTCACTAATCTGTAGCTCTCCCTATTTTTCTACCCTGTCTCATGCTGGCATCCTTGCTAGCATGAACAATGTTTACTTGCTCTTGGCAGATTAATAAGGAGCAAGAGTAAAGGAAATAGGAAAGATGTTAACTTTGCCTACAGGATGCAGAGGACATTGCAAGTGCAGCAATAAATGGCAGTCTGCAAAGATTAGTCACTAAAGCAGGGTTAAAAATGGTTAATCAGACATGTTTTGACAACCTCTGAGCACACATGAAACATTTTTTCTGCACAACTGAATCAGTGCATGCTCTTTGCCTCCCCATGATCTGCAAATATCAGTGGCACAGCACAAGCTCTGCTCCTTTAATTTAGGGGTGAAACAGACAGGCAGGAAGGAGAGACCAGAAGCCGCTCCCAGCCCAATTGCCCCAAGACTGCGGCAACCACACACCACGATCCCAAGGGCACCTCCTGCTGCGGTCCCAAATGGACCACAGAAAGGAGCAGAAAATATCCACTCCTTTTGGGCCATTTTTGGGCCGCCTTAGGTGGTTCTGGCACAACCCCAGTCCTGCTTCCAGGGGTGTGCATCGTCCCCAAAGTGGCTGGAAGCTGCCCCCTTCTGTCCATTTGTTTTGGACCATAATTGGACTTATATAATCTTTTGATTCCAAACTCTAACCTTACCAAACTCCTCAAGGTGCATGAGCCACTGTACAAGTACCATATATATTCAACTTTTGTCGACCTCATATATTAGTCGGAGGCAGCTTTGGAGGGGGGGATTATGGATTTTTATATAACCCATACATAAGTCAAGGGTAAAACTTAGGGACATGTAGCAAAGGATGTAAAGGATGAAGGAAAGGAAAATGATGCCAAATAATGCCCCTATTTTCCTGCAAAAAGGCCACACTACTCAGAGATGGAGATGGTTCTTATTTTGAAAAGTGTTAAGATACAGTACTTACATTGACCTGTGAATAAGTAGACCCAGTTTTTTGGGGTGGATTTTTGACTAAAATTTCTAGACTTATTCAAGAGTATATATACAGCAAGTCAAAAGCAAAATGAGAAGGGTAGGTGGGGAAGACAGAGAGAGAGAGGGCGAGAGAGAGAATGTCAAGAGAGAAGGGAATGTGGTTAGGCAGAGAGAGGAAAACTTTCTACTATCCAAGGGCTCAGCACAGTGTATAAAAATAAACACACTGAAGAATTACAAAGGGGATCATTGGCTTTTACTTTTGAGTGGACATGTTCAGAAGACAAGTTTAACTAAGTCAGGTTGGGCAACTGCAAAGAGGGGCCATCTCTGCCACGGGCAGCACTATTGCTCTTGGCGTGACATTTCAGTTCTAGGTAGTGGCTGGAATATGGTCATATATGAGTGTTGGGGTAGGGCTGGAGGGCTGTGGCTATAACTGGGATCAAGAGGTCCCAAAATGCCATATTTTGTGGTAATTTGGATGGTTTTGACTGTTGAGACTAAATTGTCAAATGATTTTTTTTTTATTTTAAAAAATGAGGATTTAGGGGACTTGGGTATACTAACCCCCTTTGCAGATGGCGCAAAGCACCGTCTTCAATCCCAGGAAGGGGAGGGGCAGCCAGGCACTCCAATGGCGTCCTTCCAGCTCAGCGTCCAGACATGCTGAGCCGGAAGAGACGCCAAAGAGGTGCGCACTGCGTCTTGCAGCGCCCTTTCTGTGCCTTGCGGAAGGAACGCTATTTTAGTGCTCCTCCAGGGCCGGAAAAAGAGTGGATCGGGGCCAAGGCATGTGGCAGCCTCAGCCCCAATCCATGGCTTCTAGGGGTGGCCCATGGCCCGTCTGCAGAGGCCCTTTATGGTTCTGTAAGGGCCACATGCAGCCCACAGGCCACATTTTTCCTATCCCTGGGATAAATGAATCTTTTGGTTCCACATTAATAGCTTCCACTCCACCAAACCCTTCAAAGCATGTGACTCACTGCTTCAAAGGCTGTGTGGAAAGCAGAATGGGGAGGAGGGTGAATTGCCAAATTGGAGGAATGGGGGTGAAGAAAACACTTCACTTAAAGAATCCAAACATAACAGAGGAAGGTAATTGAAAAGAGTCATAACACCCTCCCTACTAGCCCAGAAAACATACAGGCCAATAAATTGGGAGTGGGAGACACCAGCCTTTCAGACCTAAAGGGCCTGACATTCTGTAAGACCCATCACTACTTGAGGGCAAAGGAAACAAATCCCACTCCATCCCTCATTGTTTTTCATCCTTTCTTCTGCAATTATTTCCCCAATCCCTTTTGAGTTATACTTCCTAGCAACAATGCCATTTGATGCATTCCCTCTGATCCTACATATTCTTCCTAAATCTTCTTGGCTTTAGGCCTTCTTGTCTTACTGATCCAGACAAGACAGAGGTTCTCCTGGTCAGCTGTAAGGCAGATCAGCGAATAGGGCTTCGTATTGGATGGGATTATGCTTCCCCTGAAATCTCAGGCTTGGAACTTGGGTGCTCTCCAGAACAACTCTGAGCCTGGATGCCCAGACTTCAACAGTGACCAGGAGTGCATTCACACAGCTAAAACTAGTGCACCAGCTGTGCCTATTCCTTGAGATGTTACATCTTGCTATGGTGACACATGCCTTGATTACATCTCATTTGGGCTACTGGAACACACTTTATATGGGGCTGCTTTTGGAAACTGTTCAGAAAATCCAGCAGGTTCATAATTCAGCAGCCAGAAGGCTGACTGAGCTAGTTATAGGAAGCATATAACTCCCTTGTTGAAACAGCTCCACTGGCTACTGGTTTGTTTGCAGGCACAATTCAAAGTGCTGATTATGACATATAAAGCCTTATACAGGTTAGGATCAGACTATCAGAAAGACTGTATATCCCTCATATAAACCTGCAAGGGTCCTAAGATCTACAGAGGAATGCTTTCTCTCAGTCCTGCCATCATCCTAGGCTTGCTTGGTGAGGACATGAGAGAGAGCCTTCTCTGTGGCTTCTCCCAACCTCTGGAATTCCCTTCCACAGGAAGTTAGGCTGGCCCCTTCCCTGCTTTCCTTTCACCAGCAAGCAAAGACGTCTTTATTCAAGCAGGTTTTTAATATGTAATTGTGTCAGAGGGGCTTTTATACAGGGGATGTACTCTCATTATGTTTTTTTTAACTTTGGGCCTCTGCAGACGGGCCCTTTGCGGCATGTTGGAAGTGGGGAAGGGGAGGGGCAGCCCCATGCCAGCTGCCCTAACCCTTCCCTGAAGACGTCCTGATGCCACATGCCATTATGCATGGTGCGTGGTGTCAGGACGTCCTCCCGGCACAGCATCTTCATACGCTGCACCGGAAGAGGCAGAGAAGAGCTGTGCGCTGGCTCTTGGGGAGGCCTTTTGCCACCTCTAATAGGAGCGGCATTTTGCTGCTCTTTTAGGACCTTATCACATGGGGTCTAGAGCAGAGCTAATCCAAAGGGTACCTGCAGCTAATACATATTATTTCCCCGTGTTTACACACGACGCTGCCCTAGAACACAGAGCTAATCTGTATTGTTTCCCCGCGTGTACACACGACGCTGCCCCGAAACTCCACAGAACCCGAAGCTAATCCGTACCGAGTAGGGAGATTTTGACATTCGGTTTGTTGGGGAAGTACAAGCGGAGCCTTCGTATACATTGCGCAATGGTGGGCGGGGCGGGGAAGCAGGGAGAGCTCTCCCAAGCAGAAAATCCCGGCGAGGGGAAGGGATTGGCGAAAGGCAAACCGGATTGAGAAAGAGGAGGAGAAGGAGAGGAGGAGGGAAGAGGGAGGCGATCTCTCTCTCTCCATCTCTCTCGCATTTTTCCCCACCAACACCCCTTCCCTCCTCCAGTCCTCCAGCCCTCCTCCTCCTCCTCGGTCCCCTTGGCTGCCTTTCCTCCCGACTCCTTCATCCCATCCTTGCCATCCACAGAAGCGCCTTCTGCGACGCTGGCTTTTTGGGTGGCGGGAAGGGAGAGAGAGAGAGAGAGAGAGAGAGAGAAGAAAATGTGTGTGTGTGTGTGTTTTCCTTCTTCCCACGTGAACCGCATCCCGCGGCGCCTGATCGCTAAATCCCCTTTGGAGCCTTCGTATTCATTGCGCTATGGCCGCCAGGGCGAAATTCAGTTCGTTTCGGTATAGAACTGAATTTATTCTCACTTCGGTTACTTTTCTGTTACTTTTCGCTTCGTGGCCAGCGTTTGATAAGGTCCTTAGAGGTGGCAAACGGGAGAATTGGGGCTGCTGTATGTGGCAGCAGCGGCCCCGATCCTCTGCTTCCCGGAGTGGCCCAGGGCTGCCCGTTTGCATCCCGTCTTTGGTATGTTTAATGTAATTTTATACTGTTTTTAGCTAGATGATTTCAATTGTTTTTAAATTTTATTGTAAGGTTTTTAAAATGATTTTATCTGTGAGCTGCCTTGGGTTCCTTTCTGGAAGAAAGGAAGCACAGAAATGAAATAAATCAATTTTGCCATCAGAAGAACTACCCACCATTATGAATTCTAATGTTATAATATCAGTTAACTAATTAATACATAACTAACTTCTCCATTAATCATACTACCCAGTGAGTTGGGCTAGAAAAACCAAAAAAGTTAATAAATAGAGAAACCAAACAAGTTAATAACTTAAGAAGCTAATTAGCTAGTTATTTCCAACCTCTGAACATTCAATCACCTGAGTTTCTACCAGATGTTTGAAGTGGTACTACTGAGACACATTTTTAACACCTCAGTGTAAATTTCAAATGTTTCTGATTTGTCTAATTCATGATTCCACTGAATTTCAAGATTTATTTTAATTTTTCTTCAACATACTGCAATGAAGTTGGTGAACAGGTTTTTTTCTGGTTATGGAAACATATCCTGGCACAAGCAAGAAAAATCAATGCTTGCAGATTTTTGTTTCCTTAAATCTAGACTGAACAACTGCTGCACTTATGAAACAATATATATATAGGCAGATATTTTTAAAAGAAAAAAAAAACCTATACAGCTTCAATTTCAGTTTTGAAGTTCAATGAAGATTGCTGATATATGGTATTTCCCAACAGGAGTTTAGCAGACGGGCAAAAAGGGGTGCTTTGAGGGTGACTTGTAGGTGTGGCCTTTAGACGATGCACTCCAGGACAGCGCAGTTGCTGGGGCTTCAATACAGCCTCGGAAAAGCTGCATTGACTCCACCCAGTGAGGTTGCTCCATCCCCATTTAGGGCAACCTTAGGGCAGGTAGTGAGGCTCTGAGATCTTCAGGAGAGGTCCATCTCTCAGTCCTACCACCATCACAAGCACAGTTGGTGGGGATGTGAGAGAGGGCCTTCTCAGTGGCTGCCCCTAGACTACTGGAACTCCCTTCCCGGGGAGACCAGAATGGTTCCTTCTTTGTTGCTAACACCTTCCTGTTCAGACAGGCGTTCAAAACAGAAAGGTTTAAAAGAAAATCCTGGGGATATTGTATTATTTTAAAGTGCATAGTTTTAAAGTGGGATTTAAGTGCTTTTATCTTTTTCAAATGGTATTCTATTTTTAAACAAGTTATCTGTTTTAATATCGAAATATAGTAGTTTCATTCCATTTTAATTGTCACTTTTGTAGGTTTTTAGATGTAAGGGGGGTTGCAGACTGCCAGGAATAGTGCAAATTAAGTCCACTTTAACAGTTAGGGTTAGGGAATCATGGGAACTGTATTTTATTGTGGCACCAGAGCTCTCTGACAGAGAAGGCTCAATGTCTCAGGGGAAAAAATCAATTCCCATGATTCCCTAGCACTAACCCTAACCCTAAAAGTGGACTGAATTTGCACTATTTCTGGCAGTCTGCAACCCCCCAAAGACACTTTGAATCCCAGCTTGGGGGGGGGGGGGGGAATAAATGTTGCTGTCATTGTTGTTGTTGTTGTTGTTTTAGCATGAGGTTTTGTGAATTTAACTCCACTTCTTAATATATAATACAGAGAGATATTAAAGCCTCATGTTATTAAACATATTTATATGGTTGTAGGAGTGGGATAGAATGTAATAGGATTGAGAATGATGTCAAAAAGTATGACTTAAAAGACAGGCAGACATTACTTCACACAGAGATTTTCAACCCACTTCTCTACCCCCAAATTATCTTGCTAGTACTGTAAATGTCTACTCCTTCAATGGGCATACCCATGATAAATAAAACATTTGCATTACTTCATGTCATTCTTTGCTGTAGAAGAAGATGGCCTTCAACTTATACTGCATGCTTACAAGTTAAATTTTAGTTAATCAACCTATGCCCTCCATTTAATCCTAATTACTACAATGGTCAAAAGGAGGAGCAAACTAAAATGTCTTTCAGCAACTTTCATTCTTATACCGCAGTTCTGTCCTGACAAATAATACTAGCAATACCAGGTTGTGTACTTTTCAATATTTTATCAGAAGAAAGAATTTTAATTGAAGAATATAAAGTATTGAACACTAGCCAAGCACTTGAGCCTTTTTACCTCAAAATTGTCTTCATCTTGTAATAATTTATTGTAAAAAAACAAAAACCCATGGGCACTTAAGTAAACAAGTAAGTAAAGAGTGGTACTATTCTATCTAGATTGAAATCCAAATTTTAGGTGATGTCATGAAAGGAAGGCGGTGTCCGTGCTATTTTACTTTGTTATGGCCCAGGAGTAACGGCAGTTTAAGATCTCCATGTACAGTGACTCTGAGCAGAGATCAGATCCATTCCTGGGTTATCTTGAATTGGGGGCTTCTCTCTCCAATCCCAGATCCTGTTCTTAGTCCTCTAACTCGGACCTCAGACTGCTTTAGTGAGCAGGGAGGCCATGAGGAACATCCCACAATTTGTTTCTCATTCTTTCATTCCTCAACTCAAGAAGCCAGAGTCTACAGAAGAGAACAGGGAATAGTACAACTTAGGGGGGATGCAGACAGGCGGCCGTGGGCCACCCTGAGAAGTGGCGGATTGAGGCCGAGGCTGCCCCACGCCTCGGCCCTGATCCTCCCTTTCGCCGCCTGGGAAAGGAGCTCTAAAACAGCGCTCCTTCCATAAGCTGTGAAAGGGGCGCCAGAAGAGCCACAGGGGTTTGGGCGCCCAATGTGAGGCTGCCCCTCCCCTTCCTTGCCTCCAAGACAGTGCAAAGCGCCGTCTGCAAAGGGGGTTACTCTTGAGCAGGGGCCGGCGACCTACGGCCTGTGGGCCGGTTCCGGCCCAGGGCCCCACGCTTACCAGCCCAGGTGGACCCCTGCCGCCGCCACCGCCTGCCACCGACACCACACGTTTTGGTCGCCGCCCATTTTGTTTTCCAAAATGGCGGCTGTGACACGTTTGCGCATGTGCAGGAGTACTGCGCATGCACAAACGCGTTGCGGCTGCCATTTTGGAGAACAAAATGACGGCCGCAACATGCGTGAAGGTGGTTGCAGCAGCGCGCGCAGCGGCAGCGGCAGCGGCAGTGGCAGTGGCAGCGCACGCGGGGGGTCACGCGCATGGCGGCGGGGGTTGCGTGCACGCGCTGCCATTCCCCCCCCCGGCCCACCGGAAGGGACGACTTCGGGGACCGGCCCCCAGCTCAAAAAGGTTGCCTAGCCCTGCTCTTGAGGGAGTGGAGATTTATATCATGGCTTGGATATAAATCCTTGTTAGTCAATCAGTTCAGTGTTAGGGTAGCTGCAAGATTGTACTTTGTGGTCCTGAAACTGAGCCGTCAAGTCCCTGCTTGTACTCATGGTCAAGTTTGGAAATAACAAACTAGAAGTAATAACACTGCCTGTAATGCATTATGTTTGGGGGTAATTAAAAATATAACAAAATGACTGATAATGGACTTACTTTTTTTTAAAAAAAGTATAATGAACAAGGAGCAATTAACTCACAAAATTCATTCCTTTGGGAGAATCATGAGGGGGGATTTCTGTCCATTTTTGTATTTCTAAAGTTTAACTTTTAAAGAAAGGAAACAGTAACATGCTAGTAATGTGGCACTCCACAAGTCACACACTCAAGTCACATAAAATAAAACAACAAATCAGTTTTTCAAATAAGTTTTCAGCCGCTGCCTATCATACTGGCTACAATGCTAAATGTATTTTGTGTTGGACCTGCTCCTGTAGGCTGCCTTGCTTTGTGTCACTCCATCTAAGCTGTCGCTTAGAGCAGATGAATCTCTGATGGAGCAGGGCACGTCTTATTTTATCTGCAGTATTTTCCTCCCTCTCTTCCTTTGAAAGCTTTTTTAAAAACAACCCAATGCACTAAAGTATTTTTAAATCTAGTTGGTCAGATTGATCTGCTGATGCCAAAAGAAGAATTGCAGATAAAGACTGTTCCATAGCGTCCATAAGGAGGAAGGAAACAAATTAATATAATCTAAGGGGTGGATACAGATTTAAATGTAGAGGATATCCATTTATTTCAGTGGGTCTACTCTAAGGATTATTTCACTTGGATCAGCTACATTTTTTATCTTGGAGAAAATGGTTGAGCTGATATGTTTTCTTTCATTAAAAAATGATGGTGCTAGGTAACTGTGTAGATGTAACTAATTCTGCATTGTATATATAATATATATACACACACACCTTATAATATGTTTTTTGCATTTTATTATTATCTTGTAAGCTTTGCAAGCTTTCATCATGAGCAATAAACTGGTACTACTACTGTGTCAAGCAGCTCTGTTTTTAATCAAAGAATGGCAATGGTTTGACTCAATGCGATGTAATAGTACAAAGAAATGTAACCAAACTCAGAAATTTACTACCAAAAATAATATATGTAATGTATAAGCTAATTTAAAAGACAAAGGAAATAGGAGTGCAGTGCAGAAACTGTTAATTAAATTTGGATAATAGAAGGTCTGTTCCCCTCCCCCACTTTATTATTTATTAAAAAGAATTCAATATGAAATCCAAGGCGGGCTAAAACAGCTGAAAAGCAAATGTATTAATACTCACCAGCATTACTTAAGAGGAGGGCATATATATGAATATCTAAATATAGAATTAATAATTTACTGCAAATTAATAATTTACTGATAACTGGAGCATATTCTTCTCTCACATTGATTAACAATCATGTGGGCAACCAAGAGCTCTTTGAAGAACGGAGAGGGGCACTGCCATTCAGAGTGGTTCAAAAATCTTACTTCAATTACAAACCTTCACCCACCCAGGAGCCAAAATCTAACACGACCACCAGTCGCAGCATCAAGATTTCTAGACCCATCATGTCCCACCTGCTGTTATGGCTAGTGCTGAAAACCTGCTCCTGAGAGTTTCCCAGACTTATGGAGCAGGTTTTTAAATGTTTTTAGGACACACCACATGGTCCAGGAGAGGGGGGATATGCCCTCTTGCTTGTGCTCATAGAAGGGATGTAATGAAAGCACTGGATAGTGGCCTTTAAATGTGACCCATACAGGCAGATTTCCCACATAACACTTAACCACTGGCTTTTACTACAATTGGTGACAGCACAGGTTGTTAGGTAGATTAAATGGTTTTGATGGTCTAATGCAGGGGTAGGCAACCTTTCTCCTTTAAGGGCCGAGGGACTTCAGCTCCCAGAATCCCAGGAGCTATTGGCCAACATGGAACTATTGGCCAACACGGCTGAGGCTTCTGGGAGCTGAAGTCCCTCGGCCCTTAAAGGGGAAAGGTTGCCTACCCCTGGTCTAATGTTTCCATTGCTTGCGAATGCCACTCACTGCCTGTTGTTAGGAATCTGCAAAGGCACTGAAAGTACTAGGGCAATCCAACCTTAGAGCATACCAAATCAATAGTAAGATTGTGCTGTTAGTGGCTTTCTAGTTGGCTTGATTTATTTATCTGTCTGCTCTAGATCCTGCCATTCTAAATGGCTTGGAAGAGTCACTAAACTTGTTACTTCACATTAGTTCAGGAAGGAAGGAGGCCTTTGTTTTATTCTATGGAATCATCTACACTTGTAACTATCAATAAAGAGATAATATACGTAATCAAAGAACTTTAAATTTGGGGACATGCTTTCAAATAAGAAACTTCTGGCAAACCAAAACAATTGGAAGGGGGGGGGGAAAGGAAATTAGAAAATCTATTTTTATATTATTTTTAAAGTCACCTCTGAAGAGAAGTTTTCAGAGGTGTCTTTAAAAAATAAAATAAAAATATACCTGCACAGCCATTTTTTTTCTTTTTTCTTGCAGCATAAAAGCTTCAGGGGGGGGGGGGAGAAAGCTACTTATTTTTGTTGATAAACAAATTATTTCTGTAATTAATCCATCTCATGTTCTTAACCTCTCCAAACTTGTGCATTCTTCCCCCTTCACAATTATTTGCTGTTTTACTAAAAATAGGTATAATTTGCTTTGCTGAGATCATGAATCCACAGACCAAAATCAATTGCAATATGGTTAGGTGTGAACACTCAACCAAATTGCATTATGCTCTGCATCTGTGCAGCATGTGTCTGGCATTGCTTATACTCCAGGCCTCTCTGATCAAATCAAAGCTTAACAGAAGTTTGTCATATTCACCAACGTAATTCTCAGGAGACACCACTGTTTTGATTCCAAAACCACCCACAGGCTTAAATTATTTTCTATTGGACCTGAATCTATTGATCTTAGATCAAGAAGAGCATATGGATCTATTTCTTATGTATTTTATCTCATCGGATTTCCCAATTCATAGTCCCTTAGCTACTGTACTATGCATGTCTGTGTTCCTCATTTAAACCCAAGCTCAGCTAAGAGTTTATTGTGTGGCTGTTGGGAAACTGATCTATCTTACTTTATCCTGCTCCCCCTATATAATACAGATATGAGAATAATCTTGGAATATCACTGTAAGCCTTGATATTATAAAATTTACTGCATAATGTTGAAGATCACTTTATAGATATATCATCCTTAAATCAATGTACGGAAGAAACATGTTGCAATGTTCTTCAGTAGGAAAATCTGCAACTGCTTTGCAAACATCACTTGGCATTTGGTAGGGATGACAATAATATTTAACAATAAGTGAAAAATGAGTGGAGTCCATGTTTTTTTGAGTATAGGGATGTCATGCTGAGAAGAATCTGGTACTGATGAGAATCTTTCCAGTTCAGGATATTTTGCACATTTACACATAGATATTTTGTGGATACAGTAGCATCTTTTTTGTGCAAAATATAATGTATCCATGCAGAAATAATATTTTCTATTTAGAATATGCTGTTAGCTGTACAGAAAATGCTGTTTTCTATTTAAAAAAATGCCACATATGAATTTTATGCTGAAAAACTTGTAACCTGTGAATAGTCTTGTGAACAGCACAGTTTTTGAAGACTTTCTAACTGCTGAAAATTGCTAAAATTATTCATTACTTCATTTCAGAATGGAATCAGTGAAGAGGGCCATAGTTGCTCAGGGAGGGAATGCCTCTAGAGCAGGGGTAGGCAACCTAAGGCCCGGGGGCTGGATGCAGCCCCTCGAGGCCTTTGGCCCGGCCCCAGGCCGGTCCTGCCGCCTCCCCCCGCCACCGCCCACCATGATGATATTGATTATTGTTGTTATTACTTGTTCTTGGGGTTTTCTTGGCAAAATCTCCACAGGCGTTTTGCCATGGCTTTTTGGGGCTGAGAGAGTGTGCATGCATATTTTTTATATATTTTTTATTTTTTAAAAAAATATATATTTTTATTTTTATTTAGTTATTTATTTATTTTGGTGCTTCGGCCCTCCAATTGTCTGAGGGACAGCAACCCGGCCCCCAGCTCAAAAAGGTTGCCTACCCCTGCTCTAGAGGATATGGGGACATTTTCAGATGTTTTAGTTTGTGGGGGGGGTTGTTTCTGATCCCTCAGGGGCTCCCCAGACATGGTGTGAATGCACTCCACACCCCCACGAGTGCATGGGGAGGGGCATTTGAAGCAAAAAAAATGTTTGACCTGGGGAGGGCACATGCAGCTAATGTGTTGCACTTTGCCCACACCTCTTCATAGGGTGGGGCAAAGTGCAGCTTCATGGGTTTAATGGGTATGGCTAAAACAAAAAAGCAGATGAAGACACCCCACCCCACCCTGAAACCCACACCTACACCCATTCCCAAATAATAATAACATGCATCCGCTCTCACACAAATAACACATTCCCATTCAAACTTTCATACCTTTGTATTTATGTATATTATGTTCATTCATGCATTTATGTTTCTGTGTTAATTCCATTTCTTGGGGTGGGGTGGCTTGATTGGCCCTCAAGGAACCTCCAGGGCTGCACCTTTTTGGTGCTGCCAAAGTGTTGCTTGTGGTGGTGAAATTGTCACCCAAATCCCAAATACCAAGAGTAGTGACTCCAGAGCCTGCCACTTTATTGTGCAGGATGATGGCACAATTATTGCATCACAAAACTTCCTGAAAGTGTAGCTCACAGTCACTAGTTCCTAGAAATGCAAAAGGAGGATGGACTATGAAGAATTTTAGAAAGGGGGAAGTGGCAGTTTTAGAAATGGGGGCACTTCCTAAACTTGCCACTTTTTATTCTGTACAAATTCTGATAGGGGATACTTAAAAGGACAGTACAGCAAAACATGTGCATTTTTATGCTTCTACTTAGGGGGGAGTGTAAAAGAAACAAGCAGCTATTGGGAAATGGTGACATTTGACCAGCAGCAGCATTCACAACAGAAATGACTAGTAGCAAATGTAGTGACAAGAAGGTAGAAATCAGAGCTTGAACCCTCTTATCACCAGGAATCTTCAGGCAGGTCTAGGAAAGAATCCTTCCTGCCCGTGAAACCCTGGAACGTTGTAGCTAGTTAGAGTAGAAAACACAGGATTAGATGGTGCAAAGGTCTCATTCAATGTAGGCAGCTTTCAATGTTCCTATGAGAATAATCTCACTATGACCTTGTTTCTCCCAAAAACAATGTGTTCCTGTAACCGATGTTTTCTTGGGACGTTATCACACGGGCCAAATCTGCTGGTTAATCCACACAAATCCCAAACAAAAACTGGATTTGTGGCTCGCGTTTTCACACGACGTCGCACAGAAACTGGACAGAAAGTGGACAGAAACTGGTGTTATCCGAGATCTTTTGAAATTTGGTAGTTTTGAGGAAATGCAAATGCGAAATTAAGTTAATTTCGCATTTACCGTAATGTGAAAAGCTAATGCGCATTTGGGAGCATTTCCCTGCTTTTCCCATGGTTCCACGGCGAGCATTCCTCTATCTGCGCATGTGCAAGAGGATAATTTCTAGTACATTTACAGGCTTTTCTCACTTGTGTGTGAACGTTAAATGCGCTTACTGTAATTTCGCAATTAAGGTAATTACGTGTGAAAGCCATTTGCGGAATCAAGGTTTATTTTCGGTTTATTTTCGGAATGCCTCATTTCCACTTTATTATCGCTTTCTGGCCCATGTGTGATAACGTCCTTGGTGTTACAACAATCCTTGTCAAACCAAGTCTGAGGCTTAAACCTATTTTTTTATAATAAATAATAATAAATAATAATAAAATTTATTTTTACCCCGCCCCTCTGCAGAGCAATCGGGGTGGCTTACAACAATTAAAATTTATATAAATACAATCCCCATCCCATCACAACCAGCCCAAAAACCTACCCACCCCTAAAAAAGTATTAAACAATATCGCAGGTTAAAAGCACATTTAAAATAAATACATTAAGAGGGACCAACCCTCATTATAACAAAGAATAGGGAGGGAGGGGGAGACTAAGGGGGGAAGCAGACGACTGCTTCCGGGACGCCGCCGGACGGAGCGCCGGCGGAGCGGAGCCTCCGCACCACGGCGCTCCTGCGGCGTCCCTAAAAGGAGCTCCAAATTGGCGCTCCTTTTAGATGTCAGGGAAAGTGCGCCCTAAAAGCGGCGGGCGCACTTTCCCTGACTCTTCCGCTGCAGCGCATGCAGCCGCTGCGGCGTGAGGTCATCCCCGGAGCGCCGGCCGTGCGGAGGGCCGGTGACTCCGAGGGCGACCTCAGGAAGAGGAAGGGGCGCCGCTCGTGCGGCTGCCCCTCCTCTTCCGGGCCTCGAAGACGACTCTATTAGTTGTCTGCCGAGGCCCTAAGGGCCTTTGCAGACTGCTAGAAATAGTGCAAATTGAGTCCATTTTAACTGCCCTGGCTCAGTGCTAGAGAATCATGGGAATTGCATTTTTTTTCTGAGACATTGAGCCTTCTCTGTCAGAGAGCTCTGGTGCCACAATAAACTACAGTTCCCATGATTCCCTAGCACTGAGTCAGGGCAGTTAAAGTGGACTCAATTTGCACTATTTCTGGCAGTCTGCAAAGGCCATAACTCTTAGGCCAGGAGATCTAGTCAGGAAAGGCCTGCTGGACGAGATCCATCTTAACCGCTTTTTTTAAACTATTCAAAGTAGTAATTTGACAGCTCTCGTCCGGTAGGCCATTGCATAGTCTGGGAGTGGTGGCCGAGAAGGCCCTCTGGGTGGTAGCAGACAGCCTAGTTTTTATAGGCTGTAGCAAATTCCTCCCAGAGGACCTGAGTGCGCGGGGTGGATTGTATGGAAGGAGGCAGTCCTGAAGATAGGATGGACCCAAGTCATTCAGAGCTTTAAAGGTGATAACCAACACCTTGTACTGAGCCCGGAAACTAACGGCCTTTGCAGACTGCTAGAAATAGTGCAAATTGAGTCCACTTTAACTGCCCTGGCTCAGTGCTAGGGAATCATGGTAATTGTATTTTTTTTTTCTGAGACATTGAGCCTTCTCCGTCAGAGAACTCTGGTGCCACAATAAACTACAGTTCCCATGATTCCCTAGCACTGAGCCAGGACAGTTAAAGTGGACTCAGCAGCCAGTGAAGAGACTTCAGGACAGGTGTTATGTGGTCTCTCCTTGATGTTCCCGAGACCAATCTGGCTGCCATGTTCTGTATTAATTGAAGTTTCCGGACCAAGCACGAGGGCAGCCTCATGGAGAGCGTATTACAGAAATCAAGACGGGAGGTTACCAGCACGTGCACCACAGTTTCCAAGTCCCTTACTTCCATCCCCTACTTATTCTCTCTCAATTTAACAAAGTCAGACGATTCCAAGGTGTTAATAATTCTATCTTGGAGCTGTTCATTCCATCTTAGTTGTTTACCATCAAGGATTAAATAGCTAGAACTTTCAACACTACTAGGAATAGTCGGAGGACCGGATATTAACAAGAGCAACTGTAAGGGATAATGATCACTCTCAGCTTGAGGGATTATTTTAAATGAGTCACAAAGTACTGGAACAGGGCTAGTGGCCATAAAATAATCAACAGTGAAGGCATGCCCTTTGGGAGAAATAAACATATAATATATATTTTGGATCTCCAAGACCCTGGCCATTACAGAGTTGAAGGTTGTATTTAATTACTAACTCACATAAATATTTCCCGGAGTCATTAACTGAGCTGGAACATTTTCTATACATAATCCAAATATTGTGTTGTCAGAGGAAGCTATGCCAATCCTGGCATTAAAATCACCTCCTATGATCACCCATGGATTAGGAGACAGAGTGTCTAATTCCTCTAAAATGTGGTTCAATCTATGCCAAAGCAGGCATTCCTTAACACCTGATCTTGCTGGAAGAATATACATGCAGATAATATATAATGGTTCAGAGACAATATTAAAAATTGCTAACACTAGGAAATTAGAAGTACTTAATGAATGAAATTGAGAAGTAACATTAAGTGTGGTTGAAATTAGGACAGCAAGTCCTCCCGAAGGCCTCCCAAACTTACTAGTTTTTATAGCTGGATATAGTATAGTATAACCTTGTAGATTTATAGTATATTCATCAGATACTCACGTTTCTTGGAGAAGGATGATATCATATGTTTGTAATATTTTTTTAAAAATCTTCATCCTGTGTCTTATTAAACCATCCTGCTATGTTCCAAGCCATGAGTTTAACTGAATCTACGCAGGTCAGAATTTAACTATGGAAGGCAAAGTAGATTGAACATATCCATCAACTGTTTCGATAGTATCCATCCCTTTAGAATGATTCCTAATATACTCCATATCATAGTTATTAGCATTAATATTAATGGTTGAGGAATTAATGTGTGAGTCAACTCCATTGCCAGACACAGAACTATCAATAAAAGGCCCAGCTGGTTCCTTCACTTGCATGACCATATTATCAGCTGTATACTCTGGTTCACATAATTTATTTACTCTAACTTGAAGTGAATTCAATCTACCTATGACAAGTAACTTATCAAGAAGGGGAAGTCTACTAAATGAATCTGTAAAACTGGCTTCATACATGTCATCCATTATTCTTAATGCAGCCTACTACCTTTCCTGTTAAGCCTGTATTTGCAAAGGATTTGGGGGGATTGTCCAGGAGGCTGAGTAGTCTCTTGAAATTAAAATTTACAGTCTTTCTAGTTCTAACTATTAAACAAATTAATAGAGCTGCTTTTCCCATTTGGAAGAGTTTCATTTAGAAAAGTTCAGCACTTCTCCATGAAAGGTATTAATATATTTTGGTTGTTGTTGCTGGAACTGACTGTACTGGAGCTACTGAAAATGTTCCTTAGGCACCAATTAGCTCCTTAGACTAAAGAAAAAATTTCACTTAGACTGGATTATGGTACATCTTTGTTGGTGACATGCTCATTGTTTGTTATAATGTCTTGCATCCAATTGCAGTATTTAATTATGTGGAATCATATATCTAGAAAAGCTCAGCACATAATAAGCACACTTGTAAAATGTAGTATATGTGGGAAAATTGAGGCATATCAACATTGTTTAGTTGTGAAAGGGTCAGAATTATTTCCGATTCCCAATGAGTGGGGCTTCCAAATGTAGAAGTCCCAGTGGTACTGATCTTAATATGTCTGTGGCTTCTGTGTTAAGAAAATGATAGAAATGGGGGGGGGGGGGGGGAATGGAAGTTACAAGTGGAAGGTGTTGTTGTTGTTGTTGTTGTGTGCCTTCAAGTCGTTTCTGACTTATGGAAACCCTAAGGCAACTCTATCATGGGGTTTTCTTGGCAAGATTTGTTTAGAGGAAGTCTGCTATTGCCTTCCCCTTAGGCTGGGAACATATGACTTGTCAAAGGTCACCAAGTGGTTTTCCATGGTCAAGCTGGGAATGAAACCCTTGTCTCCAGAGTCCTAGTCCAATATTCAAACCACATGGTTGCCTCCTTATAAAAGTCAGTATAATTGTACCATAAAACTCACCTAGTATCTCCTAGGCTGTTTATTCTTGACATGAACAGAATTATAGTGTTTGTACTGCAGCGCCGAGAACTCCCCCTCTCCAAGCCAGGTTGGCAGGGGAATTCTGGGAATCTAAAAAGTGACCTTCTTTGAAGCATGTGTAGTAACTGCATTAGTTTCAACCTACTAATCATTTGCCCCTGCACAAACCAAGGATCGTGTCATGGGAAAAGATACATGAGCACAACATATTAGGGGAAAGCCTTTTCAAATTTGGAGCCCCCCACCCCCCAAAGCAGCTGAAAAACAAATAGGTATTCTTACATTCTCCATGTAACAAGTTGCCCTGAATCCTGGAAAATGTGTTGCTATCGGTGTTGCAGATTACACAGGTTGAAGCTCACAAGGGTGTTTTTTTTTAAAAGAAATGAGCAAGGTTGATCATCTCAGCCTCATGAGGGAAATGGTGTTATAGCAGTGGATCCTTGATGACATCGAAATAAAATTTCCTAATGGCACAGAGGAAGTAAGATAGGAATTGAAACAGTCCACTAACATGGTCTGTTATTATCTCCTGCACCTGTAATTCATTTTAAAGTGGCTATTTGGTATTCTATTTTTTTCCTTTCTTGCTCAGTGCCATTTTTGAAAATGTTATTCAACAAATAAAACCTTAGAAAGCTAATCCTTATCTTCCTTGCAACTGATTTTTAAGAGTAAATTAGTGCCTTGATGTGCTAGCAACCTTGGATATTGTTTCATATCAAGCCTCATAACATGTTCAAACAATCTGAATACTTTTGAATACAGCTACAGTCTGCCCTCATGGATTTTTTTATTTATGAATTCAAGCATCCATAGCTTGAAAATATTTTTAAAATATATACATTCCAAAAAGCAAACCTTTATTTTGCCATTTTATACAAGGGGACACCATTTTACTATCCATTGTATTTAATAGGACTTGAACTTCTGCAGATTTTGGTATCCATTGGGGGGAAAGGTCCTGGAACTAAACCCCAGTGGATGCCAAGGGCTTGCTGTATTTTGTTTATCATAGCTTGAGACCCATGAAAGAAAAGGCTGTCTTCATAAGGCAGGTCCAAGTGAAGTAAATCAGATCCAAGTCAGGTAGATCAGGATGAATAAATCAAATCACAGTAAGTCATGTCCATTTGAGTAGGTCACATTTAAGGTCTTTAAAGTCAGAGTAATGATGTCCAGTCAAGAACATCATGCTAAAGTTAATCAGATCACATTAAGTAATATCAGGGCAAGGCAAGGCAATCTTCTGTTGATTTAGTCTGGACAGGTTCAAAAAAGTCATTGTCAGGGCCATGGATATATTCCACTATGTTCTGCAAGCTGAGTTAGAAGATAGTGCATCTGGAGGAGGAGGATCAACTGAAGCCATAAAGATTGCCAGTGGATGCTGATTCTCCATTGGCTAAATATCCCACTGGGTGCTAATTATAATTACTAAAAAGGGCCCCTTGTCTGTTTCTGCAGTCTTGTGCTCTCTCATGACTGAGGGACAGAAGAAGCTGTAGTGAAATAAAGCTCTGAGAATCAAACATTGATCAGAGGACTATGTCTTCAGGCTGGGAAAGCACAGAAGGGTGCTGGGGGCTTCTGATCTCAAAGTGAGGAAGTCTGTTGTCAGAAAGGGGGTTGGAGGGTGTCCTCACCAAGAATGTCATTGCTACGTTAAATGTTGGGGAAATTAGCTTTGCAAGAGGCTGGATAACATTTAGGATTATTGCCACCTGTATATACCGGTAATAACTGAAAAGGACTCCAGGTATGGGTGAATTAAGGAGATTTTATTTACAAAAATATAGAGTGCAATTGCACAAACATGATAGCAATTCACAAAGGCATAGCATTCAGAGCTAACTGAAATTGAAATATGGAAACAGAATAAAAGAGTCTGAGGGGTTCAAAAAGGTGACATTTACCTGTTCAAAGTGTACATCATAGAAAACAGGAATGGCTCACACTGTGGTCTGAGGGCAACACAGAACATACACAGGAAGCAACCTGAGACAACTGTATGCATACTGTGTGCACAGAGGCTAGGTTTTGGGGTCTAGTATTTATACCTAAAAACTAACCTCTGGGGATGTGCCATCTTGTAAGGTAACAAAGACTTAATGTTCTTTCCCAGGAAACAACAATGGGGTTCTGGACTGGTTGATGGCTTTAACTTTAGGGTGACAAAAACAGTGAATGAATCAGGACAACTCTGACTTAATACTGAACACCACGTATAGTAATATCAGCATACCACCCAGCACTTTTACTTGCAATTGCACCATTTACCATGATCAGCTGCTAAACTCATTATCTTGTCAACTAAACACATTTTAACAGCCTTCTCAAGAGTATGATCATATTCTTCAAAAGTCTTTTTTTCAATCTTTCTTCCTTCATGCTTAACACAATTTTATCTCTTTCCATATTGTTTGCCATACCAAATTCAAAATTAGAAGCTTTCAATTTGAGTTCAGCAACAAATTCCCCAGTGGTGACTCCTGGACTCTGTGCATGGTTCCAGAAGCAAAATCTTTCAAAAACAGTGTTCTTACAGGGTAAAAAATAATGTCTAAATTTTTGTAGAACCTCAGAGATATCTCTTGGATCTTTCTCAGGGAAAATGAAAGCATATATAAAGAAATACCTTCTTCCCTCAAATAATGTAATAAGATTGCTACTTGCCCTCTCTTTGCAACATTTTCTAGTCCAGCTGTAATGAGATATAGTAACTGAAATAATTGTTCTCAGTGCCTCCAATTCTCTGGCAAATTACCTCACAAAACAAGATGAGGTGGAGGCCAAAACGAGTCCATATCTTCAGTTAGAACAAACAGACTCCCAACTGCAATAAATAAGATTCTATATCAACCTCTGACAACACATAATGTCTGCTGTTGCAATAAAATAAACTCATAAACTGAGAAGACTCCAAAGTAGCAGAGGTAAGATTTACAGTGAGCCCTCAGTATCTGTGGACTTGCCATCTGTGGATTCAACCATTTGCAGACAGCAAGCCCATGTTGTTCCTAATGATCATAGAATCATAGAATCATAGAGTTGGAAGAGACCACAAGGGCCATCCAGTCCAACCCCCTGCCATGCAGGAACTCCCAATCAAAGCATCCCTGACAGATGGCCATCCAGCCTCTGCTTAAAGACCTCCAAGGAAGGAGACTCCACTACTCTCCGAGGGAGTGTGTTCCACTGTCGAACCGCCCTTACTGTCAGGAAGTTCCTCCTAATGTTGAGGTGGAATCTCTTTTCTTGCAGCTTGCAACCATTGTTTCGGGTCCTACTCTCTGGAGCAGCAGAAAACAAGCTTGTTCCCTCCTCGATATGACATCCCTTCAAATATTTAAACATGGCTATCATATCACCTCTCAGCCTTCTCTTCTCCAGGCTAAACATCCCCAGCTCCCTAAGTCGTTCCTCATAGGGCTTGGTTTCCAGACCCTTCACCATTTTAGTTGCCCTCCTTTGGACACGCTCCAGTTTCTCCACATCCTTTTTGAATTGTGGTGCCCAGAACTGGACACAGTATTCCAGGTGAGGCCGGACAAAGCAGAATAGAGTGGCACTATTACTTCTCTTGATCTAGACACTATACTTCTACTGATGCAGCCTAAAATTGCATTGGCCTTTTTAGCTGCTGCATCGCACTGTTGACTCATGTTCAACTTGTGGTCCACCTGGATTCCGAGATCCCTTTCACATGTAGTCTCATTCAGCCAGGTGTCCCCCATCGTATATCTGTACTTTTCGTTTTTCTGCCCTAAGTGCAGTACCTTACATTTCTCCGTGTTGAATTTCATTTTGTTAGCTTTGGCCCAACTTTCTAGTCTGTTCAAGTCATTTTGAATTTTGATCCTGTCCTCTGGGGTATTAGCTACTCCTCCTAATTTGGTGTCGTCTGCAAATTTGATAACTATGCCCCCAATACCGTCATCCAAGTCATTAATAAAGATATTGAATAGCACTGGGCCCAGGACAGAGCCCTGTGGCACCCCACTGGTCACTTCTTTCCAAGTTGAAAAGGAGCCATTGTTGAGCACCCTTTGCGTTCGACCAGTCAACCAATTACAAATCCATGTAACAGTTACTTTGTCTAGCCCACATTTTACCAACTTGCTTGCAAGAATGTCATGGGGAACCTTGTCAAAGGCCTTACTGAAATGATGGTTCATGCATGTGGCTGCAATGCCATTAGGAACAGCTCCCGTTGTCCCATGGTGGCACGTGCATGCGGCCACATTGCCATTAAATCCCATGTCCCTAATGTGGCTGCACCACCACAGGGGACAATGGAGGCTGTCCCTAATGGTGGTGTGGCCACATGCATGCACTGTCATTGAAGTTTTATTGTCCCTAATGGTGGTGTGGTCGCATGCACATACCGACATTGAGGACAACAGAACTTGAGCATCTGTAGATTTTGATGTCCACCCATGGATACCAAGGGTCAACTATATTTCTTCACAAACTCCAGCCAAACATTGTGGATAAGTTCTGAGAAACACAGGAGTCTCAGCCCATTAAATACTATATAACTGCAGCAAAAGCAGATTTGCTTTAAAGAGACATTACACCACAAAGAGGGTATACAGCCCAGGGCATGGACATATAACTGTCATAACAATACTGATATAACACCCTCTGAGCTCCAGAACAAAAAACTTGGTGGAATAAGCATTGGGGCTTTGTTTACTCAGCTAGTCCTTATTCCCATGCTCTTCCACATCACAGAATGAATTGTAATGAAGCATCATAGAATCTCTGCAATTTCCTTATGCCTGCTTATTTGAACTGTTCAGCTTGCAAGGAGCCACCTCCAGTTTTTGTTCTATGTTTTTAGTGTGTAACACATTTTAAGACCTCAAGAAATCATAACTGAGATTAGAAATAATAACAATAACAATAATAATCATACATTTTAATTTAAAAAAATTATTATGCTTGCAACAGCAAGAGTTACATAGCACTACAATCACAGAGAAAGAATATATACTAGAGAAAGTAGATTCAAGTCTATGAAAGCTCATGTTACCAACTTTTTCAAGATCCCTTTGCACACTAGAAGATGCCTTGACAGCCCAGCAGATATTTTATTCTGTATTCAAGGAGAAGATACTTTTCCATAAATTCGCTTTGAGATTAAGCTAGTACTGCTTGACTTTGCTCACCAAATTCATCAATCTGAATCAACACCACATGCACTTCAAGGGAAGAAATTTGCAAACTACTTCAAAAATCATTTATAATTATTCAACACAGGCCACCATTCCCACTGGACTTATAAATAAAGCCTGCAGTTGTAGAAGTCAATGTTCTAGAAGAAAGGTGTTCCCATATATCCTCAAATATATCTTCAAATCAAATGCAGGGGCACAACCTTAGGATATAGAGGTAACCAATTATGTATACAAGTCTTGTATTCATGTCAGGTATCAAGCCTCTTCCTTTAAGTCACAAACTGAGTCTCAGAATACTTTCAAATCAAGTCTCAAGTCAAGTCTGGGGGCCAACTTTAACAGGAAAAAAAAGAGGTGGTGATGGTGTGTGGAGATGGAGAAGTTTCAATAAATAGAAAATCAAGAAGATGTTCACAAAGCTAAATTATCAAAGACAATTTATCAAGAGTGCATTTTGGAAAAATGATATCTATTCAGCAATCTGCCTTTGTTGCACATCAGAGGAATGTTCTAAAGCTTTTCCCTGGAGAAGCAGGTAAGACCTGCCCCCAGTAGGATGGGATGTGTTTCTTGGAGGGGAACAGCAAACACATTAGGCAATGGGCTTGAGGTGAAACAATCCTTCTAAACTTTTCAAAAACATTAGAAGGCTCCTCCAATGTGCAGTGGGGACAGGCTGCTGATTAGACCTCAACCACTCCTCGAGCCCAGAGCATGGGGCACACTTCTCAGGGGGGAACAGCAGAGGCATTAGGCAACAGTCTTGAGGCAGGAGTTGAGGTCTACTCAGCAGCCTCTTTCCACTGCCCATTGGATAAGCCATTGAAAGTTTTTGAAATGTTTAGAAAGATCCTTCTACCTGAAGACCATTGCCTTACATGCTTGCTCTTTCCCTCTGAGAAACTTGCTCTGCATTCTAGACCTGAGGCAGAGGTTGAGATCTATTCAGCAGTCTCTCCCCACTGCACATTGGATGATCCTTCTAAAGCTTGTCTTAGGAGAAGCCAGTAAGACTTGTCCTCATAGCACAGAACACATTTCTTGGAGGGAAACAGTAAACGTGTTAGGCAATGGGCTTTGGGTGGGAGTGCACAGGAAGCTGGTTACTGCTGTATGGTAAATGTAAAGTATCATTTCTGTAATGTGTCCAGTTGAGGAAAAGCA
Source organism: Phrynosoma blainvillii (assembly GCA_026167975.1). NCBI lineage: Eukaryota > Metazoa > Chordata > Lepidosauria > Squamata > Phrynosomatidae > Phrynosoma > Phrynosoma blainvillii. Next base: position 254,413,268 of record JANUYF010000001.1, on the reverse strand, counting down.
GTGAAATGGAAGCATTATTCAAAGGGGAAAAACTTTTCCATTCCATAACATTTCTGGATGAAGTTAGGCCAGCAAGTCAGTCACTAAAAATATACAAGTTGCAAGCTGGAAGATAGATTGATGCAAGCCGAGTCAAGTTAGTGCATCATTTGCTGCCAAGCTGAGTTCAAGTCAAGTCATTAAAGCAACCTGAGTGAGTCAACCAACTCAAGTCTACATCACTGCAAATAACTCTGAAAACCAGTACAACATGGACTCATTGTTTATGTCAGGGTGGGAAATGGAAGGGGGAAACTTGATTCATGACATAGGGCCTACAGACCAGCCCAAAGGCATGCCGGCCACCCCAACTCCATGCCAAGGACGTCCTGACACCGCACAGCATCAGGATTTTTTTTACACATTGCACCTGAAGGGGCGCTAAAGAGCCGTGTGCCAGCTCTTAGGGCAGCCTTTTGCCACCCATATAAGGAGCAGCATTTTGCCACTCTTTTCTGGCTGGCAAAAGGGAGGATCAGGGCCGCACGGTGCGGCAGCCTCGGCCCTGATTCGCTGCTTCCCGGGACGGCTCTCTGCCACCCCTTGGGACCCGTCTGCAGAGGCCCATAGATTTTTTTGTGTGTGCATCAATCTATCTTCTAGCAGTACAGATTCCAACCACAGCCCTATGGCACACAATGTTCATATGTTTGATGTCTGACTGTACACAAAGAGCATGTCACACATGTCCCTACACTCAATGGCACATTTTATTTTTTGGGACAAAAAACAAAAACAAAACCACTTCCAGGTTCCAAAGCACCAATTTGAACTCACGAGAATAAGATATTTGAACAACTTGAAAACTTTACAACAAAAGCTACATTACAGTTGGGGTAGAACTGGACAATACAGAAGGCCATGTGCTGGCTCTCCACCCCTGTGTGTAGGTGCCTTCAAGTCACCTGTCAACCTATGACAACCCTTTGCCAAGGAATACTCAGAGGTGGTTTTCCCAGTTTCTTCCTCTGAAATGTAGCCCACAGCATCTGGTATTGGCTGTCTCCCATCCAAGTACTAACTAGGGCTGACTCTGCTTAGCTTCCAAGAGCAGACAGGATCTGGTGCCTTTAGGATATTTAGGCCTTATTTAGATCCATTACTAAACAGCTACAGAACCAGATAAGACCTGAGCAGAATAATGAATCATTCCATTTTCTTCTATCAATGATACATTTCCTAAAAATAAGTTTGTTTCCAGTTTTCCTGCATTTAATAAGTATTCCTTTACTGTTACCTGATAAGCCTTTGAATACAACAGGTGCAAGAATGTAATCACCTAGCAATCTATTTTTCCTCCTCTGTTTCTGATAACATGCAGCCACCAAAATGGAATGGAAATAGGCATCTGGTGGCTTCCTTTATCAAGCCTCTTGTCAGTGACATATGCAGGTAAGTTGCACTATGCATATGGAGTGTTATTTTTGTATACTGAAGTTGCACAATGGATTATCAGCCATGTGCACTGACCTTTGATCCAGATATGTTCTGTAATGCTGATATACAGTATAGGAGTTGTGTTATATAACTTCACTGGTGGATATTTATACTACATACTGAAGCAATGTAAGATCTTAGCTATTGCCAGTTGGCTGGTAAATTAGCTCTGGGGTTTAGTTTGCATGGCGCTGAGGATAAGATTCTGCACCTTTTATAATTCCTTTAAGGCAGTGATTCCCAAACTTTAGTCTTCTTGGTTTTTTGGATTTCAACTCCCAGAAGCCCCAACCATATTGGTCAACAGTCAGGAATTCTGGGAGCTGAAGTCCAAAACTTCTGGAAGACTAAAGTTTGGGAATCACTGCTTTAAGGTTTAGACTAAAACCTGTAGCAGATTCACCACCTCCTTAGTGAATCTGCTACATGGAGGCAAGAAATCTGAAGCTATCACATCACAAATCACATTTTACTGACACTGTGAATGAACAGAAGGAGGGTAGGGTACTAGGACACTGCTTTTAATGAAAGTCATCTTTCTTTCTTTTTTACACTTATCTTCCAAATGAAATTAGTAACAGAGTTTAGGAGCAGTGGAGCATTAGTGGGTCTTGCTTCCATTTCTCTCCCTTGCTCTTTCCTCACCACTTGGGCATGAAAGTCTATTTACAACAGTTTTAAATTTGTCTTTTTGTCTTCCTTGCCTTTTCTTCGGGTAATTCTGTGAAATGTACAGAGAAAAACAACATCACAGAACAAGTGGCTGGTTGAACATTCTGCAAGAACAGCACTATGAGCAATATTATGAGCTTACACGTCCTGCAAAATGTAAAAACAGGGCCCCACTGTGGTGCAAGCTCAACAGGGTGCCAGTACTGAAGCTAACCAACAGCCAGTGTTGAAGCCACAGAGCAGAGCTCTGGAAAGTTAGTTTTTTGGATTACAGCCTCTATTGCCCATGCTGGTTATGAGAATTTTGATCCAAAAAAGTAACCTTTTCAAGCTCAGCCACAGATTCTGCATTTAACTGCAAGATGGAATGTGGGAGGTGGACACAGACAGTGGGATTAGGTTTTGTGAGGTGCTCCAATTACCTGCCCTCCATTCAGCAGATGGGGGAGGGGCCGACGTGAAATCCAGACCAGGGACATCCTGACTGCAGCTCTTAGCCACTATACTACAAAACCTCTTCCAAAACCAACAAGAACAGCTATTTACATTCCAAATAAATGTTAGCTAGCACAGAAAAGGTCCAATAAAACTGAAATTTCCTGATTTAATCCTATTATTAGCCCTACTTCTGGACAAACCTGTTTAGTTTGGGTCCCAGCTGTCACTGCTAAGTGCTGTTAAGAGTAAAAGAAAATATTTTCTTTCAAGCAACTGGAAACTGGCTAAAAAGGAATCCAACTGTGGAACAAAATGAGTCATTCTACTAAGCCACACTTGCCCCCCCCCCAAAAAAATTATATGCCATTTAATTCTAATGCCTGCATATTATGTTGCTATAGACTGGAAGATATATTTTTTTTAAAAAAACAACCCAAAACAGTATCTGACTGAAGCAAATGGTTTTCATTTCACTGAACATGTTAGGTCACCTAGGGAATGAATTCATTCAGTGTCAGAGTAAAGAGTAAGGACATCATTATTATAAAATCCTTCTGGATGTCTGCAGGATTTGTAGACCACCAAAGAGATTCTTTAAAAATTATTTCCATGCCTGCTACTACAGGGACAGTTATTGTTTGCAATCTTTAAAGTAAAACCCCAACATTTTGATTCAGAGGATGCTAATGTCCTGTATGAAACAGGAATTAACACAGAGGAAGGACCTTGATAGATCCACAAGTGGGGAATAACTTGGGCAAAAGAGTCTGACACCTTCTTGCCCCACTTGCTGAGTGTCCCAATCTCCTCTTTCTCTCCCCTACTGTTGCCACTATTCATTTGCCACAGTATCTGAATCTAAATGGCACCACCTCCTACAGAGACAAGGCAATGCCACTGGTGCTCTTTAGTCACTGAGTGAAGGCAGGAGATAGAGAGCGGAAAGGCCAGGAGGCTCCAGGGACTGCCAGAGGACCCTGAGTAAGGCCTCAGCAGGATCCTGGCAATACCAGCTCAGGAGCTTGACATCAGTAGTAAAACGTACGTAGCTCTATCTGAGTGCAGGGAGGAGGGGGCACAGAGGAGTCTTCCCCAGACTAACTTTTGCAGGAGAACATTTCTCACTCACACTGCACGTCCAAGCCAAACAGCTCAACTCCTCTGAACGTTTTGAGAAGTAGCTGTGACTCACAGGCTGATGGAGAAGAGAGAAATTCCCCACAGCCAAGGCCAACCTGATATACCTATGTGTATTGATTCCCTGGAGTGGCTTTTCTCTATGAGTATAAAACCATTTCATAGAGCCAGCAACAAGGAAAATTTGGCACCTCCAAACTCTGCTCTACCGGAAAAATTGCATTCAGTCCAAGATTCAGCTGACATTTTCAAGCACTGGAACATATTCAGGGCTGGAAACATCCACAACTCTAACCTAAGTGTGAGCAACCAACGACATTCTCAATATGGCTTCCTCCACTTTTCATTGACTTATTTTTCGATGTTCTGCTTTTTTAATGCTTGCAAATTACAGACACTTGATGTTTACAAATTCCATTAATTAAGAGAGCCACTTTTTTGTTAGTCCTCTTTGCCTACAGAAGCTTGCTTGGAACGGCACACACATATACAGGCGGCCTTGCATCATGCCTGCAGAAAGACCCCTTGTGGAATTAATGGAACTTGTCTGTAATTTGCAAGCATCAAAACAGTGAGTTGTCATCAGCTCTTCTTGCCTATAGAGGCTCACTTTGGACCACTAGCATGTACACATAAGCGCTACTTGAAAAGCAAGCTGAGGAGGGGAATGTACCATGCCAACTTTGGAGGTTCATTTGGGCACCAAAGAATTGCTGTTTGGTATCTCCCCTCACTCCCCATCCCATGACTGTGCATCATCTTTGATCATTCAGTCTACATTCAGTCTTTTATTGCCCCCCCCAGCCATGTAGGAGCACAGAGCCCCTTGCAGGAAGTAACAGTGGTGGGGGCAGTGGTGGGGAAAACAATGGCTACAGTTGCAGCTGGGAAGGGCTGGCCTGCAAAGCAGCCCAAGCTGAGCCAGCAGCTGGTGGCATTCCTGGCTCTCCCAAGTGGCATTGGGTGGTATAATTTTGCATGCTGGCCCCACCTCTGCAACCGCTCCTCCTTGCCCACTGACACTTAATGGCTGACCAATGAGGGAGAGATGAATTACATTTTTGGAAATAATGCTCGCCTGTTCTCAGTGCTAGTCATGGTGGCATCTGGCTGCCTCCCTGCCTCTCCTGAGTGGCAGGTACTACATACCTATATTTACAATTAGTTGTCTCCCACTTATTCAATATGTTAGGGACCACAGCACTGTACAGTACAGTAATACATAATTGTTCCATATTCCAATGCTTCCTGTTTTTTTGACACTGCTCTGGTCTCTAACCTGTCAAATAAGCAGGGAGCACCTCTATTATGTTCTATGTGGAGCTGTGGTAGAGTAATTTTTTGCATTATGAAGTAAATTTCACACACTAAATATTGACTATGGCCTGAAACAGATAGGTCAAAAGGACTATGGCGGGCTCACTGCAGCACTATTAGTGCTGGGGTCATGGCAACCACACACAACTGGCCCCAATCCAGGCTGCGACTGTGGTCCTGAACCGGGCTGCCAAAAAGGACTGCATTTTTCTGCTCCTTTTTGGCCCAGTTCTTTTGGGAAGATGCAGCATCAATGCAGTTTCCACCCACGTTCAGAATGTGCATCATCTAATCACTACACCTCAAACGCAGCCAGAAACCATGTCATTTGGCCCATCTGTTTTGAGCCTATGTCTCGTATTCTAAACGTCTCATATTCTAAACTTCACAACAGAGTGAACAAATTTGGCACTACAGGTGTTGAACTGCTGCTTCCACAATCCATTGTCTTTGGCTAGTGCTGCTGGGAGTAACAGTAACAAAATCTGAAGGGCCAACTGCTCATCCCAGTGGCCAGTTTGGTCACATAAATCTCAATAAAAGTGCATGCACCCTGTTCCAAACACTCTTTTCTCACACCATTCTTTTACTCCTTTTCACGGTGCCTTGCTTGGAAACTTCCTGGCCTAAGAAAATGTTAAATCCACTTTACATCCAAATACAGATGGAAAAACTACATTTTCTGAGATTGGGAGGGGAGCACAGGATCTTAAATCAGCATTTGAATCTCTATTTCTTCTGATCCTTGTAATCATGATTTCTCATTTTGGACATAATAGTTATGATTAACTAAGCAGAGAGGTGTGGAATTGTGCCTGATGAGAAGGGAAGAGACAGCGTAAGGATGGCCCGAGGCAGCTTATAAACCAAGATAAGGACATCAAAACTAAAAGGTGTCTGTGTGTAGATTAAAAATTAGTAGCTTAATTATCTGGACATATATTGTTATATCCCTGTTTTGAAATAGAGCAATATGGTTTCAGCAGCTTTTTGCCTAAAGGATAAGCAAGCAAAGATATCTTAACAAGCAGGGTATCTTGAACAATGGGCATTCCAAATTTCAGCACAGTGAAAAGGAAGTACTTCTTGATACAGTGCCCAGGATGATGACTGCTAACACAGATGGCTTTGAGAAGGGATCAGAGAATTTCACCGAAGGCACAGCAAACAGGACTGACTAGTCATGATGGCTACATATTACCTCTCGTACAAGAGTCTACATCTACACTGCAGAAATAATGTAGTTTGACAATACTTTAATTGCCATGGCTCAATGCTATGGAATCCTGGGATTTGTAGTTTGTTGTGGCACCAAAGCTCTCTGTCAGAGAAGCCTAAATATCTCACAAAACTTTTCAGGAAAGTTTCAGATGTATTCATTAGGGATCCAGACTTTTCAACTTCCTGTTAATTTATCTCATTATTAGTGCTCAACATTATTTCACAATTATAAAACTCCTGCTCTTGGCATTCCTTAAAAAACAAAGGGAAATAATTTCTAGCTTAGAAGGAATAGACTCAACTGAAAAATGTGTCCAGAGGAGGGCAACTAAAATGGTGAAGGGTCTGGAAACCATGCCTTTTGAGGAAAGACTTAGGGAACTGGGTATGTTTAGCCTAGAGAAGAAACGGTTAAGAGGGGATATGATAGCCCTGTTTAAATATTTGAAGGGGTGTGATATTGAGGAGGGCGCTAGCTTGTTTTCTGCTGCCCCAGAGAACAGGACCCAGAACAATGGATGCAAGCTACAAGAAAAGAGATTCCACCTCAACATTAGGAGGAACTTCCGACAGTGAGAGCTGTTCGAAGGTGGAACACACTCCCTCGGGGAGTGGTGGAGTCTCCTTCTTTGGAGGTCTTTAACAGAGGACGTTTTCACACGGGGCTTTAGGAGGACTCAATCCTACCTCCGTCCGGCCCCACTCCGGCTCCATTTCCAGCGTGTTCACACACGCGCGGCGGCAAACCCCGCCCCTTCCGGTGCCATCCCTGCGTCCGTCCGGCTTCTTGCTCCGTGTGTTCAGACGCACAGAGCCGTAAGTCCGGCCTCACTCCAGCCAAAAGACCTGTAACTCTGGCTTCTGCAGCTTAAAGGTAATTCCGTGTGTCAAAAGGAATTAGCCTGCCAGCGGCGGAGCCATTCCGGAATCGGCGGCACGACCCGTTCCGGAATGGCTCCACCCGGCTTTAGGGAGGGTAGTGTGAAAACGTCCTGAGTCTGGATGCCTATCTGTCAGGGATGCTTTGATTTTGAGTTCCTGCATAGCAGGGGGTTGGACTGGTTGACCCTTGTGGTCTCTTCCAACTCTCTGGGAAGTTTATAGTGATAAAAATTTGTACTGTTGCTAAACTTTTGGATTTAAAACTCTTCTTAGCCATTAAACTCAAGGCCCATAACAACATCTCTACAATAACTATGGAAGATAGGTGACTTTTATTCCCACTTTTCAGATTGGAAATTGTTCAAGGACATATAGTGAAGGCTGAGGCAAAACACTCTGGTTCTTCCAGGACTAAGATGAGCAAACTATTCCCTGACCACATTTTAGAGTCTCTTGACTTTCATGCAACAAACAAGATTGGTTATGTATGACTCTAGGGGAAAGTGTATGTTAATGTAATACATGACAACTGACACATTTAAAACAAAAGATGAGTGACATGCAATTACATCCAACATTGCACAAGTGGACTTCCACTTGCACAACTGAAATTTCTCTTCTTCTACCCAGTTTACAGCCACTAGCCCCCTCCCCAAATTTGCTCCATTCCATCCAACAAAATTCTCTGGATTTTAGAATAACTCAGGAGAGGGAGGGAACTTCCTTCCTTCCTCCTTATTATGATGACAGAACACTTCTATCAATAGAAGTTCACCCAAATAGAGGAAACAGAAGACAGGTTCAAGAAAACTAATTCTGTATTTTTTATCAATAGCTATTTAACATTCAAGCTCATTTCCAACACTAAACTTCCAGTTGAAAACTGTATATATATTTAGCCAGTTATTTTAAACGGGCATTTGAATTCTGTAACATCTTTATTATTGCATTACAAAATGGTGAGAAAAAACCAAAGGGCCTTTGCAGACTGCCAGAAATAGTGCAAATTGAGTCCACTTTAAATTGATGCACTGTCCTGGCTCAGTGCTAGGGAATCATGGAAATTGTATTTTTTTCTGAGACATTGAGCCTTCTCTGTCAGAGAGCTCTGGTGCCACAATAAATTACAGTTCCCATAATTCCCTAGCACTGAGCCAGGGCAGTGCCTCAATTTAAAGTGGACTCAATTTGCACTATTTCTGGCAGTCTGCAAAGGCCCAAAGTTTAGGAGACTCAACTTAAGGCAAACACACTACGGGCCTTTGCAGACTGCCAGAAATAAAGTGGACTCAGTTTGCACTTATATCTTGTGAAGCGTGTTAACATCAAAGGTTGGGGTCTAATAAACTTCTAATAAACTTCTTGGTCAAGAAGAGACACTATTACTCTCTTGTAGCTGCACCAATATTCACCCCCACCCATTTTACACGACAACTCAGGGCCTTTGCAGACTGCCAGAAATAGTGCAAATTGAGTTCACTTTAAATTGAGGCACTGCCCTGGCTCAGTGCTAGGGAATCATGGGAATTGTATTTTTTTCTAAGACATTGAGCCTTCTCTGTCAGGCTGTCTCAATAAATTACAGTTCCCATAATTCCCTAGCACTGAGCCAGGGCAGTGCCTCAATTTAAAGTGGACTCAATTTGCACTATTTCTGGCAGTCTGCAAAGGCCCTCAGAAGCTCTCTTTACTGAAAAAGCAGGTTCTCAAGCATATGCTAGGGCTACAGTTGGAAGAAGGAGGTAGAGTTTCCTATTGCAGACTCATACTTTTGTGTACTTAAATCACAATCATTTAACCTCTTTTCCCACTCGACAAGCACCACTGTCTTTATTTGACCAAATCACCTTAGGCAGAAAGGAAATAGCCTCACTTTTACAATAACAGTCATATCTATAAGTGTGTTATTTCTTTTGGAAAATTCTGAGATGAAGCTGCCTCTTTCTATATAAGAATGTGACTTTAGAGTTATGATGAATCTGAAGTCTTGTCCATTTAACAATGTATGGATCAAGATCATACTTTAATAATGACAATTTATTAAAAAATCAAAATGATTTGACTAAAATTAATTAAAATCATCATATATGTGTCTGTGTGTCACTGTCAAGATGGATTGTAGTTGAACTATGTCCTACATGGCAAGTCTCTGTTCAATGAATCCAAACAAATGTTGTTGGATCATAGACTTCAGTTGTAGGCAATAGCTTCTGTGATATATTCTTCGTGAAAGCAGTATACATAGTGATCAGCAGGTTTTCAAAGGAGGAGATGTTTACATATCCACTCTGTAGGTTTATAATTTATATTTAGTTAAATTATTAATTAATGCTTGATCTTAATTAATTATGCTTGATCTCTGAGCATTATTTAATTTGTTTAACTACTGTAGTCCCCACAATAGTTTCATTTTCTTGATGCTACTCTGAAATGACACATAAATATTATGTGCACTGGTTGTTTAAAATCTGGTGAGATTTCTAAAGTGATCTCTGCTCATGAGTTTAAATAATAAAAATATAATTGGTGTACCTCAGCAGAGGAAGAGGATTTATGGGCCAAGGTTGAGAAAATATTATTCTAAGCCAACTGTGTAAATCAGGGGTCGGCAACCTACGGCCCGCGGGCCGTTTCCGGCCCAGGTCGGCGGACTTACCGGCCCAGGCGGAACCCTGCCGCCGCCGCCGCCGCCGCCGCCCGGTTCGGCCGCCGCCCAGCCGCGCGCAACGCGGCCGCCATTTTGGACCCCAACATGGCGGCCATAATGTGTTTGCGCATGCGCAGGATTACTGCGCATGCACAAACGCGTTTGCAACCGCCATTTTGGGGTTCAAAATGGCGGTCGCGGCACCGGGAGCGCGCGCGGTGCCCTGAGGAGGCCTGTCCCTGCCGAGGGAATACTCCCAAGGGGGGACCCTCAGTGGCGACGGGCTTCCAGGAGGCCCGTAGCCACTGAGGATCACCCTTGGGAGGCCTCCCTCGGTGGCTACGGGCTTCCAGGAGGCCTCCCTCGGTGGCTACGGGCTTCCAGGAGGCCCGTAGCCACCAAGGGAAGCCTCCTCGGGGCGACCCTCGGTGGCGACAGGCTTCCAGGAGGCCCATCGCCACCGAGGATCCCCCTTGGGAGGCCTCCCTCGGTGGCTACGGGCTTCCAGGAGGCCCGTCGCCACCGAGGATCCCCCTTGGGAGGCCTCCCTCGGTGGCTACGGGCTTCCAGGAGGCCCGTAGCCACCGAGGGAAGCCTCCTCGGGGCGACCCTCGGTGGCGACGGGCTTCCAGGAGGCCCGTCGCCACCGAGGATCCCCCTTGGGAGGCCTCCCTCGGTGGCTACGAGCCTCCTGGAAGCCCGTCGCCACCGAGGATCCCCCTTGGGAGGCCTCCCTCGGTGGCTACGGGCCTCCTGGAAGCCCGTCGCCACCGAGGATCCCCCTTGGGAGGCCTCCCTCAGTGGCGACGGGCTTCCAGGAGGCCCGTAGCCACCGAGGGAAGCCTCCTCGGGGCGACCCTCGGTGGCGACGGGCTTCCAGGAGGCCCGTAGCCACTGAGGATCCCCCTTGGGAGGCCTCCCTCGGTGGCTACGGGCCTCCTGGAAGCCCGTCGCCACCGAGGATCCCCCCTGGGAGGCCTCCCTCGGTGGCTACGGGCCTCCTGGAAGCCCGTCGCCACCGAGGATCCCCCTTGGGAGGCCTCCCTCAGTGGCGACGGGCTTCCAGGAGGCCGGTAGCCACCGAGGGAATCCTCCTCGGGGCGACCCTCGGTGGCGACGGGCTTCCAGGAGGCCCGTCGCCACCGAGGATCCCCCTTGGGAGGCCTCCCTCGGTGGCTACGGGCCTCCTGGAAGCCCGTCGCCACCGAGGATCCCCCTTGGGAGGCCTCCCTTGGTGGCTATGGGCTTCCAGGAGGCCCGTAGCCATCGAGGGAATCCGGCCCCCACACCATTTCCCCCCCCTCCCCCGGCCCCCCAGCAACAAAGGCCGCGGGGTGCGCGGGGGGGGGGTCGCGCACGGCGGTGGAGGGTGTGTGTGTTGCCATCCCCCCCCACCTTGGCCCAGCTGAGACCTGGGCTACGGGAGACCGGCCCAGGTCTCAAAAAGGTTGCCTGTCCCTGGTGTAAATGCTACGTTTGTGAAGTCACACACGTGCCAATGTCAGTGTCACAAATTCCTAAAATGAAATTACTGTGAATGAATACAAAGGGGCACAGTTTGGTGGCTTAACCAAAGAAGGGTTAGCTAAAGAACATTGCAGCACAACAAACCAGAAACTTTGGGTCTCTGCACACGGGCCCTTTACGGCGAATTGGAGGCAGGGGAGGGGAGGGGCAGCCATACGCTGGCCGCCCCAACCCCTCCCCGAAGACGACCTGACATCACGTGCCCTTATGCATGGCGCGTAGCATCAGGACATCCTCCGCGCGTAGCGTCCTCACACGCTACAGCGAAAGGGCCAGAGAAGAGCAGCGCGGCGGCTCTTGGGGCAGCCTTTTGCCGCCTCTAATAGGAGCGGCATTTTGCTGCTCTTTTAAGAGGCGGCAAATGGGAGAATTGGGGCCACTGTGTGTGCTAGCAGTGGCCCCGATCCTCTGCTTCCTGGGGCGGCCCAGGGCCACCTGTCTGCATTTCCCCTTAGTTTGGAAATTTTAGAATTGAGGGGAGGGGACCCTTCAAGTTCCAGGCAAAAAGAATATTTTATCAAAAAGTACTCACGGGGAAAAACAAAATTATTTTACAAAATTAAAAATACAGGATTTTAGGCGGTAATAACTACATCAGTTATATGTTATTGTGAGGAAGCACTTCCTTTTAGTTTTTCTGTAGGAAATGAACATATGATTCTCTCCCCAATTTACTGTGAATACAGGTTGAGAATATGAACTGATTAGTCTCAGCTTGACTAAAGAGAAAATAAGTAAAATGTTGCAGGTGTTTCAAGCACTGAAAATACTGATGTTGTAACAGCTAACTCCCACCTGATGGCACTGTGGACAGACAATTTTTGTGTATGCAGAATCTCTCTTCTGCAGAGGTAGCAAGATTTTCAATCTTGAACAGCGAAAGAGAAATCACTTTTGAAAATTAGGCCAAAACTGGCTTACTGCTTAGGTTAATGGAAATATGAGGATGCCACATGTCAGCTGTTAATAACCTGTGAGAAATCTATGTAAATTAAAAATTATGATAATAGTTCCAGAATTGTGAAGGATGTGATGTCTTCGGAAAAATTTGTTGGATGAGCACCATAGTGTCTATTGTGTGGCCAGAAACCTGGCCAAGTCATACGTGGGAGATCTTGGGAAGTCCATACAATTCAATTCAATGGTTGTCAATTCAGCCAACAACACGCCAGAGTCTATGCAAATCTGAGGCTCGTCCACCAAGACTGTATGGACTTCCTAAGATCCACAAGGATTCCATTCCACTCCAACCCATAGTGACCTCCATTAGGTTCCCCACATATGACTTGGCCAAGTTTCTGGCCACGCAATTACAAACCCATATAGGGCAAACCCCCACTATATCAAGGACTCAGCTCACTTCGTAGAAAAAAATCAACAACCTCAAACTAAAACCTGGAGACAGACTAATCAGCTTTGATGTGATCTCCATGTTCACCAAAGTCCCCATAATGGACACTATGGCATTCATCCAACAATTTTTTCTAGAAGACATCACAGCCCTGTTCAAAGATTGCCTCACCACAAGCTACTTCCAGTGGGACAATGGATTCTATCAGCAGAGAGATGGGGAAGCCATGGGAGTACATTTTTGCCCCAGGCTGTGTAAAATGTCTCAGGCACATGCAATGGGTTAAAGAGGAAATGCTGACTCAAAGGAAGCTGATGCAACTTGAGCATGGAGATGAGTCACAGCAGGTCCAAACTGCACTGTCATTGTGGACACATGACAGAAAGCTGATGAAACACTAGCAGGGCATTGGATCAGAATCCTTGCTGTGTTTGTGTATGTAAGGAGAAATGCTCCAGTGTACCATGTGGTGGTGTGGATGTCAGTTGATGTAAGCATTATGTCAGTTGGTGTAAATATTGCTGTTTCATGCTTGTAAATACTTTGCTGCAACTAGGATTAAATAACCTCTTCAGAAGAACCTAGCAGTAATGAGTGACTTTCCAGACTTGGCAATTGCGTCTCTTTTCTAGCTGGGAACCTTCAGCGTATGCACTCAATTTTCCCTCTGTGCTAACAAAGTCCTCTGAGCCCTGTGATAGCAAACTTTTACATGGAACACTTTGAAAGGCAAGCCCTGAAAACAGCACCAAAAAATCCCGCAACATGGTTCCAATATGTGGACGACACTTTCACCATTTAGAACCACAGAGAAGAAGATTTGACCATGTTTTTGAACCTTCTAAACAACATCCACCCAAACATCCAATTCACAATGGGGGGGGGGGAGGAAGGAACATTGCCATTCTTGGATGTCCTGGTCATCCGCAAACCAAACCAATGATTGGGCCACACCATATGTACTGTGTTTCCCCGAAAATAAGACACTGTCTTATATTTATTTTTCTTCAAGAAGACACACTATGGCTTATTTTCAGGGGATGTCTTATTTTTATTATTAACTGTTGCTGGTTGTTGCTGGGGGAGAGAAACCCACAGTGCTGAGTAAAATGGCAGCCACACTTTACTTCTTCCCCCTAAGGACACACAATACCTAAAGCAGAGCGTTCTGTTCTTCACTTCACTGAGGAGACTTTTACTTTCACTTTCTATGTCTCCCTCTATGGACCTTATCAAACGCTGGCCACGAAGCGAAAAGTAACAGAAAAGTAACCGAAGTGAGAATAAATTCAGTTCTATACCGAAACGAACTGAATTTCGCCCTGGCGGCCATAGCGCAATGAATACGAAGGCTCCAAAGGGGATTTAGCGATCAGGCGCCGCGGGATGCGGTTCACGTGGGAAGAAGGAAAACACACACACACACACATTTTCTTCTCTCTCTCTCTCTCTCCCTTCCCGCCACCCAAAAAGCCAGCGTCGCAGAAGGCGCTTCTGTGGATGGCAAGGATGGGAGGAAAGGCAGCCAAGGGGACCGAGGAGGAGGAGGAGGGCTGGAGGACTGGAGGAGGGAAGGGGTGTTGGTGGGGAAAAATGCGAGAGAGATGGAGAGAGAGAGATCGCCTCCCTCTTCCCTCCTCCTCTCCTTCTCCTCCTCTTTCTCAATCCGGTTTGCCTTTCGCCAATCCCTTCCCCTCGCCGGGATTTTCTGCTTGGGAGAGCTCTCCCTGCTTCCCCGCCCCGCCCACCATTGCGCAATGAATACGAAGGCTCCGCTTGTACTTCCCCGACAAACCGAATGTCAAAATCTCCCTACTCGCTACGGATTAGCTTCGGGTTCTGTGGAGTTTCGGGGCAGCGTCGTGTGTACACGCGGGGAAACAATACAGATTAGCTCCGTGTTCTAGGGCTGCGTCGTGTGTAAACACGGGGAAATAATATGTATTAGCTGCAGGTACCCTTTGGATTAGCTCTGCTCTAGACCCCATGTGATAAGGTCCAATGCCTCAGCTTGCAGCATGCACAGAACAATGGGGCAGATTAGAAGGGCTGCTTGTCTTCTTTACCGCTCCGCACCGGTACGCTGCATAGCCACACCTATCACTATGTCTTATTTTCAGGGTATGGCTTATATTGCACAAATGCAATATATGGCTTATATTGGTATGGCTTATATTGCACAAATAAGCTATGGCTTATTTTATGAGTATATCTTATTTTTGGGGAAACACAGTAGAAAACCTACACACAGAGACAGATATCTACACAAGAACTCCAGACATCACCCAGAACCATAGAGAACCACAATAAAAACACTGGTAGACCACGCAAAAAGGATCTGTGAACCCCATTACCTAGAAGATGAACTAAAGCATCTAAACTGGGCTCTACAGGCTAATGGTTACTCCAGCTCAGACATCAGAAGTGCAGAAAGACCCAGAAAAAAACACAGTAGTGAAGAAAAACAACCACCCAAAGGGAAGGTATTTTTACTACACGTCAAAGGAGTCACAGACAGAATAGGGAAACAGATGAAGAAACACAACCTCCAAAAGATCTACAGACCAATCAAGAAAATCCAGGAAAGGCTCCACTCAGCAAAGGATAGAAGAGACACTCTCACAGCTGCAGGAGTTTACTGCATACCATGCAGCTGTGGACAAGTCTACATAGGGACCACAAAATGCAGTTTTCAAAGGAGAATCAAGCAACACAAGAGACACTGCAGACTGGACCTGTCTGAAAAATCAGCAGTAGCATAACACAGTATAAACCAACCCGGGCACAAAATGCTACTTGAAAACACTGAAATTCTGGACCATGCCAACAACTATGGGGTCAGAATGCATGGGGAAGCCACTGAAATACACAAACACCTGGACAATTTCAACAAGAAAGAAGAAACTCTGAAAGTAAACAAAATTTGGCTACCAGTCCTCAAAAACACCAAAATCAGGGCTCAGCAAATGCAAATGAACTTTACCCAGGGTCAGGTGGTTTCCCAACAGACAATGGACCATTAATTAAATAGACACTAATCCTCCTCACATATCCTCCCACCCTGAGGCCTTGCCTCAACAGAACAATACACAGATTTACATGCTAATCCTCTCAACCAAGGGTCACACAGTATATATATATACCGCACACACCTCCATGCCACCATTCTCTGAAGATGCCAGCCACAGATGCAGGTGAAACCTCAGGAATACATTCTTCTAGAACATGGCCTCACAGCCCGGAAAACCCACAAAAACCTATAGTTCCAGAATTCACAAAGTTCTGACACATATGAGTAACTGCCAAAACAGAAATTAAAATTACCTTGAAAACAATAAAATAGAGCTTGGTAAATTAAAATGTGGATACTTTCACCTACTGAAATCATGGGAACCTCTCTGCAATATACATAAGCATATAGCTTTCTGTATCGTCACTAAGTGAATTTATAAATCTTTGCTTTATGCTCATAAAGTTGTTCTTGCGTGCTCTGGTACAGACTGCAAGGCTATTCTGGAGGGAAGGAAAACACTTTGGCCTTAGAAAGTTAGCTTTCCATACAGATTCAGGATTCAACACATCTGCATTATCTTGGGGATGATGTGATCAGGAAGATATCTCAGTTCTTCTCCCCTGCTAACACCATCAGATTTCCTATTTCTATGCATTGTTGTGACTGTGAAAGCTAGACAGTGAAGAAAGCTAATAGGTAGAAAATCAATTCATTTAGATGTTGGAGTAGAGTTCTGTGAATACCATGGGCTGCTAAAAATACAAACAAATGGGTCCTAAAACAAATCCAGCCTGAATTCTCCTTAGAAGTCAAGATGACTAAATTGAGACTTTCATACTTTGGCCATATCATGTGAAGTCAGGCAGTAGGAAAAGAGGAGCACTGCATTCCAAAAGGAAAGACTCAATCAGGGAAGCCACAGCTCTGAGTCTACAAGATTAGAGCAGGCTGTTGATGACAGGGTGACTTGAAGGTCTTTCATTCATGGGGTTACCATAAGTCAAAGTCAATTTGAGGGCAGTTAATAACAACAAAGGTCCAACAGATCTCCATTCCACAAAGGCAACACTGGGCTGCTCATAAATTAACCCACATATCTTGAGTGGCAATTACACCTCTTCCTCATGGCCACCTTCCTTCTAGATCTTACTAGGTGCCTTCCACGCTACTGGATTGATAAATCCACCCTGGGTTTCAGCCTGAACTTCATAGGAACTATGCTATCCCAACACCGTTTCAGCACTTTGGATATCTCTTTTAAGATTCACACTAACAAGGAACCACCACCCCATAGATATAGGAGCTACACAGCCACCAATATAATGTCAGATTCACATACTGAACTAAGCCTGACCAGTGACTCACCTTAACAGGTTAGTGATGATCCTGCATTAATATCATTCTAGCACCTTATTGTGTGACAGCTTTCAAGAGCCATGGATAAGCAGGAGATTATTATGTCTATTTCAAATGCTCTATCTTCTTTTTAAACATGATTATTTTTATAAATAAAAGAATATTTTGAAAGATCCTTTTAAAAAGAAAGAGATGGTTACTAACTATTCAGTATTTAAATAATTAGGTTTTGCGGGTCTTAATAAAAATAGAATTATTGTCATACACTGTATTAATTTGAGATGCCCTTTTCTGTCCCTCCTCCCACACACCCCATCAACATCAATATTAATCTATTTGGGTTTTTACCAATCTATTAACTTAATCCCATGTGATATACTCCTTCTAGTATTGATTCTAGCTTCACCACAGAAGTTTTAAAGACCAATGGCTGATGTGTCAGGAGAAGGAGTAACTAAGCGATCTCACTTATGGGGAAGCAGTTTTACTCATCTTCCCAACCTCCCTCCCCCAGGCAATACTATATAACCCAAAAGCTCACTGAAAAATGAATGTTGCCTATAATGCAGACACAAGCCTAAAAGGTCCAAGTGAGATGCTAATATCACTTCAGCTTTTGCAGTGAGAAAACATATAGAACAGAACAGGAGATGGCTGGGTGGGGAGAAAAGAAACGTGCATGGAAATGGCTTCTTCTGGGCTCACTTATCCTGTTTGATAATTGGTGTTGCTTTGCAGTAGCTGTAGGAGCTGGAAGCAAAGTGATCAGACACCAGCACAAAGCTCTGATCAAATAAGTGCTGACTATGGTCAGAGGGGCACTCTCCCCTACAGCAGTAATGTTAACTCAGTTGCCGCAGCTCCAGCAAAAGCAGATATATGCTGCTGAGTCTGAGACACAGTGTGTGTAATCTGATTGTTACAGCCAACTAGGCTTGGCAGCTGATATTCACTACTTCCATCCTCAGTGTAACAGTAATACCCCAATAAAGCACAGATCTCTGTAATCTAAAAATCAAGTTGAAAACAGCTGACTTGGAGACAGGAGAGCAGTAGCATCACCGGGGAGTGCAGGGGATGCAGATCGCACTGGCTCACACCTCAGAAGGCGGTGACACCCCAGAAGAGGGGGGTGATCTTGGGCCTGGGCAGGCAGCAGATGGCTCTTTTTTGGCCACCCCATGACTTCCCAGGGCCTTGGGGGTGGTCTTCCGCCTGGGTGGGTGGCAGGCGGCTCTTTTTCGGCCACCCCACTGCTTCTTAGGATCTTGGGGGCGGTCTTGGGCCCAAGTGGGCAGTGGGTGGCTCTTTTTCAGTCTCCAGACCTCCAGGGATAGGTCTCCAGCCCAGGCAGGTGGCCAATTCCAAGTGACCCCACCCCTGGAAGTCCTGCCCAGAAGCCACACCCCCAGAAAGACCCACCTCCTCGCACCAGGTGACACCCTGGGCGAGTACGCCACTGGGGAGAAGTAAACATCAAATACTTTATTTTTCTACAAACAGGGGTACAATTTCTGCAATTTGCCCTTCATTTAATAACATTTTGATTTTACCAAAAAGACATACATAGTTATCCAATAAATAGAAATTTATTTCTGACATTTATTGGGCTTCCAGTTTTTCATTGCTTTAAAGTCCAGTTAAGTCCTCAGAGTATTTCACATAAAATCATCCCATTGTGTTTAAAACAACACATCAGATTTAGAGAAATGCAAAAAAAAATTAAAAATTAAAAATAAATAAATCCCAGAGAACTAAATATTTTTAAGATATATTAATGGATGTTCAAGAAGAAAAAACAACATTTCTCTTCTTGTTTATACATAAACAAAAGCAGCTTTTTAAAAATCCCTATGTTCAAAATTGAGGTTCAACACCTACATAAAATAATAATAATAATAATAATAATAATGACATCTTATAAAAGAAAATCAGCAAGAACTATGTTCATTTATTCTGGATAGCAGAGGGTAGCAATGACAGCTGAGAAAAGAAGCAAATGAATGCTTTTACAAGACACAATTAACCGAAATAGTTAAAGATTTCCTATACCTTGGATCAATCACTGATCAGAATGGGGACTGCAGTCAAGAAATCAGAGGATTAGGATTGGGAAGGGCAGCTATGAAGGAACTAGGTACTGGTAGTTGTTGTTTTTGTTGTTAACTGCTCTCAAATCGACCTTGTGGCAACCTTGTGGATGAGACATCTCCAAGATCCCTTGTCCTCCACTGCTCTGCTTAAGTCCTGTAAAATACCTGTGAGCTCCCCAATAGGAGTCTTTCCATCTAGCATATGATCTTCCTCTCTTTCTACTGCCTTCTACCTTTCTTAGCATTATTGTCTTTTCTAATGAGGCATGCCTTCTCATGATGTGGCCAAAGTACAGCAAGCTTCGAGGAAAATTTCAGGCTTGATGTTCTAGGACACATTTGTTTGTCTTTTAAACTTTCCACGGTATTCTCAGCACTCTTCTCCAGCACTACATCTCAACTGAGTTGATTTTTTCCCTATCTGCTTTCTTCACTGACCACTTTTCACATCCGTATATGGTGATGGGGAATACAATGGCTTGGACAATTCTAACTTTAGTGCTCAGTTGTATATCTTTACCTTTTAGGATCTTACCTAGTTCCTTCATCACTGCATCTCTCATTCCTAGTCTTCTTATTTCTTGACTGCAATCTCCCTTCTGATCAAAGTTTGATCCAAGGTACATGAACTCTTTATTTTGATTTCCTCATTGTCTAGGTTGAATTTATATAGATCTTCTATGGTCATCATGGCCTGTGGACTGAGAAATTCAACCAAGGTAAATTTCTTCTTCTTCTTAAATTTGGACTGAATTTGCATGCTTTACCTCTGCATCCACCAAAATATTCCTGATGCAAAAACATGGAGACTTCTTGAGGAATCCATTGTGATATTATTAGTGATATGATTGGGTCTGGGAGGGTTCTGGATTTAAAGCTACATCCCATCTATTTGTGCCAAACTCCATGTGTGCTTGTTACCTTTCCCAACAACGAAGCTCCAAATTTTGGAAGACATGTGATGCAGGCTTCGTAGATAGAGGGTGGACTCAGAATTGGATTTCTTGCTCTTAAGAATGGATCCCTCTTTTTTCAGAAGAGGGGATCAGATATATCTTTTGATGCCTCAGATACTGTGTCCACAGAACTGCAATATTCATTTCATTTCCGACTATGGGTTGCCAGGAGTATAGCTATGGGAGGAGGGACAAAATAAGGGCACAGCCCTCTAAATAAGAATTGTGGACCCCAATGAAATTTTGCTTTAGTCTTTAAATTTCTTGCTTTGCAACAACTTAGAATATCAGATGAGTATTTAAAAATACAGTTTGGGCATCCAAAAAAAAGGGGGGGCAGGCAGTTACTAAGGGAATGTGAATACAGCAAATATGAGAATTTTAGGTGTGAACGATTTTCAATGTTGTAATAACTCATTGCAATGCTAGAAATTTGGGAAATGAAGGAAAATTTAATGCAGGGCAGAATTATGTGGGGGGGCATTTTGACCTCTCCCCTGTAACTACACCTCTGGGTTGAATCCAGACTATGGGCCTTTGCAGACTGCCAGAAATAGTGCAAATTGAGTCCACTTTAAGGGTTAGGGTTAGGGTTAGGGAATCATGGGAACTGTCTTTTATTGTGGCACCAGAGCTCTCTGACAGAGAAGGCTCAATGTCTCAGAAAAAAAACCCAATACCCATGATTCCCTAGCACTAACCCTAACCCTTAAAGTGGACCCAATTTGCACTATTTCTGGCAGTCTGCAAAGGCCCTATGCTAGTTGCATTAATATCACACAGATTTTAAGGAGATCCAGGTTAGTAATGACTATTTAAAGTTTTACAGCTGAGTGTGTGTATAATGGAAGGAAGGCTGTGTTAATCCTGTGGTCTCTGGATGCCTAACAGGGCCATGGCTGGGCTACAAGTTGTCTGTAAATCAACTGCAAAAAAGAGGGTAGTTCCATACAATACAAGGACTACACACTTGAAATGCAGTACAAACAAGTTTGCCTTTGAGTTTCAGCACATTAATTCATTGTGTCCAACATCAAAGCCATTTTCAAGTACGTGTTTGTTTTTGTTTTTAAACTTGCCGATTTCCCTACCTGTTCCCATGAAATGTTTCTTTCATTTATTCTAGGAATAGGGAATCTGTGGCCCTCCTGATTTTGCTAAAGGAAAACTCTTAGCATCCCTGCCCACCCACTGTCTATGCTGGCTACCCCTGATGGGAGTTGAAACCCAACAACATCTGGAGGGGGCACCAGGTTTATACCATGTGAAACTGCTAAAACAATAGTCAGCTTCAATTTCTGTGGTAAGGTCACATAGAAAAGATGTGAGCCTACTAAGTCCTTTCAGATTCTGACTAGCAATTTTACTGATAGCATGAACTGCCAAATTGTGCTGTTTTTCCTTGTCGGAGATAGTATGAATAGTGTAGAACAAGAGAGGGCAACAGCTGGGGCTTAGGGGGCTGTATTGCCCTCCCCTGGGCCATACCCCTCGGAGGGCCATACCCCTGCAAACGAACTTGAATTCCCCCAAATAAGCCCTGATGTTACAGTAGCACCATGTTAGCAGGGAAAATATGGCCCCTGCTTAGTTTAACTGCTCTTGTGTCATAGAAACACTCATTTAAGACTTTAAAATTTGAATTCCAAGGTTCGTAACCACTCTTTGTAAAATTACAAAATTAAATAAAATTACATGTACACACACATCAGTCATTCATTCTATGGAAATATATCAATGCATGTTCGGAATGACAGGATGAGTTCAAACGCTAAGCAATCTCTGAGCCCTTTACAAGAAAGTGACTGGTGGCACTTGCTGCTAAGACAAGCTAGAATTATTTTTAAATGTGGGTGCATCTGTACAAATGTACATCAGTAATGTGCTTTTCATTATTGTACACTAAGATAATCTATTCACATTACAGAATCTAACAAGCACAAGCACTTCACTTAATCTATGCAAACCTAGTTTAGAAATCCATTTCTATCCCAACCAATCTAAAAATGACAGCCCTTTTAAATTGTTGTTTATGGTTTCTGCTGTGCTGATAATTACTATGCTGTTTACATTTGCTGAATCATATTCCATAAATTGATACAACAGCTTAGACCAAATCATCATGCTGAACTACCATGGAGGTCTGTACTTGATCAGAGATGTCAGGAGCCCACATCAGGCATAAAGAGTGTGAGTAAAAGGAAACGAGTAAGGATCAGACTGTGTTAGTCCAGCCTTTTCCCTCCTCACTTGCCTCTTCCTTCCCCTGACATGGAGATTGACAGGTCTTGAAGAGTGAAGCAGTAGCCATAAAACAAACAAAAAAATAGTGATACCTTTATTAGACCAACTAGAAGGCTCAAAAATATTAAGCTAGCTTTTAAAGCTCACCAGCTTCATTCAACTTGGTTTGATGAAAAGTGACAAATTAATTCATTAAGACAGATGAAAATAGGATGGAAAAAATAGATGGAAAAAATAACATGATGTTAATGGACAAGTTGACAATGATGATAAACGGTAAACAAGAACAACATTACAACAAGAAATGGGGAAAATAGAAAAACTGTGGAAATAGTAAACTAATATTGGAAAAAGGTATTATGGATTAATATAGAGATATATAGAAAAACGTATAGATATAAATGTTCATTATATAAATGTATTTATGTATTCATGTATCCAGTCTGTCTGAATATTTAAGTTAATACAATTTGTAATTTGTAAGCCAATATGTGATGTAAACGGAAATCCTCCTTTTTTTCTTTATCCCACAATAATAATAAAAAAAAGACAGATGGAAATAGGTGTAAGGGGGGGAAAGAGAACAAAGGAATGCTAGAACTGGTTAAAGACTTTCCATCTTGAACAATATAGTTAGATAATGTAATTATTGTAGTACTAATATACATATGCTGTCTTTGTATATGGTTGTATGTTTGTTTTTTAAATTGTAAATGCATGTTGTTAATAAAAAAATATTAAAGTTCACTGGCTTTTTCATCCGGAAAAATGGTAGGGGGGAAACATTCAGGCAAACAGAAGTGATATTGCTGGAGTTAAAAGTATACAAGTCTACATCTTATTTGAGAAATTACAAAGTGAGTTTTCATATAGGCAGAAAGTTTCAGTCCCACTTCTCCCCACCTCAAGAGAGGCAGAGAAGTAGCAGGAACAAAGGGTGTAAAAGAAGGAGGCCACAAAGTTTCTTGCCTTGCAGAGACTTTAGCATCTAAACAGGCAAGTCACAAGTGCATGTAGAGGTGATTCATATGATTAGGAACCGAGAAATATCAGTTTTTCCAATTGTATGAAGAGCCTCTATGCTTGGTACATAGACAGTAACAAGGAAGTCAATAGAACTACCACATGGTTTATCTTTCAAGAACATTCCTAATGCCAAAGAATGCTATAGGGGGGTTGCAGACTGCCAGAAATAGTGTGAATTCAGTCCACTTTTAGGGTTAGGGTTAGAGTTAGGGAACCATGGGAACTGTATTTTATTGTGGCATCAGAGTTGTCTGACAGAGAAGGCTCAATGTCTCAGAAAAATAACAGTTCCCATGATTCCCTAGCACTAACCCTAACCCTAAAAGTGGACTGAATTCACACTATTTCTGGCAGTCTGCAACCCCCCATAGTCTCCCATTTCTACCTTTTAAACTCAGTGTTGAAAATACTCAAGAGCAGTTTTTGATCAACAGTAATTGCTCTTCTAGCCCTTTACCACCTCTGTGGCTAAGTACATAGTGAACAACAGTCGGCACCGTACACAAATTTTGCATGTTTTTGATTATCTGTTTAAATCTGCTCAATGAGCACTTTTCAGTATCACAAGATTCATACTTTTAAAAGTGCTCCCCTGGACTTAGAAAAAATGACAGGTAAAAATTGTTGGAAAAATAATTAATTCTACAACAACTTTTAAAAACTCAAGACAAAAAAAGCTGCATTTTAATCTAGCACCATCTGAATCTGTAATATGGAATCCAAAGTTCAGTATCAATGACTGAGAACTTGTTTTTTAAACCTGGAAGATAAATATTATATTGATAAATTAGGAATAGTAAAGCAAATCAGCATATACTGACCAAACAGTCTATCAGTTTAAAGTAAGGGTGAGTGAAATCTTCCCTGGTTTCAATATTTAAACATTAGGATTTTTTTAAATGAATACATAAATTAGACCCTTTGCAATTAAGGAAAGGTTATGTTTCAGGAGAGATTTCAAAAGACTTGTGGAAAAGAATAAAATATGCTATTTAACCTATGCAAGAAAAGGCACAATGAAAATGTGATTAAGGTTGATATTCTATAAAAAATAGTTGTTCCAAATACATTCACTTATTAAGTTCAAATCAGTAAGGCTGTCAGTTCAGGAAACTCAATTCAAATTGTGTTGTGTCCCCCCCCCCCCCCCAATTTATTTAGCAAAGTTGACTCGAGGCAGTTAACAACAACAAGAAACACATGCACAACTTAATAGGGCATATTACACATTTGGCACACACATTGTAAATATTGGAGTTGTATGGGCCATTGGGCAGTCCTATTTCTTAACCAGTGAGGATATTAGTTCACACATAATAGCCTTTGCAGACTGCTAGAAGTAGTGCAAATTGAGTCCATTTTAAGGGTTAGGGTTAGGGAATCATGGGAACTGTATTTCATTGTGGCACCAGAGCTCTTTGACAGAGAAGGCTCAATGTCTCAGGGAAAAAAAATTCCCATGATTCCCTAGCACTAACCCTAACCCTTAAAGTGGACTCAATTTGCACTATTTCTGGCAGTCTGCAAAGGCCCAATAACTGCAGAGAACTTTTGGACATAATTTTCACATATTTTGGGATTTGGCTCTCTATTGACATTATTCTATGTACAGTCATTCCTCCGTTTTCATGGGGGATCCGTTCTGGACACCACCCCCCTTGCGAAAATGGAGACTCACCGATATTCAAGCCCCATGGGCTTGAATGGGGCAAGCCCCATTGATCTTAATGGAGGCCGCCCCTCCATGAATATTCAAACCATGGATTTCAAGTACGTGAGAATGGAGGAGCAACTGTAATTCAGGATAATAAACTCAAACACTTTTGGTAAAGACTGTATTGATTTTTGCCAAGACAAGGAGCAGCCTTAAAACCACCCTGTGTCCAACTGCAGTATATTAGAAGCTCCTAGATCTAGACCTCCACATAAGCAGCTCTGCTCTCCTTGGGAATCTTCTGTTGAAAACTGGCATTTCTTATTGTTGTTTTTGTTGTCTGCCTTACCCAACTTCACCCAGTGGGTTTCCATGGTCAAGAAAGGATTTGAACCCTGGCCTCCCAGAGTCCTCAAACCACCACACCATGATGGCTCTCTGCTATTTCTTATAGGCATTACAAGTCTTGCTTTACTCTTGAGGTACTGCCATTCTCAGAGGAGTGGGATTTGCCATCTCTGAACAGGGCAGTTAAACCAAAGCCCCTCAGCTTGAGGGAATGAACCATCAGTTATCAACCATTCCTGCAGATGATTACTTGCTCAGAATATTGACCCTTTGGCTGAGGAAGACTCTTCCAGTGAGAGCCTAGAACAGGGGTAGGCAACCTAAGGCCCGGATGTGGCCCCCCAAGGCCTTTGGACCGGCCTGGGGGCCCCCGTGGCAACCGCCACCCACCATGATGATATTGATCATTGTTGTTATTACTTGTTCTTGGGGTTTTCTTGGCAAAATCTCCACAGGGGTTTTGCCATGGCTTTTCTGGGGCTGAGTGTGCATGCATTTTTTAATTTTTTTAAAAAAAATATTTATTTGTTTGTTTGTTTGTTTGTTTTTGGTACTTCGGCCCCCCCAATTGTCTGAGGGACAGAAACATGTTAAAAATAATGTTGTAGGAGTGTTGAAAACAGTCCTTTAAAACCAAACATCCAAACCTGGAACTTTCAGCAAAGCTTCTTTATTGTAAAAGAACAAAAGCAAAAAACAAATAATAATAATAATAACATTTCTACTTTAGCCAAAGCTGGCTAAGCAGGAATAAAATCTATCTGCTACATGATTCAAGATGTGTTAGTAGCATTACCAAAAGAATGGTTTTATTAGTTCATTATAGTTCAAGAGCCAAAAAGCAAGTGAGTAGCTTTCTGATTCTCAGCCCTCAGTCCCACAAGACTCCACCTTTCTGGGTGTAACCTTTACAAGCTGATTGGGTGATATTACGTGACGTGTACTAGTCCAACCCTTAATTACAATAACAAATCATGTGACTACATTTCCCATAACAAAAATGTGTTTACATAAACCATAATATAAACAAACTTTCTTTCCCATAGAATGGAGTCCTGTTAGCCTCCTGTTTTGGCTAAATCGCACCTGGGACTGATAAACTGTGAATCTAGCTCTCAGAAAAACAACTTTTCACAGCATGGAAAAATACAGACACACATCTTTTACATTTCAACATTTTAACATTGACTCTATATCCCATTTAAACCTAACAATCCCCTCCTGAAATGTAAGATGTGTGTATGTTGTACACTAAACTAACCCTGTTATAAAACTAACTTAGCTCAATGGCTAGGCCTAAACTTAAGACATGCCAAGTAGACGTGACATCTGTTCGTGTCTATCAATGGTCAATGTCTTTGTCAAGATGTCTGCTTGATTATGAATTGACTCAATGTATTGCAGACTCACAATTCCCTTTTGTATCATTTCTCTGACATTCTGATACCTCACACCAATGTATTTTGTTCTGCACTTCATGTTCTCAGCTTCAGCCATAGCAATGCATGTCTGAGAATCCTCATTTATCATCACTGGATCAGCACATTTTTTATTCAGATCTTTTAACAACTGTCTAATCCATTTAATCTCATTAACTAACTCAGATAAGGCCCTGAATTCTGCTTCTCCTGTACTTTGTGCTACATATCTCTGTTTTCTATTTCTCCAAACAATTGCACTTTTTCCAAACTTAATCAACAATCCTGTCACTGACTTTCTATCCTGTAGCTCAGAAGCAAACGAACTGTCAACAAAACATTCAAGACCAGCTCGACTGTTTTGCAACTTCAATTTTTTGTCTATGCTATCCTTCAAATATCTCAACAAATGCTTTACTGCTGTCCAATCTTCCACTGTAGGACAATTTGCCTTTCTTCCAAGCATGCCCACGGCAAAACAAATGTCAGGCCTCGTGTTATTAGCAATAAACATCAAACTTCTCACAAAGCTCCTATACATTTTTGAATTTTCAAACTCTTTAGTCCCTTCACTATTCACATAACCAACAGACATTGGACTTTTCACTGTTTTTGCATCCTGCAATCCACACTTTTTAATCAAACTTTGAATTTTTCTCTGTTGACTCAACAAACAACTCCCATTTTCACACCATTCAACATCTATTCCTAGATAAGACCTCAAAACTCCAAGATCTTTGACACTAAATTTCTGTGACAATTTCTTCCTAACTGTCTGAATTTTTTGCTTTGAATTTGCTGCTACACACAAGTCATCTACATAAATCACCAAGACCACATCTCCTTTTGTGTAAACACATGTATCAGCTACACTGCGTCTGTAACCTAGCTTTACCAACTCTTCATGAATGCAAAGATTCCAGCTTTTGGCACTCTGCTTCAAACCATACAATGCTTTCTTCAACTTGTACACCTTGTTATCACCATTCTGTTGAAAACCCAAAGGTTGTTTGATGAAAACAGTTTCATCAAGACTTGCATTCAAGTATGCAGTCTCAAAATCAAAATGATGCACTAACTGGCCCCTCCTTGCAGCCAAAGCCAACACTAATCTCAAACTCTCAGGCTTTGCTGTTGGAGAAAAAGTTTTGTCATAATTCTCAAACCTCTGTTGTGCAAATCCTTTAGCTACCAATCTGGCCTTGTATCTCTGACTACCATCCGGCATCAGCTTTCTTTTGTAAACCCATTTACAACCTATCACCTTGTGATTTGTAGGCCTGTCAACAATTTCAAACACCTTTTTGTCTACCAAAGACTTGAATTCCTGTTCCATTGCAGACTCTCATTTCTGCTTTTCTTTATCACAACACTCCTGTACTTCCTTGTAACTTTCAGGCTCTTCTACCATAACAACACAAGCCTTAGCTTCCTGCACTTTAAAACGATCTGGAGGTTTCCTAACTCTAGTAGTCTTCCTCAAAACTATGGTCCTTGTTTTTCCTTCATCATCCTCAGTGTCTGTACTTGAAGCTTTTCTGTCTGTGTGTCTCTTTGTTTCTGTCATTCTAGGTGCAGGTGGACGTGTGTGTGACAACTTGTCTGATGTGCTAGCCTCACCATCTGAAGAATCTGTTTCTTGCTTTACTGTCCCTCCATTTCTGGCAGGTGGTGGTGTCTGTGTTTCTAACTGACCTAGTCTGAAAAACACCTCTTTGTTTGAATGAATGTTTTCCCACCCAGAATGTTTCTCAAAGTTTGCGCTCCTGGAAAAAAGAATCTGATTTCTACCCAGGTAAAACCTGTAACTGTTTCCTGTGTAACCCACAAACATCAAACGTCTCCATTTGGGCTGACCTTTCTTTCTGAAAGCTGCAGGTATGTACACATTTGCATACTGTCCAAACACTCTAAGATATTTCAAATTGGGTGGTCTCTTGAAAAGCATGTGGTAAGGAGTATTCTGCACAGCTGAATTCCAAGTGTGGTTTGTCAGGTAATTAGCTGTGAGAATAGCCTCCCCCCAAAGATGCTCTGGAGCATTGGCATCAAGCATCATACAATCTTTTATTTGCCTCAGAATGGCTATTTTTCGTTTGGCCAGACCATCTTCAGCCGCACAAGATGGGTTAGTAGTAAAATGTCTAATTCCCATTTTTCTTAGCCAATTAGTCAAATGAGTAGCCAAGAATTCTCCTCCTCTATCTGTGACCAAAGTTCTCACTTTGTAGTTAAACTGTCTCTCTATCATGTTCACCCATTCTTTGAACTTCTCCCCTGCTTCACCCTTTTCTTTCAAAAGAATCACATAAGAAAACCTTGTGAAGCGATCCACAATCACCATGAAGTATTTACACCCTCCCTGAGAGGGGGGGTTAATTGGCCCAGCAAGATCACAGTGCAGAAATTGAAATGGCCTCTGGGCTCTAAGTTTTGTTCTTTTTGCCACAGGATAAGCCTTCAGCTTAATCCTGCTGCAAACTGAACACTCCAAGTGGTTTGAGCATGGTGACATTTTAAACTCAGGACAAACCTGCTTTAATTTCAAAAGATTTGGAAAACCAGCATGACCCATCACTCTGTGAAAATAATGAATGCAATTTTCATGCAAAGGCTTATTTTGTGCGACTGCACAGCTTTCTCTGTCTATCATGTGGTATAGCTTGTCTTTCTTAATGGCTTTAGCACAAAATTCACCATCTTTAAAGATTAAACATTCATCCCCCTCAAAATTCACTTTGTACCCATCTGAGGTCAAAGCTGACACACTAACTAAACAATTTTGCAATGTAGGTACATACAAGACATCATCAAAATTGGTACCAAAACTTGGAATGCAAACAGTTCCCATTTCTTCAATTTTTGGCCCTTGTCCATCTGCCAAAGCAACAGAAAAAACATTAGCTGGTTTTCTATTCTGGAACAGTTCAATTTTGTTTGCCATGTGGGTGGAAGCTCCACTGTCCAAAAGCCATACTGTGTGTGGCTGAATTTGGGGCACACCATCTCGGCTTTGAATTGTGGCAACAAATCCCTGGTTAGCACTGTGTTTCTTTTGTCCACCAGGGGGACGTGGCTGCTGCTGCTGCTGTGACTGCTGCTGTTGTTGGTGCTGCCCCCTTCTGGTATCTGCAATTAATTTTTTGCAGTCTTTTCTTAAATGTCCAAATTTTTTACAATAGAAGCACATTTTTCCCTTTGAAATTGCAGCTTTTTCAGTTTGCATCTCTTTCGGAGTTCCCTCTGGGACATTGTGAGGCTTTGTAGTTGCAGACCCCTGCTTTCGTTGCTCTGCCTCAAACCTCCTCCTTTCAGCTTCTTGTAAAATTCTCTCACAGACCAATTCTATAGTTAATTGAGCAGCAGGCAATGCTTGCAATCCTAACAGTATATTATCATATGATTCATTGAGGGAACCCAGGAGAATGTAAATTTTGAGGGTTTCATCTAGGGCAATGTCCCTTGCTTGAACCTGGGCAAACAAATCTCTCATTTTATGAACATGAGTCTCTGCAGAATCTTTGTCTCCCATTTTACATGAAAACAATCGCTTTGCCCAAATCATCTTTGCTAGATCAGAAGAGGACTGATGAATTCTAGCCAAAGTGTCCCATATTTCTTTTGCTGAAGTAAAATCTTTTACAAGATTTAATTGCCCCTCAGATAAGAGGAGTAGGAGGGTGGCTACAGCTCGAGAATTTCGGTCTTGGTCAGCTGCAGACGGAGCAGCCCCCAACCCAGCCTGCACAGATTGCCACAAACCCTCCCTTATCAAAAGAGATCTCGCATAAACATTCCAAGATGCATAATTTTCCGTGTTTAGCTTTGGAAACCGGGCTTGTTCCATCATTAATTAATTTTAAAATAGTCCAGCACAAGTCTTAAAATTGACGGCCCCTCCCGGGTGCCTTCCTCCAGGACTCTGCCTCTTTAAACTGCAGCTTTTCACAGCCTCCGGCTAATTTGCTGCTTTTCTTGCTGCTTTACAGCTTTGAGACAGCTTTGAAACAGTCCATTTAAACTAATTGCCTTGAGATAAGGGAGGTTTTCTACTTACAGTCCTCTGTGGAGCTTATGCCATAAATCAGACGTGAAAAATCCAGGCTCCTGCCTCCGCGGCTCCCGGCTGTAGAGCTGCTGCCATAAATCAAGCCTGGAATTCCAGCCCGTCTGTTTGCTGCCTCCTCCTAGCCTTCCGCGGGTCCCCGCTGGCCAGGACAGGAAAAAAAGTTGCTTTTTAAACTCCAGGTTCTGCAGCAGAGGTGTCGTGGATCAGAACCATCCTCTGCTACCACATGTTAAAAATAATGTTGTAGGAGTGTTGAAAACAGTCCTTTAAAACCAAACATCCAAACCTGGAACTTTCAGCAAAGCTTCTTTATTGTAAAAGAACAAAAGCAAAAAACAAATAATAATAATAATAACATTTCTACTTTAGCCAAAGCTGGCTAAGCAGGAATAAAATCTATCTGCTACATGATTCAAGATGTGTTAGTAGCATTACCAAAAGAATGGTTTTATTAGTTCATTATAGTTCAAGAGCCAAAAAGCAAGTGAGTAGCTTTCTGATTCTCAGCCCTCAGTCCCACAAGACTCCACCTTTCTGGGTGTAACCTTTACAAGCTGATTGGGTGATATTACGTGACGTGTACTAGTCCAACCCTTAATTACAATAACAAATCATGTGACTACATTTCCCATAACAAAAATGTGTTTACATAAACCATAATATAAACAAACTTTCTTTCCCATAGAATGGAATCCTGTTAGCCTCCTGTTTTGGCTAAATCGCACCTGGGACTGATAAACTGTGAATCTAGCTCTCAGAAAAACAACTTTTCACAACATGGAAAAATACAGACACACATCTTTTACATTTCAACATTTTAACATTGACTCTATATCCCATTTAAACCTAACAACCCGGCCCCTGGCTCAAAAAGGTTGCCTACCCCTGGCCTAGAATAATTATCTTTATTGTCTAAAACAAAAGTCTATACAGCTTGCCTCCTATGCTTTTATCTCTGTTACAATGCCAGAGTTCGGATATCACATTAAGCTAGGAATCCTACCATTGAATTACAGTGGACCTTTCCCTTCCATGAGATTCAGTTCAGTGGCATCCTACAGATGGCAAAAAATACAGATGGTATAATGTGGGCATGTCAGACGATCTTTGTGCATGCACTGCCATTGAATAATATAGGATGTGGTGATCCATGGGCACTCATATCTGCAGACTGACATCCTACCAATACAAAGGGTCCACTGTACTCTTCTTTAAAGAATGTTTCTAACTCTGGCTTGCCTAGACACATTCAACCATATTTCTCACTTTGCATTTAATACAAAGCTATCTTTTTCTGGTTTGTTACCTTGGAACAGACAGGGTGGATGTTCCAGATGTTGCTGGACTGCAATTCCCATCAGTCCTAGCCAGCTGAGGAGTGCTAGGAGTTGCAACCCAAAAAGATCTAGAGATTCCTATACTTCATGCAATGTATCTTAATTTATGTCGGCATTGTAAAATTTACAGAAGTACTACATCTGAAGGATAACTGTATTTGAGTTCACATACTAGTCCAGAAAGTAGGAATTGGTTCATTTAAAAATCCAAAACAAATTTCTCCCGCAGCCCTAGGAAATGAGCTTCATGTACCAGTATGCTGTTTGTTAGTATGATGGTAAATTAAAACAGAATTCCTCACTTAATATGAGCTCTGAATATAGTCATTACCTGCAAAAAGATCTCAAAAAAGTATTTTATTAAAAAGTCTTCTGGTCTGCAGCAGAGAAAGTGATCAGAATGGTGATAAACATTGCTGAACTGAAGTCCGTCCCCCCCACTATTATTATTAACATGAATTTACATGCTACTTAGCTTTAAAAACTCTATATGCTAAATTTTTCTTAATTGAGTCAGTGGGAACTCTCTCAATCTAAGGTAAGTAAGCCAGTTTGCTTACATTTTTCCTACAAAATTATGTTTGGCATCAACTACACCAAGGGAGCAGCATTGTATAGTACTGAAATTTGATCATTCATGTGGATCAATATGTTTTGTTTGCACTCTCCACTGCTTTAGATTGGATGACATCACTTTCCTTTGCATCTTTCCAGAATCACACAGCATCACCATCTCTGGGAACAGGACACAGCAATAATCATTTTACTCCTGCAAAGCTAAAAGCAGCTTCTCAAGGGAAAGTGTTGCATGCACCCATGTCTCAGTAACACTGCTCCAATCATTTTTGGAATATCCTACAACATCACTAAAAAAATTAAGAAGATCCAGTTGCAGATCACCAGCATACAGAAGAGTTGGACTGGCTGGACCTTATGGTCTCCTCCAACTATGGACCTTTGCAGACTGCTAGAAATAGTGCAAATTGAGTCCACTTTAAGGGTTAGGGTTAGGGAATCATGGGAACTGTATTTTATTGTGGCACCAGAGCTCTCTGACAGAGAAGGCTCAATGTTTCAGAAAAAAACCAATTCCCATGATTCCCTAGCACTAACCCTAACCCTTAAAGTGGACTCAATTTCTGGCAGTCTGCAAAGGCCCAAAGATTCTATGATTCTAGGTGCCCTTTGAATTCCTTCACTCCCTGCTTTCCTTCTCCCTACATCTTCTGTTATGATTGGCAAGCGTAGGAAATTGTAAGGATTCTGCATTTAGGAAACATTCCTGATTTTTTCCTGTTTAATGCAAATAGAACTGCAGCCAGTGAGCAACCTTAAAATGGGTCCCAAAATCAGACAAGAGCCTTCTTGAGTCTGTTTCTTTGTGATCCAACGGGTACTTAAAAACTTTTAAATTGTTTTGTATTATTGCTGTTTTTAATATAATAGTTTATTGGTTTTTTTACAAACTTTTTATTATAATTATTGTTTTTAGCTGTACTTTGTTTTAATGTGCTGTGAGGCACCTTAAGTCCATGTTTATAAATAAGATAAAGTAAATAGTATAATTATGGGGTAAGAGGTTAGGAATCAGATTTTTAATCATCTTTAAATCAGTGAAAAGTTCAATTAAGCAACAGATTTCAAAACAAGTTTTATTCTTTCATAGTCACTGGAGTGAATGTGTTTGCCTGGATGATGAACATATGGGAATAAGATTTTCAAAACAGTGAGACTGATATAGGGATCTGCTAATGTACTAAGAAACCTCTCTGGGCAGACAGCCTGGCTTCCCCTGTACTTTAGTGATGCTTCTGAATTTATCAATAGGCTATGCAGAAAACAATTCTTTTTTCACAGCTTATACATTTTACAGTAGAGAAACTGCAATAATACAGTTAAAACTGTTGGCTAGCCTGTGTGATTATAAACAATAAGACAGACTTTATTTCTGACAGTTCCAACAAATGTTAAAACTGTAATGATAGTTTAAAAAGATAGTTTAAAAAGCAAAAAAGTGGCTGCTTCAAAAGAAATATCAGAGTTCACTTAATTGGCTTTCATTATTCCACAAAGCAGCCTTTGAATCACCAGCAGACTTGCCTGGCAAACCAGCTGGGCAACCAGTTTTTTTGTCCCCAGTTGACTAATCGTCATTGTGAAGCTGACACAGTGATTCTTGTGTTTTTTATTTATTCATTAGTAACATGACACTTTGCCACATCTGCAGGCAATTAGAGAGACCTGCAATTGCTTATAAGGCCAATGACAAAATTTTGCTAAAATAAAAGAATCAGCAAAACAGATGTAGCCTATGCAGACTGCCCAAAATAGTGCACATTAAATTGAGGCACTGTCCTGGCTCAGTGCTAGGGAGTCATGGGAATTGTATTTTTTTCTGGGACATTGAGCCTTCTCTGTCAGAGAGCTCTGGTGCCACAATAAATTACAGTTCCCATGATTCCCTAGCACTGAGCCAGGGCAGTGCCTCAATTTAATGTGCACTATTTCTGGCAGTCTGCAAAGGCCCTAATTATGTTAATTGGTCAATAAGCAGAGATTTGAGTTGTGTGCTGGAAATGTAGTCACATCCAAATGTTAATGGGAAATTAGAGCCCAAAAGCCTGGCTGACACTTTCTTAAATGCAGCCTTCTAGGATGCTGCCCTTCATATTCATAGAAGCAGAGAACTCTCAACATGACAAATAGAGTAAGAATTATCCAATTAATATGACTGTGTTAGCACTGCAAATTGTATTATAATGGGAATTTCATACAGATTAAGGCTAGATGTTACAAGTGATACATGGCTGTCACTAAATAGGGCAGTCTTGCATCTTCTCCTCTTCCTCCTCCTCTTTCTCAACAGTCTCTCTGCGGACACCTACTAAATCAAAATATGGTATCATTGTGCTACTATATCCTATTCTTGCTCTGCTCTGCTTGCTGTCATGTGGGGAACAAGAAAAACAGCAGAGTGACATCACACCCTACATTTCATATTACAAGATGTTAGCAGAGAGGAGGAAGTAACAGAGGACTATTAGTGTTTTCAGTGGACCATCATCATGTCCAGTCTCATGCAAATGAATGGCAAGTGGACTCATAATTTTCTAATAGCTCACTCTCCCTGCCCCCTCAAAACTCATTTCACTGCTATGATGTTCAAAAGGCAACTGTAGCTGAAGTTCCTGTCAAGATGTTGAAACAAATTTAGGTCAAATATAGTGCAAGCATCACTTCCCCAAATTCTGATGGCCAATCCAAGTATGGCTATGTTTAAAATCCCTTTACAGTGAAACATGTGTAAAACATGTTAACAATTACAAGTCAGTTCAACTGCTCACCACAATAGCTTCTATAATCTGTAATAGCAGCCAAGGCAATATTTATGAATATTTACAAACATGCTCATTCTAAACCAGGGGTAGGCAACCTAAGGTCTCGGGGGGGGCAGATGCGGCCCCCCCAAGGCCTTTTGACCGGCCCCTGGCCAGTCCTGCCCCCCACCGCCCCCCCCACCGCCCACCATGATGATATTGATTATTGTTGTTGTTACTTGTTCTTGGGGTTTTCTTGGCAAAATATCCACAGGGGGTTTTCCATGGCTTTTCTGGGGCTGCGAGAGTGTGCATGCATATTTTTTTAATTTTTTATTTTTTATTATTTATTTATTTATTTATTTATTTATTTATTTTTGTTGCTTCGGCCCCCCAATTGTCTGAGGGACAGCAACCCAGCCCCCGGCTCAAAAAGGTTGCCTACCCCTGTTCTAAACCATAAGGAACTAGGAAAGCCCTCTTTTATTGTAATAAAGGCACCTTTGTTTTCAGAATGTGAATGGTACAGGGGGAAAAACACCTTACTGTTGCTTTGTATTTTGTATGTAAAATTTTAAAATGAATTTTATATTTTTGTATTTATATTTAATATGCTTTATGTGCATTTCTGGCCCACACTGAAATATTCTTAGGCTGCCATTTTAGTTTTCAACCATTTATATATTTAAAACCCAGAGAGAGATTGAGAGAGAGAGAGAAACACAGACTCAAACACACAGACTGTTTGAAGCTGTTTTATGATTTATGTTTTGTTTTGTTGCATTGAAAGGTGTCATAAACTTATCAAAATAAATGCATACGCTGCAAAGTCCCAAATAATCTATTCCCCCATCAAACCTGCTACAGAACAGATTGTCAGTTTGCATCAAAAGGCTTCATTAGAATATGATACAGTAGACAGAATAGCAAACTGTACCCTTCCCCAAGTCAGGATGCATCGTACCCACAAGCACTACACCCTGATATAACAATGTTTCAAAAATTAAATAATTAACAATTTTGTTGCCTGTTCATGGGAGGCCAGGGTTCGAATTTCCTCTTGGCAATGGAAACCCCCTGGTGAACTTGGACAAATGGTTGATGGTAGCCCCCCCATTTTAATAGCAGTGCCAACCCAGAAAGGCAGAAGCAGTACTGTCTACAAGACACACATATAGCAAGCCCATTTTTATCACAACTATTCAGAAATTGTTTCAAAATAAAAGTCAAGAGCAGGCACTAAAATGAGCCTAACCATTAAATGATCTGGTAATGCTTTCAAAAAGCTGGGCAGACATTATTCAGTCTCTAAACTGTTCCTGGGAGAGATTCAGAGAAGAAGACATCTATACTAATCACTTCCCTCCTGAACCATATTAACTAAACTGCATCACATAACAACATAACCCAGGTTGCCAGAGATGAAAACCAGCTGTAAAGTGCATGTGTCTTCTCAGTCAAGGAGCATGTTGCTGACTACTAAAGTTTCTCCTGTCTCTTCTTGACAGTGATACTAGCTCCTGTAAAAGGAGTTTAATATTTAGACTATGTTGTATTCACTAGGGTAATTAACATCAGTGATACCCAAGAGTGGGATTTATTACTTGGTTTTATTTGCTTGGAAAACAAATTACTGTACTTATCTCATTGTACTAACTGTTCTCTAACTGAAGAACAAGATTCTACAAAGAACACATTTTTAAAAAAACTTTAATGCTTTATTGAAAACATCTCAGAACAAACTTCAGTGATGACAGTTTATAGGCTAACAAAATTAGTGGTTGATACATACTTCTTCATGTTGTTGTTGTTAACTGCCTTTGAGTTGATCCAAATCATGGCAACCCTGTGGATGAGACCTTTCAACAATTCCCTATCCTCCACTGTTCTGCTTTAGCCCTGTAAATTCACATCCATGATCTCCCTAATAGAGTCCATCCTTCTAGCATGTGATCTTCCTCTCCTACATCTCTCCACCTTTTCTGGCATTAGTCTTTTCTTTTTTAAATTTTTATTCACACATATAAATTTTATATGATACATAACTCCATACATATACAGTCACCCCTCCTTTCTCGTGGACTTAAAGTCTGCGGTTTTGCATATTCACAGAGGGGCGACCTCCGCAAAAATCAATGGGGCTTGAATATTGCCAAATCTCCGTTTTCATGGGAGGGGTCCAGAACTGATCCCCCACGAAAACGAAGGGCCAACTGTATTTTCTACCTTTTATTACAGCTTGGCTAAATATATTTTATATCCCACCTCAGTGTTCCCCTTCCCCAGAGACATTTTCGCCCTTGTATTCCATCCAAAATCTGAATTCTTCCCATGAAGGTTATTTTCTATCTTCTTTTCTCAATACATTCTCAATTAATTATTTCCAAATTCCATCAAAATCACTTTTTTCCATAATCTTTTTCCTTTCATTATACATGTCAATTTATCATTAATCACTAATTTCCACACTACTTTATTCCTCTAATTCAGGGGTAGGCAACTTTTACCTACCTCAGGCTGGTCCACTGGTCCGGAGTTTTTCCGCGGGCCGAGGGGAGAGGGAAATGGCGCCCCGCGCACATGCTCACAGTACGCCGGAAGTACTGTGCATGTGCGCACACACTCATGCGTGCATGCACAGTACTTCCGGCGTACTGCGCCTGCGCAAGCGAGTCGCAGCTGCCATTTTGTTTTCCAGTACTCCGCCACATGCGCGAACGAGTCGCGGCCGCAATTTTGGAAAACAAAATGGCAGCCGCGACTCACGCGGTAGCGACAGGACTGGGCTGGGGCTGGTCCAAAGGCCTCGCGGGGCCAGAGCCAGCCCGCAGGCCATAGGTTGCTGACCCCTGCTCTAACTGCACAGTTATTTTTGTTTTCCAACATCTTGCTATAATTAATCTTGCTGTTGCAAGCAAATTTGTTATCAAATCTTTTTCTTCTTTTTTCCATTTCTCTGTATTATATAAGTGATAACAATACTATATTCAGAAGTTTCTATCCCCGTTAAGTTTTTCCTTTATACTCTCTTTCTCTAACCTTAAGTCCACCTAATTTTCTATTTTATCTATGTTCCTTTTGTTTAATTCCTTATCTAACTTTCCTCTCAGATTTTTTGGAAATTTCCTTTCCATTATTATTGGCATTATTATTCAGTCGTTAGCTCTTACTCCATATTTCTAATATATTTTTCATAAATGGGTTTCCAATTATCTTAATTTCTTTCCTAGTAAATTCTCTAAAAAAGATATTCCCTATTCTCAAATCTACTTTGTCTGTATCTAACTCTAACCATTTTAAGTCTTCCACACCTAACATACCTTCTATAACATATCTCAATTGGTTAGCCTCATAATATCCTCTTATATTGGGAAGGCCCAACCCTCCCTCTTTTTGTAATTTATACCAAAATTGTTTATTTAATCTACTTCTTTTCCCTCCATTACAATATTTATTCAATATTTGTTGCCGTTTATTCAATTCAGTTTCTGAAATTTTCATTGGTAACATTCTAAATAAAATAAAAAACTTTTGGTAATATTTTCATCTTAATTAATGCTATTCTTCCAAACCATGATAATCAAATATTACTATATTCTACTACTTTTTTCTCCACTTCTTTCCTTAATACTGTCAAATTCTTTTCTTCCATTTCCTTTAAATCTTTATAGTTATTCCTAAGTATTTTATACTATTTTAATCATATCTCTAAACTTCTTTGCCTTACAAATTCCTATTCCTCTTCTTTTGAGTAATTAAATAACATTATTTCTTATTTTTTTCAAATTAATCTGTAACCCTGTCATCTCACCAAATACTTTTAAATGTTCCTTTAGTTTTCCCAATCTATCAATTAAATCTTTAATAGTTAACAATGTGTCATCAGCAAATAAGCTAATTTTATGTTTTGTTTTCAATCCTACTCCTTCTAAGCTATTGTCTTTTCTTTTAACATTTGCTAATATCTCTATCACTATTGCGAATAATATTGGTGATAACTGGCATCCTTGTCTAGTACCTCTTGCCACCTTCATTTCATTAGCATTATAGTCTTTTCCAGTGAGTCGTACCTTCTCACGACGTATGGCAGTCTCAATTTAATCATCTTGGCTTCCAGGGAGATTTCAGGCTCTTTCTGTTCTAGGACCCATTTGTTTGTC
This sequence comes from Phrynosoma blainvillii, assembly GCA_026167975.1. NCBI lineage: Eukaryota > Metazoa > Chordata > Lepidosauria > Squamata > Phrynosomatidae > Phrynosoma > Phrynosoma blainvillii. The sequence goes on along the minus strand of JANUYF010000001.1, from coordinate 254,373,609 downwards.
TTTTTGACTATCCACGGTATCCTCAGCACTTTTCTCCAGAATCACATCTCAAATGAACTGATTTTCTTGCTATCCACTTTCTTCCCCATTCAATTCTTGCATCCGTACATGGTAGTAGGGAATATAATGGCTTGTATGATTCTAAATTTAGTGCTTAGTTGTATATCTTTACTCTTTAGGATCTTTTCTTGTTCTTTCATAACTGCCCTCTCCATTCCTAGTCTTCTTCTGATTTCTTGGCTGCAGTCTCCATTCAGATCATATTAATGCAGCCTAAAATTGTAGACCAATGCAATTTTAGGCTGCATTAATAGAAGTACAGTATCTAGATCAAGAGAAGTAATAGTGCCACTGTATTCTGCTTTGGTCAGGCCCCACCTGGAATACTATGTCCAGTTCTGGGCAGCACAATTCCAAAAGGATGTTGAAAAAGTGGAGCGCATCCAGAGGAGAGCGACTAAAATGGTGAAGGATCTGGAAACCATGCCCTATGAGGAACGACTTAGGGAACTGGGTATGTTTAGCCTGGAAAAGAGATGGTTAAGAAGGGATATGATAGCCCTGTTTAAATATTTGAAGGGATGTCATATTGAGGAGGGTGCTAGCTTGTTTTCTGCTGCCCCAGAGAACAGGACCCAGAACAATGGATGCAAGCTGCAGGAAAAGAGATTCCACCTCAACATTAGGAGGAACTTCCTGACAGTGAGAGCTGTTTGACAGTGGAATACACTCCCTCAGAGTGTGGTGGAGTCTCCTTCTTTGGAGAACTTTAAACAAAGCCTGGATGGCCATCTGTCAGGGATACTTTGATTTTCAGTTCCTGCATGGCAAGGGGTTGGACTGGATGGCCCTTGTGGTCTCTTCCAACTCTATGATTCTATGATTCAAGGTATGGGAATTCTAACTTTTCTATTTCCTCATTGTTCAGACTGAATTTACACAAATCCTCCATGGTCATTATTTTTGTTTTTCTTCTGTTCAGCAGCAAACCTGCCTTTGCACTTTTTTCCTTTATCATCCTTAGTAGTTGTTCTGAGGGCCTCGGCAGACGGCTAATTGAGCCGTCTTCCGGGCCCGGAAGAGGAGGGGCAGCCGCACGAGCGGCGCCCCTTCCTCTTCCTGAGGTCGCCCTCGGAGTTGCCGGCCCTCCGCATGGCCAGCGCTCCGGGGATGACCTCACACCGCGGCGACCGGACGCGCCGCGCCGTTTGAGTCAGGGAAAGTGCACCCGCCGCTTTTAGGGCGCACTTTCCCTGACATCTAAAAGGAGCGCCAATTTGGTGCTCCTTTTAGAGTCGCCGGAGGAGCGCCGCGGTGTGGAGGCTGAGCCCCGACGCCCTGGTCTGCAGAGGGAGTGAGTCTGTGATTTTTTCCATTAGTAAACAATTTTTCCATGCGCAAACAATTTGCGGCCGCCATTTTGGCAAACAAAATGGCGGCCGCAGCACGCAGCAGTGGTGGTGCGCGCGCCGGCAGCGGGAGTCAGTGGGCCGGCCGTGGCCCATGGGCCGTAGGTTGCCGACCCCTGAACTAATGTATAGAGTTCATAATGTGATCATCTTACGCAGGGGCAGGCAACCTTTTTGAGCCGGGGGCCGGGTTGCTGTCCCTCAGACAATTGGGGGGGGCGAAGCACCAAAAATAAATAAAAAAATAAAATTTAAATTTAAAAAATTAATTTTTTTAAAAATATATATATGCATGCACACTCTCTCAGCCCCAGAAAAGCCATGGCAACCCCCCTGTGGAGATTTTGCCAAGAAAACCCCAAGAACAAGTAATAACAATAATCAATATTATCATGGCAGGCGGTGGCGGCAGCAGGACAGGCCTGGGGCTGGTCCAAAGGCCTTGGGGGGCCACATCCGGCCCCTGGGCCTTAGGTTGCCTACCCCTGATCTTATGCTTAGTGAAGGAAAAAGTATTACTTACATAGATGCATAATCCCCATAAAAACAAATATACTGTATGTCTGAGAACCACTGTCATTTATCTATATACCAACAATTAAAGCAAGTTTGGGGATTCAGTGGGAAAAAGCAACTGATGATTTCATACCCTCCAACTGTCTTGATTTTGCTAGAACAATCCTGATTAATACTCGGTTTTTCCACTTTTGAGCTGCTTTTAAAATGTCTCAGTTTCTTTCTCTTTATCCCATTTTCCTCCTTTGCAGAAGCCCACTATTTCTTATTGCTGAATTTGTAAAGCACCACATAAATTGATGCCCCTATATAAATAAACAATGATGATGATGATGATGATGATGATGATGATGGTAATGGTAATGATGATAGAAGTAGTAGCAGTAACAACAACTGAAATACACAATAAAACAATGTTAAGTCAAAATGCGAGGGAGGTGTTTTTTGTTGATAATCCACCCAATTTGTCCCAGTTTTGTGGAAGAGAATTATGGCTACCCTAGTTCTGTTAAACAAATCTCTGATGGATAAGTATACTGTCGTGTGTATATTCTCTGCTGCCCACTAGGCTTTGAGTGTTTGGTCACATCCCATGGGAAGATACATCTAATAGATAAGAGCAAAGGGGGGGGAAATAGCTCAGCCATTTTCACCAGCATAAAATTGTCTCTTTCATGTACTGGTTCATTACCAAGGATAAAAATTTCCAGATAGGGTATTCTTCCATCAATATCATTTTGTGATTCAAGAACTGTGTCCCTCTTTCTACATTCATCCAGTGTACTGAGCCATCATTTCTAATTAATTGTATGGTTTATTTAACCTGACAAGCCAAAAAATATTTTTCCATATTAGAGATGGAGAGACCAGCTATAGTGCTCAACAAATACTTGATATTGACTGGGAATCTATAGCTGCATCCATACTACAAAAACAATCCAATTTGTCACTACTAACTGCCATGGCTCAATGCTATGGAATTCTGGAATTGTAGTTTTGTGAGACATTTAGCCTTCTCTGTCAGGTGCCACAACAAACTACAAATCCCAGGATTCTGTTGCACTGAGCCATGGCAGTTAAAATGGTGTCTAACTAGATTATTTCTGCTATGCAGATGCAGACTAAGTTCTTTATTTTTAAAAATAAAGCTCTCTAGTGTCTTTTACCATCTCCTTAAACTATCTCCAGTGGGGTATAATGGGATGGTCTTGAATAAGAAAACAAATGTAGGTAAAACAAAAGTTTTAATGACTGCTATCTATTCCAGTATAGACAGATGCAGGGAGTGACCATTTCTTTAGGTTGGTTTTTATCCATTCTATAATGGCCTTATAGTTTCTGTAGAGAAGTTGAGATGGACATTTTAGTAATTTGTACCTCTAGATATCTAAAACTGGGAATGGCAAAGAATCATACTCATCTTCCTTTGAAGAACTAGTTGCTCAAGGAGGGGAGTATTTATACAGACTAAACAAGATTTTGCATAACTAATTTTAAAATCTGTTATATTTCATCTACTGCAGTGACAGAATTTTACAAGAAAACTAAAAAATAATCTGTATAAACATTCAGTTTATGCTATCATTAAACTGGATTCTTTCAGTCAGTAGAGATGATCTGCTGAATGTGGTCAGTGGCTCTAAGCAAGGGCAAATAACAGAGGTGACAGGAGACATTGTTGCCTGTTGCCCTTTTCCAATCAAAATGCCTTGGAATTCATGTAATTGACACACACTTAAGCCTTTCAATTGGTGTAAACATTTCTAAGAAGATTAACAATAGGAGTTCCAAAAATCATTTTTTCTATACAAGCCAAAAAGATAAGGCCATTTTATCCTGTCAAATGCTTTTAATGAGTGCAAGGACAGAATGGTGGACCTCTTGCCCAGCCTAAGAGAATTGTTAATAATATTAAGCATTTGGTGTATTGCATTAGGGAACTGGCTATTGAGTATATAACCTGATTGGTATAAGTTCATATTTTTAAACTAGGAATTTGATACATTTAGCAAATACTGACATGAGAATCTTTAAGTCCTGTTTTAAAAGTGTTATTGGGGGATAAGCAGAAACCAAATTTAGGTCACAATGTGGTTTGAGTATAGCCTGTGATTCAGCTTTCTTTCTAACTCTGGGATTTTGCCCTCTTGAAAAATATTGTTGAACAATTTGGATAATTTGGGGATTAATACTGTAGAATATGTTTTGTAAAACTCTGCAGTGAAGCCATCTGTGCCTGGCAGTTTGTTTGATTTTAAATGAGCTATAACATTTTTTATTTCCTCTTCTGTGATATGTTTATTCAGTTCAGAGCTGTGGAAGTCATTGATAGGCTTCATTTTTACATTGTAAAGAAATTCATTCAGGTTAGATCTGTGCAATGTTCTGAACTATCATATATACTCAACTATAAGTCAAGAAATCTATGCCCCAAAATTGACCCTAAAATCCTGGGCTGACTTATTACATGTCAATACATTGGTACTGCTTAGAAAGGTCCAAAAACAAGCAAGCCTGATGCTCCACTCTCCATTTAACACCAATTCCTTCCCTCCCAAGCTTCCTTTTCCCATGGAAAAAACTCCCCATTTAACTCCATTTGCTTTTCTCCCCAGTCTGATTTGCATGTCTTTTCTTCCCAAGGAAAAAACTCTCCATTTAACACCACTTGCATCTCTCCCCAGTCCATTTTGCAAGCCTCAGGAGAGGTTCAGAGAAGGAGAAGGAGGGACAGAAGTGGTTTCTCCCCATTTCCATCCTTAATTATAGCCTCCTAAGTTTTACCTCGACTTATCCACAGGTCATATCAAAATCCAGGATTTTGACCCTGAAACGCTCCCTCAACTTATACATGAGGTTGACTTGTACATGAGTATATATGGTATGTAACTCTTTATTTGTTGTTGTTGTTAACTGCCTTCAAGACAATCCCGACCCATGGTGATTCTGTAGATGAGATATCTCCAAGACTACCTGTCCTCCTCTGTTCTGCTTAATTCTTGCAAACTCATACCTGTGACCTTCCAAATAGAGTCCATCCATCTAGCATGTGGCTTTCCTCTCTTTCTACTTCCTTCCACATTTCCTAGCATTATTGTTTTTTTTCCAATGTCATGCCTTCTCATGATGTGTCCAAAGTATGAGAGCCTCAGTTTTGTCATCTTGGCTTCCAGAGAAGTTTCTGGCTTGATCTGCTCCAAGACCCATTTGTTTGTCTTTTTGGCTGTCCACGGGATCCTTAACACTCTTCTCTGGCACCACATCTCCAATGAATTGATTTACTTCCTATCTTGTTTCTTAGTTGTTCAGCTCGCATATCCATATATGGTAACAGGGAATTCAGTGGCTTGTATGTTTCTAACTTTCTTGCTCAATTGCATATCATTGCATTTTAGGATCTTTTCTAGTTCTTTCATAGCCACTCTCCCAATTTTTAATCTTTTTCTAATTTCTTGGCTGCAATTCCCGTTGCTATCAATGTTTGATCCCAGGTATGGGAAGGCTTTTACTATTTCTATTTCTTCATTGTCTAGGTTGAATTTGTGTAGAATTATGACTCTTTATAAAAGGTTCTAAATTCTTGGCATATTTAATTGGGGGTGTCAAAAGCTTGCCCATGTTACATGTTAGATTTAATTAATAGGATTATATTTTTGTGGGAGTATTTTTAGTCATTCTTGAAAGTAAGTGGGAGTTTTTGTTTTCCCATTTGATACATGTCCTATTAGTTAAAATCAGGGCAGTCTGAATTTCTTCTAAATCCAAAGCAGCCAATTCAGCTTTTTCCTTTTTTAGCTCTTCCAAAAATAGCTTATGGTTTGCAGATACAACATGATCTCGTGTTTGTTTATTTCAGAAATTGTTTGTCTTTTTTAGTTTTTAATCCTGTTTAGCCCTGACTATTCTTGTATGCATAGCCCTCTAATTACTGCCTTCATGGTATCCCATACTGTGACTAAAAACATATCAGGTGTTTCATTTTCTGAGGGGGGGGGGGAAGAATTCTAGTGCATTTTGAAAATTCTTTGCAAAAGCTTGTCTAGCAAACAATGAGGAGTTAAGATACCAAATTTTTGTCTTTTTACCAGGTTTAGCTAATTCTCATATTAAACTCAGGAGTAATCAGAAACCGTAATAGGGTGGATTGCTAATGTCTTTAATTTTATCATTTATATCATCTAACACCCAGATGTGATCTATCCATCTATAAATGTTATGTAAATCTGAGTAATGGGTGTATTCCTTATCTGTTGGATACTTCCATTTCCATATGTCCTGTCAGAAAATCAATTCATCTGAGATGTGGTGCTGGAGGATTCCATGGACAGCCAAAAAGACAAACAAATGGGTCCTAGAGCTGGCCAAGATGATAAAAGTGAGGTTGTCATATTCCAGACACATCATGAGAAGACATTGGAAAAACAATAATGCTAGGAAAGGTGGAGGCAAGTAGAAAGAGAGGAAGGCTGCATGCTAGATGGATGGACTCTTTTAAGGATGTCACAAGTATGAGCTTGCAGGAATTGAACAGTGTAGTGGAAGACAGGGAGTCTTGGAGAAGTTTCATCCTCAGGGTCGCCATGGTTCAAGATAGACTGGAGTGTGGTTAACAACAAATAATAATTTTTTTATATAATCTCAAGGCTAAAACCACTAAGTAAAACATCAATACCTAGATTGATTATAAGATAACTAATTAAATTATTTGAATTTGTTTAACAATCCCTTATATTGCTTGGCTTATACTTCTAAAATAAATGTAGTTACAACAAAAGCAGCAGTCATAGTTTCTTGCTATATATACATCCTTGTTGCTAAGTGCAATTGAAAATGATGAAACAATTTAAGATAAAATACTAATACCTGAAGATTTAATGTACTAGGTCACTGAACACTAGGACAAAGGCATGATATGAAACTAATGAACTGAAGAATCTTGACTGTAACGCTGCAGTGTGTGACTGTTTACTGTCATGGTTAGTAAGTTGTAAGAATTATTGTAAATGCACTGCAAATTATTGTGCTATGCTGAAAATGGGAAATCAATATCTTCCTTTTGAGAGGGCTAGTTCTCAGCTTAATAGCATTAAGTAATTATGTTTGCTTTTACCCATGGGAACTCTTGCAGAGAAGCAACTCTGCTTTCTTGTTTATTCCTTCGCAATTTAGTATTGTTCATTTTAGTCAATTTAGCAATTCGACTATGATCGCTTTTAACATTGCCTTGATTAAGTAAAATTCCTGTTCGAAAGTGTGCTTAGTTTTCAATTCCTAGTGACTGCACACACCAAGCTATGTCCTTGTAAGTCTAAATTCCTTAAATGTTGTCTTCAAGTAACCAGAACCTTGTGTACATACAATGGGTGCACTGTCATCCTGCAGACTTTTAATTCTACAAGAGAAGAGTATTTGTTTTGATTTTTTTAAAAAAATAACAACCCTAGAATCCCAAGGTCTACTAAATGCAAAAAGAGCAGTGGCAGGAGAGCTAAAAGAAGGAAGAAAAGTTTATTTAAACACACAGAGAGAGCTGAGCATGTTGTTTTAGCACTAAAACTGGAGCTTGTAGTCCTTTCACCCACAGATGCTTCTTTTTTTCTTCTAAAACATCCTTCTCCAAGGCCTTCCCCATATGTTGGACTACAATTTCCACCATCTCTAGCCCTAATGGCCACTGTATTACAGCTTAGCACATCTGGAGAGCTTCAGGTTGGGAAAGACTACAATTAAGCTTTTTTCATTTCAGCAGCCTAAATTTATTAAAACAATATGAAGACAGAACTTCTTGCCAACCTGTTCAAATTATCAAGAAATATATCAGCTACTAGTCCACTCCTGCTTTACAAGACTGAGTGCTTGAAAAATACTATTAAGCAATTAAGTTGTGAACTATATTTGAAAATACAAAAATACTACAAATACACCAGCTCGGCAAAACACCACATCCACTTTGGCAGGAACATCAAGTGGCAATGTGTGATAATGCTGGATGGCTAGGACCACCCAACAAAGTTATGGAACCATTATTTCTAAGAAAGCAGTTGAAGGAGCCATAGACCTTGTGGAAAGGTACAAAGGTAGCAGAACATCAGTCTTTTTATGAGACAGTGGAATCACTTTCATCAGCAAAGTTGTGAGATGACAAGGGCTGACCTTATTTTGGTCCAGAGGGAGAAAAAGCAGTGTGATTAGTATAAAACATCAATAACCTCCAAATGCCAAGGAAGGGCAGAGAATGTTCAAGAGATTTTTATAAAATGTTTAGGATAAATTCTTGGCAGAGCCACATCCTAAACCAGGTGAAAAAGGAATACCAGCTTTGGCAGGAAAGTGATATGTGAGCTAAACACCACTTTGCCCTTATGCTAGTCTATACAGGGCTGGTCTATTCTAAGGGTTCGCATTTCAATGGCCTGCCAATCACTGGTAATTGTTATTAAGAAGGTCTTCTTGAGAAAAAGACAGTTGTGATTCAGAAGCAATCAGTTTAAATGGGTGCTTGGTACACTGGCAGAGCACCCCAGACAAACTCCAGGCTGGAAACAGAAGTTAATACTGAGGATGCAAGCTCTGTAATCCTCAAAACATTTTCACCTTTGGTACAGTAAATAGTGCCACAGCTTCAGATATCAGAATCAGATACAGTGAGAGTGACCAGACAACTTTACAAAAACATGAACTTAAGACCTTGTCTATCAGTGTGATAAGAAAAGACAAAACAGGAAACACGGTGCAGCAGGAAGACTAGAAAACCTGCTATACAACATATGACTCAAAAAGTAGCCCCTTTCAGTTGGTAGAATCTTTTGATAGAATAATTTCTAACATCATTTAGGATATTTTCCATCTTCTCCCACTGTGATGAGGACAAACCCAACATGCTGTCAATTTGAGTGCGGCAACTTCTGGGCAGAGAACAAAGGAGAGCCCCTTCACACTACACAGTTTTAGCACCATGATTCCTCTTTAATTGCCATAGCCGCATCCTGATGAAAGGGGTTTACCATCTGATTGGAAATCAAGAAAATTCCTCAGCTTAGGAGTCCAAACTCCCTTCACACTAAACTCCCAGTCCCAGGATTCCATAGGATGGAACTATGGCAGTTAAAGTGGAATCATAGCAATATAATTGTGTAATGCAAAAGGGCCCACAGAATCATTCTGTTCTACAAAGGGAGCCCGTAAAAAATTATTCCAAAACTGATAAAGCATGATCATAAAACAGGTTTGCCTGGGCCACCAGTTCTTCCAATGCCAAAGGATCATGGCCACTATATTGATAATTACTTTCTTTCCCCACAGAGACAGTTTTGGCAGTTATTAGTGACTTGAAGTCTTTAGTAAAAGATGTGAAATACATATGCTTACCTGTCCATGGTATCAAATTCCTTTCTTGACTCTGAACACTATGAGGAGTGACATCAGAGCCCAGGCTGATATTACAGTTTCATCCACCTAAACTGGCTAGCTACAACCAAGAAAACATTCAAGAGGGAGAGATATCTGTTCCTTGAGATGAGAAGGTGCCAATGTACTGCTTTTACTCATCTCCAGTTTGAGATGATGGACTCAATGTTCCTCCGAGGAAGATTTAAAGGCGCTGTTCTATGTGGTGCCCAAGTAATACATGACCTAGCACATTATTTACTCAACTGCTATCTTTATTCAAGCTGTAAGGGCCATTATCTAGCCCCCTTTCTGACCAGGATGAGCAACTAGCTTACACTGAAAAAACTTTATTTCTTTTTGAGTGGCTCTAATCATGAAAGGCTATGGAACACCCTTAAAGACATGGGAGTGCCAACACATCTGATAGTCCTGATGAGGCACTAGGGACCACACTGCAAACATACAATGGCTAATGGAGCACATTAGGGAATTCCAAAAGAAAATCAGCATATGTTTTATAGACTACAGCCAAGCCTTTGACTGCATAGATCACAAAAGGCTATGAAACACCCTTAAAGACATGGAGTGCAAACACATCTGATACTCTTGATGAGGAATCTGTACTCAGGACAAGAGTCTACTGTCAGAACAGAACACAGAGAAACAGAATGGTTCCCAATTGGCAAAGGGGTCAGGCAAGGCTGCATCTTATCACCCTACCTGTTCAACTTATATGCAGAACATATTGTAAGAAAAGCAGGCTTGAACACAGAAGAAGGAGGAGTGAAAAGAGGAGGAAGGAATATTAACTATCTAAGACAGGGGCCGGCAACCTATGGCCCCCGGGCCGGTTCCAGCCCAGGGCCCCGCGCTTACCGGCCCAGGCAGACCCCTGCTACCACCGCCACATGTTTTAGTCACCGAGCGGCCGCGACATGCGTGGAGGCGGTTGCGGCAGCGCGTGTAGTGGTGGCGGCGGCAGCACGCAGGGGGGGGTCATGCGCGGCGGCGGGGGTTGCGTGTGCGCGCATGAGAGCGCGCGCCGCCATCCCCCCCCGCCCCACCAGAAGGGACAATTTCGGGGGATCGGCTTCTGGCTCAAAAAGGTTGCCTATCCCTGATCTAAGATATGTAGATGAAACCATAATACTAGCAGAGTACCTAAGAGACCAGGAACAACTACTAAAGAAGATCAAGGAAGCAAGTGTAAAGGCAGGCTTACTATTGAACATAAAGAAAAAAAAATAATGAACACAGAGAATTTACATAAATTCAATTTAGACAATGAAGAAATAGAAATAGTAAAAGACTTTTCATATCTGGGATGAAACATTGATAGGAACAGGGACTGCAGATCATAAAATGCAAAGATGTACAATTGAGCACAAAAGTTAGAATCATACAAGCCATTGTATTCCCTGCTACCATATATGATATGAGAGCTGGACAACTAAGTAACAAGATAGGAAGTAAATCAATTCATTGGAGATGTGGTGCCAAAGAAGAGTGCTGAGGACCCCGTGGATAGCCAAAAAGAGAAACAAATGGTTCTTAGAGCAGATCAAGCCAGAAACCTCCCTGGAAGCCAAGATGACAAAACTAAGGCTGTCGTACTTCGGACGCTTAATGGGAAGGCATAATTCATTAGAAAAAAAACAATAATGCTAGGAAAGGTGGAGGGAAGTAGAAAAAGAGGAAGGCTGCATACTAGATGGATGGAATCTATTAAGGAGGTCATGGGTATGACTTTGCAGGAACTAAGGAGAACAGCGAAGAACAGGGAGTCTTAGAGATGTCTGAGCCACAGGGTCACTATGGGTCAAGATCGACTCCAGGGCACTTAACAACAACAAAATCATTTTGTATCTCAGAAGGTGGCCCTCTTTACATCCAAGGCTGCCAATTTAAAGGAAAATGTGGTGCAAAAAGGGGAGTATTCTTAATTTGTACAGTTTTACTGTACTGGTTTGAAATGGTCTGTAGACTAATTCAATAAATCATTCATTCCTTCACTATGAGGAGGCCACAATGACAGAATTCATGTCATAGGGGTTACATCAGGGATGGATAACTGCATGTGGGCACACAATTTATGGAAAGGTGGTGATGGTATGGTGCAGTTCTGGAGGGGGGGTCAACTAGCACATTTTCTAGTAGTTCTTTGGCTCTAAAATCAGCCCCAAAACAAATTGTGGGGTGGGATTTACCAAAGGTTCCTGTGTCTTGGATGATTGTATGGAAGACATAAATCCATCAGATGTTACTTCTCACACAACCAGGTAACAGACAACATCTGCTGGGAATCTCTTTTGCACAACCACTGGATGTGCAGGAGCACTCTCCAGCTTTTACTCTGGCAACCCTAACCCTAACCACAACTTATTTGCTGATGGCATGAGGGCTAATCCAAGCTGTTTTGCTGCTTGACTTGAAGCATCACAATGACATACACTTCACCCACCCAAGCCAAGGTGTCCAGTGCCCAAAACCAGTGAAATTGTTTTGTCATTTGAGGCATAAAACCCCATTTTAAAAACTGAATTATTTGTAGCTGTAAAAATAATAGCAACAACATAATACTTAATAATTGGCTGTATTTTCTAACATTGCAGATTATGCTGCCTGAGTGTTAGAACTCACTCCCTCGACCACTCCGATGAGAAGCAGGAGGCAGATTGCCAGGAAGCTGCAGCTCCTGATAGTGGAGCTCTCTCTAAGTCTGAGGAGATGGGGGCTGGGGCAGTAGGAGACCCTGCTCCCTAGTAGGGGTTGGCAGAGGCTGCAGACGCTGAAGACAATACACTCCTATCCTTTGTTGAGCGAAGGAAAGGGAAGTGATGATCCCAGACCCTGTTGAACAACAGACACTGACCTGATTAAGCACTGATTAGATACCTGTGGCTTGAAGGAGCTGGCCATAAAGGTCCCTGAAGTTCTCTCTCAGTCTTAGGACGTTATCACACAGGGAGTCGCAGGGAGAAAGTGGAAATAAACCGGACGAGCGGAAGACTTTAATTTACGGGATTTGTCCCATTCTGCCTCGTCTGATAACTAAATTCGAATTTAAAAGGGGGTTAATTCGAACAAAAACCTGATCTTTTCATTTCCTCAAAAATCCAGAAAATGAAAAGATCAGGTTTTCGTTCGAATTAACCCCCTTTTAAATTTGAATTTAGTTATCAGACGAGGCGGAACGGGACAAATCCTGTAAATTAAAGTCTTCCACTCGTCCGGTTTATTTCCACTTTCTCCCCGCGACTCCCCGTGTGATAACGTCCTTAGTGTTGACAACTGTCTTTATCTGGTGGATTGGCTGTACTCTCTCACAGTCCTGTTTTTGTGACTTTGGACTGGCTACATTTTAGGGTACTCCTTGCTGGCTCGTGTATTTGGACTTCTAACCCACTGTATCAGCTTCTCAACAAGCTGAGGACCACTCTCGCCCTTCTCCATTCATCTTGCTCAGATAATCCATGACTGACCTGAACTGGACTGACTACCTAAAAGTTCTTACACACCCACGACCTCCTTCTTCAGATACTTGCTGACTCCAGTCCAGGACACTGAGGCAAATATTTCATTCTGCTTGATGGAAGGACCAACCCTGGCTGTTGCCAACAGAATGTTGATAAATTGGGGTGTTCATTATGTTGCCTCCCAAAGAAGAATGAACAAGTGATGAGATTTTTTTTCTTTCTTTTTTTTTATTATCAAATTTTAATACATACACGATATATATACATAACATAACATACCAAATAACAATTAACTAACAAGACAAATACAAATACTACATACACAACATAACAAAATCACACATTAAAAAAAACCAAACATAAATTAGTTTCTATCGATCTATAATTACATATACTAAATGTTCCTTCCTAATAAATGAATCATTGCCTAATATTCGTTTTCTATTTCTATATCCCCATATACTGTGCATCTCTAACTCTATATAATATTATTATTAAACAAATCCATATCCATAGTAATTTCAAAATAGGTTTCTATTCTATTCTATAATATCTTATTTCCCATACATCCTTTAACTATATTTATATTACATTCATATCTCTATAATTGATTTTTCCCCCTTATTCTTTCTCTTTATCTTTCCAATATTCTTTAAATCTTATCCAATCTTTTATAATTTCATCTTCAAGTGATGAGATTTTTTTAAAGGCTATAAAATGTCTGCGTTCATCTGAAACTATAATAATTAAATAAACATATCATACTTTGCAGCTATGGGCAATACCCTAAATACCCTAAAGGCACCAGATCCCATCTGATCTTGGAAGCTAAGCAGAGTCAGGCCTGGTTAGTACTTGGATGAGAGACCACCAAAGGTACTATAGCCTCTATTTTAGAGGAAGAACTAGCAAAACCACTTCTGAGTATTCCTTGCCTAAGAAAACCCTATGACATTCATGGAGTCAGCATAAGTCAACAGGTGATTTGAAGGTGTATATACACCTTTATAGAACTGTGGTTTGGGGAACGGGTTACATGAATTCTTGGCTTATATTCATGAATCTCCTCATATTCATAATAAAATTATCCAATTGGCAAGAATACATTTAACAGAAGCCAGTTTTTCCAAATATGTTTTAACAAGAATTTAACAGAGGTAACAACAACAGAAGGGCAACTGGGGCAGTGGAACTGGCAACTGGGCCATTAGCAGGAGTTTAGTTGTAATTAAGGTGAAGGCATCCGGCCATTCTAAAAAGTAAGTCTGAGTAACTCCTGTAGTCACCAGAAGGAGATGTTTCCCTATCTTCTAGGGAGACATCAGGATGAAGAGATTTGCAACTATGGTGAAGGGCTTTAGCCACTGTCAGAATCTCCTTCTCATCAATGTCATGGCTCCTGCTACTGCTACAAGGATTGCTGGAAATCAAGATTCTCTTGCATTGGGACTGATGAAGCAAGGACACTACCAAGGACATTGAGGACCACTCACTTTAATATACTTGTAGTAAATAGCAATAGTTGTTGGCATAGCAGCCAGTGAATGCATCAAAGCAATACTCTGTATGGGTGGTACCAAGTCTGCAGATTATACAGATTGGACTGATGCAGTAGTGAGAAGGGGAATCAAAGCTGGGGTGGGTACAGAAGGAACTGCAATGATTACACAATCAATCAGAAAGGAAGAGGCTCAGTGGGTCCATAATAAGAAGTGCAAGAAACAGATGTTGGAGACTGTTCCTCGACAACCCATGAGCGGTTATTAGAACAGTGGCTGCAATAAGCAGAAGAATGATTTATTACTAAGGGCTCCTTGAGGTATGGTACTATTCACAGCATATAGAGAGCAGTCCTGTTTCTCCCTTGGCCATTGTAAAAAGAAAATGGGTCAAATGTATCACCGTAAGATAAATGAAAGCCTGACATGATACCATGATATATATTCTCAATACTGAAACCTATAATTATGGTATCTTCACTCTAGTTCCTACCATTGAAGGATGGAAAGTTCACTTTCACAATATCTTTATGGTATTTGGGGGCAGGAGTCATAATCAGGGATAGCCATACTGGTCATTCAGCAAAATACAATGAAATACAAAATCCACAATACCTTTACTGGCCAACCAAAATGCACAAAATACATCAGTATAATTCTTTGCAGTATCATAGGAGATTTAGAATTTAATAGTCTGCTAGCTTTCTGCAAATGGGCCTCCTCCCAGATGGACTTATCTTAAATTTCACCCTCCAAGGCGGATTCTATAAACTGTACATTCAGAATTAGCTCTTGTTGGGGAAGATGAGCTGCAGACTGTTTGGGGGGGGGGGTGTCAAAGATTCTGGCAGTGGGACTGATGTTACCAAAGGAATTTAAGTGGTCAGTAGTTTATCAGAAAGCTGCTTTATGGAAAACTTTGAGGGGGGGCATCTTCTCACTTTCCTGATAAGCCTTCTTAAGCTTATGGCTGGTGACGACCTCCCAGAGGGCATTCTCTGTAGTTGCCCCCAAACTGTGGAATGGCCTGCCGGAGGAGATCCGCCAATTGTCATCACTTGACAGCTTCAAGAAAGCTGTCAAGACAGATCTCTTCCGGCAGGCCTTCCCAGATTAATTTACCAGCTTGGCTCCAGAATTTTTCCTTCTGAGATGCTCCCCTCTTTTGTGACCGGGTTCCTCCATGAGCCAGCATTTATACAACCACTTGTACTTTCTTTCTTATGTATTGTTTGCTTTTAATGGAGGAATTTACCTCCTTATATTGTGTTTTAAATTGTATTAGGTTTAATAACTTTTTAAGGGGGGGAGGGGGAGGAAATTGTTCTTAATTACTGTTTGATGATTTTATGATGTAAGCCGCCCCGATTACGCACAGAGGGGCGGGGTACTAAATAAAAATTATTATTATTATTATTATTATTACCCTGACTAGCACAATCCTAGTATTCCAAACCAAGAGGGCTGTACCAGTGACATCACATCGGAGCCTCTGCACTGACAGCACTGGAATTCAATATAAGCGCTCTGGAGATGCGTACACATCACCAGCTTGTCAAAATCGGTATTTCCCAAAGTTCAGAAAATCCAGGCTTTGGTGATAAACTTAGAAAACCTTTATTTAGTAACTATAGACTTAGTACCACTGTCAGAGATAAATAGCAAGTGTGAGCAATGCCTACTTAAACCACACACAATTTCAAATAATTGGAGGGCTGCCTTTTTATTTGTTACAAAGCAAAACAACTTTGTTCCTATTGTTTTCCCAACCCATGTCCCTCCTCTTTTTTTCCTGTCTACTTTCCCAGAGAAATTACCTTGGCACTTCCGGTCATAGCACAAGGTACTCAGACGCAGGTGAGATGAGCTCCTCCTGTGCGTTCACCTGAAGGCAGAGATAGAACCCAGAGTTTCTTTCCTGGGGTCTAAAAATCCATCCCCTGGGAAGGTGATAGATATTGGGGCTTGAAGGAGGTCTAGCCCCCCCCCCCATAAGGGGCAGTGGAAGAACCAAAAAGCAGCCGCTCTGCCTACATTGGTAGCCTCAGAAGAGGCACTAATAGAGAAAATTCAGAATGACACAGAAATGGCAACTACTCGAGAACAAATAAAAATTAAGTTCACTAACATGTAACTATACAAACAACAGCCTTTAGAAAGCTCAGAAAAATATCTTAGGACAGAATTTATAGAAAATCAAAAATGGAAGTAAATTCCAGAAAATCAACCTAATATACATAGGCTTCACAGCCAAATATTACAAAAAATTAGAAGACATTTTGCAGACTCCACTATAAAACATGTTCAATGCCTTACTTACAGACAGAATTCCCAAAACATGGAAAGAGGCTGATATCTTACTAACTAAAGAAGGCAAGGATGTGACAAAGATGGATAACTATAGAACAATTTCCCTGCTTAACGTTGACTACAAATTTGTTGTTGTTAACTGCCTTCTCGACCCATGGCAACCCTATGGATGAGACATCTCCAACCCCAACCCCCAACCCCGTCCTCTATTGCTCTGCCCAGCTCCTGCAAACTCATATTTGTGGTCTCTTTAATAAAGTCCATCAGTCTAGCATGTGGCCTTCCTCTCTTTCTATTTCCCTTCTCCTTCCTTAACATTATTGTCTTTTCCAATGATTCATGCCTCCTCATGATGTGTCCAAAATATGATAGTCTAAGTCTTGTCATCTTGGCTTCTAGTGATATCTCTGGCTTGATCTGTTCTAGGACCCATTTGTTTGTCCTTTTGGCTGTCTATGGGATCCTCAGCACTCTTCTCCAGCACCATATCTCAAATGTGTTGATTTTCCTCCTATCTTCTTTCTTGACTGTCCAGCTCTCACATCCATACATGGTAGTAGGGAATACAATGGCTTGTATGATTCTGACTTTTGTGGTGAGTTATATGTCTTTGCATTTTATGGTCTTTTCTAGTTCTTTCATAGCTGCCCTCCCCATTCTTAATCTTCTCCTAATTTCCTGACTGCAGTCCACGTTCCAATCAATGTTTCATCCCAGATATGAGAACTCTTTTACTATTTCTATTTCCTCATTGTCTAGTCTGAATGTGTGTAAGTTCTCTGTGGTCATTATTTTTGTTTTCTTTATGTTCAACAGTAAGCCTGCCTTTGCACTTTCTTCTTTGATCTTCCGTAGTAGTTGTTCCAGATCTGTGAGGTTTTCTGCTAGTATTATGGTGTTGTCAGGTATCTCAGATTGTTGATATTTCTTCCTCCTATTTTCACTCCTCCCTCTTCCATGTCCAAGCCTGCTTTCCTTACAATATGTTCTGCATATAGGTTGAATAGGTAGGGTGATAGGATGCAGCCTTGTCTGACTCCTTTGCCAATTGGGAACTATTCTGTTTCTCCGTTTTCTGTTCTGACAGTAGCCTCTTGTCCTGAGTACAGATTCTTCATCAGGACTATCAGATGTGTTGGCACTCCCATATCTTTAAGGGCGTTCCATAGCCTTTCATGATCTAGGCAGTGAAAGGCTTTGCTATAGTCTATAAAGCACAAGCTGATTTTCTTGTAGAACCCCCTGCTTTGCTCCATTAGCCATCGTATATTTGCAATGTGATTCCTGGTGCCTCTTCCTTTCCTGAACCCTGCTTGGACCTCCAGGATTTCTCTCTCATGTGTGGTTGGAGTCTATGTTGCAGTATTTTGAGCATAATTTTGCTTGCTTGGGGGATTAGTGCTATGGTTCTATAATTGCTGCAGACTCTTATGTCTCCTTTTTTGTGAATGGGGATGTATATTGATCGCTTCCAATCTGTTGGCCATTGTTTTATTTTCCATATCTGTTGACGTATGTTAGTTAGCACTAGAGTTGACTCTGTCAGTGTGGACTGCAACAGTCATATTGGTATATTATCTGTTCCTGGAGTCTTGTTTTTTTGCCATTTCTTTTATTGCAGCTAAAAACCTCCATTTTTAGAATTTGGGGTTCATCATCATATGACTCTTCTCTCTCCATGTGTCCTTCATTTTGTTATCTCTTTTGTATAGTTCTTCTGTGTATTGCATCCAACATCTTTTTACTCTTTCCTGATCTTGAATTATGTTATTTTTATTGTCGTAGAGCGTCCCAGACCTTGGTTTGAACTTTCCCTTGATTTCTCGAATCTTGTGGAATAGGTCTCTTGTTCTTCCCTTTTTGTTGTTGACTTCTATTTCTCTACATTTGTCGTTGTAATAATTTTCCTTATCTTTGCTCAATAGCCATTGTACCTTTGCGTTCATGTTTCTTAGTTTATTCCTATCTCCTTTTTGTTTTGTTTCTCTTCTTTCCTTTATTGCTTGTAGCATTTCAGCTGTCATCCATGATTTCTTCACTTTGGGGGGTTGCAGACTGCCAGAAATAGTGTGAATTCAGTCCACTTTTAGGGTTAGGGTTAGTGCTAGGGAATCATGGGAACTGTTATTTTTCTGAGACATTGAGCCTTCTCTGTCAGACAACTCTGATGCCACAATAAAATACAGTTCCCATGGTTCCCTAACTCTAACCCTAACCCTAAAAGTGGACTGAATTCACACTATTTCTGGCAGTCTGCAACCCCCCTTACTTTTTCTGTTGGAAGTGCCTTTATGCATTCTTCTTTTATTATGTCCCTGGCTTCAGACCAAAGCTCTTCCAGTTCACAAATTACGAATTATTCGCATCTATTCTAACAGCAAGACTAAACAGCAGGGACAAATTCAGGAAGATCAAATAGGATTCCTAACAGCAAGACATCTGAAAGATAACATTAGGATTATGTTTACCTAATAGAAGATTATGAAAAGAAAAAAACAATAAAAAGTTGGGAATGTTTTTCATGGATGCCGAAAAGGCCTTTGACAATTTAAACTGGGATTGCATGCTACACACTTTAGAAAAGATTGGACTAGGATAAAAATTTCTATGCTGGATTAAAAACATATTATAAAGAACAATACACCCACCTAATAATAAATGGAGTAAGAACAGATTCTTCAGCATACAAAAGGGCACCAGACAAGGCTGTCCCTTGTCCCCACTTCTGTTTATCACAGTTCTGGAAGCCTTAAATAACAAAATGCCTGATTAAAAAAACACCAAAATTTACCAAGCAGAACCAAAAAGCCAAGTAGAAAAGAACAGAAAGGCTAAGAAAGTATCATCACACACACAAAAGAAAAAAGAAGAAAAAATCAGGAATGCAAGGAAGTTCCACAAAGTATACCACTGTGGTGGACCAAGTAGAAATGAAAGTAGGGCATTGATATGGATGCATCATAGGGATGGGGGTGGGATGGAGCTACTCTCATATCTCTGACCTAGCAGTCTCTGTAGTCATGTTCTGCATCGACCATATATATGATAAACAAAGACCGTGATGAAGAACTGAATCTTGTAGCACTGATTCTTGACCAATCAGGGAAGCAGTTAATATCTTAATTACTCAAGAATCTTTTCTCCCCATTACGTACAAAAATCTTATAGCTCAGGGCTGCACATTCTACAGTCCACAACTGGTCATTAATTGGCAAATACTCATCTTGTTTACCATTTCATATCAATACAGGAGATGGAATTTGCAGGGAGAGGAAGCTGATAAGTACATATTTAATTCACCTTCTCCAATCCCTTATTCCAAAACTCACTCCCTAATGAAGTCTTGGACAGTTCTTATGGAATGGACATGCAAGCACTGCACTTGTCATGATGACGATAAACAGCTATTCTGAATGTGAAGTCGTAGGCTTTCTGAATATTGATATATGAAAACGGAGTACAATTTTTTATAATTTAATCACTCTATACAGTGTTTTGTGTGAGAAAGCATTTTTAAAAGACCCTGAAAAATAAATGGGCATCACAGAAAACTGCCTATTGTGGACTATACAGTATTACTTTCTAATGCCACTATGCATAACTGATAAAGCCGGAAAATATTTGTCAGGATTTGCCCTTAGGGGATAAAGCTCTCTGTACAATCAGCAGGAATGGATGGTGACAGACTTATAGAATATGCAATAAATATGAAACAATAATCAAGATTCAAATATTGAATAGGTTGGTATGAATCATTTTTGTCCAACACACTATGATATAAGAATGATAAAGCCTAAGTAGTTGTAGATATTTTAATGAGAGGACACCAATGGAATTCCAGGCAGAATTCAGAAGCGATGGTGGTTATCTATTATTAGTAGTATTAGTATTATTAGTATTAGAGCCATACTTTCCCATACGAACCTACCATATTTTGAGATTTTCTGGGGAGGCTCTGTTCTCTGTCCCACCAACCTCACAGGTACCTTAGGAACATGGCAAAGGGCTTTCTCAGCAGCTCCTTCCAGGCTCTAGAACTCCCTTCCCAGAAAGAATAGGCTGGCACTCTCCTTACTGTCTTTCTGCAAGCAGGTAAAAATCTTTTCTTTCTGGCAGGCCTTTGAGAATTGATTTTTCATGGGAAACAGGTCTTGTATAACATGTTGGACTTTTATTTGTTGTAATTTGTTTTAACTGGTATCAGATTTTATTATGATTTAATTGATTTTTACCTTTTGTATGCTGCTAATTTTTAAACATTTTGTTGATTCCCAAACTGGGGGATGGTGGGTTGTTGTTGTTGTCTTCTCTGTTACCCCTCCCCCCCATGAAAGGAGCTTCTCTGGTATATAACATTTTGTGGCATTTGTAAAATAATGTACAAGCAGCACTCTGCAGTATAAAGATATGGTCATATTTGGGTGCAAAATAATCAAACAAAAAGTGGTGAGGGGAATAAAGAAATAAAGGGGGGAAAACAGGTGATTTTCAAAGGCCTGCTGTAACCAATGTACTCGGAAAGGCCTGGTAATGTGACAAATTTCTTCCCTTCCCATCCCTGCTGCAGCCCTCTGCACTAACTGAAACCAGCTCTGTCTGCAGAAACACCCCATTGAGTTTTGGCCAATATATATGCCTATTGTATCTCCAAAAAGGTATCTGGGCTTTGTAAAATAATTTTCAAGCATTCAGCAATATCTGGCATACTATATATTATTCATGACTAGAAGGGTAGAAAGGGCATTTTCCTAAAAGGCTAGACAAAAAAATTGTTTGCAGACTGAAGGCTCCTGGTTACACCAATGAAAAGGCATTGTGTAGCTGTCTGGGCTTTATGTCCTTGTTTTCTGATAAGAAAAAACACAGCTGGAGCAATGTGGAAACATGAAGAAGGAAAGATGACTGTACTAGGATCACACATGTAATTCCCTGAATTGATCGGGCTGATTGCAGATGGACATGTTATGTGGAACAAACCCAAACACTAAATTCATCTTCTGTCATTTGCCTTTTCCCCATCTTCATCTCTGTGGTTTAAAAATCTGAGCCATACAAATAAAAGGATCTCAGACCAAGAGAAACACAACACAAATTGCTACTCAATCAACATTCTTAAAAAAATTTCTATCAAAGAAAATGCTAACAGGCTGTTATTGCCTACATTGATTTTAGGCTACAGTTCTGTGTATGCTTATTTTGAAATTAAGTTTCTTTGGGGAAAAATGAGCATAGCTTCCAAATAGATAGGCACAGGATTGCACTGTGAATACAGTAACTTCCAAATAAATAACAAATGATAAATAATATTTAATACTAATTAAATAACATTACTTCTAAATTAATATATACAGTAAATATCCACCTATTATCTAAGGATGCTAATTATTAAAAATCAATTAGTGGTTAAATATATACAGTCATTCATTTAGAAATATAAAGATGGACCATGTGGGGAGGGGGAAGTACTTACACAGACAGTACGTGATCTGTATAGCAATATAGTTTCCCTTTAAAACAAATGGCATATGCATCATACCTCTCCACTACTGTCAGTAGATTTGCATTGTCAGTATTGGTCCATGCCCTTTAGCGTCAGGCATTATATATCAGCCATAATCTTTCAGACACAGACACAGGCACACACATGAAGGCCCTGTCTGCACGGCCAGAATACTTCAGGAGCAGCCTAGAATATTCTGCCTTCTGTGCTGCTCCAAAGTCCCCCCATTACCTGGCACTCCCTTTGCAGTGCCAGGCAGTTGTTCACATATGCATCCCACTGTACTGCCTGGCATGGCCATCTCTGCGGCATCTCACTCAGTCTGAGATCAAAATAAAGTGCTCAATGTTATTCATATTGCTGGGTGCCTTGTTCTGACAGCACAGCAAATGACTTACCATGGCAGTGGCTACACTAGGTGACCCAGCAGGATGCATTGTAAACAGCCATCCATCATTGCAATTGAGGGCTCTGGACCTTCCAGGAAGATGTGGAGCAAGAGGTGAGTTTTTAAATTGCGTTATAAGGGGGATATACCCCAGGTATGGTGATGAATGGAAAAGATGTCATCTGGACTGCTCACACCAGAACCAGGGCTTGGCCCATGTGTCGTCCAGACTTGCTAGCAAGAGGAGGGGACAGGATGTTTTATTTGGCCCATGCAGACTGGGCCAAAGAGATCATATTTTCCCATTTGGAAATTAAGACAGAAATCTTAGCTAAAGAGACTGTTCCCAGATCAAGGTGAAACGAGATTATTCCTTTCTAGAGAAATGGGATAAGGGACATTTAATTTAGTCTACTAAAGTTGCTACTTTGTCAACTTTAGTCAATTAAGTTGCTATTTTGTCAACTGATCTGGAGATCTGCACACAGTCCCTTCCTCTTGCCCAGTTAATTCCACCAAAACTAGAGAATTGGCAACCTCATCTCCAACCCCGAGATGCAATGGTGTCACTAGGGCTGGTGTCACCCTCTGTAGGGTGGTGGCGGCAGCAGTGGCAGACAGCCGGCCACATTCTTTCCCTTTGGCTCACCAGCTCACCTGGCCAGACCAGGACTCGGGCAGCTGGGTGGGCAAGCAGATGAACCAGCAGATGGCCCTGCTCCCCCTTCCTTCACTTTGCCTCCCCCACTCACCTAGCCAAACACGGAAGGCCAGACAGATGGGCAAGTCAGAATTGGCTTCACCCCCTCTTTCTTTCTTCCACCTTGCCCTCTAACCCAGCCAGCTGCGAAAAGACCCCAACGGCTGGCTGGGTGGGCCAAGGTGGCCTTGCCCTTTTCCCTCCCTTCACCTCACCTGTTTATTGACCACACCTGGTCAGGTGGGCAGCAAGTCAGTGGATAGCCTTGCCCCCCTCTTCCTCCTTCTGTCTCACCTGCTCACCCAGTCAGGCACAAAGAGCACAAAGAAGAAAGGTAACAGCCCTGGTGGCGCAGTGGTTAAATGCCTGTACTGCAGCCACTCACTTATAGACCACAAGGTTGCGAGTTCAATACCAGCCAGGGCTGAGGCTCGACTCAGGCCTGCATCCTTCCGAGGTCGCTAAAATGAGTACCCAGATTGTTGGGGGGCAATCAGCTCACAGTTGTAAACCGCTTAGACATCCCATGCGCGATATGAAGCGGTATATAAATGAAGCTGCTTTGCTTTGCTTTGCTGGGCAGATGGGCCAGTCAGCAGACAGTCCCATACCCTTCCCTCCCTCTGCTTTGCCCACTTACCTAGCCAGACCTAGATAAACCCAGAAGGCTGGCTAGGTGGGCAGGTGAGCCAGCAAATGGCCTTGCCTTCCTCTGCCTTGCCCACTTGCCTGGCCAGACCCAAAAAAACCTGGGCAGCTTGCCAGACAGGAAGAAAGGTGTACTGATTGACTTAAATGAGTTAAAATGGACAGGAATGGGTCACTTTGACTCAGACAACTATACAGTAATCTATTTAGGAATTGAAAAAACAAGAAATGGGGTGGCTTTCATACTAAGGAAAGATATAGCTAGAGCACTCAAAGTATACAACTCAAAGTCAGACCATATATTATCAATTTTCAGGGTAAACCTATAAACATCACAATCCAAGTATATGCATCAACCACAGATGCAGATGAAGAGGAAATTGAAAGATTCTATGATGCAGTCCAGGAAGAAATTGACAACATACCATCACAAGATTTCAGACTAATCATTGGAGACTTGAATGCTAAAATTGGCAACAAAGAAGAATCAAAAACAGTTGGAAGATTTGGATTAGGAACAAGATATAAAGCAGGAGAGCTTTATTGACCAGAAAGGAGACTGCAGTCAAGAAATAAGAAGAAAACTAGGAATGAGAAGGGCAGCCATGAAAGAACTAGAAAAGATACTGAAGAGCAAAGACATACAATGGAGCTCTAAAGTCCTAATTATTGTGTACGGATTGAGAGCTGGATAATGAGGGAAGCAGACAGACAGAAAATCATTTGAAATGGTGCTGTAGAAGAGTATTTAGGATCCCATGGACAGCCAAGAAGACAAACAAATGGGTTCTTGAACAGATCAGACCAGGGCCCTCCTTGGAAGCAAAGATGATCAAGTTGAGACTATTGTACTTTGGCCACATAATGAGACGGCACAGCTCACTAGAAAAAACATTAATGCTAGGAAAGGTAGAGGATAGAAGAAAGAGAGGAAGACCACAGACCAGATGGATAGATTCAATCAGGGAGTTATGGGAAAGGACTTGGAGGATCTGGGCAAGGCAGTGAAGGATAGGGATTCTTGGAGATGTCTCATCCACAGGGTCAGAGTCAGAACCAACTCAAGGGCAGCTAACAACAACAACGACAACTGGTTGACTGCAGAGGGGATTAAGAGGGATGACAGGTGATTGCTCCATCAGGTGTTCACCCCAAACAAGGCTTTCACCCAGTGTGGTCTGCACACACAGACCCCATACTCCCAGTAATGCCCCTGTGGGGATGACCAATAAAAACTCAAGAATCAGAATCAGACCCTGAAATCTGGTATCCCGAACTGCCAAAGCTGCTCTTTGTCAAAAACTGGTCACTTTCTTCTTTGTCGGCTACATTCAAACTGCCAAGCTATTTCTTTTCAAACTGAAATATATAATTTGTTATGTATCCCAGTCACTACCAGGTCCATAGGGGACAAGATCTTTGTCTGAGTCCTGTTAAACCTTTGGGATAACATTTTTTATGTTGCATGAGAGGCATTTTATCATCTAAAGATAATGCTGAAAATAATCCTATGGTAAATTCCAATGAGCAGAAGGAGGAAGAGTCAAAACATTTGTTCTGTTTAACTGTAGTTGTTATAAACTCAGTCTTATTTGTATTGTGAAGCCAGTTCAGCTGATTCACTGGGGCTTTCTCTCAAGTAAGTATGCACAGTATTGCAGTCCTAGATTACACACCAAATCTAGAAATTGGCACAGAAAATCTTGACCTGTAAAATGTGTAGGTCTGTACAGAAATACTTTAAAGAATAAATAAATAAAAACTGCTAACAGATTTAGTGCTGGGGATCATGAATTCCTTCAGAGACTGTTAGACTGCAACTCCCAGCAGCCCTAGCCAGCATAGCCAATGATAACAAATGCTGTGAGTTGTTGTCCTACAAACAACTAAAGGATTATATGATTCTCATCCCGGGACTTATGTGGTTATATGTATTGGCTTCAATAACTGTATTTTCCTGAATATTAAATTTATTATTTTAAAAATTCTTATAAAAGCTAAATATATGCATAACACTGCTGAATACTTCTAAATGAAGATAATAATCTATTTACTGTTGAATACTAATCTGATTGATTTCCACACACACACACACACACACACATACACAAGCATCATTATTTAATCATGCTATGTAGCTCTCTCATTTTTAAAGAGGAGCATCTTTTAATTGCTCTGAAAAAAAGCTGTGAAAGAAACATGCACAAAAGGACAATATGTACAAAGTCTGGTGGTTTGTTTTCTGGTTTATGACTTAATTTCAAAAGTACATGAAACTAAGCAGTGAGATTAGGAGATGTGTTCAGTTTCAATAAGCACGGATATACATGATTCCACACTTTAGAAATGCTTAGAAACTTTAGAAATCCTTGTTAATTAAGCTGCTCATTATGATAACATAGAATAATAGAATCCTAGAGCTGGAAGATACTCCAAGGGCGTCCAGTCGAGCCCCCTGGACATCATCACCAACATTTGAAGGGTGAAGGAAACAACATTTGCATAAGCACAATAGTTATGTAGCATGAAAATATGTTACCAGATATGTCACCAACACCACAAATCAAAAAATATACTTTAATTACATGCAGTTGCTTTATAAGAATGAAGATTAATTCCTACATGCACTTCTAAGAGAATTTAAACTATCTAACCAAGCAAAAGGGGGAGGACTTACTTTTTCATCATCGTCAGTAAAAGGAGCACCTCCAGGAATTTTATTTATTGCTTGTGCAACTCCAATAATCTCACCATCACTGTTTCTTATGGGCATGCAAAGCAATGACTTGGTCTTGTATCCTGTCAGTTTGTCAATCTCATCATTAAAGCGGCGATCCTGCCCAAACACATAAAGAAAATAATGGTAAGATTAGCATTCATATTCTTACACTCCACTGTACCCAACACATTGCAATTTTTAATTAGATATTTTTCTGTTCAAATTCATAGTCATGGCATTGACTATTTACACATATAGTAGGACATTCACCCACCCTGTATCCATGGGATTGGTAACCACAGTTTTACTTACTCATGTCCATGTGAAAAAAGTCTCTCTAAGTATTTGCACATCCTCCAGCATGATTCTATGGTCAACCTCTGCTAGAATATAGTGTTTACTATTAACCACAGTTTCACTTATGCATGATAACCTTGAAATGGATTCCTGTGGATAAGGAAGTCCTGCTGTATCTGATTATCATAAAGCATTAACTATGAACATACTTTTCATACTTACAAATTACATATTTTCATAGTCATATTTTCAATTTTGGCACATTATATATATATCATGGGTTGGCAACCTTTTTTGCCGGCGGGCCGGGGGGGAATGGCGCTGGGGGCCGGCATGTGCCCTTGCGTGCACGCGCACTTCCCCACATGCGTGCATGCGCACGACTGCCACCGTCGTGCACACGCGCGTGCCAGGGGCACTATTTTGGAAACCAAAATGGCGCCCCGCATCGCGCGCACATGTGCACGATGGCAGAGCGCCATTTTGGCGGTCACAGGGGTCCCCCAGGAGGGCTCCCTCGACCGTGCCGGGCCTCAGAGAGTGTTCCAAAATGGCACCCGGAGTCTCGCACAACCTTTCCCATCACGGGACAGGACGGGAAAGGTCATGCGAGACTCCAGACGCCATTTTGGAACACAAAATGGTGCCCCGGAGGATCCCCGCGGCTGCGAAAGGCGGCGGAGGCAGGCCTCGGTGGGCCGGGTGCAGCCTGCAGGCCATAGGTTGCCGACCCCTGATATATATCATATCGAAACAAATTTTGATTTAGTTTCCAGATACTTCTCTTTTTACTTTTGTTTCTGAGGGTAGATTTTCATCCCTCCTGGGGTAGGGAGTTAGGGCCTTTGCAGACTGCTAGAAATAGTGCAGCTTGAGTCCACTTTAACCGCCCTGGCTCGATGCTAGGGAATCATGGGCACTGCATTTTTTTCTGAGACATTGAGCCTTCTCTGTCAGAGAACTCTGGTGCCACAATAAACTACAGTTCACATGATTCCTTAGCACTGAGTCAGGGCAGTTAAAGTGGACTCATTTTGCACTATTTCTGGCAGTCTGCAAAGGCCCTTAGTTAAATATTAGACTAATATCCATTAGCTCAACAAAAATAGGACCTTTGAATATGAAGTGGTAAGACTTCACGTACAACATAAATCTCTCATTCATATCAGTAGTAACAGCATGATCAGTACAAAAATCCATCTGAGAATCACTTTACAATTTTGTTCCAATCCAGGGAATCAGTCTCACTGCCATGTCTTAGAGATGATCAGGCATGTCAATGACTGCACCCACCTACTACTTAAACAGAGTGATGAGGAGATACAAAGATTGAGTTCTTCTCCTACACTCAGAGTCTACAAGATGATTGTCTGTCTTCAGTCTTTGACACCTTTGATCACCCTACCATCTATGCCCAGTAAAAGCTAGTGTTTTTGGAAATATTAAAACACTATTACACCATATGTACATCTAAATTACCAGCTACAGACATTTGGTTTAAATCTGTGGGCAAAACAACTGTTTCTAGGAATAAACAACTCTTGGGACCAAGGTTCAAGCTCTAGCTCAGCCATGAAACCCACTGGGTGATCTTGGGTAAACCACATGCTCTCAGCCTCAGGCAATGGCAAATCTCCTCTGAACATAACTTGACAAGAAAACCCCATCATAGGGTTACCATTAATCAGAAATGACTTGAAGGCACACAACAACAATAGAGTAAAGTGGTAGTCTGGAGTAAGGTAGCCATGCACTATATACCGGGGGGGGGGGTATCTATTGCATCACTATTTCAGCTTAGCAGATTGTTCATTTTTTGTACAGCAACTATCAAAGCATGCTAAAGTTATTTTTTGGACTGCAATCTCCCGAATTTGGTTGGGAATTCTAGACATTGCTGTCCAAAAAGTAACATGGAGAAACTCTATCCTTTTGGCCAAAACCAGACCAGGAGCTGATTGTGGCACAGACCACAAACTGCTCATAACAAAAATCAGAGTTAAGCTGAAGAAGAAAGCAAAAACCATTATTATACCAAAATATGATCTGAATAACATTTCAGATGAATTCAAGGACAATGTAAGAAACAGATTTGAACTACTGAATATAACTGACTGGGAACCTGAAGAACTGTGGACAGAAGTCAAAGACATAATTAAGGACAGATACAAGAAAACATTAATAGTGGCCAAAAAGAAAGATAAAAACAATGGATGACAGATGAAACATTTCATGCAATAAAAGAAAGAAGAAAAGCAAAAGCAAAGGGAGATGGGAACAAAGCCAGAAGTATGAACACAACTGTCTAATGTCTGGCATGCAGGGATAAGGAGAAATACTACAATGACCAATGCAGAGAAACAGAAAGCAACAACAAAAAGGGAAGAACGAGAGACCTATCAAAAAATCCGAGAAATTAAAGCCAAGTTCAAACCGAGGGCAGGGATGCTCTAGGGAAAAAAAAAGAACATAATTCAGGAACAAGAAGAAATAAATGGACGCTGGAGGCAATACACAGAGGAGTTATACAAAAGAGATGGAGGAATGAAAGATATTTGGAATGAGGAGCCATATGAAGACGAACCACAAATTCTAACAAGTGAAGTGGAATCTGCAATAAAGGAAATGGGGAAAAATAAATCACCGGGAACAGATGATATCCAAATGGAACTGCTACAGTGCCTACAGATAGATGCAACTTTAGTGTTAACTGAAATATGCCAATAAATGTGGAAAACAAAGTGGCAGCCAACAGACTGGAAACGCTCGATATACATACCAATCTACAAGAAAGGAGATACAAAAGACTGCAGCAACTATAGGACAATGGCACTAATCTCACATGCAAGCAAAATAATGCTCAAAATTATGCAGAATAGACTCCAACCATACATGGAGAGAGAAATTACATAGGTGCAAGCAGGATTCACAAAAGGAAGTGGCACTAGGGACCACATTGCAAACATACGAAGGCTAATGGAGCACACCAAAGAATTTCAAAAAAGAATCAGCATGTGTTTCACAGACAACAGCAAAGCACTTGATTGTATAGATCAGGGGTAGGCAACCTTTCCCCTTTAAGGGCCGAGGGACTTCAGCTCCCAGAATCCCAGGAGCTATTGGCCAACATGGGACTATTGGCCAACACGGCTGAGGCTTCTGGGAGATGAAGTCCCTCGGCCCTTAAAGGGGAAAGGTTGCCTACCCCTGGTATAGATCATGAAAAGCTATGGAATGCACTCAAAGACATGGGGATGTCACTACATCTGATAGTCCTGGTGAGGAATCTGTACCAAGGACAAGAGGCCACCGTCAGAACTGAATTCGGGAAACCAGAGTGGTTCCCATAGGCAAAGGGGTCAGGCAAGGCTGCATCCTATTACCCTACTTGTTTAATTTAAATACAGAAAACATCATAAGAAAAGCAGAATTAGAAACAGAAAAAGGAGAAGTTAAGATAGGAGGAAGCAACATTAACAACCTAAGATATGCGGACGACACCATAATATTAGCAGAAGACATTCAGGAATTGGAACAGTTAATAAGGAAGGTCAAAGATGGAAGTGAAAAGGCAAGTCTGATGATGAACATAAAGAAAACAAAAATAAGGATCACAGAAGAAATACACAAATTCAATCTAGACAATGAGGTAATTGAAATAGTCAAAGAATTCCCACATCTAGGATCAAACATTGACCAGAATGGAGACTGCAGTCAAGATTAGGAATGGGAAGGGCAGTTAGGAAAGAACTGGAAAAGATACTGAAGAGCAAAGACATACAACTCAGTACTAAAGTCAGAATCGTTCAGGTCACTGTATTTCCAATTATCATGTATGGATGCAAGAACTGGATAGTGAAGGAAGCAGACAGAAAGAAAACCAGTTCGTTTGAAATGTGATATTGGAGAAGAATACTAATACCATGAACAGCCAAGAAGACAAACAAAAGGGTTCATGAACAGGTCAGACCAGAAGCCTGAGGCTTCACAAAAGTAAGAGACATGGTGGATTCCAAGGAAACATCTTCTTTGGATTGTAAATGCACATTAAATTTCCTTGGCTTGCAAAATTTTCTGGCAACCGCATGGCCAAATGGGAGGAGCCAGCCTGCAGATAGCGCTCCCCTAACATCTGAACTGAGATCAGAAACAGAAAATGCAGGCCCAAGACTAACATCTTCAATTTTTTTTCTTCTGTTTGCCTGATGAAGAAACCAGTGTGACTTCAAAAGTTTGCAACATGTAACTGTGCATTTTGGTTGGCCCAATAAAGGTATCATTGTTTGGATGGCCAATATAGCTACCCCTAGAGGTGAGACCAGGGCTCTCCTTAGAAGCAAAGATGATCAAGTTGAGACTATTGTACTTTGGTCACATAATGAGAAGGCATGGATCACTAGAAAAAAAAATAATGCTAGGAAAGGTATAGACAAACCACATGTATAGACTCAATCAGGGGGGTTATGGGCAAAGGCTTGCAGGATTTGGGCAAGGCAGTGGAAAATAGGGATTCTTGGAAATGTCTCATCCACAGAGTCACCATGAGTCGGAACCGACTTGAGGGCAGTTAACAACAACAATCTTCTGTTACCCATGATAGAATTCTAGCATATGATTCTGTTACAAAAATGTAATCTCTGAAGAACACAAAAGAATATCGCCTAAATGAAATGCACATGTTTCCCAAACAAATGTAAACTCTACAAATCCAATTTATTGTATTGTGATTGTTAAAACAAAGATAACTGAGAACAACAACTCAGGGGGGTTGCAGACTGCCAGAAATAGTGCAAATTGAGTCCACTTTAAGGGTTAGGGTTAGTGCTAGGGAACCATGGGAATTGGTTTTTTTTTCTGAGACATTGAGCCTTCTCTGTCAGAGAGCTCTGGTGCCACAATAAAATACAGTTCCCATGATTCCCTAACCCTAACCCTAACCCTTAAAGTGGACTCAATTTGTACTACCGTATTTCTGTCAGTCTGCAACCCCCCTCATTATTAACATCGTAGTGTTCTCCTTACTTTATCTAAGCAACTATATTCCAATATACTTGACTGCTATTTGCCGTCAGCCTATGCTACATGTAAAATCTAAGACATTCAATATTCTTCCCTTGGCTGGATCAATCTACAAGTGTCGCTCCATTTTCACAGACTTCGAGTCCGTGGCCTTGGTCCTTCGTGGACCGGCAAGTGAGGAGGGTTAATATGGCATGTGCGCCCATGGCGCACATGCGGAGCCACACACACGAGCACATGGCCATTCAAGCCATTGAGGCTTGAATATTTGCAAATTTCCATGGGGGGGCGGCGGAATGGATCCCCTGCAAAAATGGAGGGACGATTATATATCGCTACAGTAGTCTCAAAGTGAATTCCACACTCCTAGAATAAACCTTTGGTAGCAGTTTATCTTCAATGATAAAAAGCCATATTACCCAATCAAAAATTGTTTTCTTACTGCAGTTATAAAGGATTCCCCACAGGACCACTGATTAAGAGTCTATCAGCTAACTAGCATATTTTTCCAAAATCTTTTTTCTCACTCTCTGCATTAATTTATCGCTACTGCCAGAATTCTCTTGTCTCTGGATTTTACAAAGCCCCTTTGTAAAAAGCAAATATTTTCCTTTCAGAATGAGCCAAACGTAGAAAGTCTTTATGTTTTAAAAAAATTCAAGGAAACCTAAAGAAACCTTTCCATTTCTCATTACATAGATCCCTCTACATCAGGGGTCGGCAACCTATGGCCCGCGGGCCAGAAAAGGCCCCGTTCGCCGGACTTACCGGCCCAGGCCGTTGGTTGCCACCGTTGCTGCCGCCGCACGCCGCCACGCGCCGCCGTCCGGGCGCGTTTTTGGCCGCGCGCTTGCTGCGGCCGCCATTTTGGATGTCAAAATGGCGGGCGTGACACGTTTGCGCATGCACAACTTTTGTGCATGTGCAAACACGTCGCGGCCGCCAATTTGACATCCAAAATGGCGGCCGCGACATGCACCGTGGCGGCTGCGGCCGCGAATACTACGGTGGCCGCCGCCGCGTGTGTAGAGGGTCGCACGCGGCGGAGGAGGGTACCCTCCTCTGCCACGTGCAACCCCCCCGCACACGCGGCGGCCGTCGCCATAGACTGCAGCGTCCACGGCGCATGTGCGGCCGCCATTTTGGTAGTCCAAAATTACGTTACGGTGGCGGTGGCGGCGGCAGCAGCGGCAGCAGCAGCAGCAGCAGCAGCAGCTTGTGCAGGGGGGGGCGCGCGCGCGTCACGGCGGAGGGTACCCTCTTCCGCCGCGTGCGACCCCCCCGCACATGCGGCGGCCGTCGCTGCAGGCCTCAGCGGCCATGGCGCATGTGCAGCCGCCATTTTTGTAATCCAAATCGCGGCCATGACTTGGACTACAAAAATGGCGGCTGCACATGCGCCATGGCCGCTGAGGCTGCGGCGGCAGCGGCAGCGTGTGCTGGGGGGTTGTGCACGGCGGAGGAGGGTACCCTCCTCCGCCGCGTGCGACCCCCCCGCACACGCGGCGGCCGTCACCGTAGGCCACAGAGGCCATGGCGCATGTGCGGCAGCCACTTTTGTAGTCCAAATCATGACCGTGACGTCACAGCCACGATTTGGACTACAAAAATGGCAGTCGTATAAGTGCCGTGGCCGCTGAGGCCGCAACCGCGGCGCGGCGGCATGTTCGGTTGGGTCGTGCGCGGCGGAGGAGGGTACCCTCCTCTGCCGCATGCGACCCCCCCGCACACGCAGCGGCCGCCGCCGTAGGCCGCAGCTGCCACGGCACATGTGCGGCCGCCATTTTTGTAGTCCGAATCGCAGCCGCGACGCGTTTTGCGCATGTGCAAAACGTGTCACGGCCGCGATTCGGACTACAAAAGCGGCGGCCGCATGTGCGCGGGGGAGGGCCCGCAGGTCGGCGTGAGGGGGATGTGCGCGTGTGAGGGGTGCGCACGCGCATAAGCGCGCGCCCCGCCATTCCCCCCCCTCTCGGCCCAGCCAAGACCTGGGCAACGGGAGACCGGCCCAGGTCTCAAAAAGGTTGTCTGTGCCTGCTCTACATGTTATCATATAGATTCAGCTACTTCACAAGATACAGATCAATTTTATCTCAATATATTAGTAATTTTCTTTCAGGAGAAAACTACCAGCATTTCTCACAATATTATGGTTTCATAGATTTTTCAGCTGCATTCCCACCATTATGCCAGTTATTAAAAAAAATATTGGGAGTGGGAAGTGTACAAATATTGTGGTATGTTAACATTAAAATTCAAATATTTAAGCAAGACAATGTCCTGGGTAAATGTCCAATGTCCAGCGTAAATCCTGGTGAAAATGTTGCAACATAAAATTGGAAGAATAATGTGTGCCTCTCTTTCCCAGAGAAAACATGTAACTTATAAAATTCTCCAAACTATTCCAGAGGGTATTTGTCCTTCCTGAGAAATAAGTCATTTGCTTTTCTAGTGCTTTATTGGCACATACTTCATACTACTAGAATACAAAGCTATAGCCAAAATCGAATGAGGAGAATACACTGATGGAACTACAGTGGGCCCTTCGTATCAACTGGGGGTTCATTCCAGGAACCCATGGATTCCAAAATCCGTGGACCCTCAAGTCCCATTATATAAATAATTTAGTAAAATTGTCCCTTATAGCAAATGGTAAAAGGTTTGCTTTTTGGAATTCTTTTCCGGGGGGGGGGGGTTGTTAGAATATTTTCAAGCTATAGATAGTTGAATCCATGGATATGGAGGGTCAACTGTTTTTTCTGTCAGTAGAATCCGCATAAGCAATCTCTCTTCTTCACTGAGGTCTCACCATGCACTTCAAAGGCCTGCTCTGTGGGCTTGGGAGATCCTCCAAAGTTATTTTTCAAGTGGCAGCAGGAGCTCCAGGGTGTGTGGTGGCGAGTACAGTAGCACCAGTGCCACACTGGATTTGTGTCCATATTGTAGATTAAAAAAAACCTTCTAAAGGAAATTCACCCCCCAAAATATCTTGCTATACCTTAAGACACATGGTGATACAAAATAAATAGAAGACACACAGAAAACTGTAAGT
Organism: Phrynosoma blainvillii; assembly: GCA_026167975.1. NCBI lineage: Eukaryota > Metazoa > Chordata > Lepidosauria > Squamata > Phrynosomatidae > Phrynosoma > Phrynosoma blainvillii. Next base: position 254,338,687 of record JANUYF010000001.1, on the reverse strand, counting down.
ATGACCTCTAGACCATAAACACACATGCACATGCACATTCTAACAGGACAAGCTAAAGAAGAGTTCAAATGGTATCTATGATTGGATCCAAACTAACTCAAGTTGCACTGATGTCTCACTGAAATCAACATAAAAAGGTAGTCATGATGAATACAGGGGTGCATCTACAATGTAGAAATAATGCAGTTTGACACCACTTTAATTGCTATGGCTCTATCCTACAGAATCCTGGGATTTGTAGTTTTGAGAGGCACCAGTACTCTTTGGCAGTGAAGGCAAAAGAATTTGTAAAACTAAAAATCCCAGGATTCCATAGGATGGTGCTACGGCACTTAAAATGGTGTCAAACTGCATTATTTCTACAGTGTAGATGTACCTTGTTTCACTGTAATCAAGAGGACTTAAACATAAGTAATGCAGTTGGACCCATTCACACCACAGAATTATAGCCCTGTTATTCCATTTTAATTGCCATGGTTCTGTCCTATACAATCTATTTACGCAATCTATTTCAAGGCAAATTGCACTTCCTCAAGCTTCCGGGGGAAAGCAATTCATTTTTTCCCCTTTGACTGGAAAAAATACATTAACTGCTGGGATATTGACAAAAACAAGCCATTTAAAGCTTTCAGGTAACAAAGAACACAGTTCCCTAAATTCTAACACATATTTGGCAGTTTAAATCTTAACTTCATAGCTGGTTTTCCCCCTTCCTAATACAAATTAGGATTAATTTTCCAAAAAAAATCAGTCCTAAAGAAACCAGTGGAGAAGGGAACAGCAAGCAATCTATGGTGGAGGATCAATCATTTCCAAAGTCTTACCAGCTTTTATCAGCCAGGATAGAAAGGGGGAGGCATCTCCCCGTCCCTCTGCCCCTCCTCAAAAATGAAAGGATTTACTGGCATTGTTTTGTATCAGTTCTTAGGAAGTTACTGTTAAGAAGAATGAATATAACAACACAGTCACACCTCATGATTTCATTCTTTAAAAGTAACTTCCCATGTTCTGTTACTAGTTGTGGAGCAGAGAGGGTGTCAAGGGAATGAGAAGACCTACAATTTTACACAGCTTTAGATACCATGAAATGTCCTCAGATTTCTCCATATACATGTACACAGCTGGTGGGGTAAAAGAGCCAGAGGGCCAGAAAGCTCTTTTGTTGTCCAGGGGAAGCCTTTCTCAATGAATGAACCTCTATCTGCATATGGAGAAGAGGAGGTCCACAGCAGCTAATGGCTCCTGGGCCACCCTTTCCAGAATCACAAGATGGTATTCAAAATTGTGGCTCTGAATAAAAAATGCACTGGCTCGGCTGTTGCCCTTCCTCCTCTGTCTTTCTCTTTCATGCACATAATTATATTACAAGTTCTTATACACTGGGTTTTATTTTGTGCCTCAGGAAAGTACTTATTATTTGTTTCTACAGTGGATGCTACATTGTGATCACAACAAGCAAAGCTCCCTTTCACTAACTTAATGCTCCAATTAAAAACAAACAAACAAAAGCCTAAGATAAATGAGTCTTAATAATGCTACCCAGGGCTTGGCTCAGGATGATGCTGAAAGGTTCCTGCACAATGCTGAGTACTTTCAGACCAATCTCTGCCAGCATGCACAGCCTCACAATACACAAGATGCCTGTTCAGTCCTAGGAAAATTAGGCTTACAAAACTGCTCCTCTTCTACCTTCATAACACGGGTAATGAAGTAGATTACAATGCAATTAGCCCAGAACAGGTGTCATGATGGTGTGAGATAAAATACCACAATTATGAAACTAAATACTATTTTATATCAATTGCGGCTATTCCTTTATTATATTTGAATTATTAACTGGAAAGTCAATTTTATTTGTGTTACTAAAAACTGGACCAAGTCATGCTCAGTGTTAGAGAAGAATTAAAATACATGCATGAGGTAACTGCAAAACACAGAGAGAGAGAGAGAGAGAGAGATGAGGAAGTCCAGACTACAATTACTAGACTTTTAAAAAAAGTTAATTCACTTCTAGAAGAATGACGAAAGCTAGTAGACTCCAAGATGGATCAGAATTCAAAGAGTTCTTAATTCAAGGGTAGGCACAGTGTCCCTAGAGGTATATGTTCCCCCACCAAACTGCTTTTGCAGCCCTTAAACCCACCTAATTCCCAGAACTGATGTTTTTCTAGCCAAAAAAAGGGTGAAATAGAAGCCTCCAGGACTCATTGTTTACCTTTAAATAGGGACTCTTCCACACAAGCCCCATTCTCGCAGCAGTCACACTAATAATAATAAGATGGTTACATACTACGTTTGAAGCAGCCATCACTCACCTCCTCTCATTCAGACAACCAGGACTGCTATCCCCAGAGTCTTCCTGACTCTTCTTTGATCCCACCAAGAAAAAATAAGGAAAATGAATGAAAAAAGAAAGTTAGATCTGGAAAATAATATGAAAAAAGAAATAAAAGCTTTGAGAGCCAACATTAAACAAGATATAAAGGCAGAACTGAGAGACATTAAACACTCATTGGAGGAAGTAACGAAAGACCTCAGTAATGCAAAGGAAAAAATAGAAAAATTGGAGGAAAGAATAACAAATTTGGAAGAAAATATCTCAAATTTAAAAAAAGAGGAGGAATTGGAAAGAGAAAGACAACTAGATGAAAGAGCAATGGAAGATCTCAAAGCAAGAGAAAACTGTTTAAAAATCCGCAGCATAAGAGAGATAAAAGAAGAGAACTTATATTAATATTTGATCCTTATCTTAGAGGAATTTATGGAAACTACAGCTCAAGAACTTCAATGGGAAACAAATAAACTCCCGGATAGCTAGGGAAAAAAATTGGCCATGGTATATAGTAATTTACTTTCTGAGGGAAAAAAAGCTAGAGATAAAATATTAGAATTAAGTTACAGGAAAATCTTGAAAATTGATGGAGAAGATGCAAAGATATATAAAGACATCCCCAGCAGAATTTTGAGAAAAAGGGAGGGTTATAAATTTCTAACCTCCTTCCTATCCAAGAGTAGTATATTCTATAGATAGGAGAAAATAGAAGGAATTTCAGTTTTCTACAAGCAGAAATGGTATAAATTAAATACGCCTCAGAAAGCGAAAGATTTCTGGAAGGCCACTAAAGATATGAAAAGGAGAGGAAAAACAAGGAAATCAACTTTACAAGGAAAAATTAAGATCTGCAGTGAAAGAAAATAAGAGGAATAATGATAAAATAGAAGAAGATCTAAACAACCTAATGGCAGAGGAAGAAGAAGAACAACAGGATGAGGATGGGGGGATCGTGAAGAAGAGGATCTACTACTGAAGGAGAAAGGAGAAGATATCTCATTGGAGGAAGAAAATTAAATAGAAGCTTTAAAGAAACACTTTGTGTTATAATCTATAACTTTGTTGATCATTCTAATATTGCTATACTAAGAATAGAGTTGATATTATCTGTTTCTTTGTTCTCTTTTTTCCGTTCCCCTTTCATTCTTGGAAATAAAAGTTAAAGTGAAAGATGAATCTTAAAGACATAACTTTCTTTTCATGGAATGTTAAAGGTTTAAACAATAAATCTAAAAGAAATGAAATATTCCATTTGATAAACCACGAGAAATATGATGTGGTGATTCTTCAAGAAACACACATTCGTTTTAAAGATAAAAGACTTTTAAGAAATCCCAAATTAGGCAAAGAATATATATCTGCAGCCAAGCAGAAAAGAAAGGGTATAACAGTGTACATATCAAAAAATATACAGGAGAGAGAGCTATTCAGTGATAATAAAGGGCATTACATAGGAATTGAAATGATGGCTCAAGGGAAAAAATAATTCTGGTGGTAATATATGCACCACAAGAAAATAAAGCAAAGTTTTATAAGCAAATTTATGAAAAGATATTAGGATATGATGAAAACGAGATCATTCTTGGAGACTTTAATGTCATTATAAACCCAAGGGTGGATAGACTTTCTAGTAAAAACAATTAAAGAAAAACAAGGAAAACTACCAAAGATATTTTTTCAGTGATAAGGAATCAAAATCTAGTAGAAACATGGAGATATAAAAATGGTGATAGAAGAGAGTTTACTTTCTATTCCAGTAGACATAGATCGATGGCCAGATTGGACATGTTTGTGGTGTTTTTTTTTATCAAAATCATTATGCAACCAAATCAAAAAGATAGAAATTTTACCTAAAACATATTCAGACCACAATCCAGTTAAAATGACATTTAAATTAATAGAAACAGAATTTCTTTGGCAGCTACAAGACTACTTATTAAAATATTTTTAAAAAATGTAGAGAAAGCTAAACAAACACTTAAAATTACTTTAAAGAAAACTTAAACAAAGGCACTGATATCAATATAGCATGGAATGCAAGTAAAACAGTCATATGGGGCTTCTTTATTCAGAAACATTGAAAATTACAAAGAGAGAGAAAAGAATGAATGAAATTAATCACAGAGGAAATAGCTAAGAAAGAAAGAGAATTAATGGAAAATAAGAACAAGGACAAAATAATTAAAGAAATTAAAATCTTACAAAAACAATATTCTATGGAAAATATAAAGAATATAGCAAGGCTGATGAAGAGAGTCAAACATTTTCAAAATGCAAATAAAATTGGCAAATGGCTTTCCTGGAAACTAAGGAAAGAGAAAAATAATAGACTAATTACAAAAATTAAAATTGGGAACAATATCTATACTGAACAAAATAAGATCAAAGAAATTTTTCAAGATCATTTCAGGAAACTTTTTTAAAATTAGACAAAGAAAATATAGAAAAATACTTTAAAGAGAGTTTCAACTTAAAATTAAAAGAAGCCCATAAAAATGAGTTGGATAAACCAATAACTTTATTAGAGTTAGAAGAGGTAATTAAGAAAGCCAAAAATGATAAAATGCTGGGTCCAGACAGCTTAAATGCCAGCTGCTATAAAATCTTTAAGGAGGAGCTAAAAATTACCACTTCTGGAAATAATAAATAACTTCAGTAAAGGGAATATCCCTTCGACCTGGAGAGAAGCTAATGTAACTTTAATTCTGAAAGAGGGAAAAGATGATCAAAACCCTAATAGTTACAGGCCAATTTCCCTTCTAAACTCTGATTATAAATTGTTTGCAGCTATACCAGCAGATAGGCTCCAAAAGGTACTTGTCAATTACTTATTAGAAAAACAATGTGGCTTTCTGCCAGGGAGGCAATTAAAGAATAAAATAAGATATATAGTCAATTTAATAGAGCACTTTGATCTCCATATAGATAAGAAATTAGTGATTATATTATTAGACATGGAGAAACCCTTTGACAGCTTTTATTGGGAATTCATGATTGAAGTACTAAAATGGATGCAATTTGGTTTAAAGTTTCTAAATTGGATTGCTGCAATATACGAAGATCAGACAACTAGAATAAAAATCAATGGGATAAGGACAAGTCCGATTAGGGTAAATAAAGGCACAAGACAAGGGTGCCCTCTCTCTCCCCTCCTTTTTATTATGTCTTTAGAAAGTTTCTTGTGTAGTATTAGGAAAGATATAACGGTAAGAGGAGCAAAAATCAGAGCGAGAAAACTTTGTAGCTAGAGCATATGCAGATGATATAGCAGTGACATTAGAAGACCCTTTAAAAAGTATTAAACAACTACTGAAGCAATTAGAGAATTTAGAACAAGTTTCCAGCTTAAAAATAAACAAAGGGAAAACAAGTGTTATAACAAAAAACATGTCAGAGACCGAGGAAAAAGAACTGACTAAGATTTCAGGATTCAACATAAATAAGAAAGCAAAATACTTGGGTATAGTAATTATAACAAAACTTGGAATGAAATTTTAAAAATATCTAAATAATTGGAAAGATATAAAACTAAGCATGCTGGGGAAGATAGCTGCAGTAAAAATGAGTGTTTTGCCTAAACTACTCTTTCTCTTTCAGACTTTACATATAATCAAAAACAACAAAGTATTTAAGGATTGGCAAAAACAATTATCTGAATTTATCTGGGCGGGCAAAAGACCGAGAATTAAACAGACATACATGCAAGATACAACTGAGAGAGGGGGATTTGCGGTACCAAATTTAAGATTATACTTCAAAGCCAGTACTTGTATATGGTTGAAAGACTGGAAATTGGAAAATTGCTTAATTTAGAAAATATGGACTTAAATTTTGGATTCCACATGATTTTATTCTATGATAAAATTCAGGCAAATAAAAACTTTGAAAACTTTGAATATGCATTTTTAAGATCAGCAATATTCAAGACCTAGAAAAAATATTTAAAAAGAATATGTCCAAAAATTCTGATATAGGTATCCCCCCAGGAAGCATTGTTCCAAAGAGACCCTGACAAAAAAGAAAATTGGCTAAAATATAAAGATATATTAGAAAAGGATAATGGAAAATTAAAAATTAAAACTTTAGAACAGCTAAGGGCAAAAGAAAAAGAATGTGGATGGTTTTTATACTGTGATGTCCAGCCTGGACTGTTTAAATTCTCCCCTGTATTTTCCTTCATTTTTAGTTCAGTTTGAGCATAGGAATGTTCCACTGTATTAGTTTGTGGGAGGAGCTATAGGAATCCCCTGCATTTTTCTAGTTTTTGATTTGCCCCTCCCCAGCAAGCTCTGCTTCAGCTTGGGATTTTTAGTTTTCTTAGGCAGGCTTGGCTTTTTTCTGTTTAGTGGCAAAAACAGGCTCAGACAGAGGGAAAGGGCATTTCTTACACCTGCAGCCAAATTATTTACCACATTAGCCAATTTAGTTACCTGTAGCATTTAATTCTAGTAAATATCAACATCAAAGAAGACAATAGCACCAGAAGCTGAAAGACCCTGCACCAGCTTCATTGAGAAGGAGATCAATCCAGGAACAAATCCAGAGAGATGACAACACTGAAGATCATTAAAACCTGAACTGTAAAGTACCTTTTATTTTAAACCTATTAGATCTTGGGAGGAGAAACTCTTTTTCTTTTGTTTTTCAAAATAAATTTCCTTCTTTTTGGACTTTACACTCAGATTTGGAGCCTTTTTGGGTTATAGATTGATCTCACCAGGGTACTAGCGTTGCACACCCATATTTGCCACCACCTTTAGTTGGGTGTGTCTTCACATATACCATCGATTAAGAGCAAGATATAATATTGATTTAAAAACAATAGGAATAGCAGACAAAAAAAACTGACCTAGAAGAGAATATTTGGAACAACAAACCTGCGCTGCTATCTAGAATTTATTTTAAAAAACTGTTAGAATTCTATATGGAGGAAGAGCTGGTTAAAGAGAATATGATAGCTTGGACGAGGAATTGTGGACATGAGTTGGAGCTTAGCCAATGGGGAAAATGCTGGAAAATCAGAATAAAATACTCACTAAGTCAAGAAATCAGAGGAAATTACTATAAAATAATATATAGATGGCATTTATCACTGGATAGGATAGCTAAGATGTATAATACCGGAAGAGATAAATGCTGGAAATGTAAGAAGACAAAGGGAACATATTTTCATCTGTGGTGGGATTGCATATATGCCAGAAATTTCTGGAAAAACATTCAAAAGAATATTGCTGAAATATTAGAAATAGAATTGGATAGGAAACCAGAGACAATGTTACTATGTATGTTAGATGAAAAAGTTGAAAAAAAATATGGAAGAATTATATTCTAAATGCTCACAGCAGCCAGACTAACCTATACCAAATATTGGAAAATCAACAAGGGAATTCAAACAGATGAATGGCTGTTAAAACTCATGGATTTAATGAAAATGGGTTTGCTATCATATGAAATAGAAGAAAAGGCAGAAGATAGAATAAAGGAGTGGAAGAAAGTATATGATTACCTGAAAAAAAAAAGTGGAGTGATATACTTTATATAAAAAAGATGGAGGTTTGAGAATTAACAGAAACTGTGGGTTATTATTAAATAGATGTTGTAATCAGATATAATATGGGTTAACCTGAAAGTACTTTATCAACAGGAGATAAAGGGGAAACAAAATTAAATGAGTATATTTTGTTTTTGAAAACTCTGATAGAACAAGAGTAAACCTTGACAAAAAAAAAGAAGAAAGAAAAAGGAAATCAGTATGAGGAAGTAAAGAAAGATTTGTTTGGTTTGTTTATGTATTGTCTGTATTGTATCTATTGTGTTTTTATATCTATGACATAAAATTAATTTAAAAATTTTAAAAGTTGATATAAGATACAAGATATTTTCAACAGCAACAGGGTTATGTCTCTGGATTCTACTCACAATAAGACAAGCTCATCCATTTGGCTGATTCAGTACTCTGGACAGCGAAACTTCTTGTAAACAGTGACTAAGGGCCTTTGCAGACTACCAGAAATAGTGCAAATTGAGTCCACTTTAAGGGTTAGGGTTAGTGCTAGGGAATCATGGGAATTGTTTTTTTCTGAGACATTGAGCCTTCTCTGTCAAAGAGCTTTGGTGCCACAATAAAATACAGTTCCCATGATTCCCTAACCCTAACGCTAACCCTTAAAGTGGACTCAATTTGCACTATTTCTGGCAGTCTGTGTCCTGGACTATGGCCAGCACCAGTCCAAACAAATGCTGATAAGGATGGTTTAACAAGGAAGGAGCTAAAAGGCAGGCTACAGGCCTTTCTGTTAGTTCCCAAGAAGCACACCAGTACCAAAGCCAGGGTCAGGATTCCAGAGTTCACAGTAGCCAGTTCATTCCAAGGTTGGGGCAGCCAGAAGGTAACAAGTGTCCAGTCCATTCCGAATTCAAAGGTTCACAACACACAAGAGTTCCAAAGAGCAAGGAGCCAGTGCTGACAGTATCACACAAGGGAACTGCAATAAACTCTGGCACTGAGTGGTCCTCTCCCAGGTGATTAAGGGCCTTTGCAGACTGCCAGAAATAGTGCACACTAAATTGAGGCACTGCCCTGGCTCAGTGCTAGGGAGTCATGGGAATTGTATTTTTTTCTGGGACATTGAGCCTTCTCTGCCAGAGAGCTCTGGTGCCACAATAAATTACAGTTCCCATGATTCCCTAGCACTGAGCCAGGGCAGTGCCTCAATTTAATGTGCACTATTTCTGGCAGTCTGCAAAGGCCCTAACTAGGAGATTCCCTCCTCCATACCAGCTGAGGCTTGTTAGTCAATTGCCTCTCTGCAAGCCTCCTTGACCGACGCATGCAAGCACTCTCTGCCCTGCGTTGTCTGAAGGAAGGCACTTCCATACTTGTTTCTTCCTGATCCTTACCACTAGGCTGCTGTTCCTCCATAGGGATCCAACTAGTGCTAGGACCTGGCTGCTCTTCCTCCTCTGGGGCTGGGAGGACAGGGCTGGGATCTAGCAGGGCAGGATTAGGACCTGGTAGAGCCTCCCTTTCCTCCTGCACTGGAGTAGGCTCATCCTCCTCCTCATCCTCCGAGTCCAGCTCCTGACTGACCATGACAATCTGCAAAGGCCCTAAGGGATCTTGTAGCATCTTTGAGACTAAGGTCCAAAACACACTGCAGAAATAATCCAGTTTGAGACTGCTTAACTGCCCTGGCTCAATACTAGGGAATCCTGGGAACTGTAGTTTTGTGAGATATTTAGCCTTCTCTGTCAGAGAGCTCTGGTGCCACAATAAACTACAATTCTCAGGATTGATTCCCTAGCACTGAGCCAAAGTAGTTAAAGCTGTCTCAAACTGGATTATTTCTGCAATGTGTTTTGGAGCTAACTGAAAGAAAGAAGCTGGTAACATGAGCTTTCATAGACTTCATTTTACTCCCTCAGATGCATGGGGTGCCTACCAGATTATTTTACCTGGTAGACTGGGGCAGTCAGAGAATCAATCTTTCAGGGGAACTAAACTTGTGTTTCAGAAGTGTTGAAAGGACTAAAGTACAAATTTTTAAATTTATTATTATAGGCCAGAATCATTATTGAAAGAGTAGTCTCCTACTCAGAGAACAAGTTCTTTGCTGATTCCAAATTATTTTCCCAAGCCTCTGATATTCCCTGTAATTGTTTCACCTAACTAGCTAGCCATGTTCCTTCCTTTGCAGCCTCAATAAATGAGCCATTGTTGATTGTTAACAGATACTTCTATTGTACGTATACAAAAAATGAAGTAATGAGAAAGTTGAAATGCACACGTAAGTGCTATACTGAAATGACTAGGAAATCAACCCTCCACTTGGGTTGCCCTCTAGGTGAGATTATAACATTTCTTCCATCAATAAAGTTGCCTCTCTTCACTCTTAAATTAGACAGCCTGGCTGTGCAATTCTTAAAACAGAGTGGAAACTCTTCGATTCAACTATATTTTTCCTTTCCCACTAGTTCAGTGTCTCCCCACCCTACACAGAACTTGGAGTTCTCCTATAGGGATGCTGACACTTCAGTACCTTTTGCACCCCAACCAAGCCAGTTATTCCAGACATCAAACAATGGGATTATCTGCATATACAGCTATATTAGTTGCCAGCCTGTTTCTGGACAGAATTGGAAGTGCTGGTGTGACAATTAAAGACCTATACAGCTCAGGTCAAGATTATATAAAGGGCAGTATCTACTCATATGAACCTGCCTGCAGCCCTGCCTTACCACTTTGTCAATTGGGAACAATTCTGTTTCTCAGTGGACGTTACCACACTTGCAGCAAGAGAGCGGCGAGAAAGCTGGTCGGAATCATTTGGGAACCATTTTGGGCTCATGCCGGAATGTGCCCGGCAAGCGGAAAACATTACCACACTAGAATGGAATCAGTGAGGAATGCGAGATGCCGGAATGGTTCCGCTCCGGGGGCCCGGATCTCCTGTCCACACACAAGTTGAAAGATCCCTACCGCAACCCCCCGAATTCTGGGCTACAAAGCCATCCCTAATAATGATTTCCCCCCCCCAACCCCTGAAGAGAGGAACATTGTTTACCCGTTCCGTTTGTTGCCCGCTCCAGGAAGTACACGTCATAAGATGCTTCCTCAAATCCTTGGGGAATACCGCGAGGAACCCTGAGCCATAAAACGAGGAAATGCGGCATGACAAGGATCTCGTGTTCATACCTATGCCGAGATCAGCGTCATTCCGGCATAGTGCCGACCGCTCGAGTGTATTCCTTAAAACTCTCGGAATTCAAAAGGACTGAAATGAGGCTGAAATGACGCCGAAATGAGGTAGGGAAGGGCGGGGTTTGCTGCGACGTCGTGTGAACACACGGAAAAAAAGTCTGAAACGAGGCTGAAATGACGCTGCTTTAGGGCCAGTGTGGTAACGTCCTGTATTCTGTTCTTACAGTAGCCTCTTGTCAAGTACAGATTCCTCATCAGAACTATCAGATGTAGTGGCATCCCCATTTCTTTAATGGCATTCCATAGTTTTTCATGCTCTATGCAGCCAAAGGCTTTGCTATATAAGGCACATGCTGATTTTTTTCCTGAAATTCTTCGGGTCACTCAATTATCCATGACCTCTTCCTTTCCTGAACCCCATTTGGATATCTGGTAATTTTCTCTCCATATATGACTAGAGTCTATGGTGCAGAATTTTGAGCATAATTTTGTTTGCATGGGTAATTCATGCCATGGTTCAACAATTGCTGCAGTCTTTTGTGTCCCCTTTTTTGTGGATGTAGATGTATATTGATCATTTCCAATCTGTTGGCCACTGTTTTGTTTTCCATATTTGTTGGCATATTTTGGTTAATGCTGGAATTGATTCTATTTGTGTGATTTGTAGCAGTTCAATTGGGATATCGTCTGTTCCTGGTGATTTATTCTTTCCAATTTCTCTGAGCACCTCTTCCACTTCGCTTTCCCAAATTTGGGGTTCATCTTCATACAGTTCTTCATTCAATGTGTCATTCATTTTTTCATCTCTTTCATATAGCTCTTCTATGTATGGCTTCCATCGTCTTTTTATTTCATCTTGATCTTTTAGTATCTTCCTCTTCTGATTGTACAACATCCCCACCCTTGGTCTGAATTTCCCTTTCAGTTTACAGATCTTGTGGAAGAGATCTCTTGTCCTTCCTTTTTTGTTGTTTTATTCTATTTCTCTGCATGGTTTATTATAGTATAGATAATATAGTTTCTCTTTATCCATATTCACTAATTGCTGAACAGCTGCATTTATGGTTCTGTTCCTGTCTCCATTTTTTTTCTTCTCATCTCTCCTTTACAGCTTGGAGTCTTTCTTCTGTTATCCATTGTTTCTTCTTTCTTTTTGGCCACAGACAGTGTCTTCCTGCATTCATCCTTGATTATGTCCCTGGCTCTTATGTCCCATAGCTCTTCTAGTTCCTGGTCAATTATGCTTAATAAAGCAATTATGTTTCTCACATTGTCTGTAAATTCTGTTGGGATGTTCTTTAGGTAATATTTTGGTATGATGACTGTTTTTCCTTTCTTCTTTGGCTTTACTCTAATCTCATGATCTGTGCCACAATCAGTGCCTGGTCTAGTTGTGGCCGCAAGAATAGAATTCCTTCATCTTCTGCTTCCAATTATGTAGTCGATTTGATTTTTGTATTGGCCCTCTGGGAATGTCCATGTGTATAGTCTTCGCTTTGGTTGTGTGAAGTATGTGATGAACAGAATGTCAGCCTCACAAAATTCTATCATTCGTTCTTCTGCTTTGTTTCTTGTTCCTAGTCCAAATCTTTCTACAGTTTTAAAATCTTCTTTGAGTCCTACTTTAAAATTACAGTTGCCTACCATTATCAATCAATCCTGTTTTGGTGTGTTGTCAATTTCTTCCTGGATTGCACCATAGAATCTCTGAATTTCTTCTTCGTCTGTATCTGTGGTTGGTGCATATACTTGGATTATGGTAATATTTATACGTTTTCTCTGAAGACTTACTGACATGATTTGGTCTGCTTTTGCATTGTATCCCTTAGCTGCCTTTGCTATATCTCTCCTGATTATGAAAGCCGCCATGCGTTAATGTTTTAACTTAATGAGGTGCAACTCTGTTCCTTTTCTGATGCAATACAATGACTGGGAGGGGGGTTAAAACAAGAAGCCATGTTTGCTTACTGTTTGGATGGATGTGGTTCCCACTTACTTTAACTATATGACATAGCCAGGAAGGTTCCCCTAATATTTCTTACTTCTACTATGGCTGTGTCCGCACTGCAGAAATAATCCAGTTTGCATAACTAACTGTCATGATGCAATGCTATGGAATTCTGAGAACAGTAGTTTCTTGTGGCATCATAGCTCTTTGACAGAGAAGGCCAAATGTCTCACAAAATTACAATTCCCAGAATGTCATAGCATTGAACCATGGCAGTTTAAATGGTGTCACAGCCTGGATTATTTCTGCAGGGTGGATGCAGCCTATGCCACCAAAAGAAATGTAGGATCCTGTCTGCTGCAATCCTTTGGAGTAGATGAGAGTGATTCAACAAAGATTGTGTCAGATGACATATTTTCTTGAATGGCTTTAACACAACACTGCTCTAGAGAACTCTAATAAATGAAGTCCTGTGCTGGTTTTTTTTTTTTTTTTTTTTTTTTTTACATACAAACATACAACATACATCATATCACTTATTACAACACATAGCATTCAAAACCCTTTATCATATGTCCAAATTTAAATCAATATCCCCCAACTTTATAATCCTCTAAATTTTCAATCTGCCAACTTATTTCATTCCATTCTTCCAGCTCTCCATTCATACCTTTCTTCACTCTTTTCCCTTCTTTCCGTTCCTTCCCTTCCCTTCTCCTTTCTTTCCCTACCTTCCCTTATCCTTCCTTCTTTTCCCCCTTCCACCTTCTCTACCATTTATTATCCTTTCCTTTCCCTTCTTCTACATGCCTTCTTACCCTCTTCTACTTTCCTTTACCTTCTCACTTTCCATCCCTTCTTTCAATCTTCTTTCAATCATCTCATACTCTTCCAAATTGTTTTGCTTCCTCCCAGCTGATTTCTTTCCTTTAAATATCTATTTATTGAACTTCTTAATATCAAATTCCTTAATCAGGAATATTATTTTATATCTATCTATATATATATACATATATATAACCAAAACTTTATATCAATTTAATCAATTGTTTGTTTAACTTCCTTACTACTATACTTTCCCCCTATCAAATCAATAAAAAAGTTATTTCTCATAACTTATGATCAAGCTTTAAAGCTATGTCTTTACCCGCGAATACCTCTTCTATCCTATTACCATCTTTTATGATTTATCTCATTTCCATCTTATCACTATATATTTCTACCAGTCTTACAACTCCTGTACTCTTTTTCTTACTCTATTATTCCTTCTTAAAATACATATATATCTATTTATACTAACCCTATTATGTGTATCAAACATACTTATATCTCTTTTCTCTTATTCTACCAAATATTTTACAGCTAATTCTCCCCATTGCTCTCTCAAATAATCAATTACCTTCCCCCAATCTTTAAAAAAATTTTCTGGTGCTTCATCTTTCAATAATTGGGTTAATTTGTCTGCTTCCATTGCGTCATATAATTTCCACATCCAATTCTCTCTTGTAGGTATGTCTTTCTTTTTCCAGTTTTGGGCGTATACCACTCTTGCCATTGTGATTAAATAAAATAGAACCTTCCCATACTTTTTATCATATTCTTCCTCTACTATTCCTAATAAAAAAGATTCTGGTTTCATTTCCATTTTTATTTCTAAAATCTCATTAATCGTTTTTCTAATCATTCTCCAATATTCTACGGCCCTTTTACATTTCCACCAGCAATGGAAAAAAGTCCCTGGAACTTCCTTACACTTCCAACATTCATTATTCACCTTTTTGTACATTTTTGATATTTTATCTGGGGATAGGTACCATCTAAAGAACATTTTATACCAATTTTCTTTCAACCCTTGTGAAGCAGTGTGTTTCAATCCTGTTTTCCACATCTTCTCCCATTGACTCATTTGTATCGGATGTCCTACATCTTTTGCCCATCTTATCATAACATCTTTAACAACCTCTTCCTCCATCTGCATTTGTAAGATTTTTTTATATAATAACCCTATTACTTTTTTATTTTTATCCAACAAAATTTCTTCTATTTCCGTTTTTCTTTCAGCTATTCCTCGATTTTTAATATCCAATGTAGCCTTCTCATATATTTGCCTATATTGAAACCACCCTAGTTTAAATCCTTTCCTTTCCAAAATTTCTTGTTTCACTATCATGACCTTCCCTTTTTGTCTTTCTATTATGTCTTTATACGTAACCCAATTATCATCCCTATCCATCTCTTTTCTATAAAATGCTTCTTGTGGGGATAACCACCTAGGAGTCTTCTCCATTATCCAACTTTTGTATTTATTCCACGTTTTCAATAAGGTTTTCCTTATTATATGATTATTAAAAGCCTGATTTGTTTTTTCCTTATCATACGCCAGGTAGGCATGCAGACCAAATTTTATTCCTTCTCCCTCTATTTCCAACATCCTCTTATTTTCTAATTTTAACCAATCTTTTATCCAATTTAACACACTGGCTTCAAAATAAATCCTTAAATCTGGTAAAGCCAAGCCTCCTCTTTCTCGTGCATCTTGTAATACCTTCAATCTAACCCTTGGTTTTTTCCCCTGCCAAATAAACCTAGATAAATCTCTATGCCAATTATCAAAAGGAGTCTTACTGTTTATGATGGGTAAAGCTTGAAACAGATATAACATTTTCGGTAAAACTGACATTTTAATTGCTGATATCCTACCTAATAGTGACAATTTTAACCTTCCCCAATTCATCAGGTCTTTTTTGATTTCTTTCCATATTTTATCATAGTTATTATTAAATAATTCATTTGTTTTCTTTGAAATTTGAATTCCTAAATATTTTACTTTTTTCTTTATTTCCATTCCCGTTTTTATTTGTAACGAGTCCTCTTCCTTAGAATCTAAATTTTTAGTGATCATAGTCGATTTATTTTTATTTATTCTACAACCTGTCATATCACCAAATACATTCATAATTTCCATTAAAGTTTCAACATTTTCACTCGGGTTCTCCAAATTCACCACTAAATCATCCCCATATGCTCTAACTTTATACGAATATTTTTTAATTCTTATCCCTTGCAGTCTCTTCTCTTTATTAATTTTCCTAATTAATATTTCCATCACTATCAGAAATATCAGAGGGGACAAGGGACATCCTTGTCTAGTCCCTCTTTGAATTTGTATAGCTTTTGTTTTATCTCCATTTATAATTATACAAGCCTTTTGCTTCTTGTATATTTCTTTAATCCAAATTTGAAAATTTTCCGGCAAATTCATTTTTTTTATAATTTCCAATATAGTTATCCAATTAACCGAGTCAAAAGCTTTTTCCAGATCAAAAAAAATTAATCCCAATTTTTTATCACAATGTTTGTCATAATATTCAATCACGTTCAGAATGTATCTTATATTATCTTTTATCTGCCTTTCAGGTAAAAATCCTCTTTGATCTTCACTAATTATTTCCTTTAAACAATTTTTAAATCTATTTGCTAATGTCATCGTAAATATCTTATAATCAGCGTTGAGCAACGAAATTGGTCGATAGTTTGCCGGATCTTCTGGGTTTTTTTCCTCTTTAGGAATTAAAGATATATTTGCCTCTCTCCATGAATTAGGGACTCCTTCTTCTTTAATTTTACCAAATAATATCTGCAAATGTTCACTCATCTCATTTCTAAATATCTTATAAAAATTAATTGGTAACCCATCTGGTCCCGGGGATTTATCCTTCTTACTCTGTAAAATAGATTCCATTATTTCTTCTTTCATGATTTCCCTATCCAACTGTTTTCTTTGTTCATCACTTATGATAGGAATTTCTTCCTTACTCATATATTCCTCTAATTTTATTTTATCTATTGGTTGTTCTGCATATAACTTGGTATAATAGTTATAAAATATCTCTTTTATCTTATCATGTTGTGTATAAATATTGTCCCCTTCTCTTATTTTTGTTATTTGTTTCTTTTCCCTTTCCTTTCTTAATCTTTGCGATAGCCATTTGCCCACCTTATTTGCTTGCTCAAATGTATTTTGTTTCAGCTTCTTAATTCTTTCTTCTATTTCTCTAACCATATCCATTGATAATTGATTTTTCAACATCTTTATATCTTTTAGTACTATACTGTCATCCGGGTTTTCTTTTAATTTTTCCTCTTTCTTTTTTATTAGTTCATTTAATTTCTGTACTTTCCTTTTTCTATTATTTTGTAATATTATATTTTGTTGGATAAAAAATCCCCTAATGACTGCTTTAAAAGCATCCCATACTACTATTTCCTTTGTTTCTTTGTTCCTATTCTCTTTGAAGAAATGTCTAATTAATTTCCTTGCTCTCTCTACTACTGCCGAATCTTTAAGTAATTCCTCATTTAATCTCCATTGCTTTAATTTCTTAGATTCTTTACAGTCCAAAATTAAAGGATTGTGGTCCGAAATTATTCTAGGCAGTATTTCCATTCTTTCGATTTCATCCATCATCCCTTTATTTATCAAGATTAAATCTATTCTTGCCAGGGATTTATGCCTGTCAGAATAAAAAGTGTAACCTTCTTTTTGATCATATAAGTGTCTCCATAAATCCACCAATGTTAGATCATTCATCATTTTAAATAAAGTCTTTGGTAATTTCCCTTGTGATTCTCCTATTCCTTTTCCAGATTTTCTATCTACTTTAGGTTCGATTACACCATTAAAGTCACCTAAAATTATAATATTTTCATAATCATATTCACTTATTTTTTTATTTAATTCCTCATAAAATTTGGCCTTGTTTTCTTGGGGTGCATACACTCCTACTATTAAAATTGTTTTCCCTTTCCATGTAGTTTCTACTCCTATCCAGTGACCTTTTTTATCATTAAATATTTCTTTTGAATCCCATTGGTTATTTATATACAAGATCACTCCTTTTTTCTTTTTATCAGCTGACGCAACATAATCTTTCCCTAATTTTTTATTTTTAATTAATCTAACATCTTTTGTTTTAATATGTGATTCTTGGATACAGATTATATCACATTTCTGCTTTCCTAGGAACAGAAAGGCTTTTTTTCTCTTTTGTGGTGAGTTCAGTCCTTTAATATTTAGAGATAATATTTTCATTATTATTTTAATTTTAACTCAAAAAGAAAACTGCTTAATAAGAGAGCACTGGGGAGAATATCTTTTTCACCCTACCCTAAAACTTTATTCTTTTCTACCTTTCCCCCTAACTTTCTTCTCCTTCTTCTTCTTCCTCGTCCTCTCCCTCTTCTCCTATTTTCCGTTTCCCTTCCTCTTTCTCTTT
The DNA here is from genome assembly GCA_026167975.1 of Phrynosoma blainvillii. NCBI lineage: Eukaryota > Metazoa > Chordata > Lepidosauria > Squamata > Phrynosomatidae > Phrynosoma > Phrynosoma blainvillii. The sequence continues at coordinate 254,320,430 of JANUYF010000001.1, read as the reverse complement.
TTCTTTTCTCTGAGCTTCTTGTAATCGTGTTCTTTCCAAGTATCTTTCCTCATTTCTTTCCCCATTTGGACTATGGTCCTTCTTCCCTTCTATTTCCTTTCTATATTTTTTCCAAAACTCACATGCTTTTTCTATAGTGTTTAATTTATGTCTCTTTTGTTTCCATGTAAGAGATAGACCCTCTACATCCTCCCATCGGAATGGAACTCCATAAACCTTCAATTGGTCTGTCAAGAAGGCATAGTCCTTTCTAGATTTCAGCACTCTTCCCGGCACATCTTTAAAGATACGGATTATCTTTCCCTCGATAATCAAATCTTTTTTGTAACTCTCTTGAAGAATTAAGTCTCTTGTCTGTTTTCTCACAAAGTATGTGATCACATCTCGTGGTAGATTTTTAGTTCTCGCTGCTCTTGAATTAATACGATATATTCTGTCCAGTTCCCAAGGGAATTGTTCCACTGGTTCATCAATAAAATCTGCTAAAGCCGTTGTTAACATTTTATATAAATTCTCGTCGCTTCGCTCCGGTATCCCTCTAAATTTTAAACAATTTTCTTTTTGCTTAATCTCCATTCTTGTCATAATCTCTAGATTTTCCTTTTGCTGCTGTGAAAGTCCTTCTATTTTACTTTCCATTTGTTTTGCATTATTTTCTAGTTTCCCCATCTTATTTGTTATTTTTCCCATGTCCATTGTCAATTTTTCTAAAGTCTGTTTCATATCTGACATCTCAGATTTTATTTCTTGCCTTACTTCCTCTTTCATTTCCTTCTTTAGTTTTAGGTTATCCTCTCGTATTTCCTCCCGGATTCGTCGCATTTCCTCTATCATTAGCTCATTTTGGTCTGAGAGTTTCCCAAGTTCAGTTGAGGGTCTTCTTTGAGTTAAAGTCATTATTTGAGTATTTGCCTTTCTTCCTGTAGCCATTTTCTTAAATTAATATTTACTAATAACAATTACCACTTTTTCAATTTAACCAAACAGAATTTCAATAACTAATATATTTATCCAATTTTCCAAAGTTTCATTTTCAAAATATAACCTCCTATAATTCAATATTCCAATTTTTTAACATCAAAAAATTTACTATTTTAAACTTCCCAAATCCAAAAAAGAAAAAAAAAGAGAGAAAAAAAAATTTTTTTTTCTTCTCTTTTTTATTATTGTTTTTTTTCCCCTAAATTTATATTTTCAAGTCTTATTTTCAATTACTCTTTATATTTCCTTTTTCCCCCTTTTTATTTTCTCCCTCTTAACTAAGTATCAAAGTTTAGTATCAATTTCAAATTTACCTCCCAATTCTAAATTTCAAATTTTCAAAATTCAGAATTCAAATTTTTAATTTTTCAATTTTCAAATTCAAGTCAAACTTTCAAAAATCAAAGTTCGAAATCCAATTATCACCCAATTAACAGATCAATATTCTATAATTTCTAATTAGAATTTTAATTTAATTTTAATTTATCTATTTCTGACTTCTGACTTCTATTTTCCAATTCCTATTATCTATCTATCTTTCTATCTGTCTTTCTAGCTATGTATTCCCTATACTTTATACTATATTGTTTATATCTATATTTATACTTTTCCTACCCCTATAACACCAATGTTTATATATTTCCTATATGCTTGACTTATTCTAGTATTCTATCTAGCTATTAACTCTTATTGTCCCCTATCCAAAAGCATTCAACAATCACAAAAAAATAACAACAGGGAAAGAATAATCATACACGTCTTATCAGTTTTTAAATTAAAAGGAGAAGGAGAGGGGGCATCCAACCTATCCAATTATCTAAAGGCCAAGGAAAAAAAAAGTTTCCTATAAAACACCTCTCCCACTTTCCTCCATTAGATGTCGCCCTTTTCCCAGTTTTCTTCCTCCAATGTACTTTCTCTTATATCTTTCCCAGACTAAACAATGTACCCTTGATGTATATTGGGAGAGTCTTATCTATCCACAGGTGTTTTCAAGATTTCCCCAAGGCCACAGTTTAATTAATGCCCCTTTCCCTTTCCCCTTCAAATTTCACCACTCTTTTATAATATGTAATTATTATAATATCCAATCATTACAATTCTAACCGGAATTACACAATTACTATTTAGTTCAGTATTCTTATAATACACATTCAATTAGTCCTAAAATATTTAACTTTTTTTTGGGGATAACACTGTTACTCTATTAATCATATATTTCTTTCCTTTATCAATTGTTATCTTCTTCCTTCTTATATCCTTCCACAAATATATGTTGCCCCAGCAGTCTTCTTCTTGCCAGGCAAAGTCGAAGTCTTTCTAGAAAACAAATGTCTTTTCCCTCTCCAGTTTCTCAATCTCTCCAGCTTGTTCCAATATGTTTTAGGAGGCTTTGGCTCAATCACGATTATCCTCTCAAATATCTTCGTTTAAATTCAAATCCAAATCCAACAGAAAGCCAGAGTCCCAAGATAAGATCCAAATCTATTATAGGTAGTTCAAATAGTTCAAGTTCACTAAAGACTCACAGTCCATGTGATATATTCATTATTCAATCCAAGAGTCTTTATATATCTAGCAATACATTTTCTCACTTTATCTCTTCTTTCTTTAACACCCACTTATCAGGCTTACTCTTACGTTTTTATTTTATCAGTATATATCAGCAATTTTTATTTTGAATGAGCTATCATGTAGTTATTTTCCTTTACTTTCCTTTACTTTCATACACAGTCCAAATTAAAGTCCAGACACCAATATAAAGTCCCCGAACAATGAGGTACTTTCCCTAACTCCAAAAGAAAGGGTTCTAATTATGGTAGTTCTTTTATCTCTTTGTACTTATATTTTGCATACTTTCTCCTTTTTTCTTCTCCTTTGGGGTATTCAAACCCCTTCAACTAAGCAAATCCGGGTATAGACTTTTATAGATCAAAACAGATTACCTAAGCTCTTTGAGTAGCAAAGGCTTGTTGCAGAAGTTATTAATTCAGCTGCTCTCACGTTTGCTTCACTAGTTACTTTCTCCCCGATTGTAAAGAAAAGCGGCGGCAGCGCTTTGCCCCTTCCAAGGCTGCTAATTGCGGTCGTGGATTACCCTGAGAGACTCGGATCTCCTTCACGTCCTCCGATCTTCTTTAGGTCCCAATTTCCAAACGCTTGGAGTCCTCCCGTCTCTCCAAAGGGTCCCTCCGTGTTCCCCTTTATCGGGGGGAACAAAACTTCGCTTTTGGTGTCTCCTATCAAAGCTTTCTCCCGCAATTAGCGACAGTCGCCCAGAGCGATCTTAGGTGACTGTCCTCACGCCCGCCATGCCACCGGAAGCCGGTGTCCTGTGCTGGTTTTGAGGAGCATTGATCCTCTGTTTAAAGCTTTAAAAAAATAGAGGGGCACACCAGTTACCCCATATATTTAAAGTAATACTGGCATAAATACTGGCAACACTCCTTCCCCAAACAGCAGCTGAGTACTGTAATGCAATGAGCAAGTGCAACATGTCACTTTTAAACCCCATAAAATGTTCATGTGAATGAGTTCCTTGTCTGAACACATAACAAGCAAGAGAAGATTTTGCTCTCTTAAAAGTAACTTTCAAACACTCTGGGACAGCATAATATAGATTCTAACTTAGCATGAAATTCATTTGTACTGTTTTGTTTTCTCACATGGTTCAATTCCTTCTAGCAAAGAGAAATGGTCAAATGCAGTGGGCTGACCTGGGGGGAGCAATGGGGGGTATGACTTGCTCAGTTTTTCCAGCAGTTATGCTGCAGTAAGCTTTCAACTACAAAGGCAAAAAACAGTGCTGCTAGCAAATGATGGCTTATTTTTCTAAACTGTATTAAAGCCAAGTGTTATGTTTAAATATTTTAATACAAATTATATCATTGTACAGCCACCCCTCCATTTTCGCAGAGTAACAGAAAGGATCCCCCCTCCACGAAAACAGAAAATCGCAAATATTCAAGCCCCATTGGCTTGAATGGCAGTGCGCACCCCATTTTGTCCCCCTCCGTCTGCTGCCCACAAACAGGCGAGGGACGTGGACACCAAGTCCGCGAAAATGGAGGGGCGACTGTCTTTTTCTTGTATAATATTGTATAATATTTTTAATTTAAGACTATCGTCAAGGAAAATTTAACCTTAGCATGACCTTATACATCTATTTCAGTTCTGCTTCATTTATAACAAGATTTAATGCTCGAGCAGCATTTGTGTAATATTAAGTACCTAAGTCACTGGAATTGGGATTTATGAGAAGATGCTCATGATAATTTTTTAAAAGACAAAACAGTTGATGAAGAAACAATTAAGACTCAGCATAATGGAGGTGGGCAAGAAAGTAATCAATCTAGCTGAAACATCCCAATATATGATATGTGCATGGCATGACATGTCAAAAATCACAGTTTAGAGACAGGAGCCCAAACTTATATTATAGAATTATCTTAATACAAGGAACAAGAAACAAAGATTTAAAAAGGAGAGTCTTGCTCCATCAGAACCTACCATATATATTTGAATATAAGTTGACCTCATTTATAAATTGAGGACAGGTTTTGAGGCCACAATTATGGATTTTGATATGACCCATGGATAAGTCAAGGGTAAAACTTAGGAGTATGTAACAAAGGATCTAAAGCAGGGGTCGGCAACCTACGGCCCCTGCCGCCGCCACCACGTGCACCGCCACCATTTTGTTTGCCAAAATGCCGACTGCAACTCATTTGCACATTCACAGTACTCCTGCGCATGCACGAACGAGCCGCAGCGCTCATTTTGGAAAACAAAATGGCATCCACAGCACACGCGGTGGCGGCACAGCCAAAACAGCGCCCCAGAGGCCCGTCACTGCCAAGGGAATCCTCCTGGGGGGCCCCGGCGGCGGTGCTGGGCCTCCCGGAGGCCCGTCGCTTCCGAGGGAAGCCTCCTGGGGGGGCTGCGGCGGCACTGGGCCTCTCGGAGGGAGCTCTTCTGTTTTTCAATGATGCTGGCCCCCAGCGCCATTCCCCTCCCCCCCCCCCCGGCCCATCGGCAAAAAAGGTTGCTGACCCCTGCTCTAAAGGATGAAGCAAATGAAAACAATATGAAAGAATTACAAAATTCTGGCAGGCATAAATGTGCTCACCCCAAAGGCTGAATGGATAAGGAGGAAACTACCACAATAATTTCCCTGTCAGAAGGAAAGGCCAGTAGCTGTGCCACAGCAGAAAGAGTAGAGAGAGTCAGTGCTTCTTTTACATTCTCCCAGGATGGACAAAGCTCTTGCCTTTTGCCACTCTACTCAGAGACAGGGATGGTTCTTTTTTTCATGAGTTAAAGTGCATACATTGACATGTAGATAAGTCTTGACCCAGATTTTTTGGGTTAATTTTTGACTAAAATTTCTAGATTTATTCATGAGTAAGTATATACCATATTGTCATTACATGTTGTGGTTAGACTTGGCCTGGACATAGGTAATGTGTGAGTAAATATCCAAAACATACATGATTCCCACCAACCTCAACCTTTTACAAAAGTTAATTTTAGTCTTATTTCACCATCAACTGAAGGGCCCCTTCATCAGTGGATCCAAAAGAAATCCTCCCAGCAGAACAACAGAAAGGAAATTTGGCCATCCAGATGTCAAATTACAATTCCCATCAGTCTTCGGCAGCAAAGCCAACTGTCAGAAATGCCAGGAACTGCATTTTTCACTTTATTCACCTCTGCAAGCAGAGACTTCTTCATGCAGCCCCAAGTACCACTTCTCTGCCAATTGGTCAGAACATCTCTTCATAGGAAGAAGAGAGGAAGATTCTGCTAAACTCACTGTGCTTTTGTTGAAAGACAATGACATATTAGTCTGGAATATCAGTATACAAACAGAAGTTGTAGTACCTTTGAAACTAACTGAGCAAAATATATTGTAGCATAAGATTTCACAACTTGTTCTACTTCCTCAGATCCCTCAGGGCAGGAAGTAGTCCAAGTCTGTCAAAGCTTATGCTATGTCTTTTGCTCAGTTATCCTCAAAGGTGCTACAATACAAGATCCCTTTGCATACTGCTTGTTGTTGTTGATGATGATGTTGGTGGTGGTGGTGTAAACATAGGTTTGGAACACAATGGAATACACAGTCTATAATGTCAAATCTCATAAGATTTTGCAAATGTCAAGCTACCTACATCTGAACATCCAAAATCCTGCTACACTTCCTTGCAATCTAGATTCTAGAAGTCCAGATTTACTAATGTAATCTTATACTGTTGCTGCAAAAATAGGATTGCACTATTAAATTTGCAATGTATCTTTACAGGCTCATATATAGCAAATAGGTATTGTTCTTCCCTCATCAATATTTCTATTATCAGTAGGAACTATGAACAAGAATCTGGACAGGTACGTGTGATCATGAAAAAAGAGCTTTGTGTAATTCTCCTTTTTATTTTAAACACCAAAGTTCCCCCCACCCCATGCTATAGCTCAAACTGCTAATTTCACAGTTCTTTGGATGCTCAGAATAAAACATGAGATATAAAGTATAACCACTCACACTGCTGCAAAATAAATCTTCTACTGCATAAATGTAATCTTTACTTTTAAATTATAAAAACCATGCCAAATAAATCTTCTACCACATAAATGTAATCTTTACTTTTAAATTATAAAAACCATGCCAAAACCTACAAAGAAATTTTAAAAAATATTTTCATTGTACTTCAGGATAAAATCCTGTATCTTCTGAATTTCTGCCTGTTATTATTCTGAAACTATACTGTGCTGAGATCATGCTTTTTGTGCTAGTTAGAAAAGAGCAAAAATGAATAATGTCTGAATATATGAGATAAAAATTAGTAGGCAACTGTATTCTCGTTTCTTGATGTAAAATATTATTTAAGGTTTTTCCAGTGATTCTAGAAAAAAATTACAAGCACATAAATAATACTAATCATGAACAACTGTACACACTTAGCATACATTTATAGGCAGTCTGTAATTTTATGTAAAATATTCCTAATAATACACAACTGTGTGGAGGAAAAGGAAAAAGAAGTTGTCATTACTCATAAGAAATAAAAGTTAAACAAAGTTTAAAAAATAGCAAAATAATTTTAAGAACAATAATACAACCTTTATTCATTTCCTAATTTTTGTAATGAAACTGCATTGTAGTTCTGTAACATTTGTATCTTCAATTTCCCAAATTATTGCTGCATTTAAGCTAATTTATCTAGATTGAACTAAGTACAAAATGCAGAAGAAGCACTGTAATTCATGTTCCCTTTTCAGTTTATAACAACTAATCAAAACAGCATAACTGCAATATATAAAAATCAACAGCACAGAAGAAAAGATATATCATGACACAATTTAAGCTAAGACATAAATATGTAATTAATGTATTAAAATGGGACAAAGGGGGAATTTTTTATGTCAAGTAATGGATATAGAAAATTTGATATCTCAATGTAAGAGACAGAGAACCCACATATCTCAGAGTACAAGACAGAAAAATTCATTCATATTGGTTGCACAATCTTCTTATTCCACCCTTCCTCCAAGAGTATAGGGTTACAATACACGACCTCCCTGCTGCTGACCTTCCATCCTCACATGGCCCAAAAGGGATTTTTAAAACATTTGCACAACAAACACATAGTGACCCAACTCAGGAATGTACTCAGTCCATCCTTGTGATGGCTATCAACAACTACCATAACCTTGCAATAGTTTGCCACACTATTGCTTGCTCAAAGATCTGAATCAAAACACTAAACAAAGAATTATTTTCTTACTGGATTTATATATCATCTAAAAGTGGTTTAAAACTTAAATATAAGCCATCACCCCATATAGAAAATTTGAAAGATTTGGTTTGAATATTAATTCAATTATATTAAATGTTAGAAATTGGGGGAATTATTAATAGAAATAATTTTATACTTGGGTTATCATTATTGTAATGGTTAATTAAGACATTAGGTTGAGCATACTATGGGATTTATAGGAAAAAAGTATGGAGGTTTTCATCGTTGACATCATGTACTCCATTTGTTATTGGATCCTTGAAAATGACTCTTCTGGTCTTTTTATAGTTGTCTTCGTACCACCCAGATTTTTTTTTTTTTAATCCCAAAAGAACTATAAAGGCCATAATACAATTGTGGGCTGGTAAAGTTAGGAGTCTTGCATGTCTGCTACCTGTCAGCATGGGATCTCATTTTACAATCTCTTCAGCTATGTCTGATGTTAAACTGCATCTGTCTTTTCTTTCCAACTAGACCAAAATGTACACTTCATTCACTCTTTGAATGCCTTGTTTGTTAAAAGGTGGTAAGGGATGATGTATTTCAGGCTGAGGGCAATGATCCTCTACCAGGACAGAAATAAGTTGACAGCTACAAAGATCACTCACTGAATCCAGGGTACAGAATTAACAATAAAAATTGTATTAATAGCTTCTGGGTATATACAGGACAATTTCCTCAATAACTGAATTATTGCAGCCTTTATGTCTCCTCTCTTCCAATCAAGAAGTGGCAGAGTGGCTGTTTTGCTTACAGCAGTCAGCAATCCTAAATTCAGTCTATGGAATCTGCAGTTTATCAGGTATCTAACTAGCCCACTATTCTCTGCACTTATCTTACCTTACTGTAGAATTAAAATGGGGAAGAGGGATGAGAGCTGAAAGCAGAATGGAAGTAGGAGGTGAAGGAGGGAAACAGAGACAAACTAAGAGAGAAGGAAATAGGAGTGCGAAGAAAACTTTTCACTTAATTATCCAAGTGTAAGAAAAATAGAATTAAAAAGGGATTCACTGCAGCCGATACCAAACAATATTATGTAAGAGTGTACATTTACAACTATATAAGAAATATTGGTACAAGATTAATAAATGAATAGGGAAAATTTTGGGTTGGGAATTGACTATAAAACCAGAATTGTATTTATGGAATATGATAAACCTTGATGATGAAAGAGAATGGGATCATAGAGTTTTGATAAGTTATCTAGTAACTACAGCAAGATTGGTACTGGGGTGGAAATGGAAAACTAGTAAAGTCCCAACATGTTTGAAATAGCTGGAGAGAGTAATGGAAATGGCCCAATCTGATAAATTAACTAATTTAATACGGGGGGAAACGATAGAGATTCATATGAAAACATGGGGAGCATTTATAGAATACATTAAGCAGATAAGAGTGGAAATTAGTGTGTTGAGATTTAATAGATAATGAAGCCTTATTTTGGTTTTTGTTGTGTTTTGTTTTCATTATTGTAAAATGGTTAATATATGGAATGCAGATAATGATTAGTGAGTACATACTTAGACTACATAAGGATAATAGTATGTAGGAGAGGGGAATAAGCTACTAAGGGGGGTTGCAGACTGCCAGAAATAGTGCAAATTGTGTCCTCTTTTAGGGTTAGGGTTAGTGCTAGGGAATCATGGGAATTGTTGTTGTTTTTCCTGACACATTGAGCCTTCTCTGTCAGAGAGCTCTGGTGCCACAATAAAATACTGTTCCCATGATTCCCTAGCACTAACCCTAACCCTAAAAGTGGACTTAATTTGCACTATTTCTGGCAGTCTGCAACCCCCCTAAGTAAGAATACAGCCAGGGGATATGCAGGACATTTTAATCTTTTCTCTCTATTTGTTTTTTGTTTATTTTATTTTCTTATTAGATAGATAGATAATGCTCCCTTTTACTTTTTATTTCACTTTCCTTTCCTTTTCTTGTCAACTGGGGGAGAGAGGGAGGGGTAAAAGAAGGTAGTACCTTTTTCTTTTTTCTTTTCTCCCTCCCTCTTTCTTTTATATACGGTATGTATTGTTTGTGCTTAGGTGTTTTCTCAATTACTCAATAAAAATTATTTTAATAATACAATAATACGGTATATAGAAACAGCAGTTCACAGTATACCCAACAGGAGATAGCACTAAAGAAAAAACAGACTCCAAAAACATTTCTTTTACATAGGGCTGGAGGGGAGACCTGTCTGGCATTCACTATGGTTAACAGCAAGGCATGGAAGAAATTGGGCAAATCTGTGCATGAGCTGGATGGTGGAAGCAAAGAAGAAGCAAAGCTGGGGCCGGTTTCTGATTTTCACACCACAATGGGAAGAAACACAAGGGAGTAACTTTTAAAAATAAATCCACACCACTTCAATCCCATTTCTTTCCTATATTTACTGTGGTTTACCTTCTCTGTCTGCCTCTGTCTGGGTACCAATAACATATGCTAGGAAACAGCCCAAGACATGTATTAAGGATATGTGAAAATTTTGGTCTTGTTACGGCAAACATCCCAGAGTCAAAGGCAGCAAGACCAGAAGTTCGATAGCTCAAATGCTTTATTTGCTAGCAAAGTGACTGTCTCTGGATCATTCCACAAAATAAGACAGCCCCGAATGGGGGCTAACAGATGAGTTTTATACACAGAAACTACAAGGCATTATCTTGTTTACTCCCAACTAGATAATGGACATCTGTTTCACAATCTTACATCCTGCATTTCAAAGTGACCCTGACAAAGTACATTAAGTACATCATATCTACATCCTTATTCCAACTAGCTTGCCAAGTATAATTATCAAGTACATTCTAAATATCAGGGTCTCTCTATCACTGTCCTTGTAACATCCTCATTATTGTCTTTTGGCAGAGAGGATGTAGTCACCTTGAACATTTCCCAAAACAGATGTTTTCTCTTGCAATTTAAAATTTAATTTAACCCTCTCTTATGAAATCATTTCTTAATAAAATCAGCTCTGAGCTTTTAATTTCTCCTTTGTTAATATTGATTACCTATAGCCTCTAGATTAACAATGATTAGCAATCTTTTAACCCTATCATTCCCCCCTTTGATGATTTTCATCAAACACTGCCAGTGGATGATGGAAAACATCACCTTATTACCTTAGAATACCTCAAAATACCTGTCCAACCAATCCTTGGAATCTGGTCGTACGTAGAGCAGCTGATGTCATCAATGGTAGCTGCAGTAAGACCTAGCTCCAGTCTTCATCCTCTCCAGGTGCAGATCTGCCCGAGGGTAGAGAACAACAGCTTCCAGGTATGTGCTGTTCACCTTGGGGCTAGTCTGAATCTTCCTTCCCTCACCAGGTGCAGGTCTGGCTAAATCTGGACAGCCCTTGGAGTGTCTACAGATTTTAGCCTAGCCTGAGTTCTTCTGCCGCAAACAGCTGAACCTTTTGATGTCTTCCTCTTAAGATTGGACAGGTAGACTGTTGCTTATGTATTTAATATAAAACATAGTTGGTTAATACATGTATATGCACTTATATAAAATCAAAGAGCTCAAAGTCTTGGGGGGGGTCAGAAGAGATCTTATTTAGTTTCATGAGTGGACAAAGGTCTATATTCCTGTAGCGCCATTAAATGTAAAGCGGTACGTTTATCAGCAATTTCTTCCATCATCCTTTTCATTCCATTTACTATCAGGGGCAATATACATGGCATGAAAATACACAACAAAACTCCTATTCCCACAATCCCAATTAGTCCCTTGAGACCTCCGAGCCACCCAAGCCAAGAATCCAATCCATCCCACTGAAATCCTTCCCACTTCTGAACAGGAACATGTGCTAGCTTAACTATTTTATCTGATATTTCCTCAACCACTTTCCCATTATCATCAATTTGTAAACAACAATTGGTGAGGTTAAATTTTCCACAAACACCTCCTTCAGCAGCAAGCAAATAATCTAATGCCAAGCGGTTTTGATAGACAGCATTGCGGAGCTAAGTCTGGGTTTTAGACAATGTAGTCAAAGCTCTTGCGGTTTCATTAGTGATAATTTCTAACACAGCTTGCAAGCAAATTATCCTATTTAACATACATATACGAGTTCTATATCCATAAGTTCCATCTTGGGCCCAGGTAGCGGGGCCATTCATTATCTTTCCATTCTCCTATAGCAATAGCAGATCTCTTTTTTCTAGCATACACAGGATGTCCCAACTGAGTACCTTCAGAGAGGGGAATTAGGAAAAATGAAGGTCTGATTTCTCCTAAGGTACAAGCTCCTTCCCAAGGGTCAGGCAACTGTGAATAAGCATATTTTCCACATATCCAATAGAGTCCTCTCGGGGCCCTCCAAGGAGACTTAGTTCTATTGGATGATCTGGGTCCCTGCACTCTTGGTCTCAATTTATTTTTCAGTTCAGTGGGCCATAAATTGTTAACCGGAATCACTGAACTATTTGGCCAATAAGTTACATTATTTGTTCCATTTATTATTGTGGCCGTTTCACAAGGGACATATCCCATCTTAGGAGCTCTTTTTGTAAACCTCTGAACACACCATCTACTTACTATAACACTCTTAAGCATCCACTGACTGTGAGGATTAGTTCTGTTAATCTCATTGTAAGATTCACTCACATTCATTTCTGCAGCTTCCCAAGGCCACTGATCACCTACTTGAGTTCCCCCACACACATAACAATTTGACACATTTAACGCTGTAGCAACAGTTTCTGCAAAGGTAGTAAACAAGTTTCGGGCTGCCTCAGGTACCTGAAATGGGGTTTTTACCTCCTCCCAAAAATCAGAGTAGAAGACAGCTTGCTTTACATGTGCTGTCTCTACTTCTCCCAACTGGGCTATATGGATGTGAAACACTCCCAAGGGATCTTTCCCTTGTCCATCTATGCCCATTCCAACATATTGACCATACTTGGAGATATAAGATTGGGGATCTTTTATAGAGATATTGACATAGTTGCACTGGGTGGCTGAACATGAGCCAGAGACTGGTACTTTGGTCATAACAATCTCTGCCTCTGGATCAGTGAACCAAGTGGCTCCAAGTATACATTCCCAAGTACGGCATGGCCACCCCCCTTTCTTAGCAAACTGACAATCCAAGCGGTTTCTCCATCTTGGTAAATCAGGGGTTTTGCCTGGGCAGATGTATTTACCTTGATTAGCATAGTATCTTTGCCACAACAAATTTCCACAATATGGCCATGTTACCACTGACTTGCAAAACTCCACTGTAAAGTTAACTCTGGTATCAGGACTAGGCATTCTTGTTCTGACAAGAATTGGTCCCCGTTCCAATTTTAAATTACTAGTACGAACCTCAAACCACCACTGTAAGGGATTTTCCTGGGGATCATAACAAGTAACTGTAATATTTTCTATGCATGCAGTATAAGTGGTGTTTTTAAGGACACAGCTCTTTTTGTTACCTTGCATATCTAGTCAAATACACCAGAGTTTCCTGAATCTTAGCTTCCATTCTAACTGTCTTAATGCAACTCCTACATGGATCCTTTAAAACCTCACAATAGGTTGGGGGAAACAACAATATTACAATAATCATGAAAAAGCCATTTTTCTGGTAGGCCCCTTCTTGTAGGGCCCATCACTCCTCTTTAGGGGTGTAGTGTACTTTGGCTAGTAGCAAAAGTTTAATTTGAATAGCACAAACTTTTTCTCCTCCTAGTACACCTGATTTTGCTGCTTGCTTGGCTGCTTTATCAGCTCTTCAGTTTCTTTTTTTGTCACAGGATCCTCTCTCTGTTGATGTTCCAGTAGGGAGTATAAATATTTTTAAAACTTTACCACCTCCTTGTATGACTATATATTTTGTCAATTTTAAGCCATCTCTTATAAAGCTGCTGCCGTCCGTGAACAAGACTCCATCTAGCCCTTTAAAAGGTTGCAAACAATCATGTTGTTTTTAGGTTTTCTTCTGTCACTGGCAGCAGGGTAGCTAGGTTTAAGGTAGTATAAACTGACAGTTTTCATGTGATATCCATCAGTGTCTTCTGTGTTTTAGCATGTGAGCACTTTAGCAGTATCTCCTGTCCGGGGGTGAGTTATGTCGCTTCTTCCACCAGGAGCGCTGCTAATTCTTCTCTCTTTTTAGACACTCTATATCTTTTTGCAGTTAAATGCTATAACACTTGCTGGATGGCTTTTAAACATTCTTTTCTAGTTTTAGTTGCAAGCAAAATATCATTCACATATTGCAAAATGTTCTATTTGTTTCTTCTCTGTGTGAGCGGCACTAAATCTCTGGCTAGAGATAGTCTAGAAATATTGGGACTGTTGCAAAACCCCTGTGCGAGCCTGCCAGGCCAGGGACATTTCTGACCTGTCTCTGGTTTTTCCATTAAAATGTAAAAATTTTCTGACTCTTTTCATATAGAAAAATGCATTTTTAAGGTCTAAAACTGAAAGCCACTGTAGCATCGAGGATAACAGGCTTAATAAGGTGTAAGAGTTTGGAACCACTGGGTGCAGGGGCTCCACTCTCTGATTTACTGTCCTTAAATCTTGAACTGGTTTAATAAGTTCCATCTGGCTTCATCACTGGTAACAAAGGCGTATTCCAGGATGATTGACAATAATCAAATAACCTTTGCAAATGTTCATTTATTTCCAACACTGCCTGTCTAGGCAAGGGATACTGAGGAATTTTTATGTGGGTGGCCATTGGTTTTAAAGTGATTATTACAGGGGAAATATCTATTGCCAGTCCAGGGGGGTTATCTTCTGTCCATACTTCTGGAGTGTTAAAAGTGGTCCAATCTGTTCTTTCCACCAAAATCTCATATAGCCTCTATTTATTTCTTGTTGCTTTTCATGAGTTCCAAAGCTCTCCTTTCTTTTTCTTTGGGCACTATTGCCCCCCCTTCTTCTTCTGGCATGCAAATTCTTTTTCTCTGATAACAGCAATTGAAGTCAGCTCTGCTTTATTTATTTATTTTTCTTGTTCACTCTTCCTTCTGATATCTGGGGCACACTGACCGATGAAAGTGTTCTTAAGGGCTTCCTCCCCAGCCTCATCCATAAATGATCCTGGTGTTTTATTTTTATCTTGGGTCAAATCATGGATTTTCTTTAAATTGACTTGTTTTGGGGGTCCTTTTTTTCATGCATTTTTTCTCAACAATTCCTGATATGGTATCAATCATGCTTTATTTCCTCCAACCTTCTCATATGTCTCCTTGGCAGCTTCTCTAGCATTAGTTAACACCAAGGTTTTCTCTTCTGCTGTTAGCAGAATGTTCAAAAGTTGTTAATAATCCACCTAATTGGGATTATGTGTTTTTATTATGCCTTCCACTGAATTAGCCATTCCTGTCGGGTCTTCCATTCATGGGGATCTAGAGGCTTTCCAGTTTAACAAGTCACTACTGGTAAAAGGCACATGTTGATATATTTCCTTTATCTGATATCCCCCCTTTTTCACTTTCTCCACATTTCTTTTATAAAGGGTTTCTAATATCCTCCAACTCAAAGTAATAGGCCTGTGAAACAGTGTGTTCTTTTTTTTTTTTTTTTTTTCATGAACTGAACAAGTTTCAGAAATAACAACTGTCTTTTTTCACAGACAATTTCTAATTTTTAAATCGTGGCCTATAATTTATCAATCAAAGACTCCACTTTTAAACTGACAAAACAACACTACAAGTGTTTACAAGCAAACTGAACAGAGACAGCAATTCTTAATTCCATCTTTCAGGCTACACAATTCCAGTGTCCATGTTCCATGTTATTGCACCTGACATTTATATTTTCTGGGGACATACATTTTCCATTAAAAACACATATTCTCTGTCACCTATGTTTTTATATTGTATATTTTAGTTCCAAAGTACAGGATCTCACTTTAAGGCAGAAATTACAAATAATGTTCTTAAACTGACACAAACGTTTGGTCTCTTGCATCTATATCTGCTCTAACAAGTTTAACATAAAATGACACTGAAACAACAATAACATTATATGCTGATATATACACAATCTCATTTTCTAAATAACCCTTGAGCTGTCTTTTTAGGGTTATCTTTTCCCTTTGTTTCAAAATCCACAAATAACAATAAAATATAGGTCTCCTGTACATTGAGGGTGCACCTCATGTTTTATCATGATCTAACCAAATTTCTTAACTTACAACAGGGACATATTTCAAAATGCATAACTCAAACAGTCTTTCAATATACTGATGCATAAAGGCATTGACAACAATAAGAATTAATTTTTCTCAAAGGATCAAACAAAAGGGAATAAAAACCAAACCATACATTATCACATATGAACAGAAGGTCAACAATTTAGTTTTATATAAGAAATACAACTCTAACAATAAGAGACAATAAAAATAAAGGCTTTATCTTTTTATACTTCTGGGTTTCTAACATTTGAAAACAATGCAATCTGTTCTTATATTGCAGTGGGGGTGCACTTATAACCAGGTCATCCTCTGGGTGGCCCAAATCTAATTATGGCACAATTGGTTTTATTTTATCATCCCTTTTTGTTTTATCTGTGGCTACAACCATGGTTTTTGAACGACAATCTCAGGTTGGATTTTTTTTGTAACACTTCTAGTCATGCTGTAGCATTTTCTCATTGATCCAGGTAATGTTTTTCTGTATAATTTATAAATTGTCTAATAGCATTTTATTACAAGATCTTTCAGGTGACCACCTAGGACTTATATCAAAGGTGGGCAAGAAATCCAGAGTGCTCTGTCTGCCACACAGAAACACTTAACTTTAAAGTGTGTTGTCTATCACACAAACACTTTTATAATTGGGTCTTCTGGCTGCCACACAGAGACCCCCCACTCCAATTATTCAACATGCATTTGAGCAGGGTTTCTTTTTTCTTTTGAACTACCCCCTCCCATTGCATTGCCTTGTGGACTTTCAGGGACATAGACACTCACTGCAATTAATCAAACATCCACACACTCTTTCCAGACAAGAAACTCAGACACTTCCCAACAGATTCAGAAACAGGAATAAAAGGTTGATCAGGCCTTTTCTTTACCTCTTACGGAGGTAGCTGGCTGGTTACTGACAGGACAGGTAAAAGAAAAGAAGAACCCCTTTATATACTCGCCTGCGAGTGTTGGAGGTCCTCCAGCCGGCGTAGGAATGAAAGCGATCTGAGCTAGGCTTCAGGGAACCATTCGTTGGCAATCACCGCAGCTTTCCTGTGTTTCTTCCTCAGCCTGACCGGGCTCCAGTAAACTTTCTAGAGTGCGCGCTCCCCGGCGAGGGTGATGAAGCAATGCAGGAGTCTGCAGGGACCAAGGAAGTCCCGGGGAAATCCCCTAGTCTGCTGGTTCTGCTATGGAACAGGAGAACTTCTCCTGCTCCTCAGGTCCCTGTTCGGGCGCCAAAATGTTACGGCAAAAATCAATAGTTGATAATCCTCCCCAGAGTCAAAGGCAGCAAGACCAGAAGTTCGATAGCTCAAATGCTTTATTTGCTAGCAAAGTGACTGTCTCTGGATCATTCCACAAAATAAGACAGCCCCGAATGGGGGCTAACAGATGAGTTTTATACACAGAAACTACAAGGCATTATCTTGTTTACTCCCAACTAGATAATGGACATCTGTTTCACAATCTTACATCCTGCATTTCAAAGTGACCCTGACAAAGTACATTAAGTACATCATATCTACATCCTTATTCCAACTAGCTTGCCAAGTATAATTATCAAGTACATTCTAAATATCAGGGTCTCTCTATCACTGTCCTTGTAACATCCTCATTATTGTCTTTTGGCAGAGAGGATGTAGTCACCTTGAACATTTCCCAAAACAGATGTTTTCTCTTGCAATTTAAAATTTAATTTAACCCTCTCTTATGAAATCATTTCTTAATAAAATCAGCTCTGAGCTTTTAATTTCTCCTTTGTTAATATTGATTACCTATAGCCTCTAGATTAACAATGATTAGCAATCTTTTAACCCTATCAGTCTTACCATGTGGACTGAGGAGTCATAACACTATCAGTGGAGGCAAAAATGAACGGCTACTCCTATGTTAAACTACAGGAAAGGTGTGAAGTCTTGTTGGCTAAGGCAAGGGTTGATCTAATCAAGGTTCTGAAATCCCTGCGAGACATCTAGTAGATAAATAGGGTCATTCACCACATATACCTCTGCATCTTCCCACCATTAAAAAAGGTGTTTTTTTCTACCAGCAAGAGGTGCTGTTATAATAAATAATAATAAATTTTATTTATATACCGCCCGGTGGCAAGCCAATCTAGGCGGTTTACAAGACTGTTGAAATAAGTAGCATACTATATTAGCTCCATATACAGTAATCATAATTTCTATCCCAAACACTTTTCTTTTGCTCCACTGCAGTCTAGTTATATTCTTCCTTCATAGGATGGAAGATGTCAGCTTTCCATGTGGTTTCCTGCCTTTCCTTATGCTTTAAATTGTAGACTGTCTAATCAACTTTATTTATTTATTTATTTATTTATTTATTGGTGGCACAACTACATATACAGCAGTAGTACTGAGTTTTTATGTTACTGTACAATAGGCATTCTTCTGTTGACATTTTTATGGAGCATCCACATGATTGGATTATCTAATCATTAACCTGTAAAAAAAAATCTCTACAGCTGGAATGAGTTTATAGTCACCTTTTGACCTTTTCCTAAAGGGCAGTAAAGAATTGAAATATGATGTTTTTATTCCTTTACTAGTACTTTTTTAGGAGACATAATTTTATCACTACTGTTGGGTTCCTTTTTAAAAAAAAAATCTTTTAATTAACACTAAAATGCTTTGAGGCTATTTTAAAAATTGAAATATTCATGCAATAGCACTTAAATGTCACAATTTTATAAGTGCTAATTTAAATAGCAACAACAACAACCACCATACTACTCCCTGCTCTCTTTTCAGTTGCAATTTTGGCATAAGAAATGTGTTCCAATTCTACTACCAAGCATCACTCTCCCATTCACTCCATCTCCACACACATTAAGATTAACACAATACTGATGTCTCTATTCTGTCATTTGCATTTTTTGTTTGTTTGTTTTGCAATAATCACCCCTCCACCAATTTTTTTAAAGTCAAAGGAGTATTTCTTTTTTGGGATAAAGATATGATTGATGGGTTTACAATGGTTCACAATGAGCCTTAGCAGCATCTAAAGTGGCATTCCATGCACTCAATGGGGTTTTGTTGTTTGTACAGAGATGTTTAAATAGACATACATGGGGGACAAGAATGCATCAAGTCCTTCCTTGGAGGTAAGGCAATCTTTTAAGAAGTCACACCTACCATTTTATGTCTGGATGTCCATATGGCAGCAGTAGTTGGGAGTGTCTTTGAACATCCCAGCCAGGTGCATCAGTTACACCCATTCCTGAGGTAAGGTGTAAATTCAGTATTATTGCTACATTTAACAACATATGATCAAACTGATTGCTTTGCCTGTTGGAAACAAATTTACACCAATTTGTGTAATACATCTCTGTGTAGCTACCTTTTTAGAAACTTTCTAAGAACATGAGAAAGTTACTTTTTTACTATGATTCCCAGACCCCTCCAGTCACCATGACCACTGGAGAGGCCCATGAACACAACAGGTGATCATTATTAATAGTTTTACATATGTAGCCTGATCCTATCCATTTTTGTTCCTATTGAGTTTGGTGGGATATATTCCCAGGTAAGGGCAAACCCCCACTGAACAATTCTGCCAAAAAAACCCCATGTGATAGGCTCACCAAATAGTCCTGATTAAAGGCCTCGGCAGACGGCTTATTGAGCCGTCTCCAAGGCATGGAAGAGGAGGAGCAGCCGCACGCGCAGTGCCCCTTCCTCTTCCCGAGGTCATCCTCGGAGCCGCCGGCCCTCCGCACGTCCGGCGCTCCGGGGACAACCTCCCGCCGCAGCAACCGCACGCGCTGCAGCGGAAAAGTCAGTGAAAGTGAGCCCAACACTTTTAGGGCGCAATTTCACTGACTTCTGAAAGGAGCGCTATTTTTGCGCTCCTTTCAGAGGCGCCGATGGTGCGCCGCGGTGCGACTGCTCCAGTCCCGCGGCGCACCGGCGCAGGGCGTCATGGACGCCCTCGTCTGCTTCCCCCCCAAGTCAGAATGACTTGAAGGCACACAAGAGCAATACTAAAGGATCAGTACTAAAGGATACACAGGACTGGACATTAAAAACAAGGCTCATGCACCCAGCGCTTTTCAAGTCTTTTTGTCCTGTCTGACACTTTCAAACCTGACTATAGGCCATAGTTCCCTGCTTCCCTTATAGTTTAAGATGTGTTCATATGTTAAAAGTTGAGGAGAAAATTGCAGTACTTTCAAAAAACATGTCTGGAAGTAGGGAACAACAGTTTCCATAAAGCTTTTGGAGTACAATACAGGAAAACTATATGCAAGGGAGGAATAGCACTGATTTATTTTGCAATGTGTGTTATATTGCCTTCTCTGACATACCTTGCCGGGGCTAAGGGCTTTTGCAGACATGAGTCCACTTTAAGGGTTAGGGTTAGGGAATGACGGGAACTGTATTTTATTGTGGCACCAGAGCTCTCTGACAGAGAAGGCTCAATGTCTCAGGAAAAAAAACAATTCCCATGATTCCCTAGCACTAAACCCTTAAAGTGGACTCAATTTGCACTATTTCTGGCAGTCTGCAAAGGCCCTAAGATAATTTTCTTGTGCCTTCCTTCATGTACCTCTGTCACCTGAAAAGGGTGGCTACTAGAGAGGGAGGCTTTTCAGTGTTGGTGCCCCAGTCATGGAAGGCCAACCAATCATATATTTACCTGGGATCTATGTTATGATTATTTTCAGCACCAAGTAATGACCTTTTTATTTTCAGTCTTTTTTTTAACAGTTTTTAAACTTGTCATGCTGATGCAAGTTTCACTCTTGCATCACATTAGTCGCAGGCCAGGATCAGACAGTCTGGATGCCAATTCAGTGGTCCCAGCTTGATCCCAGCTCAAAGGGATCTTGATCCAGTCCCAAAAGAGTGACTGTTTCTCATGGAATTTCCTGGAAACTCTGTGATGAAACCCAACAGACCTGACAGCCCAATGTGCCCCTTACCTTCCATTATTGTTGCATCTTCCCTAAAGACTTCCACTGCAGCCTCTGACATTGGAAAGGAGCACCTGGCCACATGGGTGTAGCCAAGCACCCCATTTCCACTCTTGCATGCCATAATGGGAGCCTTCAGGCAAGATGTAACTGCAGCAGCAGGTAATTGGTGCATGATGGCAGAGGTTCCATGTGCAGTAGCAGGCAGGTACATAAAAACCCACCAGTCACCACAGCAGCCCAGGGACTAACCCAGTTCTGAACCAAGAGCAGGATGCCCAGGGCCAAACCCATCTGCTCAGGCTTGCAGTGAGCTCTGTATCACCCCACAGAATTTTCGTATAAATATTAATTCATTTATTTTTAAAGTTAGTCCCTGTGTTTCTGATGCCTGGTCTCCAAAATACTTGTCTCTTTGTAGTCTGAGATTGAATTAATGTTACTGGAATGGGTCCAGCACTGGTCGGCAGTTATTCCCTTATTAAAAGCTGCTGGTTGAAACACACCCTCAGATCTTTCTCATATGTACACTGCACTTGCTTCCCAAGACCTACACTGAACAGCTGTTTTGCACTGTAAGAAAGATAGCATTTAGCCTGTTAATAACTATTCTTTACAATAATATCCACAGAGCAGCACCCAACGTAAAGAGTATATAAGAAGCCAAAATCTCTCCAATTGTACAACAGTAACAAGGCCCCAAAGGTAAAGGCTATAATCCCCGCCATCAGATAGTGAATCTTCAACTTTGCCCCTCTATCACCCTGGGACAGCAATTTTATCCTCATCTGCACATGCAGCAGAGTAAGTAGTAGATTCCTGAGAGGGTATAGCAAACTAAAGCACTGCAGGCTTTGGGGATGGGAGGCATGATTTTTAATTGCCTTCTCACTGTGTATGGGGCAGCAGATGCTGTGCAAGTTAAAATAATTAGCTAAGAATGGATTTACTTTGCCCAGTTTGGGGGTTTCCATCAAAACAGGATATGAATTCAGAATGGATCAAAATGAACATGCTTACTTGTAGTGTGGGTAGGAGGCATTTATCAGAGCGGCAGTTTCATGTTTTAGTAAAACTTTCTATGAAAGTGTGAGGACAGCAGCAGCAGTGGGCTTCTTCTTTTTTCCTCTCCCAGGAGGTTAAAATTAAAGCCAGCATACTTATAGTTCCAACCACTGTAGCTTTAATTTTAAAAGTAAAAGCAACCGGAGAGAGGAGAGGAAGCCCCACTCCCACACACATGCAATTAACTTGTTTCTCCCTTCACAAGCATCAGCTCTTAAGAAGCTAAATCTCCTTCACAGTCATCACAGCACCCATCATCCACAGGTGTTCTCTTCTGTCAAGATTCTATTACAGAGGAGAAGAACCAAGAATCAGATGGACCTGCTAGAAGTTCCCAAGTTAAAAACTGGCCATAGCACCAAGGACTCTGGGAACTGTAGTCCAGAGAAGTAATTTTCCAAGCACATGTCTAAAGTGGTACAGTTCATCCACTCAGAATTTTGCCACCATTTCACTTTCTTTTGTAGGTACAGAATCAGGGTTGGTTGGTTTAAAGTAGGTTGGTTAAAGCCATGGTTTAAATTTTGGTTTAAACCAAATGACTTTTTTAAAAAACTCCTTTTTAAACTGATATTCTCTCTCGTGTGTGTGTGTGGCTAGTATTACTATTTCCCAACTCCATTTCTGGTACAATAATGACTCTTTGAATTTAAACATTTTAACTTTAACTGTATATTGGCAGTTGTTAATTGTTAGACCAGTATCCAGTGTCAGTTGCTTCTTTTAAATCACTTTATTTTATAGAAAAAGAAATGGCATTCAGAAGCAAATTCTTCGTTCAACCAAAACAACTTGCTCTGAAAGAGCACTTTTTTTAGAACAATTATTATTATTTAAGCTAGTAGTCATAACATCTGAAGTACATTTTGCTACTTAATTTTCTGATTTAGTCCTATATTGGTGTACAGCTGACCCTCCATATGCATTGATTCTTTATTCCTGGATTCAACCATCTATGACTGGAAAATGTTGGGGTTTTTTAATATAAATTCCAAAAAGCAAACCTTGATGTTGTCATTTTATGTACAAGACACCATTTTACTATGTCGTTGTATTTAAGCATCCACTGATGGGGGTGGGTGGGTTCCTAGAACCAAACTCCAGTGGATACCAAAGGCCCACTGTATTCCTACATATTAATGCAAAAATGATTTAAACAACAACAAAAAATGTTTGAACAAAAAAAGAAAAAGAAAAACAGGTTTGGGGGTTTGTTTTTTAAAACTGTCCCCACCCCAACCCTGTTTAATAGAATAACAGGCTCTATTGTCACAATCCCTAACAACTATTGATATATAAAACAACTATCAAGACAAGCTGAATAGTTTTCATCAGACATTAAAGAAACTGTTTAAAGAAACATGTGATTTAACACTTGTGCTTAATTGCCAGTTGTATCAAAGAGTACAGCTGCTAGGATTTATTACAATTAGAAAATAGCAAAACAATATAAATTTCCTGGCTTTGTATAACTAAACTAATTATAAAGAACACAGTTTCAATTTGAAACCAGTAATGAGGCTGTCTTCTAGTAAGCATCAGCAACCCACTAATCTAGAATACCATTTATCAAACCAAAGGCAAGGTCTGTGCGTGTGTGCATGTACTTGCAAATACATGTGCACATGCACACAGAGAGAGGTATTTAAAAGATGTAGCAGCTCTGGTAATGACATCTGCAGCCTCATTCAAACGTAAATATTTAAAATTCTGTTGGTGGCATGGAAAAGTTCCTCAGCAGGGGATGATGCAATTCAGAGATGGGAATGCAGTGGACACATATTCCCTGTACCTCAGTGACACCATCTGAAAGCAGGTTTTCCAGTAAAAAATGGGGTGGATCCACACATTTGCTTCCAATGTGCAGTTTGGTCTTGAACAGAGTGTGGGAAAGTCATTTTTTTGGACTACAACTTCCAAAATCGCCATCTTCCAACACAGCCATTTACTGTGCTACCTTGTGAATTTCTAGAATCTACAATACAAAACCCAATTTTTTTTCCAGGCTTTGGCCCCAAGTAACTATAATCAGCCTCCCTATGTCTGGGGATTAGGAAGCAAGGTTTCAAAACTGTGTGCCCCAGTTTAGCTAAGCAGACCTAGATATGTGCAAATCAATAGCCAGAACAAGGAATCATCTCCATATGCAGGTGCTGTGTGTGATGTTTAAGCCTGATCCAACCATTCCAGCCTTGTATGTGCGTGCACATTTGTAAAAGAAACTGCAGTAGCACCACAAGTTGTTTGGCAGATAAAAGGAATTATCCAGCCCCTGCTACCAAATAATTGATTCTAGCAAGGATTTCAGCTACAATATGGATGCATATTGTTGGGCTGATGATAGAACACCTGGCTTCGATGTGTCTTGAGCACTGCTGTCTGTGGAGTCATTCACACTATGTTATAAACCGGTTTGCAAACCCGTTTAAAAGTGGCTCATTCACACTTGAATTGGGTTTTTCCAACCTGAACTGGGATGGAACCAGCACAAATCCCCCTTAACTCAGTTTTTTTGGAAATAACTTTTCCCCCGTGTCTTTTGCAAAACACCAGGGTTTTTCAGGGTGCCACCAATGGGAACTTGCTTCCAGTCCCATTCAGGGCATCTTGAAGGGAGAGATTAATGGGCAGAGGGTGGGCAGAGGGGCAGAACATACCCATCCTATCCCACAGGACTGCCAGAGTGGAAAGCACCATTTTTATGTTCACTCGTTTGCCAGCTTCTGAGCGGGTTCACATTTCCCACTTGTGGGCCCTTTAAACAACCGCTCAGTTGTTTTCCTCTTCTGTTCTGGTTTCTGCAATGATGTGTTGCCAGATGCTCAGACCCTGCCAAAGTGGGGAAGGGGGTTCTTTTGGGAACATCTGTATTTTTAAAATATATTTTTTGACAGACTGTGCAACCCCTTGTGTTTCTGTGGCTTCCACACAGCGTTGCTCATTCTTTGGTACTTCCCTCCCCCCCTTGGCTACAATATCACAGGTATTCTTATGCCATCCTGTGAGTTTGAGACAGTGTGGCTTCTCTTCCACCAAAGGCAAGCCTATGGCTGGTGGGTTTTGTGAAGGTCTTCTTTGGTCACGTCCTCCATTTTTGTTGAAGGCCCTCCATTTTAGCAGGGTGAAGAGGCATGGATTGATATCTCTGTGTGTTTTTAGCTTTTGTTTGTGCCCTCCATTTTTCCTGAATGTCCTCCTTTTTGAGCAGGACTAAGAGGCGTGGGTTTACATTTCTAGGAGTGTCTTCAGCTCAGGGTCCTCCTTTTCCAGGTCCCGTCCTCCATTTCAGCCTTCTGTCCAGGAGGAATTCCACAATATCCTCCATTTTGAGCAGGACTAAGAAGTATGGATTTATATTTCCATGAGTATTTGTAA
Organism: Phrynosoma blainvillii; assembly: GCA_026167975.1. Classification (NCBI taxonomy): domain Eukaryota; kingdom Metazoa; phylum Chordata; class Lepidosauria; order Squamata; family Phrynosomatidae; genus Phrynosoma; species Phrynosoma blainvillii. Next base: position 254,295,145 of record JANUYF010000001.1, on the reverse strand, counting down.
CTTTTCTTTTGCCATGTTCTCCATTTTTCTTGAATGTCCTACATTTTGCAGTGCCTTATCTTCTTTTTGGCAGCTAGTCCATCCGTTCTTCCTTCACTCCTTATATAGAAGAAGAGGGAAACTTTGCGCTTACTTTCGCAAAGGAATACTGCACCAGGGGAGAAGAGAGAGACTGCCATATGGAAAAGGAAAAGGAGAAAGACAGAGATTTTTGTTGTTTCTTGTTGTGTACCTTCAAGTTGTTTCCAACTTATGGCAACCCTAAGGCGAACCTATCACAGGGTTTTCTAGTCATGTTTCTTGAGAGGGGGGTTGCTATTGCCATCTTCTGAGGCTGAGAGTGTGACCAGCCTGAGGTCACCCACTAGGTTTATATGGAGGCACGGAAGGGGAGGGCAGCCGCACGGCGGCCCCCTCAACCCCTCCCTGAGGATGTCATCAGGGCATTTGTTGTTACGCACAGCACGTGCCCTGAATACGTCCTCCTGGCGCATCATCTTCACACGCTGCACTGGAAGAGGCGCAGAAGAGCCACACGGCGGCTCTTGATGCATCCCTTCTGCTGGCTCAGGAAGGACCAGCATTTTAGTGCTCCTTTCAGAGCCAGCAGAAGGGAGGATTGGGGCCGAGGCGTGGGGCAGCCTCGGCCCCAATCCTCCGCTTCCCAGGGCAGCCCACAACCGCCTGTCTGCATCCTTCCTTATTCTCCTCAGCAGTCTGGCCTCTGTAAAAGCTGGGAAGCTGAGGAGGAGGAGGAGGAGGATTGCTCTATCTTTATTCCTTCTTTATTCCCTCTTTATTCCTCTCATTCACAGGATGTCATTTTCCCGGGATAATGACTTTTTAAACCCCCAATTCCCCCCCCCCATTTTCCTTGTGTGATAAAGTCCTATGACAACAGAAGTGGTGCGACGTAGATGTGCATCATTTGATTGACAGAACAAAAAAAACGATCGAATGCGATAGATACAGAGGATCCATTTTGGTGGGGTTTTTTTTGTTTTTTTAATTAAATTTTTATTAATTTAATTTATACAAAACACTTAAAACACAACAACAACATAAATACCACTTTAAACAAACACATAACCCAACAGACAAACAATCAAGCAACAAAACAAACATATACACATAATCACAAAAATATGATTACTAATTTACTAATCAATCTTCAATTTCTGTTCCTGAGTAACTTCTTCTTATCATTATCCAAACTAAATGTTTTCTTTCTCAAAATATATAAATCATAAAAGGACTTTGATATCTTACATAAGTATCATATCCTTACTATTTACCTTCTCTTTTTTTTACCAGCTATCAAATTAGATCTTTACCACTTTCCTTATTTATCTAACACATAGATAACCAAGTAAATCACCTAATCAGATCTCCTTATTTTTAATTAATTTCTTATCAAAAAGTTTTTAACCACTTCAGATTGCTTTTCTCTCCTATCTACAAATTTGTTTTGAATTATTGCTGTCAGTAAATCCAAATTCATCATCTCTCTTAATCGCATAAGTCATTCCTCAATTCGTGGAGTCTCCTGTATTTTCCAATATTTCGCGTAAGTTATTCTTGCCAGTGTCACCATATATAACAAGATTTTCCCATACTTCTTTTCCACTGATTTCTCAACCATATATGTCATGTTCAAAAGATAGAATTTGGGACACCATGGAATCTGTACCTGTAATACTTCGCTCATCTTCTCCTGAATTAATCTCCAATATTTCTTTGCTAACTTACACTCCCACCACATATGCAGGAATGTTCCCTCCATTCTTTTACATTTCCAACACCAGGATTTTTCTGATCTATATATTTTCTTTAATTTAGTAGGATATAAATACCATTGGTGCATCATTTTCAGAAAGTTTTCTCTTAGATCTTGGCAAAGGGTAAACTTATTGGTTAGATTCCACGTTTTTTCCCAATGCTCCATTTGTATTTCTTCTCTCAGATCTCTAGCCCATTGTACCATTACATGTTTTACCGTTTCCTTCTCTAAATTTCTATCTCTGAACAGTCTATAGTACTTTGATACATGGTGACCTTTCTTATCTTCAATTATTCTATCCAGCTCCGTCTTCACCATCTCAAATCCTTCTTTTTTTGCATCAATATTAAATCTATTCCTCTATACCAGTTATTAATTTTCCCTTCTCCCTCTAGCTGTTCTTTAGATTTCATTTTATATTCTTTAATCTCTCTCTGTTGCTCAAACTCTATATCTCTATATCTTAACCAAGTCTCAGAGGATCCATTTTGAATCGGTGCTTCAGTCAGTGTGAACTTCAACAGGGTTAAATTGCACCTGAGAGACTCAATTGGGGTAAATATAGTGTGAACTTCGATTCGGAATCGCAACATCAATTCTACTCAGATCTCCTCACTACAAAAATGCTAGTGTGAATGGGGCCTGTGTCTTTAATAACACCGTTGTGATTTGGATGTAATCAGTCTCAATACTGGCATGAAAAATCACCATCCCACAATTATATAGTTTGGGACTTACATAGCTCAAGACTTGCTTTTACCAAGGGTTGAGTGTTTGCTACAGTTTCTTATTTGACTGTAATGTCATTTCATTCCATATGTCAACAGGGGCAAAATTTAATTCAAAGTGAATCAATAATAAAGCCATCCATTGATTTTAGTGACAGTCTGCTCAAGTTCCAAAGAAGAAAAGCAGATGGTTGGGGGAAATAACAGTGACAAATCCATCCAAACCTGCCCATTTTTCTGAATGTTAAATACCAATACTTTGCCCTAAAAACATGTTTATTTTTCTAAAGTACAGGATAATTTTTTTGTTACTAAAATTTACTTACATAAAATAAAAAAGTCTTAAGAAATAGTAATATTCCTAAATATCTGAACTTTCCATTTTAGGGTAATTACTCTTCTCTCCGACATAGGGAGAGGCAACTCCAACTCCGGGAGAGAGAGGAGGTTGGGCGTTTGGCCCTGGGCACGCCCCACACACACACACACCAACTCCAGAGGAGAGAGGAAATAAAAGCCTCGAGGAAGAACAGACTGGTGGAGAGGCAACTCCAACTCCAACTCCAACTCCGGGAGAGAGAGGAGCTTGGGCGTTTGGCCCTGGGCACGCCCCACACACACACACACCAACTCCAGAGGAGAGAGGAAATAAAAGCCTCGAGGAAGAACAGACTGGTGGAGAGGCAACTCCAACTCCAACTCCGGGAGAGAGAGGAGCTTGGGCGTTTGGCCCTGGGCACGCCCCACACACACACACACCAACTCCAGAGGAGAGAGGAAATAAAAGCCTCTAGGAAGAATAGACTGGTGGAGAGGCAACTCCAACTCCAACTCCAACTCCGGGAGAGAGAGGAGCTTGGGCGTTTGGCCCTGGGCATGCCCCACACACACACACACCAACTCCAGAGGAGAGAGGAAATAAAAGCCTCGAGGAAGAACAGACTGGTGGAGAGGCAACTCCAACTCCAACTCCAACTCCGGGAGAGAGAGGAGCTTGGGCGTTTGGCCCTGGGCACGCCCCACACACACACACACCAACTCCAGAGGAGAGAGGAAATAAAAGCCTCGAGGAAGAACAGACTGGTGGAGAGGCAACTCCAACTCCAACTCCAACTCCGGGAGAGAGAGGAGCTTGGGCGTTTGGCCCTGGGCACACCCCACACACACACACACCAACTCCAGAGGAGAGAGGAAATAAAAGCCTCTAGGAAGAATAGACTGGTGGAGAGGCAACTCCAACTCCAACTCCGGGAGAGAGAGGAGCTTGGGCGTTTGGCCCTGGGCACGCCCCACACACACACACACCAACTCCAGAGGAGAGAGGAAATAAAAGCCTCTAGGAAGAATAGACTGGTGGAGAGGCAACTCCAACTCCAACTCCAACTCCGGGAGAGAGAGGAGCTTGGGCGTTTGGCCCTGGGCATGCCCCACACACACACACACCAACTCCAGAGGAGAGAGGAAATAAAAGCCTCGAGGAAGAACAGACTGGTGGAGAGGCAACTCCAACTCCAACTCCAACTCCGGGAGAGAGAGGAGCTTGGGCGTTTGGCCCTGGGCACGCCCCACACACACACACACCAACTCCAGAGGAGAGAGGAAATAAAAGCCTCGAGGAAGAACAGACTGGTGGAGAGGCAACTCCAACTCCAACTCCAACTCCGGGAGAGAGAGGAGCTTGGGCGTTTGGCCCTGGGCACACCCCACACACACACACACCAACTCCAGAGGAGAGAGGAAATAAAAGCCTCTAGGAAGAATAGACTGGTGGAGAGGCAACTCCAACTCCAACTCCGGGAGAGAGAGGAGCTTGGGCGTTTGGCCCTGGGCACGCCCCACACACACACACACCAACTCCAGAGGAGAGAGGAAATAAAAGCCTAGAGGAAGAACAGACTGGGCGTGTAGCTCCAGTATTATGGCCCTAGACACAATTAGAACTTATTTTTATTTCCCATTTGCCAGATCTTTTTCTCATTTTGTGAAGCTCTCTTTTTCTTACTCTTTTATGGTATTGCTGTATTTAGGGTTTGAAAGAGAGAGTTATTGGGAGGAAGGGAGGAGGTAGAGTCTTGTTATGACCTGTCGCCTTTTTGTAGCTTAGACACTTCTATACCGGTGCTTTTTAATCTGACAAAGAAATATTAGACTGTTATCATAGATTTAAAATATGTGCACTAGAGGATCCTATAAAGCTGCTGGAACGCTTCCAGTGTTTGAGAGTATCCCCTTAAATTTTAAAGAAAAACAATTGAAAATAACTAGTTTTTTTTCATCAAAGTTAGCGGGTAATCAAGAAAAGAGTAATTCAGATTTTGTTGAAAGCCCTAAAAGGCCAAAGCCTACAAACAAGGGTTCAAAGCAGGTTTATAGCAAGTCTCCTATAGAAAGAAATCTCGCCTTTCCTAATTTTGCTATTGAGACAAATAGTTTGGAACTAGAGACGTCCCCAGAATTTGCTAAAGTTATTAATGACCAGAGTAGTGAGTCTATGAACCCAGCACCAGAGCATTCTGCACCAGGAATATGTTTCTCTGATATAGCTTTATTAGAGCATAGTCTGATAATACAAGGCCCAATAATCGAAGGGGCAAACTCCCCTGCAGATATACCATCCTTTACTAGGCCTCCACTTACCGGAACCCTTTCAGATATAAATTGGTTTGACGAATTCACAAAGAAACAGTTAAAGGAGTTAGCTAATTCTAATCTGTGCAAGATGGAAATGCCAAAAGAAGAATTTATGTTTAACCAAACTGCAGAGGTGGATGTTAACTCTATTATAACCCAAGGGGGGCTACTCATGCTTTATGAAGAGTTTGTTCTAGTTAAGAAATTCTTGGCTGAGTGTAACAATTTGCTAACACTTCTAACTGAGAATATCCTAAATTATGGAGATGGTCAAAAGATAAAAGAAGCAAAGGATAATATCCCCTTTTCGATTACAGCCAACTTACCTACATGCCACAGAACAGCCCCAGTTAGAAATTACTCTCAATATAAAAATAAAGTAGTAAGAAAGGGAGGTGAATCATCACGTAAGAAATCTAAAATCATTAAACAGCGGGTAAAAAAAGGAAGGTGGTACATCCCATAAGAAATCTAAAAATATTAAACAGCGAGGTAAAAAGGCTAAGTACTTACAGCCTTACCAGAAAAGAGTATGGGAAAGACTGTTTAAATTATTGGATAATAATCTAAATAATCTAGATGATGAGAGCCTGAGGAAAAACAAAAAGAAAGGCCGTAACAAGAATAGGCAGATCGAGAAGAGTAGCAGTGATAGTTCAAAGGTTCTATTAAGATCAGAAGTCGAAAAGGGTGGTAATATGTTGAGAAAGGACAAATCAGCGGATATTAACATAGTGGAAAATGCCCAATTTGAGGGCTTGTTACAAGACCCTTGGGAAGATATTTTTTGTCTCAAGGAAGGGCCTATAAAGAATAATGCAGAAGTTTCGGATATTAAATCCATACTACAGGAAAAGCAAACACAGAAGACTGTTAGCTTAAAGACCGAGGTTAAAATTTCTGAATGGAACCTAGTTATGATTCCATATAAGTTGTTTTTCATAAATTATCCCAAACCATCTGGAATCCTTCCAAAACAAAAGCGGGTAACCCACTTTTTAAATATCTCAAATGTGGTTCTGCCTGGTTTATTAAAACCATCGGATATAAATTCTATTGAATATCTGTATTATGATGGTGTGAATGCACGGGCGGGGATTACATTTAGTAATAATAATATCGCTGAAGTTATATATGATAAAAAATATTATTTTCTAAACCTTGGAATTAGAGTAGTAAGATTCTTTGAAAACCAGGTTACTCCGGTGCCTCTATTGGGTCCTCATTCTGTTTTCCACATAAACCAGCTAGAAACTGAAGGACAAAGCTCGGTTATTTTGATTGATGTGAGCCCGAATCAACAGTTTAAAATTCAAAACAAACAAATAGAGAATAAAAATTTGGTCTGTGATACCAATGGGACCTTGACAATTACCACAGAATCATCTAAAAAGTTTCCTGATACCTTAAACCCACTCACTCCAGAGGAAATTGCATTAGTGAATCAATTTAAGTTATGGCCTGCAGAAGTACAAAAAGAGATATTGAGCAGACTTGTTCAATTGAAAAACTGTTTAGAATATGGTAGTACATCTCTACCTGATAAAACAGAGTATAATCAGTGGACAAATGTATATAATGAGGATAAGGCCTTAGATTCGGAAAGGAAAATAATAACTCAACAGGTGCAGGCAGAGATAAATCTCCTGGCCCCGTCAGCAGTAACGAACCCAGAAGAAGGAGTAGTTTTTGATTTTGTCTCAGTCAATGAGTGTAAGAGGAGGCAATTAGATGCAGACAACTGGGTCAATATGAGGCTTCTAGAAAACAAGGAGTTAGGAGACATTATAGGCCAGAGAATCTCAAAAAATGTTGGTTTGGAAATCCCCAAGCCAATGAGGCCAAATCCCTGTACTGTTAATTTGTCTGAGATAGGCAATTTGATATATCAAGAGTGCGAGGAAATAGAGATAGATGCGAGCCCAGTACTGTCTCTTAGACCAAATAATCAAGTTTGAATTACTCAGGTACAACTCAAACAGAAGCAGACTAATAGTTTAGAAGAGCATCAGGGATTAGATTATCCTTCTCCAATTAACCAATTCACTGAGTCTGATGAATCAGATGAAGTTAATTTTATACCAATTAAATTGGTTACTTGGAACATTTCGGGATGGAAGACTTCCCTAGAGGGTGAGGACCTCTTCAAATTTTTACATAAATATGACCTGATAGCTTTACAGGAAACTTGGATTACGGAAGAGAATAGTATTGAATTGAGAGGTTATCAAGTTTGGACTGTCCCTGCTTTTAAATTTAGCAATAAAGGAAGAGCCTCAGGGGGTCTTCTGGTAGCTGTCAAAGATGACCTGGGTTGGGAAGGGGAGCTGCTGATGAATCTCATAACTCCTCCAAATTGTCAAATTGTAAAATTCCAAACTCCAGATAATTTGTTTATTGTGATAAATATTTACATTCCTCCTACTAATTCTAAATACTATAAAATAGAGGTGTGGTCCCTATTAAACGACTTGCTAGAAGAAATTAACTCTAAATATTCTGAAGCTTTGATAGTGTTACTAGGGGATTTTAATGCCCGTTTGGGGTCATCGCCTAATAAGATTCATATTCTATCAGGGGTACAGGAAGAGCTACAGGATGTATTTTGTTGGAATTCTAGTGATAAAAGGGTAAATCAATCTGGAATTAAACTCTTAGAGCTATTACTTTCTTTCAATCTACAAATCCTGGGCCCTAGTGATTCTAACTCGCCATACCCGTTTACATACTACACCAGTAACGCCGGCAGTGTTATTGATTTTGTATGTGTGTCAAGACATTTAAGTCATCTTTTTACAGGCATTGCCACAAATATTAGAGAGGACAGCGATCACCAACCAATCTCAACGCATTTAAGATTGCATTCAGATTTGAGACCAACTTCGCAGATTCAAAGGCAGGCAACTTGGTGTATGGATATTGTGAGAGAGAAGAGACTGAAATGGCAACAGGTGGATGTGAAAAAGTTAGATGCATTTTATAAGTCTGAACTAGGCAGCTCACTAGGCTTGCTGATTAGTAGCAATGAGACAAGTATTAATGATGTCATTGAGGCATATTCAGGCATCTGTACATATATAAGACCCCTGCTGGTATCTCAGTTTAAGAAAAAGAACATTAATAATGAAAACCATCCCTGGTTTGATGATGAATGTCGCAGAATGAGGACCCTGTTAAGAAAACAAATGAGATTGGTACATTTATCTCCTGTCACTGATGTATATTTAGTAATGAGTAACACTAGAAAACAATATAAAAGATTAGTCAAGAATAAAAAATTGTGTTATATAGCCAATTGTTGGCTAGAATTGGAAAAAGAAGCTACTAACAAGAATTCGGCCCAGTTCTGGCAGTTAGTTGCTAGGAGGCTAGGAGATGTGAGATTCAATTTGGAAATACCAATTGCTGCCTCTACTTGGGAAGGCTATTTTTCAAATATGTTTAAAGAGTTGCCAACGACAAATAATACATCTACAACAGAGGTAACTATTGGAGAGTTAAATGATTTCCCTAGCTGGCCCCCAGTTACTATTCAGGAAATTAAAGACCTTATTGTTTCATTGAGAAATAACAAAGCACCAGGTGAGGACTGTATGCCTCCTGAATTATTCAAGAATAAAATAGACTGGTGGGCTGCTTTATTTGCAGGTTTATTTACACACATAAATAACACTGGATATATTCCCAAAGGATGGAGAGCAGGAATAGTAATTCCTTTGTACAAAAAGGGTGACAGAAGAAATCCCCAAAACTATAGGCCAATCAGTTTAATATATGTAGCTGCTAAAATTTATGCAAAGTTCTTACTTTTGAAATTGGAGGATTGGGCAGAGCTAAATGAAATATTAGTTGAAGAGCAGGCTGGTTTCAGACAGGGAAGATGCACTTTGGATAATTGCTTTACCCTTTTGCATCTAATTTCTAAATACTCCACAAGTGGTGGTGGATTATATTCAGCCTTCATCGATTTAAGAGCAGCTTTTGACTCTATTAATAGGACTCTTCTGTGGCAAAAATTTCTAAAGACCAATATTGACAGGAGACTTTTGTTCCTAATAAAGGAACTTTACTCAGATACCAGCCTTCAAGTTAGAACAGGTGTAAATTTAGCTTTAACCAATCAAATTTCCACATATAAAGGAGTTCGGCAAGGATGTATATTGGCCCCATTTCTCTTCAATTTCTATATTAATGATATTGTTACTGAACTGTGTGGGATGGACTCTCATATGCCTAAGATAATGGATAGGGCTGTGAATGTACTATTATACGCGGATGATATGATACTATTATCCCAAACTAAGATAGGTATGCGCAGACTATTGAGTAAATTTAGTTTATATTGTCATCGTAATGATTTGGTAATTAATAATAGTAAGTCCAAAGTAATCATTTTTGGTAACAAAAGAAGAACTCATAAATGGCGCATAGATGCTAAAGAAATTGAACAAGTAGATTCATATAATTATTTGGGTATAACATTTGCGTCTAAAGGTACATGGATTCCACAGTTAAAGAAGAACGAACTGAAAGCATCTGCTTGTATTCACACTTTAAACAGATTACTAAATAATCAGTATCCAAGTTCATTCCACCCGGTACTAAAAGTATACAGGGCTAATGTTCTGCCCATTTTGTTATATGGTGTTGAAATTTGGGGAATTAAGTTAAATATGAAAATCGAAAAAAATTCAGAATAAATTCTTAAGAATGCTATTGGGGCTAGCAAGAAGTACACCAGCTGAAGCAGTTAGGGCGGAATTTGGTATGGTAGCCATTTCTGATCTCTGTTTACTCAGAATATTCAATTATTGGTTTAAGTTGTTACACATGGGTGATGATAGGTTACCTAAGTTATGCTTATTAGAACAGGAAAATATTCCATCTCTAAATTCGTGGTATTCTAACCTTTCTAAAAGACTTCACAGTGTAGGATATAGTGTATTGGCTTTCAGAAAATTTAATTCAAACAGTGTTAATCAGTTTAAACAAAGAGTACTTGACATTAGAGCCCAATCGGATTTAGCGGCATTAGCCTCTGTGAAATCCTTGAAATGGCTATCAAGGGCCAAAACATCTTTTCAAGAAGAGAGATATTTGCGTTTTCCCATGAAAAAAGAACATCGAAAGGCATTTGTTAACCTTCGTTTTGAACAAATGGAAACCAGAGTGTTACAGGGCAGATATCAGGGTATTCCCTTTTCGGAAAGGCTTTGTATTTGTGGTGCATCATATGTAGAAGACCTTGCTCATTACTTGTTACACTGTAAATTGTATGATGTTATCAGGGAGAAATATCTGTCTCCCATACTTAAACATTCTGGGGAGAGAGATGAAGGAAACTTGCTGTTTCTATTACTGCAAGGATCTGAGCCCTTCATAACCTTCAGGGTTGCCTGGTTTGCATTAAAAGCGGCTTATATTCGGAAACATGAAGTGTCTAAAGCTAATTAGGTTGCAATTTCTCTATTATGGGTATAATTTGACATAATTCAAGTTTAAACCATGTAAGTAAATATTTTTTTATAATTAATTTTTAAAATTTTGTATTCTATTTTATATTATCTTGTCATTTTTAGTTATATTTTAGTGGTTAAGTTTTAATGTATTTGTATCTATATTCATTTGAAATGGTCGGAAGACTTGTTCAATAAAGTTGTTCTGTTCTGTTCTGTTCTGTTCTTCTCTCCGACATAGAAAAAAATAGATTCAAAGAGGATCCCTTTCCCTCCACGCCCATCTGTTCTTGTGATTGAGCACTGACAACACCTTTTCACTCCATGGATGATCACATTCAACATTAAAGTGACTGTCATAAAATCCCCACAAATGCTTTTAATTTTTAAGTAGCATATTGTGAACACTAACAATAATCTGAAAAGGAACATCTGTTGCTCACTGTTGTTTGTTCAATACCACAGTGCCTTTCCATGCCCTTTCTCCTTTATACACAATTAAAATGAACTAGAGTCCCTCCTGTTTAAATAACATGCAATTGTCATGTGTCTATCAGGGAAAAGAGTAAAAAGTGAGGCTTACCGAAAGCCTACTGGTTAAAGCCAAAGTTTTTCTTACCATATATGAACATATTTTATATTTTAGATATGGACTGTCATGGAATTCATGGCCTTTCCAATAACAAATTAGGTGCAACAGAAGATATTACCTGTCCAATGAGCAATTTCCAGCAGAAAAGAACTTACAGTTTGTTCATCTAAAACACAATGGTCACCACTGTTGTACTCTGAATATTAACGGCTAGTATTCTAATAATAGCACAGTACTATAGTCCGTTTCACTAGCTGAAAGGTGACAGGGTACCAGCTAGATCAGGGGTCGGCAACCTACGGCCCGCAGGCCACACCCAGCCCGCCGCCCGCCCCCTGCCGCCGTGCGCTCCCGTCGCAACGCTGCCACGCGCGTTGCAGCCGCCATTTTGTTTGCCAAAATGGTGGCTGTGACTCATTTGCGCATGCGCAAACGAGTCGCGGCCGCCATTTTAGCAAACAAAATGGCGGCTGCGATGCGCGCAGCGATGCACGCGGCACCATTTCCCCCCCGCCCCGGCCCGCTGGAAGACCTGGGGACCAGCGACTGGCCCCAGATAGGTTAACGTTGCCAACTCCTGAGCTAGATCCTAAAAAGACACTGACAAAAGTCCACACCAGAATAACACCAAGATTATACTAATATAATATTCTACAGGCAGGACACATGGTCCTAATGGTTGAGAAAGAGTAATGATGAATGAAGAAAGGAGCAAGATACTAACTACCCTCAGAGTGAATCCAAACAGAGTGAAAGTACCACTAACAGTGATTGATAGCATACTGTTGTTCCTGTATTTTTCACGTGACATATGCACACATCCAAAGTAAGCAGTAAACATTCCCATGCACAGGTATCTTCAACAGAACTTTCTTTGTAATGAGATCAAGGCAACAATTTAATTCTGTTCTGACTACAATTCCTTTTGGGGAGCATGCATTTCACCATACTGCAAACACATGCTCCCTTCTCATATTAGTGACATTCTGGCATCATTAGCAAAGTTTTGCCTCCCTTCCTTCCTCAAGCCACATTTTTTAGCTGATGCCTTCCATTGCTGGCTATGGAGGATGGCTGTGCCAGTGCAACAGAAACCCCTCCAGACCAGGGGTACTTATAGCATGCACTCCAAAAGGGCCAGCATAGGGGTGGAGTTGGGGCGGGGCGACCGCATGCCAGCCACCCTGACACTGCCGTCATGCTTCACGCCCCACTGCATGGTGCATGGTGTCAGGGCGCCCCGTTGGCGCAGCGTATAGACACGCTGTGCCAAAGGGGTGCAAAAGAGCTGCTGCCATGGGGCTAAAGGCGGCTTTTTGCCGCTTCAAAAATGAGCGGCATTTGCCAGCTCTTTTGGAGCAGCAAAAAGCCAGATCGAGGCCATGGCGTGTGGTTGCTGCAGCCCCAATCCAGCGCTCCCAGGAGTGGCATAGAGCTGCCCCTTAGGGGCCATCTGTACAGCCCCTAAATGTGTGTTCTCTTTCATGCAAATCTTATTTCCTGACACCTGGAAGGAGTGTGTGTGTGTGTGAAAAGTATATTTGTGCAAACTATTTGAGAGACTGCATCTCTATACAAACCTGTTAGAGCCCTAAGATCATCCGGGGAATGACCACTCCCGCCACCATCGCAGGCTCGCTTGGTAAGGAAACTAAAGAGAGCCTTCTCGGTGGTTGCTCCCACTATTTGGAATGCCCTTTCATGGGAAGCTAGGATGACCCCCCCTCCCTCCCTGTGTTTCGCCAGCAAGCAAAAAACATTTTTATTTAAGCAAGATTTTTAACATAATCAGGACAGGGTGGTTTTTATATGGGGTGTGTGTATTTTTAGTTATGTTTTAAACTTTTATATGTGTTTGTATTAATTTTATATTATTTTTATTAAAGATTTTAATGTTTTCATAATGTTTTATATTGTGAGCCACCTTGGGTCCCGTTTTGGGGAAAAGGCAGAATAGAAGTGAAATACATAAATAAACAAATATTACAGAAAAGCACATTTACCTCTAGGACGATTGGCTCTAGTGCCAAGGCATCACCCATCTCTCTGTTTGCAAGTCATGGAGGGTGGTAAGTGAGGACAGAGGTGGTTCCTGGAAGCATCAGTCCCTGTTCAGGTGGACACTGGTCTTACTCAACATCTCTGCTTTGTTTCTCCCCAGTGGAAGAGGGTAGACCTGATCTCTGTGTCTGGAGAGGTATTAGACTAGAGCAGGGGTCAGCAACCTACAGCCCGCTGACCCCCGCCGACCAGCCACCACGCGCTCCCACCGCCGCGCCACCGCATGCGGCGCAACCGCCATTTTGTTTGCCAAAATGGAAGCCGCAACTAATTTGCGCATGTGCAGTACTCCCGCGCATGCGCAAATGAGTCACGGCCGCCATTTTGATAAACAAAATGGCGGCCGCGATGCACGCAGCAGTGACAGCACGCGCGGTGGCAGTGGCTGGCGGCCGGTTGGCAGCCACGTGCACGCGCACATGAGCGCAAGCACTGCCATTCCCCCCCCCGCCCGGTGGAAGACCTGGGGACCAGCGACCGGCCCCAGGTATGTTAACGTTGCCGACCCCTGGACTAGAGGGAAGGGGCAGCTGCTAATGTGCAGACCCTGGCTGTGCTTCCTCTTTGAACCCTGGCAGGCATACACTGCTTGCTAAAGGTAGAAAGGGGATATCTTTATTTTTAAATGTGTTTTCCCCTTCTCTACCCTAAATTTCTAGAGGTGATGTGAAACTTCCCCCCTCAAAAAAAAATCTTCTGTGGGAAGCATCCCTTTGAAAAAATAGCTGAGATCTCTGGTTGAATTCTAAAAAGCATAACATGAAGGTGTGTGTGTGTGTGTGTAAATGCACACATTTCCTGAAATGATTCCTTCCAAAAGGGGAGGGGAAAGTGGTTTGCTCAAGAGAAGATTTGGAGTTGAGAGGGAGAAAATGCCATCCCTTTTTTGTATTTCAGGGCAGCAAAATACATGGGGAAAGAATAGAGGTCTAGCCAACAGGGAGCTCCAGGTCTGCAGTTGTACACTGTCAACAGCATCATATTACACTAATGTTGAAGCAGTGGCACAGATCAAATAATATTTACTGAACTCAGTGAAGAGCAAAATAAAAAAACTACAAACAAAACTGCCCACTTCATCTTATCTGCTTTGATTACATAGCCACAATAGATCATCAAGTTCCATTTCACAGAGAACCTCTCCCAAGGAACTATTACAGTCAAGTCAAGTGACAGGATGCATGGTATAGAGATCATAACACACATGTTCCCATTAAAAGAAATGAGAAAAGGAATCTGAGGGCCTTTACAGACTGCCAGAAATAATGCAGCTTGAGTCCACTTTAACTGTCCTGGCTCAGTGCTAGGTAATCATGGGAATTGTAGGGTTTTTTGAGACATTGAGACTTCTCTGTTAGAGAGCTCTGGTGCCACAATAAACTACAGTTCCCATGATTCCCTAGCACTGAGTCAGTTCAGTTAAAATGGTTTCAAGCTGCATTATTTCTGGCAGTCTGCAAAGGCCCTATGTGTAGCAGGAAGACCATAAAACCCTTTCTCTTCAATAGTTTTTAGAATTTTTTTTGTAGTAAATATGTGAACTTCTTGTCTTAAACATTTTATTCATCATTCTGAAAAAAAAATACTCTATAATCCTTTTTCCGCTTTTTTTATGGAAAAAGGACTTAGGGAACAATTTTTCCTCCTTAACTTGTCTGTTGTCCCCTTCCATAAAAATCCAATGAGCAGTAGCCTTGTGAAATATTTTGCTAGTCTTCCTATGGCTCTCACTTAAATTGCTGCTGGGTCTGCACAGAATCCTGACTGCATTGCACTACTGAACATACTGAATAAGACATAGTGGCATTGTGGGTTTACAGGGCAGCCCAGCCCAGCCCATTTCCGGTCTTAAGCATTCCTACCTAGAAGAAAATCCACTGATATCAGTAAAATACATTTTAAATAAATAAATGGGACTATAAGAAACAAATCTTCCTCTGACACTCTAAGAGCAAACCATGTTGCTGGTGTAACCTAAACAAAATGAAGACAAACCCTTATCCAAGATTTTAGCTTTATGTATATGAAATCTATACTTCATGGTAAAGCCAGTGTATATTTGTACAAATATTTGGGAAGCACAACTTTGGTATATGAAATAAAAAGTGTATGTTGCATAATCAAAAACAAATACTTCCCTCCTCCCCACTGTTATTCAACTTTCTCCCTCCTGTTAAAAATTTAATTATAATCTGAAAGACAAATAAAACAAAAGCAATCATATGGCGAAGACAGTTTGCTCTAATGTGGTGGAAACCTCTGCTCTCTTGACATTGAATATTTTACGTGCTCATTCCAGTCATCCTTTTCCTGTTTTTACCAGCACCTCATGCAACACAATGCTGGTACACCATGTGCTTCATAGAGCCTTGAGCCTAGCATTATCCATCACTATGATGGCCAGATGCTGTCAAGGATGGGTGAAGAATACAATAAGAGAAATGATAATGCTTTGATAAAAAACAGTGACTGGCCCTCAAATGGAATATTGTGTGCGATATTGGGTTGATGTTTCTCCTAATGCAGGAGTGGGGAGTATTTTGAACTCAGATGGAAGATTGTGTGCAATACTGTTTGCATTTTTTAAGTAATTCAAGGAAAGACAATGCAATAGAAAACTAGAAAAATTGGAAGGGCTTTTCCCAGAAAAAGGAACCAATTTTAATTACCACAGTAAAAGATATTTAAAAGAACATGCCAGTAGGCAAAGAAAGAACTCCTTATCCCCTTCATGGGTTGGTATGTGGTTGGACAGGATTAACCAAAGTTGTAGCTTCAAGTGAGGTCACTTAACTAACTGTGTAGTTGTTGTGTTCTCACTTCAGTGTGTATGGGCAGAGAATGGGCATGGTAAAGCTATAGTCAGCAACAACCTACAGGGTAGTAAGACACAAACTCCAGGTCATAAGGAACTGTGTTCTTGGTAGCAACAAGCCAGTGTATTAGATCTGAGCATTGGACTACAAGCTTGGTATAGTGATCTGAGCATTGGACTACAACCACAGTTCAAATCCCTGCTCGAGCATAAAAACCTAGTGGGTGACTTGGGCAAGTCACACTCTTTAAGCCTCAGAAGATGGCTACATCAAACCCCTTCTGAAGAAACTTCCCAAGAAAACTCTATGATAGGTTTGCCTTAGGGTCATCGTAACTAAAAAATGACTTTGGAGGCACACAACAATAACAAAAAGTAGCTATATTGATCAGTCACCAAATTGGCTACCTGTTAGGATCTGGTGCCTATATTAATCAATCTGTGACAAATAAAAATAGGAACTAAGCTCACAGGTGACTAGACAAAAGCAGTGGAATAAACAATGGAATTAACAAAGACTCAACCCCTATAATTTACATAGCAGTGTCACGTACAATTCTGAAATTTACCTTTTTTCAGCAGCAGAGCCCAGTTCTGAAATGCACAAAGTCATTATAAAAAGGATTTTGAGCAAAGTGTCATAGGTCAGTCTCTCTATTCCTGGGTCTCATGCTCATTTGACTCTGGAAATTAGGGACTTTCTTACTCATTTGGGACTCCGCTTTGTAACTATGCACTCCATTGTGCAACTTTTCTTCTGTACAAAGGAAATTGGGCTAAATCTCCAGATTAGGCTTCAGAGAAGGAAGTGAAAAATATGTGAAATTGATCAAGGGCTTGGTTTACAAGAAAGAAAAGCAATGCTGATAATTAGCATGTCTTTTTTCCCAAGTGAATCCTTGATCAGCTTCAAAGCTTACAGCTCCTCACAGAGGTTCACAGCATAATGGTACTGACTCCTTGCTGCAGGGATGTATCACTTTTTCAACCCTAAAAACTACATCTAGTGTTTGACTGGCAGGAAAGGAGTGAAGGCCACATAGGCATGTGTGTGCACATGCCTCAGATAACAAGATGGGGTCCTTTAACCTTCCTCTCTCTACTTGTTGAGATCTAGGAAATGGTGGTATAGATATTTATATATGTATGGTATATAAATGTCCATCCCATGTTACCAGTTATGTTCAATAAATATGCATATTAGACTTTGATGCACGACACAGGAAAGCAGTCTGTTGCCAGAGTCTAAAGAATTCATGGACAAACTAGGGCTGATGGTGACCTGGACTCTTTGTCCATCTTGGAAAAGCCAAGCCTCATTTTAAACTGCAAGGCTGGAAATTCCCTCATCCCTGCCTCCTGCTGACAAAGAAATGGTTGTACTGTTTGAGAGCAATCAGTGCTTAACTGTCTTGTCTACCTCTACAGAATAGAGACCTGCTGAACTGACTCAGACTGGTACATCCTCTAGTTTCAGGTACTGTGCCGCTTGCAAAGATCTCCAGCAAATCCATCTGGATTTCAAAGAAGATAAATATCTATACTGATTGGTTTTTTGTTGTTGTTGTTGTTGTTGTTGTCTGGTGTATGCAACCCATTGTCTCTATTGCTCAGGCCACTTAAGAGCAATTATCAGAACCTGAAAGGCACTTCACCTCTGCCCTTTTTCAAGCACACATTGAGGTCATGTTTTGCCCTACCTGGCCCCTGCAATCTTAAGAGACCACCCCTCAAATTAGGAAGACCTTTAAAATAGAGAGACATAAGAGAGAATCTCGCTCTTTGACCTGCTGCAGTTTCTAGTCATCTTCTTCATATCAAAAGGTGAGAAAAATCTATGTGTGTTTTAGCCTGTAGCAGCCCCTTAAACTTAACTCAACCCAGCTTAAATTGGTTAGGATTGGTTGGTGGTTTTTTTTATGCCCCATGCTGTTTTTGCCATCTTTTACTTTCAGAAACAGTTAGCATTGAGTATAGGCTGTTCTTTTGGTTTCTGCTACTATCTTTTTCTGCCCTTTTAAAAATGAAATACAGCCAACTCTCCATAGCCACAGACTTTTTATCCACAGATTCAAGCATCCGCAGTCTGAAAATATTTTAGAAAATATAAATTTCAAAAACTAAACCTTGATTTTGCCATCTTATATAAGGGACACCGTTTTACTATGTCATTGTATTTCATCCATGGATTTTGGTATCCATGAGGGCTCCCGTAACCAAATCCGAACCAATACCAAAGGCCCACTGTAATTGTTTTTCCTGCAAAATCAACTTGTCCTGCCTCATTTATTTTTGGGGCTACTTTAATTGTCCATTTTAAAGCCTTCAGTCTGCAAGGTCTGTCAGAGAATTAGTGCCCAGAACAGCTTTCCCCCCAAACCATTAAAACTGGTGCACTATTCTTAAAACCCATTGTGATCTTGGAAGCTCAGGGAATCCCCCCAGTCTCTCCCTCTCTCTCTCTCTCTCTCTCTCTCTCTCACACACACACACACACACACACATATACTGATTGAGGAAATCTGGGCAGAATTCCTCCAATTTGACAGGTTACCAAGGGAACAGAGAAGGGATGCCCATGGCCCTAGGGCTGAAAGTGGTACATCCCGACCTTAGAGCCTGATGAATCCTTGGTGAGAAATTAGCTGTGCTCCACTTTTGGAAACAGAGGACCATCTGGCTGGATCCTCAGGTCCAGACTACATTAGCAACCTGGCTAAACTAAATGAGGAGCCAATACCTAAGGGCTGTACTTGAAACAGATGAATATCCTGCTAAAGAGGTTTAATAAATATTGCATCTTTCCCCAGATCTTAGTCATGAGTACTTCCCAGCCCATCTGTTCCTTCTGTCTCCAAATGAAATGCCTTCAAGCAGAGGTTAGCAGATTTTCACAGTGAGCCTGTCCAAAAACCAATAAACAAATGGCTTTAAATTTCATATTGTTTCCCTCAAATAAATCCACACCCATTCTCAATAATGGCAACTGTCATAACATGAAGATGACCTATCCCTCCCAGCAGACACAGAAACAGAGAAAGTGATCCCAAAGACTAGCAAGTTTTCTGATAAGATAATTAAGATAATCTAAATGTACAACAGAATGATCTAAATACCCCAAGGCACCAGATCCCATCTGATCTTGGATGATAAGCAGGGTCAGCCCTGGTTAGTACTTGGATGAGAGACTGCCTACATTTCAGAGGAAGACACTACAAAATCACCTCTCCTTGCCTAAGAAAACTGATATTCATGGGGTCAACAGGTAACCGGAAGGCACAAACACACAAACTTTAAGTTTATGCACACCTATAATGTGGCTTTCCATTCCAATCTTGCCTTCCATTCTCTGAAATTAACTTTCTAAAGGAATATTCCTAAGTAAACTGAGGAGAGAAGGGATTCAAGTGCCTGGCCTCTTATGGATCAGTAAAAGCCAGGGGTAGGCAACCTAAGGCCCAGGGGCCGGATGCGGCCCCCCACGGCCTTTGGACCGGCCCTAGGCTGGTCCTGCTGCCCCCGCCGCCCCCATCATGATTATGTTGATTATTGTTGTTATTACTTGTTCTTAGGGTTTTCTTGGCAAAATCTCCACAGGGGTTTTGCCATGGCTTTTCTGGAGCTGAGAGAGTGTGCATGAATATATTTTTTAATTTTTAAAAAAATTTTAATGTTTTATTTATTTATTTATTTATTTATGGTGCTCCGGCCCCTCAATTGTCTGAGGGACAGCAACCCGGCCCCTGGCTCAAAAAGGTTGCCTACCCCTGGTAAAAGCCTTTGCAGACTGCCAGAAATAGTGCAAATTGAGTCTACCTTAACTGTCCTGGCTCAGTACTAGGGAATCATGGGAACTGTATTTTTTTCTGAGACATTGAACCTTCTCTGCCAGAGAGCTCTGGTGCCACAATAAACTACAGTTCCCATGATTCCCTAGCACTGAGCCAGGACAGTTAAAGTGGCCTCAATTTGCACTATTTCTGGCAGTCTGCAAAGGCCCTAACTTGTCCAACTGTTAGACTCCAGTAAGTCTAACTGGAAAGATCTTAAATTTGAGAATAATGAAGATCTATATTGGATCCCATGTTATTTAAGGTATTTGTCAAATCTGGAGACAGGGGGCAGCAGTAAAGTTGCTGCATGTGTTGATCAAACTATTCAGAGTTGTGAAAGCCCATTTTTAAAAAAGAATTTTTTAAAAAAATCTCATAATTAGTTGAATGAAAAAAAGGAAAATAATGTTTAGTTTAAGTGAATGCAAAATAATGCATATCATGGCAAAAAACCTCACTATTGCATTATGTATCTGTTTCTGGATCTAGAACAGCGGCAACTACTCAGGAAAGAGAATGTAGGGGCTGTTCAATAGAAATACCATATCATTGTAAATAGTCATGGATTATTTTGAAGATTAATTCAAAATAAAACACCTTATATTGCAATGTAATGATTGTATATAGGATATCCCTTTGAAATGCTATCTCAAAAAGGATATTGAACTCATCTCAAAATGTTACCAGACAACTAGAATAGGTACAGAAGAGAGCAAGCAAATTTTCTGAATTACAGCTCATTCCCTTTAAGGAGAGGCCAAACCAAACGTGAGTTTGGAAGTGAGGAAAATGGGATAGAGGGGAATATGAAAGATTTATTAAACTAGGCATGGTGTACAGAAATTAAAGAGATTTTTCTCTCCTTCCTCTGTCACAACAACCCCATGAAGTTATCAGTAGTAGATTCAGGACAGCCATCTTGGGGAGTCCACTGCAACAAGGGATGTGATGGTGGCCATTGTGTGGGTTAGACATTAGGCAAATTAATGGCTCATTTAATGATAACCAAATGGGTAATTGACAGCTACATGGATAGTCAATAACTAAATGGAACATTCAGTTCAGAAGCAAGATGCCTTTAGACACCTGTTGCTGCGTAGCAACAGTAAAGAGAGCTATTTTCCTTCTGCCTTGTTTATGGGTTTTCTCAGAAGCATCCAGACCAACTCTTCTTACATTCCAGACTTACAGACATTCCTCGGTAAGCTGTCCAATGATCCAAATATTGTTTTCCAGTATTTAGGAAGGGATGAAAGGGGGAATCTCTCATGAAGCACTGTGGGTCTTAACTTATTATTGGTAAAGTAAGCAACATTTCCTTTTGTCTTATCTCCTTACAATGGCTGCATATAGCATCAAATTCAAGTTGCAGGCTCAGCTGACCTCACTACTTCCTAATTATAAACAGTGGAGCTCTTTAATGATGTCTTAAAAACATCTGGACTTGTGGCTTGAACGTGTCTTATTCATTGCACCCTTCTGAGAAAGGGGAGAGCAGAAGCTTGTTAACTTTAGCTTGTTAGCTTTAGCACAAAGTGCAACTCAACTTTCAATTTGCTGAACAAGGCATTCTTAACCACATCCACTCTATCCATGGTGTCCATGTGTATGTAAAATGAAGTATCATGGCAATGTGTGTGTGTGTATGCACGTATGTGCATATGTGTGTACCTTCAGGTCACCATGAATTTCATAGAGTTTTCTTTGGCAAGTTAGGGCCTTTGCAGACTACTAGAAATAGTGCAAATTGAGTCCACTTTAAGGGTTAGGGTTAGGGAATCATGGGAACTGTATTTTATTGTGGCACCAGAGCTCTCTGACAGAGAAGGCTCAATGTCTCAGAAAAAACAAACAAACAATTCCCATGATTCCCTGGCACTAACCCTAACCCTAAAAGTGGACTCAATTTGCACTATTTCTGGCAGTCTGCAAAGGCCCTCAGAAGTGGTTTTGCCAGTTCATTCCGACCAATGTCAAACCTTACCCAGACATGTACACAAGATTTAATACAATTAATTAATACAGAGTAGCTACTATTCTCTGATCCTCTACAGTTAATCACTAGGGAGTAATTTAGTAACTTTCTGTAAAGTAAGGAAGACCAAGTGCAAAATATATGCACAGCATATGAGTTATGAATGATGCACATGTGTAGAAATCAATACATATATAAGCAGTCAGCAGAAGCCTAGTTCGTATTTTTAAAAGATACTCTAGCATTATTACAATGCATTATATACAATATTACACATGCTCCCTTCAGAACTGATGCACAAAACACAGTTTCTTTGTTCACGTAGCTAAGCTCAAGTATAACAAATTTAAGACGTAGCCCTAAGATCAATCAGAAATCTCTGATGAGGAGATTCATAGAATCACTTTCTATGTATTTGTGGGTTTTTTTTTTCCCTTCTGCTTGAATTTGTTCGTGGTAAGTGGAATAATTCATAACAAGCCCAGGCTTTGGTATGATGCATCACAACGAAACTGCCTTTTGTGAATGAATTATATCTTGCAAGGTTGCAATCTATCTTTATAATCAACAAGGCTGGAGGTGACATCTGAGTTATCTCCCCACCCCACCCCATTGCTACAGACAGATGGCAAGTAAGAATTTGGTACAAATTGTTACAAACAAAACAAAGCCCTTTTGGCAGGTTCTTTCTTTGAGGGGTTTCATGTTATTCTCTCTCTCTCTTTTAATATTTCAAAACAGAGGCTTCAAACTACATTGCCTGAAACCTGCTTAGCTTCAGCAAGATTGTTGCACCAGATAGTTCCAGCCTATAGCCCTTTTTTGGAGGAGGGAGTGATACATCTGGTCCCAAGCTGCTGAACTAGGTATTTATGAATTTAGAATTTAGTCAGGTCTAATGGGAGGGAAAATACCTTTTTTGGACTACAACTGACAGAATCTCCAGCTAGCATGGCAACTCTTTTTACAGTTAAAAAGAAAAAGTTTCTCTACACCCAGTTTTTTGGTTGTTGTTCCAACCAACTGAATTCATAATAAGGATGAGAATCACCTGGTCCTCCAGACATTGTTGGACTGCAACTTCAACAACAACTTGCAATCCAACAACATGTGAAGAGCTACATGATTTCCATCCCAGCTTTAGAGCATGAGCTGGTATACCAATTGTGGAACTGTTCTGCTGCTGTCAAGATTGTATAAAAATGCCACACTAAACAAAGCCTCTGACAGAAAAGGTCCTTTTACAAAGTCTTTGAGTGCCCTCCCAACCTCCTCTATCTAGCTAGAAGGTTTTTTTAGCAGCATCAATGGTAGAAGGTTGATGAAGGAGATTTGAGAAACACAGACTTTCAGTGTCAGGGTGCAGCACTGTATCTGCAGTAGACAATGCCATGAAGCTTGAACTGGGAAAGAATGGGACTCCACTTTAGTCAATACTGCTGTAGCTGTGTGTGCCTACCCACAACAGGCAAGATAAACTGCCTCCAGAAGCCCTTCCCCAGCATGTGTGAAAAGCGAGAGAAAAGAAGAAAGCAGATAAACCTTGGCTATCCCTGATGGGTAACAATAGCAATATGTTCACTTTCACTGATGCTAAATGTAAGGATAGCCTTGGCTATCCCTAGCATGTTGAAGAAGCATAGATCTATAAGTTTGGCCACCAACATGGAAATCATAAGTGAAGGCTAATGAAAGACAAGATCATCCCTGCATTTTGGAAGAAGTTTCCAAGTATCTCTACAAAGTTCAATATGATTTTGTTTACTTACACAAGGCTTACCTGACCTGGGTTGAGTCTAGAGGAGGGCTATGGCCCAGCTCTATATCCCTGCCCCAGTCTGACTCCTTTACTGCCACACATTTGTTTTAATCCAAACTCAGATCAGTTTGGAAAGTCACATTAGGTAGCCATATAGCTGCAAGGGGGTGTTTCTACTGCCCGCATTGTGTTTGCTGTAACAGTTTATGTCTCTTCATATGGCCACAGCAGCTTGGGGGGGGTTAACTCCTGTAACACATGTGCAGATTTGCATATTCAATTAATGAATGAGCCTTTGTTTTCCCTTTGTTCTTATTGCCCACCTCTGTTTTTATGAAGTGAACTCACTAGAGAAGAGGGTGAAATGCTCACCTGCAAATGTGTACACACAGACATCAATTTCCCACCACAAACACACACACACAAAAGGCAACACCATCTTTTCTGAATGCCACTACAAACAAGTGAGCTACCCTTCTGTGGTGGGAACAATCAGGTGACCTAGGTGTCCACCCACTAACCTGGCCCCACTTTCCCCTCACCCCCAATTCCACTGAGATCCCAATTCAATGGCCACACCAGTTTTAAAAACCCGGTTCTTCCGGAAAAACATAGGAATAAACTGGAATTCGAGGGAGGTCAATCACCTTCAGACATCAGAAAGAAATGTTTTGGGAGAGGAAAGTGTGTTCCAACAGGACTGGGATCCAAGTAAGGATGCATTATTTAGCCTGCATAGATTCAGGTTGTTCAGTTTCACATGTGCATATTATTGTCAGTTTTCCACAAGAAGTCTACTGAAACATATTGCCCTGTTCTTCTGTTCTGTGGTGGAGGAATCTCTCTCTATTCTTTCCATTTTATTCCTGCTTCTGGACCAAATTTTCTACTAAAGTAGTAATGCCCAGGAACACAACTACTTTGTTAACAAAGGGTGCATCTGCACTGCAGAAATAACACAGTTTGACACCACTTTAACTGTCAGGGTTCAATGCTATGGAATTCTGGGAACTGTAATTTGTGATGGCACCAGAGCCCTCCGACAGAGAAAGCTAAATGTCTCGCAAAACTACAAATCCCAGAATTCCATAGCATTGAACCATGACAGTTAAAGAATTGTCAGACTGGACTGAGAGCCAGCATGGTGCAGTATTTTGGATGTTAGACTACAACTCTGGAGGACAGGGTTTAATTCCCAGTTCAGCCATGAAACCCACTGGTGACCCTGGGCAAGTCACATTCCCTCAGCCTCAGGGGAAGGCAATGGCAAACCCACTCTGAACCAATCATGGCAAGAAAACCCCATGATACGGTCACCTTAGGGTCACCATAAGTGGGAAACGACTTGAAGGCAAAAACAAACTGGATTATTTCTGTAGTGTAGATGCAGCCATACCTATTCATGACAACCTATCTTTTCTAGCTATAGTCTAAGCAGCTTTGACAGGGTGACCAGAGGTCCACTTTTCCCAGCACCTGTCCTACACCTACATTTCAACCTTTCTGTCCAGGAGGAATTTCAAAAGGTCCTCCATTCTGAGCAGGACCAAGAAGTATGAATTTCTATTTCTTTGAGTGTTTTGAACTTTGGTGATGCCCTCCAGTCTGGACATTCCTAAGAAGCATGAAATTCTATTTGTATGAGTGTTTTGAGCTTTTCTTTGGTCGTGTCCTCCACTTTGGACATCCCTAAGGAGCCTGAATTCCCATTTCTATTGAGTGTTTTGAGCTTTTCTTTGGTCACGTACTCCACTTTGGCCATACCTAAGGAGTCTGAATTTCCATTTCTATGAGTGTTTGGAGCTTTTCCTTTGGCCGGGTCCTCCCTTTGGTGGTACCTGTTCCTCCTTTGCTGCGAGGACCCTATCTGTTCCCTAGGTGCCTTTTGAGGTGACCCAAGGCCAGGCCAAGTGCCTTCCTGCCCCCAAGTGCTCCCAGTGCTGATACTGCTGGTGATGCTGCATCCTGCAAGGGCACCTGTCCTCTCCTCTCCTCTCTTACCTGGTAGGCGTCGGGGATGTTGACGATCTCTCCATGCTCGGCCACGTATCCGATGATGCCTTTCCCCCAGGGCACTTGCACCTCGTTGGAGTCCTCAGTGGTGCCATAGCAAGGGAGCAAGGGGGTGCCGGCGTGGACGTCGAAGACCTTGGAGACAAGGCTCTTCTTCTTCTTATCATTCTTATTACTACTATTCTTATTATTCTTACTATTCTTGGCAGCTCCTCCTCCTTCTTCCACCAAGAAGAGGGAGCCCCGGTCTGCGTCCACCATGAGGCAGACGAAGAGGAGGATCTTGTAGCTGAGGGCGCTGAGGTCCAGGTCGTTGGAGATGTCCTTGACCAGCTCCAGGAAGAACTGCCGCTCGTTGTGCTCCTTCAGGAGCCGCTTGTGGTCCAGGGCCGGCGGAGGGTAGTGGGGTGGGTGGACCCGGGACTCCAGCAGGGCGCTGAGGATGTGGGCCGCCGTCGGAGGCAGGGAGCTGGCCTTGCGCAGCAGCGCACGACGCCTCATGCTGCCCACACCAGCAGCACCACCACCAGCAGCAGGAGGATGCTCTTGCTGATGATACTGATACTGATGCTGCTGCTGCTGCTGCTGCTGCTCCTGGGCCCGGCTCCGCACGTGCTCGTCGTAGGTCAGGTGCACGTGGCGGGCCTTGGAGCGCGCGAAACTCTGCCGGAGCGCCTGCCCAGAGGAGGCACGACGGGGCAAGGCACTCACCTGAGAAGAAGGAGGAGGACCTGGAGGAGGAGGAGCCACCTGGCTGGTCCCAGGGAGCTCCCCTGACCCCCCTCCTCCTCCTCCTCCTCCTTTGGAGGCAGCAGAGGGAGAGTCCCCATTCCTCCTCCTCCTCCTCTTGAGCCACTTCTCCACCACCTCTGGGTGCCCCTCCAGGAAACTCTCCACAGCCTCCACGTCCAAGTCAGGGACAGAGGCCATGGCCCACAGAAAGAGACAGAGAGAGAGAGAGAGAGAGAGAGAGAGAAACCCCTTTCCTCTCCAGAAACTTCTGTCTCTCTCACTCTGTCTCTATCTCTTTCTAGCTCTTGGTGGTGGTGTTATTGTGGAGTCCCAATATTATTATTATTATTATTAGTAGTAGTAGTAGTAGTAATAGTAATATTGATTTTATTTATATCATTTTTATGCCGCTTTTCTCCCAAAAAGAGACCCTTTTAAAATAATTAGAACACTTTTAAAACAATTAAATAATATATGTATATTTTGGTGGGGGGGAGAGGAGAAGTGGGATACAAATAATGATAATAAGAATAAGAATAAGAATCCCAATTTGGAGGGGGATGCAGGATACAAATAATAATAAATAACAATAGTCCCAATTTGGAGGGGGATACGGGATAGAAATAATAATAATAATAAATAACAATAGTCCCAATTTGGAGGGGGATGCGGGATAGAAATAATAATAATAATAATAATAGTCCCAATTTGGGGGGAAATGTGGGATAGTCCCAACTTGGGGGAAGTGGGATAATAGTAATAGTAATAATAATAGTCCCAATGTTGGGGGGAAGCGGGATACAAATAGTAGTAGTAGTAGTAGTAGTAGTAATAATACAGTAGTCCCACTTTAAGGGGGGAATGCGGGATACAAATAGTAATAGTAATGATAATAAAAGTCTCGATGGGGGAATGCAGGATACAAATAATAATAATAATAATAATAATAGTCCCGGTAGGGGTATGCGGGATACAAAAAGTAATAATAACAAAAATAATACTAATACTACAGTACTACTACTAATAATAATAATAATTGTGTGCCTTGAAGTCGTTTCCGACTCGTGGCGACCCTAAGGCGTACCTATCTGCCTTGGCAAGTTTTCTTCAGAGGGGGTTTGGCCTTGCCCTCCCCTGAGGCTGAGAGAGTGTGACCCGCCCCAGGTCTCCCCAGTGTGGGCTTACACTGGGCCACTCTCTCCGGCCACTTCCCCCCCCCCAAAAAAGGGGGGCAGACCCTCCTCCCTAGAGGCGCCCACCCACTCACCCACTTGCGGCAACCCAAAAACTTTCTTCTTGGCTTGCTCCTTCGCTTCGCTTCGCTTCGCTTCGCTTCGCTTCTCCTCCTCCTCCTCCTCTTCTTCTTTATTGAGGCCCGAAGGAGGAGAAGGGCTGCTCCGGTTCAGAGCCCACTGCTAGCCCCGTCTCTCTCTCTCTCTCTCTCTCAGAACCGCAGACAGCCGCCTCCAAGGCTCAGCTGAATTAAAATTGCTATGGCTGTGATGATGATGATGATGATGATGATGATTATGATGATGATGATGATGGTGGTGGTGGTGGTGGTGGTGGTGGTTTTCCACCCCTATTTTCTCGGCTCCGTCCCCTCCCTCCGTGGGGAGGCTGGGGGCTTCTCCTTTCCCAGTCCTCCTCCCAGTTCCTCCAGTGGAGAGATGCTGGTCTGTTTCTGTTTCGCTGGAGATGCCAGGTGCCCACTTTGCTGGCTGCTGCTGCTCCTCCTGAATAGAGAGAAAAGGAGGAGGAGGAGGAGGAGGAGGAGGAGAAGCGGAGCCCAGCAGGACAGAAGTCCTCGCCACCAATGAATGAATGAATGAATGGAAAAAGGAAGAAAAGAAGGAAGGGAGGAAGGAAGGAAGGAAGGAAAGAAAGAAGGAAAGAAAGAAAGAAGGAAGGAAGGGGGTGGGGGGCTGCCCAGGAAGCCTCTCCCTCTTGCCCAGCCCTCCTTCGCTAGGCGGGAGATGGAGCACAGGCGCGTCCTCCTTTCCCAGGACATGTCCTCCATCCCAGCCTTCTGCCCAGGAGGACTTCCCAAAGGTCATCCCTTGCCTTTTGAGCATCACTGAGAAGCATGGATTTACATTTCTAAGGAGTGTTTGTGAGCTCATGCCCTATATGTGTTTTTGTTTCTTGAATGTCCTACATTTTGGGTGCCTGGGCTTTCTTGGAAATGGCGACGCCTGGTCGTTTTGGGTATAGGGAATGCAGGATATGGGGCATAAGGAGTAGATGGGATGGATAGAAGGAGTAGATGGGGTACGTAGAGTATGTGGAGGTGTATATATATAGGGTATAAGGAGAACTGGATAGGGGGTATATCAGGGGTAGGCAACCTTTCCCCTTTAAGGGCCGAGGGACTTCAGCTCCCAGAAGCCTCAGCCATGTTGGCCAATAGTCCCATGTTGGCCAATAGCACCTGGGATTCTGGGAGCTGAAGTCCCTCAGCCCTTAAAGGGGAAAGGTGGCCTACCCCTGGGGTATAGGGTATGAGGAGAACAATGTATGGGGTATAAGGAGTATAGTATCTGGGGGCAGGGTGACCAGATGTCTTCACCGGAAAGGAGGTCAAGGCACCGCAAAATGGAGGACATTCAAGGGAAATGGAGGGCATGACCAAACAAAAGCTCGAAACACTCATAGAAAGATAAATTCATGCTTCTAAGTCATGCTGAAAAGGGGGGACATTTTGGAATGCCTCCTGGTCAAAAGGCTGAAATGGAGGGCAAGTTCTTGGAAAAGGAGGACGTCTGGTCACCCTGATGCAGAAATAATCCCGTTTGATACCACTTTAACTGCCCTGGCTCAATGCTATGGAATCCTAGGCTTTATATAGTTTGTTGTGGCTCCAACAGCTCGACAGAGAGGCGAAATGTCTCACAAAACTACAACTCCCAGAATTCCATGGCAGTTAAAAGTGGTGTCAGACTGGATTATTTCTGCCGCGTGGCTGCAGCCACGCGGCAGAAATAATCCAGTCTGACACCACTTTTAACTGCCATGGAATTCTGGGATTGTGTCCTGAGCAAGAGAGAGAGGAATTGAAAAGGACCCTAATAGGATTTTTGAAAAAGCTTTCCTGCCTGAGTGTGGGATTCCTCGCCACGTGTCTCCTTCCTCTTTTTGGAAAAGTGGGTCCCCTCTTTCCCCCCCCCCCCCAGAAAAAAAGGGGCTGAGAGATATTTAAAATGCAGTGTGTGAAACAGGGCCGATTCGGAGCCCCATGAAAGGGAAGTGGGTCCTGTTGGTGTCTATGGGGGGCGCTTGCACATATGGGGATACACCGGGTGTTTAGGATGGGGGAGGTTTGCCCAGCCAGGGTGACCAGGCACGTCCTCCTTTCCCAGGACCTGCCCTACATTTCAGCCTTCTGTCCAGGAGGAATGCCAAAATGTCCTCCATTTGGAGCATGACTGAGAAGCAGGATTCGGCACTGGTCTCTTTGGAGCTTTTCCGTCTCCCCGTTTCGTTCTGCGGTGCCTTGTCCTCCTTCGCCGAGAGGACACCTCTGGTCAGCCTGGCTTTGTCCTTCCTCTTCCCCAGAGTGTTGCAATCCGAGATGATGGTGGCCCTTGTGTGTCCGTATAGACAGCCTTATAAGAAGAGGGAGTTGCCCCGATCCCAACTCAATGGGATTTGTAAACTCCCGAGGAAGTGCTCTGAGTGAGAAGCCTTGCGCGCCTGATTCGCACCGGGATCCTTTCCTGCTTTCCGCACGTTGCAAGGAGCTCCCAGTCGCCCATAGAAAAGCCATCCGTGTTCGTGGATATTTTCCCCTGGAGAGCATCCTTCCCCCGTGAAAGAGGAGGCTTGGGAGGGGAGATCTGGGCGGCTTTTCGGTCAGCACGGAGGCTGCCTCCACACTGCAGAAATAATCCGGGTTGACACCACTTTAACTGCCACGGCTCCATGCTAGGGGGTCCTGGGGATGGTAGTTTGTTGTCCGGTGCCACAATCAACTACTTTTCCCAGGATTCCACGACACCACGGAGCCAGGGCATTTAAAGTGGTGTTAAACCGGATTAGCGGGTGCCACGACCAACTACGGTGCGCAGGAATCCGTAGCATGGAACCAGGAGTCAAACCGGATTAGTGGGTGCCACATCCAACTACGGTTCCCAGGAATCTATAGCATGGAGCCAGGGCAGTTAAAGCGGTGCCACACCGGATTAACGGGTACCACAACCAGCTAGAGTCCCCAGGAATCCATAGCATGGAGCCAGGAGAGTCAAGAGTAATGTCAAACCGGATTAGCGGGTGCCACAACCAACTACAGTTCCCAGGATTCCACGACACCACGGAGCCAGGGCATTTAAAGTGGTGTTAAACCGGATTAGCGGGTGCCACGACCAACTACGGTGCGCAAGAATCCGTAGCATGGAGCCAGGAGTCAAACCGGATTAGCGGGTGCCACATCCAACTATAGTTCCCAGGAATCCGTATCATGGAGCCAGGGCAGTTAAAGCGGTGACAAACCGGATTAGCGGGTGCCACATCCAACTACAGTTCCCAGGAATCCATAGCATGGAGCCAGGGCAGTTAAAGCGGTTCCACACCGGATTAACGGGTGCCACAACCAACTATAGTCCCCAGGAATCCGTAGCATGGAGCCAGGAGTCAAACCGGATTAGCGGGTGCCACATCCAACTACAGTTCCCAGGAATCCGTAGCATGGAGCCAGGGCAGTTAAAGCCGGATTAACGGGTACCACAACCAGCTAGAGTCCCCAGGAATCCATAGCATGGAGCCAGGAGAGTCAAGAGTAATGTCAAACCGGATTAGCGGGTGCCACAACCAACTACAGTTCCCAGGAATCCGTAGCATGGAGCCAGGGGTAGTTAAAGCGGCGCCAAACCGGGTATTAGCGGGTGCCACAACCAACTATTCCAGCAGGATTCCAACAGTATGGAGCCAAAGTGGTGTCAAAGCGGGTTATTCCTGCAGTGCAGATGCAGGAGGAGAGAGAAAGAGGATGCTAACCGGACAAAATGTCCCTTGTCTCCCTCCGTGGAAGTCTGTCCCTGCGGGGAGCGAGAGGCTCCGCGGGTGCTTCCCTTGTCCTGGGTCTCCAGCTCCCAGGAAGAGGAAGAGGAAGAGGAAGAGGAAGAGGAAGAGGAAGAGGAAGAGGAAGAAGGCCCCCGGAGCCCCCACGCGCGCGAGAGAGGGACCCCTGCGGCTTCCGTGGAGCTATTTTTAACTCCCACGTGGAGGACGCCTCTGCAAAAAGGCTGGCTGGGTGGCTGGCTGCTGGGGGACAGGAAGACACGCATCCCGGCACGTGGGAAAAGGCAGGGAGACCACGAATGAGAGAATGAATGAGAAGCAACCATTTATCTATCCATCTATGTTCCCACGTGCCGGGATGCGTGTCTTCCTGTCCCCCAGCAGCCAGCCTCCTTTGTTGTTGTTTTTTGGAGGCATCCTCCTCCACGTGCGAATTCAGAATAGCTCATATAGAGAGAATGAATGAATGAATGAATGAAAGAAAGAAAGAATGAATGAATGAATGAAAGAAAGAATGAGAGCCCACTTGCCCTGCCTTCATTTTCCTCAATGGCCGACGCCTAAAGCGCACCCCCAGCAGCCAGCCCTGAGCCCTAAGAGGAGACCAGAGACGTCCTCCTCTCCGCAAAGGAGGACCAGCCACCGCGGGATGGAGGACATTCCTGGAAGATGGAGGACGCACGACCCCCGGCCTAAAAGCTGGCCACACTCGTAGAAATGTAAATCCGCGCTCCTTCCATCTAAGGCCATGGTCAAAATGGAGGGCCTTTTGTGGCATTCCTCCTGGACCTGGACAGAGAGGTCGAAATGGAGGACCTCTGCTCACCCGGCACATGAATGGAAATGGAGGACGTTTTGGAATTCCTCCTGGACCGAAGGTTGGGATGTAGGGCATGTCCTGGGAAAGGAGGACGCCTGGGCCACCCGGTCCCTGAGATCGCTTAGACCAGGGGTAGGCAACCTTTCCCCTTTAAGGGCCGAGGGACTTCAGCTCCCAGAATCCCAGGAGCTATTGGCCAACATGGCTGAGGCTTCTGGGAGCTGAAGTCCCTCGGCCCTTAAAGGGGAAAGGTTGCCTACCCCTGGCTTAGACTCAAGTCTATCTAGCATTTAATGCATCTGAGGAAGTAGGCTGAAATCTACGAAAGCTCATGCTGCCAACTTCTCTCTTTCAGTTAGCTTTGACGGCACCCTTGGGCAGAGGAGGCTAAAGAGCTAGTAAAACTACAGATCCCAGGATTTCCTAGCACTGAGCCAGGGCAGTTAAAGCGGCCTCAAATTGGATTGTTTCTGCAGTGTGTTCAGGACCCGAGTCCATCCAGAGCATTTGAGCATGTGCAGAGTTCTTTCTCGGAGCACTGGCACAAGAGATGCCTCTGCACTGTTGAAACGATGCCATAATAAGCCACGATGGCGGGACTGAGGGGGTCCTACTTTGGAGGCATCGTGGGAAGAAGGGGAGACTCGCTGGAAAAGGCAAGGATGCTGCTGGGGAAGGCAGGAGGCAGGCACCACCATCAGAAAGAGAGGAAGGCTGCAGGGCCCATGGATGGACTCGGGTCCTGAACACACTGGGATCTGTAGTTTTACTAGCTCTTTAGCCTCCTCTGCCCAAGGGTGCCGTCGCCTTTTTGTTCTTGTTAAGTGCCTTGTGGGTCAGAGATCTCCAAGGCCCCCCTCTCCTCCAGGGGGAAGACCTTGGCCAGGTCACACTCTCTCAGCCTCCTCAGGGGAAGGCCATGGCAAACCTCCTCTAAACAAATCTTGCCAAAAAAAAAACACCTCAGGGTAGTGGGGGGGGGGCTGGGGGGGAAATCACCTTAGGGTCCCCATAAGTCGGAAACCACTTGGAGGCACAGAGCAGAGGTCAGGGTCCCAAGGACTAAAAGGAGGGGGTGTCCCTAGAAGCAGGTGGGCCCGTCGGTGGGGGGGGGGCAGGTGGGGGGGATCCCTTTGGGGGATAAACCTGTGAGTCCCCCCGCACTATAAAGCCTCTCCTCAAGACGACTGTGCCCTCAATCCCAGTCCTAGATCAGTGCAGACTGCAGCCAGGCTGGACTGAGGCAAAGGGGCGACGGGAGAGCTGGCTGCCTCTGCCTCTGCCTCTGCCTCAGTCTCAGTCTCAGTCTCCCTGGGGTCCCTAGCGACCAGGACAGGGAGGGAGGGAAGGAGGGAGGGAGGGCCACAGGGAAAGCGCAGGGCCTCGGTGCCGATGGACGCCTTGCCTCCCCCCCGCAGCTCCCGGCTCCCACCTCAAGAGGGCGCTCCATTGAGAAAGAGGGGCAGGGAGGGAGGGAGCACGCCTCTTTGAGCATGCGTCAGGTTTCAGTGCAGACACACAAACAACCACATGCACACACACACACACACACACATACAAATATACATACATACATACATACATACACACGTATGTATATATATATATATATATATATATATATATATATATATATATATAGTATTTATGTGTGCTTATATATATATATATATATGTTTGTGTATCTATATTTATAAATATATATATTCATTTTTATATATTTATGTGTGCATATATATATATATATATATGTATGTGTGTGTATATACATATACTTATATTCATATTTATATATATGTGTGCGTGTCTGTGTGTGTATATATATATATATATATATATTTATGTGGGCATATATATGAATCTATTTTGATGTTTTGAACTCTGTACGCCGCCCTGATTGCTTGGCAGAGGGGCGGGATATAAATAAATATTATTATTATTATTATTATTAATATATATATATATATATATATATATTTATGTGGGCATATATATATGAATATTTATATATATTTATGTGTGCATATACATATATATATTTATGTGTGTATGTATATATATATATATATATATATTCATATTATGTATGTGTGTGTCTGTTATATATATTTATGTGTGCATATATATATATATGAATATATATATTTATGTGTGCATATACATATATTTATGTGTGTGTGTATATATATATATATATATATATATTCATATTTATATATGTCTGTGTCTGTGTCTATATACATTTATATACTCATATTTATACATATATATAATGTGTGTGTGTGTGTATATATATATATATATATTCATATTTTTATATATGTATGTGTGTGTTTTTATATATATACAGACACACACACACACACACATTGTATTTGTTCTTGCATGCCTTCAAGTCATTTCCAACTTATGACAACCCTAAGGCAAAACCCATCCTGGGGTTTTCTTGGCACATTTTTTCAAAAGGAGTTTGCCATCATTGCCATCCTCTTGAGGCTGAGAGAGTGTGACTGGCCCAAGAGGTCACCCAGTGGGTTTCCATGGCCCAGCTGGGATTCAAATCCTGGCCTCCAGAGTAAGTCCAACACTCAAACCACTACGCCCTACACTAGCACTCTCTCTCTCTCTCCATACACACATATATACATATATACAGTACATACACATGTGTGTGTGTGTGTATATGATATTCCAATGGATATATTTGATGATATTCCAATCTGCTGCAATCCACATTGAAAGAGTCAACTCTACTGCTAACCAACATATGTCAGCAGATACAGAAAACAAAACAATGGTCAAAAGACTGGAAATTATCAATATACATCCCCATCCACAAAAAGAGAGAGATAAGAGACTGCAGCAACTATAAGACCATAGCACTGATCTCCCACGCAAGCAAAATCATGCTCAAAATTCTGCAACATAGACTCCAACCATACATGTAAAGAAAGATCCCAGAGGTCCAAGTGGGGCCCAGGAAAGGAAGAGGCACTAAGGACCACATTGCAAACATATTATTATTATTATATGATGGCTAATGGAGCGCACCAGGGAATTCCAAAAGAAAATCAGCATGTGCTTTATAGACTATAGCAAAACCTTTGACTGCATAGATCATGAAAGGCTATGGAACGCCTTTAAAGACATGGGAGTGCCAACACATCTGATAGTCCTGATGAGGAATCTGTATTCAGGACAAGAGGCTACTGTCAGAACAGAATATGGAGAAACAGAATGGTTCCCAATTGGCAAAGGAGTCAGACAAGGCTGCATCCTTTCACCCTACCTGTTCAACCTGTATGCAGAACATACTATAAGAAAAGCAGGCTTGGACGCAGAAGAAGGAGGAGTGGAAATAGAAGGAAGGAATATCAACAATCTAAGATATGCAGATGACACCATAATACTAGCAGAGAGCCTCACAGACCTGGAACAACTACTAAGGAAGATCAATGAAGAAAGTGTAAAGGCAGGGTTAATGCTGAACATAAAGAAAACAAAAATAATGACCACAGAGAACTTACATTCAAACTAGAAAATGAGGAAATAAAAACAGTAAAAGAGTTCTCATATCTGGGATCAAACATTGATCAGAACTGGGACTGCAGCCAGGAAATCAGGAGCAAATTAAGAAAGAGGAGGGTGGCTATGAAAGAACTACCATAGAAAAGATGTGCTCTGCCTGGCACAAGACCTCTGGCAGTTCAATCCCCTTTCTCGTCATGTCAGCAGGAACTGAACTCACCACTTTCCTCCAGGAGAAGTGTGGCCTCCTCACTCCTGCAGTCTGACCCCACTTAAGTCCTGTAGCTCCAGCCTATGGAATCCTGGGGTTTGTAGTTTTACAAGGTCTTTAGCCTTTCCTGCCCAAGAGTGCTGGTGCCTTACAAAACTACAAATCCCAGGATTCTGCAGGATGGAGCCATGGTAATTACAATGGTGTCAAAGCACATTAATTCTGCAATGTAGATGCAGCTTTTAACTGCCATGGGTCCAGCCTATAGAATCCTGGGGTTTGTAATACTGTGAGGCACCAGCAGTTTTTGGGCAGAGAAGGTGAAAGACCCTCTTGTAAAACTACAAACTCCAGGGTTCCCTAAGAGGGAGCTAGAGCACTCAAAGTGGTCTCAAACTGCATTACTTCCACAGTGTGTCGTTGCACCCTTATTAGTTGCCAGGAACCTGGGTGAGCTTCGAGTTCATGTCTCCTGTCTTGTGCCTTCAGGGAATGTGTAAAATTGAGACCTCAAAACAATGGAACAATGGTGCCATTTCTTCTTCACAGAAGGAATAGGCAGCATGTGGGAAAGTTATTGTTTTGACTATAAAGCCCAGAATCCCACACATCTTAGGGTTAACTATATTTGCTGTGCAATCCAACCCTATGCTTGTTCACTTAGAAAAATTGCATTGCTTTCCATCAGCCTAAAGAGAAATTCTGGAAGCTATTGCCCCCAAAGGTCCCCTTTCCATGCTCTTGAATGGAATTATAGAGTTGGAAGGGTCCTCAAGGGTCACCTAGTCCACCTCCTGCCATGCAGAAATACACAACTAAAGCATTCCTGAGAGACACCCATCCAAGCTCTACTTAAAGATATCCAATGAAGGAGAGTCCACCACCAGACTATTCCACTGTGGTATCAAACAGCTCTTACAGTCAATAATGTTTTTTTCCTAATGTTTAAGCAGAATCTCTTGTAATTTGAATCCACGGGTCATGTCCTAGTCTTTGGAGCAGCCAGTGTGCATATGCAGCAGATCTGTATTATGGCATGTCGTACTCCATGACAACCAGGGCTCAGATAGAGTCATTATCATTATCATCATCATGAGGTTTGCCATTGCCTTTCCCTGAAGCTGAGAGCATGTGACTTGCCCAAGGTCACCCAGTGAGTTTAATGGCTGAGTGAGAATTGAACCCTGACCTTATAGAGTTTAAGCTATAAGAGCAATTGTGGCATGCTAAGCACATATCTATGGAGATGTGCACACTGGAGGCCAGGGTTCAAATCCTGGATCAGCCATGTAAACCCATTGAGTGACCTTGGGCAAGTCACACTGTCTCAGCATCAGGGGAAGGCAATGGCAAATCTCCCCTGAAGTTCTGAACCCGTCTTGCCAAGAAAATTCCTGTGATAGGGTCACCTTAGGGTCTCCATAAGTCAGAAATCACTTGAAGGCACACAGCAGCAGCAAAAACAACAAAAAGCACATCTATATCAAAAAGGTGGGAAATTAGTAATGATGACATTCTAGAGATGCTGATGGACTGCAACTCCCAGGAGCCACAGCCGGCGTTGGCCATAGGCCAGGAATACTGGGAGCTGCAATCCAACATCTGGAGAGATGACTTTACCTATCCCAATCAACTACATTGATGGGAGTCATAGTAGTTATTTTGGATGGACTCCCTCTTTTTTTACTGCATCTCCCATGATTCTAATTCCATGGGTCTATCGGGAGCTGCAGCTCAAATTATTGGCTTTCTCCTCAATTTGGTCAGAGGTAGGCTTAAGAGTTATCATATGGGTGAGCCTGGGACATTCTTGCAGCCTCAAAGGAGGGCAATGGTCCACTTCTTACCAAACGGAGGAGAGAGTGTTGAATTGGGTGTCTCTTCCAACTATAAGATTCTAGGATTCTTTGTATTCCTGCATGGCAGAATCAGGTTAGACTGGACAGCCCTGGGATCCCTTCCAGCTCAATGATTTTCTGTGTATTCCTACATGGCAGAATGGGGTTTGATTGGATGGCCCGTGGGGGTCTCTTCCAACTCTAGGCTTCTGTGATTTTATTATTGAATGGCAGAAGGGGGTTGGCCTGGATGATGCCTTCCAACTCTCCGATTCTATGTATTCCTGCATGGCATCTTGGTTGGGTGATCCTGGGAGTTGTAGTGCCAAGGAATCCCAGGTGCTGGTGGAGGCTCTGATGCTGAGGGAGTGTCTGATATCAACTACGTTGATGGGTGTTGTAGTCAACATCTCAAAAGGGCATGCTCGGCCCTCTCCTTTGCCATAGCAGTAGTCTATGGCCTCTGCTGCCATGTCAAGCCAAGAGGGCCTGACCAAGGACCTTATCCCACGCTGCTCTCAAAAGTGGCAAGAAACCGATATGAGCATCATTGCAGTACTATAGCGCTAGTATAATATGGCGCTAGCGCTATAATAGCGCTATGGATAAGGTAGCGCTAATGCAATGCCCGATGAAACCAGGCATTCAAAAGAACCCGAATGATGCTGCATTCCGAGCGGTTTCTTGTTGGATTCTGAGCGACGTCGTGGGATCACCCGGAAAACTATAGCGCTATAGCGCCTGATTCTTAGCGGATTCCGAGCGACGTCGTGGGATCACCCGCAAAACTATAGCGCTATAGCGCCTGATTCTTAGCGGATTCCGAGCGACGTCGTGGGATCACCCGGAAAACTATAGCGCTATAGCGCCTGATTCCATGTGGATTCTTGCTGCTTTTGGCCCCGTGGGATAAGGTCCCAAGTGTCACCCGTCTTTTGGAGTGTCACCTAGTGTGGACCGCATCCCCATACCCCCCCCACACACACACACACCACTGCATCCAGAGAAACCCGCTGTGTGATCTCAGGTCACACTCTCTTAGCCTTAGAGGAAACCTCATCAGAATAACAATGTTCAAGAAACCCCTTTGATAGGGTCGCCATGAGTCAGAGCTGATTTAAAGACACATAACAACAACAGAGCAGCTAATCCAGATTGTATTTCCTTGCTAATCACGGAGGCTTACAGGAAATTGAAATGAATAACCAGAGAAGTCCTCTTCACTGGCATAATCATGGCTATTATACAATTAGGAGCTTAGCCACACCTGATCTATTACCAAATCCCAGTGTCTCTTGTGTATTTCTGTAGATAGAGTACCAGAAATATCTGGGTTCGATAAGAAAAATTACTTTTAAAAAGTTATTATTAATATGTATACTAACTCAATATCAAAATAAATTAACGGATGATTGATTGATTACAGTTTCCACTGTCCCCCCCCCCCCCCCCATGGGATTCAAGGCAGCTAGTTGGGTTTAATGCAGGCTGCACAAGGGCCATCTCCCAAGTTCCATACAAAGTGTTGTTAGATGGTCCCTTTGCTGCTTGGAAAAGGTACTTTGGGAAGAACAGAAGAGATGACTAGGGTGAAGGGGTTAGGTGTCCCTTCATGCAGACACCTCTCTCCTTCCAAGCGTCTAATTCAAAAGTGACTTATTTTAGGGGTGTCATTACCAGGTATGAGGGATACAAAATGCACTGATGACACCTCAGAGAGGGGTAAATACCTGTTGGGATGATTACCCCTGTCTCAAAACCCTCCTGGCCATCATCCTCTGTCAGCCATCGTGCCATGGCTGTCCATCGGCTGCAGCCACTGCTGGAGGTGGGGTGCAACTGACCAGGGAAGTTGTGAAGGTCCTCAGTCGTCATTATTTTTTGTTTTCTTTATGTTCAGCATTAAGCCTGCCTTAGCACTTTCTACTTTGATCTTCCTTAGTAGGTGTTCCAGGTCTGTGAGGTTTTCTGCTAGTACTATGGTGTCATCTGCATATCTTAGATTGTTGATACTCCTTCCTCCTATTTTCACTCCTCCTCCTTCTGTGTCCAAGCCTGCTTTTCTTATAATATGTTCGACATACAAGTTGAACAGATAGGGTGAAAGGACGCAGCCTTGTCTGACCGCTTTGCCAATTGGGAACCACTCTGTTTCTCTGTGTTCTGTTCTGACAGTAGCCTCTTGTCTTGAGTACAGATTTCTCATCAGGACATTCAGATGTGTTGGCACTCCCATGTCTTTAAGGGCATTCCATAGCCTTTCATGATCTCAAAGGCTTTACTGTAGTCTATAAAGCACATGCTGATTTTCTTTTGGAATTCCCTGGTGCACTCCATTAGCCATTGTATGTTCGCAGTGTGGTCCCTAGTGCCTCTTCCTTTCCTGAATCCTGCTTGAACCTCTGGGATTTCTCTCTCCATGTATGGTTGGAGTCTATGTTGCAGAATTTTGAGCATGATTTTGCTTGCATGGAGATCAGTGCTATGGTTCTATAGTTGCTGCAGTCTCTTGTGTCTCCCTTTTTGTGGATGGGGATGTATATTGATCGCTTCCAATTTGTTGGCCATTGTTTTGTTTTCCATATCTGTTGACATATGTTGGTTAGCACTAGAATTGACTCTGTCAATGTGGATCGCAACAGTTCAATTAGAATATCATCTGTTCCTGGTTATTTGTTTTTCGCGATTTCTTATTGCAGTTTCCGCCTCGCTTTTTAGAATTTGGCGTTCATCTTTGTATGGCTCTTCGTTCCATGTGTCCTTCATTTTGCCATCTATTTTGTATAATTCTTCTGTGTATTGCATCCAACGTCTTTTTATTCTTTCCTGGTCTTGAATTAGGTTATTTTTATTGTCAGAGCATCCTAGTCCTTGGTTTGAATTTTCCTTTGATTTCCCAGATCTTGTAAAATAGATCTCTTGTTCTTTCCTTATTGTTGTTGTTGTCTTCTGTTTCTCTGCATTGGTCGTTGTAGTAATTATCTTTATCTTTCTGCACAAATCATTGTACTGTTGCATTCATAATTCTTAGTTTATTCCCATCTCCCTTTTTTTCTTCTCTTCTTTTCTTTATTGCTTGTAATGTTTTTTCTTTCATCCATGGTTTTGTCTCTTCCCTTTTGTTTATTGAAAGTGTCTGTCTGCATTCTTCTTTTATTATGTCCCTGGCTTCAGACCATAGTTCCTCTGGTTCTCGGTCTATTATGCTTAGTAGTGCAAATCTGTTTCTTATGTTGTCAGTGAATTCTGTTGAGATATTATTTAGATATTTTGGTATAATCACTGGTTTTATTTTCTTCTTGAGTCTTACTCTTATTTTTGATACAAAAATTTGATACGTCAGTGCCTGGTCTAGTCTTGACCACCAGTATAGAGTTCCACCATCTTTTTCTTCCAATTATATAATCTATTTGATTTTTGTGTTGACCATCTGGTGATGTCCATGTGTGTAGCCTTCTTTCTGTTGTATGAAAAATGTGTTTGCAATGAATAGGTTATTGGCTTCACAAAAATCTATCAGATGCTCACCTGCTTTCTTTCTTTTGCCTAGTCCAAATCTGCCTA
This sequence comes from Phrynosoma blainvillii, assembly GCA_026167975.1. Classification (NCBI taxonomy): domain Eukaryota; kingdom Metazoa; phylum Chordata; class Lepidosauria; order Squamata; family Phrynosomatidae; genus Phrynosoma; species Phrynosoma blainvillii. The sequence continues at coordinate 254,253,793 of JANUYF010000001.1, read as the reverse complement.
CTGTTTTTGAATCTTCTTTGCTTCTAACTTTTGAGTTCCAATTTCCAATGATGAGCTTGACATCCTGTGTTGGTGTGCTTCAATTTCTTCCTGTACTCCTTCACAGAATCTATCAATTTCTTCCTGCTCTGCCTCTGTGGTTGCTCCATGTACTTGAATTATGGTGATATTCATAAGTTTCCCATGGAGCCTTACTGAAATTATTTGGTCTGATTTTGCATTGTATCCGCTGACTACTTTTGCCACATCTTTTCTTAGTATGAAAGCTACCCCATTTCTTCTTGTCTTTTCATTGCCTGGGTAGAACACTGTATGGCTGTCTGATTCAAAGTGGCCCATTTCTGTCCCCCAGTACTGCTATGTTCACGCATTGCATTTCCATTTTTACTATGTCTAGCTTCCCTTGGCTCATGTTCCTAACATCCCACAGTCCTATTTTGTGTATAATGCTGCTTTGGATGCCATTTGCCTTCTTAAAGGTGTCTGCTATTTGTCTTGACATCTTTCTTATACCTTGGCTAATCTTGCAAATGTGATATCCCTTTATCTCTTCCTCCTTTCCTTTCTGTTAATGCTCTGATCCTGGCTGTGTTTCACTTGGGGTGTCTCATCATAGGGTTTACTAGGTGATGGGGTTACACAAGGAGGGCCACCTACACCTCCATGGACAGCCAAAAGAACAAACAAATGGGTCCTAGAGCAGATCAAGCTGGAAACCTCCCTGGAAGCCAAGCTGACCAAATTGAGACTGTCGTTCTGCAGACACATCATGAGAGGAGAAGACTCATTGGAAAAGACAATAATGCTAGGAAAAAGTGGAGGGAAGTAGGAAAAGAGGAAGGCCACATGCCAGATGGATGGACTCTATTAAGGAGGTCATGGGTATTAAGGGATTGCAGGATTTAAGCAGAGCAGTGGAGGACAGAGGGTCTTGGAGATGTCTCATCCATAGGGCCGCCATGGGTCGAGATCGACTCGAGGGCAGTTAACAACAAAACATCCATGTTGCTCTGATCGAAGCTAAGACTACCTGTCTTTTTTAGAATCTTCCAGAATAACCAACATCCCATTTCCACACTTTTACTCTTTACACACACACACACACACACACACACACACCACCCCAAATATGCAGGTTGGATTTTCCTCCCTAGCAAATCCTGCCTGCAAATAACTAGGAGGAATCTTGGGTTTTAGACAAGTATAACTGGGTCATCTCCCCAGATACTCTGAATACATGCATTTTAGCTCAGATGATGCAAATCTCTTTCCCCTGTCAATCTCCTTGTGCCTCCCCTCTCCAAATAAAGGCAGTTATATTTTTCTCTGTTTTGTCAATATCATCGTGTATTTATTACCCTTGTTCTGCACAAGTAAGTTGCTGGTGTTTATCTAATGCAGTGGCGCTTAACCTTTGGCTTTTCATCACCTGTATACAATTATGTAATTGTGCTAGCAGAAGACCCATTTGCACTAGCATTTATATATTTTCAGAATTAGTGCAAAGTTGGCAGCCAATAGGTTTCTTTTTAATTGTACCAGCTGTTGTGCAAACCTTTTGCACAAACCCATGTGGAACCAGTTGCTTGACTGCTTTGCAAAACTATTTCTGCAAAGGTGTAATCCAGTTCAATTGCACAGGAAGAGATCTTTCCTACACAAACATTATATAGCATTTAGGACCAGAGATTCTGGAGTTTCCCAGAATTCCCAGAAGCCCCAGCCACCAAAGCCAATGCCCAAGGAATCTGGGAGCTGAAAATCAAAATATCTGGAGGGCCAAAGGTTGATAATCACTGCCTTTCCTTAGGCAAAAGGAATTGCAGATTGGACACTGAAGCTACATCCCTCTTCTCAGGTAAATACTACTGCGTTTCCCCGAAAATAAGACACTGTCTTATATTTATTTTGCCCAAGAAGACACACTATGGCTTATTTTCAGGGGATGTCTTATGGTACAACAATCTGCCACTGCTGCTCAAAGGCTGGCTCTTGGCCGTCCCCGAAAGAAGATCATCACCACAACCCTTTGAGCTGCAGCTGCGGCTCAAAGGCTGACTCTTTGCCGTCCCCAAAAAGAGCAGCCCTTTTGAGGGTGGCAAAGAGGATGGGGCTACGGTGTGTGGTTTCCACAGCCCTGATCCGCTGCTCCCGGGGCGGTCCAGATCCACCCCAAACAGGCCATCTGCATTGGCCCATACTATGTCTTATTTTTGGGGTATGGCTTATATTGCGCGAATGATTAGAAATCATGCTACGGCTTATTTTATGGGTATGCCTTATTTTTGGGGAAACACGGTATCTGAAGAGCCTATCCCACTCAAGAATTAGGCTGAGCTAAGAGAATGGCCCCAACTCTCTGAAAGGCAGTAAAAGAAGGATGTCCAGCTTCATCTGCACTATAGGACAACTGGAACAGCTTTAATTTATTAGTTAAACATACTTTTTAAAAAGGCATTATTTTGCAAGTTTTAGTTCAGAAGATCTTTGATACACTTAGGATTTATTTAGAACAGGGGTTCCCATAAGTGTGGAATATGCCTGTTTGTTACTGAACAAGATTGACCCTATCTGCATTTAGCATGCTTTGTTTTGTAATTGGTCATTAGTACACAGGCAGAATTTGCAGTCGCTAATGCTAAGCACATTGTTGGAAAGAAATGTGCTGACTGTGGGAAATAGAATTCCTCGTAACTTATAGTTTGACTTTCAAGAGTTTCAGACGGGGAGTTCTGATCCAGACACTGACCCAAATCTACTTGCTTCAACAGAGTTGCTCCAACACATACCTTTGGGCTATAGCCTTTCTGGGATTCCAGCTAAAGGGCATTCTACCATGAGAAGTTAATAGCTCTGTGTAGTCTGCCCTTGAGGGGATTACTGACAATGCTTCAGTTCTCCAGTGGAGAGATGTTATCATATATGTCAACATGTAAGTAAAATTGAAACCCTGGCCAGCCATTCTGTAAATAGATTTTCCATCCCCAGCTATGACTTACATCAAATCCCATATTATGCCTAGTTCTGAATTTTTGGATGTTCTTCCCCTTCCCAGAATATCAGTTTCCACTGCAAATTTTCATTCAGTGAACATTTAGCACATCCTAATTTAGCCAAATGCTAAATCATTGTTATGGAATACTATCCTGACATGTTTGAAATGTTGAATATAACAGTGGGAGATAACATTTTGAATTTAAGTGGATAAAAATCTTGCAGGTTTTAGACACCCTGCTAAGCACAACATCAGTGTGACACAAGGATGACCAGAATTCTAAAGCCAGAAGTCTTTGCCCTTGACTCTGTTCAGATTGATTGCATTTGTCAGCTCTTTCTTTTTTACTTTAGCAGAGTTCTGCAGAGTGAGGAGCAGTCTGATCCCTCGTTGATTTTGCTCAAAAGCTGGCCTGAATAAGACACTGCAACTGAAGTGTATAGAGTCACTTTTCACAAGGGCAGCACCAGTCCAGTGCTGCCTTACTGTTTTGCATGCCAAGTTCTTAACAATCCAGCCCACCCCTATTTCTGCAATTCCAGGCATTCAGCAAAGGCAAGAGATTTACTATGCTCCTAGCAGTCTGCCACAGATGTCTTGGTGGGCCACCAGTTGTGCACTGCCACAGACAGAAGATTAAACTAAGCCTTTTTTCATTTATTCTATACAACAAACTCTACCATTATTGAATTTAAAATAATTGTACTTCTTTTTGTGAGAACTTTGTCATTACAGGGCAGCCTATAAATACTGTAAGGAAAGGAATAAATTTGGAAATATTTGGAAGAAGAGATGAATATACGGTAATAAATGAATATAAAAGATGAATATAAAAAGAGAAGCCAAAACCACTTTGTTTTGTTAGTAGGGAGACAGGCATCTAAAAAGGTCAACTTTTTTATTTTTATTTTATTTCAGATAATGTCTTATAAACAAACACTAGGACAATAATGAAGCATCAATGCTACCACAAGTATAGTGCCAACTGGAAATTCTTGTGACATCACAGAAGCTGCAAGGTTTCATGAAGAGGTTGCTTTTTTCAAGTACGCAATGAGATCTGCTCTCTCATTCTTCTTTTTAATGCCAGCAAAAATCATTTTTGTTCCAGGAATGTATTTCTTTGGATCCTCCAAATATTCCATTAATGTGTTTTCACTCCAGACAATACCTGCAAAATTTAGAATGTGGTAAAATATCAGTTTCTCACTCTATTAATATATGACTAGTGGCCATAGCTTTATGTTTCATTATACCTTGACAGATTTCAGAATCATTTGGCTCATATATATGGAAATAAACTTGAATAGCTATATACTAAATTCATAAGCTTTTAAAAAAGTGGATAAAGAATGTCAAACTCAATTCCACTTTTCATTAATATTTGTACACATTTAATATGTAGTTCATACAATCAAGGCGGGTTTCATAAACTGTTGTATTTGAGTAACATGTCATAAGCATGCATCCTAGATACATAGTTCAAATAATTAGAATTAGGTGGCTACTTCTATATTAGTCAGAATTGTTTATGTTACACCTCTTTAAAAACAATTATCCTAATCATTATCGTCTCAGATATAATGGAGCTGAAAGTAAATTACTATGGGTGAGTGGGAGATATAGGAAAATTCCTTATGAATTTCGGTTTTGTCATTGTGATGATGATGTTATTGAAACCATAGAGCATGTTCTTTTGTATTGTCATTTCTATAAGGACACTCACCATGAGCTGATTACTCCTCTCCTAAATAAGTATCCTGGTCATACTGACACCTTTTATGTTTATTATCTTCTGGACAATCAGGAACCTAATGTTGTTTATAAGGTTGCAAAATTTTGCTATATTGTATGTAAATTACGTCCTCAACTGGTTAATGGAAACTAATGTAGCTATAGTTGATTTCGGAATGCGTTTGGCCCTAGGCACACCCGAATTTCCATCTCCCCCGTGACCCAGCGCGAGTGGCGGCGGTGTGGTTCCTGATGAGCCCACACCAGGACTATATAATCCCAGAGTACACCAGCCTCAGGAACGCGGCGGCAATAGTGGATAGGAGTAGAGCCATGAGAAGGCCGGCGTTTGGCCCTAGGCACGCCCAAATTCCCATCTCCCCTCATGACCCATCGCTAGCAATTTTAGAATTGTTCTGGAATTGTTTGACAATTTTTATAACTGTACTGTAAATTTTATTTTTATTATTGGTCAATGACCGAATAAAATTTTAATACTACTACTACAGGTGAGAATCAACAAATCCTTAATTCTTTCAATTTGTTTTCATGTATTCTCTCCTGCCAAGTGGTATTTGTTGTGTGTCTTCAAGTCATTTGTAACTTATAGCAATCCTAAATTAACTCTCTTACAGGGTTTTGTTTGCAAGATTTGTTCAGAGGTGGTTTGCCATGGCTTTCCCCTGAGGCCCAGAGAGTGTGACTTGTCCAAGGGCACCTAGTGGGGATTCAAAGGGCACTCATGGCCGAGTGGGGATTCAAACCCTTGTTTCTAGAGTTCTAGTCCAACACACAAACCACTACGCCTTGCTGGATCTTGGCCAAATGGTATTGTCTTAATATAATAAAATGTCTTAATAAGAGAATACCGAAAAATCTGGGATCGCAAGTGTATATGCTGAAGCACCCTTTATCAGGGATTCAATTGGTTGTTTGGTAATCATATTTTACCTGGCTGTCAAGTTAAGCTAATTCATAGTCAGATCTGGCTACAGTGATGTAAGCCTCGATTACAACCTGTTTGAACTACTGTAATGCACTCTACTTGGACTTCCCTTTGGAAAATATTCATAAACTTTAAGAGGTCAAAAATGCTGTGGCCGGAATGCAGACTGATGCCAGTTGCAGGGAGCAAGTAACACCCTTGTTAAAACAGCTTTACTGTACACTTCTGGGCATAATTCAAAGTGCTGGTTTTTACCTATAAAACCCAAATGTCTTGGGTCCAGATTATCTGAGGGACCATATTTCCCCGTACAAACCTGCCAGACTCTTAAGATCTAAAGAAGAGGCTTTCCTTCAGTCCTGGCACCATCACAGGCTTGCTTGGGAAAGATACAAGAGAGAGCCTTCTCAGTGGCTGTTCCCACCCTCTTGAATTTCCTTCCAAATGAACCTAGGCTAGCTCCCTCCCTGCACTCCTTGCCCTGGCAATGAAAGCATTTTTGTTGTTGTTGTTAAAGCATATTTTAAATATGTAATTGCTTGGAGGAAACTTCTTATTGGGGTGTTTGCTTTATTCTTAACTTTTGTATGCCTTTTAAATGATTTTATACTGTTTTAATTGTTTTTGAACTGTTATTGTTACATTTTAATTTAATCTTTTTGGGATCCCACTTGGGTCACACTCCAGGAGAAAGGTGGCATATAAATGAAACAAACAAACAAATAACTAGACAACTTGTTATTATTATAATTCCTCTCTATACTCTAGCTTATATCACAGTTATCTATACATTGTTGTTTTAATTGTTGCAAGTGCTAATATTGGTTCATCACAAGTTGTATTTTCTACATAAATAGGAGATGCAGGATGGAATACCTTCTCCCATAAAGTCTGCACATTCACTGTTCATCTGAGAGTTTATTCTCATGTCTGAAATGGATCCGATGGTAAAGGAACCCTTTTAGTGGGGATTCCTCTTTTTTTTTTAATGCCTTCTTCAGGGAAACTCATACCTCTGCTGATGTTATTTGGACTGAAAGAAAAGATGTTCTTGTCCCAGATTTTTTCAGTTAATCCTTTATTTTACTTATTTATTTTATAGCAAATATTTCTTTTCCAATGCCATTTCCAATACTCAGGGCAGCTTGCAACAATGAAAAATAAAACAATACTGTACAAATAACATCATGTTGTTGTTGTGTGCCTTCAACTTGTTTCTGGTTTATGGCAACCCTAAGGTGACCCTATAACGAGGTTTTCTTAGCATGATCTGTTCAAAAGAGGTTTACTATTGCTTTCCTCTGAAGGTGAAACTGTGTGACTTGCCGAAGGTCACTCACTGGGTTTCATGGCTGAGCTGGGAATCGAACCCTGATCTCCAGAGTTTAGTCCAACACTCAAACCACTGCACCATGCTGTCTCTCTGTACAGATAGCATATCGGCTCAAAATATATATTGAGGTTCTTTTAATTTACTCTAACTTTCAAGTAAATGTGCTTAAAATAGAAATAAACTTATAAAAGCAATGGACACAAGCATGGAAATAATAACAATAACCACCTTGCAAATCCTCTCCAAACAACTTCCACTAAGTGCTCTTCTGTTATGCCTGGTACCTGAGACTAGCAAGCAAATGAGACAGTTCTCCCCCCACTACACACAGAAGGGGCATAAGCAACTTTCATTTAGTCCTGTCAGAACAATTAAGTTAAATGAAAAGAAAAGAAAACTAGCAGCCCAGTTCTAACTATCTGCTTTAACTGTCACAGTGCTGAACCATCACAGTACAGATAAAGAGCTGTGTGCTGTGGTGCTTACAATGTTTAAGACATGAAACTAACTAGGGAGTATATCACACGGAAGCAGAAACGGGATTTAAAAATCCAAAAAAACCCCACAAAAGCAGATTGTTTTTCAGACGTATTTGTGTCAAGGAGAAATAAGGCAACATTAACCCAAATGGAAAGTCACCAAAACCCGCTCCTTTTTACTTTTGGAAGTTCCTGAAAGTAAAAAAGAGTGAGGTTTGGTGACTTTCTGTTCAGATTAATGTCGTGTTATTTCTCCTTGACACCAACTTTGTGTGAAAAACAACCCGCTTTTGTGGGTTATTTCTACTTTCTGTTCAGGTTAATCCCGAACATCACATGTAAAACAACCCGCTTTTACGGGTTGTTTTCACTTTAAATCCAGTTTCTGCATGGGATCCATCCCATGTGATAAACTCCTTGGTGTCTTTAGACCAGTAATTCACCTAACCTATCACATAGAGTTAATGTAAGAATGCTATGCTTCCTTGAGCTCTTTGAGAAAAACAGAACATACATTTTACCAATAATAACAAGCAGGTTTTGGCCCACCCTGTAAAGGACTATCTTCTGCTGCCATGTAAATTTTATGGCACTATATAAATAAACATTAATAATAATAATAACATTTGTCCTACACAAATAAACATGTAAGAGCTACTGAATTGTATGCAACCATGTCCTACCCCCAGCTGAATGGATACCACTGGTGGATAAAATTCTCCTTTCCATTTACAGGCCCCAATCATATAAAGCACATCTGGGGTAGAAGGTGGATAAGTGGTCAAGCAGAATTTAATCAACCAGGATTGTCTGTTCTCTTGGTAGAAGGACACTGTTAAACATATCCTGTTACATTTTGGCATCTAAAAACATTGAAAAGAAGACCATTGTGCTCAAACACAGCAAGCAAAATGTTCTTTATATGACACCATTAATATTAAAATCCAATGAAGAGGCAGGAAAATTTATTTTTAGACTACAACTTCCAGAATCCTTCATCTGGATGGGGGATATGAGAGACGGCTGATGATTCCAAGAGCTATAATTTAACATAAGAACATTTCCAACCTCTGCTGCCCCCCCCCCACTTAGATAGATAGGGATTCGTTTGCAAACTCCTCCCTCCCTCCCTCTCATTCAAACTAGCCATGTGACTTAGGTCACTCCCGCTTTGAGAATAACAGTTTAAGACTTTTCTCTCAGGATTCTCAACTGAGCTGTTCCCATCTTCCTGCTCTCTCCACTTGATTTGGAAAGATGGTGAAATAAATATTTCTTTAAATAAACTATCACTAGGCCTTTCATGTAAATATAGATTAAAACCATTGTTTTTTGAACTACAAACTACATGTTTGTTGTTTCTGAGTCAGTCTTATTTCTTTAGGGAAGCACAGTTAGGGAAAGTCACTCTTCTGCTACTCTGCTAATTTAAAACCAGACTCGAACAGCCTTGGCTTTTGATACTTAAATATTTTTGTTTCCTTTAAAAAGGCTAAAGCCTTAGGAAATTTAAATTACCCCACAGTCATGCCTTCTCATGATGTGGCCAAATTATGACAGCCTCAGTTTGATCATCTTGGCTTCCAGAGTCCAGAGTATGAATGGGACATGGATCTTGTAATGCGCAAGTCACTAAGCACAAACTATAGGTTAAATTGTATGGAAGCATCTGAGAACACGGACCCTTTTTTGCAAACATAAAAAGATTCCCCCCCCCCCCGCCCGAATGCATCCCCAAGATTTGCTGGATTGTGAAGTAATCTCCCAGTGACATTTTACTACCAACACTGAAGGTAAAGCTGGGTCAAAATATTGTCATTATACAACTTATACTGAGTACTGCTTTTGAGTTGTTTACTTTCCTATCATTCTGCTTCTCCATTCCTTAGTTTTTACCTTTATTCTTGTTTCCATCTGAATAAGAAAATCCAGCAGCTTGTCCGGTTTTACGGCCAAAGAGACCCCAAAGATTTGGGCCTGTCTTGTGCTTTCCACCTTTTTCAACTGTGTGACACTGTGAACATTTTTGAACAAAGATCTTTTTACCCTTTTCAAAATCGCCCATGATAACCTATGAAAAAGAAATGGCAGAGATGAAACTATGATGTGTTTAAAACAACTTCCTCTTTTTATTTCTGTTCTCACATCCATGTTATTGTTATCTGACAGTCACTTCCCCCCCTCCTCCAGCTCATGTCATATGCAAATACTTTCTCTGCATACGGAAGATCTTAGGAAAATGAAGCGGGTTGGACAACGACTAGAGCCCATCTGGCGGAAAACTCGGTTCTTACCTGACAAGACGCATTGCGTCTGCAGAGTCCTGTCCAGCAGAGCTGTTCAGGGTGGTAAGGGAACTGATGCAGGTTCCACCTGTGCAGAACCCATTACTTAACCCAACAACAGCCTGCTGTGACAGGTTTAACAACTTCTTTGCAGATAAAATGTCTCGGGGCCTAAGCAGACTGCCAGAAATAGTGCACATTAAATTGAGGCACTGCCCTGGCTCAGTGCTAGGGAATCATGGGAACTGTAATTTATTGTGGCACCAGAGCTCTCTGACAGAGAAGGCTCAATGTCCCAGAAAAAAATACAATTCCCATGATTCCCTAGCACTGAGCCAGGGCAGTGCCTCAATTTAATGTGCACTATTTCTGGCAGTCTGCTTAGGCCATCAGATAAGAACCGACTTGGACGCCAGTATAATAACAGAATCAATAGACGAGATGTCCAGCAGCTCCGTTGATGTAATTTTACTGAATCATTTTCAATCCGTGAGTACCGAGGACATGGACAAGCTCCTTGGTAGTGTGAGGTTGTTCCTTGTGGACATCATCAACGCATCCCTCAGGGAAGGTCATGTTCCATCTTGTTTAAAGGAAGCAGTGTTTAGGCCGCTTCTGAAAAAAACTTCCCTGGACCCCCTGGATATGAACAGCTATAGTCCATGTTACCTTTTTTGAGCAAAGTGATCAAGAGGGCGATTGCTCTTCAACTCCAAGCTGTCTTGGATGAAACCGATTATCTAGATCAGGGGTAGGCAACCTAAGGCCCGGGGGCCGGATGCAGCCCCCCGAGGCCTTTGGACCTGCCCCAGGCTGGTCCTGCCGCCGCGCCGCCATGATGATATTGATTATTGTTGTTATTACTTCTTAGGGTTTTCTTGGCAAAATCTCCACAGGGGGTTTGCCATGGCTTTTCTAGGGCTGAGAGAGTGTGCATGCATATTTGTTTATTTATTTATTTATTTATTTTTGGTGCTTCAGTGCCCCAATTGTCTGAGGGACAGCAACCCGGCCCCCGGTTCAAAAAGGTTGCTTACCCCTGATCTAGATCCATTTCAAACGGGCTTTAGGACAGGATTTGGAGTTGAGACTGTCATGGTTGCTTTGACTGATGACCTGCGTCTGAGCATCGACAGGGGTAGTGTGACCCTATTGGTGCTTTTAGACCTCTCAGCGGCTTTTGATACAATAGATTATAGCATCCTCTTGGAGCGCCTGAGTGGATTAAGAATCGGAGGCACTGTGTTACAGTGGTTCCGTTCCTTCCTCTTGGGCAGGTCCCAGAGGGTGCTGCTCGGGGACAGTTGCTCCGCAAAAAAAATCTTAGTTGTGGCGTTCTGCAAGGCGCCATTCTGTCCCTGATACTGTTTAATATATACATGAAGCCTCTGGGTGAGATCATCTGGAGACATGGGGCTGGGTGTTATCAGTATGCTGATGACACCCAGATCTATTTCTCCATGTCTCGATCGTTGGTCGCGACTCCCGATGGCATCTCTCCTCTCAATGACTGTCTTACGGCAGTAATGGACTGGATGAGGAAAAGCAGATTGAAATTGAATCCAGACAAAATGGAGGTTCTCACGGTAGTGGCCCCAAAGCCGGGAATTGGGTTGCAACCACCAGTTCTGGATGGGGTCATACTCTCCATGAAAGACTGTGTTCCCAGTCTGGGTGTGCTCTTGGATTCATCGCTCCTGATGACTAATCAGGTAAATGCGACAATCAGGAGCGCCTGTTATCAGCTTCAGCTGATACGCCAGCTGTGCCCTTTCCTGGAAGTAAGGGACCTCGAGACTGTTGTGCACATGCTGGTAACCTCATGTCCGGACTTCTGTAATGCGCTCTACATGGGGCTACCCTCGTGCTTGGTTTGGAAACTTCAATCAGTACAAAACGTGGCAGCCAGAGTGGTTTCAGGAACAGCAAGGAGAGACCGCATAATACATGTATTAAATACCTGTATTAAATACCTGTAATACATGTATTAAATACCTGTATTAAATACCTGGCTGCCTATTATAGTATAAGGTGTTGGTTATGACTTTAAAGCCCTAAATGGCTTGGGTCCAACATATCTCCAGGACCGTCTTCTCCCATACAATCCTCCCCACGCAGTCCGGTCCTCTGGGAGGAATTTGCTGCACCGATAAAAACTAGGCTGTCTGTGACCTCCCAGAGGGCCTTCTCGGTAACCGCTCCCAGACTATGGAACGGCCTGCCAGATGAGATCCATCAGATTAAGACCTTGAGCAGCTTTAAAAAAGCTGTTGACGGATCTCTTCTGGCAGGCCTTTCCTGACTAGATTCCCAGCCTCATGAGCCCCTCATCTCGCCCTCTCCCATTTTTGGATGCTGCCGCTGCTTTGCTTTGCTTTTTCAGATTATTGTTGTTTTGATGTGAATTTATTTTATGTTGTTTTAATTAAGATGTTTTAACAGATAACTGGTTTAATACTTTTTTAAGGGGTGGGTGGGTTTGGGGTTGTTGGATTGTATATACTGTATGGAATTTTAATTGCTGTTAGCCGCCCCGATTGTTGTCGGGGGGGGGTATAAATACATTTTGTTATTATTATTATTAATTGCTTCAGCAACAGCACATTTTCCTCTATTGTAACTAGGCAAAATCTCTCCCCAGTGGAGCAGTGACACACACATTGCTAAACTTCCATCACCTCCAGAAAGAGACCAGGACATGTAGGTGAGGAAAGGGGAAAATATGCTGCAATGGTGAAAAGCAGCTTATCTCCACCCTGCCTTCCTATCACCAGGTTTTGTTGGTTTTCTGACTTGAATCATTTTCTGCTTGCTGGACACTGGTATTGCAAGGATGCATGTGGTCTTTCTTTCATAGACATTGAATGCCCATGGCAGTCATCCAGGGAATGTCCTCTGTTTGACTGCCAAGGCAGCACTCCCAGGAATGCTATCACAGTGCTTACCATTATCTCATTTTTTTCATGGTTGGGATTTCTTGCCTGTTGCCTCCCTCTCCCTGACTCAGGATGCTGGGGAATTTATATCAGCAGAATGGAAGTGGATCTCTGCCCTTCTGTGGATTCCCAATCACTGCAATATTCTTTAAGCAAGTGGTATGTCCATCACCCTAAACTCATTTACTATTGTGAGCAACTTATCTGATGTGGGCTTATGCTTTTGATTTGGAATTCTAATTTCCCACTGGAGTTGTACAATTTTTTTTAGCACATTATCAATAGTCAAAATGTCCACTAGAAAGTTATGAAAAGTTAGAAGCCATCTTTTTTTTATTTGCTCTGAAAAAAGAGAGAAAAAGGTAATGATTTTTGATTGCTTCTTAGATCTAATCTGCACTGCAGAATTAATACAGTTTGAAACTGCTTTAACTGCCATCATTCCATGCTATGGAATTCTGAGATTTGTAGTTTGTTGTTGCACCAGTGCTCTCTGACAGAGGATAAATAGCTCACAAAACTACAAATCCCAGAATCCCATAGCACTGAGCCATGGCAGTTAAAGCCATGTTAAACTGCATTATTTCTGCAGAGCAGATTAGATCTTAATCTTACACACAAGGAAGTATAGAAGAAGGTCAAACAGTGGGGCTGTGCCCTCTCCACCCAAAACAGAACATCTCAGGGAATTTGTTTAATACAGGGCAAAATAAAATACATTGGTGTCTGGGGAATGTTTGGATTGAGTAGTATAATTCCTAAGGAAAGAAGGCAAAAATGTTTTTGATTGCCAAATTGAGGATGGAGTAAAAATATTTTCAGAGGTGGCAGGGCTGCAAATTTCCCCACTCCTGCTTTTTTTTGGGGGGGGGGGGAATAATATGTAGGTATTTATATAATTACAGTAGAAGCCTTGTAGTGAAGATTGAGGAGTTTGGAGTGCAGGGTTTTATAGTATGAAAAACAGGAAAAATTGTGAGGTAGAAGTGTAGTGGTTTGAGGAGACAACTCTGTAGATCATAGTTTGATTCTCTGCTTGGCCATGGAAACAAGTCAAGTACTCTGAGCCCCAGAAAACCCCATGATAGGTTCACCTTAGGTTTGCCTATGTTGGAAACAACTTGAAGGCACACAAGAATAAGAGAAAATCAGTAGGATATTGTCCCCCTGATACAAGTGCTATAATGTAGTGGAACATGTATAGAGAAGGGACCTATTTGTGGGGTATATTTTTATTTATCTCATTGGTATGTTGCCTTTCTCCCTGGAGGGATCCAAGGTGGCTTAAAGATAAAAAAAACTGCATCTACTGACTTAGGGGGGTTGCAAACTGCCAGAAATAGTGCAAATTGAGTCCACTTTAAGGGTTAGGGAATCATGGGAACTGTATTTTATTGTGGCACCAGAGCTCTCTGACAGAGAAGGCTCAATGTCTCAGAAAAAAAACAAAAAAACAATTCCCTAGCACTAACCCTAACCCTAAAAGTGGACTCAATTTGCACTATTTCTGGCAGACTGCAATCCCCCTTAGTCCCAGATGATGTTGGGGCGCAGTTATGCCTCCTGACATCAATATTTAAAGTGCTTTCCAGATAGTGCTTTGGCCAAGGAGTCAGCTTTGCTTCCCTCCTCACCTTTCACCATGTGGGGGAAGTCGTGAGAAATGAAGCCAGGTGTTCTCAGCCAATGCTTCAAGAACTGGCTGAATTCCAATCTCAGCATGACTGGAAGTGTGTGCTTTGCTCATCTGACACCTTCTTCATGTGGGGAAGGTGGGGGGAGAGTGAATCTGGCATACTCATCCATCACTTCAGAACTAAGTCCAAACTCTTTACTCATCCTGCGCCTTTTCTTTATCAGTACGTAAATTTGGCAGCTGGAGGCGAGAAAAGTCCAGCTATGGAAAGGTAAAGCATAAGAAAAATAGCTTGATTCTTTCAGTGGGGTGATGTAAACAGTGCGTTCCCCTATAATCTGTATCAAGATTTGTGCTTTTTCACTTGTTCATAAATGATCTGAATTTCAAATAAGTTATTGAGAGAATCCAACAAGCCATTGGATCTTTTACATGCTGATCTTTCTGGACCAATGAATCACATGTCAACAGGAGGCAATTCTTACTTTATGACTATTATTGATGATTTCAGCAGATACACATACACTTACCTTCAATGGGGTGGCCAACTTTGCTCAAAATGCCAAATTATTTAGTGTGGTAAAAAGAAAAGAGTTAAGAGCTCCAAAAGGTTCTCTCCAAACAGGGCAATAGGCATCAAAAAAGTCAAATGCAATTAAATCTAAGCATGTGCAAAGTCTTTAGGGTAAAAAACCCAAACCCAAAACATAACTGTTATTTCAAGTGTGTGTGCCTTCAAGTCATCTCCGACTTGTGGTAACCCTAAGGCAAACCTTTTATGGGGTGTTCTTGGCAGGATTTGTTCAGAGGAGGTTTGCCTTTGTCTTTCCCCAAGGCTGAGAGGATGTGACTTGTCCAAGGTCACCCAGTGGATTTCCATGGATGATCTGGAAATTGAACCCTGGTCTCCAGAGTCATAGTCCAACACTCACACTACTATGCCATGCTGTCTCAGGTAGCACAATACAAAAGACAGGGATTTTTGGTGTTGTGCTGTATTGCTTGAGGAAAATATTGACTTTATGTCAATGTGAAACTGTTGTGAAAAAGTTAATTCCATGTTGAGGATCATTAGGAAAGGAACTGAAAACCATCAAGCCATGCACAGATCTTTATAAAAAATTATGGTGGTCTCTGACCATAGATATGCTGGGGAAAATACAGAAGAGGACAATTAAAACAATCAAGAACAAAAGCATGTATTCTATTAAAAGTTTTAATGTTTGTGGTTAAAAAGGGATGAGTAAGGGGAAGATGACAAAGGTGTACAAAAATTAGGTCAGGTATGGAGAAAGGACCTAATTTTTATACAGCTCTATCATGTTCCCCTTACTCATCCCTTTTTTACCCCCAACGATTAAAACTTTAAATTGGGTCAGGTATGGAGAAATGCTGACTCTGGCACTAACTTTCTGTGGTGGTTGGGGATTGCATGTTCCTGTGAAGGCTATGCTGATGGAAACAGTGCTGCTTGGAGGGTCTCCCATGTCAGGCAAGCTTCTGCTGAAGAGCAAGACTTAAATGTGCCAAACAGCTACTGGACAGCAGCAGGAGTGGAGGTAACACTGGAGAAAGGTCTCTGAAGGTGTATCCGCACTGTAGAAATCGTGCAATTTGACCCCACTTTCAGCACTGTATCTCCATCCTATGGATTCCTGGGATCTGAATTTTACGAGTTCTTTCACTTTCTCTGCCCAAGCATTCTTTGTTGCTTTTAGTTGCCTCAACCTCTCTGCTCAGGCCCATGGACTCATTAATTGAGTTTATCTGGTGTGTGGTCTCCCTCTCTTTCTACTGCCCTCAACCTTCAACCTAGCAACATTGTCTTTTGTAATGATTTCTTTTTCCTCATGATGTGGCCAAAGTATGACAGCTTCTGTTTGATCAGCTTAGCTTCCAGGGAGAGTTCAGGCTTGATCTCTTCAAGGACCCATTTGTTTGTCTTTCTGGCCATCCACAGGCTGGACAGTCAAAAAAGCTGATAGGAAGAAAATCAATCCATTTGAGATAATGTGGTGTTGGAGAAGAGTGCTGAGGATCCCATGGACATACGAAAGGACAAACAAGTGGGTCCTAGGGCAGATCAAATCGAAAATCTCCCTGGAAGCCAAGATGGCCAAATTGAGGCTGTTGTACTTTGGACACATCATGAGAAGGGAGGACTCTTTGGAAAAGACAATAATGCTAGGAAAAATGGAGGGAAGTAGGAAAAGAGGAAGGCCACATGCCAGATGGATGGACTCTATTAAGGAGGTCATGGGTATTAAGGGGTTGTAGGATTTAAGCAGAGCAGTGGACGGCAGAGGGTCTTGGAAATGTCTCATCCATAGGGTCGCCATGAGTCGTGATCGACTCGAGGGCAGTTAACAACAACAAATAATATTGCAGTTTAAAGGTATAGTAGTTTTAATGGTGCTAGTTGTTTATGGTCCAAAACACACTGCAGGAAAAAATAATCCAGTTTGAGACCCCTTAATAATAAATAATAAATTTTATTTCTAACCCGCCCCTCTGCTAGGCAACCGGGACGGCGTACAACAAGTTAAAACAATACAAGAGTAAAACACATTGCCAAGTATTCCCCCTAACCCTCCCACCCCTTAAAAATAAATTAAACTGAGATAGTGTTAAAAACAGCAAGAATGATAAAACATTGAGTACTAAAATCATAAAACAATAGTGGCTAAGGATAGGGGTGTAGGGGAGCAGATTGACAAGCCAGACCATCCAAGGGGGAGCCGGGGGATTATTCCGGGAAGGCCTGCCGGAAGAGATCCGTCTTTACTGCTTTTTTGAAGCAGTCAAGAGTGGTAATAAGACGGATCTCATCCGGCAGGCCATTCCATAATCTAGGAACGGAGGCAGAGCAGGCCCTCTGGGAGGTCTGCGACAGCCTACTTTTCATACTGCCCTGGCGCCTTGAACTGCCCTGGCGCCTCAGTGCTAGGGGATTCTGGGAACTGGAGTTTATTGTGGCACCAGAGCTCTGTCTGACAGAGAAGGCTAATAAATGTCTGACAAAATTACATTTCCCAGAATTCCCTAGCATTATTGAGACAGGGTGGTTAAAGCGGTCTGAGTGGATTATTCCTGCAGTGTGTTTTGGACCACCTATGTCACAACTATTACCAATAAGGATCCAGTATGGTGTGGTATGTGAGGAGGACAATATGTGTGTGGAGGGAGGGGCCCCTCCTGGCGCCTACCTTCAGCCCAGCTTAGAGCCAGGCTCCTTCCTGGGCCCCTTCCAAAAGCCCAGCTCAGCCTGGAACCTTACAACATGAGGTACCTGCCGCCTAAGCAGAACCAGCGA
Organism: Phrynosoma blainvillii; assembly: GCA_026167975.1. Lineage (NCBI taxonomy): Eukaryota > Metazoa > Chordata > Lepidosauria > Squamata > Phrynosomatidae > Phrynosoma > Phrynosoma blainvillii. Next base: position 254,236,136 of record JANUYF010000001.1, on the reverse strand, counting down.
TTGCGTCACAATCACCCTGGCGTTCTGACTGGTGCGCTTCCGCCACCAGGGACTGACTTCGAACTCTGGCGGGAAACAAAGGGACTCTGTACCTGGCGCCTTCCACGCGCTCAGCGGGAAGAGGAGGAGGAAGCCTATTGGCTGGCCGCGCGGCCAATAGTAGTGCGCTCATTCTGCCCTGTGGGCGGAGGAGGAGCCGTTGGCGTAGTGGTTTGAGCGTTGGACTGAGACTCTGAAGGACGGGGTTCGATTCCCCGCTGAGCCTTGGGAACCTTAGCTCTTGGACAAGCTACAGTCTCTCAGCCATTCAATGGCAAAACCTTGTCTCAATAAAAGGGTTCGCCTCAGGGTCGCCCGGTGAGAACTGAACAGGGAGGAGGGCGGTCCCAGTTGCGGTCGTTAGGGGTCACTGTTGGCAAAAGCTCCTCTGAGGGACCACAATGGGAAGTCCTCGGCGGAGGCTTAGAGGCAGGAACCATAGAGACGAAGAGGCCGGAAGGAGAAACCGGAAGGAGGAATCATAGAGACGAAGAGCTGGAAGGGTTCTGAATAGAAACCGAAAGCAGGAATTATAGAGATGAAGAGCCGGAAGGGTTCTGAATAGAAACCGGAAGCAGGAATCATAGAGTCAAAGAGGTTGAGGATCTCCTGCTTTGGAGGCCAGGCCAAGAGCCTTCTCCTTCTCTTGAGGGGCAGCCGAAACCCCGCCGTCGTGTCGCCCGAGGAAGCTCCCGTTTCGCCGCGGCAGCAGATTTGCCTGTAAGTCTCCACGCTCTTTGTAGGCCCTTGCTCTCAGGTTGCATCCGCACTGCAGAATTAATCCAATTTGACACCGCTTTAACTGCCATGGCTCTATCCTGCTGAATCCTAGGATTTGTAGTTTATTGTGGCACCAGCGCTCTCTGACAGAAAGGCTAAATGTCTTACAAAACTACAGTTCCCATGATTCCGTGGCATTGAGCCTGGGCAGTTAAAAGCGATGTCAGATTGGACCTGAATCTTACGCATAAGGAAGTGTTTGTTATGGTTCCAGTGTTGGACTGTGACTCTGGAGACCAGGGTTCGGTTCCCAGCTCGGCCATGGAAACCCCTAGGGCGAGTCACACTCTCTCAGCCTCAGAGGATGGAAATGATGGCAAACCTCCCTCTGAACAAATTTGCCAAGAGAACCCCCATGATAAGTTAATTAATTCCATAAATTGGAAGCGACTTCAAGGCACACAACAACAACTGGGAATTAGGTGTAGTCAAAACCCAAAATAGAAGATCTCAGGGTTTTTTCTTTGCAGGGAAAAATGAAATACATTGGTGTCTGGGGAATGTTTGGTCTGAGTAGTGCAGTTCCCCCACAAAACTACAAATCCCAGGATTCCATGTGATGGAGCCATGACAGTTAAAGTGGTGTCACAATGCTTTATTAATTCTGCAGTGCAGATGCAGCATCAGAAAAGTAGCTGCACTTTTGCAATCACAGGCATTAGGTCAGGGAAGATTGGAGCTATGGCTTTATCTCTCCTCAGTTTCATAGGAAGATTCCCTCCTTGCTAGGCTTTTTTTTTTTTTTTTAATTTTTATATGCAAGTTGTGAGGAGCACACCTTTTGCCAGGGAACCCAGAAAGAAAATAAACAAAATCCCTTTGTGTCCGCCAGCAAGGAAAGGAGAGTGCAAATGAAAGGCAAAAAGTGCAGTTTATCTTAAAATAATTTTAAAACTACACTCGTCCCTCCACATTCACTGGGGTTAGGGGCACAGGACCCCCATGAATGTGGAAAAAACGCAAATAACAAAAACACTCTATTTTCACCTGAGAGAACACCTCTCTAGGAATCTCTAGGTCCTCCTCTGCAACTCTGTGATCAACATCTGCCAGACATTGATCACAGAATTGTGCTGGAGGAGCTACAAATGTCTAGTGGAGTGTTATCTCTAGGAATCTCTAGGTCCTTCAGTGCACTTTTTGGTTAACGTTGACCATAGAGTTGTGCTGCAGGACCTAGAGATTCCTAGAGAGAACATATTAATAAAATCCATGAATAATCAAATCTGCAAAAGTGAAAGCCACAAATGTGGAGGGACGAGTTTATATAAAATAATAGAGTACACTCTATATAAGTAGAGCTGAGCAAGTGATTGTTTATTTGTTGTTGTGTGCCTTCAAGTGATTTCTGACTTATGGGCGACCTAAGGTAAATCACATTTTGGGACAAAGATGGGATATACATCTCCTAAATAAATAAATAAAAACCTATCATGGGGTTTTCTTAGCAAGATTTGTTCAAAGAAGGTTTGCCATTGCCTTCCCCTGAGGCTGAGAGCATGTGACTTGGCCAAGGTCACCCAGTGGGCTTCATGGCTGAGCAGGGAATTGAACTCTGGTCTCCAGAGCTCAAACCACTACGCCATGTGATGTTGAATTGCAATTCCTGTCAGTTTTAAACACCTTGGGAAATGATAGGGGATGATGAGACTAGCACTTCCATCAGCACCTGGAGGGAGGCAGGTGCCCTGTTCGCTGTGTTGGAATGCAGCAAGCCTGAGAGAGTTTGTGTATATACAGCTTTCATGATACTCCCTCCCCTTCAAACTGAAACGAGACCTACCTTCCTATCCCTATCCCAGTGATGGGAAACCTTTAGACACCAAGTGCCCAAACTAAATGGACTTCAGGCACTGGGTGTTATCCCATGCTGGAGGCAAGACTTCTGGGGCAGGACTACCCCCCCCCCACACCTTCCTGGGCTTTCACCTGCCTCTCCAGCAGCAACTGAAGGAGGAGGTGGAACAGGTGCACACTTGTTCCTACTCCTTCCACTGCACCTTCCCGGGCCTTCAGCTGCCTCTCCGAAGGCCTGGGAGAGCCGGGAGGAGGAGGAACAGGCATGCATTTTTTCCTCCTCTTCCCTGCTCCACGCGTCAGGGCACGCATGCCATAGGTTCACCAACCTTTTCCTACACCTGTAAGAGGTATAATTGGGGAGTGGGTTGATCTTGAACCCTTTTTGTCATAGTATCTGCAGTCATCCCTTCCAATTCATGGGGGATCCGTTCAGGACCCCCCTCTCATGAATCAGGAAAATCGCAAATATTCAAGCTCCATTGATTTCAATGGCAGCACACACACACACCATTTTGTCCCTCCCCACTTGCTGTCTGCGAAGGGCCAAGACCACAGACTCCCAAGTCCATGAACAGGGTGGGACAAGTGTATTCGCAAAACCTGAGTTGTTGGCCAGATGTGGCCTCAGTAATCATGTTCGCATAACAACACACCATCATGAATTTAGGATCTGGTGGCTGCAGTTTCTCAGTGTGACAACTATTATGAATATCAGTTTGATGAAATATAGCAGAGATTATTGATAACTGCCTAAATATGACTATCTTGTATTTACTGATGAATCTCTGAAGTGTATACTTTGCACAGATGATGGTGTACATCTGTGATTGTTGGTATTCAAATATGTATCAAAACATTCACAGTAATATACAATTGACAAGCAGTGTATTCCCATATTTTTACTCAGAAGTAAGTCTCACTACATTAAAACAGCTAATTCTCAAGTTTGTATACAGTGTATATCTATATAGGACCTTACTGTCAGTTACCAACCATATATTTGTTACAGTAGTTGACAAGAGGTGGAGTAATTTGTACACAACCCCACACCACAAAGTTTTGCATCTTATAATACAACTTCAAGCTTTATTATAATCTCAGACAAAGAGGACAGTATTCAAGTTATTGAGTCCCATAGTCTCCCAACAAGTCTCCTGTAATGTGCCATCTACTTTCAGATTTTGTTTATCAATATATGTCCTGCTTTCTGCTGCTTCCTTCAATATCTGGAGCCCACAGTTTAAAATGTCAGTTAAAATCAAAACACAAGTGTCTTCATAGATTTCAAGTTAAGGAAATGTAATTCTGGTTTGGCGGAATGCAATTCATACAAGATTGCCCCAGGTTTCTCCATCCTGGATGCCCTCCAAACGGGTTGGACTACAGATCCTGTCAACCTCACCAAGCATGGCCATGGAGATCCAGACTGGATGTGATGGGAGTTGCAGTCACTCTCATCTGGTGGACATGAGATTGGCAAAGGCTGGTGCAATGGATGAATTGACACATCGCTGTTTACAACTACTCAACAGCCCAGAATTGGAGCCCAGAGATTTTTAAATCTTCTGAATCTTGTTTTTTACGGTTTTGAACAAATATTTGAACCAATAAACCAAAAAGTACAGATGACGGTCCATCTGCAGCACCATAATGAGGGGAGCTTGAGTACAGGGAGGAGGAAGGCAGACATGATTGTAAAGTGTTAAGGTTAAAGTTCAAATACTATTCTTCCTCCCTTTTTTAATTAGCATTCATTATGATTTCACTGTGTTTCAACTGTTGCAACCGTAGCCAGTCTATTAAATTAGAGATTGACATGAAGTCTGAAATTAACTGATCATTATGGTTATTAGGATGGTTATAAGGATTATTGTAACAGCACACGCATGATACTAAATTACAGTTAACCCTAAATGAGAGCCCTGATGTGTTTTTTTACTTTTAAATTGGAAAACTCCAGTGCTGTAAATCAATGTGGATATGATTTAGTACATGGAGTTACATTAGTAAACAAAACTACATAAAAGTACTTTATATTAATTAATATATCTCAGATATATTTTGTTAACTTACTCAAAGCATTAGTAGTGAGATATTGGGTTAGGAAAGAAAGTCAGTAAATTGCACTTACACTATACTATTGTGCATCTTGGATATAATTTCCCTATGTTCTGTCTTCATGTTCTCTCTTAACATGTAAATATGTTGGCAGCCTGTTTCAGTTTCTCTTTACAAGAAGGATCTTGTGGGAACCTCCTAATGTGGAGAGATTTCCCTTGATTTCTCTCTAATTGTGGGAGAAGTGTGTGCTATTTTCAACTGGAAGTTGAGGAGATCCTTCAGAACATCCTTGGGTTCAGGATAGGAGGGGAATGTGCAATTGTACAAGAGGACTTCCACTCTTTGCATCGTTGGATTTCACCAGAGGATTCATTGAATCCTGCCTGTTAACCATTGCTCCTTCACTACTTAAATGATTCAGTGGAGTAAAGATACAGTGACAAAGCTTTCCTTCCTCAAAATATAAAAGGTCTACGTTTCTGACCTCTTCTTGGGTGTTGTGGCAGGTGAAGGGAGTGCTGGAACAAGCCTCACCAACACTTGTTCTCATTGCACTAGACTGCCATTTTATATCCAAATGCAACCACTGACACTGTCATGACAATTTCTAGTTAGAATGGAATTGGTGAGGTGCCTAATACTCATCTCAGGATCTGTAAGAAATCATATTGAATATTTCAAATCTATAAGGCATTGCCAGTTTGCCAAATGGGCAGAAGCATATGCATAAGTCATCTTGAGTCATCGAAGGAATCAATGACGCAGGGCCAGGCAACATTGTTGGTCCAAGTACCAGTTCTTTGTCCCTGGGACCCTCCAGGGGAGGGGTAGGCAACCTAAGGCCCGGGGGGGGCGGGGGGGGCGGATGCCACCCCCCCGAGGCCTTTGGACCGGCCCCAGGCCAGTCCTGCCGCCGCTGCCGCCCACCATGATGATATTGATTATTGTTGTTATTACTTGTTCTTGGGGTCTTCTTGGCAAAATCTCCACAGGGGTTTTGCCATGGCTTTTCTGGGGCTGAGAGAGTGTGCATGCATATTTTTTATTTTTTTTATTTTTTTTAGTTTTTTTTTAATTTTTAATTTGTATTTATTTATTTATTTTTGGTGCTTCGGGGGGGGCCCAATTGTCTGAGGGACAGCAACCCGGCCCCCAGCTCAAAAAGGTTGCCTACCCCTGCTCCAGGGGCTGTTTGGACTGTAAACAATACTCTCAGAAATGGGGGAGTGGAAGCAAAATGGAAGTGGCCAGAAGTCCAGTTCTGGTTTTGAAAATGGTATTTGTTGATGTTAAATAATTCATGACAACTCTGTAACCAGTTTAAAAGGTGGATTGGCACCCCCCCCCCCAAAAAAAAAAACAGTTTGGGAGAGATGGGGCACAAAATACCCTTCCAGGACTAGACTTTTCCCACTCCTGTTTGAAAGAGAAATCTGAGCTGTATGGTGTTGCAAGGTGTAAGGCAGAAATGAGAACTATGTTGTAAAATGAATTATTTGTTGGGCTCAGGTTACAAAGCTGTTTAGACTGATTGGACTTTGAAGAACAATCCTGTGTGAATAGTCTCAGACAAACAACCTGATACTTTGGATGAGTGATTTAAAAAAAGACATATACTTGTGTGCCAGTTGTGATTGTAATACACATATGCTAAAATCCTTTTGTTTAGTAGCTTCAGTAAGTGGTCCTAGGGAGATTCAAATATGACAGGTACACTGTAGTCTGAATATGTTTTTAATCCTTGCATTATTTATCTCTTGCTTCAGGTTACAAGAACACTATAACTGAGCCAATGAGTACACTACCTAAATCAAATAAATCTGATTATTTTGTGAGTAGTACAAGCCAGGAAACAAACAGACATGAAATACAAGAGAGCAGGATGTTTACTTCAGGTAGGTAGGACAAGGCAAGCACTTATGTGTAGTCTTATGCTAAACATACACTGAAAATGAAAATATTCCACAAAAATCTATGGGGGAGGCTTGATTTTATGTTATATTTTTGGAAACTGTTTTAAGAAAGATCACATATTTCAGTTGCACAGTACTACTACTTAGATTGCATCTACACTGTAGAAATAATGCAGTTTGATACCATTTTAAGTTTTGTAGCTCCATTCTATGGAATCCTGGGATGTGTAGCATTACAAGATCTTTAGCTTTCTCTACCAAAGAGTGCTGGTGTCTCACAAAACTATGGATCCCAGGATTCTGTAGGATGGAGCCATGGCAGTTAAAGTGGTGTCAAACTGCATTATACAACAATACTACAACAAGAGGAGATGGAGTGGGAGGCCTTTGTCATGGGAACCTGAGGTAGGTGCCAGAATGGAGCAGGGAAATGTGAGAAGCAATCTTGGAAGAGATTTGAGTCATATTACAGGAGAGCTGAGATCCATACCCAAGCAAAGAAAAATTACTGTCTGAAATTCAGGGCAGTGAAAAGATTCTAAATAAAGATTGTGAAGGGATCAAAGGCCAGACCCAGCAGGGTTCAAAACAAAAAGAATAGTTTTGCCTTTGCAAATGAAAGAGAAGCTCAGGAAGGTTCCCAACCACTTGATGGCACTCTGTTTCATTGCCATATTGAAAATAAAGCTTAGCACAAGGGTTGACCTGTCAAGTGGGTGCAAATAATTCAGGAATGGGCCCTATTTCTACTAAGGCTGTTCACTGGCTAGTTTAAATGTTCCTTTGTGCGTACTTTGCCTGAAGTGGTACTTTGGTGGTACTTTGGCAATCAGACAAGTATTTGCATACTTCCCTAACTATAGGGAGGAAACACATACAGTTTGGTCCTACAGTGAGTGTTCTGGATCTTACTGTCATTCCTACCAGGTTTCCATGCTGCTGCTTTAAGTATAGAATGGTTTCCTGAGCCAACGTGTCATAACAATATCATGCAGCCATAGCATAGCAAAAAATAAAGAAATACACACAAGTCCAGAAAGCTTGCACATCTGATTTTCTATTGCATGCTGCAATAGTATTAGTTTACTGTGTTTCCTTTAGAAAGACTACCAGAGATTGCAGATTTGGAAAGAAGAGATACCAGAAGCCAAGCTTTTGTTTCCAGATATTTATCAGTGGAATCACAGTTCCCAATTGAACAAGCACACCTATTCAGTCTTTTTGATCTCATCCCAGGATTGAAATCTTGTGAAACTCATCGGAGCCTTTACAGTAATCGTGGTAATGGAACACATTGAAAATACCTTTCTTTGTGAAATTGATGCCTTATCATTGCTCATGTTAAGTGAAAGTGGGAGATTTTTGGAGGAAGGTCATAGTATTTGTGTGAATTAATCAGTAGGGAGACAGTATATCTGCAGGATTCTGCCCTCTAAGCAGAAGACTTTTTGAGGCATCACCTCCTGTCATTTTGTGATAACTAGACTACTTTCTAGCATTGTATTCTTATATCACTGCACCTAACCAGTGCTGTTTCTTTACAGTGTTAACATAGTAATAATTGTCATAACTGGTGTTACATCAGTAATTTTGATGTGTTTTATTGCCCAGTAGGACTTAAATATTTCCATACTTAAAAACATTTTTGTTCATTCTTAGCATATGCAGTGGTACAGTATAGTAGTGTTGCATCTGCTATCTATGCCAAACAAAAACTACATGGCTTTGAATTTCCTTTTGAGAAGAATCGGCTAGCTGTCACTTTCATTAACGATGGAACAGGTCAAACTGAGTAAGTATAAATTCATATAAAATTAAATATAATCACTTTTGATTGAATTGTAGTGGCACTTTTTTCCTTTTATATAGTCATGTGCAAAATCTGTGTGCAAAAGAAAATCAAGGAAAACATGTCTGATAATTCACAAATACTGGTGATGTTTGTCTTTAGATGGTTTTTGTCTTCAGATGCCAAGGTAGACTACTTTGAGTGAAAATAAAAGATGATTCATGAAGAAAAACAGGATTTTCTTTTACTTTCTGATGTCTGAAGCTGCCATTGGAGTGGATTTTGAATGCCATTCAATGCCAGTTTCCTGCCACAATATAAGTATCAGTGAAGAAAATATACCCAGAAAGAATTTTAGTCAGTTCTTGATTGTTGAGTACTCTGTAACATGGAATGACAAATCATGAAAAATAGGAATTTGTTTCTTTTCTTATATTGTTGTTCTTGTTGTGTGCCTTCAAGTCATTTCCAGCTTATGGCAACCCTAAATTGAGCCCTTCAGGGGTTTTTTCTTGGCAAGATTTATTCAGATAAGGTTTTCCATTACCTTCTCCTGAGGCTGAGAGCATGTGACTTGCCCAGGGTCACCCAGTGGCTTTCATGGCTGAGCAGGGAATTGAACCCTGGTCTTCAGAGTCATAGTCAAACAATTAAACCACTATGCCACTCAATTACAAATAAACTAAAATGTATTGAATATATCTGATAGTAATTAGAAGTATGTTCCAGGTGTGTCACTTTTAGGAAGCAGTTAAAATACAGTGTTTGTTTAATTTATTGGTCCATTTCTTATGCTGATTTTTGGAAGTTGTTTCAAATAGCAGCCCTTGGTGATATGTGTACACTTCTTTCCAGAATTCATTGTGTTTTCTGCGGCAACGCAGCTATTGTGTGCAACTATACCGTGCTTCAAAGAAAGGAGCCAGTTAACTTGTATACTGTTCAAGTTATCATTGTTATCATTGAGGTCTCTTCCAATTCTTATATATATCTGTTACCATTGAGGTCTCTTCCAATTCTTATGATTCTACAAAAAGGAAGCTATTATTTGGCAAAAATGTCAATGCAACAAGAGCTTTTGGACCTGTGTATATAGTTGGAGCGAGATGTGGATTTTTTCCAGTTAGGACCTAGCGTAAGGTCATAGTTTCATGCTTCTTAAGAACTGCTTTGTTGTGAATTCTTCTTCATTGTTGTGAATTCTTCACTTGTATATCAATTCTTTTGCTATAAAATCTATGGATTTAAAGTGGGCCAAATTATGTAAATAGGTATAATTGACATATCTTTTTGAATTATAGTCTAATTTCTATCTGTCAGATTGAAGGTTCTGAGCAGTGGCATTTCTGCCCAGGGTGTCACATGGTGTGGGGAGGTGGGGCTTCTGGGGGTGAGGCCAAAGGGCCCTTCCCCCCTCACTGCTGCGGTGCGTAGAATGATGCTGTGCCAGCAAAGTGAGAGGCATGCTCGGCCTTCTGAGCAGTTCTCTCACCCTTCCAAGTCCCATGTGGCCATGGCTGAACAGGACCTGGAAGGCAGCCATTCTCCTCCCCCCCCCCCCCCCCGCCTTCTGAGTCCACTGTGGCCTTGGCCCTGTGGGACCCACAGATAGCCATCCCCCCTCAAGCTTTCAGAGTCCCGGAAAGGCAGCCACCCACTTCCCCCAGGGTGTACTACTCCACTGGGTGAAACCTCCCTCTGGAGTGTCATCCGGTCACTGCACACCCCCCCCCCCCAGTGATGCCACTGGCTTTGAGTCTTCCTTCCTCATTTTATAATACCGGTATATGTTTCTCTAGTTATTTCTCATCTTTACATTCTTATAACATATGAACTTGTATGAGTGAAATATGGGCCACACATCCATTTTGACCTGTGAGCCATCCCAGTCCAATCTTCCCCAAACTTTGCTTGCCTTTCCAATTGGGAAGGCTGGTGGCAAGCAGGGAAATCTCCCTGTGGAGAATTTTGTCTGCCTCCATTTTCCCTGATGGGAGAAAGCACAGGCAGGTGAAGTGTCCCAGACCCAAGTGCCAGCTACAGAAATATTTCTGCAGGCAGCAGATGTGCCTGCAGACAGCTTTGCTCCACCCATGATTTCCCCTGCACAGAGAAGGTAAGGAGAAGCAAAGCTGGATCACCAGCTTGTACTGCACCCAGGGATCGTGTGGTGTCTGTCCAGCACATGAGGTCCAGTCCATCACCCAAAACTGGTTCTCTACTCCTGAAATACAGTATAGAAAAAAGTGATACTTTTTCCTAAATTGGCTATTTTGTAAGTATGAGTGATTAGATCAGTGATCATTTATTAAAAATCATATACCTGACCTTATTCTAAAGTCTGCAGTCATAGAGGGCTGATATGAGTGAGATGAATGCTTTAATAGTTTTATTGATATTGATGGGACTTAAAATATTTAACTGGTTTGGCATTTGGCTTACAATTAACCTTGGTGTATAACCATGAATTATTGGCTTCTTTGTCTAAAATCAATTCAATAATGTTAGAATATAAAATTATTTATCTTATACTGAAATGGTTTTAATGTGTCTTTAGACTTGACAAAGAAATAAGAAAGCATTTTGTGACTTCACAACTGTCATCAAAGATTCAGAAAAGTACCTTACCTGTTCAGCTTCTAGGGTCACTTGTAAGTACCTCACTTCTTTCTTGTTAAATGGGTGTACATTCCTGAAATGCATGTTTTGTATCTTTATATCTGCAGTTTGTGAATTTCTAGTTCTTTTATGGATTGTTTTCCTTGAATTTATTGTCCTTAGAAAATATACATAGTGTCTTTTGAATGAGAAATTATTGTTGGCTCTCATACTTAATGATAGGGCATGCTTAGCACAACCCATGGCACCTGTCTTTTGTTCTTTACCTCATTCTCCATTTTTAAGAACTATGACGATGTACCAAAAGTTTGTCAGAACTCAACTAAGAATTTGCGGTGATATGAATTTACCCATAAATAGTGCTGTGTACAGTAGTTTGGGTGGTGTTAGCATACTCTGCCACCCCTCCAGCTGGATGTGGGGTTTTTATAATTAATATCTCGCATGCAACATGACTGGAAGTCATGATGATCACCTGATACATATTTTGCACTAGAAACCAATGTCAAAGTCACAGTAACCAGATAAAGAACAAAAGACAGGCACCATAGGTTGTGCTAAGCATGCCACATTCCTCCTACCTGCTTATTTTGCATTTCCTATGGCAATAGAAACAAAAGAAGGCATTTGTCAGGACAAACAGAGACCTTATCCTGTTTTCCTCTTTGGTGTCCCTATGTTTCTCCATCTGTCTGATGATCAAATGATTGTTTCAGATCAAACACCTTGGTGCTAAAAATCATTACTGTATATACTCATGCATAAGTGTAGAAATTTTAGTCAAAAAATTGACCCAAATAACCTGGGTTGACTTATCCATGTGTCAGTGTAAGTACTGTACTTTAACTCTTATCCAAAAAGGAACCATGCCCTGGTGAAAGGCTTAATCTTTTCTCAGAGCACCTAAAAGAAGCATCAACCCCCTCTACTATCACATCTGTCCAGTCTTTAGAGTGAGCACAGTTATGCCTGTCAAAAATTTTAAAGATCTTTAGCATAATTTTCCTTTGCTTCATCCTTTAGATTCTTTGTTACATATCCCTAAGTTTTACCTTCTTCTTATTCATGGATCGCATCAAAATCCATAATTTTGGCCCCAAAACCTGCCCTCGACTTATACATGAGGTCGACTGATAGTTGAGTATATACAGTAAATTTTCCAGGCCACTTTGTCCATTCCTTGGGAAGATCATCAAAGCTTTTGGGTATACAACATATACCCTGAGAGCAGATTTTGGGTATAACCCGCCCCCCTGACCCCTGTCATTTTTGTTCACGTTTCCTGGTGTACCCTTGGATGCAGTCCGAGTCTTCAGTGGATCTCTCTCTTTTATATTGATAAATATGCCCTTTCTTAACCCTTAATCTTCTGCTATATGACCTTTCAACCTTCTTGTCTGTAGCCTGGTGTGAATCTTGAGATTGAATCAGTCCTTGGTATGTTTGCATGCTGCTTTGCACATTTTCTTAAAGAAAAACAAACACCTTATATACTTCCAACTTGAGTCTTCCCTTGCAGTGAGTGTGTTGTGTTGTGTGTCTTCAAGTCATTTCTGACTTACGGTGACCCCAAGGTGACCCTATCATAAGGTTTTCTTGACAAGTTTCCTCAGAGGGGTTTGCCATGGCCAAGAGTATGAGGCTGAGATGTGTGACTTGCCCAAGGTCACCAGTGGGCTTTCATGGCCAAGCATGAGGTGGAAAAGCCATTTCAAACCAGCTTTAGGACAGGCTTTGAGGTCGAGACTGCCATGGTTGCCTTGACCAACGATCTGCGTCTGAGCATCGACAGGGGTAGTGTGACCCTGTTGGTGCTCTTAGACCTCTCAGCGGCTTTTGACACAATAGATCACGGCATCCTCTTGGACCGCCTGAAGGGGTTAGGTATCGGGAGCACTGCTTTGCAGTGGTTCCGGTCCTTCCTCTCGGGTAGATCCCAGAGGGTGCTGCTCGGGGACTGTAGCTCCGGTAAGAGAGACCTCACTTGTGGGGTCCCTCAAGGAGCTATTCTGTCCCCGATATTATTTAACATCTATATGAAGCCGCTGGGTGAGATAATAAGGAGTTATGGTGCTGGGTGTTATCAGTACGCTGATGACACCCAAATCTATTTCTCCATGTCTCGTTCGTCGGCCTCAAATTCCACTGGCATCTCTTCTCTCAATGAATGTCTTCAGGCGGTAATGGGCTGGATGAGGAAAAACAGATTGAAACTGAATCCAGACAAGACGGAGGTGCTCACAGTAGCGGCCCCGAAACCAAGAATTGGGTTGCAACCTCTAGTCCTGGATGGGGTCACACTCTCCTCCAGTGACTGTGTTCGCAGTCTGGGGGTACTCCTTGATTCGTCGCTCCTGATGACGAATCAGGTAAATGCGACGGTCAGAAGTGCCTGTTATCAGCTTCGGCTGATACGCCAGCTGCACCCTTTTCTGGAAGTAAGGGATCTCGAGACTGTTGTGCACGCGCTGGTAACCTCACGCCTAGATTTCTGTAATGCGCTCTACATGGGGCTACCCTTGTGCTTGGTTCGGAAACTACAGTTGGTTCAAAACATGGCAGCCAGGCTTTTGTCGGGAACATCTAGGAGGGACCACATCACTCCAGTTTTGAGGTCCCTCCACTGGCTGCCTATTGGTTTCCGGGTCCAGTATAAGGTGTTGGTTATCACCTTTAAAGCCCTAAATGGCTTGGGTCCAAGCTATCTCAGAGACAGCCTCTTCCCATATAATCCTCCCCGCGCTCTCCGGTCCTCTGGGAGGAATTTGCTGCAGCCTCAAAAATCTAGCTTGCGGCGACCTCCCAGAGGGCTTTTTCTGTTGTTGCCCCCAGGCTCTGGAACGGCCTGCCAGACGAGATCCATCAATTAACATCTTTGGACAGCTTTAAAAAGGCTGTCAAGACGGAACTCTTTCGGCAGGTCTTTCCAGACTAAATCACCCGGCCTCGGGACTTCAGGCCCTCCCCCTTCCTAGGAATGTTTTATACTCACCATTTAGAATTTAAGTCGTAGGGGTTTGTCGGTTTGTATTTGTATTTTATTTGTATTTTTATTTTTAATTTGTTATTGTTTTAATTGTAAATTGTTTTAATTGAGATGTGGTTTAATAACTTTTTAAGGGGGGGAGGAGGGAATTATACTATTTTAAGCTGTATGTATTTTATTGTTGTACACCGCCCGGATTGGCTCGCCACAGGGCGGTATATAAAATAAAAAAATAAAAATAAAATTTATTATTAAAGTCTCAATAGTCAATATATTTTAGCCATCTGTGTTAGAAATGTAGAAATAGATGCCAAGTTAGCCACATACACAGAGGATTCTGGGAGTTGGGGCCTCTTAAAAGAAATGAAATGCTGGAAGGTTGGAATGCAGGAATTGTTTAGAGACAGAGTGACCTTCTGAAGGCCCTGTGCATTAAAACTACACCAGAGTGGCAGCCATAATAAATCACTGTTAGGAGACATAGCACTCTGTGCCAAGGGGCCCATGGAACCATCCTGCTGATAAGAGAACATTGGAATATGCTTTCAGTAGATTATAATGTATTCTGAAATCTTTACTCTCATTGCTTGAGATTCTATATGTTTAGAGTTTGAAATATCCAATGAGGTGTAAGGAATGGATTTCGTTGTCTGATGGTGTATAAAAAAAAAGCCATTTTCTTCTGTCCTGGGCCCAATGCTTTGGAATGCTAATTCCTTTTGGGACCACCAGTTAATAAACCTCTGTTTACAAACTGACTTTCAGTCCTCTCTCTTACTCTTGCTCTGCAAATAACCCAAAGTGCTGTGGGTTGAATAGCTCATAGTCTGTTATTTCTACAACAACAGGGATTTGAACCCTGGTCTCCAGAATCCTAGTCCAATAAGCAAATCACTGCACCACACTGTAGTGAGTATTGCTATAAAAAGGTGTAAAAAGATCCTAGCAAGTTGCCTACCTCTTGCATGCCTCCTTTTGAGCTAATACATTCTCCAACATTCAAAGGAGACGCGACACTGCTAGCGGGGCCCCAAGTCCTCTCCCCACCTTTTTGGGTAACAATGGGAAACCCATCTTCCAGGGGCTACCTTCATGGGTTGCTGAATCCTGAATATACAGAGTTTTGCAAATATTTGAGCTTGGCCTCTTTCCCATCTCAACCTCTTGTGATTTCTGGTGCCGCACTTGCTAGGAATCTGTTCTCTAGCAGAGTATGTGTAAAGACCTGTGAACTGTAGATTACCTGGTGGAAAGGAAGGCCAAAAACATAATAAGAGGACAGAATAGCTAATATAAAATTAGCATTAAAAGCATGCCTAGGATAAGACCAATATGATCAACGATGAAGGTGAGATAACAGGGCAAGTGGTTTAACAGTTGTCTGCCCTACAAGACAATATTCCCAACTCACACACACACCATATCTTGCCACATTAAGCGAATGGAAGCTTCATCTATCTAATAGTATGAGAGCCATTAACTTCCTTGGGATGTGAGGTATTGGCTGGGAGGAGAGAATAAATATGACATCATAAGGCATTGAGAAATCTTAAGAGACTAAAGATAGTCTAGCATACAGAATGGGAGGTTGAATAAAACCAAACTAGGAGAAGACCACTCTTGAACTGTACTTTCAGTGTTAAAAATATCTTTCTTACTTTTGGAAGCTTGTTTCAGATGTCCTTTGGGGCTCAGGCTTTGCTCTGGAAATTGAGAGCAGAATGCTTCACTAGATTCTATTTATTCTGTAGTGTAGGAGAGATTGGTTTTTTTTTCCATTTACCTTTGGATCTTCAAGATGAAGTAGATTATAGATTTAACTGTAGCAGTGCTTAAGAAAAGCAGCTATTTTGGAAACATTTGAGATTTCTGGAAACTTAATCACTAGAAGTGAGAACAAAACTGTTCAAGTAAAAACATCCAAGTACCTACAGTTTTTAATGTGTGTTAGTCCATTCTTTATAATGTGCAAAACATAGGATTCATTAGGATGTCTCATCCTTCCCTAGGGGTCCCACAGCTCCTCTTCTCATCTCCAAGCAGACACTGAGCTACCACTGAGCAAAAGGAAAGCTCCCCCTGACTCTCTTGTGCGGGAAAGGCTTTTAATTCTGTTTAATCCCCATCCTTTACCTCAAGATATCTTGGATAATGTATTAAGGTATGGCCTACTACATCCAACCCCTCCCCCCAAAACCCCATACTAACAAGGATGTGTTTGATTGTAGTATCAAATATATATAGTTTGGCTGTGTGATAGTATGAAGTATCTGGAAGAGAGAAATACAAGGATACCTCAGTTAACAAAGCCTGTGACAAAAGTTTCTGTTTTACAAAGTTTTTTTGACAACTACCCAGCCCTCACTTTTTCTCCTCATCCCCTGTCTATCTGGAAGTGTTTTAGCAGCATTGGCATTAGGATTAGGATGGCTGGTGAAACACATTTTCAGTGATGGGTTGCAGTAGTATGTCTGCAGTAAACAATGCAATACTCTGGGCTACAAAAAAAATATGGGATTCTACTGTAGCTATGTGTGCTTGCCTACTATGTGTGCTTGCCTACAACAGGCAAAGTAAATAGCAGTTGTCTCCAGCACCCCTTACTGAGCATATGTGAACAGCAAAACAGATGTAAAAAGTATATTTTTATTATATGTAAAAAAGTTAGTATATAAGCCTCCTTCACCAGATACCCCCAACAAGTTAAACAAGCATAAATCTAAAAGTTTGGCCACCAAAACAGAATTCATTAGAAAAGTGGAGGCTGGTGAAAGAGTCATTCCTGGATGCACTTTGGAAGAAGCTTTCAGGTGATCTCTAGAAGGTTCACAATGATTTCATTTACTTATGCAATACCTACTTGATCTGATTCTTTCATTTCACATGTGCCTATTGTTAGTTTTGAAGCAAAAGTTTGTTGAAACTTGAGCTGTTCTTTTGTATAGTGTAGAAACCTGTCCCTATTCTTTCCACATTATTTCTGCCTCTGGTACTAAATTTTGTGTTAAAGACATCCACTTCATTAACTGAGATACACCCTTCTATTTCATACCTAACTGGGTAAACTGTTGTGCTTTGTTGTTTCAGTCGATTTGGAAATTTTATAAATGTTTATGTTATCCCTGGAGAAAACATAGCTTATGCTACGTTTGCAGACAGAGCAAGTGCTGGTGATGCTATAGCTGTTCTCCATGGGAAGACTGTGAATGGTGTGAAGTTAAAGGTGATACTAGCAGATTTGCCCATGGAGGACTCCAGCAAACGCCAACGGATGTTCTGACCAGGCAGGTAAGTGTCTAGACTATGGCACTGCACTGTTTCTGTATCTTCTTTTAGTGGCCTCAGAGCTTGCTGTCCTCCTTGTTAACCCTACTTCATGTCCCAGCATACATACAAATGACTGACCTAAATTAGGAACTGAACCTAGTCCCTTCATGAATCAGTGATACATCATTTAAAGTCCAGTATGAAATAAACTGCTGTTTAAGAGGATGAAAACTTCATTTGGGTTGAGGTTCTTCATGTCTCTGAAATACCACTTTTTGATTGCCTTATGATTTTTAGATATTCTGTGTAAACTAGCCACAGATTTTCTATAGGAATGCCCTCACTAATCTTGAACCATTTAATGCAAAAATCTAAAAATAAAAATTAATCCTATTTTTATGTGTTGGCACATCTACCATATATACTCCACCATAAGTCGACCTTATGTATAAGTTGAGGGCAGGTTTTGGGGTCAAAATTATGGATTTTGTCATGACCTGTGGATAGGTCAAGGGTAAAACCTGGAGGCTCCTTCACTGAGTGTATGTGTATATACGGCAAGAAAGGCTCTAATTGAGGCTTTTTGTTTCATCTTTTCAGCTTTCATTTCAGCCAGACTCCTGGGTGGGAGAGAGACTTTTAAACAAACAGCAGTATCAATCAACCACCCAGGACTATCTGCTTGGCTAAAGAGTGAAAGAAACTGAATGGGGAAATCTGAAAGAGCTGCTATCACGTTAACATAGTGACCTCTAAATAAGTTGACCTGGGATTTTTGGGTCAATTTCTGGGCATAAATTTTTAGACTTATAGACTATATACAGTAATTGGTGAGTGATCTATTATTTTCATTATCAGCATCAGCTTCAAGACTAGCAATACTACTTTTTAAAATTGATTTATTACATACTTTTTTTACAAAGCTGCCACCCAGTAATATGCTATTCCCCCCCAATATTATTTTTTACTTTTCTGTTACCGGTACTTAAAAAACAGTATTGATAACATAGAATGTGAAAAATTCAACTGAAAATGCTTCTTAAAATGATCTTTAAAAATTACTAGGAAATGAAATGTTTTTCCTGTGTAATGCATGTGCCTTCAAGGTACTTGTCAACTTATGGCAACCCTATGAATTTCATAAAGTTTTCTTGAAAGATAAAGGTTTCCCCTTTGACAAGTTTGTCTAGTTGTGTCCGACTGTAAGGGGCGGTGCTCATTTCCATTACTAAGCTGAGGGAGCCAGCATTATCAAAGCCAACTCTGTGATCGTGTGGCCAGCATGACTGCACAGAACGCTGTTACCTTCTCACCAAAGTGGCACCTCTTTATCTACTTGCACTTTAACATGCTTTCGAACTGCTAGGTTGGCAGAAGCTGGGACTAGTGACAGGAGCTCACTCCGTCATGTGACATTCGAGTCTTGAACTACCAACCTTGCAATTGTCCGAGTCAGTGTCTTAACCACTAAGCCCCTGAAAACCCCTTGTTGTTCCCATTCACTCTTATTACATTTGGAAATATAAGTTCATTGTTTGCTCATTACTGAGGGATGCTTCTGTTACTTATATAGTATTACTTTAAAGTTCTGATGATATATAATATCACACTATCCATGTTGTGAGCCAGCATAGTGTAGTGGTTTGAGCATAGGACTAGGACTCCACTCCCCACTCAGCCATGGAAGCTCACTGGGTGACCTTGGACAAGTCACACACTCCCAGCCCCAGAAAACTCTGTGATAGGGTTGCCATAAGTCAGAAACAACTTGACGATACAAAACAACATGTATTTGTTTATTTAAATATTTTATAGGCTTCCTTTAGGTTTATAACTCCTCCCAAGATGACTTGCATAAAAGAATCCTATGTATGTTTACTCAGAAGAATGATTCCACTCTGTTTAGTGGTGCTTACAGGAGAACATGCATAGGACTTTTGTACAGCAACCTGAGACATATTTACTCAGAAGTAAGTCCCACTAAGTTTAGTGGGGCTTGCTCTTAGGTAAAGAATATAGCATTGCAGCTTTAATGCTTGTCTGGAAATAGAGGGGGATGAAAATTAAAACCAATCATGTTATTGTAAACAAAATTATTTATGCAGAAACAGTCTCACAGTTACAGTGTTTAGGGCTAGCAACATAGTGGGCTATCAAGCTAAAATCTGTAATATTGAATATAGTAAGCTCTGCAGTATGGACAGGAATAAACTTACCCTAATGGGTGTTGTACATAAAAATCTTCATTTTACACATTTTGAGTAAATAAAATACTGTTTTTAAAATAATCTTATTCCATTTTTAAAGGCTCTAAAAAATTCCATTGGAAAATTGGGGTACTGCTATCTGTCACAATGACTGTATGAGACATCAGTTCTGTAGCTGAATGATTTTTGAAACAACTTTTCCATACGTCTTTTTGTCATTACTGAAATGTGTATTTTATCCTCTTTTGGCAGAATAGAGAACAAGAAGACTAACAAATTTACTGAGGATGGTGACACACTTTTTTCTGTGGAACTGATCAATCAGCTCACATGTGCAGATGTAAAATGCAGTGTTTTCTGAATTTATGCTTTTAATACAGAAATGTCTCACTAAGGCATTTAAATATATATATTAATGTAATATATTTTTAAATAAATATAAATATATTAGGCATTAATTATTTTGTTAGTTGCTAATGATTCTGCTAATCCTGAATAATACAACAGACACTTTGGGTAAAAAGAGAGTACACAGTCCATATGGTATGTGGCAATTTATTTATATGGAAAGCTGTGCTTGTAAACTTTTGCCTCCAGATGCTTGACATTGTTTTGTTGTAGTAGGTGTTAAAAATGTTCTTTTCAATGATTTTTACTTAATAAAATTTGAAATGGAGTAAAGTGTTTTTCTTTAGTGTAGTTTCTTTTACCAAGAGGTTCTATGACAGGAATGTTGCTGTAATGTTCTTGTGATCTCATTCTAGCCCAGGGGTAGGCAACCTTTCCCCTTTAAGGGCCGAGGGACTTCAGCTCCCAGAATCCCAGGAGCTATTGGCCAACATGGCTGAGGCTTCTGGGAGCTGAAGTCCCTCGGCCCTTAAAGGGGAAAGGTTGCCTACCCCTGGTCTAGCCCCATATATGCCAGCACAGAGAAGTGTATGAGACTTAGAGCAAGGCCATGATATATTCTGTTGTCCCATACTTCAGGGCACATGCTACAAAGAAGTGTGGCTGGTGCCTTCCCACCCAGCTGCTTTCTGACCAACAAAGGTAGCATCATCTAGAACTTTCTTCTCTTGAAGCTAAACATTTCTGTCTTCTTCATCTGTACTTTTCATAATTCTCCCCACTTTCACCTCTGTGTTTATTAGTCATCAGCTTGTTTCTGAGTTGCTGATTGTTGAATGAGGAGCTTAAGTACTCTGTTCTACTGGCAGAGATTTACAAAATAAGTGTGTAGCAGTTTCTCAGTCTGCCAGCTAACTGCTTTTGGAGTGGCATTGTTTTGATACAGAATTCAGGACCACTTGCATATTCGTAGTATGTTTATTTATACCCATTCTATTTCCAAAGCTTTTTTAAAATCCCCACATACACACAATAAGGTCAGATACAGAAATGGCTTCCTTTGGAAAAATGGTGATGCCACCTATGCACTCCCTTTGCCTCTTCAGTTCCATATTTGGCAATCCCAATACTGTACTGATTTTTTTGTAGTGGAACTGGGTGAGATACTTGTCTTAAATATGATGCAGAGGGTCTGAAACTGGTCACTACTCTTTATAAGAAGTAATATAAGTAGTTGGTTGTTGGGGATCAGAAGAGGATAAAGAAAAGGAGGGCAGGACACTGAAGAGTGTTATTGAACATCCCGTGGGCCTTCTTTGGAGCTGTCTCACTGAGCTTGCCTTGCCCTTGGCACCCTACAAGTTGTCTCCCTGGCACTTATCCTTAAGAAGCTCCAGTTATTTCTCAGGGCTGATCAACAATGAAGAAGCTTTCAAATTCCTGAGGTATTATCTTAACAAATGAAGAGGAGATGTGTGACCACTTGCCACATTGTGTTTTGGCCATTCTTCCAGGGAGTACTACTACTACACTGTCAATTGCTGTTGCTCTCTTTGTAAGGCTTGGTTTTCTTTGCCTAACTTGCAAAACCTCTGTCCAGAATTTTGATGGCTGGCTCATGGCAGACTCTACCCTTGTTGTGTTCAATCATGTGTCTTTTATTGTTTGTAAGGTTCCCATCTATAACCTCAAATATCTCATGAAACCATGGCAAATCCCATTGCTTTTGGGTACTATGAAAAACACTGAATAAAACCTGCCTTTCCTAAATTAATCTTCACGGTTAGGTCAATCTCTTTTTTATTTTATTATTTATTTTAGCATTTTTATTTTATATTTTATTATTTTTATATTTAAATTATTTTAAATTATTTTATTTTATTTTATATTCTTATTTTTCATTTTATTTTAATTCATTATTATTTTATTTTATTTTATTTTAAATTATATTATTTAATTTAATTAATTTTTAATTTAATTTTTATTGTTATTTTACTTTATTTTTATTTTATTTTATTATATTTTTATTTTTATACTTTATTTCTATTCGTTTTTATTTTGTTTTACTTTATTTTATTTCATTTTTGTTTGTTTTTATAGGTCATTTTAATTTTATTTTATTATTATTGTTACTATTATAAATTATTTTCATTTCAGGAAGCGGCCTGGCCATTTACATGGAGGTGGCTTTATGACGCTCCAACAGCGTGGCGCTTACGTGTCGCATGCTGCCAGAGCGTCATGAAGTTGGCTTTTTGCTGCTCCTTTCTCGGGCAGCTTCAACAATAAAAATTTAATTTAATTTAAAAGTAATTAAAATAAAACAAAATAAAGTTAAAATCAAAGAAAATGAAGGAAAAACACTACACTAATGAAAATGAAAAATAAATGAAAATTAAAAAAGTTACCTTTTTGTTATTCATTTTTTATTATTTATTTTTATTATTTTTATTTTATTTACTTTTATGTTTTTATTTGTAATTTTATTTATTTATTTTATTTTATTTTTATTTATCTATAGATGTTATATTACTCTACTTTTATTTAACTTTATTTATTTATTGTTTTAATTTGTTGCATTTTCAACTTAAATTCATTTAGATTCATTAAAACAGAATAAAAAATAAAAATAAAATGAAAAGTAAAAATATAATATGATCAAAATAAGAATAAAAATTAAACAAAACTAATTAAAATAAAATAAGGTAAAATAAGGTAAAATAAAAATAATCAAAATCAAATCAAAACAAAAAAAAACTGAAAATTAATTATATTAAAATACAGTAAAATAAAAAATGAATAAATTAAAATAAAATAAGAATAAAATTTAAACTGAACATTAATTATATGAAAATAAAGTTAAAAATAGATGAATAAAATAAATTAATTAAAAACATAGAAAATAATAAACAAAAACAAAAATAAAAAAAAACCCCAACAACCAAAATAAACTAAGGGGTGAAATAGATTGCCCCAAAGGAGCGGCATCACGCTGTCCCTTTGATTGCCAGGTTGGAGCAACCGCATGTCATGGCCCCAACCCAGTGTGTTGCAGGCTCAAAAACAAGAGGCAGAAAGCTGCTCCTTTCTGATCCGGGAAAAACCTGGCTTTTCGGTCATGCCGCTGGGGCACTGAAAAGCTGCCACCATGTGGTTGGTCAGTCAGCTTCACGGCGGCCTCTCAGTGACTTGGGAGCATGTGTCATCTAAATGACATGCTCCAAGCTGCTGGGAAGCCGCCACAAAGGGGCTGTCTGTTTCACCCCTAAATGAAATTAATGAAATAAAAATAAAAATAAAATAAAATAAATTGAAGTTAAATAAAAATAAGAATAAAAATGAAACAGCACCAAATTAATTAAATAGAACTATAAATACAAATAAAATGTATATTAATATTAAAGAAAAAGAAAAAGAATAAAATAAAAATAAAATAGAAATAAATTTGAAAAATAAAACAAAACAAAAATGAATTGAAATTAAACATAATAAAAACAAAATAAAATAGAAAATAGCAGAAAATGAAAATAATGAAATGAAATTTATAAAATGAAATTGAATAAAAAATAAAATAAAATGATTTTTTTATGTGGATGGCATTTTTGTCAACTTACCTAATCAAAAACAAAAGAAAGGGCACTTCACAATGAACATTTACTCAGTGGGTTCAAATAACAGAAGGCCTCTCACATTTTTCTACAATAAATCCAGAAGAAATAAATCCCAAAATCCCAAGTTGGTTGTCACCCCAGGAGGCTTTTTGCAGAGGGAAATGGGAAGGGTGGGAAATTGGATAACTTATGGAGATTTGTTAGAAAAGGACCAGAGGAACATTAAACAGTTAACTAGAGGGAAAAGGATTTAAAATATAAAGGTTGAACTATTCTCAATGCAGGAAGAAATTTAAGGCTGATGAGGTAGACTGTGAAGAAAAACTACAGAATTTGGATTGGAGTGCCGCCGGCCATTTTGGGATGTGTATCATATAAAATGCCACACCCCAAAGCAGCTGGATACCTCTTTATTTGGCCCGTGTGATTTGGGCCCAACTTAGGGGCGAAACAGACTGCCTCAAATGGGCAGCGTCACGCTGCTCCCACTGAAAGATGGAGTGGGACCACAGCAATCTCATGCCGTGGCCACAATCTGCCTTTTTGCTGGCACAAAAAGCTGGGTATTCAGTGCTTCAGCACCATGCAGCATACGAACGCCACACTCCCAGAGCACCTGAAAGCCGACTCACATCTGGGTAAGCGGGCAGCTTCCGGGCATCTTGGGGGCATGCGGCATCTAAACGCCACACCCCCAAGCCACCAGGAAGCCGGTGTTTCACGCTAGTCTGTTCTGGCTCATGGGTTGAAACAGATGGGCAGAAGGGGCAGCTCCACCCCTTCCAAAACCAATATTTTTCATTTTATTTTATTTTATTTTATTTGTATTTTCTAATTTTTAATTTTAATTTAATGTTATTTACTCTTTACTTTTCATTTTGTAAGGGAACCAGAGCAGCGCCATTATGCAAAGAAAGGAATAGTATGTGGCCTTGAAAAGTAAACCATGCAGAGAAATGGAAGATACTGAAGAAAGATAGAGAAGTGAAATTTAAATGAGGGAAGTGAAGACTGGGTGTTGACAAAGGAGGAAACAAAACTTAAGGGGAGAAATGAAACTTAAATATTGCTGAGATGAATAAAAGGATTGCACCCCGACTGCCAGGCGCAGAGTTTCATGGATTCATCCCCTTGTGCCAATTGCACGCAAATAAAAGCCATCCGCTGAACCGAACCTGGGCCTGAGACTCCATTATTGACCTCAACAATTTTATTTTATTTCATTTTATATTTATACTTTTATACTTATTTTATTTTTTATTAATTTTAATCTTATTGTATTTAAATTAAATTTATTATTAACTATTTAATTTAATTTTTTGTTTTCTATTTTATTTTTAACTTTTATTTTAGTCTTAGCTGAAATTAATTTTATTTGTATTTTATTTTAAAAATTAAAATAAAGCAAAATAAAAAATTAACATGATATAAAATATAGTTATGAAATAAATTAAATTAAACTTAAATTAAACAAAATTATTTAAAAAATACATGATAAAATTAAAGTAAAATAAAAATAATATAATATAGAAAAATAAAAAATAAATTAAGCAAATAAAATAAAATAAAGCTAAAATAAAATAAAAAATACTGAAAATAAAATAAATTAAAAGTAAAAGTAAAATAATAATGAAATAAATAAATAATGTAAATGAAATAAAACAATAAAATCAAAATAAAATTAAAATTAAGCAAAATAAAAATTAGAATAAAAATAAACAAAAATATATTAAAATATAATAAAGTATAAATAAAATAATATTAAAAATAAAAATAAAGTAAAATCAAATAAAGTAAAATCATATATAAAATAAATATAAAATAAATAAAATAAGATTAAAAATAGTAAATAAAAATAAAATGCAATAAATGTGCAATATAATAAAAGGTAAATAATGTAATAATTATATAAAATGAATAAATAATAAAAAATAAGCAAACATAAAAATAGAAGGAAAATCAAATATTAATATAAATAAGTAGCTAATTAAAAATTAAATAAAACATTCAGGGGTAGCTGTGTTGGCCACTTAGCAAATTGAAACAAAAATCCATCAGTGATATACTTGTTGCAAATTTTCGAAGCTCCATAGGCTTCTACATCAGGCAAGATGTTACAAACCAAACAGGAGAAAAACAAAAAACAACTGGAGATGTTAGTCTCTGCTTCAAAGTGCAGAGTTCTAAACACAAAGGGTTTTACCAGAGGAGTTGTCAAGAAGGCTGAGATCCAGGGAACCAGATAAGCAGGTCCATCAGGCTTGCTTATCAAAGGTCAAGGATTCCAGAAAATCAAGACGGGTCAGCAGTCCAAAAAGCAAGGTTTCAGTCCAAGGAGCAATGGGAGCCAGAGCCAGAGTACTTTCCTCATGAAAGTCAGATAGTCATTGGCAGTGAAGCAGGCATTCGACAATTCTTTAAATGAGCACGCTGCAGGCACTCAGGTGCTTCTGATTACCAGTGCATTTCTGATAAAGTCTCGGTGATCTCTGGAAGGAAGTCCTTTTGGCTTGACACTGACTGAAGGTAGGCACAGTCCCTTGACCCTCCTCCATTTCCAGAGACACTGCCACTGGGAGACTTGCCTGCTGAGCCTCCTGAGGCGCCATAGGCTTTGCTGGAGCAGGCACAGCAGAGCTAAGCCAGGCTGAGGGTCCACAGCTTCAGGCTCATGTCCCAGAGGAGGTTCTGGCTCATCTTTCTCGTCCTCCTCCAGGCAGGGCATGACATCCTCTTTCTGAGTCTAAGACTACTTTCTGTATGTTTTCTGCATACAAGTGGGAAGGATAGGTTGAAAGGATACAGCTTTGCCTGACCTCTTGACCAATTGGGAAGCACTGTCTTTCTCTATACTGTTCTGACAGTAGCTTCTTGTCCTAAATACAGGTTTCTCATCAGGACTATAAAATATAATGGCACTCCTATGTCCTTAGAAGTAATCCATAGCCTTTCAAGTGAATGTTTTTCCATAGTCTATAAAGCATGTGGTGATTTCCCCCCCTGGAATTCCTTGGTGTGTTCCATTAGCCACCCTATGTTTGCAATGTGGTCCCTAGTGCCTCTTCCCCCCTCTTGCACCGCTGGGATTTCTTTCTCCATATATGGTTGGAGTTTGTGCTGCAGAAATTTTAGCATAATTTTGCTTGAATGCAAAATGAATCCTGTGATCCTGTAGTTGCTTTTTTTTTTTGTGTCTCCTTTTTTGTGGATTGAGATATATATTGATTTGCTTCATCTGTTGGCCATTGTTTTTGTTTTCCATATTTGTGTGGTAGAGATGTATATTGATTGTTTCCAGACTGTTGGCCGCTGTTTTGGCAAAGTACAATAACATTCAAAATCCACAAAGTAGTGATACCTTTGTTTAACCAACCACAATGTACACAAAATATATTGTGTAAGCTTTCAAAGCTTCACTGGCTTCTTCTTCAGGAGAGGAGTTTTAAAAAATCATACAGGAGGGAAAAATAAAATAAAATGAGGATTTTAACCACATTTTCTAAAGGTGTTGTTCTGTGGAAGGCTATCTAAAGCTATGGATGGAGACATCTGGGGGGGTGTCTTATAATAAGCACCTTTCTATTGCTAATGGGATCCAAAGTCTTATCTCCTGGACTTTGGAAGGCTTTGTTCCCCTATGGCCTGGATTATTATTATTATTATTATTATTATTATTATTATTATTATTATTATATATCCTTCCACAGAACCACACACCAACAAGCCCTTGACAAAATGGATGCCTGGGACCAACGTCTCTTTCATCCAAAGGCCCTCTGCATTCCTCTCCTCCTGAGCCAAACATCACACAGGGAAACTGAGCGAATCTATTGGTTCGCGTGGCGGCCAATGGGAGCTCAGTATTGCCCTGTCCTCCCGCCCCTTTGGGCCTAGGCTCGCGTCTGATTGGACGCTCTCTATCTTTCTCTACCTGGACAATTTTTCAGTGCGTCCCCTTCTCAGCTCGTGGTGGGTTCAAGTCCCGTTCTTAGTCAGCAGGGGTCCATATCTTCCATTTCTTCCTTCCACACGCTTCCTGCTTCCCCTTGAATTTCTCACCCAGGGGTCGCCGTGTCACAGAGATGAAGCTGTGGGTGGGCTGGAGTGTCTCGCCTGCGTCCGGCCCAAGAAGAATGGGATGATAGAGATGAGGCTGTGGGTGGGCTAGAGCGTCTCTCCGGCACCCGGCCCAAGAGGGTGCCGCCTCCTGGAATGATAGAGATGCGGCTGTGGGTGGGCTAGAGCGTCTCTGAGAGCGAAAAGCCCTGGAAATGGCGGGGCGGCGCGGGCCCCGTATGCCGACCTGGTGGAGTCGGAAAAGCCGCTTCTCGTACGACTCCTTCGACCACCCGCCGCAGAGCCGCCTCTTCCTGGTCCTGGAGGAGAAGGTGATGACGCCGGAGGTCTGGCTCCGCTTGTCCTCCTTCGGCCCCATCGATGACTTCTGGCCGCAGATGGACAAGCGGACCCTGGAGCCCACCGGCGCCGTCTTCGTCAAGTTCGCCCGGAGCTCCGACGCCTCCCGCGCCCTCGAGGAAATGCGCTCCCTCAGCGGCTGGGAGCCCGGCGTCCTTCAGGTGACCCTCCTCCTCCTCCTCAGCCCCACTACTCACGGCCACCCTCCCACGGGGCTGAGAGGGATCCTGGGACCCCAAGGGCCATCCAGTCCAACCCCTCTTCTGCCATGCAGGAACTCCCAATCAAAGCATCCCCGACAGATGGCCATCCAGCCTCTGTTTAAAGACCTCCAAAGAAGGAGACTCCACTACTCTCCGAGGGAGAGTGTTCCACTGTCGAACCGCCCTTACTGTCAGGAAGTTCCTCCTAATGTTGAGGTGGAATCTCTTTTCCTGGAGCTTACATTCATTGTTTCGGGTCCTAGTCTCTGGAGCAGCAGAAAACAAGCTTGTTCCCTTCTCAATATGACATCCCTTCAAATATTTAAACACGGCTATCATATCACCTCTCAGCCTTCTCTTCTCCAGGCTAAACACACCCAGTTTCCAAAAGGCCTTGCAGATTGCCAGAAATAGTGCAAATTGAGTCCACTTTAAGGGTTAGGGAATCATGAGAACTGTATTTTATTGTGCGGCACCAGAGCTCTCTGACAGAGAAGGCTCAATGTCTCAGGAGGAAAAAAACCAATTCCCATGATTCCCTAGCACTAATCCTAACCCTAAAAGTGGATTCAATTTGCACTATTTCTGACAGTCTGCAACCCCTGTTAGAGATGATGGTGGGGCAGAGAGAAGGGCCTCTCCTGAAGGTCTTGGAGCTTTTATGGGTATAGAAAGGGAGATACAGCCCTTCAAATTGCCTAGAATTAAGCTCTCTTTTAAAAGTACTATCAGTGTTTGCAAAAAAAGTAGCTTTGAGAGGGTCAGTCTAACTGACCCAGAGAGGTCCCTGGAATAGAGCAGCACCCCACTTAGCACTTAGCTCAGGGCAGTGGAAAACTACAGAGAAGAAGCCTGGGTGGAAAGTGTTTGTGTAAGTTATGGACAAGGCCAGGGCATGGCGACCCTGGTATAGATAAGGAAGTGAAACATTAGCAGATGCCTTGGCAACGGCTGATAAGGAAAGATGCCTGCGCAAGTAGGGAACAGAAAACAGATAACCAGAAAAAGGGCTTAACTGCTAGAATTGCTGTGTTAGGCAAACGTAATAATTCTGCATTGTGTTTGGCTAAAAGTTAGTATAACTGTATGCTGTGAATATCTAAGGGTGTGACAGTTTCTTGCCCTTACAGCTTGAAATGAAAAAAAGGGGCAACATTTAATTTTTTTTTTTTACATTAACACATATTGACTTGTTCCAGGGTTCTGGTATCTATCAGTCCTACTTGTATTCCGTGTGAATGGCCTGAGCATGCTAATTGAAAGTAATCAGCAAATTATAATATGATATTTTTGGGGCGGGTACTTGTGGTACTATTTTGTAGTTTTGACTAAACTTGACAAAAGCTGCATGCTGCTCATTACCTCTTCTGCTAAGTGCAGTTGTCCAAATCTTTTAAACAGCTTTAAGGCCTAAGCAGACTGCCAGAAATAGTGCACATTAAATTGAGGCACTGCCCTGGCTCAGTGCTAGGGAATCATGGGAATTGTATTTTTTTCTGGGACATTGAGCCTTCTCTGTCAGAGAGCTCTGGTGCCACAATAAATTACAGTTCCCATGATTCCCTAGCACTGAGCCAGGGCACTGCCTCAGTTTAATGTGCACTATTTCTGGCAGTCTGCTTAGGCCCTTAATTGGTAATTGCCATTTGCCCCCAAATCACCATCCATGAAAAACAGCTTCAAGTAACAGAATGACTGAATAATTTGTCTCCATCCAAGCATTTAAAACGGGGATAAGTACCATTGTTCACACTTGTCATGGATGATGGGAATTGCAGTCCACACTTAGCTTTGCAATTATCAAAGGTTTTTAAAGTCTGGGTCTCTATGCATTGTGGATATGTAATGTAGTTATGAACAAGTGTAGGTCATCTTAGTTTCCTTTTGTTGCTTATATTGATTTAACAATTAAATGCACCCTGCAATCTTATAGACTTCTCCCCTCCATTAGTTATACTAAAGCCATTTGGGACTATCTGGCTACTATCGCTATAGCATTTGAGCAATAATGCTAAATCATATGTATTGTTAAACTGTAGTATCACTGCTTTGGTCAATAATAGGTATTTTCTCCCATGCCCTAAATAGATCTAGATCTGATGTAATGTACTTGATTTATATATGGCCATTTTTTTTAAAACCACCATCTTAATTTTAAATGCACTTTCTGCAGTTTTCTGCATTATCCAGAAATACTGCATGTGAAAAGTTGTATTGGTGATTGTGGGAAAACAGTAAAGAGCACTTGTAGCATGATCTCACATATTATACTTATAAGTAAATTTACAAGCATATTTATTTGAAGCTAACCCTACTGAGTTCTTAAAACTGATAGAAATTACTGCAATTGATACAATGTGCTAAAATATTTACATTTTAAGTTTTAAGAGAAAAAGCACTGACTAACGTTCAGACAATTTTAGCCTATCCAAACAGCTATATGTGTTATATGTGTAAGTTCATACTTCCATGGGCAGTGGCAAAAAATTACAATTTTGAAATTTTCTACTTTGGAATTATATTACTCATTAGTTCTGTGAGGTAGTGCATTTCTCAATACTAACATGGGTTTTCTGGGAAAAGTAGAAAAATTTCCAGTGCATTAAATTGTTATCTGATTTAGCATTTTTCTTTTAAATGTTATATTCAGTCATATTCAAAAAGTTATGTGCAAATTATTTAAATAGAATAGTTGTAATAATGTAAAGAGGATGGAGTATACTTCCCTTATATTTAATAAAAATGATTTTATTTGAAAGAATACTGTTTTTTAAGGTCATATACCTAAAGAGAGTAACTTTTTTTTTGGTGTAACTGTGGTAGCTTCAGCTTCACTTACTCGCTTTGAACTATTTTTCAGTTCCCATTTCTAGATGAGGAAAAAAATGATAAAAGTACAAGAAGTTAAACATTTTGTTTCTCTAAAGCAGGGGTAGGCAACCTAAGGCCCGGAGGCCGGATGCGGCCCCCTGAGGCCTTTGGACCGGCCCCAGGCCGGTCCTGCTGCCGCTGCCGCCGCCGCCACCCGCCATGATGATATTGATTATTGTTGTTATTACTTGTTCTTGGGGTTTTCTTGGCAAAATCTCCAGGGTTTTGCCATGGCTTTTCTGGAGCTGAGAGAGTGTGCATGCATATATATATATATATATTGGTGCTTCGGCCCCCCAATTGTCTGAAGGACAGCAACCTGGCCCCTGGCTCAAAAAGGTTGCCTACCCCTGCTCTAAAGGGTGTACGTGAGTCTACAGTCACAGGCAGTTTATGTTGTGAATTAGAAACAAGTTAACAATGGGTTCATTTGTTAAGTCTTTTCATCTGAGCACTAGGGATTGTTTCCTTAGAATAATAGCTAGGATTTCATATCTTAGATTTAATAGATAAACACACACACTATGTGTGGAAATTTGTAGCATCAGGAAATTATCTGGATTTTTTTTTTTGCACTGCATATTTGTTTCTAGATACAGAGGAATATAGCAGTCCTCCCCAATATCTGACCATGGAAGAGTATTTGTGCAGCGAGGTGGGTGAGTGCTGCATGAGCATGGGAGCCCTGGTTTGGTAATCAGCATAATCTGAACCTTGCTAAATTGTCTAAATCAGGGGTAGGCAGCCTTTCCCCTTTAAGGGCCGAGGGACTTCAGCTCTCAGAAGCCTCAGCCATGTTGGCCAATAGTCCCATGTTGGCCAATAGCTTCTGGGATTCTGGGAGCTGAAGTCCCTCGGCCCTTAAAGGGGAAAGGTTGCCTACCCCTGGTCTAAATTGAGGTAATATCATTTTGTCTTATTCATTATTCTTTCTAATTTAGGTATGGTTGGCACAAAGCAGAGCTACTCGAAAGTCAAGGAATCTGAATCTTGAACTATTTGCTCAAATACACGCCAGAGTTCCAAGGACATGTACAGAAAAATCTGTGCGGGATGTATTTAAGGTACTAATGTGGCATCAACCCTGATCAGTGTTCCCTTATTTTCTTAGTTCACTGAAAGCATACGAAATGCATAGCATGCCAATGTAGTATCTAAATTTAAATGACTGCAATATTCATCTGATTTCTAATATATGTGTATATGTATATATATATATATATATGAATAGGTCTATGGAGACATTGTTTCATGTACCATTGAAAGGAATAAGACTTTTGAAGACTGTCAAGTTTTGGCCTGCATAAAGTTTTCGAAGGCATCCGAAGCTGCTTTGGCAATAGAGCAATGTGACAAAAGTAAGAGATGATTTTTGTCCCCTTCTTCTTGCAGTGGTGGAACAAAATCCTGTCTTTTCATAGCAGAATTTGCACTGACCTTAAGATATTGTCACCTCCACAATAGTGTATAGTATCCCTAACTTTCATCCTTTTATAGTGTTATTTTCACAATATCACAGCATGTTGTTTTGCTAACGTACATTCTTGTTCCAGCCAGTGTAATGTATGATGGGTTTTTGTTTTTTGTTTTTGTTTTAACTGATCCAGATTTAAGTGCCCATAATGAGTTTTCTGTCTGAAAGCCAAAGTAAGTGTGGGACCTTTTTTGATAGAAATATATTAATTTTTGCCTTTAGGGTGTTTTCCCCCCTCCCAGTCAATGGAGTAAAAAAGCATATTCCATGGTTTTTTAAAATAAATAAAGAATCCAGGGAAGCAAATATGAGTGCATTTCTGACATCACAGAGAGGAATATCCTTCGGAACATTTCACTATCACAAGATACATTCAAATTTGACAGTAAAATGGCTGGAATCCTGTTGGTTAACCCAAAGTAGAGCAGATCTATTGGATCAATTTTGAATGGTGAATTAACACATTGATAGGTCCCATTGATTTAATAGGTCTGCTCTACTTGAAACTAGCAACAGAACTCAAACCAGTACCCTTAAGCTTTTCTGGGGAAAATGTTGGTTTATATTACTTTACTAATGCAATATCTAGCTGTTAAATTCTTAAACATTGAAGAAGAATGTTAAAATGATTAACATTATCGATTAAACTGATTAATGCTGAAAATATCTCCAGCTTAATTCTACAGTCGTGCCTCCACATTCGCTGGGGTTAGGGGCACAGGACCCCTGTGAATGTGGAAAAACCACAAATAACAAAAAGACTATGTTTTTACCTGAGAAAACACCTCTCTAGGAACCTCTATGCAACTCTGTGGTCAACATTTGCCAGACATTGACCATAGAACTGCGCTGGAGGAGCTACAAATGCCTAGTGGAGGGTTCTGTTTAGGAATCTCTAGGTCCTTCAGTGCACCTTTTGGTTAAAGTAGACTATAGAGTTGCACTGGAGGACCTAGATATTCCTAGAGAGGACATATGAATAAAATCCGTGAATAATCAAATCCGCAAAAGTCAAAGCTGAAACGTGGAGGTATGAATGTACTTTTTTTCATATAATGCATACTTACATTTATCTTAATGAGACAGGTCATGAGTAATGTAGGAATATTGTAGTCTCATTGTTTGTTGCCTTCTAATTAAGCAGTTACCAAGTTGTGACCCTCCAAATGTTGTTGGACTGCAGTTTACCTCATTCTTCACCAGTGTCTGCTCTGACTAGGGCTGATAGAAGCTTTAGTCCAACAACATATGGATGGCTGCAAGTCCTGCTTTGATTTTGTGTGTGAGTCTGTGTTCCACCTGATGAACAATCACTTTTTAGTTGTGAAAGTGACTAAAGTATAAGTTTTGTTACAATAACCACAGATTTTTCCTCCTCACAGAATAACAAGTGTTGGGAGTTGTCACTTTGTGCTTCTTGTACCCCATTATAAAGAGACACCATTTCCTCCTCATTCAGTCCAGGCAAATGGAAACAACTGATCATAGAGTTGACTCTAAAGAGAATTTAGATAGAGACGTTAAACTTTTCACAGGTTAAAGTAGGGTTATCTATATTTCCCCATGTAGACTTGCACAGCATAGAAAACAAAATAATCATGCTATTTGTAATACTGCCCTCAGTCACAGAAAACTAAATTATAGTTTAGCATTACATTGAGATGAACAAAGTGTGCTCTCCCAGGCTGTTTTTGTACTCTGTGCTGGCCTCTGTCTGAGTGTTTTCCTGCCCACCCCCCAAAAAAACTGGCACGTGTGTGATCAGCTGCTGGTTATAGGGCCCCTGAACCAGTCAAGAGGGGAGATCAGCTGCTGCTATATTCAATTTCTAATTTTTCTTAGCTTATCTGTAGATTTGGTACAAATTATGGGGAGTTCTGTGGAAAGGAATTAGCTCCCAGACCTCCAAAGATTTCCATTTCTGCATTACATTTTCCCAAGCTCATTCCTGTAGTGCTAAAATATAGCTGAATGCTGTGTCAAAATGCCACTGCTGTTATCTTCATAATAATCCAGAAACAGAAAAAAAACTGAAGTGTACAGTACACTTTTAAAGGTTTTTTAGGAGTTTCCTATTGGTAATATTTAAAATCTGCTACATGCTACCAGTGACCATGCTGGTAGAAGCGGTGAGCCAAAGGATAACTTTTTGCTGTGGTTGTTCAGTGTTTTTTCTGAATTTCTATGGTTTTCTATTGACTTGTTGTCTTTGTTTATTTTGTAATAATATGCAGCAAAAGAGATTCCACCAACAGTGTCAGCTTTTATAAGCTTTCTTTAATGCTAGAGAATTCACATCTAGACTGCACAATTATTTATTATTTATTTAAAACCTGTTACTCTGTTCTTTAACTAAAAGACTGTTAAAACAGTGTAAAGATTAATTTTAAGATGAAGACAGTTCTTAGGCCTACAAAAGCAAAATGGATGGGGAAAGATTATGAAAATTAGAATTAAAAAGAATACAATTCCTGATCTACTGGGATGAAAACAGTTCAGGGTGATTACTTTATGCTTATCCACCAATGAGTAGGGTTGTACACAAGTTGAAGTTAGTGAATACTTTACGCTAATGTATCCCAAATACCATTTTTGCAGCCCTCAAGATTCACAATGCATCCCACTGGAACTTTTTTTTTTTTGTGGGCTATAATGGTTTTCAAGGTGCTGGGGAGAGGTGCTTACCGTTAAACCATTTTATTGGATACTGAAGGGTAACATTTTTAGGTCCCTAAAGGCCTTATTTTGGCTTATTTTCAATCAGGAAGTGGTTTGACTTTTTGCTCTGGGACCTTCCTGTTTTGAAACTAGGTGTGTGTGGACTGAAAAATGTTCTCTAGATATCTTAAAAAAGGTAAATGGGGGGATAGATACTGTTGGCCATTTGGGAGAAAATGAGTATTTCTTTTATTTCCCGCATACATTTTTGAGGTGTATGTTTTGCAGGAGCAACAATGGGAAGTTGCAGCCCTCCAGTGTCCTATGGGGTGCAAGGTAGACCCTTCCCCCAGTCCTTGGTTGTTGCTCACACCTAATGTAGAAGCATTTGAGAAGCAGCTGTGTTGTTAAAACTTTGTATGTGTTTTCAGACTTGTTTCTGGGTTATCAATAACAATGTAATTGGTTATTGATGAGTGATGGGAAATTTTACGAATACTCAGATGTTTAACTTCACAGCTTACCGCTTTCTGGCTGGCTACTATATTTTCTTCTTGTATTCTTCAGATAGTTCATCTTAGGCAACACGTTTTGATAAATTTTGAAGAGAAGCTTGAGGTGAATAGTAGTCCATAAGAATGGTTAAAACTCAGTCGCGTGAAACACATTTTTAATATTGTGACTTTTTGGTTGGTTCCAGGTTATAATGCCACCTGGGCTGATGTTGTAACTGATCTCCCTGAGTCCTCTGAACCTAGCATCCCGACTGGTACTGGTAATTTCTGCTGAAATCTCCATTGAATTCCTTGCAGTTCCATGTCTTCCTTTTAAGAATGCCTAATAAAAAAATGAGATATTATTTTTAAAAATGGAATGCAGATAAAAAATACTACTTTTTAAAATGGTGAAATATTTGACTATCTTAGATAAAAGCAGCAGTTTGAATGCACCTGTAACTAAGCTGACTGTGTCCACTGGAGTCAAGTCTCATGAGAGTAGGCCCGAGCAGGAAACGGCAATTTGTGAAGTACAAAGGAAAAGTTTGAATACTTCAGGTATGTAGTACAGTTGCAACACACAAAAAAAGGTGTGTAGGCTGTGACCTTGTTGCACACATCCTGTTAATTTCAAGTGAATTCACTTGATTATCTTGGATTTAAGAACATCCTAGAAAATTAAAATATGAGATATATAGTAGTCCAAAAACATAGTTCCAGGTTATCATGCCATCTGGGCTTGTTCGAAAGCTGAGCCAAAGCTAGCAAAATGAATTTCCTCAGCACTCTTCTTCAGCACCACATTTCACATGAATTTTTTCCTCATATCCACTTTCCTCACTGTCCGGCTCTTGCAACCATACATGGCAATACAGAAAATAGTGGCTTGTACAATTCTAACTTTCGTGCTTGGCTGTACATTTTAGTATCTTTTCTAATTCTTTCATTGCTGCTGTCCCCATTCCTAATCTTCTTAATTCTTGACTACAGTCCCCATTCTGATTAATGTTTGACTCAAGATAAGGGAACTCTTTTACTATTCCAATTTTCTCATTGTCCCGGTTGTATCTGTTTAGATCGGGTTGGCAACCTATGGCCTGCGGGCTGGGTCTGCCACCCCGAGGCCTTTGGACTGGCCCCCACCGACCCCGCCGCGCCGCCACCGCGCACGTCACAGCCGCCATTTTGTTTTCCAACATGGCTACCGCAACTCATTCATGCATGCACAGTACTCCTGCGCATGCGCAACCGAGTTGCGACCGCTATTTTGGAAAACAAAATGGCCGCAATGCGCATGGCGGCGGTGTGCCAGCAGCGCGCGTGGCGGTGGCGGGGGTCGGCGGTGGCATCGGTGGGGGCTGCGTGCGTGTGAGCGCGTGCGCCGCCATTTCCCCCCACACCATCGGCCTGCGGAAGACCTGGAGATCCCCGGACCGGCCCCAGGTAAGGGGGGCTTGCTGACCCCTGGTTTAGATCTTTGATGGTCCATTATTTTTGTTTTCTTTATGTTGAGCCGTAAGGCTGCCTTTGCACATTCTTCTTTCATCTTTCTTATGGCCAAAACACACTGCAGAAATAATCCAGTCTGATACCACCTTGACTGCCCTGACTCAATGCTAGGGAATTCTGGGAACTGTAGTTTTGTGAGACATTTAGCTTTCTTTATCGGAGAGCTCTGGTGCCACCACAAACTACAATTCCCAGAATTCCCTAGCACTGAGCTAGGGCAGTTAAAGCGGTGTCAAACAGGATTTTTTTTTTTTTTTTTTTTTTTTTTTTTTTTTTTTTTTTTTTGCAGTGTGTTTCGGCCTTTAGTTGTTGTTCCAGGTCTACAATACTTTCTGCTAATAGTATGGTGTTGTCTGCATATATCAGATTATTGATATTCCTTATTCCTATCTTCACTCCTCATTCTTCTGTGTCCAAGCCTGCTTTTCTTATAATATGTTCTGCATACAAGTTGAACAGATAGGATGAAAAGATGCAGCCTTGTCTGACCGCTTTGCCAACTGGAAACCATTTGGTTTCTCCATATTCTGTTGTAATGGTAGCCTCTTGTCCTAAGTACAGATTCCTCATGAGGACCATCAGATGTGGTGGCACTCCCATGTTTAAGGGCGTTCTGTAGCTTTTCATGATCTATGCAGTCAAAGGCTTTGCTGTAGTCTATAAAGCACATGCTGATTTTCTTTTGGAACTCCCTGCTATGCTCCATTGGCCATCATGTGTTTGCAGTGTGATCCCTAGTACCTCTTCCTTTTCTGAACCCTGCTTGTACCTCTGGGATTTCTCTCTCCATGTACAGTTGGAGTCTGTGTTGCAGTAATTTGAGTATAATTTTGCTTGCATGCAAAATTAATGGTACAGTCCTATAGTCGCTGCAGTCTTTTGTGTCTCCTTTTTTGTGAACTGGGATGTATATTGAACATTTCCAGCATGTTGTCCAGTGTTCTGTTTTCCATGTTTGTTGACATATGTTAATCAGCATAAGAGTTGATTCTGTCAGTGTGGATTGTACCAGTTCGATTGGAATATCATCTGTTCCCAAATTCTGTTATTTCAGTCTTCACTTTTCTTTTTAGAATTTGGGGTTCATCTTTGTATGGCATCTTTCATTTTCTCATCTTTTTTGCTTCCAATATCATTTTATTTCTTCCTGGTCTTGAATTATGTTCTTTTTATTGTCATATGGCATCTTGGGCCTTGGTTTGAATTTCCCTTTGATCTTAACTTCCCTTTGATTTCTTGGATTTTGTGAAAGAGGTTTCCAGACAAAACGGAGGTACTGACAGTCACAGGCCCGAAACCAGGTCTGGGAATACAACTTCCAGTCCTGGATGCAGTCACACTCTCCTCCAAGGACTGTGTTCACAGTCTGGGGGTACTCCAAGATTCGTCGCTTCCCATGACAAGTCAGGTGAATGCGACAGTCACGAGTGCCTGTTATCAGCTTCGGCTGATACGCCAGCTGTGCCCTTTCCTGGATATGAGGGATCTGAAAACTGTGGTACATGCTTTGTAACCTCACGGTTAGATTACTGTAATGCACTCTACATGGGGCTACCCTTGTGCCTAACCCGGAAACTTCAACTGGTACAAAATATGGCAGCCAGGCTAGTCACTGGTACATCTAGGAGAGAGCATATGACACCTGTGCTTAAATCTCTCCACTGGCTGCCGATTAGTTTACGGGCGCAGTACAAGGTGTTGGTTTCAACCTTTAAAGCCCTACATGGCTTGGGTCCATCTTCTCTCCGGGACTGCCTCTTCCCATACGACCCCTGCACTTCGGTCCTCTGGGAGGAACCTGCTACAGCCCATGAAAACTAGACTGTCGCAGATCTCCCAGAAGGCCTTCTGTGCTACCGCTCCAAGGCTATGGAATGGCCTGCTGGATGAGATCCATCTCATTACGACTCTTGATTGCTTTAAAAAAGCACTAAAGACGATCTTTTCCGGCAGGCCTTCCCAGAATAACTCCCGGCCCAATGAATGTCTGGACTGCTACTCGTTCCCCCCCTCTGCTGCTGTTGATCGCTTTTTATGCTGTTTTGACTGTATGTGGCTTAACCACTATTTTAATATTGTATTAGTTTAATTCATTCTTAAGGGGTGGGAGGGTTAGGGATTGGGCAGAAGGATTGTTTTAATTCTTTGTCTGTTTTAAATTTTGTTGTACGCTGCCCCGGTTGCTCTGCAGAGGGGTGGGTTAAAAATAAAAATTATTATTATTATTATTATTATTATTATTATTTCTTTTTTGTTGTATTAATGCCATTTTAATACAAAAAATTGTATATAGACTGCTGCATGTATACTGGTAATTTCTACTGAAGTCTCCGCTGAATTCCTTGCAGTTCCATGTCTTGGTTTTAAGAACGCCTAATTAAAGTATGAGATACTATTTTTAAAAATGGAATGCAGATCAAAAATATTACTTTTTAAATGGTGAAAAATTTGACTATCTTAGATAAAAGCAGCAGTTTGAAGACACCTGTAACTAAGCCGACTGTGTCCACTGGATTCAAGTCTCATGAGAGTAGGCCCGAGCAGGAAACAGCAATTTGTGAAGTACAAGGGAAAAGTTTGAATACTTCAGGTATGTAGTACAGTTTTAACTCACACACAGATATGTGTAGGCTGTGACCTTGTTGCACACATCCTGTTAATTTCAACTGAAGTCTTTGTCATTTACATGTCTTGAATTTAAAAGTTTCAGAGGAGATTAAAATATGAGATACATAGTACAGTCTTCCCTCCCCATTCACGGATTTGACATCTGCAGTCTTGGTCCTTTGTGGACCAGCAAGTGAAGAGGGATAAAATGGCAGGTGTGCCCATGGCGCAAGCGTAGGGCTGCATGCAAGAGCATGCCCATTGAAAACAATGGGGACTTGAATATTAGCGCTATTTCCAATTCATGGAGGGGGGGGCTGGAACGGATCCCCCGTAAATAGGAAGGGACAACTATAGTCTAAAAGCAGAATTGGAACCAAAATTGTGATTTTTAAAATAATGAACAATTGGCTTCAGGCAAAAGCAACAGTCTGGATAAGATTGTTACAGAGCCCAGTAAATTCTCTGAACCTAAGTCTCATGTGAACGGTTGCTGCAAACATCAAACAACAGTCCATGAAGTACAAGAGAACAACTTGAATCCTTTGGGTAAGTTTTAAGCAGAATTTTTGTCAGCTATGATTCTGCAATATAGTAGCTGACAGTTTCTCCTAAAAATTGTTGCAATAAACACTCTTCCTAATTTCATATGAAATCCTTGCCACTTGTCTTGTTTTTGAAACATCCTACAAAGATATGCCTATCATATTTTAATCTTTGGAGGATAATAGCCTAAAATAGCATAATAATAAGAATGTTAAATATTGTAGTATTGACTCTTGCTTTAGATGAACACATCAGTTCGGATGAGTCTGTGATGAAACCCCATGTACCCTCTGAACAGAAAGCTCTTGTGATCAGTGCCGAAAAGGAAACAATAAGCTGTGAAGTAAAAGGGAGCCGCTCAATCCCTGTGGGTATGTAGTATAATCTTAAGGGTAAATATTTCTGACATTCTAGTATGTGTACAATGGTAATTTCTACTGGAATTCTTGGAATTTGGTTGTCTTAAGTTTTAGAGGTCCCAAAGGGATTCAGATATGAGATGTATAGTTGTCTGAATGAGTAACTGCATGTTTTGAAATTCTTTTTAATTGTGGACTATAAATCTGTTGGCTTCAGTTTGCAAGACCACTTCAGTTGTGCCTGTGACCAAGACATCTGAATCTGATACACACAAATCACGTGTGAGTGAAACTGAACAGCAAACAACGATCCACAGAATACAGGGGAGCAATTTGATTGTTTTAGGTATGTAGTCCAAATATTTTTCAGAATCTTAATGCACACATAAGACTAATTTCCGTGATTGTCTTGCCTTACTTTAAGAGATTCTAAGGAGATTCAGATAACATATGCATTATAGTTCAGGGGTGACAAAACAGATCTTCGTGTCTCCCAGTTGCTGAAAAAGAATGCTTTGGGAAAGACTTGGACTGGGTTTTATGAAGGCACTTGTAAGCTTAGTTGATAGTGGTGATGTTAGTTTGTGCAGAGTGTATGCTCAGAGACACCATGTGCCTTAATTCTTAGTGTATGTCATCTTACCTCCCTGAACCCTTAATTTACCCAAAGTCCTTGCAAGCTTGAAGTTGCAAGTACAAATCTTTGTTATTGTCTAATCGGCCTGCCCTTGCATGTTCTGGTGCTGCTGTTGAGTACCAGGTTAGTACATAATAAATTTGCTATCATTCATGAGTTAATTCTGGCTGAGGAAACCATTGTACTACATACAACAGAGACATAAATCAACGAGGTTGTTTTCCAGCATTGTCTCCCAGGTTCATCTAGTTCAGGGCTTCTGGGGGGGGGGGGGATGCTTCCGGGGCAGCACACACTCCTTCCCCCTGTGCCACCCTGTTCTTTTTCTGATGAGGACAAGGACAGGATGGCACATGGGGGGAGCACGTATGCAGAGGGAGAGCACAGGAAAACAGCTGGGTGTCACCAGTCCAGACCACATACCCCTAGTGACACCACTGCCCTGGTTATTCAGTTCAGCACAAGAGTAGGCTTGAAGATTAAGGAGGGAGGATTCCTGTGGTACTGTATATGAATTCCATCTCTCCCATTCTTTCTTTCTCTGTCCAGCCTTCCTGTCTAAGTAATGCCAGTCTGGAAAGTTTGTGTCTTGCATTGGGGTAGTGGGACAGATGGAACATTGTGCTCATAGGCAAGCCATTCCAATGCCTAGCAGCGTGAGCTAAGGTATTACAGATACTGCACCACTTTTGAGAGGTTATTGTTCTAGGTAGCCTTGGGATTTGTACTAAGACCAGTGAATCTGGAGCAGCTCAGTATTTAATTGTTACCATAACAACTGTAAAGGAGCCCTGGTGGTGCAGAGATTAAATGCTGGTAGTAGCCTTCCATCCTTTCGTAGGTCATTAGGTAAAAGAAGTACCTAGTTTGTTGGGACAATTGGCTTACACATTGTAATCCACTTAAAGAGTGCTTAGTTCACTATGAAGTGGTATAGAAATGTAAAGTGCAGTGCTGTAGGGCTCCTCCACTATGTAAGTAACTCAACATATTATAAAGAGAAAGGAAGAAACTGAAGTGGGAGATTTAAAAATCAGCGTTTCTTGTGTCCCAAGCATTTCGTGGTGAGAATTAGAATCATAGAATCATAGAGTTGGAAGAGACCACAAGGGCCATCCAGTCCAACCCCCTGCTATGCATGGACTCCCAATCAAAGCATCCCTGACAGATGGCCATCCAGCCTCTGCTTAAAGACCTCCAAGGAAGGAGACTCCACTACTCTCCGAGGGAGTGTGTTCCACTCTCGAACCGCCCTTACTGTCAGGAAGTTCCTCCTAATGTTGAGGTGGAATCTCTTTTCTTGCAGCTTGCATCCATTGTTTCGGGTCCTAGTCTCTGGAGCAGCAGAAAACAAGCTTGTTCCCTCCTCAATATGACATCCCTTCAAATATTTAAACACGGCTATCATATCACCTCTCAGCCTTCTCTTCTCCAGGCTAAACATCCCCAGCTCCCTAAGTCGTTCCTCATAGGGCTTGGTTTCCAGACCCTTCACCATTTTAGTTGCCCTCCTTTGGACACGCTCCAGTTTCTCCACATCTTTTTTGAATTGTGGTGCCCAGAACTGGACACAGTATTCCAGGTGAGGCCTGACCAAAGCAGAATAGTGGTACTATTACTTCTCTTGATCTAGACGCTATACTTCTACTGATGCAGCCTAAAATTGCATTGGCCTTTTTAGCTGCTGCATCGCACTGTTGACTCATGCTCAACCTGTGGTCTACCTGGACTCCTAGATCCCTTTCACACGTAGTCTCATTCAGCCAGGTGTCCCCCATCGTATATCTGTACTTTTCGTTTTTCCGCCCTAAGTGCAGTACCTTACATTTCTCTGTGTTGAATTTCATTTTGTTAGCTTTGGCCCAACTTTCTAGTCTATTCAAGTCATTTTGAATTTTGATCCTGTCCTCTGGGGTATTAGCTACTCCTCCTAATTTGGTGTCGTCTGCAAATTTGATAACTATGCCCCCAATACCGTCATCCAAGTCATTAATAAAGATATTGAATAGCACTGGGCCCAGGACAGAGCCCTGTGGCACCCCACTGGTCACTTCTTTCCAGGTTGAAAAGGAGCCATTGTTGAGCACCCTTTGGGTTCGACCAGTCAACCAATTACAAATCCATGTAACAGTTACTTTGTCTAGCCCACATTTTACCAATTTGCTTGCAAGAATGTCATGGGGAACCTTGTCAAAGGCCTTACTGAAATCAAGATATACTATATCCACAGCATTCCCTTCATCTACCAAGCTGGTAATTTTATCAAAAAAAGAGATCAGATTTGTCTGGCATGACCTGTTTCTCTGAAACCCATGTTGACTTTTTGTGATTATGAAATTATCTTCCAGATGTTCACAGACCCTCTGTTTAATGATCTGCTCCAGAATCTTTCCGGGTATTGATGTCAGACTAACTGGACGATAATTGTTGGGATCCTCTTTTTTTCCCTTTTTGAAGATGGGGACAACATTTGCCCTCCTCCAGTCCGCTGGGACCTCTCCTGTTTTCCAGGAATTCTCAAAGATTATTGACAATGGTTCCGATATTACATTTGCCAGTTCTTTTAATACCCTTGGATGTAATTCATCTGGTCCTGGAGACTTATATTCATTTAGAGTAACCAGATGTTTCTGTACTATCTCTTTACTTATTCTGTGCTGAAATTCTCCTATTCTGTCCTCTGCTCCATTATACTTAGGTTGAGCACCCTTTGTCTTTTCTGAGAAGACTGAAGCAAAGAAGGTGTTGAGTAGTTCTGCCTTTTCTCTGTCTCCTGTTAACTTTTTGCCATCTTCTCCACACAGTGGCCCTACCATTTCCTTCTTTTTCCTTTTGCTGCTGACATACCCCCAAAAGCCCTTTTTATTGTTCTTAACCTCTCTAGCAAGCCTGATTTCATTCTGCGCTTTAGCTTTTCTGACTTTAACCCTACACGTGCTAGCTATTTGTTTGAATTCCTCTTTGGTGATTTCCCCATTTTTCCATTTGTTATACATGTTCCATTTAAAACATAATTCAGTTGCAAGTTCCTTAGTCATCCATCCTGGTTTCTTGAGACACCTCCCATTTTTCCTCCTCGTTGGCACGGTTTGAAATTGTGCCTTCAGTATCTCCCTTTTGAGAAACTCCCATCCTTCTTGAACTCCCTTCTCTTTTAGTATTCCTGTCCATGGGATCACCCCCAGTATTTCTCTAAGTTTAGTAAAATCAGCTTTCCTAAAGTCTAGAATGCGTGTCTGACTATGCCTGGCTTCTCCTTTCCACTGTATAATAAACTCGAGGAGGACATGATCACTCCCGCCTAAGGATCCAACCACTTGCACCCCATTAACTAGGTCCTCCCTGTTAGTTAGGATCAGATCCAAAATAGCTGACTCCCTCGTTGCCTCTTCCACCTTTTGAACAATGAAATTGTCTTCGAGGCAAGTGAGGAATTTGCTAGACCTTGAGGATTTTGCCGAGTTTGACTTCCAGCAAATATCCGGATAGTTGAAGTCACCCATCACTACCATATTTCTCCTTTCTGAGTGTGTGGTCATCTGTTCTAGAAAGGCTTCATCCAATTCTTCTGCTTGAGTTGGGGGTCTGTAGTAGACTCCCACACTAACATCCCTGTTGTTTCCCTCCCCTTTAATTTTTATCCAGATGCTCTCCACTTGGCTTCCAGGATTGATGTCCTGGATTTCTTCACTGGTGTAAATATCTCTGACATATAATGCTATTCCTCCCCCTTTCCTGTTTGTCCTGTTTCTCTTG
Organism: Phrynosoma blainvillii; assembly: GCA_026167975.1. Lineage (NCBI taxonomy): Eukaryota > Metazoa > Chordata > Lepidosauria > Squamata > Phrynosomatidae > Phrynosoma > Phrynosoma blainvillii. The sequence goes on along the minus strand of JANUYF010000001.1, from coordinate 254,191,183 downwards.
AAAAGCTTATATCCCTTTATTTCTACATTCCAGTCATGAGACTCATCCCACCAGGTTTCAGTGATGCCTATTATATCATGTTTGCTTTCTTGTGCTAGGAGTTCAAGTTCATCTTGCTTATTTCCCATGCTCTGTGCATTAGTGTAGAGACATCTAAGACCATGTGTCCCCTTTACTTGCTGCCTGTGCACATTTTTTTGCCTCCCACTGTTGGGTCCCTGTATTGTTTGCCTTGTTTCCTCTATGACAGTTTGACTATTTTCTCCAGTCCTTTTGTCTTCCAGGACGTTGTCTCCCTTCCCCACACAGTTCAGTTTAAAGCCCTCCTGATCAAATTCTTGAGACCGTTGGCAAAAACATTTCTTCCAACTGGTGTTAGATGCAGCCTATCCCTTGCCAGGAGTCCGTCCTCATGGAACCGCAGCCCATGATCCAAGAATTAAAGTGGCTGTGACCTTCCACAAGGATGGAGATGACAACTTCTCCTCCTCCTCCTCCTTCTCATGATCCTCATTTATATTTCACCCTTTCCTCAAAGTTTGAGACACAAGGCAGCTTACAATTTAGTACAATATACAGTTGTCCCTCCATTCTCGTGGACTTCAAGTCCGTGGTTTTACATATTCACGGAGGGGTGACCTCCGTTTAAATCAATGGGATACGCCCCCACGCACGCCCACAGGGGTGCGCCTTATTCAAGCCTATGGGGCTTGAATACTCACTAATCTCTGTTTTCACAGGGGGGTCCGGAACAGATCCCCCATGAAAATGGAGGGCCAACTGCAGTTTAAAAATATACAAAAAGTGAACAGTAAAATAGAGTTAAACTATTCACAATATTAGAACAATTTGAAAAATGCTCCTAATCTCAGGACCTGGGGGGGCTTATATGCAGGATGACCAGATGTCCTCCTTTTCCAGACATATCCTACATTTCAACCTTCTGTCCAGGAATAATCCCAAAATGTCCTCAGTTTTGAACATGATGAAGAAGCCGATTGAGTAACACCACATTTGCTGTTCCTCATCAAGAAATGTGTCTGTTTGGCAGCCTGTCCTGTAAAGGGATAGGATGGATCCTTCTGGAACTCTTTTTTTCTAGGAGTAGCAGCAGCAGCAGACAGGACTTAATAATAATAATAATAATAAAATTTTATTTATATCCCGCCTTTAGCCGAGGCTATCAAGGCAGCTTACAATCTAAAACTTGTCCCCAGAGCTCAGGGTGTGTTTGTTTCTTGGGGGGAGGATAGCAAACATGTTGGGCAGTGGGCTGCTTAAGGACACAATGCAAATGTTGAAAGGGGTTCCCCCCCCCTTAATTTTAGCAACATGGACAAACAAAAAGAATAATTGAAATGTAGATTCAGGTCCAAAACACACTGCAGAAATAATCCAGTTTGAGACTGTTTTTAACTGTCCTGGCTCAATGCTAGGGAATCCTGGGAATTGTAATTTACAGAGAAGGCTAAATGTCTCAGAAAACTACAGTTCCCAGAATTCCCTAGCATGGAGCCAGTGCAGTTAAAGCATTTTCAAACCAGATTATTTGTGCAGTGTGTTTTGGACCTAAGTCAGGGGTTCGTTGCTAGTAAAGTACAATTTTAAGCATTTGTCTTGCTCAGAGTTCTGTTAAATATATTGCAAGCCAAGGAGATATTTTAACAAGATAAATTCATCAGAAAAATACAGTTGAGTACATAATAAAATACAGTATAAGGAATATAGCTGTAAATATTCCATACAAAATCAATATATTTTTAGCTTTTATTTGGTAATGTCCCCCATTTTTCTTGAATGTTCTACATTTTTCATGCCTTGTCCTCCTTTGCAGTTAGGACATCTGGTCACCCTGCTCATATGGTAAAATATGAGCTGTCAGATAGCCTAGGCCGAAGCCATATAAGACTGTAGAGGTCATAATCAGCACTTGCAAGTGTGGTTATGACCTATAAAGACTGATATAGGATGGTTTGCCCACAGAAGCTGATGGGTTCTGGGGATGGTTGATACAACTGTCAATGCCCTAGTCCAGAGGTAGGCAACCTTTCCCCTTTAAGGGCCGAGGGACTTCAGCTCCCAGAAGCCTCAGCCATGTTGGCCAATAGCTCCTGGCATTCTGGGAGCTGAAGTCCCTCGGCCCGTAAAGGGGAAAGGTTGCCTACCCCTGCCCTAGTCAGTCTGTGGAACACAGAAATTCTCCTGGTAGTTGATGTCATTTCCCTTAAGCAACCTCTCCTTAAAAGAGCCCTTCCTTGATATGCAATGAAGGCAGTGAAGCAACTCGAATGGAAGTGGGGGGAAATTCAAAGGGAATACAATTAAACATAAGCAAGAAATCATTGAGCCTCCTCCATGGCACAAATCAAGAGTGAAGATGATTTTGATTTTTTTGCATCAGCATTGCTTACTGCCTGAGTTGTCCAGTGGAGATTTTCTGAGTATTTGAAGGCCTTTTACAATCTGGTTCCAATGATGATGAGGTAGAAACCTTGGTGCACATTGTGATTTGCTTGTTTGACATAATAAGGGCAAAATCACTTCTCATACTTTGGAATGTGCAGTTGGTACAGGCCAATCTGTGTCCATACTACCATCTAGTCTTGTATTATTAAGTGAATTTTAGTATGGGGAGGCAAGATATACACTCGTCCCTCCCCATTCACTGGGGTTAGGGGCACAGGACCCCCGTGAATGTGGAAAAACCGCAAATAACAAAAACACTATGTTTTTACCTGAGAGAACACCTCTGTAGGAACCTCTAGGTCCTCCAGTGCAACTCTGTGATCAACATCTGCCAGACATTGACCCTAGAATTGCGCTGGAAGAGCTACGAATGCTTAGTGGAGGGTTCTCTCTAGGAATCTCTAGGTCCTTCAGTGCAGCTTTTGGTTAAAGTTGACCATAGAGCTGTGCTGGAGGACCTAGATAGCCCTAAAGAGAACATATTAGTCAAAGCCGCAAAAGTCAAAGCCACAAATGTGGAGGGACAAACATATTTTTTTTTATGTTCAGCTGACCATATGTTTGCTTGCCACTTAACATCTGTCAAGGGGAGAACAGCTTGTTGAAATCAGGAGGTTATCACCTCCTCTTTAAGGAACAGCTTGTTCCCAGCCTCCTTAAAATGACAGCAGTACAATTAACTCATGAAGACGTTGTCACAGGACACAGATCTTTATAGGCAGTGGTAAGTATCTCCTCCTTAACCATGTGTTTAACAGTGCTTCAGTGTGGTGACTATTTCCAGACTCTCTTGGATGACAATGATTTTCTGAATCTATTTCATTCAGGATCCAGACTCAGTTAGGGCCTTGAAGTTGTCTTGATCACCCTGTTGGAGGACCTGAAAACAACCTGAGCAACGTGATCTTGCTGATTTGCCTTGCTCTCTGGCCACCTTTTAATACTGTCAACCATGGTATCCTGTCGGAGCAGCTGTTGACTTGAACATGGGCAGGAGTGCTTTGTACTGGTTTTGGTCTTAGCTTAGGTGCCTATTTTCAGAAGGTGGCACTGGAGTATTTTTCAAGATATGACATTTTAGACTTTGAGGTCTCACAGGGTTCTGTTTAACATGTACATAAAACTACTAGTTGAGATCATGGGAAGAGATCTGGAATGAATAGTCATCAATGTACTTATGGCACACAGTTTGATTACTCTGGATTCAAGTGAATCTATACAAATGTTGGAACTGTTACCTGACAGCAATAATGGTTAAATGAGGCTAACAAAGAAATTAATTCTAGACAAATTAATTCTAGTCGTTTGTAAGGAGTGTTTCTTCCAGCTGATTTTCTGAGGAAGATGGGGTTTCACTTCCCCTGAAAGACCAGGGTTATACCTTAGAGATAGTTCTGTAGTCATCACTGTTTTTATAGGCTTAAGTGACCTATGTGGTGTGGAGTAGCTTTCACTAGTTATGGTTGGGATCCTAGTTACTACACTTAACAAGTAGCCTTCTTCTAAGACTACTGCAACGCATTGTATACGGGGCTTCCTTTGGAGATAGTCCAGATTGTCGACTCTAGAACAGGGGTAGGCAACCTTTCACCTTTAAGGGCCGAGGGACTTCAGCTCCCAGAAGCCTCAGCCATGTTGGCCAATAGTCCCATGTTGGCCAATAGCTCCTGGGATTCTGGGAGCTGAAGTCCCTCGGCCCTTAAAGGGGAAAGGTTGCCTACCCCTACTCTAGAAGCTCTAGCTGATAAAAAAAGATGCTTCCAAGAGTTTTAACTGGGACCAACGTTATGATCTCACTCATCCTTTCTTGTTTTTACTGGCTTTCAGTTTATTCCTTCACCCAGTTCAGAGTATTGTGCATGATCACTACACAGTCGGTGACACTGGGCCTAACAGGATGCCTCCTCCCATATTTAGCTATCCATGCATTATGATTATTTACAGAAGCCTTGAAAGCCCCTCAGACTGAGGTGGCAACAAGAGATGCCTCTCTCAGTAGAATCCCCCTTCTCTGCTCTGGAATGGTCTCCCTAAGGCTGTTTCCCTCATACCTACATTACCATCTTTTCAACTCCATGCTGAGCTGTATCTTGGGGCTCCTGAACATTTAAAACATTTTTTTTTAAAAAATCACTAGGACATCTATTTTTGTAGTCCCTGTGGTAGTGCTCCTTGTTGATTATTTTTAATTTATTATTTATTTTACTGCAATATGGAGATTATCACATGGCTTAAATAATACTACTTACCACTCCCGAATTTAATTCAAATTCATGCTGCAACTGTGTTTTATCGCATGGCTTTTGAAGCAGAATCCGACTTTAGACTAGATCCCTGCTCCAATGTGCATCCGAAAACATGCTCCGGTGGTCATTTTTCAAAATTTAAACCTTCTGACTTGGAACAATGGCAGCTGGAGCGTGTTTCCCAATTCGTATTGGAGAGGGGATGCACCTGGATGGCTTTGGGGGGGGGGGGGAAGCCGTGCAATAAGACCTGGCTCCAGCCTGAATTGGGCTCTAATTCAAAAGAGGTAAGCCAGGTCTGAGAGGAGGTCTGATAATCTATGTTGGTATGTGGAAGTAGATTTTATTAGCTTATTATTTATTGGTTTGTGCAGGTTTTGACCTGCAGCCAACCAAAAGTGGGTGTGGGAGGGAGTAATGCCTCTCCCTCCCTCTGTCTCTTTGCTCTCAGCTGCCTTATACATCTTGAGACTTGCAGTATAGATGTCTGAAAATGTTTTTCCAACTGCATTCAGCTGATAAGGTAGTGCTGTTCCTGATCTCAGGAGTGTTATAACCACATTTGGTTACACATGTTTATGAAACCTGTTTTAAATTGTTGTGCTATTCTAATTGTACCAAGATCTCTATGTTTAGCAGAAGGATATTGGGAGTAGAGTTTGCATGCATGTCCTTGTCCCTTCTCTGCTTTTGCCATACTTGTGGTGGTGTGTGTGTGTGTGTATATATATATTAGTGTTTTTGTACTATTTTAATCTAACTTTACAGTGTGTATGGAATTTATGTTAAATAAATGTAATAAATTAAAATACAATCATTTCACTTGGACTGTAGGTTCTGTAGGCCATAAGATTAAGGAAAAGCCATTTGATGCCCTTAGAGACAGATCCTACATGAATAGGGCTGAAAGGAATGCAAGCACAGTACGAAAGAGCAACTTGATTACTTTAGGTATGTAGCACACTCTTATTATAATCATTTCTGTGATTTTAGCTACTGTTGAAATCTTGGGGACATGCATCCCTCATTTTTAAGATGTTCTTTGGAGATTCAGATACACAGTACAGTTGTCGCTCCCCGTACATGGACTTCAAGTCCGTGGTCCCCCTCTTCGCGGGAGGGACAAGCGGGAAGGAATATAATGGTGGCGTGTGCTTGTGCCATTATTTTCAATGGGGCTTGAGTATTTGCGAGCTGCCATTTTCACGGGGGTGGGTGGGTCTGGAATGGATCCACCACAGATTGGGAGGGGCTACTGTAATCCACAATATTGAATGCAAGTTTAATCTTGATCTGTTTATCTCCCAGCTGGTGACACCACTTTGTCTGAGCCTGCAGCCAAATCATCTGAATGCAGTGTAAAAAGAAACAGATGGAACATTTCAGCAACAAGCAATGTGCTTACATTAGGTATGCAGTATACTCTTATGGTAACTATCTCTAGAATCCTAGTGGAAATGTGGTGAAAATTTCTTTTGAAATTCTTGGGAAGTTTGTTTCATTTCACAATGTTCTGAGGAGATTCTAATACAATCAGCCCGCCATATTCGCGGCTTGAAACATTCACGGTTTGAAAATATTTTTACAATATATAAATTCCAAAAATCAAACCTTGATCTTGCCATTTTATATAAGGGACACTATTTTACTGTGCCATTGTATTTCATGGGATTTGAGCATTCCCATAGTTGGGAAAGGCTGACTGTATTAGATGTGTAGTCCATGATACTGAATTCAAGTATGGAGTGCACCCAAGTCCCATCCCTTTGGACTGACTTCAACTCCATTCCTAGTTATTGACGAGTTAAGCCAGGGAGTACAAAAGGAATCATCGACACCATCCTGCACTCCTGTGGGATTCCATTCTCAGAACCTACGAAGCTACTTGGAAGACCTTTGCCATATAGTGTAGACCAGTGACGGCGAACCTTTTAGAGACTGAGTGCCCAAACTCAGTAGTGTTCCCACATCAGGTGTCACCCAGTGCCGGGGGGGCGGGGGGAGGGTTTCTGGGGTGGGAGTTCTGCCTTCTGAGGAGCAGGACTTCCGGGGGGAAAGCCCAAGGCACGCTCTCTCAGCCTCAGGCTAGCCATAGCCAAAAAAACCCTGATGAAACTTGCCATTAAAACTTCATGATAGTTTCACCTTGGGGTCGCCATAAGTCATAAGTGATTTGAAGGCACTACACACGTAAGGCATGCGCTCTCAGCCTTATAGGAAGACAATCAAAATCCCCACTCTGACGAAGCTTGCCCTATGATAGTTTCACCTTAGGGTCTCCAGGAATGACTTGAAGGCACACAACACACACACACCCAGGTCACACAGTCTCAGCCTCAGCTGCTGGCAATCACGACCCCCCCCCCGGACTAAACCTGTCAAGAAAAATCCATGATAGGTTCACCTTAGGGTCACCATAAGTCAGAAATGACTTGAAGGCACCACACACACACAAGTCACACACTCTCAGCCTCAGAAGATGGCAATGGAAATCCCCCTCTGATGAAGATCACCCCATGATAGTAAACGCGTTCAAAAGGGAGGAAGGATGCTCTGGGACTGTAGGTTCAATACCCTGTAAGGCTAAGGCCAAGCTGTTTGATGCCTTTAGAGACAGATCCTACATGCATAGAGCTGAACAGAATGTAAACACATTATAAGAGAGCAACTTGATTACTTTAGGTATGTAGCACGCTCTTATTATAATCATTTCTGTGATTCCAGTGCATGTGTAATAGTAGCTACTATTGTAGATTCAGATACACAGTAATCCACAACATTGAATGCAACTTTAATCTTGGTCTGTTTGTCTCCCAGCTTCACCAGGTGACACCACTTTGTCCGAGCCTGCAGCCGAATCATCTGAATGCAGTGTAAAAAGAAGCAAATGGGACATTGCAGCAACAAACAATGTGCTTACATTAGGTATGCAGTATACTCTTATGGTAACTATCTCTAGAATCCTAGTAGAAATGTGGTGAAAATTTCTTTTGAAATTCTTGGGAAGTTTGTTTCATTTCACAATGTTCTGAGGAGATTCTGATACAGTCAGCCCTTCATATTCACAGTTTGAAACATTCACGGCTTGAAAGTATTTTTACAATATATAAATTCCAAAAATCAAACCTTGATTTTGCCATTTTATATAAGGGACACTATTTTACTGTGCCATTGTATTTCATGGGATTTGAGCATTCCCATAGTTGGGAAAGGCTGACTGTGTTAGATGTGTAGTCCATGATACTGAATTCAAGTATAGAGTGCACCCAAGTCCCATCCCTTTGGACTGACTTCAACTCCACTCCTTGTTATTGATGAGTTAAGCCAGGGAGTACAAAAGGAATGTCATAGACACCATCCTGCACTCTTGTGGGATTCCATTCTCAGAACCTATGAAGCTACTTGGAAGACCTTTGCCATATAGTGTAGACCAGTGATGGTGAACCTTTTAGAGACTGAGGGCCCAAACTCAGTGACTTTCCCACACTGGGTGTCCCCCAGTGTGTTTGTGGGGGGATGTCTGGGGGCGGGACTTCAGGGGGGTACTCTAAGGCACACTCTCAGCCTCAGACTAGCAATAGCAAACCCCACCCCCCCGACAAAACGTGCCATAAAAACTTCATGATAGTTTCACCTTAAGGGTTGCCAAAAGTCAGAAATGACTTGAAGGCACCACACTCACAAGTCACGGTCTCTCAGCCTCATAGGAAGATAATGGAAATCCCCCTCTGACAAAGCTCGCCCCATAATAGGGTCGCCAGGAACGACTTGAAGGCACACAATACACACCCAAGGCACACTCTCGGCCTCAGGCTGGCAATGGCAACCCCCTCCCCTGACAAAACTTGCTAAGAAAACTCCATGATAGTTTCACCTTCGCCATAAATCTGAAAAAGAGAGGGAGGATGCTCCGGGCATCTTCCCTCCCCCTAACCGCCATTTTACTCACACACCCACAGAGAGGGCTCTGTGTGCTGGCTCTGGCATGTGTGCCATGGGTTTGCCATGGCTGGTGTAGACTGTAGAAGGAAAGGGTGGACTTGATGAAAGCAAAGATTCAGGTTGTGCTGACTTTTCCTCAGGCCTAGGGCCTTTGCAGACTGCCAGAAATAGTGCAAATTGAGTCCACTATAACTGCTCTGACTCAGTGCTAGAGAATCATGGGAACTGTAGTTTATTGTAGCACCAGAGCTCTCTGACAGAGAAGGCTCAGTGTCTCAGAAAAAAAATACAATTCCCATGATTCCCTAGCACTGAGCCAGGGCAGTTAAAGTGGACTCAATTTGCACTATTTCTAGCAGTCTGCAAAGGCCCCTAGAAAAGGCCTTTATGAGATACTTCTGCTATTCTACAAGAGGATACTGCCAGATCCATGACAACATAACTCCATCAAACATTTTTTTTTAATCTGGGAGATTAAAATCCAGCTCTATCTCTTTCATCTTGGAGGTTCTTCTTTGTGGTCTCTGTGAATCACACAAATGGGTTATTCTGTGCCTGCACAGAGCATATTCAGAACTTTCTAGAGCTATTAGAAGCATTTTGATGACAGCCTGCCCCTGCAATAGGGGTTTCACAGCACTGTTGTATGGTCTCTAAAGCTCTTATGCTCATGCTGGCCATAGTGCAATGGATTCAGACTGTACCTAGAGATGTTTTACCTAAACATTAGGAGAAATTTTCTGACAGCAAAGCCTATTTGGTAATGTAACACACCCTTTCCCAGTGGGGGCACCTCTCTCTTTGGAGATATTTGGGCTGAGGTTGTACGGCTTTCTGTCATGTTGCCTAATATTTTGTTCCTCCATGGCAAAGAGCTGGACTTCATATTCCAAATCTGATTCTACAAGTCTTTACTCCATGATTCATTAATGATTGACTGGCACCACACCGCTCCTGGTATAATGTTTGTTTATCCTATCATATTACATGCACAGGTCTCTTTGGAAATACTCTTCATTACATGAAACCTCTATATCGGGCTTGCTCCTATAGCTAGTTCTTGTCAAAGAGAATCCCTACACCTCCTTTCAGTGTATCATGGGTGTCTTCTTCATTTCCCTTGCCTGCAGTATTGATACAAATTCTGCAGGAAATCATGGGATGCAATAATGTTTCCACAGGGTTGTATTTCGACTTTGATGGTGTTGAACCTCTTTGCCTCTGTAATGGTGTGGCTAGTCTTCTGGACATCAGACTGGCCACTGCTATATTTCTTTCTGACACTTTCAGCAAGCACTGCACATTTTCATGCTGGTAGCCTGGAACAGTAAGCTTTTAGATACAGTGTGTTTTGTTTTTCACAGGAATTCAATCTTGCACTCTTCTCATTGGTCCTTGTTGTCAGTGTATTGATGGAACTGGACGAGGTACTATTTCCTCCTCTCCTAAAACCAGCACAGTTCCAGAAATTGTTACGGGAGTTAATCTCCACTCAATGCCTTTTAGGCTCTTTCTGGATCCAGACATCCACCTACTCACTTGGTGATGTGGACAATTTCTTTCTGGTTTCTTTGCTGGTGGTGCCCAGTGATCTCATTGCTGAGCACAGACTTGTTAAAGGTTAAAATTTAAACATACAAAAGATAAAAACATAACTTAAACCGACCCCCACACCAAATAAAACCATACTTGCAAGATTTTAAAAAGCTTGCTTGAATAAAAATGTTTTTGCTTGCTTTCGAAAGGCTAGCAGGGAGGGGGCCAGTCTGGCCTCCCATGGAAGGACATGCCAGAGGGTGGGAGCAGCCACTGGAAGGCTCTCTCTCATGTCCTCACTAAGCGAGCCTGTGGTGGTGGTAGGACCGAGAGAAAGCCTTCTCCTGAGCATCTTTGGGCTCTAGCTGTTTCATTGCAGATCCCTTTATTGACATATCTTCACTTTTCCTAGGGCTTGATAAGCCTTTTTTTGATTATTGAAGCCACAACTTGCGCAGTTTCACATTGTTGCAAGTTTCTTTCACCCTTCATGTTGTGATGCATTTTGCTTATTGGATCAAAAAGCATTTGTTTATCATACCTCCTTGTTTTCAGTATTTTTCTACTAGTCCTATAACTGCTTGCAGTTGATAGCTTCTTCTGCCTTCACATCACCTACCTGCTGGATAGCTTTCTGTGGGAGATCGCCATTGCCAGCAAATCTGTGCCCTCTGCTGTCTAGGTCAGAGGTTTCTTTCCTCGAGCTTAGACTTACACCTGGCAATCCATTTGCGTGCTACTTAGTTCACCACTAAACAGTATAGAACTGTAAATGCTATTGCTATTACAGTACCTCTTGTCTGTCTTGATATTGCCAGATGCTATCCTCCAGAGCTATTTCCTATTTCACTCATATACAGTGTAGAGATGGCCAGTACCTACAAAGTGTCCCTGTCATCAAGGCTTACCAATGGTCTGTTCAACATAAGAGTTAACAGGCAGGCCTGTTTTTTCTGTCACTGTGAATGCTTCTTTCCCTGGATTGGTGGCTATTTCCACTACATTTCTGTACTGGATTTTTCTGCTTGACTTATGTAGTGTCGTTTTATGAGAGACTCCTCGTTCTTATGTCTACATGTACTTTGGCTCAGGTTCATAAATGTTGCTTCTGTTTGGGAGCAATGCACCTTTTTTGTGTGACATGGCACTCCCTCTTCCTGTGACTACAGCTTGCTAGTCTAACACACTTGTGTGATTCACAGAGCCCACGAAGAAGGAGAACAGGTTGCTTACCTGTAACTGTCGTTCTTCAAGTGGTCATCTGTGAAATCACACAAACCTGCCCATTCTCCCCTCGTCATGTTCTACCTCTCAGGTTCTGGGCTGCTGCTTTGGCATCCATGGAATTGAGGGTTTAGGTGGGAAGAGAGCTAGTAAGGCAGTTGGAGAGTGGGTGGGGCTACAGCCAAAACACTTCTAATAGCTCTAGAAAGTTCCGAATATGCTCTGCGCAGGCGCAGAATTAACCCATTTGTGTGAATTCACAGATGATCACTCGAAGAACCACAGTTACAGGTAAGCAACCTGTCCGTTTTCCATCTTATCTGAGGTTTTTCCCCATTCCATTTAAACTTAGAAATATAGTTGCCCCTCCCAATTCGTGGGGGATTTGCAAAAATGGCGGTTTGCAAGTATTTGAGCCCCATTTAAACTAATGGCATACAGATGCATGGCCTTTGTCCCTCCCCACGAAGAGTGAAACTGCAGACTCAAAGTCTGCTTATGCGGAGGGACAACTGTAATTTTGTTCCACTCCACAAATGGCTTATCATTCATAATAATAGGAATATTTGGAAATAAAGACATCATCTTTGGTAGGATCATCATCTTTATTGTGGATATTCTTCCCAGTGGAGATACTTTTAAGAGATTTCCATTTCTCTAAAGTTTTAAAAATTTCTTCCCAAGTTTTTTATGGTTGTTTTCAAAAAGTTCCAAATTCTTTTTTGGAATTATGCCCTAATATTTTATTCTTTTTCCAATTTAAAAACCTATGTTGTATACATCAAACACTTTTTGAGACCATTTACAGTTCACAGGCATCCCACTTGGGACTTTCACAAAATATTAAGGGCCTTGACCAACATTTTTTTCCCCAGCCATATGATACAGGCATGGTTCTCTGCCCCATCTCTTAAGACTGAGAAATTGAGGGTCCTTGCCATTTGTTAGCTAATCTGGATTTTCTTTTTGGCCACCTAAAGGCCCAGTTCATGATGGTGGTTAAACCAGATAGGCTGAGTTAACACCCTATTTATGCATTCTTAAGTACTGGAATCTCAGGCTATTTATTTGGGAAATGAGCAGGCTCTTTGGTAATCTTTTTGACTATTTACTATTTGCTTTCAGAGATACACAAACATACACCATCCCCTTAGGAAGAAACACAGACATATCAATGCCTGGGTGTTTAAGCTTTATTACATTAAATAGCATTGTATGTAAGATATCATATATCGATTATATTCCATCATGTGGGCATTAGGATGTTACACTTTCATTAAGAATGAACTTTTATCTCTACATCTCTTTAACAGACTTTCAATAGTTAACACATATATTAATATTACCACTTTAAACAGTATAAGGTAGCCAATCAGATTCTTTCATACTTTCCATAGTGACTGTTAAGCCATTAGGCAGACATTTCATAAAGACTTTCACATGTACAGAACTCTGTCCCTTGTATCATATCCATAATAATCTATCCAGCAAAGAAAATACAGTTGCCCCTCCGTTTTTAGCGGACTTCAAATCCACAGTTTTGATTATTCATGGAGGGGCGACCCCCATTGGCTAAAATCGCATGCACGCCCATTCAAGCCAACGGGGTTTGAATATGCACAAGTTTTTGTTTTTGTGGGAGTGTGTGTCCGGAACTGATCCCCACAAAAAACGAAGGGGCGATTCTAGTTTCATCTGCTGAGGCACTATACATCTCTAAACATACATCTTTGAAGGCATGGGCATTCAGGATTTAATCTCTTTCAGCTCTGTTAAATCTTAACAGCATCTGTTATAGCTATAAACATCCTAATAGGTATCTATTATCCCTGTTATAATGGGACATACATCTATTTCTTTTTTTCTTACCAGTACCATCTCTCAGCATGTTTGGGCAAGTTATCAGTCTATCAGGAACAGCCTAGCTGTCAGTGTTAGCAGTCTTTGGGACTGTACAGACTGCCAGAAATAATCCATCTTGAGACCACTTTAACTGTCCTGGCTCAGTGCTAGGGAATCATGGGAATTGTATTTTTTTCTGAGACATTGAGCGTTCTCTGTCAGAGAGCTCTGGTGCCACTGAGGGGGGTTGCAGACTGCCAGAAATAGTGCAAATTGAGTCCACTTTTAGGGTTAGGGTTAGTGCTAGGGAGTCATGGGAATTGGTTTTTTTTCTGAGACATTGAGCCTTTTCTGTCAGAGAGCTCTGGTGCCACAATAAAATACAGTTCCCATGATTCCCTAGCCCTAACCCTAACCCTAAAAGTGGACTCAGTTTGCACTATTTCTGGCAGTCTGCAACCCCCCTGAGTCAGGGCAGTTAAAATGCCTCAAGCTGCACTATTTCTGGCAGTCTGTAAAGGCCCTTTGTCAGTGGAGACATGCCCATGGCAGGCTGCTCTGAGCTTCTATCTTTGTTCCTTTTACTCTCTCCTTAGCCTCACACAGGTTGTTCAGTTATCTAATCAACATAAATCAAAACAAAGGAGCTAATAGTTCTCACATTTATGGTATCAAATCAAAACAAATATCTTTAACTATAATCCTGCTTATGTTCCACAAGCTGCCTGCAATCCTAATTGCCTGAGGCAGTATACATGTGAGGAAATTATTCTTGATCAGAACAACTGAACATCCTCTTATTTTGTTAAAAATTGAACACCTTATATTTGCTTAAAATTATTGCAGATCACATCTGCTCACCTCCACAATGTGAGATTATTCTCAATCATGGTTAACTGACATTTGAGTAGGTGTTTTTCCAGACTTAAACTGCTGCCATGTTCCCACTGATCCATATACACATTCTCACATCTAGCTTCCTTTTTTAAATCTTATATCTATACTCTGTAGGTTACACTAGTTTATATTCTGTACTTTACTGTGCTGTTCTCAAACTAGAGTTGGCAGCTAAAAATGACTGGCCTGTAGCACTAAGTTTTCCTCACTTTCCTATCCTGAAATGTCCTGTGCTTAGGGGTCATCACTTTTGCATGCACACTATCACAACTTGAAATGATGTCAGTCAGAAAGGAACATGCATTTTTACTTACCTTTGGTTATGATGCATTTGGATTCTGCCCTTGTCCCTAAGGTCCATACAAGTCGAACATCCCTAATCTGGAAATCCAAAATCTGAAACTTTTTGCCACCTGCTTCTACCTTCAAGGCAGCATTTGTGGTGCTCCTGCTCATTCATCTCTCAGATCATCGGTCTCTCTCAAGCCTCATGTCTCATATACAACACAAGTAGCGAACAAATGAGACATGATGAGACATTTGTGAAATAGTGGAAGGTGTGGATTCTTGCTGAGCACTATAATAATAACAATAATAATAGTTTATATTTTCATGCCTCTCCCTATGGATCGAGGCGGGATTACAACAAAAATATAAAACAATGTGCAAAGATACATTATGTAAAAACCATAACAATAATAAAAGCCAACAATCCATATAATAAAATACAATATTATAATACTCCCAGAGTAGTACAATATACATCTAATTAAAATTTTAATTATCATCTTTTTCATTGTTGGGAGGCCAAATCAGATGGTACTATTAGCCTTAGATTACATTGGGGAGATCAGGTGGATAGGCCCGCCGGAAGAGCTCCGTATTCCCACCATTACATAGTTCCTTAGTCTCTCTCTAGCAGCATCTAACTCCAGCCTCTCATCATTCTCTAGCCTTGCAAATACAGTATGTACTACACTACTTGAGTATTGTGTATTATGTATATGCAAATACAGATGTTACAAAATAAAAAACACTTCTAGTCCCAAGCATTTTGAATAAGGAGTACTCAACCTGTATTGTGTTTCACAAGACACTAAGGTTAATACTGTCTGCTTTTTGCACCCAGTCAGTCAAAAGAGTTAACAAGAAATTATCTTGAATCACTTATCAGGTGTGCCAAATTTACCTCAGGTGTACCATAGACTTCTGCTTATGTCACTTTCTACTCATTTCCTCTCATGTTAACATAGGACAGAGGGTCTCCAAAGTGGATGAAACCCACTGTGTCTTTGTATTATGGGACTCTGTTTCTGCTGTGGTGAGGGTATGTTTACTTATTCCACAAGGAGTGCTGCCACCTCTGCTGCCTTTAGTACTTGCATCCCTTTAGTTAACAACTGCAGGATAAATATGCGACCCATTGTTATCCTTTGTGCAGCACTGTTAGCTGGATACCTTGGTCTTAATACTCCAGCAGGTAGAGTTAACTTCAGGGACATCAAGGAAATGTGCCCTCTTATAGGTACCATTATTCTATAGCCTTTCCTAGAACATCTTCCACTGCAATGAAAAGGAACATTGCAATTTACTATCATAAGTTCATTTTCTGCAGTTGATAAGGGATGTCTGCACCAGCCTTCATCCCCCAATTATGGTGAGTATTGCTTGTTGCTGAGATAGAAGACTGGGTTTACTGGTTTGTCATTTGGAATATCTCATTATCTTAAATTGTATGGTTCCTCTCTTATTTTAGCAATGGTTTAGGGAGTTTCAAAAGGTTCACCCCTGGAGTACTTGATCTTTTTGTGGCACCTTCCGAAACCTGAAGATGGATTGGTCCAATGCATGGGGTGGTACTCAAAGTTGCCTATTCCTGCCTATCTTGAATGAGAGAAGTAACCTATCTAAGGGTTATCCTTCATCCACTGTGAAGAAAAAAACATCACAATAAATCTGTGTTCCTTTTGTTTGTTGGGTTTAGGTTGTAACACTGCTGAGGTTAAGCCAGTGTCTATGCCACCAGAACTCTATGGATATGGATACTATGTGGGCAGTACAGGTTACAGTTCCATTTTGCCTGTATCATTGACTGAACCACTTGCATCCAATTTGCACTACTACTGTGCAAGTAGTGTAGACCAGCAAACAGACACTCAAAGAATTCAAGAGAACAGCTTGATTACTCCAGGTAGGCAATATGATGTTACACTAAAGATTTACATGTTCCTAGCACAGATAGGACAGTCATTTTCATTGAAAACCTCAGGACATCTGTCTTTCTAAAAAAAAATTCTAAGAAGATTCAGTATAATTATGTAACAAATTTTAAATCTTAGACTATCAATTAGTTGGTTTCAGGATTCAACACCATATTAACTGAGCCTGTGTTCAATACCATGAATGCTCTGATCAGTATCCAGGTAGCACAGGTTTTAGAACAGGCTGAGTATCCCTTAACTGAAATGCTTGGGACCAAAAGGATTTCAGAGTTGGGATTTATTTTTATTTTTTAATTTATTTTTATTTTTATTTTGGAATACAAGTAACATAGTACATACCTATACTGTATTTTTGAGGCTGGAGAGAGACATGGCTGGAGAGAAACACAAGGATCTGTGAAATGGCAGTAATCCAAGTGTAGTGCTTTGTGTGAATCCACATCTCAACCATTTAAGAGATCTTCATGTCTCTCTCCAGCTGTGAATCTTGCTCCAGTCTTGCAAATACAGTACAGGTATGTCCTAGTATTCCAAAATCCAATTCCAAAATATTTCAAAATTGAAGCCTTAGAACATCATGTCAGCACTCCAAAAGTTTTGGGTTTTGGAGGTTTTCAGATTTCCAAATAAGGGATGCCCAACCTGTAGAGAGTACAAGGACACAGCTTGACTACTTTGGATATATAGTATGCTCTTGCAGTAAACATTCTTCTATTCCTAATACATATATGTTGCTAGGTTCTGGTTCTGTTTTGGGAACATTATGGCTTCTTTTATTGACTACTCAATTTTAAAACGCGACTCCTTAATTTGTATATTTTAAAGAATGTACTCATATGAGTGTACTGAATGGTTTTATAGTATTGCATTGTAATGTGTTTATGTGTTTTCTTTTTAATTGTGTTTTTGACATGTTATACCCTGCCTCTTTATTGCCATTTGTCAAAGCTGATTTGATTGTGTGTTCCTGCATGGCAGCATAGGGCTGGACTGGATGTCCCTTGAGGTCTTTTCCAGCTCTATGATTCTATGTTTCTAACCTTGAGGAGATACAAGAAAATAATAATAATAATAATAATAATAATAATAATAATAATAATAGTTAAACAACAAAGAGGTGGGGAAGAAGAAGACTTGAATTATCCCAGCCCCTCCCCCCCCATTCCTGAAGGAGCACTGGGAAACAACAAAGAGATGGAGAAGAAGAAGGCTTGAATTATCCCAAACCTCCCCCCCCCCATTGCTGAAGAAGCACTGGGAGAGCAAGGGAGAGAGGGGCAAAGCAGCAACTCAGCCCATTCTCCACCCCCAGCTGAGCTGGGGTGCCCCTGGAGGACCAGGCCAGCGAGTGGAAGAAGGAAGAAGGCGACCAGCCATCTCTGCCCTCCCCCAACCATGGAGAAAGAAGTGAAGAAACTAAAGGAAGGAGGGGGTGGGGATGGGGATGGACTAAAAGAGGGAAGAGCAGGAAGAAGCCAGGAGAAAGGAGGAAAGAAGCCAGGCAAGAGCATGTGGAGGACAAGGAGGACAGGGATGGCGAGGCAGGAAGAATCCAAGAGAAAAGAGGGAGAAGCCGGGCAAGAGCACGTGGAGGACATCTGATAGTCCTGATGAGGAATCTGTACTCAGGACAAGAGGCTACTGTCGGGACAGAATACGGAGAAACAAAATGGTTCCCAATTGGCAAAAGAGTCAAACAAGGCTGCATCCTATCACCTTATCTGTTCAACTTGTATGCAGAACATATTATAAAAAGCAGGCTTAGACACAGAAGAAAGAGGAGTGAAAATGGGAGGAAGGAATATCAACAATCTAAGATATGCAGATGACACCATTGTACTAGCAGAAAACCTCACAGACCTGAAACATCTATTAAGGAAGCTCAGAGAAGAAAGTGCAAAGGCAGGCTTAATGTTGAACATAAAGAAAACAGAAATAATGACCACCAAAGACCTTCACAAGTTCAACCTAGACAATGAAAAAATAGAAATAGTAAAAGAATTCCCATACCTTGGATCAAACATTGATAGAAATGGGGACTGCAGTCAGGAAATCAGAAGAAGATTAAGAATGGGGAGGGTGGCTATGAAAGAACTAGAAAAGATCCTAAAATGCAAATATATACAACTCAGAACAAAAGTTAGAATCATACAAGCCATCGTATTCCCTATTACCATGTATAGATGTGAGAGGTGGACAGTTAATAAAGATAATAGGAAGAAAATCAATTCATTTGAGATAATGTGGTGCTGGAGAAGAGTTCTGAGGATCCCATGGACAGCCAAAAGGACAAACAAATGGGTCCTAGAGCAGATCAAACCGGAAACCTCCCTGGAAGCCAAGGTGACCAAACTGAGGCTGTTGTGCTTCGGACATATCATGAGAAGAGAGAGCTCTTTGAAAAAAACAATAATGCTGGGAAAGGTAGAGGGAAGTAGGAAGAGAGGAAGGCCACAAGCCAGATGGATGGACTCTATTAAGGAGGCCACAGGTATTAAGGGGTTACAGGATTTAAGCAGAGCAGTGGAGGACAGAGCGTCTTGCAGATGTCTCATCCATAGGGTCGCCATGAGTCGAGATCGAATCGAGGGCAGTTAACAAATGTATGTAATAAACCAGGATGGGTAAAGTTGCTTCTCCAAAGGCCATTTTTGCATGGCCCTGGCATCCCCCTCTCATATTAATGGCCAGTGGTGCCTAGGCCTCTAGGGGATGCAGCTTGCTATTTTGTTGCATTTGGGAGTCTTTTTGTACATTTTCACTTTTTAAAACTGTTCAGACAGCTTTTTTTCTAAAGAGAAAGTGACAGGCCAGTCATTTCCTGTTTGAAATAACCCCCCCTTTGGACCTGGAACAGTTAAGGGAATACAAAAATGCCTCCAAACACAGTGAACTGTTCAGTAGCCCCTCATAGAGGCATAGGGAATGCAGTTGTCCTTTTCTAGTTGGGATAAAAACCCCTCCAATTCCACATTGAGGAGGAAGGAATGTGGGGAGGGTGGCCCTTCAAGGAGGACTGATAAGACTCCAAATTCCTGGAAATGGTCTAGCCCTTTATAACATTTTAAATTTGCTCTGTATGTCTGTTACCTTCAGGTTATACCACCATATTGGCTGAATCTGTGACTAAACCACTTGAATCCAGTGTCAACCATTTCTGTATGAGTAATGCAAAACCAGAAGCAAATACTCTTGATGTACACCAGCGTAGTGTGATTACTTCTGGTAAGCAGAATAGAGTTAAAGCACACATTTATGTGTACGTTGTGATCTTAAAGCATATTGAAGGGGAAATCATTCCCACTGAAATTCATTATTTCCATTTGAAGACAGTTTAAGGATTAAAATATTGGAAGCATACAGTAGGACCCACAAATGTATGGAAACAGAAATATGACATGAATTTGTAAACTTCACCTATTTTTCTGATGGCTTCAGATAAGTCCCTGAAATCATCTGAACGCAAATTCTACATGGGTGGTTGGAAAACAAGGAGCCGTAAAGTACAGAGGAACAGCTTGCTTGCTTCAGGTAGGTGCAGTCTGGAAGGAAACATCTGTGGGAAGACTGTGATGGCATTATTCATATGTTGAAGTAAGATGATCTCTTTTAAAATATCCAGCTTCCTGGATTTATGAATGATGGATCTTATGCTGGAAGTTGCTTAGGACCTTATCACACGGGGGTCTGAAGCAGTCCCATCCCCGTGGCATCCCCGTCCCATCGCGCCTCCTTTCCCCGGGTGATCAAACAACGTCGCAGGGAAATACCGCCCATCCCCGTCGCATCCCCGTCCCATCGCGCTTCCTTTCCCTGGGTGATCAAACGACGTCGCAGGGAAACCCCGCCCATCCCCGTCGCATCCCCATATCATCCCCGTTCTTTTGGATTCCTGGTCGAAATGGGAATTACATTTCCCATGACCGGAAGGAAGCGCAATGGGACGGGGATGCGACTGCTTGGACCCCGTGTGATAAGGTCCTTAGTGACATTGGCAAATATCTCTTGATGGATTTTTCTAAAGAGATAATGAATACAAATTTGTTAGAATGTAAGGTTAGCATCTTGTCTGAATTCAGGCTTTGTTTAAGAAGACCCTTATGATTCTTATTGGAATGCCCTTTTGTGTTATAGAGTAGCAGTAGTGAGATGAGCACAGAGAAAGATGAGGTAAAAAGTATGTGTTCAAATCCTGATTCTGCAGTAATGCATACTGCAGAAATAATACACTTTGACACCCTTTAAATGCTATGGTTCAATGCTATGGAATTCTGGGTGTTTTTGGTTTTGAGAGATGTTTAGCATTCTCTGTCAGATCTCAACTATGAATACCAAGATTCCATAGGATGTAGCCATGACCGTTAGTTGTCAAACTGCATTAATTCTGCAGTGCAGATTAGGCCCCAGTTTTGGCAAAGAAATTACAATCAATTGGTTGTTCTTTACTTATGTTGGGGATCTGCAGAAAACACTGGTAGGAATAAATGCAGATGTCCACCGCAGGGCAGTGGGAACACATTCTGCCACTCTAAAGTCCAATCAGATTCATGTTTATTCAGCATTAAGTCTCTCTGACAGTTTAACATTCTCATTCTTGGGCAGGTTGGAGATGATAGCTTAAACATCTGTCCAAAAGCAATCTCTAAACACAAAGGCATGAATTTTAGAGGAGAAGCTGAGAGAGAGAATGGGAGCCACAGTAAAACTTGCAGTAGAATGAAAGATGAGAACTAACAATACTTTAGATTTCTAGACAGCCATGCACACAGCTTGGGAAACAAAAAAGACCAGCTTGAAGTTCTAGTGCAGAAGGATAAATACGATTTTATAGACTTAGGATGACTTGGTGGGATGACTCTTATGGGGTATAAATTAAGGATAAAATCTGTTCAAAAAGAATAGATGGGGAAGGAAAAAGGGGGGGGGTAGCATTATATGTCAAAAACAAATTCATTTGTGTAGAAATCCACGCACGCAGTCAAAACAGACTGGTGGAGAGCATTTGGGTAAAAATAAATGGAGAAAAATAAAATAAAAACAACATTGTGGTTAGAGTTTATTACAGGCCACCAAACCAAGACAAGGTGGTATATGATGTGTTTCTGAAACAAATCTCAGAAATCTCCAAGAAGTAAAAACTGGTAATTATGGGAGGCTTCAGTTATCCTTATATCTGCTGGGAGACTAATTCTGCTAAGCATAGGCTTTCCAAAAAATTCCTAATATGCCTTGCAGATAATTTCCTCTTTCAAAAAGTGGAAGAAGGAACAAGGGAATCAGCTTTATCCTAACCAATAGGGAGGAGTTGGTCACTGAAATCAGAGCAGTTGGTACTTTGGGGAGGGCAGTGACCATGTAATGCTAGAATTCATGATTGTGAGACAAGCCAAGAGAGAGTATAGTCAAACATGAACCTTGGTTTTTAGGAATGATTATTCCTAAAATTATCAAGGCCAGGGAACTACTGGGCAGAATCCAATAGCTAGAGATGCTAAAGGAAAAAGACACTCAGCATAGGTAGGATTTCATGAAGTAGGAACTGCTAAAAGAAGAATCACAAACAATTCCATGGAAAAAGAAAATGGGAAACATCTGAAAAAGCCAATGTGGTTGCACAGTAAACTCAAGGAGGAAGTGGGGGATGGGGGAGAGAGCATATATAAAGAATGAAAGGATGAATCACCAAGGAAGAATACAGATGCATAGCCCAAGCTTGCAGGAATAGTATAAAGGAAGCTAAAGCTCAGAATGAGCTAAGACTGGCAAAGCAAGCAAGGAGCAACCAAAAGGGATTTTTCAGATATGTTGGAAGAAGAAGAAAAAAAAAAGACAAAGGAAATGGTGAGGTAAAATGCTAACAGATCACAATGAAAAGGGAAAATTGCTCAATACTTATTTTGCTTTAGTTTTTCCCCCAAAAGAGGACTATGTGCTTCCATGCATCAGCAAGACCTTGCATGGCCCTGGCATCCCCTTTTCAGGAATCCAGTTTGCAAATCAGATTTGATAAGGAGTTAGTCAGGAATCACCTAGTTAACCTAAATGAGTTCAGATACACAGAGTCAGTTGACTGCATGCTAGAATGCTGAAGGAACTTGCTGACAGAACCACTTGTTATCATTTTTAAGAAATCTTGAAGAACAGGAGAGATACCAGAGGACTAGAGAGAGGCAAATATTATCCATCTCTTTTTTAAAAAGCCCCCCCCCCCAAAAAAAAAAAAGATCTCGGACACTACATGCCAGTCAGCTTCATATCCCAACGGCTTCATATAGATATTAAATAGCATCGGGGACAGGATGGCTCCCTGAGCGATGCCATAATTAAGCTCTATTCTAGAAGAGCAACTGTCCCCGAGCCTCACCCTCTGGGATCTGCCCAAGAGGAAGTAGCGGAACCACTGCAGAGCAGTGCCTCCAATTCATAACTCTCTCAGGCGATCCAAGAATATGGAGTGTTCTATTGTATCAAAGGCCGCTGAGAGGTCCAAGAGCACCAGCAGGGTCACACTACCCCTGTCGATACCCAAGCGGAGGTCGTCAGCCAGAGCAACCATGGCAGTCTCAACTCCATATCCTGTCCTGAAGCTGGTTTGAAATGGATCGAGATAATCGGTTTCATCCAAGACAACTTGGATTTGGGAAGCAACTGCCCTCTCGATCACCTTGCTTAAGAAGGGAAGCAAGGAGACCGGTCTATAGTTATTCCTGTCCAGAGGCTTAACTGCCACCTCCTTTAAATAGGATGGAACAATGCCTTCTCTGAATGACGCGTTGATAGTATCCCAAAGGAATACCCTCAATGTATGTTCCCCACCCCGCCCGGACGACCAGCCATGATGGACAAGGATCTAGAGGGCAGGTCGTCTTCCTCACTCTACCAAGGAGCATGTCCACATCATCGGTACTCACAGATTGAAGCTGATCCAGTAAAATGCCATCAATGGAGTTCCTGGACGCCTCACCTACGGATTCTGTCAAAACACTGGCGTCCAGGTCAGCTCTTATTCAAGAGATTTTATCTGCAAAGTAGATGTTGAAAGCATCACAACAGGTCGCTATAGGGTTAAATAGAGGGTTCTGCACAGGAGGTACCTGTGTCAGTTCCCCCACCACCCTAAACAGCTCTGCTGGATGAGACTCCGCAGACGCAATGCGTGCAGAGGAGAAAAGTCTCTGCGCTGCACGCAATGCCTCCTGATAGGAATCAAGATGTTTCCTATGGCGAGTTCTGTCGGATAAGAGCTGAGTCTTTTGCCATTAGTGCTCTAGTTGTCCAATTCGCTTCATTCTCCTAAGCTCCTCTGTATACCAGGGCTTATGATTAGGAGTGGGCTGGAAAGGATGCTTGGGAGCGATTGTGTTAATGACCTTGGTGAGATCGGTGTTCCAGGTATTAACCAAGGCTTCGAATCACCGGCGTTACCAACCATTAAACCCTCTAAGGCTTTCTGGAAGCCAATTGGTTCCATTAGCCTTCGAGGGCAGACCATCCTAATAGGTCCACCACCCCCGATGGGGCAGACAGTGGCTCTTAGTTCCATCTTGACCAGGAAATGATCCGTCCATGACAAAGCGGAGGTTTTGATAACTTCCACCCACGGATATTCCTGTTCCGTACTAAAGACTGCATCGAGGGTATGACCAGCACAATGTGTGGGCCCGACAACCAATTGGGATAGGCCTATGCTTGTCATGGTTTCCATGAACTCCCGAGCCGCATCAGTTAGATTAGATTTGACAAACTGGTCTCGAGTGGGATGTTGAAGTCGCCCAGAACCAGAAGTCTGGGCGACTCCAACAGCATCTCTGAGACCAGCTGCATCAGCTTGGTTAGGGAGTCTGTTAAGCAACGGGGTGGCCGGTATACCAACAGAATCACCAAACTATCCCTGGTTCGCAGGCTAAGGTACATACACTCGATGTAAGCTGTTTTCCGGATAGGTTTCCTGGTCAAGGTTAGATTATTTTTATGAACCAAGGCCACGCCCCCCCCGCCCACTTTCCCTTATCTGCTCGCTGACTGAGTATCCGGCTGGGAGGGCCTGTGCCCACGTTACAGCGCTGGCATCTCCCAGCCAGGTTTCAGTGAAGCATGCCAGGTTGGCCGCCTCATCCAATAAGAGGTCATGGATGATATGTGTTTTGTTTTTGACTGACCTGGCATTGCAAAGGAGCAGAGTAAGGGTCTGTGGAACGGATGGTACACTCTCCAAATTATTCTGAGAAACAGAGTGAACTGAAGGGGGGGATAGATATTAAACATCAATACCTCCTTCTTTTGTAACATTTCTTCACTCTGTTGCCGCCGTACCTTCCCTTCCCCCACACAACCTCAATTCCCGCTCCAAGATTATTCCCGGCTCCATTACATGATGACAATGATAAAAAAAAAAAATCCCTTCACCAACTATTTTTGTACCTCATCTTGGGTCATTTATTAATGTATTTTCAGTTTTGCTTCTGTTTTTTATATTTTGGCTTTGTTTGGAATTTGGATCTAAATGGGAATGTGTGGGCCATATTTTTTCCTGTATGCAAATGTAGAGTATGGGTGCATATCCAAACGCAGCTCTGGGTAGGTACAAAACCCATGCATGTGACTGTGTAGCTTACCAGTCAAAAATGTAGTTACAGATATGTAATGTGTCTATTTCTTTGTGGTCTCTGTGACTCACATAAGGATTCTGCACCTGAACTGAGCCTCAGAACTTTCTAAGCTGAGCTTTTAAGGGAAGACTCCTCCATCACTATTGCACATGCTCAAGAGGCATGACTGACTCCTGCTATACGGTTCTTCAGTTGCTGCTGTTGCAACAGAGCCAAAGTTTCTTTTTTCAGATAGTCACTAGAGCAGGGATAGGCAACCTTTCCCCTTTAAGGGCCGAGGGACTTCAGCTCCCAGAAGCCTCAGCCATGTTGGCCAATAGTCCCATGTTGGCCAATAGCTCCTGGGATTCTGGGAGCTGAAGTCCCTCGGCCCTTAAAGGGGAAAGGTTGCCTACCCCTGCACTAGAGAGAGTTGAGTTACCCCAGACCAGGGGTAGGCAACCTTTCCCCTTTAAGGGCCGAGGGACTTCAGCTCCCAGAAGCCTCAGCCATGTTGGCCAATAGTCCTATGTTGGCCAATAGCTCCTGGGATTCTGGGAGCTGAAGTCCCTAGGCCCTTAAAGGGGAAAAGTTGCCTACCCCTGCCCCAGACAAACCCATCTGTCCCCCCCTTCTACCTTGGTAGGCGTAAACATACTTAACATAAAAACATCTATTTGTTCATTGAAATGAAATAATAATAATAATAATAATAATAATAATAATAATAATAATAATAATAATATCATGGAGATCACACCACTACTTTAATTGAATATAGATTTGAAGAATTCATAAAATTAATTAAAGAGTTCAAAGGTGATACAGCCTCATTATTCTGTGGTCAGTGATGATACTACTTTACTATGTTTTATTTAGTAGACCCACCAGACCTTGCAAGTGTGGAAAGGAGTAATTCCAGAAGACAAGCACCAATCTCCAGATGTTTATTAGTGGTATCAAAATTTCCATTGACTGCAGAGCAAATATTCAGCCTCTTTGATGTAATCCCAGGCTTGGAATGTTATGAAACTCCTCCACATCTTTATAATAACCATGGTAATGCAACATATTGAAAAGTATTATTTCCTGTAAAATTGGGTACCTTCAGATGCCATAGAGGATAAAGTGCTTTAGCAATGTAAAAGATAGTTGTGAATCATTAGGAAGATGTTACGTGTTATGCCTTCCAAGCAAGACGCTGTTTTATATTTTCTCCTGTTACTTGTTTTTCTGAAGGAAGAGAGTATACTGCAAATATGTTTCTGTGGGACTGAAGGATATGTTATTTTGAGTTTCTGGAGCTGCACTTAGAAACACCATCTCTTTGTTTGTGTATTCCCTCCTTGATGTATCTGCGTTTCGACGTATCAGCTAGATTATGATTGCTGTTAGGACCTTTACAGACTGCCAGAAATAGTGCGACTTGAAGCCACTTTAACTGTCCTGGCTGAGTGCTAAGGAATCATGGAAACTGTAGTTTATTGTGGCACCAGAGCTCTCTGACAGAGAAGGCTCAATGTCCCAGAAAAAAAATACAATTCTCATGATTCCCTAGCACTGAGCCAGGACAGTTAATGTGGCCTCAAGCTGCACTATTTCTGCAGTCTGTAAAGACCCTTAATCTACCTTTGTCATATTAAACAGCATCAGTTTTGGCACACAAAAATCCCAATAACAGTGACTTTTCATGGAGCATACCCATGTGTGGGAGGTACACAGGTTTGGTGGCTCATCAGTTAGCCACACTGTTGTTTGCAGCACTAAATAAGTTGCTCTCCTGTGAACAACTACAGACTGTTAATGTTAAGAGTCCTCTGCTCTGCAGTTAGGCACTGCTTCTTAGCTATGTTACCTGCTGCTTGGCACGCTCCCTATCCTGAAGGACTAGGAAAAGCAGTATGGGTGGCACTCAGTTCCTTATTCCAAGATAAACTGAAGAAAGTTGTTGTGAGTGTCCCAGGTCTTGTTCCGTAGGCCTTGGTACTGCAGGATCCAGTTCAGAAGGAGTCTGCTTTCTATCCTCATGTTTAATGTCCCCCAAGTTTCTGAACAGCTGCTGGTGATGCATCCTTTGCTTGCTCACTCTCTCATTTGGGGCTCATGTCACTGTGCACCTGTGTAGATGATACAGGATGGTATGTGTAGAATTTCCTGCATAGAAGTAATATCTATATAGGAGTTTGTGTGTGGTATAATACATATTTGAAGCTACTGCCCATAGCAGCAGCAAAATCAGCTTCTGTTGTACTATGTGTCTTGTTACTTCATTGAACATAGAAAGTTTTATATCAGATGTTGAATAAATGATAAAGAATGAATTGCTGTTTGTACCAATTATGTCATCTCAGCTGGAATCTTTTTATACTGCAGTATAAATGTGCTTAGAATCGTGACACCCAGTTATGGAATAGTCTCCCCAAAGATTTTGTGTGGCTGACTCATTGCTTATTTTTAGGCAAGCATTGAGAATAGTACTTTTTTGGAAGTCATTTTTCAATTAACTTTATTTAATTGATTTCTCTCCTCTCCCATGTAGTAAAGTGCATGTTACTGT
This sequence comes from Phrynosoma blainvillii, assembly GCA_026167975.1. Taxonomy (NCBI): domain Eukaryota; kingdom Metazoa; phylum Chordata; class Lepidosauria; order Squamata; family Phrynosomatidae; genus Phrynosoma; species Phrynosoma blainvillii. The sequence continues at coordinate 254,163,663 of JANUYF010000001.1, read as the reverse complement.
AAGAAATCCTAAGATCAAGGCATTGCTCACTGTTCTCAATTACTCTTACATGTTAAGATATATCTGTTTATGCTTATAAGCAGCCCAAGTTTTTTTTTAAAAATGTATTTGCCAAGACTTTAATTTTTTTTAAATGTATTTTCCAAGAGATCAAATAGGATAGAAAGTGATGTTGGTTCTTTTCTTTATTATTTATTTATTTAAAATAGTTACACTCTGCTCTTCAGCTTGTGCCAAATCAACCAGTTATATCAAGTAGAAGAGAAATTATTTTCCACTAACTTTTTGCTAAAGAGGTGTTAAATTTAAACTGAACTGGTTTTAAAAGCCTGTATTTTTTAAATTGCATTTTATTCTTTTATTATGTGGATTGTTTTAATACTGTAATAATTTAATTCTAGTTTAATTGTCACTTGTATGCTTTTAATTTGTATTGTTATTTTAAATTGTGAACCATTTTGAATCCCAATTTGCGAGGGAAAGTGGGATATAAATAAATAGAAGAAGAAGAAAAAGTAATACAAAACTTACTTCATTATTGGAGTTACCCTGTATTTTGGCTTTTTCTCTTGTTTTCTCTTGTTTATTCTTAGTATTTGCAGTAATTCGGTACAGAAACATTGCATCTGCTGTGTATGCGAAGTGCAGACTACATGGTTTAGAATATCCTCTTGGGAACCAGCTGCATGTTAGTTTCTTGGAAAGTGAAACACATGAGACTAAGTAAGTACTAAATCAGGGGTAGGCAACCTTTCCCCTTTGAGGGCCAAGGGACTTCAGCTCCCAGAATCCCAGGAGCTATTGGCCAACATGGGACTATTGGCCAACATGGCTGAGGCTTCTGGGAGCTGAAGTCCCTCGGCCCTTAAAGGGGAAAGGTTGCCTACCCCTGTACTAAATCATATAAATGTCAAATGCAGTAATGCTGACTAAACTTGGAAATCGTAGTGCATACCTCTTTCATTTCAGAAAGTGCTGTGCCAAAAAAGTCAAATTGAAGCATATTCACTACTTTACAAATATTGATAAGTGGAATATAGTTGATATGTCCCTCAAACAAAATATACTCAGAAGGGATTTGGGTCAATATTTGATCCTTCAGGTCTCTGCCATATGCAGTGAAAGAAATTCATAAAGAGTTATTGTTCTTGTTCTCTAAAAGAGAAAGAAAGTGTAACATTAAATATTCTCAGCAATAGAGCATGAAAAATATATTGAATGTACTTGATAAAATGTTGGGGAAATAGTTTTAGTATATCACTTTGTTCTTTTTAAAGGAAGGCATTGGTGAAATTATGACACTTCTCTATTCAAAGTTATGTATTCATAAGCTAGCACTGCAGTTAAGCACCGCTGCAGCACCAAAGTTAAGCACTCTTTAAATCCCAATTATATTTTGATGAGAGAGAATTGTTAAGATTATGTGCTTAACAGGCATATGAATATTAATGCAACTTAAAAAGTTCTTGATCTTAGCTGCATTGAACCTGTCATTAATCTCGACTCTTACCCACAAATATTGGGTTTCTCCATTTAAATATAATTTAACAATGTTATAATATGAAAAGTATGCATTTGTTTTAGAAATATCTTATTGTGTCTCCAGTCTCATCCAAGAAATGGCAACACAAGTGGTGACTTCACAACTGGGGGCAGTGATATGTAATAATAATTGGGCTCCTCAGCTTCTGGCATCCTCTGTAAGTACTTTTCCCAGGTTCTAAATAAGTGTAAATTACCGCTATATATATTTGGATTCTTAATCAAAAAAAAAATTTAATGAGTGGTGGGTGCGTTCTTTATATGGATTGTGTCAGTTGAATGTATTTATCATAGGAAAAAGTACCACCAGGTTTTCTTTCATTGGCATGTAATAGCAACAACAACAACAATTCTTACTCATCTCTCTCCATGGATCAAGGTGGGGAACAACAGCAATTAACAGACACACCACATCAGTTAAAAAACATCAATTAAAATACACATCAATTGAAAAGGACATACATACAATTTAAAGCAGTGGTCCCCAAATTGTGCCCTTTAAGAGATTGTGGACTTCAGCTCCCAGAAGCCTCAGCCATGATGGCCAATAGTGTAGGGTTCTGGAAGCTGAAGTTCAAAATCCCTTAAAGAGCACAGTTTGGGGACCACAAATGTAAAGGGACAAAATATACACACATTAAAACAATCCACATTTAAAATTCATCATTTAAAATTATCTAGACAAGCCTACCAGAAGAGATAAGTCTTCAATGAGTTCAGACAGCATATTCAAATCTCTTCCAGTAGATCATTCCACAGTCTAGGGGTGGCTGAAAAAAAAAGTCCTCTGGCTGACAGTTGCCAACCTAGTCCTGGCTGACTGGAGTAAATGTCTGCTAGAGGATCTGAGAGTACCTGGCAGATTATATGGGAGGAGGCAATCCTGTAGGTTGCCTGGACCAAAACCATGTAGGGCTTTACAGGTAATAACGAATACTTTATACCTCGCCTAGAAACTAATTAGCAGCCAGCGGAGTGATTTTAATACTGCTGTAACATGATCACTCCTGCATGTCCCAGTAATCAATCTGGCTGCCATGTTTTGAACTAACTGAAGTTTCCGAACTTGGTACAGAGATAGCCCAATGTATAGCACATTGCAAAAGTCAAGCCTTGAGGTTATCAGTGCATGCACTACCATCTTTAGGTCTCCAACTCTAGGTAGGGGCACAGTTGACACATCAGCTGAAGCTGATAGTAAGCACTCAATCTGGCTGCCATGTTTTGAACTAACTGAAGTTTCCAAACTTGGTACAGAGATAGCCCAATGTATAGCACATTGCAAAAGTCAAGCCTTGAGGTTACCGGTGCATACACTACCATCTTTAGGTTTCCAACTCTAGGTAGGGGCACAGTTGGCATATCAGCTGAAGCTGATAGTAAGCACTCCTGGCCATCGCATCTGTCTGAGCTGTCATTTGGAGTGACAGATTAAGAAGCACCACCAAGCTGCAAACACAGTATTTCAAGGGAAGTGTAATCCCTTCAAGGACTGGTTGACACACCTCCAAACCCAGGTTAGAAGCTTTGACAGGACCTGTGTCTTGTCTGGATTCAGCTTCATTTTGTTTTTCCTCATCCAACTCATTACCTCCTTTAGGCATTCATTCAAAAGAGACATAGTGCCAAAACAGACAACCCCAAAATGCTGGGTCGGGACCACCACAGAGCCACATGCCATGGCGCTGCAGCAACCCATGCCATGCCCCCAACCTGGCATTTTCCCAGCACAAAAAGAAGCGGCAGAAAGCTGCTCATTTTTGTACCAGGAAAAAGGCACCTTTGCCACTGCTGCAGTTTTTGGGTGCTCCTGTGGCATGCGGCATTTAAATGCCGTACCGCCAGAGCAGTGAAAAGCTGATGCTGTGTCGTTGCTCCAGTGACTTCACGTAGCCTCCCAGTGGCTTGAGGTCATGCATATGCCATGCCCCTGAGCCGCTGGGAAGCCGCCGTATTGTGCCAGTCTCTACTGGCCCATACTGTCCTTAGCTGAGACTGTTTTTGAAGGCATGGAGAAATATATTTGGGTGTCATCAGTGTACTGATAGCACCCCACCCCATGCCTCTGTATGATCTCTCCCGGTGGTTTCATGAATAGCATTGTGGATAGAATGGCACTTTATGGTATGCCATATAACAGCTCCTCTTTTGGGAAGCTGCTATCCCCAAGCATCACCATCTAGACCAGCGGTCGGCAATGTTACCTTACCTGGGGCCGGTTGCTGGTCCCCAGGTCTTCCGGCGGGCCGGGGGGGGGGGGAATGGCAGTGTGTGTGCTCATGCGCGCGACCGCCATTTTATTTGCCAAAATGGCAGCTGCGACTCATTTGCGCATTCCTGCACATGCGCAAATGAGTCGTGGCCGCCATTTTGGCAAACAAAATGGTGCGCGCGGCGGCGCAGCGACGAAAACACATAGCGGTGGGGGCGGGGGCCAGTCGGCGGGCCAGGGGCGGCCCATGGGCCGTAGGTTGCCAACCCCTGATCTAGAGCATCCCCAAGAGATAGGAGTGGAACCACTGAAGCGCAGTGCCTTTGATTCTCAAATCCCTCAGGCATTCGAGAAAGATACCATGATCGATGGTATTGAATGCTGGTGAGAGGTCCAAAAGCACATTCTTCCTGTCAATGCTCAGGCAAATATCATTCACTAAGTGGAGCATAGCAGTCTCAACTCCTTGTCCTGCTTTGAAGCTAGTTTGAATTGATTTTAGATCATTTGTGTCATCCAAGGCTGCCTTGCCCAGAAAAGTTTTGGATTGAGAAGCATCATTGTTTGTTGGCTTTTACTCATCCTTGATTCATTAACTTTTCTCACATCCTCCTTTGTCATTCTCACTGGAATATTGCAGGATTAGGGGTAAAAGGGATATAGGAGTGTGCCTATAAAACATGCAGTGGAAAAGCTGTGACCTTGTAGCCTCCCTGCATGCCTTGTGATCTGCCTTGGGTTTCACTCTGGGAGAAAGACAGCCTATAAATAAATTAAGTAAAGCCATGAGGTGCCAAGAGAAGGGGTGGAACCCTTGGAAATCAGATTATGGTACTTTCTGTGAGGAGACAGGGAGATCCACATTTGTTAGACCCAAAAACAGTTATTCATGCTGGAATTTTGTAAATTCTTTGGCATTGTTTTCCTTTGCTTTAGATCCTTTGCCATATGCCCCTAGTTTTACCCTCAATTTATCCATGGATCATATAAAAAATCCATAAGTTTAGCTCCAAAACCTGCTGTCGACCTATACATGAGGCTGACATATAGTCAAGTATATATGGTAGCTAAATCTGAATCTGCCTGCTGTGTCTTATAGTGTTAGGGATATACAGAGGTCCATAGTCACCTGTCTACAACCTGTTTCTGCACGCAAAAATCTGTGAATTAAGTGAGAAGAAATGTTCTCTGATAAAAAGGCAAGATAAAAGTGTTTTGATGACAAAAAAGGAGAAAATTTAGAAAATTAGTATGAACAAGAGGATTCCCTGCAGAAGGATCTTCAACCCATGCCCCTCTATCTTCAAGATCGGGAGTGTGGGATAGGGGAGAGAGAGACATACTTCACTTGACTCCAAAGAGAGTTCGCCAAACAGTTTATGCATTGGTGTACATTTGGTGCTATAGGTGGACAGAGAGCTCCAGGGTCAAGTCTAATATGACTTTTTGTTTGTACAAAATGGGAGGTTGTGTGACCAACAGAGGGACGTTTTTCTGTTTCCAAGCCTCGAAAAGACAATTCACTTTTCTGGTCTGTTCTTTGGGAACTAGATTAGCTCTGTAGAGCCAATTTTCTAGCATCAAACATTTACTTGATTGTTTGCTTTTGTTGCCACTTTTGAGCTTTCACGCTGAGGTAGAGTATAACTTCAGATCTAGAAATATTCAAAAGAAAAACCACTTAGGAAACTACCGGTAATTGAGAATTCTAGAAAGTTATATGCTAGATATGGGAACAGCATTATCAGATTGATATCCAAGTACCTGCACTGTTGATTGTCAGTCTGCTGTTTAAAATGGACAGCACACGGGATTTAAAATGAGAGTGTTGATTGTTTTTCTTTTCCTTCCTTAGGAGTCCCGGATTCCTTCTCCTTCTCTCCAAACAGATGCTGAACTTCCGTCATGGAAAAGGAAAGCTCCCCCTCACTTTACTGTGCGGGAAAAGCTTTTCATTGTATTTGATCCCCATCCTTTACCTCAAGATGTCTTGGACAATGTATTAAGGTGAGATCTGGTTAACTAAAAAAGCAGACTTGCTAAGCAAGGTTGTCTGATCAAAACCCAAACAACAAATAATCATATCTGGCTCAGTACTGTAATAATGTGAGTTTATTTGGAAAAGAAAAAAAATGGGTGGTTGATTGGTTTGGGACATTGCATATGTGTTTAGATGTGACAGAGGGTGCTGTTAATTTAAGGTGCTGACATGTTAATCTCATCTGTGTTAGATCCAGGAGGTTTTTGCCAGAATTAATGAAAGTGAAGTCTTGCTTATCTGTATGAGTAGCGTTCTGAGAGCAAAGTGATAGCAGCTGAGAAGTCTTCTTGATATCTTAAAAAGATTAACTTAAAATTTTGAATATTAAGCTTTTATGAACAGAACTGCCTTTAATAGAAGATACTGGATATCCACAAGCATGTCTAATAAAGCAGTGCATACTATTTCATATCTTACTATTGATTCTCTGTTGTTTTGTTTCAGTCGGTTTAGAAATTTTATAAACAGTCATCTCATCCCTGGAGAAAATGTAGCTTATGCCAAGTTTGCAGAGAGAGCAAGTGCTAGTCATGCTATAGCTACGTTACATGGCAAGACTGTGAATGGTGTGAAGTTGAAGGTAATATTGGCTGACCTGCCCACAGGACTTGAATAGATGCCAGCGGATGTTCTGACCAGACAGGTAGGTACCTGATCTTTGGTACTACTGTGTTCCTAGATTCAGTTGTGTGCATTAATGGTTTCAGAGCTTTCCTTTCTCCTTGTTTAAGGAACAAGAAGCAGAAAAATGCCTGACTTGAATTAGGTCCCTGCCCTTAGGGGCTTGCAATCTAAAAACAGGCACAAGGGAAATGAAGATAGAAACAACTTAGATAATTTTATAGAATTATTTCAATTACACTTCAGTGGTGTCACTAGGGATGTGTGGGGTGTGTGTATCGTGCCAGGTAACACCTTCAGAGGGGTGGAAGCCTGCCTCAGGTGCACTTGTGGGGACAGCCTTCAGGAGGCGTCTTCTCACAGCTTATGCCTACAGTAGAGCTGTGGGAGGAAGATGAGCAGCTCTCCATCCTGCTGGGAAGAGGAGGTGGTGGCAAGCAATGCCACTGCCCAGCCAGTCCTCCGTGCCTTTTTGCTGCAGATTTCAGTGGCGTTCTCAGACAGCGGAGCTCCAACTTGGTTAGAGCACCAAGGTGGCGGTTGAGTGGCTGGAGTGCCAGACAAGATGCGGAGGTGGTGAAAGGAGAAGGAAGAGATGATCTGGGTGCAGAGGTGGTGGCGGCTCCTCGGCAGGAGGTGATACCATGAGTTATCACACTGGGTGACACCAGTCTTAGTGACACCACTGACATATAATTATTTGTATGGGACTACAGGATTGTTTTAAAATCCTTAAAGGGAAAAATGGGTTATGAGGTATAATTGGGGGAAAACAGAAAATTACAAATATGTTTTGCAGACAATAAGTGATAGTGCTGTTACTGACACTATAGCACTGATTATTTCAAAAGATAAAAAGTGCGACAAAATAAAGAATATAGCTATAAGAGCATACCATTCTTTCTCTAAAACACAAATACGTTTGGGACCAATGTGGTTTAGTGGCTAAACTTTCGCACATTGATAGTAGAGACTAGAAACTGAAAATCCCCACTTAGGTGTAAAACGCAATGGAATAACTTGAGCTAATGATTCGGCTTGAACTCCATCAGTGGGTTTTTGTGAGAATAATGGTATCTTCAACATGTTGAACTCCTAGGAAAAAAGGAGCATGAAAATGTGTTTACATGGAAATAAATTCCATGTCATCTGGGGGAGAGACACTAAGCTCAGCACCACCCAGCCTAGAATAAGAAGAACCCTTACTTCTTAAAGGATGGGTGGGATTCGGAATTTTATGTTTTGTTTAATGTATGGAAATTGTAATGTTGTAAGCCGCCCCGATTGCTCTGCAGAGGGGCGGGATATAAATAAAAATTATTATTATTATTAAATTCCATTATAATCTGTAGGGCTTGGGTTTAGGCAAATATGCATAACCTTGCTGGAAAAGAAAAGGAGTTGGTAATTTTGAGGAGAACCAGAATAAAATTGTGGTTTTCATTTTGGTTTGTTATCATCATTTCCCTAGTTTGGATGTCAAGCAAGGAACTATGGCGAATTTAAAACTGAAACTAGACACTTCTGCTCTGTTACTTGCCATGACACAATGTGAATCAGAGATTTTTAATTTGCATGACATTCAGATCTCATTTTAATTCATTTTTTTAAAAAAGTTTTTTTAGAAATAATGTTTAAAATATTTAAATGCTATTGATTTTGATTCTTTAAAGTCATGTATGTTCTTCTCTTCATGAAAGACATTTTTGAGCATGCACGGCATTAACTTTCTCACTACATAATTTTTGAATACTTGGAGAAACCATTTGTGACATACTTGAATGAAAAACAAAATTATATTGAAAATGTATAAAATATTGAGAACTTATGCTAACATAGTTGTTGCCTGAATACCAGCATCAATGTGTGTAGACATGTGTACACTTTATGGTCAGGTCAACATAATTTCAGCATGCTCAATTGATGGTTTCAAAGATATAGGCAAAGATGATAATTCTTCTAAGGATTTCTGAAAAGAATCTTAAGCCCTTGCAACTTCCAGAAGCTGTGGAAAGCTGGAGATATCAACCCTTCACTTGGACTGCAATGATGCCTCTAGAAGAAGCATTGAGCATTCCTGCATGTGTTATCATGAAGGAAGTGAAAACTGAACTCCTTTCAGAATGATGATACATCTTAAAGAGATCCTTTTTGCTGAACCAGAATAGGTTTGGGTGAATTCCAAGTTTCCTGTTTTGCCCACTGATAAACTGTCATCTCTCAACTGCACCAAATCCCATTTCTAAGAGAAAGCACCCTACAAATGCCTGTATGTTTTAAATATATTACATGTATGAATCAGTTCCCACACCCAAGATAGATCTTAAAGTGATTTATAAAATGCTAAAACAACAAAAATAATTTGTTTGCTTATTCCCCCCTCCAAAAACAAAACAAAAAAAATCTTTAAAATAACACCTTAAACACAAAAACCTTTCCATACCTAGCAGAGGAGCAAAAGAACAGAAACAGAGACTAAAGCCAGACCATTAAAAGAATGAAATGTCTGGGAAAAGAGAAACAACTTATCTTGGTGCTATAAAGATGAAAAGTCAGAGGCAAACCTACTTGCCTGTGTTTTCTCAAGGTGTTAATAGGGGGTGGAAAGGATAAAATGTCTGCTTCCATCCCATTTTTCTTCTCTCCAAAGGCATGTTTCTAGTCTATTATAGAAAAGGGTTCTATTCTGCAGTCAGCCATGAGTCTAAAGAAGGTGGATGAATTTAAAGCTGCTTTGGAACTGGAAATGTGGCAATTTTAGAATTAGAAACTGGGCTTTTGTAGTGCTTTCTCTCGTTGTGTGTCTTAAGGGTGAACCTAAGACGGAGTTTTCTTGGCAAAATTTGTTCCAAGGGGGTTTGCCTTTGCATTCCTGTGAGGCCAAGAGTGTGTGACTTGCCCAAGGTCACCAAGTTGGTTTTCATGGCTGAGTGGAGATTCGAACCTTGTTCTCTAGAGTCATAGTCTAACGCTCAAACCACTACACCATGCCTGCTATTGTACAGTCTCAGAGATTTGAATTGTCTTAGGATCTTAACTGAAAGAGAAGAAAGAAGAAATACTTTTATATACTTTGTTCTTTCTTGGACTCCAAGGAAAATCCAGATCATAATTCTCCCTAAGAAATTCCTATTTCAAAACTCCACTCTGCTTTGCTTTTTAACCTGAAGCATAGTGATGTTATATGAAAAGTTTGCAATAGACGTTCCTTGTGCTAACAGTTTTTATTGCACTCGTGTGTGGGTTCCACCCAGAGGTCATCCTGAAGGAATTCTACTATTCTCAGAAAGCTGGAATGTATGGACTTGTCCTAATGTTGGGGTTCAACTTTTTAGCTTTATGTTTATTGGAGCTACTGGGTGCAATTGCCCTGGTAAAAAGCATATAGACAGTTTTTATGTTTTTATTGTCTATAGCAGTTTGCATTCCCCAATGCAAGAATGATCAGTCATATACAGCTCATTTGAATCCAGCTTTCACCATAGCTTGAAATGACTGTTTTTTTTAAAAAGCTGTTTTATTATTTCCAGTATTTCCTTTTCATATGAATGACTAATATGATATGCTCACTGTGTTCTAAAACAGTTCAAAACAGTTACTGCTGTTTTGATTGTATACTATGCTACAGACCAAGAAATGGACCAACAGAAAGAAAAGAACAAAGTTACAATAGAATGGTGTTTTTTTCCTTCATAGAGATTGAAATGTAAAGGGGGTATTGTAAAGTTTTAATTATCACCTTTAAATTTTTTGACAAAGTTTGTTTTGATTTGTAGTTGTTAACTTACATAGTCACCATCCAGATTTACACATTTTCCCCAGCGTTTCTTGACCCTCCGAATGCCGTTATTGTAGAAGTCTGCAGATTGTACCTTAAACTACTCTTCCACTTCATGAATGACGTCATCTGTGTTGTCAAATCGATGACCCCGCAATGGATTCTCATTTTTGGGAAAAGAAAAGGTCACTTGGTGATGATGACACTGATAAAATTTCATCAATATACCATAATAACTTCTGGGTGATAATGATTACTTTACGTTACCTCCTTGTACTATATTGATTATATACTTTGTATTTGAAATAGTAAAAGAGTTCTCATATCTGGGATCAAACATTGATTGGAACGGACACTGCAGCCAGGAAATCAGAAGAAGATTAAGAATGGGGAGGGCAGCTATGAAAGAACTTGAAAAGACTCTAAAATGAAAAGACATACAACCCAGTACAAAAGTCAGAATCATACTAGCCATCGTATTCCCTATTACCATGTATGGCTGTGAGAGCTGGACAGTCAAGAAAGAAGATAGGAGGATAATCAACGCATTTGAGATGTGGTGCTGGAGAAAAGTGCTGAGGATCCCAAAAGGACAAACAAATGGGTCCTAGAGTAGATCAAGCCAGAGATATCCCTAGAAGCCAAGATGACAAGACTTAGACTGTCGTACTCTGGACAGATCATGGGAAGGCATGAATCATTGGAAAAGACAATAATGTTAGGAAAGATGGAGGGAAGTAGAAACAGAGGAAGGCCACATGCTAGATGGATGGACTTCATTAAAGAGACCATGAATAAGAGTTTGCAGGAGTTGAGCAGAGAAGTAGAGGATAGGGGGGCCTGGAGATGACTCATCCATAGGGTCTCCATGGGTCAAAACCGACGAAGAGGCAGTTACCAACAACAACAAACTTTAAAGTACTATGCAGTACCAGAAGTACTACAGTATGTACTTATGAAACAAAAGGCTGTTGTTTGAATGGGAGACAACATTCTCCAGCTTCGGGAGTGTAGCTAGCGCAGGAGGAATCCAGAGATTCTTCCTCCTCAAGTCCCAAAGCAGAAGGCTGTTGTGTCAGTTCTGCTTCCTGCTTCAGGAACTGGAGGCTGCTATTTCCTATTGACACACCAGCCTCCTGCTTTGAGAGGAAAGAGGAGAAAGACTGGATTCCTTCTGCACCCCACTCATGAAGCTGGAGTCTCTTGTATGAATCGGAGACAGCAGCTTCCAGTTTCAGGAATTAGGAGGAGGAAGAAGTTATTTAGGAGTTATTTATGCCTCAGCTGTTGCAATTACATTCAGTGATACATGGAATTATTACAGTGTAACAGTACAAAAAACATTACTTAGGATTCTGTGTGTTGTGCTATGGGAAGAGGTCATGGGTGTATGTGTGATACCATGAGTTACTGCACCAGGTGACATCAGTCCTAGCGATGCCACTGCTTTGCAGCAAAGACCAGTCTGGGCAAGAGGCCTCTTTGTCACTAGTCAGTCTGCTGCTCAGTTGCAGCTCCCAAGGTGACCAGGTGCAAAGAGAGACATTTCTCCCTGGCACTCTCAGTCCTTCTTCATGGGGGCAGAGAAGATCACAGCCAGTGTGTCTGGGGGTTTACCGGAGCCACATGCTCTGGACTGGAGACTGGCATGGATGGGGAAAGGGAGAGATTTTAACTACTGGAGCCACTCGAAGTCAAAGGACTCTTTCCAAGAATTGACCCCAGAGATGTGCCTTCCCCATGCAGCTTCAAGTTCCCCCCACCTGACATTGTTTCTTCTGCTACCTCTTCCCTTGGCCTGTCTGACGAAAGAGAGCAAAAGTGGCTGTATAACTCCAACCTGCCAGCCAAGTTGAGCTTAAGCAGGGTCCTAAATTTGAAAGCTCCTTTCTGCCTCCACTCCCCCCCACATGCTCTAATGCCTCCCTCCAGCAATCATTCTGTCCCAAAATGGCACTGCTCCAAGCCACAGAAGTGATGACCTGCACCCAAGCCTCGAGATTTTCCCAACCACCACTACTAATGAAAGGCACAGCTAAGGGAATGAGTTTGTGTGGGGAGGTGAAGAGCAGAAGATACCACTACACAAAGCGATCAGCAAAGCTGTGTGGTGATTTTAAGGGACCCTAAAAAGTTTCATGCAACCCTCATTCCCACCATGGTCCTAAAGGCCACTGGTTCCCTTTGTCTTTCTTGTGCACCATTACTTTGACTGAACCCCCCCCCCGCCACTGCTTTCCCCCCTCACCCACCTGGATTTTTCCACTGCCCCCAGAGATGCCATACCAACCACTTTGGGAAACACTGTATTAGACTATGAGCCTGCTGACAGAGATTGTTCATTGAAACTTGAGCACTTAAAATGGTTTAATCACCATTATTTCAAGTACTTAAATATTGGAATTTAGCTCAGATTTCTTGTAACTGGTATGCAAACTACTACATGTTTTTTTTACATTCTTTCTTACAAATATTAATATTTGTTCCCTTTTTCTTGTTCTTTTGTTTAGATATGATAATACACTCGTCCCTCCATATTTGCAGCTTTGACTTTTGTGGATTTGATTATTTACAGATTTTATTAATATGTTCTCTCTAGGAATATCTAGGTCCTCCAGCACAACTGTATGCTCAACTTTAACCAAAAGTTGCATTGAATGACCTAGAGATTCCTAAAGAGAACACTCCACTAGGCATTTGTAGCTCCTCCAGCACAATTCTGTGGTCAGTGTCTGGCAGATGCTGACCACAGAGTTGCAGAGGAGGACCTAGAGATTCCTAGAGAGATGCTCTCTCAGGTGAAAATAGAGTGTTTTTGTTATTTGCTGTTTTTCTACATTCATGGGGGTCCTGTGCCCCTAACCCCAGCAAATGTGGAGGGATGAGTGTATGTTTCTCCTCACTGTAGATGTATTGATATTTCTAAAACTATTCAGTAGTGTGTATTCTTCGACAGAATAGAGTTCCATCAGTACTGTTCAGTATTTTGTACTTTTTCTTTACATAAGAAAGAATGCTATCAGAGCCATTCCAGTATTTTATTCTGTTTTCCTTTTCTTTTTTTTAACACTGATTTTAATTTTATTAAACGACCAAAATATAAAACTGCTATTTTTCTGCAGAACAGAGAACACCAACAGAACAGATGTGTCTGCTGAAGATTGAAATGGCTTTTCAGTATATCAAGTTGAGAAGTCTAGATTTGTGAGACTCCTTGATCATAATTGAACTTTTAGGTATAACGCTTACTGTACACAATTACTATTCTTCACTATAATAACAACTGGTGATCTGACTCTTGTGGAAAATTATGATAAAAATTAAAATATATTTGGAGATATTATGTTTTGTTTGTAATTCAGATGGCTGTCTTGAATAAAGATAGAGGCAGATATCTCATGCAGGAAGTATAAACGCATATGATTTTCTAGATAAGGAGCACAGTGCTTGAAACTGTTGCCTCCATGTGGCAAACCTCTGACATGGTTAAATGTCTCTGAAAAGATATTGTTACAAGAATATTCAGTTGTTCAAATGAGTTTATAGAATGATGTGCAACTGTTGGACCACATTTTACATTTCTCTGCATTATTTCAAAAGGCTAGTTGGTTTAAATTAGGAAAAGACAATGACTATAAAGAATTGATTCATATGTTTATAAAGCAGATTTAACAAGCTTTTATTAAAGACAAGGCAGTGCAGGTGGATATTTAATGGGAGCAAGAGTGCTGTAAGCTCTTTTTGTGTCATGTCTGGATGGCTTAACTAGGAAGATTGCTAAATGAAAAAAAATATAGAATTCTCATAATGTCAGATTATTAAGATTATGCTGGGACCTCACGATTCTCAATTTTCTTTTTGGACAGCTCTTGCACATTTACTATCTATATTTTTTCTTCTGTAGTCTTTCTCTTCTAGGGATAACACTATTACATGCAGGCTATCACAGAGCAAAAGTTACTTTTAGCATTCTTGATGCACTCCCTTGTAAGAGGTTCAGTACTTGTACAGAGCAACATTCAGAACCATTTAGAGTAGGAATAATGAACATGCAGATCACAATTTCTTGCTATCCTGGCTGGCAATAATAGGAATTGCAGGCCAACAGCATACAGAACCCCTGTTCTAGAACCAAGAAGTGAAGGCATTTCAGTCTTCAGCGCTGACCTACTCTCAGAGCACATACTTTAGAAATGGCACCCTCCCATTAGCTCCTTTCTCATTGCCACAGAAGTGGTCCAGCCCAGAATGTTCTCATATTTCAGTTAGGTATTTTTGTCCCCTCCAACCCCACTCCCTATTCTACTTTCATTCTCTTCTTACCTGTTGGCTCTTTTTCAAGTTGCCATGATCCTATGGTGCAATAACTGTTCTTTAAGAAATGTCTGATTTTGGAAGCAAGCTTCCACAGCTTCCAAATCACATCCATGATTGTAGTTTATTTTAAGTAAAGGATGAGTTTCTGTAATAGAGAAGCTCAGCCATCATGTATCTTCTCTTGTTACTGACATGCTAAATTATCAGTTTTGGTCTGAGAGGCTGTAGTAACCAAAATATACACATCCAAAATCTATGGGCTATCATGTTGAAGAGATCCTTGGACTGGGAGAAGTCTAGTACTCAGTTTATTTATGTGGCCTCTGCTGACTGAAAGGAGTTGTCACCATGCAACTCCAGATACATACAAATTCCTTACTGACTACCAAATTACTACTCTAGCCAGATAATTCTGCCATAAACTGAATCCAGCCCTTGTACTATTTGTCCCTTTTTATCTTTATTTTGAGGTCAATCACTGCCATTGTATTTAGGCACCCACTCCTGTGGCTGCTGTTCACCTCTTCCGCCTCCATTTCCTCTTTGGTGTCTCCTAAAGAGGCTCAAGGCCAGTTTAGGCAACCACAACCACCATTACTGAAGAAGCACCCCCAGGGCTTGCTCATCAGCTAACATTTTTCCTTTGGGATAGGAGTAGCTATCATGTACAGTACAGCTGCTCTGACTCAGAGGATAGCCATGTAACAGATGCTGTAGTGGAGCCAGCCTGAACAGGCTCATTTCCTCAGGCCCTGTGTGGTGAGTGGACTTACAATGGTGGCAGGTAGACCAAGGGCCTGGTGAATGAATAGTGGCAGCAAAAATGGTACATGTCTTTTGCAGTTGCACTGTAGCCTGTCCTAAATAGGATGGCACTTCACCTAAAAGAAATGTATGTAAGCCTTAGAGATAATTCTTGAACCATCATGTTTATTTGAGGCTCAGTTTGCCTCAGTGGCTAAGAGTGGCTGTTATCGCTGCATCTAGTTCAACCAGCTACAACAATTTCTGGGCAGGGATAGCTTGGCTACATTGGTTTATGTTCTGCTAACCTCCAAGTTAAATTACTGCAATATGTGGACCTTCCCATGAAGATGACCTGGAACCTTCAGCAAATGCAGAAGCAACAGCCAGGATTCTAATCAGGATTGCAAGGTAGAATCAAATATCTGCAGGAGCGGCTCACTTAGCAGTCTGCCAGTGACTAGATCATCAGGGGCATTTCCTCTCCAAGAACCTTGGCTGCGTTACACATGAATAAAGAAGAGCACCTTCTCAGTTGTGGGACCGTCCTTCCAGAGAGAGGCAACTGGCAACAATGCTCATGTTATTTCGGACCCAAATATTTCTGTTTGCCAAGACATTTTAATTGGCTGTGTCAGTGTTTTTATTGCCTTTCTTGTTTTGATGACCTGTTCTACAGTTGTTGTTGAATTATATTCCATTGTTTTAGCTCTATCTGTACACTCTCCTGGTATTTGTAAAGATGAAAGGCAGTTTTAAAATTCTGTAATAAGTTGGTGGCCAGGGATGGCAGTGAGCCCTGCCCGTTCTGCCTTCTTTATGAGGCAGTTCTTGGGAGTTTTCCCAGTCACATGCTCTGCTGTGAGGCACAGAGTATGAAGTTGCCAGCTGTGCCCCTTGAGGTTTGGAGGAGAATCTTGGTGCCAAAATAGTTTATTGCTTTGCCTGGACAGTTCTGTATGTTCCTGTGTATGCACGGAGCCTATGTGTGGGAGTTCAAGAACAAGTTACAGGTAAGCTATTCATCCTTTTTTGCAGGGAAAATGCCCTCTTTTCCTCATTCATTCATTACAGTTTATTCATTATATTACTATGTGAAGTGTGCTTACACCAGTGGCAAGTGTACCTGTTGGACATCAGTAATGGAGATTGTTACTGGTGCCCTCCCTCTCCACTGCCTGTATCATTGGGTAAATCCCTTTCAAACAAGTAAAGTTCTTTATAGTTGAGTGCTGCCTAGTTTTCTGCTTGGGCACAAAAGCCATTATATTCTCATTAGACTCTTAAATAAATGGGCTTCCATGTCCTAGTTCTGACTGAACAATACAAAATTGCATTTATTATATGATGTTGCATTTGGGAGCTCTGTTACAAATAATGAGGATCCATGAAAATGCATCTGTTTCCCCTTTCATAGAAGCAATACTCTGGATTGTCAGTGCCAGTTTAGGCTGCTTCAACACTGCAAAATTAGTGCAGTTTGACACTGCCTTTAACTGTTCCGAGTTAAACCTGAGATTTATCATTTGTCATGGGGTGGTGGGGGGCTCATTGCTAACATAAAAATAGTTGTCCAAGCAGTTACAGTTTCTCAGAAGCTATAGAAGTGTGGTACCTCTTGCAGCCATTCATTTCATAAATGCATACACAGCCCTTTCAGTGTTTACTTGGTGGGTGGAGAGCTCAACTGTTGTGCAGTGAGTGAAGGCTCATGCAGTTGTGGGAACTAGTTTAATGTTGCTCATACTTAGAAGTGTATAGGACCTTTGTCATAGATATAGCTTAGCCCTTAGTTGTTGCCTTGAATCCTGGCCACATCAGAAGAACAGAGTATAAATTGAATAATGAATCAGTATTGCAGAATAGTTGTTTTCATGGCCTTGACGTCCACCTCTTATTGATGATCAATTAATCCCACCCCCAAGTTAAAAATGAGAGAAGGGGGCTGTATCTGTGCATACAATGAACTTATTCAGCATCTCCCAAAGTGGAACTGCTTGCAGAACTATTTTGATACTAGCATTGACATTCTAACAGGGGTTCAGGCTATTTCACAAATGTTATTGGGGTGGGGAGTAGCTCAGCCTTTTTAAAACCATATTTAAACTTTTTGCTTTTGCAAAGTTAAAGTAATGTGTTATTGAATGACATGTTACTCCTGAAACAGTGCAAACAGTGCATTGCTGTTTTTTAATTAAATTTCAAGCTGTGTTCAAACAGGATCTAAAGAATTACTTGTTTATCTTGGATGATACTGTGAGTTTGAGTGCCATTGTGTGGTTTTATTAATTCTGCTCTTGTCTTTTCAAATAAATCCTTTACATTTTGTATACTGTCTTGGGAGTGCTTATTGTGAAAGGTAGTTTATACACCTTTTAAATAATAATGAACTGCCTTGGCCTTTTCTCACCCAGCTCCAGCTTCCAAACATCTCTTCTCACAAACCACTTCAGTCCACTGGTCATCTAGTAACAATTGTCATGCCAAACCAGAGAAAGCGAATTGTGTGGCAGAAGAGTTGCCCAATTGCAAGCAAGTGTGCATGGCTCAATGTTTCGAAATTTTGGGATTTGTACTTTTGTGAGATAATTAGCTTTCTTGATCAGAGAGCTCTGGTGTCTCAATAAACTACAGATCCCAGGATTCCATAGCAGTGAACCATGGTAGTTAAAGTGGGGTCAAACTGCATTAATTCTGCACTGTAGCAGTAACCTCAGTCTCTTTCCTTAGAATGGGTATTCATTACTGCTGCAGCAACTTCACCCAACTAAAAGGACAGTACCCTGGAAAACAGAGTTGCTACCTAACATGAGAGTTAGCCCCACTGAACTCAAAGGAACGTAGTTGTTATTAATTGTCCTTGACTCATGGCAGACCTGTTAATGAGACATCTCCATGACCTGTGTCCTCAACTGCTCTGCTCAGGTCCTGCAGGCTCAGGCCCATGGTCTCTCTAAGTCAGGGGTAGGCAAACTATCCCCTTTAAGAGCTGAGGGACTTCAGCTCCCAGAATCCCAGACTATTGGCCAACATCCCAGAATATTGGCCAACTTTGCTGAGGCTTCTGGGAGCTGAAGTCCCTCTGCCCTTAAAGGGGGCAGTTTGCCTACCCCTGCAAGCATCTGGCATGTGGTTTTCCTCACTTTGCTAGCATCATTGCCTTTTCCAATTTGTGCCTTCTCATGATGTTGCCAAAGTACAACTGTCTCAATTTAATCATCCTGGCTTCCAGAAAGATTTCAGGTTTGATCTGTTCCATAGTCCATTTGTTTGTCTGTTCACAGTACCCTCAGCACCACACCTCAAATGAGTTGATTTTCTTTCTTTCTTTCTTTCTTTCTTTTTTTTTTTTTTTTTTTTTTTTTTTTTTTTTTTTTTGGCTTTCTTCACTGTCCAGCTCTCACATCCATACATGGTGATGGGGACCATGATGGCTTTGGATGATCCTCACTTTAGTGTCCACAGTTATATGTTTACATTAGGATCTTGTCCACTTCTGTCATAGCTGTCCTAATCCTAGTCTTCTAATCTCTTGATTGCAGTCTCCATTCTGATCAATATTTAATCCAAGATAGGGGAAAGAGAATGGTGGCAGAAATAGGACCAGAAACCTGAATGCAAATGTACAACAATTTGTGTACAGGGATAAGGAGAACTACTATAATAACCAATACAATGAAATAATAATAATAATTTTTATTTATATCCCGCCCCTCTGCTAGGCAATCGGGGCGGTGTACAGAATTTCAAAACATCAGAACAAATATCAAAAATCCCCCCTTCCCATACTCTCCCATCCCCCCAAAACAATAAACTAAGCAAGTTAAATGACAATAATTAAAATATACAGTTTAAAAATACATAAATTTTTTAGTTCCATTTTGATCTTCCGAGGGCTGCAGGACGCCCGAGACAGTCCTCCACAGCTTGAGAATGCTGGGGGGAGATGGAACCAGGCAGGGGCTTTATGTCCACCGGGGCTCCTCCCCTGCTGCCCGCAAGTGCAGCAGCTCAAGCCGCTCAGGTGGTCCTCCGAGGGCTGCAGGACGCCCGAGACAGTCCTCCACGGCTTGAGAATGCCGGCCAATAAAAACAAACAACAAAAAGGAAAAACAAGAACTATTCAACAAGATCAAGAAATCAAGGGAAAATTTAAGCCAAGAGGGAAGATGCTCTGTGACCAGCAGGGAAACATACTTCATGACTGAGAAGAAATAAAAAGACAGTGGAAACAATACATAGAAGGACTATATGAAAGGGACAAATTCATGACAGATTCATTTCAATAAGAACCATTTGAGGAAAACCTCAAATTTTAAAAGGTGAAGTAAGAGCTGCACTCAGAGCACTTGAGAGAAATAAATCACCAGGAACTAATGCAGGGGTAGGCAATCTGTCCCCTTTGGGCCGAGGGACTTCAGCTCCCAGAATCCCAGGAGCTATTGGCCAACATGGCTGAGGCTTCTGGGAGCTGAAGTCCCTCGGCCCTTAAAGGGGACAGGCTGCCTACCCCTGAACTAATGGTATACCAATAGAGCTGCTCCAGGCTACAGAGACAGAATCTACTCTAGTTCTAACTAAAATCTTTCAAAAAATTGGCAAACAAAACAATGGCATACAGACTGGAAATGCTCAGTACATATTCTAGTCTCCAAGAAAGGAGACACGAGGAACTGCAACAATCGCAGTACCATTTAATTAATTTTTTATGCAAGCAAGGTGATGCTTAAAATTCTGCAACAAAGGCGCTAAGGAACATATAGCAAAAATACATGGGATAATGGAATGTACTTAAGGAGTTTCAAAAGATCAGTCTGTGTTTTATAGACTATAGCAAAGACAGAAAAAACACTACAAACAATAAAGAAAAGAAGAGAAGAAAAACAAAAGGGAGATAGGAACAAACTAAGAATTATAAATGCAACAGTACCATGGCTTGTGTGGAAAGATAAAG
Source organism: Phrynosoma blainvillii (assembly GCA_026167975.1). Lineage (NCBI taxonomy): Eukaryota > Metazoa > Chordata > Lepidosauria > Squamata > Phrynosomatidae > Phrynosoma > Phrynosoma blainvillii. Next base: position 254,143,454 of record JANUYF010000001.1, on the reverse strand, counting down.
AAAATTACTACAATGACCAATGCAGAGAAATAGAAGACAACAATAAAAAGGAAAGATCAAGAGATCTATTTCACAAGATCCAGGAAATTAAAGGAAAATTCAAACCAAGGACTGGGATGATCTGTGATAAAAATAACATAATTCAGGACCAAGAAGGAATAAAAAGACGTTGGATGCACAATACACAGGAGAATTATACAAAAGAGATGACAAAATGAAGGACACATAGAATGAAGAGCCATATGAAGATGAACCCCAAATCCTAAAAAGTGAGGTGGAAACTGCAATAAGAGAAATAGCGGGGGGGAAATCACCAGGAACAGATGATATTCCAATTGAACTGCTGCACTCCACATTGACAGAGTCAACTCTAGTGCTAACCAACATATGTCAGATATGGAAAACAAAACAATGGCCAACAGATTGGAAGCAATCAATATACATCCCCATCCACAAGAATGGAGACACAAGAGACTCCAGCAACTATAGAACCACAGTACTGATCTCCCACGCAAGCAAAATCATGCTCAAAATTCTGCAACATAGACTCCAACTATACATGGAAAGAGAGATCCCAGAGGTTCAAGCAGGATTCAGGAAAGGAAGATCACATTGCAAACATAGGATGGCTAATGGAGCGCACCAGGGAATTCCAAAAGAAAATCAGCATGTGCTTTATAGACTATAACAAAGCCTTTGGCTGCATAGATCATGAAAGGTTATGGAATGCTCTTAAAGACATGGGAGTGCCAACACATCTGATAGTTCTGATGAGAAATCTGTACCCAGGACAAGAGGCTACTGTCAGAACAGAACACAGAGAAACAGAATGGTTCCCAATTGGCAAAGCAGTCAGACAAGGCTGCATCTTTTCACCCTATCTGTTCAACTTGTATTCAGAACATATTATAAGAAAAACAGGCTTGAAGAGAGAAGGAGGAGTGAAAATAGGAGGAAGGAATATCAACAATCTAAGATATACATATGACACCATAGTACTAGCAGAAAACCTCACACACCTGGAACAACTACTAAGGAAGCTCAAAGAAGAAAGTGCAAAGACAGGCTTAATGTTGAACTTAAAGAAAACAAAAATAATGACTACTGGGGACCTTCACATGTTCAGCGTAGACAATGAAGAAATAGAAATAGTAAAAGAATCCCCATACCTGGGATCAAACATTGATAGAAATGGGGACTGCAGTCAGGAAATCAGAAGAAGACAGAATGGGGAGGGTGGCTATGAAAGAACTAGAAAAGATTCTAAAATGCAAAGATACACAACTCAGAACAAAAGCTAGAATCATAGAAGCCATTGTATTCCCTTTTACCATTTATGGATGTGAGAGCCGGACAGTTAAGAAAGATGATAGGAAGAAATCAATTCATCTGAGATAATGTGGTGCTGGAGAAGAGTGTTGAGGATCCCATGGACAGCCAAAAGGACAAACAAATGGGTCCTAGAGCAGATCAAGCCGGAAACCTCCCTGGAAGCCAAGATGACCAATCTGAGGCTGTCATACTTTGGACACATCATGAGAAGGGAGGACTCAGTAATGCTGGGAAAGGAGGAGGGAGGTGGGAAGAGAGGAAGGCCACATGCCAGATGGATGGACTCTATTAAGGAGGTCATGGGTATTAAGGGATTGCAGGAATTAAGCAGAGCAGTGGAGGACAGAGGGTCTTGGAGATGTCTCATCCATAGGGTCACCGTGAGTCGAGATCGACTCGAGGGCAGTTAACAACAAAAATGAGCACCCAGCTTGTTGGGGACAATTGGCTAACACATTGTAAACTGCTGAGTTCACAGATAAGAAGTATAGAAATATAAATGCTATATTGCTATTGCTATAAAGGGGATTGTCCAAGGCATCATATTTCTCACCACCCTGTATGAATATGGGAAGCGGATAGTAAAGAAAGACAGCAAAAAGATCAGCTCATTGGAGATGTACTGGAGAAGAGTGTTGAGGATAGCATGGACATCCAAAAAGACCAACAAATGGGTCCTTGAACAGCACAAGCCTGAAATCTCCTTGGAAGCAAGGATGACTTGAGGCTGTGCTACCTTGGCCACATCGTGAGGAAGAATGAATAGTTAGAAAAGGCAATGATGCTAGGTTGAAGGCTGAGGGCCGTAGAAAGAGTGAGAGACCACCTTCCAGACAGGGAGGCCACTGGCCTGAGGAGAGCAGTGGGGGTCAACTGGACAATGTGTGTGTGTGTGTGGGCTGTACAAATGCCCCCCCCCCAATGTTATGTTTTTGGATTGCTTCCAAATCTACTTTGAAGACACTCCCCTGGAGGAGGAAGGAAAGCAGGGCCGCTGGGCAGAGGAGGACACTTCCATCCCCAGCCAGCAACCTGAAACCACCCCCCCCCCCCCATCCTGGTCACTTGGCTGGAGCCAGGCTGTCCCACTTGGAGCCTTGGCCTATGACCAGAGTGACCACACGTCCTCCTTTTCCAGGACACATCCTCCATTGCACCCTTTTGTCCAGGAGGAATTTCAGAATGTCCTCCATTTTGACCATGACTAAGAAGCATGGATTTACATTTATATGAGTGATTTTCTTTTAGCTTTTCTTTGGTCATGCCCTACTTTTTCCACTTTGGTATGTCCTCCATTTTGTGGTTCCTTGCCCTCCTTTGCGATGAGGGGGGCATTCTCTTGTCTCCCTGGTGGTCTGTGACACTGGAGACCAACCAGGGTTTGAAGCCAGGTTAAACCTACTGGGGTGACTTTGGGCAAGTCATACTCTCTCGGCCTCGGAAGATGATGGCAAGGGCAAACGCCCCTCTGAAGAAACCCGTGACAGGGTCGCTATATGTCGGAAACGACTTGAAGAAGGCATACAACAACATTTCTTACACTCTCTTCAGTTTGAGAACCATTTCTCTAGTATAGAAAGTTAACCCAATTCCAGGGTGCTGCAAGGCCTCCTGGTCAGGGGGCGCTGTGGGCGGGAGCGGACACCCAGCCGCTTCAAGGGAGCGCGCACCGACATTTCCGGTTCCGACTCCTAGAGCGGGAAGTTGCGCTTCCGCCCGGGATTGTAAACAAAAACCGCTGCTGCTGCTGCCGCTGCCACAACAAAATGGCGGCGCTTCCAGTCCCGGCTGGGCTCCCGGAGTTGCGGGAGCCCTGTGAGCCCCTGGCCCGAGCGGAGCAGCCCCGCTACAGCCGCCTGTACGCCTCTCTGGGCACGGCGGCCTCCCCGGAAGAGATCCGGCAGCGCTTCGCCCCCTTCGGGGAGGTGGTGGACGTCTGGGTGATGCGGGACCGGCCGTGCGGGGGGAAGCCCTCGGTCGCCGCCTACGTCAAGTACGCCTTGGCCTCGCAGGCCTGCCGAGCCGCCGAGGAGCTGGAGGGCAGGCACTTCTCTCCCGAGGCCCCCCGGCCCATGAAGGTGAATCGGTCCCTCCGCTGGGAGAGGCAAGGACCTTGGCCTGGAGCAGTGGTTCCCCAAATTCTGGCCTTCCAGGTGTTTGGGACTTCAGCTCCCAGAAGCCCCAGTCAGCTTGGCCAGCAATAAGGAATTCTGGGAGTTGAAGTCCACAACACCTGGAAGGCCAAAGTTTGAGAACCATTGGCCTGAAGCCTCCCACACAAACACACACACCCATCATGGTTGTTGTTGCCAAGAAAACCCCATGATAGGTTCCCCTTAGGGTCGTTGTCATAAGTCAATAGTGACTTGAAGGCATGCACCACATACCATGTAAAATATGGTTTCATGTGGAGCTTGAAGTCTACATTAAAATGGGATGTACTAAAACAAATGACAATACTTGTCCATAGGGAAACCATACTTGCCCATTGGGAATCATGGGGAATACTTGCCCATAGGGAATGATTCCCTATGGACAAGTATTATCCAGTGATTCCCTATGGGCAAGTATTCCCAATGGCTTTCTATGGGCAAGTATTCTCCAATGATCCTTGTGGACAAGTATGGTTTCAGTATGGTTTCTTTATGGGCAAGTAGTGTCATTTGTCTTAGTATTCAAACTTAGTATTCAAACTAGTCTAAACATTCAAACTGTTTAAAGTATCCTGAATTTCTTTTCATACTGTAAAAATACTTAAAGCACTGGGCATTACAGAATGGAGTGGGGAATTAGCAGATAGATCATGTTAAGATCTTAACATTTGCACACTGGCATTCACTTGTAGCTGTTGGAAGTAAACTCTCCAATGTGATTTGTGTAACGGCGTGTAAGTCTTTCTTGCCTAGGTTGTGCATTTAATCTCTGCATTCAGTAGGGAATGTAGTGAATGACAGCCATAGCTACTTCTATGAATGTAACCTCAATATTTGCAGAAATAGTAGCTTGATTTAAAACTTCCTACTTGCAGTATCAGGAGGAAGTCAAGTTTAGCTCTCTGATGTATTTGAGCATCTTCTGAAAATGATTTTTATTGAATTTTGCCTCATGTCAGGATCACATTTGTTTTGATTGTGTGCAGTGTGATATTAGCAGCCTGAGCATGCTAATCGAAAGGTAGAAGACAAATTGAACAAATATTTATATGAATAAGTGTAACACCAATTCTCATCTTGATGACTTTGCTCACGTTTAGTCCTACAAATTGCATAAAAGTTGCTTAAGTGTTCCATAGTGTTGCTTTTCTCTGCTGCAAAGTACATTTGTTCATATCTGTTTTGCCTTTGTAATCGCTTTCTGCAACTCATAGTGTTCTACCTCTGTACAGAGGAGATTATCGCACTACACTCTTATAATGCTGCTATTCCACTTTTACTGCTCAGGCTGCCTCCTGTTGCATTCTGGAGTTTGTAGTTCATTGAGGCCTAAGAGCTACCTCTGAGAATTCTAAATGCCCCTCCCTAAACTGCAAATCCCAGAATGCAATGGGAGGCAGCCAGAGCAGTAAAAGAGGAATAGCAATGCTTTAAGAGTTGTTGTTGGTGTGAACAACTTGGTTCCATCTGCTTTGGGTCCTAGTTTGGGATAAAAGCAGCATACAAATCAGTTTGATCTCCAAACTCTGGCCTTTCAGAGTGTTTTGGACTTCAGCTCCCAGAAGCCTCAGCCACTTTGGCCAATAGTCTGGGATTCTGGGAGTTGAAGTCCAAATAAACCTGGAAGGCCAGAGTCTGGAAATCCCTGAATGAATGACTCAAAGAAACAAATAATCTTAAATCTTTAGAATCTAATCCAAAATTTAGATTATCAGAGGTTTTTAATTTCTGGGTCTGTTTAAGCATGATAGAGATGCACTGGGAAGATGGCTAAGGCTGTGTATGCACTGGAAAAATAATGCAGCTTGACACTGGTTTAACTGCCATGGCTTAGTGTTGTGGAATTCTGGGATCTGTAGTTTTGTGAGATATTTAGCCTTCTCTTTCAGAGATCTCTGGTGCCACAACAAGCATTGAGCCATGGCAGTTAAAGCAGTGTCAAACTGCATTATTTCTGCAGAACAAATGTTGGGTTGCAGTTTAGAGCTTCTAGTGCTAGTGTAATTATAACCAAACATGCATGATCTTAGCCTTACTATGATTTCACTGTCCCTGGATAACTAAACTTTGCCATAGAGTTTAATTAAGATTACATCCTTTTTTTGCTCATTTCATCACCATTGTGTTCAATTCAGGTGTTTATTGCACAAAGACAAACTACGGGAAGCACCAGAAATATTGGAATTCGGCAGCTTACTCTAATACGTGTCAGTGTTCCAAACTCCTTTACAGAGAAGCACCTGACGAATACTTTTAAGGTACTAGTTGAGTCTTCTGCAGTCAGCATCCCAATAGTATCTTTATACCCCATTCAAAGAATGTTAAATGAATAAAATTTCATTTTTGCATCTTCCTGTTAACTGTTGTAATATAATATAATATGTTGTTTGAAATTTTTAGATCTATGGAACTATTGATGTATGCATGATCCTACAGAAGGAAAATCAAGAGGTTGCATACATAAGGTTTTTAAAGGCATCGCAAGCAGCCTTGGCAATAGAACAATGTGACAAAAGTGAGACACATTACTGTTTCTCTTAAAAATGCTTTTCCTACAGCTATTTCTAATTCTGGCATTCTTGATTAAGTGGAATTTTACATAGATTAAAGCTCATGTGTATATAGGATCAGATTGATTTCAAGTCCCTCTCCCCATGTCACAAAGCAGCATTTTAATAAAACAAAACCCTTATGTGCTTTTTTACTTGTAAGTGAACCTCATGAAGGATGACAGAGCCTTTGATCCCTCCTTTGCTCCTCTTATGAGTAAAAGTTGTACTAATAATATTGCAAGCTGGTTGAAGAGACTTGGAGCACTCCTTTGTCACTATGGGGCGAAACAGATGGCCCCTTTGTGGCGGCTTTCCAGTGGCTTGGGGGCATGTTGTTTAGATGATGCCTGCTGGAAGCCACCCGCTTGACCACATGGGGGCAGCTTTTCAGCACTCCTGTGGTATGGCGTTTAGATGCCACACAAGTGCAGGAGTGCTGAAAAGCCACAGCAGCAGTATAAAAGCCAGTGCAAAAAGGAGAGGCTTTCTGCTGCTTATTTTTGTGCTGGCAAAATGGTGAAGTGGGGCTGTGGCGGGCAGTTGCCACGGCCTCAATCCTGCATCAGCTGGGACGGCTTGATGCCGCTCCTTCGGTGCCGTCTGTTTCACCCCATGTTAGTATTCTGAACAGGGGTTTGCTTCCTGTATCTGAAAGTAGTGTAAAGTGATTTCTCCCTCTTTTCTCAGCTAATATAATTTCTGTATTGGCTGCGTAGAGAGGAGCTGTTCTTCCTTCTTGGTTAGCAGTACCAGTGATTCATGTTGGTGGAATTCCATGCACTCGCATTGATTTCATGGTTGCCTATGGTGACTTAGCAAGCACTTAAATATATGCTTGTGCTACTATACCAACATATCAGAACCTGAATAAATATAGTAAAAACTTTGTTTTTAATCTCTTAGTCTGTCACTTCCTCCCTAAAGTTTTAAAGTCACCAGTTAGTTAATCAGTTAATATTTATTTCCTAATAAGGGCTCTCAAATGAGAATTTCCAATTTAATTTCTGCCTAGATTGTTATACATAAGTGGATCTCTTGTACTGGGGTTATAGAAGCATTGATATAAAATGGTTTTTAAATGGTATATTAATTTTAGATTTAGTCTTCAAAGTAAGACAAACATAATTGCTTATTAATTGTTGACCGAGAAAGCAACAATTCAGATTCAAAATCTACCATGGTGAATTTTCAAGTTGACTTGTGAGTTTTGTCATTTTCATCAAATAAGTCATTTCAAGCATCACATTTTAAAAAACTGTAAGAAAAATCTGTGGTGCACATTAGTCTACAAGAAAGAGAACAAGCCAAAGAAATGAAACACATTATAACATCTTGAATTATTTTTTGGCTTTAGGGTTCAAAGCTGTTTGGGCTGATGGTGAAACTACGTTCACTGAAACTTACGAAGAAAAAAAAGAGAGCAGTGAAGTACAGAAGAGCAACTTTTCTTCTTTGGGTGTGTAATACTATTTTAAGGGAAAACTTAGGGCAGGGGCCGGCACCCTATGGCCCCCGGGCCGGTTCCGGTCCAGGGCCCCGCGCTTACCGGCCCATGTGGACCCCTGCCGCCACCACCGCCCCATGGTTTGGTCGCGCGCCGCAACCACCATTTTGTTTTTCGAAATGGCAGCCGCAACGCATTTGCACATACGCAGGAGTACTGTGCATGCGCAAACGCGTCGCACTCACTATTTTGGAGAACAAAATGGCGGCCGTGACATGTGCGGAGGTGGCTGCGGCAGTATGCGCGGCGGTGGCGGGGCACGCAGGGGGGTCGCAAGCGTGAGCGCACGCACCGCCATCCCCCCCCCGGGCCCGCCGGAAGGCACAACTTTGGGGGATCGGCCCCCGGCTCAAAAAGTTTGCCTACCCTGACTTAGGGCCTGAACAGACTGCCAGAAATAATCCATCTTGAAGCCACTTTAACTGTCCTGGCTTGATGCTAAGGAATCATAGGAATTGTAATTTTTTTCTGAGACATTGAGCCTTCTCTATCAGAGAGCTCTGGTGCCACAATAATGATTCCCTAGCACTGAGCTGGGGCAGTTAAAGTGGTCTCAAACTGGATTATTTCTTGAAGTCTGTTCAGGCCCTTTGTCTATTGGTTGTAATCTTCACACATTGGTAATTTTAACTGAAATCCTTAGGATTTACTTGACATGCTTGTAGAGCCTAAAAGAAGATCCAAAGATGAGAGGCACAGTAGTCCGCAAGAATGAATGCAAGTGAGAAGTAGGTAATGAATTTGTAATGTTAGGGTATCTGTGGCTTCAGGTTCCATGACCATCTTGACTGAGTTTGCAGCCAAACCACCTGAAAACATTGTACACAAATGCTATGTGAGTTGTGTAAAACAGAGAACATTCATAAAGTACAAGGGATTAATCTCATTATTTTACTTACGTTGTAATAAAAGTTTAGATATGTATTATACTGATATTTGGGGCTTTCTTGCTGCATTTTAAGAATTTCTAAGGAGACTGAGATATAAGGTGGAAGGTATCAAATATACTCAACTATAAATTGACCTCATGTATAAGTTGAGGGCAGGGTTTGGGGCCAAAATTAGGATTTTGATATGGCTCATGGATAAGTTGAGAGTAAAACCTAGAGGCATGTAACAAAGGATCTGAAGGATGAAGCAAAGGAAAACTATGCAAAAGAACTTTAAAAATTCCAGCAAGTATAACTGGGTGTGTTCATCGTAAAGGCTGGATGGATTAGAGAAGAGGGGTCACTGCTTCCAGGACGGATTATAGTCTTGCTTTTCACCAGGTGATGGCTCCTTTTTAAATGAGAGTTAAAGTACAGTACTTACATTGATCTGTGGATGTGTCAACTCAGGTTTTTTGGGGGTCAATTTTTTGACTAACATTTCTGGACTTACTGAGTATATACATGAATCCACAAAACTGAATTGTGATATGGTAAAATGTTTTTGATGTGTATTTTTAATATGTTTTAATACTTAATTGTTTAATGCTATCTTAAGGGGTGGGTGGATTTGGGGATTCCAGGTTATTTGTGTACCTGTATTATATGATACAGTATTTTAATTGTAAGCCGCCTCGACTGCTTGTCAGAGCGGCGGGGTATAAATAAATAAATAAATAAATAATAATAATAGTAATTAATGCCGGTCCAATTTTCTGTTGATTTCAGGGTACAGCACCGCTGGGCCAGCACTTGTAAACAAGTCCCTTGAATACCATGAACATGAATACACTGAGGGTAGCATGCGTTATAGAACCCCTTTGTCCGAGTCTGTGACCAAGCCACATGAATCAAGTGTGCATTACTCCTATGTGAGTAATACAGAAAAGGAAGCAAAATGCCACAGAACAGAAAAGACTAGCATATTTACCTCAGGTAAAGCTGAACATTTTTTTACAGCATGTATTGAAATCTCTGGAACTTCCTTGCACCCATGTGTCACGAGCATCATTTACATTCTTTGATGTGGCAGCCCAGTGGGTATTGTTATCCCACTGCTTAATTTTATCTATGGGTTTACTCCCTAAACTTGGTTTCTTTATTTTTTAGTAGCATGGAAATGCAATCCAGATTCAGACAAGCTTGTAATAAAATAACAAAACTTTATTTGGATGGTAGTTAATAATGTTTCGTTTGTTACAATGTTGCATGCACTTGTTCTTGTTATACTTTGTTGCACACTCTTTAACTCTAGAGAACACCGGTTGCTATTCTTTAGGACCTTTACACCGTCCTTATTTATGGTTATCCTTTTAACCTTATTTCCATAATAACTCTCAGGCTAACTATATCCCGCATCATATCAAATACCAGAAACTCCCTCACTTGGAGTGCTATCACAGTCCCTGTCTTCTGGACTCTTACACATCCAGACCTGGTCTGACTTCAATTGTCAGCAACAGAATTCTTTATCACCTACAGCCCAAAATTCGATTGGCTGTCATCAGCTTACTCCTGATTGGCTGTTGCTACCTTGGGCCTGTTCTCCACACAGCACCAGGTCTGGATGTGTAACAGTCCAGGAGTGAGGGACTGTAAAGGAAAAATCCAGTAGTGAGGGACATAGGGCCTTTGCATACTGACAGAAATAGTGAAAATTGAGTCCAATTTAACTGTCCTGACTCAGTGCTAGGGAATCATGGGAACTGTAGTTTATTGTGGCACCAGAGCTCTGACAGAGAAGGCTCAATGTCTCAGAAAAAAATACAGTTCCCATGATTCCCTAGCACAGCCAGGGCAGTTAAAGTGGAGTCAGTTTGCACTATTTCTAGCAGTCTGCAAAGGCCCTTAGTTGAATATAGCACTCCGAGTGAGGGAGTTGCTGATATTTGATATCCTTCGGGGTATAGTTAGGCTATTACAGAAATAAGGATAAAAGGATAAGGACAGTGTAAGGGTCCTAAAGAATAGGAACCAGTGTTCTCTGGAGTTAAAGAGTGTGCAACAAAGTATAACAACAAGTGAATGGAACATTGTAACAAGTGAAACATTGGGGGGAAGCAGACGAGGGCGTCCAAGACGCCCTGCAATGGTGCGCCGCGGGACTGGAGCAGTCGCACCGCGGCGCAGCGCCGGCGCCTCTGAAAGGAGCGCAAAAATAGCGCTCCTTTCAGAAGTCAGTGAAAGTGTGCCCTAAAAGCGTCAGGCGCACTTTCACTGACTTTTCCGCCGCAGCGTGTGCGGTCGCTGCGGCGGGAGGTTGTCCCCGGAGCGTCGGACATGCAGAGGGCCGGCGGCTCCGAGGACGACCTCGGGAAGAGGAAGGGGCGCTGCGCGTGTGGCTGCCCCTCCTCTTCCTTGCCTCGGAGACGGCTCAATAAGCCGTCTGCTGAGGCCCATTGTTAACCATCCTTCAAATAAAGTGTTATTGTAATTTAATTATAAGCTTGTCTGAACCCAGATTGAATTTCCATGCTACTAAGAAATAAAGAAACCATTTGGTAAACAAGTCCCCTGAATACTATGGACATGAATACAGTGAGGGTAGCATGGGTTATAGAACTGCTTTGCCCGAGTCTGTGACCAAGCCACATTACTCCTATGTGAGTAATGGAGAACAGGAAGCAAAATGCCATAGAACAGAAGAGACCAGCATATTTACCTCAGGTAAAGCTGGACATTTTAAAGGTAAACATGTATGTGTAAGGTGTGATTTTACAGTATATATTGAAAGAAGTCATTGTCATTGAAATCTGTGGGACTTCCTTGCACCCATGTAAAGAGGATTTAAGGTAGTTCAGATACAAATTGTATGTGGGGGATACGAGAGAGGACACAAGCTACCATACAGTACAGGGGAGGGACTTGCTTGCTTCAGGTGAGTAATATAATCTGAGTACAAAGAATAATTTGTGAATTGTGACCTCACTTTCATAATAGATCCAAGACCATATCACTGTTGCACTGATCATCAATCTGAAAACAAATTGTGTGTTGGTGTTCTGAATAAAATCTGTAAACCCAGTTATTCTGTGATGCTCAATAGTGTCACTTTACTATTCTTCATTTAGCAGAACCACCAAACCTTGCATGTGTTTTGAGGAGGGACACCAAAAGCCCAGAATCTGTTTCCAGGCGCTTGTGGGTAGTATCAGAATTCCCATTTGCACAACAGCAACTTTTCGACCTCTTTAATATCATCCCAGGCTTGGAATCTTGTGAAGTGTCTCGGGGTCTTTACAGTAATCGTGGTAATGTAAAATAAACTGAAAAGCAACATATTGTGTCTGCAGGGCTTTTTTTTCCAGAGAGAAACATGGAGCCTTAACAGTATAAATTGCAATGTAAAAAAGATGGAGTTAATCAGTAGAAAGATATTATGTGCGCAGACTATCAGATAATGGTTTTTTTTTTTGTATTAGGATAGCAATTCATGACAGTTTTGGTATGTACATGTAGCAGAAAACTCAGTGATAGTGAGATCCCATAGTAGATATATGTGTGTGCTGCCTGTTTCACATATGATAGTGAAGCCCTAATTTATATGTTGAAGTGATTTTTCTATAGAAATGTACATACTCCACAGTAGATGCAGCTGAATCTCATTACAGTGTCAGCATGTGCTTTGACTTACTTCTTAGTTTCTACATTTTAAAGCTATTAAGTGGTGAATAAACTGCAGAGAGCAGATGGGGGTGTATCTACACTGTAAAAATAATGCAGTTTGATATCACTTTAAGTGCTGTAGCTCCATCCTATGGAATTCTGGGATTTATAGTATTACAAAATCTTTTGCCTTCACTGCCAGAGTGCTGATGCCTCACAAAATTACAAATTCAAGGATTCTGTAGGATGGAGCCATGGCAGTCAAACTGGTGTTAAACTGCATTATTTCTACAGTGTAGATGCACTCTACCTTTTACAGAAATGCAAGTCAGCTCAGTTGGAACCACAGTACAATATAGTTTTCTGCTATTTTTGACCAACTGTATATAGTCACAGAAGAGTAAATAAAATCTCAGAATTTTGTCCATTTTAATTTTAGATAAATTTGGCCAATCTCTGTTGATTATTTTATTTTATTTTATTTTGCAGAGGGTCTAGAAGCTAACACTTTTGCTTTGTTTTTAGCTTCTGTTTGTGATGAAACTGAAATACTCTATGAACAAAGTGCTGCAAGCTTTTAATAGAGGTTGAGAGTTTAAAGAAGACCATATCTTTGCATGTTCTTTTCTACCCCATTTTGAATTCCTTTTCTTTTTCATCCTCTACTTACTCATATTTTACTTTTAATGTATGCATTGATTCTAGAAAGGGCCTACGGTAAATCCAATAATTAGTTACAACTACATTATACATATTTATATTAGTGGCAACATGGTAAGTCAGCACTTACATACATTCTATTGACTCATTTAATCTGTTCTAGTTTTGACTAATATTTGGATGTAGACCAAGGATGTGTAGCTGCATGGGTCCCTCACCAGAAGTTGGAGAGCCATATACTACCCTGCCAAGCCCTCTACCCATTTTTTAAAACTTTAAAATAATACTCAGAATGCTCCCTGAACCCTCTTGGAAGAGTGGTGGCAGTTGTGTCATGTTCCTCCCCCATAGGCTGTTGTAGGCTCAGAAGTGAGATTTTTAAAACCAGGAAGTAAACCAGAAGTCAGATTGCTTCTGATGTACTTCTTGTTTTTTAAAAAGCCCTCTCCTGGATTTAAAAAAGTCAGGTTGAGGGAATTGTAAAATTATCCACAAATGCTATAGGGCATTTTGAGTAAAATGTTCTTCTAAAAGTCCTCCTCCTCCAAATGTGAGGGAGGTCTTTGGGGTTTCCTACTGGCCAGCAGCACCACTTTTCCCTGCCTCAAATGTAGGCTTATGTTTCCCCTTAATCAGCATTTCCAGATTCTTGCTTAATAGCAATATAGAGAGAACAGTAAATTATGATTAAACCGGGAAACAAAAGGGCGTGGGGGGGGGGGGCTCTAGAAGCCTTTGATCTGCTAATTATGGTTGACAAGTTGTCCAGTCCAACAGCATTGATTTTTGTATGCCCTAATCCTAAATATCTGTGCCAGTGTAACATTGCTTGAGTGGTGTAACATCACATGAGATCACTTAAGTATATACAAGGGACCCTTGTTTTATGTGAGGGATCTGTTCCAGACCCCCACGTGTAAGGGAAATTCCGCGGGACCTCAAGTCCCATTTATTCAGTGGTGGTGTGCTCACACACACACGCCATTGCGAAAGCTGGGGCTTGCCGTCCACATGACCTTGAGTCCGCGTATGATGAGCCTGCGTATGGCGTGGGTGCACTGTATGAACAGCAGAATACAAAAATATATTATGTGTTTTCACACACCAGGTATTAGAAATAGCAGTAAGCGGTATCAGTTTTTATTTAATACTTATTAAGGGATATGCACCCCATCCTTCAGCTGATTTCTGAAATAGCTAGTTTTGTTAAATTCAAAAGAGTTGATGTGTCATTACATTTTACGCTTCTTGTTGAATTAGGATTTCTTTTGCCAAAGGGCAAAATTTTGAAAATATTCAAAATTTAGTAATGTTGAAAATATTCAAAATTTAGTAATTTTGAAAATAACATAATTGGAATTGCTCCCCAAATTTTGACAATGTTTTTGTTCTCTGGTAGAGCTTAAATATTACTACACTTACAGATATACTTTTGTTTACTCTTAGCATATGCGGTGGTTCAGTACAATAATGTTTTGTCAGCTATCTATGCCAAACATAAACTGAATGGTTTTGAATACCCTTTTGGGAGCTGGCTGCTTGTTACATTCATTGAAGAAGGAACAGAAAAAATGGAGTAAGTATATGTTAAGGACTGTAATCATAGGGGACAATGCAACCAAAGTTAAGTATTTTTAAACTCGCATTGATTTCTGAATGGGAGACTTGAGTAATTTCTTGACAGTCCTGTTGACACTAATGTTGGCTGCATTTGACCTATAATTGTAATTGAATATTCACCTTGAATATTCTGTCTAAATTCAATTGAATTATGTTAAAATTCTACCATTGTTGTAAAAAGATTCCAATCTGCTTGCAGCCTTCTCAAACGGAGATTAAAAAAGATACCTTCAACATTTCAACGTCTAGAGTTGTCTGTAAGTAGCTTTGATGTTTTCCTCTGAAAACATTTGTCAAACAGTGCGTTATCTCTTTCTACACATTTACACCTTAATCATTGGATTTTTTAAAAAGTGGTTTTGTTTTCCTTTGTAACTATGGATTGTTTCATCTGAAATCTTTCCCATAAAAAAAAAATTACCGTACTTTTTCATGCTTGGTTTATTTTGGATGGAGAAGCATTGTTGCCTGTGGGCCCTTGATTCCTGCTGCGTTTGTCCATTTTCATTTTAACTCAGCCTGACTGGCAATTAGAATAGATTGAATAATTAAAGATTGCAGATAGCATCTTTTTACCAGTAGATGGTTGTGTTTTCACCTTAGATTGGTGTCAGAACTATCTTCCTGGGACTGTTTGCAAAAATGGCTGAGTCTTGAATGTACAGTGGCTCAACCTTTGTAAGCTTAGTACAGGGTAGGTTCCAGATTTAGGTTTTTACCAAAAGGTTGACAGGGAGAGATTTTCCTGCTCCCTTAACTCCATGACATGTACAGTTCCTACCAGAATGCTGGTGTATGAGACTACTGTCCATCTTGTGCAACACACAAGATTTAAAAGTGAAAATGTTCATTTTCATTTTGATTGTGATTCCCTCCCCACCCCCAGGAGCTCCAGATTTCTTCACCTTATCTCCAGACAGATGCTCAACTTCCTTCAAACAAAAGGAAAGCTCCCCCTGACTCATCTGTGCAAGAAAGGCTTTTCATCATGTTCAATCCTCATCCTTTATCTCAAGATATCTTGGAGAATGTATTATGGTAAAGCCTGCTGAGCTTTTTATATATATAAAAATTGATAGTTAAGTGATTTTGTGAGTATCAAATAGTTGTCTGAGGCATGGCACTTTAACAGTTCATGTATCTGGAAAAAGAAGAACTGGTGGAAACTTGTTCTCATTAGTTAATGGGTTTAAGCATTCTGATGACAGTACTAACAGTATTTATGTTAGTAATAACGGACTTCAGACACCCTTTTCGTTCAGTGTTTTGAAACTTAGAAGAATTCATTATATGGGGCATTCTTTGCAGCTGTAATTCAAGGTGAGGCATTTCTTGATTTAGCACAAATATAAGCATATTAACAGCCATTTTCCAAGAGCTTTGTAGACCTCCTGGTGAATATGGAACACCTTCACAGACGTAAGAGACTGTTTGCAAGTGAGGCTACACAATAAAAATAACACATCCTTCTGTTTAATATCTAACTGCATATTGCTTCCAGATGGAAGCAATATACAGTTAGATATTAAACGGAAGGTTATGTTATTTTTATTTCCAGATGGAAGCAATATACAGTTAGATATTAAATGTAAGGTTATGTTATTTTTATTTTGTAGCCTCACTTGCAAACAATCTCACACCCCTGTTATGTCTGTGAAGGTGTTCCATGCATTTGATGAAGGAAAATGTCAGAAAGACTCACTCTGAAATGATTCCATTCCCTCCCCTCCCCCCCCAAAAAGGGCACTGTTCCTCACTATAAACTTAATACATATTTTACACAACTCAAATTCTCATTCTTACTGGTATAACCTTAATATTTACAATCAGAGAAAGGTTTCATATTTACAACAACAACTTTTCAGAGTAGTTTTACAGTTCTATATTAAAAACCCTGATTCTGACATTTTCCTTCATACTGTTAGAAACACATCATAGATAATTATTGTGAGCAGAACTATCTCCAGATTAATGGATTAATCCTTCCTATTTGGACAACTTTTCTGCTGTAGTTTAAATTAAATTAAATTTAAACATTACAGCTTATGTATTGTACATCCATACTTGTTAACTAATGTGGATAAACAAAACATATATTTAAAAAACCACAACCTTAGACTATCAGCCCAGTCCACAAATGAACATACCTTCCCCTGTAGTTTCTTCTGGAGATCTATTCCACTCCTAGTCTCCCAACAATCTGTTCAATGAATGTTTTGAAAGTTAGCCCTTAAGTGATAGGGGGCTGATTCTGTGTACATAGCTATGCAGAAGAACAAAGGGATTGTGGTCTCTGCAGACACAAATTCACAGTTTTGAGAACTGTAAAAAAAAGCATCTGTTGCAATATCCTCTAGATCAGGAGTAGGCAACCTTTCCCCTTTAAGGGCCGAGGGACTTCAGCTCCCAGAATCCCAGGAGCTATTGGCCAACATGGGACTATTGGCCAACATGGCTGAGGCTTCTGGGAGCTGAAGTCCCTCGGTCCTTAAAGGGGAAAGGTTGCCTATCCCTGCTCTAGATAGAAAAATTACCCAATAATCTTACAGAATCCTCTGGAAGAGCATGACATTGTGAATGGATTAATGGAATATGTTTACCAAAGAATTAAAACATTGCATGAATATATATCCTCATGCTCCTTAATTAAAAGTAATCCCAATTTTCTGATGAATAACTTTTGGAGCATAATATGTCTTAAATAGACAGCCATCTTTAAATAGATTTTCCTCAAAAAGAATTTAATTTAAAAACGCAATTTCAATTAAAAATCCAATTTAAAATTTTAAAATCTGATATAATTTTTAAAAAAATATTGATTTTTAACCATACCAATTGTGTCTGTTTTATTGTTTCGTTTCAGTCGGTTTGGAAATTTCATAGATGTTTGCCTCATCCCTGGGAAAAACAAAGCTTACGGTATGTTTGCAGAGAGAGCAAGTGCTATTAATGCCGTAGCAATCTTACATGACAAGACTGTGAATGGTGTGAAGTTGAAAGTGAAACTGGCAGCAAAAAATCTGGAATCCTCTGTAAGTAGACTTTATGAAAACATTTTTCAAAAAAATGCAGAATCTCTTTCTTCACGTTTATGCCTTAATCACTGGATTTTTTTAAAAAAAAGTGGTTGTTTTTCTTCATAACTTTATGAATTGTTTCAGCTGAATTCCTTTCCCTTAAAAAAAGTTTACTTTTTCATGTTTGATTTATTTTGGATGGAGAAGCATTGTTTCCTGTGGGCCCTTGATTCGTGCTGCGTTTGCCCATTTTAACTCAGCTTGACTGGCAATCAGAATAGCTTGAATTATTTAAGATTACAGATAGCATCTGTTTACCAGTAGATGGTTGTGTTTTCACCTTAGATTGGTGTCAAAACTATTTTTCTGGAACTGTTTACAAATATGGCCGAGTCCTGAATGTACAGTGGCTCAACCTTTGTAAGCTTAGCCTTCATTCTAAACTTTACAGGGTTGGTTCCAGATTCAGGCTTTTACCACAAAATTGACAGCGACAGATTTTCCTGCTCCCTTCTCCCCATGACATGCACAGTTCCTACCAGAATGCTGGTGTATGAGACTCCTGTTCATCATGTGCAACAGACAAGATTCAAAAGTACAAATTTTGATTGTGATCCCCTCCCTGCCCCCAGGAGGTCCAGAGTTCTTCACCTAATCTCCAAACAGATGCTGAACTTCCTTCACACAAAAGGAAAGCTCCCCCTGACTCTTCTGTGCAAGAAAGGCTTTTCATCATGTTCAGTCCTCATCCTTTACCTCAAGACATCTTGGAGAATGTATTATGGTAAAGCCTGCTGAGCTTTTTATATATATAAAAATTGATAGCTAAGGATTTTGTGATTGAATCCTGAGTATCAAATAATAGTTGTCTAAGGCCTGGCACTTTAATAGTCCTTGTATCTGGAAGAAGAAAGGTGCTGGTGGACATTGGTCTTCATTAGTTAATGGGTTTAAGCTTTGTGATGACAGTACTAACAGTAATTATAACAGTAATGATGAACTTCAGACACCCTTTTCATTTAAGTGTTTTGAAACTTAGAAGGGTTATTCTTTGCAGCTGTAATTCAAAGTGAGGCATTTCTTGACTTAGCACAAATATAAGCATATTAACAGCCATTTTCCAAGTGTTTTGTAGACAGCCTGTTGAATATCTCAAAGGATTAATTTATTGAAGCATAAATTCTGTGAGCAGATTTTTCTTCATCAAATACATGGAACACATTCACAGACATAATGGGTGGGAGACTGCAAGTGAGACTACAAAATAAAAATAACATACCCTTCTGTTTATATTTAACTATATATTGCTTCTGGGGTGGATTTCATTTAAATCAATTTGATTTAAATCACTACTCAGAAAGACTCACTATGATGTGATTGTGCTCCCACCCCACCCCAAAAAGGGCACTGTTCTTCGCTATAAGCTTAATACATATTTTACATAACTCAGAGTTAGCAAAGTCTCATTCTTCTTGGTATAATCTTAATATTTACAACCAAATGAAGGTTTTATTTTTATTTATTTATTTATTTTAATTTATTTTTGGATTATTAAAAGATAATATATAGAAAAAACACAAGATACAAAAGCCTAATTAGTCTTAGCTTTAACAATGATGATAGTAAAGAATGCTTAATACATTTAATTGCAAACTTGAAATGTACTTCGCCTAGTTTCTCATTAGCTGGAAGAGATAAAAGATTCCTTTTTTTTGTATCTCTCAAAATCTTGTAAGTACAGATATCCATTCTCAGTTATGTTTCGAATGTTTTGTTTATTGCTTATACTAATTACTTTCAATAAAAGTGAATTTTTTTAAGGTTACTTGTTACTAACAAAATATGTACTCTCTTGCTAAATTTCCTTCTGGAGTATTTTCTTTACATCTCAACATTCTACATTCCAATACGCCACTTATTCAGAAAGTAAAATAAAGGCTATATTGCAGATATAATTTTTTTTTCAAAGAGAAGCTATTTATTTTCTATTTTGTTTGTTGACCTATTATTGATTAGAGAAGTCATGATATCTAATTCTTTCATATCCATAACCTTAAGCTTCCATTCATGTAATGTTGATACTTCTTCCAATTTCTTTTCTTTTTCTTTTTGCTATAATCAGTCTAGCAGCAATAACTAAATATAACATTCTCCAGAAGTGATTTTCACCTTCTTTTTGAGTTTAGATGTGATATTGAGTAGATAGAACTCTGGTTAGAGTGGAAATTTGATGTTCAATTTATCTTGAATTATTGTGTCTACTTTAGACCAAAAAATTTTGATACACGGGCACCTCCACCACATATGGTACAATGTGCCAGATTCTTTGCAGCGTTTTCAGCATATTTCTTTTCCTAATCTTTGGATTCTGTTTAACTTGACCAGGCAGAAATACCATCGATTGGCTATTTGTATGAAGTTTTCTTTGAGAGTCTGTGAAGGAGTGAAAGATTGCATCTTCTTCCATGATGCTTCCCATCTCTCTAACAAGATATAGTGTCCAATATCTCTTGCCCATTTGATCATAGAATTTTTCACTAGTTCTTGTTCAGTATCCCTTTCAAGGAGTAAAGAATAAAGTTTTGATATTTTCCTTTCTCCCCAGACCACAGTACTTTATCAATCTGATATTATGCCAGTTCAGATCCTTCCTTAATTTGGTCTTTGAATCTTTTTTTCTATCTGCAAATAATTAAACCAGTGAAGCTTCCATTCTCCATTTTCTTCTAAATCTTCCCTTTTTCGTAATGTCAGATTGCCTTGTACATACTTTATTATAAGATTGTTATATTTTATCCACCTTTGTCTTCTCCATCTACTGTAGAATGCCTCCTGTGTGGAAATCTGAGATGGTATCTTGCCATAAAATTTCATTTTGATATTTTTACGCATATTTATTAATGTGTTTCTAATATAATGGTTGTTGAAAGCTTTGTTGATTAAGCTCTTATTGTGCCATAGGTATGTGTGCCAACCAAATCTCAACTGAGCACCTTCCAGGTCTAGTAATCTTTGATACTCAAGTTTTATCCATATGAGGGGTACAGCTTGTTGGTATTGCTTTAGATTAGGCAATGCGCAACCACCGCTTGCTGTGGTATCTTGTACAATCTTCCATTTTATTTGAGGTCTACCTCTTTTCCATGCAAATTTTCTCAATTCTTTATTCCAATTCAAGAATGTTTTGTTTTTTGTAATTACTGGTAGGTTCATGAACAAGTACAACAACTTGGGTAATACATTCATCTTTATGGCAGCAATGCGTCCTAGAAGCAATATATTTTGTTTGTTCCAACGTTGGAGATTTGATTGAATGTCCTTCCAAGTTTGTTTGTAATTGTTATACAGATTGGCGTTCTTATTTGTTAGCCATATTCCGAGGTACTTCAGCTTTTTTCTATGTTACAACCAATTATTTCTTTCATTTTTCTCTCTGCTTTTTTTGAATGTTTTTTGTTAGGATTTGAGTTTTATCTTTGTTTAGTTTGAAACCTGAATATTCTCCAAATATTTTTATTTCTTGCAGAAGTTCAGCTATGTTTCTGATCCTCCAGTATCATGACTAATCATCAGTGAAGGCTTTTAATTTGAAATCATATCCTTTAATTCTAGTACCTTTTATTTTACCATTTTCTTTTATCCTACTAATTAGTATTTCTAATGTAATGATGAATAAGAGGGGAGAGATAGAGCATCCCTGTCTCGTCCCTTTAGTTTAAATTTCTGATAGTTTGTCATTGATTATTAGCCAAGCTGACTGATTGTTATATATCCTTTGTAAGCTTTCAAAAAATATCCCTTCATTTCAGTAGCTTTAATACAGTGAAACATAAAGTCCCACCTCAGATTGTTGAAGACTTTCTCAGCGTCGACAAATATCATAGCCATCTGTTTGTCATTGTGGATATTATTAGGTCTGGCAAAGTTTTTGTGTTGTTTCTGATGTATCTTCCAGGAAGGAAGCCATTTTGATCTGTTTGAATTTTGTATTTTAATATATTTTTAGCCTTGTACACATAGATTCTGTGCACATAGATTTGCAAAAGAACAAAGGGATTGTAGTCTCTGCAGACACAAATTCAGACTTTTGAGAACTGTAAAACAAAGCATCTGTTGCAATATCCTCTAGATAGAAAAACTGCCCAATAATCTTACCCAAACCTCTAATAGAACATGATATTGTGAATGGATTAATGAAATACATATACCAAAGAATTAAAACATTGTATGAATATATATCCTCATGCTACTTAATTAAAACTAATCCCAATTTCATGATGACCTTAAATAAAAAACCATCTTTAAATAGATTTTCCTCAAAAAGAATTTAATTTAAAAACACAATTTCAATTTTAAAAAATCCAATTTAAAATTTAAAAATCTGATTTAATTTTTAAAAAATGATTTGATTTTATTTTTTAGCCACCCTAATTGCTTCTGTTTTGTCTTCATTTCAGTCGTTTTGGAAATTTTATAAATGCTTACCTTTTCCCTGTGGAAAACATAGCTTATGCCATGTTTGCAGAGAGAGCAAGTGCTAGTAATGCCATAGCAATCTTACATGACAAGACTGTGAATGGTGTGAAGTTGAAAGTGAAACTAGCAGCAAAACGTCTGGAGTCCTCTGTAAGTAGCTTTGATGTTCTCCTTTGGAAACATTTGTCAAAAAATGCATAATCTCTTTCTACATGTGTTACGATGGTTGATTTGATATAAAGACCCCTTCTTTGGGTCCCTGTCATAGCCCTGGGCTGGGAAGATCCTTTACTGCCATGAACTCAAAGTGTTCACATCACGTAGGCACCCCAAAAGGTCACATCTGCATTTACAACAATTTGCAGATCAAAAAGGCCAGGCTTAGAAGCTGCAAAACAGGACATTCACAGCTAGAGGATTTATGAGTGCCAGCCAGGATGTGTGTGACTGAAGATGAGATAACATTAACATGCTATCTTCCCTCCATTGAAATTATCTACTTCAAAGCATAGCACTCGGAATCCCTTTGATATACAATATCAACTCTCTGCCTCAGGCTAGGCTTAAGGATATAAATGCCCCCCAAAATCTCAGGCACATTGGGGTGGCTAGATTTCATGGTGATAACTGCGCCACTATGAACTCCCAACTAGAGTCCCGGCTCTGTCTGTTGTCCTTTCCTATCATAACAGTTGAATCTATCCATCTTCATTCATCGTTGGAGGAGCCTTCTTCAGATAATTATCATCATTAGAAAGCCTTGTGTTTCCTATCCGAGCTAACTACTTTACTCCAGAGTTCTTGTGCACATGCGTGTATGTTAGGATGCCTTTGTATGTTTGAACCCCAGATAAATTACAGTTCATTGGAAAGTTTTGTCTCTATCATTCTATTCCCTAGCCACCTCTGTAAACTTTATGGATAGTTTCATCTGAATTCCTTTCCCATAAAAAGTTTACTTTTTCATGTTTGATTTATTTTGGATAGAGAAGCATTGTTTCCTGTGGGCTCTTGATTCTTGCTCTGTTTGCCCATTTTCATTTTAACTCAGCCTGACTGGCAATTACAATAGCTTGAATAATTAAAGTACAAATAGCATCTATTTACCAGTAGATGGTTGTGTTTTCACCTTAGATTGGTGTCAGAACTATCTTCCTGGGACTGTTTGCAAAAATGGCCAAGTCCTGAATGTACAGTGGCCCAACATTTGTAAGCTTAGCCTTCATTCTAAACTTTACAGCATTGGTTCCAGATTCAGGTTTTTACCACAAGGTTGACAGGAACAGATTTTCCTGCTCCCTTCTCACCATGACATGCGCAGTTCCTACCAGAATGCTAGTGTTTGAGGCTACTGTTCATCATGTGCAACAGACAAGATTTAAAAGTGAAAATTTTGATATCCATTTTGATTGTAATTCCCTCCCTGCCCCTAGGAGGTCCAGAGTTCTTTACCTTATCTCCAGACAGATGCTCAACTTCCTTCAAACAAAAGGAAAGCTCCCCCTGACTCTTCTGTGCAAGAAAGGCTTTTCATCATGTTCAATCCTCATCCTTTACCTGAAGACATCTTGGAGAATGTATTATGGTAACGCCTACTGAGCTTTTTATATATATAAAAATTGGTAGCTAAAGATTTTGTGATTGAATCCTGAGTATCAGATAGTTGTCTGAGGTGTGGCACTTTAACAGTTCATGTATTTGGGAGAAGAAAAACAGGTGCTGGTGGAAACTTGCTCTCATTAGTTAATGGGTTTAAGCTTTCTGATGACAGTACTAACAGTAATTATGTTAGTAATAATGGACTTCAGACACCCTTTTCATTCAGTGTTTTGAAACTTAGAAAAATTCATTATATGGGATATTCTTTGCAGCTGTAATTCAAAGTGAGGCATTTCTTAACTTAGCACAAATATAAGCATATTAACAGCCATTTTCCAAGTGTTTTGTAGACAGTCCGGTGAATATCTCAAAGGCTTAATTAATTGCAGCATAAATTCTGTGAGCAGATTTAACTTCAAATACATGGAACACATTCGCAGACATAATGAGTGTGAGACCGTTTGCAAGTGAGGCTACGAATTAAAAGTAACATAGCCTTCCGTTTAATAGCTAACTCTATATTGCTTCCGTTATATATTGTACAATATAAAATACAATATATTGTGTATTGTTTAACTTATATGCTGAAAGCATCAAAAGAAAAAAAGGATTAGAATCAGAAAAATGAGTTAAGATAGGAGGAAGCAACATTAACAACCTAAGATATGCAGACGACACCATAATATTAGCAGAAGACATTTAGAAACTGGAACAGTTAATAAGGAATGTCAGAGATGAAAGTGCAAAGGAAGGTCTGATGCTGAACATAAAGAAAACAAAAATAATGACCCCAGAAGAAATACACAAATTCAGTCTAGACACTGAGGAAATTGAAATATTTAAAGAATTCTCATATCTAGGATCAAACATTGACCAGAATGGAGACTGCAGTCAAGAAAGAAGAAGATAGAATAAAAGGTGTCGTTTTCAAATACAAATAGAAAAGATTTAGAATTAATACTAAAGCAAAAGCGGAGGGATTTCTCAAAAGATTTAAGAGAAAGAAAAAACTAAGGAAAGTAATAATATAAACAATAATACGGACAATCAAATAGTTAAGGATAAACAGGATCTAAATAAAGGGCAAGAGGGAGTAGAAGAAGAAGTGGAAGTAGAGGACTACTTTGGAAGAAGACTAATAATCTTGAACTAGAATATTTTGGAATTCACTATATGTCTTTGAATTGTTTTACTTGTTATCTTGTTATAATTGTGAAATAAAATTTATATGAAAAAAGTAATTAACTTAGGTTCATGGAATTTTAAGGGAATCAGTTCCATATAGAAGAGAAAAAAGGTCTTTCATTATTTAGAAAAGAAAAATTATGATTTACTTTGCTTATGAGAAATTAAGATTAAAAAAGATGACTCATTTTATATAAGAAATGCCAAATTTGGACAACTTTTCTATTCGCTACATGAAAAGAGGAAAGCAGGTGTGGCATTATACATAAGAAACACTATACCTGTAAAAGAAATATGTAAAGATAATGAGGGCCATTATATCGCTGTCGAAGTATCCTTTCCACATAATAAAATATTGGTAGTAGAGTTCTATTTACCGAATGAGAGTAATTCAAAATTTTCAAAAAATTGCAGAACTGGAAAAGTACAAATATGATAAAATATTACTTATGGGAGATTGGAATGGGGTATTAAACCCAGAGTCAGATAGATCATCTAAAGTTAAATGGAAGAAAAATCATGGTAAACTACCAAACTTTTTTTCAACTGAAGCACAATTACAATATATACGATGTGTGGTCCACATTATATCCTAAAGATCATGGGTTTACATTTCATTCGGCTCAATATGATTCTTTTTCAAGATTAGACATCTTTATTCATCTTTATTCTCATCTGTTTACTCAAGAATTAAAAAGATGTCCATATTGGCAAGAATTGATTTGGGTCACAATCTGATTATGTTGGAATTGGAAGTAGGACATTAAACAATTTAATTGGAGACTTAATACGGACTTGCTTTGTGACGAGTTGTTTCTGGAAGAGCTGAGGAAAAACTTTAAAAACTATTTCAAAGAAAATAACTCAGAACAACGTCGAGCTGGAACAATCTGGGATGCTCATAAAGAGGACTTTTCTTTAAAAAATCTAAAGAACTAAAAAATATGCAAGATAAAGAAATAAAAAAACTTTAACTTAAAATAAAAGAAGCTGAAGAGGACCTGGTGAAAGAACCGGCTTCACCTAATATAGCAAATCGAATTGAATACCTACAGAAAAAACTGGAAGGTATTTTGAATCGTGAAATTTCACAAAATTTAAAGCAAGACAAATTGTGTTAAATTTAGCTAACAAATCAGGGAATTGGTTGGCAAATAAGATGAAAAGGGGAAGAGAACTGAAAACTTTTACTGAAATAATAGATAATGAAGGTCATGCCACAACCCAAGAAGAAATTCAATTTAAATTCCTTCGTTTCTTTTCAAATTTATATAAGAAGGGGACGGATAAACTTAAAAACAACAAAATCTTAGATTTTTTTGGAAAATACAGAATACTTAATTTTGAATATAAATGACAGAGACAAGTTAAATGAAGATATAGCATCAGAGGGAATTGAGAAGCCATTAAGAACCTCAAATTAAAAAAATTACTTGGACTAGATGGATTTATCTCTGAATATTACTCAAAGCTGGGGACATTGCTAATAGTACCCTTGAAAGCTACCTTCAATGATATTACAGCGAATGGAATCCTAGATTCATGGAAGTATGTGGATATTGTTCTAATCCCAAAGGAAGGGAAATATAGTACCCGGGTAGAAAACCACAGACCAATATCTCTGATGAACATTGATTACAAGATCTATACAGCTATTTTGGCATCCAGGTTAAAAGAGATATTAAAAAGTAGGATACATGAGGACCAGGCTGGCTTTTTACCGCAGAGACAAAGTAGGCATGACATAAGAATAGTTATCGACATAATTGAATATTATGAACAAAATAACGATAAAAAGCTTGCTATGCTGCTCCTCGATGTAGAAAAGGCATTCGAATCTGTGAACTGAGACACCATGTTTTTGATACTGGAGAGATTAAATTTTGGAGATAAATTCATACAATGGATCAAAAGCATATACAAGGAGCTAAAAGCAAGATTGATTATAAATGGGGAAAAATCAAATTAATTTAGTATTCAACATGGAGTTAGGCAAGGATGCCCTATTTCTTGTAATTGTGAAGCTTCTTAACAATAGTATAAGACAAAATCCAAATATAAAAAGACCAAAAATAAGAGGTTCCAAATTCAAGATCAGAGCATATGCTGACGACCTAATAATTTTTCTTGATGACCCTATAGAATGTATTGACAAAGTAATGTCAGCATTGGAAGAGTTTGGGACTTGTACTGGATTTAAACTAAATAAGGGTAAATCCGTAATTATTACAAAAAATATGACACCTAAAGAAGAAGGTATTGTAAATGAAAAATCGCACTGTAAGATTGTTAAGAAGGCTGAGTATCTAGCTATTCTCATTTCTAACAGGAATACTGAATTATTTGAATACAACTGTGGAAGGGTATGGAAAGAAATCAAAAAAGATTGAGTAAAATGGTCGCGGCTAAAACTTTCCCTCCATGGTAAAATTTCGGCAATAAAAATGTTCGTTTTGCCTAAACTAATATTTTTATTTTCAAATGTGTCCATTATTCACAACAACAAACCCTTTTCAACATGGAATAAAGAACTGAAAAGATTTGTCTGGGAGAGAAAAAAACCCTGCACTAGATGGAATATCATGATCGACAGAAAAGAAACTGGCAGTTGTGATTTGCCTCATATAGAGTTATATTTTCAAGCTTGTGCTCTAACTTGGCTTCAAGATTGAGTAAAGTTAAAGAACAGAAGATTCCTAGATCTGGAGAGATTTAATCTTAGATATGGGTGGCATGCGTACCTTTGGTACAATAAACAAAAACTTCAATCAAAAATTTCAGCCACCACATACTAAGAAGATCCCTCCTGAAAGCAAGCTACTATTGAGGGATACAGGGGTGGATGTCCCCACAGGAAGCCATGTTAAGCAGATTCAAATCAATAAATAAATGGTTGAGCTATGAGGACATTATAAATCATGATCAGCAAAGGGGGAAAATGGAACTAAAGGGTTTAGGTACCATCCAGTATCTTGATTCGAGCTTTACCTGGTTTCAATACTATCAGTTACAAACTATATTTAAGTTTGATTTAAAACATTATGGGTTACATTTGGTTAAAAATGAGGTTGACAATATATTGTTATCTGAGAAATCCAAACAAATTACTAACCTGTACAGAACTTTATTAGAAAGGAAACTCAAGGATGAGGTAGTGAAAGATCATATGATAAGCTGGGCCAGAAACATTGGTAAAGAAATATCTTTGGAAAAATGAAAGAAAGCCAGACAAGCAACCTATAAATTTACACGAAACCAGTTAATGCGAGAAAATTTCTTTAAAATGGAGACAAGATGGCACCTAACTCCAGCCAGGTTAGCAAAAATATATAGAAATAACTATTCTGTTTGCTGGATGTCATAAAAACTATGGTTCATGGTTTCACATGTGGTGGACCTGCCCTGTAATTGCAAAATTTTGGGAAGATTTACATGACACAATATGTGAAATTTTAAAAATTTTGTTTGCACGTACGCCCGAGATATATCTCCTAAATATAGTACAGGTCATAAATTAACAGAATGGAAAAGAGTTTGGAAGATAATTCTCTGTATGGTAACAACAGCTAGAATTTTGCTTGCAAGCAAATGGAAAACAGAAGAAACACCTGCTTTAGATACTTGGTTATATAAAATGATTGATATATCAGATATGGACAAAATCTCTGACCTTACTGAGGGAAAGTCCTTTAATAAAGGAAATGAAAAATGGAAACCTTTACATATATATTGTGCTAAAATCTGGGGAATGTAATATGTTTATTTTCAACAACTTACCTATGGAAATTAAAGATTTTTGTTAGGAACATCGAAAAGAAAAAAAAATGTTTGAACAATATACTATCAGAAGTTGAAAAAACATACAGATAAGATTAACAACATATAGTTGGGATATAAGGAAGTATTGTTTAAAACCATACCAACATTAAAAAATGTAGAAATGATAAAGGTTGGGAGTTTGGGAGTGAAGATAACAAAGGTATACATAGTATTTTATTATTATTATTTTCTTGATTTTTGCTTTGTTTTTGTAAAAACTATTAGTCTATATAATGTTCATACTTTTTGGCACATAAAATAAAAAATATATTAAAAAAAGAAAAGACGCTGAAGAGCAAAGACATAGAACTGAGCACTAAAGACAGAGTTGTTCAGGCCATTGTATTCCCAATTGCCATGTACGGATGCGAGAGCTAGACAGTGAAGGAAGCAGACAGAAAAAAAAATCAGCTCATTTGAAATGTGCTGGAGAAGAGTACTTAGGAAACCATGTACAAACAAGAAGACAAACAAATGGGTTCTTGAACAGATCAGACCAGGGCTCTCCTTGGAAGCAGAGATAATCAAGTTGAGACTATCATACTTTGGACACATAATGAGAAGGCACGGATTACTAGAAAAAACAATAATGCTAGGAAAGATAGATGTTAGAAGAAAGAGGAATACCACAAACCAGATGGATAGACTCCATCAGGGGTGTTATGGGCAAGGGCTTGCAGGATTTGGGCAAGGCAATGGAAGATAGAATTCTTGGAGATGTCTCATCCACAGGGTCCTTGAGTAGGAACCAACTCAAGGGCAGCTAACAACAAATGCTGCTTCCGGGGTGGATTTCATTTAAATCAATTTGATTTAAATCACTACTCAGAAAGACTCAATATGATGTGATTCCGTCCCCTCCCCCCAAAAAAGGACACTGTTCCTCGCTATAAGCTTAATACATAATTTACACATCTCAGAGTTAGAAAAGTCTCATTCTTACTGGTATAACCTTAATATTTACAACCAGATGAAGGTTTCATTTTTAAAACAACTTTTCAGATATAGAAAAAAAAACCTGACTTGGTTATACTATTGGAAACACATCCATCATACATAGAAAATTATGAAATTATTGTGAAAAGAACTATTTCCAGTTTAATGGATTAATCCTTCCTATTTGGACAACCTTTCTACTGTACTTTAAATTTAATTTAATTTAAATATTATAGCTTATGTATTGTATTTGCTTAAACATCCATACTTGTTAGCTTATGTGGATAAATAAAATGTATTTTTTTAAAAAAACACAACCTTAGACTACTCAGCTCAGTCCACAAATCAATATACCGTCCCCTGTAGTTTCTTCTGCAGATCTATTCCATTCCTAGTCTTCCAACAATCTGTTCGTTGAATGTTTTGAAAATTAGCCCTTAAGTGATAGGGGGCTGATTCTGTGCACATAGATTTGCAAAAGAACAAAGGGATTGTGGTCTCTGCAGACACAAATTCAGACTTTTGAGAACTGTAAAACAAAGCATCTGTTGCAATATCCTCTAGATAGAAAAACTGCCCAATAATCTTACACAAATCTCTGGAAGAGCATGACATTGTGAATGGATTAATGGAATACATATACCAAAGAATTAAAACACTGTATAAATATACATCTTCATGCTACTTAATTAAAACTAATCCCAGTTTCATGATGAATAACCTTTGGACCATAATGTATCTTAAATAGTAAACTATCTTTAAATAGATTTTCCTCAAAAAGAATTTAATTTAAAAACACGATTTCAATTTAAAAATCCAATTTAAAATTAAAAATCTGATTTAATTTTTTTAAAAACAACCATTGTTTTTAGCCACCATTGATTTTAGCCACCCTAATTGCTTCTATTTTATTGTTTCATTTCAGTCGGTTTGGAAATTTTATAAATGTTTACCTCATCCCTGGGGAAAACATAGCTTACGCTATGTTTGCAGAGAGAGCAAGTGCTAGTAATGCTGTATCAATATTACATGAGAAGACTGTGAATGGTGTGAAGTTGAAAGTGAAACTGACAGAGGACTCCAGTAAACGCCAAAGGACATTTTGACCAAGTGTGGCAAGTATCAAGTCTCTGGCATTGTATTTCTCTCAGATCATCTTGTGTGATTTAGTGACTTCAGAGATGTTCATAATGCAATAAACCAACAAAGTAAACTCCAAAACCATTGGTGATCTTGATCGGTAGCATAAAGATGTTAAACAGCATATAGCAGAGATGGGCAACAATCAGTAGTTAGAGGCTGCATTGGCCCCCAAGGAAATCTTGGAGAGCTAGCTGCAGTCCCTGACTGATTTTTATTTCCCAATCATTTTCTGTTTTGGAGTTAAAACAGCACAAGTGAGGGCAGTGTATGGCAGAATTGTCTCCTGTGCCATTTGGGGACAAAATAAATGAAATACAGTCAGCCCTCTGCATCCATGAATTCTACATGTACAGATGCAACCATCCATTTGCCATTTTATGTAAAGGACACCATTTTACACCACGGTATATAATGGGACTTGAGCATCCACAGATTTTGATATCCCTGGGGGGTGGGGGTCTTGAAACTAAACCCCAGCATAGATAGCATGGCAACCATGGGACTGATCAGAAGTCCATTAATACCACAGGAAGTAATTTTTCAATTAAATTGTTCCCTGCTTCTCTTCTTCTTTCTTTAGGAGCTGGCTGTCCCTGTTGCCTAGACAAGGTCAGCACTAGGATCAGACTCCAGGAAGCGCAGCTTCCAAAAGCATCTGCAGAGAGGTTATTCCATAAAACTCTTCTATACATAGAGGAACATGAGCAGCCAGAGGATTGTGCTATGAGGTGGGAATTGCTGGGAGGAGGCCACAGTTTACTCCCATCAAATAAGAAGACTTGCCTTGCTGTCCTGGAAAGAGCAGTGCTGTGGTGCAACTCTGGGGGGGCAGTTGAGAGTCCTTTTATCAGGTGCATCTCCTGAGACGTAATGCTATCTATCTCCTGTGTTTAAGCAGATGTGGCCAGATGTGGCAGCATGACATGCAGCAAATAACAGCTAAAGATGTCCTTAGAGCACACCTATGAATAAATCCATGGGAATCAAAACAGATGCTTAATATTTTTTCCCTTGAAATTTGAGTAACCCATTTCTTTCTCCGTTTACTGCATTAACACCTTGAGCTGTTTTCCCTTTCTTTCTTTAATTGTAAAACAAGAAAGCTCACAGAAACGAGACTATTTTTTTTTAAATTCTTCCTGAAGTCCATTCAGTGTTAGATTATGTTTTGGAAGCTGGCAATTGATAAATCTCATTAACAGAAACTTTAATGTAATTTTAAAGTTGCTGCATTATTAATTGGAATTGTGAAACAATCAATATTTCTATGACTGATATTGAATAATAATAAATTTATATTGTTTTATTTTTATAGAGCTTATATACTGAATTAAAGCAATGGGAGAATAAAACATTTACACAATTAAATTCAAATAGCTCTTGTGTAAATAGCAAAATAAAAATGTTTCTTAAAATTCTATTGTGATTTTGCACTGTATTCTTAGTTAATATTTTCAAATACATTAATAGGTCAGAATACATACCGTAACTAAGTAATGTAACATAGGACACTGAACACCCAAGAAAGCAGATTGTCAAAATAAGACGTACCCTGCTAAAAGATTTGAAGACTCAAAGAACTAAAGCAAGAATGAGGAACAATAAAAAATATTTTACAGACTTTAGCTGAGTAAAATGCAGTAAATGAATAGGATACCAGAAATCACACCTTCCTGACATCATTCATTGGAAAAAGCCAGCATCATATACTGAGAAATTATGCAGGAGGTTTGAAGGGCATCCTCAGGACATATGCTTCAAAAAACAGCCGGCAATTTCTCATTCACTTCTAAACACAGCATCTCTTTATTCAGAGTTTTATCTTCCCTGTTCTCCATCTAGACATTGTGCTTTTTTCTTTTAGTTTTGTAATTTTTCATTTGTTTTTTTTCTCCATTTTCAGTTTTGTAAGTGTTTTGAACCAGTAAGAACTGGTACCTGGATTTGTTTTTCTTCTTCGTGGTCTCTGCGAATGCACACAAATGGGTAAAGACTGCGCATGCGCAGCAACTTCGGAACCTTCTGGAATCACTAGGCAGAATAAAAGTTGCAACTTTTGCCCAGGCTGGACTTAAGTTGCAACTTTTGGGCGGTAACTCCGCCCATCCCTATATAGGACCTCCGTCGGTACCGCCCCCTTCAGTTCCTTTCGTCCGCCGCGTTAGCAGCTTCGTAGGAACCTTTTTTTGCTTCAGGCAAAATCTTTTTGAGGAATCGCTCGGTTTTTCTGACCTCGGAACGGACTTTGACTTCGATTTTGGCTTCTCGGATTTTGTTGTTGCTCCTGGTGAATCGGACTGTTGTTGACTTCGGCTTCTCTTGATCCTTGTCTGTGTTTGGTGATACGATGGCATCCAGATCCTTCAAACAGTGTCCGAAATGTAATAACAAGATTCCAAGTTCGGACCCTCACTCTTTATGCTTATTGTGTCTGGGCCAGACTCATAATCCGAAGGCATGCCTGGATTGTAGGTCCATGACCTCGCAGGCATTGAGGAACCGCGACAAGCGGCTGAAGGCCGCTCTTTATGAAGAGGCGCTCTGCTCTCCTCCCAGGGAATCTCCTGCTGGGGATGCACCGACTTCTGATCTGGCTTCCAAATCGGCCGCGAAAAAGCCGGCCGTAGATTCGGCGTCGCTCCCCAAGAAGACTTCGAAGAAGGCTTCGTCTGAGCGCGCTCGCTCTCCTGAGCCGCTTAAAAAGGCCTCAAAAAGGCACCATTCTGTGGAAAAGGAGGCGACCAAGGCCAAGGAGCCGGCCGTTAAAAAATCGCGGGTCCGGCCCGATAAACCCAAGCATCGACCCGAGGCCAAAGTGGAATCTGCCGCTCAAACCAGATCTAGATCCCCTTCGCCAGTCCCGGGTCCTTTGGGGCTCTCCAGTCCACCACCGCTGCAGGCTGTCTCTCCACCGGTTCAGGCTGTCATTTCCGACTCGGACTCGGAGTGTGAGATTCAGCAGGAGATACCGCTACTGGAGACCGAGCAGACCCCTATGCCACCTAGGGACACTGCCATACTGGGGACCGAGGCTGACGAGCCTCCTCTTGACCCGGAGACAGAGCGCATTCTCAAGGAGAATCCTGATCTGGTGTTTGACTCCCTCACGGGCCACTTTCTCCAGCAGGTCGATCCTAAAAACCTCTCTCGGCCATCTGCTCCAAGGCGTCATCACCTCAGGGAGCCCTCGCCTTCACCTCCTCGATCTCCAGTCGAGCGCCCAAGACATCGCTCCCCAGACAGGAGGTTGACACAGTCCAGTTCTCCATCGCCTTCTAGGCGCTCTCGCCAAAGACATCATCGGTCCCGTCGTGATGCCTCTCGGTCCCGCTCATCCTCGTCCCGGTCTCCTTCGGTGCTCTCCATCGCATCCTCAGCCTCGCCATCGCCTTCTCCACCTCAGAGTCGTGTTGTGCTGGTAGAACATCATCCCTCTTCGCCGACCGACAATGTAAGGTTCTTCACAGAACAGATGGTGCGGAAGGCTGAAGCCCTCGATCTCGAGCTCGTGCGATCGGAGGCTCAACCCAAGGATGCCGTGGACAAGAGAGTCCATGATAGAGTGCCGACTCCTCCAGCTCTCGGTTTTCTTCCGTCCCTGCAGGACATCGCCGAACGATCCTGGGCGGCTCCAGCTTCGGTAGCTTCCACCTCGAGGAAGATTGAGAATTTATACCGGATTGCCCCTTCGCAATCCTCCTGGCTCTTCGAGCATCCAAAGCCGAACTCTTGACATTGTGGAAGGGGCCCAGACAGTACAGGTTTCGAAGTTCTCCTCGCCGGTGGATAAGGACGGCAAGAAGATCGACGGGCTGGCTAAGAAGTCGTATGCTGCTGCGGTGCTCAACATGAAGGTGGCTAACTACGCCGCCTGCATGGGGGCATACCAGCAGCACATCATGGAAAGGCTGCTACCTCTCCTTGATGACCTACCGGACGATAAGAAAGCTCTAGCGGTGGCTCTTCAATCGGAGGCACACTCCATCGAGGGACAGCAAATTGTGTCTGCTAGACATTCTGCGGACTATTCCGCAAAGCTTGTTGCGGGCGCTGTTGCTTTGAGGAGGTTTGCCTGGCTTCGATCGTCGGACCTCACCTCGACCACTAAGGAGATGATCGAGGATTTGCCCTTCGATGACTCCGGTCTCTTTAACAAGAGCACGGACGAGAAGCTTAATCTTAAATATAAGATGAAAGTGGCCCCGAGAAAACACGGTACGTCCGCTACCGCACAACACCAATGCCGCTGCCGCTTCGGGGGCATGAGGCCATGGTACCCCCAACAACAGAGGGCCCAGTATACTGATAGGTTGCCCCAGCCGGAACAGCAGAGGCAACGGTACCAGTCTCGCTCGTCTTCCTCCTCGGGCCGGCGCCCGTTCCCTCAATCTAGATTCCGGCAATTCCGGAAGGATGCCGACAGGCAGAAGACCTTATGATGTGTTGGAGCGTACTTCGCCGATCCCTGCCTCTTCGGGGATAGATTGAGACCGTTTGTCACCTCTTGGTCTCACATTACATCTGATTCCTGGGTTTTGTCCATCATAGCCAATGGCTATGCCCTCGAGTTTTCTGAGCTACCCCGTACTGGGGTTTTCTTGTCTACTCCCCCCTCCCTCACCTTACTCGACGAAGTACGCTCTCTTTTGGACAAGGGTGCTATAGAGCCCATAGACTCCTCTGTTTACCCTTATGCCTTCTTCTCTCGGTACTTCACGGTACCGAAGAAGGATGGTGGACTGAGGCCCATTCTCGACCTACGCCAGCTGAATAGATGCATATCATACAAACGGTTTCGTATGGTAACATTGGCGTCTATTTTGCCGTTACTGCAGGAGGATGTCTGGATGGCGACCCTGGACCTCAAGGACGCCTACTTCCACATCGGGATTTGGGAGGACCACAGGCGTTTCTTAGCCTTCGCTGTGGGCGACCAGGCGTTCTGTTACAGAGTTCTTCCCTTCGGACTCTGCACCGCCCCGAGAGTGTTCACAAAGTGCATGGCTCCGATAGTCGCATTTTTACACCAGAAGGCAATCTCCATCTATCCTTACCTCGACGACTGGCTGATTGTGGCTCCATCCCGAGACCAGCTCTTAAGAGACATTGCACTCTGTCCTGCGCTCGCTGGGCCTTCTGATCAACCTGGAGAAGTCCAGCCTCGCTCCATCCCGAAGGTGCAGATTCATCGGCGCGGTCCTGGATTCAGCCGCTTCTATGGCTTTTCTACCACAAGATCGTTTTCAGGCCCTGAGGGAAGCAGTGTTGATGTGTCTACGAACGAGGCACGTCTCTGCACACGCCATCCAAGTGGCACTGGGCTACATGGCCTCGACCACGTTCGTGACGGCCTGGGCTCGACTGCACTTCAGACCTCTGCAGTTGTGGTTCCTGTCTGTCTTCGACCCAGCTCGAGACTCCCAGTCACGGAAGCTAGCGGTACCGAGGGCAGTCGCTCGATCCCTGCAGTGGTGGCTAGATCCAGCCAACGTCTGCTGTGGACTACCGTTCTCTCCTCCACAGCCTCAGCTGTCCTTGACGACGGACGCATCAATGGAGGGATGGGGAGCTCATGTCAACGATCTCACCATACAAGGTCAATGGAGCATCCAAGAAAAGCAGCTCCACATCAACGAGCTCGAGATGTTGGCGGTTCAAAAAGCTCTTCGGGCATTCGAGCCTGTGTTGCGGGACAAGGTGGTGTTGTTGTCCACAGACAACACCACGGTGATGTATTATCTCAACAAACAGGGAGGAACAAGATCCCCTCCTCTGCTGCGGGCTTCTCTTCAAATCTGGGACTGGTGCATCGCGAGGAACATTGCGCTGCAAGCCATCCACCTGCCGGGGGAGGAAAACGAATTAGCAGACCAACTAAGTCGCTCAACGGACTTGTGCCACGAGTGGCGTCTTCATCCAGACATAGTGGAGCACCTGTTCCAGATGTGGGGAACTCCCAAGGCCGATGTGTTCGCAACTCACCTGAACACCCACTGTCGCCGCTTCTGCTCCAGATTCAGAGCCCCAGGTTCCATGGGGGACGCTTTCCTGTACCAATGGAAGGAAGACCTCCTCTACATGTTCCCGCCATTTCCCCTCATCATCAGGGTGATAGCAAAGATCAGATGGGACCGAGCCAGTGTGATTCTCATCACTCCTTGGTGGCCTCGACAGCCGTGGTTTGCGCCCCTCTTGAACCTCTCCAGGAACGAGTTCTCCCATCTTGATCCTCGACCGGACCTCCTATCTCTTCACGAGGGCCAAGTCCTCCATCCCAACTTGAACACTCTGCAGTTGGTGGCTTGGAGGATTCGTCCCTGACCAACTTGTCGTCCCCGGTCCGAGCTGTCGTAGCAGCAGCATTGAAGCCTTCGACACAAAAGTCGTACGCCCTGAAGTGGGCTAAGTTTCAAGTCTTCTTGGACTCTAGGGGCTTATTACCGTCCTAAGCCTCGGTCGGTGTGGTACTGGATTTCCTTATGTCTTTGTCAGACCAAGGTCTTGGACTACAATCCATAAAGTGTTATCTGGCAGCCATTTGCTCCCAGTTTCAATTTGAAGGATCTCCATCTCTATTCAAGGACCCACTAGTGAAAGCCTTTCTCAAGGGACTTTCCAATCTACATCCACCTATATCGGTACCGACACCGGGATGGGACCTCGGTACCGTCCTCTCCAAGCTTGCTTCTCCACCATTTGAACCCCTGGCCACTACAGATCTCAGACTTCTCTCTTGGAAGACGGCGTTCCTGGTGGCCATCACTTCAGCTCACAGGGTCAGCGAGCTCTGTGCCCTCAGGGTTGACCCTCCTTTCTTAATGTTTCATAAGGACAAAGTGGTGTTGAGGCCAGACATCACTTTCCTGCCCAAAGTGGTTTCTGCTTTTCACCTGAGACAGGACATTGTGCTCCCGACTCTGGCTCCAAGCCCGACAACTAGCGAGGAAAAACGACTCCATCTACTAGACGTCCGTCGAGCTCTGGCCTTCTATGTGGACAGAACAGCAGCATATAGGCAATCTAATCGCCTTTTTCTGTGCTATGGCGAACCCAAGAAAGGCCTACCGGTGTCCACTCAGAGGTTTTCCAAATGGGTTACCTCCACCATCCATCTCTGCTACAAGCTCGCCGGTAGAGAACCACCCACGGGAGTGAAGGCACATTCTACCAGAGCTGTGGCTGCGTCCCCTGCCTTTTTGTCGGGTGTGCCACTGGAGGACGTTTGTAAGGCTGCGGTATGGTCTCAGCCCTTGACTTTTGTCAAACATTACCGCATGGATGCGAGGGCCAGGCGTGAAGCGGCCTTTGGGAGAGCAGTGCTGCTGTTGGGACTGCACTGAGAGTTCGACGCCTACTATGCCAGGCGCAGTGAGTGTTGTGTATCCCTTATTTCTCACACTTATGTGTTATTGGGTTGATGATGGGTTGTGAAGAGGCACGTCCTCCTCCACTGACCAAAGCTTGTCAGTCTTACCCATTTGTGTGCATTCGCAGAGACCACGAAGAAGAAGAACAGGTTGCTTACCTGTAACAGTATTTCTTTGAGTGGTCTTCTGCGAATTCACACAAATCCCGCCCGTCCTCCCCTCATCGTGCCTGTTATATGTTTCTGCTTACTTTACAGTACCGAGGCGAACTCAAGGAACTGAAGGGGGCGGTACCGACGGAGGTCCTATATAGGGATGGGCGGAGTTACCGCCAAAAAGTTGCAACTTAAGTCCAGCCCGGGCAAAAGTTGCAACTTTTATTCTGCCTAGTGATTCCAGAAGGTTCCGAAGTTGCTGCGCATGCGCAGTCTTTACCCATTTGTGTGAATTCGCAGAAGACCACTCGAAGAAATACTGTTACAGGTAAGCAACCTGTTCTTCTTCTTGCCTCCCGATACCCTTTAGCTTTTGCTTTGCCTTTTAAATGACAAATCATACAGGAGGGCCTCACTTGTTTTTTTAAGCAGTTTGGGAGGTGGGTGTTGTTGTTGTTTTGGCAGCTGAAGGGTATTTTATTTATTTAATATAAAACTGGTTGAAATAAATGCCGTATTTTTCGGCATATAAGACGCTCTGGCATATAAGACGCACCCAATTTTAAAGGAGGAAAATCTAGAAAAAAAAGATTCTTAACCAAATACTGTAGTAAAATATTTTATATCAACTGTATAAAGTTAACAGCAGTTTAAGAACAATTTTAAGTTGTAAATGTAAGTTTAAGCCAGCAGCAGGGCCAGGTATTGTACAAATTCCCTGCCCAACTTTCTTGCAAGTCTCCTGTCGCCTTATGGTGACTCCATGAATTTCTTAGGGATTTCTTAGGCAAGGAAGACTCGAGAAGTGGTTTTGCCAGTTCCTTCCTCTGAAATACAGCCTGCAGCACCTGGGATTCTTTGGCGGTCTCTCATCCAAGGACTATCCAGGGCTGACCCTGCTTAGCTTCCAAGATCAGATGGACTGGTACCTTTGGAGTTTTTAGGCCATTGGCTTATGGAGTAATTTATGGCTTATTTTGACCCTACCATGAGGGTTTTCTTGGCAGATTTCTTCAAGGGTTTTTTTTTGCCATTTCCATCCTCTGAGGCTGAGAGAGTGTGATTTGGCCAGAGTAATCCAGTGCCTTGGAGTAATTTCTGGCTCATTTTCACACTACCATGGGGGTTTTCTTGGCAGATTTCTTCAGAGGAGGGAGTTTGCAATTTCCACCCTCTGAGGCTGAGACAGTGTAACTTGGCCAGGGTACTAATCCAGTGCCTTGGAGTAATTTCTGGCTCATTTTGATCCTACCATGAGGGTTTTCCTGGCAGATTTCTTCAGAGGAGGGAGTTTGCCATTTCCACCCTCTGAGGCTGAGACAGTGTAACTTGGCCAGGGTACTAATCCAGTGCGTTGGAGTAATTTCTGGCTCATTTTGATCCTACCATGAGGGTTTTCCTGGCAGATTTCTTCAGAGGAGGGAGTTTGCCATTTCCACCCTCTGAGGCTGAGACAGTGTAACTTGGCCAGGGTACTAATCCAGTGCCTTGGAGTAATTTCTGGCTCATTTGGATCCTACCATGAGCGTTTGACTGGCAGATTTCTTCAGAGGAGGGAGTTTGCCATTTCCACCCTCTGAGGCTGAGATAGTGTAACTTGGCCAGGGTAATAATCCAGTGCCTTGGAGTAATTTCTGGCTCATTTTGATCCTACCATGAGGGTTTTCCTGGTAGATTTCTTCAGAGGAGTGAGTTTGCAATTTCCACCCTCTGAGGCTGAGACAGTGTAACTTGGCCAGGGTACTAATCCAGTGCCTTGGAGTAATTTCTGGCTCATTTTGATCCTACCATGAGGGTTTTCCTGGCAGATTTCTTCAGAGGAGGGAGTTTGCCATTTCCACCCTCTGAGGCTGAGACAGTGTAACTTGGCCAGGGTAATAATCCAGTGCCTTGGAGTAATTTCTGGCTCATTTTGATCCTACCATGAGGGTTTTCCTGGCAGATTTCTTCAGAGGAGGGAGTTTGCCATTTCCACCCTCTGAGGCTGAGACAGTGTAACTTGGCCAGGGTAATAATCCAGTGCCTTGGAGTAATTTCTGGCTCATTTTGACCCTACCATGAGGGTTTTCCTGGCAGATTTCTTCAGAGGAGGGAGTTTGCAATTTCCACCCTCTGAGGCTGAGACAGTGTAACTTGGCCAGGGTAATAATCCAGTGCCTTGGAGTAATTTCTGGCTCATTTTGATCCTACCATGAGGGTTTTCCTGGCAGATTTCTTCAGAGGAGGGAGTTTGCAATTTCCACCCTCTGAGGCTGAGACAGTGTAACTTGGCCAGGGTAATAATCCAGTGCCTTGGAGTAATTTCTGGCTCATTTTGATCCTACCATGAGGGTTTTCTTGGCAGATTTCTTCAAGGGGGGGACTCTTTCCACCCCCATCCTGGGTGCTCCAATGGACTCTTCCTGGGATGGGAGGAGCCCACTGGAGCACCAAGGCTGAGGTTGAAATGAGGCCTACTTTTAGCCTAGGCCTCGGCAGTTTGCCCTCAGCTTGTATATTCACTTCATTAGGCGCAGCAACTTCCCCACCCTCGTTTTGGGGAAGAAAAGGTGCGTCTTATATGCCGAAAAATACGGTAAATACTGTACACTGACATATTCAAGTAGAGGATGGAAATGAAGTGGCCTGGATTGGTCAGTGTTCCCTTGATTTTGGTTTATGCTAAAATTCACAAAAAGTTGCTGGTAAAAATTCCTGTTTATGATCAGCATTGTCAAAGGTATATTAGACTCATACTGCTGCATGTGCATGTGGGCATGCATAGTATTTTCAATAGGTTTTTTTTTTCTGAAAGAGAGAAAGACCTGTTCTGCTTACTATTTTGTAAGCAAGACTTAAGATATCACCACCTGTAAATTTGCACAGTTCAAAGTCCAGAAATCTTTTGTATTCTTGACCAATATGCGAATTGTAAAAGTCATTACAGCTTAGAGCCCCTGCAGACTTCTGT
Source organism: Phrynosoma blainvillii (assembly GCA_026167975.1). Classification (NCBI taxonomy): domain Eukaryota; kingdom Metazoa; phylum Chordata; class Lepidosauria; order Squamata; family Phrynosomatidae; genus Phrynosoma; species Phrynosoma blainvillii. The sequence goes on along the minus strand of JANUYF010000001.1, from coordinate 254,102,451 downwards.
TGGCATTCTAGAGAAGAAAGCTTGGAAAAGTTGGATCATTATCAAACAATGTAGATTCTCCTGAATACTAATTATTTTATTCACTTATATCGTGTCTTTCTTTTCCCAAAAGGGCAGCTAACGGCATTTAAAATAATACAAACGAAAAACTACCATATACAAAAATATTAAAAGTATAAATCTAATAGTACAAATACAAGATTTAAAAAGCAAATTATTCATAAAGTTAAACATTAGATATTAAAATGCATTAAAGACTATATACAAATCTGAAAAACAGTGCCACACAACATTAAAAGCCTCTTCTATTAAAGTCTTGCCTTGGGAATTTAAAAGTTGGAGAGCCAACAAGAAGGTCCTCCTCCTTGTTCCTACCAAATGAAGTTCATGGCTATGCCATAAAAATCATGAATGTGGTTTGAAGTTGCATTTTATGGGGGCCATTGAAAAATGAGACCTAGGCTGCTTGTCACAATGCCTATAGAAACCTGGGATTTGTAGTCTGCAGTGGCATCAGAGAAGCCTATCTCATAAAACTAGAAATCCCACAACTCCATAGTATTGTGCCATGGTAGTTAAAGCTGTGTCAAACTGCTTTAATTCTGCAGTGCAGATGTGGCCCAGGGTGACCAGACATCCACCTTTTCCACCTACATTTCAACCTTCTGTCCAGGAGTAATTTCATCATGACCTTCATTTTGAGCATGACTCAGAAGCATGAATTTATATTTATGAGTGTTGTGAGCTTTTATTCGGTGATGTCCTCCATTTTTCTTGAATGTCCTACATTTTGTGGTGCCTTGACCTCTGTGGTGAGACACCTGGTCAGCCTGATGCAGTCTCCATTTTCTTTCATGTGGAAACAGTGCTCAATGGGTTGAAATGAAACACTACTATCACAAGAGCCAAAAAGGATGCTGTGTGAGTAGGTACTTACAGTCTGGAGGGCATAGAGGGTCTAGTCTTAAGCAAGTATAGAGATTAAACTCTTAACAAAGTTAAGTTTAGGGCTAATTGCTGAGTTAAAAAAAGAAGAGGATACTGTTCATTTTTAAAGTGTTGTATGCAACTTTTTTTTTCATGAAACATTGGCCAGAGGCTAAAGTATCATACCTAATTCTCTCCTACGTAGTACCACAGCCAGAAGAAAGCGTGGCCTGTCTGCATGGATATCCCTTCCTACTCAGAACAAAAACATTTTGACAAAATGCATACCAACATGAGCTTTTCTAGACTCTCTACTTCCAAGGATTTTGAATTTGAATTGAGTCTCACATACCAATGGGATACATAGGTCTGCCCCTGGCTTTCCACTCCATCAAGTGCATCTGAGGAAGTAGACTTAAGTCTAGGAAAGCTCATGCTACCAATGTCTTCCTTTCACTGAGTCTCAAAGGTACTGTAAAATCCCTCTACAGACTGATTCTACAGACTAACACAGCTATATCTTTGAATTCCTGCATGATTTTTTAAACTCCTTTGCCTGAGGAAGAAGCCAGTGGAGCTTGTATCAGTTTTGTGGGGTTGGATATTATTGTACTTGTTTGCTTTGGATGACCTGCTATTGCTCAGGAACAGCAGCAGGACAGCACTTAAGCCACCGTTTCTGATCTTTTTGTCATTCTGAATCCCGGGAAGAAGGAATAGAATGCTCTTGTACGTTGAATAGAGAACTATTTCTTGAAGAGTATGTTATTCTGTGCCTTCAAGTCTTTTCCAATTTAATGGCAAACCTACCATGAGGTTTTCTTGGCAGGTTTCTTCAGGGGGCGGTTGCCATTGCCATCCCGAGGCCGAGAGAGTGTGACTTGTAATGTGTTGACTCTTGTTGCAATGCTTTCACTCTAGTTGGGACTAATCCATAAGATTCAGGCCATTATTTATTTTGTTGGTTATGTTTGTTGCCTGTTGTCATGTTCCTTCAAGGCGTTTATGGACCTATCACAGGGCTTTCTTGGCAAGATTCTTCAGAGAGGGTTTGCCATCATTGGTCATCCTCTGGGGCTGAGAGAGTGTGACTTGCCTAATGGGTTTCAATGGCTGGGCGAGGATTCGAACCCTGGTCTCCCAGAGTCCTCCTAGCCCAACGCTCAAACCACTGCACCATACTGCCTCCATGACACTTTAAATCTAGGAAGGCACAGACCTGAGTCTGCAATGCCTGAACAGGGTGCCTCTCATTCACAGGGGGTCGCCATAACTCTCTGGAGACAACAAGGCGCTCTGGGCGCATTTCAAAATGGAACCTCAACTGGCACCCTTTCATCAGCCCGCAACGCTATTGGTTGGCGTTGCGGCCAATGGGAGCTCCGTGCTGAGATGTCCTCCCGCCCCTATGGGCCTAGGCTCGCGTCTGATTGGGCGCGCTCTCTCTCCACAGCGGAGAAGTTTTCCGTTCGTTCCCATCTCTGGTCGGAGTGGACTCAAGTTCCACCTTTAGTCAGTAGGGGTCGCTGTGGGGGAGCGTCGTTTTCCGCTTTTTTCTTTCTTTTACACTAGCGGCTGAGGTCACTTCCGGCTTCCCCCTGAATTCCCCCTAGGTTTGGAAATAGAGAGTCTTAAGTGCCCTAAAGATCCCGATCGTTCTTGGAAGGTAAGCGGGGTCGGCCCCGGTCAGTACTTGGAGGGGAGACTGCCAACGGATACCAGAATGCTGTATTTCAAAGGAAGAAACTGGCAAAACTATCCCTTCCCTAAGAAACCCCTGTGAAATTCCAATAAGTCGACCTAAGTCACCATAAGCCAGCAGGTAAATCGGAGTCACGCCCCCGAAAGGGACCAGATTCCCCTCTGACCTTGGGAGCTAAGCAGAGTCAGCCCTGGTCAGTACTTGGATGGGAGACCACCCACAAATATACTAGGTCTTCTAGCCTATATTTCAGAGGGAGGAATTCGAGTGTGATCTATAATACAGCCATGTATGGCCTTTGCCAAAGAACCTGCTGCCTTTATCCTGACTTCCAGAGCCTCCTGACCAGACTCCATTTGTGTTTCTGCCCACCCTCAGAATATCAGTGACCATGAGGTCCAGAAAACATCCAGGGGTAGGTAGTAGCCCTCCTGTTGGCCATACAGCAAAGTGCAACATCACCCAAAATCCACAAAGCAGTGATGCCTTTATTGGCCAACCAAAATGCAAATATACTTGTTGCAAACTTTTGAAGCTCCACTGGCTTCTTCATAATCAGGCAAGGTGCAGGAGGAAAACAATGGGAGATGTGAGTCATAGGCCTGCATTTTGCTGCCTCTGTTCTCAGTCCAAATGGTATGGAGGGGTGTCTCTTGCAGGATGCCACCTCCTCCACCTTCTGGCCATTCGGCTGCTGGGACATTCTCAAAGTCCAGGAAATTTAGCACTCCCTGGGAGGGTGGTATGGGGTGCAGTGGCTCAGAGTGGTTAAGGCGCTGACAATGTTGATTGCAAGATCGGCAGGTTGGCAGTTCAAGGCCCAGGTGCTGCATGATGGGGTGAGCTCCTGTCCCTAGTCCCAGCTTCTGCCAACATAGCAGTTCAAAAGCATGCAAATGCAAGTAGATAAATAGGTACCACTTTGGTGGGAAGGTAAACAGCCTTCTGTGCAACCATGCTGGCCCCATGATCACAGAGTAGTCTCTGACAACGCTGGCTCTTTGGCTTAGTAACAGAGATGAGCACCGCCCCCTGCGGTGGGACACGACTTGACAACCTTGTCAATGGGGAATATCTTTACCTTTTTTACCAGAGGGTGGTGGAGTCTCCTTCTTTGGAGGCAGTTTTTAAACAGAGGCTGGATGGCCATCTGTTGGGGGAACTTTGATTGAGAGTTCCTGCATGGCAGAATGGGGTTGGACTGGATGGCCCTTGGGGGTATATTCCTGCTCTATGGATTCTATGATTCTAAGAAGCCTATGGAGCTTTGCAAGATGTATAATGTGCATTTTGGTTGGCTAAACAAAGCTAACACTAATTTTTTTTTGGCTTTTTTGGGGGGGGGGAGGGAATTATACTGTGTTGTATTTTATGTTGTATTTTTTATTGTTGTTAGCTGCCCCGATTGATCTCAAAGGGGCGGGATATAAATAAATATTATTATTATTATTATTATTATTATTATTATTATTTTGGGGCTGTGTGGCCATGTTCTAGAAGAGTTTCTTTCTGACATTTCGCCAGCATCTGTGGCTGGCATCTTATTCTCTGAAGATGCCAGCCACAGATGCTGGCGAAACGTCAGAAAGAAACTCTTCTAGAACATGGCCATACAGCCAGAAAAACTCACAAAAAACTATGGATGCTGGCCATGAAAGCCTTCGACTTCACAAATGTAACACTGTCATGTGGATTTTGGATGATACTGTACTTTGCTATATGGCCAACAGAGCTACCCCTGGATATGTGTCCGGAGGAGGGCAACCAAAATGGTGAAGGGTCTGGGAGCCATACCCTATGAGAAGCGACTTTGGGAGCTGGGTATGTTTAGCCTGGAGAAGAGAAGGTTAAGAGGTGACATAATATCCCTGTTTTAAGTATTTGAAGGATGTCATATTGAGGATGGAGCAAGCTTGTTTTCTGCTTCTTCAGAGAATAGGACCTAGAGCAATGGATGCAGGCTACAGGAAAAGAGATTCCACCTCAACATTAGGAAAAACTTCCTGACAGTGAGAGTTGTTCGAAAGTGGAACACACTCTCTTGGAGTGTAGTGGAGTCTCCTTCTTTGGAGGTCTTTAAGCAGAGGCTGGATGGCTATCTGTCGGAGATGCTTTGATTGAGAGTTTCTGCATGGCAGAAGGGGGTTGGAGTAGATGGCCCTTGAGGTCTCTTCCAACTCTGTGATTCTATGATTCTAACATCCATTTACAAAACAGAAAGATACTTCCTTTGCAATCCAGTATGTCTCCATCCTTTGTGAGGCCACAGGTGCTGCTAGGCTCTGTTTCAGAGAAAGGGACTGGCAAAACCACCTCTGAGTGTTCCTTGCTTAAGAAAACACTGTGAAATTCTTGGGGTCCCCATCAGTCAACACTCACCAAAAGGGGAGGATGCCTTTTGCGGGAGCAGTAAAGTGAAGAAGCCAGGTGGCTGCTCTCTCTGAGGAAGGGATGTCTAAGCAGGGTGACCAGACACATCCTCCTTTTCCAGGACATGTCCTACATCTCACCCTCTGTCCAGGAAGAATTCCCATGGCTAAGAAGCATGAATTTGCATTCATATTGAGTGCTTTTAGTGTTTATTTGGTCACATCCTCCATTTTCCCTGAAGGCCCTACATTTTGAGGTGCCTTGTCCCCCTTTGCAATGAGGACGTATCTGGTCTCCCTGTGCCAGAAGGGAAACTGGGGAGGGCTCCTGCAGAGGGTGATCAGATGTGTCCTCACTGCAAAGGAGGACAAGCCATGCCAAAATGTAGAACATGTCAATAAAAATGGAGGGCATTACAAAATAAAAGCTAAAAAAAGTAAAAGTATTCCCCGTTGATAAGATTCTCAAGTTGTGTCTGACCATAGGGGCGGTGCTCATCTCCGTTACTAAGCCAAAGAAGCCAGCATTGTCAGAGACTACTTTGTGATCCTGTGGCCAGCATGATTGCACAGAATGCTGCTTACCTTCCCACTGAGAAGTGGTACCTATTTATCTACTTGCATTTGCATGCTTTCAAACTGCTAGGTTGGCAGAAGCTGGGGCTAGTGACAGGAGCTCACCCCATCATGTGGCACCCGGGCCTCAAACTGCCAACCTCACTCATACGCTTGCCTCTATGGATAACAGGTTGTCTATGATGACCAAGGCAGTCCTTAAAGATAAGACAGTTCCTGCATTAAGATGCTAGAGACAGTTAAGTTTAAAATATAAACAAGTTATATTTTTTCTTGTAGCCTTTTAGCTTGCTTCTTACAGTTTTTAAAATTGTTCACCAACAGTTTCATCTACATAATACTTTACTTCCCAAGAAGGGCTGTATACATCACATGAAAATGTCCAAGTGCCCAACTCAAACCTTTGTGTGACTCATTCATATTATTTGTGCTGCAAGTAGAAAGGATCTTTGTTGAATTCCGTGTAAAATGAATTTGATTCAGTGGAGGATTTGCAGTGTAATAAGAGGAAAGAGCTCTAGAGGACAATGTTTGTGGTGCACCGAGGTCTGTAAGAATGAGTACAACTGCAAAGAATGTCTTGAATTATTTATTGCCTGCAGGTTACCAAGCTGTCTGGGGTGATGTTAAAACCAATCCTGAACAGTTGGAACACAAATCTGGCATGAATGGTCCCAAACAGGAAACAAGAAGTCATATGCAAGGGAGCAGCTTCCATCTTTTGGTAAGTAGCAGAAGTGTGTATGAATGCTGTGAGCCTTGGTTCACATATGCTGGGAATTTCTGTGGAAATCCTTTCAAGTTGCTTCTGTAGGTTTAAAGAGTTTCTAATATGACTAACATAAAATGTATCCACACTGCAGAAATAAAGCAGTTTGACACCATGCTGTGAAATCCTGGGATTTGTAGTGTGGTGAAGCACTAGCGCTCTCTAACAGACCAGACTGAATACCTTACCAAACTACAAATCCTAGAATTCCACAGGATGGAGGCATGACAGTTAGTGGTGTCAGACTGCTTTATTTCTGCAGAGTGGCGGGTTTTATAGAAATGCATTATAGCCCCCAAATGAAGAGCATGTCAGAAGTGCAAAATGAATTTTTAAATACAGTGGTACCTCTACTTACGAAATTAATTCGTTCCACAACCCATTTCGTAAGTAGAAAATTTCGTAAGTAGAGGTACATTTTGCATAGAAATGCCCTAATCCGTTCCAAGCCCATAGAATAGCCGAGGCTGAGGCTGGAAGGCTGCCTCCTTCCAGCCCCTTCTAGCCTCAGCCTCGGCTATTCCTTGGGCTGATCGTGGAAGTGGAGGAATCCTCTGCTTCCAGAGTCAGCCCAAGAAACGGCTGTGGCTCCGACTTGAAGGAGGCCTCCTTCAAGTTGGAGCCACAGACGTTTCTTGGGCTGATCCTGGAAGTGGAGGAATCCTCCGCTTCCAGAGTCAGCCCAAGGAATAGCCAAGGCTGCGGCTGGAAATTTTCGAGTTACAAAATGCTTCTAAAAAATATTGTCTCTACATACAAATATGTCTCTACAGCCATTCGTATGTAGAGACATATTCATATGTAGAGACAATATTTTTTAGAAGAATCATTTCGTAACTCAAAAATATCGTAACTAGAGCCTTTCGTAAGTAGAGGTACCACTGTACTGAAATATTAGACTCTTGGTTTCAAGTACAACACCTTTTTTTGGCTAAGCCTGCAACTAAGCCAGTGCTTCTCAATTATTTTCTGTCATGGCCCCCCCTAGGAAGAAGAAAACATTTCGCGCCCCCCTGCGACTGTAAATAGTATCATTTGTCTATAAAATTGTTATAAGTACACCTCTGCATAACACTTTACGGAGCCTCGCGCCCCCCTTTACGGAGCCTCACGCCCCCTCTTGGGGCCGCGCCCCACTATTTGAGAAGTACTGAACTAAGCCAACTGAAACTGCTTAGCACAAATGTATGAATAGTGCTGAACAGAAAGCCATGAAGTATAGTGAATCAGGTTGATTATTGTGAATAAACAGAACTGTTTTACAGCAGCAGACTGTGCATAGGCTGTGATCTTGTAAGCTGGTAAGTTTCCCTGGAACTTACCTACTTTGACCGAAGTTGGAGATACATAGTAGTCCACAAGCTAGAATGAATGTCAGAAGTAAGGATGTTTGGATTTGTCTGTCCCATTGAGTTTCTCCTTTTCTCACTGACATTTCTATTTCTGTCCTGTCTCTCTATCAGAGTTAGAGAATTCATAGTTACATTCATGAGCTTCCTTCAAAAGCTGTGCCTTTTTTGTATTTGTATTTCTAATTATTGATTTTTTTCTTTGACTCAAACATGTTTCTGTATATTTTTCAGATATACACATTTTTAACTGAGAACATTGTTCAGTGGTAGGCATGCTCTGTGTACATTTCTTTCTGAAATACAGTACAAATCTTAGGAAGGTGTTGATTTTCAAAGCAAGATACATTCTGCTCCATTGACAGAAGAAGAATCCTAGAATCCCAGAGCTGGAAGAGACCTGAAGGGCCACCCAGTCCAACCCCATTCTGCCATGCAGGAATTCACAATCAAAGCACCCCTTGTGACAGATAGCCATCCAGCCTCTGTTTAAAGACCTCCAAAGAAGGAGTCTCTCCCCCCCCCCCCCCCAGGCTGCCCAGGAGGTCCAAAGGAGACATCGGGGTCCTTCTGGAGGCATTTCAAGGCTGTTCTCTCCTGGAGGGACCTTTCTCTCAAGAGACAGAAAAGAAAGAGCCGAAGAAGAAGGAGGGAAATCCTCTTCCTTTTGGGAATTGATTTAGAGAAGCAGGAAAGTCCAGTGGGCAGATGGGGGCCAGATGGGAAAGGCCCAGGAGGAAGATCCTGCCTAGGGCTGGGGCCTGGGCAGGGGGACCAGGCACGTCCTCCTTTTTTAGGACACATCCTCCATTTCAGCCTTCTGCTCAGGAGGAATTCCAAAATGTCCTCCATTTGGAGCATCACTGAAAAGCAGGAATCGAGACTTCCATGAGTGTTTTTAGCCTTTATTTTGTTAAAGTCCTCCGTTTTCTTGAATGGCTTCCATTGGGAACAGGACAAAGAAGCATGATTTTTTATGTACAGGAGTGTTTTATAGGTTTTATTTGGGCAGGTCCTCCATGTTTTCTGAAACATCCTCCATTTGGAGCAGGGCTAAGAAGCATGATTGATTTGGTCATGTCCTCCTTTTTTCCTGGGGTGTCCTCCATTTGGTGGTGGTGCCTTGTCCTCCTTGGCAGTGAGGAGGACAGTCGGTCCTTCTGGGTCTGGGATCGAAGAGTGGCTCACCAGGAAGGAAAAAGAAAAGAAAAAGAAGAAAGAAAGGAAAGGAGGGAAAAAGAAAAGAAAAAGGAGAAGGGTCGTTTTTTTCTTCTTTTCTCAGAAATAAAACCGCATCATACTCTGCTCCCAATTTGGTGCAAACAAAGCTCTTGCACACATATTATATCCCACATTTAAATCCATGGGGGTTTCTTGCCTGAGAGAGTGTGACTTCCCCCAGGGTTGGCAATGTTTCTTCAGAGGGACTTGCCATCGCTATTCTCCAAGGCTCACGGGGGGGGGGGGGTCGCCCAAACAGTGTGATGTAGGTGCGCATCATTTGATTGGCAGTTTTTTAAAAAGCAAGAACGATACAAATGGCAGTGCAGACTCCGACAGGGTTAAATTGCCATGGAGAAATTTGATTAGGGTAAACATTTGATCGGGGTAAACATAGTGTGAACTTCGATTTGGGTCAGATTCATTGAATCTCCTCAGATCTACCCGGCACAAAAATGCTAGCGTGAATGGGGCCTAAGATAGTTTTATCCTTGCTGTCCTTTTGTTGGCATGCAAAAACTTTTCTGTTCTGACAAGGTTTTAATTCCATGGATAGTTTGGCAGTATTTTAACAATATTTTTTTGCATATTTTACATATATCTTTGTGCTTTTATTTGCATCTAATTTAATTTTTGAAAGCTACCTCTTAAAGAAAAATGTTGAAATATAAATGAATTGATGATGATGATGATGATGATGATGATGATGATGTACAACGAAGCAGCTTGATTGCTGTGGGTAGGCATCACAGTTTTACCACAAACATTTGTGTGTACTCTATAATACTGGTACCTACATGAGGGCATTTCCCATAAAATCCTTGCAAATTGGTTGTGCTGGTTTAGATGTTTCTAAGAATATTACAATATAAGAAATGCTGGAAGATGTGATGGCATGGGGGGAACAGAGAAGCAAGGGAACAGTTTCTCCTGAGAAGGGGGTCCCGGGACATTTGCAGGGATTTTTCCATAGTAAACTGGAAAATTGAAACATTTTCAATAACAAAAGATTTTGTTTTAGAATGGTGAATAATACAGCAGGCCCTTGGTATCCACTGGGGTTTGGTTCCAGGATCCCTTGTGGATACCAAAATCCATGGATGTTTAAGTCCCATTAAATAAAGTGGCATAGTAAAATGGTGTCACTTGTATAAAAACAGCAAAATCAAAGTCTGCTTTTTTAAATCAATCTATTGTTAACATATTTTCAAGCTGTGGATGCTTGAATCCATGGATAAAGAATCTGTGGATAAGGAGGGCCAGCTGTAATAGAATCATATTGATGTGCTACATTAGTTTAAAGATTCTTAACTAGTACACTTGTGTAACATTGCATGAGAATGACAGACAGTAGCGTTGTGTTTATTGTTGGGAAAAGAAGACTGTTAGCTCCAAGCAGCCTATTTCTCCAATGCTGGATTTCAGGGGCAGGAAGCTCAGAGCTAAAAGGATCCTGGGGAAATGGCTTGCAGAATTGCCAGTGCCACACTGCATGGAATTTTACAAGCCAGTCCTCCCAGAATGTTTTTAGTCCTAAGGCCACCCCTCCCCATACTGTCCCTGGTGAAGGATGGCCATTATTTTCTTGTTAGCACCCACAAAGAGTCTACCATCCTATGTAGTGCTGCGCCTGAAACCTTTTCCCTCCTCCTGCTGAAGCTGACACCAGCGTGGTTATATAGTAGATGCATGCACACCAATATGATTCTGTGCTATCCTATACAGGTATTGCTGTTTCACCTTTACTCCCTCAAATTAATTTCTGAGCTCCCTCAAGTCTTGATGTTGGAAAGTAACTCCAGTGTTTCAAAAAAAAAGATAGCAGCTTCAGATATTTGGTCTAAGAATGCAGTCTGGGACATTGTCAAATAGCCATCTTGCACCATAGTGCAAGGACTTCACAAGACATGTTCTCTGATTCCTTTTACTTCTTGCTTCCTTGAAATATTTGACTGCTGGCTTTAAATTAAAAAAAACAACACACATCTGTTTGGCTGAATCTTCTGAACAAAAAAAGTCCTGTGTGTATAGTCCCAGAGAGGAAGCAAAGGACCATGGAATACAGAGGAACAACTTTTTGCTTTAGGTATGCAGTACACTCTTAACAGTAAATATTTCCATGGTTTGCGCGTGAATGCAAGTGAGAAGTATAGGTAGCTGCCAACATCATGCTCAGGCACTGGGATTTTATTTATTTATTTATTTATTTCAAGGATTTATATCCCACCTTTCTCCCACAATGGGATTCAAGGTGGGATTCAAGTGTGGGCACCTGCGAACATCATGCTCAGGCAGTGGGATTTACTTTTCTTCTTCTTCTCCATATCCACTGTACACTGCCAACCTCTTTTGAAGGGTCCCTAACATGTCAAAGTTTGCAGGTTTTGGAAATGTTTGCAAGTAGAAAAATCTTTCTGCCTATGGATTCATTCTGTTGGTAAAAAGATACTGTAACTGAGTGTGAAGTCTTGAAATATTTATGGTTTAGCATCAGTTTCCCGGTCTAGATCTGCTATGTTCCAAAAATGCAGAACAGAAAAATGATGCAGTATAATGAAGAAACATGGTTGTTTTAGATATGTAGTGAACATTTCCATGGTCCTGTAACACACAAATTGGTAATTTCCCTTTGGAATTTGGGGCGTATTTTATCTCATTTTAAAGGTTTCTGAGGAGAATCAAATATGGGAGAAACACAGTAGTCTACAAGATATACAGTGCATGTGAGAATTGTGTATAGTGGGCTCTCCCTATCTATAGGCTTCCAATCCATTTATTTCACCACCTTCAGACTGCCAGGCCCCATATTCAATGGCAGCATCGTGAACTCACAGATATTCACATCATCGCGATTGAATAATATGGGGCATGATTGCCCACTTTTTTTAGCATCCATGAGGCCCCTGGAACCGAACCCCCACCAATAAGGAGGGCCCATTGTAATGATTTTCGTTTATGATCTTGAAAAATTCTTCTTCATGCTTCAGGTTCCACTGCCATATTATTTAAGCCTTTGATTGAGCAGGACTATTGTATGAAGAGTACACAACAGGAAGTGGTCAGCCATGGAATGCAAGGGACCAGCTAGGCTGCTTTAGGTATGCAGTACGTTCTTCAGATAAGCGTTTCAAAGAACCCAGTGCACATATGCTAATAATCTCCATGGACATTTGTGAGATATGGTTTCCTTATTGTAAGAGATAAACAAGATAAAATATGAAACATGCACAGTGGTACACAAGACTGAATACATATTCGGAGATAAGTACTGAATTAATCCTGGACTATCAGTCTGTTGACTTCAGGTTACAGGACAGCTTTGAATGAATGTAACACTGAGCTGTCTCAGTCTCAGGAACATGATGAATATGTGAGTAGTACAAGTCAGGAGACAAACAGCCCTCAGTGCAAGCACCTGGGTAGGACAGTTGTAAAGTTTGTATACCATGATTCTAAAAAGTCTTCTGAAAATGAAGCTGTTTCCACATAAGATGCTTCAAGGAAGATGCTTTCCTTTACAGGGCTTTAAAGAGATTTAAATATGAACTATGCGGTAGTGCACAAAACTGAATGAAAATATGTCGTAAAGGTTTCATCTTCCTTTATTTGTCTTGGGTTTCAGGTTATAGTTCCACTTTTTCTGAGCTTGTGGTCAGACAACCTGAATCCTTCGTATCCTACTCTGGTGTGACTCGTGCAGAACAGGAAACAAAAATTCACAAAGTACATAAGGGCAGCATGTCTGTTTCAGGTAGGTAGGGCAATTTGATGTAAGAGTAACATGAGTTTGCCATCTTGAGATACTTTTTGTTGGCCACAACTGAACACAGATTTTATGTATGGTACAGGTTTGCTGCTTTAGATTGGTAATATGTTGTGAAACATTAGTTTGCAGGCTGTAGCATCACTGTTATCTACTGAAGTGTACTGATTTCCACTATAATTTCTAGGGCTTCATTTTAGGTCAGTGGCTTTGAGTAATGGTGGAAGTTACATAGGGCCACTGTCAGGTTTCTCTCTCTCTCTCTCTCTCTCTCTCTCTCTCTCTCTCTCTTACACACACACATAATTTTTATTGAATAAAATCTATATAAAATAGAAAATTGAATAATGCATTTAACAAAAACACACCACAAACTACAAACTTTGTTTTGGTTGTGTGGCTTGAAGTTGTTTCTGACTTATGGTGACCCTATCACAAGGCTTTGTTGGCAAGAAGAGGGAGTTTACACTTCCTTTCCTCTGAGGCTGAGAGAATGTAACTTGCCAAAGATCACCTAGTGGTTTTTTGTGGGTTTTTCGGGCTATGTGGCCATGTTCTGGAAGAGTTTCTTTCTGACGTTTCGCCAGCATCTGTGGCTGGCATCTTCAGAGAATACTGGAATGGAAGAGAGTGGGTCTATATATACCGTGAGACCCTGGCCACACAATTACAAACCCATATAGGGCAAACCCCCCATTACATCAAGGATTCAACTCACTTCATAAGAAAAATCAATAACCTTGAACTTAAACGCGGAGACATACTAATCAGCTTCGATGTGGTCTCCCTGTTCACCAAAGTCCCCATAATGGACACCATGACACTCATCCAACAAATTTTTCCAGAGGACATCACAGCCTTGTTTGAACATTGCCTCACCACAAGCTATTTCCAGTGGGACAATGGATTCTATGAACAGAGAGATGGGGAAACAATGGGAAGCCCTCTAAGCCCGGTGATAGCAAACTTTTACATGGAACACTTTGAAAAACAAGCCCTGGAAACAGCACCGAAAAAGCCCACAACTTGGTTCCGATACGTGGATGACACTTTCACCATTTGGAGCCATGGAGAAGAAGATCTGGCTGTGTTCCTGAATCACCTGAACAACATCCACCCTAACATCCAATTCACTATGGAAAAAGAAAAGGAAGGAACACTGCCATTCCTGGATGTCCTAGTCATCCGCAAACCAAACCAACGTCTGGGTCACACAGTATACAGAAAACCTACACATACAGACAGATACCTGCACAAGAACTCCAACCATCACCCAGGACAAAAAAGAAGCACAATAAAAACACTGGTAGACCAGGCAAAACGCATTTGTGAACCGCACTTCTTGAGGAATTGAAGCACTTAGACTGGGCTCTACAGGCAAATGGTTACTCCAGCTCAGACATCAGAAGGGGTACCAGACCCAGGAAAACCCAGAGGAGTAAAGACGAGCAACCACCCAAAGGGAAGGTATTTTTACCATATATCAAAGGAGTCACAGACAGAATAGGGAAAGTGGTGAGGAAACACAACCTCCAAATGGTTTACAAACCAACCAAGAAAATCCAACAAATGCTGCGCTCAGCGAAGGACAGGAGAGACCCTCTCACAGCCGCAGGAGTTTACCGCATACCATGCAGCTGTGGACAAGTCTACATAGGGACCACCAAATGCAGTGTGCAAACACGAGTCAAGGAACATGAGAGACACTGCAGACTGGGCCAGCCAGAAAAATCAGCAGTAGCAGAACACATTATAAACCATCCTGGGCATAAAATGCTGTTTGAAAACACTGAAATTCTAGACCATGCCAACAACTATCAGGTCAGAATGCACAGGGAAGCCATCGAAATCCACAAACACTTGGATAACTTCAACAGGAAAGAAGAAACCCTTAAAGTAAACAAGGTTTGGCTACCAGTCCTACAAAATAAGAAAATCAGCACTCAGCAAATGCAAATGGGAAACCAAACAGGGTCAGGGGTTTTCTCAGCAGATAATAGCAGACAATATCCTTGATTGCATATTCTCTCACCCTGAAGCCATGCCATTGACAACAGAACAATACCTATTCAACACAGAACAATACACAGTTTACATGGGAATAGCAGACAATATCCTTGATTGCATATTCTCTCACCCTGAAGCCATGCCGTTAACAACAGAACAATACCTATTCAACAGAGAACAATACACAGTTTACATGGGAATCACTCCTCCCTACCCAGGGTCTCACGGTATATATAGACTCACTCTCTTCCATTCCAGTATTCTCTGAAGATGCCAGCCACAGATGCTGGTGAAACGTCAGAAAAAAACTCTTCCAGAACATGGCCACACAGCCTGAAAAACCCACAAAAAACTATGGATGCCGGCCATGAAAGCCTACAACTTCACATCACTGATGAACTGTACCGGTGGTGCATCGCACATGCAGCTGTGTGGTTGGACATTCCACCAGTCATGCAGGGCATCCAATGGGATGGTAGCTGGGCAGGACAAGGACAATTGGCAGTGTTCGTGCGTTGGTGCACATGCATTGTGGGAAAGGCAAAAAGAGAAAAGAAGAAGAGCTGCAGTTTGATGCAGCATTGTGCAGAGTGCCTGTGGGTGTTTGGCCCACCATGGGAACAGGTCGTGTGGACAGCGGGGTTTCAACCTGCTTTCAGAAAAACACAGAATCAAGCCACTTTTTCCTGTCCATCTGCTCCAGCCATTACTGAATGAAAGATCTCTTTTGCTCAAAGGGGCTACAAGATCTCTTTGTATATTGATATTCCAGACTAACATTGCTATGTCTCTGAATTTTACTCAAAAATGGTTCTGAAATAAATTCAACTCTTTATCTCTTGTATCTCTGTACACAGAGATGCTCAATATGAAAAAAAAATGAATTTCTTCTTTGTGGTCTCTGTGAATCAAATAAATGGGTTATATCTGCACCTGCGCAGCTAGCTCGGAAAGTTGTAGTATAACTGGGCAAATCTTCGATTGCAACTTTTTGGTGGTAGCTCCACCCACCACTATAAAGCCCCTGGCATTCCCGTTCTTTCCTCAGTTCCTTTCGTCCGCTACGCTAGCAGCTGGCAAGGAACTTCGCTCGTTGGAGTCGCTTGTTTCACTTTGAAAACTGTTGACCTGCAGCTTTTTGACTATTTTTCTGGCTTTTGGCTGCTCTTCTGGATTGCGTATTGGTGATTGTTGGCAGATCGATCGACTCAGACTGTTTTTTGGCCTTGCTTTTGCCTAACAGACTCATCTTCGTTGTGTTTGCGATGGCATCCTTCAGGCACTGGACTGGATGTAGTGCAAAGATCCCCATCACTGATCGCTGTGATCGGTGTGTGCTCTGTTTGAGTGAGGCCCATGATCCAAAGGCTTGCCCTCCCTGTGGGGGCACGGTGGTGCAGGCCCTGAAAAATGTGGATCTGGGGTTGGGGGTGGCACTCTGGGAGTAGGCCCTGAGACCATCCTCTGCACCCCCTCAAGGCTCTTCAGCCATCCAACCATCTACCTCCAGTAAGTAGAAGGAGAGAGAGAAGGGAAGGTCCAAGGAGAGATCCTCCAGGGACAAGAGGGCCACAAGGTCAGAGAAGGACCATGAGGATGGTGCTGGCAAAAAGACCGCCAAAAGAAAGCACTTGGAGGCCAAGGAGGTGGGGTCAGCTGAACACTCGGCCTCCAAGAGGGCCAGTTCTACCTCTCCGAGGAAATCATGCCAGGACAAGCCGTTGGAGTCCCTCCTGTCTCCTTTGGGTCCGAATTGGCCCATCCGAAGCCTGTGGCCAGGCCTCTGGCCCCTCTGGTTCATGTCGATACCGAATCGGAGGGTGAGATTCGTGAGCTGGAGCCTCCATCCCTGACTCTGTACCAGCCGGAGCAGGTGGTTGAGGGCACCTTTTGGGATCGAGCCCTTGGGACTGAGTCCTTCCCTGAGACATCCCATCCCTCAGGTTTGAGGCTGACCAGGCCGACCTGGAAGACAGGCTGCCATATCAGGATCCTCTCCTTCAACAGTACCCAGACCTGATGTTTGATGCCCAGTCAGGTCAGTACCTCCTCCCAGTGGAGCCAGAGCAGCTCAGGAAGGAATGGCAGAGCCCGGTGGTCCCACCAACTTCCATCCGGACCTCATTCTGCACATTCTGCGCCTCCGGTCCCACCGCTACACAAGTTGCTCTTTGCCAACAGGCCACTTCCGAGGTCCCCAGAGGGCTCCCCCTTCTCAGGCCACTCTGTGTTGAGATGCCGTTCGCCCACTCCCAACTCTGAGCTTAATAGGCCTTTGATCCCAGTCCACCTGGTCAACTTAGCATCATCCTTTCCAACTGACGGCATCAAGTCTTTTGCTGACCAGATAGTAGGGATGGCAAACGCATTGGAGGTGGAGGTAGCCCACAGGGATGATCCCATGGAGAGAAGAGTTCAAGGGAAGGTACCAACTCCACCTGCTATAGCATACCTTCCCTCCCTGGAAAAGATAGCGAGGAAATTCTGGGCTACTCCAACTACTGTACCGTCCACCTCCAGGAAGAAACAGAAACCTCTATCTAGACACCTTGGCTAAGAAGATCTACGCCGCGGCGGTGCTGGACTTGAAGGTCTCCAACTATGTGCCCTGTATGGGTGCGTATGCCCAGCACCTCATGGAGCTTCTAGAAACACTTCTTGCTTCGGTCCTGGATGAAGATAGAGTGCTCACAGTGGCCATCCAGGTGGTGACTCATGCTCTGGGGGGGTCAGCAGATAATCTCTGCTCGCCATTCAACAGACTGTGCTGCGAGATGCTGTCGGGCTCCATGGCCCTTCGCAGACATGCCTGGCTCCGAGCCTTCAACCTCACTCCCCAGGCCTGGACTGCAATTGAGGACATACCCTTTGATGATTCCAGTGTCTTCAACAAAGAGACAGATGAGACACTAAACTTCAGATACCACATGAAGGCAGCAGCCAAGAAGCATGGCATGTCCTCATCCGCCATCCAGTCTCCCAGGCGCCGGTACGGAGGCCAGCAATCCTGGTATCAGCCCTACCAGCAACGGGCCTATCAACAACAGGAGCAACAGCTTCAATCCCAATGTCAGTCTCAGCAGCACCAACCTTCTCAATCCTTCTCTTCCTCTTCAGGCCATCAGCAGCAGCAACCTTGATACTGACAGGATTTCCTAAAGAAAACTTTGGATTTGGGCAAGAGGAGGCTATGAGATGGGGCAGTGCACTTCGATGAACCTCCCTTTGGTGACAGATTAGAGGCCTATTTTAACATCTGGGCCTCAATCACCTCCAACTCCTGGGCACTGGACATTGTTTGCAGGGGCTATGCCCTTGGGTTCGAGAAGCTCCCGTCCACTGGAGCTGTCTTGTCTACCAGCCCCTTAGACACCCTACTCGATGAAGTATGCACCTTGTTACAGAAAGATGCCATCGAGCCCGTAGACCCTTCTTGGGCCCAGCACTGCTTTTTATCCCAATACTTTACTGTGCCTAAAAAGGACTCGGGCATCAGGCCCATCCTGGACTTGAGACATTTGAACTCTTGTGTTTGTTTTATCATGGCTTTCGCATGGTAACTCTTGCCTCTATTTTGCTACTCTTGCTGAGAGGACACTGGTTCACGACCATTGATCTCAAGGACACATATTTCCACATCAGCATCCGGAGAGATCACAGGAGGTTCCTCACCGCTGTTGGGACCGACATGTACCAGTGCAGGGTCCTCCCGTTTGGCCTCTCTATGGCACTGAGTCTTCACCAAATGCATGACTTCGTTGGCAGCCTACCTCCATCAACAGGGAATCACGGTCTTCCCCTACCTGGATGACTGGCTCTTCACGGCACCAATCCGGCAAAAACTGCAGTGGGACATCCAGTTCGGCCTTTCTCTCTTGGACTCCCTCAGACTCTTGGACAACAGGGAGAAGTCAAACTTGACCCCAGCCAAACAAGTCAAGTTCATCGGAGCAATCTTTGACTCCGAAGAGTCCAAGGCCTTCCTCCTGCAGGACAGGTTTCAAGCCCTCTCCATGGCCATCAGAAGCTGCCTGGCTCACAGACACATCAAGGCCCACACCGTACAGGTAGCACTACGACATTTAGCCTCGACCACCTTTGTGACACCATGGGCGAGACTCCGCCTCAGACCAGTACAGTCCTGGTTCCTGTCTGTCTTCGATCCCGTGTGTGATTCCCCTTCCAAATGGCTCACAGTACTGAGACCCATAGCCAGATCCTCCGAGCATTCCACACCATGCTCTCGGGCAAGGTGGTACTCCTCTCGATGGACAACACCACCGTCATGTTCTACCTGAAGAAGCAAGGGGGCACAAAGTCCTGGACATTGCTCCAGATCACAATCCACATCTGGAACTGATGCATTGACAACAAGATACTGCTGCAGTCGGTGCACCTGCCTGGAGAGGATAACGATCTAGTGGACAAGTTCAGCAGATCCTCCAATCCCTGCCATATGTGGCACCCCCATCCGGAGACAGTCTCCAGCCTCTTCTCCATCTGGGGCAGGCCAGAGGGCAACCTATTCACAACCCTGAAGAACTCACACTGTACAGATTTCTGCTCTCGAGTTCAAGCCCTGGGGTTGTGAGGTGATGCCTTCCAGTTCGAGTGGTCTGGGAGAATGTTCTATGCTTTCCCCTCATTTCCACTCATCACGAAGGTCATCGCCAAGATAAGGACGGATGGGACAGACGCCATCCTTATCATTCTATGGTGGCCGAGACAGCCATGGTTTGCTCCTCTGCTCCACCTTGCTCGGGAGGAATACCACTGCCTTGAGTTCCGTCCCGACTTCCTCTCAATGCACAATGGTCAGGTTCAACACCCAGACATGGATTTGCTTCCTATGGTGGCACTGAGAATCCATCCATAACGACGCTACCTACCTCAGTGCAGACTGTAATCTAGGCTGCTCAGAATCCCTCTACCAGAAAGTCTTATTCACTCAAATGGAACAAGTTTCTGGACTTTTTATCAGCGAGAAACCTATCTCCATCCTGTGTCTCAGTACTGACTATCCTGAAATTTCTGATGTCCCTGGCTGACTCAGGGCTATGTCTTAACTCTGTCAAGTGCTACTTGTCTGCCATCTGCTCACACTACCAGCTTGAAGGCAGACCTTCTTTCTTTATGGATCTGTTGATAAAGAGATTCCTCAAAGGTCTGAACAACCTTCACCCTCCATCCTCGGTACCAACCCCACCATGGAGTCTGGATTTGGTGCTTTCCCACCTTTCCAGCAAGCCCTTTGAGCCTATGGCCACCATGGACTTAAGATTGCTGACCTGGAAAACAGCTTTCTTAGTGGCCATCACCTCTGCCTGCCGAGTGGGCAAACTGTGTCCCTTATGGGTTAACCAGCCGTACCTTTGCTTCCATAGGGACAAGGTGGTCCTCCGTACTGACATCACTTTCCTGTCTAAGGTGGTGTTGGCCTTCCATATTAACCTAGACGTTGTGCAACCCACCCTGGCCCCAAACCCAACTACTCACACAGAACGTTGGTTACAAACCTTAGACGTTCAGAGAGCTCTGGCATTCTACCTTGAAAGGACCTTGGGTTCAAGGCACTCTGAGAGACTTTTTGTGTGCTTCTCAGAGGCCAAGAAGGGTCTACCAGTTACACCTCAGAGACTCTCTAAGTGGGTGTCAGCAACTATCCATTTATGTTATGATCAGGCAGGTATAACCACTCCAGGTCGGGTGCAAGCGCACTTAACAAGGGTGGTAGCTGCATCCTCTGCATTTTTGACTGGGGTGCCATTAGAGGATGTCTGTAAGGCTGCTGTCTGGTCCCAGCCACTGACTTTTGTCAAGCACTATAGGCTAGACATGAGAGCCAGGCAAGAACCCTCTTTTGGGAGGGCAGTGCTGCTTTCTGGTTTGCACTAACTATATTTGCACTGTTTTATTGTATGTTGAATCCAAGCAAATGACACCAAAATGCAACTAGGGTTTACAGCTTATTGTTGTTAATAAATCTCATCTTGTCTCAGTTTACAAGATTGGTGTCTGGACACTCCCTCCTCCACTGACTGAAGTTTGTCAGTCTAACCCATTTGTTTAATTCGCAGACACCACAAAGAAGAAGGACAGGTTGCTTACCTGTAACGGTATTCCTTCAAGTGATCATTGCAAATTCACACAAATCTCGCTCATCCTCCCCTCAGTCGTGTCCTGCTCATTACTAAAGTCCTGCTGTCGCTGCTTAGCGGCGTACGTTTTGGAACTGAGGAAAGAGCGGGAACACCAAGGGCTTTATAGGGGTGGGTGGGGCTACCACCAAAAAGTTGCAATCGAAAATTTGCCCAGTGGTACTAGAACTTTCCAAGCTAGCTGTGCAGGTGCACATGTAACTCATTTGTGTGAATTCCTAGATGACCGCTCAAAGAAATACCATTACAGGTAAGCAACCTGTTCTTATGCTCCTTAAAATATATCTCATAATAACAAAGACCGGCTGATCATAGTCTGTAGAACTTGCAGAACAAACTGTGTGTGCATGTTTCTGTTCAAATAACATCTGTACAAGCAGTCAGCAATCATTCTGTGGTCTGCAACAGTATTGTTTTACTATGTTTCCTTTAGAACAACTGCCAGACCTTTCAAGCCTGGAAACAAGTGATACCAGAAGCCAAGAATCTGTCTCTAGGCGCTTATCAGTAGTATCAGAATTCCCATTTGTACAACAACAACTGTTCAGACTCTTTGATCTCATCCCAGGATTGGAAGCTTGTGAAACCTATCAAGGACTTTACAGTAAACGTGGTAATGCAACAAATTGAAAGTAAAATGCATAACTTCTCCATTTTAAGAAGAGAGTGAACTTTAGAGCAAATACCTTGGCAATATAAGAAATATGAGTTCGTAAGTAAGGAGATGTTCATTATGTGGATTCTGCCTTTCTAAGCAGGAGACTAGAGGAGGTGATGTCAGAACTAATTTGTAAACTGGATTTTCTTAAATCATTGAAACTTTCCATATGGCTACCCAGATTTAACAAACACTTCTAAAGGAAGAGATGATGTCTCAGGTAGGTGATTAAGGAGAAGGATTAGGTTACCTTGGACTCTTCTGGGAGCTCCACTTGAAAACATTATATCTTTGCTTTTGCTCCATGATTTCTGTGTCTCCTTTTTTGTAGTCACAGCTGGATTATAAACTCTCAGTCTGGTATTACCATTGTTCTTGGTGTACTGATTAAACAATATTCATTTCAGCAGGTAAATGTGTATTAGAAATTTCAGTGAGTTCCCATGGTAAATATATGTGCATCCTGCATATCACATGAAATGTCTTATATAATAAGACATATAGTAAGCCTTTATGTCATTAGCCACCTAACAGTTTTGAGCATTGTATGTGGAGAGGCAGAGTAATTAAAAAAAAAACTGTTATGCAGTGGGCTTAAAAAATATTAGGACTCAACTGTTACATAGCATAGTCTAATCAGAAGGAAGTCTTGCAGAAGCCAGTTGGTCTTAGTCCGTGTTATAGAGTTGTAGTCATGGTCATTTTTTCTGGGTTACCAACACACTTTTAGATACGTGTGGGTGCATATTGGAACATAAAATGAAAGTTATATTAAGGATTTTCTGTTGCCAGATATTAAGATATGATAGGAAACAGTGCTAACTGTTTCTTTAGCTGTTGAAGGATTTCTAGGGCAACTAGTCATGTCAAGCTCAGAAGAAATTATGTGCCCTTTTTTCCTGAATAGCTGTTGAATTAGCCTTTGAAAACTAATTTCAGGTTGGCATTATCACTGTACTGTTGGTGTTTGATAGGTGCATGTATACCGGCACACGTTTGGCCATGCTTACTGATACATATTTTTTTTCTTTTTAGTATATGCAATGATTCAGTACAGTAATGTTGCATCAGCTATATATGCCAAAAGCAGACTCAATGGTTTTGAATATCCTTTTGGGAACCGTTTGCTTGTCACTTTTATTGAAGATGAGACTGATCAAAATGAGTGAGTACTAAATAATATCAAAATTAAATGAAGTAGGACTGAATAAGTTTGAGAATCATAATGGGTGATTATTTTAAAGAAATCATGTAAAAAAAAAGCTAAGAAAAATGAAAAATACTCCATTATTTACAAATGTTAATTATTGGAATTTAGTTGCTGTTTCCTTTAAGTAGCAACAAATTTGATGATTTTGTTATACAAATGCCAAATAAGGCGACTTAAAGGGAGAAGAAAAAGTATGTGTGTGCATGCATGCTTGTGTGTATGTGTGGACTTTCCATTGGTTTCTTTTTGGGTAACAAAAACCCACAGCTGGGTTTTGAATACAATTGTATGTCAACATCCCACTCTAGAATAGGTAACAAAAGTATGGCCCATGGGTGAGATATGACCTCAAAGCTGTTTTTGCAGCCCCTAAAAGCAAATTGTGTGTGTTGTGTAGTATGCCTTCAGGTCATATCTGACTGATGGTGACCCTAACGCAAACCTATCACAGGGTTTTCCTGGCAGGTTTCTTCAGATGGGGTTTGCCATTGCTAATATCTGAGGCTGTGTGAGTGTGACTTGCACAGTGGGTTTTTATGCTCAAGCAGGGAATTGAACCCTGATCTCCAGAGTTGTAGTCCAATGCTCAAACCACTACCCCACCTGGCTACCTCCCAGTAATTCAGAACAAAACAAAACATCTAAGTATGGTATACTGTATATACTCTTGTATAAGTCTAGAAATTTAGGTTAAAACATTGACCCACAAAAACCTGAGTCGACTTATCCATGGGTAAGTACTGTTCTTTAAATCAGATAGATAGATAGATAGATAGATAGATAATCATCCCCTGGTGAAAGGCAAGAATTTAATCTTCCCTGTAAGCACTGACCCCCTTCTACTCTCTCATCCACCCAGCCTTTAGTATGAGCACAAATAGTTAACTCTGCTGGAATAAGCTCTTTGGCATTGTTTTCTTTTGCTTCATCCTTTACATTCTTCCTTTGATTTTGAGTTCCTGCATGGCAGGGGGTTGGACTGGATGGCCCTTGTGGTCTCTTCCAACTCTATGATTTTATGATTCGTTACATGCCCCTAAGTTTTACCCTCGATTTATCCATGGGTCATATCAAAATCCATAATTTTTACCCCCAGACCAGCCTTCAACTTATACATGAGGTTGACATGTAGTCGAGTATATATGGTATATGCCGTCTAGGGAACAAGGGGGAATTTTCAATGCCTTTAGCTTCCCATGCCATGACTCTTTTAGGCTTGGGGAAGCCTTTGTCCCCCCTTTACTTGTTTTGGAGTAAGGCCTCTCCTGAGTATAAACTTGGCTCATAATAGCTCACTTTATCCCCTAAAGGGCAAAGGGAACATTTTGATTTAACTACCAATAATTAATTTGGCTGGGGGATTGGTGGACACAGGCAAGTTACAGTCCTCCAAAGCAAAGAGGGGAATGTGCAGCCCATGATCCTTAGGTAGTCATCCAGCCCTGCACTACAGGACACATATCAATGAAGAAAATTACATCAAGGGAGGATTGGTGACAATTCTTTACCTTCCAGATCTCTAACACAGGGAATAAAAGGTCTTCACAAATAGTTATCTCTCTTAACTTGTTCTTTAAAAGATGAAGACAAGGTCTTATATGCTCAGCTAATGAGAATTTAAAATATATTAACCATATCTGACAGAATCTTAGGAGAGTGATCTTTAGGAGGCATTGGAAATATATAGGCTTGGACCCAGAGTCCTTGCTACCAGGAACATGACCAAAACAATGTTCCACTTAGGATGCTCCTGTCAGTAGAACAAGGGAAATTATTTGGGCAGATTCCCCCATCTCTCTACAATTTGTTGCATCTTGTGAAATGTGCTGTAGGTAAGTGGTTGTTGTGGGCCTTCCAGAGCTGTATAAGAGGTGGTGATGGGGGCTTGAGGTTTAGCCAAAGAGGCTTTCTCTCTATTCTATCTCGACAACTTCTTCTGCTTCATCAGAAGCTATCCCTGGAAACTTTCTCTTTGTGGAAGAATTAATGATACCCCACACTCTGATGTTTTGTTAGAGGTTTTCTTTTGTGGTAGACTTTGGGATTCCTCTGATTACACTTGAGCCTTTTCTACTGCAATGTGTTTGGCAAAGCACTGGCAGATTCCATTAAGGCCCCACAACACAGCATTACAGCTATTACCAGCAAGGTCAAAATGCAAAGCTGTCTATTGGAGGCCTGTCTTTCAACTGTGAGCAAAGCATGGCAGAAAGCCTATTTACTGGGGGAGGAGATCAGCTAATAATGAATAATGGGTGCCTGAATGTTTTTTCTTCTACCACCTCTCTTGTTTTTGTGGAGTGAAACACACCAGGGACAGGTCCACCCTTGGTAAACAGCTGGTTGAATTCAGAGGTGAATGCCCAATCCCACTATATGTACTGAGTGTTTGGGTATTTCCTCTGCATATTGTGGTAATACATTTCATTGTACACCCACAAACAGTCCCTTGGCTTCGTCATCTGCTGAAATAGCTTAGAATTCACATGAAGTAATAAACTATTCCCAAACTCACTCAGTGTAAATGTTTTCACCTACTTAGATGAGGGTTAAGCTGTATTTTGTTTTCAACCATGTTGTCAGTCACCTAGGGTCCTATGTTGGGAGTAATGTAAGTAAATATTTTTGTCTAATACAATTGAATAGTGTTAGGATATACAAACACTACATTTGTTTTTAAAAGATTTTGTTCTCTCTGCAGCCTCATCCAAGAAATGGCAACAGACCTGGTGAATTCAGAGCTGTCATCAACAATATGGAAAGATGATTCAGTTCTTCAGCTTCTAGGCTCCTCTGTAAGCACCTCTGATATTTGTAAATTCTAGAAATTAGTTTTGTCTGCCTGCCTATCTCTCTCTCTGTACACACACACACACACACACATATATATATATATATTACATACACACTAACTAATTACAGTACTTCTATAGTAGTTTATGCATGTTTGATTGTTTCCATTTACATTTCCTCCATGCAATTTTTTAATTATTTTAGATACCTGGAGTGTAGTGTAAGATCTGGGCAGCTGGAACATGTCCAGCAATTAGTTTTCTACCCTCATAGAGGTGAGGCCAAAAATTCCAAGAAACATGTTCCCATCAGATGTTTTGGTAGTATGTCCAACAGTTTGGGAGCCACTCACTTCCTTGGTGTGTGAGATCTTGGTTGGGAGAAGAGAATTGTTAGGATATGGATGGGCTATGCAGTCAAAGGTGAAATGTGTGTGTGGAAGTTTTTCCTCATGAGAACAACATCTAGAAAAACAAAGTGAATCTAACACCAGATGGCCAACACAGACATCAACATGAACTTTCCCAAAGGTACAACTCATAGACACAGACTTTGTTATGGAAAACAAGAGATATCAAAATAGGTCAACAATTGTTAGGCTGGGAAAGAAAACCACGTGGTGGATGATGGACAGCAAGAGGCTGAGTTAACATACATCATACAGGCATTATCCAACTAACATAAGGTTAACACCTAGAAGGTGGAGTATGGGAAGGGCCTAGAGAATCCTTTGTCTAGAATGTTATTGTTCAAGATGTGAGTGTGTGTGCCTACCTGGAAGCAGTGGTTTTAACTGCAACAAGTTGAGATCCTAAGCTTTTGGGATTGTTAAAGATGTAATCTTTCATGGCTGAACTGGATCAAGTTCATCACAATGGATTTTACTTAGCTATCTTATTTTACTTTTATATGCATTAATAAAACTATGGTTTTGGACTTTACAATGTGTCTTCTTGACTGAGGAAGACAGGATCCTGAAGAAGGGAAGCTGAGCCAGTGGGTGGTAAGAGTTACAAAGTGGCTGTGGATCACAGCAGCCAGCTTGTCCTGCAGATTCTGCTGGGTGCCAAAGAGCATCACTGCAACACCCATCATCCACACACTGACAAGAATGTATATCAACCATTGGCATCAGAAACTCACACTGCCTTTCTCAACAGCTGTTGAGAAATCTTAAGAGGCTAAAACTAATATTGTCTCTTCATACAAAATGGGAGGCAGAATACAGCTAAACTTACACAAGATCACTCTTGGGCTGTATTTTCAAATGTCAAGGTATCTTGCTTTTGGAAATGTAAAGCCTACATGCAAGAGCTTTGTAACCTGGGAGATGGGAGGTGGGTAGTTAAATCAATTGGGCCAACTTTTATTCTTTCCTCCAGACTTATAAGTTTGTTTGTTTTTTAAGTTTGCTTTCGTTACCCCTCCCTTGAGCTTTCCAATTGAAAAAGGCTGTAACTTTAAATACTAAAGAAATAAACCACTTTATAAACATTTAAAGATTTCTAGAAACTCTGATATATGCTAGAGATGTGAGGATCATGGTCAGATTGATATCCAAGCACCTGCACTGTTGATTTCAGCCCACTGTTTAAAATTGACAGCTCACAGGATTTAAAATAGGAACATTGATTGTGGTTCCCCTTCCTTCCCTAGGAGTCCCAGATTCCTACCCTGTCTCTTCAAACAGATGCTGCTCTTCCAGCATGCAAAAGGAAAGCTCCCCCAGACTCTTCTGTGCGGGAAAGGCTGTTCATCCTATTTGATCCTCATCCCTTATCTCAAGATATCTTGGACAATGTATTATGGTAAGAAGAACTTGAATAAAAAAAGTAAACTTGCTAAGCAAGGATGTGTTTGATTGAAACCCAAATAGAAAATAATTGTATATAGCTAAGCCATATACAATAACATAATTTTTTTTGTAAATGTCTTGTTCTTTGTTGTTACAAAAGCCACCTTGAGTCCCAGCCTGGGAGAAAGGTGGCATATAAATAAAATAAATATAAATAAATACAGTCGGCCCTCCACATTTGCAGGGGTTAGGGGAACAAGACCCTTGCGAATGTGGAAAACCTGCAAATAAACCGCCCACCCCCACACGGCAGCCATTTTCAGAGCAGGAGGGGCTCAGGGCAGAGAGAAGGCCTGAAAGGGAAGAGGAGGAGTGCATGCTAGGCTTAACTGCAGGTTTAACATTAGCAGATAACCAAAACCACAAATGTCAAACCCATGAATGTCAAGGGCCCACTGTAAATGCCATATATATATATATGGGAGTTTATCTGGAAGAGAGAGGAACATGTGGAAAATGGGGCATTGCAGATTATGCTGTTGGTTTAATGTGCTGAAATTCTTGCCTGTTAAATCTTGGGAAGTTTTCCCCACAGTCAAGTTATTGCTGTCTGTACGAGTAGAACCTGGCTTGTTACAAATAAAATCATAATTTGGATTTGTTATAAGAGCAAAGTGTTAGAAGCTGCAAAATAATCCTTTGACTGCTTAAAAATTGATTTACAGCAGCATAAGCTTTTCTAAGCAGATCCACCTTCCACAGATGCATGAAACATACTTAATATGAGATTGCAAAATAAAACAGCACTTCATCCTGTTTTATATCTAACTACGTTTGTTCTCGAATGTTTTGTTTCAGTCGGTTTGGAAGTTTTATAAATGCTTACATTATCCCTGGGGAAAACATGGCTTTTGCCATGTTTGCAGAGAGAGCAAGTGCTAGTGACACTATAGCTGTGTTGCACGGGAAGACTGTGAATGGTGTGAAGTTGAAGGTGAAACTGGCTGATTTGCCCATAGAGAACTCAAGTAAAAGCTAAATGATGCTGTGACCAAGCAGGTAAATATTTTGATCTTTGGCATGTAGCATTCCTAAATCTTTTTGCATAATTCAGTGGCTTCTGAACTGGCCTGTCTCCCTTCCATTCATCCAGTCAAGCCATAGTAAGGAAGGTTTAAGGTATGAACTTATTGCCGGAATACACTGGCTCAGAGCACTGGCCTCTTGGGGGTGTGGTGTTTAGACACCGCATGCCCCAAAGCTGCATGCCTGACCACATGGGGGCAGCTTTGTGGTGCTCTGGTGGTGCGGCGTTTACACACCACACACTACAGGAGTGCTGCAAAGCTGGGGTGATGCTGGAAAAGACAGCTGGATAATCTTAGATAATGATGAATTGTTGGAATTAGAAGAAGATGGACTTTGTTTTGGTTGGCATGCATATTTAGGATATGAAAAATTAAAGGTAAATCAAAGTTTGAACAATTATTGTATTAGGCGCTCTCTACTCCAGACTTGGAATAAATACAAATTAAGGATCATGCCAAAATTTGCTCCCTGGTTTTCTCTTCATTAAGCAATACAAAGAAGAGAAATGAGACAAGGAACAAATTGGGTAACTTATGATAAATTACCAAGAAAAGACAAAAAAGGTAACTATAAGATAAAAACACAAGAAGAATTAAATAACGAAGGTTTTTCATTGGACTGGTTTAGATTCAGCCAAATTGCTGAATGATTTAAAACAGATCTTAAAATTCTGGGGATAGAGTTGAAACTAAATGAATTTGATAAAATCTGGCTAGATGAAAACAAAAAATGAATTGGACACTTTTATAAAATACTACTGAAATGGGTTTTAAAAGAAGAGATAATAAAAGAATATGATTAAATGGGCAAGAAGTTTTGGCTACCCAATAGAATTAGAAAAATGGGAATATGTATGGACCAAAAGACTAAAATATATGGTGTCACAAAATCTTTAAAAAAAATATTCTATAAAACTTATTTTCGTTGGTATTTGACTCCTGATATGATATCAAAAATATATAAATCCAAGAATAATTTATATTGGAAATGTGGCAAAGAACCAGGCACACTATACCACTGCCTCTAGACACGGTTAGAAATTTCTGGACAAAAAGAAATAAGATTATTAATCACATGCTACAAAAAAAAAAAAAATACAGGTCTGCCCAGAGATATATTTGTTGAACATGTGGGAGAAAGAATTAGACAAGGAATTTGGCAAAATCCTTTTTTATTTAATCACCACCGCAAGATTGACAGTAGTGAAAAAATGGAAATCTAAAAGTATCCCAAGTAACCAAGACTGGTTAATTAAACTTTATGATATAATTGAGATGGATAAACTCACACAATTCTTAAGAACTGATACTACTGATAAGGAAAATAATATTTGGGGACCAATTTTGCAATATTTCAGAGTACAGTGGGGAAATCTAGAGAGCAGAGAAACGAAAGAAACAGAAAAGGTTTATAGTCTAAGTAGGAAGAAGGACAAAATGAAATAAAATGGATCAGGCTAGATTTAAACAAAGAGGAAGGAAGTGAAGAAATATGGCTATGTAAAGGGAAGATACTAAGTAAAGGAAAATCAGTAGAACTTTGATAGAGATAAGAAAAGAAAATCTTATAACGATTTACAATAATGCAAGGAAATATTAGAGAAAGGAATGCTAAGATAGACAGTTTACACAAAGAGGAAAAAAGCACTAAAAGTATGGTAGAAAGATGCTCTAAGCAAGGTAATAGATAGTTTAGGTTACTTAGAATTAAGAATAGGAAGTAGGGGTATAAACACAAATGGAACAGAATGTGGAAAAGAAATAATTTTGTAAAATGGCTTACAATAGATAGGTGTCAAGAAGGTCAATAGATAATAGCAAATAATCCAGATAGGATAATAAATAAATAATAATAATAATAATAATAATTTTTATTTATATCCCGCCCCTCTGCCAAGCAATCAGGGCGGCGTACAACATATCAAAACATAAGGACAAATAAAATCACTTCAAATCCCCTCCCTCCTTCCCACACCCACCCAACCCCTCTGGCTGCTGTTTTAAAGCCTCTGGCTGCTGTTTCTTCTCCTTCTGCCCTGGTGGAAGGGAGGGGAGGCAGTTTTTAAAGCCTCTGGCTGCTGTTTCTTCTCCTTCTGCCCTGGTGGAAGGGAGGGGAGGCAGTTTTTAAAGCCTCTCGCTGCTGTTTCTTCTCCTTCTGCCCTGGTGGAAGGGAGGGGAGGCAGTTTTTAAAGCCTCTGGCAGCTGCTTCTTCTCCTTCTGCCCTGGTGGAAGGGAGGGGAGGATAAGATAAGAAGGAAGTACAAGGATGAATGAGAAGAGAGTAAAAGAGTGACTAAGGAGGGGAATATAGAAGGTAAAAGAAAGTTGAAAAAGGTGAGAGACTGTAGTAAGGGGAGAGAGGTAGAGAGGATGGAGGATGAAGGGAAGGAGGAGTGGTAAAGTAAGAAAGAATGTGAAAGGGTATTCAGGAGAAAGTGAGGATTAGAGAAGATGAAAGAGTAAATAGAATAAAAAATTAAGAGGAGAAAGTGAAAGAATGGAAGAGGAAGTGAACATAATAGCATGGAAGAAACACAGCAGCATAATAATGCAGTGATACAATGAACTAATCTAACATAATTTTCTAAAATATAAAGGTTTGGAATAATGAGGATTATATTATGAATTTGTGTTAAGATGGTTGGTTACAATAAGAGATTTTTGTTAACAAGATATATTAATATGTAACAATGAGCTAATGAACGTATGTGTATTTTAAGTTTTTAACTAATAATTTTATATATATATTAAAAAAAAAAAAAGGAGCGGCAATTTGCAGCTTCTTTTTGTGGTAGCAAAAAGCCAGGCTGGGGCCACAGCATACGGTTCCAACCAGGTGTTCAAGCCACCCTTTCAGGGCAGTTTGTTCCACCCCTTACCACATTTCCACACTACACTCTTATAGTGCTGCTATTCCACTTTGCCTGCCCTGTCTGCCTCCTCTTGCATTCTGGGGTTTGTAGTTCAGTGAGGCCTAAGAGTTCTCTGGCTGAGAATTCTAAATGCCCTCCTTAAACTGCAAATCCCAGGATTCCACAGGAGGCAGCCAGAGCACTAATAGTGGAATCGCAGTGCTATAAGAGTATAGTGCGGAAATGTCTCATGTCCTCACTGGAATCATAGATAGGGAATCAGGAAGGTCTGGAAAAAAGTAAAGCTGAAAATTAACTGTCCTTCCCAGTTTTGTACATAGCTTGTCTTGTATTCCAAAAGCTATTTGAGTGGACAACAGACTAGATTGCTTCGGTAGAGGGGTGGGATAGAAATAAATTATTATTATTATTATTATTTATTATTATTATTATTACTAAATTATGTTCAAAATACATTAAACGTGGATAAATGATGGCTCTCAAGGTTGTTATAGCTACTGTGTTATGGAATTGTATGAAGTGTGTTGGGGCTGAACAGGAGAGAAGGGAGTTACTATGCCACAATTCCTGTAAGCCTGTCTCTGGCTCTATACAGTAGAACTTTTTTTATCATGGCAACACATGTGTTGGAAAGTAATACCAAAAGCACACTGCCAATCTTAAAATAACAAAATTAAAGTAAAACTAATCTGTTTCCCTTCAGATGGATAAAGATGTATTTTTGAACCGTGCACATGTCTCTCAGTTTTGCTGATTATAACCTGCATGGAGGGGTACTTTTTCATATCACCTTGTGCTTTCTTATAAGTATGGGGCTGCATTTCTTGTTAGATCTAACTTGCCAGTACCTTGGGACCTATTGCAGTATGCGGTCAGCTTGATGTAGCAAAGCTGCTTTTTCTCACTTTTGAAACTCTCCAGGGAATGGACATGTTTTGCTTGCTGTATATTTTAATATTCTTTGACCTTTATTGGAGGCAGCACTTAAAAAAAATAGTGTTTGAATAGCTCTGAGATGGGGGGAAAAAGAATTCAGCATTCTACAGTAAAATGTTTCTGCTGAATTTTGTGGTATTCCTACTTCTACTCAGGAGGGCTCTGTGGAAATTATTGACTCACCTCAATCCTCATGGTAGGACACTTTTTCCAGTCCAGTTGACAATGCAGGCTTGGTTCCAGAGAACTGTGAATGGAAGGAAGAAAATGCATTAGTTCTGGTCCACGAACTCTAAGGTTAATGGAAATCTTGCAGCTCCTCTATGTACTGACGTTTGTGTTACAGTACAGGGCGCATGATGACAAGGAAGGTACAAGGCTATAGCATATGAACTTTGATTTCAGGCAGGATTGCCTTTGTTTAAAAATAGCACATGTGTGCATTCTCTCCTAGCCAGCCATTAGTGCTTTAGAAAGACAGCACGCTCTGCCCTTAGTTTTTCTTGCACACATTTGGCAGGCCATCTAGTACTTAGTAAGATGTGTCAGAGGTTCCAAGGGAGTGCTTCATAAACTAATGGAAGCTTAGGATACTCAAAATAAGTGTTGTTGTAATTTGGAAGACATGTTCTAAAAATCAGAGCGACTCAGTGAATGGGAAAAAAAGTTTGGTGTTTTTGTTTCGGATCATATCATAAACATTTTTATCATGCTGAGTGTATGTTAATATTGTTTGAAACAATTTTTAATACATGTATCTTCACATTTCTGAAACTTTTGTTTTTCCCCCTTTTTTTGCTCTTTTTACAGAACAAATCCACCAAGAATCTCAGCAAGTGATCTGAAGATGTGCTTGGACTTGCGTGCCTTGATAGATATGGAGAACTCAGTGATAAACTTTTTTTCAGTGTAAAGCTGAGTATTTCACATTTGCATACAAATAAATGTAAGTTATAGAATTTTAAAAATGGGGTATAACCTTCATTGTAACAGTCAATCATTCTAGGCTTTAGAAATAAAGTATGTCTGACACTGGTTGTTGGCTGAAATTATGCCTCTAATATGCCTTCTTAGCAAATTCTAACAAAAGAATTAAAATACCTGCAGAATCCTGGGTGATTATATCAGTTGATATAGGGGAATGACATACCCTTTCTGAAGAAACTTGCCAAGAAAACCCTGTGATAGGGCCTTAAGGTTGCCATAAGCCAAAAAGAACTTGAAGGCAAACAACACACACACAGTCTCTTCAGCCATATCATGACACAACATGACTCACTGGAAAAGACAATACTGCTTGATAAAGTGTAAGGCAGTAGGGAAAGAGGATGAGCACACTGCAGATCAATAGACTCAATCATGGATAACTGGGACTCTTGGGAGGTCTCTTATACATAGGATTACCATAGGTTGAAACAGACTTGACATAAAGTAATAACCATAGAATCATAGAATCATAGAATTGGAAGAGACCACAAGGGCCATCCAGTCCAACCCCCTGCCATGCAGGAACTCCCAATCAAAGCATCCCCGACAGATGGCCATCCAGCCTCTGCTTAAAGACCTCCAAGGAAGGAGACTCCACTACTCTCTGAGGGAGTGTGTTCCACTGTCGAACCGCCCTTACTGTCAGGAAGTTCCTCCTAATGTTGAGGTGGAATCTCTTTTCTTGCAGCTTGCATCCATTGTTTCGGGTCCTAGTCTCTGGAGCAGCAGAAAACAAGCTTGTTCCCTCCTCGATATGACATCCCTTCAAATATTTAAACATGGCTGTCATATCACCTCTCAGCCTTCTCTTCTCCAGGCTAAACATCCCCAGCTCCCTAAGTCGTTCCTCATAGGGCTTGCTTTCCAGACCCTTCACCATTTTAGTTGCCCTCCTTTGGACACGCTCCAGTTTCTCCACATCCTTTTTGAATTGTGGTGCCCAGAACTGGACAGAGAATTCCAGGTGAGGCCGGACCAAAGCAGAATAGAGTGGCACTATTACTTCTCTTGATCTAGACACTATACTTCTACTGATGCAGCCTAAAGTTGCATTGGCCTTTTTAGCTGCTGCATCGCACTGTTGACTCATGTTCAACTTGTGGTCCACCTGGATTCCTAGATCCCTTTCACACGTAGTCTCATTCAGCCAGGTGTCCCCCATCGTATATCTGTACTTTTCGTTTTTCCGCCCTAAGTGCAGTACCTTACATTTCTCTGTGTTGAATTTCATTTTGTTAGCTTTGGCCCAACTTTCTAGTCTGTTCAAGTCATTTTGAATTTTGATCCTGTCCTCTGGGGTATTAGCTACTCCTCCTAATTTGGTGTCGTCTGCAAATTTGATAACTATGCCCCCAATACCGTCATCCAAGTCATTAATAAAGATATTGAATAGCACTGGGCCCAGGACAGAGCCCTGTGGCACCCCACTGGTCACTTTTTTCCAAGTTGAAAAGGAGCCATTGTTGAGCACCCTTTGGGTTCGGCCAGTCAACCAATTACAAATCCATGTAACAGTTACTTTGTCTAGCCCACATTTTACCAACTTGCTTGCAAGAATGTCATGGGGAACCTTGTCAAAGGCCTTACTGAAATCAAGATATACTATATCCACAGCATTCCCTTCATCTACCAAGCTGGTAATTTTATCAAAAAAAGAGATCAGATTTGTCTGGCATGACCTGTTTCTCTGAAACCCATGTTGACTTTTTGTGATTATGAAATTATCTTCCAGATGTTCACAGACACTCTGTTTAATGATCTGCTCCAGAATCTTTCCGGGTATTGATGTCAGACTAACTGGACGATAATTGTTGGGATCCTCTTTTTTCCCCTTTTTGAAGATGGGGACAACATTTGCCCTCCTCCAGTCTGCTGGGACCTCTCCTGTTTTCCAGGAATTCTCAAAGATTATTGCCAATGGTTCTGATATTACATTTGCCAGTTCTTTTAATACCCTTGGATGTAATTCATCTGGTCCTGGAGACTTATATTCATCTAGATTAACCAGATGTTTCTGTACTATCTCTTTACTTATTCTGTGCTGAAATTCTCCTATTCTGTCCTCTGCTCCATTATCCTCAAGTTGAGCACCCTTTGCCTTTTCTGAGAAGACTGAAGCAAAGAAGGTGTTGAGTAATTCTGCCTTTTCTCTGTCCCCTGTTAACTTTTTGCCATCTTCTCCACACAGTGGCCCTACCATTTCCTTCTTTTTCCTTTTGCTACTGACATACCCCCAAAAGCCCTTTTTATTGTTCTTAACCTCTCCAGCAAGCCTGATTTCATTCTGCGCTTTAGCTTTTCTGACTTTACCCCTACACGTGCTAGCTATTTGTTTGAATTCCTCTTTGGTGATCTTCCCATTTTTCCATTTCTTATACATGTTCCGTTTAAAGCATAGTTCAGTTGCAAGTTCCTTAGTCATCCATCCTGGTTTCTTGAGACACCTCCCATTCTTCCTCCTCGTTGGCACGGTTTGAAATTGTGCCTTCAGTATCTCCCTTTTGAGAAACTCCCATCCGTCTTGAACTCCCTTCTCTTTTAGTATTCCTGTCCATGGGATCACCCTCAGTATTTCTCTAAGTTTAGTAAAATCAGCTTTCCTAAAGTCTAGAATGCGTGTCTGACTATGCCTGGCTTCTCCTTTCCACTGTATAATAAACTCCAGGAGGACATGATCACTCACGCCTAAGGATCCAACCACTTGCACCCCATTAACTAGATCTTCCCTGTTGGTTAGTATCAGATCCAAAATAGCTGACTCCCTCGTTGCCTCTTCCACCTTTTGAACAATGAAACCAAGCAGCTCCAGACTAATAGTGACCAATTTTGGTAAACCAGAGGGACACTTTTTGCCATGTTGAGGCCCCATCAAGACTGGAAATAACCTCTAAAATAAAATTTAAAACATAACAACTACATATGGTTGGCTATCCTCTTCTGGTTTTTATTTTTGGGATGGGGGGGGGGCTTTGAGATGCCCCATGAAGAGTAATATATTAAAACCAGCAGTTCCCAGGATACTTCAGCAGCAGAAAAACACAAACATTTTTGCTCACTTGCTTTTTTGGCTTGGGGGTAGGAGGCATCTAGCTCTAGAGGCTATGGTCTGCAAAAAGAACTATGACCAAATCAAAGCCATCATTGGTTTTAACTAATATGGATGGGCAGAGAATTTGGGAGGAATACTGTATATACTCATTTATAAGTATAGAAATTTTAGTCAAAAAATCTACCCCAAAAAACTGGGTCAGCTTATCCATGGGTCAATGTGAGTACTGTTTGTTGTTGTTAACCCGTGGCAACCCTATGGATGAGACACCTCCAGGTCCCCCTGTCCTCTTACTGCTCTGCCCAGCTCTTGTAAACTCATATTTGTGGTCTCTTGAATAAAGTCCATCCATCTAGCATGTGGCCTTCCTCTCTTTCTACTTCCCTCCACCTTTCCTAACATTATTGTCTTTTCCAACGATTCATGCCTTCTCATGATCTGTCCAAAGTACCACAGTCTAAGTCTTGTCATCTTGGCTTCTAGGGATATCTCTGGCTGGGGCCCATTTGTTTGTCCTATTGGCTGTCCATGGTATCCTCAGCACTCTTCTCCAGTACCACATCTTAAATGCGTTGATTTTCCTCCTATCTTCTTTCTTGAACAGTAAGAGTAAGATTCTGCCTTCTCCTCTCCTCAGAGGAGAGGAGAGGGCAGAATCTTACTCTTCCCAATAGGCTCAGGCAAAAGCAAACCGCTGCAGCCTCACTTAACCTGTGAGTTCTTCCTTATTAATAACTTTCCCCATCTTGTCTGCACTCTGATCTCACTTGGCCACTTGTGTGCTAGTTTTCATCTCTGAAATGTTATAGGGTAGGCACCCCCAGAACTACATCAGTCCAACAAATATGCACTCCTACACTGCAAGGAAGTAAGGTAAAGTCTTTACATCCTTTGTCTCTTGTCACCCCCACTAATGTTTAACACTTTATACTGCATTGGAATGGGGACAAAGTTGTGAAGGCAAATTACTTTAGCTGTCTACCTTGTTCCCCATCCTGTGTTGCACTGTATATACTATGCTGTACCAAGTGCTATGCCATATCATGCATCATTACTGGGAATAACCATGACTGGGCCCAACATGCACATGCATCTACATACAACATGATCTTACAATAGGGGGATGAGCAGGGCAAAGGGAAGAAGAAGCACATGCCTGAAAACAAGCTTTTTTGCTTAATGATGTTAAGTTTGCATCAGTAAGCAGGTGGTAGCAACCAGAGCAGAGTAAGAAAATAAATCCAAAAAATTTATTCAATGGCAAATGATAATGGGAGGGAACAGATTTAGCAAAGACATGTGAGAGAAGGAATGTACAGTAGGAAATGAGAGCAGGAGTATATAATGATGGAGGAATGTGAAAATGCAAATCTAGAAAGGGTATTAAATCATTAGAATGTGATAGTGTAATGGAGATACAAAAATAACAGGGTTTTACACAAAAATAATTACCTGAAAACATATTTCTACAAATAGAATATATGTACCATATATAGTCAACTGTAAGTCAACCTCATGAATAAGTCAACGGTAGGTTTTGTGGCCAAAATTATGGATTTTGATATAACCCATGGATACGCTGAGGGTAAAACCTAGGGGCATGTAACAAAAGATGTAAAGGATGGAGGTAAGGAAATGATGCCAAAGCACACTATTTTCCTACCCAAACATTTAAAAAGGCCAGAAGTGGTGGTGCTGTGGCAAAGAGAATAGTGGTGGTCAGTGCTTCTTTTAGTTTCTCCTGGGACTGGCTCACCCCTCGCATTTACCACACTACTTAGAGAAGGGGATGGTTCTCGTTTTGATAAAAGTTAAGGTACAGTACTTACCTTACAGCATACAGCATAAAGACACTTCCAAAAGACAAAAGGAAAGTGAAGAAACCGTGGATGAAGATAAAATGGTGCAAGCAATAAAGGAAAGAAGAGAAACAAAACAAAAAGGAGATAGGAGTAAACTAAGAATTATGAATGCAACAGTACAACGGCTTGTGTGGAAAGAACAATAAAATTACTACAACGACCAATGCAGAGAAATAGAAGACAACAACAAAAAGGGAAGAACAAGAGATCTATTTCACAAGATCCAGAAAAGCAAATGAAAATTCAAACCAAGGACTGGGACGATCTATGATAATAAAAATAACATAATTCAAGACCAAGAAGGAATAAAAAGACGTTGGACGCAATACACAGAAGAATTATACAAAAGAGATGACAAAATGAAGGACACATGGAATGAAGAGCCATATGAAGATGAACCCCAAGTTCTAAAAAGCAAGGTGGAAACAGCAATAAGAGAAATAGTGAAAAACAAATCACTAGGAACAAATTATATTCCAACTGAACTACTGCAATTCACATTGACAGAGTCAATTCTAGTACTAACCAACATATGTCAACAG
The DNA here is from genome assembly GCA_026167975.1 of Phrynosoma blainvillii. Classification (NCBI taxonomy): domain Eukaryota; kingdom Metazoa; phylum Chordata; class Lepidosauria; order Squamata; family Phrynosomatidae; genus Phrynosoma; species Phrynosoma blainvillii. Next base: position 254,063,817 of record JANUYF010000001.1, on the reverse strand, counting down.
ATATTCCACAAAAAGTGAGACACAAGAGACTGCAGCAACTATAGGACCATAGCACTGATCTCCCACGCAAGCAAAATCATGCTCAAAATTCTGCAACATAGACTCCAACCATACATGGAAAGAGAGATCCCAGAGGTTCAAGCGGTGTTCAGGAAAGGAAGAGGCACAAGGGACCACATTGCAAACATAGGATGGCTAATGGAGCGCACCAGGGAATTCCAAAAGAAAATCAGCATGTGCTTTATAGAGTATAGCAAAGCCTTTGACTGTATAGATCATAAAAGGCTGTGGAACGCCCTTAAAGACATGGAAGTGCCAACACATCTGATAGTCCTGATGAGGAATCTGTACTCAGGACAAGAGGCTACTATCAGAACAGAACATGGAGAAACAGAATGGTTCCCAATTGACAAAGGGGTCAGACAAGGCTGCATCCTTTCACCCTATCTGTTCAATTTGTATGCAGAACATATTATAAGAAAAACAGGCTTGGACACAGAAGAAAGAGGAGTGAAAATAGGAGAAAGGAATATCAACAATCTAAGATATGCAGATGACACCATAATACTAGCAGAAAACCTCACAGACCTGGAACACCTACTGAGGAAGATCAAAGTGTTAAGGCAGGCTTAATGTTGAACATAAAGAAAACAAAAATAATGACCACTGGGGACCTTCACAAGTTCAACCTAGACAATGAAGAAATAGAAATAGTAAATTTCCTGGGATCAAACATTGATAGAAATCAGAAGAAGATTAAGAATGGGGAGGGTGGCTATGAAAGAACTAGAAAAGATTCTAAAATGCAAAGATATACAACTCAGAACAAAAGAATCATACAAGCCATTGTATTCCCTATTACCATGTATGGATGTGAGAGCTGGACAATTAAGAAAGGTGATAGGAAGAAAATCAATTCCTTTGAGATGTGGTGCTGGAGTACTGAGGATCCTATGGACAGCGAAAAGACAAACAAATGGGTCCTAGAGGAGATCAAGCCGGAAACCTCCTTGGGAGCCAAGATGACCAAACTGAGGCTGTTGTACTTTGGACACATCATGAGAACAGAGGACTCATTGGGAAAGACAATAATGCTGGGAAAGGTGGAGGGAAATAGGAAAAGAGGAAGACCACAAGTCAGATGGATGGACTCTATTAAGGAGGTCATGGGAATTAAGGGGTTGCAGGAATTAAGGAGAGCAGTGGAGGACAGGGAAACAGGGAGATGTCTCATCCATAGGGTCACCATGAGTCGAGATTGACTTGAGGGCAATTAACAACAACAAAAGCACACTGTCACAGCACTATTACACTACTGCCTTTACAAAATTAAAATAATTTGTGATTCAAATAATTTTAAAGTAATACTGTGGTGCATGGGACCACCACAGGAAAGCAGAGTAGTGATCGCTGGAAAACATCACTATGAAGTAAAAGCATCTGAATAGTGTCTTCAAAGGTAAACAGGTCTGGACTACATTACTATTGCACTGTAACAGCCAACCATTTATATTTTAAAAAATTATTAACATCTTTTAAAAGGATTTCAAGAGTGTAAAGTACAGAAAACAGATCAGATTTATTTTTAGCACAATCATGGCAATCCATTAATTAATTAATTAATTAATTGATATTTTTAAAAAGGAAAACAGCCTGCTTGGGAATAGGGGAGAGAAGCAGAATGATACCCACTCGCACAATCTGACTTGCAGCATATCAGAACTGCTTTGGGAGGAACTTATCACGTGTGCATCAACAGTGGAAAAGCAATGCAATTGGAGGGCATTGATGGGTTTTGACGGTCAATGAGAAGGAGTGCTTTAGCAGCGGATGGGCTACAGACTAGCAAGTGAAGGAACACAGCATTATATGACAAGGTGCAACCACAGACACTACTATCCTGCTCTAATCCTACTTTTCAAGCTTCACGTGATAAAGTCCTAAGTGATATTAATGTTCTATGTACTTTTCATATATGTAAACAAATCTACAAAATTGGGAGCCACTCTTTTGTTGGTGACAGTGAGCTCCTTTCTTTGTTTCCTTCCCTTGTAGACAATAGCTGCTCTGTAAAAGGACAATAATGATACCTCCCCCCTTGCAATGTTTGGCTGATAGCACTTTGGCAAGCCTTGTAGTTCATATTTAGACCAAAAAAAAAAAAAAAATTTACACTAGCATACTGTAATCCTGACTCAGGCTGAGCAAAAAATAAGATGTGGCTCAAATTATGTATTGATCATCTATCGATTGTTGCTTTTTTAAAACCTACTTTTCACAACAAATTCTGCACATTTTAACCATGGAAGGCCAAGGGATATTTTTGGCTTCACTTTATATTTAAAGGAAAGAACTCTATCTATATATAGCAACAATAAAGAGAATTGTTTATGAAGTAATACAAAGAAAATAAAAAAGCCCATTTTGGTTTTAGTGCCTTCCAAAGATTAGTCACAACTTTACTAAATTCACAGCATTACTAATTCATAGAAAGCACCATTGTGTAGTGGACTGAAGATTTTTTAAAATTCTGTCAGGAACAGAAACCAAATGACATTAGCAAAAAGGTTGCTTATACAGAATCACATTGTAAAAGATACATTTGCATGCCATTTTTTTGAACAGAGTCCTCAGAGCAGTGCATAATGTGCTCTGGAAAAAAAGGAGAATAAAGTAAAGAGTTATATACCTCATACAGGGGCTGATGTTGTTTGTGCCTTCAGGTAATTTCCAATGTATGGCAATCCTATGACAAATATATCATGGTGGTTGTTTTTTTTGGCACAATTTCTTCAGAGGGGTTTGCGATTGCCATCTTTTGAGGCTGAGAGAGTGTGACTTGCCCAAGGTCACCCACTGGGTTTCCATGGCTGAGCAGGGATTCAAACCCTGGTTTCCAGAGTCATAGCCCAACGCTGGCTCTCCAAGGCTGATGTTACTTGCATAGAATAATAGGTGTCTATTGGCCCCCACTGACAGTCTAACTGAGGTAGGCCCTGTGAGGTTATATCAACACTTATTTCCTTGCCTCACACTCCTTTTCATTCTGTCAGGTAGTCCCAGCTTCCTCTGGGGAGAAATAAGGGGTCCAACTTGCATTTTCACTTGCTCTCCCCTTTATACCCATTACCATGAACACATATAGTGGGCCCTTGGTATCCACTGGGGTTTGATTCCAGGACCCCCATAGATGTGGAAGCTCAAGTCCCGTTAAATACAATGGCATAGTAAAATGGTGTCCCTTATATAAAATGGCAAAATCAAGGCTTTTTTTTGGAATATATATATGAGCGGGTATCGTAAAGTTTTAATTATCACCTTTTAAAAAATTTGACAAAGTTTGTTTTGATTTGTAGTTGTTAACTTATCGCTATGTAGTCACCATCCAGATTTACTCATTTTTCCCAGCGTTTCTTGACCCTCCGAATACCATTATTGTAGAAGTCTGCAGATTGCGCCTTAAACCACTCTTCCACTTCATGAATGACATCATCTGTGTTGTCAAATCAGTAACCCCCACAATGGATTTTTCATTTTTGAGAAAAATAAAAACTCACTTGGTGATGATGACACTGACAAAATTTTATCAACATACCATAATAACTTCTGGGTGATAATTATTAGTTTATGATACCCCCTCGTACTTCTCCATCTTACACTTTAATCACTTCTGCACAACCTGTAACAAAAACAAAGGACATAGTGAGCTGATTTTCTCCAGATCATGCACTTAGGGACCAATGATGACACTGACAAAATTTCATCAATATATCACAACAACTCCCGGGTGATAATGATTACGATACCCCTTTGTAGTTTTAAAATATTTTCAAACCATGGATGCTTGAATCTGTGGATATGGAAGGCTGACTGTATATATAATTTAAGCAACCTTCTCAATGGACTTTAATCAGGTATGTCAGCAAACATCCCTGTGGAGCCTGACGATGCTGGACAGACTCAGTCCTCTGATCTTCTCCTCCTGGCTATAGGTCCTTTCTGTGAACCTATCTTGGGAGTTGAAGTTTAGGAAGGGGGCATTTAACATTCTCAGCCATGGAGTTCTCCCAGGGCCTCTGACCAAACTGCAAATCCTACATTCCACAGGATGCACCCATAGTTAAAGTGGGGTTACAGTGCCATAACCTGTGCAGTATAAAAGGGCCCAGCAATCGAGGCAGAGGACTTGGTTTAATCAGTTGAATACAGTGGGCCCTTGGTCTCCACCAGGATTTGGTTCCAGGATCCCCCATGGATATCAAAATCCATGGATGTTCAAGGCCCATTCAATACAATGGCATAGTGAAATGGTGTCCCTTATATAAAATGGCAAATTCAAGGTTTACTTTTTAGAATCCATATATTTTAAAAAATATTTTCAAGCCATGGCTGGTTAATAATAATAATAATAATAATAATAATAATAATAATAATAATAATTTTTATTTATATCCTGCCCCTCTGTCAAGCAATCCGGGCGGCTCACAGCAGTTTAAAACTTCATACAATATTAAAATACAATCCAAAATCCGACAACCCTCCCACCCCTTAAAAGAGAATTAAACTAATTTTAATGTTAAAACAAGATGGTTAAAACACTCAATTAAAATAAACAGTCCATAGACAAACAAACAAATAGTGGCAGGCAGTAGTTGTAGCCGAAATAAAGGAGGGATAAGGGAACTCCTGAGGCCGGGGAATCTAATTAGGAAAGGCCTGCCGGCAGGCCATTCCATAATTTGGGAACGGTGACCGAAAAGGCCCTCTGGGAGGTTGTCAACAGCCTAGTTTTCATCGGCTGTAACAAGTTCCTCCCAGAGGGTCGGCGTGTGCGGGGGGGAATTATACGGGAGGAGGCGGTCCCGAAGATAAGTTGGACCCAAGCCATTTAGGGCTTTAAAGGTCATAACCAACACCTTATACTGGGCCCGGAAACTGATAGGCAGCCAGTGAAGAGACTTCAATACTGGTGTTATGTGGTCTCTTGTGGATGTTCCCGAGACCACTCTGGCTGCCATGTTCTTTACCAACTGAAGTTTTCGGACCAAGTATGAGGGTAGCCCCATGTAGAGTGCATTGCAGAAATCCAGACGGGAGGTTACCAGCATGTGCACCACTGTCTCAAGGTCCCTTACTTCCAGGAAAGGGCACAACTGGCGTATCAGCCGAAGCTGATAACAGGCACTTCTGACCGTCACATTCACCTGACTAGTCATCTGAAGCGACGGATCTAGGAGCACCCCCAGACTGCAAACACAGTCCTTCATGGAGAGTGTGAACTCGTCCAGGACTGGAGGTTGCAACCCAATTCCTGGTTTCGGGGCCACCACTGTGAGCACCTCCGTTTTGTCTGGATTCAGTCTTTTTCCTCATCCAGTCCATTACTGCCCTAAGACAGTCATTGAGAGGAGAGACGCCACCAGAAGCCAAGGCCGATGATCGGGACATGGAGAAATAGATCTGGGTGTCATCAGAGTACTAGTAACAGCCAGCCCCATGTCTCCGAATAATATTTCCCAGAGGCTTCATAGAGATGTTAAATAACATCGGGGACACGATGACGCCTTGAGGAACGCCGTAAGTAAGATCTTTCTTTGCAGAACAACTGTCCCCGAGTGACACCCTCTGGGATCTGCCTGAGAGGAAGGAATGGAACCACTGCATTCCTATCCCACCCAGGCGATCTAAGAGGATGCCATGATCTATTGTATCAGAAGCCGCTGAGAGGTCCAAGAGCACCAACAGGGTCACACTACCCCTGTTGATGCTTAGACGAAGGTCATTGGTCAAGGCAACTATGGCAGTCTCCACTCCAGATCCCGTCCTGAAGCCAGTTTGAAATGAATCTAGATAATCAGTTTCCTCCAAGACAGCTTGGAGTTGAAGAGCAACCGCCCTCTCGATTACCTTGCTCAAGAATGTTAATAGAGAGACTGGTCTATAATTGTTCGTATCCAGGGGGTCCAGGGAAGGTTTTTTTCAGAAGTGGCCTAACTGCCGCTTCCTTCAAGCAAGATGGAATATAACCTTCCCTGAGGGATGCATTGACAATGTCTGTAAGGAACATTCTCAATGCATCGCCCCCTCCGGGTGACCAGCCAAGATGGGCAAGGATTGATCGAGGGGGCAGGTCGTTTTCCTCACTCTATCAAGGAGCTTGTCCATGTCATTTGTACTCACAGATTGAAACTGATCCAGGATAATTTCAATAACGGAGTCGCTGGACACCTCGTCATTTGTTTCTGTCAAAACACTGGCTAAGTCGGCTCTTATCTGAGAGATTTTATCTGCAAAAAAGTTGTTAAACGCATCACAGCAGGCCATTGTCAGGTTAAGTAGCGGATTCTGCGCAGGTGAGACCTGCATCAGTTCCCCTACCACCCTAAATAGCTCTGCCGGATGAAACTCTGCAGACGCAATATGTGCAGAATAGAAGGATCTCTGCGCTGCATGTATTGCCTCTTGATAGGACCAAAGAAAGTTCCTATGACGAGTCTTGTCAGACAAGAGTCGAGTTTTTCGCCATGGATAAGGAATCTGTGGATATGGAAGGCATATCCTCTCCTCCACTACTCCAGCAAATTAGTGAGGCCCATTCCATTGGCTTCTGTATTGCAACTGGGAATGTAGATGTGTGTATCATGCAGGTGGTAGGCTGGTCAAGTGAGTGCCGTGGGGGCTGCTGATGTTAGCAAAGCAAGTGATCATGTATGGGCCAGGGTGGAAACCATCTCTTGTTAGTACCACATGAAGTCATCTTTGAGGAGTACTTACGTGAGAACAATTGATCTTCTGAAGGGTTGTGCATGAATTTGAATTAAGTCTTCAGTTTGCACTGAAGCAGTGCCTCAGGATGAGATGCTAACTCTTTGTGCTGTATTTGATGGAACAGATATTTTTAAAAAAACATGAAGAAGTCTCTTCCCTACAGGAAGAATCATGAGGACCAGTATGCATTGGGTGTTTTATATGGAGAGAAAGATGGTGACTTTTTTTTTTAAAGGGAAGATTTGACTATGCAGAGTTAGGTTGATCAACACCTGAACTGAGAATGTATAACATATGTTGTCACAGCTTTATTTTTTTCTACACCATCAATCATTGCAGCAGTATTGACCATGCTGTCACCGCCCTCTCAGTCAACTCAATAATAATTTAATCATCTTGGGTTTTGAAAAAGAGAGATGTAATTGCAGTGCTCTGAAACATAAACACACACTCACAGAGAGAGAGAGAGAGAGTACTACCAACACCAACAAAACAAACAAGCTGTTAACTGGGAAAATGTGCATAAATCGATTACAGTAGGCCCATCTAAACTACAGATCTAACCTTAAGGAATTGCAATGAAGTTTATCTCACCTTGTCGCACTCTCTGCTTACTCTCCCTTGCAAACAAAAGGCTCGCTATTTAAAATAGGAAGTCTGCTACAGCAGAAAAATAATCATGACTGTTTGGGGGTTGGAGATGGTCCTTGTGGTCCCTTCCAACTAAGAGGCTATTCCGAATGGTAGCTAGTAATTCAACAGGTGCACTTTGCTGCCTTTCTTGCCATTTATGTTCAAATTGATTGCCTACTCCCTCTTAGGACAATGTGTGTTGGTCTGCCCATGCCAGGCCCAGAACCCCACTGGATGGATGACAATGGAAAAACCCAGCCCTCTGCAGGCTGCTTGGAACTGTGCCTGTGCTGAATCTTAATTGCAGTCAATGTCAGACCTTGGCATCTTAGCTGATGCTAAAAACATGATGAGGATGCATCATATCTAATAATAAGATGCTAACAATAGAGACCACCACAGGTTCACAAAGAGTGTAAAAAATCATACGCGTTATTGGAATCTTTGGAAGAAGGTGCTGAAGATACCTCCTAATGTGTCTTCTCTCTAAAGGAATGGTGCAGTTGTTGTTGTTTTAGAAAAGCAGGGTTCTAGTCACTGTGCTTTGCATAGCTTCACAAACGGGAACAAGATGAAGTGAAATACATTTTTAAAAATCTGATTCCTTCATATCAGTATAACAATATGTCCTGGGCACACAAATGGTTACGTTTCCCTTTCTGACTACTGGTGCATCTACACTGTGGAAATAATACAGTTTGGCACCACTTTAGCTGCCATGGCTCCATCCTACAGAAACCTGGGCTCGGTGGCATCACTAAGGGTGTGTGCAGTGGGTACGGACTGTACCAGGTGACACCTCAGAGAGGGGTGGGACTGGCTTGGCAGCTGGGCAAGTGAGAAAGGGCATCACATCCCCTTTTCACTTGCCAAGCAGCTGCATGAATCCCAGCACAGCTGACTGGAGCTGTAGCACACAACCCTCAGCAGCAGGTGCTATTGGGGCAGCAGGTGCCTTTTGTTTGGGATCCAGCAGCTGCTCCTCTCAGCTGGATTCCAAATGGCCGTCTGGAGGCCACAGATCCCATCTGGAGGCCTGAACCTGAGGAGGGCAGTTCCTTCCATTCAGAGTCTGGCACGACAGCCACACCAGGCTCTGAAGGGACCTTGGAGGCCACGAAATGCGCCCCCGAAACAACAGCCACAGCTGGGGTGGCAGTGGTTCCTTCCCTTCAGAGTTTCATGTGTCAACCACACCGGGCTCTGAAGGGCCCTTGGAGATGGTGGTACTACCCCCCACAGCAGTGTCTGGAGGGGCAGTGGGAGGCCGGAGGGGTGTTTAAGCTCCCTGATTAAGACATCAATGGGGGCAGCAGAGCTTCAGAATTGTGTGGGGAAAAGGGGGGATCCCCCCAAACCCCTAAAGACATGCTGTGTAGGGCATAAGGCAAAGAGCCAGGGTTAAGGGAGAAGTCAAAAAGAGACTGCAGCAGCAAGGGGGGCAGCAGCCCTGGTCCAACAAATGAGAGACGCATGGTGACAGCTGACTGGAAAGTTATATGTTCCCATTTTATTTTACTTGCTTGACTGCTGTGAGAATGAGGCTAGAATCACAGAATCATAGAAATACTGTGGGGAAGGTGTTCCTAATGTTTAGGTAGAATCTTGTTTTTTGTAATTTGTAATTACACCAAATATATACACCAAATATATATATATTCCACCCTTTTCTACAAGATGGGATATTTTGTGAGGATGTAAACATGATCCTTTGTATAATGTGAGTGTGCATTGGTAATTAAATATCTTTCATCTACTCTCTGTGTGCTGTGAATGAACATTTACCTACATAGTCCATTATTCTGGAATAAGAATCCCTGAACTCACTTTATACTTTGATTAAGCCCATGGCAAACTAAATAATACAATCAGAGATTGGTATCAAATCATCCACATGATCAAGGAAATTTGGTATAGACCTGTTTTATTTAGTGATGTTGCAAAATACTCCAAGTGTTGCCATTGGACAACGCAGCCAACTCTTTCACATTGATTCAAGACATCTGACAAGAGGGTGAGGTTTAAACAATTGGGAAAGTTTTGTTTCTGCAGTTATAATCTTAAAACAATGTGTGTGTGTGTGAATAGTCTCTGAATCTTACTTTGTGTGTATTCATCCTTCATTTATAGCTTTGGTAGATTATGTCACACAAGGGATAGAGGTATGGAAATTTTTCTGTGTCAGTTCTGGAGTTGTCTCTTGACTACGGTACCAACTTTCAGCCCCCAAATTAGCTACTTATTTCAGTAAATGAACTTCAGCCTTGTATGGTTCTGCAGGTTTGAGTCATATAGTCATCTCTCTTATATACCCACCATCTTCTCCTCTTTCCTTTTGTTTCTTCAGTCTGACTTCCTCATTCCTCTGGAGGAGTCTCTGTTGTTTCTTCAGTCTGCCATCTCATCTCCTAATCCTTAAACTAGCCCCCTTCCTAAATCAGCCGTTTTCAGTGTCATTCTGTCCACAACCTTTGAGCTACATTTCCCATCAATCTCATCCAGCATAGGTCAAGGATGAGAGGAAGACACTAGATGGGGAGGACTGCCCTAAATTTTTACTGTTTTGCCTCCTTTGAGATAAACAATTCAGACTTTAACAGCTCGAGAGAATAAGAGAATCTGTCAGGTGGCATACCTTTATTGGAGTGTTCTGCCCTTCTCACCTGGATTTGGATACCTGGCTCTGCTTCTTGCATGCTGTCCGGTTCCTCATCATGGTGGTCGACTGCAGGTATAGCCTCTTCTGATTACAAGACCTGTGAAGGATGAAAGAACTCCATGTGCTCTGGTTGCTGGTGGGAATCGTCTTCTTCTGCAAATAAATATTGATAAACATCTTGGCACACACACACTAGAAGGAAAGAGGGGTGAAAGTGGGGATAGCTTGAGAGGGGCAATACTTACTTCCGAAGGCTTCTCTAGGCTTGGCTGAGAAGGTTGATGATGATGGTGATGAAACACGGCCGCTGAAATGGGAGAAGGGAAGAGATGGTTGCGGGAGCTAAATCAGAGTACAGACCGATGTGGAGTCTGCATGCACTCTCAAGATAGCACATGGAGCCTAGAAATCCAAGGGTTCTTATAGGGAATTCCTGCCTTCTAGCTATAAGCCTAATGGCTGTCGGACAAAGGTGTTGATGGGTTTAGCTTTGTCAACCTAGGTGAGAGCATAGTCTAAACCAGGGGTCGGCAACCTACGGCCCGTGGGCCGGGTGTGGCCCATGGAGGCCTTGGGACTGGCCCTTTCTAAGGCCCAGGGAAGCCCCCCCCCCGCGGCTTCACCGGGCGAATTCGCCCGCCACGGGCACGGGGGGCCTTTCCAAGGTCCAGGGAAGCAACCCCACGCCTGCGCTGGGCGAATTCACCTGCCGCAGGCACGGGGGGGGCTTCCAAAATGGCACCTGCATCGCGCACGACGGCATTGTTATGCACATGTGCGCGCTCGGGGGGGAAGCATGTGTGCAAGTGCATGCACGCCCGCCCGGCTCCCCGCACCATTTTCCCCCCCAGCCCCCTGGCAAAAAAGGTTGCCAGCCCCTGGTCTAAACAATGCATTTGGTTTCAAAACTATCAAGGAAGGGAGGCTAGAGAAAAGAGTGCAGTCAAATCTGATCACTGCTCCATTAAGTGTGAGACTCAAGACAAATAAACACTATTATGTATCTTTTCCAATATAATGGTTTCTCCTTTTTGGCAATTCCCAAACCTGTCTGGTAGGGAATTTTCCAGTTGTCCTGGGCAGATCTCTCAGTGCCTACATGACCTGCCATCTAGGGGATTATGGCTGACATCCCTCAGAGGTCAGTCTGGGGTCATAGAGGGAACTCCACATGTGTCCAAAATTTTATGAAAATGCACATATTCTAACAAAGCCACTTTCCTGAAATATCAGAGCAGCTCAATCATTCACTGCCAGAGAGTTTAGTAAAATGCCAGACTTTTGCCAAAAAGTCACCTCTACCATTTTTGAAGGGATTTTAAGTATCTCATTTAAATCACCACCAACTTCAGGGATCAGATATACTTTAAATGTCCCCTTCCCAGAGCTGCCATTAGAGATTTTATCACCTTCGTTATATCACTCTTCTCTTTCTGCCAAGAACAATATTGTCGTGTTCCCCCCCCCCCAGCCCTTATTGGCACTTTGTTGAAGCCTTGCTCAAAATCCACACATTTTGTGGAAAGACGAACTAGGCATGAAGTGGAAACATGACACTGTCACCTTGCCTGTCTTCATCCATACCTTTGCCAGAAAATTTCTAAGACTACAGATCTTTAACCCCCTTCTCTTGTCCATCTAATTATGATAATGTTGCATATTGCTGAGCACATATTTATAATGAGTAGCCGTAGTAGGGTAATACTACATGTATATGTGTCACCTATATTTCTGTGACAATTGAATTAATTGTAATAGACTTTGAATGAAGCTACTGTTTTACATTTGCAGCAAACATTGAAATGGGAATTAACCTTTGCCACATTTCCTTAAAAAAAAAAACTGCACTAAGTATTTTGCTCTTCTTATATATAATTTGTTCATGTCATTCTCTGTTACATTAGTGACAGTAATGCAAGCTATTGCAAGAATTACCTTCTCTTATTTCTCTGACCTTACAAAATGTAATTGTTTTTATTGGCTTGTCAGGTCAGTGGTGTAGAAGTCATATACCATCAGATCCTTTTACTTTGTGAATAAACAGCCGATGGTCCAAAACATACTGCATAAATAATCCAGTCTGAGACCACTTTAACTTTCCTGGCTCAATGCTAGGGAATTCTGGGAACTATAGTCTTGTGAGACATTTAAGCCTTCTCTGTCAGAGAGATGGGGCCACAATAAACTATAATCCCCAGGATTCTCTAACACAGGGCAGTTAAAGTGGTCTCAAACTGGATTATTTATGCAGTGTGTTTTGGACCTGTGTTTCAGATGTAGTGTAGAGGGGGCTAAGACATAATCTAATCACTCTATTCTAAAATTAACCCAAAATTTTAGCTATCTAAATATTGTTGCTTGCATATATGCAATATACATGGACCAAGATAATTATAAACTAAGAATTTAAAATATAGGACATTCAGGGACAAATGGCTTAAAATTGTATATGGAAAAACGGGATCTGCTTAATCCCATACTGAATTATGTTTTTCTAAATTTATTTATTAGGGCCTAATGGCACTTCAATGCTTTGATAGCATTTTTGCCCCTCTCTTATATTGCCCTCTTTGATGTCAAAAACATGTTCTGGGTTTCTTTTCAGCCCAAAATACTCAATTTTTTTGGGGTGCTCAGGGACTGCAGTGGGCTGAGGGCAGTGTATCTCAAGCTTGTGGGATTCTGCTTTTGCACAGGTAGACTTCTAGGGCAGGATCTTGTATTACCTTATATTTTTATTCCACTTTTCCAAAATGGGACTCAAGGTGGCTAACAATAAAAGGAATAAAACAAGTACGTGGACAAACATTAAGACCTAAATCCCATTTCTAGCCACAGCCAGAGTGACCCCATGTAACCAGCTGCTGAATGGTAAGTCAATGCTCATTTAATAACTCTGGTTCACTTTGAACCATTTGGACTAACAAATGGATTGGGGCAAATGATTCTATGAAATAGATTGAACAAAACATCAGGCAACTTTAATAGAAATAACAATGCAATTTAAAAATAAGACAGAACCCATTCAAATTAAAATCTTTATCTTAGTTAGTGATCTAGGAGCAGGAGAACAAGAGAAGAAGCCAGGGAATGGCAATCTGAAAATATGATTGTGTTAGGAAACCAGTGGAGGTAAGACTTCTGTCTCTTCTCATGATCTCAGATGTGATAAGATGTGTACCCACTAGGGCCTTGTTCCCACTATGATTTAAAATGAATTGCTGATCGGGTTACATGACTGCACTCGGTTTCAATTGCGATGAAGCGAGGCAAACGCAAAAGAACCACTCTTTCCTGACACTAGTTTTTTCATGGTTCTTTTGAAAAGAAACAATTAGCAAGCGTGTTCAGCAAGTGGGAACGAAGGACCTGAATCGCATCAAACTGAAGGGGAGGGATTACTGTGGCAGAGGGTTGGCACATCCCTCACCAGGTTTTGGGGAAATCAGCCATTTCCCCCCTCTCCTTTCCCAGGACCCGTCCTACATTCCAACCTTCTGTCCAGGAGGAATTTCAAAACACCCTCCATTCTGAGCCTGACTAGGAAGCATGTCTTCCAAGTCTGCAAGGCTGGGAGGGCGCCACTTCAACTCTCCATGTTCTCTAAGTCCTGCAAGGCTGGTAAGGCAGCATCACACCCAGGGGAGAGTCCTCCATATGGCACCCATGGCTGAGGCATCCCAGGGGAGAGTCCTCCATATGGCACCCACAGCTGAGGCATCCCAGGGGACTTGGAGGACATGCAGAGTTGAAGTGGTGCCCTCACAGCCTTGCAGGACTTGGAGGACATGCTTCCTAGTCAAGCTCAGAATGGAGGGTGTTTTGGAATTCCTCCTGGACAGAAGGTTGGAATGTATGATGGGTCCTGGAAAAGGAGAGCGGGGGGGGGGGGGAATGATGGATTTCCCCCAAAACTAGTGAGGGATGAGATACTCATGAGGGATGGGATTCTGGCCACAGCACCCATGACTCCCTCTTGTGTTTTCTTGAATGTGTTGCTGGTTGTGTCACTGATGATTGACAGGCGTTTTGAAGGAACACAAGCTAGAGGGAACAACAATTGTGCCAAAAAAGAAGTGAATAAAGAAAAGAACTGCTTCCATAGTGGGAATGCCACATGGACTGGAATCGATTCACCAACCTGGAGTGAAAGCGAATCGCAAATTGGGTTAAATGTAAATGGGAATGAGCCCTAGGTTGTATGCATACTTAAGTCCATTATATTTCAGAGGGCCTACTCTAAATTTGGCTAAGTCTGGATCTAACCCATTGTCAGCTGTGGGCATCACATTTGCACGTGTTGATGGCTTCAAAGCATAATTGTATCCCTTAACAGGTTCCTAGCAATTTTTTCCCTATCTCTGTCCTGAGCAGACTGGACCTGTCTACAAAACCAGGACAGTTTAAGCAGTTTTGCATGGAATGACCCGTGCACACTAACTACAAGGAGAAAACTACATGGAGAATACTACCTGGACCTAGAACAGTACATACTAAATCATGTACCATTTAGCCATGATTATTGTTGGCAATTAGTTTCCCAGGGAGTTAGTCTTTTTCAGGAAAAATATGAATGGTAAAACTGTAAGGGATCAGACATCTTTTAGCAGAGTAACAAATAAAGCATGCCTCTATCTCATGTCACTTCTCTGAACTTAAACTGACTCAAAAATAAAAAGCAGGCAATTTCAGATAACAAACTTGGGGAAAGTTTACTAATGGCTTTTACATTTACATATGAATGGAGAGTCTACATTCTAACTAGCTAATGAAAAGATTAGGAAAAGATAACAGCTCACTATCTTGTTGATGGAGAAGTGAAGCACAGCTGAAGAAGAGGAGAGGAAGAGAAGTTGAAAAAGAAATCAGAATGAAGGAAGGAGACTGCGATTGGGGTGCGGTGGGGTCTGATGTCCGATGACCCTAGGAACTTCCCTGAGTCACCTGGTCTAGTTATTTGGATATACAAAAGTATTTGTCATTTGTGACAATACATTTCAAAGGCTAGGAAGAGCAGTGGTGAGATTTTAAATGAGAAAAACAGAAGGGTTTCACATGTAGGAAATTCTGTCTTATCTAAATCCCAATTAGATAAGACGTACATGAGAGAATGCTGGAGCCAGCAGCCAGCTGAGCAAGACCCTGAACAGGCTGTCTAGAGGCTGTTTAGCACAACCATGCTAAACCAATAATACAATAACGCAAGGGGCTGCCAGGCAATTGATACCCAAGGACTTGTTGAAAGAATGAGAATGCTGCTTGTTTCTTTGGGCTATGTGTCTCAGGCTCTGCCAGAACAGTTGGCCACATCAGGGGCATCACTGGGGGTGGTGGTGCATGGAGTAGGAACCGCACCAGGTGACATCTCAAAAGGGGATGTATACCCAGTGGGACTAGCATAGCTGCTGGATGGGAGAGAAAGGGTGCCACCTCTCTTTCTCACTCACCCAGCAGCCAGCTGAGCAAGACCCTGAACAGGCTGTCTAGAGGCCTCAGTACTGCCCCTCAGCAGTATTCCTTCATAACACACAGTTATTATGTAAAGTTAAGAATTTTATATACCAGTGATGGTGAACCTTTTAGGCACTAAGTGCCCAAACTAAATGGCCTCCTGGCACCGGGTGTCACCCCGTGTTGGAGGTGGGACCTCCAGGGGGAATGGAACTTCCGGGGTGGGACTTCTGCCCCATGGGGGTGGGACTCCCCAGAAGGGACTTCTCCCCCCCCCCCCTTTGCACCTTCCTGGGCCTTCAGCTGACTCTTTCTAGAGGCAGATGAAGGCCTGGGATGGCTGGGAGGAAGAGGAGGAACAGGCGCATATCTTTTCCTCCTCTTCCCCGCTCCACGTGCCAGGGGAAATGGATTTGCATGCCATCCCTGGCATGCGTGCCATAGGTTTGCCAACACGGTTATATACCTTCCTTTGCTTTACAAAATCTCATGTTCTAGAAGTAATCCTGATTAATACAATCATCAGTTTTATTTCTTTTAGAGTAGTGCATTAAAATAATGTGATCAGAAACTGAGACACACTGAGATTATTCATGGTGTATGGTATGGTACATTTTAAAGACAAAATATTTCACCTACAGTGAAGTCAGTATAATTGAATAATAATTAGTAGCTTGGGCATTGGACTACAACTCTGGAGACCAGAGTTCGATTCCTGCATGGCCATGAAACCCACTGGATGACCTTGGGCAAGTCATATGCTCTCAGCCTCAGGGGAAGGCAAACCTCTGAACAAATCTTGCCAAGATAAGTTCATATGTTGGAAATGACTTGAAGGCACAAAACAACAACAAAATTATGTGTGGCAATGTCAACTCACTTGAGCTATCCACTGTTTGGCCTAAATGCTGTGTTGTACTGCCTTGCAATGCATGATGTACATGCATTGTAGCAGAAATAAAAGTCTGTGTGCAAACAGCCCACAGCCTGGGTTGCTAGCAGAGCAAAAGCAAAATAGAGAGGACCATTGATCAGGATACAAACACAATTTTATTTATTTATATGCACAGTCCCAATGGAATTTGCATTCAAAGCATTGGGCCCCTCGCAGAGGGCATGCAGTCTGTTTTATACTCCATCAAACAAAGAAATCCAAACTTAACATTCTATTGGAGGCTTAAACTTTAAACATATAGAATTTTAAGCAATGAGAAACCAAAGTTCAGAATACATTATAATATGCTTAAGATACCATGTTGTCATGCCAACCACATTATCAAAAATCTCTTATCAGTACCTGGGCTCCTCTACACAGTGGTACGGCGTCTCCTTTTACTTATCACTTGTTTTATTATGGCTGTGTTATATATCCAGACGCCTTAATGCAGCCTGAAGAAGGTCAGGCTGTGCCATCTCTGCACATTTCTGCACATTCCTAAAGAGACCTCCTGCATCCCAGAATCCTCTCTGTGTGGCTGCTTGATACTTGGCATCTTTTTCTACATATAATGACATACATTTCTAATATAGACAATAGGCATATATAGATTATAGAATTTCTTCTACCTCAGCATGATGGTCATTTCTTCTTTCTCAATTTTTTACCCTTTAAATTTGGATGATGCAGGTGATCAGTTACTGGTACTGTATGTTCAAGTTATGCACCATGGAAAACTTACTTTTTGGGACCAAAACTTTCAGCCCTTCTCTCCAGTTCCTGCAATACAGGACGAGTTTGGAAGGATTGACATTGCAGTCCTGAAAATACCATGAAAGTGATTTAATATTTGACATATATTATGCTGGAGGTCTGGATTGTGTTGTCACTTGCTTCCTGCTTATGGAACAGTTATCACTTGAGGGTGATGTTAGCGCAGTGCCCATGTATCTATTACTTTGGTAGAAGACATTCCTGGAAGTGCTCAACTGACAGCATAAAAACTGGATAGACTTTTAAACCTGGTCTCCTGTGGCATGCATAATAAGCTGAAGGATGAAGAGTTTCAAATATAGCACCATCCCAAGTGAATATCACATTTATATAACAGGTTCCCAAGTTTCTATTCACTTTAGTAATATGACTATTTTTGTGCAAAGTATAGAAAAAGCAATCATGTACTGAATTAATAAAGGGAAATCACTCTGTGTGCTGTTGCATTATATGGCCAAATAGGTGGCTATCTATGACAAGGTCTTCCAGGTGGTTGGGCCTGTGTTTTGGAATACAGTCTTGCCACATACTACCTTTTTTTTGTCTCTTAGCATGCATCAACGCTGTAGAAACAATGCCGCTTGACACCACTTTAGGTACTGTAGCTTCATCCTAAGGAACCCTGGGATTTGTAGATTTACAAGGTCTTTAGCTTTCTCTGAAAAAGAATGCTGGTATCTCACAAAACTACAGATCCCAGAATTCTGTAGGATGGAGCCATGGCTGTTAAAGTGGTGTCAAGTTGCATTATTTCTACAACGCAGAAGACAAAATACTTTTTTTATTGTTTTGCTTTTGTTGAATTACCCTTTTTTGCTATACTATTTTTATTTATTTCTTTTAATATTAATTTGATAACTGACTTGTCATCCTATTGATTTATATGCCCCCCCTCCATTTGTATACCTGCTTGCCCCTCTTCCTTTCCTCATTTGGGTATACAGTGGGCCCTTGTTATCCACTGGGGTTTGGTTCTGGGAAAAGATATCTTCCTTTTCCAGGACATGTCCTACATTTCAACCTTCTGTCCAGGAATAATTTCAACATTTCCTCCATTTGGAGCATGACTAAGAAGCATGACTTTACATTTATATTAGTGTTTTAAGCTTTTATTTTGCAATGCTTTACATTCTCCTTGAATGTCCTACATCTTGTGGTGCCTTGTTCTTTGCGGTTAGGACATCTGGTCCCTCTGCCAGGACCCCCTGTGGATACCAAAATCCGTAGATGCTCAAGTCCCACTAAACACAATGACATAATAAAATGGTGTCCCTTATATGAAATGGCACAAACAAGGTTTGCTTTTTGGAATTTATACCATTTTTGAATATTTTGAAGCCATGGATAGTTGAATCCATGGATAAAGAATCTGTGGGTATGGAGGGTCATCTGTATATATAAAGAAGCTTCCAGTCATAAACGCATGCATGACTAGGGAGTTAGATCAAATCCCATTAAATACAATGCCATAGTAAACTGATATCCCTTATATAAAATGACAAAATCAAGGTTTGCTTTTTGGAATAGATAGATAGAATATTTTGAAGTCATGGGTGGTTGAAGCCATGGATAAACAATCTGGTCCAGTGGTCCACAAAGGCACACATGACTAGAGAGTTAAGTCAGGGCAATCAGATGTCCTAACTACAAAATAAAAGCTAAACACAATATACAGGTCTTCATGCTTCTTTGTGTTCTATGTGGAGGACATTTCGGAATTCGTCTGAAGGTTGAAATGGAGGGCATGTCCTAGAAGTTAGGTCATTGAGCTTGGTATTATTATTCCGGAGTAGGTCAAGTGTGTGTGTGTGTGTGTGTATGAGACAGACTGAGACATGAAGGACATCCCTCTGGCTTGACACAGGGTGACCAGACATCCTCCTTTTCCAGGACATGGCCTACATTTCAGCCTTCTGCAGACTGCTATAAATAGTGCAAATTGAGTCCACTTTAAACTGCCCTGGCTCAGTGCTAGGGAATCATGGGAATTTATTTTTTTCTGAGACATTCTGTCAGAGAGCTCTGGTGCCACAATAAACTACAGTTCCCATGATTCCCTAGCACTGAGCCAGGGCACTTAAAGTGGACTCAATTTACACTATTTCTGGCAGTCTGCAAAGGCCCGAAGCCTGAATTTGCATTTTTATGTGTCTTTTGAGCTTTTTACTGGGCTATGTCCTTCACTGTTCTTGAACGTTCTCCATTTTGTGGTGCCTTGTTCCCCTTTGCGATGAGGAGGACATATGTAGTCACTCTGGACTCCACATTAGTCCTTTCCACTTTTCCTCAGAAAGGAGCCTCTCTCTGGGGAAAAAGTGGAGCTCAGCCAGGCCTGGGTGCCATTTGGGGCTGCAGGACTCCCCTCAGGGAGACAAGAGAGGGACAGAAGGGCGGCTGAGGCGGCCTGGGTGGTGGCTCTGCCTTCAAGGCCCTACCTGGCCCCTGGCTCTCTCAGAGCGGTGGGGCCAGGGTGACCAGACCTCACTGCAAGGGAGGACAAGGCACCACAAAATGGAGGACCTTCCAGAAGAATCTGGGACACGACCAAGTGAAAAGCTCAAAACACTCATATTAACATAAATTCATGCTTCTCAGGGATGCCTAAAATGGAGGACATGACCAAATAAAAGCTCAAAACACTCCTAGAAACAGAAATGCATGCTTCTTAGTCATGCTCAAAAGGGAGTACTTTTTGGAATGCCTCCTGGACAGAGAAGGCTGAAATGTAGGACACTGAAGAAAAGAAAAAAAATTAGGCATGGCCAAATAAAAGCTCAAAACACTTAATATAAATGTAAATTCATGCTCAAAATGGAGGGCCTTTTGGAATTCCTACTGGGCAGACAGAAGGCTGAAATGTACAGGGTGATTAGATGTCCTCCCTTCCCAGGACACGTCCTCCATTCCAACCTTCCTGTCCAGGACGACATTCCAAAACCTCCTCCATTTTGAGCACGACTAAAGAAGCATGGCTTTACAATTTATATGAAGCGTGTCTTGCTTTTTTTTTTTTTTTAATTTGGTCACTTCCTCCCTTTTTTCCCTACATGTTAAATTCTTTATATGCAGCAAGATGGTTATTTTCAGCTATTTATTTCATGTAGTAGTACTTCTTTATTAATAAATAAATAAAAACAACGCTGCTCTCTTACATATTGTATTGCGGTTTTTGTTTTTAAAAAAACCACTTTGTAGGCGAATAGTCTTTGCTTTGGTTTAAATTAAAATAAAGCATTTAATAAATGAACTGGCCCATTATTAATTAGATAGTTGGAGCGATACCCCTTGTTGTCCTCCTTGGCGGTGGTAGAGAGGTACGGTCTCTCTACCTGGCCTCACCCTGGAAATGTAGGACAGGAAAGGAGGACGAGAGGAGGAGGAGGAGGATGACTTGGCACCATTTCGATCATGTCCATCATCTCCTTGGCGCATCCCAGACGGCATTCTTGGCTTCACAATTACACCCGCGGAGGGGAAGGAGGGAGGAAGAGCGCTCCCCCAGCCCAGCCCAGCCCACACGCTTTCCCCATAGCAGCAGTGTCGTCATCCCCATCCCCATCCTCCTCCTCCTCCTGCTGCTGCTCCTTCTCCTCAGGCGCCCTCCTCATCTACCTGCCCCGCTCCACAACGGCGCCCCCGCACTCCCCCTTTGCAAGGAGCACAAGCAGCAGGAGCAGCAGCAAGAGGAGGAGGAGGAAGGAGGAGGAGGAGGAAGAAGAAGAGGAGGAAGAGAAGGAAAAGAAGGAGGAGGAGGAGGAGGAAAAGAAGGAAGAAGAAGAAGAGGAGGAAGAGAAGGAGAAAGAGGAGGAGGAAGAGAAGGAAAGGGAGGAGGAAGAGGAGGAGGAGAAAGAGGAAGAAGAGGAAGAGGAGGAAGAGGAGGAGGAAGAGAAGGAAGGAGGAGGTGCCTCCTCCTCTGCTCCTCCTTCCCTCCCTGCATCTCCTGCATCTCCTGCTGCATCCTCCTCCTCCTCCTCCTCCTCCTCCATCCGCAGCGCCCAGGTAGGCTCTCTTTCCCTCCTGAGCTTTTTTCCTTCCCCTCTTTTTGCACGGGGAGCATCTGGGGCTGGCAAGGTTTGCCTCCTCCAGCCCCAGGGCCAGGGAAGGGGGGAAGGGGAAGGGGGAGATGCTGCTGTCTCTGTGTGTGTGTGTGTGTGTGTGTGTGTGCCTCCCTCCTTCCCATCCCATCCCATCCCATCCCTATCCCCATCCCCATCCCAGGTCCCCCTTGGGGCTTCTCCCGCTGCCCTCCTCCTGGGCCCTGCCTGGCGACACCTGCAGCGTCACGTCGCCGCCTCCGCAGAGTGGGAAGGGGGGGATGATGGTGGTGATGGTGGAGGAGCCATTATGGGGCTGGCAATGGAGGACCTGGGCCGAGGGAGGGGGCAGAGAAGGGCCGAAGGAGGGAGGGAGGGAGGGAGGGAGAGCTCTGGCCCAGCCTGCGCCTTGCTGCATCCAGCCCCCCAGGTCAGGCAGACAGGGTCAGGAAGGGGAGGGTTGTGGGACCACAACCTAGAGATTTTGGGGCAACCAGTGTGTGTGAGAGTGTGAGGGAGCCCAGGGGCAGGGACACACTTGCAAACCCACCCACCCCGCTTGTTGTTGTTGTTGTTGTTGTTGTTGTTGTCGTTGTGTGCCTTCAAGTCCTTTCCAACTTAGGGCAACCTTAAGGTGACTCTATCACAGGGTTTTCTTGGCAAGTTTCTTCAGAGGGGGTTTGTCATGGCCATCCTCTGAGGCTGAGAGACTGTGACTTTCCCAAGGTCACCCAGTGGGGTTCCATGGCCAAACCAGGAGTCAAACCCTAGTCTCCAGAGTTGTAGTCCAACACTCAAACTATTACACCACACACCGGTCCTGCAAATTTAGGCCCTCCCTGATTGAGTCCATCCATCTGGAGCATCGTCTCCCCCTTTTTCTCCTACCCGCTACCTTTCCTAGCATTATTTGTCTTTTCTAGTGAGTCATTCCTTCTCATGATGTGGCCAAAGTACGACAGCCTCAGTTTGATCTGAGGCTTAAATTGGATGCCTCCTCGGTGCACGGTGATGCTAATGTGAAATCTGCATAGCCCAAAAAGCAGCCTCTCTGCATTGACAATGTCATCAGAAACGCTGGGCCTGTGGCAGGTGATACCTTCCTGGTATAATGATAAAAGGAGAAGCCTGCACTGCTTAAAAAGTTGTAATCCAATGCTGATACTGTGCTGTGATGAAACCTCCAGATGAAGCTTAAACACTCGGAGCTGGCATTAGGGCATGATGTTATATAACTAACTCATTGGCAATGGGATGAAAGTAGCTTGAAATGGAGTAAAGCAGCTCGGGAAGCTCAGTTGTATTCATTTCCCTCTCTCATAAGAAAAAAAAATCACAATATTCTCTCCTTTCCCCTCTTATTTTTAAATATATGCCCAATGAAACGATCTTATGTGTAGGAGAAGATGATGAACTATAGGCCTCAAAGAAAAGTTGGCATCCTAAAGTATGTGCGTGGCTTCAGATTGCCTATTGAATTACGGTGACCCCATGAATTTCAAAGGGTTTTCTTAGGCAAGGAATACTCTAGTGCTTTTGCCTGTTTCTTTCTACTCTTCCTTTTCATTCTATTAAATTTGATAAATGGGTGGTAATATTAATTTGCTTGGGATCGTGTGGTATATTAATTGTAGTAGATGGTTAAAACAAAAAGAGTGATGCTTTGATAGTCTCATCCTTGCTAGTGCTAATGCGCAATATGGTAGTCTTAAAACATTTTCTTTGATTAATTTCACTGTACGATCAAATTGTCATGATGCCACATAACACTGTAGGTCGAGACATAACTGACATCAGTTCTGTTTTACCATTAGCAATTAGTAAATAAAGCAAGACTGTCTCATTTGGATTTCTCTCAATGAAACAAATTTCCAAGGTCGTGAAGCAAACTGCAGTGTAAGTTGACTTTAACAATCTATCATCTGTAAGGAACAGTGTCTGAGTCGCTTCAGGAGGTTGTGTTCCCCGTCTTGCTTGAATGGACTCTGAAGATAATTAAGTATTTTCTAAAACACCGAGTCTGAATTAAAGGTGCAAGAAAGTGGTTATTTTTCCACTAGTAAAACACACAGTGGTTGAATTCTGAGTTCTCTAGCATTTCATTACGTGATTGGTAGACTTATTGATCTCTTGATTATTAATTAGCTGCCTATCACCAACTCAAAGATCGAATAGTTTCTTCACAGCATGGTCTGTGCTGGATCATGTTGAAATACGTAGTTCTGTTAAGTAGCAACCATTCTGCTTATAATAACAATTCCTGTCCTAATTTGACTATAGTTTTGTATGTGACCTTGACTTACAAATGCTGAAGAGGAACTGTGATGGAACAGGCTACAATAAAATTATATTGTTGGAGGATTGTCTTATTTGTGATATAAACTAATACAGGAAGAAAACTAAAATACTCACCATGGAGTCTCAGTCACCCACCTAATGTTGGGGCTAAACCTAATGTCACCCCAAAACTGACTCCAATGAGTTTCTTAGTCCAGAAGCTTCTCCCCCTGCAAATATAGAAGTGAACTTTGGTCACATCTGATACAATATTTTTAAATTAAAACATTTTAGGAGGGGTGTGGTGTGTAGTGGGTCTCAAAGACTTGTACAAAACTGGGTCCTGAACCCAGCTCTGTTTTTCACCCCTGATTTATGACATTTGTAGCACTGTTGGAAAACTTTCACAGGTCTGGGAGAAAGTTTTCTGCCCTCAAGACTGTCTAAGAAATATACAGACTCCCAAAAGTAAAATTTAAAATGAAGGAAATAAACTAGAAGAGACAGGAAGGCCATACCTAGGACGTTATCACACGGGGAGTTGCGAGGAGAAAGTGGAAATAAACAGGACGAGTGGAAGACTTTAATTTACAGGATTTGTCCTGTTCTGCCTCGTCTGATAACTAAATTCAAATTTAAAAGGGGGTTAATTCGAACAAAAACCTGATCTTTTCAAATCCTCAAAAATCCCGAAAATGAAAAGATCAGGTTTTCATTCGAATTAACCCCCTTTTAAATTCGAATTTAGTTATCAGATGAGGTGGAACGGGACAAGTCCCGTAAATTAAAGACTTCCGCTCGTGCCCGTTTATTTCCACTTTCTCCCCGCGACTCCCCGTGTGATAACGTCCCTAGTTTGTTTTGTTTGTTTGTTTTGTGGATGAGGGGGAAGGATATTTTTGTTATGTTAACAATTGTACCCTGTTTAAAAGGTGGGCTGTCACTCATGAAGAAGCAGTTCACACTTTCCTCCAGAGAAGGGGGCAGTTTGAGGGGGGCAAGATTGAGGGGCATAAAAAAATGTTGGGGAGATGCCTGTGGACCCAACCCAATGCCCACCTCTGATTTGCAGGCCATTTTTGTATGGTGCTTTCCTATCATGGACAACATATCCCTGTCTTAATCCATACCAATCACAATAAGTGGCAAGGAGAAGAAAACTCAAAACATGTGGGAAGAGCTTGTTAGTGTTGTTTCGGAAGAAATAGGGGTCCTTTCACACTACATAATGATAGTGCTATGAATCTACTTTAACTGGCATGGCTGAATCCTATGGACCTCTAGGGTTTCTAGTTTGGTCAGAGGAGCTTCCTGTCTGAAGTTTCGGAAGGCCCTTCCCTCAACTGCAGGTCCATAGGAAAGAACCATGGCAGTTAAATCTTGTTAAGTTAAATCTTGGCAGTTAATTTCTATAATTGTGTAGTGTTAAAAGGCCCAAAGAACTTGTCATTTCAGTGGTACCTCCATTGGGATGAGCCTGCCAAATGATCAGGTGCCCATGATTAGGGCCACCAAGGCTGTGGAGCTGAGCCCGCTAAGGAACTACCAATCAGAAGCATCCCAGTTTATAGCCATCTTTGCATTCACTTAGTAGGATCTTGTATATTTATTTTCCCCCTCCTTGACATATTATGCTTTCAGCAGTTTTAGAATATTTGATTTATCATTTTGTTACTGTCTTCATAGTATTCACTTTGTTAATTGTTTTAGTTGGTGATATCACTATTATAATTCGCTGTCTTCTCTGTTTTTGCTGTGGTTAACTGTCATCAAGTTGACTTTGACTTATGTTGACCCTTAGAAATAAGAGATCTCCAAGTCACCTTATCATCAACAGTCCTGCTGAAGTCTTGCAGACCTGTAGCTTCCTTGGTTAAGTTTATTCATCTGTAATGCAGTCTTCCTCTTTTCCTACGCCTACCATCTTATCAAGCATTAGTGAGTCCTGTTTTCTCATGATATGTCCAAAGTATGACATTCTCAGTTTAGTCATTTTGGCCTCTAGGGAGCTTGATTTACTCTAAGACCCAGCTGTTTGTCTTGCTAGCACCCCACAGTATCTGTAGAACTCCCCCCCCCCCCAACACATTTCACATGAGTCAATTTTCTTCCTATCAGTTTTCTTCACTGTCCAGCTTTTACAACCATACATAGAAATGGGGAATACTACAGTATGGACCTTCCTGATGTTAGATATATGTTTACTCTTTAGGATCTTGTCTAGTTCCTTCATAGCTGCCCTTCCAAGTGCTAGCTTCCTTCTGATTTCTTGACCTCAGTCTTTGCTCTGATCAAGTATTTAACCAAGGTATGGAAAATCTTGAACTATTTCAATGTCATGATTGTGTACTTTAAAGTTATGTAGATCATCTGTGCTCATTATTTTTCTTTCTTAATGTTCAGCTGTACTTTGTACTTTCAGCCTTGACTTTCTTCAGTAATCATTCCAAGTCTTTGTTATTTTTCAGGTATTAATATGGTGTCATCTGCATACCTTAGATTGTTGATATTCTTTCCTCCACTTTTCATGCCTCCTTCTCTATCTAATCCAATTCTGTATCTAATCCTAATGTATGATATGTACTGTCAGGGATGATGGGAGTTGTAGCTCTTCACCTCTGGTTCTAACTCACCACCTTGTTATGCAGCAGAGCTGACCAGCTTTGATCAGTGGTTGATGCTTCTTTCACAAGCAGCAGAGTTTCAGAGAATAGGCTGAAGACCCTGACAAACTCTCCAAGCCTTCTCTCTCTTCTTCCTGAGATGTCTCCAAACCTCTCCAGGATTCTTCTGGTTCTTGTATCTTCCCTCAAGACACCAGACAACTCAGTAGTCTTATATAAAAGATCTACTTTATTCTACTATATACATAAATACTATATGCCCTACAAATCACAATCTCTACACTTCACAATATCTCCAAAACTACTCCAAACCACTCCACAATGTACATTAGCAAACATTGCAATTTATAGCCATTGTTAGACACCACCCACCAGTCAGTTTCCACCCAGTGGGTGTGTACATACATCTTGATTGGTCCACATAGATCATCCCATACCTAAGACCAACCCAAGTGTTTCATCACTTTACCTTGACCACTTAATGAGTCTCAGGTGTTTGCAATCTATCACAGGTGTTCTCAATATACCTTCTATAACTTTGTCCTTGGCTCTCAAGGCTTCTTAATTATATTATCTTTTTCACCTGTGTATCTTCCTGATTGCTCCTGCTTAGTCACTTTGACATTCACATACATATTTTTATTTCTATTACTGTATATCCCATGTTGCTTTTTCCTTAACATGTACAACATTCAAATTAAACATATTTTGTTTTTGTTTATTTTTGTTTGTTAACTGCCTGTGAGTCAACCTTGACTCATGGTGACCCTGTGAATGAGACATCTCCAAGATCCTCTATCATCAACCACTTGGCTTAGGTCCTGTGGCCTCCCCGTTTGAGTCTAATCATCTGATTAGTCTTCCTCTCTTTCTGCTGCCATCTACTTTTCCTTGCCTCATTGTCTTTTCTAATGAGTCATGCCTTCTCATGATGTGGCCAGAGTATGATAGCTGCAATTTAGTCATGCTGGCTTCCAGGGAGAGTTCTGGCTTTATCTGTTCTAGGACCCTTTTTTGGGGGGGAGGGGGTGTCTTTTTTTGGCTGTCCAAAGCATTCTTGTCCAGCACCATATCTTCAACGAGTTGATTTTCTTTTTCTCACATCCATACGTAGAAATGGAGAATACAATGGCTTGGAGGATCCTAATTTTAGTGTTCAGTGGTATATCTTTGCCCTTTAAGATCTTATCTAATTCTTTCATCCCTGTCCTTCCCATTCCTATTCTTCTTCAGATTTCTTGAATGCAGTTTCTGTTCTGATCAATGTTTGATCCAAGATATGGGAACTCTGATTATTTCAAGTTTCTTGTCATCTAGGATGAATTCATATAAGTCTTCCATGTCATTATTTTTGTTTTCTTAATGTTCAACATTAAACTTACCTTAGCACTTTCTTCTTTGACTTTCTTTAGTAATTGTTTTCTGCTAGTAGTATGGTGTCATCTGCATATCTTAGGTTGTTAATTTCTTTTCTCCTATTTTCACTTCTCCTTCCTTTGAGTCTAAGCCTGATATTTTCTGCACTCAGGCTGAATAGATAGGATGATAAAATGCAGCCTTGCCTGACTTCCTTGCCAATTGGAAACCACTCAACTTCACTTTATTCTGCCCTAATAGTAGCTTCTTGTCCTGAGTAGAGGATACGTATCAGGGCCATCAATTGTTGTAGCACACCTGTTTCTTTAAGAATGACCCATAGTCTTTCATGTTCTGTATAGTCTAAGGCTTTTCTACAATGTATAAAGCACAGGCTCATTTTTTTGAACTTTTTTGGTATGTTCTATTATCCAGTGTATGTTTGCTGCATGGTCCCTAGTGCCTCTTCCTTTCCTCAACCCAGCTTAAACAGCTGGCATTTCTCACTCCATGTATGTTAAGAGTCTTTGTTGTATAATTTTGAGCATCACTTTTGTTTGCATAGGAAATTAATGCACTGGCCCTGTAATACTGCAATTCCTGGTGTCCCCCTTCTTGGCAATTGGAACGTATACTGAGTGTTTCCATTGGGCCATTGTTTTGTTTTCCATATTTGTTGACAGATTTTAGTTAGACCTACAGTGAATTCTGTCCCTTTAGCTTGGAAGAGCTGCATTGGAATGCCATCTGTTCCTGGTGTCTTATTTCTCTGAATTGTGCTGAGTGTGGCTTCCACTTCGCTCTTTAAAATGGAGGATGATCTTTATATAATTTTTCTTCATATGAACTTGCCATCCTTTCACTTTTTTATGTAGTTCTTCAGTGTATTGTTTCCATCAACTTTTTATTGCTTTCTGGTCATGTAATGTGTTCTCTTGCTGATTGTAGAGCATCCTCGCTTTTGGTTTAAATTTTCCTTTGAGTTCTCTGGTCCTCTTGAAGAGAACTCTTGTTCTTCCTGTTTGGTAAAAAATATATACATATCAGTGCATACATGTAAATAAACAGAATTCATAGGAACCTGTCTGCCAAATTTGAGCCTCACCCCATCCCACCCCATCTTAAAAACAGTTCTGGGGATGCTGACATAGTATTCCCTTTTACATGAATGGGAAATACTCATGAAGATTGTTGTTAAACATTATTAAGATATGCAGTTAGTATACTTATCCAACATGGAGACTTTATCAAGTTTTTACATGCCAGCTTGATGTTGTTCTAAATATTGTGTGTGTGTGTGTATCTTCTTTCAAGCTGACAATTGACATTTGGCAACCCCATGAATTTCATTGGGTTTTCTTAGACAGAGAATACTCAGAGGTGGTTTTGACAGTTCCTTCCTGTGAAATACTGCATACAGCACCTGATGTTTGTTGGTGATCTCCCATCCATGTACTAACCAGAGCTGACCCTGCTTAGTTTCCAAGATCAGATGATATTTGTTGCATTTAGAGTACTTAGGCCACTAAATATTGGTGCCTACAAAAAGGCCTAGGTCTAATTGTCATAAAAAATGAGTAGAATGCCATCAGTCAACATCATGAAGGCAAGTCTTATCAGAGAAACCATTTTTCCTTTTGAACACTCTTCTCTCCTAATTTGAAAAGTAAAAACCATACAATTTTAAATGCCTATTAAAAATATTTATTCAGACAGGACATCTCTAGTTACTAGCAAATACTTTCCTCCCTCCAATTGCATGTTGCTGTTCATGTGTTCTCAATTTTCCAGTTATTTAAAACTGGTTTTACAATTTTTTGCTTGGTTTTCTATTTTGCTATATATGCTTTTAATTTGCAATGACTTAGAATGCTGTTAGGTTTAGTGGTTAAATGCCATGAATAAATAAATAGCATGAGTTGTTCCTGTCTGTGTTACATAGTTACAGCTACACCTGAAGTTGTCTTCAGCTTGTCATTTTTAAAGGTCTTGCTCAATTAGAACTTGATTAAACATCCTAAAAGCACCAAATCTCATCTGATCTTAGAAGCTAATCAAGGTCAGCTTTGGATAGTACTTAGATGAGAGACTGCCAACAAATACCAGAATGCTGTAGGCTGTATTTCAGGGGAAGGAACTGGCAAAACCACCTCTGAGTATTCCTTGTTTAATAAAACCTTATGAAATCCATGGGACGGCCATAAGTCAATAGGTGACTTTAAGGTACTTACACATAAATTTTACGTGGTTCCCTCCCCTTTTGCCAATGCTGAGAAATTTTCTTATAGCAAATGCTATTGTGTAAGCAATTAGCAGCTTAAATAATGGTGAAAAGTGATTTGAATAATTCACAGCTTGTAGTAAATGACATGGCACATTTAAAAAAATTGTGCATATTACAGTTAGAAAATCTTGTGAGAATGTTAAGTGAATGTGTTAAGTGAATGACAAAAGTGATTTTGAGATAAATCAACACTAACATACCAGAGGAAGGTAACAATAGTTTATGCTTGTTGAATGTTTGCTACTTCAATAGCAATAGCAATAGCAAGTACATTTCTATACCACTTATCAGTGAACTAGCACTCCCTAAGCGTTTGTGTGTAAGCCAATTGCTCCCAACAAGCTGAGTACTCATTTTTCCAACTTACAGAAGGCTGGAAGGCTGAGTGGACCTTGGAGCCCTGCCTGGGATCAAACTCATAACCTTGTGGCTGAAGTTCTGGCATTTAACCACTGTGCCACTAGAATTACAGATCCTGTCCAATGTTAGAACTAAACAGGGTCAACTTTAGTTAGTACTTGGACGGGAGACTGTCAATGAATATCAGGTGCTATAGGCTATATTTCAGAGGAAGGAACTATCAAAACCATCTCTGAGTATTCCTTGCTTAAGAAAACCCTATGACATTAATGGGGTCACTATAAGTCAACAAGTGACTTGAAGGCACATATACACACACACAGAAATTCCAATGCATGAGCCAGCATTTGCCTTTAGGATGACTTATTCTGGTTCCTAAAGGTGAGCACATTAGCTTGAATCTTGCTTTTTGATCAGAAGTCAGCTGGGGCTTTCCCTCTCCTTTTCCCTCAACCTACTTCTGGGGAAGGGGGACTATGAAGAAAATTAAGATCCCACCAGTCCAACTGAAAAAATATTCCACGCAATGCACTCCATTGACTCCAGGCATTGGGATTCACTGTTTCTAGTGATAGGCAGAATTTCTACCTTGATACTTCTGTTGCTGCAGGACCATTACATAAATTGCATAATTTGTGTGCATGGCTTCTGTGAGTTCATGTAAAGTGGTGGCAAAATTTGCTGGGTTTATATGTCACCTTATGTGAACTGACAATGTGTCAATAAGCTGAGATATAAATGAGCCTTCTGTGACCTTACACAGCTACTTTCTTCTTCCCTTCGTATAAGCCAGGAAAAGAGTTAGGAAACTACAGCTAGTTTTCTGTTACATCTGAGCCTCAAAACTGGCGTAATTAATATATGTCCCTAAAGGTCTTGTTGGATTGCAACTCCTATGAGCCCTAGCCAACAGGGCCAAGGATGATAAATGATGAACCTCAGTCCAACAATATCCATAGTTCACATGTTCTCCATCACTGCATGAACTAGCGTTAATTACTTCCTTGTTACCAGACTGTGATGGCATGGTTTATAGTTGGCTTCCATATTCTGCCTTGTTTGGAAGTAACTAATCATTGTTTCTGGTTTTATGTTAGTTGAAATTATGCTCAGTGGTGGTTTCTTAGTTTGTTTCCCCACGTACAGCAGGAGAAGGTTTCATGAAGATCATTCATATCTCAGTTTAGTAAAGATTCAAGTCTTCAGATGTGGCTACAGAGTGTACTTCACTATAATTGTCGATTCTTCATAGGAGGAGTTTGTTCATAGCAATGTTCAGTCATCTTTTTGATATCTTTTGATATCATTACTAATTTTCTCATTAAAGATACTTTGGTAAGTTTTCATGAACATTTTTCTGTTCTTCGTTGGAATCCTATTTGAAGTTCTCCAGGTCATCTTATAAGGCTGCACTTTTTTTATAATTCCATCTACCGTATTTTCTTTTTCCTCTTTCTGGAAATGTCCACAAGTCCTACCCCCCCCCCCCCCCCGCCACTCCTTACTTTGGACAACCTTTCATGAATGAGTGTTCAGTCTTATTTTGCTTCTCTGGATGTCTGTTGGGAAAAGGAGACAAAAAGAAAAAATTAATGCTGAGTTTTTAGAAATAGCTTGAAAAGGTTAAGGAGAAGATTGACAGGATTAATGCCAGTGTGGCTTTGTGACGCAACACAGAAGACAAAGCTTAGCATAGATGAATATATATGTGGAAAAGTGTGCCAATCTGATGAGTAGCATAAACAGAACAATTAAGATATTATGGCGGGGGGGGGGGGGAAGACATACAGTGAAATGAAAAAACAAGAAGTAGTGGCAGGAATCCTTTTATGGATGCAGCCATAACATTATAACAATTAGACTAATATTTTAAAGGCATTAGCATTTAGAACAATAGTGAGTTTTAGTAAGGATTAAAGGGTGTGTGCTCATTATACGATGTTTGTTAGGAGATCCTTGTGAAAGTTAAAACTTTCCATAAGCTACATCATGAGGGGAATGGGAACACTTTGACATCATGAGTATTGCTGTTTGTTTTCTTAGTGTAAAAGGGTTTTGGTTTTGGAGTTTCAGCAACTCAAGTGATTGCAGATGGATTTCTAAATGTTTTTCTTAGTGTTCTGTCTTTCTCAGGACAGTGTTTTGCTTAATTTTTATAACTCATGTAAATCAGAGCAGGCAATCTTCTAGTTTTAAAAAATTAAAACAAAGCAAAAACTTTAGATGAATGAGAAACATCTGAAACATCTAATTCCTATTTTATTCAGTTTAAATATAGGCAGGTAATATAAAGTCGGATCCTGCATCCACAGCTTGAAAATATTCACACACAAAAAAAGAATTCCAAAAAGCAAATTTTGATTTTGCCGTTTTATATAAGGGACACCATTTTATTGCACCATTGTATATAATGGGAATTGAGCACCCACGGATTTTGCTATGTGTGTGGGGTGTGTGTGTGTGTGTCCTGGAACCAAACTCAGAGGATATCTAGGGCTCACTGAAATGTACATATAACACTCCCACACATCTGTAATGACAATCAGCTGTGCATCCAGTTTATGAGTTCACAACAGTTCTGGACCAATCCTGGGCCACAGGGACCTTTGCATGGGGCAATACCCCCTGCTGTTTTCCATGAAGTTTCCTTGAAACTCTGCAGGAACAGCTGGCACACCACACACCACTACATGCCCCTTACCTGCTTCCACCATCACATATTTTCAGAAGACCCCCATTGCGGCCTCTGACATCTAATGCAGGTGCCTGGCCATGTGCATGTAGCCAGGCACCCCATTTCCATACTTATGGACCATGACAGGAGTTGTCTGAGGAGACACATCTGTCATGTCCTGCTTCCAGGACATGGACATGGACTCTGACTTGGAGACTGAAGTAGTGGATGTGCTGGGAACTGCTGCTGAATCAGAACAGAAGGAGGTTCCAGAGCAACACATCTCAAAGACAGGACAGAGGGAAGTACTAGCTCTGGCAGAGAGTCCTGCCCTTTCAGATATAGACGATTACCGTATTTTTCGGCATATAAGACGCACTTTTTCTTCCCCAAAACGAGGGTGGGGAAGTTGCTGCGCCTAATGAAGCGAATATAAAAGCTGAGGGCAAACTGCCGAGGCCTAGGCTAAAAGTAGGCCTCATTTCAACTTCAGCCTTGGTGCTCCAGTGGGCTCCTCCCATCCCAGGAAGAGCCCATTGGAGCAGCCAGGACGGGGGTGGAAAGAGTCCTCTTTTCCTGGCTAGTTGAATGTGCTCCTCCTCTTTCCACCCCCATCCTGGGTGCTTCAATGGACTCTTCCTGGGGTCAGAGGACATCCTCCCATCCCAGGAAGAGTCCATTGGAGCACCCAGGACGGGGGTGGAAAGAGTCCCCCCCCTTGAAGAAATCTGCCAGGAAAACCCTCATGGTAGGATCCAAATGATCCAGAAATTACTCCAAGGCACTGGATTAGTACCCTGGCCAAGTTACACTGTCTCAGCCTCAGAGGGTGGAAATTGCAAACTCCCTCCTCTGAAGAAATCTGCCAGGAAAACCCTCATGGTAGGATCAAAATGAGCCAGAAATTACTCCAAGGCACTGGATTAGTACCCTGGCCAAGTTACACTGTCTCAGCCTCAGAGGGTGGAAATGGCAAACTCCCTCCTCTGAAGAAATCTGCCAGGAAAACCCTCATGGTAGGATCCAAATGAGCCAGAAATTACTCCAAGGCACTGGATTAGTACCCTGGCCAAGTTACACTGTCTCAGCCTCAGAGGGTGGAAATGGCAAACTCCCTCCTCTGAAGAAATCTGCCAGGAAAACCCTCATGGTAGGATCCAAATGAGCCAGAAATTACTCCAAGGCACTGGATTAGTACCCTGGCCAAGTTACACTGTCTCAGCCTCAGAGGGTGGAAATGGCAAACTCCCTCCTCTGAAGAAATCTGCCAGGAAAACCCTCATGGTAGGATCCAAATGATCCAGAAATTACTCCAAGGCACTGGATTAGTACCCTGGCCAAGTTACACTGTCTCAGCCTCAGAGGGTGGAAATGGCAAACTCCCTCCTCTGAAGAAATCTGCCAGGAAAACCCTCATGGTAGGATCAAAATGAGCCAGAAATTACTCCAAGGCACTGGATTAGTACCCTGGCCAAGTTGCACTGTCTCAGCCTCAGAGGGTGGAAATTGCAAACTCCCTCCTCTGAAGAAATCTGCCAAGAAAACCCTCATGGTAGTGTCAAAATGAGCCAGAAATTACTCCAAGGCACTGGATTACTCTGGCCAAATCACACTCTCTCAGCCTCAGAGGATGGAAATGGCAAAAAACCCCCCTTGAAGAAATCTGCCAAGAAAACCCTCATGGTAGGGTCAAAATAAGCCATAAATTACTCCATAAGACAATGGCCTAAAAACTCCAAAGGTACCAGTCCATCTGATCTTGGAAGCTAAGCAGGGTCAGCCCTGGATAGTCCTTGGATGAGAGACCGCCAAAGAATCCCAGGTGCTGCAGGCTGTATTTCAGAGGAAGGAACTGGCAAAACCACTTCTCGAGTCTTCCTTGCCTAAGAAATCCCTAAGAAATTCATGGAGTCACCATAAGGCGACAGGAGACTTGCAAGAAAGTTGGGCAGGGAATTTGTGCAATACCTGGCCCTGCTGCTGGCTTAAACTTACATTTACAACTTAAAATTGTTCTTAAACTGCTGTTAACTTTATACAGTTGATATAAAATATTTTACTACAGTATTTAGTTAAGAATCTTTTTTTTCTAGATTTTCCTCCTTTAAAATTGGGTGCGTCTTATATGCCGGAGCGTCTTATATGCCGAAAAATACGGCACTTGCTCCTACTTGCCTTCATCGATCGGAGACAACAAAGGTAGGGCTTGAGAAGGTTGCAGAGAATTTATAGGAAGCAACAATTAGTAAAGCAGTTGCTGCATTGAGCTGCTGATCTATGAATTCCCATCTCTGCTTTCCAGGAGTTGTCAAAGATTATCTGACCTACCTGGCTCCCTGTCATGTTCCTGAACTCTTTGCTTGATTTGGACTGTGTTTGTTGACTCTGGATGCCGTTTATCTGACCTGGACATTGGTGAACTCTGTTTGGGATTTAAGGCTTGTATTTATGAAAGTAAAGTAAATGTTGAACTGTAAGATGTAGTGTGACTTGGATTGCTCATTAGCTGCTGGCTATCAGTGATGTAGCAATCAGTCTTTGGCTGGTTGCCTGGACTGTGTTTGGGACAGTGACAATGGAGGCAGATAAGATGTACATGATGGCAGCAGCTCCATGGAGGGTGGCATGCGTGCATCCGTGTAAACACCTGCCTGTCATTGTGTCGCCCCAGGGACTGACCCATGTCAGAACCAGGGGCAGGATAGTATCAGCTTGGCCCTTGCTATGCTGCCTGTCTGCTTAGACCCGTAGACATGTGGAATAAGAAAGTCTTAACCTGCCACCAGAAAGCAGCAGAGAAGGAGCACATCTCACGTCTCTTTGGAATTCCCTCCCTGGAGAATTGAGGATATGCTCACATGTCATTTACAACAGTGAAAAGGACTGGCAACATGTAATAGATGTGATGTAGAAAGGAAACAAAGTCTCAGAGTGTTAAAAATATATATGATTTTTTAAAATTGAAAATAGCCCAACATGTTTCAGGCTGGAAATATTTTTATGATCTTCTTGAGGGACAGTTAAAAGAAAAGAGCACAATACATGGGTAACCGTAATTGTAATAAGAAACAAATTACAATTTGCAAAGCTAATTATCTGTTCACACAACTTACATCTAGTTATATATAAATTGTTTCATGTGTCATATTTACAACATAGCATGTACTGGCTGTTATTTCTGGATATGTTATTTGCGTTCCAGCATTAGAAAATTAGAATCCTGTTATGTGGGAGTTTTGTAGCAATACGTACTTACCAAAACTCTCAGTCAAATCACAACATGGCTGAGGATCTATTTAGCATTTTTTTTAAAAACTACAAAGTACTTCATTATATAGCCTCTCAGCTATATGGAAACAGCTTTTTGTTTTTTTTCTTCAGAGAAAGACTCCACTGCACTGTGCCCCTGTGTGTCTGTTCTCACTAGCTGCCCTATTTGCCTCTCATTGGTGGTTACTGAGCTGGGGAGCAGGCTGCAAATTGATGCAGAAGAAGCCAACCATAGTGTAGCCTTGAACTTTGCCATAGTCAGGCTTGAAAGGTGTCAGTATGCCACACAAACCCCTGCTTCCTGTGATAGGTAGACTATCCACACCTTTTGGCAAACCTGTCAGGTGATATGTAGTTGGGGACCAAGGGTGAGGCATATCAAAAAGCTTTAAGACCCCTTAAAGTTTGGTTTGGTAATATTTAACTGTCTTAGCCAATACATTAAGCTGCCCCTAAAAGAGTACAAGTAGATAGGAGCATTTCTAGGAGGATGTGAAGAGTGTGGGCTACATTGGGTGACATTTCAGAGGGGGATGTCTGCCTACCAGTGTGTAGTGTACAGCTGCACCTCTTTGCAGGTAGACTGGGATTCCCAGAGACTGAAGGTCCTGGGAAGGAACAAGTCCACCTGGTCGGAGGTGCCAAGAAAGCCAGGTGGAATGCTGTTGGCATGCTAACTCAAATCCTTCAAATAATAATAATAATAATAATAATAATAATAATAATAATAAAGTTTATTTGTATCCCGCTTATTGCCAGACAATCCAAGCGGCTTACAATAATAATATCTCCAAAGAAAAACCAACTCACCCCCTAATCAACCTCTACTGCGTTCCTCATCCATCAACAACTGATGGGGCCACGAGAGGAATGCAGGAGTCAAGGAACCCAAGGCCGGGGTGATCAGTCTGGGAAGGCCTGCCGAAAGAGATCCGTCTTGACAGCTTTTTTAAAGCTGTCCAGTGATGTCAACTGATGGATCTCGTCCGGCAGGCCGTTCCAGAGTTTGGGGGTGACAACAGAAAAAGCCCTCTGGGAGGTCACTGCAAGCCTAGATTTTTGAGGCTTCAGCAAATTCCTCCCAGAGGACCGGAGAGTGCAGGGAGGATTGTATGGAAGGAGGCGATCCCTGAGATAGCTTGGACCCAAGCCATTTAGGGCTTTAAAGGTAATAACCAACACCTTGTACTGGGCCCGGAAGCTAATAGGCAACCAGTGGAGGGACCTCAAAACCGGGGTGATGTGGTCCCTCCTAGATGTTCCAGAAATAAGCCTGGCTGCCATGTTTTGAACCAACTGAAGCTTCCGAACCAAGCACATGGGTAGCCCCATGTAGAGCGCATTACAGAAGTCGAGGCGTGAGGTTACTAGTGCATGCACAATGGTCTCGAGATCCCTTACTTCCAGAAAAGGGCGCAGCTGGCGTATCAGCCGAAGCTGATAACAGGCGCTCCTGACCGTCGCATTTACCTGATTTGTCATCAGGAGCGACGAGTCAAGAAGCACCCCCAGACTGCGAACACAGTCACTGGAGGAGAGTGCAACCCCATCCAGGACTGGAGGTTGCAACCCAATTCTTGGTTTCGGGGCCGCTACCGTGAGCACCTCCGTCTTGTCTGGATTCAGTTTCAATCTGTTTTTCCTCATCCAGCCCATTACCGCCCGAAGACATTCATTGAGAGAGGAGATGCCATTGGAATTCGAGGCCGACGAATGAGACACGGAAAAATAGATTTGGGTGTCATCAGCGTACTGATAACACCCAGCACCATAACTCCGTATGATCTCACCCAGCAGCTTCATATAGATGTTAAATAACATTGGGGACAAAATAGCCCCCGAGGGACCCCACAAGTGAGTTCCCTCTTACTGGAGCTACTGTCCCCGAGCAGCACCCTCTGGGACCTACCCGAGAGGAAGGACCAGAACCACTGCAAAGCAGTGCCCCCGATACCTAACCCCTTCAGGCGGTCCAAGAGGATGCCGTGATCTATTGTATCAAAAGCCGCTGAGAGGTCTAAGAGCACCAGCAGGGTCACACTACCCCTGTCGATGCGCAGACGCAGATCGTCGGTCAAGGCAACCATGGCAGTCTCACCCCAAAGCCTGTCCTGAAGCCGGTTTGAAATGGGTCTAGATAATCGGTTTCATCCAAGACAGCTTGGAGCTGAAGAGCAACCGCCCTCTCGATTACCTTGCTCAAAAATGGCAGCAACGACACAGGCCTATAATTTCTCATATCCAGGGGGTCTAGGGAAGATTTTTTCAGAAGCGGCCTAACAGCCGCTTCCTTCAAACAAGATTGAACATATTCTTCCCTGAAGGATGCATTGACGATATCCGTGAGGAACCTCAACAATGCATCCCCCCCTGGACGGCCAGCTATGATGGGCAAGGGTCGAGAGGGCAGGTCGTCTTCCTCAGCTTACCAAGCATTAACATAAGTTCAGCCAAAACAACTTGCTTTAAAAGAGCATTTTAAAAGAGGCTAACTCCTGGAGGCCTCTCCCTTTACCAAATGTCACCTGGACTGATTCGGGACTCGCGAACAAGGAGGGTAGACTGGAACGACCCAGGACATGGACAGTCCCTTTGGGTGCCCTGCTGTGCCAGCTGTTGGTGACAAGTAAACTGGACTCTTTCCCCTCCATGGCAGCCTGATCTACTCCTGTGGGATCATTGCCCTGGCAGCTCTGAGTCTGGGGCATGAGTTACTACCACACTGGGATGACACCAACTCTAGTGACACCCCTGCACATAGAGATTTGTTTTGTTTTTAGGCTGCTTGCCTATTTCTGAATTTTAAAAGGGCCAGTTAAAATTATCCCTTATTAAAAGAAAAAAAGCACGTTTGGGCCATAGTTGCTTCTACATAGGTGGGCAATGAATCCATTTTGGCTTTTAGTACAAACTTTAACAGAACAATTCAAATTGCTGAATCCTATCATGCAAATAGATTCAGAAACTTGCATATCTCCTTTCAACTTCACACTAAAACTCAGACTGGATTCACCAGTCCATTGATGTGGAAGTCACCAATGGCCCCAGTTTGTTGAAACTTATGAGAGTCTGTCTATTAAATAATACAAATAGAAGAGACCTTTTACACTTTATGTAAGAGTAGAAATTAGAAGTGAACATCAGGGTTGGGGAAAAACAGGTTTAAAAAAAACACCA
Organism: Phrynosoma blainvillii; assembly: GCA_026167975.1. Taxonomy (NCBI): domain Eukaryota; kingdom Metazoa; phylum Chordata; class Lepidosauria; order Squamata; family Phrynosomatidae; genus Phrynosoma; species Phrynosoma blainvillii. The sequence goes on along the minus strand of JANUYF010000001.1, from coordinate 254,024,539 downwards.
AAAGTGTTATTTTTTGTTTAAATTTAGTTTTTTAAATTTAAATCAGGTTGGGGTTTTTTCCCCATTAATGGGTAGGAACACCAATAAATCAGAAAATTAAGTAGCAAAATGTAGTTCAGATGTTATGGCCACTAGCTTAAATAATTGTTCTTTTAAAATGCTCTTTTAAAGCAAGTTGTTTTGGCTGAACTTATGTTAATTGAAGGATTTGTTTCTGAATAGCATTTCTTGCACTGTAAAATACAGTGATTAAAAGGAACCAACCAAAGCTCAATACTGGTCTAACAAAGAACAACTGCTAATAATTGGTTAAAGTTAAAATGTTTAAATTCAGAGAGTCATTGTTGTTCCAGTAACAAGGTTGGAAAATAGCAATAATCGCCAGACTTTAATACATACACACACACACACACATATAATATCAATTTTTTAAAAAACAGGATTTTTAAAAAGTCATTTGGTTTAAAGCTTAAAAATGGTTTAAATCAACCGATTCTGATGAGCATTGTATGCATATTTCAGACTGTTGCTTCTATTAAAATCAATACATTAAATTAATGCAGAATTGAACACTTAGAGTAAACTTTTTTTAAAAAAAATGTAAACAGCTTTGGTTTTTTAAAAAATGAAAAGTGCTGCAAAAATATTAATAAATAAAATATTTAAAGATTACCCAATGCACTGCGTTATGGCTGTGGCTGACTATTGTGCCACATCATATCAATCTTACAATCAGATATTTGGGTATTTTGATCATTGTTACTATGTAAAGTTAAGTATTTTATATATAATCTTTCATCACACATTACTGATATATAAAGTTAATAATTTTATATATGTTCCTTTGGTTTTCAAAACCTCATGTTTTATTTAATTTTATTTCAAGGATTTATACCCCGTTTTTCTCCCACAATATTCTAGAAGTAATCCTGATTAATACAATCATCAGTTTTATTTCTTTTAGACTTGTGCATTAAAATAATGTGATCAGAAACTGAGACACTTGAAATACACGGAGGATATTCATGGTGCATGGTATGGTACATTTAAGGTTTTGTCTGTAAAGACAAAATATTCCACCTACAGAGAAGTCAGTATAATTGAATAATAATTAAAATGTGGGCACATAACAGCTCTTGTGTAAGGACAGAAGTGAATAACATCTTTTGTCAGCTACAGCATTCCTCACTGAGTAATGAAAATATATTTAGAGGCTCTTCTACCCCTCAAACTGACCCCAGTTGCTTATGCTGAGTTTTGTCTTGCATCCTGGAGATAGGACCTTTTTGTTGTAGTGGTCTTATCTTTCCTGAACAAATATTGTGAGGGCAGTGAAACCATTCCTGTGTGTTCAGAAAAACACAGAGTACAAGGAAGGTGGATGTTAACTGACAGCTAATATTACAGTGACTCCAATTACAGCAGTTGCTTGTGCTTTGGAAATACAGATGACCCCCTGAGTGTTATTAGAGAGCAGGCATTCACAAGCCCCTTTTGTCTCTGCCACTAGCATACAGTTCTTTTGTTCTCCTGTCATGTTATAATCATTTGTTTATTTCCTTCCAGATCAGAGCTTTTTAAAGGCCCTCTGCTCAACAATTTCTGCTTTAGAATCAATGGATCGTAATGCCAACGAAGGGGCTTTACTAATTATTATCTAATTGTTCACCCCTGGCAATTAAATTCTGCCACACAGCAGTCTTCTTTGCCAGGGAAAATACCTTTATCACAGCCAGCCAACCTCACAAAATGTTGAATAACCCTTTGAATTCTCAAGAACTCTTCATCAGATTAGCTGTTGATTTTAAAAAGGAGAGTAGATCAGGAGGGAGAAAGAAAGCCACAAAGTCTGGATTTATCTTAAGCTGAAGATAGGAAGAGAAAGTACATGCTCAATACAATTGTATATATAAAGGTAAGCCTTGTATATATAAGTATATGCAGTGTTGAAAGTATATACAGTATATACAAAAAAATAATCCCTGCTGTATTTAGTGAAATGCATCTGATCCAGATGAATGTGGATAAGATTGAATAAATTCATTAAATTAAGGTTTACTAGGTGCTACTCAGGTTTCCACTTTCTGGGAAAAAGAAACAAATAATAACTGATTTCTTTCCCTCCCCCACCTCCATTTTTGAAAATGCAAAATCCAAAAGTCACCAGGAGAAGCACAATATATTTGGTAGAATGTTTGTTTATGTAACTTAACTGATACTCATTCATTTTGTGCATAGTACTTTGAATTTGTTGTGTTTGTGATCACAGTGGAACTGTGTTGTTGTTGTTGTTATTTTCCCATTATTCTATTCTATTATTCCTGTTTTAATGATGGAAGAACCAAAGCAGAGGTTTAAGCGTGGTTTGTCCAAGACAACATATATGAAAACAACATGGAAGGGATGTATTTTTGGGGAGGGAGTCAGTTCTTCAGTTTTCTGCATTCTCCATGGTCCCTGAAAATCTAAACTAGAAAACTGGGAGACCTCACCCCACCCCCGAACAGTGTGTGATCGTACCTGTTTCTGCAGCAGGGAAAAGAAAGTGGGAATTGGTCAGGAATTGTCTCCCCACCTTCTGACTGGTAAGAGGGTCCCCAGTAGGACTCTGCTTAGTTTGGGTGCTCCTGCTGGTGATGACAAAGTCTGGATCAAACTGACAGAAGCACTTAGAAGGAAGAACTAGCACTGGCATTTTACTTCTTTAGTTCATGTATGAGCCAGCATGGTGTAGTGGTTTGAGTTGTTGTTATTATTATTATTATTATTATTATTATTATTATGCCACCTTTTTCCTAAATTGGACCCAAGACAGCTCGCAAAAGTTGCTTTAAAAAAGAAATAAAAATATCACATCAATAAAACAAGGTAAAATACAAAATCATTAAAATATGCTTAGCTAAAAGTATAAAAGTATTAAAAACATACAGAGACCAACACTGCTTGCAGGGAAGGGTGAACCTGTTCTTGTGCAAAAGGAGCAGTTGATGTGTGGAATTGATTTAGGGTAGGGCATTTGGATGAAGGAGGCTAATATCAAGGGGCTGAACCTTTTTACTGGGCTTATCCCACTCCCACGTAGGGCTAAGGAGGGCCAAATCTTCAGAAACTTCACCTCTGGAAGGCTGTGATCTCTCAGGGACTGAAGAGCAAGAAGAACAAGCAATGCAATAAAATCCATTTTGTTATGTCAGCAGACCACATAGTAGCTATAATGTTTGTTGCTAAATTAAAGGATGTCATGGGGTATGTGTGGATTATGTATCTTGCCCTGGTCCCAGCCCCAGCTCTCAGTTGCCCTGTGACTTGATAAAGCCTGCTGCCCAAAACCTTGGAAGAAGTATTTGATCGATAGAGATGAATAATAACTGGAAGTGAGTGTGGGGCTTGGAGGAGGCCTGACTATTTTTACTTGCCCAAATGAGGGAAGGCAAAAGGATTGAGACAGAAGACTCAGGGGGGTTGCAGACTGTCAGAAATAATGTGAATTCAGTCCACTTTTAGGGTTAGGGTTAAGGTTAGGGAATCATGGGGACTGTATTTTATTGTGGCACTAGAGTTCTCTGACAAAGAAGGTTCAATGTCTCAGAAAAATAACAATTCCCATGATTCCCTAGCACTAACCCTAACCCTAAAAGTGGACTGAATTCACACTATTTTTGACAGTCTGCAACCCCCCTCAGTTGGGAGCTGGAAGGAAGGCTGCCACTATTGTGAGAGATGTGTATCTTCTTCACATCAGATATTCATGAGATACCTGATAGGGTACTTCTAGCTTGCAAAGTACTTTCCAATGTGGATTTCTAATAGTACTGTGGCACAGCTAATTATTATCTCAGTACTAGTACTTTATTTACACAGTTTTGGGTCTTTTCCCAAACTGGAACTAAGATGGGAAAGTAAAGTTGCAAGAAAATGTTTTCTTCATTGTATTCTTGCTGTAAGAGCAAATTTATTTTCTCTGCAACACATTCGTTTCTTTTGGAAGCATTGAACCCATAAAGTAAGGAGTTCCTCTTGTTTTGGAAGACAGTATACACAATTCAGGAGGGATAGCAGACATGGGAGGAAAGATGATTGTTATAATAAATGCCACCAAAGAGTTTAGTACTTGGCAACTTTGTGCTTTGGGAGTGACTATTCAGGTTTTATAATCCTACAGCAGGGGTCGTCAACTTTTTTTGCCGATGGGCCGGGAGGGGGGGAATGGTGCTGGGGGGCTGGGGGGCCCCCCAGGAGGCTTCTCTCGACCGCGCCAGGCCTCTGAGAGGCCCGCCGCCGCCGTGAGGGTCCTCTGGGGTGCCATTTTGGATTCCAGAATGGTGCCCTGGAGTCTCGCACGACCTTTCCTGCGATGGGAAAGGTTGCGCGAGACTCCGGGTGCCATTTTGGATTCCAGAATGGTGCCCCAGAGGACCCCTGCGGCCACGAAAGGCGGCGGCGGCAGGACCGGGCAGGGGCTAGTCCGAAGCCCTCCGCAGGCCACAGGTTGCCGACCTCTGTCCTAGAGTCAGAAGGCTGTGAGTATAAATCTATCCTCACTTCTTTCAATAAAGGATTGTATTTTTTTCTTTGTTTATTCATTATGTTATTTACATGACACATTACATTCGACATCCTACAATCATTGTTTTAAAAAAGGGGAAACAACAGCCATAATAGCAGTAACAATTTTTTCCTATAAATGAGTCATATGTAACTAGTTTATCTTCATTATTTTATCTACAATCTATACATCCTAAATAACTGGAGGCTCAATTATTTCTTAATCCCTAAATTTATACTTCCACAGTAACATTTGATCTTGTGCTTTATTTCTATAGTTTGTCTCTAGTTCTGTTTATTGTCATCATAATGATAACTTCAGTATATATACTGCTTATATTTGTTAGGTTCTAAGAGTAATGAAAAGAAATTACTCTTAAAGGGTTGTGTTTTCTGATAAAGAATTAAACTGTCACCAACATCTAGTGAACAAGAAATCCTCCCCCCCCCTTTTTTTTTAAAAGAGACCGGTAAATCATTATTTTTTTCTTTAATAAAATACAGTATCGGCTAAATAAATAGAATGACTGAACTTTCAGTGAAATAGAGAAATGCAATTTGAAAGGAAGAAGTATGATTAATTTGGAAATAGTATGTGAATAGTTTTGTGTGATCTTATGACAGAATCCAGAAATAGGTGGGGTTTTTAAAACCAAGACTTCATTATTAGGTCTACATTTTTGACAGGTGCCTGCTGTGGAAATGGTGTACATGCTTTACATAATACAGTTCCTTTCCCTTTGCTAGTGTCTACAGTTTGAGTATTGATTTTATCATTCTCAGTTTAGGTAACAGATGGCTCAATGTGAAGCTTCTTGTGCAGTTTTCTCAGTAAGAGAAAAGGGAATGTGTTTTCATTTTTGTTCATGTTTGTCCTATCAGTTGTTACTAGTAATAAACTAGTGTTTTTATCATGGACATTTTAGCTGTCTTCTCCACGCGATAAGTTTTTGACAGCCATGTGCTATGTAGATAATTCTGTCAGATAATGCCAGGAAATCCCTCAGCAATCCCTTAGGAAACACTGTAAATTCAAATTAAATTGCCAAATTGTAGAGGGACCTGATGGTTTCAAATGACATATGACTTCTACCTCCAGGCTACATGCAGTTATATAGTGACTGGCAATTATTAATTTTTATCTGTGAGGTGAGTTTGTCCATGTTCCTCTTCCTGGTTGACAGCTTTACAAAAATCAACAGCAGCCTCTCAACTGATATTTATTGCTGACTTTAAATTTGTACTATATAACTCAGGGCTGGCTATTTTATTTTATGTGAGGATTATATTTTCTTTTTCTTCGTAGTCTTTTTTCCTTGTCATATATCTATTACCCCATGTGTACTAAGTCCCAGTTTTCATTGCAAAGTCTATGGGGTGGGTGGGAAGAGAAGAGGAAGAAAATGGCTCATGATGATAAGCCAACCCCCCCCCCCTTTTTTTTTGTGTGTGTGAATGCTTGGGCTCCCATTTGGCTCATCCTGGCACTGAGTGAGGCTAAACAAGTCAGGGGCAGTTGCTCTCCTAAGATGACAGAAGAGTCCCAACGGCAGAGTAAGGGCCTTTGCAGACTGCTAGAAATAGTGCAAATTGAGTCCACTTTAAGGGTTAGGGTTAGGGAATCATGGGAACTGTATTTTATTGTGGCACCAGAGCTCTCTGACAAAGAAGGTTCAATGTCTCAGAAAAAAACAATTCCCATGATTCCCTAGCACTAACCCTAACCCTAAAAGTGGACTCAATTTGCACTATTTCTGGCAGTCTGCAAAGGCCCTAAGCCAGAGGGCTAGAGAAACATATTTTGATGTCAGTTTTCAACAATCTGTAGTGATCCATGCAATAAACAAAGCTTATTGCATGGGAAAGAATGGAATTCTATTCTAACTGATCCAGTTGTAGCCATATGTGTCTGCCTATAACAGGATGGATTAAGAGCAGCTGCTTCCATAATGCCTTGCTGAGTATGCATGAACAGCAAAACAGAGAGGAAATGGGAAAAACGGATAAGTCTCCCTTACCAGTTATCACCAGAATGCTGAAAAAGCATACATCTATCTATTTGGCAGATAAAATCACAATTACAGTATAGGAAAAGTGGTGGTTGGTGAAAGACAAGAAATCATCCCTGGATGAATTTTGGAAGAACCTTGCAAATGGTTTCTACAAGGAGGTTCAAAATGTTTTGTTTAAACCTGATGTGGTTAATTTCCCATGTTCATATGCTTAGTTTTTTTTTAAAACAAAAACTAAGTGAAATTTTGCTGAAATACCTTGAACTGCTCTTCTTTTTGTGGTATAAAAACCCTATTCCTATTGTTTCCATGTTATTCCTGCCCCGGTACCAAATTTTCTGCTAAAGACGTAATCCCCAGGACACATCTACTTGGTTAATTGAAGCATATCTGTATCTATTTACTCCGACTCTGTTATGTTGATTTGTTGCCCATTCTTCCAGTTTTGTGAAATGACTGTAGTGTTCTTCATAGTTTGCTTCAATTTTCACCACCCTGCATAATTTAGCAACATCTGCAGATGTGGCACAGCACAACATACTGCAGTGCTCTGTCCCTTCAAGCCTTGAAGCATCAAGTTTTGTTCTCTAATACACAAACAGTTCTGAAGAGCCAGGCTATCTTGGTTACTTCTTGGTTACTTACTGCACCCTATCTTCCATAAATACTTAGCTTTGACTGAGGGTAACTTAATATCTCTTATTTCTGAATAGATTTGTATACATGTATACTGTTAGCAACTGGAGGCTGTGGCTGTAGTGTATGATTTAAACATTAGGGTCTGGATCGTAATGATTTTCACTAGACAATAATTATGAAGTATTCCACCCAAATCCTTTCTCCTAATTAGGTTCACAATATTGCCTCATATAGTGATGATAACATTTATAAGGATGACAGCAATTTGTGGAGTTCTGGATAGCATGCTACAACAGGGTTCCTAATGTAATAACAATGAATCCTCTGGGATCAAGCCATGAGATTGCCATGAGTTTGGGTTAACTTATAGCACATATTCTTACACTTTATGGTTAACCATGTGGGAGCTTTCTCTTCCCCCATCATTTCCAAAGAGTCCTCTTGCTATCCCCTTCATGGCTCTTGTGCTTGCCTCTGGACCCCCAAACTTAAAACATGACTATTATAGTTGCACTTAAGTGATCTTAGCGCATGCCTTTTGATCTTGTGATTTTGGCAGGATATCTTCCTGAAACAATTCCCTTTCTTTGAGGTATCCTGTTGCAAGGGTGAGATTTATATAGGCAAGAAGACCTTTAAAGATACACATGCCAGAACTGTGCAAAAAGGAAAACATGGAAACTTAACTTACAGGATGTGGATAAGCATGGATTCAGTGTGTGTTAGGAACCAATTAATTAAAACCAATTTTTATGCATTAAAGTTGGATATTTTTTAACCAAAAGAGTAACTTAAACTTATTTTTAAATTAAAGTGGTTAACTTAAGCTGGAATTTCAGCATGAACATTTATTCAGAATTAAGTTATTAATGAAGGAACTACAGAGCTAAAGTGCCAATACTTTTTACTTGTTTTAGCTTATGCTGAAATATATTAGTTTTAAAGGTACCATAAGACTATTTTTCCTTCCCTTTTTATAACAATTTACTATTAAGCAGTTGGTTCTTTACTCAAAGTGTGTATATGTGTGTGTGTATGTATATATCTCATATATTTTGCTAAACTACTTTTTGCTTTTTGTTAGGCCCTTAGGGCTGTGGAATTACAAGATTTAGGCCACAAGGCTCAACTCAAGTTATTCCGTTGGGACGAATTGGGTTAAAAATCTTCTGAAGTAAGCAATTCTAGTAATGGATCCTCTCCTGTCTGCGGGATTGTAGACTAAAGTTAAATTATTTTGTTCAGAATATCAAATCCTGCAGTAATCACTGGATTTCTGGAAGCAACAATTGGTTGTTAAAAGTTTCTCATTAATGAGAGACAGTATTGGGGGCATAGTTATCAAATTTGCAGGCGACACCAAATTAGGAGGAATACCCCAGAAGACAGGACCAAAACTCAAAATGACTTGAACAGACTAGAAAGCTGGGCCAAAGCTAATAAAATGAAATTCAACACGGAGAAATATAAGGTACTGCACTTAGGGCGGAAAAACGAAAAGCACAGATATACGATGGGGGACACCTGGCTGAATGAGACTACGTGTGAAAGGGATCTAGGAATCCAGGTGGACCACAAGTTGAACATGAGTCAACAGTGTGATGCAGCAGCTAAAAAGGCCAATGCAATTTTAGGCTGCATCAATAGAAGTATAGTGTCTAGATCAAGAGAAGTAATAGTGCCACTCTATTCTGCTTTGGTCAGGCCTCACCTGGAATAATACTGTGTCCAATTCTGGGCACCACAATTCAAAAAGGATGTGGAGAAACTGGAGCATGTCCAAAGGAGGGTAACTAAAATGGTGAAGGGTCTGGAAACCAAGCCCTATGAGGAATGACTTAGGGAGCTGGGGATGTTTAGCCTGGAGAAGAGAAGGCTGAGAGGTGATATGATAGCCGTGTTTAAATATTTGAAGGGATGTCATATTGAGGAGAGAACAAGCTTGTTTTCTGCTGCTCCAGAGACTAGGACCCGAAACAATGGATGCAAGCTGCAGGAAAAGAGATTCCACCTCAACATTAGGAGGAACTTCCTGACAGTAAGGGCGGTTCGACAGTGGAACACTCTCCCTCGGAGAGTAGTGGAGTCTCCTTCCTTGGAGGTTTTTAAACAGAGGCTGGATGGCCATCTATCAGGGATGCTTTAATTGGGAGTTCCTGTTAGTTAGAATCAGATCCAAAATAGCTGACTCCCTTGTTGCCTCTTCCACCTTTTGGACAATGAAATTGTCTTCAAGGCAGGTGAGAATAAATGGGGACTGTGTACCACAGAGCATGTTGTTCTTGCTTTGCTTTTTGGAAAAAATGTCAGGGATTTTTTTTCAAGGAGTTTCTCTGCTACAGCAACCCTCCCAACTTGTCCATGTTATGAGGTTATAGAAAACTGCTTCTCCAGTGTAAGGCTATTTCCTATCTAGCTGTTGCACCAGGAACAACATTACGTCTTTATGCAATCAGATTTCAAGACTCTCTTCATACATTAATAAGAGGGACAACTTTGCTTTTAGTTGTAAAATGTGTCCAGTGATTTTAGAAATGAAATTAACATTTAAAAAAATATTAAGAGTGAAGTGTTTTACTGTTCAATCAACAATGTCTACACATTGCTGGATCCATTGTGGTCAAGTGAAAAGCACACAAGATTTACACTGAGAAGATCTCATCCAGTTATAGGATCTTAGGTATGATACAGTCTTAGGAGTTTATCACACGGGGAGCCCTGTGCAAAATCGCACTTTAAAGTGAAAAAAAGCTGCAAAAGCAGAAGCTTTTAATGAATGGGATTTCTCCCGTTATGCCCTGTGTGAAATGTGAAAGCGCTGTTAACAGGGAGGTTAATCCAAATGAAAACCCCTCATTTTTACTTTCAGGTTTTTCTGAAAGTAAAAAGAAGCGTAAATGAGGGGTTTTCGTTCGGATTAACCTCCTTTTAACATCAATTTAACAGCGACGTCATGTGAAATCATGACCACTTTTGTGTTTTGTTTTCCCCCCCTAATTTAAAGCCCCATTTTCGCATGGGATTCCCCCTGTGTGATAAACTCCTTACATCTAGTGGTGTAGTTGGATAATTTTCATCTTTGAGCATAATGACTATGCAGGGAGTTCCGCTTTCCATGTGGCAATGTGTAATACGGTTGTCCCCCACGCCCCATATCCACAAATTCTTTATCCACAGATTCAACCATTCACAGATTGAAAATATTAAAAACAAAAACAAAAGCAAACCTTGATTCTATATTTTATATAAGGGGTACCTTTTTACTTTCCATTGTATTTAATGGGATTTGAACATCCATAGATTTTGGTACCCATGAGGGTTCTTGGAACCAAACCCCAGCAGATACCAAGGTTCTGCTGTTCTGCTGAGTAGAGATCCTGAGATCTGCCCTGACAAATCTACTTCAAAGAGATGAGCACTATGAACACTATGTACACAGTATGCTTTGTTGCGGTTGTATGCCCCCAAGTCATTTTTGATTTATGACTACCCGATCATAGGATGTACACAGGATAAATTAATAGAAGACCTTTAGGATAAATTAATAGAAGACACAGAAATGTCAGGGTTTGGTATTCAGGTGAGGTGTCTCATTTAAGAACCCAAATTCTACATAGATCACAATTTGGGTTCTTGAATGAGACACCTCACCTGAATACCAAACCCTGACATTTCTGTGTGGTCTGAAGAGCATGAAGGCATCTGTTCAGTAATCTTGACATCCCCCGATGTCTGTACAAATTGTCAGACAATTCAGCATTCAATGCCCACATCTGGTGAGCCCATGATACAGCCCGATAGATATGTTCACAAATGTAGTCTCCACTCGGTTTGTCTTTATTAATTAATCAAGGGGCTATAAGAGGCATGGTGAAAGACAGTCATTCTTTCCTGTTTTTCTGTTGTTCTTATTGCCATAATGTCATTATATCTAATTCCATGTTAATCTATAGCAAAAACCAGACAAAATAAACAGAACAGGGCAAAAGTGTTTCCTGGCTCCATTATATATCGGCAACCATTGCAGGCTCCAAATGCTGTAAATCTTATTAAAGTTAATTGGCTAACTTGTTTGTGTTGTCACATAGTAGTTCACAGGACCTGATACAATTGCCCTTGTATCAAGGATTATTTAGGATTACCTGTATAGGAATCTTGATTTTTTTTCCACCTTATCCATGCCATAGTTGTTGCTGGTGAAAGCAACAGGCGGGAGGAGGCCTCTTTGTTCAGTATCCTTAGAGCTTGTGTGTTGGCATATCTCTGTGCTTTCATATTATGTAAGGCAGCCCTCCTCAGCATGGTTCCCTGCAGATATTTTGGATCACAGACCCTATCTGCCCCAGACAACATAGCAAGTGGTGGGGTATGCTGGGAGATATTATTTTATTTCATATCTATCCATTTTTCCAGAATGGGACTCAAAGCCACTTACCACAATTAAAAAAAAATTGCTAAAAATTCTCAAGATACAAAAGCTAAAACACAGTTAAACAATCAGAAGGAATTAAAACCGGGTTAAAAACATACTGTATATCATTAAATCACACACACATCAACACAGCAAGAAGCAATATCCAGTGCATTGTTTAAGATGGGCGTTTTATAATCATTCATCAAATGCCTATTAGAATAGAAAATTCTTTGTTTATCTGTGAAAAGAAAGTATATAGGATGCCAATCTAACTTCTCTGAGAAGGGAGTTCCTGACCCTGGGAGTAGATGCTGAAAAGGTTCTGTAACTGTGAGGGTGGTGCGACAGAGAGAGGGGCCTCCCCAGCAGATCTCAGAGAATGGGCTTGTTTGTAAGGAAGAATATGTTGCTTCAAATAACCTAAGCCCGGGCCATATGGGGCTTTAAAGGGCATAACCAACACTTTGGATTGTGCCTGGAAATGGATCAGCAGCCAGTGGAGCTGTGGTCTCTATAACCAGTACCAAAAGATCTGGTGTAGTAGTCCAAAAGATCTAGAGGGCACCATATTGGGGAAAGCTTCTCTAACGAGATCTGAAAATCATTAAGTAGATCAAAGCTGTACAACTCTGTCTCCTTTGCCAAATGTACCTTTGCCAACCATAGATGTCATGCCCCCTTAGCTGTATTCTCACTCTTGATTTTCCTTGCTTGTATCATTGTGGCAAAAATTAATTTGTACAGAGTGTCTCTGTATACTACTTTGAGGCACAATTTAAAAAGGTATTATCAGGTTGCAAGGGTATCTTGTGCTCAGCATTTTTAAAGACTTTGTTCTGCTTTGAAGCCAAAAAAGATCTCATGCTAGTTAAAACAAAAATTGCTGTCTCAGTGATATATAGAAGCAGTCTTTGTAGTAAAGAATGATGTTAGGTTGTCTGTTTAGTGTATCTGGCTTCTTGGCTGCAGAATTCTCTGTTCTGGCTGAAAACTAACATTTGATGAACCACCATGGAATAATGAGACCAGACAAGTAAGTTAGGCTAAACAAGGGCCACTTTATTGACCCAATTAAATACATTTACCAAATCCTGGAAGACCAAAATGGGAGAGTGAGCGACCTGATGTGGGATCAGCTGGAGCCAGGTGTCACTTCCTGACTACCTCCCCAGCCTTCCCTTTTGAGCAGTCCATTCAACTGGACTGCCCTCCTGCCAGACCTCTGGTGGAAGGCTCCCCCACCCAAGTTGTATAACTTTAGAATCGAGGGGAAAAACCCAGGTCCATCTCAAGGATTGAGTCCTTCAGGTGGAACCCTAGTGAGGTGGGAACCCAAGTGAGGTGGTTCCAGAGCTCTACCTACACCACAAAGGGGCCCCACAGTGTACACCGAAACTTCCATTCTCCCCATTACCTGCCACAAACAAGGGGCAGGTGTCCACCTAGTCCCTTTCCTCCATCAGACCAGCCACAATGGCATTCAACCCTTTTTGCAAGTCTTCCAGGAATAAACACATTACCCTCCTCTAAAAGGTGTACGCTGTCCGCCCGGTAGAACTCCTTCCGGCAAAACACAATTCCATGATGTGGGATAAAATGGCCCGAACCCTTGCCCATGGCCTTGCACATTATCTGGTTCACCATTATCTGTGCCAAGTGAATGGTGTCTTGATTTCTCTCACCCCTGACCGTACCAGTACTACATCAGGCCAGGCAACTTGAATAAAGTGAAAGTCCTGCAGGGACTACACCATGAGAGCCTTGCTTTTCATCAATCCCAGGTCGTTCCCTACCAAGTGGATGACCAGTACATCAGGGGGAGGCCCTGTACGCTCCTCAGACAGCAGAGGCTGTAGTCCACTCCATTTCAGTCCCCTTCTACCAAGCCATTCCACTGTGTCCACTTTGCTCAGGCCCAGCTGGGCACCCACAGAGCTGCTTCTGGGTTGACATGCCACCCAGTATATCATGCTGTGTCCGCAGATCAAGACTCTCAACCTTCCCACTCTGTGCCTGAAATCTATCCAAAAGCTGTTAGTTACTAGTAGTTAAGAGACCAAACGTACCTTTTGTAGACTGAGGATCTCCAGTGCCTGATTCATTGGATCAACTGCGGGGAGAGTCCCATTGCAGCTGCCATGGAAGCGGCCCCAATAGTGAGTGCTGAAGTAGGCCTCAGGAAGCCCCAGCCTGTTCAGTGCCTCTGCTGTTATCCTCCAAAACTGATGTTTGGTTAGGGGAGAGAATGACAAAAAAGCCGCCCTGTATGTGACCCCCTAAGCCTAATGTAGTCCCGCAGTGCCATAACCAGGCATAAGGACTGGTGCAGCAACCCAGTATGACTATCATCCCTTTTCCCTTTTGATCTGTTTTGGACCTACAGACTCTGAACTCTACTAACTGCCTTGAAATAGTTAAATTTTCGAATTCTAAGGCCTTCCTGGATCTGTCCGGCTTGGAAGCTGAGACCAATTGACTGACCTGAAAGGCCCCAATGGAGGCAGTCAGGACTGCTGAATGAAAAAAAGGGTTGCCTCGGACTGTGATGTGCATAGGCTTCGCCAAAGGTCCCGCAGTCCCTTTAGTACCTGAGGTGACAATAGCCCCCTCTTATCCCCCTGGTGTCTGCACTCCCTGCCCAATCCTCCAATGCTTTACGCACCCTAAAGTCCCCTGTGTTGTCCAGGCATCCCTGCGCCTTGGACACAAAGGCTAACGCTGATAACCTGCTCTTGATGGACTGCGGGGCGAGTCCCCTACCTCTTAATGCAACACAGTACCGCAGTATGTGATCAACCAGTATGGGCCACATAGCTTGAAGTCCCTTAGAGCAGTGGTCCCCAACCCCCGGTCCGCGGCCCGGTACTGGTCCGCAGAACAAATGGTACCGGTCCGCCCTGCTACTGCGTCTACAGCTGATCAGCGTGGGGGCGGGGCTTCTGTGCGCCGCAACCCCCCCCAGTGGGCCGCGGAAAAATTATCTAACGTTGACCGGTCCACGGCAATAAAAAGGTTGGGGACCACTGCCTTAGAGGACCTGAAACACTCAAAATTTCTGCCAGCACTCTGGCAACTGTTCCTGGTGCTGGGAGCTACGGACAGGCTTATAGATAACTTCACTCCTCCAAGATTCCATAGTTCTACTGGCGCTGGTACTGGAGAGGGGTCCAGGGACCCTACCCTCCTCTACTCCCTTCCTAATCTTTTCCCTCAGTACTGATTCAAAGCCACTGACTGATCTCAGGTTTTTAGCAAAATAGTTTATGAAGTCTGATATAGGGGGTCCTAAAACCATGCCTTAAGCCAGGGGTAGGCAACCTAAGGCCTGGGGGCTGGATGCGCCCCCCTGAGGCCTTTGGACCGGCCCCAGGCCAGTCCTGCCGCCGCCGCCCCCCCCCGCCATGATGATATTGATTACTGTTGTTATTACTTGTTCTTGGGGTTTTCTTGGCAAAATCTCCACAGGGGTTTTGCCATGGCTTTTCTGGGGCTGAGAGAGTGTGCATGCATATTTTTAAATTTTTTTAATTTATTTATTTATTTATTTATTTATTTATTTTTGGTGCTTCAGCCCCCCAATTGTCTGAGGGACAGCAACCCGGCCCCCGGCTCAGAAAGGTTGCCTACCCCTGCCTTAAGCCATCCAGCAGACAGATTCATGCCTCATTGTCAGGGTAAGGGTGGATGAGGGCTTCTAGGCATTCCATTTTAATTGGGTTGGGTCCCTTTTAGAGCCATGGTGGAGCTTGCGGCTCCTCTCTTGGCTGCTTGTTGGTCCTTGTGCCCTCCCCAATTCCTCCTTTTTGGGCAGTTCCTAAAAGGAATGTTTCTCCACACAAATGGAACATTCATGCTGGAACTTGCATGGCTGGCGTGTGCATGTCCCATGTACCCCAAACTCCTAACATAGTTTTGCTTGCGTATTTCCCCCCACTTGGCTCTTGCCAGTTGAGCTCTCCTGACCCTTTTGGACTATATGTCCGCTATGTGAGCACTCCCCCTGAATTGAGTGGACTGGGGTCATAATCTGCATCCAGAGCTGGGGGTGTGCTTGATGCCACCTTAATGTTGGACTCAAGGCCACCTTCATCCTAAAGGCCTCATCATACTGAAGCCACGCTGTCCCCGCATAATCGATGTATGCTCTATGGATAAGGTCCATTTATTGGATGAGCACAAATGCTCTCCATGGCTGGGTCCAAGCTATAAATCCTGCATAAATGAAAAAACCTGAAGCCAATTCCTCCAAGATTTCTCTACCTTCTGCTGTCTAACAACTTCCTGTTCCTTATCATCTAGCTTTCCCCAGTTCTTCTTTTCCACCTCCCAATACAGCAAGCAAAAGACATCCACAGATTCCCCTTTTAGAATTTACTCCAATGTGATGGGGGGCAGATGATTCTCCAGGGGCATGGCCAAGTCTCCAAAAGGAATGACCCCATAGGGGGTTGTCCCATACATACTGCTGGGCAGTACTGTGCCCCCCGTAGAGGGGTGGCTGTGTGTGTGCCCAGGGTGTGCTTGTCAGGGCCAGGGGAATACGCAGAGGGTTTGGCAAAGGCATGTTTGGCAGGGCCGAGGGAATGCTCATAGGACTGAATCAGGCCCTCCCAACAGGGCTGGCCCAGTTGTTGCCAGCCCTCCTTCTTTGCCCACCATGTGAATCCCAACCCTCCCATGGTCAACCCCGAGGGCCATCTCATACCCATAGGGGCCACCTGATGAGGGCCATGCATTTCAGGGAAAGTCACCTTCCATGTCTCGTGCCTGTCCACCCTCTGCGGCACCCTCACCCTGCCCTTCCTGCTCCTCACCTGATTCTTCCACAGGTGGTGACTGCGCTGACTACAGATACCTTTCCAATGTATCCAATCAAGCTTCTTGGCTGGTAGAGGCCTTGGCAGCCTTGCACCACTTCTGGGTTTGTAGGAGGGGCCGGGAGCGCTGAGGCCTCCACTGAGGCCTAGAAAGCCGGTGCATAGCCTGGGAAGGAGCAGCTGGCAGGCTGGAGTCTGGGCAGGGGCCTTGGAGGCCATGTGCCACTTCCGAGGGTTTGGACAGAAGGGGCTGACCAGTGGGAAGCCCAGCATGGCCCTTGCTGGCTCCACACCGATTCTGGGACTCTGATGATGGCTGGGTGTCTTTAGGCCTCTGCCGAAGCCTAGAAGGCTGGCGAGAAGCTTGCAAATGGTTGGAGGAAGTGGACTGGCTGGCAAAAAGCCTAGCAAAGGCCTTGTTGCACCCATTTTCCATCTATGGAGGCGGCCTAGAGGTACACATGGTCAGGAAATATAGTCGTTTCTCTGGATTCGCGGCTTTGGGGTTTGCAGATTCAATTACTCGCGAGTCCCTAGCTATATATGTGTGCACTCATCCCTCTCCATCCCTCCCAGGCTTTCCCCCTGTAAGTGAGGGAAAAGCGGAGGATGGAGAGAACAGCCTGGAGGGTGCGCACATAGCTAGGGACTCAGGAATAATTGAGCTCCCTGAAGCCTTGGTAGCAAGGGAGGAAGCAACCAATGTGCCCTCCTTCCTTCAATTTCAAGGCTTGAGAGAGGTCCCTAGACCTCATTTCATTGGGCTCATCAGATGTTGGGCCTTTCCCTGCCATTGCTGCATGCAGCAGGCCTACGGGACCCTATTTCACTTGGTGAGTGACAATAAATTGTTAATGAGCATACCAGCCTGTGTTCCTGCAAAAAAGAATGAGAGGTTTGGCAAGATCTGGAGGCAGCAGAAATATGTAGGAACGTATTTCCCCAGAATATTGTTCTAATTGTAGCCCAGAATGTTTCTGTGCAATGATGGAAATGTTAGCAAAGATTATTTAGCTTCCTGCAACCAAAACCTTACTTGGGCGTCATTGTGCAAAGGTGACCTTCACAGAGTTTAGAAAGGATATCTCAATTGCCTGCTAGTCCAGGATAAATAGGAATGCTCACCCAAGTGGCATAACGCTCGAGTGAATAAAAACAGAGCAAATTGGATCAGCCCAGCTAACATGGCAAGCACCTGGACAACCAAAAGCTTGCAAGAGGCAAGTTACAAATAAAGCAATAGTTACAATGCATTCATTGTAAAAAGTTACCTTTTATTTTATTTTTATTTTTTGGAAGCAGCACTGCAGCAATTTTGCACTTCAGAAACAAGTGTGACTAGTGGGAATAAAGTGACTTCGGGGGGTTGCAGACTGTCAGAAATAGTGTGAATTCAGTCCACTTTTAGGGTTAGGGTTAAGGTTAGGGAATCATGGGGACTGTATTTTATTGTGGCACTAGAGTTCTCTGACAAAGAAGGTTCAATGTCTCAGAAAAATAACAATTCCCATGATTCCCTAGCACTAACCCTAACCCTAAAAGTGGACTGAATTCACACTATTTTTGACAGTCTGCAGCCCCCCTTCATTGGGCCCATGTGTAATGCCTTCCAGTTAATTTCTACAGTTAATTTTCAAATGGCATTTTAAAGGCGTTTTTTAGGTGTGTCCCCCCCCCCCCCCCAAGTTTTACACCATTTTCTTACTGGTGCTTTGGAGCAGGATGTGGTGTGTGTGGAGGAATTAAACCTGATTTAATTAATTAATATTATCCTTTCCACTAAAAATTGTGCTCAAATCAGGCAAGGAAAATAACTTCAGAGCAGGCACACTACACTATTATAGAGCTATATTCCACCTTTGCTGCTATGCCAACATCCTGTGGATTTCTGGGTTGTTCATTTAGTGAGGCCCAAGAACACTCTAGCTGAGATTTCTAAATACTCCTCTCCTCCTTAAAATGCAAAATCTCAGGTGCCAGAGGATGTTGCCATGTCACCATGGAGAACCAATGTGGTGTAGTGGTCTGAGCTACTCAGGCTATGAGTCTGTAGACCAGGGTTTGAATCCCAGTTCAGCCATGGAAGCCAAACTTCTCTGAATAAAAATATCTGTGCTTGCCAGCAGAATGACAGAAAAGGTGGAGATTGACCTTTCTTGACAGGGAGTTTCAGAGTCTGGGTTGTGAGTAAGGTAGTGATTTGAGTAGTTGCCTTTGGGATTTGTTCACTTGATAACATTTGATAACATTCCAGACCTTGAGGTCTGAAAATGGTTATAGTTTTGTATGAAAAAATATCTATGCCTCATTAAAAATGTGAATTATAATTATCTGGATTATCACTAATACATTTATTATGACCAATTCAAAATAATTATCAGTATTTTTAATTATAAAATACTTTTGTAAGTCCAGCATTGAAAGTATCCTGAAAAGGTTTGGAGAGATTGCAGTCTCTTTCTTTCTTACAGATTCACTAACCCCACTTACTTTTTCTTTTTTTGAGTCATGAAAAGGCAAAGAAGCAATAGGCCAAACCATCACTTGTGTACTCTCAGCTCTTCAGTCTTTCAAGTATGATATTGCAGGCAAAGGATGTAAAGGCCCCTTTTACAGTACACACCTATAGTGCTATGATTCCACTTTAGCTGCCATGACAAAGTCTTATGGAATCCTGGAATTTGCAATTTAGGAAGTGCATTTTGGTTTAGTGCTTCACTAAAGTATAAACTCCAGGATTCCATGGGATGCAGCTATGGCAGTTAAAGTGGAATCATAGTGCTATAATTGCGTCCTGTGAAAGCGACCCAAGAAGGAGATATGGCAGAGTTGGATGAGCACTCTGCTGTACCTCATGGGATGCCATAATTCAGAGGTTGGGATCCTGTGGCCCTCCAGATGTTGATGGACTACTACTCCCATCAGCCCCCCCCCCACCAGCCAGGATGTCTGAGACTGGTGGGAACTAGAGTCCAGCAACTTTTGGAATGATCCAGCTGTCTGATGATACACTGCTTCTTGCCTTCAAAAAGGAAACATCTGTGTTCTCTTTCCGTTTACCTGAGTTACTGCTGGAGTGTTTGGTTAGGTTCTATCTGAGTTCTCTTATTCATTGTTGTGGTTGTTCTTGTGTACCTTCAATACATTTTTGACTTATGGTGATCCTCTTGTGGTGTTTTCTTGGCAAAATTTGATCAGAGAGGGTCTGCCATTGCCTTCCTCTGAGGCTGAGAGAGTGTGGCTTACCTAAGGTCACCCAGTGGGTTTCTATTGCTGAGTGAGGATTTGAAGCCTGAGTCCTAATTCAAGTCCTTGTCCAACACTCAAACCACTATAATACACTGGCTCTCTTATTCATAGCATTGTCATAAGTCAAAGTCAACTTGACACTACATAACACCACAAATAGTATGAAGATATAATTATGAGCCAGTGAGAAATGTAGCACAAAAACTGATGCAGAAATAAATGGATTAATCTTAAAGTTGCCCTAAGACTCTTTTTTCCTTCCATTTCTTTTATCTTATTACAATTGTCCCTCCTAATTCACGGACTTCCTATTCACGGTCTTGAATTTCCATGGACAGGAAGCCAGGAGGAGCAAAATGGTGTGCAGGGCCGTGTGCAGGAGCGTGTGGCCAGTATATCGATGGGTCTTGGTTATTTGTAATTTTTCCAATTCGTGCGTATGTGTGTGTCCAGAACAGATCCCCTGCAAATTGGGAGGAACGACTGTATTTTTAAATTGAGTGCAAATTTCATTTTAAGCTCCAGACATGTTGTAGCCTGGTAAGCATATTATTGGAGAAATATAGAAATATGTTTTGATTTCAAAGGCTAGGCACAGAAACCATATTTTATTGCCATTCCTGGCTGCCTTTTATGAAAACCTTAAACTTGCAGTAATCTATAAGGTTGTAAATCCCACTGAAGTTAATAGATTGAGAGTTGAAGTTTAGTTGTACAGATTGTAGGCCCTTCATTTTCTGTCCACTTTTAACAGTTAACACCCTGAGGTGATACATCAGGGCAGAGTGGGCAGAGTGTAGCTTGTGGGCCATGTACACCTCCAAGGTCCTGCAGGACATCCCACCCCCCCGGTCAAAACATTTTCCAGTCCCCCAAAAAACATTGTCCCAGAATGCCTCCACTTGACCTCTAGGAGAGTGTGGAGGGTATTTCCACCATGTTTAGAGCTTCTTGAGTCCCCCAGGAGTCAAAACAATTTCCCCCCAAGATTTTTCAGAAAATACTTTGCCCCAAAAGACACAGTATGGGCCTTTACAGACTGCTAGAAATAATGCAGCTTGAGACCACTTTAACTGCCCTGACCCAGGGCTACGGAATCATGGGAACTGTAGTTTATTGTGGCACTAGAGCTCCTTGACAGAGAAGGCTCAATGTCTCAGAAAAAAACCTACAATTCCCATGATTCCCTAGCATTGGGTCAGGGCAGTTAAAGTGTCTCAAGCTGCATTATTTCTGGCAGTCTGTAAAGGCCCTATGTCTGCATATCCCTAGATGGCGTTGGGAGGGGAAGTTTATTTATTTATTTATTTATTTATTTTGCAGGAATGGATGTGGTGGGGTTGAGGCCCATGAAGGTTTCCTTGGGTGCTAATGCAGCTGCATAGCCTTCCAGAGTTGCCCACCCCTGCATTAGCAGAATAAAGCCTTGTTTATTAAGTTTGTTTGACAAAACTCTTAATTTTCATGTCTGTGCTTGGCAGGTGCTTGACATCTTTTCTGTTGTGTTTGCCTTGTCAGTAATTTAATGAATTCTGCCTTTCTCTGAAATGTCTCTTGCTGTAGATAGACCATTCAGAATAGTACTAGGAAGGAGACACTATCATTATAATCTTGTTTTGAAGCAGAGAAAATTGCTGTTCTATAATTGTAGATGTTTATTTTTTTACTTTCATATCTCCCTGCTTCAACACATTGAATCCGGCTACAATCTACTTAATCTTCTTTCCTCTTTGGTGATTTGTTTTCTGATCTATTTTGTAAGAGATTGCAAAGGATGTTGTATTATGATTATTAGTAAAGTTTCTGCAGAGTATTTTTTTTCCTCCCTTACTGCATCTATTATTGTAATGGTAAATGGATTGCATGAGCCAGGATTTTGGACCAGTTTTGGGACAGTCATTATTCTGTATGCTAAGCAAGTGCATTACTGAGTCATTCTCTCCTTGCAGACAGAGTAAGAAAGGAGGGACAGGAACCAGCATCTTTCACAATTTTTTTTCTTGTTCTGAGTCATTTCTGCTTACCTCACTGACAAAAATAACTGCAGCTCGGGAATCTTGTTAGCACTCTTGCAAAATCATTTGTCACTGGTAATGATTTCTGGTAATAATGCTACCTGACCATAGAATTATAGCTTGTTAGCAGTAAAATTCTATTGGTGTCCTAGTGGAAGCACTGACACCTAAAAAACACACCCTGGGATATTGTTCTGCATGTTGTAAAAATATAGCATTTGGCTGTTATGCATTAATAGAAAACTAAATACTGGAAACGTTGCTGTCACTACTCGATAAGGTAGCTGCTCATAATTCTGAGTTCAAAGTTACTTTCAAGGGGTAATTCCTGAGAACAGGCTAAGTACCAATGTAATTCAAAGCACTATGTGAAACAGGCTGTTCAGTCTGGTCTATTGTTGTACCTGCTCTTTTAACAGAAGAAGCACTCTATAGTAAGGTTAAAGGCTGTTTAGAGCTATTCAGTTCCCAAGTCACAGCTTTGCTATGAAGGAGTTTAGCTGGCAATTAGATTCTGAAGGAGACAAACAAAGATAAAAAAATCAAGAAAGCATCATGGTTAAATATAGGTAGCTAGGTAGTCAGAGTCCAAGCAGGGCTAAGGGGGTCTGTATTGGATGCAAGGACTCAGAATTGGATGCAAGGGTTTTCTTTATAAGATCTGGTTGGAGTTTAGCTGGAAGTATTCAAACTGTAGGGCCAGATGACTGTATTCAGGATGTACCATAGTTTGAACCAAGGGGGTGGGTGACCTGAGGAACCTGCCAGCACGTTACATCAACTTTTTTTTTATGCAATTGCCCTTCAACTTGGTATAGTTAGGAAGGAATCATTATCCAAGTAAACATACCATGAAAGGAAATATATGAAATGCTACATTTAAATTGGCCTGCTTTAAATATGGTTCACTCTTCATTTCTTACTTTCTTTTGCGTTCTAGGTCTTGATGATTCTGCATGAAACTTGAGGTAAACCATGGCAGGTATGATATTCATGTAAACAATATTATATTTCAGTTGCTGAGAAAACAAATAATGTAAAGTAATGTATGTTGCTGTGTGTCCTCAAGTCATTTCTGACTTATGGTGATCCTAAGTAAACCTATCAGGGGATTTAGTCAAAGGGGGTTTGCCCTTGCCTTCCTCTGAGGCTAAGAAAGTGTGATGTGTCCAAGGTCATCCAGTGGGTTTCTGTGGCAGAGCAGAGATTCAAATTCTGGTAGTCCAGTGTTCAAACCACTCACTACACCATGCTGACTCATTGCATGGAAATAAATAACACTATACTGTGTTAAATATAGCACTATTGTTCTAATCTGGAATGTCACAATATCACATGTATAGCACAAAACACTGATGGCTTATTGCAATGTACTTTACTGTGCAGAGGGAAATGTGTTATTTTATCTGCACTGTTGAGAGTTGCACCAGATAGTTCATGATTGTTATGTGGATACACTTCTCTGTCTGTTTGTGTGGTTGCCAGTACTACAGCAGAATACACATGTGGAAACATCATATGCACATAAATCCCTCATGCTGGATACAGGGACATTTTCTTATCCTTGTAAAATACTGTATCAGATATTACAGCAATGGAAGAACATCGAAAATAATTTTTCCAGTGTGGATGATGCATTTGTTGTTGTTGTTGTTAACTGCCCTCAAGTAGTTCTCAACTCATGGCAACACATTATACAATGTCATTTATTCTGCTCTCCATGCAGAAAGTATTATAATTCTTTCCCAATAATTTTGTTAAATTCTTCATCATACAGTAAGTCTGAAGTGATCCAGAGCAATCCATTTTATCAATCAAGCTATCCAAAGGAAAGTAAAATGATTGATTCACTGATATTTAAATGGAAGCAAGACACACATTCAGAGACATTTGGTAATACTTTTATTGATCTGTTCACTTAGCTGTGGCAAGTGTAAGGAAATAAAGACTCTAATTACTTTTTGTGTACTTATTCAATATATGTGTGTTTCCTTAAAAAAACCAAACACTATTTAGTCTACATCTGTTTTCACAGAGTGCAGATGTCACCAATTTCAGTATCCTCATATCCCCAGCTATCTGACTTGATCATAATTTTGCCATAATATGGCATAAGATGTCTCTTTCTTCTTCTGTCTCTGCATATCTCTTTCTTGTTATCCTCAAGGACAATTCTATTTAATTAAGAATAGAAAAGTAGCCTGGGTTTTAAAAAAGAACAGAAATAAGGCCAGAATGTGCCTCAGTTTGCATTGATGAATAAGTCAATTTAATTAGCACTGCTATTGCCACCTCAGAATGTTGTGGTAATGAAAACTATGCATATCCTTTCGTCCATGCCAGTATTTTCCTATTTTTCTTTATGCTTCGTATGGTATTTTCTTAACACCTCCCGACAGTGTTAAAGCAATGTAACATTCTATTTTTGTTTTTTCTGTGTACATTCAATAACATTATCTTTAGCTGACATTTGGAAGAGAGTAGGAAATTGTTGGCATCTGCTAAAGAGCTTACATTAGTAAAGGAATGTTGTAGAAGTGTGTTTGCAGTTGAAATGGAATATGCTCTGCAATCAAACCCTCATCTTTGCTTTGAGAACTAAGGGGTCGAGGAGAAAAATGGCAGCAAAGATACTTCAGACTGTAGTAAAGTTTTTAAAACCATTGATGGTTTTAAGAGGAAAAGGGATTACATTGAAATTACATTGATTCTACAAATTCATCTTAGTGTTTTATTACAGGTGTGTGTTTGTGTGTGTGTATGAGTTAGTCTAACATCCCAGGAAGTTTTTGTAGTTGACTCCATTACTGCTTTTGAAAATCCCCTTGAAGGCTTGGTTCCTGTTTAAAATACACTATGCACGCTTTTAAAGGTTCACTGGCTTCTTTATTAGGCAAAGATGTTAAAAATTATACCGGAGAAAAAAGGTGACGATGTTAGAGTCACAGGCCTACATTTTGTCTTAGATGTTAGATAAAATGGTATTGAGGGATTTCAGTGCAGGCAGAGCTCATTCCCCATCTAGGCCATGTGGAGATCAGGGACAAAGGGTAATAAAAGACAGGTAATAAAATTGCACCTCTGTTAGCAACAAAAAAAGTAACTTCTGTTGAGAGCCATCTGCCCCTGCCCTGTGTAAAGCTAGCTGCTCCTTCCTTTGGCTGCTGCTACACTGCAGGATTAATGCAATTCGACACTGCTTTGTCATTGCTTCATCTTGTGGAATTCTGGGATTTGTAGTTTGTTGTGGTACCAGAGCTCACTGGCAGAGAAGGCTACATATCTTGTTGTTGTTGTGTTCCATCAAGTCCTTTGTGACTTCTGGTGACCCTAAGGTGAACCAATCACAGGATTTTCTGGGGCTGAGAGTATGTGACTCACTCAAGGTCACCCAGTGGGTTTCCCTAGCTGAGTGGGGAACTGAACTTTGATCTCCAGAGTTGCCATCCAGTGCTCAAACCACTACATCATGCTGCCTGTCCCTAAATAGTTTACAAAACTACAAATCCCAAAATTGCATAGCATCAAGCCATGGCTGTTTAAGTGGTGTCAGACTGCATTAATTCTGCAGTGTAGATGCAACCCTTTAAGGGCCGAGGGACTTCAGCTCCCAGAAGCCTAGGCAGAGAGCACTGAATTTCTCAAGGAGTCTCTGTGTGGATACATCTGGAAAAATGTTTTGGTGTTGTATTGTACAGGTAAAACTTGGCAATGAGAGAGTCCCTAGCCCTCACATGGCCAAGAGAGACTCTTAACATCGTTAGAAGGATACAAAAGATTAGGACTTAACTCTTTGAGGTTTTGTACCTCCAACAAAGGTGAAACTCCTTCATTGGATGTCAGTGGACTTATAAAAACGTCTGAGATTCTTTAGGTCAATTAATTTGTACCAATTTAGAACATAAACCAGCCAGAATAGCCAATTTGAAGTTCCATTAGTCTGAATGGCAGAGAATTAACTGATCCAATACAACCTAGTGCTTAATTTTTCCTGAATTTGTTTTCTTATTTATGTTATTAAAATGGTTATATCTCATTCTGTATCCAAAATTATGATATCACTATTATCCTGATTGTCAACATTCTTCATCTGGACAGGCCAGCCAGAATTCTAGCAGCCACGTTCTACACACCTTAAAGTTTCTGAACTCTTTTCAATGGCTTTTCCTATAGTAATCTAATTAGTAATAAATCAAAATGGCCAGGTCTATCCCTGTTCAGGGAAGTCTGCACTAAAAGAACTCACCAAAGATGCTAAAAGTTATCAAAAATATTTGGGTCTCTATTAACAAAATTGGATAAAGGAGCACCTCCAGCTGTGCACCTGATCCTTTAGGGCAGGGGTAGGCAAACTGTCTCCTTTAAGGGCCGAGGGACTTCAGCTCCCAGAAGCCTCAGCCATATTGGCCAATAATCTGGGATGTTGGCCGATAGTCTGGGATTCTGGGAGCTGAAGTCCCTCAGCCCTTAAAGGGGACAGTTTGCCTATCCCTGCTAGGGGAAGGCCAGCTTTCTCCAGAAGCAAATGAATAGTCACTTTCCACATCTGGGAATTACCTATCCATGGTACCTCCATTGTGTTAAGTTTCAGTTTACTGGCCCTCACCCATCCAGTTCTTAAATCCAGACAATGGCTCAGTATTTCCAAAGCACACAGAGAGTTGCTCTGGATAGGGACTGGGGCAGGGATAGGCAACCTTTCCCCTTTAAGGGCCGAGGTCACTTCAGCTCCCAGAAGCCTCAGCCATGTTGGCCAATAGTCCCATGTTGGCCAATAGCTCCTGGGATTCTGGGAGCTGAAGTCCCTCGGTCCTTAAAGGGGAAAGGTTGCCTACCCCTGCTTAATAGGGTTGTGGTGGGGAAGATTCCCCACTAGTCATTATCCAGTCCTATTGAGGCAGTCTACAAACCTCAAAATTAGACTTGTACAAATCAAATTGTTGTGTTGTGTGCCTTCAAGTTGTTTCTGACTTATGGCAACCCTAAGGCAACCCTATCATGGGGTTTCCTTGGCAAGTTTCTTCAGAGGGGGTTTGCCATTGCACTCTTGTGAGTCTGAGAGAGTGTGACTTACCCAGGGTATTGCACAAAACAGTTAAAATGTAGCAGCAAAATCCAGACATGTAAAACAGATCTCAGTACAAGAAAATCAAGGTGATGTTGGTTAGATAAAATTTCAACTTGTGGTTTCATTGTGATAAAAATTTGGCTACAGTTTCCACGATAGAGTAATCTTTTTTAAAAAATAGCTGTGCAAGGGCATATTATTGACAGATATCAAGTCAAGTTTGGACCTATGTCTTGAAATACACCTGGGATATAAACTGCAACTCCCATTATCCCTAACTGTTGGCTATGCTGGCAGAGCCTGTTGCATAGTGGAAACCCAAGACTATTTGAAGAACTGTATCTCTGCACCATAAGAGCAGCAGATCAAAAACTGAAGACCACTAGGTCTGCTGTCCAAATGGTATTGTGCACACATGACTGACTGAATGAAAGAAATGTTCATGTTAAAAAAGTATAATGTAAAATGTCCATATTAATGCACAACTTTTAAAAACCATATTCATACTGATAAAATTCCAAGTTTTATTAATAAATTTGGATTTAGCTACCATGGCTAATAAAGCAGGATAAAGTTAGTTCAGGTTGAATTACATCAGACTATTCTCTGCAGGGCATCTCTTATTTTGCTGCTACAGATAGACTCATAGTTTATTACAGACATGTATACTGCTGAGCTTGGAACCAGTACTGCTGTAGTTTGAAAGTGTTGCATCAGGTAATAAAAACACCTCTGAAATTGGCCTGAAAAGTATATTATGAAGGTTTTTTCCAGAATGCTTTAGGATAGTTCATGCCATTTTTTTTTTTTTTGACATCTCTGATGATTCATTTCTGACTCAGGCGTCAGTTTATAAAAATAAAATCCAATGAAAGACTCTGGTTTTAGGGAATAATGAAAATGTATAAGTTGGTGCTTGGGATGTGTTTTATCTGTAACAGCAGATGTTAGTGTGTAATTTTGATGTTTATTCAGTCATGCCTGTAATGATTTAGGGAAAGGCAATTACGGGTAATTCAGATGAAATCCATATCTCATTGACATTGGTGACAGATCCCACTGATTTGGATGGTACTAGATTACATTCAGTTAGAGCTCATCAGTATCCTCATATCCCCAGCTCCTTTATGGGAGCCTCTTAGGGGTGTTGATGGGCAAGGAAAGGGATATAGGGTGGTGATGGTACTTGGTCCCTGAGGGGCTCGCCGTCCCTCCCTGCTTCTTTCTCTGCTGGCTGGCCCTCTTGCCTTCCCTGCCTCTTTTTCTTGTGGCCAAGGCATATGTGAAGGCACCAGACAAGGAGGGTGGCCAATGTGAGTGCAAAAAGGGTTGCACATGGAACGGAGCCCCTTCCCTCCCTCCTCTACCGGGAACTGCTGCCACGACCACCATGGTTCCTAGGGGGCACGCTTGCCCTCCCTGCCTCTTTTTCCACTCTCCCAGTCACTCATCCTCCCGCCTCTTTCTTCCATGACCATCAGATAGATAGATAGAGAATCATCCCCTGGTGAAAGGCAAGAATTTAATCTTCCGTGTAAGCACTGACCCCCTTCTACTTTCTCATCCATCCAGCCTTTTGTATGAGCACAAATAGTTATTTTTGCTGGAATTTTGTAAGCTCTTTGGCATTGTTTTCCTTTGCTTCATCCTTTACATTCTTCCTTTGATTTTGAGTTCCTGCATGGCAGGGGGTTGGACTGGATGGCCCTTGTGGTCTCTTCCAACTCTTTGATTCTATGAAGGTGTTGGGCACAGCAGAGAAAAGGAGACCAGAAGGGCAACCAGGATGAGTAGCAGGAAGGTTACAAAGGGCACATGGGTAGTGGTACTCCTTCTTCCCTTTGCTGGGCGCTGCTGCCACCACTGCTGTAGTCTGTGGAGGGCTCACAACCTCCCTGCCTCTTCCTGCTCACCTCCTTGCCTGTTTTTCTGCTCTCTCACCTTCCTTGCTTCTTTCCCTACCTGCTTGCTTGCCCTCCCTGCTGGCCCCCTATCCTGCCTCTTTCTCTGCTGGATCTTCCTCCCTGCTTCTTTCTCTGCCTGCTCACTTGGATGACACTATTGAAATAAATGTAAGGAGAGGTTCCCTCATGATCAAACGTCAGAGACATTTTGTACTCCACATTCTTTGGTATTAAGATTTGTATCAACAACTACCACAACACTATTAAAAGCATCTTCATATTTGACTGCGTAGTCATTCAAGGCTGCTGGATCCTATCTGTCAAAGAGATTCCACCAGTAGACTTGAGGGCAGTTAATAACAACAGCAAAGCATTAAGTTCCCATTTTCAAGATCTCACCAGAGAAGAAATATCCCACAGTGACATGTCCCATGTTGGCTTGTACTTGGAAGGAAATAGAGCTCATCCTTCAATACACAAATAGGATTCAAGATCTCTTGTGTCCTCACAAATTAGGTTCAGCTCTTGGCATACTTCCAGATCCTAGAATAGGTCCAGATTTCTGATACCATCTTGGTGGGGACTTTGAGGAATGTATCAGCAGAATCAGTGTGCATCAGCTTTGCAGGCTGTATTCAAAAACATAGAATCATGACATACTTGATGTCAGATATCACCACCTCCACATTGGGATGGTCAGTCTTCACCTACTGGGAGCATCTCCATTATACATTCAGCACACTCACTGTCTCCTTGACTGTTATTAAGAGAGACCATTGGCAATGCCATCACATCCATCAGTGTCACTAGACAGCAACCTCTTGTTCAGTGTCAGCTTCTGTCTGTCTGTGCTCTGAGCATCCCTTTATTGATTCCAGCTCTGTTCTCAGCACCAGCAATGGTTACATTTAGGTGATTATATTTATAAAGCTATTTTGCAAGCAATCTGCCTTTGGTATCATAGAATCTTGTAGCTGGAAGGAGCAGCAAGGGCCATCCAGCCCAACCCCTTGTCATTCAGGAATACACAACCCAAGCATTTCTGAAAGTTAACTATCCAACCTCTGTTTAAAGACCTCCAAAAGAAGGCAACTCTACCACACTCCAAGGCAATCTATTCAGCTCCTTCAACAGCTTCAACATCTCCTACCATAAAGAAGTTTTTCCAAAGTTATTCATCCAGTGCTGAGATCTTCTGGACTTACACTGGATGCAAGAACTACCATAGAGGACTTTTAGATTTATGAGGAAGGCTTCTTTAATGGAAAAATTGACATGAAACTCAGCTAATGTACTCACTGGAGATGTGGGAAAATGGGATCTGTTCTATTCTCCTGGCTGTGGAATATCAGCCAAATGCTGCCTAGCATCCTTTCCCTATCGGCCACTAAATGGCCTAATGGACACACCCCAGTACTGGAAAGTTGTCTTATGTGGGGAGTAAAATGAGTAGCCTAGTCGAGCTGTGAAACTGGAGTGTTACACTCTGGCTGCACACTGTAGGACCTTGGCCCCACCAGTCCTGGAATGTCACTCAGCAAGGACTGTGGTGCCTGATTCAGTTTCATAGTGATCCTCTGCAGGACATGTACAGCTGCTACATGATCACAGCCTTGGATATTCATCAGACACTACAGACTAGATGCAGAGATGATCTAACATTTGGAAGAGTTGTTTTTTGTCTACTGGGATGACAGACGCTCCTATTGGGTGGGCAGTTTACTGATCTCCCACAAAGGAGTGTCACAGGCACCATGAAGAAGAGGAAGAAGTTGTGTAGATGTAACGGTTTCTTTAAGTGGTCATCTCCAAACTCACATAACTTCCCTTCCTTCTTCATGTGGTGCCCTTTTCTTCCTGTTGAGGTTAAAGTTCCCACAACAGAGAATTAGAACTGAGGGAAAGGAATGAAGCATCACACTATATCATGCACAAGAGGTGGGTAGGACTACTACCAAAAAGTCACTCAAGTTGTAAAAGTTTCCAAGGTTAGGCTTTGTAGGCACTGTGTGACTCATACATGTGAATTCACAGATGACCACTCAAAGAACTACAGTTAGAGGTAAGCAATCTGTTCTTATGATCAGATAAGGTAGACTTAACAGTATGTGGCTTTAGATGGAGGGGATATGAAGTTTCCTATGCAATTTTTTTATTTCAATTAAACCGTATTTGTAGTGTTTTATAATCATGTGTAGTGTTAGTTCATGTTACTACCATACTGTGTCTATATCAAATTTACAGTATAGTAAATTTGATACAGTACACACAGTGCAGTATATTGAGTGTCTTTTTTTATTTGTATGTTAAAAACAAAATTTAGTATTATATTAGTCTTTTTGATAAAACAACTCCAGAGTATTATTCATCAGTGCCTTTTTGGGGATTTGAAGTGGCTTAAAACTAGATTTGGAAAATGTCTCAGTTCATTTGATCTAATTACAGTGTGCCCTATTCCTCCCCCCTCCAAAAAAAATTAAAGTGTATTCCTCTCATGAATTGCCTTGAATTCACTAGATTAGAATAGGAGACAAAAATAATGCAGTCATTGCTGACTCAATTGTACCTGCAACATATTACTTTGTTTTTCCTACGTAAGCTAATGTAGAAGTCATGTTGCTGCTTGAAAACATGGATCAACTGTGTTTGTTTTTATGAACAAAATTACTAATGTCAGACAACACATAGTGCATGAGCAATTATTTGTGTAGCAGTCAAACCGCTATTAAACATTTTGGAATAAGGGCATACGATCCTTGGAAGATAGGAAATCTGTGGAGCATTGAAAATACATGATAAAAAGCACGGTAGCAGTGTTGTTCCTTAAGGTTGCTGACAAGATTTTATACTGTATATATTCAGGAGAGCTTTTTGGTATGTGTATATGTCAGTGAGAGCAAGGGTGAAAGAGCCAGGGAGAGAGAATAAGATATGCAATTACACCTCCTAGCCCTGGGCCCCTCATGGTAGGATGAATTTTACCTTCCTGTCTGTGGTATTGTCCACAGTGCTTCCCAGCTGTACATTTCACAAGAGGAAATTTCTCTATGCTCTCCTAGGGCATTAGTCAAGTTGTCATATCTCCTTCTCATGCACTGCAGAGAAGCCTTCAGCAGGGAGTTTGATATACAGCTGACCTTTTCTGGATCTGTTACTGTACATTCAGAAGAAAAAGAGGTGGTAAACATTGGCCAGGAATTGGCCTTTTTTATCAATGTTTAAGAAAACTGTGCTTTCTGTGAAGGTAGAATTGAGAGACATAATATTGCCATAGTAACCTCTCATCCTAATCCTATGAGCCATTTGGTAACAACAGCTCACAGGATCACAAAAAAAAAAAAAAAAATAAAAAATAAAAAAAAAAATAAAAATAAAAATAAAAAGCATACTGTTGTGCAAGGGCATAAATGTTGTCCTGTGCCATAGCCTGAATAAAGTCAAAACCAATTCATATATTCAGAGATATTGCCATGTTAGTCTGGAATATCAGCATGCAAAGGGATCTTGCTGCACCTTAAAGACTACTTGAGTGAAAGACGTTGTAGCATAAGCTTTTGTTGACTGGAAGGAAAGAATTTAAAATAAAATAAGATAACATTGAAGAGCAGGGTCATGGACCTTTTGCAGGGAAAAGATTGCAAAAGCTTATGCTGCAACTTCTTTTGTATTGGTAGTTTCAAGGGTGCTACAAGATCTCTTTGCATAAAGAAAATTGTGTTGGCAACAATGTTTCTTCTGGTTGCAATAAAATATGTTACTTATCACTTACTGCTTTTAAATTGAAAAGTTATATGAGAAGTAGAGATCAGGAGCCTGTGTTATTGATCCATACAGTATATTGCAAAAAGTCAATATGTAAGAGAGATTGTGTTATAACGCAGTGAAGCAAGCCATGAAGATTGCTATTCTTCAGAAGTCTTGTATTACTAGTTTGACACATTATGACCCAGAATATTAGATCAAGAATGAGGGGAGATTGAGAAAGAATCCAGCTTGCTTTCACAGGCTTCTTAATCTGTTTGTCTATAATTGTGATGGAAGCAATTGTTATTAACTGCCTTCAAGCTGACTTCGACTCATGGCAACTCTGTGAATGAGACACCTCCAAGCCTCCCTGTCCTTAACAGCCCTGTTCACCTCTGCAGACTCAGGACTGTGTCCTCCTTGATTTAGTCTACCCATCTGTAATGCCGTCTTCCTTTCATCCTACTGCTTTCCACCTTTTGAAGTATTATCATCTTTTCTAGTGAGTCATTCCTTCTCATGATGTGGCCAAAGTACAACAGCCTCAATTTAGTCATCTTGGCTTCCAGGGAGAGTTCAGGCTTGATTTGTTCTAGGACCTATTTGTTTGTCTTTTTAGCCATCCACAGTATTCATATAACTCTTCAGTACCACATCTCCAGTGAGCTGATTTGGTTTCTATCTGCTTTCTCCAAATGGGAAATACAATGGTATGAACAATCCTAACTTTATTGTTCGGTTGTATATCTTTGCACTTCAGGAACGTGTCTAGTTGCTTCATAGCTGCCCTTCCCAGTAATAGTCTTAGATAAAATTGATGTGAAAGGAAAATAGATCTACTTTAGTATCAGTAGCTTTTCAATGGAGGTGGTGTTACAAAGTGCTATGGTGATCTTGCTACTGATGTGTCCCGTTCATGAACATCTCAATTTATGAAGGGGGGAGGGAATCTGTGGAATACCTGCACAGTGCCTGTGTATGGGTAGCATTAGGATCTGTCTGTCTGAAGGCACACACAGTTGGGAATGTCTAAAGTGTTTACTGCCAAATCTCTTCAGAGTTAGTTCCTTCCCTACCTATGCACAGCACAAACAATTAGCCACTTAGGGCCAATGCAGACCAGCCGTTTCAGACAGCACAGAGCCATCCTGAGAAGCAGTGGATCAGGGCCATGGCAACCCTATGCTGCGGCCCCGATCCTCCCTTTTGCCACCCCAAAAAGAGCAGCAAAATGCCACTCCTTTTAGGGGCGGCAACAGTCCGCCCTAACAGCCGGCTCCACGGCTCTTCAGCGCCCTTTCAGCACAGTGTGTTTAAACACTGCACCGGAAGGGTGTCCTGACATCGTGTGCCATGCGTAAGGGCGCGCGGTGTCAGGATGGTGTTGGGGTGGCCAGCGTGCGGCTGCCCCGCTCCAACTCTACCCCCAGGTCGGCCCTTTGGGCCAGTCTGCAGCGACCCTTAATCTACCTTCAGTGTCTGAGCATTTTCCCTGCAAAGGTTCCATGACCCTGCTGTTCAATGTTCTTTTATTGTATTATATTTAAAATCATTTCCTTCCAGTCTCTGTATCCTTCTTAGGGATTCAGGTTTCTTTATGACTGTCTGTTCTTTCTGTCATCTATGGCAATATGGGCACAGAGAGGTGGCTTATTCAAGGCAGGCCAGCAAATTATCTGCTGACAAAATCAAGGAAAGAAAATGTCTCCCATGGGACAAATTTGCTTTCCATGATTTTGTCAGCAGGTAATTTTCCAGCATGCCTTGAACAGAATATCTCTTTCAGGGCACGAAAATACTGGATATGTATTTATGTACTTATTATAATGTTGGACACCATTCCCAGAAGCTCAACATTTGGTTGTATTTAACACATTGCCATTCTGTTTCTGAGCAAACAGAGGTGGTAGTCCTAGTTACCTCACCTCAGTAGCTGGCAGTTCATAGGCAGCATAGCAGAATGGACTCCATGGAGCTCTGCAGGTGCAAACTACCCAGAGTTTTTCCAGATGGATAACTCCAAGCACTACAAGTCAAAAGGCATTAACAGCTGTTCCATCGTTCCCTCTTAAAAGATTTCATTTTTTCTCATAAGAAGGATGGAAGAAAACAATGGGGAAAAAGGGAAGCACTCAGCCAGATATAGGTCAGTGTCCTTCCTTCCTGCCCCAACCTCCAAAACCCTTGGCTGATAGCATCCTTCCTCATGTATTCTAGCAGCTGTGGTAGACAATTCTGCAATGTTTGGGTAGAGGGTGCTTTCTTTCTCTTTCGGGAAAAATATCTCTACCTGAAATGACAGAATTTTTTTTTTTAAATTCTGGGACCCATAGGCCACAGTCTGTCTGACTCAAGATAGAGTGAGGCCACAGGTCCTGAAGGAAAGTAAATGGCAATGAGGTAGTGAATAACTGCGCTGTCTTTGACATGTGGTTTGCCCTGCATTCCTAATTTAATTTTGTCCCCTTGGATGTGGAGGTAGACCTTGTCCCATTGTGCTGAGGAAAGGTTCAGATCGCAGCTAAGCCATCTTACATATGTTGAATGAGGAAGTAGTGCCATCCTTTGCCTCAGACAGCAAAATTGTCTTGAGTCAAATGTGTTTGGATGTTCCCTGTAATATTTCTTAGAAGAAACAAGGTGACTGCAGAGTACAACCCTCATTTGGAAGCAACATCAGTATCCATCTAGTAGTGAAAATACCTGATGTGGTGGGAATCATGTGTCCTTCCAGATATTGTTGTTGGACTGCAACTCTTGGAAGCCTTAGCCACCATAGGCAGTGTTGAGGAGTGCTGGGAACCACAGTCCAGCACTATCTGGAGGACCTCATGATTCCTATTCCTTATCTATATAAAGAGAGGATTGTCACATTCAGAGAACTGTTGGTCAAAAAAGGGACATGTATCTTTAGAACAGTGCAAAATGGTTGACCCTATCTGATTTTGAGGATGCCACAGGTGTTTTGTTTTGTTTTTGTAGCTATTAAACAGGTTTTAAATAACAGGGTAATTTATTAAGAACAAATCTCTGCTGGGTCCATGGAACACTACACCATCCATCTATGAATGTGAATCAGATCTAATAACAGAATCTTTCATCTTCACTGTCATTTGACCTAGGCCTTTGTGTGTGTGTGCATGACTCTCCTCTTGGTAGAGTCCAGTATTGGGTTCCCATTTGGAAACATAGGGTTTTTCATATCCTAGTCACAATGTTTTGAAGACTGGCTCACTCAGCAAGCCATACCATGAAACTATCTGAAATCAGGAGCAAGTGTTCTTATTTGTTTTGAAGTAGGTTGAGCATTGTTCTCCAGTGTAAACTTGTCTGCCTTCTTCCTTGGTTATTGTGCTGCCGCCTACAAGTGTCCTTTTCTATGGTAAGTTAGTCTTTTCTTCCCCATTTTAAATAGGTCTTAGATCCTGTTTTAGCTACATTTTCTGTTTTGTTCAAGTGAATATGTTAAGTGTACACTAACATAGGATATGCTTCTGCAGAATTAGTCATCCTTCAACTATCCAATGTTGAAGGCAAAATAAAGGAAACATCCGAAGGCAATTCAAAGGTGTTTTTTTTTTAAAAAATGTGAGCAAAGTATTTGAGTTACAGCTCAAAAAGATTCTCTTGTGATGTGAAATTCACGTTAGGGTTTAAAATGGAAAATAATAAATGTCATTGTTTCGCTTCAGGTTTTGTATAAGTTCAGACTTAAATGTCTGAAGACTTGTGTATAGTGCTTTAACATTGGCTAGATAGCTTGTCAAGAAAATATTATGTGCTGATAAAGCTCAAAATCTGTATAATCAAACTTGAACACAACTGAGGGGTAGTGGTTTTAAGTATATGTTTTGTTCTGAAAGCAGGTATTTTGTCTTTCTTTATGGATCAATATTTGCAAATACTGCATTTTAGCCTGTTGTAAAAATTAGCTGCTTTTGGATCCTGCTGCAGAGGAGTAAGAAAGTGCTGCTCTCTATTAATCTGAATCAACATTTAAGACTTAAATTTCCAGAAACAATAGAGAGTAGCCCTTTCTGGGAAGATTCTGCTTGACAAAGGGCTATGAAAAGACTGCCTATGAGTAAGACGTATGTCATTCAGCAGACTGACTCCTGCATACATCTGTCTACTAAGCTATTAAAGGAAGTCAGACTGCATAATAGTGAGTTATTATATAGAGATCTGCACAGGAGAAGCAGTTTTACACAGGTCACAGCTCAAGAACACTGATATAAGCTATTCAGCAGGAAATCCATCCAAGGTACAAAGCAATGCTGGGCTGGAGAAGATTTGTTAGTGCTTGGTCTTGAAAGTAGGTAGGGGTGGAAATCATTTGAACAATTCTCTCAAATCTTGACAGGCTCTGCATCCCTTCCCCACTATATAATGCGTGTATCTGGAAAAAAAAATCTTTGGAGCATTGTCCTGATCTCTCAGTTAAGGGACAAATGAATTATTATTATTATTATTATTATTATTATTTATTTATTTGAGAAGTTTCAAAGGTTGCTGCAAAAGGGAGAGATTTCACCCCTGTTCATCTGTAACTAATTGTTGTTTGCTCCTTACACTGAAGACTGTTTAATATTTAATAGCTATGGTATATTTGGAGAAAACATTACTGAACGTAAATCTCAGTGTAAGATTCAGTAAGAAATATTTACAAGGGCTTGGTAAATAAAATTACAGTCATGGAATGTGCAATGCCTGGTGATGATTGACTTTGCTGTTTGCTGGAGTCTCATTTGGATTCTGAACAACTCATCCAAAGCATCAATATAGAAGCCAACACAATATCTGTTAGCATTCAACAAGAAGCCAGTATAGTCAAAATGCAGGAGAGCTTCTCCTCCTCTGCTGCTTGTGTATAGAATACAGGGATTGATATAACTGAAAATACTCTGTACTGTTCTGAAATTTAAAGCTGGCACCATTGCAAGGAGACACTCAGCAGGGATATTTTTGCTGGGCTAAACAGTATGTTGAGAGCAATCCTGAAATGTATTTGGATTGCACAGCTGCTAATGGGTGAAGAAAGCAAAGAAGAAAGGAAAGCTTAAATAAAATATACATCCAAGGACACATGGTCATGATTCATTTTAGAATAAAAATCAGAAATGTACATTTATCAGGGAAATGAAGATTTGGGATAATTTTCCCCCTTCCACACAAGCACTCCATGACAGCCTGAGTGACAATGGCAGCTTAATGAGTAACACTATGCTATATTAATCATTAGTAACAAAGATATTGAAATGCCATCTTTCCCACTCGTGTAATCTAAAGACCTGCATTATATCAGTGGCGCTTTAATCCATTCTGGCTATGTTCACTAGCAGCAGCCTTTGGGTATACGTACCTCTCAGAGCAGATCCCATAGAAATTAAACCCTCAAACATGTAGAGAATATATTTTGCGTCTGGGGCTGCATCTACACTGCAGAAATAATGCAGTTAGACACCACTTTAACTCCCATGACTCCATGCTGTGGAATCTTGGGTTCTGTAGTTTGTTTTGGCACCAAACCTCTTTGACAGGGAAGCCTAAATATCTCACAAAACTACAGATCCCAGAATGCAACAAGTCTTTCTTTTCCCACTGCTTAGATTAAAAAAGATATTTGATCTCAGGTGTTTGGTTGGCACCTCCTGCTTGTATGCTTGCATAAAACCCTGATTTCCAAAAGAAACCCAATTGAGGAAATTTAAAGCTGGAAATAAATAAGTAATCTGAATTAACAGAAACCCTACAAACCAGTTATGACCTGGCTTGCCCAAGGCATACATTCCCAATTTATTAATCACTTTCATTACTGTTAGAATAATAATTGTACTTATAATTAGATTTCCTTCACTTTTTCCCCATTTGCTGAAGAGTGATTGTGCCATTCCTATTGTATTATCAGGGGGCAAGGGCTACTGAATTAAGGAAATTGTTCACAATATTTCAGTTACTACTTAGGTTTCCAAAAGAGTAGATAGTCTGAAACTGAGGTCATGCATTTTATAGAATTCATTTGAATTGCAGCATTTTTAAAATAAGAATAATTTTCTTAGATTAAAAGACTCTTGCCAGCTCTAGCTAATAGGTTTGTTATTCATCACCAGTAATATTTTTCCATGTCAGTTCCAGCAGGCGTAAGGCATTCACCACCAAGATCAGTCTTTAGAAGGATCTGTACGTTTCTGTTGGCCTTGAAATGGTTTGAAGTAAGGATGCAAGGCTAGGGTCCATGTGTAATCTCACTTCTGCATGCATCTTCATGCTGTCCTGCTGTAAATTGGGTTTCTGGACATGCATTATGCTTGCAAATGTGCTGCTTTGTTGCATCAGGAAATTTATGAGACAAACATGAAAAAAAATCCATACAAAACAAAAACCCATAGCCACAAGAACCTGAGTTATTTGTGTGCCACAAATAAATACTACAGTCCTTTTCAGTCACGAAGTTGGACATTAGAGAATGAAAAGGATTGGAGCCTTTTTGCTAAATTACCATTTAACCTAGCAATTTGAATTCAGAGGAACTCTTCTGATTACTATGTATGCTTCAGAGGCTCTGAAAGGGTAGAGATGTAAACTCCCTCATGTAGGCAAGCAGCAGGCAGATGTCATGTTAACCTCTTGTCATCAGAATCTGATTATTTGTGGTTTGACCTCTTCTATCCATCTAAGGTCACCATTGATGAATTTAGTCCAAAGCTTTAAACATTTTAAGTTAGCATGACCCTATAGTATGAGACCTACGGTATGTTTTGTAAAAAGCAAAAGAGAACACCCAGTGTATCATTACAGAATATAGGTGGGAGTAATGGTATATTTTGGGAAGGCTAATTAATGAACATCAAGTTAATACAACCCAATAAATTTTGCTACCATAAACAATCCAAATTGTCATTATTTTTTTCTCAGAGATGACATGATTATGTGAATTTCTTTTCTATAGCAGAGAATCTTTAAATGAGTACACTTCATGTACCACGTGCATTAGCAGGTAATGTTCTGCCCAAGAACAAGTTCTGACAAGTGTCTTTTTACTTACATACATACTTATTTACTTACTATATATATTTAAAAGCCATATACATCGGGGCCTCGTTATCTGTAGACTTCCCATCTGCAGATTTAACCATCTATGGATGCAAGCCCTCATTGTCTCCAATGGCACATGTGCATGTGGCCGCGCCGCCATTAGGGACAGCCCCCGTTGTCCCCAGTGGCAGTGCGTGCATGGGGCTGTGCTGCCATTAGAGACAAATGGGACTTCACCTGAAGTCCCGTTGTCCCTAATGGCAGTGCAACCACAGGCCCCATGGACTTTCACACCTGCAGGGGTGGGGTCCAGAACAGATCCCCCATGGATACCAAGGTCCCACTGTAGATCTAATGTACATTAATGCTAAAATATGCAAACCAAACAGTATACAAAATTAGAAAATTATTGTATATTGTCTAAAAAACAGAAGGTAGGTTGGGGTACAAAAGGAAAATTTGTAAAGACAGGTAAGATTTCAACATGCATCTTAAAATAAACATTGGTAGAAAATAGTGACTATCAGATGTTGTTGGGACATGGTGAATATCACAGTATTCCACATGGCAGGTGACAGAGCGCTAAATGATACTCCAGACAACTGCTGAACAGATCTCAGAGGCATGTGGCACCTGCAGGAAAGGATTTCATATATTCATAAGGACCAAACAGGTGTATGAGAGAGAAAGCAGTTTGCTAAGTAAGGAGGTTCCAATTTGTTCAGGGCTTTATGTTATTGTTACATTCCTTCAAGACATCTCTGATTTATGGCAACTCTGTCCTAGGGTTTCCTTGGCAAGTTTTATTTGGACTCATAGACTAAAGACATTACTGCAGCCCTGTCCTTACAGCAGTCACACTTGTAACAAAAAAAATGGGAACTTAACACTTTTAAGTAGCCATCACTGCACCTCTCATAATTGTGTGATTGAGGCTGCCTCCTCCATTGCATTCTCTTCCTGAACGCCACCTGCCTTATGCCCTACCCAGATGCCTTTAGGGCTTTTAATGTTGTTCTCCACCCCCACCCACCCCTGTTTGTTTCATGCAATTCCAGAGTTCTGCATTCCTGAATTAACTCTTAAAAGGTTTCAAAAAGAGAAAGAAACTAATTAGAATTGTTTTAAAAAAGATAATTAGGATGCTTCAGATCAGTGAGGAGGAGAGGGAACAGGGAGAGGAAGGGACACTGGCACCACGTGTCTGGCCATCTTGCAACTGCTCTGGGAGTGACATTTGCACCTGCAGACTTGTGTGATTGCCAGGTGATTCATGAGTTTCGCCCATGAATGAAATGGGACAGCTGGGGGACAGTGCAGCTCTAGGTCAGAGGCATTGTTGTGCAACGAGTATCGCCAAAGCTGCTTCCTTCCCAATGTACCATGTAGTTTAAAAACCACATGCAGTAGAGTATGACTTGCCCAAGGCCATCCATGATGTGGATTCAAAACTGGGCCTCTTGGAGTCCTAGTTCAGGACTAAAAGCACTACGCTGCATTGTCTCCCAGGGCTTTATATACTAACAGCAAAATCTAATCCAGGTAACTCTTGATGCTAGTTGGAGAAGTGCATTAAATTCCAGTAGTAGTATCCATTTTACAAAAGATTTTAATGGTGTTATTTAAATTTCTCCTTTCCTGGGTTCCTTTTCCCAGGATAATTTGATTGGATGTTTGGTTTTCACACTGTTCTTGACTTCCGTAAGATTCTTTTTCTTTGTCATTTTTTTGGCTATCCAATTTAAATGTAGAGAATATTAGACATGATCATTTTCTTTACTAATACTTCCACAGTTAACTAGGAGGCTCTGAAATCTTTTTATGTGGAGTAGATTTAGCTAATGTGAGCAGCTAAAGTGTGCAAAAAAATAGCTCTGTGACATCAAAACTGAAATACTCTTATCTTTCTACTGTGTACTCTTAAATTATAACATAATATTTAAATATGCAGTGAAAAACTTGGCAATTCACTGCAAATCAGTACTTATTGGATCCCCCTCACCAAAAATGTTTGATAATTTTGGCATTATGATGATGATGATGATTATCCTGAGTATAAGGGTGCGTTTTGCAACCTGACTGGGAAGGGGAAGAATGGAATGGAACTGAACAGAATGGAATGGAAAGGAAAGGATGGCCAGAGAGAGGCACTAATTAATGGAATCAGCCCATTAAAAGCAGAATTTGGAAAGCTTTCTATTTTCTTTGAAAAGTTTCAGTGATTAGCCTACCGCTCTCATGTGTTCTTAAAAGAAACATTTTGCTAAGATGTCAAGACAGAACTGGGGAAAGTTATTGTGTACATTCAAAGCCGACAAAAATTTCCAGAGAAATACTTTGAATTTGTTAGACTTCTGTATTTGAATGACATACAGTACTTTAAACATCTGTGGTTGCTGCTCAGCTATTATGCTTAATGATATCCAGTGGTGACAGTAGTGGGATGTAGGGGTATGGCCTGCACCGATTGATACCCCAGAAGAGGGCCCTCCTCCCACTGTGGGGTCAGGAGGAGGGAGTGCCCCTCTCCTGGCTTTGCCATGGCAGTGGAGGCCTCCTTCATACCCCTCACTGCCTCACTGCCATGGCACCGCTCTACTCATAGGGAGAACAGCACTGCAGCAGCGAAGGAGAAGGCTCAGTGCAGCCCTTCTGACCTTACTGCCACAATTGTGCTCTACTCATGAGTAGAGTGGCACAAAGGAGAAAGGATGAGCATTCCCTTTTGGCTGCCCCCTCCCAGAAGCCCTGCCCCCCCTCCATCTTCTGCATTGGGTAACACCAGGAATGAGGACACCACTGATGATATCCCCAGGGTACAAGAAAACTCTGGCTTCAAGCATTTAATGTCAGCTAGGAAGAGAAGTAGGAAGAGAATTGGAAAAGTTAACAGGAAGACAGGAAAAGCCACAGAGCAACAATTCTGTGATACCTTATCCAGCAACTCATTAGACACTTGCATGAGTTCCCTTAGCCTACAAAACACACAACAACATGAAACAGGACAAACAAGGCCACAACTGTTTATTGATTACAGCTGATGGCATGTGCATGAATTTGGATCCTGGCTTTGGCCAGTCCGCCTGCTAACTGATGAACCAAACTTCTGGCCTCCATCAGAAAATATGGAAGTAGAGCGGAGGGGACTCGCCTGGACTGGGGGACCACTCCCTGGCAAGAACCTCTTGCTTCCCCTTGGGGGATGTGTGTGCCAGAAATGCATCACCCCCAACTGGACAATGATTTCCACTGCACTCCTCATCCTGAGTCCCTTAAGGTGACCCCTGTCCAAAAACGGTGTCTTCCAGCATTTAGTGTAGGCTGAGGAAAGTAGGAAAAGAATTGGGAAAGTTAACAAGAAGACAGGACAAGCCACAAAGCAACAGTCCTGTGGTGCCATACTCAACAACTCCTGAGGCATCTCACTGTTGTCCCCCATTGTCCATTACCTCTCACTGAGCCCTAGTACAGGCTATGGTCTCAGAAACTTTGGGAGGCAGAGGAGGTGGCTTGGAGAGTCTGTAGCAGCTGCTCTGAAGCCACCTACAGTAGCAAGGCCCGTGGCAAACACCTTTAAAAATTGTTCTGTTTTGTTCAAGACAGTACAACGCTCTTGTACTGAGGTTCCTCCCCTTGTCCCAAGGCTTAGGAAAAGGGGCCAGACCCTGAGATATGAAAACTTCATTTTTTTCTTTTAAAGCAGATAATTAAAACTAAGGAATAAGATGAGTTATGAGTAATGGTAACAAGTTTATTTTGAAATGGTATAACAAGTACAAAATAATTTTAATAACAGCATCACAATTTCTGATTTGTCTCAATCACTCTGTGAGTGAACGAGGATTTGAACTTCAGTCTCAGCAGTCCAATAGTCTATTGCTAACACATTGACTTTTAATCTTTTATCTTTTAGTTCTTTTTCCAAGATGCTACAGACCAGTGGTTCCCAAATGTTGTTCCTACAGATGTTTTTTACTTCAGCTCTCAGAATTCCTGACTGTTGGCCAAGCTGGCTGGGGCATCTGGAAACTGAAGGCCCAAACAAGTGGAGGACCAAAGTTTGGGAATCATTGCTATAGAGCAAAGTGTTGTTTGCTCACATAGCCCAACTCCCCTAGTTCTTAAAAAGTCTTATTTTTTCTGTTAGACTGCTGGCTAGGACCATGTTTGGC
This sequence comes from Phrynosoma blainvillii, assembly GCA_026167975.1. Lineage (NCBI taxonomy): Eukaryota > Metazoa > Chordata > Lepidosauria > Squamata > Phrynosomatidae > Phrynosoma > Phrynosoma blainvillii. Next base: position 253,980,925 of record JANUYF010000001.1, on the reverse strand, counting down.
TCTATTACTGACAACAACAACAATAAGGATTGGGGTGGGGAACCACAACAGATTAAAATACATCAATAGATTAGACTCATCAGTTAAAAACACTTGAGACCAGTTTAAAAAACCCTGTTAAAAGAACATATAAAACCAACACATATTCAAAACAGTCAATTCATCCTTTAAAACTTATAATTTTAAAAGTATTTGGGTAGGCCTGCCAGAAGAGACTGGTCTTTAGTGCTGTTTAATTTCAGACAGCATATCCAAGCTATAAAATCTCTTTTGGCAGATCATTTCACTGTTTGGGGACGGCTGGGGAAAAAGTCCTCTGGGTGACAGTTGACTAAAATGATCCTGTAGGTGAACTGGACCCCAACAATGTAGGGTTTTAAAGGAAATCAACCCTTTATACACTTATCTTTTATTAATGCAATTTAAATGATCCCAGCTGCCACATCTCATCTATCTTTCTCACACCTCTTACATTAAATATAAAATTGTTCCCATGGATCAACTGAATGGAATCCAGACACATCAGTCATTTAGACTTTCATTTACTGAAGGTCTAGACAACAAATGTTTTTAATGCCTCCTGTTCACCATAGGTAGCTAGAAATCCTTCCCATTCACTCCTTGAATATACTCTTGAGTACAACTCAGTGAACTGAAATTAATTTTTTGCTCTTTTGCTGCAGTATGCAGAACCTTTTAAAGAGAAGCTATTTCAGACAGTAGAATTGATTTTTATTTGAACTAAATCAAGAAAGTGTGTCTGTCTTGAAATAATAGACTTAATACAGATCCTTTTAGAAGGTTCTCATATAGCATCTTTATATAGTATGGAAGTAGAGGTGCACATAGTTATGGACTTGTAAGTGCAACAATTTCTGTATTTACTGTAAAGGACCACAGCATCTAACTGCATTCTCAAAATGTACATATCTCCATAGCTTAGAAGAGTCCAAGCCTTCACTACCATCATGCTCGCTGTATGTTACATTAGTACATAAGAATTAGACGATTGGTGCATGTAGCCCAGTGTGGTTAATACTGGTTGAGAGTGTCTCTCCAAGGCTTCAGGCAGGGTTCCTTCCTAGCTCTATCAGAAGATGCCAAATATTGAACCTGGAACCTTCTGCATGCAGACCTTGTGTTCTCACACTGAAGACCATGAGAAAGGGTGGGACTACTTTTTAAAATGTAGATGCTGATACCCCAGACATTAGGAGAAACAAACGTGTCATATTTAGCCTAATGGGGCTCAATCATGTCTGAATGTTGCATGTTCTCACCTAGAAACTACACTAAGCTATAAAATATGGTGAAGCTGATTTTTATTATTAATTGCTGCGAAAAATGTAGTCTACATATGTTCCTTCTGTTACTTGTAATCCATTGTCCAAGGTTAAAATCTAGAATTGAACATTTTATTTATTTATTTATTTATTTGATTGTTTTATTTCCCACCTTTCCCCCAAATGGGGAGAAAACTGGTTCTAAGGCTAATCTTGTGAGCCCTATTTTGCTCTTGCTTAAACATTACTTTTGTGAGGACAGGCACTTAATAAATAAAAGCTTTATTTCCTAATCTAACATTACAACACACATTACAATCTTCCCTCACACATACATATGAACATATATGTATACAAATATCATTGACATCCGGGTTGCAAGACTGAAAACTGGAAATGGTTTCTGTACCTTTAATGCTTGTGTAGAAGAGGGAAATTCAGTGGATGATGCTTGCACACAATTAGGTAACCAGCAACTCATGCTGAAATTCCCTCTTCTACACAACAATTAAAAGTATAGGAGTTGTCTTCAGTTTTCATTCTGACATCCCTAACAAAAATGACAAAAAGTACAGCATGCACACAATATGCCATGATGATTGTAATACAAAGTTAGAGAGTCAGCTTCTTGGGAAATTCAGAAAGGAACATCTTGAAAATTAGGCTGAGAAACTAGATTAAGAGTTTTAAATCCAACTGTTAGCATCAACTAGAGCAGATCTATTGAATAAATAACAACTTGGTAAGTCATAAATTTCACTGATTCTGTGGGTCTACTGTAGTTGGAACTAATAATCATATTTAGGCCAGAGTGAATAATATATGCATTAATTTTACAGAAAGGATGTGTGTGGTTAGTATAACATTGCTCACAAATTCACAGGCGATTAATGATCTAAATGATTCAAATGATAAATTGAAGGATGCACCATTTTACCTATGAATATTCAAAAAAGTGCCTTTGTATGAGCAATCAGTAGGAGACTGAATAGAGAACGAGCTGTTGTTAGTGATCTCGAAAATACCTGGTAGTTGTGTACCTGAGGTGGTAATATGTCAGTTGCAAAGGTACACTATATACCCTGACTTCCCCCTGGGGAGGCTCCCTTTAATGGATTCTTTCACCAAGGTATTCAACAGGCTTTATGTATGACTGGGTTTCTCTGTAACAATTCTCTCTCTCAGTTTTATGTAGCTGTAAGTTACATTCAGGCTTTTATAAAGTGGTGAAAGTAAATGCATGGAGGAAGGTATGCTAGCCTCTGCAGATGTGGAGAGTGTCACTCTAAAGAGAGGAATTTCCTCTATGAGGCTTTCTACATGATTGGAAACCAAGGGTAATGCTATATGTGTGTGCCTTGAAGTTTACTGATGGTGACCCTATGAATTTCAGCTCAGAGGTGGTTTGCCAGTTCCTTCCTCTGAAATACAGCTTCTACAAAGGAAGGTGTGTGTATAGCTAGATAGGTATGAAAGAGAGAGAGAGAGGGGGGGGGGATCTGTAGATACATACATACATGCAGGTTGCTCCAATGGTCAAATGCTCACTGCCCAGTGAGAAACCTAGTCCCAGCTGAAACTCTCAGTGGGCTCCAATATATATAACAATATACTATTTACCGCAGAGTGCAGCTTAAACAAAACCTTGGCAAGTCTTACAGCCTTGTTATTTCTTATCTGACAATTTGTTCATCCCAAATCTTTTCTTACTCCAGTTCCAAATATAACGGAGTTAGTTTATATCATTTCTGCAAAGTGCACTGGAATCTTCAGGAAGATAGTGATTTGTCATTTATACTAAGTAATCACATTCACGTCAATGGCATTCATATGTGGAGAAGATGAAGATGGCATGGTTGCCATAGATACTGGGTTTCCTACATATTCTTTAAGTGGCACTTGCTATCCACCTGTGCATGTCTTTCTAAACAAACAAAGCTGTAGTGGGGTGGGCAGAGAGTAGGGAAAGCTGATTTTTAAAACAATTTTAGCTTCAAAGTAACTTATCACTTGGGAAGCCAAACAAGAGAAAATACTCAATATATTGTAAGAAAGAATTGTATTTTGCCATTGAAGAAAGCACTAGTTGGAAATCTTGCAAATTTCCTCTGAAAAGGAATAATCTTCTCTTTTTTCCAGACTAATTATATTGGGAAAATATTTTATAGTTGCCTCCAGGACCGCCCCACCACCTCAGAGTCCTGCTATTTTCTGATTAGTTTGCATCTTTATTTGCATGCAAACCATTTCCGTCAAGTTTCTTGAGATGATGTACTTTTCATTTATTTGATTGGAAATTATTTTAATTTGTAGGTGAGTTCAGATGTAACAAAGGGGACAGAGTCTCCACTCCTATGTTTGTTTTTATTTACTAAAGAATGTGTTATGGAACATGTCATCTAGGAAGCATCTATGCAATCTCTACATCTTTTCCTTTCTCTTTCAAGGTGTGGTTTGGATGCCTTTTGAATTCATCAACCCCTTTAATGTAAAGGATGCACTGTGAATTGGAATAATGCTGAAAATTATTTGGCTCCCTGTTTATATGGAAGACTGAAAGGAGATTAATGTAGTCTTATCTGTGAAAGAAGATCACAAGAATTTAGCTGCAGAGATGAGTTCAGAGGAGAAAGGTATATCTCCTGCTCATAAAACCTCTACACCATCTCATAAAAGTGCCTCTTCTTCTTCATCTTCCCAGAGAGACAGCAGGCAGGTAGGTGAAAAATAACGCATTATTTGTTCATATTGAAATGCTGCAATTTCTTTACATTGTTACTTGTTGTGTATACTTTGTGAAAGTGACATTTGGAAGTAGGTGGACATAAATATTCTTCATATATAGCTTCATATATAGAAATAACACTGATGAGAGCCCTTTACTGACCATGTTATCTTTTACTTTCTGCTGCTGCTTTAGAAAGGGATCAGTAATCAAGAGAGAAGGTGAAATTTAGGTGGACTTATGTAATGATGTAGGAAAATCCATCCAAACCTACTTTTGGTGCAAACTATATGCCAGGGGTAGGCAACCTTTCCCCTTTAAGGGCCGAGGGACTTCAGCTCCCAGAATCCCAGGAGTTATTGGCCAACATGGGACTATTGGCCGACATGGCTGAGGCTTCTGGGAGCTGAAGTCCCTCGGCCCTTAAAGGGGAAAGGTTGCCTACCCCTGCTATATGCTATTTTGGTAAATACGTGGTTGCAGCCATGTATTTTCCAAGATGATAGGACTAATATGTGGGTGGGATGGCACTATTTAGGGAAGGATTTGAGAGAGAGGAAAGGAGAGGAATCCAATGCCTACCAGTTTTTCCTTGTAGCTTTCCTAAGCCTTCCTACCTAGCTGTGTGCATTTCAAAGCTGAAAGGAGAAAGTGCCCAGAGTTTGAGGATTTGCAGGAAGAAAAATCAGCTTGCCCAACTACCTATCAATTCTCTTGGCCATGATACTCTTCTGTTTACCTGCAGTCAAGTTATTGAGGGAATATTGAAGCCCTGGGAACCCTATGTCTATCTCATATCTAGTTATCTCTTAATCTTCTTTGTTTTACTTTTGGTTTTACTTATCAAACTGAAGTTTGGAAATTATTTGACTGTAATATTAATTACAACTCTGGGCTGTATGAATAAGTTAGTGTGAGAAACATGGTTGTTTAGGAATTATATGTACATCACAAGGTTTATCTGGGTTTTTTATTCTAAAATGTGAAACATAAATATAAAATACTGAAATTTTGAAAAGGTAATGGTGGGCAACTCTGGTGGATCTAGGGGCCAGTCCTCTCCAGCAGCATTTCAGAAAGCTAGCATGTAGTGAATGAGATTGAGCTAGAAGCTGTCTTCCTACAACTTTTCCTCTGTCCAAAAAGTCCTTCCAGACAGGAAACAATCATGTAAAGCTCTAGTTGCTGTTATGATGACTTAGAGGGGTTGCAGACTGCCAGAAATTGTGCAAATTGAGTCTACTTTTAGGGTTAGGGTTAGGGAATCATGGAAATTGTAGTTTATTGTAGCACCAGAGTTCTCTGACAGAGAAGGCTCAATATCTCAGGAAAAAAACAATTCCCATGATTCCCTAGCACTAACCCTAACCCTAAAAGTGGACTCAATTTGCACTATTTTGGCAGTCTGCAACCCCCCTTACTTGATAGTTCTTTTTTAGTTTTCCTGCCTACGAAAGTAAGGTTGTAAGCATATTGATAATTGTAGTTGAGGCCAACTTCATATTGCCATAAAACAGAGATTGAGTACCTCTGAGGTGAAATGCTGGATCATAGTGGCAGACCCTACATTCAATTAGTGCCATCTTTACAAAGGGTTGCAAATGTGTGTTCTATTTGTAAGCTCTCTGTGGGCCTGAGTAGATGGGCAGGATACCCTGCCCCTGGTTCCAACTAGGTCAGTCCCCATGCTGACACAGTAATGGACGAGTGTTTACACATCTAGTTGTCACCACCATGGAGCTTCTGTTGCTGTGTCTTCTTTGATGGCCTCTGTCGCCCGTAAGGGTGGAAACAGGGCACCTAGCTACACCTATGTGGCCAGGCACCCCCATCCAATGTCATGAGCTATGATGGAAGCCATCAGAGAAGATGCAGTGGTGGCAGCAAGTAAGGGGCATATGGGGCTATGTGGTAAAAACAGGATTTTTAAAAAACTCAGTGGCAAACAGCCAGTCTTTTTGACCCATGCTAAGATCCTTTTGAGCAGTGATCAGTCCAGGACCACTAGCTTGGCATCTGAACTGGACGATCCTGACCCAGGGTTATTGGCCTACGAGGCCGAGAGAACGGGCCTTTTGGCCCATGCAAATAGGCACTGTGTGTGCACTCTCTTCATCTTGAAATGTGAAAAATGCCATTTAAAACCTCTGTAGATATGTGTGTATGAGAGAGGGAGGCACAGAGGGATGAATTTTGATGATTTATTTATTCCCTTGATTATGGTTAAACCTGCTTAAACATTTCTACAGGAATTTAAAAACTCCCGTTATATTCTTTGCTTGGAAATTGGTCAGTAGGCAGAACATTTACTGATTTCTTATTTTTAAGTTTTCCCCCCTTTGGAAGTCATTCTAAGAACAAAAATTGATTAGAATGCATTTCTATGACATTTTATTTTCTAAAGCTGTTTTCCTTTAAGGGGACACACCTGTCTCATATCAAAATTACGTTTATGCTAAAAAAAAGTAAGAGGTTTAAAAGGGCAGAGAGTTCAAGTAAGCTCTTCCATGTTCTTGACATTTCCACAGTAGAAGTATTGTGCAGTTAAAAGCTCTTGAGGAAGCAGTTGTAGAAATGCCTATGATGATTTCTGTTGCTTGGCTTAAGTATCTTTCTAAGTCATGCATAAAGAGAGAATATATACCAGCAGTGCAATTTATTGAATTGCAGTCTTTCAAATACAAGTAAGAAACAGAAATGCAACATGTTAAGTTTTAACATTTAATGGAAAGAGGAGGAGATATATACCATTTTCTGCTGGATGAAATCCAAAGGGAGTATAACATAACTGCATCCCATTGGAGCATTCCCTCTCATATAATTAACAGTCATTTGAGTTTTAGAGCTGGGTTGTGCCATCACCATTTCTTACCCCTATCATCATATAGCCATTGGACTCGGCTGCTACTGTCTACATCAAGCTAGGCAATGTATGACTCTCCAGTTGCTGTTGGACAACTAGTTGCCATCAGTTCTAGTCAGGATAGTCAGTGATGAGGAATGCTGGGAGCTGGAGTGTGATGTGCAGAAGACCATGGTTTGCCCATGTCAGATGGGGGATCATCTGCAGAAAGGAGAGTACCATGGGGGTATGCACAGAGTTGCCTCACTTCAATATATGTGGCCTCCCCATAGGGCAATAGGGCTAACAGATATTGCTCCACTCCCCCCTTTACAAAATTGTTAATTATATGAGGACGAATGCTCAACTGGGGTGTAATGGAGAAAACATATCTGAATGTGACAAATGATTATCACATGTGACAGTGTTTATAACGTCCCCTGCTTATCTTTTCAGGAGAAAGTTACAGAATTTTAGAGGGTTGTAAGAACCTGAAGAAAAGGAACTGAATATAAGCATGATTAGAAGAAAACAGAGAGTTTAGGAAAGTTAGTTTTTTAATTATATCTCTGCAGATCCCTTAGCTAACATATAATTAAGAGAAATGTGCAATCCAAAAAGCAACATTTTCAGCCTCTGAGAAAAAGTGTGCAAGACTGAACTATGTACTACCACCCTGTTTATTTTTTTAATATGAGTGAATTGTGGTTTACATTACTATCTGAAGATACATAAGGCAGCTAATATTGGAGTAGCAGTAATACCCAACAGGGCACTTGTTCTCACAATTAATTGTAATTAAACTTCACAGTTTTAATATGAAATGTTAGAATTGTTTTTAATTTCTCACATAAGAGACTAATGGGAAAAAATGGACTTTGGTGATATGTTGATGTTGTTTCTGTGAACACGATACAATTCTATAAATGTTGCCAGCCTTTTCTCTTTGTTTCATGTATGGAAGAGCATCTACTCTCCTTGTTTTTGTTTGTTTTAGAGTGGCCATATATTAGAACGAAATATTTCTTCAGGAAGTGCAGATCTGGTAATTGGCAAACAGTTGCTAGAAAATGAACCAGTCATCATATCTAAAGTAAGTAAGGCCTGAGAGGTTGGGGATAGCATACAAAACGTAAATACCTACATGTAAAACAATATGGATTGGTTTGTTTCTGAGTTTCATGTATTTGAAGTCTGCATGCACTTTCCTGATAGAAAGTTGAAGTTATCGAGCAGAATGATGGCACAGTTCAAAAGTAAGGCAATTAATGTGAAAGGCATTCTCTATTGGTGGAATGGGCAATATGTCATGGTTAAATATTTAACAGGCATTTTGAGGGGGAATGTTCATGTTCTATGTTGTTCTCTTGTAAATCCTAAGACTTTTTTAAAATAGTGTAACAAGAAGGGAATAAGCAACACATAACAACAATGACAACAAATTATCTTGGGGCTGGCTCTTGATTTACATAAGAAATTATTTTTAAAAATAACTGTTGGGTTTGACAATGCCAGTCTGGAAGGGGGGTCCCTCAGCTCCCCACCACCACTGCGTGATCAGAGATAGGAAGCTGACTGTACTGTTCATTTGTTTGGGAAATACATATATTCAGGTTTCCTTTTGAAACAGAAGCATGCTCAGCCCACTGCTGAATGTGGGAATCTCTAGATCAGCTATTGAGATACTCTGGTGCAAATAGTCTGGACCAGGGGTAGGCTTTCCCCTTTAATGGCTGAGGGACTTCAGCTCCCAGAAGCCTCAGCCATGTTGGCCAATAGTCCCATGTTGGCCAATAGCTCCTGGGATTCTGGGAGCTGAAGTCCCTCGGCCCTTAAAGGGGAAAGGTTGCCTACCCCTGGTCTGGACAATGTCTGTTATGTTCCATCCCAGAGCTAGGACATAACACACTTAACACAGTTTTTAAAAAGCTTACCTGTTGTTCCAGGTCATCCAGGAAAATCTGGAGCCCTCAGTTCCTGCAATGCTGTGGCTGTCTGTGGAGACATCTCACATTGGTCTGCCCAGTGCATCCATCACTACCTTGGGTCACTCATTCTGAGACCAGAATGAGGTGCCAGATGTGATCATTGCTGGGCACCTCATTCTGACCTCAGAATGAATAACTTGCGGCAGCATTGGATATGCCAAGCAGTGATGATAGCCGCTGCAGAGTGGAAATGGGGGTCTAGGTAATGGGGGCAGGTAAGGGCAGCTGTGGGGCCAGGATACTCTGGGCTGTCCTCAGAGTATCCTGGCCAGTGCAGACAAGGCCTGGATCCCAATAAGATGGAAGCTCTATGGATTGGTGGTTCTTGGGTCCAGGTGCTGGTTAAACAGTCTGTCCTGGATGGGGTTGCACTCCCTCTGAAGGAACTGGTATGTAGTTTGGGAGTGCTCCTAGATCCATCCTTGTCATGGAGACCCATGTGAACTCTGTAGCACAGAATGTTTGGCACCAGGTTTGACTTTTTGGACAGAGATAACCTAGCCACAGTAGTCCTTGCACTGGTAACCTCCCAGTTAGACTGTTATAATACGCTCTACATGGGGCTGCCCCTGAAGACTTCTGCAAAGGCCCTCAGAAGCTACAGCTAGTACAAAATACAGCAGTTTGACTAATGACTGGAGTACCGTTCAGAAAGCATATCATTGCCAGTCTTAAAAGAATTGCACTGGCTGCCAATAATTTCTGGTCTGAATTCAAGGTCCTTGTGATTAAATTTAAAGCCCTAAACAACTTGAGACCTTGATACTTGAGGGAATGCCTCCCCCATATGTGCCTGTCCAAAGATAAAGATCTGCTGGCCTCCTCCATTTCCCACTGGTGAGATCAGTATACTATGTGGGGACATGCGAGAGGGTCTTCTCAGCTGTGGTACCCCAATTGTGGAATACCCTCCCGCTGGAGGCCCAACTAGCTCCAACACCCATGTAATTTAGGAGCCAAGTTAAAACATGGTTGTTATCAAAGTATTTGAGCCTCATTAACTCATCTAAAATACAATGTGTATAATTTTTAAAATTTGTTTGTAACTTATTACTGAAGTTTAACATTTTAGTTAATTTAATTATTGTATTGTTTTAACTTGTGTAACTTGTTTTAATGTTTTTATTAATCTTTGATCCAGGATGGGTTATAAATATTGTAATAATAAACAAACAAACAATCTGCTGAGTGGATGCTGTTGGGGTAGCTAGCCTTCAATTCTCATAGAACATGGAATAGAAGAGGGGCAAAGTACAGGCTGTGTGTAGCCCTTGGGTCCCCACAGTGGTCCTTGAAACCCTCCAGAGCACCCAGAAACCCCTCCCCATTAGGTTTGGTGTTTGACATCTGGAGAGTCCCTCTTCTGTGTCCCATCAATCAGGGCAATATGCTGTTAAATGATATGGGAGAAGGCCTTCTCTTCTGTGGCACCCCCATTACAGAATGCCTTTCCCTAAGAGGCCCAATTGGCATCTACATTGTTGTCATCTCAGCACAAAGTGAAAGCATGGCTCTTTACAAAAGCCTTTGGGGCCTAACTGGTTTTATACAGTGCCATACATTATTGTTTTAATATATTTTAATTGCGTTTAACTGTCTTTTTTATCTTTTAAAATTGTTTAATATCTTTTTAGCCTTCTAAAATCCTTTTTACTGTTTACATTGTTTAAAACTGATCATGTAGTTTTATTGTATGCTCTGAGATCTTTGAAAAGAGAGCAGGGTATAAATGTTTTAATTAACAAATAAATAAAAAATTTAATGGGATAATTTTTCACTTTCCAACCCCTGCAAAACAAATTAAAACTGCTACAAAATGCAGGAGGTTTACTCCCTTATCCCCAAGTCCCTGTATCCTCACTAAAACAAATTTAAAAAGCCATAATCGAAACCAAAGGTAATTCATCTCCCCAGTTATATGGTCATATTTATCCTTATTGTTTAATGGAGGTCTTATCTAAGAAACCTTGTGTAGTTAGTGTAATGTCAAAGAGGGAGTTCAACCTCTTTGGCATATTGGATTTCCCTCCTCAGAGTTTAAAATATGACTCATACATTAAAGAATCATTTTAGACCATATTGAAATTATGAGTTTGTTTGCTGATTTTCCCTGCTCTCTCTTATTTCAGGAGCCAGACAGCTGGGAAATTATAGAAGGTCTGAAAATTGGTCAGACTAATGTTCAGAAGCCAGACAAACATGAAGGATTCATGCTGAAGAAAAGGAAATGGCCTTTAAAAGGCTGGCACAAGGTAAAATGTCCATAAAGCACCTGGGTAATCAAATTGAAAGGGAAGTGTTATTATCATCTATAGAAAATTCATTTGCTCTACAGATATTTTTTGATACATTTTTATGGACCATGCTATGGCCAGTTAGTTTTGTTATGTTATCTGTATAAATCTTGCCTTAAAAAATGTTTGCTCTAAAGAAAACTCTCTTTCATGCCAGGAATAGAAAATACCTGATATTTATTTGTCTGTCAGTATAAATGAATGGGTAAGCAAAGGGATCTTGCAGAACTTTTGAGACTAACTTAGGGCCGTTGCAGACTGCCAGAAATAGTGCAAATTGAGTCTATTTTAACTGTCCCGGCTTAGTGCTAGGGAATCATGGGAATTGTATTTTTTTTCTGAGACATTGAGCCTTCTCTGTCAGAGAGCTCTGGTGCCACAATAAACTACAGTTCCCATGATTCCCTAGCACTGAGCCAGGACAGTTAAAGTGGACTCAATTTGCACTATTTCTGGCAGTCTGCAAAGGCCCTAAATAAAAGAAATTGTAGCATAAGCTTTCATAGACTTGGTCCACGTCCTGACATGCATGGAGTGAACTGATGCCCAGGAAGGAACTTTACAGCCAGACTGCATGATTAACATAGAAATGCAAAACTTGGGAGTGATGAGGTCACAAGTTGAGTTTTAATTACCTTCATTGAGGGATGAAGGCAGGAGGAAAGATGCCGCCTAAGGCCAGGATGTGTGGATGATCACAGGGATGGTGGAGGGAGTTTTGGAATCTGGTATGTGCAGGCTAAGAATCAAAAAGGAGATGTGATAAAATGGCCAAGAGCATCCTCATGAGGCTGGGGTGTTAACCAGTGTTATAATATGGGTTGTGTGCCAGGAAGCCATTGTCTCTGTTCAAGTCTGTGAAAACAAACTTTCTATAGCACAAGTCTATGAAAGAGAACTTCTTTCACTCAGTTTTAGTCTCAAAGGTGCTACAAGATCCCTTTGCACCAGGTTTGCATGGCTATGTCTGCATATATGAATTGGTTTTGACTTTATTCAGGCTACGGTACAGGGACAGCATTTATGCCCTTGCACAACAGTTTGCTTTTAATTTTTTGTGATCCTGTAAGTTGATAGCAAATGGCTAATAGGACTGGGATGATAGGTTAATGTGGCAATATTGCATGGCCTATAATCCATGTGAGATCTTATTCTGAAGTAACGCAGAGTCAAAGAGATCGCAATTACTGTAGCAATGTGGTGGAAGTAGTTTTCTTGAAAAGTTATATTTCATGTATTTATTTTGTATTATTTCTGTATTTTATTTCTCTGTCTATCAATCCATTTAGGGTGTCCTGTGTCTTCCTAATGGTCAGATGGTTACAAGGGATGTGCATTCATTATTCTGTTGTTGTTTTTAAAATGGAATTTATTTTAACAAAACATGGCTGAAAGAAATCTTGGCTTAGTGTTCTGTGTGAACATATTCGTTGTAATAATAGTCTCTGTTTCTATCAAATTCAAAAGACGGAGTCAAACTAAATATAAGACTCAAACTAAATGTTGCATGTACTGTTTTCCTAACAAACAATATTCCTTGAAGTTTGTGACTAGGAAAAAAGGTCTAGGGAGGGAGATTCAGCCATTTCTCCTCTAGCTTGCTTCTTATCCTTCCTTCCTTCCTTCCTTCCTTCCTTCCTTCCTTCCTTCCTTCCTTCCTTCCATCCATCCTCCAATGACTGCCCCTTCTCCAGGGAAAAGATAGCTTGACAAAGGGGAGACATTTTAAGCTGAACAGACAGACGTTGATGATTATGTCTATATGTATGCAAAGAATCAGAGTCCACTAGGTGGCTTCTACTTTTAAGCTTTATCTCCTGTTTATAATGTGGTCATGATATTACCTTATCAGGTTGATTAAGATAATGCTTATGTGAGAAGTGTTTTGAATAGCAATAGCAAGTACATTTCTGTACTGCTTATCAGTGAACTAGCGCTTCCTAAGCGGTTTACAATGCGCAAGCCAATTGCCCCCAACAAGCTGACCTGATAATAATAATAATAATAATAATAATAATTTATTGATAGCCCGCCCCTCTGCTCAGCAATCAGGGCGGGTTACAGCATTTTGAAACATACAGAGTTAAAAACATTCCCTCATCCCAAAATCTCCCCACCCATCCCATTAAAACAAGATTAAACTATAAAGAAATTAAAATGCTGTAGTAAAATAAAACCAACAAAACAATAGGGCAACCATAATACAAGGAACACTAAGAACCATCTCCCCTAGAGCCAGGGGATTATTCCGGGAAGGCCTGCCGGAAGAGATCCGTCTTTACTGCTTTTTTAAAAGCAGCAAGCGTAGTAATGAGACGAATCTCGTTCGGCAGGCCATTCCATAGTCTGGGAGCAGACGCAGAAAAGGCCCTCTGGGAGGTCTGAGACACCCTAGTTTTTATTGGCTGTAGCAGATTCCTCCCAGAGGACCGGAGGGCGTGGGGGGGATCATACGGGAAGAGGTGGTCCCTAAGATAAGATGGACCCAAGCCATGTAGGGCTTTAAAGGTTAAAACCAACACCTTGTACTGTGCCCGGAAACCAATCGGCAGCCAGTGGAGGGATTTAAGCACTGGTGTTATGTGCTCCCTCCTGGATGTTCCTGCAATTAACCTGGCTGCCATATTTTGGACCAGTTGTAGTTTCTGGGTTAGGCACAAGGGTAGCCCCATGTAGAGCACATTGCAGTAATCCAGATGTGAGGTTACCAGGGCATGTACCACAGTTTCCAGATCCATCATGTCCAGATAAGGGCGCAGTTGGCGTATCAGCCGAAGCTGATAACAGGCACTCCTGACCGCCGCATTCACCTGACTAGTCATGTGAAGCGACGAGTCTAGGAGCACCCCCAAACTGCGAACACAGTCCTTAGAGGAGAGTGTGACTCCATCCAGGACTGGAGACTGTATTCCCAAATCTGGTTTCGGGCCTGTGACCGTGAGTACCTCCGTTTTGTCTGGATTCAACTTCAATCTGTTTTTCCTCATCCAATCCATTACCGCTGTAAGACAGTCATTAAGAGGTGAGGCGCCATCTGAAGTCTGAGACAACGATCTGGTCATGGAGAAGTATATCTGGGTGTCATCAGCGTACTGAAGACACCGTGCTCCATGCCTCCGAATGATCTCACCCAGCGGCTTCATGTAGATGTTAAATAACGTCGGGGACAGGATGGCACCCTGAGGGACGCCACAATTAAGCTCAATTTTGGATGAGCAACTGTCCCCGAGCCTTACTCTCTGGGATCTGCCCGAGAGGAAGGAACGGAACCACTGCAGAGCAGTGCCTCCGATTCCTAACTCTCTCAGGCGATCCAAGAGGATGGCATGATCTATAGTATCAAAAGCCGCTGAGAGATCCAAGAGCACCAGCAGGGTCACACTACCCCTGTCGATACCCAGGCGGAGGTCATCATTCAGAGCGACCATGGCAGTCTCAACTCCATATCCTGTCCTGAAGCCGGTTTGAAATGGATCAAGATAATCGGTTTCATCCAAGACTGCCTGGAGTTGGGAAGCAACTGCCCTCTTGATCACCTTGCTAAGAAAAGGTAGCAAGGAGACTGGTCTATAGTTGTTTCTATCCAGGGGATCCAGGGAAGTTTTTTTCAGGAGTGGTCTAACTGCCGCCTCCTTTAAACAAGATAGTACATTACCTTTTCTGAATGACGCATTGATTGTGTCCTGAAGGAACACCTTCAACGCATCCCCCCCCGGACGACCAGCCAAGATGGACATGGATCGAGGGGGCAAGTCGTCTTCCTCATTCTTCCAAGTAGCTTGTCCACGTCATCGGTAGTCACAGATTGCAATTGATCCAGTAAAATGCCATCAACAGAGTTCCTGGATACCTCGTCTACGGATTCTGCCAAAACACTGGCGTCCAAGTCGGCTCTTATCTGAGAGATTTTATCTGCAAAGTAGATGTTAAATGCCTCACAGCAAGCTGTCATTGGGTTAAGTAGGGGGTTTAGCACAGGGGGAACCTTCGTCAACTCCCCCACCACCCTAAACAGCTCTGCCGGGCACGACTCTGCAGATGCAATACGTGCAGAACAGAAGGATTTATGCGCTGCACGTAAAGCCTCCCTATAGGAATCAAGATGTTTCCTAAGGCGAGTTCTGTCGGATAAGAGACGAGTCCTCTGCCATTCGCGTTCTAGTCGTTGTCCTGCCCGCTTCATCCTCCTAAGCTCCTCAGTATACCAGGGCCTACGATTCGAAGCGGGCTGGAAAGGATGCTTGGGAGCGATTGTGTCAATAGCCCTTGTGAGATCGGTGTTCCAAGTGTCCACCAAGGCTTCGACAGAATCACCGGTGTTACCAACCATTAAACCCTCTAAGGCTTTCTGGAAACCAGTTGGTTCCATTAGCCTTCGAGGGCAGACCATTCTAATGGGTCCGCCACCCCCGGGAGGGCGGACAGTGGCTCTTAGTTCTGCCTTGATCAGGTAATGATCCGTCCATGACAATGCGGAGGTTTTGTAGACCTCCACCCATGGATATTCCTGCTCCGTACTAAAGACTGCATCGAGTGTATGACCAGCACAATGCGTGGGCCCGTCAACCAGTTGAGATAGGCCCATGTTTGTCATGGTATCCATGAACTTCCGAGCTGCACCAGTTAGATTTGATAAACTGGTCACAAGAGGAATGTTGAAGTCGCCCAGGACCAAAAGTCTCGGCGACTCCAGCAATAGCTCTGAGACCAGCAAGGGCAGCTCGGTTAGGGAGTCTGTTAAGCAACGGGGTGGCCAGTATACCAACAGAATCCCTAAACTATCCCTGGTCTTCAGGCTAAGGTACATACACTCGATATAAGTCGTTTTCCGGAGAGGCTTCCTGATCAAGGCAAGGGTGTTTCTGTAGACTAAGGCTACGCCGCCCCCCCACCCACTTTCCCTTATCTGCTCACTAACTGAGTACCCAGCTGGGAGGATTTGCGCCCATGTCGCAGCGCTAGCATCCCCCAGCCAAGTCTCAGTAAAGCATGCCAGATCGGCCGCCTCATCCACCAAGAGATCGTGGATGAGGTGGGTCTTATTTTTGACCGACCTGGCATTGCAAAGGAGCAGACCTATGAAAGGATGGAAGGCTGAATGGACCTTGGAGCCCCTGGGGTTAAACTCACAACCTTGCGGCTGCAGTACAGGCATTTAACCACTGTGCCACCAGGGCTCTTAGAGGCACAGGATACTGGAAAGGATACTGGAAAGGTCCTTTATAAATAATAAGTATCAATACAATAATTAATTGCTGCTGTCTTAATGGAATCAAAGTGCTTGTTAACTTTTTTCTCCTGCATGCTGGTTATTAGAAAACCCTAGTTACATGTTTGTCTTCATCCATTATATTGCTTTTTCCAGGTTTTATTTAGTCACTTACAGGTTTTTTCCCCCCTTGCAGCGTTTTTTTGTCCTGGATAATGGAATGCTGAAGTATTCAAAGTCACCAATTGATGTAAGTAAACCTGGAGCTATTTTTAAAGTTGGGAAATGCCTTTTGCATTCATTTAAATGAGGAGCATGCTGTCCCATGGGGCCTGTTTCTCAGCCCATGAAACCCCCTTGAGATGCCTAGAACTTCAGTCTGCCCATTATTATTAAAAAAAAAAAAAAGCTAAAAAACAGATGAAAAATAAAAAGGACATTCAAACTAGCATTCTCCTTAACACCTGCTACCCCAAATTTTGAGGGGGAAAACCATAAACATTCTAGGAACCAGAAGTAACATCAAGTCACTTCCAGTTGGGTTGGGGGTGGCCATGCACCCCATGGGGAGGGTTGGCTTCTGCCCTCACTGCAGCTGCCCATCCCTGATTTAAACTTTCCTTCTTAGTACCAGTAGAAGTAGTGTGTCTGAACTGTGGAGAAGATTGGCAACCCTCTTCTAGAATTTACTTGCATTTTCTACATTCCACTCATTTTTTTTCTTGAACATTGTTTGGAAATGCATCAGAACTTAAATATTTGGCCTGTTTTAAAGCGGTTTTGCAAAGTTCCTACTCCACTTTTTCCTGTGGCATCCTATCAACACTTAAGAAAAAAAGAATAATATTTTACCAGCTTCATGATATCTGTCTCAATAAAAGACACTTGATTTTCTTTTCACGACTTTGTCAAAGTTGCTATATCGTTTGATGTGTTGTCTTCCTGAGTTACAGCAACCCAGGGAATAATATATTTCTACTAGACACTATGAGGAAGAAATACATTGACTAAGATCCTGCATTGGCAGATGCAACAATGTCAGAACTTCATTTTCATAGCTCTGCCTGGCAATGCCAATCCCTCCAAACCTACCTTTTCAGCCAGGCAGTGCCTTAACCAAAGGGTTTCTGTGGTTCTGGGGAATAGTGTTTGAAGCATTCTTTCAGTTGTGAGGGCCATTGAGAACAGGCAGCTGGAGGGACCCCTTGAGATTCTTCTGCAATTGCTTCTGTCAGTGACTGTAAATGTGAATCTCAAAAGTTATAAGGTTGTAAGTCTGGTTTACATCTCATAACTACTGAAGAGTATACCAGCTTGTTGATAATGTTTTCTCTTGTTCTTTCAGACTCAGAAAGGGAAAGTCCATGGGAGCATAGATGTTGGTTTATCAGTTATGTCAATAAAAAAGAAAGCTCGTAGGATAGACCTTGACACTGAAGAGCACATCTACCACTTGAAAGTGAGAGATTTTACCACTATTTTTCCACACTTGCCAGAATCACATTATCAGATGGAAGTAATACTCCATGACTGAACTCCATGTTTATTCCCATTGTTCCTTTCACCAGGTGAAATCCCAGGATTCATTTGATGCTTGGGTGTCAAAACTGCGCCACCATAGATTATACCGTCAGAATGAGATTGTACGATCACCACGAGATGCCAGTTTTCACATATTCCCTTCAGCTTCAACAACGGAGTCTTCACCAGCTGCTAATGTTGCTATGCTGGAGGCTAAGGTATAATCTGACCTTGATCTGGAAGAACTCCATCTTGGGGCTCATCTTTAGTTATTGTATCACATTTCCAAGCTGTTGCTCTGGGAAATTGAGTGATGTTACAGGCAGGATTAACGTAGAAAAGAGGAAAATGCATACTTGCAGATTTCAACATTTTATCTCAGCTATTGAATTATATGGTTTTGTAGTTTTTACTCATTTCTTCTTCGTGGTCTCTGCGAATCACACAAATGGGTTATTCTGCGCCTGTGCAGCAAACTTTGGAACCTTCTTAGAGCTTTTAGAAGCGTTTTGGCGGTAGCCCTTCCCACTCTCCAACTGCCTTATTGGCCAGTTTCCTGCCTAAACCCTCAGTTCCTTTTATCCGCCGCAGCAGCAGCATCTAGAGTAACTCTTCAGAGATTCTTTTTTTTCCTGTCTCACTTTAAATTGCCTCTTGACAGGATCATTTTGCGTTTTGGTGGTGTTTTTATTTTAACATCGTCGTTCATATTTTAAGATGAGCACTGCGATTTCTGTGAGAATCGCAGTCTGACGTTCTAATTCTATTTCTTAGGTAAAAAAATTTCTGTTCTAATTCTTTTTCTGAGGTAAAAAAATTTCTAAATGGCCACTCGCCCTTCTGGTGTGTTGGCAAACCTCGTTTATTCCCAAAATGGAAATAAAATTTCTTTTGGAAATACTCCTGGATGAAAGCTGTTTTAACATCACCCGCCTCTTTGGCGTGTTTGACAAAGGCTATAAGGCCATTTTTACTGCTAAATATAGAGATAGATAGATAGATAGATAGATAGATAGATAGATAGTTTGCCCTGCTTCACGCTCAGCTAAGGTCCATCCCTCCCTTCATATTTTAAGAGGAGCGCTGCAATTTCTATAAGAATTGCAGTCTTACCTTCCAATTTAATTTCTGAGGTGGAGTTTTTTCACCGACCGCTGAGGTGAAAAATTATTAAAATGGCCGCTCGCCTTCTTGGTGTGCTTGGCAAAGCTCTGTTATGCCCTATAAGGGGACAATTTTTCTTTCGGAGGGTACTCCTGGAGGAAAACTGTTTAAACTTCACCTGCCTTTCTAACTTGCTTTACAAAGGCTTTAAGGCCATTTTTACTGCTGGATGTATATATAGATATAGATATATAGACATATATAGATATAGATACAGATAGATATGGATAGAGATAGTTGGATCTCTCATGGCTGCTTGCACTGCCTCATGCTTGGTTAAGGTCCATCATACTTCTGAGAGTTTTTTCTCTGATCGCTGTCCCCCAGACCCCTGGGGGTCAATCCAACTAGCTTGGAGCCCTGTGTGGACCCTCATCGGTCCCTGACTCTCCGGGGTCATACCGATTAGCTTGGAGCCCGATGTCGATACTCCTCAGTCTCTGACTCTCTGGAGTCATATCGATTGGCTCGGAGCCCGACGTGGATTCTCCTCGGTCCCTGACTCCCTGGGGTCATACCGATTGGCTTGGAGCCCGACATGGATATTCCTTGGTCCCTGATTCTCCGGGGTCATACTGATTGGCTTGGAGCCCGACATTGATATTCCTTGGTCCCTGATCCTCCAGGGTCATACCAATTGGCTTGGAGCCCGACGTGGATACTCCTCGGTCCCTGACTCTCCGGGGTCATACCGATTGGCTTGGAGTTCTGTGTGAATACTCCTCAGTCCCTGATTCTCCGGGGTCATACCAATTGGCTGGACCCAACGGAGATGCTCCTTGGTCCTTGACTCTCTGGGGTCATACCTATTGGCCTGGAGCCCAACGTTGATATTCCTCGGTCCCTGATCCTCCGGGGTCATACCGATTGGCTTGGAGCCCGACGTGGATACTCCTCGGTCCCTGACTCTCAGGGGTCATACCGATTGGCTTGGAGTTCGACGTGGATACTCCTCGGTCCCTGACTCTCCGGGGTCATACCGATTGGCTTAGAGCCCGACGTGGATACTCATCGGTCCCTGACTCTCCAGGGTCAAACCGATCGGCTTGGAGCTTGAATGGGATACTCCTTGGTCCCTGACTCTCTGGAGTCAAACCGGTTGGCTTGCGGCTTGACTTCAATGCTCTTCGGTCCCTGACTCTCCGGAGTCAAACCAATTGGCTTGCAGCCTGATTTCGATGCTCCTCGGTCCCTGACTCTCCGGGGTCAAACCGGTTGGCTTGCAGCCCGGCTTCAATGCTCCTTGGTCCCTGACTCTCCGGGGTCAAACCAGTTGGCTTGCACCATGACTTCGACTTCCAGCATGACCTTGATGCTCCTCGGTCCCTGACTCTTCAGGCTTGAACCAGTTGGCTTCCAGTCCGACTTTCATCCTCGCCGGTCCCTGATTCCGTGGTTGGGCCGGTTGCCTTGCAGCCTGACTTCAATGCTTGTCAGTCCCTGACTCTCTGAGTTCAGATCGATTGGTTTGTGTCCCTTCATCGATCGTCATTGGTCTCTGACTCTCTGAAGTCAAATGATTCAATTTGAGCCCTGCATGGATACGCATTGGTCCCTGACTCTATGGAATTAAACTCATTGGCTCGCAGCCCTGCAGCAATCCTTATCGGTTTCTGATTCTCTGAGGTCAAACTGAAAGCTGAAACCAAACAGACTGGTCCACGATCAGTTTGTATGGTGTCTTCCCCTACCACTGGGTGATGGCCAGGTTGGCATCATGATGTAGCCACAATCTGGTTTGGATTCGAGGCTGTGGTTGCCCTCTCCGTACCGAAGCCAACTACATCAAGCCTTCGGTTGGGACCATGATTGTTCCCTCTGTATCGAGGTGCACTACTGGCTAGCGCTCCCCCTGAGTTAGGACCATAGCGTATCCCTCTGTACTAAGGACCACTACTCTGTCCAATTCAGAGCCATGCTTGTCCCTCCCTCGGAGGCCCATTGCTGCTCTGACAAGGCCCATTGCAGCTCCTAAAATTCATCCTTCGGGGGGCTGCTATTAATCACTCATTCAGACTTCGGGCTCTGGTCACCTTGGCACACACTCGGTGGGACTCGAGGCTGTGATTACTGCCTCTATACTGAAATCTACAATTTCATGCTTCATTCTGCCTCTCATTTCATTCGAATTTGACCCAGGTTTAAAGTTGTTCCCTCGATGCCGAGAGATGGCAGAGTCAGCCAGATATTCACAATCAACTTTGTTTCCATGTCAAGACCTGGTATCACGGCTATCTTATATAGCTGTTTTCTAAAATGTGGTGCTGCCTCCTTACTGAAGTGGGCACCACCATTTCCATGTTACATTCTTGTGATGATGTGCTTTGTCTCTGTTCACTAGAGCACCTTTGATACCAACAGTCCTCCATTCTCCACAGGACTGGAGGATCAGATTCAACAATTGGTTGCTTTTCTATACCTAGGGAACTACCATTATACACTTGTTACCACCACGGTTGGAATCGTCTTGTTTCCCTCCTTGGGGGGCTTGGATACCATCACTCATCCTCTAACACCAAACAATATTCTTGTATCACTCACTGATACAGATATATTCTGCGATGTGCTTTGTCTCCACATACTGGGGCCAATGCCATCACTTCCTTTAGACTACCAAATCAAAGGCATGATTTCGCTTCCATCCTGAGGGCCATTACCATTCCAGGCTGGCTACAAATGATACTGGGGTGATCATACCCCCTTTTATTCCCAGTCTGACATTAATGCTTTCATTCCTCCCCATTGTTAGTTTTCAGAATGTACTTGTTCCCTCTGTCTCAAAAGAGGATTTTCACTTCCCCTGTACAAGTGTTAGTGAAAGCAATTGGTGTCTTCTTCAAAAGGCCACTACATAAGACAAACATTACAAGCCTTCGCTCCATACACACACCCCTTCCAAGGAGTTCTTATCGGTGTCACACCTATGAAACATGTGACAGGCTATTTACTGTTGGGTCTCTACCTGGGATGAGCTCAACTCCTATACTGACCATCGATTTCAGTGCAATCTCCTTGGGCCCCATTTCAGTCAAAGACTGTGTCAGTTCTTTCCCAGGAAAGCCCTCTGGCAACATCCCTGCAATCTGACCCTCCATTTCACAAATTTGCCCACCCCTGTGGACACTTCATGATCTTAGGACATGCATGCTTGTCCCATCCCTCCAGGCTGACTGATGTCATGTCTGCTTCTTCCGAGCCTCTGGTCTCAAGGCGTCTTTTGGTGAGGTGGTGATAATTCAGGTCTCCATCTGCAATCCTGCCAAGGCTAACTATGCACTTTGCAGATGTCTTGGGACTTCTCTCTCTTTACAGAGAAGCTTGTACTCCCCCAGTTATAGTGCTCTATCACAGTGCACTTTATGCTTCATCACGCACCCCAGATCTATACGATAAAGGGTTTCGCACATGTCTAGGAGCTGGCTTGTGGCTTTAACGTCTATTCCAGCTCCTGTGTTTTGAACCACTCATGACAAGTCAACACCATATTGCTCCTTATATATATCATTGCTTAGCAGTTCTCACTGTTCGTGCCAAGTCATGTTATCCTTGATACAACTTCTACTGGACATCACGGGATGGGATAACATTCCCACAGGGATCTCTTTCTACATACAGTGTGAAATCCCTTTACTTTTATAATGCTATGACTAATCTTCTAATCATTACTCGAACCACTATTGTTTTTTTGGGGGGGATTTTCACCAAGAACTACATGTTTCATGCTGACAGCCTGAAACATTAAGTTACACACAGCATGTCTTGTGGGTCATAACAATTGGATATTGTGATATTCTCACTCTCACTGTTGTCAGTGTCTTTACTGTGACTAGATGAGGTTCTATTCCTCCTCTCTGATGTCCACCAATATTCCAGAAACTGTTATTGAAGCTTCCCCAGTTCGATGCCATCAGCTCTCTCTGTATAATGCAGTATCCAGACATCCTACTGCCCACTTTGTAGTGCAGTCACTTGTTTTCTGCCGTTTTTGCTGGTGTTGCCCAACCATCTCATTGCTGGGCACAGATGGTCTATTTCACATTTTATGTGAATGCTTAGCCCTAGATTGTTTAGCGTTCTAGGCATTATCTGTCAATGCCATAATCTTCAAACGATAGTTTAGAGGTTTATCAGGTCATTGCCCCTTTTCATCTTGAAAGATTCCCCTTGACACATCTTTAATTTTGAGGGTTTGCCAAACCCTCCTTTTCCTGTTTACCAATGTCATGACCTGGGCAGCCTCGCATTGTTGCAAATCTCTTGCCTTCACATTGGTTTCCATTCATCTCCTATATCAGACAGAGTCTGTATACCTTCCTTCTTGTTGCACTCGTCCACTTGTAGTAGTGAACTACTTTCACTACCTACTGGATAACTTTGCCATTATTTCCATTGTTAGCAAACCTGTGCTGTTTAGGTCAGAGATTCTCCCTTGACCGTAGCCATACATCTGCCTTGTTATTACAGACCACCTAAGTCTATCATCAGACTGTGCAATGTATGGGTTAGCTGGCAAGCCTAATTTCCCTGCCACTGGACATGTCTTACCTGCATTTGTGACTGCTTCCATTATGTCTCATTATTATAATTTCAACTTGTCTTATAGGGTTATAATTTTAGCGGGACTGTTCGTCCCTATATTTACATGCCTAGGGCTCAGATTCACAAATAGTGATTTTGTTTTGCGGCAATATGCCGTTTTATGTGGCATGGCACTCTCTCCTCCATTGACTTTAGCTTGCTAGTCTGATTAACCCATTTGTGTGATTCGCAGAGACCACGAAGCAGAAGGACAGGTTGCTTACCTGTAACAGTATTTCTTCGAGTGGTCATCTGCGAATTCACACAAATCCCACCCATCCTCCCCTCAAGTCATGCCCTGCCTCTTCTTCAGTCCTGGGCTGCTGCTTTGCTGCTTTGGCGTCCATGGAACTGAGGGTTTAGGCGGGAAGCCGGCCAATAAGGCAGTTGGAGAGTGGGCGGGGCTACCACCAAAACGCTTCTAAAAGCTCTAAGAAGGTTCCAAAGTTTGCTGCGCAGAATAACCCATTTGTGTGAATTCGCAGATGACCACTCGAAGAAATACTGTTACAGGTAAGCAACCTGTCCTTATGCTGAAGTGCAACATTCATATATGCCTTTAATTTCAAGAGGGAATAAAATTTCTCCCTTGTTCTAGAGTTAGCTTTCCTGACAGTGTTGTTATTATTTAGTATTATTCAGCATTCAGTATTCAGTATTATATTTTTATTTATTATTTTCTATATTTATTTTTTCCCTAGGTATCACAGAATAACCTCCCATGGCAGCCGCCTATCCCCTGCAGTAACAGTCTGTCTCCCTTACCTGCAACATGCACCACTGGCCAAAGCAAAGTAGTTGCTTGGTTGCAGGACTCCGAGGAGATGGATAGATGTGCAGAAGGTCAGTCAATCCTTCAGTTCATGCCAGCTTTCTCTTTAATTAATTACTAGTACCTTTGCTAATTAATTATGATAGTTAATGATAGATGCTCCATAGAGTCTAATAACAGATAAGTACTGTATTGGGCACAATTATGAGTTCACTCATGCTTTGTTTGATATATATATATATTTTTAAAGGACCCATTTCAGTGGCATTCAAAAGCTAACTCCCTTGTTTCCTCTACATTAAGGGTGGGAAGCATATAGGCTTACACATGGTTTTGGGCTGCAAGTCCCAGAAGCCCCAGAGGCAGTCTATTCATGGGCAGGGAATGCTGAGAGCCACAGTCCAACAACATCTGGAGGGTCACATGATTCCCACTCTTACCTACATCTTCTTTGAAGGAGTGTTTCAAGAAATGTAAAAACTCAGGTTTCCAGTGACTATTCAAACCTCTTCATTGAGAGAAATTCAGAGCGTCTTTTCATGAATAGTAAGCACTCCATTCCTAGTTAATATAAATTTCCCATGCAGTTTTTATTTTTCATTGTCCACAATTCTAGACTCAGCCCACAGATATCAAAAGGTCATACCCCAGTGTAAAACTCTCAGGGGGCTTCTCAGTTCATAGAAAATCCTTCTCAAGTTAAACTGTATTTTATTGCTTCTTTACAACCTTTAAAAGTAACCCTTTAGACCAGGGGTAGGCAACCTTTCCTCTTTAAGGGCCGAGGGACTTCAGCTCCCAGAATCCCAGGAGCTATTGGCCAACATGGGACTATTGGCCAACATGGCTGAGGCTTCTGGGAGCTGAAGGTTGCCTACCCCTGCTTTAGACATATAGACACCAGGACCATGTATATATTGTGTATATAGTTAAAACACTCCCAAACACTCCAAAAACATCAAAAGGAAGTGATTTTTCACTTTTTATTTTGCTATTAAGAAGAGTAGAAGAATAGACACATATCTCCTCTGGTTGTTTCAAGAGAATATGCTGTGAAATCAGCCTGCCTCATTTATGGGGTACCCAGAAACCATTGACTTGCATTTGTTACTCTCCTGTGTTTTCCTACTGGCTTCTTCCAGAAGATTAATTAAGGAAATAAAGATGAGGAAGGCTGTTTATGCTTCTGACAAGTGTTGCTTAAAAGTTTTGTGTTTGTTTCATGAAAAGTATGATTATGCTGCTGTACAGATAACATGGTTTTGTCCAAGGCAAGAGATACAGTCTTGAACAAGATAAAAGTGTATCTTTCTCCCTCTCCTCATTTTTTCTCCTTTGGAAATCTATGTCAGATCTTGCACATTGCCAGTCAAACCTTGTGGAACTCAGTAAAATTCTTCAAAATTTAGAAATACTTCAGAGAACTCAGTCAGCTCCAAATTTCACAGATATGCAGGTAAATATATTTTTAAAATAACAATTAAATAATTGCAAATTGTGCTTTCAATATTCTTTAAGCTTGAAAATCCAAAGGCTATGAACAGTCACTCTGCAGATAAGTTTAGCCTTATGAACTTTAGAAATGCTCAGGTCACTCAGAGAAGACTCAAGATACAGGGGTAGGCAAACTGTCCCCTTTAAGGGCCAAGGGATTTCAGCTCCCAGAATCCCAGACTATTGGCCAACATCCCAGACTATTGGCCAACATGGCTGAGGCTTCTAGGAGCTGAAGTCCCTCGGCCCTTAAAGGGGACAGTTTGCCTACCCCTGCTCAAGAAGGTGGAGAATAACAATGATTTTGTTCACATATCATGATAAGCTAGGGTTCCAGAGAATCTTAACTTATTGTGAATGAATCAGCATCCTGATCTTTCCTACTGGAAGCAAATGTCTCCCCTCTGACTAGTCAGAGCTGTAAACTGTGCCTTGTTCTTGGCTTATGATTCTGGTTTGTACAGAGTGCCAGGTTTAGAGTCACAATGATCACACCATAGACAGAAGGTCTGTGGTTTACTGATCCACCCCTGCTCTTTATAAAAGCTTAATTTGACATTTGAATGCACCCACTCTCATACACAAGTTCTAGGAGGACTATAAATAATTCCACCAACACAGGTTTGGAAAAGCCTGCCTAATTTGTAGAAAAACAGATTATATGGTTGTGGAATCCTTTATTCCATCAATTTAATATTCAACTGTTTTTGTTGTTGTTTCATTAGGGAGTTGGACTGTCACACAGAAGTAAGGATGAACAACTTTTTCAGTGAATTTTAGACTAGCAAAAAGCCTCACCAAGAATAACTGGATTTAAGATTTTCCAAGTTTTTGTTCTTAAAATTCTCTTCAGTTAGCCTGTTTTTGTTTG
Organism: Phrynosoma blainvillii; assembly: GCA_026167975.1. Taxonomy (NCBI): domain Eukaryota; kingdom Metazoa; phylum Chordata; class Lepidosauria; order Squamata; family Phrynosomatidae; genus Phrynosoma; species Phrynosoma blainvillii. Next base: position 253,954,184 of record JANUYF010000001.1, on the reverse strand, counting down.
CAGAACCTAGATTAACATTCTTACCACATTTTTATTTGCAGAATACTAATTCTAACACTGTGACCTACTAATTTTTGCAATATTGTCTATGTCTATTGCATGAGCTTTAATGTAGTGCTTTGTTGCCTTCTAACTATTTTGTGATGTAGGCTAACTGTGTAGATAAGAAAGACAAGCGTGTCACAAGAAGATGGAGAACAAAAAGTGTCAGCAAAGATACTAAAATACAGCTCCAGGTACTGAGTTCATGTTGTTTCCCCTTGTTGTTGACCACAATCTTAGGTAAACATTCTTTTCTTTTCTTTTTACATAAAAGCAACAACAGAGGAATTCTGCTCACTTTGAAGTTCTTCCTCTTTTGTTCTTGAAAGCTTTATTAAAATTGGAAGATCAAGGATCTTCTTCTTTTTCTTTGTTCTTCTATTAATATGAAAACTTTAAAAAATAAAAATGCAAAGAAACAGGAAGACAAGAAATTTCTGTTAGCATGCAGAAATAAGTTACTGTACAAGATCTCATCAACTACGGTTCCTGAACTCTGTTTGTCTAGTCTGATCTTTGATTTTTCCGTCTTCATACCATGCCACAAACCTGCTTTAAACAGTCTTCTCAGTTTCACTCTGGTTTGCCATGTAATAGGAGGTGGGGCAATGGGATGTGGGGAAATATAATGCAAAACAGTTCACTCTCATATACATACAGGAAGCCCCCACTTATCTGATGGGTTAGGGGGCAGAGGACTGTCAGGGAATTGGTTGAAAAATGGAACCCAGGGATTTTTAAAGCTTATAAATGTATTTTGGCCACTGAAAACATAAATAACACACCATATACCCCTTTTGAATGCTTATAAAAGCTACATTACCTCACTATATATACAAAAGTGCATGCAAGCATTTCCAAGTGAGCCTCATAGGCAAGAAGAATTGACAAAAGAGCGGAGCCCCTGTTGAATTAATGAAGCCCATCTGTAATTTGCAAGTGTTGAAAGAGCGAGTTGTCGGAAAGCGAGGTGTCAAAACACGAGGGAAGCCCATAACTAGTTACACAGTTATTGAAGCCTAGACATTATATTATTATTAGCAAAATATTTCCTAACTTTCTCTGTGTGCCATATAATGCATGATAAGCACATATTTCTATGTTTCTATATGGACATGTTTTGTGGAGCCATAAGCAAAGTTTGCATCAGAGGTTGGAATCTTGTGCCCTTCTGAGGATACTGTTAGAATGCAACTCCCAGCAGCCCTAGGCAGCATAGCCAGTTATGTGGAAGGCTGGGAGATGCAGTCTAGTAACATCTGGAGGGAGGGATATATGATTTCCACTCCTGCTCTTACATGCATCAGCTGTGTAAGACAGTGTGTACCACATGGCTTATCTCTACACAGAAGCAGGGGTGTAGCTATGGGGGGCAGGGGGACAAAATGAGTGTGTTGCCTCCTCAAATAGGAATTCTGCTGCTCAAAATCAAATTTTCCTTCAGCCTCCAAATTTCTAATACTGCAGAGTGTGAGGCACTGAACATTTTCACACCTAGAACTCATATATTTTTCTGTGTTCTCATTCCATTGGCAACTTTGCCTCCCAGAACAAACCAGGGATGAGGGAACATGTGCCATTCCAGATGTTGCTGGACATTGCCCACCCCTTTAACACACTACAGCACTTTAGACTGGCAGTGAATGCTACCACTTTCTAATGGATACCCCATGGAAGAAAACTTTCAGGCTTGAAAATAGCTACTTACCTGGACACATGTGATGAGTAAAAACTTTGTCTAGGCAATGTGAAGTCGTAGGCTTTCATGGCCGGCATCCATAGTTTTTTTGTGGGGTTTTTTGGGCTGTGTGGCCATGTTCTAGAAGAGTTTCTTTCTGACGTTTCGCTAGCATCTGTGGCTAGCATCTTCAGAGAAAACTGAGATGGAAAAGCATGGGTGTATATATACTGTGAGACCCTGGGTAGGGTGGAGTGGTTCCCAGGTGAACTGTGTGTTGTTCTGTGTTGAATAGGTATTGTTCTGTGTTAATGGCAAGCTTCAGGATATGCAATCAAGGATATTGTCTGCTATTCCCATGTAAACTGTGTATTGTTCTGTGTTTGAATAGGTGTTGTTCTGTGTTAATGGCATGGCTTCCAGGTGAGGATATGCAATCAAGGAGATTGTCTGCTATTGTCTGCTGGGAAAGCCCCTGACCCTGTTTGGTTTTCCCTTTGCTTTTGCTGAGTACAGATTTTCTTATTTTGTAGGACTGGTAGCCATCTCTTGTTTACTTTGAGGGTTTCTTCTTTCCTGTTGAAGTTGTCTGAGTGTTTGTGGATTTCGATGGCTTCCCTGTGCATTCTGACCTGGTAGTTGTTGGCATGGTCCAGGATTTCAGTGTTTTCAAACAGCATTTTGTGCCCAGGATGGTTTATGATGTGTTCTGCTACTGCTGATTTTTCTGGCTGGCCCAGTCTGCAGTGTCTCTCATGTTCCTTGATTCGTGTTTGGATACTGTGTTTGGTGGTTCCTATGTAGACTTGTCCGCAGCTGCATGGTATGCAGTAAACTCCTGCGGCTGTGAGAGGGTCTCTCCTGTCCTTCGCTGAGCGCAGCATTTGTTGGATTTTCTTGGTTGGTTTGTAAACCATTTGGTTTGTCTAGGCAGTTATGTGGGACAGTTACATAGGATGTGTGTTCAATTGCTCTGTAGCTCTGGAAGTAGTGCGTGTGACTATTTTTTCTCTGTCCTCTTTCCAGGAAAGGAAAGAGAAACAGTGACACTCACTGTCCCCTGAATAACCCCCCCCTCCTGACACCTGTCTCCTGCCTGAATCTGGTAGAGAGGAAAAGAAACAGTCCCCGAAGATGCCTCTAGATTGGAGCTTGTGTTGGCTGGAAGAGTGTGCCCCATCTAGCTGGATTAAGCCTTCCTCTTACAATTTGGAAAATTTATACTGTAGGTGATAGCCATACTTCACAAGGATTTGAGAGGAGGGGGTATGGTCCAAAAAGTAACTTTTCCTAGCTCCTGTTCTCTCCCTCTCCCTCTCCCTCCTTTTCTCCTGTTCTTTCTTGAATCAGGATGAACAATAGATTTTATTTCTACCAGCTGCAGAGAAATTAGTGTTGACGTTGTTCCCCTTCTTCTTATGTCCTCTTTATCACTCCCCACTTGGGAGAGATAGAGAGGAAAAGATAATTTACCCCGATTGGTTGATTACAGTGGAGCCCATTGTGACCTATCTTTCTCTCAGCCTTTTGCCCCTCTCCTCAGCTGAGAATGCTAGATTTTACTGTCTGTCTGGCAAAGACAGAGAAAGAATTGAAGCCCATGCCAGTTGATTGTCCCTCCTCTTTCCCAGGCTTAAGGACAGATCCTCCACTTGGCAACTTCTTAGAGAGGTTGCAGAGGTGAGTAGGTTGGTGCACACAAGCTCAGTCGAAACAGATGACTTTCGGTGTTCTGCTCCTTCACAAGACAGAACTATTAGTTACAAGGCGATCAAACCAAAAAGAGAAATGGTAGGTGTGATGCGAGACTTCTTTCTTTGCCGTGTCTTCGATGCCTCTTCCTTACTATCAGAAGGCCCCTCAATGACACCTGCTCAGCATCCACCCTTTATACCCTTTCCCTAAATGTATAAGGGCAGGCCAGGGTCCCAAGTGGCATTTCAGTTTCCTCCTTATAATCTCCAATACACTTTTTCTCCCATTCAGTATCCTTCTCTCAACTCAATTCCCTTCACTTCCTTTCAAGCCTTTTAAACTCTCTTAACTTTCCCACTCTCCACTACATTCAACTCAACTGCACTGGATTATCTGAACAGAACTCCACTGGATTGAACATAAATGAACTTAACTGACTTCTCGGTCACTCACTCCTGCCTTTTATATCTACTTCTTCCCTGGCAGACCTCCCTCACAGTCAGCCCAAATTGGGATTGGATGTCAGGAAACCAAGTCTGCCCAGTGACTCTGTCACAGTAGGTTTGTCCATTATCCATTATGTCCTACTAGATGAGATTTTTTTCTGAATAGCAAACAGTGCTTTAAGGAAAGGTACAAATATTTTCAAATATTTAATTTAAATTAGAGACTAGGTGTTTTTGGTGGTGGTGTGTGTCTTCAAGTCGTTTCCGACTTACGGCAACCCTAAGGTGACCCTTTCATGGGGATTTCTTGGCAAGATTTCTTCCAAAGAGGTTTGCGATTGCCTTCCCCTGAGGCTGAGAGCATGTGATTTGCCCAGGATTACCCAGTGGGTTTCATGGCTGAGTGGTGAATTGAACCTTGGCCTCCAGAGTTGCAGTCCACACTCAAAGCAGTACACCATGCTGTACCTTCAAGCAATCTTTGTGTTTGTTTTTGTGCTATGCTTCATACACATGTATATGTGTGTGAAAATATAACAATGTTCTGTAGATTGCTACTTTATTTTCTGAGACACACTCAATGAGATGGATCTTTTCTTCTCTTCTTTCACTGCCATTGTTCTAGTACTGGCAGCTGAAATATGAATACAGTTGTCATAGGAAGGTGGAAGAGAGTATCCTGAACATCCTTTGTGCTTGTAAGACAAGGATCATAGGATTCAGAAGGCAAACTCTATATACAATGGGACTGTCTTTCTGTAGTAAAAGAGTGGCTCCCTTTAAAGGAAGCAATTCAGGAAATGTGGCCAGATTCTAGAAACTTTCTAAAGCTACTAGCTGGTTAGTCTTCCTTCCATCTTCCTATTCACATAATTTATTCATATGCATACGGAAATCTAGAGGTATATGCAGAAGATCTACAGGATCTTAGGTTGCTTTGCAAATTATAGCACATTACCATGGGCAGTGAACCCTAGAATAATTCATTTTCAGGCAGAAAAAATAAGAAAAAGACCCTTATGGTTTTCTTGGTGACATTTAGTGAAAGAAAGTTTGCCATTGCTCTTCTCTGAGGCTGAATGTGACTTACCCAAGGTTGCCTATTCGGTTTCCATGGCTGACCAGGGATTCAAACTTGTCTTCTGGAGCTCTTGTCCAGTACTCCAACCTCTGCCCCATGATGGCTCTCTGTCCCAGGTTTGCTCCTAGTTAAATCTAAACTGAGCACAGTTGTTAGTCTTACCTGTACATGGAATTTCCTTGAGCTCCTGTCCATTCCCCCCTTTTCATCCCAGGGAACAGTTGAAAGCATAGAAGGGCAGTAAGATGTGGCAAAAGTTCAGGCAAGTTTAAGATTCCCTTTTCCTGGACTGAAAAAAGAATGTCTAACCAAGCCTAAAAGGAAAAGCCTTCAGGGCCTACAGACAAAAGTGCATGCTTTGTCCCTCCTTATCGCTTGTCTATGGTTGTGAAGTTGCTTTCAAGAAAATCAGGGAACATGTAAAGAATATAGTAATTGTCATTTTGTGACGTTCTTCCTGGATGCTCGTGAGTGGTATTTTAGATTTTTTGTAGCATTCTGACAGACTGTTTTTAGTCACTCCTTTTAGACATTGCAAACAGTGATTAAATAAATGTTCATCTTCAATTCTTGATGATGTTTTGGGAGTGATGGCAAATATATATGAATGGAAAATAACAAGAGAATTGCTCAAGAATGTATAGAAGCAAAGACTTGAATGTAGAAAATAGGTAATCTGGATTATATTTGTGCCTTTAAAACTCAGAACAAGTGCAACGTTTGGTCACATAAAACCTTATACAGAAAAATATTTAGTTCCTAAGCACTTTCATACTGTATCTGTGCATATTTTCTATAGCTGGCATGCAAAATGTGCTCGACCCACATGAGAGCAACATTCTGGGTGATTTCTGCTACAATAAGAATGCCAGCTATTTCCAAAGTCTGAATTTTGGTTGCCTTTTCTTCCCATAACCCCCTTTTTTCCTTTGCATATTGAATATCATACAATTGTCCTTCACAAGTTTCAAATATGTGCCTTCAAGTTGCCTATCAATTTATAGTGACCCCATGAATTTCATAGGATTTTCTTACGCAAGGAATACTCAGAAGTGGTTTGGCCACAGAGAGAAGCAGACTTAATTCTCAGATATAAATAGCCTTGTGGAATTAAATAGTATGATTTATGTTCTCATTCAGTTATGTTAAAATTATTTGCTACAGGACTGCAGGAAATAATTTCAACATAACTGAATGAGAACATAAACCATACTATTTAATTCCACAAGGCTATTTATGTCTGTGAATAAGGTCTGCTTCTCTTTGTACATGCAAAAACTAAAATTAAAAAAAAATAGTCAGGCTATGATGAGCTAAGTTTAAAACAAACTACATCACCTTCATTCATCTACCAACTGGAATGGGGACACATTAGGAGTGATTGAATAACTCTTCTTTGCTTGTACATGGTCAATCCACATTTCAGCACAGAGTTATGGAAATTAGCCCTTTTGTGGAAATAAAACTCTATGGAAGAATCTACCCCCTCAGTTCTGTATTGTTGACTGGTTTTCAAAATAACCATAAGGGACAGTCAAATTCTTGACCTGCAGAATTGGGAAGGAGTCAGTGGCTGTTATCAAGCTTGTGATCTCCCTAACAACCAGAAGAAACAATTGATTTCAGTTAACCTAGGCTGCATCTGCAAGTTTGACACCGCTTTAACTGCCATGGCTCAATGCTATAGAATCTGGGATTTGTAGTTTTATGAGATATTTAGCCTTCTCTGTCAGAGAGATCTGCTTCCACAACAAACTACAAATCCCAGGATTCTGTAGGATGGAGCCATGGCAGTTAAAGTGGTGTCAAACTGCATTATCTCTGCAGTGCTTATAGAGCCCTGTGTTTCTCTGTAAAATTAACCCATTGTCCTCATTCATACATTACATGACATGCATGTTTCTTTCTTTATGAAGGGTCCATATCCAAAAGTACAGGATTTGGTGGCTTTTTGGTAAGTCTATATAAAAAACAAAAGCTTTCCAGCCCTCAAATAGGGGATATCCCTTATAATAAGGACAAACTTTCCAGCCCTCAAATAAGGAAAATCTCTTATCTTAAGGGACAATTGGCAATCCTAGCCTTCTCTGACTGTTTCATCTTCCTGCATCCCATCATCCTTTCCCCTCCTTTTTGCCTCCTGTTCTTTTTCCTATTCACTGTCAGGAAGGGACAGCGCTGAAAAGCCAGTTCAGTACTGCACGGCGCCGACAGAGACTGGCGGCAGCAGTGGCTACAACAGTGAGTGGATTTAACAGTCAAGGCACCTATAGTATTAAAGAAGGGGGGTACTGTATATGGTGAATATGTACTAGTGCAACAAAGCACTGGAACAGCATGTCAGGTGCTTGCGTGACACTTGGGGAGCATGGGAAGGATAGGGTTTCATGATCACCTCTGGCCATATAATGAAAAACATTGCATGCTCACAAACCATCTAACTTATATGTACTGACAGAGAACCAATATGAGAACGAATATACAGTATAAAAGCTAGCTAAATTTAAGCTCTTTCCAGTCACGTTGGTTAGTTTGGGAGGAAGTAAGGCCTCAACAAATAAAGCTTAAAAGGCTTAATTTTAGCTGGATTGTACACCATGTGCATGTATATGTATGAGCGTAGAAGTGCTTCTCACATATTTTTAGGAGTGGCTTTATGTGTACTTTCTGAGACAAATTTCTTATTTGGGGTACTCCTAGTTGTAGTTGTAGTTATCTCTGGCAGTATGTCTGTTGCCTCAGTGAAAAGCAGCCTTGCCACCACTTTGCCCAATGTGGTATTTTGGGAAATACTCTTCTAAGAGGTCTTCAGATACCACAGTAACTTGAATTAGCTTCTTTGGGTATTGTCCTCTGTAATGAGGCCTGTGGACCTCTTGCAGTATCTCACCTGTGGCACGGCTACATATGGCTCCTCTTCTTGCCCTGGGACACTTGAATTTTTTTTAAAAAATGTAACCAGGCTAGTGATCTTCCTGTTTCCAGCATTCAGAGTGAGGAAGGTGATGGGGGCAGCCATGGGAACTAGGGAAAAGTAGGAGTTTGATAAGAGAAGAACATTTCCTGCCAGCATGTAAAGGTACTCGTAATACAATATGGTGTTAGCATGATACTAAAGCCACCTTGGGAACTTTTCCAGATCAGAAGGCGAGGTGAAAATAATTAAACAAAATAAAATATGTGTAACAAGAGGTGCCAAACATCATTTTAAAATGGACTTTGTCAAGGAAAGCAGACATACAAAGCCACCGACATGATGTCAGAAATACACTTTAACTCTTAGTATCCATTATTATTTAAAAAGTAAAACTCTTGTCCCCTTCCAAACTCTTGTCCCCTTCCAAAGTGGCCCATAGCAATTATGAAAACAGCATTAAAACAGCAAACCGAAATAATCAAAATATCATATCATATGTTGACTTATAGTTTTGTATTTATTCTATGTGACATAAATATTCAGAAAGTAACTATATGTTTAAAATGCTAATGCTCACTTTGAAGTAAGTCCTTTTGAACTTAGAAGGCCTTATTTCTGAGTAAAGATGCTAATGATCACACTGTAATTCCATGAAGTGGCTGTGCTAATCAAGAAAACTGAAGCAAAATAGTTGATTACCAGGACCATCATGGAATTCCACCATGTTATATTATATTATTGCATATATTTTGTTTCTTCTCCATAATTTCAAAAAGTCATATTACTATCACTAACAGTTACATTTTATTTTTTGTTTTTTTTTCTTCCCAAGAATTTATAATGGAAGAAAAATTAAGTCAGTAAATAGAAGTGTGTACAGTTTGGTTACCTGAGTACCAAGAAGTGACAGTTTGTTTACATAGTTAAGTGGTTCCAATAAAAGAAGATTTATTTATATGGGTTTATGCTGGCATAACTAAAGAAGGGGAACACAGTAAATCTGAATTGTCAGGAGGTGGGAATACGTGAAACAAAAAGGAAGAGATTTTCTGATATTTCATTTGACGTAATAAAAAGTTACTCAATCTAATTTACATGTTGACGGCTGGTAATTAGAGTCAACAAGAAAGGTATTAATATTTATTTATTTATATTTATTTATTTATTTATTTATTCATTCATTCATTCACCTTTCCAGCCCAATATCCCATGAAATAAGGGGGGGGGGGAATACACTTCTACAGCCGTTTTTTTTTGTATCCAGTGATTTTTTTTTTTTATCCACGAATTCAACTATCCATGACTTGGAAATATTAAAAAATAATATAAATTCCAAAAGCAAACCTTGGTTTTGCCATTTTATACAATGGACACCATTTCATTATGCCATTGTATTTAATGGGACTTGAGCATCCACGAATCTTGGTATCCATAGGGCATCCTGGAACCAAAACCCTGCAAATACCAAGGGCCCATTGTAAATCATAGAGGAACTGAGAAAGGCACTACTGTTAATTGTAAGCATGATTTATGGGACATCTGTGCCTGAATGCACTATAACATAAATATTCTGACCTAAATCCAGTATTGTCTTTGTATTGCACTACTAGTACAATATGACCATTTTTTCCTCCCCTCCTCTGCAGTCTCCAGCACCACCTGAAAATTGGCTCCTGATGGTTTCTCAACTATCTGGAACAGATTTTGGGGATCCAGGAGGGCTGCATTTGGGAAGAGGGATCATTGCTCTCTTGATTCCACTGGCAGAAGCCAGTGGTGTCACTAGCTCAGATGTCTCCAGGTGCAGAGGACTGCCAGAGGACTCCCTTGCCTCCCCTTCTCCTCAGCCACTGTTTTGCTCTGGCTGGGCAAGCAGTAGGGGACAGAAGGGATGTGTTCGCCCCTCCTTCTGCTCTGTCGCTGGGCTATCTCCCTGGGAAGCCTGGCGACAGAGCAGGCAGGAATGGCATGTGCTTGTCCCTCCTGCACCAAAGGGGGAGGAGGGCCCAACTGGGCGTCACCCCTCCTCTGGGGTGTCACCTGATGCAATCCACACCCCCTGCACCCCCTCAATGCTGCCACTGACAAGCAATTGCATTAGTTGATGTCCCATCCTGGGTTTATGTTGTAACGTAACTGAAAAGGCCTATTGGATGTTAGGGTTTCATCCCCTCACTTGAAAATAAAATAGGTTTTCTGTTATACTTTCCATGTGCCTTTTTGCTATGCCACATCTTTCAGCTAATTCTTTCCAAAGTTAATTTTTAATTGATTTGTTTAAACTTGGGTCTCTGTTTTGATACATAGTTGCTATAAGTAATTTAAATTGCTGACTACCCTCTACTTTAGCCCTCCTTTTAGTCCAATTGCAGTGGGTCCTTGGTATCCGCTGGAGTTTAGTTTCAGGACACACACACACACCCCGTGGATACCTAAATCTGTGGATATTCAAATCCCATTAAATATAATGGCAGAGTAAAATGGTGTCCCTTATATAAAATTGCAAAATCAGGGTTTGCCTATTGGAATTTATATATGTTTTAAGTATTTTCAAGCCGTGGATACTTGAGTCCAAGGATTAAAAAAATCCATGGATAATGAGGACTGACTGTAATTGGTCAAATTTCTAGGTGCTGTTCAAACCTTATCCTTTGTCCAGTCCTTCTTCTCATTGTTAGAGGCCAATGAATCTTGGCATTTCCATAATGAAATGATAAAGTGAATAGTTTACTATGGACATGTTCATTTTATATTAAATTCTACAATCTATCTTGTATAATGGTTGTGATGAGGTTGTGTGTGGGCATACACTTAGCATTGGGAGACAGAGGATCTGTATGTAAACTCCATATTGGTCAACATTTTGAACCTAATTCTCCAAGATTTTTAAAAAAAAAAAAAAACTTGTATTGTGTGAGTTGTGCATATTTTCTGACCTCACTAAGAATCCCTTTGTAATGAAAGGTATAGCAGTGTCCCATATGTGAAGATATTTGTATGTGCAGACTCGGTTGTGTTCCACACAAACATTGACTGTTAGAGAATACAAGGAGAAAATGTATAATAAAATCACATATAATAAAAATATGCATTTCTTGTATTGTGGGTTATTTTCCTGAGCCATTGAATTCAAATGTTCCACCCCCTTGAAAGACATTTTGATTTCCCCCATGAGGCCAACCTACTGAATATCAGAGAACATCCCTTCTGCTTCACCACATTATGGATCCCCAAAATAAATAAATGAATAAACACATTAAATGGCAGAAATTGAGATTTTGGAAGGAGTTGGGAAGGCCCCCAATACATTATATTGATTGTGCCAAAAAGAGTACCCCACTGGCAAAAATCAATAGACTTATGGGGGGGGGGTTCCCAAACCTGTTTGTTTGCATAGAGCTATCAATGGCACAATAGGTGTTTGTTCATCGCTCACTATATGCATGGGTTAGTGATGATACTGGGAGTTCCCTTTGGAAAGGTTGTCTGGTTTTGTTCTTAAGTCAAGAAAAAGTATGCTCCTTTCCTAATTTAAATATAACTTGGATGCAGATATAGGAGTTTATCGCATTGCTTATTAAAGGGTCTTACCTCTCCTGACTTAAATTTTAATTCTGGCAGCATCCATACTATCGCAGTGTTTTTGCCACTGAATCTGTCGCCCAACTACAACCCGGGTCCATCCCCACTCCCAGAGATGCTCAGTACCCCTCTTTTTGAAACTGGGAGTTTTTTGGCTTAAGAAAATGGTCGCCGGGGTGCTACTGGGAGTGGGGATGGACCTGGGCTGTATTTGAATGGCAGAGTCAGCGACAAAATCACTGCGATAGTATCAGGATGATGCCCAAATTAAAATTTAAGTTGGGAGAGGTAAGACGCTTTAATAAGCCATGCAATAAGCTCTATAGTAAAGGATGAGTCTCCCTTATCCAAAATGCTTAGGACCAGAAGTGTTTTGGGTTTTGGATTTTTTTTTTGAATATTTGCATATATAATGAGATATTTTGGATATCCAGGTCTAAACATGAAATTCATTTATATTTCATATAGACTGTATACACATAGCCTGAAAGTAATTTTATACATAATATTTTAAATAATTTTGCAGTGAAACAAAGTCTGTATACATTGAATCATCAGAAAGCAAAGGTGTGGATTTTGGAGTATTTTAGACTTTAGAATTCCGGATAAGGGACTCAACCTGTAGGAGTATCTAAATGGAACAAAAGCATGATGACGAAATGCCTGTTGTTTTAAGGAGACAACCAAAGTGTCACAGAGGAGAAAATACTGTGGAATAAAATTTGCTTTAGCTTGAAAAACTGTATACTGTATACTAGATCCCTGACAAAATTGGAGAAAATTTGTCTTTTAAAGACATTTAAATCACTCGTTATAAAAATGAATCCATAGTCTATTTAAATGTAAGGTAATATGACTTTTTATGCTGGTGCTGCTCAGGATATTTCAAAAACATGTAATATATTTTGTGATAATTTTTCACATTTGAGTTACATGTATTACTTGGATAATAAAATAATTTAGCTTGGTGGTAGACTATTATTTTATTAACAGAAATGCTTGAATACTGGGCTGCAGATCTCACCCAAGGTTGTGTGCATTTTGTCTTGCATGTCTTTATGTGGTAGAATAGCAATATTTTAGTATAAAAAAGCACCACAGAAATCTGTCTGTGTACATTCATATGTATTATGTGCACTTCTTAAAGTTGTACATAAACACTGTATAGAAAATAGCCACACACAAATACATATACACTTAATGTATATGGAAACATGCTTTAGAAGGGAATGAAAAGTGGAGATGGCATAGTGTATTTATGTCTTTTGGAGGCATCATTCAAGAAACAACCTAGTTTTGTACAGATAAATGTGCTAAATTAAACTGCCTTTCTAAACTGAAAGATGGGCACCAAAAAAGTTTTTGTAGCTTCACAGCTTGCACAATGGTGCAATATATTTAGTATCAATCAGCGGTTTCATAAATCTGTTCATAATTCTTTTCTCACCATGTATTTAGCTATAATTTCAGTGTTGTGGAGAAATTTGGTACTAACACATTCTTCATGTAAGCCTGAAAGGCCAGACTACAAATTAAGCAAACTCTACCTGAAATGCCACCCTGTACTTTTCTGCTTCCCAGTAATATTTTTTATATCATCTCTTAAAATTCACGAATTTCCCCTTGCACTACCATGACCATCTCACTACGTGCAAGCACATACATACACATACACACTTCATTGCATTGCTTTACTTAGAAGAGTGAAGATTTTCTTGATTCTAAAACTATAATATATAAATGAATGCATAGTTTGCAACCATGTGTTTTCATGTAGTATAAGGGAAACTTAAATTAACGTTCAAAGTGCATCCTCTTTGGTTTGAGAGGAAGAAGCCTGGTTTCAGTGCTGCGCATAAAATAAGATGTTCTCCTGGGCAGCTGATAGGTGAAAGAATTGTTAAAGGAACAGTTACGTATTATGGGACGTCCATGTTGCACTGTCATTTTTTAAAATTTTTTAAAAAAGTTTTCATGGTGGTGCTTCCATTTTACCAGATAAAAATCAAACTTTTTGTGGAGGAGAAAAAAGTAGCACATTGTCCACAGGTGTAAATATCCTATAATTGGTATTCTGTTTATTTGGAGAAGAGTAATTTTCTCATAGAACACATGCAATATAACCTCTGTATTTGGCACCATTTTTGTCACCTATTTATTATTAATTTATTTTGTGCGTGTGTGTATGCGTGCATATGCGTGTGTATGTGTGTGTATACCTCCTCCCATACCACATGAATAAGATTGTTTTAGCATTATTCCTCTACAGCACTTTCATGTAATATATAAACAATAAGGGGGAAATATGGCTCCTTTCCAGTCACTGTTATTTAAACAAAGCAGTTTATGGTAGTTGCCAGGATGACCTTTTAAAAGCTATTACTGTATATACTCATGTATAAGTCTCGAAATTTTAGTCAAAAAATTGAACCAAAAAAATCTGAGTCGATTTATCAACAGGTCAATGTAAATACTATATTTTAACTCTTACAAAAAGTGGACCATCCTTTAGTGAAGGGCAAAAGTGTAATCTGTCCTGGAAGCACTGACACCCCCCACCCCCCCGCTGTCCCATCCATCCAGCCTTTAGTGCGAGCACAAGCAGTTATGCCTGCTGGAGTTTTGTAAGTTCTTTGGCATTGTTTTTCTTTGCTTCCTCCTTTAGATCCTTTTGTCACATGCCCCTAAATTTTACCGTTGGCTTATACATGGGTCATATTTTATCAAATATGATTCATATCAAAATCTATAATTTTAGCCCCCAAACCTGCACTTGATTTATACATGAGGCTGACTGAGTAGATACGGTATTTTAGAAATATTTTCAGCAGAGTTCAATTTTATACTCCTACAATGCTGGCTCTAATCCTGTTGGGAAGTTGCACAATTTGGAGTTCTGCATTCATAAATTGTGGTATTCACAGTCACTACATAGCCCCTAGTTTGTTGTTACTGTGTGCCTTCAAGTCATTCCCGACTTATGGTGACCCTAAGGTGAACCTATCATGGGGTTTTCTTGGCAAGATTTGTTCAGAGGAGGTTTGTCCTAGCCTTCCCCTGAGCTGAGAGCATGTAACTTGCCCAAGGGACACGTGAAAATCCTCAATCCCCATTTACTAGAACCAGAAAACAGCCATCACAATTGATAGTTGTCCATTCCCCTGTTGCTTGGGGAGCGGTTTGCTGACATTTCCTTGACTCTTCTATGAGCAATCTGAAGCGTGGGGGGGGGGGGGGGAACTCTGCTTCTGCCTGTCACAACTAACATCGCTCATTGGGTGTGTATGTTAAAATGCTAGTCACTTACTTCCTGAGCGACAGGGGTATAGATTCCGATCGACTGCAACATCTGTTTTATGGGGAATAGGGATGGGTGGGCTGGAATTCACTGTGCATCTCTGTAACTATGCTAGTTATGCATATGTAGCTGCTCAGTAGGATTCCAGCCATTATTTTTAATTATTAAAAAAAATTCGGATACTTTTGTGTTCAAATGACATTGACTAGAAGTGGATTTTTTCTTTTATATTTTAAATGCGTGCAGAGAGAGAGAGAGAGAGAGAGAGAGAGAGAGAGAGAGCGCTTAAAAAGGGTAACAAAATGGTGCCCAGATATAGTGATTGTGTGCTGTGTTGTGATTGATAGCTTCAGCTGCCCAGTAAGTCACTACCCATATCTAAAACCAGTCTTCTTTTTAAAAAGATTGAATAGTACCATTAACAGTACTTCTGTGAATAGAGCAAAGTGGAGATATATGCATAGAAAAAGCACACCACCACCTTCCTCGAGTGTGTGGAAAGTTACTTAGAATTCCACTTTGCAACTTCAGTGGAAGAGCAGAGACTTATCCCTATTTCAAAACACTCCTCCTGTGAAGGATTTTTTAGAAAAAATATTTCTTTACAAAAGTACCTGTACTTGTAATATTAAATACTGTATGAAAGAAAGATAAAAATGTTATGTATCTGATGTTTTTCAATGTAGGTTCCTTTCAGTTCTACCATGTCTCCTGTTCGCCTACATTCATCCAACCCTAACCTTTGTGCAGACATAGAATTTCAGATGCCACCAAGTCATGTAGCTGACCCCCTGGAAACCTCCATGGACTACATAAAACTCCAGGAAGAATTTTGTCTGATGGCGAAGAAAGGTAATCACACATGTACCAGTGGAATCTCAGTACAAATTTACCCTTGATACAGCTGGGCAGCTTTGTCCAGCATATGTGCTGTTGGTTTGCTTATTGCATCTATGGGAAAAGAAACTTTCAATAGCAAAATTAAAATAATTCCCCCTAGTGTCCACATGGGGCTGGGTCAGCATGTTCTGCCCTTTGGTGAAAAGGTCATTATAAATAAATGTTGTTGTTGACTTAAATTCCTTACCCATCCAATTTGCACTAGTTTCAGCCGGGCCATATTGACTGGGAATTTTGAGGCTGCACTCCTCAAATAGTAACATTTCTAAGCTCTAGATGTCAGAGGTTGTGCTAATATCCAAAACATTTGAAAATAAATAGCTTGTGTCTTCTAAGATATCTAAGATACCAGGATATCTTGAAAAAAGATAACAAACAACAATTTGTCATGAAAGCAGCAAATGAAATTCCAGAATTCGAATCTAAAAGCCAATGGCTGGTTTACTACCAATTAATAATAATAATAATAATAATAATAATAATAAATTTTATTTATAGCCCGCCTCTCTGCCCAACAATCGAGGCGTGTTACAGCAGTAAAACAAGACAATGTAAAAACAACCACAATCCCCAAGTCCCAACCACCCAACCCCTTAAAACAGGATTAAACAGAGTAAGGTTAAAAGCAGATTAAACAATTAAATAATAAAACAATAAGATTCAGCACACAGTAGTCACACGCGATAAGCCAATTAAATAACAGACAAACAGACAATTAACAGAAAGATACAAATCAGACAAAAAAGAATTTGGTTTTGAATTGCAAAAGAACGAATTGGACAAAATATTAGAAGAAAAAGTCATAAAACAAATAGCAAGAATTTATAAAATACTTCTCAACAGAAATCAAGAGCAAGAAATCATCAAAGGAGACATGATAAAATGGGCTAAAGACATTGGCAAAAATATAGATCTGGAAAGTTGGCAATACTCCAGAAAGAAAACATTCTAGCAATGCTGCTTTTCACAGAATTTATGCCAGATTTCATAAGCACTCAAGTGTGTCACAAGTCAAGGCTGCTGGTATTAATATTGCTTAGAGGGGGGGAAATCCCAAAATCTTTTATTTATTTTAGTATTTTCAGTTATTTGCTGCCTAATAACATAGTCATCCAAGCATTTGGCATTTTAATTTTAAAAGGTTATATCATTTTGCCAGGCTGTGTTTTTAACTTCCTATATACAGAATATATAGGGATGCAGTGGCTCATGTGGTTAAGATGCTGACTCTGTTGATTGCAAGATCGGCAGGTTGGCAGTTCAAGGCCCAGGTGCTGCATGATGGGGTGAGCTCCTGTCCCTAGTCCCAGCTTCTGCCAACATAGCAGTTCAAAAGCATGCAAATGCAAGTAGATAAATAGGTACCACTTTGGTGGGAAGGTAAACAGCCTTCTGTGCAACCATGCTGGCCACATGATCACAGAGTAGTATCTGACAACGCTGGCTCTTTGGCTTAGTAACAGAGATGAGCACTGCCCCCTACGGTCAGACACGACTTGACAATCTTGTCATCTTGTCAATGGGGAATACCTTTACCTATACCTTTATACAGAATATACACTAGACAAGTTATATGACTTTGCAGGATAGGGGAATTGTATTCGATTTCAAAGCTTCAAAAGCTTCAAAAAGCATCACCCACCAAAGTTTCCAAAATTGGACCTCCTTCCCCAAGATACACCCCAATACACAAACACTTCACCAAGCTTAAAATAAAACAAAACAAAAACTTAAGCATTTATACCCCGCTCTTCTTTCAAAGGCTCTCAGAGCGGCTTACAAATTGTTAATTAGACAGTTCCCTGCCCTCAAGCTTACAGTCTAAAAAAGATATGCAAAAGGAGAAGGTAATGGCAATGGGGAAGGGGATCAAGTCCAGCATATACTGCCAGTTATTCTCTCCCTCCAAGGCCAGGGTGGTAGCTGTTAAGATGAAGGGACGACTTTTCATCTGCCTCTGGGCCAAGCCATCATGGAGCTGCAACAGCCTCTCTTTCTCTCCCTCCGATGCCAGGGTGGTAGCTGCTAAGATGGAGGGAGGGCCTTTCATCTTGCTCTGGGCCTAGGCGTGGTGGAGCTGTGCCTGTTTCTCCTTCTTTCCCTCCAAGGCCAGAATGGTGGCAGTTAAGGTGGAGCAGGGCCTTACATCTGCCTCTGGGCCTAGACATGGTGGAGCTGTGATTGCCTCTTCCCTCCCTCTGAGGTCAGGCTGGTAACAGTTAAGATGGAAGGAGGACCGTTCATTTGCCTCTGGGCCAAGCCATGATGAAGCTCTGACTGTCTCTCCTTCTCCCTCTGAGGCCAGGGTGTGGCAATTAAGATGGAGGGGGGACCTTTCATCTGCCTCTGGGGCTAGCCATGGCGGAGCTGTGCCTGCCTCTTCTCTCCCTCTGAGGCCATGATACAGAAGGAGAAGGGGATGGCAGATGAAATGGAGGGAAGGCCTTCCCATTGTCCATCATGACTGGCTATGCTACCTAGGACTGAGAGGAGTTGCACTTGCATCTGGAAGGCTGCATACTTGTCACTCCTAGATTATATACACAGGAAATAAATGTTGTGAAAAATGCAGATGCCAACTATGTCCCTCTCTTTACTCTAGCAATTCCATTCGAAGAACTAACAACATCACCTACAAAATCTTTGGGAGCTTTTTTCCTTTCCTTTATTTGGCTATATTAGAATAACCATCCTTCTAGAAGACACATTCTTATGTTCCTATAGGTAAAGTCAGTAACTTCCAATAGCTTACTTTTTCAAAATCAAAATTAAATTGGACAGCAAAGTTTTGAAATTCTAAACAAAATACTTACCTCTGTACATCACGGCATTGAAAGGACTTCTCTGCCACACATTTGAAATGTACAACAGGAAAAATCTGCCACCTGCCATTTTATCTTGTCAAAGGCATGATTTCAGTTTTCAGTATAAAAAATTACTTACTTTTAATTAAATCACAAAGAGCTGACAATACTTACAACTTTTTGTGTGTGGAAGAGAGATGCTAACAGGAGCATATTAAATTCAACCCATATTCAACAACTGTAGGCGCCAGTACATGTTTTAATGCAAATATTTTAGCTTGCTTACTGAACATTTTTCATGTTTTTATGGTATTCACAAATGGGACATGTAGGTACCCAGACATTCTAGGCAGTATTTGTAAATTGTGTGAATCCTACCTATTTCTGTAATATTACGATCACATTCTAGAAACTAACTACTAACATTCTACAGGTTTTGTTCAGAGTGCTACTATGTGTACCAGAAATGTTTCTGTTTTATTCCCCAGTGCACTCTCTCTTGAAATCTGCCTTCAATAGCATTGCAATAGAGAAGGAAAAGCTTAAGCAGATGGTTTCAGAACATGATTTCACAGGACATAGTACGCAGATATCACGCCTCCGACAATCTCTTTCTCAGGTATATTCTTATATGGGTGCTTGCTGTATTTGCAGAAATGCCTATAATTAGCGCAAGTGTTTGTCACACACATTAGACCAGGGACAGGCAACCTTTTTGAGACCTGGGCCGGTCTCAAAAAGGTTGCCGCTCGGCTGGGCCAAGGGGGGGGGGAATGGCGGAGCGCGCATGCACATGCGCGCATGCACATGCGCGCGCACACCCTCCTCCTGCGTGCGTGACCCCCCGCGCACGCTGCCGGCACGGCCACTACCATGGCGCATGCGCGGCCGCCATTTTGGAAGCCAAAATGGCGGTCACGACGCGTTTGCGCATGCGCAAAAGTATTGCGCATGCGCAAACGCGTCTCAGCTGCCATTTTGGCTTCCAAAATGGTGGCCGCGACAAGCGCGCCCGAAAACGCTCCCCGGCAGCGGCGCGCGGTGGTGGGGGTGGCGCGCGGTGGCAGCGACGGCGGCAGCCTTCGGACGGGGCCGGTAAGTCCGGGGCCCGGGGCCTTAACCGGCCCCCGGGCCGTAGGTTGCCGGTCCCTGCATTAGACACTACCTAGCTTTCATGTAATAAATAATATAACATAATATGATAACATTAATGTATTTCTGTCCCAATCTACTTTATGGCCTAAATCCTATATTTAGTCCCAGATAAACATTGTTGTGTGTCTTCAAGTCATTTCTGTCTTATGTTTTTCTTGGCTAGATTTGTACAGAGAGGGTTTGCCTTTGTCTTCCTCTGAGGCTGAGAGAGTGTGATGTGCCCAAAGTCACCCAGTGGGTTTCCATGGCTGAGTGGGGCTTTGAAGCCTCATCTCCAATACACCATGCTAGTTCTTAAGTAGACTCATTAAAAGCCTTTACAGACTGCCAGAAATAACACAACTTGAGTCCACTTTAACTGTCCCGGCTTACTGCTAGAGAATCATGGGAATTGTAGTTTTTTCTGAGACATTGAGCCTTCTCTGTCAGAGAGTTCTGGTGCCACAATAAACTACAGTTCCCATGATTCTCTAGCACTGAGCCAGGGCAGTTAAAGTGGACTCAAGTTGCATTATTTCTGGCAGTCTGTAAAGGCCCTAAATCAGCAGGATTTACCTAAGTCTGGAGTCACCATTTAGTGGGTCTACTCTAGTTGGCATTGAATAATAAGATTCAGGACCATTTCCCCATATATTGCAAGTGTTGTAAAAAGTGTGTAGAAAGAAAGAGATTACATATAAATGTACAAGATATGTGCCCAGATACTGCTTTTGTTGTTAAAAAATGCAATCAAATAAAAATATAGTATAATATAGCCCTGAAGCAGACGGGTGGCAAGGAGTGGCCTCTGGCAACAATCATCCTGGGACCACGGCACCACATGGCCTGCTCTCAAAGCGGGCTACCACCTTGGTCCCAAATGGGCCACTGGAAGGACTGGATTAAATCCACTCCTTTTTCTGGCAGATTTGGCTTCCATGGGGGGGGGGGGCTGCATCATCTGAACACCACATCCCCAAAGCAGCTGGAAGCTGCTTCTTTTGGCCTGTGTTTCAGGCCTATAGTTTGTTTTCCTTGCTGCCCACAGTTCCAGTGATTTCTTAATACCTTCTTCCTTGCTACCTGTATATATATATATATATATAACTGTATGGTAGACCATGCAATATCACTAATTTGTTGATCATGTTTTCTTGTGTGCTGTTAGGTAGTCTCCTTGCTTTTTTCACAATTCACCAAAATGAGAGACACCCCTGTTTGGGGCAGTGGGATCTGTATGCCTAACTTCCCTGAGCTTGCCTTGCTTTCGTCAATTGTATTTTAACAAGTGATTTATAAGTACATGTTTACAGCCCAATACTTTTTCTTTCTCACAACTTTCATTTCTTGCAGGGTATTCTGACTAGCTTATAATAATAACATCTGCACATTTACACATCAATAATTTGTTTTTTTTCAGTGCATGGAGCAATCCCACTAGTTTAACAGCATGCCAGTTTTACCTAGATTTGCTGTTATCTGTACCTATATAACTAAGTTTTTATTATCAAATGAACTATTTAAATTAACCATTATAATTGATTATTTAGTTAGTATCTTGGTTTGTAATATTTTTCTTTTTTTCTGCTTCATGTACTATGTGTTACTTTTTCTTTCTTTGTAACCTAATGCTATGCATTAGTATTTGGCCTTTTCGAGTACAAATCTTCCTTGGGTGGTGGAGAGCTGCAAATAGGAGGAGAATAAGCAAGGAAAAGATAATTTTTTTAATGTTGAGTGCTTAAGAGGACACTTCTTCCTTTGGAGAGGAATGTTGCCAGTATTTGTTTTTAAGGATTGTTTGAGGGGGGGGGGGGGGAGATGATAGTATACTGTATTTCCATATGTTTGTAAGCTTTCTTAGCAGAAGTCTGAGAAAAATCTTGAAATGGTCAAGCCAGTTTTTTGGTTCTTCAACCAATGACTTGACTACAATCTATGGCATAACCTGTAGTGTAAGGCATGGGGTTTTGCTTACAGTGCGGTATCTATCCATTGCCTTTGAAAATTTTAGCCCTTCTTATGAAGAGTTTCTTTCTATAGTATCTAAGATTACAGAGAAGTAATAAAAGAAATTTTCAATAGCAGACCAAATGACTGTTTCACTCCTTACTAGTGTTTTGTTCCCCTCTTGCCTCCAACTTCCCTGTATTCACAAAACTGCTTGCCAAACTCTCATCATTCTCATTCCTTCTTTATTTCCTGTGGTTGCACTATGTTTTGCAAATAGAGTACTTGACTTAGTGTGGATTATGCTGCAGGTATAGCTTCTGTAGAAACTGAATTGACTGTGTACCTGATAAATTACAGCTAGCTAGCCTGTTTAACTGAATCATCAAACAGCATTTGATATGTTTATAGTTTTTGGACATTTTATCTCACTGGCAGTAAACATGCAAAATTGGTCTTTCCATGGGCACTATTTAGTTTCAGACTTGCAGAACACCAAAGCAATTCAGGAATGAATTGTTTCTTCCTGTCTTCTTCTTCTTCTTCTTCTTCTTCTTCTTCTTCTTCTTCTTTTTCTTCTTTTTTGTAGAAGATCTGGTTACTGCTCGGTGAAGTGCAAAATGGTTGCACTTAATGACATCTTTATTTATATCAATAGATCAATAGTGTAATATTGACATTCTGATCCATATGGTGGAGTCTATAATATAAATATAAAGGCTGAATCACACTTTGCTTATTGAATACTTATAGAAAGCATAACAGTTAAGTGGCAAGTATTTTCTGGCATATAAGACTACTTTTTAACCCAGGAAAATCTTCTCCAAAGTTGGGGGTCGTCTTATATGCTGGGTGGAGGAGGAGGAGGAAGAAGGGGTGGTGCGACACGAGAAGAGAGGAAGTCAGGTTAGAGGAGGAGGAGGGAGGAAGGGGTGGTGTGGTGTGGTGTGAGGCAGGAGGAGGAAGCAGCAGCAAATAAGAGGTGAACCCCTATCCTGGGGTTTTCTTGGCAAGACTGGTTCAGAGGAAGTTTGCCATTGCCTTCCCCTGAGGCTGAGAGTGTGTGACATGTCCAAGTTCATCCAGTGGGTTTCATGGCAGAGTGGGGAATCAAACCCAGGTCTCCAGAGTGGTAGTCCAACACTCAAACCACTACACCATGCTGGCTCCTAATCCCATGTACTACCTATGAAAGAACTGCAGACTTTTTGTTGTTCTTGTGTGTCTTCAAGTCCTTTCCGACTTATGGCAACCCTAAGGCAATCTTATCATGGGGTTTTCTTGGCATGTTTCTTCAAATTGGGGTTGCCATTACCATCCCCTGAGGGTGTGAGTGTGTGACATGCCCAGGGTCACTTACTTGGCCGCAAATTGTACATACCCCAGAAAGCATCACCTAGTATATTGGCAGTCCTTCCCCCCAACACTTTCTCACTTTCCCCCGTTGGAAGAGTATAATCCAAACTCTATATTTTAACTGGAAAAGTTGGGGGTCGTCTTATACGCCGGAAAATATGTTATATATGCACAACACCATGTAAATGGGGTGTGTGTGTTTAAACATTTACCGTAAGTTCTCCTGCAACAGACATACACTGTTTTTTTTTCTTTTATTGTCTTACATCATCCAGCAAAGCAAGGAAATGCCGTTCCATGCATGTTTACCCCAAAATAAGTCCCAGTTAGTTCAGTGTGATTTAACTCCCAAAAGATAATGCACAGGATTGCAGTCTAAGCCCCAGACTGAATGAGATTTGGGAACAGCTTCTCAACACGTTTAATGACATGCAAATCTGGTGGGGCTCTAGGTTTGGTTGGACCGCCAAGGAGGGCTGTTTAATCCTTTTCTTTAAAGATTTTCTTTAATGATTTTTTAAAAAACACATACTTCATTCAATTCTCCCTCAAAGACTATACACATACACACACCATAGCCTCTTATATTTTCTGCCACTGATGAAAAAGCATCTTGGAAGGTGATTTTGTTTGGGGAAAATGTCTTGCTTGATAGGACTAAGCACTTACTTCCCTTCAGCATTGCTCCCATCACATTCAGAACCTGTCATGGCTATATTTCATTTTCTACTTCTTGTCTTGGGCTTTAAACATGTTTAAAGTGAGTAGAGGTATGGGTTACTCAAGTCCTAATCATCATAGTCATATATGTAGAGTTGTAGCCAAAGAGAGCATCTAGAGACACTACTAATGGTCAGATAGGAAAGCAATATTTTCTGGGAAGTGCCTTTCATTATGGTACTGGCCAGAGGATAGGGCACAGCAGTGAGGTGACTCTATTTTTTGCTGTCTTGTGGATTTGAAATTAAATATTCAATTTTTGTTATTTTAAGGCTCTCAACCAGAATGCTGAACTAAGGAGTCGCTTGAACAGAATACATTCAGAGTCTGTTCTTTGTGATCAGGTTGTCAGTGTAAATATTATCCCTAGTCCTGATGAGGTAAGATTTTGGCATTGCTCTAATGGACTTAACAGTAATCAAATCCCACTAATTGCCACTAATGACTAAATCATTCTGTTCAACAAAACTGGCAAGAAGTGGGATGAGCTCATTTTCAATATTTTAGTTATGTTTATGAAAGTAATTAGCAGTGGTTCATGTGAGATACCATTTGAAAAACTTTTTTCTTAAATCTCAGAGCAGTGGAAGGTTTGACATGGGGATTCAAATTTGCCTTGTTTAGGCAAGCAGCTGAGAACCCATCAAGAAAGCCTCATTGAACCAAGCCCAAAGGCTGTCTAATCCCACAGCCTGCTTCTCACAGTGGGCATCAAGATAACTCCCCAAAGATGCCACAAGCAAGACATGAGAGCAACAGCTATCTTCTGCTGCTGTTCCACTGCCGCTAGTATTTCGGAGAAATGTTGTATCTGATCCTGGATTTAACGTGTTACCATTACCTTGCAGGCAACTTGCTTAACCCCCTTTTAAACCCATGTGAACTATCCACAGTTGTCCACCTGTCATACCAGCTAATTCCCTGCAGCATTAACAAAATACTCAGTGAAAGACTTCCCCATTTGTCTGTCCTGAATCTCTTGCCACTCAGATTTGTTGGGTGACCTTAGATTTTAGTGTTATGACAGGAGAAAATTTCTACCATTTTCTCCACTCCATTGTCAGTTTAGCAATCGGAATCAGAGACAGTATTTTGTATGCAGCTACACTATATAAAGACATTATGATGTATCATTTTCGGTACCTTTCCTCATGAGCCATAACATGATATTTAATGTTTTCACAGTAGCCATGGGCTGGCTCAGCATTCTCACGGAATGATCCACTATGACCCCGTGATCTGTTTCCTCATTAGTCATGATCAACACTTTGGATGCCATCAATGTATGTGTAGAGTTGCTTGCATCAATGTGCAGCATTGCACTTCCTAAATTTGTTTTTTCAGTGCCTATTCCCCCTTTTGGAGTTTTTCCCAATCCATTTTTCTTTTTGCCATCTGGAATAATTTGGTCTCATTCACAAACATGGACAACTCACTGCTCATCCTTCACTCTGTGAAAAAACAGCACTAGTCCTTCCCACTACAGATCCTTGAGGGTCTCCACTTCTTACATTCTTCCATTGTGAGAATTGTCCATTTATTCAGCTCTCAATTTTGAAAGGTGGAAGGAAAATGTATTAATCCATGTGTTAGGACTGAGTATACTTGTTCATGATGTTTTCTTACCAGCATACTTTAATCAGTGCCACTGTCCTGTATAGCTAGTCTGTAGCCAGTAGTAAAACTTGTCAAGGGCTTATCCCTTCCATCTTTATATAGGAAAGTTCATTTTCAAATTAGACAAAGAAACTACCACATAAGCTTATACGACTGTTAAAAGGCATTCCCATGTTTTTGCTGATTTTAGCCTTTAAACTTGATAACAAATACATTTCATCCTGTTTGATTTGAAGCTGGGTGTATTGAACTCAGAGGTGAGAGAAGAAATGTTGCCCAGCATAAATGGATAAAACATGATTAAATATTAATACTACAAGGCTACAGAGCCAGGGTGACCTGGACTCTCCTTGAAGTTTATAGGCTTCTATAGCCTCTCCTCTTTTCCCTGAAATAGTTGGCACAAGTGCCTCCATGGTACTACATTCAGTAACGCTTGTCTCAGTCCTATGGTGGTATTTTTTTAAACTTGTGTCATGGGTAGGATGAACTTTGCCACAGGCAGAAAGGTGTTTCTGCATCAGTAAACCTTTTGCCCTTGCCCTTTGAACAATTTTAAAAATATATGTACTTAGAGCTGAAGAGTAGAGTTAAAGAATTTAAATATTTTTTAAATAATGGGATAATACAGCACTACAGTTTTAGTATTCATGTAGTACAGTAGGGATGTGCATATGGGAATATTTTATGGTGAAGAGTTGGTTAAAATACTTTAAATAAAAAAAAACACTCCTTCTAATAGCAATTTCATGTAGTGATTCCTGAAGGGATTGCAATTAAAGCAAGACCATTGAGGAACAAAAGAGGCAGTATTATCATGCTCAGGAAAACCCAAATCTTTGCAAAATACTTATGTTTAAAAAACTAAAGAAACCAAACAGAGATGAGGCAATGTTAACTAACTGGGAAAAGAAAAGAAAAGTTGAACACAGCAAGAGTTAGGTTGGGAAAAGTGTGCTTGTCAGGAAAGGCTGTCTAAAAACCCAAACAAGAACACTCCTAGGAGTAAAGACACTTTTAACATTTTGTTGAGATCCTGTGTGTATGTGTGTGTGTAAACAATGCCAGACCTGCAGGGCATGGAATGGTTTCTGTCCATGGAGGTTACAAACAGGTTGGACACATCACTTTCACAATGGAGTGCTAGCTTGTGCCCCCAAAGGACAAAGTCATATTTTGCCTCTCAAACACAATATGCCATGTGATGGCTTGGTAAAGCTGGTTTCCCCTCCAACACAGAAATAACCTTGAAGACAGGCATTTATCACTATCTCCTGCCACAAAAAAGTTCCGGTTATCTGCTGGAAAAGGTATGTTTTGTTCATGCCCTTAGTGTTCTTGCAAAATGGCTTTCCTTCATCCGAAACTTCCTGTCTGCCTAAATACACAGGTACAGAATATTTTTTGTTTCTTTTCTGAATCCCACATGGAGAGAAAAGAAGAGAATGCAGGAATAAAATAGGGCATCTGTACACTAAATTATTTTGACTGAGCAAGATTTTGGATTGTCTCTGGCATCAGATGACTGGTGGACCTGGTAATGCTGATGGAGCAGTGAATCTACTCTGGATTTTACTTCCACACCTCCTTTGTCTGCTTCCAATTGAATGGAAGCTGTACTGGTTCTGAACCTGGTTTCAGCTCTGCTGGAGTTCCTTGGGAGGAATGTCACTGCTGCTCTCATGAAGACAGATCCACTGGCTATCCCAGTCTGGCATGTGTGAGGTCTGAGGCCCTGTGTGCATTGTTTTTACTTCATATGTGTGTGTGTGTTCTCTGCTACAGACAGGTGAACAGATCCATGTCAGCCTCCCTCTCTCCCAGCAAGTTTCTCATGAGAGCCGTCTCTCCATGTCTGAATCTGTGTCTGAATTCTTTGATGCACAAGAAGTGCTTCTGTCTGCAAGCTCATCAGAAAATGAGGTTAGTCTTTGTTCTGTGGATCTACCAGTCAGTGTAATACCTATAGGGTTAAATAATGAGACTATGCTTTTGAGCCTGGATGCTGCCTGGAACCTACTTAAAACTGAACATGGACATATTATTTGGCAGGAAGACCTAAGTTAATGTCCTTAGATATTGCTCAGAATTGTTACTTTTTGGTCTACAACTTTCAGAATCCCCCAGCCAGCATGGGCAGTGTTTGTTCTGGCTGAGAGATTCTGGGGGCTGTAGTTCAAGAAGGTAACATTTCTAAACTTTGGTTTTAGGCAAGACATATTCAAGGCTGGAGCAGACAAGTAGGAAAAAGCAGCTCAATCCTGCTTTTTTCTAAAAGCAGGTCAAAATCCCACATGGTCAGTTCCCAAGGTGGGCTGAACACCCACTGGTAGACTGCACAGCATGATATCAAGCCGCGCTATTGGGTATTTTTTTGTTGCATCCCCATCATGCATGTGCACCATTGCACAAAAATATGCCTTGCAACCCCTAAATACCCCTCACATCCTTCTAGATGCCATTCCAATCGATGGCCACTCCTTTGATCAGCCACACAGTCACATAATGCGGTGCTCTACTGGTACAGGGCTTTGGTACATCAGTGTGTGAGTGATTCAATGGCAAAGCACAATCATGGAGGTTCTCCCCTATGTGCCCCTTTCACCCCACTTCACACCATGCCCCCCCCCCATTGGACTGTCTCTTTTGTGTATATTGTAATTACATCCATTGGAGTTGTCACAGGTTTTTTTTTTTTTTTTTTGCTTTCCACAGCTCTGCATTGGTGCTGAGCTGTTTATAGGCAGGCACAAAGATGTGCATTTTCCCTGCTAAGCTAAAGTATCTCAGCTTCTTTTTGCTCCAGTTTTTAGCCCCAAAGCACAGCTTCATTTCAGTTACTGGCCACTTTCGAGGTATGTGTTATATAAAGTCTCTCTGGGGTGAAACAGATAGGCAAAATAAAGTGGTTTCCAGCTGCTATGAAGGTGGGGCTTTTAGACAACACATGCCTTGAAAGTGGCTGGAAACGGGAAGGAAACTACACTCTGGGGCTAAAAATTGGAGCAAAAAGAAGCCAGGATAGTCCCAACTCGGCAGAAAATGCGCATCTTTGTTCCTGCATATAGATGCCGCGACGCGAGTGAAGGGTTGCAGCAAACCAAAGCAATGGGGTGAAGGAAGCATGTATGTGGGGCCTCCATGATTGTGCTTTGCCAGTGTATCACTCGTACACCGATGCACTGATGGCCTATAGGAGCAGAGCATTGCACATGTGACTGTGTGGCTGATCAAAGGGGTAACTATGTAATGGAATCATATCTGGGCAGATGTGGGAGATACTTGGAGGTCACAGGTAGCATGTTTGTGTGATGGTGTACATAATGGTGGGGAAGCAACAACAAAATTACTCAGCAGCACAGCTTAATGCTGTGTCATGCAGTTGGGTGGTGCACATTTAGCCCACCTTGGAAGTGGGCTGTGTGGGCAGTGGGGTGTCAACCCACTTTGAGAAAAAGCAGGATTGACCCACTTTTTCCTGCCTGCCTACCCCAGCCCCTCTGTCTCTGGGGTGAATCAGACAGCAATGGCAGTGGGAATTACTTGGGAGTTACAGACTGTGTGTTTGTGTGACGGTGTACATGCATGATTGGGAGGGAACCAAAACAAATATTATCAGCAGCCTGCACATGCATATTCAGTCTCCCCATGGGTATACGGCCCACCTTGGGAGTGGGCCATGCAGACAGAGGAGGTTCAATGTGCTTTTGAAAAAGCAAGATTGATCCACTATTTCCTGCCCATCTTCTTTAGCACTGTAATTGCAGTAAAGGGGGCCTGGATTTACAAGCATGGGATGAAACTGATGGGCCAGATGAAGCGGCCTGTGGCCACCTTGGAGGCATGTCAATTAAACAATGCACAGCTTCAAAATGGCCGGAAGACACACCAAAACCGCATAAAAGAACGAGGATAATCCAACTCCTGGCAGAGCTGGTTAGGTCCTCCATCCACTGTTCTGGGTCCATAACATATTTTAAAAACAATTCTGGATTCAGGTATAACATTCCAGGTTTCCACACTGACTCAGTCTAGACCAGTGATTACCAAAGTGGGTAGTACCCCCCCCCCCCAGTGTGATGGAAAGATCCGGGGGGCAGTGAAGGGGACAGGCAGCCACAGAACTTAACACAGGGAAATCAAGGGGGAAGCAAAACAAAAGATCGGTCATAGAATGCATGCTGAAATCTCTCTAGTCATCACCATAGGACGTTGGACCCAAATTATTATAGGCTAGCAATAAAATCAACAAACTAAGCTTCGGTATCTGTTTCAAACCATTTGCCCTCTTTGTTTCAGACACTCTACTAGTTCATCAGCCTTGAATAGGATGCATGTCTTTACCTGAAATAAATAATAGAATAGGCATCATCTATCCAAACTTTAAAATTTTTTAAGCACTACTCTTTTCAACAGGAATAATTTTAAGTGCTTTTATTTTATTTTATTATTTTACTTTATTCATTTTTATTTATTTTATATTTTATGTTTTATATTATTTGTATCTCATCTCATTTTTATTTCATTTCATTTTACATTAATTTTATTTTATGTTATATGTAATATAATATATATCTATATTACATATTATATATTTATATTTATATTTAATTTTATTTATTTTTTACTTTAAATTTTATTTTGTATTTCATTTTGTATTTCATTTTTATTTTTATTTTTATTTATATTTAATATTATTAATTTATTTTTATTGTATTGTATCATTATTTATTTATTTTTATATTTTATATTTTATTTATTTTATTGTTTATTTTATTTCTCATTTTACATTTCATTTTTTCATTCTATTCTATTCTATTTTTATTATATATTATTTTTTATTTTATTTTATTTTATTTTTCAATTTAATTATAATCTTTTGAATTTCATTTTGAAATTTCATTTATTTATTTATTATTTTTATTTTATTTTATTTTTATTATTTTTATTTCTTTTAATTTTCTTTTTTATTTTGTTTTATATTTTATTTTATATATGCTTTTTATTTGTTTTATTTTATATTTCATTTTATTGTTTATATTTTATTTTATATTCTATTTTATATTTTATTTTCCTCCAGTTTTATATTTTATTTTATTTTATGTTTTATTTGATTTGATTTTTATGTTATATTTTAAGTTTTTCATATATTTTTATTTTTATTTTACTTAATTTGATTTTGATTTTGAATTTATTTCATTTATTTAATTTAAAATGTAGATGTATATAAAATTTATTTTATTTTATTCTTTATTTGATATTTAATTTGAATTCATTTTTTACTTTATTTGTCACCCAAGACAAAACGGGGCAGTAGCTGGAAAAAGCTTGGGGATCACTGCTCTAAGTCCTCCAGTATGACACTGCTGAAAGTCATGCTGGAGGACCTAGAGATTCCTAGAGAGATGTTTTCTCAGGTAAAAATTATAGTGGGGTTTTTTATTTGTGGTTTTTCCACTTTCATGGGGGCCCTATACCTCTAAACTCAGTGAATATGTCTGGCCCGCTGTGGTTGATATGGGCCAGGCTGGAGTTATACAAAGTTGTGTTTTCTGACATGCTGTGAGATTGCAGGTTGAAATATATACAACCTTTGTAGTATTTTAACTGAATAGGCTTAATGATTGCAAGAGATTTACAGGAGAGATTGAAGCTGGAGATGGACTGGGAACATGTGTCACAAGGGACTTGAATTTATGGAAACATTTGCTTCCACTGCTGCTGCTGCTACCTCCATTATTTTTATTTAATCTCTTCACTTTCTTCTTTAGGCTTCTGATGATGAATCATACATAAGTGATGTGAGTGACAACATATCTGAAGACAATACCAGTGTTGCAGACAATGTTTCTCGGCAAAGTATGTAGGATTTTTTAAAAAAAGGATTTTAATATAACAATATAACTGTCCAGTAGAACTGTTTTTTATTTATATTTATGGCAGCAACCAGAGATATAAATTAAAAATAAAACTTCACTTAGGCACAACCTGCATCCCTCTGAGGGACATTTTTGCTAACTCAGGTTATATTGCTTTTTAGCTGCAGAAAAAGACTTCTCATTTTAATTAATTTCCTCCTGTATTGGCCCTGCTCCTAAGTAGGAGAGGAAACCCCTGAAGATCATCCACTGATTTAGCCCATGTCACTCAGTAACCCAGTGGGAAGTTACTGAAGGTTTAACTTGCACTTTCTCTACCTGGGACTCTGCAATGATTTCCTTCCCCCTTCTGTGGGAGATATGAATCCTATTTGCACTTGCGTCACACACATCAAGCAAGTAACACAAAGAGAGTGTGGTGGAAATGAGATCTCTAGAGGAAAGCTTTTGTTCTAAGCTAGCAATCTAACATTAGCAAAACTGTATCTTTTACATGAAGAGCTCTTCCTTCAGGTGTTACTTAGGAGAAGTTACAAAATTCCAAACACTAGGTCAGTGATGGCAAACCTTTTAGAGAGCAAGTGCCCAAACTTCAACCCAAAACCCATTTATTTATCCTAAAGTGCTGCGTCCCTCTGGTTTTCTAGTAATGAACTCTGATGAACTCTGTGCTGGGGCGATGGCGCCTGTGCCCACAAAGAGGGCTCTGAGTGCCACCTCTGGCACACATGCCATAGGTTCGCCACCACTGTCCTAAGTCATATGCAGCCAAGGTTAAATATAAACATAAGCCCCTAATGCGACTAGCTAACATCCCACTTCTACTCATGATAAAGATGGAGTTCTGGGTCTTAGATGTTAATGAGGGAAGCTGGGAGTCTGGGTGCCTTTGCCCAGCCTGCCACCAGGCTTCAAAGCATCTCAAAGCTTTCACACTTCTGTCCAGTTCGTCATCCCCACTGGATGGGCAATTGTCTCTTCTTGATCTCTGTTGCATATCCATGATGCTGAGCCCCAGCAGATGTACCTTGAACCAGCACATCCTTAAACCTTAGTTTACTTGGAGGGGAGGCTATACCCCTCAGATGTGTTGCCCAAATAATGGAAGAACCCATTATCACATCCCCATTAACACCCCCCCTTTTTGTTGTTGTTGTTGTTGTTGGAATCCCATATCAACCTCTACCAGTTCCCATCTGTCCCTCTTTCTGTTAATCTTTTTTTCCCTTTTCTCTTTTCAGATTCTGGTGCACATTGTCTTCTCATTTGCTCCATCATACATTAACTCTCTCCTTTTTTGTTTTCATTTAGCCACTTAGAAGTCTTTAAACATACATTTCCCTCTATTTCCCCACTCCACCTTTCCCTAAAGTTCATCCTTTCTTCTCTCTTTACTCCTCCTTTTTCTTTCTTCTGACTCTCTTTCTTTCTGCTGTTTTTTTTCACACCCTCATATGCTTACTCTTCAGTGAGTTCAGTGGCAACAGGGTTTTCATTTTTCGAGTAAGTAATGGATAGTGTACTGAAGTACCTGTTGCTTGGCAATGTATGTGGTTCTCCTATTTTTTAAAAAGAGGAAAATCTACAGTCAGCCCTCTGTATCTATGGATTTTTTTAATCAATGGATTCAACCATCCACAACTTGAAAATATTAAATTAAAAAAAATACCAAAAACAAACCTTGATAAGGGGCACTGTTTTACTATGCCACTGTATTTAATGGGGTTTGAGCATCCACGGATTTTGGTATCCATGGGGGATCCTGGAACCAAACTCCAGCAGATACCAAGGGCCCACTGTACTTTGAAAATAAGTTATTAAGCACCATGGTGTAGACCCCACAAAAAATACATTTGGAACTTTGTTGGTGGGGGAAACTACCGAGGAATCATTTGGAGTGGTAAAATCCCAAATAGTTAAAAGAATAAACACATACTATTACTTTTTTGTTTTTGCTCCTGATCACCTTCTTTCAACATGCTTTCCCCTCATATTTCCTTTGTTAGTTTTTAAACATTGGGATTCCTTGGCATATAATAGTCAGGTTCTGTGGCAGTCTGGCAATCTGGTGTATGGGGTATGGCATGGCTCATTGAGACAAGCTGGAAAAAATGGCACCAGGAGTGCTGGGACCAATGTGGCTATAGCGTCACAAGTCTGTGCAACTTCTCGCATGTTTTTATAGACTTAAGGTATTCTCACAGAGAAATGAGATGGGCACAATGGACTGCAGTTGTCCATGCCCTTTTGGGCTTTGTGTCACACTGATGGAAGATCAGTCTAATTCAGGTATGGAGAACTGTTGCCCTCCAGACTAACTTTCATCAGCCCCCATAGGCATGGCCAATTGTCAGAAACAATAGGAATTGCAGTCCAGCAACATCTAGGTCACAGGTTCTTCACTCCTGATCAAACTTAGTAGTGGTGTGTGTATTTTCATACACATATATAAATATATATAAATATCAAGTCAGTGGAAAGATTTTACTGTCATGCTGTATTCTTTCTCTTCCAGTACTCAATGGTGAACTAACAGGAGGTGCTTTTAGAAATGGACGAAGAACGTGTCTCCCAAGCCCCTGTCCTGACACTAGTAATATCAATTTGTGGAACATTTTGAGAAATAATATTGGGAAGGATCTCTCCAAAGTATCTATGCCCGTAGAGCTAAATGAGCCTCTGAATACCTTGCAGCACCTTTGTGAGGAACTAGAATACAGTGAGCTTTTGGACAAGGCTGCCGAATCTGATGACCCCTACGAACGTATGGTGAGAAGCTTGAGGGGACACATGTTCCATAAGGCTCCTTTTCTTTCTCTGAGCTCCAGGATAGATTGCATTTGTTTATTTTCCTTGTGTCTGACCTCACCTATTTAGGGTGTGCTTGTGATGGATATGTGAAACCACTTTCTGAAGTGGTGGAAATATATATGTAATCTTGTTACTGTTCCTGATTATAATCCAACTGATTCTTAAAACAGTGATACAACCTTAGAGGCAGGGATTTGCACGAGATTGCTAGTGTTTTTTCTGTCGCTACAAAAAATATTGGTATCAGGTCACTCTTTGGACCAACATTCCCATGGCTTTTATGCTATGGACAATATTTTAGCTCATTCCTTCACAAAGGCTGCTGATTATGTCAAAATCCCTTGAATATATTGGAGGAGCCAGAAATATGAGTCCTCTTCACACTTTGCCCTGCTTTCCAGAAAGAGCAAAAAGAGGAGCTATGCTATGGGCCTGATAAGGACTCACAGGGATTTCCCATCAGCCTGATAACCTTAAAGGAAGAAAACCCTCTTGTCTTTGATGAGAGACAGAAGAATGCTTTCCAACCCATAATGAGAAATGCTGCCTTTCTGAACACTGTGCAGTGGAGGGAAACACTGATGATCCCTATGAGTGCATGTGTGTGTGTGTGTGTGTGTGTGTGTGTGTGAGAGAGAGAGAGAGAGAGAGAGAGAGAGAGTATATGCAAATGAGAGAGAATAGCATGGATGGAATGTGCATTTGTCTCAGTGGTGTATGGAAAGCTGAGCTTTCCCATTGCTGACATTGAGTCTTCAGGAAGTTTTCTGGATGGACGTCTGGCCCTCAAAGGGCAAAAAAAGGTTCCCCACCTCTGAGCTGCAAAATGGATTCTTCTTACATAACTTGGAATTTCCAGAGCTTGAAAAGTTACTTTTGGGGGGACTATGGCCCAGAACAGACAGGCCAAATGAAGCGGCTTCCAGACGCTTTGCGGATGTGGTGCTTACATGATGCATGCCCCCAAAGTGGCCTGAAGCTATTCCGATAATCTGGTTCCTGGCAGCATGGCTTCGGTCCTGCAGTGGCAGCCCGCTTTGGGAACACACCATGCAGTCACTGTTGTCCCAGCCTGCTTGCAGCTGGAGTGACCTCAGCCCACTCCTTCCTGCCCGTCTGCTCTGGCCCATCATTTCCTATCCAGTGTGGGAGCCACTAGAAAACAGAGATGTTCTAGTGGCTCCCACCTTTCTGAATAATGCAAGAAAGGGCATATAATCTCAGCAACATGTAGCATATAGGTCCTGGAGCAGTCAGCACAGTAAAGTAAGTATTTAAAATATCAAGGTTTCTTGTTTGCACAAAATGATTATTTGCTTGTATGTATGCAGTTAAAAAATGTTTCATATATTGTAGTCACATCTCTTTTGGGCCCTTCTCCATCAACCAGGAAAAAATTGCTTACTGCATTCTGAAAAGAAGCGAGTGACTAGGGAATTCCACTTTGCAAACCCGTTTAGAATGCCACCTGTTTTCATCTGCAGGTCGTTTACACAGGGGAATTCTTGATAGACTGTGTTCATTTTATTTGTACAGTGTTTCCAGATACTGGGGCTGGGAAATATACTAAGACACAGTGTGAGATAAATTTCAAAGGGCTTTAAAGTGGATAAATCTTTAGAGAGATGGAAATGCTTTTCTTCCTCTAACTGTGTAGAACACATCTGCTGATTTTGTTGTTATTGTTGTTGCACTACCATCACTAACAAACTGGTTTTTGTTATGCAAAGGAATCGTGTAGCACCTTTGAGGCTAACCTAGCAAAAGAAGTTGTTGCATAAGCTTTTGGAGACTTGATCTGCTTCCTCAGATGCATGGAGTGGAACATCTGAGGAGGTGGCCCAAGTCTATGAAGGTTTATGTTACAACGTTGTTCACTCAGTCTCAAAGGTGCTACAAGATCCCTTTGCATATTGATATTCCAGACTAACATGGCTATGTCTCTGAAAACTGGTTCTTGGTTTTTGTTAGCAGCTCAAAAGGTGCCTAATAAAATGAAAACAATCATTCTCAGGCTTCCATCTGGGGTAAATTAACTTGTATGGGGAAGTTAAGAACAGTGCATTTGGGAAGTGCTAGCCCCCTGTAGACCAGGGGTGGAAATCATGCAACTTTCCAGATGTTGTTGAACTGAAGTTCTCATCAGCCCTGGCCAGCACAGCTGGTGCTTAGAAATCCTGGAAGTTGGAGTCCTCCAGTATCTAATGGGCCACATGATTCCATTTCCTTCTGTAGACCCTTTTGTGACAAGAGAACCAAGTATCTTTTCTCATCAAAGGGACTCCAGATTGTTTGCTCTTTCTTCACCCTTACAGGTTGGTCTGATCCTAAGACAAAAACAGGAAGATTTTTTTCCCATCCTGACACCAAATTTACTTATCATAACATGGGCAAACTACAGAAAACCACAGGAGTGTGTGCCCCACCATTTCCTATCTCCTCATGACTGACAGGAAAGGGAGAGATCGTTCTTCATGCAGCTCAGAACTGATTACCTACAGAAGCAGCCTTTTGAATTTAGGCAATATGCGGCCTAGAACAGCAGGTTTCCCATCTCTAGCTTCCTCTAACTAAAATTAGTTTAAACAAACCAGCTTCATAAGACATAGTATAGGCTGGCTTGTTTTGAAACTGACTGATGAGTATTAAAACTCAGCATCCACTTCAGAAGAAACTGTAAACCATTGTTAATTCTGACGGGTTGCCAGGTGTTTCTTATTGTAAGGAATGCCCCTTATTTGTAGATTGGAATGTTATCCTTTATTGGGTAGGTTGGTGTTCCTTATTATAAAGGATTTCCCCTATTTGAGGATTGGAAAGCTTTTCCTTTTATATAGGGAAAACAAGATACCCCAAAATCCCTTTGGGCATGGGCCTTCATAACAGCAGAAAAGTGTGCATCATGTAAGGACAGGTTGGACCTGTAACTGTAGTTCTTTGAGTGGTCATCTGCGAATTCACACAAATGAGTTATTCTGTGCTTGCACAGTAATGCTCGGAAACTGCTTGAATCGCTAGGGAAGACTTCATTCCAACTTTTTGGCAGTAGCTCCACCCATCCTCTACATAAGCCCGACGTCTTCCCACTCTTTCCCAGTTCCATAAAGCAGTGATAGAAAGGATCTTAAAAAGTGAGCAGGACATGACTGAGGAGGATGGGGGGGATTTGTGTGAATTTGCAGATGACCACTCAATGAACTACAGTGGTAAGCAACTTGTCCTTGTTCTTTGTGGTCTCTATGAATCACATAAATGGATTAGACTGACAAGCTTCGGTCAGTGGAGGAGGGAGTGTCATGACACCATTTGTAAACAAGTTGTATTTTATTAACAGCAATAAACTTTAATCTTCGAAAAGTGCGCTTGTCAGTGTCATTTGTTTTGATTTCAAGGCATATAAAACATGCAATGTAATAAAACTCTTAGTGCAAACTGCCCTCCTAAAGGCTACGTCCCGCCTATCCCTGGTGTCCAGTCTGTAATGTTTGATGAAAGTCGATGGCTGGGATCAGACAGCAGCCTTGCAGACATCCTCCAGAGGCATCCCGTTCAAGAAAGCGGAGGATGTCGCTGCTGCTGTGGTGGAGTGGAGCCGAATTCGAGCCAGGGAAGTCTTCCATGAGAGTTCGTAACACAAGTGGATGGTACTGGACATCTTCTTTGAGAACCTTTATGTAAATATAGGCAGTCCCTTTTTGGCTTCTGAGTAGCAAACAAAGAGTTTCTCGGAGCACCTCAAACCCGAGTTTCTGTCCAAGTAGAGTGCCAGCGCCCTTCGGACATTGAGAGCGTGCACTTGGCATCCGTCATTGCGTTCAGGGCCAAGGTAGGCAGAACAATGTTCTGATTGATGTGAAAAGAGGACATCACCTTTGGAAGGAAAGTGATGTCAGGATGGTGAACCACTTTGTTCTTGTGGAAGTGAAGGTAAGGCTGGTCCACACACAAAGCACAAAGTTTGTTTCGTGCATTGAGCGGAGGTGATGGCTACAAGGAAAGCTGTTTTCCAGGTTAGCAGTGGGCTCAAAGGGTTTGGCAGATGGGTGCAAAAGTACCAGGTCCAGGTTCCATGCCAGGGTTGGTACCAAGGATGGAGGGTGGATGTTGTTGAATCCTTTGAGGAATTTCTTTACATCCTCTTTACAAGGGGATCCTTGAAGAACCAAGGCTGGCTTTGAACTGATAGTGAGAGCTGATGTTGGGACCAAGACATGGGATGGAGGGAGGTCTCACAATGAGAAAGTCCAGGAACTTGTTCCATTTAATCGGATAGGATTTCCTGGTGGAAGGCTTCGAGTGACCAGGATAACAGCCCGTACCAAGTCCGGAAAGACCTCCACACTGCCAGGGGAAGGGTCTCAATGTCTGGGTGGCGGACTCGGCCCCCGTGCAGGGTTAGGAAGTCCGGACAGAACTAGAGATGGAGGAATTCTCTCCCAGACAGATGCTGGAGTGGCGCAAACCAAGGCTGTCTCAGCTACCAAGGGATGATGATGGCATTGGAGCGGTCCAATCTCATCTTGGAGATCAGTCAGGTGATGAGTGGGAAAGGAGGGAAAGCATAGACCATCTTTCCTGACCACTTGAACAGGAAGGCATCTCCTTGGGAGCCCAGTGATCGTGTCGCAGAACAGAACTGAGTACAGTGACTGTTGAGGTGAATGGCAAAGAGGTTGATGGATTGTTCGCCCCATGCACTGAACAGTATACTCACTGTCTCAGGATGGAGCCACCACTTGTGGCATGGGTTTGACGACCTGCTGAGCTGGTCTGCCAATTTATTTTCTTCTCCAGAGAGGTGGACGGCTTGGAGAAGACTCTTTCTCAGGATGCACCAGTCCCAAATGTGGGGAGTGATCTCAAGGAGCATTTGGGACTTGGTCCCTCCTTGTTTGTTCAGGTAGTACAAGACAGTGGTGTTGTCTGTCAGAAGTAGTACTGCTTGTTCAGGAGGAGGGTTTTGAATGCACAGAGGGCTTTCTTGACTGTCAACATCTCGAGTGCATAGATGTGGAGCTGTTTGTCCAATGAGAACCACTTGTCCTTGACTGTGAGGTCCGAAGTATGGGTGCTCCAACCATCCATAGACACATCTGTTATCAAAGTGATCTGAGGCTGAGGAGGCAGAAATGGCATCCCAATGAATTCACTGGCGGGGTTGAGCCACCAGCAAAGTGATCGAGCCATGGTTCTCAGTACCACAAGCCATGAGGGAGTCCTCCGTGGGATCGAAGACAGAGAGAAACCAAGACTGAAATGGTCTGAGATGGAGCCTTGCCACAGGGTGACAAAGGTTGTTGAAGCCATGTGTCCCAGCGCTATTTGGGCTGTATGTGCCCTGATGCGCCTGTGAGACAGGCAGTCCCAAACCATCTTGGAGAGGGAACAAATCGGACCTGACGGCGAAGGTGAGGAACCTGTGATTTTGCCAGATTCCGATATGGAAGTAAGCATCCTTGAGATTGAAGGTCACAAACCAATAGCTTTTATGCAAAAGCAGCAAAATAGAAACAAGGGTTACCATGTGAAAACAGTGGTAAACAACCCATTCCACAAAAACAAGTCTAAAATGGGTCTAAGACCCAAGTCTTTCTTGGGTACAATAAAGTAATGAGAAAAAAAGCTTGGGCTCGATCATGCCTTTCTGAAGCAAGGAGCACACTTCATGGAGTAAGGTGTCTGAGGGGATAGTGGAGCTAATAGCCCCAGTGGTTGGGAGCTCTTCAAACCCAAGGGCGTAACCTCTCCAGATGATGTCAAGGACCCATGAGTCCATAGCGATTAAAGCCCAGGTGTTAAGAAAAGGCCTTAGTCTATCTCCAAAGGGGGTCAGTACAAAGTGTGCTGCCCCATCTCACAGCCTCTTCTTTCCTTGTCCAGTGTCCTTTTTATGGTAGCCTTGTCAGTACTGAGGATGAGCAGACTGCCGATGGCCTGAAGAGGAAGACGATTGAGAGGGGTGGAGCTGCCAAGGTTGGTATTGGGGCTGGTACTGACGCTTCTGAGGTTGTTGGTATGGGGGTACCAAGTGTGATGAACAGAAAGACAGCAGGGAGCTGTGAAGACAAGAAGACAGCTGACCAATCCTGAGACAGCTGGAATCAGCCAATGAGAGAGCAGCTGGAAGGAGATAAATAGCTCAGGCGGTGAGTGATATAGTCAGTTAGAGAGTTAGGCAGTGAGGAAAAGAAGGCTTGGAACCTTCGAGAGTGTCAGTTGGATCTGACTTAGACAGAGGTGCAGTGAGGCAGTAACTTAAATCAGAGGCTGAGGATTGTTCCTGAGGGAAATAAGTTGAACAAAGATAAGAGTCAAATAAAAAAAAAAAAGAAGAACTCTTTGTGGTTCAACAGAGCTCTAGTGTAGAGAGTGTCTGTGTGGTTAGATCGTAATCATAGAAACAGCTGAAGGATTGTATTTGAAATACCTACAATACACTTGAAACTGTAACCAGGTAATATTATTAACAAGTTTGAAAACCAAGAAGCTGTGACTGTATGTTTGAGATACAATAAAACCATCTTCTATTTTATAAAAACCTATTTTGACCTCTGTGTGAGACTTTTGAACAAACACTACCAGTGTGTTATTAATAGTTATTGGACCGGGAGGTGACGAGGGCTATGAAGCCAGTCACATAAAATTTTGAAAGAGAGAAACAGTCGAGGTGGCAGGAGTAGTCTGTCATACCAAGGACACTAGCGGTACAGAGAAGGTGACTGGAAGGAAGCCGAAGACATGCCGTGCTTTCTTGCCGCTGTCTTCATCTGATAACGGAAGTTTAGCTTCTCATCTGTCTCTTTGTTAAAGAGGCCGGAGTCATCGAAGGGCATATCTTCGATTAGGGCCCGGACCTGATGTGTGAGATTGGAGGCCCGGAGCCAGGCATGCTGTTGGAGAGCCATGGAGCTGGCGAGGGCTTTAGAGGCACAATAGATGGAATGGTGAGCCAAGATGATTAGTTGGCCCCCGATAGAATGGGTCTCAGAGTGGATGGCTAGAGCCAGAGCCTTTTTATCATCGGGCAAGTTGTCCAACAGCGGCTGCATGTGTTCCATTAGATGCTGGACATAGGCCCCCATGCAAGCCACCTTGAGGTCCAACACCACAGAGGTGTAGAACTTTTTAGCGAGGCCGTCGACTTTCATGCTCTCCTTGTCAGTTGGAGAGGTACAGGTCTTGGGGGTGAAAGCCAGCTGAGACCACTCGACAATGGCAAAATTTGGTTTGGGGTGTTCAAACAGCCACAAAGAAGATGAAGGAGATACTATCTTCTTTAAGGTCGAAATGATTGTGGCTGGGGTGGTC
Source organism: Phrynosoma blainvillii (assembly GCA_026167975.1). Lineage (NCBI taxonomy): Eukaryota > Metazoa > Chordata > Lepidosauria > Squamata > Phrynosomatidae > Phrynosoma > Phrynosoma blainvillii. Next base: position 253,912,966 of record JANUYF010000001.1, on the reverse strand, counting down.
CAGGAGTGCTTGGCAATCTTCTCTAAAGAAGAGAGAAAGCAAATAGAAGGAAGGGTTGGGACTTTTCTGTGGACCCTCCGCTCAGTGGAGTCCAGCGCATCAGACCTTGTGACCTCAACTTAGAGGGCTCTGGCCATCTGAACTACTTGGTCTGCAAAGGACATGATGTCATCGGTAGGAGAAGCCGGGTCATGGACAATGAGAGACTGGTGTGGCTGAGACCTCTCGATATCTGAACAAGGGGAAGCAGACCTCAAGGTCCTAGACAAGTCCTCGGGAGTTTTGAGTAGAGGCCTGTCCCTCAGTAGCTCATGTTGTGGTAACTCACGTCATGGTGACTTCTGTCATGGTTGCGGCAGCTAATGTTGAGGGGGAACCAGCGGTTGGTTCAGAGTAGAGACTGATGACCTGAGTCTGGGTCACTGTCGAGTGAACCGGATGTGGTGAAGGAGATCTCTGGTGCTGGAGGTGGTGTAACAGAGGATCGTCGTAGATGTCTTCAATGTCTTCATGGGCAACCTCATCTGCCTCAGTCCCAAGGGCAGCTAGGTCCTAACGCCATGGAGACTCAAAATTATCATGATGAGAACCCTCAATGTTGACACAGACGCATGGATTAGGAGTCAGGATAGGCAAGTCTGGGTCCCTAATCTCCCCTTCGTATGCACATCGACATGGATAACCTGAGAAGGGTCACAGGAGGCAGTTGGTCGAATGGAAAGCAACTCATCTCCTTTAAGGGCAGGTTTTGGAGTGGACAAAGCTGGATCGGACCCCAAGGCTGCAGACGGTGTCTTGGGGTTAGCTGGGATGACTTTGTCTTCACAGGAGTCAGATTTTTCATGAGGAGAAGAGGCACGGGATCTTTTAGAGGCCAAATGGTCCGAGACTCTTCCCCGACTAGACGGGGAATCTTTATCTCCAGAGTGCTTCCATCTGGAGGTCTTTTTAGACCGAGATTCATCTGCAACACGGTCCTTCTCTGACCTGCTGGTTTTTTTGTACTTAGAGGATTTAGATTTCCCCTTCTCCTTCTCTTTCTCCATGAACTTTTCAGAGGTTGACGGTTGGGCAGTAGATGAACCCTCAAGGGCTGGAGCAAAAGAGAGTTTTAAGGCCTGCTCGTACAGGGCCTCCTTAAGCCTCAGATCCCAGTTTTTGTGGGCCTGCGAGGTCATAGACCTGCAGAGAGAGCAGGACTGAACATCATGGCTCCCGCCCAAACACAGAAGGCAGGAGTTGTGCTGGTCCTGGCCAGGGACCTTTGTGCCGCATTCATCGCAGCGCTTGAAAGAAGCCATTTTCAATCCAGATTGAAAGTACCAAAATCAAAAGGCAAATCATAGTCAAATCAGTCCAAGGTCAATCGATTGGCAAACAAGAGTCCAATGCAATATCCAAAAGAGTAGTCAAAAACAGTTCATTATCGAAATCGAAAGTGCAAGCGATTCACAGAGCGAAGTTCCTTCTAAGCTGCTAGCACAGCAGACTAAAGGAACTGAGAAAGAATGGGAAGACGCCGGGCTTATATAGAGGGTGGGCGGAACTACCACCAAAAAATTGCAAGTGAAGTCTTCCATAGCTATTTGAGAATTTTCTGAGCTTTACTGTGCAAGTGCAGAATTAACCCATCTGTGTGATTGCGGAGACCACAAAGAAGAATTTGTGGATATTGACAATACATTAATTTTACAGGGAAAACCTATGGCTAAGTTAACTGAAATCAAGACTTTCATTTGGTATTGATACAGAACATAAACTTGTTAATTGCTACTTTCTGATTGTTTATCCTGCATGTGATGAATTTCAGTTTTCCCTTATTGCTGTTTTGACAACCTGGCAGTACTAATTCAAACCAAAAGAAAAAGCTCCCATAGTCTGTGGTTGGGAGGAGTACACAAGCCTGGAAATTACTGCAGTTTGTGTATGTTAATTTGCCCTGCAGTTTCTCCTGATATATAACTATTGTTACTGTGCTACTATATCCAGGGGAGACCTGTGGCTGGGGCAGGAGAGGGCACTTCATCTCCCAGTGGAGTTGAGAGAGGTGTTCCCCTCAGTCCACAGAACATTGCTGAAGATGTCTCCCATTATATTTTTGGCATTCCTGGTTTCCCCTGCAATAGTAAAGCTTATGGTTATGCCTCCCTCCCAGCAAAGACAATGGTTTTGCAGATAGTACATGTGTGTGTATGCGAATATGCACACATGTGTCTGTGTGCTCATATTAAATGAAATATATTTTAATCCAGTTTTAATTTTTTTTATTGTTTTGATCTTGTTTTAACTTTTGTGTCTGGTGAATTTTTAACAATGTGTTTTTTAATGTGTTATAAGCTGCTTTGAGTCCTCATTTGAGGGGAAAAGGCAGGATTGAAATAAATATAACAACATCATCACCACCAACAGTAACCACTAAGGGCAAAGGCACTTCTGTTATCTGGGGGGGGGGGGGGGAAACCTAATGTATTTGCATGTATATTCCTTACTTTTCTCAATCAAGTATCATTCAGAGCGTAGTTTTTCAGTTAATTCCTTTAATGTTGTTGCTGTTTTAATTAGGTCCTTATCGCTGCTTTTGCAACTTCGGGATATGCCTCCACGTATTACAGAGCTGGAAGCAAACCTTTTAACCCTGTGCTTGGTGAGACCTATGAGTCTATTAGGGAAGACAAAGGATTTCGTTTTTTCTCAGAGCAGGTAAAATCTGTCTCAAAATTTGCCTTTAAATGGAATTATGACTTCTGGGATTTCTCAAAATTTGTCTTTAAATAGAATTGTGACTTCTGGGATTTCCTTTTTTAGTTGAGGCAATTCATCTTGACTTTGGAATGTTTACTGATATGAATGTAAATATTTACATTTTAAAATACAAATTTTAAAAAATATTTTATAACATTAGAAAAAATGTAGGACTCTAAAGCTAAATCCAGTTTTGCACAAATACTGTAGCTTTATATTAATATACTTTGCACAGTTGCATATATATTTTCTTATGTAAAGTATCTGTTTCAGTGATGATAAAAACATGAAAGTATTCTATATTTTTTGTACAATTCCTCGCCACCGTAATTTTTTTTTCCAGGTTAGCCACCACCCACCCATTTCTGCCTGTCACTGTGAATCAAAGAATTTTGTGTTTTGGCAAGGTATACATTTTAATTAACAAGCCTACCGTTCAAATTTAATTAAAAAGAAGCAAAGCCTTATGTTATAATTCAATGTATTGTGTTGTTTTTTTAAAAAACTTACCTAATATAACTATGAAATCTACTGTATTTATGTCTTTCATGCTTGACAACATGAAAAGGGAGAGTTTTAAATTTTCTGCCTTTAGAATAGTGTAATACTTTTTGTTCAGAGCAGGACTGAGTTAGATAATTTGTTATACTAGGGAGACATAGATCACTGTATATTAGAGTGCTACAGTAATATGTAGAGCAGGTTTCTAAATCTCTGTTCTGCTGTTCAGATATCAGGTGGAAAAACAAATTCTGGGGCAAATCGATGGAAATACTGCCAATTGGAACCCTGAACGTGACACTTCCCAGGTAAATAGCTAATTTATTCTTTATTTTGCATCCTTTCTCTTGTTCTGAAATGTCAGGTATTCCTAGTTTCAGGTTTACACTGATGAAAAAAGTAACACAATCATCTCCAACCTGGTGCCTCCCTATATGTAGTGGACTGGATTCTCCAAGCCACCTTTTGAAAGCACCAGGCTTGAGAAGAGGGATGTACCAGAACCTGAAGCCAGAAATGCTATAGAGTAGTATAGAAGCAAATTGCAGGTTATGATAAAGAATAAGGAACCTCAAAAAAGCTACAGGTTCTCCTGGGTGCTGCAGTTACATTTGATTTGTTTTTGGATAGTGCTTTCATGCCTATTTTGTCACAATTTCAGGGAACATAAGGATAAGAAACATCTAATGGGGCGGGGGGAGATATTACATTGACTTGAACTACTAAAAGTGCTGGGAATGTGGCTGGCCCTTGTCTCAGCACAGGGAAGCTAGCAAAACATTTTTAACCTCAACATTCTGCAAAGTGTTCCCTTTGAAATTTCTTTGTGGCTAATTACCTGATTCTATAGGTTTGCTATTCAGCTTAGTCCAGAACCAGTGCAGTAGTGGAATAAAACAGAATTATGAACTTCTAAAAAGGTTCACAGCTCTGGTCGGCTGCAAAGCTCACTGTTTGTGAGTTTGGACAACTCACTATTTCTCAGCTGTCTCTTACCATTCTCATAGGATTGTGAGGAATACAAAATGGGCTTATTGTAAGACTGATGTAATGACTGATGTAGAAGGATCCTTTTAGTACAATAGTTTACAATCCAGACTAGATCTTCTGCAGAGCATCACTTTCTTCACAGCTCCACAGTAGAACAAATTTCATCCATTTCAAATACCAGAGAGAGGGTAAGAACTGGCCCTAAATGACTGAGGTCCAGGTTGTCTAAAGTACAGTCTATTCCCATTTATACCTGTCAATCAGTTTCTTTCTATAGGAGCCCAGCTTCAACTTCACTCATCTTCAGAAGTGTTGGATTGTTAGATATCATAGACAGGGCTTCTTGGTATTAGCACTCAAAGTATGGAATGCCCCAAGATGTATGTGTCAGACATCTACATTTCTGGGTTAAACCTTTTATTCATCCAGGGTTTTAGAAACCAGTGGGATGGTGTTTACGGTTTCGGACTGTTATATACTGCTGCTCTTGTTCGTTTTTTGCATTTTTTATTATACTGTTTGTGGTGAAGTTGTTGTAAGCAATCTTTGAGGCTCGAAACAGTGGTGGAAAGGTGAATAAGAAATCTTTTAGATGAATTATCAGCAGAGGAACCGTACTTTTCATGTGCTCATTAGTTCAGGATTGGAAAGTTAGTGTTAATGTTCATGCATGTAGCCAGAGATCTGAAAAGGATATAGGTGAAGCATAATTATTCCACTTAATGTTCCTTCTAGGTATGGTGATTGCTATGTCTGGAACAAAGTCACTACTTGTATACACAACATCCTTAGTGGAAGGAGGTGGATAGAACATTATGGAGAAATAACCATCAGAAACACAAAAAGCAGTGTCTGTATATGTAAACTCACTTTTATGAAGGTAACTTTTTCTGTGATCCTCATTGTGAACACAGCTATTCATCCAACTGCAGGCTCAAACACAATCCTTTCTGGAGCACATATGACCATTGGCAAATTCATTATCTGGCTGGGATTTTAGTAAAAGCCAGTGTTTCATTGTGAGAAATGAATCTTTCCTCCTTTCTCTATCTTCCAGTATTTACACAGGGCTCAGTGATCTATGTTTTCTATGCTGTAGACAGTGAGTGGTTGATATCTCTGTGCAATCCTATTTAGGCTGCAAATCTGCAAGCTTCCTGTACAGTTCTTAGGATGTAAAAAATATTTGAAAATGGTGGAAAAATATGTTTTCAAGTGTCAAGAAACCCTGATGATAGAAATCCTGGCCTGATGTGAATCTTTGTAGTTTGGCACTTATTCTGTGTAAAATTCACATTTGGTTGTGTTGCACAGAAAACAGCATTTTCTACGCAGGATTTTCTATGCAGAAAATGGTATTTCTATGCAGAAAAATTATATTTTTATACATAAATATTATTTTCTGTACAGGAAGAGCTACTTTGTGCACAGAAAATCCTGTAATAGGGAAATTACTGTAAGCAAAATTTACATGTGGGTTAGCACAGAAAACAGCATTTTCCGTGCAGGAAATAGCTTTTTTCCCCTTTCAACTGAGGAAGTAGAAGAAGTCTAAGAAAGCTTACCTACAACATCTTTCACACTCTTTCAAAAGTGCTGCTATAAGATCCCTTTGCATACTGTATTTCTAAATGTTTATCTGAAGTTGTAGGTTACTGCAATGCTAGATATTTGGAGATAGAAAGAAAATTTTGTTGCTGGGGGGGCAGAATTCTTTTGCCCTAATTTTGCCCCTCCCATAATGACACCCTTGTTGAGTGGACTGATAATTTGAGCACCTAGAATTAGGGTAATTTGTTATAGAATTAACAAATAGAAGCATATATAGAAACACATTTTTGATACGTTTCCAGGTGAATTACTGGAATTCTAATGTAAATGAAGTTCAAGGTGTTGTCATGGATCAAGAAGGAAAGGTGGTGCATCGCCTCTTTGGAAAGTGGCATGAAGGACTATATTGTGGAGTTGGACCTTCAGCAAAATGTATATGGAGGCCAGGTAAAAGCACATTGGCCTGATGACTAAATTTACTGGAGATGACTATAATTGATTGAGTTTGTGCTGTCACTGTATCAAAAGTGGTAGACTGGAGTGGCTCTAGAAAATCTTAAGGGGCTATTGACCTTCACTTCCCACTCAAGACCTTTTCTTTTCATTTTGAGTCTAGATTGGGATGGGAATTGGACAACCTTCCAGATAATGTTGGAAGGCAACTCCCAGCATTCCTCACATGGCTAGGGATGCTGTGAGTTGCAGTCCCATCTGCATCTGGAGAGTCTTACAATTCCCACCCCACTCTAGATTATACAGTTGGTTCTTGCCATCCACAGATTTGAGCATTTGCAGTCCTGTCCCATTCACCCCAATGATGGCACATGTGATCTGCCATATGGAACAATGGGACTTGAGGTCCCATGCTTTTTGTTATCCACATGGGGGTGGGTGGGTTCCGGAGCAGAACCCTGGCAGATATGAAGGGCTGACTGTATATCAGAATTCAGCTGTTGTGTGTCTGGTGAGAAGGAAGCATATAAAAAGGTGGGATCAGATCCTCTTAACATCAGGAAGAATCATGTGATCATGGTTTTTGTCCAGTAAAAAGGTAAAGGTATTCCCCATTGACAAGGTTGTCAAGCCATGTCAGACCATAGGGGGCGGTGCTTATCTCCATTACTAAGCCAAAGGGCCAGCGTTGTCAGAGACTACTCTGTGATCATGTGGCCAGCATGATTGCACAGAATGCTGTTTACCTTCCCACTGAAGTGGTACCTATTTATCTACTTGCATTTGCATGCTTTTGAACTGCTAGGTTGGCAGAAGCTGGGACTAGTGACTGGAGCTCACCCCATCATGCAGCACCTGGGCCTCGAACGGCCAACCTGCCAATCTTGCAATCAACAGAGTTAGTATCTTAACCACTTGAGCCACTGCATCCCCTACTCTAGTACTAGGGACATATTTCCTTTTGACCAGGACCAAACTTTCTCTCTGAGCTTTCTTTCCCCATAGCAACTTCTCCTTTAGCACTTTCACTTAATCCCCTTTCTCTCCCTTCCATGTAGATGTAGGTGTGTATGTTTGTGTGTGTGCGCGCTTTCTCTATTGCTTACCTTCCCCATTCTGTTCCCTCTCTACTGCCTCCTGGCATAAGTGGAAAAGAAAGCAAATTTTTGGCCTCTGAAAGCAAAGATTAAGAGTCATATTTTCTGAGAGAAGCTATGCCCTTTAAGCCCCTATGGTCCACCATAATCACTCTTGGAATGCCCAGACAGTCCTTCCAGTCCTCACCAAATCCCCCCTTGAGCCTAACTCTTCCAGCTTCTCAAGCTTGTGATTCTACATTTCCTCTCTGTAAAGGCAATTCTCTACTTAGCCATAGCTTGAAGCATGCAGGATTGTGAAACTGGCAGTGGTCTTGGCAAGTAAGTCCTAGGTGCCTTGTATGTTACAAAAATAATCACTCTTCAGCCTAATTCAATTTTAGAGTGCTAACTTCCTGTTCCTCAGAAGACATTGAAAATTTTCAGATGGGAGAAAACCTATAAAAGGCATAATCCCAGCATAATAATCAATCTGGTTTATCCTACTTTAGGTACATCCCATCATTGTGTATGACTCCTTCTCACCAGACACAGAATGGAAAATTGGTATTTGCTAGTCAGAACAGACAGTATTGACCAGTGCAATACTGCATTGCCCATTGCTCATATGCCTTCATACTTTGTTTGACAAAGTTTCTTTTTTGGTGCACAACTCCCAGAATTCCAGCCAGCATTCTGGCTGACCATGCTTGCTAGGGGATTTTGGCAGTTGCAGTTTTAAAAAAAGATAACATTTGCAAACTGTGTTAAATCTCACATTTTTTAGATGAAGTTTTCTTGAAACAGGTCCAACATGTTGCCTTACTGTGGTCCTGGTGTCAGTGACACTTCTTTCATTGCACTGCAGAATTTCCACACTAGTATCATCTGCCTCCCAGGAATACTAGTGAGAAAATGGTTTGAACTAAGAGGAAGGATAATGCGATGCCATGCTCTATGTGTGTAATGGCAGCAGCACATGTAAAGAAGAGCATGGAAAAGATGCTTTTTGGACAATTTCCAGAATTCCTCCATCCCATGTTGTCTCTTTACCATTTCCAGTAGTCACTCGGGAACATATATAGATCAGGCCTTGCTCTATTCCACTGATTTAGAGTTGGGACAGACAATAGGGCTGGCCTCCCTTGGACAGTGCATGCATGGCGTTTGACAAATGTATATGTCATCCTTCCCAGTAGCTGGAGATACTATGAGGAGTAGCAAGCACTTATCTCCCCTTGGCACCTCCTTCTGCATGCAGGATTTTCTTTTTGTTCCTAAAGATTAACTACTAACTTTATTTTACCTATTAATGCAGGCTCCATGCCAACCAACTATGAGCATTACTATGGCTTTACGAGATTTGCCATTGAGCTAAATGAGTTGGATCCAGCATTGAAAGACCTTCTTCCAAGAACAGATGCAAGGTTCCGGCCAGATCAAAGGCAAGAATTATGTTGCTTTTCCAATGGCTGTATCTCCTTTAGAACAGAAATGATAAGAGTGTGTTAATGTTCAGAGCTGCCATTTTGATACACTAATTCATTACATGAATTGCTTGAAAACCTTTTGATCAACTAAAAGGCTGAGCTAGTTTAATATTATTTTTAATTATAAACATTGCAGAAAGCAGGCAACATTTTAGAAGAGGCATCTTTTCATTGTTTAACACACACACACACACACAGGAATGCTTCTTTTAAAATGATGCTTGCTTTTATGTGTTGCTGCATATTTTAAATACAAACAAATTATGCTGTTTGTTCACAAATGTTGGGTATGCTCATGTGCACTTATGCTGATTTGGTCATTGGCTTAACTTAAAAATGCTGAACCAATCAATTATTAATCAATTGATGAGTTTAACTGGGTGACAGTCCTGTTTACTGACGGAGTTGTTTGGAATGCGTGATTTCAGACACTCTTGAAGTGCCAATTGGCATCCTTAATTTTTTGTTGTTTCACTGGTTGAATGTTGGTATCAACTAAATGATTTTTTTAAACACTGTAGATTCTTGGAAGAGGGGAATTTAGAAGCAGCAGCGGCAGAAAAACAAAGAATAGAAGAACTCCAGAGAAGTCGGAGGCGCTACTTAGAAGAAAACAATATGGAACATGTACCAAAATTTTTTAAGTATGTAAATTAAGGAACAGCATTACTTCCTGCTAACAAACAAATTGCCAGCTGAGTACTAGTTTAGAAAAATTTAAGCAGAAGGTATTATGCTAACTCTCAGTAATACAAATGGGAAAGTTAGTGAGAAATGGTTAACACATTCAGTTAATCAATAATATGCTAAAAATATAATTCATTTATCCAAGATAGCCATGTTATTTTGTATCAGCATACCTGATGTAGTAGAATGAGTGTACAAAAGCTTATGCTGGAACCGTTTTTTGCTCAGCCTCAAAAGTGCTTCAAGATGTCTTTGTAATTATGTTTATGTTTAGGTTGCCATATTCCAAATTCAAGTATCTAGTTTGCATATTGTGCAAATTATTATAATTCTGCATATTAATAATTTGCATAGTCAACCCATTAATCATTGCGCCGTTTCTACTGTTATGTCTCAACCTGAGTACCAGCACCAAGCTAAAAGCTCCTTTTTTCTCCCCCCCCCCCCCAAGCTGGTGTGAAAAGAGGGAGGCTTCCAAGCAGCCCCAGAGAGTAAAGGGACTCTCTTTACTCTCTCCAGACTGTTTGGAAGAACGTTCCACCATGCTGCCTAGCCCTAGGTTCAAGCCGCCAACACAATCACCAGACAACACAACACCATCTCTGCTCACCTCCTGTCTATTCTCGCCTTCTGGGCCTGTCAGGGGAAGGAGGGGGGGAATGTAAAGCGCTGTGTAAACCGTAGGGCGCAATAATAATAATAATAATAATAATAATAATAATAATAATAGAAGAATAAGGCAGCAATGCTACCCTGTGCAGTAGCAACCAAAGCCTGCAGGATGAGATGGCGCTCCTGTCATTGCCAGTCTTCTTGCAGTTTCCTGCTTTGTCAGCACTGCCATATTTTGACCTTCCCATTGGCCTACGACAAAGGAGAAATTTGGGATTTAATGCTTAAATTTGGGATTTAATGGCTGGGACATTGTTTAATCCTTTAAATTTGGAATTTTCCAGGTTTTCTGGTACAAATGGCAACCCTATTTACATTGGAAGGGGGATATTTTAAACAATTCAATTAATTTTAAATTTATATTTGAATTTACGTTACAGTACTACACTCAAAGCCTTACCAAAAAAATAAATAAATCATCCCATCCATGATTTTACTCCTCTTCCTTGCCATTATCCTTGTTTTGTACTTTGGATGGAAGGAAATACCTATATGGATTTTTGAAAATTCTATTTCTCATCCAACCCAGCAGAAATTCTTCTTTTGTCTCTCTCTCACTTATAATCTCATTTACCAACCCTCCTCATTTCTTTAGATTTCTTTAGGTTGCTGATTTCCATGTGAATATTATTAATAATAGTAACTCAGCCTAAATACTCAGATCAGATCCTGTCTAGAAGCTAAACAGGGTCAGCTCTGGTTAGTTCATGGATGGGAGACCAGCAACAAATACCAGGTGCTCTAGGCTATATTTCAGAGGAAGGAACTGGCAAATCCTCTGAGTATTTCCTGCCTAAGAAATTCAGAAGGTCACCATATGTTGACAGGTGACTTAAAGGCATGTGCATACACTCTAGTAATAGTCCTAGGTTTAAGAGTTTCAGAATAGATCCAGTGTTTAGTGTAAGCAAACTTCCAATTTAATTAAAGATCAATTGATTTGAGGAAAGTGTTTCTTCTCTTTGCATATATTGGGAGATTTGCAGAAAGGAAACAAAATGACAGAAGAAACTATAGATTACAATTCCTAATATGCTTATTTGGTTATGGACTTTTACCTCAGAACATTTTGGACCAGGAGTTCACATGAAATGTATGTCTAAAATCAGTTGCCGTATATTTAGAGAGTCTTCTTGCTGTTGTGTGCCTTCAAGTCATTTCCAACTTATGGTGACCCTAAGGTGAACCCATCATGGGGTTTTCTTGGCATGATTTTCTAAGAGGGGTTTGCCTTCTTCTAAGGGAAAGACAATGTGAGTTGCCCAAGGTCACCCAGTGAGCAGAGATTCAAACTCTGATCTCCAGAGTCATAGTCCAGCACTCAAACCACTACACCATGCTGGCTTTCTTGATATTATTTTAAAAACCTTGAACTCCAAACAAAGTACATGAACACCTGAATCCAGTTGGTGCTTTGGGCCTGCAAAAGCTGCCTTATACAAGTATATCCCTGTCTAGATGAGAGAGCGCCAGTATTTTTTATTGTTGTAATCTGCCTTGAGTGCCAAAGTGGGAAAAAGGCAGGATGATGAACAACTCCTTTCTTCTGTCCGTTGGGGAGGCTGTGTGCACTTCACAAAACTAAAATGTTGCTAGTTGCTGTTTTAGAGACTGAATCTAGTCTCTCTCTTCCCTACCAAATAAGTGATAAGTTATAAGTCTTTGCTTTTTTTTTTTTTTAATAGTTTTACGGACAATATTTTAGATGGGAATCTAATTCAATTCTTTTAAAAGATGTTTTTGAATTTATTTTGCCTAACAGTGATTATTCTCTTTTATGTTTGCAGAAAAGTTATTGATGCCAATCAAAGAGAAGCTTGGGTTTCTAATGACACATATTGGGAACTTCGAAAGGATCCTGGCTTTAGTAAACTAGAAACCCTCAAACTCTGGTAAACTGAGAATGTAGATCTAGTAACATATCACTCTTTAAAAAGAAAAAAAAACAAGAAAAAAACTATGCACATGTTTCTTATAGCTAAGGGTAGTTTGTGGGTCCACAGGAAACCTTCCATTTGCTTTTTATTCCATCATTATAATGGACCTCCAAAAGTGCATTAGCCCAGACCCTAAACATTTTTGCAGCAGTCATTAAATAATGCATCCTTTAAAAATTCAGACACAGAAAATGCAGCACAAGAGAAGCATGTACTGAGTTAGCCAAAGATGCTTTGAAGAGTATCTGGTGCTTAAAATGGAGTTCCAAAACAAAACAAGTTCTGTTTTAACTAACTTGTCTAGAATGTCCACATCTGCAATTATTGAATCTTGAGTCACAATCCTGTTCATTTCCATCTTCAAGTTAGTTTCTTAATGTGAAGCGCTTGGACTGACCATGTCGAAAAAGTCAAAATGCTTTTTCTGGAAATTCTTCCCATTCATATGCCATGGTTCATGCCTTAAAAAAACAATGTGAAGTTGTACATTGTCATTTTAAAATATGTATTCTTCTTAGACATTGGTCAGAATTTTTAAAGTAATAGGATTTTGTTCATATTATAAATACTGAAGAAAAATGTATTATTTAAAAGGAAAGAAATCCTAAATGGATAGTACAGAAAAGTGATGTACTGCTATGCATTTGAACACCAAGGGGCTTGGTTGTGTAGTCATTCTGAAAGAAAACTGGCTAATTTTGTAACAGTCTTGGCAAATGAATCCAAGGTCAATTTATCAATGCCTAATGCTGTGATAAATACATCATCTCTTACCATCACTTCTCATGGTTTCACACTTTGTTTTATTCTCTCATAAGTCTTAATACAATTGGAATTCCTTGAAACTTTGCATGAGTGTCAAGCACAAAAGGATGTCAGGAAAGTATATGGCTTCTCACTTGGAAGTGAACAAATGTCCTGATGACATAGGATTGTCTGTGTGTGTATGTGTGTTCATTCATGTTAAGTTATAGGCATGATATATTTCTCTTGCAAGTCTGGGAGAAGCAGCGTGGCTCACCTCGTAGGTTCTTGGTCATATCTTGCTAATACGTTTTTATGCAAAATTATATTTTACCGGTTTCCATAAAGCAATTATATTTTTTGATGAAGAGGCAAAATGTAAATGGCAGTTGAGTAGCACATTTTTGATGCATAAGTAGGAAGAGCTAGATGACTTCTCTCTCAAAGTGAAGTTGGTATGCTTTACTAATAGTATTAGATTTTTTAAAATGTAACCTTGTCTTTAATTCATGCCCAGTGAATTCACTGGGTTCTACTTCCATTTATTGGGCACTGATGACAGAAAAGATGTCCTTGTATATTTTACATAATTGGCATTTCTATATATACATGGCACATAATTCTATATATACTTTATTTTTTCCCTTTATATAGCACTTCTTAAGCATAACTTATTGGTGGGCTTCCATAGGGACATAGAGATGGCTAGTTTTTACTATTATTTCCCAAAAGGAAATTACTTATATATGCTATATATTACTTTCTCCTTTCACAAACTCATCATTTTCTGTTTTACTAATATATTTGTTAAGAAACAGACCATTTAAGAACTATTTTTCTTCCTTTCCATTGTTCCTGTCTTGGGGAGTACATAATGTATGGGCATTAAACAACTGGCCTGCCATTTTTCTCCAAGCATCCTTTGCAGATCAGGATTTTAGGGATTTATCTGGTAGTTTAGGATGCTTCGAGCCTAGGCTTTTATTTTACCTTTCACAGATTTTATGGGACCTTCATGCAACCTTGTCTCCTGTTTGTAACCCTCCCATGGTTTCCCACCAAATATTGTTTCTGACCCTTTTTTAAACCAGAGAAAACCCATCAAGGAAAGAAAGACAGGATAGCTCTGCAGGGCTATTTGAATGGTGGCGTCAGGAAGCACCTTCCCATCTGGAAGCACTCCAAGGGTGTTGAAGAATCTACTTATCAGAGATCACGTCATCAGCTTTAAAAAATTCATCCTGGCAAAAAAATCCACCAACATTTCAACTTCCAGCTTTCTTTTCCTAAAGAGAGGTTTTCAAATTATTGGGGCTAAAAGTGTGATTGTAGAATCTTTTATGGGACTGTTCAACTATTTAGATCTACCATTCTCTCTACAGTTTCCAGTGTTGCAATATTTTTTATTTTGTGCATTTGCTGACCTGAGTCCTGCCTTTCCATTATCCAAATCCAGTCAAATTGTTTAGAGAAAACAAGTTTGCTTTCCCAATGATAATGAAGTGTCAACAGATAAAGCAAACAGGAAGGGGAAAGTAATGTTCTCAGATCAGTGGGTCTGAGTGGAAGCACACTTTTCTTGCTTGGGGCAAAATCTTGGGGCATGGTGGAGGATGGAGAAACAGTTCTGCAAGCTTGCAATAGGAGCTGACTGTTGGGAAAAGGGAAATGATTGGTTGGAGTCCATGACATTATTCGAAAACCTTATTTCCTCCCCACCACCAGCAGTTTTTCACTTTGAAAGAATATTTCTTTTAAAAAGGAATGAAGGAGAGTAGTGTCCATGAAGTGTTTTTCAAAATTAAATTGTGGGGAAAGGAGCAAGACCGATGGCTAAATCACTGTTCTTTTTTTGTTGTTTTGTACATCTATCAGTCTTAGTACAAAGATAAAATAATGTTGTACCTTGTATTCAAAAGCTTCAGAACTGGGCCCTCTTTTTATTGGCCATTATTCTTTAGCAGCTACTTTAGTTAAATATACTTAAGTTACCTCAATTTACTTATTTGTAACTAATCCATATTCACTTTTGGTCCTTAGTGACAACTATGACACTATTGCCTTGATTGATTAATTACCCCCCTCCTTTCAAGGTCTTTTTCCTTGTCCCTCAGAAGGGATCATTTACCTACATTTTACCTTAGCAGCCATCTCTGCTTTGCTGAGATTTCCCAGCTGTTTCCACAGCAGGCACATTAAGGCTTACGGGTGGGCTATAAAGACCTGTTTGGGTTCATGCACCTGCTTGAGCTGATCGAGCCTCCCTTCTTCGCACCTGGGACATTTGTAGTTTTGTGAATAACAACATCAAAGATTGTTTTTGCAATACCCCCCAGTTTCAAAAGTACCTGGCTAGGAGATACAAGAGACTAGGCTGCTGCTCAAACAACAAACCATCAAGACATGCACATTCATAACATCACTGAGTCATTTTTCTTAGCTTCTGCTTTTTTCATGCTAAATTAAGCCTAGACAACGTATATAGTGTTTGTGCAAGATGAACAAAATAACTGTATTGAAGGTTCATGAATTCCAATGAAGCAAAGCAGTTGCACCTGCTATGGCTTTTATGTGGACCAATTTACACATATGGCCCTTTTACACTACGCATTTATAGCACGATGATTCTACTTTAACCGTCATGGCTGCATCCTGTGGATTCCTGGGATTTGCATTTTTGTGAGGCAATAAACCTTTGTGGCGAAGAATTCTAAATGCTATCCCCCAGAGTTCAGTTCCTAGAAACACTTTCAAACTACCCAATTGTAGTTGTATGATTCCACTTTAACTGCCATGGCAACATCCTATGGAATTCTGGGTTTTGTAGTTTGGTGAGATGCTAGAGCTTTCTGGTAGGTAATTTTAAGTACACCTCCATAAACTGCAGAACCCAGGAATCCATAGAATAGAACCATGGCAGTTAAAGGGGAAAACCTAGTACTATAATTGCATAATGTAAAAGGACTCATAATCTCTTTAGTCTGGCTGCTGCCAAGAAAATATTTCTCTCTTATCCAATATAGAGTGCTGTAAGGGATTGGTGCCTTTATATGTTACTAATGCAAGATGGTAACCAACTCTGGGAGAGTGCTTTTGCAGCGTCCAGACTATAGAGGTAACATGTAAATTAGGCCTCAGAATCATTAACTGACTTGAGTCCTATGTTTATTTTTTTATTTTTTAAAAAAAATATTTTAAAGGTTTTCAGATATACCCTTTAAAAAACATTTTAGAAACAAAAATAAGTAAAAGCAGAGTAAACATTAGTTACCAAAATAAATAAATAAACATTTAAAAATTAAAACCAGAGAATTCACTTTAAGAGGGCAATACACATCCTATCAGGCAGAAATGCAAATATAGTGTATTTCTGCAAATGACTGAACTCATATGATAGAGACTTTTCTTTATTAAATTTCCAGATTGGAAAATTGAGCTCTTCTCTACTCTGAGCCTCTTCCCTCTCCTTCAAGCTTCAGCAAAATCTCAAGAAGATCTAGTTTGTACGATCGGCATCTTTGTTAAAATGCTACTTATTCACTGACAGGCACTGTATCAAGCAATGCCATGATCAAGTCTCCTTATTGACCTCAGTTATATAGCATGTTCTTGCTTTTTTAAAAAGTAGATTTTCCCTTCTATTAGTGACACTTGTGTCCTCAAAAATCTACTAAATTTCAGTGACAGAGTTGGGAAACAGGTTCATCTCTGCAGATTTTGGGAGAAGCAGGAGCTTAGCCCTGGAAAAGGTGTTGTGTCCTCCAAGTTTCTCTTCCTTCTATATACTTGGCCTGCATTCAACCCTCTGTTGAGGCCTAGTGTGCTTGGGCAAAAGATTACTTCCACAAAGTTTTTTTTAAACTGTAACATTTCTCCGAACAACAACAAAACTCCTGAATTCTATGAGATTCCCAAATATTTGAGTTTTGAAAGTGTTTAGAAATTGTGGGGATGGATACAAAATGTTACTTTGCTGTTGGATATGGGTACTAAAACATGGAGGATGACCAAAATGGAGAAAGGTCTGGAAACCATGCCCTATGAAGAGTGGCTTAGAGAGCTGGGTATTTTTAGCCTGGAGAAGAGAAGGTTAAGGAGTGACATGATAGCCATGTGTAAATATTTGAAGGGATGTCATATTGAGGAGGGAACAAGCTTGTTTTCTGCTGCTCCAGAGACTAGGACACGGAGCAATGGATGCAAACTACAGGAAAAGAGATTCCACCTAAAAATAGGAAGAACTTTCTCGTGATAGTGGAATATGGTGCCCTGGAGTGTGGTAGAGTCTCCTTTGAAAGTTTTTAAATAGATGACCATCTGTCAGTTCTTGGATTGTGTATTTCTGCAGTGCGGGCAGTTGAACTGGATCTTTGTATCTCTTCCAAGTCTATGATTCTGTACTGGGTAAATCCACACCTTTTAGATGAATAAATTTCCTTTCAGCCATCATGAGTTTTCTCAGAATGGCGCTAATCCAGAGACTAAAATAATGTGGTTATCTTTCTGGCATGTGGGACTCTTAAGTGAACCAACAATTATTAAAAATAACTGATGTTCTTGTATTTCCTTCAATGGAAAATGAATCATATTCTCAATTCTTTGTTCAACAGTTCCTGTTTCCCACACAAATTAACCACTGAATTGCTTTCCTGCAAAATAATATTTTTGTTGGTTAGTTTGTTTGCCAGTAAACTCATGTGAAGAAAGGTATAAATATCACACCTTAAAGACAATTGTTGGTTTTGAAACTATGCTTATTCTAAGAGAAAAAACATCCTCAAATGATGCAGTACATTTTGTGCAGTATCTTCTTTTACTAACACCGGAAGTGTGTACCTAAAGAACCATGGTGCAAGCTGAATTGTCTTTACAGCTAAACAAACTGTGAGCAGAGTTCAGTAAATGTTCAATTCTCTATCTTTAACAAGTTCCATAAAAATTAACCACAGCTTATTAGATTGTCTCCTGTGGCTGTAATTGAAAAGTAATATTCAAAGCAGAAAGGATTGCCTGTGAATCTGAAACACCATTTACAATGGTTCCACTGCCAAAGAAAGAAGCCACTGCTCACTTGTAAAAGTGTCTTGCTTTCCCTCTCTGTCAGTGGAAACTGTTCTGGCAGCAAGCTAAATCTGCTGCTCTGGTAACACATGGTTCTTTTCGACATGCGTGTATCACTTATTTGGATTGTTTGTTATGTTGTGCTACCAAAAAGCAGGAAAACTGTGCCTCTTCAAATGAATGTTGTACAGAAGAATGTTACACTTGTAAGAAAACAAGCCTCAATAAATTCACAGCAATTACTTTGTAAAGTCACTTTGATTTATTTGGAAGAGTCTACTTGATTAGTTTTCTTCATTCTATCTCTGTCCTAGCTTTCCTCCAAAGGAGCTCACAGTGGCCTCCTCCAGTTTGTCCTGAAAAGAAGTTAGAAAGATAGTGACAATGGCCATGGAGGGATTTCAGTCCTCATCTCTCCACTCCAAATCCATCGTTCTGTGTAAGATATATTACGTCAAATCAGATATGATTTGATCCAGCAGCTTTTTGGCCTGCATGTAGATATCCATGGTGATGAGCTGTTTTAAGGAATTAGAAACACTGGCTTGGATCCAGACACCTACAGGTGGTCAAGACAGGTGCACTCCATGCTTGTATTCAATTATGGAGTGCCTCCCCCTCACAAAAAGCTGGGGCTGACATTATTGCTACTGACTTTATCTGTGCAAGTACAGTGGCCCCTTGGTATACACTGAGGTTTGGCTCCAGGACCCCCATGGATAACAAAATTCATGGATACTCAAGTGCCATTAAATACAATGGCATAGTAAAATGGTGTCCCTTATATAAAATGACAAAATCAAGGTTTGCTTTGTAAAATTATATCTTGTTGGAATATTCTCAAACTGTGGATGCTTGCATCTGTGAATAAAAAAATCCGTGGATATGGAGGCCTGACTGTAATTGTTGAACCGTGTAGCATGTTGTGCTGGGCTGGCATGAGTGACTAGCGCAACATGTTACCTAGGAATCCCTCAAGGACAGTTGTGATTGTATGAACAAAAAAGATGTAGTTGTTGCATAAATAGCCAATGTAATTTTTTACAAAAACGTGTCATAGTTATGCATACATCTAAGACTGCTGGGATGCCCACCCCAGCTCTTCAAAGGTGAAACACTTGTGCGCTGGACTCGTGCAGGCTTGAGTCCTTGGGTTTTCTGCACATGCGTCTGAGATTCCACAGCTTCTGTAATTCCCATGGGGCAAATTAGGGCCACCCCATTTCCCAGTGACTTGAATCACTGGGGAATAGAGGAAATCTGAGAAGCCTATTAGCCTGCAGAGACACAGGACTATGGGAAGATTTGTCGCAAGCTGAGTATACAGCCCCTTTAGCTGAGTATATTCCCCAAATTGCAACATTTTTTCACTAGCAAATATCTATAGACAAATGTATCAACTGGTGAGTACTACACTGCATAATGAACATTCCTATGGTGCTTTCCAGAAACTTTGTTTTCAGTGAGAAGATTGTGGATATAGGCTTGTTCCCACATACACGGCAGGATGGGAAACCTGGACTGGCCTCCTGTTAGTGACATACACAGGTATAAGTTGAGCTACACATGTGCAGTGATGTTTTTGTACAATGTACAGTGGCTGTATCCAGCTAATGGTGATGTAAGTGGACTTATGTATGTAGGACCATTGTGCATGTAGTTGCACATTAAAGTATGCCGAGTAGCATGTGATTCCAAATTGCCTCTACACATTGCTTTAGTGCATTGTGCCCAATGGTTATCAGCCATGCACATTGACCATTGATCTACATACATTGCACTACACTGGTATTCATTGTAGGGACTGCATAATGTAGGATATTTACACTGTACTGAAGTGATGTGGGATCTCAGCTGGGTGTCAATGCCATAGAGTAGTCACCTCCAAAAAAGATTGTTTTGATGTGACACAAATTTGTAACATGATCAGTGTCTATTCTATATAGAAAACTTTTTTTAAAAAAAAGAATTAGTGCAGTTATTCTTTAAAACAATTAATTTATTAAAGCATGTCTAATGACATAGGTATCTTATGAAAAGGGGCAGTGATGTTAAGAAAGGCATTATTTCTATAAAAATTCACTCTTCAAACCATAAATTTAAAAAGGCCACAGTGCACACAATGAGAAAGAAATCCCAATACAAGAAATTTTATAATATGCTATTGCCCTCACATAAAGCTTTTCAAAACAATAATTTTCTTGGGGAGTATCAGATACTAGCAACTTTGGTTTCAAGATCCCATACATAGATCCCATACTTTTCATGAAGCAGCCTGTAAGCTCTAGCATGTGCGTGGTGGAGGGTCAATGCTACTTTATGATCCTAATGCTTAATATAGTCAAGACAGTTCCATAATTTTGTGCTAAATGCTGCCCAAGTTCAGTTACTATCAGTGTAAATCCCAAAGATGAACCATTTCGGCCACACATTTTCCTCTGTGCAGTTTAATCTAATTCCAACTTTTCCTCCTAGGCTTTAATTCAGTCATTAAATACAAGTAGAAAGGAGATGTAGTGTAAGGCAGGGATGGAAATGATCCAGCCTTCTAGGAAATGATCCTGCAGCCCTTAGATAGCATAGGCAATACTGAGGAATGCTGGGAGTTGCAGTCCACCAGTACCTGCAGGGCATCAGTCCTACCCCTGTGTTAGAGGCAAGTCAGCAAGTAGGGACCAGAGCAGGTAGAGATCAGAAATCCGGCTCCTGGCCATTGGAAGCTATGCCAAGTACCACAGCAGACATTATTCTAACCACAATCATTAAGTTGTTTATTGCCTGTCTAAATTGGAGCTGCACCTTTAGCGGCTGCTTCCCCCATAGCAACTAGTATAACTTGCCTCAAGAATGTCACAACATTCCTGTTTCTCATTGTGATATCGTGGAAGATACTGAAGAGAGAGGGCAGCACACATTTGCTTTGGAACAAGGGGAACTCCTTGTTTACAGCAGGGATAGTGGGACAGTGAATCTGCTCCATGTTTTAGTCACAGCTTCAAAGGAGTTACCCAAGGTGATGGACCTATTTTGGAAATAGTGCCCAGAACCCAGGATAGCCCCCATAAAGTACATTCTAAAACTGAGCATAGGTTCACCACCTCACTGATATGGAAACTACCAGCCGTCCTGAGGAGGGCCAGTTGTGGGATCTGTTTTGTATTTCACTAGACGCTTGAGGTCCACCAACTAGAGCCAGTGAGGAAGATAAACACAGAACTGCTGACCAAGCATATGATCAGCCCAGAATTTTACAGTGATGTATTCAAGTCTTTGTCACAAATCAAGTCTCAGGTTGCTATCTTCAAGTCTCAAGTCCTCGCAAGATACTTTCAAGTCAAGTCTCAAATCTG
Organism: Phrynosoma blainvillii; assembly: GCA_026167975.1. Taxonomy (NCBI): domain Eukaryota; kingdom Metazoa; phylum Chordata; class Lepidosauria; order Squamata; family Phrynosomatidae; genus Phrynosoma; species Phrynosoma blainvillii. The sequence continues at coordinate 253,891,712 of JANUYF010000001.1, read as the reverse complement.
GGAGCCAACTTTAACAGAAGAAAAAGGAGGTGGTGATGAGGTATGTGTGGGTTTGTATGGAGTTTCAATAACTAGAAAATCAAGATTTGCAAAAAGTCATGTAATTTTTTAAAAATCAAGATTGCATTTTAGAAAAATGTAGCCTGTTTCCGCTGCACATCCAACCTTTTTCTAGAAGAATTAGGCCAGACTCACCATCCATAATGTGGGACACATTTCTCAGAGGGGAACAGCAAATGCATTAGGCAATGGGTTTGAGGTGGGGGGTCTACTGGAAATGAGGTCTTCCTAAACGCCAAAGTACTGCTTCCATTTTGTAACCAGTAGGTGACAAGCAGTGAGATAGAAGCATTGTTCAAAGGAGGAAAACCATTTTTCATTTTGTAATGTTTATGGATGAAGTTAGGCCAGCAAATCAGTCACTAAAAGTATACAAGTTATGAGTGGAATCACTGCATCATTTGTTGCCAAGTCAAGTCCAAGTCGAGTCACTGAAGTGACTTGAGTCCAACTTTAGTCTGGATTTGAGTCTACATCACTGGAAATTTGTTTTCACTACCAGAAACTGCACACAAATATTTTCACACAGAAATCTCCTGTTTTCTCCCTATCTTCATTTCAGCAACTGTTTAGAAGAGAAAAGGAGATTTTCCTCACCACAGTTCTTAAACAAGAATCAAGCCCCTTACTGATCTTGCTCGGGAAATCTATGAGCAAATCTATCTTCTTTGCATCTCTGGTTTGAAGAAATGCCTATCTTGGCCCTGAGAATTCTAATCCAACAACCCTGGGAAACTGAATACTATGGCTGCAATTCTGCACTGGGAGATGTAGCTATAAGACACAATTAAGATTCTTGCCTGTACAAATCCTTCCCCACTAAAACCCACCTCTTCTCAGCTGCAGCCTTGCTCCCTGAACCCTCTTATTTCCAGTTGTACAACAGCATGGGAAGCAGAAGATGAGTGCCCTGCTGTTTTCCTACAGCTTGGAGGTATAGCAACAGCCAACTATGGGTCTTCCAAAGGTCTCTATGGATGATGCCATTGCTCTGCACCCAGCTCTGGGCTGGACACTTGACTGCTGAGGTGGTGGATTGGTCATAGCGCAGTTGGTGGAAAATTCTGACCTCTGCAATGAGCAAAAAAGTGAGTTGCAATGGTGAAAGTCTGACTTGTGCCATTGTAATTTGCCAAGGTCTTTCTCCATGTCTGCAGCTATGCAAGTATCTGCACTTCCTGAGGCTAGTAATCCAAAATGAAAACCCTGCAATAACAGATTTAAATTATTATTTCATTCTAATGCATAATTACATGGATTTTGTGATGTGACTTTAAAAAAACAGTCCCAGTAATTTGGAAACTGTTGAGCTTGGAGAGATATATCCCTTTAAATTATGTCTGTCTCTACATATATCCTTTTGCTTGAAGCTTATTGCCTTCCAGCCATGATTTTTAAATATTGTAGTGCATTATGAGCAGCATCGTTGTGGGCATTACCCCAGGAGATTCCAGTCCCATGGCAAACTGTGATTGGATTGGTTGAAAGTTCTGCAAGACATTGGAATTGTCCATTCACACTCAGTTCCACTGAAATTGCAAACACAAATGTGGATTAGTAGTGTTTTATTTATCCCTTTCTTTTAAGCAGTATTTATACAAAAGTTCTTTTCCAGATATTCTACCTATGCCATCTGTCGAGGATATTTTAGATGGGGGTCTCTGCATTGGCAAGTGTTGGGTAGATGACCCTTTATATACCTTGTAACTCTACAATTCTCTGATTCTTGGCCACCAACCTATTTGGGAAGCTATCCCAATCTATTTGCACTTTGTTGCCTATGAAACCAAACGGGCTGAAGTCATTGACTAAGGGCCTTTACAGACTGCCAGAAATAATGCAGCTTGAGGCTACTTTAACTGTCCTGGTTCAATGCTACGGAATTATGGGAATTGTAGGTTTTTTTTGGGACATTAAGCCTTCTCTGTCAGAGAGCTCTGGTGCCACAATAAACTACAATTCCCATGATTCCCTAACACTGAGCCACGACAGTTAAAGTTGTTAGGATATGGATGGGATATACAGTCAAAGGTGAAATGTAAAGATGTGTGTGTGTCTGTAATTTTCCACTTGAGAACAGCTTTTGGACAAAGCACAAAACAATATCTAGAAAAACAGAGTGAGTCAACACCAGGTGGCTAGAACAGACGTCAACATGTACTTTCCCAGAGATAAAACTAATGGACACAGACTTTATTATGAGAAAGGCTTGATAACAATATGTAAATAATCGTTAGCTTGGGAAAGATAGTCACATGGTGGATGATGGACAGCAAGAGGCTGGGTTAGTAGGCATCATACAGACATTGTCCAATTAAAATAAGGTTAACACCTAGAAGGTGGAGTATGGGAACGGCCTAAAAAATCCTTTGTTTAAAAATTGTTTATTGTTCAAGATGTGAGCGTGTGTGGCTGACAACAGTGGTTTTAACTGCAACAAGTTGGATCCTAATGCTTTTGGGATTGTTGAAGATGTAATCTTGTATGGCTGAACTAGACAAGTTCATCACAATGGATTTTAATTAGTTATCTTATTTTTACTTTTTATATGCATTAATAAAGCTATGCTTTTGGACTTTACAATGTGTCTTCTTGACTGAGGAAGACAGGTTTCTGAAGAAGAGAAGCTGAGCCAGTTGTTGGTAAGAATTACAAAGTGGCTGTGGATCACAGCAGCCAGTTTGTTCTGCAGACTCTGCTGGGTGCCAAAGGGCATCACTACAACACTCATCATCCACACACCAACAAAAGTGGCCTCAAGCTGCATTATTTCTGGCAGTCTCTATAGGCCCTAAATTGATTAAAATGGAACCTAGCTGTAACAGACATGGGCTCTAATTCTATACACACTTACCAGGGTGAAATTGGCAGGCCTTAATTCTGAGTAGACATGCATAGCACTGCTGATCTGGACTATGCCAGAATCTATGCCAGAATTTTATAGCTCTATAGGGGATTAAAACAGTTGAACAATAACAGTAATTCCTTTCAGTGCAGAACTAAATTTATTTGGTATGGCACCTCCAAATAGTTGTCAAAAGGCTTTAGTAAAACAGCAAGTCAGCACGCCACATTCCTGTACACTGAGCACTGTGTAATTCTTCTATAAATACTGCACCTTTTAACTCATTTAATAGTCCGAAAGCTATTTGTTGAATTGTGTTTTGGTGTTTTCAAAACATAGACAAAATGTGGAAAAAATGGTTTCTTTGCTGCTACCAGCACTAGATTTCTGGGGATCAACCAGGCAAAGCATTATAATTCCAGCCACACAGTTCCATGTCTTCCCTGTGTTCTCGTAGCTCTAAAACCAAGGAGGGGCCATTATTGCTGCTGCTGCTGCTGCTGCTGCTGACCAAAGGCTAAGAGATAGAGTGGGGAGGCAATTCCAAGAAGCATCTGGTCTTGCCTGGGAGCGTGAGAGATACAAAGATTCACTCACAGATAGAGAGCAACCTCCTTTTCCTTCCCCTCAAGAGCCCAGACTAGTTGCGTGTTCATCATCCAAGCTGCTTCTCCTCTCTGCCCTCTCCCCAGCAGTAAACAGCAGCTGGTGGGATGCCTCCTAGGGCTTGGCAGCTAACAGCAAGGGGCAAAGGGCTAGAGAATGGCTTCTGTGCGCCATCAAAAAATATCATCATCATCATACACACATAAGCCACACTTACATACCTATATGTTGCTCACAGGATCCCATGCATTAAGTTCATGCTAAAGCTGGAAAAGAAGAATCATTCCCAAATTTTTGGCATACTTCACCTGAACTATTAGTTCTTTCTGGACTGTTGGAAGAAAAGATACTGAGGAAGATAATGCATCTCGCCCACCACGACTGTCCTTACCTATATTCAAATACGTTGTATTAAAACCTTGTTCTTCCGCAATTTCTCCAAGGAGGTGGACATAATCTGTGTTCGGAATACTGAGGGGGCTCATTTTCAGCAAACTAATTTTTTCTCCGGAGGAGTTCCTTAAGGTATCCCATGTGCATCCCAAATGATGACTCTGTTCATTTGCCTAAAACAAATTAAGATGATTCACTGTATATACTCGTGCATAAGTCTAGAAATTTTAGTCAAAATCTCAACTGAAGTCCCAAACTTCTCACAGTTTTCAAAGATTACTAATGAAAAATACCACCTGAAGTGATGGTTCTGAGATCTCTTCTGAAGGGAGCAAGCTGCAACTAAGTTTTATTTGAATAATCAAAGCAATTTCTTACCTCAGAAAGATACACTGCAAACTTTCTTTATAACTTTAAACAGGGTGGTCACACATAAAAACAGACTGGGTTCCTGCAGGTTTAATAGCTGAGCAGAAGAAGGGATTCCGGCCAAGTGTAGTTTGGCATGAAAGTTACATCAACTGATGTTCCTTTTTCTACACAGCTATTAAAGGTGCAAGAGCCCCATCCACTTTTGCATCTGACCACCCTAATTGTTAAAAGTATATAGCTGCACTGATGTCTTAGTGGGTAAATGGAATTTCTTAGATGTATTAGTCTCATCATTGTCACTTAAGTCCTTCATGCTTTCTTCTAGTTTTCTTTCGTGTTTCACAGGAGAATGTTGTAACTGGTAACTGAGAGTATGGCAAATAGCAATTGGAGAAGCTATTTGAAAATGTGTGAGTTTCAGAAGCAGCTGTGTAGGCCTGTTCAGTTTTAGCTTGGGAACTAAAGGGGGTTGCAGACTGTCAGAAATAGTGCAAATTGAGTCCACTTTTAGGGTTAGGGTTAGTGCTAGGGAATCATGGGAATTGTTTTTTTCTGAGACATTGAGCCTTCTCTGTCAGAGAGCTCTGGTGCCACAATAAAATACAGTTCCCATGATTCCCTAACCCTAAAAGTGGACTCAATTTGCACTATTTCTGGCAGTCTGCAACCCCCCTAAATTAGATTACCAATTAAATTCATTAGATTGTTTCCCCAAGTAACTGTGAGAATGGGCAAATTGGAAAAGTTAGGGAGGGGCAGGAAGAAATTTGTTAGCTAAACAAAAGAAAGTGCGAGGTGACAGGAAAATAGCCAATCAAGGCAAGATGTCCACCTTCTCAGTGGATACTGAATACTGTCCCTTGCGAATGAAGGGAGCAATATTAATGAAAACGGAAAAATATGTTTTTATATACATCTGAAAAACTAAATAGCTTACATGAAACGTAATATGTTACTTACTAAAGAAACAGTGATATTATCCCCAGAAAAACTCTGGAATTTGTCAAGTAATTTCTCAGCAGCATTTCGTTTAGCTAGTTTTTTGGATGTCCCCATCCCTGTATTTTAAAAAAGCACAAAAAAGTTAAAATAAGCAAAGTCAGATTAGGATACACTTTTCCTAGGCAACCAGGCTCCTGAGTAAAGTAGCAAGCATCATAGACTGCATCTGCACTGCAGAAATAATCCACGTTGGGATTCTGGGAACTGTAGTTTCATGTGGCACCAAAGCTCTCTGACAGAGAAGGCTAAATGTCTCATGAAACTACAGTTCCCAGAATTCCCTAGCATTGAGCCATGGCAGTTAAAGTGGTGTCATCCTGGATTATTTCAGCAGTGCTGATGCAGCTATAGTCTCAGTTTATACGCACTCCAACTTACTCCTTGCATGCTTCCTAATGTGGCAAAGTGCAATCCATGGGCTGAATGCATCCCCCTATGACAACCTCCATTACAAAAAGTACCTTCAAAGGCCTTTGGACCCCTTGGCACACCTCCATGTTTTTGTAGAATGGTTTTAACGGCAAACTGCACTCCCCGGGGATATGAAGGGCAAACTCACCAAGTTCCCTCATTTCTTACCTTTTTTTAAAAAAAAATCAAATCCAGAATTAAATGAAACAGATTGAGAGGAGGCAAGCTTACAAAAATGCCTTCTCCACCACTTTCAGAGAGTATGGGGGCCCTTTCAACTAAAACTTTTTTTTTTTTGAGACTTGGAGGGAATGTAGCCCTTTGAAGCCCATAGGCAGCAGGGTTGGCCTCCAGATCTCAGTTGCCCACTCTGGTATAAAGGGGGAAAGGATGCTAAAGCAGAACCCAACAGAGAGCAGGTTCACTAGAGCACAATGCTGTTGATCCTTCACAATCTGGACTGAGGGATTGTTTTGAATACTATGCAATTCTGACCTGTATTGTGATAATTTAGTTTAAACTTGAAAATTAAACAGCCCCAAGGCAGCTTAAAACATACCGTATTTTTCGGCATATAAGACGCACATTTTCTTCCTCAAAATGGCGGTGGGGAAGTTCGTGCGTCTTATATGCCGAATGTACGCTCCCTCCGCGCGTCCTCGGTGGTTCAATGGGCTGCTCCTGGGATCGGAGGCCGAGCAGCCCATTGAACCACTGAGGACGCAGGGGGAAAGAGTGTCGCTTTCCCTGGGACCATGCTTTCCCTGGGACCAGCATCTCCCCAAGGAAAGCAACGTTTTTTTCCTTGGGGCAATACTGGGGTCGGAGGATGCCTCCGACCCCAGCACTGCCCCAAGGAAAAAAACGTTGCTTTCCTTGGGCGGATGCTTGGGTCGGAGGACGCCTCCGACCCAGGCATCCGCCCAAGGAAAGCAACCAGGCTTTCCTTGGAGGGATCCTGGGGTCCAAGCCGTCCTCCGTGCTTCGGAGGATGCCTCAGACCCCAGGGTCCCTCCAAGGAAAGCCCGGTTGCTTTCCTTGGAGGGATCCTGGGGTCCGAGCCGTCCTCCGTGCTTCGGAGGACGCCTCCGACCCAGGCATCCGCCCAAGGAAAGCAACTAGGCTTTCCTTGGAGGGATCCTGGGGTCCGAGCCGTCCTCCGTGCTTCGTAGGACGCCTCAGACCCCAGGGTCCCTCCAAGGAAAGCCCGGTTGCTTTCCTTGCAGGGATCCTGGGGTCCGAGCAGTCCTCCGTGCTTCGGAGGACGCCTCAGACCCCAGGGTCCCTCCAAGGAAAGCCCGGTTGCTTTCCTTGCAGGGATCCTGGGGTCCGAGCCGTCCTCCGTGCGTCGGAGGACGCCTCAGACCCCAGGGTCCCTCCAAGGAAAGCCCGGTTGCTTTCCTTGCAGGGATCCTGGGGTCCGAGCCATCCTCCGTGCGTCGGAGGACGCCTCAGACCCCAGGGTCCCTCCAAGGAAAGCCCGGTTGCTTTCCTTGCAGGGATCCTGGGGTCCGAGCCGTCCTCCGTGCGTCGGAGGACGCCTCAGACCCCAGGGTCCCTCCAAGGAAAGCCCGGTTGCTTTCCTTGGAGGGATCCTGGGGTCCGAGCCGTCCTCCGTGCGTCGGAGGACGCCTCAGACCCCAGGGTCCCTCCAAGGAAAGCCCGGTTGCTTTCCTTGCAGGGATCCTGGGGTCCGAGCCGTCCTCCGTGCGTCGGAGGACGCCTCAGACCCCAGGGTCCCTCCAAGGAAAGCCCGGTTGCTTTCCTTGGGCGGATGCCTGGGTCGGAGGCGTCCTCCGACTGTATTTTATTAAGAATCTTTTTTTCCTAGATTTTCCTCCTTTAAAATTGGGTGCGTCTTATATGCCGGAGCGTCTTATATGCTGAAAAATACGGCAGTTATTCAAAACTGAAGAAATATGTATCATAAATAGAAAGTTCATCCAACTGGCATGGATTATTAGTCCTTTGCTACATTTTGTATGGGGGGGGAAGAGAAAAAAATCAGCACCTGTTTCCGCAAAGGCTTCCATTCTGCAAGTAATTGTAAACTCTCTCTTATGAGCTGGGCCTGTCTCCTGTGCCAGTGAATATTCTGGAAGTCTCCAACCTTTCTGAATAGCCAGCTCCTGGATTTAAAAAAAAATGACAGTCAGAATGGGTATTTGGTGTGACTTTAAAGCAGGGACCGGCAACCTACGGCCCCCGGGCCAGTTCCGGCCCAGGTCGCCGGACTTACCGGCCCAGGCAGACTCCTACCGCTGCGCGTTTTGCCGTCCGTGCGGCCGCGCGCGCCGTTTTGTTCTCCAAAATGGTGGCCACAACGCATTTGCGCATGCGCAGTACTCCTGCGCATGCGCAAACGCGTCGCGACCGCCATTTTGGAGAACAAAATGGCGGCCGCACCATGTGCTACGGCGGCAGCGGCGCGTGGGGGGGCGGCAGGGGCGCGCACACGCATGAGCACGCACGCCGCCATTCCCCCCCCCCTCAGCCCAGAGGAGACCTGGACTTCGGGGGACCGGCCCAGGTCTCCCTGCTTTAAAGCAACAGTCACATATTCAGTTAGAACAGCCATTCCCAAACTGGTCTCCTTCTCCTATGTATGGCTATTTTGGAGTTTAACTCCCACGCAGTCCAACCTGCAGAGACAATGGCTAGGGAACCTATAGGGCTAATTTCTGGAGGGCAACAGGTTGGAGAAGCCTGATTTAAATATACTGCTTAAACACAATTATTTAAAATTCAGTAGTAATTTGCAAAGCATGATGTAGAAATATTTATACCTGAACTAAAAAAAAAAAAAAAAAGGAAACAACCAAAAGGAAAGTCTTGATAGAGAGAAGCCCCTATTAGCGAGCTGTGTGTCCTTTCAGAACTGGATTTCTTTTTATTATACATGTTATGACTAGCCAATTATGTCTTCTTATTAGTTGTGCAAAATGAGATAACAAATACAATATTAAAAAACTACCCAGGATGAATGAATAGCTAGTTTTTGTCAATACCATCTATGTTTTTGTAAAAAAAATCATCATGAAATAACAGCATAATCAACAACTTTGTTTACGGTATTCATTGAGTTGAATCCAGGACCTTCCTCTTGTAAAAGGAATCCTACCGGCAGAATGGGGAGTGTACATTTCTGTGGATGTCCTCCTTTCCTGTGGTCTCCTATGCCCTACCAAAATCCATTATGGACATTTGGGAGACTCTCCAGGACAGTGGGGGAGGTAAGTTACAAAGGGATCAGCAAAAATAATCCCTTGTTTGGGATGGCAGGAACACTGTGAGCGCAATGTCCCTCAGAACCTATTACTGTACAACCAATGGAAGGAAATACTGGATCCAAACCTATTATCTTAAAAAAAAAAAAGCCCACATCTCAATGGTATTCAGAATTTACTTTGAAACAGCTCTTTGGAAGAACTAACTAAAAATTTTAGTTCCTCTTGAAGGATCTTCCTTCTACAAAGGTTACAATCTGATCAGTTAATATAATGAAAGGGCAGGATGGAAAGGAACATAAAATAGTAAAATGGGAGTAGATGTATGAAATAATAAAATAATGTCTGAAGTTAGGTCTTGAAGAGAGACTTCAGATTGTAGCTGCAGGGGGGGGAGATGGCAGACAAGTCCCATGTGGCAAAATCTTCACACACATGACCTCCTAGATCTCAGTCCAGCAGCCTAAAGGAGCCTAAAAGAACAAGATGGAAGGGCAACCAAATGGAAGATATTCTATTGCAAGGATATGAGAACATGTCTTGTGCTCATTGATCAAAACTCTACAGCTAGTAGAAAGGTTTTTGCCATCACACCCACAAAATGTTTTGCTGTTTACCTGCACATTGTGGAGTTCCTAACCAATGCATCAGCCATTTCCCAGCCCGCCCCCCAAGGCCCTTTACCATATATTACAATCACTACACTTGGCATTACGTGGCTTACTCTCTATATTCTCTCCTGACTGGCAACATGAACTGTTACATCCTCTTTGTTCATTTGTGCTCCCTGCTCTTATCTGCTTGTCTTGCTTTCTGTCATCAGAATATAAGAAAGGAAAAAGAAGTTGGTTTGGTATATACGGTGCTAAAATGGATTTGTAATTTAAGATAACAACAACTTTGAGCTTTAAAAACTCCACTACATATTGATTCAGATCCTGTATCAGGGTTTTGTACCATAAACTTCCACATGTGGACTTAGGCATTAATTGGGCTACTATACCACCACAGTGTTGAGTGACAAAACTGAGCAACTAAACAAGGACACCAATTGTGCAATTGAATGCACACTCAAATGTGTATGTGCACCCATGCACAATGCATGTCCACATGCAATGCCACTGCAAGCGCAACTCCACATCCACAAGCCTGAATTGAATGCAGACATTCTGCAAGGGTCAAAAATGTCCAACTGCCCTTGTAAGAGAGCAAGATACCATATTCAGCCAATACGTACAATAAAAACGTAAAAGCATAGCATGTTTTGAAATGGAGCTGTAGCATACCTGGAGTAGTCCTATGGGGTTGGTCTGACTCCGTGGCTGACTGACAGGTTCAGGGACTAAGTGGTCTGGCATAGAAATACTAGAATGAACAGAGTAGACTTAAGTTGATGAGTTAGAAATCATTTTAAGCTACATTTCACTAATTAATTAGGACCCAATCCCATATGCATATTACATTTCAGGCAAGATTACTCCACAGAGTGAGACAAGAGTCTGTAAATTTGTTACAGTCTAACCAAGTTTATTTTAGCTCACTTCATCAGATGCATAAAATGATAACCAAGATCTCAGGTAAAAAATATAAAGGCCAGAATCCTATGAGTAAATTTCAACTAGAGTAGGCCCAATTGTTGATTAATGAATCAACAGAGAGGTAACAGACAAAGAAGGAAATTACATGCAGAGCTTATTGACACTGATTATTAATACTAGCCATTTACAAAATCAGTGCCGAAAACACACCAATTCTATAATAAGTGGGTTAGTCTTTTAAGGTACCGCAGGTGTTTTCGCCATTTCTGCTTCAGCAGACTAACATAGCTCTCCTTTTGGCTACCAACCAAGATAGTAACTTTAAAATTAATTCAAAGCATGTGCTTTTCTATGCTAATGTATTTTCATCTAGAGGTGTCTTCTCTGCTATCCTGATTTCAGTTTTTTGTGCTGCTTTACAGGCGGCTTTTGAAACCCAGCGAATTTTGAAAAGCTGCATGGGAGGAATGATGTTTGTTACAATCAAGATTATATGGAAACTGTATATTGTTAATATTTGCATCAGCCAAGGCAGGTTTCAATCAGATTTAACTGCATGTAACTGAGCTGGTTATAAGCAGATTTTCCAACCCTCTCCTTCCCATAAGAAGTCTCTAATAAATTGTTAGGATGTGCTGTAGAAAGAACATAAAGAGGAATCCTTAAAATCTGAGCAGAGGGACCTTTTGACAAGCAAAGACCAAGTGATAGAAAAATTAGACACCCTATTTGCCCATTCCTATTACACCCCCATTTTTATGAAGTGGATAAATTAATTCAATTCAAATGTTGGAAAGAGTATGGCCTATACAGAATTATGGATTCATTTGAACATGGAAAGCTCAAAACAACAGATAATTTGCTCAATGCCTTGAGACACACCAAATCCTCCTGGTTCCAAATACTGCAAGTGGTCTCCTTTGCAAAAAGCAAATTGATAAGAGATTATTGCCCCCATCTCTTGAACTTTTACAAACACATTTGTATAGCAAAAGGACAAAGATCTAAAGATGGGGCAGCCATTATATATAAACATCTAATACAATACAGCTATGGCAAGAGTCAACCTGCCAGGATAATTTGGTAATCTGATCCAAACATGGATATCTCTGAAACCACCTGGTCACGCATTTGGACTCCCCCGCCATATAAATAACGATCAGCACTGATGAGGGAGGGAACCTTAAAGGCCATACACAGACGGTATTTAACATCCATAAGATTATCAAAAATGGCAAAAAACGCCTCCCCAAAATACTGGAGAGGTTGTAAAAACGCCTCCCTATTTACACATGTGGTTGGATTGTCCCAAGGTTAGAGCTTTCTGGAATGCTGTTTTAACCTAAATTTCTGATATTGTGAATCAACCTATACATTTTGCCCAAGTCTTCTAATGCTATCGATTTACAGCAAGGACAATAGCCATTTGAAAAATCGAAAACTTGTCACATTCCTCATCTCAGCGGCCAGAGCTGAAATTGTGAGACGTTGGAAAACAGGTGATGTTCAAATGAGCAACTAGTGGAAGAGGATTTGGGAAACATGGTTGTCAGAAAAGCTCTCCTACACCTTCTGGTTTTGCAATGGACAAAAGAGGGCACACACATTTTTTGAGGATTGGTCTGTTTTTATTGAATATATTAACAACATGAACAATACTGGACCTCCAACCCATCAAACTATCCTTTGGAGAGACACTCTGGGCTTGGTTCCACTAGCTGCCACAGAGTGAGATAACACCCTGGACTCCAAGTGTTACCACTATCCCAGGATAAATCATTTTCCTGTAAAACTCCTTTTGTTGACCCCCAAAGCTCACAGAATGTATTTTGTGTTGATTATATTAATTGTTTGCAAAGCTATTTATAAAATCTGTTAAAAACTTTTAAAAAAAGAAAAGGAAGGTTAGACAGACAGCAAAACTGACTAAACCAGTGGATTCTATTCAAGAGTTAAGCCTAATATATTTGTGATTCTGCTAGAATAAAAACAGATGTGTGTATGTGCTTTCAAGTTGCCTGTTGGTTTATGGCAACCCCCTGAGTTTCACGGGGTTTTCGCAGGCAAGGAATGTTCAGAGTTGGCTTCATCAGTTCCCACCCCTGAAATATAGCCAACAGCACTGGGTATTTGTTGGCAGCTTCCCATCCAAGTATTAACCAGGGCTGGCCCTAGTTAGATTCCAAGAGCAGTCAAGATCTGGTTCCTTTAGGGTATTTAGTCTATTTGCATAGACTAACATACAGCTGGTTAAATAAAGAGATGGATAAGCATCTCATACTCTCGGAAGCTATCACTTTTAATGAAATTTTAACTGAATAGTAACACGATTATGAATAGTCACAGAAACTGCCACATGATGTGAAATGTTGTGGTTGTGGCAGAACTATAAGTTTATGACATCTTCAAAAATCCCAGAAAAGCAGCATTCCCCCCCCCCCAAGAGATGCTAATCTTGCAAATGCAACAGCACCCCCTTAGTATGTGAATACTGAGAGGGAAAGTGGCCATATGTTATGGTCCCATTTCCCTTTAATTTTAGAGGAACTTGTATATCTCCAAGGTAATTGTGCTTATTACCACAGCCTTTATTTTTTCTAATACTTGTGGAGTTTTTCCAATTTTTTTGAAAAAATTATTTATTTATTTACTTTATTTATATATTTATATTTATAAAAAAATGTTTACAAAAGGCTTAAACCCAATTTTTAAAAAACCACACTAAAACACTATAAAACTGATATTTAAAAACATAGAAAAGTTAAAAACAGATAAAATATACATTTATATTAATAATCTTTCCTGGTAAAGCATTAAAAGCTTGTTTAAATAACAATGTTTTAGTTTGCTGGCAAAAGGAAAGAAGGAGGGGGCTACCTAGCCTCCTGTGGAAGGGATTTCCAGAGGGTGGGAGCAGCCACTGAGAAGGCTCTCTCTCAAGCGAGCCTGTGATGGTGGTGGGACCAAGAGAAATCCTTCCTCTGATGATCTTAAATCGCTGACAGGTTCCTATTGTATTTCATCTTCCAGCAATTCTTATAGAACAGAGTAATCATTCTAGCCTTATTCAGACAATCAGCCTGTTCATCAGGCCTGGAGGGGGATGTAGATCAGGTGTAGGAAGCTGCTGTCGGGCTGAGGAATACATTTGTAGCTGGTCAGGTGCTTAAGGACCACACTTTCTTTAAAAGGTGACTGCTTAAAAATACATACATATTCTCTCTCCCTTACGCAGTAGCATCCCTAGGGGGTTGTGGGGGTGTGGACCGCAACGGGTGACACCACCGAAGGGGGGTGACACCCGTGAGCATCCCCCATGGTGCACGACAGGGAAGGGAGAAGACCCAGCACCCACCCACCCCGTCCCTTCCCTGCAAGGCTTGAGTTTCAAGCTTGGCAGGGAAGGGAGGGGAAAGGCCCAGTGCCACCCATCCCTGCCCCGCACAGCTTTACTTTATGGTAAAGCCATGCAGAACAGGGAAGGGGGACGCTGGGCCCTCTCCCTCCCTGTCCTCCTCCTACAGCTTTACTCTAAAATAAAGCCGGAGGGAGGGGCCTCTTTTGGCTCTGCCCCCAAGCCCCACCCCCTCCACCAGGTGACATCCCAACGTGGGACACCACTGCCCTTATGTAAGCAAGGAGACTACCTGCATAGTTACTGGGTCACAATGTTCAAGACCAAAACTCACCAGATATTTGAGTTGCCTTTCAAAATGTTCAGTACAGCTTCAGCAGCTCTATGCTTTGCAACTTTCTTGCTGGGACCCTCTCCTGAATTCATACAAATAAAAACATATATGTTGCATGTGTTTTTAATGGCAAAATGAGATACAAAACAGCTAATATTTTAATACGTGATTTTGAAATAATACTTTTCTGTTTCAAAGTAACTGAGTTTTAGGAATTTTCAGATATCATTTGTTTAAGTGTTTACTTCCAAGCCTCCTTCCCAAATATTTGAAAAATAAAATCACTATCATCCTTCAACAGACATTTGAATTTTCTTCCAACAAAGTGAAATTACCAGTCTTAGAAGAATGTTTTGTCAGTGCAAGCAAACTCTGTAGAAGAAAAAATGGGTTTTGTATCTATACAGCATTTTATCACTGCTACATTGATATATTTCCCATCTTGAAAAACCACATTTCCTGCATCCTTTGTGGGGGTTTTCTCTATTAACAGGGCTCAATTATGTCCTTTTTCTCTGATCATTTTTATGCCCAGCACAAATTCAAGGTAGAGACTTTATGAACAGAGGGAGTAGAGAATTAATATTTCTTTCTTTTAAGTATTAAAACATAAACATCTTATCCATGTCTTATCCAAATGAACACTGTTACAAACCTGTTCCAGTTACATCACCTATGGTGACTTTATAGGTGAAGACCGGCATATGGACTTGTCCCTCAGCTTTTTCACATTCATATACTGGATTGAGGTTAGCCTTTGTGCCATATTCATGTAACAGCTGAATTGGTGTTTTCCCTGGTTTGGCTGCAACAATTTCCTCCAAGCTGTTCATAAAGTTGAATAATAATTATATTAATATTTGAGAAAGAATTAAATCAATTTTCCTAAGCAAAGGTTACATTTCTGTTTTAGAAAGAATCATGCAGTATTTTCAGTTCACACAACTCAGTGTTAAGAGTCCGAAGAAAGTTATGTGAACTTCTGTACAGTTAAAGGAAATTTCAATCCCCACCCAAAAGATCTAATTACAAAACAAAGCCCCATCATTTATACCCTTTTCTAGCACATTCTCAACTATAAGCAAACTGGGGTAGGGATGCCAAGGCCAAACTTGACAAACTTTTGAAAATCTGTAACTAGATCTCTCATAAATCATGAATCAGAGGGAATCTGAAAAAGAACTGTGCACTGGGGTATTCAATCCCCCACTTTGCTCAGATGTTGCTATTTGTAGCATTGGGGAAAAGTTACAAACACACTCACACACACACAACAACAACTTTTTTTAAGTGCAGTAAGTAATCTGCATCTGGAAAACAGCATCGGGAGAAATGTTTTGCCCACTCACTCCCAGCATCATGTTCCCCAATTCTAATCCCTTTCTCATACATGCTTTGACAAATACACAGAGAGACAGATCAGAACAGATCTCTGATGCCTCATTTGTTTTGGCCCTCCTTTTCATCTTCTCCCCACCTAGCCATGGTGAGTGGTCTATAAAACAAGAGTTTGAACTCACGAGGACAGGTTGAGTCTCCCTTATCCAGAATTTGGAAATGCAAAATTATCCATTTGAGATAGTGACACCTTTGCTGTATGATGGTTCACTGTATATAAACTTTGTTTTATGCACAAAATTATTTTAAAATATTGTGTATGAAATTACTTCAGGCTATATGTGTATAAGGTGTATACAAAACATACTATATGTATTCATGTATATATCTAGAAATTTTAGTCAAAAATTAACCCCAAAAACCTGAGTCGACTTATCTACGGGTCAACGTAAGTGCTGTATTTTAAAAAGGAACCATCCTGTGGTGAAAAGCAAGTGTGTTATGAAGCGCACTGACCCTCCTCTACTCTGTCATCCATCTACCCTTTAGTTGTTTAGTACATGAACAAATAGTTATGCCTCCTGGGATTTGTAAGTTCTTTGGCATTGTTTTCCTTTGCTTCATCCTTTAGATCCTTTGTTACAGGCCCCTACGTTTTACCCTTGATTTATCAATGAGTCATATCAAAATCCATAATTTTGGCCCCCAAACCCGTCCCCAAGTTATACATGGGAGTCAACTTATAGTCAAGTATATATGGTAAATGAATTTTATGTTTAGACTTGCCTCCCATTGCCAAGATACCTCATTATGTATATGCAAATATTCCAAAATCTGAAATCCAAAAAGTTCCTGGTCCTGGTCCCAAGCATTTTGGATAAGGGAGACTTAACCTGCAGTGCAAAGGCTCATACAGATTTTCTTTCTTGGGAGATTACCACACATGGCTTTTAAACCACGATTCCCCTGGGAAAGAAGTGGTGTCAGTGATGCTGATCGCACAATGCCACTTCCCTCCTGTAGCTGCTCTGTCTCTTTTCACTCATGGGGGAAGACCATGAATGAACTGCCAATCGTGCAATGCCCTGGGTGCAAAAGCCATTCCCGGGACACTTGTGTGGTTGGCAGTCATGTGGTGTCACTGTCCCCCCTTCCTCTCTTCCCCCTTCACTATTTTTAATTTCCTCCCCCTCAGTTCTTCATGCAATTCTGGAGCTCTGCAGTCTCTCAGTTTTAAAAAATCTTTTAAAAAGTTAAATCGGGAAAATAATGTGACGATGGCTGCTGTAAAATCGGTACGTTACCACTTTTTTCTGGCGTGACAGCAGCATGAAAAAGGCTGGTCCGATAATGCCCTTGAAAGGAAATGCTACTACGTACCATCAACACAAAGGCAAAGAAACAGTATAAGCAGAAAATTAAACTTTTCCTCCCCTCAAGGCATGCTGCGGGATTTTATTCAAAGCTGGGAAAGAGGCGCTTCATGAATGGAAGAAGAAAAACTGGAAGAACTAGCTGGATAAGGAAGCATGTCAGATGCAGGGGTGCTGCATGTACAGGTTTAAAAAATAAATTACAAAGACAGCCCTCAGAAGATAGGCCAATTTTATTTTGCAGCTGAGATTTCATAAGATTATAAAATATTATAGGAGGAAACGAATTAGAAAAAAACGTGGGAAAGATGGGAAGAAAGAAACAAACCCACAAGTGTATAAAAACCAACACAAGCCAACCTGAAAATTATCCTAAGAGCATTACAATCTCTGCCGACAGCAGCTCTTGGATATCTAAACCTGTTCCAGGCGTCTAAACACATGCATCTATCTCCCCTTTAAATGCTCCCAAGAGTTATTTTGATTTACAATGCTTTTTAAATAACATTTTGTAAGCAGTTCACAAATCCATTATTGGAAGAAAGGTGAGATATAAATAATTTATAATATAAATGAACGCTTCTGAAGTCACTCAGACCGGGTTAATTTAAATAAAAACTTCACTAACACAAGCAGTTGAGCCTTTAAAGACCAATATATGCACAAGAGACTCACAAGAAGTTTTTTGTTTTGTTCTCAACACTAGGAAAAATGTCATGGCACTCCAACTTGGCTTTTCTGTTTCAGTACCAAACTTAAAACACTAAATGATTTAACTCATTACTTTCTCAGCACCTTTAACACATAGACTGGATTCGGACTTGAGGCCTGATTAGAATAAAGTCAATTAAAATCAATGGTCCAAAACACGAGGCAGAAATAATCCAGTTTGAGCCCTCTTTAACTGCCCTGAGCCAGTGCTAGGGAACTCTGGGAATTGAAGTTTATTGTGGCACCAGAGCTCTTTGACAGAGATGGCTAAATGTCTTATAAGAACATCTAATATACAGGGAGAAAAGAAGAGAAAATAACAAACAAAAAATGGAAAATGCTATAAATCCCTAAGTACCTTAAAAAATAACAAGTCAACATGTAGAACCCAATGTATATGTATATTATAAGAACTGAATGTAATTAATCAGTACAACAATAATAGAAAAGATACATGAATGCACATATACAACAAACACTGTGGGAGAATGTTACTCTGTAAAGTCCATATGGAAATTCCTGCTACAATGTCCCATAATACTTCACCTAAAGTGACTTCCGGAAAGGCTCCTGTGAGAATTATGATCTGAGTCCACTATTCTTAAATTTGCTTTAGAGATTACTCTTGAAAAATATGTACTTAGAAAGTAGACCACTGTGGACCAGTTTGCTTTGGAGATGCCATTTGGAGATGCCAGACGACTACCTCCGGAGATTTTCTGATGTCGTTTCGACGATATTTGGAAGCTGATAGATCCAAACGTTCATTATTGATTTTTCAGTCTGGTTTAGGGCTTATGTGTTGGGAGACTCAGTTTAATTGTCTATGTTGGTATGTCCCTTTAAGAAATGTAATGTAAAAACTTAGCACCTGCAGCACATTTAACAGTGAGGATATATGAGTGTATTCAGTTAGCATTAGTTTACAAGCTTTGAATTTGTATTGCATGTTTGAAGAAAACCAAGAACATGGGTAAGCAAATTCACACAGATTTGTATGTTATTAATTTGGGTTATTTCTCTGCATGTTAAGTTTATATATGGTAAATTGTGTTAATTTTATATATTTAGAATAATGAGGATTATCCTTGAATTTGCTATGAATTTCTGAAGACCAATAATAAGATATTAATAAGGACCATACACATGGAATACATGGAATAGAATGCTTCTAGTATACTACTGAAGAAGACAATATCATTGAAACGACATCAGAAAATCTCCGGAGGTAGTCGTCTGGCATCTCCAAATGGCATCTCCAAAGCAAACTGGTCCACAGTGGTCTACTTTCTAAGTACATATTTTTCAAGAGTAATCTCTAAAGCAAATTTAAGAATAGTGGACTCAGATCATAATTCTCACAGGAGCCTTTCCGGAAGTCACTTTAGGTGAAGTATTATGGGACATTGTAGCAGGAATTTCCATATGGACTTTACAGAGAAACATTCTCCCACAGTGTTTGTTGTATATGTGCATTCATGTATCTTTTCTATTATTGTTGTACTGATTAATTACATTCAGTTCTTATAATATACATATACATTGAGTTCTACATGTTGACTTGTTATTTTTTAAGGTACTTAGGGATTTATAGCATTTTCCATTTTTTGTTTGTTATTTTCTCTTCTTTTCTCCCTGTATATTAGATGGCTAAATGTCTCTCAAAACTACAACTCCCAGGATTCCCTAGCATTGAGCCAGGGCAGTTAAAGCAGTCTCAAAGTGGATTATTTCTGCAGTGTCTTTTGGGCCAGAATTAGCCCTTTTCACACTACATGCAGTCAGGTACTTTGTGTGCACGGATTTTGCATCAGCGGATTCAACCATCCCCAGTTTGAAAATATTCCAAAATAATAATAATAATTTCTTTCCAAACAAAGCAAACCTTGATTTGCCATTTTATATGAGCAACCATTTTACTGTGCCCTTGTATGTAATGGTGTTTAAGCATCCACAAATTTTGGTATCCAAGGGGTTGCGTGTCCTGATAACCCTAACAGTGGACTCAATTTGCACTGTTTCTGGCAGTCTGCAACCCCCCTTAGGGCCTTTGCAGACTGCCAGAAATAGTGCAAATTGAGTCCACTTTAACTGCCCTGACTCAGTGCTAGGGAATCATGGGAACTGTATTTTATTGTGGCACCAGAGCTCTCTGGCAGAGAAGGCTCAATGTCTCAGAAAAAACAACACTACAATTCCCATGATTCCCTAGCACTGGGTCAGGGCAGTTAAAGTGGACTCAATTTGCACTATTTCTGGCAGTCTGCAACCCCCCCTTACTTAGACTCCTAAGTCAGAGTGCTTTACTGTCTCCCCAAACTTTCAAACCTTCATGTTCCATAGGAAGTTCAGGTTGAGACTCCCTTATCTGGAATTTCAAAATCCAAAATACTCCACAATCCAAAAATGACCACATGGGTGGCTGAGACAGTGACACCTTTGCTTTCTGATGGTTCTGTGCACGCAAACTTTTGTTACACACACCAAATTATTTTAAAATGTTACATATAAAATTACCTCCAGGCTATATTGTGTATAAGGCGTGTATGCAAAGCATAAAATGAATTTCATGTTTAGACTTGGGTCCCACCTCCAAGATATCGCCTCATGTATATACAAATATCCCCAAATCTGGGGGGGAAATCCAAAATCCAAAACACTTCTGGTGCCAAGCATTTCGGGCAGGGGAGACTCAACCTGTATAGGAGGCAGAAGGGGGTTGGACTGGATGGTCCTTGGGGGTCTCTTCCAACTCTATGATGCTATGACTCTAAGGGCCTTTGCAGACTGCCAGAAATAGTGCACATTAAATTGAGGCACTGCCCTGGCTCAGTGCTAAGGAATCATGGGAACTGTAGTTTATTGTGGCACCAGAGCTCTCTGACAGAGAAGGCTCAATGTCCCAGAAAAAAATACAGTTCCCATGATTCCCTAACACTGAGCCAGGGCAGTGCCTCAATTTAATGTGTACTATTTCTGGCAGTCTGCATAGGCCCTAAGTCACACTCTCTCAACCTCAGGGGCAACCCCCCCCCCAAGAAACCTTGCTAAGAAAAACCCATGATAGGTTAGCCTTAGGGTCGCCATAAGTCAGAAAGGACCTGAAGGCACCCAACAACAACAACAACAACAACAACAACAAAGATTATCTAAGGGCCTTTGCAGACTGCCAGAAATAGTGCAAATTGAGTCCACTTTAACTGCCCTGGCTCAGTGCTAGGAATCATGGGAACTGTATTTTTTTCTGGGCCTTCTAGTCAGAGAGCTCTGCCACAATAAACTACAGTTCCCATGATTCCCTAGCACTGAGTCAGGACAGTTAAAGTGGACTCAATTTGCACTATTTCTGACAGTCTGCAAAGGCCCTAAATGTCTTAGGGACAAAGGTGTGTCCTAGTGGTTTGAGAGCTGGACTAGGACTCTGGGAGACCAGGGTTCGAGTCCCAGCTCGGCCATGGAAATCCACTGGGGACCCTGGGGAAGTCACACTCTCTCAGCCTCAGGGGTAAACCTCCCCTCCCCCCCCCCGCCCCGCCGCTTTTGAAGAAACCTGCCAAGAAAACTCCATGGTAGGGTCGCCATGAATCAGAAAGGACTTGAATCGAGGCCCATAAGAAGGAGGCAACCAGGGGCCCCAGCTCTATCCCAGGGCGGGATGGGGATGTGTGGGGAAGGGGGGAAGGGACCAGGAGGGGCCCAGCCTCCGCCCGCCCGACCTGACAGGCGTCTGCTCCAGCTCCACCGGCGGCAATGGCAGGGGCAGGGGCAGGGGCAGGGGCCCAGGGGGCTCTTCTCCCGCCGGAAAGGCCTCCTGAGGCTCCGCCACGCCATCCCTTCCTCCTGCGGCCACCGCCTCCTCCTCCTCCTCCTCCTCCATCTCGTTCTGGCCGGGAAGCCTCTCCAGCAGCCGGGCCCCCGCCAGGGCCTTCCCCTCCGCCGCCTGCCTTTCCCTCGGCTTCGGCCTCAGCCTCGGCGTCGCTTGTGGTTCCGGGGCCAAGGGAGGCGGGAGGAGCCACGGCCAGGCCCAGGCAACGAGGGAGGAGGAAGGGGACTGGAGGGATCCCCCTCAGAGGGAGCCAGGGATTAGGTCTTCCTCCATCTTTACACGCACACACACACACACACACACATACATCTATATCTATATCTATCTATCTATCTATATAGGACATAATACCCTTGTCTGTCTATCTATCTATGATGGAGGAGGACATAATACCCATAGATATAGATATAGATATAGATATATAGATGATGGAGGAGGACATAATACATCTATCTATCTATCTTTGATAGAGGAGGACATAATATATCTACCTATGATGGAGGAGGACATAATGCCCATATATATGATGGAGGAGGACATAATGCCTATATATATATATATATATATGATGGAGGAGGACATAATACATCTATCTGTCTGTCTATCTGTGATGGAGGAGGACATAATATCCGTGTGTGTGTGTATACATATATATATATATATATATATGATGGAGATAGATAGATGGAGGAGGGGGACATAATAGCCCTATATGTATATAACAGGGCTCCCCAAACTACGGCCCTTTTTACTGGGGTGTATTCCAAAATGGTGCCCGGAGTCGTGCACGTGCGACGCCGGGTGCATGCGCATGACTCCGGGCGCCATTTTGGAACACAATGGTGCCTGAGTAGTGCACATGCGTGCACGCCTCCCCCCCCCGAAGATCTGGGGGCCAGCGAACCGGCCCCCGAATCAAAAAGCGTGGGGACCCCTGGTATATAAGATGGAGGAGAACATAATACCTATATATATATGTGTGTGTGTGTGTGTTTATTTGTTTTATAATAACAGTACAAAAAACCATGAATACATATGTAACAAACAGCCTTGGAGGTCTATATGCAAGCTTGCATAATAGCTTTGTGGGGTAATAGCAGTCACAAAGTAGGGACGCAGTGGCTCAAGTGGTTAAGATGCTGACTCTGTTGATTGCAAGATCGGCAGGTTGGCAGTTCAAGGCCCAAGTGCTGCATGATGGGGTGAGCTCCTGTCCCTAGTCCCAGCTTCTGCCAATCTAGCATTTCGAAAGCATGCAAATGCAAGTAGATAAATAGTACCACTTTGGTGGGAAGGTAAACAGCATTCTGTGCAACCCTGCTGGCCATATGATCACAGAGTAGTCTCTGACAGCGCTGGCTCTTTGGCTTAGTAATGGAGATGAGCATCACCCCCTACGGTGGGATACGACAACCTTCAATACCTTTACCTTTACCTTATCTAGCAGTAACAAAATCCTAAAGACCTCACTCAGATTCACTGGTTGATGAAGTCGGGATTAAAGTATTTTTCCAAAGAACAGCTTGATGAGTAGGAGGTCTAATAGCAAATGAGTTGACATTGACGTAATCATACAAAAGGCGTGTGGTTTCTTTTGCCCACTACAGAGTGGAAAAGGATATAAAAAAGCTTTTCCGATAACCAAACATCCCAAACTTCCCACTGATCACTTATTAGTACATTCCCTGTTTTCCAGCTTCTCACAATTATATTCCTGTCTGCCGAGATGAGAAATGTGATCACATAAATAAGTAATGTGATAATAATAACAACGATAAATGTGATAAGTTTAACACACCCTCTTGCGGTGCCTTGTCCTCCTTGGACAAAAAATGGAGTTCCTGACTCAATAAAAAGCTTAAAACACTCACAGCACCTTGGGAATTGTAGCTTGTTGTGGCACTAGAGCTCTCTGTCAGAGAAAGCTGAATGTCTCACGAAACTACAGTTTCCAGAATTCCCTAGCATTATTGAGCCATGGCAGCTAAAGTGGTTTCAAACTGGATTATTTGTCAAAAGGTCTTGAAATGAAGCTGATACTCCAATACACTTTCTCTCCCAGTCTCTCTGCTGGATCACCATTTCTGACCTTTTTGAATGCCTGGATAGGAAGCAGTGGAAGCTTTTTGGTGCTTCCCCTCAAAGAGCATCAAGAGGAACCGGGCTTTGAAGGATCTGTATAAGACATTTGTATACGTCTGTCAGCTTTTCCAGGTTAAAATCAAGCAAACGTATCACATTAAAGTTAAAGGCTATAATCACTGCTCATGTAGTCACCATTTGCTTTGCTTTGCCTTGCAATCCTTTTTGACACGCGTGTATTTTCTTAGCTCTGTCTGTGTCTGGTCATCTCCCTCACACATTGCACAGCCATGATTTACCATAGGCCTTTAAAGACTGCCAGAAATAATGCAGCTTGAGACCACTTTAACTGCCCTAGCTCTATGCTAGGGAATCATGGGAACTGTAGTTTTTTCTGAGACATTGAGCCTTCTCTGTCAGAGAGCTCTGGTGCCATAATAAACTACAGTTCCCATGATTCCCTAGCACTGAGACAAGGCAGTTAAAGTGGTCTCAAGCTGGATTATTTCTGGCAGTCTGTTCAGGTCCATATTTTGTTCTTCATCCAATCCCTGCCAGAATTTTGTAAATTCCTTGGCATCGTTTTCCTTTGCTTCATCTTTTACACCCTTTGTTACATGCCCCTACGTTTTCCCCTCAACTTATCCATGGGTCATATCAAAATCCATAATTTTGGCCCCCAGACTTGCCCTTGAGCTATACACGAGGTTGACTTTGAGTTGAGTACGGTATATATGGTATATAACTGTTAAGTTACCTTTTAGCAGTTGATTCAGTGAGTCTACTCTTGTTGAGACCAGCAGCTGGATTTAGGCCTGAGAGATTTTGCTTTGAATTCACACATATCTCTGGAATGAGAATGCTTTTAAGTTCTAGTAAGCTATCTTCTACAATTCTTGCCCCAGTGTTGCTATCTAGTATGTTATCCCTACAATTTTTTCCTCAGCAAAATGTTGAGGTGCTATGATGGGTCTATTGCAGGAGCAGGCAACCTAAGGCCCGGGGCCCGGATGCGCCCGCCCGAGGCCTTTGGACCAGCCCCAGGCCGGTCCTGCCGCCGCCGCCGCCGCCCCCCGCTGCCTCTCACCGCCGCCCGCCATGATGATGATTATTGTTGTTACTACTTGTTCTTGGGGTTTTCGTGGCAAAATCTCCACAGGGTTTTGCCATGGCTTTTCTGGGGCTGAGAGAGTGTGCATGCATATTTTCATTTTTATTTTTTTTAAAAATATATTTTTATTTATTTATTTCTTTATTTTTGGTACTTCAGCCCCCCAATTGTCTGAGGGACAGCAACCCAGCCCTGACTCAAAAAGGTTGCCTACCCCTGGTCTATTGTGTTGAGAAGTGGTATATCAAAGAACCTTGCTTTAATGGTGTTAAAAGACTGAATAAGAAAAATGTTCCAGTGAATTCAGTTAGATGCTGGCTCTCTCATATACTGTATCATTCAAATAATTAGTTTTGGCTGTGTCTTAGGAGTTTATCACATGGGGAAATCCCATGCAGAAACGGGATTTAAAAGCTGGGGGAAACCCACAAAAGCGGGTTGATTTTCACACACGTCGTAGTTAAAGTGTTGTTAACCCGAACAGAAAGTAGACAAAAGCCACTCCTTTTTACTTTTGGGATTTTCCAAAAGTAAAAAGGAGCAGCTTTTGACTACTTTCCATTTGGATTAGCAACACTTTAACAACGACATTGTGTAAAAATCAACCCGCTTTTTTCAATTAAAACTCCCATTTCTGCACAGATTTCCCTCGTGTGATAAACTCCTTAGAATTTCTTCTAGACCAGGGGTAGGCAACCTTTCTGTGACCTGGGCTGGTCTCCCGTAGCCCAGGTCTCGACTGGCCCGGGGGGGGAGGAATGGCGGTGTGCGCGCTCATGCGCGCGTGTGCGCCCACCCTCCACCACCGCATGCAACCCCCCTGCACACGGGGCCTCCTCCGCCGCGCGCAGCCGCCACCGCCGCCGCGGGGCATGTTGAGACCGCCATTTTGGAAATCAAAATGGCGGCCGCGACGCGTTTGCGCATGCGCAAGAGTACTGCACATGCGCAAATGTGTCACGACTGCCATTTTGATTTCCAAAATGGCGGTCGTGGCGAGCGCGTCCGCAGAGCGGCAAAAACGCGCGGCGGTGTGCGGCGGCGGCAACCTTCGGCCTGGGCTGGTAAGTCGAGGGACCGGGGCCTAAACCGTCCCCCGGGCCGTAGGTTGCCGGTCCCTGTTCTAGACTGTCAAGTTAATGAAGGCTCAAAATTTTGCACATCAACTTCTGAGATAAGCTTGAAGTGAATAAATCCTAAATTCTTTATCCTAAAGAATAAAATCCTAAAAAAAAAACTATGCTGGGGTTACAGTGGATGAATTAATCCAATCAGTTATTTCTATGCTACTGTAATTTTTACAGGAGATTTTCAACACTATGTGAAAGTGATGTGGAAGCTAGGAAGGCACTACAGTAAGGTATTACTCTAATACAGGTGAGCACTGCCCTATCACTTTACATTGTTAATTTATTATTAATTATTTTCAACGTGGCTGAACAATGAAAAGGAGTTCTTGAATAATATACCGGAGGAGCTGGATGATAACAACAATGGCAATACTTCCCTACCAGTTAACTATGGCAAGCGTTCGTACAAGGTTTTTGTTCTGAATTAGTCAATTTGGAAGGAAGAGTTAAGAAGATCTCTTTTCAAAATATGGCCATACACTGCAACTGAGAAGAGGGGTGTTTTTTCCATAGAAATTGTGTATGCGTAATATGTTTGCTGCTGCTACCAAAAGTTTTGTTAAGCAGGTTGGTGATGGAGGTCGACTGGTTCCTGTTCGTAGCCTGAGCGAAGCAGATAAATACCAGCCTCTCAGTCTTGTCATCAAGAGGAAAAGTTGTTTTCTTTCAGGAAGATCAAGATTTATTTCAACACCATTCAGCCTAAAAGACATTCTTCAAGGAGAAAAAGAAATTTCAGCTGGTAAGATTTTTTTTTAAAGTTCTACAAAGTTTAAGCAAAGATTATTTTCTAATTTTCAGAGATATAGCTTAGCTGAGTAACTGCAAAAGAAAATGATGTCTGATTGGTTTTTTAAAGCCTAAACTGTCCTAAAGTAGGAGAAAACAAATAGCATACACCTACAAGTATTATAAAAAATTACATTTGATAAAATTTTGGAAATATAGGAATGCTTTTTAGGAGTTAATATTGATAGTATATTGAATATTTTTCAGTATAGTATTGAAAGGTTAGTCTAGTGTTTTATGTAATCTGCTCAGTGAAAAAAATTTATTATATAACTCAAGTCAGTTATTTAATAGGTCTTACTTCCTAGTAGATGTACTTAGGTTTGCAGCCTTAGTATTCATAGCATAACTTTTATGTCAATGTGGTGAAATATTCATTGACTGAAGTCGAGGTGAGATATCACAGCATCATTTCCGTATCTCTCATTTCATGTGAATGTGTAGCTGCTCAGGGTCATTATTTCAATTTAAATAAAATCTCACTGACACAGTACAGGTTCTCCACATTCATGTACTTGCAGCCACTGGGAACTGCTCAAAGAAAATATACTTCGCAGGCTTTATGCAACTGTATTCTGCAGGCCATATTGTTGATATCTGCTGGCTACAGTGTCGGTATCTGCTATGAGTGGAGAAACTGAGATCGTCCAGGTGTTGATAAAAAGCTGCTCCCAACATCTCTATTTATTGGTCAGGCTGTTAGGGGCTGATGGGAAAAGTATTTACAATCCTTAGAGTTTATCACATGCGGGAAATTGGGAGTTTAAGCAATGATTATCCCATGAAAATCATGCAATTGACATTAAAACGTGCTTAAAAAGACATTAACGCAAGTGCCATTATCCCGTGAAGAACCAGGGAATAACTAGGCAAGAAACAGCAAAAAGTCATTCACTGGAAAATTCCATGAATGATTTACTGTTGTTTCTGGCCTGATTTTTCACAGGATAATGGCACTTTAATCACCTTTCATCTCAACGTCATTTGAAAACCATTTGCGCAATTGCATGCAAGTGTGCGTTAATCACAGATTCTGCATGGGATAATAGCACCTTGCACCCCGACGTCATGCGAAAACCATTAGCGCAATTGCAGGTTAATCACAGGTTAATCACTGTTTATACTTCCAGTTTTCCTCTGTGTGATAAACTCCATAAAATGGAGCTACAGCATAAAAGTGGTGTCAAACTGCATTATTTCTACAGTGTAGATGAACCCTAAGTTGGAGTTCAGTCTAAGGGCCGATGCAGACCGGCTGTTTGGGGCGACACAGAGCTGGCCTGGGAAGCGGTGGATTTGGGCCCCGGCAATCCCACGCCGCGGCCCCAATCTTCCCTTTTGCTGCCCCGAAAAGAGTGGCAAAATGCCACTCCTTTTAGGGGCAGCAAAAGGCCACCCTAAGAGCTGGCGACATGGCTCTTCAGTGCCCTTTCGGTGCAGCGTGTTAAAATGCTAAGCCGGGAGGGTGTCCCGACGCCGTGCACCATGTGTCCAGCTGTCCGGTGTCAGGACAGCGTCGGGGTAGGGTTGGGGCGGCTGGTGTGTTGCTGCCCTGCCCCAAATATAGCTCCAGGCCAGCCCTCTGGGCCTGTCTGCAACGACCCTAAGATTAATTAATATCCAATGATTTCAGAGAGACTTATGTGTGAATTAATTTAGTTTGATTTCAACATAGTTTTGAAACTGATGATTGATGTTTTTCCAAACTATTCCTGGAGTATTAGTATACGAACATATGGGCTGCCTTCCCACTAGGTAAAATGAGGCAATCTCCTCAGGTGGCAGATACTGAGGGCAGCAGCAGTGCCCTCACATCCAGCATTTCCTTTGAGCTCCTGGGCCATTCCCCTCCATTGGGTGGCAGAGCTGGGGCAACTCTAGCAGGGGTGAGGATAGAGTGGGAATTTTCACCCCTGTGGCAGCCAGTTCTAGAGTGCTTTGCCATCTGAAATTTGACTGAAAATGCAGTCCTGAAATGACCAGAAGTCTACTTCTGGTTCACACTACTGTTTCTTGCCCCTGACTGATTTTCAGGTGTAGTGTTTATGTGTTGGACTACAACTTGGATCAATTCCCTGCTTGAGCATAAAAACCCACTGGGTGATCTTGGGCAAGTCACAGTCTCTCAGCCTCAGAGGATGTCAATGGCAAACCCTTTCTGAATATACCTTGACAAGAAAACCCTATGATAAGGTCACCATAAGTTAAAAGGGACTTGGAGGCACACAACAACAACAAAAGTACATTTTAAGTTGGAATGAAAGGATGGTGTTGTAAAACCACTCCAGGCTGTGTTTGGTGCATATGGAAGGTTATTTTCACCCACTGTTTTTTTTAATGGGGTGTGTGAGTTTTGAGGGGCTTGGTGGGGATTTGAAGGTCCATACAAAGCAATTGCTGGCTGTATGGAGCCTATGGGGCACATTTTCCCCACATCAGTCCTCAGTAAATCTGCTACCCTCAAGTATGGTAGAATGTGCTTTTGTGATATCAGTGCTGAAGTAAAATTCATCAAGTACTTCAAGCAGCTTCTGAAAGGGAGGAGTGGAGAATGCTATCTTGTTCTTTGATTTAGGCAACACAATGTCTTGGGCCATCTTTCTATGAACGTTAGAACTTTTTTCTTTTTACCAAGCAATCTCTTTCCCTTAGGTATTTCATCTTACCAGTTACTGAATTATGAAGACAAATCAGATGTAGCACTAAACGGAAGGCGAGGAAATCACATCATGAACTCTGCTGGAGTCAATATTGCTGGATCAGATTCCCTTGCAGTGAAAGCTTCATTTGGAATTGTAACTAAACATGAAGTAGAGGTACCAACGTTACTCAGAGAAGTGACTCATAGGTTGGTATTAACGTTTTAATTATTTTACTGTTATTTACTTACTACTACTACAGACGCACTTTATAAAAATGAAATCATATATGAATATTTTGCAACTGCAAGATTTAGGAGTTTATCACATGGGAGGGATCCTGTGCAAAAATGGGATTTAAACCAGGAAAAAGCCGCATAAGCGGATTGATTTTCAGACAACGTGACAGAAAGTGGAAAAAACCTGCAAAAGCAGATTGATTTTCAAACGACATTGGGGTTAATGAGCATTAACACAACATTAACCTGGACAGAAAGTGAACAAATGCACTGCTTTTTTACTTTTGGAAAATCCCGAAAGTAAAAAGTGGTGGGTTTTGTCAACTTTGGCTTCGTTCCCACTATTATTTAAAGTGAATTGCTGATCAGGTTATATGAAGGTTGTTCCCACTTGAAACTAGTTCCGATCCTATTGTGCTTGGTTTCAATTGCCATGAAGCGAGGCAAACCAAAAAAACACACCTGACACTAGTTTTTTGGTAGTTCTTTTGGAAAGAATTGATTCTGAAGGGTGGTGTTCAACAAGTGGGAACAACGGATTTGAATTGGATCATTCTGGAGGGAAGGGGCTAATGGCAGAGGGGTGTTTACCATCACAACTCTCAGTTTTTGGGAAATCAGCCATTCCCCCCCCCCCCCGCTACCTTTGTGCTTGTGGTATGACCTATGTGCACATGATATATATTTTTTAAAATAAAAAATTGACAGAATATGCGATCCATTGTATTTGCAACTACTTGCAATTACTTGGGCTGCGCACCGGGTGATCGGGCCGACTGCAGCTCAGCAAGGCAAGTAGTTGCAAAACCAATGGATCGCATATCCTGTCAATTTTTATATATATATATATATATATATATATATTGGTTCCCAAGCCCAGCTGCTCAAAGGGGAAATGGTGTGCTTGAGCAGCCTGAGTTGCTGAGGGGCTAAAGTCGCCCTGCTCAGCATCTGGAATGGCCCCCTCCTCACCATGTTGCCGCTTACGTCACCGCTGTGTTAGCAGACGTCCTCCATTTTTATTATATATTTTAGCCATGTGGAGTTCCCTGTGACCCCAGCCTGACCCTTGGGAGATGGCAGCCATAATCCCCTAGATGTGAGGTCAAGTAAGCAAGTTAAAAATTGCTTAAGACCACTAAGGATTTCCTGGACTGGCAGGTTTGGGGAGTTGCCCTCGGGAATATCCCATTATGTTGGCAAACATACCTAATAGCGTTTATTTGTCTCAGTCTCACACTTGATGAGACAGTGATTAGATTTGATAGCACCTCCTTTCTCTAGCTTCCTTTCCTTGATAGTTTTGAAACCACATGCATTGTTTAGACTATGCCCACACTTAAGTAAACAATGAAAAGCCCATCACGCCTTTGTCTAGCTATTGTCCAGCCCATGGCTGGAAGGCAGAAATCGCCCTTAAAAACCCCTGGATTTTAGCAGTCATCGTGCTACATTGGAAGTGCATGCTGAAACTCTGTCAGTCTGTGCTCTGAGATAGTTCCCGCGACCCCCCTCTTGCCGGTCGTGCCCCTTCCACGGAGCTCATCCTCATACGCCGCCAAAGCCCAGTGGAGTCGCTCGGGTGTAAGTATATCCTCTGTCCTGGTCTTTCTCTCTTTGCCTTCCCTGCTCTCGCTCTTCCCCCGCTTACTCTTCTAGCATGTGTGTGCCGCATTTGGATGTTTGCTTATTTTGTTAATAAAAGATTGCACACTTTAATTGGAGCTTGGTCCGTTTCAGTGTCTTCCCATCCAAAAA
This sequence comes from Phrynosoma blainvillii, assembly GCA_026167975.1. Classification (NCBI taxonomy): domain Eukaryota; kingdom Metazoa; phylum Chordata; class Lepidosauria; order Squamata; family Phrynosomatidae; genus Phrynosoma; species Phrynosoma blainvillii. The sequence goes on along the minus strand of JANUYF010000001.1, from coordinate 253,860,573 downwards.
CTCTTATACCTCCCGTAGACAATTGGATAAGATCTTAGAAGCAAAGATGGGAGCTTCCCTCTCATTTGAGCTAATTATAAATTCCCCAAATTTAGGTCTTGGCTTTCCCAACAGCTGACACACACATGATTGACATGCATTTTGAAGTGGTGCAAACTAGTGGGAACAACAATCATGCCAAAAAAGACGCGATTACAAGGGAATAATGAAAAAATCTACTTTCATAGTGGGAATGATGGACCTTTTGGAACTGATTCACCGGCACGGAGAGAAGGCAAATCGCAAACCAGTTTAAATGTAAGTGGGAATGAGCCCTTTCTGTCCGGGTTAATGTCATGTTAATGCTTTTTAACCCAGTTGTGTCTGAAAATCAACCGCTTTTGTGGGTTTTCCCCGGAGTTTAAATCCTGTTTCTACAAAGGATTTGGGCACTTTGGCTCCCGTGTGATAAACTCCTTAGTTTGGTTTTAAAGATGCATATAAAAAAACAATACAAGACTCTGTGGGCTATTTTCCCCTTTATTTTAGAAAAATGAATTTTGACCATTGCCTTGTCCGCCAGTCACGAGAAAGTAAGACGACGGTCCTTTGTGTGGTCTTGGAGAGTATCAGAACGACACGACAGTGTTCGCTGTCTGTGCATGCTGGCATGAGAGGGGACACAATGAGGGTGAGTGAGCATGCTTAGTAACACTCTGTAGGCATAACAAACAGTTTATCAGTTTAAGCACAAATAACCAGCATGGTGGTTGGTGGTGATGGGAGCTCATTGGGAAGATGCCAGGTTGCAAGAAGATTGATGTAAATAAACCACCTTCTGCTAAAAGACAGGGGACCATAAAAGAGGAAGTAATTTCCAAACAAAACAGATTTTAGTGCCCTACAAAAGCAACTAATTTCATTGCTGTAGTATCAAAAGTGCAGAATCTTTTCTAGGTCCAGTGCACATAGCTGGAATAATAATAGAGTATACACAATTTTTTTATGAAGGGTTTTTTTTTTTTTTGGCTGTATATATAAATTTATTTCACCTGACCAGATTCTACCCAGCTCAAAGGTTTTCGTACTATCCCACTGATAGAACTTCATTCATTTAAAGTATTTTAGCACAATCCATCAATGTGCTTTTAGTGAGCAGGTTCTGATATACACATACAACATCTTCTGTCTTCTTGCACTGTCCTCATCATGTCAATTAATAGGATAAGTGGTCAGTGTGTGCATTTGTTTTTCACTCATGAACTTGCTAATGAATTTTAGCAGAAGTCCCATAACCACTGGAACACATGCTTTTGTGTGTCCAAGGATTTATGGAACAGCTTAACCTGAGGTGCAAGTTTTGAAGGGCATTTTTAATACTGCTGTAAACAAATGAATGATTTCTCCTCATTAATAAGAACAATAATCACTGTTCTCCATAGAGTAAGTTTGGCTTTAAGATTAAAGAGTTATACCACCTGTTTCCCAACAGCTACTTAGAGTAGTACAGTCTGTATTTTTATTTGAAAGGCTTTAATTTTCAACTCAGTTGTTAATTCTATGTTCTTCTTTCCAAAATAGTTTCATATTATTGATGATCATAACTACAAGGGACGTGACAAAGCTATTGTCTTTCCTGCACACACAACTATTGCATTTAGTGTATTTGAACTTTACATATATTTGGATGGTAATTTTGGTAAGTAGTCTGCTTTTCCCCCTGATCGTGATTTCTGTACTGTTATGAAATTTATTTATTTACTTTTAGACTTAGATGTACAATCAACAATTTTGTAAAATTATATGCATGCTTCACCATAGTAGGCGTGTGTTTAGTCAAATTCATTTTATTAGGGCCTTACATCCTTGCCTGTAGTAGAAGACAAACAATAGCTTTCATCAGCAGCTTCAAACATGATGATGAACAGGATGTGCTAGTCAGTGAAAACATGGGAGTAAGGGATGCTTTTTAGAGCAAAAGCAGCTTCTGGGTGAGAGGAGACAAAACTTTTGCTAGCCTCGCCAAGGTTGGCGCAAGAAATTTATTAATAAACTTTTTATTAGATTAAAAAAAAAGATTACACATTACATTACATATATCACACATACAAGATATTTACATACAAAGCCTATTATAAAGACAAACAACAAAGAAAGAAAGAAAGAAAAAGGAAAAAAAAGCAAAGAAGAGAAGAAGGAAAAAAGAAAAAAGGAAAGGAAAGAACAGGAAAAAAGAAAAGAAAAAAGAAAAGGGGTGAACACTAAATACCCCTTATGACCTTCTGGAACCTGAGTCAAGTCATATTAACCTTCACTTCTATATACTCCTTCTTACTTAGTTATAGAAAGTCTGAGGTTTAAATAATTACTAACATCCTTTTTTCCATTTGCGTTATATGTATATACCAACTTATATATTCACTTCCAGTATCTACTAATATTTTCCTAACATCATTATGACTTCCAATAATCTTTTATCCATACTAATTGATATCGTTGATATCAATACTCAGACCTCTCACCCCCATTTTACTTATCATTTAACCTTATCTCTATTACTAATATAATTAAGGAGCGGTTGCCAGATTACTTCATTCTTTTCCCAATTTTGCTCCCTCATCCTTATTGTTAATCTATCCAATTGCATCAGATCTAATAATTTCTCTAACCAGTCCTCTTGGTGCGGTAATAATTCACTCTTCCATTTATGGGCAAAAACCATTCTCGCACTAGTAATCATATAATATATGAGTTTCCCATGTGTTACCTCCAAGTTACTATCTAAAATAATATTCAGTAAATACAATTTGGGATCCAAACTTATTTTAGTTTCTAGTATTTCTTCCATGATTCTGTGTACAGTTGACCAATATTTTTTCACCTTTTTACAATTCCACCATATGTGGAATAATGTCCCCTTAGCTCGTTTACACTTCCAACACTTAAATGACAATCCTTTATAAATTTTGGCTAGTTTCACAGGGGTCAAATACCACCTATGATGCATCTTAAAGAGGTTTTCTCGCAAATCAAAACACATTGTATATTTTTGGTTTTGTGTCCAAGCTTTTTCCCAATGTTCTAACCTTATAACTTGATTAATATCTTGGGACCATTTAACCATATATTCTTTTACAACCTCTTCTTCTAAATTAATATTTAATAAACATTTATAAAATAAAGCAACTTTTTTTGGATTATCCACAACCATACACTCTTCAAATTCAGTCTTATTAATTCTAATTCCTAACGTTTTGCAATCTAAAAGATATCTTTCCCTGAGTTGGCGATATAGAAGCCAACCTAAAGTACATCCTTCGTTGGTCAGCTGTTCCAATTTTTTAAATTCCATCTGACCATCCCTACAATCATAATTAATTAGATCCTGATAAGTTAACCATTCTTCTTGTTTAATAGTCTCTCTATTATGAAAGGCTTCATGAACTGAAGCCCAGATTGGTATACTCGGGCAAATTCTATCTTTATATTTAATCCACACTTGTAACATGGCCTTCCTGATATAATGATTCATAAAGTCTTTATGTACCTTGTATTTCTGATAAAAAAGATAGGCGTGCAGCCCAAATCTCTGGTCGATCCCTTCTAACGCCAAAATTTTTTTATCCTTGAGATTAAACCATGTTAACATCCAATTGAGACAGTTTGCTTCATAATAAAGTTGCAAATTGGGGAGGGCCAACCCCCCTCTTTCCTTGCTGTCTTGCAAAATTTTAAGTCTCACTCTGGGGCGTCTGCCTTGCCAGATAAAATTAGAAAGAATTTTGTTCCAGTTCTTAAATGGTTTATTGTTTGTAATAATGGGTAAATTTTGGAATAGGTACATAATTTTAGGCAGGACCTTCATTTTTATGGCTGAAATTCTTCCTAACCACGATAGATTTATCTTCCCCCAGGTTTCCATATCCTTCTTAATTTCTTTAAACAGTTTTTCATAGTTATTTTTATATAAATCCACGTTTTGGCCGGTAATTTCAATACCTAAATATTTTACTTTCTTCCCAATTTGAAAACCTGTTATTTCTTTGATACTATCCTTTTCTTTTTGGGTTATGTTCTTTGGTACAACTATTGTCTTATCTTTATTAATTTTGAGACCCGAGACTTTAGTGAACTTATCCAACTGCAATACTAAACTTTTTAGACTGTCTTCAATATCTGAAATTGTGACTAATAAATCGTCGGCATACGATTTAAGTTTAAATTCAAAACCTTTACATTTTACTCCTTTTATGTTAACATCATCTCTTAGATTATTATTAAGAATTTCGACTACTATCAAAAAGAGTAGAGGGGATAGAGGACACCCCTGTCTAGTTCCTTTTTCAATTTGAATATACTCAGTCCTCTCACCGTTAACACATATTTGCGCTTCCTGCTGGTTATATATAGCTTTGATCCAATTACTAAATTTATCGCCAACGTTTATCTTATCTAATACATTAAACAAAAATGGCCAGCTCACGTTATCGAACGCTTTTTCGAAATCTAAAAATATCATGGCAAGCTTTTTATCTATTTTCCTCTCATGGAATTCAGTTAGATCCAGCACTGTTCTAATGTTTTCACTGACCTTCCTTGCGGGCAAAAATCCTGTTTGGTCCTGGTGGATCCAGCTACTAAGAATTTTTTTAAGTCTTTCGGCCAAAATTGTGGCAAAAATCTTATAATAGTTGTTTAATAGGGAGATTGGTCTATAGTTTCTTATATCTCCTTTATCTTTCCCCTCTTTAGGTATCAAAACTATCTCAGCTTGAGACAATGATTTTGGAATAACTGTCTTGCCCTCTGCTATTTCATTTAGCATTTCACAAAGAGGTAAACTTAATTGACTAGCAAATTTCTTATAGAACTCGGCCGAGAATCCATCAGGACCTGGTGATTTGTTTAATTTAGTGATTTTAATCGCGTTCATGACTTCTTGGATTGTAATTTTACGGTTTAAATTTAATATTTGTTCTTCATTCAATGGTTTTATTTTCGAATTTTTCAGATATTTCTTTATTTCATCCAGATCTGGTTTTTGGCTTTGTTTATACAATTGTGCATAAAATTTATATATAACCTGCTTAATTTGGTCCTGATCCGTAATTCTTTTTTCCTCATCAGTCAGAAAAGTTATCTGTTTTTTCTCTTGTTCTTTTCGCATTAAAAAGGCAAGCCACTTTCCTGGCTTATTCGCGCCTTCAAATTTTTTCCGTTTCATAAAGAGAATCTTTTTTTCAAACTCTTCTGTTATCAACAGCTCAATTTGCTGTTGTAGGGCTTTATATTCAGTTAACACTTTTTTATTGTTTGACATTTTCTCTAATTCCCTTTCTTTATCCCTCAACTGTATATGTAGGGCCCCTAATTTTTGTTGACATTTTTTCTTTAATTCAAAGGATTTCTTCATCAATGAACCTCGAATAACTGCTTTGGCTGCGTCCCAGACAAACTCATAACCAACATTTCTATTTAGGTTTTCTTTAAAATAATTTCCAGTTACCACTTGTATATCTTTAACTATTTCCTCTTTTTCTAATATATCTGTTCTCAATTTCCAAGTGGTTTGTCTTCTTCCTAATACTATGCTAACCCGTACCGGGTTATGGTCAGATAGAATTCTGAGCCTAATTTCTATCTTCGACACCTTAGGTAACATATTATCTGATGTCAATACCATATCGAGACGAGCCCATGACTGATGGCTATTCGAGAAAAAGGTAAACTCCTTTTTACTTCCTTGTTTCTCCCTCCAAACATCTTTAATCCCTAATCTTTCAATGAGTTCGAAGAACTCCTTGGGGAGTTTACCTTGATTACTTTTAATTTTCTTTTTGGATTTCCTATCGTAATATGGGTCAATGACCCCATTCCAGTCCCCCAAAGCAATGCATACATCAAATGAAAAATCCTCAATTTTATTTAATAAACGTTTAAAAAATTTCCCCTTACTTTCATGGGGACCATATACCCCCAGAATCAAAACCTTCATTCCTAACATATCAGCTTGTACAGCCACGAAATGACCATTAGAATCAATCATAGTTTTTGTCACAACATATTTAGCATTAACATATAGCGCAACCCCCTTTCTTTTTTTATTTATTGTAGAGGCAAATAGATTCCCTAATTTAGGATTCTCTAATAACTTAACATCATCCTTTTTGATCCTAATTTCTTGCAAAGCAATGATGTCACAGTTTAATTTATTCAAATAATGAAAGACCTTCCCCCTCTTATCGGGACCATTTAATCCTTTTATATTCCAAGTTAATATATTTAAGCTACACATTTTTGTACCTTACCAGAGTCCTCCTCACTTAAATCCGAGTTAATTTCTCCCTCTGACCCTAATTCCTCTTCTAAATTTAAATTCTCTATGATAGTTGTTGAAGCCGTTACCTTCCTTTCCCGATCGGGATTAGACGAGTCTATATCGCCTTCCCTTAGCCGATTAGAGTCTTGTTTCTGTGCTAATAAACCTTTTCCCTCACTTCTTAGAGGATCTGTATCTTGTCTTGGTTTTTTTTTATGTGACTTCTTACTTGGGCAGCATTCCACTTATTATATTCTTTTCTTTGTTCTTTTTGGAGGAATTTATGGAACTCTCTCGCATCGTCTAACGATCTTACTTCAATCTTTTTCTTTCGAAACCAAATTAGAAAGCCTTATGGAAGTTTCCATCGTAATTTATATTTCTTTGTCTTAATTCAGTTGTTAGAAAATTATAATCTTTTCTCCTCCTTATTATTTCTGGTGGCAAATCTTTATATAACTGAATTTCCTTACCTTCATATTTAATCGGGTTTTTTTAATGGTTAAACCACAGAGTATCCCTAACCTGTTTCCTGACAAAAAGTATAATAATATCTCTGGGGTAGTTATTCTTTTTTGCCGCATAGGTGTTCATGCGAAACAGGTGGTCTATCTCCATTTCACATAATGCTAGATCTTTTTCTAAATATGAACTCAACATATTAATCACTTTTTGCCAGGTATTTTCCTTCTCTTCTTCCTGAATCCCTCTGATTTTTAGGGATCTTTCCCTAGCTTTAACTTCTCTCATAACATTAACCTCGATTAATTCCTTTTGTTTCTCACTAAATTCTTTTAGATTGCCTTCAAAGTTTTCATGTTTTTTTCTCAATAGTTTCCATTTTATTTTGAATTTTAGCCATCTCTGTAGACACCCTGTCAATTGCGAGGTTGGTGCAAGAAATTTTACTGTCTGAGGCTACCATGGTGCCCTTTCCCCATTCTATATACAGGAGCCATTGGACTAGCTGTTCAGTTTTAGGTCAGTGTTGGCAATGCAGATGTGCACCAGGTACTCACTATATCAGGGATTCGGTTAAATTCAGGGATCCTAGCACAAGTTGTATGGCAGAAGGAAATCCAGATGTGACAGCTAAGAGACTGCTACTTCTGCCTCCCCCCAGCACCTGTCATTCAAGGTGACTTAACTCTGCCTAAGGATAGAGTTCCCTAAAAGACTGACTGCTGAAAAAAGGGGTTTGAATGAGCAGGTTCTGTCCTTTCCTTGTTTATGTGTTTAAAAATTACTTTTTAATTCAGTTGTATCCTGATATAGGTTGAGTATTCCTTATCTGCATTGCTTGGCACCAGAAATGTTCCACATTTTGGATTTTTTTGGGGGGGGTTTGGAATACAATAGGCCCTGCACATTTGTGTTTTTATGGGCACAGGACCCTTGTGTAAGTGGAAAAACCTCATTAAACCCACCCACCCCACTTTTTTTTTAACCTGAGAGAACATCTCTCTAGGAATCTCTACATCCTCTGATACAACTCTGTGGTCAACATCTGCTGGAAGTTGACCATAAAATTGTGCTGAAACACCTACAAATGTCTAGAGAAGTGTTCTCTCTAGAAATCTCTAGGTACTCCAGCATTACTTCTGGTGGAAGTTGACCACAGAGTCATGCTGGAGGACCTAGAAATTCCTAGAGAGAATATATTAATCAAATCCATGAATAATCATATCCACAGAAGTCAAAGCCGCAAATGCGGAGAGCCAACTGTACTTGTATTTGTATATACATAATGAGACACAATGAATTTGGAGTGAGACTGAGGATCTGTGAAATGGCAAGAAGCATGGATTCCTGCTAGTTCACAGATTTGTGTCTCTCTCCAGTTGCATTTTTCTCCAGCCTCACAAATAGAGTACAGTACTATGCTACTTGTGTTGTAGCTTTAAAAAGTTTTGGATTTTGGAGTACTTTTCAGCTAAGGGATATCCAGCCTGTATTCTAATGTCTTACTTTAATAAAATTTTGTGGGCTTTGTCTGTACCTTAATCTTAATACAATCTACCTAGAGTCTCTGTTTTGGAAGAAATGCAAGCTATAACCAATATATTGAACAAATAAATAAATTGGTTGGAATCCTCTAATTACAAATGTGTAACTTAGTTACATACTCGTGATTGTTATTCTTATGTAGCCCGTCATTACGAGTTACATAGGGACTGTGAAAGTCCTCCAGTCATTACTAACTGAACAGTAGCTGACATGTTCAGTGTGGGTCTTGCTTCTGCCTGTTGTAGCAGAGGTTGCTGGTGTGTGTGTGTGTGTGTGTGTGTGAGTCAGTTGCTTTCTGAGTGAAAGAGGAACAGATCTCTGTTGATCTCAATGTCTTCTTTCTATGAGAGGGGTCAGGTCAGAATACACTATGTAGCACCATAGGTACATTGCTTACACATGTGTATCTCTGATACTGGATTCTGACCTTTGTTCTTTAAATTCATTATATCAGAGAGAATTACACTTATTGCACATTAATTACAATAGTTGGATTTGTATCAGCAGTAGGTGCACTATAATGTGTGCGTGTGCATGTGTGTTTGAAATGGCTTCTTGAATTATGACAACCTCATGTATTCCATAGAGTTTTCCTAGGCAAGGAGTACTCAGAAGTAGTGTGCTATTCCCTTTCTCTGAAATATAGTGTGTAGCAGCTGATACTCCTTGGTAGTCCCCTATCCAAGTTCTAACTAGGACTGACCATTTTTAGCCTCTAAAATCAGATGGAATCTGGTGCTTTCAGAGTATTTAAATGTACTGTCATATATGCTACTCTGAAATAAGTAAAAGATATCATAGGACAGGAAAGGGCAATTTATGGCTTTCCAGATGTGGTTGTACTGTGTTTCCCATTGTCCCTCTCCATTAGCTATGGTGGTTAGGGCAAATGGGAGCTGCAGTTCAGCAACATTTTGAGGGTACTACATGCCCGTGCCTGTCATAGGAGTGTGAAATGTGAAACAAATAAACTTTATTTGACATAGTGCAGCTCTTATACAGTTTTTAATAAGCTGCCAGTATTAACCTTGAATTCATAACAGTAAGAAAGACACACAAATACACAATATAACTCACAAAATGCACACATTGAGATGCAGGTGAGATTGACTTATATGCTAATGAAAATCTGGCATTCAACAATGTCAATGAAAATGCACCTTTCACTGTCTTTAGTGTGGATTTCTGTAAATACTTTTTTTATTAAAGTTTCTAACACATACTCAGGACAAGAAAAATAACGTAAAAAAAGGAAAAACAAAAAAGACACACAAAATCTACAAACAAACATCTCCATACACAACAAATACTTCCATATACATACAGACATATTTATTTATAACCCCCCCTTTGTTTCCCTCTTTAAAACAGACTTCCCACTTCCTTCTGACTGCATCTTTCTTTTACATTTCTAAATAACCTTCAGCTTTGGATTTTCAAATCAGTTGTCTACCACATGATTTCCCAAACAATCTTCTCTGAATATAGAGGTAGCATTCTGCAGGCAGAAAGGAGCTTATTTCAGTGTTCTCATCTCTCTTTGCTATGTCAGGGCTGGAGTTAAATTAAACCTAACTGAATGATAAACCATTTAAGATGATTGGGTTGGATCCAGCTGATAGAAGGACTTCACTCTCAGTAAGTGCTGCCCTCACCCACCCACCCACCCCAGTTTTCAGGACTCTCTCCTTTTTCACTGCAGGGGCTGAAGAGATAACTGGATGGAAGAGGCAGGGAAGTTCCCATCTCCCTAACCAGCTCAACACGCCTCAGTTTAGATCCAACCAAGTTGTGTGAAATAAACATACAGTACATGACATAATGAAAAGCCAGTGTGATGTAGTGGTTTGAGCGTTGGACTGTAATTCTGGAGACCAGCTTTCGAATCCCTGCTTGGCCATAGAAACCCACTGGATGACCTTAGGCAAGTCACACTCTCTCAGCCTCAGAAGGAGGCACTGGCAAAATCCCTCTGAACAAACCTTGCCAAGAAAACTCTTGTGATTGGCTTGCCTTAAGGTTGCCATAAGTCAGAAACAACTTGAAGACACACAACAACAAACATGGCATCCAATGTTGGCTCCAACACATGGTTTTGATAGTCATCCATTTAGGCAATAATAGAGAAGTTGCAATATGCAATTTTTGTATTGTGTGTGACTAGTAGACCAAGAGGAAGGACAGGGACATGTGATTACATCTGCCCTGCAGGACAGAAAGGAATTTTGTGGACCTCTTTGCATACAATTCAAGCTGATGGTGGTTGAGTTTTATCTGTAACCAGATTTGCATGACTGTGAGGATGTCTGTTGGGGTTTCTAAAGCAGCCAAGCAGACAGGGCTTGAAAGTTTGCTTCCAGTCCAAACTCTCTCTTGTGGAATCAACAATCAAAATTTTATTCTGTGTAATATCTTCTCTGAACAGTTACACAATGCAGTGTTTTTTTAAAATTTGATTTTCCATGAATTTTGGACTTCAACTCCCAGAAGCCACAGCCAGCAGCATGGCCAATGGTCACAGATTCTGGGAGGCAAAGTCCAAAACATCTGGAGGACCAAAGTCTGAGAACCACTGATCTTTTTGTTAAAATTATAAAACAATTGTTTTCATTAACTGTGACTTGAAACTTTGTTACTTCAGAATATTGGTTGTTCAAATATTCTCTGTTATGTTTTTCCTCCAGAGCTCTGTGTCACTCCAGAATCTAAAGGAGGATTTGAAAAAGAACCATCAAGATCATTTTCATTTACCAGATTAAGGAATACTCTGTTTCATCGAAGTATGATGTTTAAAATTAATGTGCATTACATTTATTAATTAGACAAAGAGTGATGGTCCCTGGGAGAGGTCCCATAGTCCATAGGAAAGATCAGACAGAGTTTTGACTTCAGCAGCAGATCCAGTCTCAAATCCCTCGCCCATGTTGGGAGGTGGAAACAGGAAAACTGGGGGCATGGCATGACTGTACCTAGAGACATTGACTCTACAGAATCCAAAACCCCTCTAGTCTCTATTTACAATGGAAGAGAAATTGTTCAGACAACCACCAGTCTGGTTTATGGCCAAAATCTTCTTCAGTGCTTGTCCAGGCGCCACCCATGCAAATCCATATATTTGTACAAAAACTAGATCAAGGCTACAGCTTACAGTGGAGATCCCAGTTTGTTGGTGATGCACAGCTGACGCATTAGCAAAGACATTTGCCCCCTGTCTTGTATAGGTCATGTTATTCAAGTAATTGGTTTCTCACTACAGAATGATTCTACATCTCTAAAGTAGTGATTCTTTCAATACTGAATTTTTCATAAGATTTTATCATGCAAATTTCTCCTTTATATGGAAAGGCTCTCTGTCACCAGTTTTTTTTTTAATCTATTTGAGCTTTTCCACTGGCTGAGATGAAGCAGCCCTCACAAATTCCCTCTTTTGAATAGGAAAATAATACAGTTTGTTCATTCACTTGTATATTTGTTTCCAAAAGATCTCAGGACAACATACTAGTAAAATCAATACTAACAGGTTAAAAAAACAATAAAAATGATTTAAATACACAAAGAACATATTGAACACATTAATAGGTTTAAAATATTAAAATAATACATAACATTTGAAGTAAATCAGTGAGGCCCAGAATACTTTCATAAAAAGTGACTGGTACTAAATATAAATTACATCACCAGGGGTCATCCCTAGGTTTCAGTTTTTGTAGGTTTTTGTGGTTTTTTTAGGCTTTGAGGCTGTGTTCTAGAAGAATGGTCTCACATCTCGAAAACCCCACAAAAGTCTATGGATGCTGGCTGTGAAAACCTTCAACTTTTAGGTTTTGGGTAAGAAATCTTAGGGTCTGAGATGATACTGAACTGGCAACCCTCCCCCATTTAGATCCACTAAGGGGGGGAAGCAGACGGGCGGCACGGGGCCGCCCCAGGAAGCTGCGGATCAGGGCCGAGGCATCCCCATTCCTCGGACCCGCGGCGCAGCTTTGCCGCCCCTGGAAGGAGTGCTAAAATAGCGCTCCTTCCACAAATCGCCGAAGGTGCACCACAAAAGGCTGCTGGTGCACCTTTGGCGACTCTTCCGCTGCAGCGTGTATGGATGCTGCAGTGGGGGGTCATCCTCAGAGCGCCAGCTGTGCGGAGGGCCGGCTGCTCCGAGGATGTTTTGGGGAAGGGGTTGGGGCGCCCAGTGTGTGGCTGCCCCTCCCCTTCCTTGCTTTGAAGATGGCGCTTTGCGCCGTCTGCTTAGCCCCTTAGTCATTGAAACCCTGCATAAAATGGTCCTTGCCTGCTCAAAGAAGGTGACTAGGAAGGACTATAACTTGATCTCCCTGGGAAGGGCACTCCTCATTACCCACCAAACATACCTCTTGAAGATGGTAGGACTGAGAGAAAGACCTCTCCTGTAGCTCATAAACATGGGCAGGCTCTTATGGGAAAATACAAATAACTTGTACATAAGTGGTATAGCATTAGCAATAGCAAGTACATTTCTATACCGCTTATCAGTGTACTTAAGCACTCTCTAAGCGGTTTACAGTGTGTAAGCTAATTTCTCCCAACAAGCTGGGTACTCATTTTAGCAACCATGGAAGGATGCAAGGCTGAGTTGATCCTGAGCCCCTGGCTGGTATCAAACTCACAACCTTATGATTTGCAAGTGGGTGGCTGCAGTACAGGCATTGAATCACTGTGCCACCAGGGCTCTTATAGGTCATAACAGGTAGAGAGGTCTTTATAGTTCATAATCAGCACTTTGCTTTCTGCCTGAAACTAGCAAATCTGTTGCAGTACGGAAGTTACACACTTCCTGTAGCCAGGCCCAGTTAGCAGTGTGGTGGCCACATTATGTACCTGCTGAAATTTCTGAATAGCTTCCAAAGGCAGCCACATACAGAGCACGTTACAGTAATCCAAATAGAACGTAACCAAGGCATGCATCATCATGACCAGATCAGACATTCCCAGGAATGAGTTCAGCTAGCACACCAATTTTAACTGTGGGAATGTATTCCTTGTCAGTGTAATCCATCCACCAAGGTTAAATCCCTATTCCCTGATCTGTTTTTTGACTGACATGAAGCACTTTTGTCTTGTCTGGATTGTACTTCAGTTAGCTTGCCCTCATCCAGCCCATTAATGATCCCAGACTCTAGTGTAGAACTGACATCTTCCTTGGATTTAGATGGAAAGAAGAAAAAGAGTTGAGTGTCATCAGATATTGGTGGCACCAAACCACCACACAACCACTCCCAAAAGTTTAATGTAGAGATGAAGTAGAACGGGGGACTAAATAAACCCTGGAAACTTTGGCCAGGACATGAAACCCTACCCCCAGCACCGTCTTCTGAAACTAATCTTCAGAAAGGACCAAAGCACTGCAGGACAGTACCTTTAAGTCCCATCCTAAAGAGGTAGCCTAAAAGGATACCATGGTTGATGATACTGAAAGCCACCAAGAAGTCCTGCAGAGTTAGCAGGGACACACTGCCCCATCCATTTCTTGTTGTAGGTCATCCACCAAGGTGACCAAAGCTGTCTCTGTCCCATAACTAGGGGCTCGTATACATTTACTGTAAAATCTGGATGGGCCCTGGGTTTTCCAGATTTGCAGCAACCTTGGACTTCTCTACACTGTTACTACGGACATTGAGGCAAATCAGAAATGTGCAGATGCAGGTATAAAAATTCAGGTTATAAGCAATTATACTGATATCCCGCTATGCACACAAATGCAGCACCCTTTTTAAAAAAATGGCGAATGACCCACTCGAACTTCCCATCTCTTGAGAATTGTAACTTCCTTGAGGAAATATCATGTGGCTGCCAGTCCCCAACCACCAAAAGTTGCTCCCTCTGCTGCCAATGTGAATCTGCCAGTCACACATCTGCTGATCCAAATTTTCTAGGAAATTCCAGAGAAAATCAAGATTATTTTTTCCTGTGGATTAAAGCCATCAGGTGCCTAAAAGTTCAGTGGCCTGCCACAAACTGTTCATAATGTAATTATGTTGTTTGTTTATTTAGAGTATTTGTACCCCGCTCTTCGGCCGCAAAGTTATTTGTCTAGATCACTGCCAATTCAAAGTGAGTGAGGGTTTTTAAAAAATAGTGTAGACAAGTCCCAGGTCTGAAACCTGATTTATATATCCCACATTTCTCCCCTATATTAAAATAAAATACAGCTAAAATATTTCCTTTTGCATTCTGTATATCCCCTGAAAATCTGCTCAAGAGGGTTGGGAGACCTTTTTGAATTGAATGATAGAGTGAAGCGGGAGTCTACAAAAATGACTTCTGCCTCCCTTTCCCCCATGGAAATGTGCCTCATGGCTAAATGAAACTCTGGATCCAATTGTATAGAACAGCTATATTTATTTTGAAATCATTATGATTTTTGTTATCCTTAATATGAAGTGTTAATAAACCTCAAACAATTTCTTTCTAGAATCACCAGTGGCAGAATTTTTTTGAAGCACAGGTTCTGAGATGTGATGATTTAAAATCCCTATTTTACAGAAAATAAAATGTAATACTCTGTTATTTTGTACACTAAAAAAAGGAATGAAAACCTCCTGTTTTTGGTATGTAAAATAAATATTTGCAAAATGCATAAGGATCTAATTGTAGCTTGTGTGGCTTACAGATATTTTTTAGATTCTGTTAGATTCTGATTGTTACTACAGATTCTAGGCTGATGAAGACATTCATATTTCTTTCTTTGGCTGATCAATGTAACATGTCCTTAATCTTTCTTATTTGTGTCTCTTCATGTGCTTTTTGACAGACAAGGGGGTAATGGATATCATTGCTCACTCGGATAATTACTTAGATGACCTTTTTGCCGACTACTATGAAAAGGCCGCCAGCGTGACTGACATCTCTGCAAGCTACTTTCGAGAAGGATCTCATATACGCGTGAATTTACTTAATAACAACATCCCCAAAGGCCCTTGTTCCTTGTGTGGGATGGGGAGTTCCAAAAGAGAAACAGTTTATGGGTGCCTGGAGTGTTCTTTTAATGGACAAACATTTGTAAGACTACATGCTGTGCCTTGTTTTGACCTATGGCATAAGAGGTTGAAGTAAACTTTTAAATATACACGTTGGGGTGGATCCAGATTGTTATTTGTCCCTGAACTCCATGGAACTTAAATCACAGGTAACTTTTCACACTGATTTTAATGGTACCAAAATGCAACTACTTTAGCTTGGATCCAGCTTTTTCTGTATATTTAGCCATGTTAGTGCCATAGAATTGTTGTGAGTTACAATTGCAAAAGCATAAAAATGAAGCCACAGATGATTTTCTTTACTTTCCTGCTTTTCAAACAATATTTTATTTTTAAATACAAAAGTATACCTATCTTTGTAGATTAATTTTCAAAATGTGTTCTTGATTATTTCTTTCTGACTGCATAAGGCAGAATAGCTAACGTATTCTTTTGAGTTAGCATTTTTAAAAATGAAAATGTTTCAGCTGAGGTATAGAAATTATTTGTGTACTGTATTTTTAAAGGAATAATCTACAAACATTTGCTTGCATCTTAAGAAAGGAATGTAGTTTATCTTAACTAGACTGCTGTAAGATGGTAAGAAAATGTATGAATTATTTATTAAGGGTATAAATAATGAATTGAAGTATCAGATTAAGAACATGTTTGTGTTTGCTCTGGTTAAAAATACAGAGAAATAGAAGCTAGACATTCGTACAGCATAAATGTTTAAATTTGAATTTGCCAGTGTCTCCCCACTTAACTCTCCCATTTAGTCTATATTTGTCATCATTATTGCACACATTAATGTTGGTTTTAAAATGTTAAGACTTGTTATTTGTAGTGCCTCTTGATGTATTTGAAAATATATATTTTAAAATAATAAAGACATAACTTTTTGTGGGAAAGCATCATTCCTCCTTACTTAATTGTATACCTAATTTAGTTTAATATTTCTAATCTTAACATCAAAGATATAGCCATTAGGTGGCACTATCTCCTGTTGTGTTTAAAATTGCATGTTAAAATTGGCACTGCTGGGCCCTTCTAGAATTCCTGCTAAATATTTATCTACCAATGCATTTGTAAAAATAGAAGGGCTATGTTTTATTCATGTGGTTACCCTGTAACAGATTGTTTTAACGGTGATGTGCAAAATATAAAAACATGACCCTTCCCATCAGCTCCTCATAGATTCAAGAGGTAAAAAATTAGACTAAACTAAAATAATCAATTTAAAAATAAAGTAGAGGCTAAAATCATAATATACATCAAACAATGCAGAGATCTAAAAATGTTTCATGATTAAAACATGGCACACTAAAAATACACATAGCTTTAAGTCTGCAAATGTCTTGTTTTTTAAAGCACCAAGTTCTAGATTCATCCTTGATGTCATTCTTGTTGCCTTCATGATGTTATAAGCAAGTTAGGCAGAAGATTTGGACTGCAAGTCTCATCAGCCATAGTCAACATGGCCAGTAATCAGGGATTATGGGAGTTGTAGTCCAAAGTCTGGAGAGCATCAGGCTGCCTATCTTCTGATGGAAGCACTGAGCTGCAACAGAAAGCTATAAATATTATTAACTGCAAAATCCATCTACCCCAAAGGTGACATTGCTTGCCCATGATGACCCTTCAAATACAATGTGAAGTAAGTACCAAACAGCAAAGGCATACTGTGCCAAACTGACACCTTTAGCAAATAATGATCAGTTGTTCAATTTTGCGGTGAAAGTGAAATTCTGACCTCCTCCAGTTAGTCCAAGGGCAAGGCTTCCATGAGGAAACAGGTAGGCCTGCCTGGATCTAATGTATCAGGGAGTCTGTTTTGAAAGCCAAAGTGTCTCTTCATGTTAAAATGACATGACTGGAACATATTAGTTTTCACTTAGAAGTATTGTTTTCAATAAAAGCAACAGAGAGAAAGAGAGAGAGAAAAGGTACCAAACATGCCTTGTACTGAGATAATGCAAACCCTGGTGGTGTCAGAAAACTGTAATAGTTAAGTCCAGCTGAACAATATATTACCAATATATGAGTGAGAGAGATATCTCGAGAGAGATACCTCTCTCTCTCATATATATATATATTTATATATGAGTATATATATATATATATATATATATATATATATATATATATACCTTTACCAAAATGTTCATTAAAAGTTGACCCATTTTGTGATTATGAGCAGGTCTACACTGGCCAGAATACTCTGGGCTGCTCCTGGAGTATTCTGGTCCCAAGTTCCCCATTACTTGGGTACTCTGGAGCAACATGGGGCAGCTGTCTACATGTGTCCAGCTATGCTGCCTGCTGCTGCTGGTGGTCCAGGTTTCTCTCCGAGGCTGAAAACGAGGCACCCAGCATTTATCGCAAGGCAGGACACCTTGCTGTGACCTCAGAGGGAGTGACTTGCATCAGCAGTAGCAGCACAGCGGGATGCATCAGCTGCCGAGTGTCACTCCGGGATCCTCTGGATTTTCCTGGAAAATCTAGAACAAAAGGTAAGTCTTTTTAATCCAGTTTAAAGGACAGATGGGCAAGATTTGGTGTGGAACTGTCTTTCCCCTGTAAAGACAGTCTCCACTCGAATAAAGTATCAGGCACACAGATCCAGCAACAGCAACCTGAATTCAAAAGCTGACCTCATGAATATTCTATTCTAGGAATCATTCTATGTACAAAAAAGTAAACAGTATGTATTTCTCATTGCCGCATTTCCACTTCAAGCATCTGAGGCTGTTGATGGGCATCCCCCCGCTAGATATTTATTGTGTGCATAAGACAAATTGCCAGCACTAGCTGCTGCCACACTGCAGAATTAATGCAGTTTGACACTGCTGGAACGGTCATGACCCCATCGTATGGAATCATGGGATTTGGAGTTTTTTTGTGGCATGATAAAATGTCAAAGCAGCTTATTTATATACCGCTTCATATCACGCTATGGGATGTCTAAGCGGTTTACAATTGTGAGCTGATTGCCCCCCAACAGTTGGGTACTCGTTTTAGCGACCTCGGAAGGATGCAGGCCTGAGTCGAGCCTCAGCCCTGGCTGGTACTGAACTCACAACCTTGTGGTCTATGAGTGAGTGGCTGCAGTACAGGCATTTAACCACTGTCGCCCCAAATACCACAGCACTGAGCCATGGCAGTTAAAACAATGCAAAATTGCATTATTTCTGCAGTGTCAATGCAGCCACTATCACACAGTAATATCTGTTTGGAAAGAGATATTTGAATTGAAGTGGCAGTCAAGGGTGGGAGTGCAGAACCGCACACTTCTGACAGTCAGTGGTACAGTTCTGGGGGTGCAAACCTCCATCTTTGTGTGTAGCAGTGAGTGCATAGATACTTTTGTATTTAAGAATCTTTGTATGTTGATGATTTAAAGACAGTGCAATTCCCCCTTGGAAAAGGAAAGACTACTCTATTGTAAAAACCATGTAATCTGAAATTCTTTGTTAAAAATAAACCTTTAAAAAAACCCAAAATGTTCAGTATTCAGGACTAAACACACTTTAGAAGGGAAAGGCTGGTTTTTAAAAAATGCTTTAAAACATTTTGATTATAAAAGCACAGGTTTCTTCCAAGAGCAAATAATCTTTGACTAGAAAATCTGAAGTAAAATGGTTGCTGATTTGTGTATGTATATGTTTTGCAAAGGATCTGTTTGTTTTCATACTACAGTGCTGAGATTTCTGCCATACTTGCCACTGTATACTCCTCTTAGTGCTTTCCTGGGATTCGTATCAGGTTAGCATACTTTGAAAAATGAAAACACATTCACCGAGCATCCTTGATCTCAACAAGTTGAATGGCACCAGTATAGAGAAGCCCAAATGAAGTCCTGCTTCCCACACTAGGGGCATGGGGAAATTCTGATCTGGACATAGGGAGCATATTGTACTTTGATACAAAACATTGACACACACACACAACTCCTAACACCTCTCCTTCCTGGCCAAAGGTTTTTGGTTTTACTTCTTAGTGGAAAAACACTGGCATAAAACATGCAGGAAATTCACTAATCAGAATATTCCAGGAGTTTACACAAGCAAAGATAAACTTAGAGCTACTTATAAATTATGGGGAAACATGTAAGAAAGACTGTCTCAAAGCATTTTTTAGAAAAAGCAACTGAGGGCTCAAATGTACATATACTACATTGCTGTAATATTACTATTTACCGTATTTTTCGCCATATAAGGCGCTCCGGCATATTAGGCGCACCCAATTTTAAAGGAAGAAAATCCAAGAAAAAAGGATTCCTCCCTTTAGCCGGAGGCCGGTTGTTCAATGGGCTGGTGCTGGGATCGGAGAACTTCTCCGATCCCAGCACCAGCCCATTGAACTGAGGTCGCGGGGGGAAGGAGCCCTCCTTCCCCCCGCGACCTCAGTCTTTGAATGGGCTGGTGCTGGGATCGAAGCGATCCTGGCACCAGCCCATTGAAAGACTGAGGCCGGGGGGGAAGGAGGGCTCCTTCTCCCCCCGGCCTCAGTCTTTCAATGGGCTGGCGCCGGGATCGCTTCGATCCCAGCACCAGTCCATTCAAAGACTGAGGTTGCGGGGGGAAGGAGGGCTCCTTCTCCCCGCGGCCTCGGCCCTTCGCCCTATAGGGCGCACTCACTTCCCCACGCACATTTAGGGGAAGAAAAAGTGCGTGTTATAGGGCGAAAAGTACGGTATTATACCACCTTCATAAAATCATTTAACAGGGAGCGAAAATGTCAGAAGAGGCAGATTTCAAGCAAGCAACAGCAAGCAGAGAAAGAGTTAAGCATCCTCTCCAGTTAGTGCTTCTCTGTTCAAAATTTTTGCTTATCAGCATGCCGCAGGAAGTGATGTTGTCATTTCCTGCTGCCATTTTGAGCCAATTTGGACCTGAAGAAACAGATTTTTGAGGATGATTATGGATTTTGGTGAGTGTGGGAGGGAAAACGTCAGCACTTACACCACTGTTATGGCATGATTTTTGACTTGAAATTGCACCAAACCTTTCTCCCCAGCCTCCATTCTACAGGAACTGAAACACACATGCTACTCCACCTTGTCACCTTTTATTTCTTCTGAACACTTTATAAAATTCAGTTACTAATTTTAATTTTAATAAAAAGATATAAAAATTTATCACAACAAAGGTATACAAAATATTATGTGCCCCAAAAGGGCCTTACATCTTAGAATGTATCAATTTAGGGTATGATGTAATGCAAGAGTCCCAGGGATGTCACTAGGGCCAAGGTGTACAAAAAAGTGTTCAGGGTTGAATGAAGCACTTTCACTCTGATGTGTTGTCAGTGCTCTTCTGATGCCTGGATTTCATACAGGTTGAGTCTCCCTTATCTGGAAATCCAAAATATGCCCCAAACTGAAACTTTTCCCATGGGTGGCTGAGATATTGATACCTTTAATTTCCTATAGTTCAATATACACAGACTTAGTTTTATGCACAAAAATATTTAAAATATTGTATAAAATTACCTTCAGGCTATGTGTATAAGGTGTATATGAAACATAAATTAATGTTGTGTTTAGAGTTGGGTCCCATCTCCAAAATATCTCATGTACATTTTAAAATCCCCCCCCCCCGAAAATACAGAATACATCTGGTCCCAAGCATTTGAGATAATGGATATTCAACCTGTATTAACTTCAGCAGGGTGCACCATGCTATGGTCACAGCCAAATCACTAAAAGAATGAGTGGGGAAGTCCTTGTTGAAGCTTTGTGTGCGTATAGGAGAAACTGCTAGACCAGGTCACAAGGATCCAATAAGAAACCTGTAGACCTTCCAGTTATATTCTCTTATAGTTCATCGTGTTGGTACACATTGTATTCTTTGGCAGATATGAAGCCATCTCCATCGTGGTCGTTCTTTTTAAATATATCGGTCAAAACATTCTCATGAACTGATGGGTCACGCTTCTTGCCATCTCTTTCAAATTCCTTCTTCAAATAATGGTTTATCTAAATAATAATAAAAAAATTTAAAACCACCAGAATTATCTCAACTTTTGTTATGCATGCACTGTAAGGCTCCATAGCCAACCTCAGAGATGATTTGGGGGCTGCACGGATGAGAATGCTTTGGAAAAGAGGTGCCTTTCCCACTGACAGACAGACAGATGAGCAGATAGACAGAGCTAGATAGCAAACCACTGATGCTAGCAACTTCAGTTGAAGGGTGCAATCCAATGGTGTTATTCTTTGGATAGAATGGCTTATGCCAATTGAACAGGGGTGGTGGTGATTCCCCCATGTCCTGCAGCAACACCTCCCATAAGCAAGCCCTCAAAACCTGCTCCAAAAGACTATGAAACCATCTAGAGCAGGTGTTCTGGTGGCACAGAAGGCTGGGGGTGGGGAGTGTAACACCATTTCTGTCATTCTAGTAGAAATCTACTAGTACAACAGAGAATTTATGCCAAACATTTTATTAATTTTTTCCCATTTTGCACGAGAAACCTAAGGAGTACCACTGTTAAAATGACAAAGCTCCATACTAGTGAAAGAGTGATGGCAAAGGAGTCTCTGATAAACTAATCTGATATTCACTTGTGTCTGTAAATGTCTGTCCTTCCAAGCACAGCTAAACAAGGGAGGAGGACAGGATAAGAATTATTATTTTGGGTAAAGACACATGGGTGTAAATCCTACCATTATTTCCAACTAAAGTAGACCCATTAAGTCAACAAGATTCCCGTGAGTTGACTCTCAATTCAACAGGTGATCCAATGGTTTTAATCTAGTTGGAAACAACCAACAGCATCTAGGGTATGGTGTGCACATCTTCCTTGTCTCCATCAGCTGTGGAGAGCAGCTCATCCATCTTCACTTGAATGTGAGGCAGCCTGGATGATTGACAGGATGGGAAACCTCAGTCCTACTTCCCTCAAAGTGCGGTCCATGTCTATTGGAGTGTCATGAAGGAGGGAATGGGAACTGAGTTCTCCAACAAGAAATGGTGGATCCAAGGTAAGAACGTGGTAAACTCCAGGGAATGCTTATTACATCTTACACCTAGCAGGCAAATAACTTGCAAAATCAGCACTTGTTTTTCTGTGAAATATAAGATGAAAAAACTAGAAAGGCGTTCAGAAAGAACTGAATTATCTGCTGAAGATTAGATGCTATGAGTGCTCTGCTTTGCTCTCGCAAAATACTTCAGCTTTAATATATGAAAGGACTATAAAAAGAAAGCCTCTTATTTCTTTTTTATATGTTGCCAAATAAAAAATTATAAATTACTCATAAGCAAATAAGGGTAGGTGCAATGGGGAAGTACTTCAAAATTATTACTCATCTTACCTCATCTCTTGAAAGTTTTTTGTCACTATCCGTGTCGATTTCAGAAAATGCTTCAACGCTGCGTGGTCCTTTCGTAACTGCATACAGTTCAATTTCAAAGATCAAGGTTGCATTAGGTGGAATCTTTGCTGGCTCTAGTAATATAACAAGAGCATTTTAAGAACTGTACACTTCAATGGCAAATCACCTTAACCACAGACAAGATGTATTTTCTATGTTCAACCTACAGCAAATCCAAGGAAGAGAGCATGATCATTAGGGACATAACAGAAATGTTAATTTCCTTTGTTTATCTCTTTAAAATTATTGAGAGCTGGAGAAAAATCCCTATGTTCAATAGGGGTGTGCAGGAAAATGTCCTGGTGGATTAGACCTTAAGTGTATCCTAAGCAGTGATGTAGGTAAGCCAAGGTTCATAGCACTGAAACACCTGCACATCTGTCCCCTCATTCTCTCCTGTCTTCCCTTTGAAATTAGCTTAAATTCTCTCAGTACTAAAGTGGTGCACAAGGGAGTGGTTCTCCCTGGTGCTGGGAAAAGAAACTTCTGAAAATCTTGAGCTGATGTATATGTGTAGGTCACACACATACACACAGGGTACCCTGATAGGCACAGAAACAACACTGCTGCCTATATTTCTGAACTCTCATTGGCAGAGCCTGGAAAATGCTACCTTTTTGAAATATGACTCTCAGAATCCCCCACACTGGCCATTTTGAGAGCAGGAATCTGAACAAGTAACTAACCAAGCTCTGCCCTTGGAGTCCCAGCTATTGAGAATGTCATGAGGAACATCTCCAAAGGTTAGCACTATAGTATTGACCAACGACCATTTAAAGCTCAGATTTTTGTCTCCTAATGCCAGAGAGTGTCTGGTTAATGGTGACCCTTCAGACAAAGGGCCCTCTGCTTTGCCAGTAGGATGATAGCAAGTGAGCAGGGATGGGTCATCTGACATAGTCAGCCATGTTCTCAATGCCTTGGCAGTGCCATGGTGGGCTTGGCCTGCCTGTATTGCTTGTTGTCGCTTCATGGACAGTCACTCAGGCAGAACAGAATGAGAAATTTGCTCCTCTGAGACAATAAGGTCAGGGTCTCAACTGGATTTGTTTGAGGCCATTTGTTTATTTTGCCTGTGTCAAAAAGTTCCTGGAGAAACATGAAATAACAAGTCAGTCATGCCTGGACAGCCACTCCATTAAAAAAAATTGGAATAGGCCTTCAAGCAGTGCAAAGTGAAGCAGGTTCAAGGCGGTAATGACAAAAACACCTAGATTTCAAGGAACAAAAGAGGCTTCAAAGAAGGTCCATATTTAGTATGCCCCAGTATGTTCTTGTATCAATACTGCATAGTTAGTAGGCTTTCGAAATAATGAATATTACAAATGAGAGTAAGTGCCAATAATAAAGGAGAGTGCTTACAAAGTCAGTTTAAAGAAAATATTCGGCAAGGCATGCACATGCAGTTGATAAGTATATTTTGACATCTCAAAGGTCTAAATCTAAAATTATGGCAGCATACTAAAGGTTCCAGTTTCAATCCCTGGTATCTCTGTTAGAGTGCTATCTCTGTTAAGAGTTGGGAGGGACCCGTGGTGGACAATGATCTGAAGCAGGGTGGTGGTAGAAGGGTTTCATTCTGCAGTGGTGAAATGAGTCCTCCTCCCTGATTACAAGGCACCAGAAGGACAGTATCCTGGCTGAGTTGCTGCCAATCAATATAGACAGTACTGAACTGGGATGATCTTGATGTAAGGCAGCTTTCTATTCTCCTACAATTTATTTTTGAGCTTCTGTAACATGGTGCTGAAACTAGAAGTGCAACAGCTTTCATCATATACAAAAAAACCAACCAAAAAAACAAAACAAAAACAAAAACAAACAAACAAACACCACTTAAGAATTGTAAAAAGCAGTAATAACTTTCTGTACAGAGGTAGGGAATCCTGGGCCTTCCAGATGTTGTGGTCTGCAACTTCAATCAGCCCCAATCAGCATGGCCAACGGGAGTTGGGGGCAAAAATATCTGGAGAGCCAGAGGTGCCCCACCACTAATGTAGAGTCTAAAACAGCCTTGTACATCTGTGATCCATTAAACTAGAGGCACATGTTTTGGCTGCATCGGGGTCCATAGGGGTGGCAGCTTCTTTTCAAAACTTATATAAGAGTATAGATACATGCAACAGCAGCAGAGCAGTGTATATTTTTGACAACTCAGTTTCTAGATTTAGTATCCAAAGTAGAGAAAAAAGGAGAGCAAGGATCCAGGGGCAACCAATTCAGAGAACAATACCTACCACAGGAAAGCTGTGAAAAGATCTAGAAAGCCACATGCATTCTTGACATTCAGAACTAGTGCCATCTTGCCCAGCATGCAGGACTAACAGTGTATTGCAGGAGGAAAGAAAAATCCTTCTTCAATTGCAGCCTGAAACAAACAGTCATTGTTAAGTTTTTGGTAGACATGCAATGCTCTCTTTATTATGGAAAAGGTGGTGACAAATCAATATCCATTAATTTATTTGTGGACCTATTGTTTCATTAATCACTAGCTTCAGTAGTTTGGATTATGAATAAAGTTGGCCTAATAAGCTTTTATATATGTCTGATACTATGTAATTACAAGACTGTAGCTATGCATTTCCTGGATGTTAAAGCACCACTTAGCACTTAGGCCTTAACCCAATAAAGACAGCTGTAACTCAGACCAGCTGGAAGAAAAGAGTTGGAACCATCTTACCTGCAGAATTTCCTGAGGGATATTAGGGCTTATGTGAAAAAAAGTAACTTATCTAAAAATACTATCTCAAACTCTCCTTACATACCACTGGGACTTAGGGCTGAAACTGATGGGCCAAATGGTCCACCTTCGGGCTGCATTGGGGGTGTGGCATTTGGATGACGCACACCCCAAACGCAGCCCAAAGTCACCCTGACGCTACCCCAACCAGGAAGAGCTGACTTGAAAAGGAGCGGAGAAAAACGGCTCCTTTTCAGAAGCTGGTTTAAAACACTGGTGAAGAGCCGGATTGGGGTTGCAGGTGTGTGGTTGCCACAGCTCTGAGGCGGCCCCAATCCGCCATTTTTGGCCGGACTGTTTTGCCCTTTAATCACAATTAATTTTAGTAAGATTGGGGGTGTAGTGAAGCCCTGCTCACTGGGAATGGGACAGAGAGACAAGAGAGCTATCCTTGGAACTGTCTTTAGCCCAAATACATTTTTTTCTCAACTAAGGGGTGAAACAGATCGACTCGAAGGAGTGGTGTCATGCTGCTGCACGCTACGGCTCCAACCTGGCTTTTTGCTGGCACAAAGCTGCCTGCTGTATGGTTGAGTGGACAGCGTGATGTTGGCTTGGGGTTGTTGTCAGGGCGTGCGTCATCTGAAGACCACGCTGCCCCTTTCCAGCAGCTTCCTGGCAGCTTGGGGGCGGGTCATTTAAACGCACCACCCAAGCTGCCAGGATGCCGCCCAGCTGTTTAGAAGTCAAAGGAGCACCGAAAAGCTGTGGCAGCGGTGGAAAAGCCCATGTTCTGCCAGTGCAGAAAGGAGCAGCTTTCTGCCACTTCTTTTTGCGGCACCCAATAGCTGGATTGGGGCTGTGGCGTGTGGTTGCTGCAGAACTGTGGTGTGCGGCTCCATGGCGGCGCCAATCTGGCATTTTTGGGCCATCTGTTTTGGCCCTTAGTAAACCTGGAAGCAAAACGCTCCAGGACTACACCAGTGATGTGTATGAAACGTAGGCTCAGTTCAGAACAAATGTGGTGATTAGGAGCAACCCTGTGGGGCTTGATTCCTCTACTCCTTTCCCAATTCCTGGATTCTGCTGTTTTCCATCATGACCAAACTGGTTCACAGTATTTGGTGCTAAACTCCAAACATGGTTTGCAAACCCATCTCAAGCAATGTTTTCAAACCATAATTTGGAAGGAAGGCACTAAAAGCACAGTTTGCCCATTTGGAGCTATTGATGAAAAAGCAGACCTTTCAGGTATTCATCAAAGAGAGCTTTCAAGTGTTCAGATTGTTTACAGACACAGTTTGTGGCCTCTGGTTGGTGTGGATACTCTACTATAACTGAGGGGTCCTACAGATGGCCCCTAAGGGGCGGCTTCGTGCTGCCCCTGGGAGCACTGGATTGGGGCCGTGGCAACCACACTACACACTCCCGATCCAGCACTTTGCCACTCCAAAAAGAGCTGGCAAATGCCGCTCCTTTTTGGAGCGGCAAAAAGCCGCCCTTGCCGCAGTGGCTTTTCTGCGCTCTTTTGGTGTAGCATGTCTGTACACTATGCCAAGGGAGCACCTTGACGCCGCCTGCTATGAGGTGGGGTGCGAGGCGTAACGGCGGCATCAGGCGGCTGGGGTGTAGTCGCCACGCCCCGGCTTCACCCCCAGGCCAGCCCTTTTGGCTGGTCTTTACAGGGCATAAGTGTACGAAAGGCAAATGGAGTAACCACAAACATTTTTGCTGTTTGTCCCTCCTTCCACTGCCTTGACTTTCCTCTATTGCTTCCTCTCCGCCAAATTTTAGACTGTAAGCTCCTCAGGGCAAAGGCTTTTCCCCTTCTCTTCTATTAAATGCCACTCTTAACAAAAACAAAGTGAGCAACACTCTTGCGAATCCATGAGATTTAACACTCCTTTTCCTGTAGCTTAGTTGAAATGATATAAAACAAGAGATTTATTATTTTAATGTTTTACCATATCCATGTTCTCCATAAGCAAGCGAAGGAGGAATGATCACCTTCCGTTTCTCTCCAGGACACATATTCAGCATTGCAATATCTAAGCCTTTAATTACTTGTCCAACACCAAGGACAAACCATTTTGGGTGTCCATCACTCTGTGTTCGACTACAAAGAAAAAAAAAATTAAGATGAGATATTTAAAATATACTGTTCAAGTTTTAAGAGACTATTTTAACATATAAGCATGGAAACAGTGATTAAATTTTATTTCATTCAGCTCCAGATTTCCCTGCCCATTTTTTTAAATGAACATGCAAGCATAACATAATCACTGGTGAAAAGTTACTGGTATTTTTAAAAGGCAGGCCCATTGGATATCATTGATTTTAATACTTTACGTTCACACTCCCAGTTCATCTTGTGTTTGTATGCAGTACATTATACCAAGGCATGTGGTGAAAAGCTAAGCATGTAAACCGGTGAGTTTACAAACCCAGTTCAAAGTTTTGGTAAGAGCTCTTCATCCATACAAACTTGTCTGCACTTTCTACAGGCCCTATCTGCGAGGCCACACAAAAGCAATCAGGCCGGTGAGTGTGAGGAACAGGGCCTACTTGGCACTTGTGGAACTCTATTCCGGCGGATTTTGCTAGGCCTCATCTTTTTACAATTTCAATCCGGCTAGAGAGAAACATTTGTTTATCTTGGCTTAAAATCTGGCTAAGACTTTATTAGGTGCCACTGTGTTTACAGAGCACTTTGTAGTTTTGGCTTTTTATTCTTAGTACTGATTTTATCATCGTTTTAAGGTGTTTTGTGGCCCTAAAAGGAAGCTCTCTCTGTCCAAAAATGAACACTATTGTGCACATGCAGGGACTCCAGCAGTGTAGTACTATACTCTGAGAATTCCATAAATGTCCTCCATTTTGAGCAAGACTCAGAAGCATGAGAATTCAAAGATACAGCCATGTTAGTCTGTAGAATCAGTACGCAGAGATCTTGTAGCACCTCTGAGACTAAGTGAAAGAAAGAAGTTGGCAGCACAAGCTTTCCTAGACTTAATCCTACTTCCTCAGATCTTCCACTCCACCATACGCATCTGAGGAAGTAGTAGACTTTAGTCTACAAAAGCTCATGCTGCCAAGCTTTGCGAAGCTTTGTCCTGAGGAAGAAGCCAATGGAGCTTTGAATGCTCGCAACGTGTCTAATGTGCTTCATGGGTTGGCCCCATGAAGGTATCCCTGTCCTGTGGATTTTGGGGGATATTTGGGGGAATTAGACCAGTCTCTTCCTGTAGGCTTAACCAGATTATTTTCAAATTGTGAATTTTAAATGATGAATTGTTTTAATATGTGTGTATATTTTTCCCTTTTAAAATGTATGCATGTCCTTTTAAATTGGTGTGTATTTTAATTGAAGATGTTTTTAACTGATGTGGTGTGTCTGTTAATTGTTGTTACCCGCCTTGATCCATGGGGAGAGGCGGGTAAGAAATAGTAATAGTAATAATAATAATAATAATAATAAGTCCTAGTTCAATGCTCAAGCCACTACATCATGCTGGCTCACAACAACAACAAAAACAACTATTATTATTGTTTTAATTTAAGCTGATAAGGGCTGGGTTTTAAATGTTATGCAATACATATTTTAAGGTTTGTATTTTTAACATGTTACATTTTAATTTATGACTTGTTTTAAGTCTTAACATTAATTGTTTTTAAATTTTATATTTATATATTTTAATGCTGTTGTACTGTTTTTAAATTGTATTGTTTTATATTTGTTGTTCACGGCCTTGAGTCCCTATATTGGAGAAAGACTAGATATAAGAAAATAATAATAATAATAATAATAATAATAATAATAGTAATAGTAATAGTGTTGGACTAGGGCAGTCTGGAGACCAGTGTTCAAACCCCAGCTTGGCCATGTAACCCTACTGGGCAAGTCACACTCTCTCAGCTTCAGAGGATGGCAATGACGGCAAACCTCCTCTGAAGAAACTTACCAAGAAAACCTCATGACACAGGGGTCACCATAAGTTGGAAACAACTTTAAGGCACACAATACCTATTACTATCATCATCATCATCATCATCCTATTATTATTATTGTTATTTGTGGGTTTTTCGGGCTGTAAGGCTGTGTTCTAGAACAGGGATCGGCAACCCATGGTCCACGGGTTGGTTCCGGCCTGCGGACCCCTGCTTACCGGCCCCTGCCCCTGCCGCCGCCACGCGCGTCGCGACTGCCATTTTGGAGAACAAAATGGCGGCCGTGACATGTGCGGAGCCAGCTGCGGCAGCGCGCATGGTGGTGGCAGCGGCGGCAGCACGCACGGGGGGGTTGCGCATGGCGGGGGGTGTTGCACACCGCCATTCCCCTTCCCCGGCCTGCCGGAAGGGACGACTTTTTTGGGGACCGGCCCCCGGCTCAAAAAGGTTGCCTACCCCTGTTCTAGAAGAATGTATTCCTGATGTTTTGGCTGCATCTGTGGTTGGCATCTTCAGAGAATGGTGGCATGGAAGTGTGTGGGGTCACACACTCACTCACTGTGTGACCCTTGGGTACACAGTATATATACTTGCTCTAGTCCGGGTTGCTGTAGTCTAACGCTCAAGCCACTACACTATGCTGGCTCACAACAACAACAACAACAACAGTATCTGAGGAAGTAGACTTAAGTCTAGGAAAGCTCACACTGCCAACTTCTTTCTTTCGGTGAATCTCCTCCTCACATATCCTCCCACCCAGAGGCCTTGCCTGAACAGAACAATACACAGATTTACATGCTGATCCTCTCAACCTAGGATCGCACAGTATATATACACACACACACACACACATATATATATATATATATATATACACACACACACACCCCACACACCTCCATGCCACCATTCTCTGAAGATGCCAGCCACAGATGCAGGCGAAACCTCAGGAATACATTCTTCTAGAACACGGCCTCACTGCCCGGAAAACCCACAAAAACCTATGGATGCCGGCTGTGAAAGCCTTCGACTTCACATTGTTGTTGTTGTTGTTCCCACCAGCATCCTGGCCCTTACCTGCAGTAGAACTTGGAGTGGTCGCTGGCCAGGTATCCGTCGTAGTGGGCGTTGAGGAGGTCGCCCTTCTTGCTCTTGGCCGAGCACTCCTCAGGGAGGTGGACCACTTCCACCTGGACCTGCTCCTCCTCTGCGCCCGCCGCCATTTTCCCGAGGGAGAGCAGGGCCAGGGTCGCCAAGAGGAGACCCCAACGGCTCCCAGAGCACCCAACACGCATGGTCTCCGCCGGGCCTGGCCTGGCCTTCGCCTTTGCCTCCTCTGCGTGGCAGTGGCATTGTTCCACGTCACGGGGCGGGGAGAGAGGGAGCCAGGCCGCCCCTGGCTGGCTGAAGAGGAGGCAGGCCTGGGCCTGGGCCTCCCTCTCTCTCCTCCACCCAAGGCCTTCCTTCCCCTCGAGTGAGGCGGAGAGTATGAGGCGGCGGCAGCAGCAGCAGCAGGAGCCGCGGAAGAAGGTCTCCCAGTGTGGGGCGGGAGCGGGGCACGGCTGCAGCGGGGAGGGAAGGGAAGGGAAGGGAAGGAAAGGAAGGGGACCACTTTTTGCCAGGCCCTCTGAGGTCTGAGGCACTGCCCTCCACTCTCTCTCTCTCTGTGAGGGCATCTGCTGTTGTGTGTTTTCAGGTCGTTTCTGACTTATGGCGACGGTGTCAAGGGGTTTTCTTGTCATGGTTACTTCAGAAGTTTCTTCTTCTTTTTTCTCTATGGCCGCCTTCTGAGGCTGAGAGAGTGTGACTTGACCAAGGTCACCCAGTTGGCTTCCATGGCTGGGAGGGGAATCAAACCTTGGTCTCTCTCTCTCTCTCTCTATATATATATCTGTGTGTGTATGTATATATGTGTGTGTATATATATATATATATATATAGACATATATAGCAAGGACATACATATGTTTGTGTGTGTGTGTACAGTATATATATATATATGTGTATATATACATACATAGCAAGGACATATATGTATGTGTGTGTTTGTATATATGTACAGTATGTGTGTGTGTGTATATTTTATATATATACATATACATATATGGCAAGGGCAATATATATATATATATATATATAGCAAGGACATATATATGTGTGTATATATGTACAGTATATATATGTGTGTGTATATATACATATATAGCAAGGGCATATATATGTGTGTGTATTTGTATATATGTACAGTATATGTGTCTGTGTGTGTATATATATATATATATATATATACACACACACACACACACGTATATGGCAAGGGTGTGTGTGTGGGTCTATGTATATGATATATATATATATATATATATATATACACACACACACATGGCAAGGACATATATGTGTGTATGTATGTATGTGTTGTGTGCCTTCGTCCTTTCTGTGACTTAGGGAGATCCTGAACAGAACCTCTCATGGGGTTTTCTTGGCAAGTTTTCTTCAGAGAGGTTTTTGCTTGAGACTTATCCTGAGGCTGAGAGAATGTGACTCACCCAATATCACCCAGTAAGCTTCCATGGCTGAGTGACCATTTTGTTTTTATCACTTTGAGTCCCATTTGTAGAAAGAAATCCATCCACCACAGAAACCACAAGCTCTGTTAGAAGAAAAGGGAACCTACCCAAAGCAAATTTCTGATGTTGGGAAGGGTTCTCTGATGCTGGAGGAGCAATGATTACTGTATCAATATAATGTACAAATGATACCTTGTGTTGTTGTTTGTTGTTGTGTGCCTTCAAGTCTTTTCTGACTCATGGCAACCCTGTCATGGGGTTTTATTGGCAAGGTTTATTCAGAGGGGGTTTGCCCTTGCCATTCTCTGAGGGTTTTTAACTCAAGCTGGGATTTGAACCTTGGTCTCCAGAGTCGTAGCCCAGCATTCAAACTAGCTGGCTCTCACACTGTAGAAATAATATAGTTTTGACACCCCTTTCGCTGCCATGGTTCCTGGGATTAGTAGTTTTGAGAGGCGCACCAAGACTCCCAGGCAGAGATTTACAATGTGACCAGGTGTTCTAAGCACAAAGGAGGACAAGGGACTGCAAAAAGTAGGACATTCAAGAAAACATGTAGGACATTACCAAATAAGAGCTCAAAACACTTCATACAAACATAAATTCATGCTTGTTAGTCATGCTCAAAATGGAGACACCTTGGAATCCCTCCTGGACAGAAGGTTAAAATGGAGGACATGTCAGGCCAAAGACCTTGTAAAACTACAGATCTCAGGAGTCCATAGGATGGAGCTGCAGCACTGAAAGTGGTGTCAAACTGCATCATTTCTACTGTGTAGATGCCTCCTCTGAGGCAGGGAAAGTGAAGGGCTGGTGGTTGCATCCCAAAGGAGGATCCTCTTATCTCTCTGCACCCACACATTGCGATAGTCCCACACCACACCCATGTTTTCCTGGAATTGCATCATGTCTTCATGCCTGGAAGGATTAGAAGAAGAAAAAAGATTAAAAAGGAAGGAATTTTCCATATATTTTTGTCTCCTTTCTTAGGAGTGGAGCTGTATTGGGGTTTATGTTTTTGAGGAAGTCTGAGAAGAGCCCATCGTGCGAAGAAGGCAAGCGAGTGGGTGCGCATGGCTACCTGGCAGACATCGAGGGAGACTTTGTATGTGGATACCAAGATATTGGCAGTCACACCCAAGATTTTCATTCCAACTTGGGAAAGAGAAGTACAATAACATCCCAAATCCACAACACAGTGATACCTTTATTGAGCCAACCCAAATGCACAAAACACATGATACACAGGTTTTTGAAGCTCCACGGGCTTCTCCCTCAGGCAAAGGTATTTACAAAAAATCATAGAGAAAAAGTTTCAGGGGTAGCCGTATTGGCCATATAGCAAAGTACTATAAAATCCAAAATCCATGAAAGCATGATGCCTTTAATTGGCCAAGCCAGAATGGACATAATGTATTTTGTATCTCAGAGGTCATGTATTTTTGTGCATTTGGGCTCTCCAGTATCACTGTTTTGTGGATTTGGGATGTTATTGTACACAGAAAAGTGTGTGTGTGTGTGTGTGTGTGTGTGTAGATGAGCCAGTGTGGTTTAGTGATGTGAGTGTTGGATTGACTCTGGAGACCATGATTCAAATCCCCGCTTGACCATGAAACCCATGAGTGCAAGGAGACCAGATGTCCTCACCACAAAGGAGGACAAGGCACCACAAAACATTGGACATTCCAGAATAAAATGGAGGACGCAACCAAATAAAAGCTAAAAACAGACATAATCCAGGCTTCTTAGTCATGCCCAAATTGGAGGACATTCAAGAAAAATAGGGGACACGACCAAACAAAAGCTAACAACACTCACATAAATGTAAAAACATGCTTCTTAGTGATGCCCTGAATGGTGGACATTCAAGAAAAATGTAGGGCATGACCAAATAAAAGCTAAAAACACGCATATGAATGTAAATCCATGCTACTTAGTCATGCCCAAAATGGAGGACATTTCTGGATTCCTCCTGGATAGAAGGCTGGAAGATTTGACATGCCTTGGAAAGGAGGACCTCTGGTTACTCTGACTGGGTGACCTTGGTTGAGTCACACCCTCTCAGCCTCAGGGAAAGGCAGTGACAAATCTTTGAAGGAACCTAAGAAAACCCTGTGATAGGTTTGCCTCAAGGTCTCCCTAAGTCAGAAATGACTTGAAGGAACACAATAACAACAAAAGGAAGAATACACTCAGCCTCAGAGAGTGGCAATGAAAAAAAAATCCCGTGAACAAATCTTGCCAAGAAAATCCCATGAGAGGGTCGCCATAAACAACTTGAAGGCAAAACAACAACAGCACATGTGTGGAGCCAGTGTGGTGTCTTGGTGGTTTGAGTGTTGGACTATGCCTCTGGAGATCAGGATAGGATTCCCAGCTCAGCCATGGAACCCCACTGGGTGACCTTGGGCGAGTCACACTCTCTCAGCCTCAGGGGAAGGCCATGGCAAACCCTGTCTGAACAACTCTTGCCAAGAAAGCTCCATGATAGTTTCGCCTCAGGGTCGCCATAAGTCAGAAACCACTTGAAGGGCACACAACAACAACAACAACAACAATAATAATAATAATACACTCTCCCAAGAATGCACTCTCTCCGCCTCAGAGGAAGGCAAAGGCAATGATGACAACCCCCCTCTGAAAAAACCTTGCCAAGAAAGCTCCATGATAAGTGTCGCCTCAGGGTCGCCATAAGTCGTAAAAGACTTGAAGGCACGCAAGAAGAAGACGACACTCTCTCAGCCTCCTCAGGGGATGGCAGTGACGGCCAAACCTCCCTCTCCTAGAGTGCTGAGTTCATTATGATAGAAACGTCAATGCTGTAAGAAACCTCATGAGAGCTTCTCCTCAGGCAGGAGCCGCCATGACACAAGGCGCCGCTCCTCAAGATGGAGGGCGCCCTGTTCTTTTACTCCCTTCTCCTTTCTGGGTTTCTTTAAAAAGCAGAAGCGCCCCCCCCGTTTTTTTTTTCTTCTTCTTCTTCTTCCAGGAAGTGAGGAAAGAGAAGACGCCGAGGTCAATGGCAGAAGCAAAGGCAGGGAAAGAAAGGAGAGAGAGAGAGAGGCCCCTCCAGGGCAGGTTTGGTAATCGTTTTGTTGTTGTTTTCCATCCCTCCTAGGCGAGGAATGACTCCCAGCCCTCCGTCTCTCTCTCTCTGAGGCGCGTCTGAAGCCCTCCATGTCCGGAGGAGGC
The DNA here is from genome assembly GCA_026167975.1 of Phrynosoma blainvillii. Taxonomy (NCBI): domain Eukaryota; kingdom Metazoa; phylum Chordata; class Lepidosauria; order Squamata; family Phrynosomatidae; genus Phrynosoma; species Phrynosoma blainvillii. The sequence continues at coordinate 253,825,508 of JANUYF010000001.1, read as the reverse complement.
CTCCAAGGCCTCAGTCCCCCGCCGAAGCCGAAGCCGAAGCCGAGGAGGAGAGGGGCCCCGGGGAGCAGGATGCTGCGCCGCCCGCCTCCGCCTCTGCGGCCCTGAAGGAAGGATGGAAGGAGTGCTCTACAAGTGGACCAATTATATCACAGGTAGGACGACGCAGCACGCCCAGTCACACTCTCTCAGCCTCAAAGGGGAAGGCTAGGGCAAGCCACAGCACAAACACCGCCCGAGAAAGCTTGCCGAGGAAGAGGGTCGCCATAAGTCAGTCGGGAAGGGTTTGGAACAGCAGCAGCAGCAGCAAACGCCACACACAGAAGGCAGATAGATAGATAGATAGATATGGGCTCCCAGGAAGGCACTGACAGCCACAGGGAAACACACTGCTGCCACTAAGGTGGCTGTTTTGTATTGTTTTGATTTGAATTGACGTTATTTTCATTGTTGGTTTTAAATTGTACTTAGTTTAATGCTTTTTTAAGGGGAGGTGGGAGAGGGTGGGGGTTGCTGGGGTTCGGGGGTCTTATTCTGTAGTCTGTATTTTTTTTATCTGTTGTAAGCCGCCCCGATTGTTTTTAACAGAGGGGCGGGGTAAAAATAAATTTTTATTATTATTTATTATTATTACACACACTATATGTAGATATGTATATGTGTATGTATAGGTATGTGTGTATGTGTATGCGTAGGTATAGGTATATGTATAGGTATGTGTATGTATGTGTACGTATAGGTATGTAAATGTGTTTGTGTATGCATATGTATTGGTAAAAGTATGTGTGTGTATGTGTATGTATAGGTATGTATGTGTGTATGAGTATGTATAGGTGTATGTGTATACATATGTACAGGTATAGGTATGTGTGTGTATGTGTACGTATGTATGTGATATATATGTGTGTGTGTGTGTGTAGGTATATGTATACATATAAGTATAGGTGCTTATAGATATGTGCATGTGTAGATATAGGTATGTATGTGTATGTATATGTGTAGGTATAAGTATGTGTAGGTATAAGTATGTAAGTGTATGGATAGGTATGTATGTGTATATATAGGCATGTAAATGTATATGTGTATGCATGTATACATATGTATATGTGTACGTATATGTATAAGTACTTATATGTATGCATATGTATATGTGTAGGTATAGGTATGTATGTGTATGTGTATGTATATATGTATATGTTTCCCCATGGTTGTTAGTGCTTTCATGGGAGCCTGTATGTGGGTGTCCTCCTGGTTTGAGTGTTTGGAGATCAGAGTTTGAGTCTCAGCTTAGCCATGGAAATCCAGTGGGTGACCTTGGGTGAGTCACATGCTCTCATCCTCAGAGGATTGCACTGATGGCAAGCCCTCTCTGAAGAAATCTTGCCAAGAAAGCCCTATGATAGGTTCACCACCTTAGGATTGCTATCAGTTGGAAAGGACTTGAAGGGACACAATAACAGCAAACGCCACACACAAAGACACAGACACTTCTTGTGTTTCCCTGTGGTTGTTAGTGCTTCCTTGGAAGCCTATATGTTGGTGTTCTGGTTTGAGTGTTTGACTCTGGAAATCAGGGTTTGATTCCCATTTCGGCCAAGGAAATCCATTGGCTGACCTTGGGCAAGTCACACTTTCTCAGCCTGAGAAGATGACAATGATGGCAAACACTCTGAAGAAATCTTGCCAAGAAAACCCCATGATAGGTTCACCACCGTAGGGTTGCCATAATTTGGAAACAACTTGAAGGCACACAACAGCAAATGCCACACACAAGACACAGACAGTGTGTGTGTGTGTTTCCCTGTGGTTGTCAGTGCTTCCCTTGGAGCCTATCTGTGGAGCCAGGTTGGTGTCCTGGTTTGAGTATTTGACTCTGGCAATCAGGCTTTGATTCTCTGGTCCAGCGTAAAAACACACTGGGTGACCTTGGGCAAATCACACTTTCTCAGCCTCAGAGGATAACAATGATGACAAACCTCCTCTGAAGAAATCATGCAGAGAAAACTCTATGATAGGGTTGCCAATAATAATAATAATAATAATAATAATAATAATAATAATAACAACAACAATAACAACAACAACAACAACAACAACGACAACGACGACAACAACAATAATTATTATTTCTTGCCCACCTCTCCTCATGAATAGAGTCAGGGAACAGCAACAGATCAGCAAATACACTCGTCCCTCCACATTTACGGCTTTGAGTTTTGCAGATTTGATTATTAACAGATTTGATTAATATCTTCTCTCTAGGAATATCTGGGTCCTCCAGCTCAACTCTATAGTCAACTTTAAGCAAAAGTTGCACTGAAGGATCTAGAGATTCCTAGAGAGAACCCTCCACTAGACATTTGTAACTCTTCCAGCGCAATTCTAGGGTCAGTGTCTGGCAGATGTTGACCACAGAGTTGCACTAGAGGACCTCCTAGAGATTCCTAGAGAGATGTTCTCTCAGGTAAAAACATAGTGTTTTTGTTATTTGCGGTTTTTCCACATTCACGGGAGTCCTGTGCCCCTAACCCAGTGAATGTGGATGGACGAGTGTACATAACATAAGTTAACAAACGCAACATCAATTAAAAACATATCAATTAAAAGAACAGGCAAGACACATATTAAAACAATTACAATTCAAAATTATCTGGCGTTAGGGTTGACATAAGTAAAAAATAACTTGAGGCGCACAACAAGAACAAATGTGTAGAGTATGAAGGCCCTTCTTCCTTCTTTGGAGAGAACCTGCACATACCTGTCTTGGAGGAGGGTTTTTGGAGAGGTCTGGCTTGACCCTCTCCCTCCCCTCAGCTGGTTTGGGGTGAAGGAGACCTAGTTGCTGGCTGACAGTGTGAATAAAATAATGGCTGGAGGAGTTAGAAAACCAGAGTCTGCTTCCCCTGGGGCCCTATTTTGGACCAGTGGTGGCTGAAGATGATGGGAATTTTAGTTTAACCAGCTGGGAGCTTGCATGGTGTAGTGCAGGGGTAGGCAACCTTTCCCCTTTAAGGGCCGAGGGACTTCAGCTCCCGGAAGCCTCAGCCATGTTGGCCAATAGTCCCAAGTTGGCCAATAGCTCCTGGGATTCTGGGAGCTGAAGTCCCTCGGCCCTTAAAGGGGAAAGGTTGCCTACCCCTGGTGAAGTGGTTTGAGCGCTGGACTACGACTCTGGAGTTGTCTGTGCTTTCAAGTAATTTCCAGCTTATGGCGAGCCTGAGGCCAATGGCCTCACTAAAGAGGTGTGTGTGTGTGGGGGGGTGCGGACCATACCAGGTAATACCACTGCTCTCAAACATCTGCCTTTGGGCAGAAATGTGTGTGGCACTCGCCTGCGTCCCTTTAAAATGCTGAAGAGATGGTGTTAGTGGGGTGAGACTTAGTGGAAAGAGAAAGGAGAGGCCCCAAGTTTTTATTTTTAATTTTTTAAAGTTAAATTTTCTTTAAAAATATCACATTTTACCAAATTTTCACTTCAACCAAATATATATGTAAATACATTTAGTCTGTGCTTATGATATTGCAATTTAAAGGTATAATTTTGATTTTGCTAGTTGTTTATGTCACGACTATTACCATTACATACAGGAATTATGATTTATAAATAACATTACAGTTGCCCCTCTGTTTTCGTGGACTTGAATCTGTGTCCCTCACTCGTTTGCGGGCAGCAAACGGAGGGGAACAAAATGGGGTGCATGCTTGCGCGTGCGTGACAGGCATGTACACCATTATTTTCAATGGGGCTCAAATATTTGTGAGCCAACATTTTTGTGGTGAGGGGTCCAGAACGGTTCCCCCGCGAATTGGGAGGGGCTCCTGTAGTAAAAGGTAATACAAAACATTAGTAAGGATTCTTTATGGGTGCAGTGGTGCAGTGCTTAAATGCTGGTACTGCAGCCCCTCACAGCCACAAGGGTTTGAGTTCGATCCTGCAAGGCTCCAGGGCCCACTCAGACTTCCATCCCTTTTTAGGTCAGTAAAATGAGCACCCAGCTTGTTGAAGGCAATTGGCCTACACCTTGTAAACTGCTTAGGGAGTGCTAGTTCTATATCAGCGGTATAGAAATGTAAACCCTGTGATAGTCGCCCTTGAGTTGGAAATGATTTGAAAGCACCAACAAGAACAATAAGTATCCAACCAGCACCAGATTGATGAAAACGACTGGTGCCTTATTTTGTTTCCTTAGTTTCATCTCTTACCTACCTATCCTTACATGGATGACTTCCCCACTTTCTCCTCACAATAGCCCTGTGAGGTCAGGCTAACAAGAAAAGGGAGAGAGAGAGAGAGAGAGAGTGAATTGCCTAGAATCTTCCAGTGAGTTTCACAGCTGAATGGGGACTCAAGCCACTTTCCACACTGACTTAAAGTGTATCCCAGTGTTTGGCTGCATAACTGCTGTAATCTGTACTGTACTGTACTGTACTGCTGTACTGCCCCTAATCTTGCTAGCCAGCATTTTCCATGTAAGTCCTTCCTTCCTTCCTTCCTTTGATAGGATCCCTAGATGGTAAACTGCATTCACACATACAGCCTGCTCATTCATAGCTATTAAAGGTCTAATCCTAGGCACTTCATTCCATGCATCTAAAGTAGGCTTAAGTCTATGAAAGCTTATGCTACCAATCACTTTCTCTCAGGTCATGTCCACCTAGCCTAAATAACACGTCTTCCCCCCTGTTCCCATGGTGATCAGTGCAGATGTGGTTCAGGGCCTAATCCCCAGTTTTTATAGCCAGTTCAGCACCAAACCTGCTCTATAAGATCCTTGAAACTTTTTTAAAAATCAATTTGTGCTCTTCTAGGGAAACCCTGAACATTTCATAGCAATGCTGGGCATCGTTTTCAACCCTGCTGTGGTGAGTGGCATTGCTGTGACTAGTATGCGTCACTCGCTCTGAGGTCAGAACGAGGTGCCCAGCCATGTGATTGATGGTGGGCACCTCATTCTGATTTCAGAGTGGTCAACATGTACCAGTGATGGTAGCACAGTGGGACATACATGCAAACAGCTGCCCAAGATAATGGGAGAGGGACCACAGGGCAGCTTTGGGGTCGGAATATTTGGGGCTGCTCCCGGTGTATTTTGCCCATGCAGACACCACCCAAGTTAGTCCCAAAGGTGCTACAAGATCCCTTTGCATACTGAGTAAGACTGACATAGCTATGTCTTTGTATCAGGGGTAGGAAACCTTTCCCCTTTAAGGGCCGAGGGACTTAATCTCCCAGAATCCCAGGAGCTATTGGCCAATATGGGACTATTGGCCAACATGGCTGAGGCTTCTGGGAGCTGAAGTCCCTCGGCCCTTAAAGGGGAAAGATTGCCTACTCCTGCTTTGTATTTTCTCAGGGTGAGAAAGAATCCAGACCAAATAATTGACTTGTCAGAAGTGTCCCATGATAGATCTCATGGTGCTACAGAGTGTATCATTGTGGATGGCCCTAGGGTGTTTTCCCAGGAAAGTTTTTTGTTGTTTTAATAAGAGCAAAGCAAGGCAGCATCTTGTGCCTTCCACAGGGGCAGCTCCTCTTTAACTCATCTCAAGAGAGAGGGAAAAATTTGTTCTCAAAATAGATTCAAAAGAGTCATTTTACTTGAAAAACCTGTGGATTTGGTTTCGAACTAGTCTACACGTTTAAAATACTCCTCGTTTCAGTTGAATAGAATGTGTTGCAGCCCCAGGAGTCAGGGCTTTTTGTGCCCCGCCCCCAAAATTATTAAGCTTGGCAGAAAAAACCTTCACAGTTTTTACCGGATACCCATGAAAATCCGCAGAAATGTGCATTGTCATACATGTGGCTGTCCTATCTGCTTCATATGTATTCAGATGGGTGTGTATTTTCAGCAGAGGGAGGGTGAGTAGATATGAATTGGTGCAGGAAAGTGAAGATAATTAACCATCTATGTGAATGTGCGAAAATATGTACCAATTTGCATAGTAGAGTTACTAGCCATCAGTTACCGTAGAATTCCAATGCTTTTAAATATATCCTTTCATAGTCAGTATTAACTGATGTAGAACATTATTATAAATGTAATTAAATCTGCTTCAGAAAACATGCAGTAGGAGGTGTCTCATATTGTCAAAAACAACCAGTCTGTATCCTGGTGGTTACTGACATTTGTGGCTTAAAATCAGCTCTAGTGTATTAAATAAGACAACAGAACAAATGAAGGTTTGTAGCTGATTCTTGGTTTGGAAGTGAAGACAAGCCATTCATCTCATTAAGTGAAACTGAAATCTAGTTTGTTCATGTTTGAGGTTGTACAGGAAAGATAAAGTGGAAGGGAAGCCATCTTTCTATTTGTCACATACCACCAAACCATGGTTTAAATATTTTATATGAAACTTCCTATTATGTGCAAACTGTGTGCTGTACTATTGAATTCTCTCTCTTCTGCTGCTATATTCATTTTTACACTTATGGAAGAAAAGGTTCCTGAAAGGTTTTCTAAAGATGTTAGAAGCCTCTTATTTTGGAAACCTGTTCTTTATTTTAGAATAATTCCCTAAATGTAATTAAAACTTCAGTTGAGAAACACTCTTTTTCCTTACTCTGTTAAATGAGACAGCTATGCTTCAATGCACTAGCAGTTCTAATGTCTGACAATATAATAAGGACAAAGTCTTGGGTTCCAGTGATAACACAGCCTTTTAATGGCTTTGCATGTTATAATTTCAGATTATGACTTGGGCTGCTTATCTGTTGCTTGTTTTACTGCAATAGGTCCAGCCTAGGATAAATTTCCTGCCTGGTATTACCCAAGATAGTACAGGTTGAGTATCCCATATCCGAAATGCTTGGGACTAGTGTTCCATAATTTGGATTTTGGAATAGCTGTATTTGCATATACATTGTGCATGTACATAATGAGACATAATGAGGCTAGAGAGACTACGGATCTGTGAAATGATGGAAATGCAAGCATAGTGCATGGCTTGAATCAGTAGTGTCACGGGGGGGGGGGGTGCGGACTCACCGGGTGACACCACAGAAGGGGGTGACACCTGATGAGTGTCCCCCACCACCCTGCCATGCAATTCCCATCCTTGCCGTGCATGGCTTTACTTGTAAGCAAAGCCTTGCGCAGGAGTGAGGGAGAAGGGCCAGCTCCCCTTGTCCCTGCCGCGCAAGGTTTTACTTGCAAGTAAAGGCTCATTCAAGAGGGGCCGGGGGAGCCGGACCTTCTCCCTCCCTGCCATGCCACATGGGACATGGAGTTGGGATCGTGCCCTTTTGGCTCCACCCCCCACACCGGGTGACCACCTGGTTTGAAACGCCACTGGCTTGAATCCACGCTTCCTCTTGTATCACAGATGGTTGCATCCCTCGCAATTGCAGGACAGGTACCTCGCAAGTGCAGGACAGGTACATAGCTGAAAAAGTTTTGGAGTACAGTCGGCCCTCCTTTCTCACAGACAAAGTCCGTGGATTTGCATATTCACAGAGGGGTGACCTCCGTGAAAATCAATGGGCTGTGTGCATTCAGATTATGACTTGGGCTGCTTATCTGTTGCTTGTTTTACTGCATTAGGTCCAGCCTAGGATAAATTTCCTGCCTGGTATTACCCAAGATAGTACAGGTTGAGTATCCCATATCCGAAATGCTTGGGACTAGTGTTCCATAATTTGGATTTTGGAATAGCTGTATTTGCATATACATTGTGCATGTACATAATGAGACATAATGAGGCTTTCAAGCCTATGGGGCTTGAATATTCCCAAATTTCCATTTTCGCGGGGGTGGGTGGGTCCGGAACAGATCCCCCGCGAAAACGGAGGGCTGACTGTATTTCAGATTTTGGAACTCCAGATAAAGGATAGTCAACGTGTATCCCTTTTCCATTTGATTTACAGAAGTTGAGGAGGTTGGCCATTGACTCTTAGTTCAACACTGTTCATGAGACATTTTTCTACTGCAGGCATTACAACACTGCTCATGAGATATCCCCCCCTGAGCAGAACAGGTGACATTAGAGAGCACAAGGCAGGCCATGAGAGACATACAAGCCTGTCTTTCCAGCACTTTGCCACTGCTTCCTTCCCCCAGCACCTGTCACCTGAGATGGCCACATGTATTTGCCTAATATACAGGGCTAGCCCTTACTGCATGTTTTCCAGTATATTAAACATAAAGCAGCCATTCTGAATTTGCTTTGAAAATACTTATGAGAAGAATGCAACAGAACAACTTTGCATCCCTGAGTGTATTGCCCAGAAATCCACAATGTCCAGGGAAGAAGTTCAGTAGTGATGATAAAAAAAATAGAATATTATGCTCACAACAACCGCTTTTGAAAAGGTAATAGACGGGTCTCTAGATTGCTAGCAGTAGATGTTAGGATTAAAGTAACTCTGTGAGGCCAGACTCCAGGGCCTGTCCTGCCATTAGGCAGAGAGTTGATCACGTCGGGTGGCAGATGCTGGGAAGCAGCAGCAAGCTGTCGAAGAAGGGAGAGCCATGTGCAATGTGGCTTGCCTTGCTAACATAGCCTGCAGCTTTCCAGATGCTTCCCCATTTCCAGGACTGGAGAAGGATTGAGCTGTCATTTGACTTCTGTCCATTGAATGAAAGGTGTGTGTATATGTGTGAGATGAGAGCATCTTGTTTTTCATACTAGGCAGCAAATTGTTTTGGTCCCTTCCTGACTCTTAGACTGAAAATGCCAGACAGGATCCACTTTGCAGCTGTAAATTGTTCTCTCTCTCTCTCTCTTTGGAGCATCTTATCAGTGTCTTAAGAAAATATTATTACTCATAGGCCTTGTGTTTCTGTGGGGAAGTTCATTGTAAGCAGCTAAAGAAATCAGATATACCATATATACTTGATTATAAGTAGACCTCATGTATAAGTTGAGGGTAGGTTTTGGTGCCAAAATTATGGATTTAGATATGACTCATAGATAAGTCAAGGGTAAAACTAAGGGGCGTACAACAAAGGATGAAGCAAAGGAAAATCATGCCAAAGAAAGCAGGCATTACTGTTTGTGCTCACGCTAAAGGCTGGATAGATAAGAGAGCTGATGGTCAGTTCTGGAAGGTCAGTGGTTCCAGGACAGATTACAATCTTGCCTTTCACCAGGGAATGGTTTCTTTTTAAATAAAAGTTAAAATACAGTACTTACATTGAACCATGGATAAGTTAACTCAGTTTTTTGGGGTCAATTTTTTTACTAAAATTTCTAGTTATACATAAGTATATACAGTAATAATAAAGTAGTACAGTCAACCTTCTGTATGCACAGATTCTGCATCCAAAAATTCAACCATCCATGGCTTGAAAATATATATATATATTTAAAAAACAGTCCCCAAAAGCAAACCTCAATTTTGCTGTTTTATATAAGGAACACCATTTTGCTACCCCATTGTATATAATGGGACTTGAGCATCCACAGGTTTTGGTATCCAGGATAGGGGCCTGGAACCAAACTCCAGCAGAGACCAAGGGCCCATATTCTCTGATTTCTTTGAAAAATTGTATTTTCTCTTGGTCAGTAATGGGTAAATAGCTTTTAATATTGTAAAGGTGGGAACTATTTGGGACAGGAAATTGCTGCGGCATTGCTGTTATTTTCTAGTACAGTGCTTTAAGTCTTTAGGATTAGCTTTTCCTCCTTTGGCCCCAGGGTATCTTTTTCGGTTGGCAGCCCTGGTAACAGTGTTGGACCTGATCTTTGGGCTGACATTCCCTGTTACTATTTTATAATTTTGTTTATGTGTTTTCCTCTCCCTCCCCCGCAAGCCCTTCTTAAATTTATTCCTTTTAGACGAATATGAATTTAATAGGTGTGTAGGAAAAGTACTAAGGTCACAGTTTTTGGCTGCCTTCTCCAAGAAGAACTCTGACCAGACAACTGAGAAGTTAAAATGAAAAGAAAAAGCTGCCCTAGAGGAAGTCAGGGTAAAAATGTGATCTGATGGGGTAGCCATCTTGAGGGGTCATTCTCACATTGTTGTTTTTAGCTTGACTGTGTGAATAATTTCACTCATGCATTCCGGGTTTGTTATTCACACTGGAACTACATCTCTGCACGTTCGGTTGCTCAAATGTGTCAGCAGATGGTTGATGATGCGAATGTATTCAAAACCCATTCAAGGCATGCAGAGTTTTATCCTGGTTTATCCCATGTTTATTCGCACAGCCAAGAATCCGAATCTTTTAGGAAATCTCAAGGGAAAAACCTGACATTGATTATTCTGGGCTAAGTGGGTTTTTTGGAAGCCCCCAACTACTGAAATTTAATTGGATGCATTCAAAATGCATGTGAATAACAAAGATCCAACCCAGATTCGACCTGGATTATTTTCACTCTCTGTAGGGCCATTCACACTAGCTCTTTGTGCTGGGTAGATCTGAGGAGATTCAATAATGCATTCGTTCATGCAATACCGAATCTGACCCGATGTGAAGTTCACACTATGTTTACCCCAATCAAATCTATCTGGGGCAATATAATCCTCTGGAAGTTCACACTAATGAAAGTACCGATTCAAAATGGATCCTCCCTATCGGTCGCATTTGATCATTTTTGGGTATTTTTTTGTTCTGTCAATCAAATGATGTGCATCTATGTCACTTCACTTCTGTTGTCATCATTGGTGATGTCACTTTGTATCCAGGGGGAGCGAGGAATTAACACTTGGAGGACCTGTCCTCCATTTTTGCCTTCTGCCCAGGAACAGTGTCCCAAAATGTCTTCCATTTTGAGCAGGAGTAAGAAGTACACATTCTATATTTATATGAGCTTTTACTGGGGCATGTCTTCCATTTCCCTTTCATGTCCTCCATTTTGTGGTGCCTCGTCTCCCTGCCCCCCAGTGGGGACGACAGCTATCTGGTCACCTTGGGATGAGGACAAGGTGACCACTGCATCCTCCCTTCCCAGGATCTGTCCTCCATTTCATCCTCCTGTCCAAGAAAAATGTCCAAATGTCCTCCCTTTGGAGCCTGACTGAGAAGCATGCATTTTACCCGAAAGAGCTGGTAGCTGTGGGAGCATCAGATCTCCTCCAAGCCCCTGGCTCCTCCATCCCTCCTTCTTCCACCTCTTCCCTCTTTTCTCCTACCTCCTCTTTCCTCCCATCCCTCCCTCTACCCACCCACTCCTTCTTGCAATGGCACCATTAGGGAACACAAAAACAGAACGAATCACCCCTCACGTGGAAGCCACACAAATGCAATGGATTGCACACTCTGTCAAAAAAATATTTAAAAAAAAATGTTCCCAGAAGAGCTTCCTTCCCTGGCTTTGGCGGTCCAAACATCTGGCAGTGGCATCGTAGGGGGGAAAGAGCAGAAAAGGAAAACAGCTGAGCAGTTGTTTAAAGGGCACACCAGTGGGAAATTTGAAAACACTCAGAGCCGGCAACTAAGCGTGACCACAAAAATGGTGCTTGCCACTCTGTAGATGGAATAGGCATGTTTGGCCCCTCTGCCCACTCTTTGCCCATTGATCCCTCCTTTCAGGAAGCCCCAGATTTGATCGGGAGCAAGTTCACAGTGGTGGCACCCTGAAAAACCCCTGTGTTTTGCAAAAAACACAGGGGAAAAGTCATTTCCGAAAAACCTGGGCTAAGGGGGATTTGACACTTGCCCACTACAATTTGGGTTGGAAAAACCCGATTCCAGTGTGAATGACCCACGGTTAAGCCGATTTGCAAACCGATTCAAGTGTGAATGATCCCTTTTAAACTGGTTTGCAACCCGGATTATAACATAGTGTGAATGACCCCTGAATAACCTCTGAGTTCATGCCTCTTGTTTCTAAAGCAGTGACTGGGTGGATGTTTGTTTTCAAAACAAAATGTACAAGCTGTTGAGAACTGAATTTTCTTTTACCAACGTACTTTATAGTGTCCCATTGGTTGAAGCACCCCTCACCTCTTCCCCTAATCTTGGCTTACTTCTGGAGTCAGAAGTGCGGTGGGAGAGAGGATTAGGGCATGGGGAAGTAAAGTTGGTGTGAGTGTGTGTGAGAAGATTCAGCTCCCTTCATCTGCATGCTCTTTTAGATTAAGAGCAAACAGGGCTACAATTACTGTCTTTCTTGTTGATGTTTCCGTTCAAGTTGTTGTGACTGATGATGACCCTATCACAGGGTTTTCTTGGCAAGATTTGTCTTTTGCCATTGTTTTCATCTGAGGCTGAGAGAGTGTGCCTGGCCCAAGGTCACTTGGTGGGTTTGGATGGCCAAGAAGGGATTTGAACCCTGGTCTGGAATCCTAGGCCTCGTTCCCAACTACATTTAAACCGGTTTGTGATTCACCTTCACTCCATGTCAGTGAATCGATTCCAAAAGGTCCATCGTTCGTACTATGAAAGTGGATCTTTTCATTATTCTCTTGCCATTGCTTCTTTTTTGGCACGATTGTCGTTCCCACTAGTTTACACCGATTCAAAATGCATGTCAATCATCTACGCAGCATTGGTGATGCAGGTGGCAACACGGTGAGGAGGGGGCCAGAGCGGAAGGACTTTAGCAGGCTGCTCAAAAGTACACCATTTCCCTCCTCTATGAGCAGCCTGCCTTGGGATTTTTTTTTAATTGATAGAAGATTCAATTAATTGATAGAAGGTTCAATTGGTTTTGCAACTACTTGTCTCGCTGAGCTGCCCTCAGCCTGATCGCCTGGCGTGCCACTAAGTTGCAAAAAAAATGGATCGTATATTCGGTAACTTGGTGTGTGTATGTGTGTATATATATATGTGTGTATGTGTGTGTATATATATATATATATATATATATATATATCAGATCGCGATGAAGCGAGGCAAACGCAAAAAAACTCCTTGTCACCTAAGTCACACAGCACAAAGGCAGTGCTGAGAGGGAGGAAATGGTGTCTCTCCCAAAAACCTAGTCGGGATGGTAAACACTCCTCTCCCATTAGTCCCTCCCCTCCAGTATGGTCCAATTCAGATCCATCATTCCCACTTATTGAACACGCTTCAGATTCAATCAAAAGAACTGTCAAATAACTAGTGTCAGGAAATAGCAGGTTTTACAACCGATTCATCACAATTGCAACCAAGCTCAATAGGATCGGAATCGGTTTCAAGTGGGAACAACAATCATATAACCTGATCTGCAATTCGCTTTAAATCATAGTGGGAATGAACCCTTTCTTTGGTGGTTCTTTTGAAAAGTATTGATTCTGAAGTGTGTTCAACAAGTGGGAACGATGGATCTGAATTTGATCATACTGGAGGGAAGGAACTAATGGCAGAGAGGTGTTTACCATCCCAACTCAGTTTTTGGGAGATCTTGAGCCTAACCAGCTGAATGGGGAACTAAGCACGGGGAATAAGGAGGCTGGAAGAATTAAAAAAAACAAAAAAACAACACACCTGTGAATAAATGACTACATTCATGGAATAAAACAGCATATCTACAAAGTTGGCACCTTTTAAAAATCTCATTTATAATTTAATGAACAAAACTAATTATTCTTTAGAAACAAAGGCTATCTTTCAAAGTTTTAAATGCATCAGTTTCCTATGTTGCAAACTTGAGCTCAGCTCCAGGTGACAGCTTTTCAGCTTTTAAATAGCTTCACATCCCTTATCACTAGTCACTGATTTGCAACATGGGAATCGCTGCTTGCAGATAAGAGACAAAGAAGCTGCAGGCCATATGGGAACTCTTGAAGGCTAGAAGTTCCCATTTTAAAGATTTTTTATTTCCCTAAGGGTGCCTCCTAGCTTGCCAGAATAAAACCATCCAGACAGACAGATAAAAAGAGGATCCTGGATTCTCAGCTTTGCTAATTAAAATGTTGTTGTTGTCTGAATTATGGTGAACATATTGCAGGGTTTTCTTGGCAGAATTTGTTCAGAGGGGGTTTGTCTTTGTCTTCTTCTGAGGCTGAGGGAGTGTGACTTGCTTAATTAAGGTTACCCAGTAGGCCGAGCTGGGATTCAAACCTTGGTCTCCAGAATTGTAGTCCAAAGCCCAAACTGCTATGGCATGATGGCTTTCACTGAATTAAAATTTTACCCCATCAGTTAGTCAACTAACAGTTCAAAGGAAGATGAAGAACGTTGTTTTCATGACTGGAAATTTTTCTGGCCCCCAACCAATGCAACTGGAGGTGAATATTTGGTCATTCTAGCCTACAGTGGGTCCCTCTGCATCTAAATTGTCCCCTGGATCTGCTGCAATTGTCTTTTCCAATCTACGTTCCAACATGCTGTTGTTTGTGTGACATTATGTTTGTAACAAAACATTCATGCTGTTCCCTACTCTTGTTTTAGGTTGGCAGCCTCGTTGGTTTGTTCTAGATAACGGGATACTGTCTTACTACGATTCACAGGATGATGTTTGTAAAGGTAGCAAAGGAAGCATAAAGATGGCAGTATGTGAAATCAAAGGTAAGATCCACCATGAGAAATGTGTCTTCTACTCTGTGCTCTGCTGTGGTGTCTTACCCCATTCTACTTTGAATCTGGTGGATTCAGTTGTTACACTGGTTCATTTTATGAGATGAAATGTGTGTTAATGTCTCTGAAAAAAAAAGAGATTATTAGTTATAGACCCTGTTCCCACAAATCCTGGAATGCTGTTGGACACACAGGCTCACAAACAATGTCTGTAATGTGTGCTGCATCTCTCCCACATTCAGCAGCTTCCATGCAAAACTACATTTGAAATCCCCACAGCCAACTGATTAGCTGTCGTTCTGTTAAGATGTGAATTTTGGCTTTATGTATAGATTTGCCATTGCCAGATAAAAAGCTATAAATGCCTCTCTACTCTGACTTCCCAAATTGCTTGTATATGGGAGCAAAGGATGATTTAAAAAAGAAAGGGGAAATGGGAGAAGACAGTGGTTTCTTCTATATTTTCCAAGATGTTGGTGTCCCCTCTAGGAATAGATTTCCCCCTCCCAGCATTGAGAGTCTATTTGGTAGAAATACAAGGGCTTGTAGCCTTGAAATATTACAAAAATTCCACTGGATTTTTGTTTACCCAGGGCACCTTTGATTGTTGCATATTATGTGGATCAGCTGCCTCACTGGGAAGAGTCATAATATATTTTGATGTTCAGAAACTGAACCCTTCCCCTCTCTTTACGAAGCTTATGACAAGAATTTTTGCTTACACTTATCACTCATATCGAAAGACTCCAAACTCTATTATCATTTCTTATAATGTTTCAGAAATTCTGATTGAGAGGTTTTAAAAAAGGATGGAGAATTTTGCTAGCAACATTGTTTTAGCTGGTGTTACTTGGACGGACCTAGATCACAGAATCGTAGAGCTGGAAAAGACCACAAAGGCCATCCAGACCAATGGTTTGCCGTGCAGGAATACACAATCAAAGCACTCCTGGCAGATGGTCATAAAATCTCTGTTTAAAAACATCCAAAGAAGGAGACTCCACTACACTCCAAGGGAGTGTGGTCCACAGTTGAACAGTTCTTACCATTAGGAAGTCCTTCCTAATGTTTAGATGAAATCTCTTTTCCTGTATCTTGAATCTATCGCTCTGCATCCTAGTCTCTGGAGCAGCAGAAAACAACCTTGCTTCATCCTCAATGTAATGTCCTTTCAAATATTTAAACATGGCTATCATGTCACCTCTTAACCTTCTCTTCCCCAGGCTAAACATATCCCTAAACAGCTCCCCATAGGACATGGTCTCCATTCAGTAATTTCTGTGCATAGAACAGAAAAAGCTCTAGTTACTTGTCTTTTAAGTTCAGTTGACATCTCATCAATAGCTCACTCAGAGAAGATAAGAGATGAAAAGAGAAAAGATAGCATGGCATTCATCCTTAAATCCACAGCCATTTAGATATGAAACAGAATTCAAATTTTATTCTGTACTGTGTAGGTGTCTATTTCGAGTTGTTGGGTTTTCTGTAAAGCAGCAAGAGGGTTCCTAACATACCGTAGATGATGATTGTTTTCAGAGTATATAAGAACTTAGTTGAAGAAAGGACCAGGCTGAGTTTGGTTAACTAATACAGCCTGGATATACTAAAGCAGTGCTACTCAAAGTAGTGTTCTTTGGAGAGTTGTGAGTCTCCCAGTCATTGGCTGCTGGTCTCTGGTGACTTTCCAGGAAAGAAAGAAACAGTTGTAGGAAATAGGCATAAATACAGTGCCAGCCCCTGGGATGCTGTGGGCAGAATTGCCTGTCTTTCACATCAGAAAGCTTGAGATGCACTGCTCTAGAGACCTCCTGGGGGCAGTCTGTGCTCACACAAAGTGACTAGGCAAATGAGAGTCTGCAAGTCAGTTAAAGCAATGCAACTAATATTATAAAGAGCATGAAGTAACCCAATTGTAACTAGAGAAACTACTGTTGTTATTTTTGACCACCTTTGAAAAAAATCTATCCTTTTATTTTATTTTGTCCTCTGTCTCTCATAAGTGCACCCTGTAGACAGCACAAGAATGGAGTTAATAATTCCAGGAGAACAGCATTTCTACATGAAAGCTGTTAATGCAGCTGAACGACAGAGGTGGCTAGTAGCGCTGGGGAGCTCAAAAGCCTGCTTGACAGACACCAGAACGAAAAAAGAGAAAGGTACTCACTCACATTTTCTAAAGTTACTCAGTTCCATTACAAAGTGTAGCTCTAAGTGATGTAATTAGTCAACATTTCTACCAAGTGTAATACTATTTTTATTTTAAAAAATGTTGTTGGTAGAAAACATATACTTTAGACATCAACTCGCCCCCCTACCCCCACCGCCAATAGGTTGAATTTTTCTGGTCATTCCCTGGTCTGGTCATGGCAGTTAAAGCAGTGTCAAACTGGATTATTTCTGCAGTGTGGATGCAGCCAGAAAGGTGAATGCTTCTCACCTTGTAGAAAGTTTAAGACTGAGTCTTTTTTGTTTAAAGGAATTCAGAAGTAAACATTTAAATATGAGGAAACTCCTATACTCGAATGGGAAACTTTTTGTTTTCTGATGTTCTTGCAGAAATGAATGAAACCAATGAATCTCTCAAAACCAAAATGTCTGAGCTTCGTCTCTACTGTGACCTTCTAATGCAGCAGGTCCATACAATACAAGAATATGTTCACCATGATAAGAATAGTTCGGCACCTGCTGTGGAGGTATCAGTTTATTTTTATTTTTATTTTGGGAAACCTTTATTTGTTTATTTAACAGTGCACAAGATATTCAGCTTTGGGTAAAAGAATGAAATGGTAATAAACTGTTGAAACTGCAAGAATGAAAGATTGGAGTACATGTTTTAGTGGGAATTTCGAGCTTCTTCGTCTGGATATCCTTAAAACTTTTTAAATATTTAAAAAAGAATGTCTGGAATCCTGTTCGCTATTTACAATGTGCAAGCTAAATTTACAGCCTTGTAAATTTTGCTACGCACATTTATGATTGTGGCACCGTTGCCATGATGGCAAATGCCTCCTAAAATCTATCATAAAAGCCAAGAAGCTGCACCAATTGTGTGGTAGTGGTGGCTAGGGCAGGTCCAGCTCCCTGCTGCCAGAGAGTGACAGTGTGAGTCGCACAGTGCTTCAGTGGCAGGAATGGTCATCCTTCAGTGCTCCAGTTGCCAATGGTGCAGAACTCCTTTGGTTGGTGTGGCTGCCTGGCTTTCAAAGTGGGTTTTAGGGAATTGAATCAGGAGACGGGTTGTAACTATGCCATCATAGCTACATCTCCCATGCAGGATCTTGTTCATTGTCTTTCTTTCCCACTGGGGAAAAAAGAGAAAGCACAACAGAAACATGGAATCATAGAGCTGGAAGAGACCACAGGGGTCATCCAGCCCAACCCCCTGGCATGCAGGAACTCAAAATCAAAGCCATCCAGCCTCTGTTTAAAAACCTCCAAAGAAGGAGACACCAGCCCATTCTGAGGTACATCTGAGATAGTATGAGAAATCTCTGTGTATACAGAAATACTTTATGTCCATCAAAGTCATCCTAAAGTGCCAGTCAAGAGGAATGTTGCACAGACTGGCAGTTCTTTAAAAACTGTCTTTGATCAGTGAAATTGGGGATTAAACCTCTTTTGCTTCAGCCAAAAAGGTTTATCAGCCAACAAGCCTAAAATTATGTCATGGTTGTTAAGACATTTGCTAATGTGACTTTCTTCCTTTTGTTTTCAGAATATGAATGAAGCTTCTTCCTTGCTCAGTGCCACTTGTGACACATTTATCACGACGCTTGAAGAATGTGTGAAAATAGCTAATGCCAAGTTTAAGCCGGAGATATTTCAGTTGCCTCATCCTGATCCCTTAGTTTCTCCTGTGTCACCTTCACCTGTACAGATGGTTGGACATTCTTTAATGTCATACTTTCCTGAGGGCTTGAGGAGGTTTGGGAGGGACTAGTGGGATAAAGTCAAATGCACAGGTTCCCCCATGTTGCTGTAGTGTGCCTTTTCACGTGAAGGAACTGAGTTCCTCCCAAGAGTAACAAAAGGCTGTAGTCTTTACCAGGAAATAAGAGTGGGTTCACATACTACATTTTAAATATACATGTTTGGAAGCATGGTGGCATCTGGTGGGAACCTTGCACATTTTCAGGTACTTGATAAACCCATTAGTGCCCAATAAACTCAGATTTATTTGTGAACAAAATATGTTTATTATTTATTACATACTTTTTACTCTATCCTTCCTCAAATAATGTCAGGGTGGGGCATATGGTTCCTCCCAGTTTTATCCTCTCAACAACTTTGTGACAGGGGTTAAGATGGGAGGCCAAAGTCCCACAAAAAGTTTCATGGCCAAGAAGGGATTTGAATTTGGATTGCCTCAATCCTAGACAACCTAATAATTAAACCACATTGGTTTGGAATTTATCAAACAGCAATCACTTGTGCATGGTGCTAAATAATCAGTAGAAAAGGTGTGCACTGGGCATGCGTTGAAGCTCTTAACATGGCTGTTAAGAGAAGCACTAGAAAAGCACCAGTTTAAAAAAAAAACCTGCAAAAAAGTAAAGAAAAATCTTCACAGAGCTGCTTCTCCTTTGGCTTGTACTGCAGTCCAAGATCACTGTCATAAGAGCTTCCACTGAGCAGAATTGCAGTTGGGATGCTTCTGTTGATGGAATGGCATGAAAAGTGTCATGCTCACTTCCTAGTCTTACTCCTGGCCCTTGTACTTTTTGAGGTTTGAAATGGGAGCCAGAAAAAATGGTCTTCCCTTTCCCCCCACCACTTCAAGCAAGCAAGTAAGGCTCTTCTGCTGGATTCAAAAGTCAAAAGCAGAAGAGCCCTTAATCAGCAAATGCTGGATCCAGTCCAAAGACTCTAACTGAGGGTGGGCAATATGTGCTCCTCACCTATCTCCATTGGCTAGGCTCTGGAACAGATAAGTGTTGGAGTGTAATAAAACTCTGAAGGGCTCCAAGGTTGCCTGCCCCTGCTTTGATGATCCCAAATACTGTTTGCTCTTCATAGCATATGCTTTCTTAGGATCTCCTTGTAGCTGGAAAGCAGAATATTGAAAGCAGCATAAAAGACTAGTGTAGCTGCTCTTCAGCTTTGCTTGGAGTTAGGAGAGAACAAAATGTAATTACAGGTTGGGTCTCCTGTATCAGGAATTTGAAATCCAAAATAATCCAAAAACCAAAACTTGATTCATGGGTGGCTGAGATAGCGGCACCTTTGCTTTCGTGTGGTTCAGTGTACACAAACTTTGTTTCATGCACAAAATTATTTAAAATATTGTATAAAATTAACTTCAGGCTATATGTATAAGGCATATATGAAACATAAATTAATTTTGTGTTTAGACATGGGTCCCATTGCCAAGATATTGCATTATATACCGTATATACTTGACTATAAGTCAACCTCATGTATAAGTTGAGGGCAGGTTCTGGGGCCAAAATTATGGATTTTTATATGACCCATGGATAATTCAAGGGTAAAACTTAGGGGTTTGTTACAAAGGAGCTAAAGGCTGAAGCAAAGGAAAACAGTGCCAAAAGTTTACAAAATTCCAGCAGGCAAACTGTTTGTGCTCACCCTTAAGGCTACATGGATGAGAAGCGAAGGGGGTCAGTGCTTCCAGGACAGATTACATTCTTGCCTTTCACCTTTAAAAAAAATGTTTCTTTTTTTAAAAAAATAAGTTGGTTTCTCTTTTTAAAATAAGAGTTAAAGTACAATACTTGCATTGACCCGTGGATAAGTTGACTCAGTTTTTGGGGTCAATTTTTTCACTAAAATTCTAGACTTATACATGAATATATACAGTACATATATGGAAATACAGGTATTCTGAAATCAAAAAAGAATCCAAAACACTTCTGCATTTGGGATAAGAGATACTCAACCTGTAATATAAATTGATACTGTTCCATTACGTTCTTCAAAAAGCCATATACAAACATTTTCATGTTAAAGAAAATAATTTGTCCTACAGATACACAGTACAACTAGTAAATGTTTAGGGGCTATATAATAACTTGTTTTGTTTCTCAAATTTTTCTTTAGATGAAACGTTCTGTTAGCCACCCAGGTACTTGTAATCCTGAGAGGTAAGAAAAAATGAGATTCTGCACATTTTACAGTTTTGGGAATCAAACAGTACATGAAATGTTGCACATTTCCCCTTAAATTATGAAGTTATCTTAGCTAAAAGAGAATTCTTCTTTGACTGAATATCCAGATTCACACTACGTTGCCCACATGTAGTCCCATTGGAGTGTGTTTGTTTGGAGAAAATGCATTTCTGTTTAGCTAAATGACAGGCAATATAATGAAAGATTAGTATGTGTACAGTTTATATTCCTTCTGGCAGTTTTACCTATAGTAATGCTGTTGTGATACCTAAGAATTAGAAGTGATGACATTTAATAACTCAGAATTCCCTTATTCAATGATAAATACATGTGCCAACCTCTTCCAGGTATGCTAAGCAAACCCTGTTCTGTCTGTCAAATTACCCATTGTGTTTCCTCCTCCAAAAGAATTAAAAAACCAAACAGGGTACTTTTAGGCATTTGCTAGAGCAGTGAGATATTTGCACTGACCTCTTTCCCCTGTCCTTCCTCCATCTTGCTTTGGAGGATTTCCCAACCCCTAGTGCATTTTTTGAAGGTACAGGGGAAAGAGGAGTTTCCCATCTCAGTGCCATTAAATGGAGCAAATTCTGTGGAGCATGTTGCGGATCAGCACTGTCTCCACAATGGCCACCAGATGGGTATTGTAGTAATAATTGTTGATAGGTGGTAGTTGCTGTTGAATTGAATGGGGTGCATTCTTGTTACAGTGGGGCCTTGGTATCTGCTGGGTTTTGGCAGATCTGTGCCAAATCTGTGGAGCATGTTGCGGATCACCCAAGGGGTGGTAAAATTGTGTCCTGTATATAAAATGGCATTTTTTGGATATTTGTTTGTTTATTTGTTTATTCGTTTATCTATTTGAGAGGGATGTTTTCGAGTCCATGCGTACAGAAAATGTCATATGTATAGCCTTGAGCCCCCTTGTGTTCAGGGGGCTCAAAGTGGGGAGGGCCAGCAGTGTCCCTGTTCTCTTAGTCCCACATCAAAGCAGGACTTCTACTTGCATTCACTTGGCATAGTTAGGAATACTGTTTTATCGGGGTTTCTGGTTGTAACTGGGTTTCTATTTGCCTTCAGCCAAACACCACACAAAAACAGTAAACCCAAAACCCTTCAGACCTTTTACCTCAATATTGGATGGCCAGGGAGAGTGATGCTGGGAGCCATATGTACCCATTTCCTCCACTCCTCTGCTGGCCCTTTTGTATAGGCCTGATGTCTCAATCTACATATTACACTAAAACCGTTGCTTGCAAACATATGAGGGATTTAAAATGGTCTTTTTTGTACTTTATTTTTTTATTACAAAAAGACATATTTTAACATTACATATTTGTTATTGCCATAAACTTTGCATGATGTTTAACAAATATAAAAAATTAATAATACAGAAAATAATAATAATAATAATAATAATAATAATCACTTTATATATGTTATCTACTCAATGAACAGAAGCTATTAAAGACTTTAAAGCATTTATACCATTCTTTTTCTTCTATCTTATATTTTATCTTCTAAACCAGGGGTAGGCAACCTAAGGCCCGGGGCCGGATGCCCAGGCCGGTCCTACCCCCCGCCATGATGATATTGATTATTGTTGTTATTACTTGTTCTTGGGGTTTTCTTGGCAAAATCTCCACAGGGGTTTTGCCATGGCTTTCTGGGGTTGAGAGAGTGTGCATGCATATTTTTAATATTTTTATTTATTTATTTTTAAATTATTTATTTATTTATTTATTCATTCATTCTTGGTGCTTCGGCCCCCCAGTTGTCTGAGGGACAGCAACCCGGTCCCCGGCTCAAAAAGGTTGCCTACCCCTGTTCTAAACTGACTTCCATATGTTCCTCCAGTTGGTTTAAGCTTAGCTACTTCTCTTAAATTAAAGTAGATGTTATAAGTCTTTTCAGTTATTATTTGCTTTCTTATTCTTCAGTTGAAAGTCCGTAATCTATGTTACCTCTTTTGATGTTTGATTGTTAATCTGTTGTTATTTCCATTTGTTTCTATAGAGCTTTAATAGTTCTTCCCATTCGTTCTCAGTTTTATCTGTAGATTTTCAGGGATTTAAAATGTTTTCAGTATTTCATGTGTGTGCATTTGGGAGGGTGGAGGATTTCATTGTGTCTCCAGTTTGTGATAAGATTTATTTTTAATCTCCCCAGCCACAGTCTCAATGAAAATCTCACTCTCCACTCTACAGTTGCCCTTTAGAGAACAAACAATTGATGCCAGTGTAATCTTTATCCCCATCAAGACAATTTGTAATGTGTGGGGGGCTATTTTTGTCAGAATTGTGGCTGTGTAGGGAAGGATCACACTGGGACTAACAGTCCTAGTTAAAAATCACCACCATCCACTCACTCTTAAATAGTTTTCTTGACTCCTGTTAAGTTGCTAGCCAGTCATTCAGTGCAGTAATAATTTGGCTGTCAATGAGATGACTATGGCAATCCCTTCACAGGCATTCTTCCTTTCTTTCTTCAAATTTTGCTGTTGTGTATTTGAAGACCATCCTGTTAAGTAGCAAAGAAGTGCTATGTAATAATAAAATGGGATGAACTGAAGAGGGCAACAAGTCTTTAAAGCCTTTCATCAAATGTGTGACATTGAATTTTTAGGAGTGGTTACTCCATGAAAGAATCAAATTCATCTTCCCATCGATTATCACAAAAATGGAGAAGAACCGTGTCTGACGCAGGACCATCTATAGATAGCCCTCTTGAAGATACAGAAAGTAAGTTCTGACACCAGCGTGTGTTATTTCTGTGACATTTATTATTTAGCTACATGAGTAGAAACCCACTTGCACCATGTCCACAATCTTCACTAGAGTAACAGTGAATACAGGAATGAGTTGAGAAAGGCCAGAGAATCCTGCTGATGACATAGACGTGTGCAACCTGAGGCTAGGCATGCAGATGCTATTTTTTTTTTTAATAGGGCAGAAGGTGGTATTCCCCACCTCCTTACACACCACTCATCCACCTCTCTCGCCTCAGACAGCTTCTAAGCCCCTGGACTGCCATGGCTGTGTACTAGCCAGGGGCAGAGCTGCACCCGCTTCTGGCTGCATAGGAAAAGAAAACTGGCCTCACCCTCCTGGATCTCCATTGAGTCACTGAAGATCCAAAAGGATGACCTCAGCAATCTTTGCTTGTCACCGCCACCTTTCTTCCATACCCAGGTAGTACAAGACTGGGGTAGCACATCCGGGCACTTGAAAGCTGCCTTCCATAGGTGGAAGGGGCATGTAACTGAGCAAGCGGAGCATTATGCCCTGCCTGTTAAATGTAGGATTGGAACCACAGTTTCCTGCAATGTACTAATTGAATCGGGATGTTAATGACTGGCACTTTGCCTTTTGAGGCATTTAAAACCTTCAGGGTGGATTCAAATATTACTTTCCAAATGCTCGTGCAAAAACGTGGTGGACATTTAATGAAATAAAGACATTCATACTGCTGCCAATCAGGAAGCCTGTTATGGGTAAACACAGGAGTAATGAAGGAGGAATCAAACTCCTGATTCTGTATTTATTGTTGCGAAACAAAACAAATACACTTGATATTGATGGCACTGTGCATGCAGAGACATTTAAGGTCCAAGCATAAATCTTTGCATAAATCTTTGTCTGTTTGTAGGGTAGGGGCTACTTCATGCTTTCTTGGGAGGTTTAAATGGTAAGAACCATTTGTGTTGCTAATATAGAAAAACGGTGAGATAAATGCAGGGGAGACTCAGCAGCCTGAAGGGGAATTCAAAGACATATCTGGGTTAGTCTGGGAAATCAGTATGCAAAGGGATCTTTGAGACTAACTGAAAGATAGAAGTTGGTAGCATGAGCTTTCATGTACGTCAGCCTACTTCTTCACATACATTTGAAGGGGAACGTTTAACATTTCCCTCACCCACTAATTCCCCTTCCCTTCTGTTGCTTCCCCTCATATAGCTGCTCCCTCCTCCCATTCTTTTTCCTCAGACCAGAAGTAAGCCTAAGAATAAAAATGACTATAAGGATAAACATTTCCAAAGAAAACTCTCTTGTGAGAGAGTTGAAAAGCAGGTTTAAAGTTCAAATAAAGCCTTCCCCTCTATTGATTTATCCCCTAGAAATTTGTTATCTTGATAAATGTCTATTTGTTTGTCTGGGTAGCATGTCCTTCTATTTTTTTAACTTTTGGGCTTCTTCCAATGAGGGATGAATACTATTACAATGCAGGTGCTTGAACCAAAGTGGTTTTCTTGGGGAATTTTTTATGAGAACTAGATATCTGGTATTGTTATTTATGTGAAGGATGAAGGAGAGCAACAAGATACCTTAAGCCAAGCAGAGACCTCTTTCCTATACCTATCTCAGCCCAATACATAGTGTTCTGGGCTTCATGTGTTAGACAGGATGATCCCACCATATGGAAGCAATATGCAGATGACTGAATGGAGCTTTTTTCAGTAACAACATTAATCAAATATATTCTGATCAATCTCTTATTAGGACCAGGATTTTATTCGAGAGATACTCTCAATGGAGATTTGGCACCTTCAGCCCTTCCTGAAACATCAACGCTACCATTCTGTGATTCTAAAAAAGAATCAGAACTTGAAGAGACTTTTCCACCTACTTTGTGAAAAAATGAAGGGAACAACTTTCTCTCAGTAACGCTATGCAAATGCTGCTGTGGTTTTGTTGTTGTAGGGGAGTAGTGAGTTCCTGTGTGAAGGATTTCTCTGCACTTTATAGAGTAATGTAAAAAAAACAACCCTTTGCAGTGTATTTTATCTTTATATAGTTTATTTGCAAAAGTATTTTCCTAAAACGAAAAAAAAAACTACACACAATTCAGTTTGTGTATTTTTATTAGATGAGTATGTACTTTTATAAATGTAGCTCTTCTTTTTACAAAGCTGGACAGTCTGACAACTGAGTTTGGATATTCTAAACCTTGAGAAAAAGGTTTCACATGTGGATTAGGGACAGCTTGTGCCATAGCCTGGACTGCTCATATGATCACATAGTTGCTACGTCAGTGATAGTATCCTTTTCGTACAAGCCCATGCCTCACTGAACTTAGTGGCAGTGCTTCCATTTTCTTTTCCATGGCACATTGTGTTACAATGGTACGTTTCCATGTATTAAGACTAAGACTGTATTTCTAAAGTTCTAGCTTATAGGTGATTAGTGTTTCTATCTTTTTTTTAAAGCAGCGGTGTACAAAAGTTCACAGTCTGTGGAACTTTAGGTGCGCCTTAAGTGCTGGCAATTTCCATGGGACAAGTGCAGGTTAAGGGAACATTTCAACCAAAAACATGCACCTTTTATGTCCTATTGGTTTTAATGAGAGCATTTTTTATACATTGAAGGAAGTGAGAATTCAGTGTTTAGCTTTAGCTATATCTTGCCCTTAAATGCTTGAATTCTCTTGTGCTGTAATTTTTTTTTTTTTTTTTGCAAAAAAGGATGGGGCTCAAAGCACCTGTATTTATCCAAATTGCACTCAAAACCAAAATGATGGATAAAATGTGCAGTATTTTTTTAAAAAAGAAGGAATATAAATTATGTGATCACAAGGCATTATACAATACATGTGTAAAGATATTTTGACATTTTAAAAATATACTCATTTTGCACCACAAAATGCATACTATTCATTAGTTGGAGTGTGGAGCAGAGATGCAGAGATATGCTTAATTCTTGTTGGGGTAGACTACATAAATAAATGCACTCTTAGTACTGTTTTTTGTTCCATTTTGTTTAAGATGGCTAAGCATCACAACCTTTCTCCTTTAAGGGCCGAGGGACTTCAGCTCCCAGAAGCCTCAGCCATGTTGGCCAATCGCTTCTGGGATTCTGGGAGCTGAAGTCCCTTGGCCCTTAAAGGGGAAAGGTTGCCTACCCCTGATCTAACCAAAGGGAAGCATTTCAAGGTCTAGTGGATTTTGCTGAAAACTAAAGTATATGTTTATCTTCTCCTGTTCAAACAATGAGATAAAGAGTGCCTGACCTTGGCTGGATTCTGCTCTTTGCACTTAAAAGCAAACTATCCTTGGTGTGTCTTTTTTTTTTTTAACCAATGTGCTATTTTAGCACTGGTTTGCTCTTGAGCTGCCATTGTAATGTATTCATATTTGCTGCTGTACATTTATTTATGACATATTTATACCAAAGGAGGATGGTGACTTTTGTTATTTTGAGTCCTATAATGTCATATACAACAATTTTATTCTTTCAGTTCCAGTGTCAAATATGGACTTGCCTCTAATAGAGCAGAAAACTGAGCTGTAACTAGAGAATGAACCATTTAGCTTAGCTACCATTTCTTATTCTTTATAGGACTCATTCATCCGAAACCTCTACTGCGCAAGCTCTATATTTTTTTTTTTTAGTTTTTTTTGTCAAGAGCAAAGATGAAATATGCAGCTTAGATAAGAGCAAAGTTTGCACAGATGTTTCTGATGGATTATACTCAAAGTTCTTAGTGTTCTGAAATGTATTTTTAGTTTGTTTTTGTATAAACTTTGAGATAAATTTGGTATATGTCTTGGCCATGGAGCACTTTTAAAAAAATAAAATAAAATAAACATTTTTTTAAAAAAGAGAAGTTATATAAGTGTTCAGTAAATAAATAAATACAGTTTTTACACTGAAGCAGACCCCCCTGAAAACGGATCCGTTCCAGACCCCCCTGAAAATGGAAAACTGCAAATATTCAAGCCCCATAGGCTTGAATGGGGGTGCATGCCCCATTTTATCCACCTCCTTTTCCTGCCCACGAACAGGTGAGGGACGTGGACTTGAAGTCCACAAAAAGGGAGGGGCAACTGTATAGAGGATTAGTTTACAAAACATAGTCGCTGTACAATGAACAGAAAACCTTTAGCACTCCAGACACTTTAGAGTACAACTCCCACAGACCCTTCCCATTGACCATTTTGGATGGGATTGATGGAAGTTTTAGGAGAAAACATGTGGACCAGGATCCAGTAAGAATGATGGTGGTGCTGAAAACTCCATCAGGATACTTAGTGCTGTTGTCAGGCTGTATTTCTTCCCCAGATGTTCTATAGCAGCTGGCAGACTTGCAGGCACAGTTCTGTCCCCTCATCTGTTGTTCGGCTGTCGGGTGTGTCCAGATGTGTTCCAGCTCTCCTTGTGCCTTAGGGAAAGAAGGAGCAGCCTCTGCCTCTGGTGTTTTCTTTCCTGGGTGTGTGAGGTCATCCAGAACATGTCTGGGTGCCCTTCGAAACTGATAATAGAATCAAGGGTTGGAAGAGACCACTGGGGCCATCCAGTCCAACTGCCAGCCATGCAGGAATACACAAAACACTCCCAACACAAGGCCATCCAGCCTCTGTTTAAAAACCTCCAGAGAAGGAGACTCCACCACACTCTGAGGCATTGTTGAACTGCTCTTAGTCGGGATATTCTTCCTAATGTTGAGCTGGAATCTATTTTCCTGTAGTTTGAATCCATTGCTTCAGGTCTTAATAAATAATAATATATTTTTTTTATATCCCGCCCCTCTGCTGGGCAATCGGAGTGGCGAACAAGATTAAAACAAAACAAAGTTAAAACAATTCCATCTCCCCCAATGAAACTATATAAGAATTAAAATACAAGGTAACCAGCAGTAATTTAAAACCATTAAAACAAACAATGGGAGGATGGGAGGTCTTAGTCTCTGGAGCAGCAGAAAACAAGCTTGTTCCATCCTCAATATGGCATCCTTTCAGATACTTAGACATGGCCATCATGTCACCTGCTAACCTTCTCAGTGGACCTGTTTCTGTGAAGCCCCTATTGGTGTTGCATACCTGCTGGTGAGGGATATTGCACATGGAGATACAGGATACTTCTTTCTCCAGTGTTCCCTCAAATACATGTACTGGCATGACCCAAGGAAGATTCTAGCCGTTTTAGGCCAAATGTTCCCCACCTCTGCTGTATACTAATGTTAGGTTTGAATCCCATATGACTTCAGATGGAAGTTGGTCTACTTGAACTTCTGACGACATTTATTGCATGGCATTAACAGAGGAGCACTTCAGATGAATTTCATGGTGGGTCACGACCCGAGACACTGGGGAAATGATGTCACACCTTTCCATCTTTCCATGCTGGCCGTTGTGTGTACCTGACCCACCTACATTGTTTTATCTAGTAGTTAATGCTGCCCTTCAGTGTAAGGACTATAGTCTCAGGTTAGTTCAGAACAATAAAAACAACAACAATGCTACACTAGTAAAACGAAATGAAAGAAGCCGATAAACCGTTGGCAGAAAATAGCATTCAGAGACAATTTGGATCAAAGTGCTCACCAAAATTGCCTAGTGAAGGCAATGGCATTCCTGCACATCACTGAGGGTCCTACAGTCAAGCCAGTGTTGCTGCATCAAAAACAAGCAAAAACAACAACAGGTGAACGGGACTGAAAGCCTATCCAGTTCACCTACCAAGGCTTAATACGTGTAAGGATGTCATACTGCCCAAATGCTTGATGCAGTGCATCCAGCTAAACCAAAGCAATCTGATGTGTCTATGCTGATCCCCTTGGTTTTTGCCAACATGAAAATGACCATATTTGGGGGACGGCTGCACTGTTTAAAAAATTGAGTTTTTTGGGGGGAGACAGCTATGGAGATGTAGCTTTGGAGATATAGCTATGTCCCGGCTGTTCACATATGCGCAGTTCAGAAACGGGAATCTTGGAACAGAATCAGAGAGTTGGAAGAGATCCCAAGGGCCATCCAGTCAGTCCAGGCTTGTCAAGGCCCCTAGTTGAATCAAGATAAGCTTCATCCACAGCATTCCCTTTATCTACCAAGAATGAAACTCTATCAAAAAAGGAGAGCAGATTAGTCTGGTATGACTTTTGGAAAATCCATGTTGACTTTCAGTGATCATGGCATTCCTTTCAAGTGTTTACAGACTCTTTCATGGTCTGCTCTAGGACCTTCCCTGGTATTGATGGCAGGCCACTGGGCAATAATGATTTGGGCCCTCTTTTTTCCTCCTCTTTTTGAAGATGGGGACATTTACACTCCCTCCCTAGTCTGCTGAGACTTTTCTTGTCTTCCAAGAATCCACAAAGATTGTTGACAGTGTTTCTGAGATTACTCTGTACACTTCTTTTAATGCCCTTGGATGAAATTCATCTGGCACTGGGGAGATAATTTACAGTAGCCAGGTATTTCTGTACTCCCTCTTTACCTATTCTGTACTGGATTTCCCCAATTGCATTATGTGCTCCATTTTCCCCAGGCTGAGCACTGTTTTCCTTTTGGGAGAAGACCAAGGCAAAAAAAGAAAAAGTGAGTAAGGGCCTTTACAGACTGCCAGAAATAGTGCAGCTTGAGGCCATTTTAACTGCCCTGGCTCAGTGCTAGGGAAGCATGGGAATTGTATTTTTTTCTGAGACATTGAGCCTTCTCTGTCAGAGAGCTCTGGTGCCACAATAACCTACAGTTCCCATGATTCCCTAGCACTGAGACAGGACAGTTAAAGTGGACTCAAGCTGTACTAATTCTGGCAGTCTGCAAAGGCCCTAAGTCTGCCTTTTCTCTGTCCTTTGTTAGCATTTTGCCATCTTCTCCATGCAGTTACCTTGTTCTTCCTTTTGCTAAAAACATAACCCCAAAAGCCCCTTTTATTGTTTTTGACCTCTCTAGAAAGCCTGAGCTTGCTCTGTGCTTTAGCTTTTCTCACTGTCTCCCTACACATGCTGGCTATTTGTTTGAATTCCTCTTTGGTGATTTCCCCTTTTTCCCCATGTTTTATACATCTCCCATTTAAACTTAGCTCAGTTGAAAGTTCTTTAGCCATCCATCCTGGT
The DNA here is from genome assembly GCA_026167975.1 of Phrynosoma blainvillii. Taxonomy (NCBI): domain Eukaryota; kingdom Metazoa; phylum Chordata; class Lepidosauria; order Squamata; family Phrynosomatidae; genus Phrynosoma; species Phrynosoma blainvillii. Next base: position 253,795,162 of record JANUYF010000001.1, on the reverse strand, counting down.
TTCTTTAGTCACCTCCCATTTTCCTCCTTATTGGAACTGTTTGAAAGTGTGTCTTTAGTGTCTCACTTTTAAGAAACTCCCATCCACCATGAATTCCCTTCTCTTTTAGTATTCCTCACCATGGGATCGCAGCCAGTATTTCCCCAAGTTTACTGAAAACACTTTCTTAAAATCTAGAATGCATGTCTGACTGTGTGTGTCCTCTCCTTTCCGCTGTTTAACCATCTCCAGGAGAACAAGGTCACTCTCGCGTAAGGATCCTTGCCACCTCCTCCCGTGAACCAGGCCACCCCTGTTGGTTAGGCTCAGATTTAAAATAGCTCATCTCCTTGTTGCCTCTTCCATCTTCTGGACAATGAAATTGGCTGCAAAGCAAGTGAGGAATTATACCCTTGGCAGAGTTTGACTTCCAACAAATATCAGCATAGTTAAAATCTCCCATTACTACTACATCTCTCCTTTCTGAATGTTTAGCCATCTGTTCCAGGAAGGCACCATCCAAGTCCTCCATTTGGCTTGGGGGTCTGTAGTAGACCCCCACAATGACTTCACTGTTGTTTCTCTCCCCCCTTAGTTTTCCGCCAGAAGCTTGGCTTCCAGGATTTAAGTCCTCGATCTCTTCACAGGAGTAAACATCTTGAACCCTTCCTCCTTTCCTGTTTGGTCCATTTCTTTTTTTTGAACTAGCTTATATCCTAGGAATAATAGGAATGGGCTGGGTGACAGCTACTAGTGCAGGGAAAGAGGTTTATAGCCTACCCTCTTCCCAGGAGCATTTCTTTCTTGATGGCACCACTGTATAAGGCATGCACACTCCTTTTTCTATGTGCACATGCATGTTGTGTAGGCACAGCACCAACAACACAATGGTGCTTCTGCACTTTGAGGGGCCAGAAGCATTTGATCTAACTGACCATTGATAATCCAGTCTTGAGTATAAGGCAGCTTCCTCTAGCCAGCATGCTCTTGATAACTTAACAATGATTGTTGTTACACATATCCAGGGTTAGCCGTGTTGGCCATATAGCAAAGTATAGTATCATCCAAAATACACAAAACAGCGATACCTTTATTAGGACAACCAAAATGCACATTAGACATGTTGCAAGCTTTTAAAGCCGCTCTAACTTCTTCATCAGACAAAGGAGAAAAAAAAAGAAAAAAAAAAGAATTGATGAAGTTAATCATAGCCCTGCATTTGGTCATGATGTTGTGGTTGTTGTCCTGAGTTCAGATGGTATGGAAGGGTATTAATGTAGGTGGGTCCCTGTTCCTCCTGGCCATGTAGATGCCGGGAGATTCAGTAAAGGAAACAAACTTTAAATTCCAATGGCATTCAAGCTTCGAAAGCTTGCAACATGTATAATGTGCATTTGGGTTGGTCCAATAAAGACATCACTGTTTTGTGGATTTTGGCTGGTGGTGTTACACTCGTTTAAGCAAAAGCCATCTCTGTCAGGAGGGAAAGTTGCCACGTTGTCTCCTGAGCTGCTTTCTATCCTGAGCAAGACGGCTTCTGGTACTGCTTCACCGGGTCCCTTGTTGCATCACCTGCAACCTCTGCCATGGTGCTATCGCCTACAATTCTTGTCCCTGCTCTGGTGTAGTCATGCCATCCAACAGAATCATGGTTTGAACGTCTGAGTTTAACTTTCTTGGGGCATTGGCAATAACAGATACATGAACAATTTGGCTTCTGTGTGTTTGGATTCCATCCCCTACCAAAAACCACCAAGAAAGCATCTCCCATCCAAATAACTTACTCAGCATGCTTGAAAGTGGTTTTTGTGGACTGAAATAGGTGGATTTGTAGCAAAACTTGGACTGCTTGGATATGTAGTGAAAATGTTGTCTAAAAAGTGATGGATGGGTAAAACGTTTTTGGAGCATGGACATTCATTTCATGTGGAGTATGTGGATGCTAAAGCTAGGAAAATGAGCACTATTATCTTGCTAAAAATGGTCAAGCAATACTGGCAGTTAATGCAGTGGGCCCTTGGTATCTGCTGGAGTTTGGTTCCAGGATCCCCACCCCATGGATACCAAAATCCATGGATGCTCAAGTTCCATTAAATACAATGGCATAATAAATGGCGTCTCTTATATAAAATGGCACAATGCATCTCCTGCTGTCTTCAGAACAACAATGTGGTCCTCTGTTGGTGAACAGGTAGAATGGAAGGAGACAAAAACACCAGGTAAAAGGCCTACATGTTTTGTTAATTTTCTTTGCCCATTGATGTGCTTTTATATATTAAAAAGAAATAAAAACTGCTATTTTGCTCTCTTTTTTTCCTGTAGCTCCACCACTGTTCTAATCTAAGACTCAATATTTCTTTATAGTTTGTTCAACCTATGCAAATAGGTATACACGGGATGTTTATCAGTAGGGTGAACAAAAAACTATGGGCCTTATCTGTCATCTCAGAGAATTACTATGAGACTAATTCTCATTCTGTAACAGAGAGGCAGGGGAAAGAAAGGTCCAGACACGTATCAGAATGGGTTCAGTAGATCCCCTGAATTAATTTCCACTTACATTGGTTAGTTTCTTTTGCTATATAATTTATGTCAGAACTAATAACTAATATTTTAATATTTATAAATAACTAATTATTGTTGAATGTATGGTTTTGTTTTGTTTGTTTTTGGGTTTGTTTGTTCTTTGCTTGATGGAAGAATAAATTGTAGAAGAGGAAAACTACAGAAGACATATCCAACAGTAGCCGTATTGGCCATATAGCAAAGTACAGTATCATCCAAAATCCAATTCTGCACCAAAATGCACGTTAGACATGTTGCAAGCTTTGCAAAGCTCCACTGCCTCCTTCTTCTCCACTCCTTTACCTGATGAAGAAGCTGATGGAGCTTTGAAAGCCTGCAACAATGTGCATTTTTGTTGGCCCCATAAAGGTATCACTGTTTTGTGGATTTTGGATGTAACTGCAGAAGAATAAAGCTCAGGTGCAGAAAAAGAAAGAATATAATAACCAGAATACAAACATGGTGAAGTGCAGGTAGCATGCTTTATTTCAAATGAACAATACTATCTCAAGGAGGTTCAACAAAACAGCTAACGATACATTTTATTTATACTACATAAACTATGCTAATTCAAATTTAAGTTCAGGGCACAACGTGATGTTATAACAACAGTTTTAGCTTTTCTTAAACTGTGGCTCAAACCTTGGTTGCCTGAAGTTGACAGTATCTAGCAGACTCCTAATGCTACCACACAATCACTGCATCCTAAGAACCTCCCCGAGTTGGTACTGCTTCTGCACTTGAGTGCCCAAATAAGCTTTATTTATCCAAGGGATGGCCAGGTGATGTTACTTTTTCATAAAGCTATTCAGGCAGTCCGTGTGCCAGAAACAGTACATTAACAGATGGTGAACAAAATGCTGGCCGCTTGCACTTTGTTCAAAGGATTGTGAGTCATGAACAAAATATAGTTTGCCTTTGATCAGATACAACGTAAGACATTACAGTGAGGCTTACAGGAGGGTAAATGCAAACCCCACCAATGCCTTATGTTGCTGATTCAAAATAAATTCGTGCAGGTTCAAGGAAACCATGCACAGCATCATCTCTTAGGTGTAGGTAAATAAGTCTTCAACAGGGAGCCTCTCTACCTGTTGAGGCATTCTTAGACATCAACTTTTTGTTGAGGCACAAATATTAGTTAAATGTTGAGCAGGGTATTCGTTCCCTAAGAAACTTTCTCCTACCAACTGTTCCAAAAGTTACATTTTAAAACGTCATAAAATAAATGGTACAAAACTTCATAACCGTTAACTTCGGCTATATACAGTATGTACATGTCAAGTGAAAAATAGTCTTAAAGTCAGACAATAATGACTATAAGTCATAGCGTATATCCTTGGACTTTGTCTGGTTCAGGTAGGTACAAAAATATTTTTTAAATATATATTTACAGATCCGTTATTTCAGTCCATATCAATCACTTGCCAAAAGTCAAGTGTAAATACAATAGGCCAGGCCTTTTAAATTGATCTAATGTTAATATTCACAGTAGCGGAGTCAGTGCCAAACTCATTGTCTAAATTCAATGTATAAAGTCCCCCATCATTCTTTTGAACATCCATGATGATAAGAGTGGTTAAATCTTCACTGGTTTCCACATGGAATCTACCTCCCTTACTCGAAATGTTTTTTCCTCCACAGGACCATGTTATTTCAGGAGCAGGTTCACCAGAGAAGGCACAAGAGATGGTGAGAACCTTTCCTTCCTCAATTGAGATGTCATTAGGAAGAGCTTCAATTTTGGGTGGTACACCTTTGCAAAATAGGAAAAGATGTTTAAAGTTAGTTGTTCGTGAAAATTACAGTTCCGCTATGATGGGATTTTTCTACATATCTACAATATTGGGGTGGGGTGGGGGTTGTCTCTACCTCTACATATAATCATATTGCTCACCTCTCAAACCAGATTTAATCATTCTACTAGTTGAACTCTCCAGTTGGGTCAGACTAGATTTCCCCATTATACTGCTGGAGCTCATCTCTACAAAGGATTCTTTCATGGAGGACATGCTTTTGGCAGACATGCTTGCAAATTTCATTTCACTCATGCTGCTACTGCTGCTACTGCTGAACGAAGCTTCTTGTTTAGAAGCAGCCATTTGAAATGACTGCGAAGAGAAACTTTCCTGCATGCTTGTATCACCACTTGTCCTCAACACTACCTCTTTGGGAGGTTCTTCAATTAGAGCTGTGGAGCATAGCAAACATAGATGGAAAAACCAATGACATCACATTGACTTTATAGAAAGAGAAAGAGGAAACTACTGAGCTGTTTAAGGAAAGCGGCATTTGGCTGGAACATTTTCTCGGTCATTCTCTCATTCATATATATGTATGTACCTTTCATTTCTCCTTCCAGTTTGTATTTTTTAGTCAAGCGAGAAAAAAAAAAGTGAGACAGTTAACATTACTAAGCTAACTGTTTAAAAAGGTTTTGTGGAAAGATTTAAAGTGCAACCGTTTTGACTGGTGCTTGGTTTTCTTGAGAATCCATAGATCAGTAGGTGGTCTGCTTTACCCCACCATCAATAATGACCACAGCTTTCCTTAAACACAAACTCATACCTACAGTACGTAAAGAGCAAAACACAAAGCAAACCATTGATTCCAGGAATCCATTTGGTACCAGTTTTGTCTCAGATGTTTAATATAAATTTTTTTAAAAATCCAGAAGATTACTCCTCAGGGAATTAATTATTCTGAGAGTTTATTAAGCAATGATTACTACAACCAATGGGTTAATAGCGAGATATTAAGGTAGGGTATTCATGGTAGCACTGAACTAGCAGGAAACATTGTCTTACATTCATATTTGATTTTAAATTCAATACTTTGTAATCATAATTATATTGTACTTTAGGGTCTTGTCAAACAATTAGCACAACCAATTGTTTTCATTACACCCTATAAGCCTTACTCGTTTTTAGGAAAGACAAAGAAAAAACAAACTCACAAAGGACAGTCAAGGATGCAGTAGCAGAGCATTGCCCATGGAAATTTTTTGCTTTCACTGTGTATTTTCCACTATCACTCACTGCAGCATTTTGAATTGCAAGGGAATAAACGTTCTTGGAACGATTTACTCGTATGTTGGATGATAGAGCAATCTGATAACAAGAAAAGAGGCTTCATTAAGATCAAGTACAGGATAACAAAGGTTTGCAAATGAAGTATTAAAGGATAAAAAATGTTTACTTACTGGCTGGTTATCCTTAAACCAGCTGATTTCAGGAGAGGGATCTCCAGAGACTTCACAGGTAAGCAACACATCTTGTCCTTCATTGACATTTTGAGATTTAGGTTGTATGATAAAGACAGGAACATTTGAAGTATCTTTTGAAAAACTCATTTCAAAGTGACATTTGACAATGCCTTGATCAGTCTTTCCTTCACAAGTAAGTATTCCTTCATCTTTATGGGTAGCCTTTTTGATGGTCAGAGTATGATCACTTCCTGATACACCATATCTATAATCTTCAGAGTTACTTAGCTCTGTTCCATTCAGAAACCATTTTACATGAGAAGCACCAGCAATACTGGCTTTAAGGGTAGTTTTTTGACCTTCAGACACAGTCATTTTAGTGGTAGTAGATTTAACTTCTGTGTAAGAAGTTTTAACATCTTCAGACACCAGAGACCTCTTAACAGATTCCTCTTGGACCACTGCCTTTTCTTGGGAGGTCACTGTAGATTTCTTCTGGGTAGATATTTCAGCTGTTTCAATTTTCTGAGTTTTGGCTAAGCTTGATACCTGAGAGAAGGCACTTTTAAAAACTTGGCCAACAAATTGGAAGTTGGTTTTGGAGGTACCACCTTCTGCAATAACCTCACAGGTATATTCTCCTTGATCAGATTCCTTGAGGTTATGGATCTTAAGTTCATACGTTCCATCAGCCGCATAATGAAATTTGAAATGATCATCTTCTTTTAATTTCTTGCCATCTTTGTACCAGACTACTTCTTGGACACTTAAAACACTGCTTTCAACTGAACAGAATAGTTTTACTTTATCACCAGTAGCTTCCAACTTTAACTGCTGTTTTATCTTAGGAGGAACAGGAACTGGCAAGTGTGCTTTCTCTCCTGGTGTTGTTTTTCCTGCAGCTGTTGATTTAGCTTTGGAGTGGGCAGGAGATGGTTCAGGTGACTTGACTCTCTTGGGAGATTTTACTTTGTCTGGGGACTTTACGTGACGCTCAGGAGATTTTACCCTGGGTGGTGATGTAATTGCTTTTTCTGGAGCTCTTTTCCTTTGTACAGTCAAAGTAAAGTGAGCTTCCTGTCGTCCTTCTGAATTTTCTACTACAACAGTGTAGCTTCCTTCATCTAAGCTCTGGACAGATGAAATTTCAAAGGTAGATTTATATTGTGTACGTGTGACTTGGTAGCGTCCAGAAGAAACAATAGCTTGACCTGCATGTATCCACGTCACTGTTGGTGTTGGCTCACCATCAATGTCACAAGAAAATCTTGCAGTTTCTCCTTCAGAAACAGTGATTGACCTTGGTTTTGTTAATATAGTAGCAGGCAGAGTGGTTTTAAATTTTCGGTGTACTGCTCTTTCTTCTAGTGATTTTTCTGCTGATGCACTGGCTTTCATTTCCGCAGAAGCATGATGTTCATATGATGATAATGATTCTCTTGTTGTTGTCAGTTCTGACTTGACTTCTCTTACTGAAGAACTTGCTTCTGTAGCAGATACTTTCTTAAATGAAGAAACTGCATATGCCTCAGTCCTTGTCAAATCAGGAACAATAGATCTCGGTACTTCATCATCTCTACGGTGGGAGGTATAAGTAGTATAATCTCCTCCTGTAATATCTAATGTTGCATAGTCAGAACATTCCCCTTTATAGTTTGTGCACACAACACGATATGTACCACTATCATCAATATGGCAGTCAAGGATCTCCAAGGTTAACACTCCACTAGTATTAGTGAAATGTATCTTATGGCTTTCTTGGATTTCAACACCATTATGATACCATTTAACTTCAGCAGTAGGTTTGGACTGTACATTCAAAATGAACCTGGTGTTGGTGCGACATGGCACACGGTGTGAGCGCATTCTCAAAGTGATGCGTGGGGCATGATCCAAAGTGAAAGGTTCTTGGGTCAGAACTTCATATTTCCTCTCCATTGTTTTTTGAGTTTTCAAAGCAGCTTTCATTGACTCGTATCTGGAAAATATATCAAATCTTGCTGTTCTTTCAAATCGAGAGAGAGATCTCTCACTGGACACTGGACTTGGTGAGCGTGGCCGAGTTCTCTCTGGAGTAGGAGATCGTCTCTCGGGTTCTTCTACAGGGTGTGAACGGGGTCGAATTAATTCAGACACAGGGCGCATAAGCTCAATGTATGTTGGAGAAAGAGAGCGTCTTCTTCCTAGTAATCTTGAGGGAGGTGAAAATTCCCTGTGAGCATGTCTCACCATTTCTATCTCCTCCTCTTCTTCTTTTGAGGTTATTTCAGTTATTTCTTGTTCTCTCCTCCTTCTCCTTCGGCTCTTTTCTTCCTGTGACATGTATTCAAGCTCACTCTTATACTCTGAGAGTCGCTGGCTTGTGGTAACTGGTCGTAGCAACTCTTCATCTTCTTTCTCTGCCATTATTCTCAGTTTTTGTTTTGATGGTCTATAAACTGCTCTATCATGGCGCTGACGGAGCTGTGCATAAGTTGCACCAGTTTCTTCTTTAGATGGTATATGATAGGTTGCATATCTCAGTTGTCTTCCTGCAGATTCTTCTGCCGCAACTTGTGCATGTGCTGCAGAGTAATGAAGAGAAGACAGTTCGAAGCGTGGCGGGCTTCTGCTTGGAGGTGAAGCAGAAAAACCTAACTCTAGTTCTTCTTCAAGTCGCAATCTCTCTTCTTCAGTTCTTTTCATGGCTAAGTAATCATCAACTGGAAGAAGTAATTCTTCATCTGACAGGTCACTAAGTGATCGCCTTCTTGGTCTGTAATAAAACTCATAGTCAGGAGATGGTGTACGCCGGCGTGCTGGTCTCACTATCTCAAGATCATCTTGTGACAATTTAGGTATGCGCCACTTAGGTTTATATTGATCAGTCAGGCGTGGCAGTGGCATCACATAGAATTGTTCCCATCTCGAAAGGCGAATGCGCTTTGGTCTCTTCTGAACAATTCTGTCAATTTTACCTGGCATTTCATATTGATCTCTCAGCTTCTTGTACCATTTCATGTCGGACATGGGCACAAACAATTTGATGTTCTGATCTTCTTCAAGAGCAGCAGCTGCAGGTCTGCGAGGCTCTGGGATTTCATAAGGCATTCGGAGTCTCCTTTCTTCTTTCACTTCTTCCTTCTTAATCTCATATTCACCTTTGACCGTCTTTGTGCTTACAGCTGGTTTATACATGATGGCGGCTTGTCTTAGAGCTTCTTGTGCGACTTGTGTCAGTGGAACAGATTCCGTCCTAGAAAGAATTTCTGCCATTCTCACTGTCTTGTCAATTCTCTTCTGCACATGGATTTCCCGCTGTTCTTCTGACTCATATTCACGTTTGACATATTTCAAGCGCTCTACTTTCAAGTAGGCCTGGCAACTTGTGGATCCAGCACTATTTGTAGCAGTAACTCTGTAATAACCACTGTCTTCTGGTAAAGTGTCTCTGATATGCAAAGCATAATAATCTAATCCTTCATGTACAATTTCAATATTGGGGCTAGCTGACAGAGGCTGACCATCTTTTTCCCATTTTAGTATTGGTTTTGGTGTACCAGATACTCTTATCTCAAAGCAGACACTTTGGCCTTCATGGCATTCTGCATTTGCCAGAAGCCTCTTGAACATGGGTCTCAGTGTGGATGCCTCTGGAGGAGCATGCTGAACAACAGTTAACCTAGCTTTGCAGCTGTCTTCACCATATTTGTTACGTGCCAGGACAGTATATTCAGCATCATCTTCATCACTGACATTATGGATGAGAAGTTGATAAAGACCTTTATCAGATTCAAAGGTATACTTTCTGTCATCATCTCCTGGCTTGATCTTCTGACCTGATTTGAACCATGTTACCCGAGGTTCTGGATGAACTGTTATAGTTACTCCAAACCTAACATTTTCACCAACATAGGCGGTTCGGTTGTAAAGAGGAAGAGTAAATTCTGGTGGCCTTTCCAAAAGTCTCATGGTATCTACTCGGCGCTTGACTTTTCTGACAGTTCTGCATCTGTAGTAGTCAGAAACTTCTCTCACACCTTTGACAAATAGTTCTGCATAGGAACTGTCTTCCCCATAATCATTTACAACTTTGCACCTGTAGGTACCATCATCTGATTTAGCAATATCTTTGACATACATTGTGGCCTTTCCTTCATGGTAGGTGATTTCATATTTTTCACTGTTCTCCAACTGTCGTACTCCAAAGTACCAGGTTACTTCTGTGGATGAGTCATAATTTTCAATTTTGCAGACATATTTGGCATGTCCACCTTCTTCAGCAACGGCATGCATTATCTGCCCAGTAATGGGTCCAATTTCAATTGATGCCACTTTAACTTTAGCAACAGAAACACCTTTCTGAGATCTGATTGCACCGCCCCATGAAACACGGGCAACTGACACAACAGTATTCCATTCTTTCTTCACCAAGGTTTGGTAATAACGTCTGTGTCTCAGTGTTTTGATTACTTTAGTGCTGCATTTCTCTGTCCTCTGCTTCAACCAAGTGTGTTCAAGGGCTTCTGCAGCAGTCATACGAGCTTTCCTTTCTTTTACTAGCAGGCGGTCAATAAAGTCCAAGGCCTCAATACTTATATCTTTGAAGGCTTCATCATCAAAGTTGTATTCAGCACTGGTGATGTTTTCAATTGTCTGTTGGTTTGTTTCAGCAATGAAAGGATTCAAACCACTCAAAAGTATATAAACTAGAGTTCCAACTGACCACATATCAGTGGCTGTGCTGACCATATCATGTTGGTGGACTTCAGGTCCATAATATTCAGGAGAAGTAAACTGGAGTCTGAAATTATCCCCAGGTTTCAGTTGCCTTGCCTGACCAAATTCAATTATTTTAACTATAGAGCTTCTTCTTGTGAAGTAAATAATGTTTTCTGGCCTAATATCAAAGTGTCCAATGCTATGACTGTGTAGGAATTCAAGTGCTTCACAGACTTGACGTACATAGCTTACAATTTCCCTTTCATTAAGTTCAAAGGCAGGGGTATTAAGTCTCTCAAAGATATCAACTCCGGAAATGAATTCAGAGATCATGATCAATTCTTCTAGGCTTTCAAATGATTCATGAAGGTACAAGATATTTCTATGCCTAGCAATGTTTAAGATGGAAATTTCTTTCTTTACTAGCACCTGATCAGCACCTTTCACTTTGACAAACTTGGCCAAATAAGTCTTCTTAGAAGTTGTTTCAACACACCGGTGGGCAATTCCAAACTGCCCACGTCCCAGTTCTTCAGCAATCATATATCTGTCATAGAGCTCCTTTGTAGAAGAGTGAGGTGCTTTTTCTATGATGACCTCTCTGGCTTCATCAACTTCTTCATCATAATTTACAGTTCTGGTCTTATCTTCCTTTGTTATGACAGGATCTGTAGGTTCAGAAGGCTGGCTCTGGCCAAATTTATTTTCTGCTATAACACGGAATACATAGCTCGTCTTACCAAACAGGCTTACCACAGTGTACCGTGTATCACGAGCTTGACCAACACGAATCCATCTCTCAGCTGTGGTAGCACGTTTCTCAACAGTATAGTGAGTGACTTTGCTTCCTCCATCATTAGCTGGAGCATTCCATGTTAGGTTAACAGAGTCTCTTGAAATGTCACTTGCTTTCAGTCCCCTTGGTGGATCAGGTACATCAGCTACATCCAGTTCAACTGTTTTCTGGTCAATTCCAAATCTGTTTTTGGCACAGACAATGTAGAAACCTGCATCTTTTCTGTCCACACCATTAGGGAAAACAAGAGATGTGAATGACCGTGTAACAATAACTTGATAGTGCCCATTGGTATCAATGAGATCTTGGCCTTTCTGCCATGTGATCACTGGATCAGGCTTGCCACTGAATGGGATTTTGATGCTGACAACTTCACCACGGAGAGCATGAACGGCTCCCATGCCTTCAAGATTTTTAGGCAGGTGGATCTTAGCAGGAACTGCAGGGGGGAAACACAATGATATAAAAGAAGAATAAAAATAAGCAAAAATGACTTCTTAAAAAGCCATTAAACATTTTTTTAAATGGAGGAAGTCTGATTTAGAGTGGCTTGGGCATTTGCCATGCACTGGACTAGTATTTGAAACTAACTTCATGATATACGCTCTCCCTACACAGTCAATTGAGCAGAAATCAATAGTTACATTACAAACTTTTGGGATAATTAACCTTGAAACTATGCTTTGTTCTGCAATAATGCTAGAATTCTTCATGAGTGTGTAAAGGCCTATTAATGTCTTATTGTCTGACAAAACCTTTGACAAAATCTTCCACCATACCAGTGCTGTAAGCTCATGGACTTACCTATGAATCCTAGGACTTCTGTATTTTTGTATGATTCTATTATTACATTTGGGAGCTACATTATGAGTCATTATGTTAAAAGGTAGCCTGAAAGGCTTTAAATAAAATAAATACATAAATAAATAAACTTTTTTGTATTTAATATATCTTTCCTATATTAATATCTACGTAACCTTGTAGATTTGCTTTATTCAAAGCACTATGTAGCTCAAGTTTCAATGCTGGTAACCATTCTAAAAACATTAAGAGAAGATTATAAGCATAGGAAGGGTTTTTTAAAAGCCCATCTGCCTACTCTGCACAAAAAACTGAGTAATTATTAAAGTTAATAGCAAAGCACATTATTTACCTTCAACATCTAAGGAGGCAGTTCCAGATATAGATCCTCCCTGGTTGGTTGCTCTCACTTGATATACAGTGGCATCATCATCTGTTACATTTGTAATTACTAGTTGGTGATATCCACCCTTAAATTCTTGTATCTTCACTTTCTCCCCATCTGGCAAAATCTCTTTGCCTTGCCTGAACCATTTTACAATAGGCTTAGGATGTCCGGTGACTTTGCAAACAAAAGTAGCATGACCTCTGAATCTCACATTCAAGTTTCTGATTTCTTCCTTGAAATGTGGTGCTTGAATTGGTACATCAGATTTGGGAGTGATTGGTTCTGAAATGTCACTCCATTCACTTTCACCACCTAGATTTTCACATTTTACACGGAACTCATATTCAAGGCCTTCAATAAGACCTGTGACAGAATAGACAGTTTCACGAATTTCTTCTGTCGTTACGGCAATCCATTTGTTTTGCTTCTTTTCACGTTTCTCAAGGTAGTAATTTCTAATCTTTGAGCCTCCATCACTAGCAGGTGGCTTCCAAGATACAACACAGGAATCTGCGGTCACAGCAGATGCGACTGGACGAGTTGGTTGGCCCGGTTTTTCTGTAAAGAAGAATATTTTCAGCCCGTGAAATTGGCCTGCTTTGTTGAACTGCTTACAAATAGAAACAGGGATTATGCAGCATACTCACCAAATTGAGTCTTGATAACAATAACAGATGAAACCTCTAATGCTTCACTGATGCCAAAAGTGTTCTGAGCAAAGACACGGAAATAGTAACCTGCATTTTCAGTTAGGTTAACAATTCTACAGGTTGTGCCAGATATGCTTGAAGATACCAATTGCCACTCTGTGCCTTCTTTTGCTTCTCTTTTCTCTACAATATAATTTGTTACTAAGGCACCTCCATCATCTTCAGGTGGCTTCCAGCTGATGACTGCAGAGTTCTTCAGCAATGCTTCCACAACAACTGGTCCTGCTGGTTTACCTGGTTTATCTGTCAAATTGGAAAGGACGTATTTTAAATTATGTGCTAGAAGATATATTCAACCTTTTGATTTCTGAATAATGGAAAACAAATGCTTACCTTGTATTTCCACATTGAGTACAGTATCAACAGTTCCAAATATGTTACTAAGTTGCACTTTGTATTTTCCTGAATGAGACTTATGTTGAACATTTTTAATGACAAGGTGGGTATAATGCTCTGTGTTCTCAATAGTAACATTTTCTGCACTCTTCAAAGGTTTCTTGCCATGGAACCAAGTGATGGCAGGTACTGGACGACCAATGTATACAATATGGATGCGAAGAGTGGAACCCACACCTGCACAGTATTTCTCTTTCAATGGGAAGCCTGGATGGAATTGTGGAGGAGCTTGCAATAATAACTTGCCACTAGTTTCAATCTCTCCAACATCATTGACAGCCTTGCAAGTGTAAATTCCTTCATCTTCTTGCTCCTCTGTAAGAACTGTAAGTATGTGGGTGCGTCCATCTGATGACATTTTGTATTTTCTGCTCTGTACCAGCTCCTTGCCAAAACGGTACCATTTTATATCAGGAAGCGGTCTCCCAACAATCTGGCATGATAACTGAGCTGGTTCACCCAGATTGGTAGTTACATCCTTCATTTCCTGTCTTATTCCAGGAGCTTCTCCAGCTGTATTTATAAAGAGAGAGAGAGAGAATAAGAATAAATAAAAGCTCCCTACATTGTTCCTTTATTGTGAAAATTTAATAATGTTATCTTTATTGTCATTAACAGTGGGTGAGAAAAGAGCTTATTTCTTTCATCGTAGTCTACTGACCAGACTAAATATACTGAAGTAGTGCATCATATTTATCTCTTCATATGTTATGTGCTGCCTTGCAACAAAAAGTTCTTAAGGTAGTTAGAACAATAAGCAGTATTTTTGACATCTTAACAATAAAAGATGTTAAAAAGATCCTAAGTAATACAACACAAATTTGATAGGCCTTGAAAACAGAACAAGTTAATATTCTAAACTATGTGGGAGACATGTCTTTGTCTGGAGTCAAAGAGATAACAGTCTGGGTGCTAGTTGAACATTTCATAAAAGTGGTGCCACAACTGACCAGTCCCTCTCTTTAATAGTCATCTATTTAACATCACTTAGTATATGGATCTGGAGAAGGAACTTTAAAGAAGATTTAAGAATCTGGACAAGTACATATGGGAAGAAATTTTTATCTTGAAATTGATAAACTGCTTCGAAACTAGAAAGACAACCAACAATATATTTCTATGCGTACTACTCTTTTATTGCAACATGTATATACTTTAAATAGTAAGGTAAAGCAAAATGGATATGACTGAATATTTTGACTTACATGTCAATTTAGTCTTTACAGTCATTGCTGTTCTACGCGGCCTGCTGATTCCTGTTTCATTTTCTGCAAATACTCTGAATTCATATTCTGTAGCTTCCAGTAAGCCTCCCATTATGAACTGCCTGTCTTTGATACGCTCTTTATTGCACTTTTTCCAGGCAGTTTCTCCAGACTGGCGATACTCAACCCAGTATCCAATGATATCTTTACCACCATCACATTCAGGGCGCTCCCATTCTAAAGTAATGCTGTCCTTAGATATTGATGTGATCTCAATTTCTCCAGGTTGGCTTGGTTTGTCTGCAAAATTTCAAAATATTTTTAATAAGAAACTGAAGTTTGTCTTTTCATCCAATTCCATTTTGATATGTTATAATACAAAATTACATCTACTTACCAAATGGATCCTTGCAAACAACAGGTTCAGAAGTAGGACTGGGTTCACCCTCACCAATATCATTTTGGGCTACAATACGGAACTGATATTCAGCATCTGGAACCAGCCCTGTGACAGTGTACATGGTGGTTGTGATGTGAGTCTTGTTGTGCCTGACCCATTTCTCAGTAGATGTTTCTCTGCGTTCTATATAGTAGCCAGTGACACGAGAGCCACCGTCATCTCTAGGTCTGGACCAAGATAAGCTAATGGAACTCTTTGTGACATCAAGTATTTCTGGTGGATAACTTGGAGGCTCTGGAGGATCTGTTAAAAAACACACACATAATAATCACCAATAATAACCAAACCAGTGTGATTTGAAGTGCAAGACTAAAATCAGAGAAACCTAGGCTAAACTTTCCCTTCATAATAAGTGAAACTCAATGTAAGAGAGCCAGCTTGACGTAGTAGTTTGGGTGTTGGATTAAGACTCTGGAGACCAGGGTTCAATTCCCCACTTGACCATGAAATCCACAGGGTGACCTTGGGAAAAGGATATGGTCTCAGGGGAAGACAATGGCAAACTTCCTCTGAACAAATCTTACCAAGAACAGGGTTGCCATTAAGTTAGAAATGACTGGAAATCACACAACGACAACAGTAGTCAATAAGTGACCTTAGACTAGTCATTATGTCTCTACCTTACCTATGTCATAGATTTGTTGTGAGTAGCAAAAGAGGGACAACTCTGTCATTGTCTAGAGGTTTTTGGAAGATGAACAAAATAAAAATATGGGCTGGCATCCTGATCAGTATTTATGATGGCATAAGCTAGAATTACAACTTGTAATTTTGTGAGTCATATGTAGTCATTGTACCATAGCCCCCTTGGCAGGAGCTGAATGTTTCAACCTTCAGTAACCTGCTCACCAGCACATCATAACTCTTTCAGCTGCCTGGCTTCTAAGGTGGGTTTTAGGGAGTCAAATCAGAAGATGACCTGTAGTTATGTCTCTGTACCTGTATCACCCATACCAAAGCTTGGCCATGATGTTTCCCTCCCTCTTTACTGCAAATAAAGTAAGTCAAAACATATACTTACGCAAAGGTGTCTTTGGCACAGCTGGCTCTTCAGATTTCAGGGACTTGCTTATGCCAAACTGGTTTTCTGCAGAAACACGGAAGTGATATTCCACATTTTCTTTCAGTCCTTTCACTACTAGTGATGTACTCTTTATTCTGGAACCAACAGTGTACCAGGCAGTTTTTGGTACTTCTCGCCTCTCAACAATGTATCCCAGTAGATCAGCGCCACCATCATCAGTTGGAGGTTTCCAGCTGACTCTAACAGAGCGTGCTTGTATGTCATCATACTCAAGTGGCCCTTCTGGTGGATTTGGCATGCCAATCACTCTGACCTTGATGTAAACAACCTTTTTGCCACATTTGTTTTCAAGTGTCAAATCATAGGTACCAGAATCTTCTCTTTCTGCATCTTTAATCACGAGTTCAGTGCTTGATTCAAAAGTGGCAATCATGGCTCTCTTCGTGACATCATGTCCTTCTTTAGTCCATTTGCATATTGGAAGGGGTTTACCTTTAATTGGCACTGTAAGCTTAATTACTCCACCTTGTCTTATAAATACACCTTCCAGATATTTTTCATCAAGTTCATAATCAGGAAATTCTGAGAAGAGGAAAAATGTTACATGTTACATATAAAAAAGGCTTCATTAATTTTTTTCCACCAAGATTTCATAAATGAAGTATCTTACCAAGCATTTCAGTCACTTTAGCTACTCCTGGCACTTCGGCAGGTTCACCAGGACCACCAGCATTACAAGCCATAACACGGAATCTATATTCTGCACCTTGTGGAAGATGTGTTATTGTGTATTCACGGATCTTGGTGGGAGTGGTGTTGCATTTGGTCCATTCAAACTGATCAACCTTTTGCATTTCAATCAAATAGCCAGTCACTTTAGACCCGCCTTCATCTTCTGGTGGACTCCAAGCCAGGGAAATTGATGTTCTTGTTGTATCTGTAACTCTTGGATTCTGAGGTTTGCCTGGGGGAGCTGGAATATGTGATCACAACAGAGTCAGAATATATTCAAGTAAACTATTTAAATATCTTTGAAAAGTTTTGCTATTTGAAATTACTAAAATACTGTCCACCATTTCGCAAGTATTTTCCTGATAATATGATTAAATGAAGAGGGATCTGTCTATTTCTGGTGTACTGTATGAATCATAGAATCATAGAGTTGGAAGAGATCACAAGGGCCAATGAATACAGGACATAACCAGTGGCATTCCCACACTGGGTGTCAGCCAGTGCAGTATGTGTGTGTAACCTCTGGGGACAGGATTTCCTGGTGGGTTTTGGGGGTGGGGCTTCTGGGGGTGGCATACATGAGGGGAAAGAGAAAGGAGTGGACAGGGAGGCATGCGCATGGACAGAAACACTCACAAGGGGACTGGGAGGTGCATGTATGTGGGGAGAGCATGGGGGATGGTGCAGAGGGGGGCTGATCAGGTGCCCCCCTTCAGGGGTGTCACCCAGTGTGGTCTATTCCCCCAGCAAACCCCCAGTGATGGTACCGGACATAGCTTACCAATTGGATCCATAGCTACTGCAGGCTTGGAGGCCCTGCTTGGCTTGCCAGTACCCCTAGCATTGACAGCTGTGACACGGTGTTCATATTCCAGTCCTTCAATCAACCCGGTTGATCGATACCGTGTCATAGTGACTGCAACTTTATTAACACGGACCCATCTATCTGATCTAACTTCTTTGCGTTCCACAATATAACCAGTGATTTGTGAACCACCATCCTCCTCTGGTGGATACCAAGTAAGTGTCATGCCATCACGAGAGATATCAAATACTTCTGGGGTACCAGGAGGACCAGGAAGACCTGCATTTCAGAAAGTGAAAAAAAAAGTGAGCATAATTCCATGTACAGTCATGCTTTGTTCTTAAACTCAGGTATGTGGCACTACGCATTGTTTTACAAATACATTATTGGTTGTTAGGATTCAACTTTTTTAAACTAAAGAAAATCAGAATTAATATAGTATTAATTTTTAAATATGTCTGTGTGTGTCAATATAAGCTAGCGTAGAGGACTAGGAAAAATATTTACTTACTGATTCTGCTCTTGCATTCTATGATGTCAGACTGCAAGTATGAACCAATTCCAAAGCGGTTGGTAGCAGCCACACGGAACACATATTCAGCACCCTCAGTAAGTTTAGCAAACTTAAATGTTGTCCGAGTTACAGATTCAGACACTGGTAGCCATCCTGGCCGGTGAGCATCACGTTGTTCCACCACATAGCCACTTAATGCTGCACCACCATCCATCTCAGGTGGTTCCCAGGAAATGGTTACAAAAGTTGAATCAATATCAACAATTTTAATAGGTCCAGTGGGTGGTCCAGGTTTGTCTATTAAAAAGAAGAGAAGGGATTTAAGCAAAGAATAATAAGGGTATAGACAGCATAGTTGAATTTAGGAAAAATTATGCAAGGAAAATAGTGGATAGTTATATCTTCAAAACAAATTCTTACCAAGAATAATAACTTTTATTCTTTCAAGAGCAGTTCCACTTGTATTCTTCAGTTCAAGTGTGTACTCTCCAGTGTCATGTATTGTGGTTTCACGTATGGTTAGTTTAGCTGTCTTAGCAACTGTTTCAACCTTGACACGTTCTGATTCTCTTAGTTTAGAGCCAGCAAAGAACCAAGACACTGCTGGAGGTGGTCTTCCAGAAATTGGAATAGCTAGTTCGATAGGCCTGCCAGCCGGTACATGAACAGTCTTTTGAGGTATTCCAGCAAGATCAATTGCAGGTAGAACTGGAAAAAGAATGAAAGTCCAATATATATTTTAATCCTTGTTGAACTACATATCAACAATTTGAATCGTGGTTTGCTCTTTTTTATAATTATGACACTTACCTTTTTGTTCTTGTACTGTCACTGCTGTGACTATCTCTCTTGGTTCAGACACACCCTTCTGATTTTGTGCTCTCACTCTGAACAAGTACTGTTCACCTTCATTTAATGAAATTATTGTGTGTTCAAAGACTGTGGGTTTCAGTGTTACAACCTTCATCCATCTTTCAGATCCAGCTTTACTAGCCTCAATTACATAGCCAGTTAATCTGCTGCCACCGTCATGCTGTGGTTTTTCCCATGCAAGTGATACAGTAGATTTTGTAATATCAACCACCTCCAGTTTCTGTGGCACACTTGGAACCTCTGACACCAGCACCGCATCTAAGGTCTCACATGGTTCACCAATACCATAGATGTTTTCTGGAAGTACTCGGAAATAGTATAGGGCTCCTTCTATGAGTCCAGAAATTCGATAAAAGGTTTTGCTGCATTTAGTAGTTACTGTTTTGTAAGCTCTCATAGCAGCTTCACGTTTCTCAATTATGTAGTTGTTGACAGGAGCACCACCATCAATAGTAGGAATATCCCAAGTAATTGTCACAGACTCTTTTGAGACCTCTTTGATTCTTACTGCTGCTGGTGGGCCAGGTGTATCTGCAATGGGGAAAGGCAAAACAGACTTTGCAGTTTTCACCCTGTATTTACATGTGTCCATTTTCTTTTCCTGTAGCAACAGCAATAGCAGCTACATTTCTATACCACTTCATACTGAACTAAGCAGCCCCTAAGCAGTTTACAGTGTGTAAGCTAATTGCCCCCAACAAGCTGGGTACTCATTTTAGCAACCTTGGAAGCATGCAAGCCTGAGTCAAGCCTGAGCCCCTGGCTGGTATTGAACTCACAACCTTGTGGTTTGTGAGTGAGTGGCTGCAGTAAAGGCATTTAACCACTGTTCCATAAGAGCTTCCTGTACTACTCAAATAAAACTCACATACCACCCATTGCTCTAGATACCAGTTGCTATGATTTTATGTTGTTTCTCTCTTCCCTTCTCTTTCTGCTGTTCACTTCACTCTCTTATTGGTTAACTGTTGCCTAATCTGTTCAGATTATAAATCTGTTTTGCAAAGCTCTTTTAAATCTCATGAACAACTACTTTGATGACAATAACAACTACTATTATTTAAATCAGTTTCTATAACATTTCCCATATATGATGAAGTGCTACTTAGGAATATAAGCAAAGGCAAGTAGGCATGCCTCTTTCTGTAAGAATAAAACCAAAAGCTTCTGCCTACCATAGACTTTTACAAGAATTGTTGCAGATTTCTTTCCTGATTGATTTTCAGCTTCAATGACATATTTCCCAGCATCATACCGGTTGACTTTATCCACAACCAACAATGTATAACTATCTGTGGTGTCAATAATTCCTCGACTTGCCAGGTCAACACCCTTCTTGTGCCATGTAATTATTGGTGGTGGTCTGCCAGATACTGACACCATTAGACGTAAAGAGCCACCTGCTCTAACAATAACAGTCTTCTTTAGATCCTCAGCAAGTTCAAGATCTGGTATTTCTGTGGCAGAGAGAGAAATTAATAAGTAGTGTTTGAATACATCTAAATAGATCTGTAAATTATTATATGTAAATTATTTCAAAGACTGGGGTTTGACCTTACCTAGTCTTTCTACAGGTTCTATTTCAGCAGATGACTCACTGTATTCACTCATGCCATTGATGTTGGTGGCAGCCACTCTAAAGCGATATTTCTGGCTTGTTTTAAGACCAGTCACAGTGAATTCAGGGTTTCTTAGAGTGGCAGTAGTATGTGCCCTATACCATTGTTCAGTACTGTCTTCTTTCATTTCAAGAACATAGCCTAATATATCAACTCCACCATCATACATGGGCTTTGTCCATACCAAGCTTATGCTGGTCTTAGTAGTGTCCACAACTCTTGGTGATGAAGGTGCTGCTGGAGTGTCTTTGGGAAAGAACATGCTTTATGTTATTACAGTGGACAAATTGCAACTTAAAACCTGAAGAAATAATCACTTTCAGCTTTCTGCAATAATTCTGATTACATCTCTTCAGTCTTTGAGTTGAAAAATGATTTAGCTAAAACTGCATTTTTAAGTCCTGGGAAGTTTCAGCAGATTTTGGCCCATTAGAAGCATGTGCCACTAAGAGACAAATAGTTTCTTTGGCCTCTGGTACAGAAGGAAAATCATATAATAGGATTATAGGGCTTGAGAGGACCAAAAAGTCATAATGTTGATTTCTCTACCCCCAAACAGAAGCACTACATTTTCCCATTTCTTTTCCTGTTTTCTCTTATCAGTGGCATCTCTGAGCTTGGTGTCACCTGGTATGTGTGTGTGTGGGGGGGCAAACTGCTTTGCCCTCCCCCACCCACCTGCCCACCCAGATTGCTGCTGATGAGGGGCACGCCGAGGCCTCCAAAGCACCGCTTCAGGGTCAGACATGGCTGCTCCCTGGCTGTAATCCAAAATATATGGAGAGCATCAGGTTGAGGAAGACTACGCTAAAACAAAGACAACCTTTTGACAGAGTATTTAGGAAAGAAAGCAAAATTCTGAATGACTAGTTATCAACTGGAGCACAGGAATTTTAAAAAAGCTGCTCTTTCAAATGTTTACTGGTATATCTCTGGCACAACATTCAAAATATTTAAGAATTTCTGAATCTGACTAGTACAGGCATCCATTTCTATGACCCAGAAGCCATAAATATGTGACTGGGTGAGATGCAAGTGAAAAAAAATCACACTGAGAACTTGGGGGCAGGATGGCGTCGTAAATCTCTGAAATATTTTTCTAAAAAATACACACTATTTGTAACTCTGATGAATGATCTGAACAGTCGCTTTTAATTGTTCCAAACACTAGGTCTACAAGGCTACCCTACTACTTACTTTGTAATAAAATATTGATTTCAGGAACTTACATGATGGTTCTTTGCACAAAATGTAGGGAGAAGCATCACTGGGCTCACTATTACCAGCAGCATTTACAGCCGTGACACGGAACTGATATTCACTGCCTTCCATTAGATTAGTAACTTTCAGCCTTGTATCATAAATGGTATAGTCTCTGTTAACTCGTGTCCAGCGTAGACTTCTTTTTTCCCGTTTGTCCACAAGATAGGTGCTAATCTCATTGCCACCATCTGACTCTGGTTTCTGCCACTGAATAATGATGTGCTCTTTGCCAACACCCACAGCTTCAGGTACACCAGGTGGTGATGGAATAGCTGTAAATATTTTTGATGAGAGAGAGAAAAGAGAGAAAGAGAATAGATTATGTCACAGTTTTATATGTATTGCAATGCCCTCCACTCCTCACACCCAAACACAAATACCTATTTGAACTATGGGGATACTTACTAAATGAATTTCTAGCAATAATAGATTCTGATTCTAGTGGAACACCAGGCCCATACTTGTTGACAGCTCTTATACGGAATATGTATTCATTGTTCTTAATAAGTCTTGTTACAACACATGACAGTGTTTGGCATTCGGGTTCAACAATAACCCAGTTCAGTCTACTAGTCTCACGTCTCTCTACAATGTAATGGGTAATTTCTGCCCCTCCATCTTCTTGAGGAATGTTCCAGGCCAAGGTACACTTCTCTTCTGTTACTCTGCTAATGGTGATTTTGCCAGCACATGGACCAGGAGAATCTACAGATAAGGAGCAATGGACAAGTAAGGCAATGAAAAAATGCTTTTATCTTAAAAAATACTTTGAAGGAAAGACATTGTGTCACAGATAACTAACAATTATAAAACATTTACCAAGCACTTTGACGAGGACAGCAACTTGTTTTGTTCCACTGGCATTTTTAACAGTTAAGGTATATTTTCCAGAATCACTTCTGTCACAGAACTTGATGATTGCAACAGCATGCTTGCTTGTGTATTGTAAAACAACCTTTTCACTTGGGTCCAGCTCCTTGTCACCCTTAGACCAAAAGACCTTTGGTTCTGGTTTTCCACCAATTGATGCTTCAAGAACAAGATCAGACCCAGCTCTAATTGTTACCATTTCTCCTTTCAATTTGGCATCCAGTTCAGCTTTAGGTGGTGCTATGAAAAAAGCAAATGAAATAAATTTAAATCTTGATATTTTAAAACATTAACATGCTTTAGACAATTTGAAAAACCATAAGAATGTCTCTTACAATATTCATCTCTACAGGCAACAGGGCCAGTGGATTCAGAACCTTTGCTAATTACACCAGCAGCATTCTTTGCCAACACTCGGAATTCATATTCCTCTCCTTCACTGAGAGCTGTTACGGTAAAGAAATTTTCTGAGACAATGGTGTAGTTGCATTTCAGCCACCGTCCATCTCCAGACTCACTGTACGGTTTGCGTTCTACAATATAGCCAACAACTTTGCTTCCACCATCATAAAGTGGAGGAGACCAGCTTAATGACACTGAAGACCTTGTCACATCTGTTACCTCTGGTCTGCCTGGTGGATCTATAAAAGAACAATATATTGGAAAATATAATTTTATTGATCATTAATTAGTAAGACAAAATATAGTTTTTGTACTGGTCATACTTACCGACTGGGTTTTGGGCCAGTACTGGCCTAGAGGCTTCACTAGGTTTGCTAATTCCAGCAGCATTTAATGCATATGTTCTGAACTGATACTCCAAACCTTCCACAAGTGTTGTTAGTTTGTAATTGCACTCAAAACATGGAGTTTTATTTTCCTTCACCCAAAGGATTGAGTTGCGTTCTTTCTTTTCAATCCAGTATCCAACAATTTTGCTACCACCATCATGATATGGTTCCTCCCATCGAATGGACATGGCATTAGCAGAAACAAAATAGACCTCAGGTCTAGTGGGTGGGCTTGGTGGGACTAATTTTAAAAAAGACAAAGTAAGAGAAACATTAGATTGGGGAAAAAAACTAGAGGAAAATTATGCAAATCCTATGGAAAAAATTGTTCCTTACCAAATGGATGTTCAGCCACTATTGGTACTGATTCTACTGGCTTGCTGACACCAAATCTGTTTTCTGAGCTGACACGGAAACTGTATTCCATATATTTAGTGAGATGAGTTACTTTGATCTGTGTACGTTTGACACTGGAGTTTACCAGTTGCCATGCTGTTGTACCAGATTCACGTTTCTCAACAATGTAGTTGGTGATATCACTGCCACCATCATCTTCAGGTTCTTTCCATGACAACACACATGATTCAGCTGTTATAGATGATATTTCTATGGGACGGGTAACTGGACCTGGTCTTCCAATAACAACGACAGTCACAGTGAACGTTTTCACACCAGCAGTGTTCTCAAGTGTTAAATAATATTTACCAGAGTCCCCTCTCATGCTGTCCTTTACAGTTAGTGTGGTTCTATCCTTTGTTGTCTTGATAGCCACTCTGTCTGTTTCTTTGAGTCTCATTTCTTCAAGTTTCCATGTTACCTTTGGAACAGGACGCCCACTAATTGGTATATCAATAGTAAATGTGCTTCCAGTTTTGCAAGTTACAAGTTGGTTAGTTATTCCACTGAGATCTGCAGTTGGTTCAATTTGTGGCTCTTTAACAATGACAGAAGAGAAAGCATCTCTTGGCTGGCTGTAACCAGCATTATTCTTTGCTTTAACACGGAACTCATATTCATTGTTCTCTATGAGACCTTCAACTGTAAAAGTCAACTGTTTTGTTTGACCAGCTTCCACCCAAACATCAGATCCCTTTTGTTTCATCTCTAGGAGGTACCCAATAATACGACTGCCACCATCATGATCTGGCTTAAGCCAGGCTAGTTCCACGGATGACCTAGTGGTATCCACAATATCTAATCTCTTAGGTGGAGCAGGCTCTTCAGTGGCTACAACTGGCTCCGTTAATTCACATGGTTCACCTACTCCATATTCATTTTCTGCTGATACACGGTAAAAATAGGGCATGCCCTCTGCAAGACCAGAGACCTTAGCAATCTGTCGGGTACATTTTTCATTAACAACTTGCCAACTGCGGCGGCTTGCTTCTCGTTTCTCCACAATATAATGATGGATACGAGCACCTCCATCCAGGATTGGAGCATCCCACATTAAAGTGATAGAGTCTCTAGTCACATCCTTAAATGTAATAGGTCCGGGTGGCCCAGGAGTGTCTAGTACTTTAACAGTGAAAGCAATGGATTTCTTACCACTGTTGTTTTCTATAGTAAAAACATATTTACCAGCATCTGTTCTATTGCAGTTCTCCACAGTTAATGTACTGAATGATTCGGTTGTATGAATGTCAGCACGCAAGGTAAGATTAGAATCTGCTTTGGACCATATAGCAGTAGGAACAGGTCTGCCCTTAAAGGCAATAAATAAACGGATGGTTGCACCTGCTCTGACAATATGAGTCTGCTTGAAGTTAGCATCAATATCAAGTTCAGGTGAGGAGAGTCTGTCTATGGTTTGCACAGAAGCTGCAACTATACAACTTTCACCTTTGCCTGCACCATTTACAGCGCTGACTCGGAATTTATAGTGTTCATTTGGTTCTAGGTCAGTTACAGTATACTTGGTAGCAAGGCAAGTCTCAGCATTGACTTTATGCCACTCTTCCAAATCAGCTTTGCACATTTCAATGATGTAGCCCATTATTTCTAGGCCTCCATCAAAAACTGGCCTGGTCCATTCTAAGCTGACACTTGTCTTAGATGTATCTATCACTTTGACAACAGTAGGAGCACTTGGTGGATGGACTGGTTCCCTGCATTTAATCAGCCTTGAGATACTGCTTGGTGGCCCCACTCCAGCCTTGTTTTCTGCCAAAACCTGGAACTCATATTCATTGCCTTCAGTTAGGCCAGTGACTCTGAATCTTGTTTCAGTAATGGGCCTCTTGCTGGATACTTTAACCCAAAGAATGCTCTTCTTCTCCCTTCTCTCCAAGATATATTGGTTAATGTCACTTCCACCATCTGATTTTGGCCTTTCCCATGAGAGTGTAATACTGTTTCCTGTCACATTGCTAGGTTCTGGGGTGCCAGGAGCATCAGGAACAGCTGTAAGAAAAAGAAACACATCAGACAACATTCTAGATACAGTTGACAAAGATATATACATAAAAGACTTTTTCAGTTTAAAGTAAACTTACTGTAATGTGGTTGTGCTACAAATGGATCAGATTCCAGCGGCCTGCCAACACCAAACTTATTGGCTGCAGAAACACGGAACTGGTATTCATTGCCTTTTATTAATTTAACAGCTGTATAACTGCAGGCTTCACAGTTGTCTTCAACTAGTGCCCAGGATACTCTGCTGGTTTCACGCTTTTCAATCACATAATGAGTAATGGCTGCACAGCCATCGTTAGCTGGAGGCTCCCACCATAATGTTGCCTTCTCTTCAGTAATATTGGTAAACCGTATTGGCCCACCAACTTTTCCTGGAGTATCTGTAAGGTTAAATTATTGATTATTTTTATTATGCCCATTTAATATAGAATGAATAGACTATGAAATAAAAGTTGCAGGGAGGATTAAAAAAATCAATGATTTTTTAAATAAAAAAACTAAATTGAATTTTTCAGTTCAAATATATTTTTTAAAATTATAAACAAAACACTATAGTACTCTCTTGACTCTTGATTATAAATAAACAGTTAAAATAAAATCTAATCACAAATGCTAGCTAACACTATAACTGGAATCTCATAAAAATGAATTAATGGCTTTGTTACATATGTTGAATTACCTAAAATCCAACAAGAAAAAGCAGGGGGGAAAACCTAACAGTGGGAGTATAAAATAGAAGATCTATTTGCAGGAAAGTTGAGGACAGTGTACATTTTTTATTGTTGAGATAACAAATGAAAGTTGTTAAAAACAACAATAATCAGAATGATGTGGTGATCAAGTAGTCTAAGCAGTGGCCTTTGGGTGCCTGGTTCAAGACCCATCACTATTTGCATTCATATGACTAACTAGTATCTTCTATGCCTGCTGCTCTCTCTGTTCCGTTGGGGACTGTCTCAGATATAACCCCTATGTAAAACATCTCTAATGTTCAGTAGGTGCTAAATAAATGTGATGATTTAAAGGGCGGCTATCAGGAGGCAATGTTACAATTGCAAATTTAGAACATGTGTGTAACTTTTAAAATTTAATTTAATAAACTGTGGTCTAAATCCATTTATTAGGCTCAACTAGAACAGGCCCATTGAATCAATCAGTCTTATATAACTGCTGGCATCATGTTCCCAATGATTCAATAGATCTGCTCTAGTTTGGGCAAACATTTAGATTTAGATCTAAGAACCAGCATGGTGTAATAGTTTGAATACTGAACTGGAAACCAAGATTAAAACATCCACTCAGCCCTGGAAACCCACTGTCATACTCTCTCAGCCTCAGAGGAAGGCAAAGGCAAGCTCCCTCTGAACAAATTTTGCCACAAATACCCTGTGATAGGTTCCCTTCAGGGTCACCATAAGTTGGAAATGATTTGAAGGCACACTCTTACACTTACATTACTGATTTCATCTTATCACATTCAATGTACTGATCCAGTATCCATAGCTTGACATAGATAATGATTAGACTATATGTTACTATTTTGCACCACTTATCAAAAAGCTGTGAAAAAGGCTTGGTGGATTTTTTTTAATCAGCAACTTAAATAAACTTAAATTGAATTTAACTAAATAACTTTAACTGGTGATTTAAATTGTTTTGATTTAAATCACCCCACTCTAATTTGATGCAAGTTTAAAAAAAATGCAAACTTACCTTGTACTCTTATGGTTATATCTTCATGTTTAGCTCCTGATGAATTCTTGGCTTCTACTCTATATACTCCACGATGGTCTCGAGAAGCATCTCTAACAAAGATGGTGCTAAAGCCAAGAGCACTGGTTATTTCTACATTCAACCTCTTATCAATCTCTTGTCCATCTTTAAACCAGGTCACCTGTGGAACTGGGCGCCCTGTGATGAGAGCTTTAAGTCTTATGCTTTCTCCAGCTTTAACTGTAAGACCTTCAAAATGCTCGGCACCAAATTCAATATTTGGTGAGACTGGAGAACAAAAAGAAATAAAGTGATTTTTAGAAATAATTCTCACTAATGGTCACAAACATAGCTTTCCAGCAAATAATACCAAGAGGCATGTTAGTTATTTTATTTCGCATTCCTTTAAATATTCAGTACAAAAGAAGTAGCATTTATGTTTGGAGCCATCCTTTTGCATGGCACCAATTTCTTACTGAATTAATTCTTAATTGTTATGATGCTTTAAAAAGTACAGTGGGCCTTGGGATCCACAGGGGTTTGGTTCCAGGATACCTGTGGGTACGAAAATCCATGGATGCTCAAGTTTCATTGTATACAAAGCCATAGTAATTTGGTGTCCCTTATATAAAATGCCAAAATCAAGTTTTGCTTTTTGGACTTTATATTTTTGGGGAATATTTTCAAGCCACAGATAATTGAATCTGTGGATAAGGAATCTCTGGATATGGAGGGCTGACTGTATTATTAGGAAGAGTTTCAGGGTTAAAGATGGCTCCATGTTGCAGTCCCCTTTAGTGACTCTGTCAAGGGGACCTGCTCTGGACATGCTGATCCCTGGTGAGGAATCAAACCAACCAGCAGGAATTGCTTCCTTGATATGGGAAGCTTGGAGGAGCTTCATCTGTGTCTAATTTCCTGTCCCTAGTATCAAGGTGATAAGTGCTATTGTCATCAAGACTCAGGTGGAATGGTAGAGGCTGAGAAGAAACCATCACCCCTGCAGTATTCAAGTACCAAACAAAGGGCTATAACAATGTGCTCAGCTTTCTTATCTAATTACAACCTGAAGTACCTAGAAAGCATACTAGCTGATTGGAACATTTTACTTCCAGCATTATCCCTTCTATGTCTGAAACAGTGAGTAAATCAATGCCAAACACAAATGGAAATAAAAGACAAAGGTAGCATTTTTTTTCTTATTTGATTGATAACAATTACAAGTTGTGTCTAGAAAGGACACTAAATAGAAAGTAGAACACTTAGAGACTTAATGGCTTAATTTATCTGATATGAAAAGAGCTGCTTTACAGGAAGGGTTAAAGTATTATTAGGAAGGAGTAGTCTGGGGTTCTGCACAGCATGCTGTACTATTAATAAAGGGCATTTACCAGCTTCATCTCTGGTCATGATATAGCCCGAAGACTGGGAAGGAGGGCTAATAGTTCCGACAGCATTTCTTGCAAGTATTCTAAATTCATATCGATCACCAGGGCTAAGTCCTGTAACTGTGTACTGACATTCACTGACATCAGTAAAATTGCATCGGACCCAGCGATCACCACTTCCTTGACGTTTCTCAATACTGTAGCCCACAATCTTGCTGCCTCCATCACGAAGAGGTGCAGTCCACTTAAGAGTAATAGTTTCCCTAGTTACATCAATGTAGTCAGGTGTGCCAGGTGGATCTAAAAGGGAGATAGATGGACACATAGTAATATAAATCAGCATAAGTGCATACAGTGATGTGAAGGTGACTGTTCTATCATATGAGTGATAAATCACTTACCAACTGGAGACACAGCTAAAGTAAATTTGCTTGGATCACTGGCTGAGCTCAATCCAGCTGAGTTTTCTGCATATACACGGAACTGGTAGTCCAAACCTTCCATTAATCCAGTGATTCTGTATTCTCTACTAGATACTGTTGAAACATTTACTTTCTGCCACAGGATGCTGTTTCTTTCTTTCTTTTCTACATGGTATCCAATAATTTCTGCACCTCCATCATAAACTGGAGCATCCCAAGATATGGTCATCCCATCAGCTGTTATATTATAAACAACAGGCTTCCCTGGTGAACCTGGTGGTTTAAACTGGTGTCTTGCGATGACCTCTACTGAGTTAAGTGGTGGGCTCACGCCATATCTGTTTTCTGCACGGATTCTGAATTGATATTCTGAATCTTTGACCAGGTTGGAAACTTTGAATGTTGTCTTTTCTACACTGGAACATACCATTTTCCAAGTGGTTTGTGAAGTTTCCCGCTTCTCAACACTGTAGCCAGTAATTTCTGCTCCTCCATCATCATCAGGAGCACCCCATGAAAGAACCATGCTGTCTGCTTTGATTTCATCTAGTTTGATAGGTCCCTTTGGCTTTGATGGAGGGCCTAGTGTTATAACTGTAATTGGGAATGACTTTCTGTGAACACCATTATCAAGAATTAAGGTATATTTGCCTCCATTTTCTTTTTTCACATTCTTAATGCTTAAAGTTATTTTGTTTTCTGTTTTCTTGAAGCGAATCTGTTCACTTTCTTTGAGAGGAATGTTGTCTTTCAGCCAGCTCATTGTTGGTTTTGGCTTTCCCTTATAGGGCAATTCAATGTGTACATTATATCCTATTCTCACAGTTACCTGTCCCCCAGGTATATCAGAAAGGTCTGCATCAGGTGTTATTACATAGTCTTTAACTGTAATTGGCCCAGTTGTAACACCATCACTTTTCCCTTTTTCATTTCTAGCAGACACTCTGAATTCCAGAATAGTAAGCTCCTTAAGCTTATCAATTTCAAATTCACATGCTTTACTTGTCCCTGCAAAGGACCATTCTGTTTCCTCCTTCAGTCTCTTTTCAATTACATAGTCTGATATGATGCTACCACCATCAAATTCAGGTTTGCTCCATTGTAAAGTGACAGAAGTCTTTGTTGAATCTTTCATGGTCAGATCCCGTACAGGTCCAGGAACTTCTGCAGCTTTTATTGGTTCTGAGGTTTCACAAGGCTCACCCAATCCATTTTCATTTTCTGCAAAAACACGGAAGAAGTATGGAGTTTTCTCTGACAGACCAGTTATCTTAAATGTTGTATTGGAGCACTTTGCTGTAACGGAAGACCAAGCTCTCTTTGTAGCATCTCTTTTTTCAACAACATAATTTGTTACTTCAGAACCACCATTGATGAGTGGGGGCTCCCATACTAATGTCACAGTTCCACGCGAAACATTTTTAAGAGTCAGCCTCTGGCATGCAGATGGAGTGTCAAGTACTTTAACATTCACAAATGAAGTTTTTGGTTTTCCAACTCCATTCTCAATTGTGAGGACATATTTTCCTGTATCATTGCGAGTGACTTGAGGAATGTTAAGGAGTGTGGATGATTCTGTGTTCTGAATGTTGTATCTTTCATCAGTACCAAGATTCTTTTCACCCTTTCTCCACGTGACCGTTGGAGGAGGTCTTCCTTTAAATGGAATCATTATTTGTACATCTTCACCTGCTTTAGCTACAATGGAGGTTCTGAGGGCCACATCTAAATCAATCTCTGGCTCTTCTGCAAAATAAAGTAAGCAAGAGAATGATTAATACTGTATTTGGGAAAAGCTAGAAACACAAAACACTTAAAATAACAGAGAGAAAAATTTACATACCAAGTATGTCTTTAGCTTGTACAGGTTCTGTCATTTCAATAGGTTCACCTTGTCCAGCATAATTTATAGCGGCTACACGGAAGTAGTAATTGATTCCTGGTTGAAGATGAGAAACAACATATTCTGTGGTTCTCACTTCTCCTCTTGCACTGACCACAGCCCATTCTTCTTCATCCCCCTCTCTCTTTTCTATAGCATAGCTGGTAATTGCACTTCCTCCATCATAGGCTGGTTTGGCCCAGCTAAGTGTGATAGATGTCTTTGTAGTATCCACAACCTTTAGCTTAACAGGTGGTCCAGGTTTATCTGTAAAATTCAAATAACAAAAATAAGATTTCAAAACAATGATGGCTAATAGTAATTAGTAGAACATACCTTCATTAGATTTAAAGAATGTCTATACTTTGTTGGTTAAATTTGTAAACATCCATATGCATGCTTCTTACCAATAGGATCTGCTGCTTTGAAGAAATCAGATGCATCAGAGTAGGGACCTTGTCCAGCTGCGTTCACAGCAGTAACCCTGAACTGGTATTCACTGTTTTCTGTTAATCCTGTCACTTTCTGTCTGGTGTCACGAATGGTTTCTTTAGTGACTTTGAACCAGCTCAGACTTTTCTTATCACGTTTCTCAAGGTAATATCCACTTATTTCACTCCCACCATCCACAGTAGGTCTGCTCCAGACTACTGTCATTGATTGTTTAGTTATCATAGTAACTTCTGGCATACCAGGTTGTCCAGGTGTAACTGTATTTTTTATTAAAATAAAAATCACATCAGGTCAGTCAATCAAATGGGAATGCTGTTTTATAGAAATCTTTAATAATGTATGAATTAACAGTGTTTCTCTTACCAAAAGCATTCTTAGCTACAACAGCATCAGATTCCAGTGGATCACCAATACCAAATTTGTTTACAGCTCGTATACGGAATATATATTCATTTCCTTTTATGACTTTTGTGGTAGTAACAATGCATTCTTCTTGTTTTTCTGAAACTACAGACCATACCACACGGCTTGTCTCACGTTTTTCAACAATGTAATGTGTCACATTAGCACCTCCATCATCTGCTGGTGGTTCCCACATAAGGGCAATCTTTTCAGCAGTGACTGTTTTGAACTGTACAGGTCCACCTGGTGGTCCTGGCTTATCTGTTGATATAACAGAAAGTTAAATATTTTAAAATGTACAATGGATACAGCCAAGGGAGTTTTACAAAATGACACACCATTTCCTCCCAAAACATACCAAGTATTTGTACTCTAACAGTGGCAGAAGCAGAACCCATGGCATTTTTTAGTTTCAGTTCATAGTTTCCACTGTTAAGACGAGTTGCATCTTTGATCAGTATGGATGAAAATTCAGTGGTGTTTTCAAAGGATACTTGGGCACTGGTTTGTATTTCTTTACCATTTCTGAACCATTCAATTGTAGGTATGGGCTTTCCGGAAATTCCAAGTTTCAGCTTAACTGAAGTGCCAGCTTTGTATTTGACTACTTCTGTATATTCTGGTGGTATATCTATTTCAGGTGCACCTTAATAAAATAAAGAGGAGTAAAAATAAAAGTGTAAATAAAAAAACTTTTTCAAATGCTCTCCTCAGAAAGGCTTTAAACAACTTTTGGTTAAGAATACTAATGCAGTAGTGAATTAAATTCAGTATAAATTAATATATTTTTATAATCTCTGACAGGAAAAGGTAAATGGAATTTGAATCAACACAGTACTGCCAGACCAGAATCCTGAATTCAAAGAAGATTTCTGCAAACAGAAATAAAACTGGATATTAATTGTTGTGCACTTATAAAATTCTTACCATATGTATCCACACAGGTGATAGGACCTAAAACATCTGATGGATTACTGACTGAGCCTGCAGCATTCTTAGTAAAAACACGGAATTCATATTGGGAGCTCTGAGTTAATCCTGATACAGTAAACTGAGTCTCAATGACATTGGTGAAGCTTGCTTTTGTCCATCTACCATTTGGAAGATCACGTTTCTCAACAATATAGCCAGTTATTTTGCTACCACCATCAAAAGCCGGCTGTATCCAAGAAAGGCTGACAAATGTCTTGGAAATATCTGTGACACGAAGATTTCTTGGGGGCTCTGCAGCATAAAAAAAATTACATTTGTAATTAGGAACTGTACAACTATTCAGCACCAGCTCACCAATGAAATATTTTCCACTAAATTCATTATTTCATACAGGATGTTTTCCAGCTGAATACATACCACATGCATCAATAGCAAGAACTGCATCAGATGGGTGACTTGGTTTTCCAATCCCAGCTGCATTTTCTGCATACACCCTGAATTCATAAATAAGTCCAGCAGTAATATTGGAGACTTTGAAATGAGTTGTGCGTATAATCATTTTATTTGCTTTTTTCCATAAAATACTGTTTCTGTCTTTCATCTCCAGATGGTAGCCAGTGACTGCACTGCCTCCGTTGGAAACAGGCTCATGCCATCCAACCGTGATGCTTTCTCGTGTTACATTGGTGATCCACGGCGTGGAAGGTGGTCCAGGGGTTGCTAAATAAATATGAATACAATATAAACATTAATAAATCTTAAAGTGCATATCCACAAATTCAGAAAACAAAAATAAACATGAAGCCACTTACTGTAAGGTAATTTAATAGTTATACATGCTGAATCGATATGGTCACTTATGCCAAAGCGATTTTCTGCTTTGATACGGAATTGATATTCTTCTCCTGTCACTAGCTTCATAATTTTAATCATATTTCTGGCAACAGTTGCAGACACTTCAGACCATACAGCAGTGCTTGTTTCTCTTTTCAGCACAATGTAGTTGGTAACTTGACTTCCGCCATCATAATGTGGTGGCTCCCACTTAAGGGTAATACTTTCTTCAGTGATATCACTGGTAACAACAGGGCCAGCAGGAGGACCAGGTCTATCAAGGACAACAATCTTAATGAACGATTTAGTAGTTCCACTGGAGTTGGCAGCTGTGATGTCATATTTACCAGCATCAGCAGCCACACTTTCTTTAAGGTTGATTATCACACTTTCTGCTGTGGTTTCTGTGTTGAACCTCATGGTTGGTTTGAGAGGGATGCCATCTTTGGATAAAGTCACCTTTGGCAATGGTTTTCCAGAAATTGGAATCTCAACCTTTAGGTTTGAACCTGCTCTTACGTAAACTGTGTGGTTCGGGAAACCTTTCATGTCAACCTCAGGAGATTCTGAAAAATACATTTACAGTCTATTAAAAAAAGGTTTGGGAGGACATTTTAGTTAAATTCATATGAGCTCTTTCATTAATAATGGAACACATACCCAGTTGCTCTTTAACTGTAACAGCAATAGGAAGCTCTCTGGGATCACTTAGACCAGCTTGGTTTTCAGCAAATACTCTGAAGAAGTACTCTGTATTTTCCTTGAGACCTTGAACAACATGATGGGTTGTCTTGACCACAGCACATTTGACCCATTTTTGCTGCCCTTTCTCCAGAGCTTCAACAAGATAACTTATAATTCTGCTTCCACCATCATGTTCTGGCTTTAGCCACACAAGAGATACCGTGTCTTTAGTAACACTTGATACTCCCAGTTTTTCTGGTGGACTTGGTTTTTCTGAAGAATAAGAAGCAGAAGAAGATGAAATGAGAAGAAAATAAGCATTCTGCTTGCTTTCAATAAACTTAGCAAGTATATATTTTACATGGGAAAGTAGTGTATTTTATCTTCCATGTATATATGAATAATATTTGTTTCTAAGTGCTTTCAGAAAAAGCACCCATGATTACAAATGTACAATAAATTAATTGCAATCAATAACAATTTGAGCACAAATAATAAATAAGGACTAGAACTCTATAAACAATTACTTAGGAATAAGATTCAATTAACTAAATGGGATTTACTTTAAATAAATAATCAAATGAATCAACTCTGGCAATCAACATGGTGACAGATGTTGCAGCTCTCACACCCACTGAACCACATATTGTCCTTGTGGGCAAGTTCAAGTGGTAAATGTCAATCCTTATGTTTTACATGATCATTTTTACAGAAACATTCCTGAACCAGATTACTGTAAAATTTCTCAGTGTCCAGTTACTTATTGGTAGATATGATCTCGTACGTTACTTATCAAGTTATTATCTTCACTTTTTAATCACTTAACATTGGAGAGGTGCACTGCTGTATCTTTGGCCAAATTGTTGTTGGCATCCTCAGTTTTAACATGTGGATTTTTAACATGGAACCAGGGTGTTTTTATTAGTATTTGATGTTGCTCTTTTACTGATAAATATATTTATTGATTTATGGTATGACCTTGGGTTATAAACTACTATAAATAAATAATAGATAAAGCATTTGAATAAACATATTTTAAGGAACCAACCTGTTATTTTAGTTCCATCTTTGGTTTCAATGGGAACTCCAACACCAAACTCATTTTCTCCAGAGACTCTGAAGTAATAAATTCCACCTTCTTGTAGATTGGTGACTTTGTAGGAAAGACGATGACAGTTGTTGGTAACAGTGACCCAGGCTTTCTTGCTGGCTTCTCGCTTTTCAATGTAATAGTTCTTTACTGGAGCACCTCCATCATTCTCAGGAGCTTCCCAAGATAAGACAGCTGATTCTTTTGTTACATCTTTAACAACAATATTAGATGGAGGTCCTGGTGTGTCAAGAACCTTCACAACCAATGTCAAAGTAGCTGTATTTACAATATTTTGCAATGTCAATGTGTACTTTCCAGAATCATTCCTGGTTGCTTTTTCAATGGTAAGTGAGGTACGATTATCTGAAGAATCAATATTTGCTCGTGTACGGAGATCAGTATCTGGCTTACTCCATAGTACATTTGGGACAGGCTTTCCTCTGAAAGGCACATTCATTGTAAATGATCCACCAGCTTTCACAATTAAAGTCTTTCTCATTTCATTGTCAATATCAAAAGCAGGTTCTTCTTCCCTTTCTTTTGCTACCTGAGGTTCTGAGATTTCACTTGGGTCACTAGCACCAACTTTGTTGAGAGACCTTACTCTGAAAACATATTCAGCTCCTGGTGTAAGGCCAATTATAGTATATTCTGTGCCTCTTAAGTTCTGAATAGCAGTTGACCAATTGGTTTCACTAGTCAGCTTGTATTCAACTGTATATCCAGTAACAGGAGAACCTCCATCAAATAATGGCTTTGTCCATCCAATTGTTATGTTTGACCTTGTAGAGTCCATAATCTTGGGCCTGTTTGGAGGTGATGGCAGGAAAATAGGATCTTCAGCTTTAATTAGAGGTGAAGGATCACTAGGAAGACTAAGTCCTGCTGCATTTTCTGCATATACTCGATATTCATATTCACATCCTTCACGAAGGCCTGAAGATTTTACTCTTAGGTCATAAACTGGCTTTTTGTTTACACGTATCCACCGCAGGCTGTTTTTCTCACGCCTTTCAATTAAATATCCAGAAATTTCATTACCTCCATCACTGTCAGGTCTTGCCCAGCAGATGGTCATGGATTCCTTTGTCACACTAGTAATCTCTAAAGATTTAGGTGGAGTTGGGACAGTAAAAGGATCTAAAGCCTTGATGGCATCACTTTCCAGTGGTTCACCAACACCATATTTGTTTACAGCCATCACTCTAAAGATATACTCATTTCCTCTAAGTAGTTTTGTCACTTTGCAGGATGTTGTTGGGATTTCTGTTTCACAGAGAGTCCATGCAATTCTACTGGTCTCACGTTTTTCCACAATATAATAATCAATTTCTGCACCTCCATTTTCTTGAGGTGGCCCCCATGAAAGGTGACACTTCTCAGCAGTAAGTCCTTTGATTTCTAGTGGGGCTGCTGGGGGACCTGGTCTATCAAGTACTTTGCAATTGACAGCTAATGATCTTGTTCCAGCAACATTTTGCAGTGTTAGCACATATTGCCCTGAATCACGTCGAATGCAGTCTTTAACAGTTATTGCAGTAGTGTGATCTGTCGAGATAATTTCAATTCTTGCTTGTTCCTCAATCTCTTTGCCATCCTTTGCCCAAAAAACTACTGGCAAGGGTCGTCCTGCAATGTCAGCATTAATTTTCAAAATCTCTCCCGCTTTAACAACAACAACATCTCTGAATTTGACATCCATCATAATTCTTGGAGCATCAACATCATCTTTTACTGTTATTGGCCCTGTTGTTTCAGATGGCCCACTGAATAATCCAGCAGCATTTCTTGCTATGACACGGAATTCATAACGCTGATCTTCAGTAAGCCCTGTTACATCGAAGAAGGTTTCTTGTACATTGGTGAAGTTGCACTTCAGCCAACGACCATCTGGTAGCTCTTTCCGTTCAATAAGGTATCCTGTGATCTTAGCGCCACCATCATATTCTGGTTTGGTCCATGAGAGTGAGACACATGTTCTTGTAATATTAGTCACTTCTGGTTGGCCAGGAGGATCACATGGGTCCCTTGCAGCAACAGGCTCACATGATTTGCTACATTTACCTATTCCTACAATATTTTCAGCATACACACGATATTCATACATCAGTCCTTCATCAAGGCCTGTGACCTTCATCTGTGTGTCAGTTATAAGAGTTTTATTTATTTTAGTCCAAAGGATGCTACTTCTTTCTTTACGCTCAAGGTGATAACCAAGTATTTTGCTTCCTCCATCATTAACTGGCTCCTGCCAGCTGACAAGCATGAAGATTTTAGTTGCATGTACAACTTTGGGAGTACCAGGTGGCCCAGGAGGATTAAATGGATATTCTGCAACAACAGGGGTTGTTTCAACATAGGTGCTCTTGCCATAGCGATTTTCTGCACAAACACGGAATTGATATTCTGATCCTGTGGTTAAGCGGGATATTTTAATTGAAGTTCGTGCAACTGCTGCTGACACTATGCTCCACACTGTTGTAGTTGTTTCTCTCTTCTCCACAATATAATTACTAATCTGACAGCCACCATCATACTCAGGGGGTTTCCAGGATATGGTTATGTTGTCATTACTGACATTATCAATATGTAATGCAGTTGGAGGTCCTGGCTTGTCAAGTACAATTACAGTGATGGAAACTATTGTAGAGCCAGCACTATTTGAAACATGTAATTCGTAACTTCCTACATCTTCTCTTGACGCTTCCCTGATTGCTAGTGATGTTGATGTTTTTGATGTCTGGACATTTACTCTAGTTGTCTCTCTTAAAAGTATTCCATCCTTCTTCCAGCTAACTGTTGGAATTGGCCTTCCTCTGATGGGCACATCAATCTTAAGATCTTCACCAGCTTTAACACTGAAAGTATTGAAAAGCAGTTCAACAGAAGGCTGGATTTCAATATCCTTGGCAATTACTGGAACTCCAAGCTGCTTTGGATCACTCTTCCCTTTTTCATTGACAGCACAAACTCGGAAAGTATATTCTTCTCCCATAGATAATCCTGATATTGTTGCTTCTAACGTCTTAACCTGTGTACACATGCTCCATTTTTCACTTCCTTTAGTTTGCATTTCAACTACATAGCCAGTTATTTTACTGCCACCATCACTCTCAGGTTTCTCCCATTTAATAGTAGCAGTGTGGCGTGTAACATCAACAAGAGTTATTTTTCCAGGTGGATATGGTGGCTCAGAAACCTTAACTGGTTCAGATGTTTCTGCTGGCAAACCAACTCCATATTCATTTGCAGCCAAGACACGGAAGTAGTAACTGCATCCTTCTTGTAGCTGTTCAATTTTAAAGACATTCTTGGAACAGTTATTTGTAACAGTAGCATAGGCTTTTCTTGTAGTTTCTCGTTTTTCAATTATATAGTTTGTAATTTTAGCTCCTCCATCGATAAGTGGAGGCTCCCAAGCTAATGTCACTAAATCTTTCTTCACTTCTCTGATGGTCAGGTTTATAGGTGCACTTGGTGTGTCAAGCACTCTCACATTAACAAAAGCAGATTTCTTGCCACTATTGTTTTCTAGAGTCAAGTTATATTTACCACTGTCAAATCTGTTGACATTATCAATGACCAGCATTGTATAAGAACTGGTAACCTCAATCTGAGCTCTGTCACTTAGAGTGCCTTCTGCTTTTTCCCATTTTACTTCTGGCTCTGGCCTGCCTTTGATAGTGACAAACAAACGCAAGGTACCACTGGCACGTACTGTGACTACTTTTCTGAGATCTGCATCAAGTTCAATTTCAGGTGGTTCAATTTTTTCAGCAGCAACAACACTACCAGGTATAGTTGCTGGTTCTCCAACTCCTTCTGAGTTCATGGCACAGATGCGGAAGTTATACTCACTATTCTCTTTAAGTTTTGTTACTGTGAATTGTTTTCCTTGTAATCCAGATGGTGGTGTGCAGGTTGTCCATTCATCACCACCAGCTTCTTTAAATTCCACAATGTATCCTTTAACAGGAGCACCTCCATCATAAATAGGCTTGTTCCATGCAAGTGATACAGATGATCTGGAGGTATCTGTCACCTTTGGATTGCTGGGAGGGCCTGGGGGATACACTGCATCACAGGCACGATAGAAAACTGATGGTTCACTGGGTTCTCCAACACCAGCAGCATTTTCAGCAGAAACCCTAAATTCATAGAAATGGCCATCTGTAAGTCCAGTTACTCTGAATCGTAAGTCTGTCAGTCTCTTTTTATTGCACTTGGTCCATCGGATGCCATCTTTGTCTCGCTTTTCTAATATATAACCTTCAATTTCAGCCCCACCATTGTCTGCAGGACGACCCCAGGTTACAATCATAGAATCTTTTGTGATAGCAGAAACTTCAGGTGTTGAAGGAGGACCTGGAGGTCTGTATGGATTGCATGCCAGGATAGGCTCAGATTCCAGTGGTTCACCGATTCCATATTTGTTAACAGCCATTACACGGAAAATGTACTCATTGCCTGGGAGAAGCCTGGTTACTTTGTGGTTCAGAGCTTGCACATCAGAGGCCACTTGTGTCCATGAAAGCCGGCTTGTCTCTCTCTTTTCTATGATGTAATGGGAAATGCTAGCACCACCATCTTGTAATGGTGGTCCCCATGCCAGGTAACATTTCTCTGCCATCACACCTGTAACTTTCAAAGGACCTTCTGGAGGTCCAGGTCTGTCAAGCACTTTTACAGTGATTGGAATAGACTTGATGCCCCCAACATTGCTCAGTTTAAGTGTGTAAAGGCCTCCATCTACTCTGATGCAATCTTTGACTGTGAGAGTTGTTCTTTGAATGGTAGACTTTATTTCCATCCTTGCAGTTGCACCTTCAAATTCTTTCCCATCTTTTGCCCATGTGATTTCAGGAATAGGTTTGCCATGAATGTCAGCCTCAAGAACAAATGTTTCTCCAGCATGAACAACAATGACATCTTTGTACTTTGGATCCAGAGAAGCTTTTGGTGCTTCAATTTCATCTCTAGCAATAATTGGTCCAGTGCTTTCAGATGGTTCACTTAGACTAGCAGCTGCATTTCTTGCAATTACTCTGAATTCATATCTTTGTTCTTCCACAAGACCAGTTACTGTAAACTCTGTTTCTATTACATTTGTAAAACTGGCTTTCATCCAACGACCTTCAGGCAATTCTCTCTTTTCCACAATATATCCGGTTATTTTGCTGCCACCATCATATTCAGGTTTTTTCCATTTTAGTGTTATATAGTTTCTTGTGATAACAATGGCATCTGGACGACCTGGTGGGTCACAAGCATCGCGGGCAACATACAGTTCAGACGTCTTGCTAACCTTACCAATGCCAACAATATTTTCGGCAGAAACTCTGAATTCATATTCAAGACCTTCTTCAAGGCCTTCTGTTTTGTATCTTGTATCCTGGATGAGGGTCTTATTCAATTTTGTCCAAAGAATGCTGTTTTTATCTTTGCGTTCTAGGTGATATCCAAGAACTTTGCTTCCTCCATCATTAACTGGTTCATTCCATTGTACTATCATGTAATCTTTGGTAGCTGTAGTAACAAATGGTGTTCCTGGTGGTCCTGGTTCCTTGTATGGATATTGCACAAGAACTGGTTTAGAATCTAGTGCAGTGCTCTTGCCATAACGGTTTTCAGCACTGATTCTAAACTGGTATTCAGCACCTGTTTTAAGTTTTGTTACTTTAATAGTTGTTCTTGCAACAGTGGCCGATACCATTTGCCAGGTAGTGGTAGTGGTGTCACGTTTCTCTACAATGTAATTGGATATTTGGCAGCCACCTGTGTATGCTGGTGGTTCCCATGATAAGACAACATAATTTGAGCTAACCTCATCAAAGCGGACAGGTCCTTGTGGTGGACCAGGTTTTTCAAGCACAATTATATTAAGATGCTCTGTTGCTGTGCCTGCAATGTTGGTTGCTGTTACAGAATATTTCCCAAAGTCATCTTTGTTACTTTCTTTAATGAACAAAGTAGTAGTTGTTGATGTATCTTCAACGTGCAATCTGGTTGTTTGTTTTAGAGGCTGACCATCTTTTCCCCAAGTGATAGTAGGCTTTGGCCGAGCTATAAAGGGTATTTCTACTTTAAGGTCTTCTCCAGCTTGTACAGTATATGTATTGAACATGAGTTTGAAATTTGGCTGAATTGTCAGGTCACTAGCAATTACAGGAACTGCCAGTGGTCTAGGATCACTTTTGCCTTTTTCATTATATGCTATGACACGGAATTGATATTCATGTCCAGAACTTAAACCAGACACAACAGCACTGCATACTTTGCTTTCAGTTACAACATTCCATTTATCAGATCCCTTTGGCTGCATTTCAACAATGTATCCCAAAATTCTGCTGCCTCCATCATGTTCAGGCTTCTCCCACATAAATGATGCACTTCTCTGAGTCACATCAGTGAGTGTTACTTTCCCAGGAGGCAAAGGTGGTTCTGAAGCTTTGGAAGCATCTGCAGTTTCAGCTGGAGCACCAATTCCAAATTCATTTTCAGCCATAACTCTGAAGTAATAAATTGACCCTTCTGCAAGGTTTTCAACTTTAAAGTTTGTTTTGCTGCATTTTGCACTCACGTTGGCATATGCTTTTCTGGTTGACTCACGTTTGTCAATCACATAGTTCTTTATCTTTGCACCCCCATCATTAGCTGGAGGTTCCCATGTCAGTACAGCATAATCTTTCCTTATTTCTTTGACTACTAGATTTTGTGGTGGTCCTGGTGTGTCAAGTACTTTAACTGTGACAAATGCAGACTTTGATCCACTGCTGTTCTCCAGTTTAAGTGTATACTTTCCAGCATCATTTCTGTCACAGTAATCAATTGATAGTTGTGTGTAATTCAGGCCTCTTTCAATCTGAACCTTATCTGTAAATTCTCCTTCTTCTCGAGACCATGTGATTTCAGGGGTAGGGCGTCCTTTAAATGGTATATTTATCCTGACAGAGCCACCTGCTCTAACCACAATTCCTTTCCTTAGCTCTGAGTCAATATCAAGTTCTGGAGCCTCAACTTTATCTTCTGGTTTAACTGTACCAGGAATTGCTGCAGCTTCACCCACTCCAATTTTGTTGAGGGCACACACTCTTAGTTTGTACTCTTGATGTTCAATTAGCTTTTTGATCTCAAAACGATTGACTCTCAAACCGGTCTGTGGAGTAGCTACTGTCCATTCTTCTTCATCAGCTTTACAAATTTCTACAATGTATCCCAAGATTTCACTGCCACCATCATAAATAGGTTTGCCCCATGCAACCGTAATTGAATTCTTGGTAGTATCCAGAGCATGGACATTTGTGGGTGGGCCAGGCTTGAACATAGGATCACATGCTTTCCAGTAGGGAGTAACCTGACTTGGCTCACCCACTCCAGCTGCATTTTCAGCAGATACTCTAAATTCATATTCATGATCTTCTGTTAATCCTGTGACTCTTAATCGTAAATCTGTAATTCGGCGTTTATTACATTTCACCCATCTGATACCAGCTCTGTCTCTTTTTTCTACAATGTAGCCAATAATTTCACTGCCACCATCACTATCTGGACGATGCCAGCAGATAGTCATAGAATCCCTTGTAATGTTGGTGACTTCAAGAGACTTTGGTGGACCAGGAACAACAAATGGGTTTTTCATTAAGACTGGTGCAGACTCGAGTGGTTCACCAACTCCATATTTATTAACTGCCATTATGCGGAAGATATACTCATTGCCTTCCAGGAGTTTTGTTACCTTCAGCATTGTAGCTACAGCATCTGAAGCAACAACTGTCCAAGCAAGGCGACTTGTTTCTCTCTTCTCAATGATGTAGTGAGAAATGTCACTGCCACCATCATGGATTGGTGGAACCCATGCTAAGGAACATTTTTCACAAGTTACTCCAGAAACCTGAATACTCTCTGGTGGCCCTGGTCTGTCAAGTACTTTTACTGTTATCGGTACTGATTTTGTTCCTGCAACATTGGAGGCCTGTAAAATATATTGCCCACCATCAATACGTATTGCATCTTTCACAGTAATCAAGGCCTTAAAGTCAGTATTCCTTATTTCATATCGGGCAGTATCTTCAAGAACTTTATCACCTTTCAACCACATAATAGTAGGAATTGGCTTGCCATGGACATCTGCCTCAAGTTTGAATGTATCCCCAGCATTTACAACAATCACATCTTTGTATTTGGGATCCATGGAAATTCTTGGAAGTTCAACTTCATCTTTGGCTGTTATTGGTCCTGTGCTATCAGAAGGTTTACTTACTGCTCCAGCAGCATTCCTTGCAATTACTCTAAATTCATATCTTTGGTCTTCAGTAAGGCCAGTTACAGTAAACTGAGTTTCAGTTATATTGGTAAAGCTTGCTTTCATCCAGCGGCCCTCAGGCAAATCACGTTTCTCTACTACATAGCCTGTAATTTTGCTGCCACCATCATATTCTGGTTTAGTCCACTGCAGTGTAATTGAACTTCTTTTCACAACAATAGCTTCAGGGCATCCTGGGGGATCACATGGATCACGTGCTACATAGCACTCTGAAACTTTGCTTGTTTTACCTACACCAACAATATTTTCTGCAGAAACTCTAAACTCATATTCAATTCCCTCTTCAAGGTTGATTGTCTTATAGTGGGTGTCTTGAATAATTGTCTTGTTTACTTTAGTCCACAAAA
The DNA here is from genome assembly GCA_026167975.1 of Phrynosoma blainvillii. NCBI lineage: Eukaryota > Metazoa > Chordata > Lepidosauria > Squamata > Phrynosomatidae > Phrynosoma > Phrynosoma blainvillii. The sequence goes on along the minus strand of JANUYF010000001.1, from coordinate 253,750,576 downwards.
TACTATTTTTTTCTTTTCTCTCAAGATGATAACCTAAAATTTTACTTCCACCATCAATGATTGGTTCATGCCACTGTACAACCATAGAGTCTTTTGTAACTGTCGTCACAAATGGTGTACCAGGAGGCCCTGGCTCTTTATAGGGATACTGAGCAACAACTGCTTCAGACTCCAGGGCAAAGCTCTGTCCATACCTATTTTCAGCAAATATTCTAAACTGATATTCTGAACCAGTTTTCAGTTTGCTCACTTTCAGGGTAGTTCTTGCAACAGTAGCTGAAACTGTGTCCCATACTGTGGTGGTTGTATCTCGCTTATGAACAATGTAATTAGTAATCTGGCAGCCACCAGTATATGCTGGAGGATTCCATGATAATGTAATGCTTTCAGCACTAATATCTTCAAATTTAACAGGGCCTCTAGGAGGATCAGGTTTGTCTAGTGTTATAATTTCAATAGATGCAGATTTCTGTCCAACAACATTAGCAACTGCAATTTCATACATCCCACTGTCATCTTTAGTGCTCTCTTTAATATATAGGATGGTAAGATTATGTGAATCAACAACATTAACTCTAGTAGTTTGTTTCAATGGTATGCCATCTTTGGTCCAAGTAATGGTAGGCTTTGGTCGACCAGCTATTGGTACTTCAATCTTTAAATCTTGTCCCACTTGTATACTGTAACTGTGGAAGGTTGGTCTTACATCTGGCTCAATAACTAGATCCTTGGCAATTATTGGAACTGCAAGTGATCGTGGATCACTCCTACCCTTTTCATTTACAGCCATTACTCGAAACAGATACTCTTCTCCTTGGGTTAGATTAGTAACATGTGCCTCAAGAATCTTGACACGTGCACACTCTGACCATTTGTCACTGCCTTTAACTTGCATTTCCACAATATACTGCAAGATTTTACTTCCACCATCATGTTCAGGCTTTGCCCAGCTCAATGAGACACTGTTTCTTGTAACATCATCCACAGTTATCTTTCCTGGAGGTTGAGGAACTTCAGCAACTTTAACAGGATCACTTGTTTCTTCAGGCAGGCCAATTCCAAATTCATTTTCTGCAGAAACTCTGAAGTAATAATAACACCCCTCCTGAAGCTGATCTATTTTCCATGATGTTTTATGGCAGTTTGTTACAACAGCTGCATAAGCTTTTCTTGTGGCTTCACGCTTTTCAATAATGTAATTTTTAATTTTAGCTCCACCGTCTATCAAGGGTGGCTCCCATGCAAGGGAAACAGAATCTTTGGTGATATCCTTAATTTTCAGGTTAATTGGAGGACCTGGAGTATCTAGAACTCTTACACTGACAAAGGCAGACTTTGTCCCACTGCTGTTTTCTAAAGTGAGAGTGTACTTTCCAGAGTCAAATCTGTTAACATTGTCAAGAACCAGTGAGGTAAAGCTGCTAGTGATGTCAATCATAGCTGCCTCTCTGATGTCACCATCCACTTTACTCCATTTCACTTCAGGAGTTGGGCGCCCTCTGATAGGAACAAATAATCTTAATGAACCACCAGCTCTTACATTTATAACTTTTCTCAGTTCCATATCAAGATCAAGGTCTGGAGCTTCAAGTTTTTCTTCAACAATAATTGTTCCAGGAACATCAGCATGCTCTCCCACTCCTGCTTTATTAACAGCACAAATACGAAATTTGTATTCATGCTTTTCCAACAGTTTTTCCACTTCCATGTTTGTTTTCTTAATTCCAGTTGGTGATGTACAAATCTCCCAGTCTCCCACACTTACATCACACTTTTCAACAATGTATCCTTGAATTTCAGAGCCACCATCATAGATTGGTTTACCCCAGGAAAGGAAAACTGAAGATCTTGTGACATCTGTTGCTTTGGGATTATTAGGAGGACCTGGTTTGTATATAGGATCACAGGCTTTATAATAAACAGAAGGTGGGCTGGGTTCACTGAGACCAGCTGCATTTTCAGCTGAAACTCTGTATTCATAATCATGATTTTCGATAAGTCCAGTGACTCGGTATCGAAGTTCACTTACCAAACGCTTGTTACATCTTGTCCATCGAATGCCTTCTTTGTCACGTTTTTCTAATACATAACCCAAAATTTCACTGCCACCATCAGAGGCTGGTCTGTCCCATACAACAATCATGGACTCTTTGGTAACTGCTGAGACTTCTGGGGCCTTTGGTGGAAGTGGAACCACAAAAGGATTTTTTGCAAGTACAGGCTCAGATTCAAGAGGCTCACCGACACCGTATTTGTTTACAGCCATGATACGGAAGATATATTCATTGCCTTCCAAAAGTTTAGTAACTTTGCAGTTAAGGGTTTGTACATTGGCATCAACTAAAGTCCAAACTAAGCGACTTGTTTCTCTTCTTTCAACAATGTAGTGTGAAATATCACTGCCACCATCCTGTAGTGGGGGCTTCCATGACAACATGCATTTTTCAGCAGTAACTCCTGTTATGACAACAGGCCCTTCAGGTGGGCCAGGTCTGTCAAGAACTTTGACATGAACAGAAGCTGTTTTTTCGCCTGCAACATTCTTCACTAGCAGTACATAATGTCCACTGTCAACACGAATGGCCTCTTTAACACTTAGGCTTGTGGCAAAGTCAGTACTTTTTATATCCAGGCGTGCTGTGTTTGCCAGTTCCTTATCACCTTTCAGCCACTGAATAGAAGGTAGTGGCTTGCCATGAACATCGGCATCAATCTTGAATGATTCACCAGCATGCAGTACAAGTGTTTCTTTAAATTTGGGATCCATACTTATTCGAGGTGGGTCAACTTCATCTCTTGCTGTGACTGCTCCTGAACTTTCAGATGGCTGACTGAAGACACCTGCAGCATTTCGTGCAATCACACGGAACTCGTACCTTTGATTTTCAATTAGGCCAGTTACTGCAAATTCAGTCTCAATTACATTTGTAAAGCTTGCTTTCATCCAGCGACCATCTGGTAACTCCTTCTTTTCAACAATATAGCCTGTGATCTTGCTTCCACCATCATACGCTGGTTTCTTCCACTGAAGAGTAACAGAGTTCCGTGTGACAATGATAGGTTCTGGACGACCTGGAGGGTCACAAGGATCATGAGCTACATAGCATTCTGAACCTTTACTTGCCTTTCCAATACCAACAATATTTTCTGCATAAACCCTGAATTCATATTCAAGTCCTTCTTCGAGTCCAGTTGTTTTAAACTTAGTGTCAGGAATTGGTGTTTTGTTTAATTTAACCCAGAGGATGCTATTTCTTTCCTTACGTTCCAAATGATAGCCAATAATCTTACTGCCACCATCATTGACAGGTTCATTCCAATACACAACCATGCTATCCCTGGAGACCTCTGGTACGTAAGGAGTTCCAGGTGGGCCTGGTAGTTTGTACGGATACTGGGCAACCACAGATTCTGATGTGAGATATGTACTCTTCCCATATCTATTTTCAGCAGCAATTCTGAACTGATATTCACTTCTAGTTTTCAGCCGAGATGCTTTCAGAGTTGTTCGGGCAACAGTAGCTGAAACTATCTGCCAAGCAGTAGTAGAGGTGTCTCGTTTTTCTACAATATAATTGTTGATAGAACTGCCACCATCATATTTGGGTGGTTCCCAAGAAATGGTAATACTGTCTGCAGTGACTTCATCAATCTTTACTGGTCCGGTTGGAGGTCCGGGTTTATCAAGGACAACAATGCTAAGAATTTCAGTAGCTTCGCCTGCAGAATTAGAAAGTTTGACTAAATATTGTCCAACATCTTCTTTACATGCTTCTTTTATTGTTAGTAAAGTATTGTTGTCTGTATTTTCTTCATTTACTCTAGTAGTTTGTCTCAGCGGCACATTATCTTTAAGCCATACTACAGATGGCTTGGGTCGACCGATAAATGGAACATCAACCTTTAAATCTTCACCTGCTAATACACTGAAAGTGGTAAACAACAGTTTGAAGGCTGGTGGTATCACAAGATCTTTTGCAATAACTGGAACACTCAGTTGTCGAGGATCACTGATTCCTTTTTCATTCTGAGCTGAAACTCGGAAGGAATATTCTTCACCCTGGATTAGTCCAGTTACAGTAGCTTCAGTCACTTTTACAGTGGCACATGTGGCCCATCTGTCACTGCCCTTGCTTTGCATTTCAACAATGTAGCCCAAAATCCTGCTTCCTCCATCATGTTCAGGTTTTTCCCAGGTCAAGGATACACTTTTCCTTGTTACATCCAATAAAGTTATTTTTCCAGGAGGAAGAGGTCTTTCTGATACCTTAACAGATTCTGATGTTTCAACAGGAAGACCAATTCCATATTCATTTTCTGCAAGGACTCTGAAATAATAGTTACAACCTTCCTGTAATGGTTCAACTTTCCAACTGGTCTTGTGGCAATTGGCCATAACAGTTGAGTATGCTTTTCTTGTTGCTTCACGCTTTTCAACTATATAGTTCTTTATTTTAGAGCCACCATCTATGAGAGGTGGGTCCCATGTGAGAGTGACAGATGACTTGCTGACCTCTTTTATTTTTAGATTCTGCGGGGCTCCAGGTGTATCAAGAACCCTTACAATTACAAATGCTGATTTGCTGCCTGAACTGTTTTCTACAGTCAAGATATACTTGCCGCTGTCAAATCTGTTCACATTTCCTACAGTAAGCAGTGTATAAGAGCTTGTAGATTCAATAGTGGCTTTGTCTAAAGACTCTCCATGTTCTCGTGTCCATTTTACTTCAGGTGCTGGTCTTCCCTTGATTGGAACAAAAAGTCTTAAAGTACAGCAAGCTCTTAGAGTCACAACTTTACGCAGTTCTGCATCCAGTTCAATCTCTGGAGGCAGCATCCTTTCTTCAGCCTTTGGTGTTCCAGGAACAAGAGCAGGTTCTCCAATACCTTCAGAGTTCATGGCATATATTCTGATTTTGTACTCCTGGTTTTCTTTTAGGCCAGTGATGGTAAAGGAAGTAGCCTTCAGTCCTGCTGCTGGAGTTACAATTTTCCACTCATCTTCATCAGGTAATGCTATTTCTACCATATAGCCTGTGATTTCTGAGCCACCATCATATATTGGCTTATTCCAAGCAATTGTAATGGAAGATTTGCTTGTATCTAAGACCCGAGGGTTACCAGGTGGACCAGGCTTAAACACAGTATCAGCAGCTTTGTAGAATTGGCTGTTGGGACTTGGTTCACTTACACCAGCAGCATTTTCAGCCTTTACTCGATATTCATATTCATGACCTTCTGTGAGTCCAGATACTTTATAACGTAAATCAGTGACAATCCGCTTGTTACATTTCACCCAGTGTAATCCAGCTCTGTCACGACGTTCTACAATGTAATTAGTTATAGGACTTCCACCATCAGAATCAGGATGTCCCCAGCATACAATCATAGAATCTTTGTTTGCAGCTGTTACTTCTGGTGTCTTGGGTGGATCGGGTACTACGTAAGGATTTACTGCAAGAACAGGTTCTGATTCTAGAGGTTCACCAACTCCATATTTGTTAACAGCCATAACACGGAACACATATTCATTGCCTTTCAGTAGCTTTGTGACCTTTAATTTTGTTACAGGGACTTCTGTGGCTACAGATGTCCATGCCAACCTACTAGTTTCACGTTTTTCAACAACATAATGATCGATACTTGCACCTCCATCATCCAGAGGGGGCAACCATGACAGGACACATTTCTCTGTGGTAACATCAGACACAGCCAAAGGACCTTCTGGAGGACCAGGCCTGTCTAGAACTTTGACATTGAAAATGTGTTTGGCAAAGCCACCTGGATTTGAAGCTGTCATTGTATATGCACCTCCATCCCTTCGTGTAGAATCCTTATTAGTAAGGACTGTTGAGAAATCTGCTATTTTAATTTCCAATTTTGCTGTATCTTCAAGCTCCTTTCCTTCTTTCGTCCATGTAAGAGTAGGTGGAGGACGACCTGAGACATCAGCTTCAAGTTTGAAAACTTCACCTGCTTTTAATACTAAAATGTCTTTATATTTAGCATCAACCATTATCCTTGGTGCTTCAATCTCATCTCTACATGTTATTACATCTGATGGTTCAGATGGATGGCTAACAGCACCAGCAGCATTTCTTGCAATTATACGGAATTCATAAGCTGCATCTTCTGTGAGACCACTAACAGTGAACTCAGTTTCTAGTATATTGCTGAAGTTAGCCTTGAGCCATCGGCCATTGGGAAGATCTCTCTTTTCAACAGTGTAACCAGTTATCTTAAAGCCACCATTATATTCAGGCTTGGTCCACCTGAGTGCTACTGCATGTCTTGTGATATTGAGAGGAACTGGCTTACCAGGTGGATCAATAGGATCTAGAGCAAATGTTGGCTCAGATGGCTTGCTTGGTTTACTTTTGCCTGCCATATTTTCTGCTATGACTCGGAATTCGTATGCAATGCCATCTGTAAGACCACTTGACTTGAAGATGTTGGCTGATATCAAGACTTTACTTATAGTCTGCCAAAGAATGCTATTTCGTTCTTTTCTTTCAACATGATATCCCAAAATTGGACTTCCTCCATCTGTAAGAGGTTCATGCCAGCTAATACTAATTGAATCCTTTGTGGCTGCAATCACTTGAGGAGTGCCTGGAGGCCCAGGGACTTTAAAAGGAAAGGTAGCAATTACATTCTCTGAATTGATAGCTGGACCTGAGCCATATCTGTTCTGAGCCTTAACACGGAATTGATACTCAGTTCCAGTAGTGAGACGAGCAGCTTTATATGTGGTACGTATGACAGTAGTTGCTAACTCAGTCCATGTGGTGCTGTCAGTTTTACGCATTTCTACAACATAGTTACTTATTGGAACCCCTCCATCATTCAGTGGAGGCTGCCATGAAAAGGTGACAAAGTCAGATGAAATTTCATCAAATTTGATTGGTCCTGTGGGAGGTCCAGGAACATCATGGACCTGTACAGTTATAACATCACTCACTTCACCAACAATGTTTTTAGCTGAGAGTGGATATCTGCCACTGTCATTTCTTGTGCATTCATTAATAGTTAAGATAGTTGCAGTAGCAGTATTTTCAAAATTTATCCTTTGGGTTTGTTTAAGCAACTGGTCTTCTTTTTTCCAAGTAATAGTTGGTCTTGGACGACCAAGCACAGGAATCTCAACTTTGATATTGTCACCAGCTCTAGCAATTACTGTTTTCTGATAAACACCACGTAAATCAAATTCTGGAAGCATCATTTGTTCTTTCACAACAACTGGTCTACTTTCTCTTGGATCACTTCTGCCAGCACTATTCACTGCCATAACCTGGAAAGTATACTCTTCATTTTCAGTTAGATTTTTCACCAGACATTCTAATGTTTTCACAGTTGTGATATGTGTCCACTGAGTTGAACCCTTTTTCTGTGCTTCAATCACATAACCAGTAATCTTGCTACCACCATCATGTTCTGGCTTTGGCCAAGCAAGGCTGACCGAGTTCCTTGTGATATCCATAATATTAAGGCTTTCTGGAGGAGATGGTGCTTCAGATGCTCTTATAGGTTCAGCGGTTTCAGCAGGTTCACCAATTCCAAATTCATTTTCAGCCAGTACTCTGAAGTAATATTCACACCCTTCAGCCAAATTAGGTATCCTAAGGGAACATTTTGAGCATTTGGTTGTGATGGTAGAATATGCCTTTCTTGTAGACTCACGTTTTTCAACTATATAATTTGTTATGCGTGAACCACCATCAATTAGAGGCATATCCCACTGGAGAGTGATACTGTCTTTACATATGTCTCTGGGTTTAAGATTTATTGGTGGCCCTGGGGTATCCAGGACTTTTACATTGACAAAGCCAGTCTTCTTGCCAGCAGCATTTTCAAGGGTCATTACAAACTTTCCTGCATCATATCGATTACATTCTGTGATAATGAGAAGAGAGAATGAATCTGTATTTTCAATATTGGCGCGTACTTTGAGTGGGATATCATCCTTGGTCCATGTAACTTCTGGAGTTGGACGCCCTCTAATTGGAACAAATATCCGAATGCTCAGTCCAGCTCTAACAACGAGAGTTTTTCTCAGTTCAGCATCTAATTCAAAATCAGGAGCCACTTCACGTTCCTTGATTTCAACATTTGGAATTTTTGCTGGTTCACCAGCACCAGCAGCATTAATGGCGATAATTCTAAAATTGTATTTGGCTCCTGGCTGGAGGTTAGCAACAACAAATTCTGTAATTCTTAGAGCAGTTCCTGTGGTATCTTTCACCCATGTTTCCTCTCCTTCCTTTTGGTGCTCCACAATGTAACCAATGATGTCAAGTCCACCATCATAATGAGGCTTTCCCCATGATAGACTAGCAGTAGTCTTTGTTGTATCAGTTACTCGTGGATTTGAAGGAGGTCCTGGTGGATCTACAGTAAGAAAAAGAAAGGAAAAAAAGAAGGTATTTGATCAGAGTAATTTTATTGATAGTTATGCTATTAATGGAATATGAAGGTATTTGTCAAAGTACAGAAATCCTACTAACATGTAGCGTCCTTGGTCAACACTGGTTGAGAAACATCACTTGGTGGCCCAATTCCTGCTCTGTTTTCTGCACTAACACGGAATTCATATTCATTTCCTTCTAGGAGTCCAGTCACTTTGCACCTAAGGTCTGACACTGGTTTCTTTGAAACTCTGACCCATCTCACACCTTTCCTTTCTCTTCTTTCTACATGGTAACCTGTGATTTCACTGCCACCATCATCAGCTGGCCTCTTCCAGTTCACTGTAACAGTGTTTTTTGTAATATTTGACACTTCTGGTTTCCCAGGAGGACCAGGCGGGCCTGATTGGGAAGAAAAAAAAGTTTTTGAAAAACATTGATTTATATATATATAAAGCAGTAAATGTATATGAAACCATGTTCAGTGATTTTGCTTACCAAATCTGTCTACCATTTTAACTGGTTCTGAATGAGATGGCTCTCCCTTGCCATACTGGTTCACAGCTGAGACACGGAAGATATACTCATTTCCTTGAATAAGCTTAGTAACAACATGCCTACAAGACTGAACGTCTTCAGCAACCTGAGTCCATAGCAGTCGGCTAGTTTCTCTCTTTTCAAGTACATAAGACTTGATTGGTGATCCACCATCTTCTGCAGGAGGGGTCCATGTGAGAGTAGCTTTTTCTGCTGAGACATTGTTGATTTCAACTGGTCCTGGGGGACCTGGTACATCTAAAACTTTTACATGCACATGCTCTTCTTTAGTTCCGAAAGGATTGGTAGCAGTGATTGTATATTCACCAGAATCTTTTCTAGCTGCATATTTGACAGTTAGTATAGAAGAGGTTGGAGTTGATTCAATATGAACAGTCTCTGAAAGTTTAAAATCTTTTCCTGCTTTGGACCACACTGCAGTTGGAAGTGGTTTACCAAGGATGCTAATAGCAGACATCATAATGGTGTCTCCTGCTTTAACAATCAAGCCTTCTTTGATGGTAGGATCAATTACAATGGTGGGTGCCTCTGTAAAATAAAATCAATTTGTTAGAAAAATAAAGTAGCAAATAAAACACTTAAGCATCAAATACACAAAATGAACATATATTTTGACAGCGAGTACACACCATACTCATCCTTGCATATAATAGCTCCAGTAGTTTCTGATGGAGGGCTAATAGCTCCAGCAGTATTCTTAGCTCTGATTCTGAATTCATATTTTGAACCTTCAAATAGGTCAGTCACTGTATATGCACATTCCTGAACATTCACATGATTTGCCTTCATCCAAGTTTTTCCAGGTAGATCACGTTTCTCTACAATGTAACCAATTAATTTGTGTCCACCATCATACTTTGGTTCTGTCCAGATCAGTGTCACTGAGTTTCTGGTTACACTGATGACTTCAGGCTTCCCAGGGGGATCTGAAAACAAGAAGATAATGCATAAATGACAAAATTGATATCAGAGTTTTCTAACTCATGCAAACTTTTCTCTTTTGAGTAACTTACCAATTGGATCTAGAGCCACGATTGGTTCAGATGGAAGACTTGGTTTACCAACTCCAGCTAAATTGATTGCCATAACTCTGAATTCATATTCCAAACCTTCAGTTAGCCCTGCTACCCTGAAATCTTTCATCCTTAGTGGAGTCTTGTTCGCTCGCTTCCACAAAATACTGTTCCTTTCTTTATATTCAATGTGATAACCTAAGAAGCAAACAAACCCAAACACATTTACTTATAATTTAAAAATGCAAATGCAAAAGTACAACTGATCTAATAAAAGCCAATATTTTTCCTGGAGTAATCTTGAAGTTCCTATCCAAACACGGTTTTTGGGCTGTCTATTTGTGTAACTACTTTAGCCATGCTACTAAACTGAATAAAAAAGAAAACTTAAATGTTCCAGTATACAAAAGTTACTTTGCTTAATCTCAGGGTAATTATGTTTATCACGACTATAGGATACCAGGCAAGTGCTTCTTTATAAGCTCTACAATCTTTAAAAAGTTTAAAACAATAGGTTTCCAATTCACTTATGATATAGCCTAAAGTTTAACAGGCATGTATGCTCTGCATTACAGCTTTAAAAAAGAAACTTAGGGCCCAAATGTCCTGGGACTGTGGCAACACACACTGCAGTCCCGAGGGCACCTCCTGCCATAGTCCCAAATGGACTGTGGAAAGGAGAGGAAAATATCTGCTCCGTTTGGGTCGGTTTTGGGTCACCTTAGGCAGCCTTGGCTCAATCCCAGGGCAGCTTCTGGGTGCTGCAGGGGCGTGCATGATCTAAACTCTATGCCCCCAGAGCAGCTGGAAGCCACCCCTATCTGCCCGTCTGTTTCAGGCTTTAGTTATTATACTTTAAAGGGAGATGCTGAACAGTTAGGAAGCCAAACAAGGCTATGTTAAATTGTATTGTATTATGAAGACAGTGGGAATCCTAAGTAAAATGAAACCTCAAAAGGAATACCTGTGATTGGAGATCCACCTGTTTTCTTAGGATCTGTCCATACTAAAGAAACAGAATCATGTCGGACCTCAACAATTTTGGGTGGTGGTGGAGCATCAGGAACATCTAGAAAAGATGAGGTAGAAGATTAGATGGAGTAACTCATAACATGACTTTTATGACAACAATCTTACAACAAGCATAACATATTTTGAACTTACCAAATGGATGCCTTGCAATTATAGGGTCAGATTTAAGTCCTTCACCTACTCCGTATTTATTTTCAGCACTGATTCTGAAAGTATATTCACAGCCTTCATGAAGTCTTGTAACTCTAAAGGTAGTTTTCTGGACAGCAGAAGCACATGTCACCCATTTATTATTCACATTGTCTCTCTTCTCAAGGATGTAGTTAGTGATTTCTGAACCACCATCATCTTTTGGAGGGCCCCATTTTAATGTCATAGCATCAGCTGTAACTTCATCAAATTTCACAGGTCCTGTTGGGATTCCGGGTTTGCCAACAACTTTGACAATGATAGTGCCTTCTTTACTGCCAGCTATGTTTTTCAGTGTGATTGTATATTTTCCAGCATCATCTTTATGGCAGTCACGTACAAGAAGTGTAGTGTTAACTGCTGTAGCTTCAAATGCAACTCTTCCTGTCTCAGTAAGAACCAGATCTTCTCCTTTCTTCCATGTCACGGTTGGTGCTGGCTTACCTTTAATCGGGATTTTCAAACGGAAACAACTTCCTTCTCTAGCTAAATATATCAGGTCTGGCAGCTCTCTTAGATCAAGATCAGGTGCCACTGTAAATCAAAATATATTGAATAGTCATATACTCAGCCAACAAAATAAAATACAGTAATGTCTATTTTTAAGAAAGATTTGGGAGCATGTCTTCTGGAATCCTTGTTGTGTTCACTGCAACAGATTAACATGGATACCAACTGAGAGTTTTATTCTTCATTAAACTGACTCAGAAGAAGCAAGATGAATGAATGAGAGAATACAGACATCTACTCACCAATATCATCCCTTGCCAGCACTGTAATTTCACTTGGTGTTCCATATCCAGCTTCATTTTGTGCTCTTACTCTGAAAAGGTATTCTTTTCCTTCTTTCAAGTCTCTTGATGTGTATTGGAGATTCTTCGACCTCATAACTTCTTGCCATTGATTTTCACCAACCATAAGCTCAACAATGTATGCATTAATACGGCTTCCACCATCACTAATAGGCTTTTTCCATGATAAATTGCAATATGACTTTGTGACAACTGGAGCTTTTAGGTCAACAACAGGCCCAGGTGTTTCTAGTTTGAAGAGTGGGAAAGATATTAGTATGGTTCAACATCAGAAACACAAGAGCATTTAAATGGTTCAATATGATAAGAATGTGAATTTTCTCACCAGAAGCTTTAACAGCATCACGAGTTTCACAGGGGTCACCAATGCCATATTCATTTTCAGCAAAAACTCTGAAGAAGTAAGATTTTCCTTCTTCTAAGTTAGAAATCCTAAAACTTGTCTTTGGACATTCTGTGGCTACTGTGGACCACGATTTTCTTTCTGCATCCCGTTTTTCAACCACATAGTTCTTCACTGGACTCCCACCATCAATTATAGGAGGTTCCCATGAAATGAAGGCTGAATCTTTAGATGCTTCTTTTACAACCAAATTAACAGGTGGTCCAGGAGTGTCTATTTTGAAATGAAGTAACAATTTCAGTTATTTACCAAAACACAGAAAATAAATTCCATTCATTCATACAGGATGTCAGTAATTTTTGAGCTGGTATCATCTTTTGGGAATTATACGTATCATTACGTTTGTGTGTATCTATAATAAATTAGCAGAAAATGTAGTGCTTACCAAGTACTTTGACCACAATGGTGTATGCCTTTTTGCCGCAGCTGTTCTCAAGATTCAGGACATATTTTCCAGCATCATATTTATTTACATTCTCACAGCGCAAGAAGGTATCAAAATCAGTTGATTTGATGTCTAATCCTTGCCTGTCTCTTATGTTAGCATCCACTTTAGACCAAGAAATCTTTGGAGGTGGACGGCCTCTTACTGGCACATAAATTCTCATTGTGACTCCAGCACGTAATATTAGAGCTTTCCTTAGTTCAGCATCAAGCTCTCCTTCAGGTGGAACTGCATTTTAAAGAACAGATATGTGTAAAATAAATTGATTAATGGAACCAGAGAAAATATAAAGGAAAATACAATTCTCAATGGCTGAGGCAGGATGGAGTTGGATAGAAAGGGAACAGAGAAAACTGTAAAGACATAAAATTATGGAAATAGCATTCAGATTCAATAGCATACTAGGGTCCTACCAAAATGGGGGTCCTTGCTGTGGTATAACTGTCTAGGAATTTCAGCTGGCACTCAGGACATGATAGTTAAGCAGAAGCTGTTTTCTTTGTAGAAGACATAATCATGTTTTCCTGAGGAATGCTTATGATATTGATACTACAGAAAATTCTATACTGAAAAAAGATTTTAGGAAAAAAGAAACAAGGAATAGATGTGCGCACAGTGTGTCAGTGCTAGTGCTGACAACTGAAAGACAATGGTTTATGGATGTGACATTCAAGATACACTTTCTGCTTGTGAGAACTATATCCACCTGATTTTTGGGCAATTAATTCTACAGGTTTAATCCTACAGATCACTTCATTCATCAGAGTCTCTGACCTTTTGTACCAGAACTACGTAGCATTTTCAGGGTGTTGGAGGAGTTACTAGGGTAAAAAGGGGGTAAGAAATCAATTTTACCATGCCTAAATCTGGATCAAATCCATGCATCCACAGGGGCCCTGGGGGATGGAGTGGAGTCGGGTTCAGTGGGGATGCACTGAGGCAACTAAATGGGACTTGAACATAGCCTACAAGCTGTTTTTCCCCCCTAAGCCTGGTATAGAGCTTCTAATTTTTTTTAGTCACCACACTGACCTCTGCAACTTACAGTAAGACTAATAGTCCAGTTTCTTTTCACCTTACTCACTTAAAATGTCTTTGGCAAGGTGTTTGTCTGGCACATCACTTGGATCACTGTATCCAATCTTATTGACAGCATAAATGCGAAATTGGTATTCTGTGTTTTCTGTGAGTCCAGTCACAACATAATTGGTATCTGGCAAATTTCTTGGCAAATTACATCTGACCCAGTTATCTGTGTCTACTCGTTTAACTTCGACAAGGTAGCCAATAATGGGGCTTCCACCATCATATGCTGGCTTACTCCAAGACAGGCTGATAGAACTGCGGGTGGTATCTACAACTTTTGGGAATGCTGGTGGGCCAGGAGGATCTGGGAAAGAAAACAGTATAAAGTTACATGCAATGCAATTGGGGATGGATCCACCCACCCACAGGGTCATACAAGAAGAATACATATGTGTTCAACTTACACTGAGGATCACGAGCATAGGCTGCCTTAGATGGTCCACTAGGTTTGCCTAGTCCAGCTTTATTCATTGCAGTTACTCTGTACTCATATTCTGCTCCTTCCTGGAGTCCAGTGGCCTTTATGGTTCTCTCAATGACTGGTTTTCTGTTCACTTTTGCCCAGTTGACAGCCTTTGTTTCACGTTTTTCAACTATATATCCAGTTATAGGCGAGCCGCCATCATCAGCAGGTGCTTTCCAGCTTACAGTCATGAAGTCTTTTGTTATATTACTAATTATAGGTGGATCACAAGGTCCAGGTACATCTATATAAATAATTATTTTGAAATTTATTTAATAACTGGTAAAATAGAAATAATCATGAATCGGATAAAATAAACTACTAAGAGATGTTTACCATATGGATTTTTAGCCACTGCTGATGCAGTCAAGATTGGGTCGCCTACTCCATATTTGTTTTCAGCAGCAATGCGGAATTGGTACTCATGTCCTTCAATCAGCTTCTCAACACTACAGCTAGTGATTGGGACATTGGCTGTGACTTGAGCCCAGTTGGGCCTACTTGTTTCTCGTTTGTCAACAATATAATTAGTAATGTCTGATCCTCCATCTTCTAGAGGCGGTTCCCAAGAAAGCATTGCCCGATCAGTGTACATATTAGTAATCTTAACTGAAGCTGGAGGGCCAGGTTTGTCTGCAGAAGGAAAATTACAGATAGAGTGTGATGTTTTGCAACTACTTCATTTTCTAAAGCTCAGGTTTAAAGTTTATCTTATATTAAACTGTAACCTACCTAGTACTTTGAGCTTAATTGTGGCTGACTTTGAACCACTTGCATTTTCAGCTGTAATGGTATAGTCTCCAGACTGCTTTCTATTTACACTGAAGAGCTCCACAGTAGATAAGTTTCTCTTGGTGGTTATCTTGATTCCTTCAGTGGGTTTTAGAATTTCCCCCTCTTTCTTCCAAGCAATAGCTGGCATAGGTTTGCCAAAAACGTTAGCCTCAAGACAAACATTGGTTCCAGCTTTTACTACAAGTAAGGATTTCATACCTACTCCAAGTTCTATTTTTGGTGGTACTGAAAGGTAAAAGGAAAGAAAAAGCAGGAAATTTCAAAGAGTATTTGATGAAAATGATAAATTAATTTCTTAATATTAATAGTATTCCTTACCATTTTCCGCCTGTACAGTTACTGGATCAGAAGGTTCAGAAGGCCAGCTGATATTCACAGCTGTTTTTGCTATTGCTCTAAATTGGTACTGTGCGCCTTCCTCCAAATCAGTTGCAGTATACTCTTCTTGAGGTATTTGATGAGGAGTGCTATTGCATCGGACCCATTTATCTCCAGGCAATTTACAGGCTTCAACAAAGTATCCAATTATTTTGCTTCCACCATCATGCTTTGGTCTTGCCCAAACAAGGGACACAGTACTCTTAGTGACATCAATAACTTCAGGTTTACCAGGAGGATCTAAAAACAATGAGGTCAAGTTTAGTACACCAGTTTGGGCATTTAAT
Source organism: Phrynosoma blainvillii (assembly GCA_026167975.1). NCBI lineage: Eukaryota > Metazoa > Chordata > Lepidosauria > Squamata > Phrynosomatidae > Phrynosoma > Phrynosoma blainvillii. The sequence goes on along the minus strand of JANUYF010000001.1, from coordinate 253,734,710 downwards.
GTAATTACATTTCAAATTAATCTCAACATGCAGGATGCATTTCCCATTCATTTCAGTGGTGTAGGTTTAGTCACATAATTTTTTTTCTGTTAAAATCAATGGGAGTAAGAAGTGCTTAGTTTTGTTAGGATTATGTCTAATATTCCTAGTATTCAGGCTGTAAACTTATACCCATCTAACAGGAAGTAACTTGTTTACAACTTAGACATTGTATACAACTTAGACATGTTTAGATTGTGCTACAGTCCATCTGCCTCAACCACAGGCTTGCCATCCATGGATTTGAGCATCTGCAGATGGCCCCGCCCCACTGTCCTTAATGAAAGCATGTGCACATGGCCGCGGTAGCACAGCTACATGCATGGTATGGTGCCATTAAAAAGCCATGGGATTTGAGGTCCCAAAGTTTCTGGCATCCGCGGGAGAAGGTTAAATGGAACCCCTGCGGATATGAAGGGCCAACTGTATAATGGAGCTTAAGCTGTATTACTAATAACAACAATTGTAAACCATCCAGGCATGCAAGTGTTTTGCTTACCAACTGGTGTTCTTGCTGTAACAAAATCTGTTGGCTTGCTAGGCTTGCTTGCACCTGCTTTGTTCAGAGCATATATTCTAAAAGTGTACTCAAGACCTTCAATTAAATTTGCACATGGGTATTCTGTGGATCGTACAAGTGTATCATTGGCCTTCACCCACAGCAAACTATTCCTTTCTTTACGTTCAATGAGATAACCTGTGATTGGACTGCCTCCATCACTATCTGGTCTCTCCCATGCTACAAAAATGCAGTCCTTGTTCACTTTGGTAACACGTGCATTCTTTGGTTCACTAGGAACATCTGTAGAAAAAGGGATCAGAAGAGATTATTTTGTCCTTTTAGCATTTGAAATGTTCTAATAAAATTGTGCCACTGTTTGAGTTAGACATACCAAATGGGAACCTTGCAATCATCTTATCAGATGTAAGCGGCTCAGAAATACCAAACCGATTTTCTGCACGGACACGGAACATATATTCTTGCCCAGGTGTTAGCTTTCCAATTCTGCAATTTGTCTTTGTGACAGAAGCAACCACTGTTATCCAGTCTCCTCTGCTGACATCACACTTCTCAACCACATAGTTGGTGATGTTACTACCACCATCTTCAAGAGGGAGGTGCCATGACAAACTGCAAGCATCAGCATCAATATCAGAAATTTCAAATGGTGGCTGTGGTGGACCAGGGATGTCTATCGAAAGATATAAAAATATGTTTGTAAGGTATTACTAACAGAAAACATGTTAAAGATAAAGTATGTAAAGAATTAAGAGTGGAAAAGAAAATTCAGTGTACCCATGACAACCACTCTGATTTTCTGAGTAGCCACTCCAGAACTGTTTTCAGCTGTTAGACTGTAATAATCACTGTCTTTCCTAGTTACATCCTTAATGATGAGAACAGAAGTGCTGTCTGCTTTATGCACAGCCAACCGGCTAGATATAGCCACATCATGGTCTGCTTTCATCCATTTACAGGTTGGGTGAGGCTTCCCATAAACATGGGCTTCAATCCTGAGTTTCTGCCCAGCTTTTATACTGACATGGTCTGGCATCAAAATCTTAGGTGGCACTGAAATAAAAATAAAACAATGGAAAAATACATTTAGATCATATAAAATTAATAAATCTTGTAATTTTGCATTTTTAATTAGTATCATTTTGCACCATGTAATCTTTAGCTAATACCACAATCACTGTAGTAAAAACACAAGCTTTTTTTAGTATAGATTTCTGCAAACAAACCTCAGTGTCCTGCTAGCCTTCATCATTCAAAAGTAATGTGGAAAAGTGCTGTTACACCCCAAAAAAGAAATTAATTTTTGGCCTGACTCCAAGTAATAGAATTATCAAGGAATTAGCCTTTCATGCTGCATAATTACAGCACTTTGATTCCACTTTAATTGTCAAAGCTGCATCTTATGGGATCATGGGACTTGTAGTGTGGTGAGGCACTAGAGCAGGGACCGGAACCTACGGCCCGGGGGCCGGTTAAGGCCCCGGGCCCCGGACTTACCAGCCCAGGCCGTAGGTTGCCGCCGTCGCCGCGCGCCGCCACTGCTCGCCGAAGTTGGGGTGTGTTTTCGGCCGCGCTTGCTGCGGCCGCCATTTTGGAAGTCAAAATGGCGATCGCGACGCGTTTGTGCATGCACAGTACTCTTGCGCATGTGCAAACGCATCGCGGCCGCGATTTGGACTTCCAAAATGGCGGCCGCGGCATGCGTCGTGGTGGCTGCAGCCGCGCGCCCTAGGGCGGCGGCCGCGGTGGCAGCTTGCGCGGGGGGTCGCGTGCGGCAGAGGAGGGTGCGCACGCGCGAGCGTGAGCGCGCACGCCACCATTTCCCCCCCCCTCGGCCCAGCCGAGACCTGGGCGACGGGAGACTGGCCCAGGTCTCAAAAAGGTTGCCTGTCCCTGCACTAGAGCTTTCTGTCAAGAGAATTCTAAGTATTCTTCCCTAAACTACAAATACTAACATTTTATTGTAAATTAAAGTGAAATCATAGTATATAGTTTGGAATTCTGTACTATGAAAGGACCTCTTGCATACCACTCAATATTCTTCAAACGTGACATCCTTGAAACATAAATATGTTGTCTCCAGGCTCCCCCTCCCCCAATATATTTTGCTTTCTAAAGCTTAAATACAGGCTGAGTACTCCTTATTTGAAATGTTTGGGAATAGAAGTATTTCGGATTTTTTGGGGGGGGGATTTTGGAATATTTGTGTATACATAATGAGCTAACCTGGAGATGGGACCCAAGTTTAAACACAAAATTAATTTATGTTTCATATACACCTTGTATACAAACCCTGAAGGTAATTTTCTGTACAATGTTTTTAAAATAATTTTGTTCATGAAACAAAGTTTGTGTACAAAGGCAAAGATGTCACTATCTCAGCCACTCATGAAGAAAGTTTGGGTTTTTGGAACACTTTAGATTCTGGATTTTTGGATAAGGGATACTCAACCTGCAATATAATATTTACATTTATTTATGAAATAAATTTATATTTGTCTAATTTTTCAGATGTGGGAATTTTACTGGTTAAAATGACAAGATACATTAAAATACAAATCTGTGCAACTTTGCTTTATGAAATTGAAACAAAACATTATTAGGAAACTACTTTCTCAGACCTATATTTAATGCTTTTGAGGCCAAAACATTGTGTTTGCAAGTAATAGTGAACGTTTAGATAAACTACCGTTTATTTTTATTTTTTTGGATCAACTTGAAAGCTGACAAAGACAATGCCAACAAGTTGTAACAAATGCAGTTCTTAATATAGCATCTAAAGCTGTAAATAAAACTCTTACTACACAAATAAAGAAGACACATCAATCATTTCACTGATTTAAAATTTAAAGTCAATTTTAGTGGTACAAGTTATAAAAAAATAATTACTTACTCAGTTGTTCTTTAATTTCAAAGATGCCTTCAGTTTCTCTTGGTAAACTTACTCCAACAGCATTTCTAGCAGCCACTCTAAATTTGTATTTCTTTCCTTCCTTTAGGCCAGCAACAACAATATTAAGATCTTTTACAATTGAGTACTGTGTCCAGTGATCCTCAGCTTGACCCTCTTCCCAATATGAAATAATGTATCCATCAATTTTAGAACCACCATCCCGCAATGGTGGCAGCCAGCCTAGTGTGGCACTGTGTTTTGTAATTTCAGTCACTTCAACTTTTCTTGGAGGATCAGGTTCACCTTTGGAATAAAACAATCAGACATATTAACATATCAACAAATGCTTAGATTAAATAATTTCTAAGATCATGGCATCATCCTGTGATTTGTTAGTATATTCTTTAAACAACAACTACTGTTAACAGTCCCTTAATTTAAACGTTATTCTAAATAAACCACTTATAAGACCAGTGATTCTTAAATGCAATTACTACTAATTCTGTCCTGCTTGTTCACTCACTTATATCACCAACTAGCCATCATATAGTAAAAGAATAAATAAAGGTCTTCTGAATTAAAATGGCTTAATTCTGACACTTGTTGATACAATTCAACAAAGCTACATGCATTTATACATAATGTCTCAAAACTAAATGGTTTTGCAAAATATAAATTTATTCCTGAATCCTAAAGATATTTCCTGGAAATAGATTCCTTTGCTATACATGTGTTTAGCACTACAGCTTCATTACTCATCACTTAATAACTCTTATTGCTTAAATTGTGATGTATACAAATGATTTTTGTTTCTTCTGTAGTATTTGATTTATGATGGCTCATTCAATACTACAGTCATCAAGTTTCAAATTGCATGTTCTGGATCTGATGTTTAAATACTGTATGGATGTGGTTTATGCTGTTTGCAAAAATTGGGGTGAGGAGTGAAACTAAAAGCTGGGTCTACATAGATGAAAGACAGGACAGTGGACAAGCTACAGAGATTGTATTGTCTCATAATGCAGTGTCCATTACAAACCTTTCCCAATTACTAACAGTGTAATTCTATCCAATTCTAATGAGAAGTAAGTAAAATTTGGTTTGCTCAGGCTTATTTCCAAGTGAGTGGGCACAGGATTTTAATCTAAGTGTTTAGGAGACTCTTTCTGTGTGCAATCAAGTGCATAAAAGTGAACAGCGGCACCAGATAGTACATTGGAAATACCAGATTATATCTAAACTTCCTGAGTTCATTTAGTGTTTATCATTCAGCTACTGTATCATAATAAATGATGCAAAATATTAATTTTTAATTTTTTAAAAATGATTTGGGCTATATGAATAACCATACAAAATTAGAATCTGTTGGATAAAATAATAAAGAATCTATATGAAATGATACTTACTAAGTGGATCTGTTGCAAGGATTGGCTTGGGTGTGTCTCTTGGAACACCAGGACCATATTCATTGACAGCAGTTACCCTGAAGAAATACTCAGTACCAGGCACAAGATTAATAACTTTGAAACTAGTCTTCTTTACATCACCAATAAGTGTTGCCCAGGTCTTCCTATCAGCCTCACGTTTTTCCAAAATGTAATGTGTAACAGGACTACCACCATCATTTTCAGGTGGTGTCCATGAAAGCTGACATGTCATTTTTGTCACGTCTGAAACTTTGAACTCTGCTACTGGTCCAGGAGTATCTATTAAAAAATAATCGATATATATAGAGATGCTATTAAGCCACAATTCAAAACAGGACAGCAGATTCCCACAAAGAAACAGTTGGAATTAATAATGTGCATAAATATTACTAAAGCAGAACAGATGATAATGTTGCTGCTGTTGCTTACCGAGAACACGGACATTAACAAAGACAGCCTTTTCTCCGGCAGGGTTAACAAGCGTCAATGAGTATTTGCCTGAGTCATCTCTTGTAGAATCCGGAATTACACAGAAGGCCATTGTGTCAACCAGGTCAACCTGGCCCTTTCTGATCACATTATCAATCCCTACTTTCTTCCAGGTGACTTTAGGTGCTGGTCGTCCTCTCACAATGGCAAAAAGTCTTATGGGGCATCCTGCTCTGACTGTTACTAGCTTTCTCAGACTTGCGTCCAACTCAATATCAGGAGGTTCTGAAAAAATAACAGAAAGTATAAACTTTTAAAGTAATTTTGAGATCATAAATAACTAATACTTAATTCAATGGCTAGTTAGCAAAATTACCAAGTATTTCTTTGGGAGAAACAGCTTCCTTCAATTCAGCTGGTCGGCCAATGCCAACCTGATTTTGGGCTGAAACCCGGAATTCATATAGTTCTTTCTCATCCAGGCTTGTCACAGTAAATTCAGTGTGAATAACTTGTGCAGCAACATTGCATCTTTTCCATCCTTGATCAGGACCTGCTTTTTCCATTTTTGGTCTCATTTCTACCACATATCCAATAATTGGAGCACCACCATCATAGACTGGCTTTCCCCATCCAAGGGTAATAGAGTTCTTTGTACTGTCAACAACCTTAAGGTTAGTGGGAGGACCAGGTGGTTCTGTAAAACAACATAAAAATAAAGGAGTAAGCATTCCATGGGTTTTCAATATACATTACCAATAGAATTAAATTTGGAAGGTCATTACCTATTGGGTCCTTTGCTATTGCTGGCCTTGAAGGGAAACTTGGTTCTCCAATTCCAATTTCATTCTCTGCCTTGACACGGAACTGATATTCATGTCCTGGAATAAGATTTTGAACTTTTTTGCGTCTTTCAGGGATTGCAGTTTTGGTAACGGGAACCCATCTCAATGACCGTTTCTCTTTCCTTTCTAATATATATCCTGTAATTGATTTCCCACCATCATATTCTGGTGGATTCCAAACCACAGTCATTTCCTCTTTGCTGATCTTTGTGATTTCTGGAGGATCAGGGCGTCCAGGTCTATTATACTTGGTTTTTGCTATAATTGGCTTAGTCTCTGTTGGTGGGCCAGTTCCCATTTTATTCTCTGCACGAATCCTGAATATATATTCATTGCCTTCAATGAGATGTGTTACATGCGCATAGGTCATTATGACTGAGGAAGAGTAAGTAGTCCAAACCATACGTTTACTTTCACATTTCTCCAAAATATAGTTCTGTATTTCACAACCTCCATCATCCTCAGGTGGATCCCAGCTGACTGTACATCTGTCACTTGATATATCTGAGACTTTCAAATTTTGTACAGGCCCTGGTTTGTCCAAAACATTTACAGTAGCATATGCTACAAAACTACCAACAGGATTTGTGGCAGTAATAGTGTATTTACCACCATCAGTGCGCCTTGCTTTTGACAGAAGAAACTTAGATGCATCTGAAGTTGTTACAATTTTGGCCCTTGGAGATTTGGATAGATCTGCAGAATCTTTTGTCCAAATTACTTCTGGTTCTGGTTTACCTCTAAGTCCTGCTTCTATTCTAATTGGTTCACCAGCTTTCACAGTGAGTACTCCAGTTAATTTCAGATCAAGTACTGGTTTCTGCACTTCTTCTTTAACAACAACTTCACTTGTTTTCACCCAGTCACTTTCACCTCCTTCATTCTTGGTCTGGACTCTAAATTGATAAATCTTATTTTCAACACACTTGTCAACCATGTAGTGCGTTTCCTTTATGCTACCTTTGTGCACCCTTTCCCATTCATCTGAATCCTTCAGTTTTCTCTCAACATGGTAAGTTAAATTAGGGCTGCCACCATCATAGTCAGGTCTCCTCCATTTCAGATATACAAATGTCTTCCCTGTTTCTGCAATGTGAAGGTTTTCAGGCTCACCTGGTCTATCAACAGGATTAATGGCAAGGATTGGAGTTTTGGTCTCAACAACTGGGCCTGGACCTACTTTGTTTTCTGCACAAACACGGAAGAAATATTCATGATTTTCTATAAGATATGCTTTTATCAACCGTTTAGTAAGATCAGAAGAAACTATTGACCAGCCTCTCTGACTTGGCTGACGACACTCAACTATATAATTTGTAATTTCTGAACCACCATTATCTTCAGGATTATCCCAAGACACAACACAGGAATCCTTAGTGACATAGCTTACTTTCAGGTGTTGGCAAGGCCCAGGCCTGTCTAGTACATTAACAATGGCTGATGCTTGTGCGTGTCCACTGCTATTCTTAGCTGTAATAAGGTATTTGCCATGGTCTGCTCTTACAGCTTTTTTCACCTGGAGCTCTATATGAGGGAATTCATGAATAATTTCTACACGCTGATCTTTTGTTAGTGTTCTGCCATCTCTAGACCATGTTATTTCAGGGGCTGGTCGGCCTTTTAATTTGCCAATAATCTTGATTGTTTGGCCCACTCTGACAGTTATTACATCACGGCAAGTCACATCTAGTTCCAGTTCTGGAGGGGAAAGAATGTCTTTAGCAAGAACTGTTTCTGGCAATTCTCGAGGTTCTCCCTCTCCTACAATATTAGCAGCTTTTATACGGAACCTATATTCATTCCCTTCAATTAGTCCAGGTACAGTAAAAGCACAATGTCGGATTAGTTCATCTTTATTGATTCTATTCCACTGTGTAGTTCCACTTTTCTGGCATTCTACAACATATCCCAAAATAGGGCTCCCGCCATCTTTGAGTGGTTTTGTCCATACTAGTTCAGCTGTTTCTCTGGTCTTATCTTTCAGCTTTGGATTAATGGGAGGTCCAGGTGGTTTGATAGGACGTGATGCTTTTATTGGATCAGAAACCGGAGATGGTTTGCTTATGCCAACACTGTTTTCTGCAAAAACACGGAATTCATATGTGCTGCCTTCAAATAGTCCTGTTGCTCTGAACCTCAGATCAAGCACTGGAGATCTGTTGACACGTATCCATTTGCCTGAGATTTCACGACGTTCAAGAATGTATCCAATTATGGGACTTCCACCATCAGATTTTGGTATAGACCAGGTGACTGTTGCAGCATTTTCTAAAATATCATGAACTGCTGGTTTACCAGGTGGGGATGGTGGATCAAACATAGCCTTAGCAACTGCTGGCTGTGAGTCAAGAGGTGCACCAATGCCTATTTTATTCTCTGCACGAACACGGAAAATATATTCGTGGCCCTTCTGCAGACGTGGTATTTTAATTCTGGTCTGATTGATTCCAGAGCTGACAACTCCCCAGGTTTCTTTCTTTGACTCTCGTTTCTCAATAATATAGTTAATCACAGGACTTCCACCATCATCTTTAGGAGGTCGCCAAGCAATGACCATGTGATCTACACTTACTTCTAGAATATCAATTGGGCCAGTTGGAGGACCAGGAACATCCAAAACAGTCAGATGAACAGGTACAGTTTTGCTTCCCACTATGTTAGATACTGTGAGTAGATATTCTCCCGTGTCTTTTCTTGTGCAGCTTTTAATAGTGAGAACTGTTGAATAACTATCAGTATCAATCTTGTAATTGCCTTCTGATTTGATCTCTGTATCATCAGTGACCCATTTTGCAGATGGAACAGGTACACCTCTCATGATTGCAGGGAATCTTACTGTGCTTCCAGCTTTAACAACAAGGCCTTCTATTAATTTCACATCCAGGTCAACAGATGGTGGTACTGAAATGAAAAAAAATTACATACATAGATATTACCATACAGTTTTCCCATTGCAGTAGTTAAACAGTGAATACTAAAAAAATAAAAAATAAAAAAATGCACAGTAGTACAAATTACCCAATTTTTCTTGGCATTCTATTGGTATGGTTGTGTCTGGCAGACTAAGACCCGCAATGTTTTGGGCTTTCACTCGGAACTTGTAGATCTTTCCTTGCTGTAGACCAGTAACAACACACTCTGGCACAGGGACTGTTTTGAATTTAGTCCAGTCCTGTGCACCTTCTTCTTGGTATTCCACCAGAAATCCAGTTATTTCAGCACCACCGTCACGATCAGGCCAATTCCAAACAAGAGAGACTTCTGTCTTGTCAACATCTACATGATGCAAGTTCTTTGGTGGGCTCGGAGGATCTTTAGAAGAAGATGAAAATAGGGTTAATATTTCTACCCTTAACACATAGTCCAGAATCTATCCATATATTTTGGTATCTAATACGTGTGTAACTGGGACTTTCTTCTCCTTGTTCTCCTGCTGCAGTCCTCCACTCTGAAAGCAAACCTATTCTAGAGAGCATCTTACCCCTCTAAAACAGCTGTTTAGGGTACACAGAGTGCTGCAGTAGAGACAAAGGATTCTGGTAAAACCAGTGGAATCCAGTGGAAGTATGTACCAGATTCTGGCCCATGAAATGTGTCCACATTCCCATGAATAGTATGCAGATTACTAACACTGCAGAATTTATAAAGCTTCTTTTAAAAGCAAATAAAATCTGGAATGTGCTTACGAATTGGATCTATAGCCTTAATTGGCTTGAGGGTTTCAACGAAGGGACTTCGTCCATACTGGTTCTCAGCAGCAACACGGAAGAGATACTGAGTGCCTTCCATAAGGTATCTTGCTAATATACTGCGTTTCTTAGAGGAGGAGGAGATTGGTAACCACTGAGGAGCAGCAACATCTTTCCTTTCCACAATATAGTTGGTAATGACAGAGCCACCATCATCTTCAGGTTCCTTCCAAGTCAGGTAGCATGAGTCTCTTCTGACTTCACTGACCATTAGGTCTCTAGGAGGGCCAGGCTTATCTGCAAATATACACACAAAAACCCCATCAATAAAAAATAACTGGTAAAACATATTTGATGGGTAAATATAATTTTGTGTATAAATATTACTGTGGCCTGAATTCAGCAAGTGACAGATGTGATGCATATAAAATAGGTGCTGTGTATACTATGTGAAGAACTCACCATTACATGACAGATGTATTCACCAGGCAATTGTAGAAATGAAGGAGTGCAGCGCACAACACTATGCAATGGGCACATTCAGCAGGCCAAGATGCAAGCACTGTCACTCAACTAGCAATGTTGCACATTCAGGATGGAATGCTGGAAGAATCATTGTCCAACATATGACATTGTGCTACGACCATAGCCAGCTCAATGTGTCATGCACAGACGGGGTGTTATAGTGTCCTCGGATGGGGTGAATGGTTGGGTGTCTCTGCCTGTCCTGCTTTCCTCCTTTTGCTTGTACACTATTATATATTTCTCTTTGTTCATCTTGTGGTGTGTGTCTTGTGGCCCTGTGCTGCTGCCCTTTTTTCCTCTGTGGCCATTGCGCACTGTGGTTTGGCCATTGTGCAATTCAACCATATGTCCATGTTTATTGCCCTGTGTTGCTATTATGCATAGGGACTGCATAGTGCTGCAATGACTTATGTCCTCATGTGGTTTTTTACTCTGTGCTATGGGTTATTGAACTGAGGCCTATGTCAGATTTCCTTCCTGCAAAGTACAGGCTTTTCTTAAGAGTATAGAGTACTTAATATTTGTAGAGGATGAAGAAACTGGATAAATGGACAATACTAATTTGGAACCATTTTTTGGCTGAATTAGAAAAATTAAAGTTGACACGTATCATAAAACATTCCCCTTTGCAGATTCCAGAACACTCCTCCTTAGCAGACTTTTACAAACTTTTCAGTAAGTATCTATGAAAATTTCAGTGATTATTAATGTGAGAGAAGGAAAACTCTCCACAGACTATGTCTATATTCTCTGAAGCTTGATGAAATGTATAGATTTCCCCAATTCTTCTAAGCTTCAGAAAGAAGGGATAAGGTCACCTTTGGCGAATTGGAAAGGCTGGGCATGTAGTCCCACAAAACTGGGGAGATTGCTACTTTTTAAGGAATTTTGACAAACATCAAATTTAAAGTTTAATCTTCAGTAAATAAATTCCCAAAATTGGAAGAATGCAAGACTTCTGCCAAAAGTAAGAGAAATTAGTCTAAATCCAATGGGAGAGATTTGCTGACTGTTTCCATCAGAAGAATGAAGCAGTGGAATTGGAGAGAAGCATCTTCCATCCCCACTGCAGCAGCCCTACTCCCCAAAAACCTACTCATCATTGTGAAGAAACCCACCAGAGCTAGTTTTTGAGCAATGGGCTGCTTAGTGGAGAGGGCAAAAGAAAGTCTTGTTGCACTGGTGCTATAACACTGCTACAATACTGGATTTTTACCCAAACTTTTTAAAAATGGATTTTCACCAAGTTTCATTGTTGCACTCCAGTATCAGTGAAAGTAAGCCAACAAGCATTTTGCAACAGTTACTATTTCCTCAAATATTCTGAAAATAGTTCTAAATATTTACAAAAGTGTCCCCCCCACAAGGTTGGGAGATGATTAAAAATATAGTAATTGGTCCACTTTTAAGACAAATAGATTTGGTAGGCACAAGGGACAGGATCTTCTTAGTAGGGCCTCAGTCTTATGGAACTCCCTTCCAACAGAACCACAACTACCTCCTTCAATATTTGAAAAGATTTTCAAAACCTATCTATTTTATGTTTTTAATTAATCTGTTTGATTGGTAGATGAAGGGAATGCTGTGGATATAGTATATCTTGATTTCAGTAAGGCCTTTGACAAGGTTCCCCATGACATTCTTGCAAACAAGCTGGTAAAATGTGGGCTAGACAAAAGTAACTGTTACATGGATTTGTAATTGGTTGACTGGCCAAACCCAAAGGGTGCTCAACAATGGCTCCTTTTCAACCTTGAAAGAAATGACCAGTAGGGCCCAGTGCTATTCAACATCTTCATCAATGACTTGGATGACAGTATTGGGGACATAGGGCCTTTGCAGACTGCTAGAAATAGTGCAAATTGAGTCCACTTTAAGGGTTAGGGTTAGGGAATCATGGGAACTGTATTTTATTGTGGCACCAGAGCTCTCTGACAGAGAAGGCTCAATGTCTCAGAAAAAAAACACAATTCCCATGATTCCCTAGCACTAACTCTAACCCTTAAAGTGGACTCATTCTGCACTATTTCTGGCAGTCTGCAAAGGCCCATAGTTATCAAATTTGCAGACGACACAAAATTAGGAGGAGTAGCTAATACCCCAGAAGACAGGATAAAAATTCAAAATGACTTGAAGAGACTAGAAAGCTGGGCCAAAGCTAACAAAATGAAACTCAATACAGAGAAATGTAAGGTACTGCACTTAGGACAGAAAAACAAAAAGCACAGATATATGATGGGAGATACCTGGCTGAATGAGACTACGTGTGAAAGGGATCTAGGAGTCCAGGTAGACCACAACTTGAACATGAGTCAACAGTGTGATGCAGCAGCTAAAAAGGCCAATGCAATTTGTAGGCTGCATCAACAGAAGTATAGTGTCTAGATCAAGAGAAGTAATAGTGCCACTCTATTCTGCTTTGGTCTGGCCTCACCTGGAATACTGTGTCCAGTTCTGGGCACCACAATTCAAAAAGGATGTGGAGAAACTGGAGCGTGTCCAAAGGAGGGCAACTAAAATGGTGAAGGGTCTGGAAACCAAGCCCTATGAGGAATGACTTAGGGAGCTGGGGATGTTTAGCCTGGAGAAGAGAAGGCTGAGAGGTGATATGATAGTCATGTTTAAATATTTGAAGGGATGTCATATTGAGGAGGGAACAAGCTTGTTTTCTGCTGCTTCAGAGATTAGGACCTGGAACAATGGATGCAAGCTCTAGGAAAAGAGATTCCACCTTAACATTAGGAGGAACTTCCTGACAGTAAGGGCTGTTCGACAGTGGAGCACACTCCCTCGGTGTGTAGTGGAGTCTCCTTCCTTGGAGGTCTTTAAGCAGAGGCTGGATGGCCATCTGTCAGGGATGCTTTGATTGGGAGTTACTGCATGGCAGGGGGTTGGACTGGATGGTCCTTGTGGTCGCTTCCAACTCTATGATTCTATGATTCTATGATTGTCCATGCTATGTTTTAGTAAGGTTTTATAGCCATGGCCCTGGAAATATTTTCTATACTGATTGAATTCTATTGTAATGTATTATTTTTGGTTTTTTTATATTTTTGAATTTTAAAGTTTTGTTCTAATAGTATATTATGCTATATTTATTTTTATACTCCCCTCCCTTTCTGAATATTTTGAATACATGTTTCTTCCTGCTTCAGTAGTATAGATAAAAGTGTTTGATTGTTTGCACCTGGTATGTTTTCTTTCCCAATAAAATTGTTAAAATAAAGTTACTAATTACCCAGCACAACAACTTTTACTGAGACAGTCTTTGATCCAACTGGATTCTCCACAGTCAGGGAGTAAATCCCCCCATCTTCATGGGCAGCATTACGAATTTCCAGTTTACTGCCAATTTTTGTAACTTCAATGTCTGCTTTTGTAGAAACTTCCTTATCTTCCTTCTTCCAAGTCACCTTTGGGAATGGGATTCCTTTAATGACTGCACTGAGTCTCAGTGTATCTCCAGCTTTAACATGTTGTTCTCGTGCCATATTAGCATCCAGGATTAAATCAGGAGGCTCTGAAAAATCATATTGCATTTTTAGAAAACTTGTCCTTTTTGCCCTTAAAAGATAAAGCAAGTAGTGTATTCTGCTTACCAAGTCTGTCCTTCACTTCCACTGGGTCACGAACATAAGCTGGCTCTGACTCTCCTGCTGCGTTGACTGCCAAGACTCTGAATTTATATTTGGTACCTTCAGTGAGGCCAATGACACTGAATTTTGTGTTAGGGCAGGAATCAGCTGTATGATTGGCTTTTTTCCATTCCTCATCTCCATCCTTTTGGTACTCAATAAGATAGCCTATAATCTTGCCGCCTCCATCATGACGTGGTGGTTGCCAGGACAAATCAACTGAATTTTTAGTTTTATCCACTGCTTCAGGATTAATTGGTGGACTTGGTTTTACTGTTAAAAAAAAGTTGAAATGGATAACAAATTGAAAATAATAACAATTGCTGTAAGATAATATTACTAATACAATAGCACAAGATAAAATATTTAGGAATATACCAATTGGATCTTTAGCAAAGATTGGTTTCGATGGTGGGCTAGGATCCCCAACACCAATTTCATTTTCTGCTGAGACTCGGAATTCATATTCACAGCCTTCAAGAAGATCTGTTACCCTAAACTGTGTATCTGGGTAAATAGGATCTCTGGTGACTCTTCCCCATCTATTAGACATTGTTTCCTTCTTTTCAAGTATGTAATTGGTTATGGGTTTTCCTCCATCACGTGGCCTGTTCCAGGTAACTAATGCAGAATTTTTGGTCACACCCGTAATGACTGGTTGATCTGGTGCATCAGGAACACCTGAAGAAATAACATTTTAAAGTTTTATATCAGTTTCATTTTAAAAATAGGAATATGAAAATACAAGAAAAGTAGAAATGTAGCAGCAGATAATTAAAATGAATGGATGAATAAACAACATACTGAAACGATCTTTGGCCTTCATTTCATCAGATTCTAGAGGATCACTCATGCCATACAGATTTTCAGCATAAATTCTTACAACATATTCTCTTCCCTCAAGCAATTTAGGGACTTTGCATGTTGTTTTGACACTGGCTGATGTGACTGGCATCCAAGCGTCTCTGTTTGCATCTCTCTTCTCAATAATGTAATTTGTAATTGGACTGCCACCGTCATCCAAGGGAGGTTTCCAGGAGATAACAAAATGATCTTTATGTACTTCATCAAATATAACTGGGCCAACTGGAGGCTGAGGACGGTCTGGTTAAAAGCAAAACAAAGATTTATGCTGTTCATGAAAAAAATAATCAACAGACTTACAGCCTTAGGAAACAGAGAATGTAGTAGGTGTAGACCATTACATACAGCTAAGAACTTGTGGCAGATAATAAAGAATGAAGTTGATGACATTGTATAAATTGTCATTACTAAAAAGTTGCAGTTTTTTTATTCTTAGCAAAAAAATGTATGTCTTTCCTGCCCACAAATTATCAGGATTTAGTGTTTCACAAATATTGATTAGTTGTATTGTGTTGTTTTAATGAAAATATATTAAATGCTTTTCATAATTTGGGAGTTATACATATGGAATTTAACCCACTACTAAATAGCTCAGATAGGGTGCAGGGGGACAAAAAGGCTTAAATTCCCCTATTTCATATATTTGCTCAGGCATATTGTTCTGTGGTCTGCGTAGAGAACAGCAGTTCTCAAACTGTGCACAACAAAATAACAAATTATGTGCCATGAGAAATAAATTAATTGAAAAACTAAATACCTTAATTCAAAGCAGTAATGATGTGGGTAGTAATTTTAGACTCTGAACTAATGCAGTAATTAATTCTGGTGCATTCAGAGGCCTTCCTGCTCCTTCTACAAAGTGTGACCCTGGACCTCTGCACTTAAATCTTGTCTTGATGGGAACACTGCCATGCATCCACATTTTGAGAATACTATTTATTTATTTATTTATTTATTTATTTATTGCTGCTTCTTGAACAAGTCAGTGTTCTGCCCTTTCACAGAGCTGCTATTAGGTAATTCTGCTATGGCTGGTGCATTCAGACTTTCCCAATCCAGAAACAGAGAATTACCTGCCCTGAGCAAAAACATTCTTAGAAATTTAAATTCTGCAAAAAAATGAGTTCCTCTGAAGGTCAGTCATTTTGACTTTTATATATACTAGAAGTATGTATTCTCATGTATACATTTGAGCCATGCCCCACCTATTAGAAGTTTGGAAAATATCAATCTAGAGCAATATTCCCATACTGCTAGTCTAACATGCTGATTTCTAATGTTGCTGCTATAACATAGAATTGAGTCATTATTCTAACAACTATGCTGCCTTTGCTGTTTCTCTGTAAACAGTGATCAATTGTACTGTTGCAAAATAAAAGAACTAAGATTAATAGTACAAATACCATTAGGTTGGCGTCTGATTTGTATGGAGAGGAACTTCATTAGCACTGCTCATTTTTACCCACGGCATCCTTTCATCCCTTCAAGCCATGCTGGAGCCAACCTATTGGTCTTGCTTAACAGTTTTGGATGATAAGGACTTGGAGGGACATGGTCAGGACATTCTTCAGTACATATTACTTTTAAAACATGAACTTACAGCCATATGGGATTTAGGTGTTATTCTGTGGAAGTAATCGGGGTTCCACACACATTCCCCAAGGTGTACATTAGGTTATAATGTTAAATTTGTGATGTGACATAGCATCCTACTTTGCTACAATTTATATTTCACAGTAAAAATATATATTACCGTACTGTAATAGCACTTACCAACTACAGTCACTTGACAGAAGCCTTTTCTTGATCCTGAACTGTTTTCTACAACAACACAATATTTGCCTGAGTCTTCACGAGTAGATTTTAATATCCCTAGACAAACAGTTGCTGGAGTAGTTTGGATCTTTGTCCTTTTGTCTTCTTTCACTGTAATGTCATCTTTAAGCCAAGTAATCTTTGGTGCTGGTTTGCCTGAGTAACGGCCAGTTAGACTGAAAGCTTCTCCTACACGGACAGTGAGCTTCTCCCTGATATCAAGTTCAAGTTGTGGAGGAGCTAAAATATTGTTGGGGAAAAAGAAAAAAAGTCAGCCATGGCAATAAAAAGTCAGAGAGCAAATGCATTTCACTTTCTTTGTTGTTCTACTGAAACATACCAATTTCATCTTTGCATGTGATGGGTTTTGTACAGAATGATGGCTTGCCTTGTCCCACAATGTTACAAGCACTGACACGATACTCATATGTGTCTCCTTCTTTTAGTCCTTCAACTGTGTATTTCCTGTCAAGCATTTTCTCTTTTGTAACTCTAGAGAATTTCTCTTTCCCAATAAGACGGCTTTCCAAGACATACATAGTGATATCAGATCCTCCATTATACTTTGGTGGGTTCCAGGTCAGTGTAACAGACTCCTTTGTTACAGCTTTTACTTCAAGATCCTCAGGCCTCTCTGGCACAGCTGGAAACACACACATATAGCATGGTAAGAACATTTTGTATGACTGTTGTGTCAAGTATAACTATTTGCCTAGCCATATTTTTCTCTTAATTATTTATGTTAAACAAAAATGCGTACTTATTGGTTCTCTGATCAAAAGTTCTTTGGTTGTCTCTACAAATGGACCCATGCCGATGATATTCTCAGCAGCAATTCGGAAGAAATATGCTTTGCCCTCAATCAGCCCCTGAACAGTAGCATTCTGTCTGGTGACTGTGTAGGTTACTGGTGTCCAAGCCCTATGATCTGCTTCACGCTTTTCAATAATGTAGTTGGTGATAGCAGAGCCACCATCATCTTCAGGAGAAAACCAGGTAAGCTTGCAAGAGTCACTGGTCAGGTTTTCAGTAAGGAATGGTATACCAACTGGACCTGGTACATCTGTGAAAAGAAATAACATTAAAATGAAGCATTCAAGATGAAATTTTATTTTGGCCTACTCCAGATCAAAATAAAATATATCACTGATGTTTGATTTTTGCTGCTTACCTAGAACATCAACTATGATAGCCTTCTTTCTTTCTCCTCCTGCATTTTTGGCAAGAAGAGTGTAGATGCCCTGGTGACTTCTCTTGCAGTTCTTTATGACCATAGAAGAACTAATAGCAGTTTCTTCAATTTTGGCTTCTTCTGGCAGAGCTCTTTCATCCTTAGTCCAAGAAATTGCTGGAGGTGGCTTCCCTGAGATGTAAGCTATGATGCGGATCACTCCACCAGCATGAACAACAATTCTGTCTTTCACATGAGCATCCAAGTAAAGGTCAGGAGCAACTGTAGAGAGAAACAATTGGTTTTATAAATAGGTTTCTGGTCTTTTGATTGTTTTAATTTTGTTCTTTTAACAACACAAGAAAGAAAGAAAGGAAATCTTATGATAACAAGTACCTATTCTGTCCTTTATTTCAATTACTTCAGTAACTTCTCCAGGCTCTCCAATACCAGCAGCATTTATTGCTCTGACTCTAAATCTGTAGAAACCACCTTCTTTTAATCCTGCGACAACAAACTTGGTTCCTCTTATTTCTTTATCTTTTGCCTGAAAATGCAAAGTATTTGTGAATCATCTAATATGTAAAAATTAGGAATTCATGACCGATGTTTCAAAATGGACACATCAGAATAAAACGAGACAGGTTTTATAGCATCACAATTGCCTAGTACAGCAAGACACTGTGGAATTGTGAGGCTGGAAAATGTATGACAGCAGCTAGACTAACCACACCTGTGTCTATGAAACTGTAATATCAGCAAATGAAGCATTTACTCCTTTAAGTCAAATTCTATTGTAAATATAGTGCTTCTTTGGGAAGAACCTTATGTGCTGATATGTTTCCAGTGAAAATAAGTTTTGCCTTCAGTGTATTATAGAATATTCTGCTATTGTTGTTTTGTAATATGCAACAGAACAGCAGTCTAGGAATATGAAATGGTACTTAAGCAAGTAACAGTGCCATTGGCTCTGGATCAGAAAATGGAAAAAGTAATTTTACCAACTCCCAACATTTTACCAAATAACTTGTTGTAACTATTTTGACACAAAGATATTATAATGTTGTTGGTATTCCACTGCCATCTTTCCCTCTCTTGGGGTGGAATCGATGAACAAAATAGTCTCTGCCTACTTTGATGATGGGGTAATTAGATGGTGCACACCTGCAAAACGGGCAGAAACCAGACCAAAGCCACTCTCCAGGGCTAAAAAATGGAACAAACATAATCTGGGATCGTCTGGCCTAGCAGGGAAGATATGCATATTTGCCCCTGCATATAAACGGGCCAATTGGAGAGCGGGGCTGCGGCAAAGCGAAGAAATGAAAGTGCGACAACTCCAATGGATGTAATTACAATATACATAAGCCAGACAGTCCAACAGTGGAGCATGGGGTGATGGGGGGATGAAGGGGCATGTGGCGGGGGAGCTCCATGACTGTCCTTTGCCAATGTATCTCTCACACACTGATGCTCTGATGCCCTGTACGGGTGGAGCAACACACGTATGATTGTGTGGCCGTTCCAACGAGATGGCATCTGGGTGAACATGGGAGGTACTGGAGAGTTACAGGTTGTGTGTTCATGTGATGGTGCATATGCATTGTGGTGAGGCAACAACAACAACAATATCCAGCAGTGGGGCTTGATGCCACGCTGTGTGGTCAGGCCATGCACATTAGGGGAGCCTTGGGAGTAGCCATGAGGGTAGCAGGGTTTCAACCTGCTTTGGGAAAATGCAGGATTAAGCTGCTTCTTCCTGCTTGTCTGTTCTAGGCCTAGGTTTCTCTTTCCTCCATTTCAACTTGATCACAATACCTTATCAGACTGCCTGTCAGATATAAATGCTTCCCAGTTTCTCCCATTCCTTCCATCTTCCACCTACTTTATGCCTCACTCCATTTCCTATTCCTGTCACCACTGAACTTGTCACCTGAAGGGAAGGTGAGTAGTGGGTAGTTTGCTGCTGCTAATGCACAATGATGAAGTTGAGTCTCTTTTAATGGTTCATCCCATGGCTCGTTATTCCTTTCTTGGTTATCAAGACCTGGCATAACTTGTTAAATAAATGTTCATGTGTCATGTGTTCATATGCTTTACCAACCTTTTCCCATTCTTCTTTTCCTTCTTCTTTATATTCAACAATGTAACCAGTGACTTTGGAGCCCCCATCTTTTAATGGTGGAACCCATTCCAGGTCAACTGATGATTTTGTCCAATCAGTAACTTTTGGAGTTGGAGGACCAGGTGGTGCTGAAAAATATAATCCAGTCATTTTGCCTTCAGAATTTCAGTTTATAATAAAGCATTTCTGTACTGCCTTTTGGATTTTTTTTCACACTCGAAAAATAAATAAATTCAAATATTTACCAATAGGGTCTCTTGCGGTTACTGGATCAGATGGCAAGCTTGGTGGACCCACACCAGCAGCATTAATAGCATACACACGGAACTGATAATCAGAACCTTCAATAAGGCCTGTTACTTTGTAGGAAACTCCCAATGTCATAGGTTTAATAGGATCACGGTTAACCCTCGTCCATCTCTTTGCTGTAGTCTCTTTGCGCTCCAGCCAATAACCTGTCACAGGAGAGCCTCCATCGTATTCTGGTTCCTCCCAGTTGACAGTCATTGAGTCATGTGTGATGCTGCTGACTGTTGGCTTGTCACAAATTCCAGGAACAGCTAAGGAAGAGGATAGACAGATTGTTAAGCAAAATGCCAAAAGCTTTCTTTAATGTTGCTTATTTATGCATAGTATACTACACTATAGCTTTTCTTTAGACCCTGTTTCCCTCAGTCTTGCATTATAAACTTAATAGGTATCCCAAACATTATAAACTTAATAGGCATCCTTTGCTTTGAAAGTTGTAGCTCACTGCGACTACAGTAGACTGCTCCTTCACTTCTATATATACTCCACTGTCTTCCTAGTTTCCTTCCTCATTGTTAACACCTAGAATGCCATCCAAAATGGTATACAGTGTAGTTACAATCAACATCTGTCCATGTTATTGAAAATCATGTATTCAACATAAAACTGAATGGGAGTTAAACACAGAAGATATATTTATGAATGGCTATTAAAATTATTGTAGATATTTGAACCATATAGAAGTGAAGGTATTTTTCTCTCATTTTAACTTATAGTTATCTTAATCATTAATCCCATTCCTTACACTCTGCCTTACATTCTTTTTTGTCAAAACAGGTGATATTTAAGAAAATTATATGCTTACTGAAAAGATTTCTTGCTGTTTCGGGTTCACTATCGAGAGGTTCCCCAATGCCATATTTGTTCTGTGCCATTATGCGGAAGACATATTCATGGCCTTCAAGCAGTTTTGGTACTGTGAAGATGCATTCCTTGGGTTCATTGGTAACAGGAACCCAGGTCCTTCTGTTTGCTTCCCGTTTTTCAATAACATAGTTAGTTATTTTAGAGCCACCATCATCTTTAGGAGGAAGCCAAGACAATGTCATTTGATCAGCTGAAATAGACTCAAATTTAATGGGCCCTTCTGGAGGTCCAGGTCGACCTGAAAAATAAATTTTACAAAATGTTAGATGATGTTCATCCTCAGCTTCACATACCAAAGAGTAAAATCAGCTGTCAAAGCAAAAAGCTGTTAATATTTACCCAGAACATTCAGCCTCATCTCCTTCGAATCTGTTCCAAAATTGTTGACTGCAGTTATGGTGTAGAGACCTGTATCCTTTCTGCGAGACTGCTGTATCAGTAAAGTACAAGAGTCTTCACTTACAATCTTATTGACATGTTGGTCATATAGCACTGGCAATTTGTCCTCGGGCTTCTTGGGCATAGCTTTAACCCAAGTAAGGGTAGGGAAGGGCACACCCTTTATTTTAGCTACAATGTTAGTATCTGTTCCTTCTTCTACTTCCATAAACTCTTTGAGTTCAATAGCTGGAGGGCCTGCAAGCCAAAACAAGGAAAAATTATTGTGACAGTACCAAGAGCAAGGGACTCACGATTCATTCAACTGTATTTTATAGTACAATTATTAATTGCTTTCAGCACTTACATGTCTGATCTTTGACAACAATTGGCCCAACAGTAGGTGATGGTCTGCTTGGACCTGCTTCATTTACTGCTTTCACCCTGAATTCATATTCATCGCCTTCTTTAAGGTCTTCAACTGTAAACTTTGTTTCTTCCACATCACGTCTATTGCACTGTCGCCAGGCTTCCTTTCCTTCACCTGTACGATCCCAGCGAAGGCACTCAATATTATAATGTGTCACAGGAGCACCACCATCATTCTTTGGAGGTTTCCATGTTAAGCTTACTGTGTTCTTAGTTACAAGGCCAATCTTGAGTTTGATAGGTGGGTCAGGAGGATCTTTAAAAACAAACAAAGTAGAGTCAGTGCTCATCTAGATTATAGCATATTTATTAAAAGTAATTGTTTCATTTTGATTTAACTCACGGATTGGATCTCTTGCTGTGGTCCTTTGAATGGTATCTGCTGGGGGCCCAACACCAAAACGGTTCTCTGCACGTACACGGAAGAAATACTGTTGCCCAGCTATGAGATCAGGAACAATTATTGATGTGCCAGCACAATTTGCATTAACTTTTGTCCAGGCTTTCCCTTCAACTGTTCTTTTCTCAATAATATAATTTCTGATTCTGTCTCCACCATCATTGTCTGGCATTTTCCATGAAAGCTTACAATTGCATCTTGTTATATCACTTACTTTCAGGTCTTTTGGTGGGCCTGGAACATCTATTAATTGGCAAAACACAATGGAAGCAATATTATATAACTATCTTTAAATTACAAAATTGTTGAAATGTTGCAAAAAATGAGATTTATTAGTCTTACCGAGAACATTCACTCTGATATTTACGGTTTTCTGTCCTGCTTTATTCTTTGCTGTGATGCTATATTTTCCAGAATGACCTCTGTTACATTCAGGGATAGTAATAACTGAAGTAGTATCAGTTGATTCCACCTGCACAAAATAAACAAAAGCTTACTTAGAAATAAAAATTGAAAATTAATTTTAAGATGTTAGCAGTACAAAAACAAGTGAATTCAAATACAAACTATTTCTTACCACAGCATCTTCAGGTATATTATGTCCATCCTATAAACAGAAGAGAAAAGGTAAAAATTAGGGAATTAAATAGATTTTGTTCTAGGCAAAACACTCTGTTTTTTCATTACTAACCTTTGCTGCTTTCTTTGCTTCTCCTTCAAATTCCCAAGTTATTTTAGGAACTGGACGACCTTTAATAACTGCTGGAATTCTGATTGTTGTGCCATTTCTGCAAGAGAGGAAATCTTGTGCTCCAACATCAATAAATATCTCTGGCTCTTCTGCAAGATAAAAATAATATAATCAAAATTAACTTAGCTGTCAACATAATTCCTCTAACTGTACATTATTCTTGTGAAGTAAATGCAGATAGTTTATTAGAATAGGATACAATATCATATCATCATAATTTATAATAAATCACAACATGTTAAAATAATAATAATAATATATTTAAAGCCTGTGAAATTAACTTATTTGCTGGCATCAAACCACCAATAACATATGCAATAGCTGGACCTCTACAGGGAGGATATTCTATAAGTAAGTGCCACCATTGAGAAGGATCTTTTTATTTGGTTTCCATCTGCCTAATTCCACATGACAGGTGGACAGTAAGAGAGCACCTGAAGATGAATTTAACAAATTGATTGCTTTGAACTTTGCAATTGTAATATATTAAGCAACAATTTCTGCATTTCAGTTTTCATAACCTCTGTTTTTTTAAAATACCTTTTTATTTTTCTTCACAATGTTTTTCATATTGTGTGCTGCGGACTACCAATGACAAAGAATTTAGAAATCTGAAGTGGGAGTAGATACCAATAGAAAATGGTATCATTGTCAGCTGATTATCCCAAACTCTGCCTCCATTTGCTGCCATTTTGTTAGTGGCTCTGTCCATGTCTCTATCCTAGAGTGAAAACTGGAAACAGCTTCTGTACCTTTAATGGTTGTACAGGAGGGAAGGTAGCTGGGTGTGTAACAAATAATATCTGCTGAAATTCCCTATCCTAAACAATCATTAAAGGAGTTATCTCAAGTTTTCACTATGGCAACCTATGTCTGTACTAACTATGATCTATCTATCTGTCATGATTGGTGGATCAGATATCTTCAGGTCTCTCAAAGAGACCTTGGAAGTAGAAAGTTTGAGTACCACTGTTTTGGTAAGAGGATTTATTTCCAGGATTCCTTACCTTGAATTTCCTTGCATGGTATTTCTGAAGTAGCAAGACTTGGCTCAGATTCTCCTGCAGCATTTACGGCCTTTACTCTAAATCTGTACTTTCTGAGCTCTTTCAGGTTGGGTACAACACATTCGCATGTAGGGAACAGCTTGTCTGGCTCATTCACATTCTTCCAATCTAAACTACCTTCTTCTTGCATTTCAACAATATATCCTTTAATAGGACTGCCACCATCTTTTTGTGGAGGTTTCCATGCAAGAGATATGGTCGACTTGGTTCTGTCTTTGACATCTGGGCATGATGGTGCACCAGGAGGAACTATTGAGCAAAATATTCTGAATTAGGATTATGTCCATGTATATTCTAATGCATACATATAGCAATTACATAATCTCCAATGAAGTAAATGCTAACATAACAAGGAAGGATGACTAATTAAATAGTAGTGCTCAAATGCCAAATTTATGCACTGATATCACAAGAACAATTTCCTGTTTAAGAGTTGTGCAGGGAAGTGGCATAGTCTGGTTGTGAGTCATTTAGTATTGAATGTTTCTTATACACATTATACTTACAGATTGGATCTGCAGCTTCAAAAAGATCTGATGGTTCACTGGGAGGACCAATTCCAGCAATATTTATAGCCATAGCTCTGAACTGATATTTTACACCTTCAATCAAACGCAATACATTGAATTCCAGTCCTTTTACAGCTGGTTTTGTTACTGGAGCTCTGTTGACACGTGACCAGTAGACACCTCCTTCTTCTTTCTTCTCTAGCCAATAGCCTGTAATTGGAGCTCCACCATTGTCTAGAGGAGGGGTCCATGTTACAAGCATCGATGACCTAGTGTGATCTATAACCTTTGGTTTTCCAGGTGGTCCAGGAAGACCATAAGGATCCTTGATAACCACTTTCTCTGAAAGGCATTCATCACTTGTTCCAAATCTGTTCACAGCCCTAGCTCTAAACTGATACTGTCCATTTGTAGTAAGTTTATAGACCTGAAAAGTAAAACAAAAAGATGAAATATTAAAAAGAACTGAAAGCTAAGCTCTTGTGTTGTTTCTAAGATCTTCAAGACAGCTAATCCAAGACTATGCGATAGAGTTAATCTACCCCCAAACAATTTACAATTTAAAAAATATATTCAAAATAGTTAAAGAAGCAGGTGTTTCCCATTGTTTCAATACAATTTCTTATTTGTTAAAATGTAAAATGTAAATGAATATATACAAGAGCAAACAAAATTCTCTTCATATTCATGACAAATGCTGCACATTGCTATTTACAAGTGCAATCCTTACAAAAATTATGATCTCAGTTCTAGCAAATGCTAGGAAACTCCACACATCTGTTTCATTCTGATATTGGAGATTATCGCACAGGCTTTTATCCCATCATTTTCCTGATAGGATAAATGCACATTTAACTTTAAAGATGGGTCTTATCACATTCTCCCATCTGCAGCCCATCTGCACTTGGGCTTATCCTGCAAGGGAAAATCCTGTGCTTGAAACATGGGTTACATACGGGCTGCATATGGGATAATGTGATAAGACCCATCTTTAAAGTTAAACGTGCATTTATCCCGTTGGGAAAACAACAAGATAAAGCCTGTGTGATAATATCCATTGTTTTACAAACCTATGGTATGTTAACCAAATTGGGTTCCTCAATAATTCTCCCATGTTCCCTCATAATTTGCTATGCTTGCTAGGGCTGATGGAAGTTGGACTTGAATAGCATCTGGAGGGCCCTATGTTACCAACTCTCCCTTTAAGCTTATCTCAGAAACCATTTTACATTATTCAGAAATAAATCAACTGGGTCAAAAGGCAGATTAACATTAAATATTAACTTACTGTTTTTGTTACTATTACAAAAATATTTTAGCTTGTCACAAAACCATGACATAGACATGAAATTCCTTTTAGGATAGTCATCTGGAGTACTATGTATAGTTCTGGATACCACCCTTTTTGAGTATATAGACTAATGGGAATGGGTTAAGATGAGGGCAGTGATGACGTTTAGGGTATGAAAAACAGGTACTGTGAGAAAATATTGAAAAAACCTCAACAATGGGCACTGTAACATCAGTCTGGGTAACCACATTTGTCATTTTCAATCAAAGACTGTACATTTTATCTATGAAGTAAAGATGGAAATTTTACCCCATATCGTCTGTCCACCACGGTGCTTGATACTTCTTCCCATTCACTTTTCTTCCTACTAGCATCACGTTTCTCAAGAATGTAATGAGTAATCTCACTGCCACCATTATCAAGTGGGGCATCCCAAGTTAAGCAGCAAGATTCAGCTTTAATATCAGAAATTGTAAGGTTCCTTGGTGGAGAAGGACGATCTAAATAAAACCAGTTTCAATATTAACATCATCTTGGGAGAAATGAAGAAAACTTCTATAATTGAAGCAATAAGTCATACACTTACCAAATACTTCAACATGAACATTGCGGTATGCTGTGCCAAGACGATTGGAAGCTGTAACTGTATATGTGCCTTTATCTCCCCTAACTGTTGCAGGCATGCTGAGTTCAGTTTTTGCCTCTGTTCTAGATTCTTCCTTTTTGGTGATCTTACGGGCATCTGTTGATTTCTCAATAATAACATCATCCTTGGACCATTCAATCTTTGGCATTGGAAGACCTGTCACTTCTGCAGGAATGTTGACTGGTTGCCCTGCCATTACCTTGATAGTATCTCCCCTAACAGTCAGACGCAATGTCACTGTGGGAGGTTCTGGGGAAAAATGAGTACAAAGATAGCTGGTTGAAATAAAATAGAACCTATAGTAAACAAATCTGATTTACACTCTTATGGAGAAACTAGGATTTTTACCCAGCATTGCCTAGGTTGCTGTTGATTATTTGCTAATATTTTTAATAATCTGATAATTAACTAACTAAATTATTGTTCTGCATCACTATTACGCTGTATCACTCTATAACTTTTGAGACAGAGTCAAACAATAACATTTTCTGTAAAAAATATTTCACACGTAGTTCCATGCAAAATGAACACAATACAGGAATTTTCTGGAAAAACAAACAAAGTTTTCCAATCAGCCCAAACTGCCCAAACTGGGACAAAAATGTTCAGGATGTCAATACAGAAATCCAAAGAGCTGGCGAGGAACCCAAACAAGCTGACACATTGGATACCAGACCTCACTACAGTCTTCAACTGGTCCCATTAAATGTAGACTTGGATAGCATAACACAAAGGAAGACCAGCAGACATTTTAATTATAGCTTAGAAGGTCATTAAAGAGACCCACCTTCATCATCTTGTATAACTACATTAAGAGGTAGTGAGGGTTCACTTTCTCCAATCTCATTGACTGCCCTGACTCGGAACTCATACATATGCAGTTCAGCAAGATTCTCAACAAGGAGTGATGTGGTTGGGCAAAGTCTCTTATTGACCCTTTCAAATTCAGTTGAGTCATGCCTTCTCTTGTCAACAATATAGCCAATGATGGGGCTACCGCCATCATTACGAGGGGGCTTCCAGTCTAGTGTTATTGATGATTTTGTTCTCTCTGTGTACATAAACCTCTCAGGTGAAGTTGGAGGACCTATTGTGACAAGAAAGGTATACAGTAAAGGTTAATACATACAGATGTTAGTGGAAAGTTTGCTTTCTTACGATACCTTTGTGTTGTACAGCATAATGCGTAAATTATGATTTTATTTATTTGGTTTATATCTTTTTTCATTTTGTAGTGACACAAGACTCTTCTTTATTATGCACACTTTAAATATATCAGTGAGCAGACACCTGAAGGAGTATATACGAAGTACTATGAACATTTTTTTTTAAACAGTTACTGTCTTAGCTTGAGCTACCTGTGTCGAACCAGCTAGAGCTCAATCTATCATTCAGACCTGGCCCCAAGGATGGACTTTAGATGCTAAGATGCTAAGGCATGCAAAGTTAGTTCTTCTGGTACTGGAGGTCTTCTGGAATTGATCTTTTATTAAGATAGTTATAATTACAAAAGAATATGAAAACATTTTTCTGTATTAGTCTTACATTTGACACTGAAAGATGAATAATCTGCCCAGAAGTGCTCTCATGGTTAATATCAATAAAACTTTACCTTTGGGATCAACAGCAAGGAGTGGTCCTAGTTCAACAGGTGGTCCACATCCAAACTTGTTCTTGGCAAATACACGGAATTTGTATTCTTGCCCTTCGACAAGACCTGTAATATCACACTTAGATCTATCTGTATCTACAGCTAATCTCCATGTATGCATTTTGGCATCCTTCCTTTCTACCAGGAAGCCAATGATCTCACTTCCTCCATCATCTTTGGGATCATCCCAATTAAGAAGACACATCTTTCTATTCACCACTACAGGATGTAGGTCAGTAACTGGTCCAGGAACATCTGGAAAAGAAATAAGGTATGAGATCTAATTCAAGAATATAAGTATTTTCCCTCCATTAATTTCACTATATGTAGTATTTCTTACCAAATATTTCTACTCTGGTTGCAGCAAATTTAGAACCACTATCATTAGTTGCAGTAATCACATATCTTCCATGGTCTTTTCTGAGTGCATTTTTTATTGTTAGGACAGATGAAGTACCAACATTTTCAATCACAGCACGTTCTTTGTCAACTTCCCCATCCTCTAATGTCCATGTGATTGTAGGTTTAGGACGTCCAGTAACAACAGCAGGAAGTGTAAGGGTTTGACCTGCCAGTATCTGGACACCAGCTCTGACAGAGATATCCAGTTCAACAGTGGGAGGCTCTGTATATAAAAAAAGAGAGAACATTGATTAAATAATCACCTTATGAATTATTTCACATTACATTTTTTAAAAAATGGAATAATCACAGTACCTTGAGGTTCTGCAACTGTCACAGGCTCTGTTTCTCCAGGAGGTCCTTCTCCAGCAATATTTACAGCAGTAACACGAAGCTTGTAATCTGCACCTTCTCTAATTCCTTTAACTATATAGCTTCGCACCTTAATAGCTTTGTCATTGCAACGTGACCACTCATTTGAGCCAATAAACTGCTTGTAAATAAAGTAACCAGTGATGTCTCCACCCCCGTTGTATAGTGGAGGATCCCATTCTAGGTCAATAGCTGTAGCGCTTGTATCAATAATTCTTGGAATAGGTGGACCGGGTGGCACTAAAGAAAGCAAACACAGTATTTAGCATGAACAGACATTGGAAACTGTCCTTCTCACACTGACTGCTTATATCTCACATTCTATAACTTACATATTGGATCTTGTGCAATTTTAGGGTCTGATGGGGGACTGAATTTGCCAGGGCCAGCTGCATTTTCAGCACAAACTCTGAAAACATAAGTCAGTCCTTCCAGTAGTCCTTCAACCCTTGTTTCCAGGGCATTCACACGATCTTTATTCACGCGAGCCCAGTGAGTTCCATTAATTTCACGCTTTTCAATCCAGTATCCCAAAATGGGGCTACCATTATCTTTAGGTTCATTCCATTTAACCAACATACTATTGCTGGAAGGTTCTTCTACTTGAGGTTTATCAGGTGCATCAGGAGGACCTATCAAAAAGGAAATATGCAGATTTTAGTTGTTACTATTGTACACCTTCAGATCATTTCTGACTTATGGATCCTCAGCAAACCTATCATGGGGTTTTCTTGGCAAGATTTGTTCCAAGAGGGTTTGCCTTGCTTCCTCTGAGGCTGAGAGAGTGTGACTTTCCCAAGGTTACCCAGTAGGTTTCCATGGCCAAGCAGGGATTCAAACCTTGGTCTTAGTCCAACAACTACACCATGCTGGTTCTCAGGATTTTAGCAGATCACGCTAAATTATATAAATATAAAATTTAATTTGATAGATGCAAAGATCACTTGCATTATCAAGGAATATATTTGAAAAGTTTCAAATTTCCTCTCTTACCACATCTTTACTTTATTCTACACAGCATGGTGTAGAATAAAACCAATCTGAATAATTTAAAACAATGTCAACAATAAAAATGGTTTTAAAAGGCTACAAACACATCAAACAATTTAACAAGTTTAAATAGAGAGATTGAAATTGGTTAAAATAGATCAAAATGGTTTAAAACCATGTACACATGAGGGTTTGTGTGAAACCAACTAGGCCCCCAAAGCTTTAGTGGACAACCACATTTTCATGTGGGGTCAGAATGACAGCAAATGACAGAATTCATAGTATAGAATTAATAAATGTAATTGTAATTATTACACAGGATGAAAATGGAATGGTAAAAGAATGGGCATGAGCTAGATTGGGGAAATGGTTGATTCCCTTACTATCACTACTGCAATCCAATCTGGGCCCTTTATACATAGTAGAATATTTCTTGGCCCTTGGAAAGTGCACAAACTAGTGGAGCCTGACATTCACTTCACTGCAGTTCACATGAAAGTATTTCTCTGTGAAAAAACTTTACAGATCTTCTTGCCTGAAAGTGATGTAGAACAGAGGCGGAGTTTGTGGATACACTAGCTCTTTCACAGTACATAGTTACAGCACTATGATTCCACTTTAAATGGCATGGTGGCATCCTAGGATTTGCAGTTTAGGGAATGATATTTAGAATTCTCAGCCAGAGAGGTCTACCATTCCCTCAAACTACAACCCCCAGGATTTATTAGGATTCGCCATGGCAGTAAAAGTGGAATCATAGTGCTGTAACTATATTGTTTGAAAGGGACCATACACAAGGAAGGAAAAATAGTGTGATTCTTTCACAGTACAAATGTATGAATTGTTCTTCATTTTGTCTACCTTGCATGGAAAATTTAGAATGTGTTTTTTGTCAATTGAGTTCTTGTCAGATCAGTGCACCATTATCTCCTATCTAATACCCATCAACCCACACAGATAGCTTGTCAGAGGTTGCTTCATGGCAACAGTATAAAGTATATAAGTTTGCTGTGGCACATTTTACAGTCATCAATTTGAGATTGCTATAACAATTTCCCCACAAATTAAAGTATAAAGTTTTAAAATTAAAATGAGGTTGATGATGATTATAACTGAAATGTCAGACAAAAATGGAGTAGAGTTTGGATACAATTCAAGACTTACCAAATGGATCTTTAGCTACAACAGGTTTTGAAAGACATGGAGGGCCAGCCCCTACTCTGTTCTCAGCTTTCACACGGAAGATGTATTCTTTCCCTTCAATCAGTTTGGGTACAATGAATTTACAGTGCCTAAGTGTTGAAGTGACAGTAACCCAGCCAATTTCAGCTTTTGTGTTGTCTTTCTTTTCCAAGACATAATTCAATATTTCACTTCCACCATCATCAAGAGGAGGATCCCACTTGCAAGTAATGGAATTTTTTCGAACTTCTTCAAAGGTAAAGTTGATAGGTGGTCCAGGTGTATCTGTTTTTGTAAAAAAATCGTAAGTACAACTTTGCACATGTCACTTTGTCAGTGTTAAAGGGAAAAAATGTGAAGCATATTATGAATAAGGACGTACCTAACACATTGACTTCACATGTAGCTTTTGCAACCCCATGATCATTCTCAACACGGATCATATATGTGCCATGGTCTGCCCTGAGCGAGTCACGAACAGCCAGCAATGACACCCCCTTTTTGCTGTTATCAATATTCAAACGCTCTGGGAGGGACAAATGGAAAGGTTCATCTTCTTCAACTTCCCCTTTCTTCTTCCTTGTCATCTTGGTAACCCTCTTCTTAATTTCTGTTGGTTTAATAACTTCATCATTCCATAACCAACATATTTCTGGATATGGTGATCCTGAAATGTGTGCTTCAAGTGGAATCTCAGAACCTTGCTTCACTTCAAGGCCATCCTGCAAACTTGCAGCAAGGAAGACCTTTGGAGCCTCTGAAACAATAAAAGTATTGATTATGTTTACATTTGATGCTAGTGTATACACATTAAATGCATATACCCACATATTAAAAATGAAAAAGAGGGAAAATGTGTAAAGCATACCAATGGGATCCACAGCTTTTATAAGTGGAGTGGTATTGGAAGGTCCACTGACACCGGCAGCATTTTCTGCACGGACACGGAACTGATATTCTTTGCCTTCTTCAAGATCTTTTACAGTGTAAGTCGTAAGAGGAACCAAGAAGTCATTGCATCTCTCCCACTTCTCTCCACCTTTAGGCAGTTTTTCCAGAACATAGCCCATTATTTTGGTTCCTCCATCATACAATGGTGGCTTCCATGTCAGGGTTACTGATTTTGCTGTTGGATTGTGAGTCTCAAGATCAAGAGGTGGATCTGGACGTTCTGTACATTAAAAATACAGATAAATAAAAGGCATAAAGAAAAGGCACAAAGATAAATAAAAAACATGTAGATAAATAGAAGACATAGAGGGATTATTTACATCTTCATTCTATAATGTGAGTAATCAACAAAAGAAGAACTTACGCTTTGGATCTTCCGCAATCACTGGATTTCTCAGTTCAAGGTATTCACCTCCTCCAATTTTATTGACAGCTTTAACTCGGAAGTAGTATTCACCATTTGGTATAAGATCCTTTACGTTCCATGCCAGTTTGTTCTCACCAGACATGACGGGTATGTATGTTCTCCGACCAGCTTCTCTTCGTTCCAGAACGTAATGTAATATGGGAGTATTGCCATCAAATTCTGGAGGCTCCCACGTCACTTTGCATGAGCTTTTAGTCACTTCACTTGCTTTAATATCCTGGCATTTTCCAGGCAAACCTAATTAATGAGAAATATGTACACATTTTGCACTAACTCAATATTAAGAGGCTGAAAAAATGTATTTAACAGAAATTTCACACATGCATACAATTTATTGAAGGGGATGTGGTGACTTAGTGGTTAAGATGCCAGTTCTAACAATTGTAAGATCAGAAGGTTGGCAATTTGAGGCCTGAGTGCTGCATGATGGGGTGAGCTCCTGTCACTAGCCCCAGCTTCTGCCAACCTAGCAGTTAGAAAGCATGCAAATGCAAGTAGATAAATAGGTACCATTTCGGTGGGAAGGTAACAGTGTTTGGTGCAGTCAAGCTGGCCACTGGGGCCGTCTTTGGACAACTCTCGCTCTTCAGAGATGAGCACCACCCCCTAGAGTCGGTTACTACTAGACATTCTTGTCAAGGCACTACCTTTACCTTTATACAATTTATAATTCCTTAGGTTTACAGATGCCTAATCCAATAACTAGTTGTTTTTCTCACTTTAGACTGTGAGATATTTATGAGTCTGATTAACATGTCTTCTAATACATGAAAAATAAATTACCTATTACTTTGACGTTGACTGTGCCAGTTGTTGAACCCAGTTTATTCTCCAAGGTAATAGTGTAAACACCAGCATCAGCATGGACAGTATTTTTTACTTCAAGCAAGGCAGAAGTGTAGTCACTCTTCATTGTTGTTCGGTCACCTACTTTAAGTTCCTTCCCATTTTTATGCCAAGAAATGGTTGGAGATGGGACAGCTCTGAAGGGAACTGGGATGGTTAACTTTTCACCTTCAACAACAACAATGTCTGTAGTCTTTATATCAACAGTTGGATTGCCTGTTGTTGTTTATAAAAGAAAAGCCCCCCCCCCCAATAATTTCAGTTAGTGCATCCAAAATAATGTCATCACTGTCATCTATTTTTATGATTCCATTTAGAAAGGAATATACTTACAGTCTGGATCTTTGGCAACAACATTCTCTGATATATCAGATGGTTCACTAGCTCCTATAGCATTGACAGCTCTGACTCTGAGCACATATTCCTTGTCAGGTACAATGCCTTCTTCTGCTTTATACTTCAAGTCTTTGACTGGTCGAGAATTTATTCTCATCCATTTTTCAGTTCCAGCTTCACAGAGTTCAATATTATACCCAATTATAGGGCTTCCACCATTTTTCTCTGGTGGCTTCCAAGCAATTGAAATGTGTTTTCTGCTTGCATCTGTCACATGTAATTCCAGTGGAGGTGAAGGAGGACCTGGCAGAACGGAAAATAAATGTTATTTTCTATAATACCTTTTGGTATAACATAGATCTTCCTCATTATAATTTTCATGGTCACTCACTTGTTGGGTCTTCTATTGCCAAAATATCAGTTGGTTCACTGGGATGACCACAGCCAGCTTCATTTTCAGCACGAACCTGAAACTGCACTTCTGTGCCTTCAATGACGTCTGTTACTCTGTAATTACAGTCAGGGCCAGCTGTCTTGCCGGCTTTCACCCAACGTGTGCCCAACTTCTCTTTCTTTTCAATAACATATCTGTATGAAGAAGAGGGGATTTTTAGAATGTGCATGAAACCATACTGTTAAATCAATCAAAGAGACTGCTTTTTTAAAACAACAACAATAAAGAAATTATTTAGGTAAAAAACAATACCAATGCAATAAATAATAAATGTATATAATAAAGTTAACAGATATTTTAGGATTCTCCACTACATCCATCTCTTTCTGTGCACTTCTATGTATATAAAATTCCTTGACTGCTGACACAAATCAATCAGCCTCCCTTCAGATGCAGAGAGAGCTCCCTATGTTGAATGGTTCTGTAGATATGCTGGTATATGAAACAGGCTCCCAAATGGCCTTTTTTTTGGGGGGGGGGGGGAATACCACTAGCATTAACTGCTTTAGTGATTTGATCATCTTCCCTAGCAAATCAGTGCCATTTGTTGTATCAAGCCAGTTTTTATCTCACAGTTCTCTCAAGCTTTTATCTCACATTTTTTTTACAAAGGGCTTTTCTTTCTTTAGCTTCATAGTTCAGTTGATAATTAGCACACTCACTTTTAATGAATATAGAAGGCAAAAATATGTTGTGGTTTATGTAAGAAAGTAACGTGATACTGCCCTAAACTTTACTGCACAATAGAATTAGTGCAGGGAAAAAATCATGCTATGCTAGAAAGGTTTATAATTTGGTTTTGCTGGTCATCTCTAATGGGCCCCATACTTAGGTTTTCTATTATGGTCTATTGTTGTTGTCATATAATCCGCCCAGTACACTCAGGTCTTCTGGGGGACATTTACTCCAGTCAGCCAGAGGACTTTTTCTTCAGCCGCCTAGACAGTGGAATGACCTGCTGGAAGAGACCTGCTGGAAGAGATTCAACAGCTGAATATGCTGCCCAAATTTAAAAGAACATTAAAGACCAGTCTCTTCTGGCAGGTTTATCCAAATTATTTTTACATTGTGAATTTTAAATGATAAATTTTAAATGTGGATTGTTTTAATATGTTTTTATCTTAACTGTCCTTTGAACTGATATACTGAATTGAATTTGAATAAGAAATTGTTATTGTTGTTGTTGTGCTGGCGAAATGGCCGTAATAAAAGGGTTGCTATTGTTGTTGTTGTTGTTGTTGTTCCTATTTGTTTTGAGAACACAGGTCTCTGAATCTGGGAACTTTTGGTTTAATAATCCATTTCCACTCACTCTCAACCAGCAGATTTTGTGTTATTTTCAACCAAGTCTTACCGTAGAATTGGCCTGCCACCATCATTCTTAGGTGGTTCCCATTTCAGGTCAACATGTCTCTTTGTCACTTCAACTGGTGTAAGTGCATATGGTGCTCCAGGTGTAGCTAAAATAAATAATATTGTAATTAGGAAAAAAAAGAGATTTAAAAGCTGTGACTTAGTTTGCTAAAACTGATTTCTAAACTTGTGCACTGAGAACTTACTGAAGGTGTCTT
This sequence comes from Phrynosoma blainvillii, assembly GCA_026167975.1. NCBI lineage: Eukaryota > Metazoa > Chordata > Lepidosauria > Squamata > Phrynosomatidae > Phrynosoma > Phrynosoma blainvillii. Next base: position 253,698,904 of record JANUYF010000001.1, on the reverse strand, counting down.
TAGCAAGAACTGAGTCCTCAATTTCACAGTAGTCACTCTGCCCCACGGCATTTTCTGCAGCCACCCGGAACACATACAGAGAGCCTTCTGTCAAAGGTGTCACTGTATATTTGGTGTCCTTTACTGTAGTATCAACAGTCTGCCAGCCTTTGCGCCGCACATCTCTCTTTTCAACAATGTAATTTGTAATAGGAGAACCCCCATCTCGTTCTGGTACTGTCCATTTAAGGTCTGCTGTGTTTTTAGTAATATTAATGACCTCAAGCCATCGAGGTGGTGATGGTGGATCTATGAAAATATTAAAGAAAAACATATAATATTGATTTGGACTTCTTATACTATTTAGACCTTTGGAAAGAAACATTGGGAAGTCCACAAAACTATGGGTGAAATTAAGTTTTTAAATGTTTTAATGGTTCCACTGTTAATCAAAGAACCACTTACTTAATCTCTCCTTGCACAACACAGGATCACTGGGTTCACTAGGTTCACTCTCTCCAGCTTTGTTCACAGCTCTGATTCGGAAGGAGTATTCCTGTTTCTCCATCAGTCCTTTGAGGAAGTGTTCTGGTGTGGGAATTCCTTCAGCCACTCTCACCCACTCATCTGTACCAGTTTTTAACAACTCAATTACATATGATTCAATTTTGGCCCCGCCATCATGTTCTGGTCTTGTCCATTGCAGGAAGCATGAGGTCTTGGCAACATCTTTTACTGTTGGTTTTCCAGGAGGCCATGGGGGATCTGGACATAAAAGGAAATTTAAGATTTGAAAGCCCGATATAATCATGGAGATTAAATTATAACACTCATTTAAAATATATATCCATACCAATGGGATCCTTTACTAAGATGGGCTCTGTCGCTTTGCTTGGTTTTCCTGGTCCAGCAAGATTCTCTGCCAAGACACGGAACTTGTACTTCTTATGGTTTGTAAGACCTTTTACCCTAAAAATAATGATGAAAATGATGATACATTCAATATATCTTTAATACTGTACAGTGTTCAGTGGTAAAATGAAACATTACTATTAACACACGTATATACTGTACATAGGTTAGTCTATATTCTCTCACAGGAGTATAGAAAAAATACATTTGCATAAATATATTATTATTCACTATCATGCAAATCTAGAGATCCTTTGTATGTATGTTGGCTTTCACTGCATTGCATTACAGAGCCTGAGACACTGAACAGGTGTACTCAAATCTGTGTAACTCTAACAGCAGTTAGTAAACCCTGTTTATAATTTTAAGGATGAATACTATGTCTAAATGATATGTTAAATCTATCAGGAGGGTTGCAGTATTGTGGAAGATCTATGCATGTAGAAGACCAACACTTTGATCATTTGGTTTGTAACAGGATAGCAACAAAGATGAGTGAAGTAGACAGTCAGTTTGCCACATACACTGACTGTCAAAACTTGTATATAGAATAGTAAAAGTGCCATTTTGGAGACAGGCAAGTATAATACTTGGGTATGAGAAATGCACATTGCATTAGGAATTTAGACTTCTACATGACAGAATACTGTGTTAGTCCGATTTTGAGAAGTTTTCCCATCAGTACCAGTCCTATGAACTGTACAAAGGAACACCCTTAGGGCCCCCAACCACACTACTCTTCAGTATATTCATGCAACTATGCTGGTTTGTCATACATATCATTTAATACAGTAGGCCTTTGGTATCCATTGGGGTTTGGTTCCAGGGCCCCCTGTGGATACCAACATTTATGGATGTTCAAGTCCCATTATATACAATGGCACATAAAATGACAAAATCAAGGTTTGCTTTGTGCAAATTTTTATGTGTATGAATATTTTCAAGCCATGGATGGTTGAAACCATGGATTCAGAATCGGTGGATACAAAGGGCCTATTTGTAGTCAGTTATGCTGTCAAACGGATCTAATGTGGCATTGGTAGATTGTTATAAATAGGATTTAGAAAAAGAAACTCTCCCGATTGACATCAACCTAAAAGTGAGACAATTATTTAGCGTTATTAGAGGGCAACTGTTATTTATGCAAATACATAATCCTGAATCAAGGGTATGTTGATCTATTTTATAAAAATGACTTCATTTTTATCTGGAACCATTTTATCTAACAGTACAAACTCTGTATACAATTCTCTTACTTGAATGTTGTATCTTTAACAGGTATTTTATTGCATCGTATCCATTTATCTTGATCAGGATCAAACTTTTCAACCCAGTAACCAGTGATGGGACTGCCACCATCATCATCTGGTTCAGCCCAAGTTAATGTTACGGACTCTTTAGTGATCTCTACAGGCTGAACTCTTGTTGGTGGACCAGGTGTATCTGATGGAAGAAGTAAAAATGGTAATTATTGTTCACATATTAGCAACCTGTGTGCTCATTTAAGACAACTAATCTGTAGCTATGTGCTGTCTACTGAAACAACTACCATATGGAGGCTGCTTGAAAGTTACTCTGTATGGGAGACTCCCTTGACAAGACGTTTATGTGTATCAGCTCATTAAGAGTATCGGCACTTAGCACAAGGCATATCTCCATGCCACCAATAATACCATGGAGAGAAACAATATGACAGTAGGGACTGATTTGAATGGTAAGGTGGTATCTACAAAATGACCCATTATCTGGAATAGCTGCCACACAGAGGTGGTTTGCAGTAGCTTCCCCATGGCTTTCATGTAGCAACAGCTGGCTTTGTCAATCAAATAAACAGACTTACCAAATGGATATTTAGCAATGATAGGATCAGCTTGGGCCGGTTCTCCAACTCCATACATGTTTTCTGCACTAACTCTGAAGATATATTCTTTAAGAGGGGTTAGATTTGTAACACTGAATTTTGTATCTTTGATAGTGGATGACAGTTTGTGCCATATTTCACTGTCTGCAGCTCTTTGTTCCAGAATGTAGTTTGTGATTTTGGAGCCACCATCATCTCGAGGAGGATTCCAAGTCAAAAGACAAGATACATTTGTAATCTCTGAGACATCAAATGCAGCTGGTGGGCCAGGCTTATCTGCAGAAGCATAACAATAATTAGAACTTCTTCTATTCAAATATTAAATTGGGAAAACACAGCATTATTATTAGTATAAAAACAAAACTGGCATACCTAGAACATTAACTTCAACAACTGCTGTTGCCCGACCACTGCTGTTTACAGCTTCAATAATATAGGTGCCACTGTCACTTCTCTTGCTGTCTGTTATTGTGACGATGGATTGGCCAGGTTTGCTTTCAATTGATATCCTTTTGTCAGGTCTCAAGGTTTGTTCCGCTTTTGTCCAGGTAATCCGAGGCTCAGGTTTTCCAGTTACTCTTGCTGGCAGTTCAATTTTAGTTCCTGCTTTGACAGTGAGTCCAGCAAGCAGTTTCACATCTAAGAAAATTTCTGGGGGCTCTGGTTTTAGAGAGAATTAAGACTGTGTTAAAAAGTATGCCATATAGGAAGCACAACATTATATAAATACAGTAGTCTGTTGCCATCTGTGGGGGATCTGTTCCAGATCCACCTGCAGATAGCAAAAAACATGGGACCTTAATTCCCATTCTTTACAATGGCCATGTTTGCACGTGTGCTGGGGCTTGCTATCTGCAGATGCTCAGATACGTGGATGGCAAGTTGGCACAGACACATTGTATATATATATGCCTGCAACAGATAAACGTCCTTGGTATTTTCAAGATTACAAATTAAATCTTAATGTAACTGAAATCAGTAATTACCTTTTGCATCCACTGCTTGGATGTCATCTGTTGGCTTGCTTGGTTTGCTTGCTCCTTGCCTGTTTAGAGCCTTAACACGATAAGAATACCATTCCCCTTCTTTAAGGTTTGTCACTTCCATTCTGTCAAATATAAAACAATGTAAGTTAATAATATTGTTAAATATAATTGTTTAATTTGCAAAAATTTGCCCTGCACTATAAATTCTTACTTTGTTTCAATAACAGGTTCACCACAGGGTTCCCATTTGTCAGTGCCACGCTGGCATTTTTCAACCAGATAGCCCTTGATTCGTGAGCCACCATCATATTTAGGTGGCTCCCATGTAAGGAAAATGGACTTGGATGTTGGATCTCTCCATTTAACATTCTCTGGTGGATCGGGTACCGCTGTAAGGTGGCGGGGGGGGGGGGGGGAGAAGAGAGAAAAAAATCTATAAGATCTTATAACAGTATGACATATAGACTTTCTTGCCTTTGGGCCTCCCTTGTCTGAATACTGCCATGCATAAATGTAAAGGCACTTCCTTTTGCACAAAATGGCATCCCAATTCCTTTTCATCCCCCTTTCCCTTACCAGTCACATTAACTGCATCCCATGCTACTCTAGAGGATCTCTGATCATTGAGGGGCTTTTTGAGGTAGTGCAGAAGACTGCAGTGTTGAGTAGAGGTGGGGAAACTTGTAAGCTCCGGGCTTCAGTTTCTCTTATGTTTATTTAAAGATTCAGAACTCTTCATTCAAAATGTGCACTTTGCCTCTCTCCAACAGGCATAGTAGCATCTTGTGGGACTCAGCTTGAGTTATTACATAAAATGCAGAGATACAAAAGCAGGAAGCAAGTACTAAAGAACACTTACTTGCAGGTGCTGACATATTAACTGGTTCATCAATATAAGCAGGTTCTCCTGGTCCACATTTGTTGCATGCTAAAACCCTAAACAAGTATTCTTTTCCTTGGGCGAGGTCTGGGACAGTGAACTCTTGGTCAAGGACATTGTCTATAACCTTAAAAGAAAAGAGGTTCCATTTTTTTTCATACCAGAAAAAAAGATTTAATATGATCTTTAGCATTACATAATGAAACTATAAAACAACATGTATTATTTTGGGGCAGTAAAACGTACTTTGATCCATGTTTTGCGGTGCACTTCACGTTTTTCAACAACATAGCCGGTCAATGGACTTCCTCCATCATTTTCAGGTGGTTCCCATGTTAGTTGTACTGTGTTCCTAGTTATCTCTCCAACTGTTAATTCTCTTGGTGCACTTGGGCGAGCTAAAAATGTATAAGTATCATATTATAATGATGTTGTATTATAGAGCAATAGTCAATTAACATATATTCATTTATTTATTTGAAAACTAATAGTTTATAATATATTTCTTTTTATTTATTTGATAAAATACTTGGAATATTTCATTATACATATTGGCTTTTTCTAATATTTCTATTAAAAATTTAATTATTAATAGAAATAATCTCTCTCATATTATAAAATTTCATAATGGAATGATACTACAGAAGTTACTGTTCTTTAGTATTTATTTGGCCTGAAACAGATGGACAAAAGGTGTGCTGTCGGGGTGTGTGGTTTTATTGACGCATGTCTCAAATGCATCCAGAAGCTGCCCTCACACCACCCAACCCAGAACTACCGGCTTGAAAAGGAGTGGAAAAAAATTGCTAATTTTCAGAAGCTGGTTTAAAACAGCAGTAGCGGGGCAGATTGGGGCTACATGCATGTAGTTGCTGCGGTGTCAGGGTGGCCCCAATCCACCCTTTTTGGGCAGTCTGTTCCACCCCATTATTTCTTATTCCTTAGTTCCTTAGTATTATTTATCATGCAACACAATTTTTTTGTAATCTTGGTCACTGATAGTTATTAAAAAATACGGTATACATCAATCAGTTCTTTATTAAGGTCCAGAGACCCAACAAAATCAAATTAACAACATATAAAATAAATTAAAAGCACAAGGAACAATTAGTCAGAGTACATATAATAACTGTAAATTAAAATTCAAATAGAAAGATTTGATTACTTACCAATGACATTGACATCAATTTCTCCCGATACAGATGACACAGGGTTTTCTAATGTCAATGTATAAATGCCTTTATCTGGCCGTTCACTTGGGGTTATAATAAGTTGAGCGAAAGCAGCAGTAGTCTCAATTTTCACTCGATCACCTGGTTCTAAAACTTTGTCACCCACAGACCATGTGGCAGTTGGTACTGGATAGCCAGTAATAGGAACACGTATTTTGAGTGGTTCTGGAACAATAACTTCAAGCCCATCTTTAAATCCACTTAAGTCCATTGTAGGTCCAACTGAAACAGAAACAGAAATTATGACAATTAATATTTCATTTTTTTAAATAACAGCAACAAAATTACAGATTGTGTAGAGATGTAAAAAATCTAGAAATCTTCAATTTTCCCTCAAATGTCTGTCTTCTCCAGGGCCTCAAAATTTCCAGAAATGCTCTATCTCTAAACTGCCTTTAGTGTAATATCTACTGGGAGTATGACTGTATTCGCCTTCTGTTTCAACTGTTGAAAATGCATCATAATATCACTTTTTAACAACCAGATTACACTGGCAATGTAAAAGCCAATAGGGAATGTTAATGGCTTTCTTCCATTTGAGTATAGCCATTTGTTTTAAAGTGAAGATGTTTTAACTTAGAATGTCACTGTTGAGAATGAAAATGGTGTGCGTACCTAGCTGCCTTATGAAGGGAACAACATTATTTTTAATAATGAGTATTAACAATCTCAGATGCTATGATGGCACACAGATTTTATTTTAACCAGATGCTTATGTAAATTATGACTTTTGCTTACCATGATGATCATCAGCAGTCAATGGTCCTATAGCTTCAGCTGGATCTGATATGCCAGCTGCATTCTCTGCGGATACTCTGTAATAATACTTGGCTAGAGGTTTAAGGTCAGTTACCTACAAAGACAGCAGTATTTCTTGTAATTAATTGTTACCATTAAAAAAAATCAAATTCTTAACAAGCCTTTTGCTTCAGAAAGAAACCTTACCTTATAATTAAGATTAGATACAAGTTTTGGATTGCAACGGACCCAGTTGTCGGTTCCCTCTTCACGTCTTTCAATAATGTAGCCTATAACTGGACTGCCTCCATCTTTCATAGGAGGCTCCCATGTAAGTTTCACAGATGACTTAGTTTGATCAGAATGATCAAGGTTAATAGGAGGACTTGGTCTCTCTATAAAATAAAATAATTTTATGATTTACATACTGCCTGCTTCAGAGGGGAGATGCTGGTTCCATAAAGCTGAGTGGTGGTGGAGTTAGGTTTAAGTTAAAGGCCAATTACAATTTTGAAACTGTGAGGAATGACAAAAGCAGGTGATGACATGAGGGCCTGCTCTTTAAAGAAACACAACTCAAAACTTTGTGAGCCTGTAGGTCCTTGAGTGTTCCTAAAGTGTCTTGCTAATCCCTGATTATAATCTTCCAACAGGTGGATTATAATGAGACATTACTGAACATCAAAAACATCTAAAACACTGCTCTCTCTTTTTAGAGCTAATATGGCACCATGATTATTCTCACTTTCTGACATTAAATTCCTCAGAATTTTTACACATTAAATAGGAAACATCTAGTTTTTGTCCAGAAGCTCCAGCCTTTCCTTATTTCTCTCATGTCTTTTCTGGGTTCATATTTTGTAAAAAATATTATTTTCAAAAGATTACATGGAAAATTACCACATTACAACTTGCATACTAACCAATTGGATCCATAATCTTCACTGCATGTGTGGATGGACTCGGCTTGCCAACTCCAATCTGGTTTCGGGCTCTGATTCTGAAAAAATATTCTTTGTTTTCTACCACATCTGTCAATGTTGCAGATAATTCATGTGCTCCTGTGGTGATGGCTGGCTCCCACTTGATGGAAGCTCTATCACGCAGTTCAACAACATAGCCAGTAATTGGAGAGCCTCCATCGTAATCTGGTGGTTCCCAAGTAAGAGTTGCACCTGACCTGTTCACATCAACAACCTGTACATTGAGAGGAGGACCTGGAACCTCTGCAAGGTGGACAGAGAATAAATTAAAAATGTATGTTGTTCCTTTTCAAAAGAACAATTTACTTTCATCAAAGCATTTGAAGTGACTCTTACCAAATCGGCTTTTTGCTTCAACAGGTTTGTCTGTTTCAACAGGCTCACCAGTGCCAACTCTGTTTTTTGCACTCACACGGAAGAGATACTCAACTCCTCCCCTTTGAAGGCCAGTCACTGTGTATTCACAACTGTCAGCGCGATCAGTTGCTAAAATCCAGGTCTTACGCTTGATGTCACGCCTTTCAACAACATAGCCAGTGATTTTACTACCACCATCACTTTCTGGTTCCTCCCAGGCAAGGCTAACTTCACCATCAAATGTTTCAGTAACTTCCAGGTTCCTAACTGGGCCAGGGACATCTGAAATTAAAAGAAAAAACCCCTCACATTGTTTACTTATATAAGGATGTAATTTGGATTTGACGCTCTGATCAGGATCTGATCAGTGAGATGCATGGATGTAGCTCATATTATTTCCTAGTTCTATTTTGCCTTTATACTAGAACTTTTCAATTCTACTAATATGCAGACACCTTGGTTACTACCGGCTGTAATCAGACACACAAAACCAAATAAAAATTCAGCCAAAAAACAAAGTTACAGGAAGTAATGAGCTTACCAATAACATGAACATTGATGTGTGCTTCAGCTTGGCCATGTTTATTTTTAAGTATAATTTTGTAACTTCCCTTGTGTGATGGCTTTGCTTCATAAATTCTGAAGGTAGTACTCTCAGGGGTTGTATCAACCGTCTGAGTAGGCAAGGTTTCATCTTCCTTAAACCACTCTGCTTCTGCACGTGGATAGGCATCATATGGCACAGTCATGGTCAATGGCTGTCCAACATCTACCACAAGATTCTGATCAGCTGCCTTTATTCTTGGAGGAGCTAAACAAAATAGCAATGAAAAAAGGAGGGTTTTTAAAATATGTTTCGTAAACTGCACATTCAGTATGTGTTTTGATACAAAAAAGTACAGTGAAAGGTAAGAATTTTTCAGTACGTTGTAACATTTCAATATATTTCAGACGGGCAAAACTACATCTGACAACTGGGTTAGATCATGCACTCCTCAAAGAACTACAGAGACCTATATGGCCTTTGGTTGCCTCTATCATGCTTAGATAATTCATCTTTACTGGATAAACCTGTTACTGATTTCCCCAAACACAGAAGTTGCAATGCAAAATAGAATATAAGTCACAGAAATGTATTGCTTTTCAAATCTCTGTGAAAAAGTTTAAAATTTGCATATGATTACCTTCTAGGACCTATATTTAAGATGAAGCAGCCACATGTCAGCCAACTTCCTTCCCTCCTTTCCCTCCTGAATTTATAGAAGCTACTCCCAATCTGGCTTTGTGGGATTACCAGACTTCTAAAACAGTTTTTGTGGGATAACTAGGATTAGGCATGGGAATAGAAAATAACCTTACACTGTATTCCTCTGTTCCTATACTGAATGTTCAGCAGTGAAAACAAAATATTATGACTAATGATGTCAAACAAAAAGAACAGAACAATGACCTGATTGTGCAAAATAGGCTATTTTCCCACTTAGACATATATAATGTAGTTGGACAGCACTGAACACTATAAAAATGGTGTGTGACGCTATTAATGTGTCACAATTCACACATCTTTGTATGTCAGCATTTTCATTACCACTTATAAGGTCTGGAATTATTATGCAGAAAAAGAATGAAAACCTTCATAATATTTATGTAAATATATTTCCCCTCTTATTACTATTTTAGAATAAACTTCTAAAGCTCACCTGCCAGTTCTAGCTTAGCTCGAGCTTCTTTGTCTTTGGCAATAAATCGATATTCTCCTTGGTCACGTGGCTTTATCTCACAGACTTGCAATCTATGGATCTTTCCTTCACTCATCATTTGGTGTTTATCTCCCTGGACTATAATCATGTTATTTCTCAGCCATTTGACCTCCACCTTGTCTTTATTCAATTCGGCATAGAAGATAACATCAGAGCCAGGAGCTTCATACATATCTTGTGGTGGCCGGATGATTTCCACAGGAATTTCTAGTAGAAATATAAATAAATTTGTATCATGTTGCTGTGTTCTTTTTTTGCTGTTGTTTTTTTTTAAAACAAAATATTGAAAACTGGGGTAAAATTCCAAATAGTAAACCTACCCTCAACAAAAAGTCTTGCTCTGGATCGCCTATCATCCACTCCACAGGAGTACTCACATTCATCCTCTGGTCTGCAGTCTTTTATAATTAACCTGTGTAAATTTCCATCCTTTTCAAACTGATACCTTTATAACAGGTGGGGGGGGGGGAAAGATTATATATTAAATCTAGAAACAAACTTCAGTGTTGTAACTACAGTATTCCTTCACTCAGTAAAAGAAATTGCACTTACTTTTTCCCCTCTTTTATTTCTCGTCCATTTCTGTACCATTTCACACTTGCTTTCTCTTTGGAAAGCTGGCAACTGAAGACAGCATCATCAAACTCAGTGACAGTCTGGTCCTGTAAGTGCTCAATGAAATCTGTAGGTGCCTCTGTTATAATAAGCTCAGCCACAGATTTGTCCTGGCCAGCAGTGACGGTGTATTCTCCTTCATCTACAAACCCACAATTTTTGATGATAAGTGAATGCTTGTATTTGTCCACTTTGTACAAAACACGGCGGTCAAAGGTGACTTCTTCGCCATTCTTTGTCCACTGGAGGGTTACATTAAGACGGTTAACTTTGCACCAGAATGTAACAGATTTCTTTTCCATGGTTTCAATGTCTTCAAGAGGCTCAACAATTCTAAGGTCTTCCTCTGTAAAGGGATAGTTTAGAAAACAGGTTGATTTATCTTCATCAAAGTTTGGATGTGATTAAAAGATTGCATCACTTAAAAATGCAAAACATTTACCATGCACAGTTAAAGTAGCAGAGGTCTTAACGTGTTCTCCTCTTTGGTTTGTTAGTGCTGCAGTATAGGTTGCTTGGTCATTCAGATGAGCATCTCTGAGTCTTAGAGTGTAAATTAGATCCTTATGGACTATGATATATTTTGCACTATCAAATATTGGTTCTTCATTTTTGTACCATTTAGCTTTGGCACCTTCTGTATTAACTTCACAGTTAAAGACAAGTTCTTGTCCCTCTTTAACTTCTTGGTCCTTCAATGGAATAACAATCCTGAGTTTTTCTGTAATTTGAATATACATATTATTTATACATTTTTGTAAGTGCCTTACCTGAAAAGAAAAACAGTATGTTCACAGATGTACTGAGAAAAGCCCACAAAGCTTACCAATCACTCTCAAGCGAGCCTTTGCTTTGGAATCACCAACCATAGCAGCATAACTTCCCTCATCATCCAGGACAGACTCTTTAATGACCAGGACTCTCTTTTTGCCATCAGAAATGATGTCATACTTATCACCAGCTTCAAGAACAGTATCACCCTTTAGCCATTTAACTTCAAAGGCATCTTTGGATACTGAACAAGAAAATTCTGCCTTTTCTCCTTCAAGTACCTCAACATTCTGAGGTCTGGTTATAAATTCTGCAGCAAGTTCTGAAAAAAGATAGACATTCTTTCATGTTTTTTATTGGCTACAGATTGCCTACACCTTGGGATGGAGTTAATTCTATTTATATTTAATCAGCAAAATGGACTGGAAATCAAACTGAGAGCATTACTTAGTTGCCTATATGCCACGTGGCAGCATCTCTTTAGGAAAGATAGTTGTGGTTTGTTGTTAACCGCCTTCAAGTTGACTCCAACTCATGGTGATCCTGTGGATGAGAAATCTCTAAGGGCTTCGGCAGACGACTAATAAAGTCATCTCCGAGGCAAGGAAGAGGAGGGGCAGCCGCACGAGCGGCGCCCCTTCCTCCTCCCGAGGTTGCCCTCGGAGCTGCCGGCCCTCCGCACGGCCGGCGCTCCAGGGGCAACCTCCTGCCGCAGTGTCCTCACACGCTGCAGCGGAAAAGCCAGGGAAAGTGCGCCCGACGCGTTTAGGTCGCACTTTCCCTGACTTCTGAAAGAAGCGCCAGTTTAGCGCTCCTTTCAGGGACGCCGCCGGTGCGCCGCGGTGCGGCTGCCGTGGTCCCGCGGCACACCGTCCCAGGGCGTCCCGGACGCCCTGGTCTGCTTCCCCCCTAAGCCTCCTTGTCCTCCACTGTGCTGCTTAGGTCCTGCAAATTCAGACCTGTGACCTCTCTGATTGAGTCTATCCTATTCACTTTCTTCACTGTCCAGCTCTTGCAGCCATACATGGTGAGGGGTAATACAATAGCTTTGATCTTTATGATCTTGTCTAGTTCCTTCATAGCTGCCCTTCCCATTCCCATTCTCCTTCTGATTTCCTGACTATAGTCTCTATTCTGATCAATGTTTGATCCAAGGTATGGGAACTCTTTAACGATAGTGAATAGTTAAAAGATAATTAAGTAAATTTCTTACCATGAACTTTGAGCTTTCCAGTTGTCTTTGTGCTTGGAAGCTTGCAGCTGTATGCACCTATGTCGTCAAGGCGAGCATTGTGGATGACCAAAATTCTCTTTCTGCCATCAGCAATTTGTTCATATCTGCCACCATCAGGCAACTCCTCATCTCCTTTGAACCATGTTACTTCTGCATCAGGCTTTGAAACTTCACAAATCAATTTGACAGTATCTGTTTCATTGGCCTCAACATTAGGAAGATTTTTGGTGAAAACAGCTTCCTCTTCTGTAAAACAAAACAAAACAAAACAGCATTTCAGTACAACTGTAATTAAGCTGTCACTACTTTACATAAAGTATATGGAAAACTTGAGTTAATTTTACCTATCACTGTAAGCATGCCCGCAGTTCTGGCGCCTTTTGCTTCACATGCATATTCTGCTTCATCATCAAGTAGACATTTGTTGATGACAAGTATCCTCTCGGCACCTTTAGCAATGATGTCATATTTTTTGCCTTTTCGTATTTCAACACCATCTCTGAACCATAGTGCCTATATTTAAATATAGTGATAAAATAACAAATTGGTTAAATGATAAATGATATTGTAATATCATGTTAAGTAATAACTGAAATCTTGTATGATCTTTATGATCTGCCAGCATGCTTATTTGAAACTGGGCTGCTAGACAGGGAGGGTGAAGTGGCCAGACTGGCAAAGGTGTACAGGCGATCTATCGCTATCTCTTTATTCTTGTGACCAATTATTGGCTCTTTGGGTTGTGTTTGGGTACTGTCTGGCAGCTGCTGTGCTGATGAATAAACCTCTAGCATGCAGAGATACTTGATACCTCCTTTCACAATGTCAGAAAACTGCTACTTTGTAAGATATGATAACAGGACCTAAATACCCTAAGGGTTTCAAATCCTGACTTATCTTGGAAGATAAGCAGGGTCAGCTCTGGTTAGTACTGGGATGAAAGACCACCAATGAATACTAGGTGCTGTAGGCTATATTTCAGAGGAAGGAACTGAAAAAAATCACCTCTGAGTATTCCTTGCCAAAGAAAATCCTAGGAAACTCATGGGGTCACCATAAGCCGACAGGCGACTTGAAGGCACATACATACACAAAGTCTCAATAAAATCTGGCAAACAAAAATTGAGGAATTGAATCTTATATGTACTGGTTGCATTAAAACAGTATCACTGAATATTTTAAGCTAAATATAAGCTAACATTTTATAAAGGGTGTAGCTATGTTCACTGTGAGCAAGTGATAAATTATAAAGGTTTTGTGATGTGTTATCAAAATTATTGAAATTTGTTTTCAACTGAAATCAATCAATTTCTTATTATGTAGCTAAAGGCAACATGTGTATGTAAGCAGGCATTACTGTGGCTATTTCTCTCTGAATTCTCTCTGCTCATATAAAAAGATGTTTTGTGCAGAGTTTCTCCAATTGTTCAGCAGATGGAGTTTGTATATATGCAACCATTTTAGAAAGCTGATTTTAGCACAGATCAATTTGAGAACAGGAAAAGAAAGGTGATAATTTTCCCTGAATAGGAGTATTTTTAGCATTCCAGTAAAATCACAGACATACACTGTTTCCCCCCTGTACATTTTGATTGGGACTGTTTGCTATAAAGCCACAATGCACGAATGGAAATGTACTTCTCTGGATTCAAACCAAAGGGTCAATGTACACACGCACACACACGCCACACATGGTTGCACAGTCTATAACTAAAACTATTGGTATATATAATATATGGTTATATGGTCTCTATAACCAAAGTAAAATATGACAACCAAGTACATTACTATTAATATTTAATTTTAGTAGTTTATTTTAACTGATAATCATGCTTTGTGTAAAATATTGTTTTTAAATCAGCTGCTAGAATGACAGAAGGTTTGTGGTTTGATTTTGGTTTGATTTGGACCAGACACAATTTTTCATCTTGAAAATGTTCTATACAAACAGTGGCTAGAACTTTACTCCTTAAAGAAAAGATTGATTTTTAATAGAAGAAACAAATTCTGTGTGATTCTATACAAAACCTAACGAGAAGCTCAAATATTAGAAACACATTACAAACGTAAATGTCACACACCTTAACTGTTGGACGGGAAATTTCACATTCAAACCGAGCAACTTCCTTTTCTTTAACTTGAAGATCAGTAAGAGGCTTTGTAAACTCAACATGAGGTGCTAGAAAGAAAAGATATATATACATTTCAAGCTTAAATATTATTACAACTATATTAAAATTAGTAATTAAAGCCTTTGCTATTTATTGACAATCACCAATGAGCAAAACCAAATACATTTAAACTGCAGTTTCCGTTTTTTGAAATGAAAGAAAACAACCGATAGAATAAGCCAGATTTAGGTTTACTACATGATATCAAACTGACTCACCCATAAGGCATTAATGAGTTGCCTTCCTTTCAGGGAATAAAACAAACATGCATCTGATTCGTTGTAAGGAATTTATGAACAAACTTACGTTCAACATTCAAGAAGCAAGAGGTCTTGAAATCTTTAGCATCACAGGTATATGTCTTAGCATCGTCTAGTGTGCAACCATAAATTATAAGTTTTCTGACTCTGCCATCAGCAATGATGTCATATTTCTTTGTTTTGTGAATCTCTTGACCATTTTTGAACCATTTCACAGGGGCGTTTTCTCTGGACACTTCACACTCAAGCACTGCAGTAGCTTCCTCTTCTACAGTCTGGTCTTCAAGAGGTTTAGTAAATTCAACAGGTGGTTCTGAGAGAGGGGAAAAGTAAATCCCATAAGTATAGGTGCTGTAGGACTCTTTTTTCCTATCAAGAGGCCAATAAGCTAGTTATCAGGCTTATATTTGTCTAAAGAATGAAATATATGCAGAATTTCATTTAGTATTTTAGGCATGAAAAGTACTGTGGGAAAGGTTCACCAAGCACTCTATCTGGTCCGGATCCCTACTTAGTACTCTGGAATAAGATGATATTTTAAAATGCTTACCTTTAACAAAGAGATTTGCTTTAGTCTTGAAATCCTTTGCAGTTAATGTGACTTCTCCAGCATCAGTTAGCTTCACATCCCTGAGAACAAGGGTGTGAACTCTTCCTTCAGCACGGGGTACAATCTTTTAAAAAAAGTATTAAAAAGAACAGGTCTGTTAATTAATCACACTGCAAACTTATTTTAAATATCTGTAAATTACAGTTCAGTTTCAACTATATATCTATGATTTTTTAAGCACATGTTACAGCCTTTCTGATTTCCTGTTCCAAATGCTGTTCTGTTTTATCCACCAGCAGCCAGTCCAAAAAGTTTCCCAGAGTTTAACACATGTCTTGGAGTAGTTCAGGGAAGGAGAAATTGGGATGGTTGAATCCTACTCTAAATCCAACTGCCAAACTAGTGGTTTGTGGAATTATAACTAAAGACTGAGTGTGATCAATCTCAGTTCAATCAAAAAACTAAATTATGTGTAACAGACATGTTTGTACATAGCATGCCACCCAGATTGAACGATGTGTGCAGAAGTCTGTTTGTATGTATAGTGCCCTAAATTAGACTGGAGAAGATGTGCTCCAAATCCATATCTTGGCCAATTTAAATTGATGTAATGGATGAATGAAAAATAAAATATAAAATCTTGTAGATTGATAATATAATAAGTGACATAATTCTAATGAATAGGACTGCAATTAACAATTGTATAGTACCTGACATGTATTATTATGGCATATTTTATGTTAATCTCTGCTTTGATATGGAAAATCTGTTTTAAAGGATTTTATACTGCTGTTTACTGGTGATTTACTGGAATTATGATTTTTATTTGCTTCAATCTGTTTAATACCCTGGGAACTCTGATTACTGGGTGACTCATTTTAAAATCATTAAATTATTTGCCACAGTACACTTGCCCTCCGTTTTCATGGGGGATCCTTTCCACCACCACCCCACGAAAATGGGAACTTGTCAATATTCAAGCCCCCTTGGCTTGAATGGCCGCATGCTCCTGCATGTGGCTCTGCACGCATGTCATGGGCGTGCGTGCCATTTTAGCCAATGGAGCTCGCCCCTCTGCGAAAAAACAAGACTGCGGACTTCAAGTCTGTGGAAACAGAGGGGCAAGTGTAATAGTAAAATTAAACTAGCCATTAAATTAATCGCACTGTGGGTTTTTAAATATATTTTGATTAGTCTGCAAATATTATTGTAAATATTGTACCAAGCTTTTACTAACTAGGCCTTCATTTTAATAAGTAGATCTCCATTTTCTTTGCATTTTTTCTTTGTATCAGTCTTCTAAAAAAATAGACACTGTAACAATGCAAACAGAGGATCAAACAAAATAGCCAGCAAAAAATAATATTTTAACTGAATGCAGCTCTGTCCATGCTTTACTTGTAATATATGGCTTAAGGTTAACTTTAAATATTTGATGAACTGCATACCAGGCTGTTCACCACTCAGTGCTAACACCACACTTGATGAAGGGTTAAAAATAGCATGTGAGAAATGCCCAGGGAGCACTTCTGTCCAGAAAGCTATCTGGAAGTCCTTTCAAATGCCTGAAATGGAATTTCAATCCCCTTAATCCCCTTATATGCAGAACTAGGTCCTAGCTCTACGTTCAGAAGAGAGAAAGAATCAGGAAAGACAAATGGTCATAAATTTTACTAGAGCTGCCAATACTTCCTGCGCTTGTATGACAATAGTTATACAGAACAACTTAAATTTCATTTTGAGACCTTTTTCTTCTGTTAGGTACCAACAACTTCTCATATATAAAACAAAGCCTTTCAAATCCTATGGTAGAATAGCTTCAAAGTCCAATTTTTAGCAGTTCAACTCAGAAGGAACCTCGCTGAGTTCCCAAAGCCCCCTTCACAGCGATGTACATCCAAGACAGCAGCTTCTAATATTTCTTGTACTAGACTGACCACATTACCGCTAGTGAAGTATGCTTGCAACTTTCAGTGGAAAAATAGAAGATGAGAGAAAGTAAGGACGGGAAGAGAAAGAGGAAAGAAAATTTGGGAGGGAGGAGGAGTTGAAATAAAGACCAGGTGAAGGACACAAAGAAAGGAACAAAGAATGCCTTCTTTACCTTGTCACTGGGTTCCAATTTCTCTCCTTTCAAGAACCATTCCACTACAATTCCTTCATAGGAGAGCTCACATTCAAAGGTTGCAGTTTCACCAGCCCTCACGGTTATATCCTTGAGAGGCTTCAGCAGGCCAATTACACGAGCTTGACGAAAAGAAGAAATCATCTTCAGATTAGTCACTTCCACTCCTTATGAACTTCCATAATGCCTTTCCCCAAGAGACCGAGAGAGGGATTATGCTCGGACTTGAGCCTATTTAAATTCCCTAGTTAGATCAGGGCCCTTGGACCTGGAAACCTCAAGGGGAGGTCTAATCATCGGAGATTCCCTATTTGCAGAGCCTGATCCTTTGAAATGAAAAGATCAGCAAGAAACTTGCTCTGCATTTCTCTCCTTGCCAAGACTTGCATGCCTCTTGCTAGATAAGGCATATGCCTTCCAAAATAGCAAGGGCAATGATTGGATAGTGAGACAAGTGGTTGCCAACTGTCTAGGATGTTTCTGTCTTTCAGGGTACTAGCACTTTCCACAAATGTCAGCAGGGTGTTTTTTCTCAAAACCTGAAATGCCAAGAGCAGCAAATAGTTCATTTGTAATAATTTAAATGTAATAGCCATTTATGCCGATCATCCTGGGTAAGTTTTCCCCCCATATTAGAGTGATTAAAACTTAAACCTCTGTCTATAATCCAGTTATTTTATCCTGTGATCTAACAGGAAAAGAAGCAGAAATTGAATTACAGCCCGTGGGCTTGCTATTCGCAGGTTTAAGCATCTGTGGATGGCAAGCCCCATTGCTGCTAATGGCTGTGTATGCACACAGCTGCAACAGAGCAGCCGCGTGAGCGTGCATGGTCATTAAAAACTGCAGGAGTTGAGGTCCCACCATTTTTTCATCCATCAGGAGTTCGGAACAGACCCCCCCTCCGATAAGAAGGGCCCATTGTAGAAGTATCCAAATGAATTGAGTATAAATCTTTATTAAAGTGAAAAATGGCCAACTATTATAATGTGCCATTGGAGAAAAATAACTTCTCCCCTCCCAGCTTATCTGATTAGTTTTCCTCCTTATCCAACATCCTATACATATTCCAAGTAAACAACAGGCTATCTGATATACTATGACACCAATACGTTTCACTTTGTCATGGTCAGTGATGTAAATACCTATTGTCTCACAGATATATTTTAAAGATACTTACGTTTCACTCGAAGATGGGCGCTAGATTTGGCATTGGCTGCTTGGAAGTCTACACCACCAGCCTGGTCCAAACGTACATTATAGAGTGTAAGGCAGTGCCTTTTGCCTTCTTCTTTAATCTCACAATCCTTCCAAAAGAAATAAAACTATGTGTAACATCTACATATAACTGTGACAGTTTAGAACTATTTTGAGATGAAAGGATCACTGTCAGAAATGGTACTCATACACAATGATTCTGCAGCAGTGGTCCTAAACACACTGCAGAAATAATCCAGTTTGAGACTGCTTTATCTGCCCTGGGTCAATGCTCAGAAATTCTGGGAACTGTAGTTTTGTGAGACATTTAGCCTTCTCTGTCAGAGATCTCTGCTGCCTAAACTACAATTCCCAGAATTCCTTAGCATTGAGCCAGGACAGTTAAAGTGGTCTCAAACTGGATTATCTGCAGTGTGTTTTGAACTAATGTTTCACATTCTTTCAGTGTGAGTTAAACAGTTTTATTTTGGATTCCTTTCTCCATGATCTACAGTATGAAATTTGTTTTTTAAAAACATCAGATACATATTGGGTGACTTTTTTTTAAATCTAGCTTTCCATCATGACACTAATCAGAAAAATTCAATCCAATCTTCTGTTCTCTCTCTCTGACTCTTTCTCTTTCTCTCTCCATCTCTCTCTTTTCTGATTTGCAAGCAGAAATGAGTGTACTATTATTTGAAATAATATACCAGTAATCTCCTTTCATTTTATTACACCACCAGGACTACTATATAGGTAAGATCCCTTTTCTTTAATGGGGAAAAATCCTTTTGTAAACCTTATTTTACAAAACCACCAGTGCCATCTTGAATGTATTTTAAGCACTATTTTCTTTTAAACTGATGTGTGATGCTATTTTCATTACTAATCTCCAAATACTGTATAACCTAAATTTAACTGAACAATAAAAAATATACAAGAACTTTTACAGAAAAGAAACAAATAAGTGACACAAAGTTCCAGGGGCTTGGATCAAAAGATTTTGCAGCGCACTCATCTGCATCCCATTTTCTCTGCATGATGCTCCAACCAACTGAAATTAAAAAAAGACTACAGATGGGAACAGAATAAGTGATGCCTCTCCATACTTCATGGAGGAGAAAATTGCCAAATACCAGGTTCTCTGAATCCAAGTCCATACTTTCTAGAAGCTATCTTTTTGAACATTTTATTTGACAAGCAAATTTGATTCATGTTTAGAGGTACTACTTACAGGTGTTTGAGTCAAGGTGTCTGATTTCAGCTTCCAGTTAGCATGGACATCTTCCTCAGAGATTTCTGTTTCAAAACGGGCAGTCTCTGTTTCAAATATTTCCACACTATATAGGGGCCGCACAATCTTAATATCACGATCTGCAAAGAAAATAATATCAGCAATGTAATTAGCATTCATTACCACAGTGACAAGTGATGTTTTACTACAGAAAGATTAAGATATGTGTTTGTTCAATGTGTGTGTGTGTGTGTGTGTGTGTGTGTGTGGTACCCACCAGCAGAAAGATCCTCAAGAAGACTTAATGCAACAATACATCAGTAAGATAAACTTGCCTTCAATGTTGAGCTTGGCAGAAGTCTGATCAGTACCACAATCACAGGTATATTGACCAATGTCTTTCTTCAATGCTTTCTTGAGGATGAGTATTCTCTTTTTGCCATCTGCTTTGATAATAACATTCTTAGACGGAGTTAGTTCTTGTCCGTCTTTGAACCATTTTACTGGAGCATTTGCTTTGCTAATTTCACATTGTAAAATGACTTCATCTTTTTCCACAGCAGTGTAATCTTGAAGCTTCCCAGTAAAATAAGGATCCCCCTCTGCAAGTTAAGGTGAATACGTGATATTCCAAATGCTATAATATGCTCAAAAGATTTTTGCAATTTACCCAAGCCAGTCTAAGGGATTATTCTTCCTCTTTCTATAAAGGGACAGATTTTTGAAGAAGTAAAAGCTTTCTGAAACCAATACTAACAACTAGTATAGAGTAAATCCTTGTCATTCTCATAAAGAGTTGCTGCTTTTGCTTTTAGAAATAATTCTCAATCTAGACCCAGAAGAAGTATGGGGAACCATGAACTATATATTTATTTCTGATTATTTAAGAGATTTATACCCTGCCTTTATGTTTGTTAATAAAACTATGAAGTGGCTCACAATTGAAACAGACAATACAACATCTAAAATCCATAAAAGTCATAATGCTGCAATTAAAACAAGAGTAGAACAAAAATAAAATAGCAGCACAAAAGAAAATACAGAGACATAAAAACCATAATGGAGAATTAAAAGGGAAATAAGACAGTCTTAGCCTGATACCTGGATTATTAGATGAAGTGAGAAAAATGGAAAAAGAAATACAAGAAGCTGTATGATATCAAGTCAAATCAGTTTCACTTCTAGCTCTACACACACTTGCAGCAGCTGCTCAGGTTTTTTTTTTAAACAAAAGTGTCATTCTCTGCCCAACCTGGAGGTTGCAGAGATTGAATATGAGACTTTTGCATGTACAGTATGTGCTGAACCACGGCTGATCTTACCCAACAGTCAACCTTTATGGGGAAATCCTTTAGACATCAATTAGGTCTTAATAGGCAAGAACCAGCACTTTGGATTATGCCAGGAAAGAAAATGGCAACCAATATTAAACTGTCATACTTGGTACTTTTGCCATTCTAAGTATATTGTGAGTGTAAGGACAATCACTTCTTTCATACCAATTTCTGGCTTAAAGCAGTCAGAATCGCCTGAATTCAATGGGATGAATTAATTAAACATAACTATGTTGTTAGAAGAAGGTTGTGATCTAGTAATTAGTATGAAGAACTTTTTTTACAGCATAATAGAAACCCAAATAATTGTACTGGAACCTAATTTATGCAGGGAGTATACGTAATTTTTAGTCTTCTAATCATTTTTTTTAATCTAAGACACAAAAAAGTCCAAGGGTGCAATTCTATGTACCCTTACCTGGGAAGAAGCCCCACTGAACACAGAAGACCTTACTTTCCTATCAGTAAGACACTGTGGTCATACAGTGAACTAGTCATATAAACTTTTGCAACAATGCAAAAATTTGAGACATCTACAGCAAAACAATGAGTTGAAAACCAAAAGAAGGAAATAACAAAAGAGTTAGAGATAGAATAGCAACAATATAACAAAGCACAACAACTAGCAGTAGTCAATCCTCAGAAGCATTTTGAAAGAGGAAAGACTTTGGTTCCCCCAAAAAAAGATAGCAGAGAGGAGATTTCATGAACATATCTTGAAAAGAGAATTTCAAAGAACTGGGGATGCCAGGAAGACAGCCCTACTCCTCCTGGAGGCTCATATAGTCACTTCAAAAGATGTTGTCTGAGCAGGATCTCCTGAGAAAATGTCAGGATCTTCCCCAAAGGAGAGAGGGAGATTCTTATGCATAGAGTTTGTACAGTGGTGTGTTTGTACTTCTGGAAGAAACTTTATCTAACAAGATCCTTTATGTAAATCAAACTCAGGTCACACATACCAAGAACAGTAAGTTTTGCTTCACATGATTTCCCCATTGCCTCCACTTTGATCTGAGAGGTATCATCGATATTGAGATCTTTAAATATCAATGTATGGAATTTGCCATCATCCTTCATTGACACAACCTTGGTGGTATGGAGCCGTTGGTCATTCTTGTACCATATGACAGGGATATTGTCATGTGACAACTCAACAGTAAATTCTGCAGTTTCACGCTCCTTTGCTGTTACATCCTTGAGAGGTGTTATAAATTGAAGACGAATGCCTAAACCATAAAAGTATCCCATTAAACTTAAGATTGTGATTAATAAAATGATACAAATTTGAAAATGAAACACACTGTCAGGAGAAACAGTGGTACAAAACAAACCTTCAATTATCAGCTTGGCACTTGTGTGTTTATCTTCAGCCTCAAATATATATTTTACTTCATCCTCAAAAGCCACAGACTTAATGACCAGGGCATGCCTTGTGCCTTCTGGTATGATCTCAAATTTGTTATCTCCTGTGATCTCTTGCGTTCCTTTCAACCAACGGAAACTCTTTGGTTCCCTTGATACCTCACATTCAAATTTAGCTTCATCCTTCTCAAAGACTTTGACATCACTGAGTGGAGTTATAAAGATGAGAGGCAGTTCTGAAATCAAATTAGGCAATGAAGAGTGTCAGGAATTTATTTCTATCAACGACTCCAGCTATGGATTGTAACAATAATAACAACAACAATAATAGCTGCTATTATTGTTGTTGTTATTGTTGTCATAATCCTTATTGCTCATGGATAATAATAAAGTTCGGAAATTGGGCATACAGATGATGCATTCTGAAGCATACCTTTCACTTTCAGATTAGCAGCACTTCTAGCATTTGCAGCCTGGAAAGACACTTCTCCTGCCATATCCAATTTGCAGTTGTAAAGAACCAGGATGTGTTTCTTGCCATCTTCAATCATTTCACAATCCTGATTTTTTTTTTTTACAGGTGGGGGGAAGGAATAAAAAAATTTATCCTGAACACTCATTCATTTTATATAATGTCATAACAAAGTTTTGTTTTCCTTTTTAAATTGGTGTTATGGCTTTTAAAAAAAACTTACAGGTGAAGCTGTTAAAGTTTCTCCTTTTAACTTCCAAATTGCATGAACATCAGGCTCAGAGATTTCAACCTCAAATCGAGCTGTTTCACCAACAAATACTTCTTGTCCATATAGGGGACGTTCTATTTTTATCATTCGAGCTGAAAGTAAAGATATATGCATATATCTCAGATTTTCTGCCTTGATTAGTGTGTGTAAAAGGTTCTGAAGAGATCCCTTTGAAGGCAGACTATCACTTACCCTCAATCTTAACTTCAGAATTTGTCTTGTCAGTTCCACAGTTACATTCATAATTTCCCTTATCGGCATCTGACACCTTTTTAATTTTTAATATGCGGCGTTTGCCGTCAGTCTTTATAGAGATTCTCTTGGAAGCTACAAGTTCCTCGCCATCTTTATACCACTTCACTGGCACATCTTTGCTAAGTTCACACTCCATAATTATATCATCTTTCTCAATGGCGGTATAGTCTTGCAATTTCACAGTGAAATATGGGTCAGCCTCTATAAGATATCAGTTGGGTATGAAGTGATTAATATTTTGAAGAGGTTAGTAATTACAGTGAATAGATAAAAACATGAATTACAGTCAATGCACAAAAAAAGATTTGAATACATAAAGATAAATACATACAGCTTCAACTAATAACAACACATGATAACATGTTACCTAAAACCTTCAGGTGTGCCTCAGTGTGTAATGTCTTAACTTGAGCTTTGATCTCAGAGATGTCATCAAGCGTCACTTCTCTTATTTCCAATTTGTGTTTCTTCCCTTCTGCAGAAATGTGAACTGTTCTGCTAGTATGGAGTTTCTTATCATTTTTGAACCATGTCACTGGCATATCTTCATGTGAAAGTTCAAAGTCAAAGTTAGCTGTTTCTCCTTCCTTCACTGTTTGGTCTTTGAGAGGGGAGATGAATTTTAGCCTGATACCTGGAACACAGCAAATGATCATTAATGTCACATAGTTCTAGCTGTTGGAATTTACAAATTATTGTTGAGTCTTATAACTTTTGCACAATCATCTCCCCCAGTAATGAACTTGCCTTCTACAAACAGTTTTGCTGTGGTTTTCTTTCCTTCAACTTCAGCAGTGTACTCTCCTTCATCATCAAACTGAGAATCATTGATGACTAGAATATGTTTCTTTCCATCTGCTATTATGTCATATTTGTCCCCAACTTTGATGATGTCAGTGCCTTTAGACCACATTACATTGGCTTCCCTGGTGAGAACACATTCAAACCTTGCCTGCCGCTTCTCTGGTACAGTCACATCTTTCAAAGGCACAGCAAAGTCAAGCTCAATTTCTGCAAATAAAGGTAATACAATATTTTTTTCAAGTACACAGTAGAAGTCATATATGAGCTTATATACTCTGGCCCCTACCTTTGGGTCACCTATAGCAGTGGCTGCAGAGTGGGAGCACCTGGTATCATGTGACTTGAGGCGGGATTATATAAGGCCCTGAGCACATTATTCACTCGAATCTTCGGGTGGATTTTCATCACTTATACCGGGGTGATGGGGGTGTACCTCATGCCATATGGCTGTGATCTGTACCTGGACACGTTGGCACAGTACATCTTGGACACTATCTAGCGGGATTGGGGGGAGGGGATGCCAAGCTAGGCTGGCCCCCTCTTGTGCCAGTTAGTTCCGCCTGCCAGTGATGCATATTCACAATCAGGATATTAATTTAAATGATTTATGATGACAGCAGACAGATTTATGACTGATGCAGATGGCATAATGATTTATTATAGGATTTATGATATATTACATTACCTGATTTATAGTTGACATGATTTATGGGATGATTTATGACCTGGATTAAGATATGATTTTTGACATGATTTATGAATGCTTTGTGATTGGTTTGACATTTATTGATTGATAACCCCTGTATTAACCAATAAAGTTGTGGCCATTACCCACAACTCAGTGATTGGTCTCTTATGTCCTGGCACAAGACTAGGACTGTCATGATGCTATGTGACAAGATGTAGGATGGGAAGAGGGACAGAGCAAGAAATATAAAACCTAGCTCTGCCCCTCTTTCATCTTTGGGCAATGGTCTGCCCATCCTTGGTGGTTAGTGCAAGCTTTAGCTAGTCACCTTTGCGATCTTGGTAGGATTTTTCTTTCTTCCTGGTCTAGACAGAGGAAAAGGCATTTTGCCTACCTTGTACTGATTCTCCATGGTACAGTGGGACAATTGGCTTTGGCTGGTGCTCCAAAAGATTTGAGTTGGCTTCCTTAACATCATTTAAGATTTGTTGCATTATATGTCATTGATTTGCTAGCTTGGCATTTAATTCTCTATAATTGGCATCTGGGTCACTTTTGCCAGGTTAGTGTGGACAGGGTGGAATCCTGGGCAGTTATCAGTAAATACCCACAGGCATTTTTTGGGGAAAGGGAGTTCTTTGGACTTGCTCTTTGGGTCCTGGGATTTGGGGATGGGAAAGGGAACACATTTCGAGACTATACTGAACTGGGCTTTTCCTTTATGGCTTGGGGATTGAGGGGAATGTCAGTATGTTCAGATTTCCTGGCCTGGTTGGGTAAGTTAGATTTATTGTCTTGTCTCTGCCTTCTGGGATTGCTTGTCCCTGATGTACTGAAGAGGACATAAACATACACCTGCTTCAGCACACACTGCACTATGCAGTTCCGATGCAGATCAAATTTAAATAGTTAACAAGATGTCTCTTAGTTTATCCATACATTTGTATGTCTGTGTGTCTCTTTCAGTTCAGTGGGAAAATTTTAGTGCAACACTTTACCTTTTACTGTCAGAATAGCTGCAGTAACTGCATTCAGTGCTTGATAGAGAACCTCTCCAGCTTGGTCTAATTTGACTTTGTGCAATGTTAAGAAACGTTTTCCTCCTTCAGCTTTGATCTCACATGTCTGTAAGCAATTAAACATTTCATGATATAAAATAATTATTGGAATTGCTATCACAGGATACACACACACACACACACACATATAATATTCATAATGTGGTAATTTCATTGCTTCAGAGTGGGTCGTTAATTTCTTTGCCCTAGATAAAAATATTTCTACCTTTCTTTCCGTCTGAGCCAATCACAGCTTCAAGCTGTCCACTGGGCTCAGTAATGCTTATCTTAAAAATGCTAGCACATGGAAAAAAAAATCTGGCATCACACAAAAAAGTTATGTGACAGAACATATGTGCTGTAATCAGCTGTTTTATGCTGTGTTAAGATGCTCCATTTTTGAGTTTATAAGCTTCATAGATATAAAAACCCCAGTGTCTGGAATCCTGTTTTGTGCACTATGCTGGAGTAACTAAGCCAGCACAGGTGGCCAGTGGCAGCAGCAGGGGAAAACACTGCAAGTATAGCAGCTGTGAAGGTAGCCATGAAGCATTGATAAATAAAGGCTGCTTGGAGCTGGCAGAATGTGTCCATTTCCCTCATTATCACTCTGCATCCCTAGAGAAAGTGGAATATTTAGTGTTGTGCATTAGGAAAAATTTAGCTGATGTCTCTTGTTGAAAACTATCTAAAAATAATTATAAAAGGTAAAGGTATTCCCCGTTGACAAGGTTGTCAAGTCGTGTCCGACCATAGGGGGCGGTGCTCATCTCCATTACTAAGCAGAATGCTGTTTACCTTCCCACTGAAGTGATACCTATTTAGGTATTTGCATTTGCATGCTTTCGAACTTCTAGGTTGGCAGAAGCTGGGACTAATGACAGGAGCTCACCCCATCATGCAGCAACTGGGTCTCAAACTGCCAACCTACTGATCTTGCAATCAACAGAGTCAGTGTCTTAACCACTGGAAGCCACTGCATCCCACAATAATAATTATAAACCTCAACAATTTTATGTAAAAGATTGTGGCTGAATCAGCTTATTGACTAACATCATTCAAGCTTCTGCACAGTATTTTTAAGCTAATAAATTCTGAAGTGCAGATTCTTACAGGTGAGGGTCTGAGAATTTCTCCCTTCAGTTTCCATTCCCCAGGAATATCATCTTCGGAAATCTCAGCATCAAAGCTGGCTGTTTCTTTCTCATAAACAGTAACATCTTCAAGGGGTTTAAGCAGGTCAACTTCACGTTCTGGCATTGAAACATTAATGAATTAATAACATGCACATAATCATTGCAATATTTTCCCAGTTTCTGGTATTTTCCCAGTCACTACTGTTAAACCTACTGTATGAATATAATAATAATCTTACCACCAAGTGTCAGTTTGGCTGGATATCTACGACCTTCAACTTCCACTGCATATTCCCCAATATCATCTGGTGAGGCATTCTTAATTTTGAGGTAGATATGAGGTCCATCTTTTATAATTTCTGTTTTGTCGTTTGGTTCAAGAGGAATCTCTTCTTCACCTTTGTACCATTTAATATTTGGGGTATCCTTCACAATATCACAAGAGAAGGTGGCAGTACCCTTTGGTTTCACATGCTGGTCTCTGATAGGTTTCACTAGCCAGTCTTTTATCATTTCTGTATGACAAAACACAATGTAATAAGAGGAAATCTCTCTCCCTCTCTCTCCGGACACACACACACACACACACATGGGCATATACACATTTTGCAAGGCAGCATTCTCATGTTAAGATCCTTTCCCCTCATCCTAAGAACCAGAGAAGTAGTGCCAGGCCTAGGGATATGGGAATCCTAAATTAACAGGACCCAGATTTTTCCATTTGGGGTTATTTTAAAAATGAGTTGGTATTTTTAAACAGCTGGATCATAGGAAGGATCCTACATGTTACTTAAATTGTGGAAACATCATAAATTTAACAAATGTAAAAAAATACCGTTTTATCTAAATTTGAATTTGCCTGTGATCTGTAAGTTTTCTATTTTCAAGAATCCAGTGGAATGTACACAAGTAGTTTGGAAAAATCATACTGTTGTGAAAAGAAAAAGAGTTCTTTTCACAGCAAGAAATGGTTCTCTTCTTTCTCACTGTATTAAAGTGATGTCACACAGAAAAACCCATAGAAACATGACTAATACACAGTAAAATAATGTCTATTTGCTTACATATTGTTTACTTAAAATAAGCAAAATGGGAGACCTCTATCACAATGTTGTAGTGCTGTCTACAACAGTTAGTTGTTGTTGTTGTTGTTGTTGTTGTTGTTGTTTTTTAAAGAGAGACAAATAACTAACTAGTTAAATAGCCCTCATAGACATGCTTCATTCATGGTCCATGAGCAGGAGCCTTGTGCTATCTGAGGGGCTAATACTTAATACTGTAAAGAGGCCATTTGACCAATATTTAATGTTAATATATTCCTTCAGTCTGGCGTTGATGGGAGCACAGCAATATTTGTGCACAGCACTGACTCACTTTCTATCTAGTTACTAAATATACAGATCTGGAGGGCACCATCAAGAACTCTAATCCTGATCCAACCAGTTCTGAATTAAAGCCTTTCAGATAACTCCTATTTCAGTTACACAATCAGTAAAAATGAGCTTCTTGGGGTGGAACAGATGGGCATGAAGGGGCAGCTTGAAGCCGCCCTGCACAAAATGACTTGGGGCTGCGGCAAGCACACGTTGTGACCTGAATCCGCTGGAAAGCTGGCCTAAATAGAAGCAGA
This sequence comes from Phrynosoma blainvillii, assembly GCA_026167975.1. Classification (NCBI taxonomy): domain Eukaryota; kingdom Metazoa; phylum Chordata; class Lepidosauria; order Squamata; family Phrynosomatidae; genus Phrynosoma; species Phrynosoma blainvillii. Next base: position 253,670,046 of record JANUYF010000001.1, on the reverse strand, counting down.
AAAGATCCGCTTAAGGTGGCCTGGTGCAGCCCCAGGGTGGTTTCTGGGTTTGTGGCATCTAAATGCCACATCCCTAAGCTGCCGGGAAGCTGGCTTTTAGAGCCAATCTGTGCTGGCCCTTAGAATGATTAAATGAAGACACAGTAACAGGAAACCATCATTTAAGAAGGAAAATTATATATCAGATTTAATATTAGTTGGTAGATTTTCAAACCAATTAATTATAGCTTTTCATCTCTTCCTTCATAACAATGGTTTTAATGAGGGTTTGTGGTGGTGAGGCCTGCACTGGGTGATACCCCAGAAGAGAGGCGGCACCCAGTCGGGCCCTTCTCCCCTCTGTGCTGGCCCATCCTTTTCCTCAGGAGAAGAAGTATGGGGCAACACCAAGGGAAGCCATGTCTGCCACCCCCAGAAGCCCCCCCCCACCAGGTGACATCAGGTGCAGGGACTCCACTGCTTCATAAAACACCCTAATTTCATATACATTGAGGGGACACACAGTTTTGAGAGGAATTTAACTTACCAATAACTTTAACACTTGATTTACAGCTGATGTCAGCACCGTCAACAGTCACAGTGTATTCTCCACCATCACTGTCATCAGCATCCATAATTGTGATGGCACGCCCCAAACCAATAATACTCAGGGTAAATTTCCCAGGTTTGTCCTTGATAATTTTCCCATCTTTCCTCCAGACCACATCTCTCTCTTTGTTCAGTTCACAACTTAGATAAAAGGGTTGTCCTTTTATGACAGTAAGTTCCTCCTCTAGAGTCTTCACAAAACGCACTGGTAATTCTGGTGAAGAGGAAAAGAGCAGATGCCTTATTTACATATTATATCATTCATGTTTGGTGATACATTTAAGCATGCCCTTGGATGATCTCGTAACATCACACATTTATATATACTCATCTGTCCCAAGTATGGTGAAAATTCTATTGATTTTAATGGAGTGACCTGCTATACATGAACAAAACAATACTATTACAGGCCATGGATCAATGTGTATGCACTAAAGCACTCATGCCTAGAATAAATACTGAGCTGTGGCATTAATATACAGTTTCAATTATAAAGATGTCCCCCATTCTTTATTTTCACTAAGGCTAGTACCTTAGTGTTTTGCTGTTGTTGTGTGCCTTCAAGTCACTTATGGTAACCCTAAGGCAAACCTATCACAGGGTTTTCTGGAGCTGAGAGTGTGTGACTTGTTCAAGTCACCCAGTGGGTTTCCATGGCTGAGTGGGGAATCGAGATGGTCTCCAGGGTCACAGTCCAATACTCAAACCACTACACCACACTGGCTTTCATTGGTAACTTATTGACTAATGTAAAAGTACAAACACATATCCTTCCCTCCCTTGTTTCTCCAGTGTTGATTGTTAACCCCTTAGTGCCATGACTGTTCTCTTGTGGCTCATAAAGTGTCATGTCATGAATGACATTGTACAGGCAAACAAATAAACAATATTACAGAAACTAGGAAATATACATATCCTCTCTCATTGAATGCAATGAAAATTTGGACATAAATAAAATATACCAGGTGTAGAACACAGATTAATCAATAGCTATTTGGAGAAAGCAGAGAACAGAGAACCAAAAAAAAAAAAAAAAATATATAACACAGATTTGGAAGAGCAATGAAATACCTTCAACAACAAGTTTTGCTGTAGAGGTCTTTTCTTTGTTTCCCAGTTTCAGTACACAAGTATACTCCCCCGCATCTGAAAGCTGGACATCAATAATATGGAGCTTCCTATCTTTCCCATCAGACAGGAACCTGTACTTAGGACTCTCGCGGATATTGCTGCCATCTTTCATCCAAGTAGTTATGGCAGTAGAGGGAGAGATGAGGCACTCGAAGATGGCGGAAGAACCTATAGACTCAGCTTCAGTCAGCACTATGTCTTTAATTTCTTTCACAAACTTGAGCGGCACAGCTTTAAGTTGGTATTGGAAAGGAGGCTCGTCAGGAGGCTTGTCACCCCCACTTCCCGGTCTTAGTTTCCTTCTCTCCGCATCTGCAGGTGAAGGTGTCTTTTTGGCTACAAATCAGATATGGAAATATATAAAACTGATCTCCACATGAATTTCATTTTCACTAATACGGTTAAAACCAGTTTGACAGAAAATAGTTTCCTATTTGACAGACATTATCTGTGATGAAGCTAGAAGTGTAGATGAGGCAGGAAAGCCAAGCAAGCCTTTCTCTTCAGAAAATCAATTTTTAGGAAATGCCGATTTAACTTTGATATACTAAAAGCACTTGGAATCTGTTTTTCCTCTCTTTCCCTCTCCTTTCTCATATACCTAGATTTACCACATCCTAAAAAGGTTCTAGATCAATGATTCTTTAAGTTATGTGATGTGGAGCACTGGGAGTGCCAGTTTCTCTCATTTTGTTGAGGAATGGCCCCATATTTGTGTCCATTGACTTCAATTGTTTTCCTCTTTCATGGAAAGTTATTTTCACTAAGGCTAGTGAGCATGGAATGCCACTTTGAGTATGATTGTCCTAGATCTGCCCAACTTTTCCAACAATGCATCCCATATTGACTTCCTCATACAGTGTGTTCTACCAATTACTTGTGCTACAACCTTATTCACTGCAGGTATTGAAAGAACTGTGAGAAATCAATTTCGAGGGTAAATGGCAATTGGATCACCTGTTGCACAATCAGAAAGCATCCCTACTAGGGTTTGGGGGCTGCAGCTTTGCACATTCTGTTCAGCTCAAGGTCTGATATGACTGGTACATACCCAGGTTGTGTGTGTGTGTGTTATTGTCTAAGATTGCAACATGTAGGCTGGAATCATGAATCAACTACCAGCTGGGCTGCCCTATCACTGGAATTTTGCCCTATGCCTTCTCAAACTCTATAAATTGTAGTTAAGAGAAGTTGTGTCTATTTATTGTCCAATATGTGTGGCTACTACCACCTTCCTTCCTCCTAATACAGCCCATTCTACCCCATAATAACCAAGAAACAGAATACAGGGGTATGCAGGGGCTGGCCCAGTCTTCAATGGTTCAATTTGATTTATGGGAGAAAGCACTGCTCTGTCTGAGGAACAAGGCCTAGCAATGGATGAGAGGGTGGGGAAAAGGCTGGCACTCTTCATGTATACTTTCCTGTCTTCTTCATTTCACTATATTTGTTCACAGCAAAGGAAGCATTTTATCCTTTATGTTCAGGATTAGAAATATTACATACATTGATTTTAAAAAACATCCATCAATAGATGTTACTATTCCAGATTCTAGCTCTGATCCTGCTAACAGAAGCATACTAAAGCAAACAGTGCAAGTTTTTAAATATCAATTTTAAGTATCATTTGCATATTTAATAATGATTCCAAAATCCATCTGCTTAGAAAGAAAATGGACAATCTATCAAGAAAATATTTCCCACTGAGGAATGGGGAAAATATCACACTAACCTTGTTCATTACTTCACTTTGCAAATTCATTTCTGGATCATTAGACTTTGCATAGTTAGAACACAAGAACTGGGATTATTGACTGAAATCATTACAGGTATAAAGCTATGTAGATAGTAGGTTTTATTGTTAGGATAATATTTTTTTACCTTTAATGGGGCTTTTACCCTTGGCAGGTTCCTTCTCTGGTGTAGTCTTAGGCTCTGGCAGAAAATGATGACAATATTGTTAAATGTGAAAGCACATTTAAAACATTTTAAAATGGGATGATATCCTCAAAGCAGGGGAGGAATATTTTATTTTTCCACTGCCCCCCTGCCCCGAACCTCTAGGGGCCAGACTATTTGTATTCAAAAGAGATAACAAACTGTTAAAGGCTGTTTATATGAAACAAAACTTTTGTTTTATATTTCCTCCATTGCTGCTGAAATCTGGTTGTGTTTTGATGCTAAATATCAATGGTACTTTAAATGATAGCAAAAATGGTCTTGGATAGTTGCATGATTGTGTGTTGCCCACTACTAGCTTAATATGTTGCTTCTCTCTGTATGCACTCCCCTTGAGAATTCGCAGGTATATATATATATATATATATATATATATAAATTTCACGATCATTATGTTAAATAAAGGAGAATAATTGCATCTTTTCTCCTGAGAATACTAAACTTGTTTTGGAAAACCAAAGTTCACTGTAAACTAGATATGCAGCTCTTTCATCTTTCATACTGTCATTTAAAATCAAAAAAATCCAAAGTGCTGGGTGAGATTACTAGCATTTCACATTTCAACTTTTTAACAAAAACATTTTCTATTCCCCTTAGGTAAGAAATACTTTATTTTCTGCAAAAGAAATAATAAAAAGAGGTGGTGATGAGTTTGTAACACCTGAAGATTTTGTGCAAATTCCCTTTGCAACGTGCTAAAATAATATGCTGAAATGTAAGAAAATTCACAATGGTTATTTTTTTCAATGGCCATCTCAACATGTTTTTTTGTGAAAATCAGAAAATTTTCAAAGATTATTTTTACTCCTAGTCCAGAGAACCAAAAAAGTGTTATTTTGTTGCAAACCCCCTTGGGTCTCATAGTGGGAGAAAAATTATACAAAGTTTAAAAACCCCCATAAATAACAAACAACCAATTGAGACTAATACCCTTTAATTTATTTGCTTTGGATGCTGCTGTTGTTATTAGCTCTCAAATCGACTTCAGCTTGTGGCAACCCTATGAATGAGAGACTTTCAAGAGTTCTGGCAATCAGTCAACTATCCTGCTGAGATCTTGGAAACTCAGGGCCATGTCTTCCTGGATTGATTGGCTTTTTCACAAATACAGTAAAACTCTCTGAGGCATTGTTGAATGGGAGAGCACTTTTTGTCTTTAATCAAATAATATTTAACCTCTTCTATGCAGGTCAGAGGAGGCAATCACAAAATCTTCAAGATGCTATTGGATTGCAACTCTCAGTTGCCCTGGCCAGCATTGTCAAAGGTGAGGAATCCTGGAAGTTTAACAATTTGCAATCTGAAGCTGCTGCCACACTGCAGAATTAATGCAGTTTGACACCACTTTAACTGTCATGGCTCTATTCTATGGAATCCTGGGCTTTGTAATTTGCTGTGGCACTAGAGCTCTCTGAGAGACAAATTTCTCACAAAACTACAGATCCCAGACTTCCATAGCATTGTGCCATGGCACTTAAAGCAGTGAAAAAGTGCATTAATTTTGAAGTGCAGATGCACCCTGAGTTGGGCCTCAGCAAAGTCATTGGTAATTGGGATGGGGTAGAGGTTTGGGGTTTATACACATGTCTGCAGTGTAGCCCAATGAAATGGGCTGCTTTTATGAACTGTGTTGTCAGTATCTGTGGCAACAAGAAAAAAATGGCATTCTAATTGTTTTAGTTCTGATTATTTTTGTGTGATGATTTGTACCAAAATGAATGTAGTACAAGAACCAATATTCACATACCTGCTTTCTTCCCTACTACTGGAGCTGTCACAGGAGCAGCCTCAGGTGTTGGTTCTGTAGCAGGCTTAGGAGATTTTAGGGCTGAGGAAAGAATTACACGATTTAAAAATATTTTTATCCGTTTACTGATAAAAGAGTGCATTTCAATTTTTAGCGCCAGGGAATAAGCACCAGTGGGGTGGGGCTTTCGTTTATGCTTAGGACGGCATTTTAAAGGCCATTTTACATCCTTTTAGTACCCCTTTTGATCATGAAGTATTCAATTTCCCTGGTCTTGGCTTTTCATTGAATTAGGATGTGATATTTGTTCAGCTGACAAATTTGCAGCTTGATTAACTGGGAGTTACACCAGCACATAAGCTCACAGGGGTTTGCACAAGTTAATATGATACTGGTTTTTACTTATTTATTACATTTATATTGTGCCTTTCTGGCAAACAAACTAAAACCAAAAAACACAGCATGTATAACAGTTGACAAGAAACAAGAACGTCTAATACAATTTAAACATAAAAACATGTTAAAATACTATGAAAAACAGACTTATTTTTTAAAATTTACCCAAAATTAAATTATGCATTCAATAAAAATCTAGGTAGATACCAAAGGTCCTTTTACATAAAAGAGTCTACCTGAAGATATTCTGACTTTATACCAATATCACAATTAATTTGACTGAAGAAGTTCTGTGTAATCGTAGGTTTAAAATGTCTTACCTACAGCAGGCTTTGGTTCAGGAAGTGTTGCTGGTTTAGGCTCTGGAACTTTAAATGCAAAAATGACATGTAAGATTAAAGAAATATTGAGACAGAATACTGCAAATGCAACAGAATGTACAAAAACTGTGAGACAGATGCCACAGCTAAAAGAAGACAGATGCAATTATTTTTAAAATTTTTTGAGGCTTTAATAAATTAAAACAGGACAGGACAACACAGCTGACTTGGCAAATAAGATGACGTGGAAAAAGAAAAAGAAATCACTAGGTATGGAAGAAAAAAATAAAGAGGTACAAGAGGAGAAGATGGTAGTTTTTTGGCTGGAGATATGAAAGATTAGTCTAGCTTGCAGATTCATGGTCAAATGCAAGTTTTAGTTGTAGCAGCAAGGAAAGAATACCACATCCGTGTACCTTTGGCTGGTTCAGGCACAGGTTTCTCTTTTTCCTCCTTTTTCTTCAAAGGTAGGATCTCAGTTTTCTTCTTTGGAATCTCTGGCACTTTAAAAAACATTAGTTTTATTTGGAAACAGGATTTAAATATTTCAGCTTCCCTGATATATTAATAGACTTTAGCAAGAAACAATTAGCTAGCCAAATGTGGCAAAGATGAGAAGACAGCACACATCTGTTGCAATAGAAGATAACTGAGAAAGATGAAATAAGATGAGAATTTACAGAATATTGAATTAAATATAGCCTTCTAAAGTGTTTCTTTCACACAAAGTGAGATGGATAAGCAAAGAATATGCCAAGGGCAGATTAGAGGTAAAATTGTGGCACTATGGAGGGTGGCCTCCAAATCTGAAATATTCCAAATATTTTGATGTATCTTTTCCATAGACCTACTGATTCATTAAAAATTCCTAGTTGACACCTAGAAAGTGCTGACATCCAGGAAGTATTTATGAAAACAGGGATTTAGGTAGAGTTTCTTTCTGTCTAACAACATTGCTGTCTGATTTGCACTTGTACCTTCAGGCTTCTTAATCTTTTCAACAACAGGCTTGGGTTCAACTTTAGGTTCTTTCTCTGGTTTAGCTTCTTCTTCCTCAGGCTTCTTAACCACTCTTGGGACTTTAAAAGAGAAATAATTTTCTTTCAAGAACAACCCAGCTAACTGATGAGGAATTTTATTTGTAAGAATCTGTTATTTAAAACATGTAGCTGAACAGAAGAAATCTAAAGCATCAGTTTTATTCATGTCATGTGTAACTAGATTGGATTTTATATTCATGGTTGCAGTTAATTCCCATACTTTGTATGTGGAGAGAAGTTCTCTCCTCTTTCTCAGTTTGATGAACTGATCATCATGCACCATCTAAATGGCTACAATCAGCTTCCATGAAGATATGCTTTTTGAAGGGGGTGAAACTAACAGGGATTACTATATATACAAGGGCAAGAGCAACACAATGCTTTTATATTGGGAAAAATATGGTGACCAAAGTTTCCAGTAGCTCCAGTTATTTCTTGTATATCTTTGTATTTAGATTCAACAGAACTAGGGTTAGTTTTTCCTTCAACCAATAAATGGGTCACCAGTTTGAAACAATTGTTTGTGGGCTTCACAAGAGTGGTTATGTAGAAAATGAACAAATCAACTGGTTTGGCTGGCTGTGATCTGATTTAATAATCATGTAAAGACAGCTGTTATATTGGAATACTGTTACTGGATTTTTATGGCTTTTTGAAAAATTAGATTGTCATATAACAATACCTTTTTTCAGAACTATTTCTTCCTTGGGTGGAGGTGCAGCAGGTTCAGGAAGCTGTCTTCGTGGTTTCAGTCCAGGTGCTTAAAATGATATTAATTTCACAATAAGCCTACCAGTAATCAGATCTCTCCTTAAGGTATTTATATCATACACCATTTGTACTGAGTCCTTTGTATAAGCATCAAAGATTGATTCTCAAAAGATAAATGATAAACATTGTGTCTGAAAAAATTCTTATGAGAGACATATACCTTACACTTCCATTTGAAACATAGCAGAAAACATAGATAAATCAGCTGTTTATTTAGTTTCAGGTCATCTGTCACACAAATACATTTTCCCCTCACAAAGGAGATTTCTCTTTTATTATTATTAAAAATCATTTTTGAAAGAAATCTACTTTCGACATTCTACTGTATAGCTTTTTCTTCTACATCACACCTTTAGCATCATGCTTAAGAACTTAGTGTGAATATTCAATCTGAAATAAAAGCATGCTTAAGTAAAAAGAGAGTTAAATGACTAACAGAGAACAGACACAGTCTAGTCACACATGGAATGAAATTGAGTACATTGTGATAAACACCTAAAAATACAGCTCAATTTATTGGATGACAATCAAAACAGCTAGCTTTAAAAATAGACAAATTATTCAGAGTGGACTCTTGGGTAGCTAAGAACAAAAAAAATTACCAAAAGACATTGTGATTTACTTTCTGAGAGACAGAGTTAAAGATCTGATACTTGAACAAAGCTACAAAGAAAAATTGGTAATAAGAGTTTTCCTTGGACTGCCGGGACAGTGAAGAACTCCTTAAAAAAGGACTGCTCTGAAGATATTAAGCTGAGATAAAATCCCCTCTATTAAATAAAAATTCTTGACTCAACGAAAGAGAAGATGTAGAGGTATTGCTTAATAGAACATCAGTAAGTTAAGAGGGTGATCAGTGCCCAGCATACATTCCAACTTAAATTAGAGCTACAGACAGATGATTTAAAAGTATGGAAATAGATGTAATTGCAGTCACCTGAAAGAGAGATTAAGAAATGGGAGGTGAGACGGAGACTAGGTAATGGACAATTAGGTGAGGAGAGATGGAGAGAATCAGAGAAGGATACTGAAGGAGGGAGGAAGAGAAGGAGAAGAGGAGGAAAACGAGCAGGTGATGGCGACCGAGATAGATTGAGAGAGGACTGTAAACTGCAAAAGACTGCGGAGAATTTTGGAGGACTTCGGAGGAGGTCTGAGACGGGAGGCAACAGGGAGAAGACACAGATATAAAAACTGTTTAGTTAAAGCATGGATAATAGAGAGTATAAAGGAGGGAAACTACTGAGAAAACATTTACAAGGCAGATAGTTGGTTAAAGAGTGGGTTGTCGAAGAGGAGAAGAGAAGTAGAAAGCAGGAAAAAAGAGGAACAAAAATAAATAAAGCTATGATATAACATTGAGGTCCCTTGAAACTGTTCATTTAAATCAGGGGTAGGCAACCTTTCCCCTTTAAGGACCGAGGGACTTCAGCTCCCAGAAGCCTCAGCCATGTTGGCCAATAGTACCATGTTGGCCAATAGCTCCTGGGATTCTGGGAGCTGAAGTCCCTCAGCCCTTAAAGGGGAAAGGTTGCCTACCCCTGATTTAAATGATTTAAAATGTGTTCTCTTATCCTGTCCTAAATACTAAAAAGATCAAGAAGAAAAGGGCTGATTGTGGAAAATTAGAAGGAATTTTTGAGTCAGAGAGAGAAGAAGGAGGTGGAAAGGGCACAACAGCAATAAAAGGAGAATTTGGTGATACAAGAAACAAAATAATCCTGAGGGGAAAGAAAACTATTTTAGAAAATATACTAAAGAAACGAGGATATATTAGTCAACTAGTTTTCAGTTTATTTAAGAAACTTGCTTTTCTATCCCCCTCCATTCTCTTCCTTCTGGCCCACCCCCTGGTGATAGGGAACCTTGAAATCGACTTTAGGGAGGTGGCAACAGCTGGATAAAGTTTGTTTTACTAAACCACGGTCACCTTAATAGTAACAGATTAATTTTATACTTGTATTGTGAAAATTTTGTAATCCTAGCAAAATACTGCCACCTACTGGAATTTCTTGTTAAGGGAAGGATCTATTTGATTAACTAATATTAAGTTCTGTTTCAGTTGGCCACAATGCAGAGTATAAGATCAACAAACCAGATACAAACACAACAACAGTACCCAAGATGTCCATCTTTAGAGCTACCTAAAACCACGGACATAAATATGTCACTTCTTGAGGAGAAGAAGAAAATAAAGGCAGAGGTTAAAGAAGAGATAAGAGCAGAAATACAGATGAGAGTAGAAATAAAAGAATTTGGAGAGGAACTGAGAACTGACATAAAAAAGGACCTATAGAATTTTGGCACACAGCTTCAAGTAGTGACTAAGGACATGGAAAAAGTTAACAAGAAAGTAGAAGAAATCCAGATAGAAACAGTAAAGGTAGAAAAAAGGATGAAAATATTGGAACAATTCAGAACACAGGGTGAGAGACTTAAAACACTGGCAGAAGTTAGATTTGGGAGCAAATACATAAAAATAAGAGGACTGGAAGAGTAGGAGGAAGAAAACCTACTTTTACATATCATCTCCCCACTGGCTCAATTTATTTGATGGCAATCAGAACAGCTGGATTTAGAAATAGACAAATTATTCAGAGTGGACTCTTGGGTAGCTAAGAACAAAAAATTACCAAAAGACATTGTGATTTACTTTCTAAGAGAGAGTTAAAGATCTGATACTTGAACACAGCTACAAAGAAAAAATAGTAAAAGAAGGAAAAGAGGTTAAAATCTTTAAAGATGTGCCTTCTCAAATATTGAAAAGAAGGAAAGATTATGCATTTGTGATACAATTTCTAAGGAAAAAAGGAATAAATTACAAATGGGAAAAAAATCAAGGGAATCTCTTTTACAAAAGAGAGCCATTCTGAATTCATTAACTAAAGCAAAGGAATTTATGAGGAAACAGGACTAAGATAGGGGGAGTGGTAAATGAAAACTCCCAAGCTCCAGAAGAAGAAACAGTGAAAGAAGGAAAGAAAGAAAAAAAGTGTAGAAACCTGCCAGAGAGTGAAACAGAGAGTGAAGAGGAAGAAGGATGTTTTCAGGAACAAGAGTAAGAACCTATAAAATTTTTGTATAGAATAAAAACAACAAGTTTATGGAAACTAAAATATTATCCTGGAATGTTCATGGCCTAGATGAAATCCATAGGACAAGACAAGTATTTCATTATCTGGAGAAGCAAAGATTAGATTTAATTTGTCTATAGGAAATGAGAATGAGAACTAAAGACTCTAAATACCTTTAAAATTATAAGCTAGGGGAAGAATTTATATCTGCAGAAAAAGAAAAAAAGAAAGGTGTAAGCTATCTATGTTAACAAAAGATGGTCTGCGAAAGAAATTTTTAATGATGCAGAAGGGCAATTGATAGCTGTAGAAGTGCAAATAGAGGATAGGAAGATTTTAGTAGTAGGAATATGTACCCCTCCATGTAACAAAAAGATAATTTTCAAAAAAATTATGAGGATTATTATGGAATTGGATTATACAGAATGTATAATTATGGGAAATTGGAATGGGGTCATGGATCCCAATTTAGATAGAATAATAAAAAACAAAAAGAAAACTAATCAATGCAAGCTACCCAAACCTGTGGATGATTTGATAGATAAGTTATCCTTGATCAATGTCTGGAGACACAAACATAGAAAGGAGAAAGAATACACTTTTTTTTCAGATCGCCACCAGACATGGTCAAGGATAGATATGTTTTTTACATCAAACTCTTTAGCTACTAATATTAGGAAAATGGAAATTCTCCCTAGAATTTACTCAGATCACTCCCCAATTCTTTTTAACATTAAATTAAAAAGAAAGAATTTAGTTGGAAATTAAAATATTTTTATTGAATAATGAAAAAGTGATAGAGACAGTAAGAATTGCCTTACTAATTTCTTCAAGGAGAACATGGGAATAGGCATAAAAATGCATGTTGTTTGGGATGCAGCTAAAGCTGTAATCAGAGTACTTTGATCCAGCAAGAAATAGAAATAAATAGAAAAAAGTGAGAGAAATTGAAAATGATTATGGAATAAATCATTAAAAAACAAATATGCAGAAAGCCACCTTAGAAAAAGAAATCAAAGTCCTTCAGGGACAATTGTATCAAGAAATGTCAACAGAAGTAACTACCAAATTAAAACTCACCAAACAGAAACATTTTGATCAAGCAAATAAACCAGGGAAGTGGCTGTCTTATAGACTTTGGGTATGTCCACACCAAAAGGAAGAAGATAGAAATGGTAGGGCCACTGTGCAGAGAAGATGGCTAACAGGGGACAGAGAAAAGGCAAAACTATTCAACACCTTATTTGCCTCAGTCTTCTCAGAAAAAGAAAAGGGTGCTGAAACTGAGGAAAATGGAGCAGAGGACACAATAGGGGAAATGCAGCACAGAATAATAATGAGGTATACAGGAGTACCTGGTTAATCTAAATGAATATAAGTATCCAGGACCAGATGAACTGCATCCAAGGGTATTAAAAGAATTAGCAAATGTAATATCAGAGCCATTGGCAATAATCCTCGAGAACCCCTGGAGAACAGGAGACTGGAGGATGGCAAATGTTGTCTCCATCTTCAAAAAGGGAAAGAAAGAGGATCCCAACAATTATTGTCCAGTTAGTCTGATATCAATACCAGGAAGGTTTCTAGAGCAGATCATTTAACAGAGAATCTGTGAACATTTAGAAGGGAATGCCATAATCACAAAAAGTCAACATGGGTTTCAGAGAAACAAGTCATGCCAGACAAATCTGATTTCTTTTTTGATAAAATTACCAGCTTGGTAGATGAAGGGAATGCTGCGGATATAGCATATATTGATTTCAGTAATGTGTTTGACAAGATTCCCCATGATATTCTGGCAAACAAGCTAGTAAAATGTGGGCTAGACAAGGTAACTGTTACAAGGATTTGTAATTGATTGACCGGCCAAACCCAAAGGGTGCTCAACAATGGCTCCTTTTCATCCTGAAGAGAAGTGACCAGTGGGGTACCACAGAGTTCTGTCCTGGGCCCCATGCTATTCAACATCTTTATCAATGACTTAGATAAAAAAATAGGGGGCATATTTATCAAATTTGCAGATGACACCAAATTAGGAGGATTAGCTAATACCCCAGAGGACAGGATGAAAATTCAAAATGATCTTAATAGTTTAGAAAGCTGGGCCAAAGCTAACAAAATGAAATTCAACACGGAGAAATGTAAGGTACTGCACTTAGGGTGGAAAAATGAAATGCATAGATATAGGATGGGGGGCACCTGGCTTAACACAACTACATATGAAGGGGATCTAGGAGTCCTAGTAGACCACAAGTTGGACATGAATCAATAGTATGATGTGGCAGCTAAAAAGGCCAATGCAATTTTAGGCTGCATCAATAGACGTATAGTGTCTAGATCAAGTGAAGTAAAAGTGCCACTGTATTCTGCTCTGGTCAGGCCCCACCTGGAATACTGTGTCCAGTTCTGGGCACCACAATTCAAAAAGTCTGTTGAGAAACTGGAGCTTGTCCAAAGGAGGGTGACTAAAATGGTGAAGGATCTGGAAACCATGCCCTATTAGGAAAGACTTAGGGAAGTGGGTACTGCCTGAAGAAAAGATGGTTAAGAGGTGATATGATAGCCCTGTTTAAGTATTTGAAGAGGTGTCATATTGAGGAGGGAGCAGGGTTGTTTTCTGCTGCTCCAGAGAAAAGGACCCGGAGCAATTGATGCAAGCTACAGGAAAAGAGATTCCTCCTCAACATTAGGAGGCACTTCCTGACCTACAACAGAATAGACACCTATGAGATAATGTAAGGACAGTAATAAACATATTGGAGTACTATGAAAAACAATGAGAGGAAGCTGGAAATGATCTTCTTGGATGATGAGAAAGCATTTGATAATGTAAATTGGGAGAAAATGTTTAATTGGATGGATTCAATTTACATAGGACAGGGAGCACAAATTTTGGTTAACGGAGAAAAAACTAAACCGTGTAAAATAACAAGAGGGACAAGACAGGGGTGCCCTCTGTCCTCATTGTTATTTCTAATGGTGATAGAGGTCCTGAACAAAAAACACAGTAGACCTTTGCTGTTTAGTTTCTTTAGTTACATGTCCAGAATATCTGTATATTCTTGAACTATAGATAACAACTTAGACATATATAGATATATAGAGATGCTATCAAATCTGACTTTATAAGTATAAGGGAATGGAAGAGACAGTTGGTTAATGTACATTGTTAGAAGGTTGGTGCATGTAGATAGGTTTTGTATGGGGAACAGAAGATAGAAGTAGAGGAGGGTGCCTTTTAATGGATGCATGATAGATCTATCATGTAAGGAGCGGTAGAAAAAAGGAAGGAAAAGGTAGCAAACAGAAGTACGAGGATAGTTTTTTGTGGTTTTTCGGGATGTGTGGCCATGTTCTAGAAGAGTTTCTTTCTGACGTTTCGCCAGCATCTGTGGCTGGCGAAATGTCAGAAAGAAACTCTTCTAGAACATGGCCACACAGCCCGAAAAACCACAGAAGTACGAGGAGATGAAGAAAGAAAAGAAAGAATAGAAAGGAGTTACAGGAAAGAAGGAAAAAGAAAGATGGATCAGATGGAAATTATATCCTGGACAGAGTCGACGATAAACTTAAGAATGAACTAATCGGGAATTGAGGATGACAAAATAGGATTCTGGATAAGGATTGTATAAAGGATGTGCTAAGCTTTGTAAAACTCAGCTCGTTATTATATGTTATATGTATTTTAAACAATCTAATTTTTTTTGAAAAAATACAGTCTCATGCTGTATAAAGACAAAAACAAGACACATGGGCCTGGAGGTGAAACATCATGTCATTGTAGGAAGTAGAAGGGTTCTGGGGGGCTTGCATAAAACCCTGAAGACTTTAAATTATCCAAATCATATGATAATTTATTTCCATTGGAGACTACAGGCTTAGCTGGGATGACAACTTTTAACTTTTGTTGAAACTTTGGCATCATTTGTAGGCTCAACATTTCAAACTTGCTTCAAACAGAAACTCTCTTGGAATCTAAGAATAATGGATTTGTATTCAAAGCTCACTAGAAAACAAGCAGCAAGAAATGGTAGGAAAAGTGTCCAGAAATTGTAGTGTGTGTTCTAATGAAAAGGAGACTTGTTTACTATGCTGTGTTTTATGTTTGGGAAATGAGGAATGAGATGTCAAGTTATGAGTTTCAGGACATTCAATAAAAATGCAATCAATGCTACCTGTATTTGTTTATTTTGATAAGCTGCTGTAGATTTTCATTAGAGAATGATACATTGCCTTTCATACTTCTATAAATATCTCTGCTGTATGCCAGGTCAGTTAATAGAAAAACAAGTGCCATTCAGGATTTGATTCTGGATGAGCATGCTGACCTGGCCTGTATTACAGAGACCAGATTGGATGAGATGGGGAGGGGTAATCTCTCTCAGCTCTGTCCACAAGGATTCTCTGTGCAGTAGCAGGCAGGACCTGGGTGCCATGGAGGTGGAGTTGCAGTGGTCTATCATGATTCCATCTTTCTAACCAGATGCCCTCTCCCACAGTCTACTGGTTTTGAGTGTGTATAAGGTGGGTAGGCAGGACAGAATAGGGATTCTCTTAGTGTACTGCCCACCCCACTACTCGGCCGTAGATCTGTAAAGAAATTTTGGCAAATAGTATTTAAAGAGATAAAAGAAATAACAGAAATTGATCTAGGATTTTGTCCAAAGATAGCATTGTTATCTATATATGATAAGATCAATTGTACTCAAGCTAGAAAGAACTTAACTACAAATTTATTAGCAGTGGCAAGATTAATCATAGCAAAAAAGTGGAGAGATCAGGGAGATCTACAAATACAGGATTGGGATAAAGAGATATGGCAAATAGCAATTAATGATAAGTTAACTTGTGGAATTAAGGTAAAAAAAGGAATAATGAAGAGAAATGATTTTGAAGCAATATGGAAAATATTTGTACAAAAGGCTTTAGTAAAGGAGGGAGGTGTTTCACCTCCACAGGAAGAGTTACAATTTTGGAGGGGAGAGTAATATGAAGATACTAGGCTCTGGTGATGGGGAGCACTTGGGGAAGGGGGAAAAATAAAGAAAAGAAAGAGAGAGAGAGATAAAAGAAAAGAAAAGAAAAGAAAAGAAAAGGGGGAAAATTAGGGAAAAAAAGATGAAGAAAAATGTATACTGCCCACCCCACTACTCAACAATCTCTCTTCCTGAGCTAGCTGGGGTGGTCTCAGGATTGATGTTGGAGTTCCTGTGGCTACTAGTGCTGGGGAACTTCAACATCCATGCTGAGACTGCCCTTTCAGGAGTGGTTCGGGACTTCATGGCCTCCATGACAACCATGGATCTGTCCCAAATGGTATCTGGTCCTACCCATGCTGCTGGGCACACTTTGGCCTTGTTTTCTGTGTTGGGTGGGGTGATAGTGATCTTGGTGTGGAGGAACTCTCCGTGGTTCTGTTGTCATGGACAGATCATTATCTGGTCCGGTTTAGACTCACTGGAACTCAGAACCTCTGGAGGGGTGGGGGACAGATTAGTATGGTCTGCTCCAGGAGGCTGATTCATCTTGATGGATTCCTGATGGCTCTTGGGAAGTTTCCTATCACCTTGGCAAGCAATTCTGTTGAAGCTCTGGACAACATTTGGAATGGGGAAATGGCCAGGGCAATCATCATCATCATTATCGTCATCTTTTGTGATCTATTTTCTCTCACCATAATGATAAATAACAGTTGTATTGCCCCTTCTTTTACATATGTTTTTTCAAAGAAAAAAAATTGAACTTTGGATACAATTCAGAGAACCATCAAAATTCTTTCATGCACACAGTGGCCTTTGGGTTTTGTGAATCTCAAAGGGTAAACACCAGATATGCCACATGACAAAACACAAATGGTTTTTGAAACTTGGGACAATTTCAAAAGCAATGTTGTGATGTGACATTACTGTTGCTATACCACATAAAGTACTTTTGTGCAAGCATAAGCCCCAGAATGTACACAATAAAACTTTGGATTGTGAAACCAAAATATGATTTGAGAGAACTACAAAAATATATTGGAAGACAGTACGACAGTTTAATTCTCTCTCTTTCTCTATCCTTTGGACTAAAAAAATACAAACAGAAGAATGGCACTGTTGGATATTTTCTATGGATTAACCATCAGTAAGTAGGAACACAGACCAAAAATCATTCAAACAACATTCAGTTAGACTAACATTAATATATCAACAGCACAATCCTATACTCGCTTATTCAGAAGTAAGTCCCATTGAGTTAACTTGGGCTTATTCCAATGAAAATGGGCATAGGATGGCAGCCGAAAGATCACACTCCCATGAATGCTATTATGAGTCAATATGCATTAGTAATAGAATGGAGACTAATTAGTATTGCTGTTAAATGCTGTTTAAGGTTGCTGCTGATACCTTTAAATGGAGCCTTTTCCTCTTTAACCTCCTCTTTTGGTGGGAAAGGTACACGGGGTTTGGGTTTTTCAGGTATCTTCTTTTCTGGTTCTGGTTCTTTAAATGATATGGTGGTAGATTCAGTGCAAATGAAATAATATTAATACCCTCAAAAAACAAACTGCTTAAATAGACTCCAGTAGTAAAAGTCTCAGTAATTCAAATGCAACAATTAATCATTCAGATGGAAATGTCTGATGTATCAAATGTAAGAATGGTTGTAAATGAGTTCTTAGTAAATTTTCAAGTCAATGGAATGGAAAGAGTTACAAAGATGAATGTTTTCATGGGTAAGAATAATGTGACTGTCCAAAACATCAAGATTATACAAATACAAGGAAGACAATACATGTACATAAGCAGACATACTTTCAACAAACACAATGGCAAGATGGAATGAGATGATATAAAAGAAACCAGTATGTTTTAATCTCACTCTGATATAGATACCTTCTTCTGTTGGAATTATCTCTTCTTTTTCTGGAACAGGAGCAGGTATTGTTTCTTCAGGTTCAATTTCTTCTGTAACTTCAGGCTCTTTAAAGAATATTGATAACTAACATAAGAGTGCCATTTAAAAGACTGGATGGCAAGATGTAGTGCAGACATGTTACACATAACAGCTCGGACATTTTATCAACAGACTGATTCACAGATAAACACACTACTGTTACAATGTAGGCATTTCATTTGTATAGGCCCTGGGGTTGGATGCAACTGTGGACAAGAATTGCATGCTTGACTGGAAGAATGCCTTTACATTGTGTTCTGTGCACATGTAAACATTTGCTTCAGCTGGATACTGTGGAACCTAAAACTGTTTAGTGCTATCTGGATTGCACACATACAAACACATTTTAAAATAACTGATGAAACCACATGGATAGTGTGTTGTGATTTACAGGAGTGAGAAAATTATTTCCTTCATGGAAGTCTGGGTATATTTTATAGTGTGAAATATTCATTTTTACAAAGGAAATGTCAAGTGAAGTTCAGTCTTTTCAAGGTGCAAACTTGTTTGTCCCCAGATTTAAGATTATTCGCAGCCATTAAAGGCTAAGGTTTGAAAGCTATTTAATATAGGATCAAAACACACTTCAGAAATAATCCCATTTTAGACTGCTTTAACTGCCCAGGCTCAGTGCTAGTGAATCCTGTGAATTGCAGTTTATTGTGGCACCAGAGCTCTCTGAGAGAGAAGACTAAATGTCTCACAAAACTACAGTTTCCAGAATTCCCTTGCACTTAGCCAGGGCCGTCAAAGCAGTCTCAAACTAGATTATTCCTGCAGTGTGTTTTGAACCATAAATGTTTAAGCTGTTAGACAATCCTGCAAACAGACATACTTTATAAAGCAGGCACAAAATACATTGTTGAACACATTTATATAACTACATATAAGACCACATAAAATGTCAGACCAAATGAAGCAGAAAGAAGTGAAGAAGAAAGACAGTATGAATAAGGACATGTACCTTTAGGTGGCAGGACCTCTGGCTCTTTTGGCACAGGGAGAGGTACTTTTTCTTCTGGAACAGGTTTCTTAGGCACCTCAGGGACTTCAAGAAATATTAATTTGCTTTACTTTCGTGGATATTAATAGTGGTATACATAAAACATTAAAAATGAAAATTATGATGCCAAAGATAGTGCACCCTTTAGTATATGAACATGATCCTTTTCTCTTGTTCCCCACCAAGTAACAGTCAGCACACATTTTATATACATCAAGATCAACAACAGGTTCAACAAAGAGAAAGTCTGTTTTAAAAAGTATTCAAATAGATGATAAGTACCTTTGGTGGGTGGAGGTTCTGTTTTTTTAAGTGCAACAGCAGGTATTTTCTTTTCTGGAACAATTTTCTTGGGCTCTTCAGGCACTTTAAAGATAATATTTCAGTTTTAAGAATTACTGAAGTAAAAGATACCAAAGAAGTTGAAAGACATACCAAAAGCAAGACTAGTGCTACACACAAAGATACAGTCATTACACACATACACATTATGTATACACATTCTGTATTATCAAATGAACTGTACTAATTTCTCTCAAGACAGAACTGTAGAAAAGATAATACTGAAGAGAGTTTTTTAAAGATTTTTTTTTTAAAAAAAGACAAAGAAATTATTTTCTTTAGATGTGTATATCTGGGTTGACATGTACCTTTAGGTGGTGGTGGTTTGATTTTTTTAGGCACAGGAGCTGGTACTTTCTTTTCTGGAACAGCTTTCTTGGGTACCTCAGGAACTTTAAAGATATTAGTTCATTTGTTAAAAGGCAAGAAAAGAACCCGTAAAGCCAAAGACGTAGCAAATGTAAAAAAATACAACTTCAAATGAATAATTTAAATTCTTCCTGATTCTGCTTCCATATATATTTATGCTTTAGATGTCCTAGTAGAGTGTTTAATAAAAGCCTCTATACACTTATAAGTACACACAAATTGTTTTGCAGAATCTGAAAGAACATTATTGACCTAATTTCTTTCTCCCTCCCTCCTCTCTCTCACACACACATACAAGGATATGCACACTCATTTGCACATATTACAAACATACATACAACTTCATGCACAAGACTATTTTTAAAAATTACTCAACAGTAACTGTCAGAATACTAAAGACGACAAATTCATTCTTGAAGAAATCAATATGCCATGTACCTTTTGCTGGAAGAGGTTTAGGTGCTGCAGTAGGTTCTTCGGGGGCAGCAATAACCTCTGGTTCTCCAAGAGCAGGTTCAGGCTCTTCAGGTGGAATAAGGGCCTCTCGTTCCTCAACAACATATTCTTCAGCTTCTGTTATTTCAAAAGTTGAAGCACTTTCAGGTTCTTCAAATGCAGTGATGGCCTCTACCTCTTGGTGAACAAACACATGTTGTCGTTCTCTATAGCCAATAAAAGTCTGTACTTCTCTTTCTTCTTCATGCTCCAGATCTTCAGCTGGTGGATGCTCTGGTTTCTTAAACAAAGGTTCTGGTTTCTTAAGCACAGCTGGAGGCTCTGGCTTTTTAGGCACAGCCACAATTTTGGGCTTTTTAGGCACTGCAATGGGTTCTGGTTTTTTAGGCTCTGCAGTAGGTTCTGGTTTTTTAGGAACTTTAATAGGCTCTGGTTTTTTAGGTATAACTGCAGGTTCTGGTTTCTTGGGTACAGATACAGGCTTTGGCTTTTTAGGTACACTGACTGGTGTAGGTTCTTCAGGAGCAGCAACAACTTCTGGCTCTTTAGAAACAGCAACAGGTTCTGGTTCTTCATATGAAATAAGAGCCTCTCGTTCCTCAACAACATATTCTTCAGGCTCTGTTATTTCAAAAGGTGAAGCACGGTCAGGTTCTTCAAATGCAGTGATGGCCTCTATCTCTTGGTGAACAGACACATGTTGTCGTTCTCTGTAGCCAATAAAAGTCTGTACTTCGCGTTCTTCTTCATGCTCCAAATCCTCCACTGGTGGACGTTCTGGTTTTTTGAACATGGGTTCTGGTTTCTTAGGCACTGCTGGAGGTTCTGGTTTTTTAGGCACAGCAACAAGTTTAGGTTTTTTAGGCACTGCAATGGGTTCTGGTTTTTTGGGAGCAGCTGCAGGTTCTGGTTTCTTAGGTACAGCTGTAGGCTTTGGTTTTTTAGGCACAATAGCAGGTGCAGGTTCTTCAGGGGCAGCAATGATTTCTTCTTCTTCAGGAAGAGCAACAGGTTCTGGTTCGTCATATGAAAAAAGAGCCTCTCGTTCCTCAAGAACGTATTCTTCAGTCTCTGTTATTTCAAGAGCTGAAGCATGCTCAGGTTCTTCAAATGCAGTGATGGCCTCTATATCTTGGTGAACCAATATGTGTTTTCGTTCTCTGTATCCAATAAAAGTTTGTACTTCTCGTTCTTTTTCATGCTCCAGATCTTCAGCTGGTGGATGTCCTGGTTTCTTTAACACAGGTTCTGGTTTCTTAGGCATAATTGGAGGCTCTGGTCTTTTAGTCACAATGGTAGGTTTGGGTTTTTTAGGCACAATAGCAGGTTTTGGTTCTTCAAGAACAACAATAACCTCTGGTTCTTCATGAGTGGGTTCAGGTTCTTCACATACTACAGTGACCTCTGTTTCCTCAAAAGTCATAATAGGTTCTGGTTCTTCAGGCACAGCAAAATATTCTGGCTCTTTAGATAAAACAACAGTTACTTTTTACTGGTACAGCTTTCTGATGTACTCTGAATGTTTAAAAGATGTTAGTTTTTACTTTAAGAATGGCTAAAGATATCGAGCTAACATAAAGAAGTAGCCAAAGACGAAGAAAAAGAAGAAGATGAATCACAGTGAACAAGTATAATGAAATCTGCATTTATTCAATCTCATACTAGGGTACATGGAGAACAGTACTGGTAAAATTAAGCATACCTAAGCATTCAGTCACTCGACTGTGCCACCAGTGTTGTCTACAAAAGAAATATTGAGCAACAAAGCACAGACAGAACAAGAAATTTCTAGACAGTATCTATAAGCACATTTAATCAATATTCTTTACAAATGTATCAATACTGAAATGTACCTTTAACAGGAGGAGGCTCTGGTTTTTTAAGTACTGGCTTTTTTAGTACAGGAGTTGGTTCTCTCTCTTCCACCACAGTCTTTTTGGGCACTTCAGGCACTTTAAAGACATTAGTCAATAATTACTATTGCATCTTGAAATAACAATTAAACATAAAAGACAGGAAAACAACAAAGCTTGAGTAGGTGTCTAAGATGCTTGTATCCTTAAAATAGTGTACCAAATGCAGCTGCCATTAACAGCTGCAATCATGTGTACCTCCAGATGAACCATAACAATGGAGCTGCCATATACACATAACAGAATAATCAACAGAACACAAGACATATTCTTGACAGTGTATCTAAAAGATAATCAAGAGAATAAGAAAAAGATTGGTTTTTCTTCACACTTTTATAAAAAAATAACATATACCTTTAGTTGGTGGTGGTTCCTTCTTTTTGAGTGTAGGGACCTTCTCCTCAGGCACAGGTTTCTTGGGTACCTCAGGCACTTTAAAGATATTTGTTTGTTTTATTATTAATTACAACAGAGTACATAAAATATGAACAAATATGGCAGCACACATGAAGATGTAAGATGTTCATACAGATATAATGCATGACAATATAAAACTTGATTGCATAACACTAAATATTGATTTCAGTTTCTGGCTTTTTAACTAACGCAACTATGAATACAAACATACACATACAGAGATACTAGATACATCTTAACAATATTTTGTTTGAATCCCTGCTCAGGCATGGAAACCCACTATGTGACCCAGGGCAAGTCCCACTCTTTCAGACTTAGAGGAAGGTAATGTTAAACCTCCTTTGAAAAACAATCTTGCCAAGAAAGCCTGAGGAAAGAATTGCCGCAAGCCAGACCTCCTTGCAGGAACATAACAACAGCAACAACACCCAAAAGTCAACTTGGGAAAAGAGTTGGATATGCTCTTGTTTTTATATAGTTTGTGATGATATATGAAATATAATCATATATTGGGTTCTTAGTATCCTTATACAAAGAGTACTACCTATTAAGGAATATAGTTTTACTGCTATTTTTGTGTATGATTATAATTTTCTGTTTTACAGTGCTTATCATGTTTCTGTATGTATCTTCCCATGCTGTGTAGTCATTTTTTTTACATTGTTCCTCACATAGCTCTCATTTTTAGAGTGAATGTTGCACTTGACGAGGCACACAAAACATGGGTAGTGGAATGTGTGTTCACTTTAGTGGGTAAGAAGTTGGGCAGGCCCATTTTAGTTAGTGTAAACTAACTAATTGTATGTTATCCATGTGTCTCCAAAAGCTATAAAGTGTATCTGATTTCTTTGGTATAAGCCCTGGATCATGCACCACACTGTTGGGCATAATGTAATCAAAGTAAGGCATTGATCTTATTTTTGTTGATTTCAATGGAAGTTCAGTGATTTCTTACTCTGAGATCAAGGGAACATGTAAGGCAATCCTATAATATTTAGTCAGAAGTAAATCTCATGGTATCACTAGGCATACAACTTCAAAACTAGTGCTTAGTTTTAGATGGATAACATTGAATAAATGCAACAGTGCCAAATCTCAATGGCAAGTAATAAATAAAATAACAGATATTAAGTTTATGGAAACAAGACAAAAATGGAACCCTGCTCTATTAAAATCCATGGGAGTTTTACCATTGGTTCCTATATGAGCAGAACTGTATCTAAATATTTTGAATCTGAGGATTATATTGAAGAATACTTTTTGGCTGTGGGATGTTCTGTTTGCATAGGTACTTTTTTTTTATTCTGGAACAATTTTCTTGGGCATTTCACGCAGTTAAAAGATATTATGGTTTTGAACTTGTAAACAAATATATCAAAAGTTTGAAACAAGAAACACAAAACATGAAAATGATAACATGTACTAACATTCAAATATAATTTGATCTGCTATCTATCAACACAGATGGTATGATGCCTTTTATTTTTCTTCATTACACATTGCAATGTCTCTGAATTGGTTTGCTTCCCTTCAGATTTTCATTCTTGGGAAACACCTAGATCTCAAAATTTTTGCAGTTTGTCATCCCACTTTGTAACCCTTCCATTCAGTAATCACAATAAATGCAAGATGTTCAGAAAATTGAGTGTTTGTGATGGTTCTCTATTACATACTCATCTCAGGTTTCCATAAAAGCACTAGAATGATCCATTTTCCCCAAAACTCTCAACAGTAATGCAATGTATGTGATAGAAAGACATCTTGTTTCAAAGAGAGGTAACACTGGTGCTCATACATACAAGTGGTAACTTTCTAGACTATATGAAGACAGCTCATTTCTGTATAGCTTGTATATTTATAGACTTTGTTTACACGCTGTGATCAATGTGGTGGGCCTTACTGCTGTCATCCTGCTCCTAACCTCTACACACTGACTGCAGAATTCAACTGTCTGTGCATAGCTGTAGTTGGTAATATAAGAGGCTGAAAGTTAGGCCCTAGTTAATGGTCTAGGAGCATTTCATACTGCAGAATGGTGGAAACTAAATAGATATGGACATAGTCAACAACATGATTGGAAGACCACTGGAAAGCTCATTTGAAAATAGTCATTTAAGAATTTTAAGTTATTTTAATAATAGTTATTTAAGAATTTTTAAAAACAACAGCAGCATTTAAAGTATTCACAGTTTCTCACAGTTGGAAATATTGGACATGATATGAGAAAACAAGGGCAACATATATCATGTTCATCAAAATAAAGATGCTTCTATATGTTTAAAATAATGTTGATAGGTACCTTTAGCAGGTGGAGCCTCTGGTTCAGGAGGTTTCTTTTCTGGAATGATTTTCTTGGGAACTTCTGGGACTTGAAAATATATTGGTCAGTTTTAATTTTTAAATTTAGAAAAGATGAGAAAACATTAAAAAGGACAGACTTAAAAAGAACTCCAAGTTTGTAAGAGAATCTCAAGTAATGCTAAGACATGGCCCTTTCACAGAAGAGCAGAATTACTTCCAAAGATTTCTTTAAAAAATGAAACAATACAGGGAAATATCTGGAAGTAGTGAATGTGGGGGAAAACCCCTAATTATTAAATAGTCACACACACACACACACACACACACACACACACATATTGCTCCAATATGTATCAATATGTGCTGGAGGTTCAGGCTTTTTCATAGATGCTTTTCCTTCTGGGATGATTTTCTTAAGCACCTCAAGAACTTCAAAAATAGTAAAGTGTTTCAGATTTAAAAGATGAAGGAAATCAGGGAAGAGAAAACTAACAGATACACAATGTGAATATTTCTTTTTAACACAAACATGAAAGGCAAAAATTACATATGACTACATGGCATGATTTCCACTATACATAGTGACCTCAAATGAGGGAGAGGCTATTAAATAAGTATTTGTGGACATCCATTTATGCAAATGCAGACAAATGGATTTTCTGCTTGTAATCAAGCCAGAGTACATGATGATGATTGTCATTATGATATCTACCTTTAGCAGGTGGAGGCTCTGGCTTTTTGAGCTGTATTTTCTCTTCAGCAACCACTTCCTTAGGTACCTCAGGAACTTTAAAGACAAGAAGTTATTTCATTTGTTGAAATTTCAAAGATGTGTATGAAATAATAAAAACACATGGAACTAAAAAAACAACACACTGGACTTCATGAATATGGACAAAACTAAACTAGTAGAAGCCTGACACAATTCACAAAAGAGAAGCTTTTCTCTCTATATTTAGAGATCACACAGCAAGAACATACAGACACAGCTCTATAATCTTCCTCCCTTGAGAAAATATGTGTTAAATATTGATCTGGTTTCATAATATAATGAGTAATACATACCTTTAGCATGTGGAGCTTCTGGTTTCTTAGGCACTTCAGTGGTAACTTTCTTTTCTGGAACAACTTTCTTTGGCACTTCTGGCACTTAAAAAATAATATTATTTTACTACCAGTACTTTAAGTAACTAATGCAAAGAATAAACAAATTATTCATTGCTAAAACCCAATATGAAACATGGCTACATCTCATCATTCAAGGCTGTGACGCCTACACTATTTAAGTACAGTGGGCACACAATACACTAACAATGTAAAAAATAAATAAATCTTAAAATGTGTTGTCTTACTTATTATTGCCTTAAAAAGGAAATATACCTTTAGCAGGTGGGGGTTCTGGTTTCTTTGGCACTGCAACTGGAACTTTTTCTTCTGGGACAGGCTTCTTTGCTACCTCAGGCACTTAAAAATAATAGTTAATGTTAATGTTATGTATTCCAAGCATTTAAAATATTTCTGTCATCTTAACTCTATAAAGAAAAGTTGCAGATGATCACACTTTACACACAGCATGACAAAGGCCTGAAATACACAGGCTAAATGAAGTGGCTTCTGGTTGCCTTGGAGGCATGGTGGTTACATAATGCATGCCCCCAAAGTAGCCGGAAGCTGCTCTGACGCTGCTGTCTGGTCCAAAGGACCGGGCAGCATGGCTTTGGATTGCAGGTGGTGGCCTGCTGTACTCCCAGCCTGATCTGGAGGCTGCTTCTTCCTGGCCATCTGCTTCACCCCTAAGAGTCCAAATGAAATTAATTATAGGTACAAATGATCACAATAAATGAATGGCAGGAGTGCATCTTATTTGGTATTTTTAAAAACCATATATACCTTTAGCTGGTGGTGCTTCTGGTTTTTTAGGTACAACTTTTTCTTCTGGGACACGTTTCTTTGGTATCTCAGGCACTGTTAAATGAAGAGGATTGACTTTGGTTATGCTTTGGCACAGAAGTAATGACGCATCTAGTGTTTAAGAAACAGTAGCAATAATACAGCCATACTATGGCAGCATGGGCAAGTATGCAAATCCTTCTTTTGTCTTTGCATATCAGAACAAATAATTGCAGTAACTTTCTCCCTGCTATGAGAGAAATCAAATATTTCTCAGAGATATTCTGCCCATATCTGTATGTCGCAAAGTATTGCAGATGAAACATCTTGCACCTTTTTGCACAAAAATCCTGTTTTCTGTGTAGAAAAATGGTTTCTGCAAAGAAAGCAGAGAGGTTTTTTGTGTGTGTGCAGGGAAATCAGCAAGATTCTCACTTGCCTATTATACTTTCCATTGGGATTTCCTTGCTGTCAGGAAACTAATTTTTTTGACCAGGGAATAAATATTAATAAATATTGTTCCCATCTTTAGTATGGAGAGCTTTCAAAGAATGGTAAAGAGATGAGAGGCAGAAGCATGGACAAATCACAGCCCACTGGAAAGTGAAATGCTATACTGGCAACTGAGTCTACATTTCCTCACAGTTTTGGTGGAGACAACTTTCACATATGAATATGGTAATTCAACCTCAACTGATCAGCTTTGAGATCATGCAGCTAATGTGGGCACTGTTTTCTGTACAATGAAATCCAGCAACACCCTGGATGTCAATAAAGCATATAATCTAAACTAAAGTTCCAGTCCTAAACATACTTAGTAGGAAGTATGCCCCATCAAATTTTAATCCATTGCATTGTTCAGTTTAAGGTTGTATTGGTCACAGTTTTTAAATCCCACTGAACTCTGACTTACTTTTGAAAAAAATAAGCATAAAGATTACCCTACACCCCATCTAGCATGGACTGCAGACACTTTGGCAGGCCCTCTGCCAAGTGTCTCGGCTGTCTGAAGTATAGGGATACAATTCTTCACTGTTTCTTCTTAAAGATAACTATGAATAACCTTTCTTTCCGCTGCAAGAAAGTCTTAAAAAAACCATACAGTTTTTGAAGGCTATTTGCAATTCAGGATGTAATTTGCATAAAAAATGCATACGGTTATTTTGCACAGAAAACAGTATTTTCTGCACAAGAAACAGCATTTTTAGCATGAATAATAACATTTCAATAAAGAAATATTAATTCCTGTGCATAAAATGCTGTTTTATGAAGGGAAAAATGCTGTTTTCTATGCAAATCAATCACATGCAAATTTCACGCAGAATAAGTCCCCAATTACAGCATTTTCTGTGCAGAAAACAGGAGTTTCTGTGCTAGAATTAGTATTTATGCAATGAAATGTTATTTCCATGCAGAAAATACTGCTTCCTGCATGGAAAATGCTGTTGTCTTCATGAAACAACCATGTACGATTTTGCACAGAATAAGTTTGGAACTGTGAAAAGTCTTGTCAGTCCAAGATTCTTCTCATAAGGGTTTTGTAACACTGAATAAATGCATTTTCTGATAATTTAAAAATATTTTTGAAAATTCTTTCCATCCCTACTGAGGTGAAGAATGGCAGTAACTGCAAAATGGCCTTCTCAATGGTTGCTATCCACTAGTGCAGGAGTGGAAATGTAGCCTGTGAGACACATGTGTCCCTGCCAGGGCCATATTGGTGGCCTTCAGAGGTGCCCAGGGATTAAAAATGCAAAATTTCTCAAAACCATTTTTGCCTGAAAAACTCGCAAAATGCCATTTAGGGTCCCCCATGCCTCTATGTTCTTTAGAGACCATTTGAAGGAATTTCCCCCCAGGACTAGATACAGTTAGTGGTATGGTCTTTCATGATCTCCTGAAAGGCTAATGTTCCACCCTGGTCTTCCACAGTTGACCATCCCTGCGCTAGAGGAACTCTGCAAGGAGATTCATCTATCGTGTAATTTGATGAGGTATTTTTTGGTGTCAATTTAAAATATCTTTTATTACTCAACCATTTCACTATTGAGGAAACGGGCCTAATGAAGTTTTTCTCATGTTTTGTTTTGTATCATCATCATAATTGTGAAGTCGAAGGCTTTCACGGCCAGCATCCATGTTTTTTTGTGGGTTTTACAGGTTATGTGGCTGTGTTCTAGAAGATTTTATTCCTGATGTTTCATCAGCATCTGTGGCTGGCATCTTCAGAAAATGCATTCTTTGAAGATGCCAGCTACAGATGCTAGCGAAATATCAGTAATAAAATCTTCTAGAACACAGCCACATAGCCCAAAAACCCCACAAAAAACATCATCATAATTGTCAACAACAACAATTTTGTCATAACCTTCCATGGGATCCAAATTTATAGAGCCAGTATGGTGCAGTGGTTTGAATGTTGGACTACAGCTGTGTAGGCCAGGGTTTGAATCCCTGCTCAGCCATGAATACTCATTGTGACCTTGGGCAGGTCACACTTTCTCAACTTCAGAAGGTGGCAAGGGAAACCTTCCTCTGAGTAAATCTTGCCAAGAAAACCCCTTGAAAACCCTTAGGGTCACCATAAGTCAGAAATGACTTGAATGCAGACAAGAAGTAATATCATAGGCTATATATCCAGAAAGAAACAAATGACATTAGCAACATAAAACACGTTTTTGTAAATATGAGCAATATTTAGGAGAATCAAAAATCAACCATATTAAGGACAAACAAATTTTAACTGACTGAAGCTTTCATGGCCAACTTGTTCATCCTTAAGGTGCTTTGATGTCTTTGCTACAACTGAGTAATATGGCTACCCTTCCCCACAAAAGGGAAGATGGATATTATTTGAAGAAGACTTAGAGAAGAAAATTTGGAACCCAACAATCAGTAATAATATTTAGAAGAACAAATCAGACATCATTTTGTCCCCTCAGCCATTTTCTGTTTTAACTTTAATGATATGTACCTTTTGCTGGAGGTACTTCTGGCACAGCAGTTGGCACTTTCTCTTCTGGGACAGGTTTCTTTGGTACCTCAGGCACTTAAAAAAAAAGCAATGTTTTCTGTTACATTTCAGAACATTTAAATTTAGGTTAACGTGTTAAGGATCAAGAGGCATCTCTAAAGGAGTATCAGGAAGGTTAGTGATGATGGCAACACAGTGGCTTCAATCCATTGCATGCTTAAGTCCCATTGAATCCACAGCTCTATGGATTGTGGCCAATGCCCATTATAAGATTTCCAATTAAGAAATGGAGTCCATTTTCAAAGAAAGAAGTAAAAAAGAATGTAATTTTTTTTCAGAGGAGGGCATAACCACATTTTTTCACCAGAATTGTGTCAAGGCTTTATGTATGAGATATACCTTTAGTAGGTGGTGGCTCTGGTTTCTTATGAACTGCGACAGTTATTTTCTCTTCCAGCACAGCCTTCTTGGGCACCTCAGGAACTTTAAAGATATTAGTATGCTTTACTTGAAGAATTCCCAATAGTTAACACAGTATAAAGAAGTACAAAAGATAACAAAATACA
Organism: Phrynosoma blainvillii; assembly: GCA_026167975.1. Taxonomy (NCBI): domain Eukaryota; kingdom Metazoa; phylum Chordata; class Lepidosauria; order Squamata; family Phrynosomatidae; genus Phrynosoma; species Phrynosoma blainvillii. Next base: position 253,639,850 of record JANUYF010000001.1, on the reverse strand, counting down.
TTTTCAGACAGACAAAAAAAATGACAGAAAGACATGTAATGACATTCATAATTTGGCAGGTAAATCACATAAATGGGTGTTTGGTACAAATCAGGTTGCTCCCTGTAACAGTGCACACACCTCTACTTCACACAGTTGTAGCTGAAGTGACTAAAGATAGTGGGCTAAGAAATCCAAGCTTCATTTCATTCATACAAAATTCTTCATCTATTTGACTAGTCATATTTTCAATTAATTCTTTGTGCTCTTCTGTTGTTGGTTGACGGAACTGGTTAGAATCTGTTGAACCTATGGAAGACATCTAAGTGTCTACTGCAGCCATTTCCTATGGCCCACCTGATATTTCCCACGCTATTTAGCTTTGGTTTTCTTGTTAGTATATTTAAAAAACAGTAGCATTTTTAATCATAATTTTTGATCTGATGGTTTATAATTCATTATGCTATTTGTTAATAAAAGGAAGCATGTATGTATATTTGGGTGTGAAAGAAGTTATGAGTCATAAATTTATGCAATAAATAGTAAAGACACATTTTATGATGAGGTATTCATAATCAAGTAAACCAAGAGAATCTTTTTTTCCCATTCCAGTACCCAATACTACTGATTTTTCAGGCAAATGAACTACTACAGCCATCCCTCCTAATTCACGGACTTCCTGTTTGCGGTCTTGAATTTCTGTGGATGGGAAGCCAGGAGGACAAAATGGTACATGCATGGGGCCACGTGTGGGAGGGTGCAGCCATTATATCCAATGGGACTTGGATATTTGCAATTTTTCCAATTCACGGGGGGTGGGGTGGCAGAATGGATCCCCCATGAATCGGGAGGGACGACTGTACTTACTTTTGTAGAAGAGATTTGTTATGGACATCTGATAATTAATAGATATTAGTTTGCATCAATTGTACAAACAGAAGATTTGACAAATATGAACAACAGAAAATTGACAAGACATGTGAACCAAGACATGACATTAAACCTTGGCATGCTTTGATATATTACCATTTACATATTATAAGACATGAAGAACATATTAAAAATAAAAAAAATATTTTACACGAAACAAGATAAACATTTATTAAGATATTAAGATTTGCCCTCCCCTGCTTGAGATGACATCTACCTTTTAATGGTGTGAATTCAATGGTTTCAGGTTCTGCTTTTCCAGGCTTAACAACCGTCACCTCCTCTTCAGGCACCTGAGGCTCCACTGTCTCAAGTGTCACAGTGCGGTCTCTCTTTTTGAGCTCAGTAATAACTATCTTCTTTTCTTCCACCTCAGGCTGTACTGGTTTCCTGGGTTTAGCAATAACTATTTCCTCTTCTTCTTTGGGTTCTGTTGTTGGAGGCACCATGATGGGTTCTATTTTTTGGGGTTTGGCCATAACTATTTTTTCTTTTGACACATGTGGCTCTCCTTTTCTAGGCACCATAACAGCTTCTGCTTTTTTAGGTTTCGCTACTTTCTTTTCTGGCACTTGCGCCTCTAGGGTTTCCAGCATACCAGTATGTTCTAGTTTGGAGGATACCATAATTTCTACTTCTTTCTCCATTTCAAGCCCAACTGATTCAGGTACAAAAAAGTGTACTGGTTTTCTGGGCTTCACAATTACTTTTTCCTCCTCCTCCTCCTCCTCCTCCTCCTCCTCCTCTGACATCATTGTTACAGGCACCATGATGAGTTCTGGTTTCTTGGTTTTGGCTGCAACTATCTTCTGTTTTGGCACCTGAGGCTCTCCTTTTTTGGGCATTGGGACAGTCTCTGGTATTTTAGGTTTCACAATGACTTCTTTCTTTTTTGGACCTTTGGATTCTAATGTTTCAAGCATAACTATATGTTCTGCTTTTAAGGATTCCACAATTGATATTTCTTCTTCTTCAACTTGAGGCTCAAAAGATTCAGGCATCACAATTGGTTCTGTTTTTTTGGGTTCAGCAATAACTATCTTTTGTTTGGGCACCTGAGGCTCTGTGATGTTAGGCACCATGATAGGCACAGGTTTTTTATGTTTAGCCATGGCTATTTTAATTTCCGACACTTGCGGCTCTGCTGCTTCAAGCACCACAATGTGTTCTGGTGTGGGAGGTACAGCAACAACAGTCTCCTCTTCAGGCTGTAATGATTCAGGCACAATAGGTTCTGGCTTTCTGGGTTTGGTGCCAGCTATCTTCTGTTTTGGCACTTGGGGCTCTTCTTTAGGCACCATAACTGGCTTAGTTTCTTTAGTTTTATCAACAGCTATCTTCTTTACTGACACTTGAGTCCCAACTGTTTCAAGAATCTCAATATGTTCTAGTTTCTTGGGTATTTTGTCTTCTGGTACTTCAGTTTCTATAGCTTTAGGTACCACAACTGACTCCATCTTTTTAGGTTTAGCAATGTCTACTTTCTTTTCTGATACTTGCAGCTCTGCCATTTCAAGTACTGCACTAGGTTCTTCTATTCTGGGTTTGGTAGTTGCTCTCTTCTCTTTGGGTGCTTGGGGTTCTCCTAATTTTGATACCGTAATAGTTTCTGGTTCAGAGGGTTTAGAAACAACTCTCTTTTCTTCTTGCACTTGAGGTCGTATTATTTTATGTACAGAAGCAGCTTCTTCTTTTTTATGTGTAGGAGTTGGCTCTGCCTTTTCAAGTTTAGCAGCAGATGACTTCTCCTTTGTTACTCTTTTTCTGGACATCTCTGGCACTTTAAATAAAATTAATTCCTTATAAGAATTTATCAAGCACAAAATGGAAACAGTAGCATCAAACTGAACAAGAGTGAAGTGACTGAAAAACATTCAGTTCTTGTGTTTTTGTTGATTTAACCTTGAAGAAACAATGTACCTTTAGTAGATGGAATCTCTTGCTTCCTAGGAATGATGGCTGGAACTCTTTCCTCTATTTCTTCTAGAAGAATTTCTTCATGAGATTCTGCCACTTAAAGATATTAGTTTTTTTAAAAGACATACAAAATCATACTTAGGAGATCATAGGACAAAAAAAGAGGTAAACAAAGACTGAACATACAGGGACCCCAACCTCATTGATTTAGTAATATGCTTCTAATTTTTCTGTAACTTCAGAAACAGGTCAATTTCTGGATCAAGTATTTACAACTGTTATCTCTTCTATAAAGATGTGGAAATTGAAGTGAGATGTCTTTGCAGCAATCTGTCAGCAGAAGTGGGTTTTCCTCAGTTATATATAAAATGGGTGGCAAGATATATGTAATTAAAGGCAAGCACAGCATGTGAGAGGTACTGTACTATGTCCCCTCTATTACTTATGGCCTAAAGTATGAAACCAGTACTAATAGTCTTTAAAAAAAAAAGCAGTCCTAAAGTGTCTTAGAATAATTTTCCCGTTAAACCATATACTCCACTTCAAATGGATCTGAAATTTGGCCATGCAAATCTTCAGTTAAAGCTGTGGAAAAAATTCTGACTTCCACCTCTTATATCAGTTTGTCATTCTAGCTTCTTTTTGCTTTTCCCAGATTTTCTTTGCCTTGCTTAACCTTTTATGGAAACGGTTTTCATATATACTACATCATGACCAGACATACAAAAGAAACCCTATCAAAACATGTTAAAAACTATTTGTGTCTATTATTGTATATAAATATATATCTATTTAGTATTTACTCTAATAATGTAAATAGAAAATTAGTTTATCATTAAGCTACCAGAAATACTACTAATATACCTGAAAACCTAGATCTGGGTTGGGCAACACAGAACATTGAACAGACAAGATTTAAACAAAAAACACCTAATTAAAAGTGCATATACCTTCTCTCTGTGTAACCTCTTTCCTAGATACTGGAACTGATACTTGTTCGTCAGAGGTCCTTTTCTTTGGCATCACAGGAACTTTAAAGATATTAGTTTGTTGCAAGTTTTTTTTTTTAAATGTAAACACAAAGAAACAGGCAGACAGAGAGACAAAGAGAAACAATTTATGACATTAGTATACTAAATTCAATAAATTCACAGTAATGCACTGTGATCATGGCTTGCTTGAATGCTTTCAAATGTATACACAATTTCTTTCACTGAAGATTTGATGTACCTTTAGCTGCTGGAGTTTCCAGTTCTTTAGAGATTGTGGTAGTAGGAATTATTTCTTGTGGGACAGCCTTCTCTTGAATCTCAGGTGCTTTGAAGATATTAGTATTATTTAGAAACATAGGTATTTTAAGGAAGAAGTTAGTGCAAATTAAAGACAAAACAAAGTACTACAGCAAAACACATATTTTAAATGTTCTGTATACATTCTAGATATAATTTCTTCCTGCCCAGAACTACAGTGAAAAGCAGCACTTATAGACAATTCATCTTTCTGTATTTATTTGTGCTTTGGATGAGCTGAAATTGTGTATTGAAACCTATATTTTAAGTCTGTAGTCCTAAACACACTTTACACACGAACCCTACTCAATACACTGTTTACTTTAGAATAAACATGCTTAAGAGCAAGCCTTCTCTCTTAGAAATCACTCTGGGAGAATTCCAGGTTTGGTCAATATACTGTTAGAAACACTTAGCTACAGGTGAAATGTCTGGTTTATACAAGCATCCAGCTGGAAGAGGTCTGATTTTCAACAATGAAAAGAATTTTATTGCATCATATTATTCTCCAAAATGGCATAACATTATTTTCAATTAAAATGGCAGTTAATTAGTCTGTCTTCCACTAAGCATTCAATTCCAAAAGAGATGGGGAAAGGGGGAAATAAAATGGAGACAGTACTGGCTTGATTCCAATTGCCATCTAGAGGTGCATTACCTGTAACAAGTGGTGGCTCTCCTTTAGGGACAGGAGTAGGTTTCTTCTTTTCAAGTACAGCCCTCTTTGGCACTGGAGGCTCTTTAAAGATATTAGTGTCATTTTGAGTGTCAAGCCCACAACATGAAATGCATGAGACAAAAGTAAATAGGGAACAGACCCAATGAAGGCCATTGCTTTGGGCAAGAAGTAATGTACCTTTAATTGGAGGAGCTTTCTCCTTTTTGGAAATGCCAACAGGAACTTTTTCTTCTGAGGGAGCTTCCTCTTCCAGTTCAAGCACTTTGAAGATATTAGTATGTTTTAGAAATTTCAAGGAAACATTCAAAAGACAGGAAGACAGAGCACAATGAATATGAACAGACAAAATAACATAGGAAGCTACACAGTAATAACACTGGAACAATTAAACACTGAAGAAATATTATTCATTTATAACATGTACTTTCATGTCTGTACTATTTCCCTGGCTATTTAAACTTTAACTGGCTAACAGAGCAAGCAATGCCTTTTCAATTTCTTTAGTTGAATTATTCTTCTCTTCCCTATTGAATGACAAGCCATTCTTTTTTGCTTATTTGTAGCCCAGAACCTTTCCCACACACCTCTACTTAGCCAGACATGTTTGTGTTCCAACTATTGGAGGAGAAAAGCTTGATAGGATACTCTGCATCATGTTTTGGTGCTGCATTTAGGACCTCCATGTTTGATCAGATCAGCTATTGACTCACCACGGTACATTTTTCTTTTATAAGTCCAACCACCTGGACAAATATTTATGATGGGACATTTTGATGAAAGAGCCACAAAACCTGATAAGGTGACTTGATGGCATCCATTCTACAAATAAGGCACCTTGGCATTCCTTTTACTATATTCAGTGTAAACTGGAACTATGACTAATTAGCTTTCTAAATTGAACTTACTTTGTGATTTAAAATAAAATGCTGATTTACCTTCAAATGGAGGCACTTCTTGTTCCCTGGACATAATATAAGTAAGCTTTTCTTCCAAGAAAATTTCCTCATGAACAGCAGGAGCTTTAAAAATAGTGGTTTTCTCTTAGAATGTTTAATTATATATTTTAAAACATCAGAAACAAATGTAAACATATTTTTAAAATTATTCAATTTTCAGCTTTTCTCATATTTTCTAAGGCAGAATGACATTGGTAGCTGTTTCCTGATTGGCTTACTGTGTTTTACCTCTACATGTACAAGTTCAAGGAACCTTCAGACATCCAAATGTTTTGGACCATTATTTGTAATGCTTAGTTATGTTTCCAACTATTCCAAATATTTCAGTAACATTAATATTAAAGCTATGAAAATATTAGAATTTTAACATAATTTCCCCTTCAGTACTCAATCTACCTTTAGGTGGTGTAGGCTCCTTTCTTTTTGGCACAGTCTTAGGCACTTTATCTTCAGGAACCGCTTTCTTAGGCACTTTGGGCACTTTAAAGAAAGAGTGCTTATTTTTAGTTATTTATTTTGGAATCTTAGAAGATAACATAAAATGTAAGGTTGTATACAGTGGACACACAGACACATGTAATCAACACATACAAATGAAGGTACACAACATATATATACATATACATAAATACATTACAAATGAGACAAGATGCAAGATTCAAGTCAGTGCAACTTGTATCATAATGATACTGAAGAGCATGTGTACCTTTAGGTGGGGGAGCCACTTCTTTTTTAGGAACAGCAATATGTACTTTTTCTTCTGGGACTGGCTTCTTCTTCACTGCAGGCACTTGAAAAATATTGATTTTTTTAAAAAACGAAGGAATGATTCATCATGAAGTGTGACAATAATCAAAACAGGCTGAAGATGTCATACACAAACTCACACAAAAAAAGAAGAAGACACTCAAACGTAAAAGCAGTCAATATGGATAAAAGCTCATGTCCAATCCCCAAATAAAATAATTTTTAACATATCTCTATGCTGTGATAATGGTTCTCAACTTTGGCCTCCAGATATTTTAGGATTCATCTATCCAAATCACTAAACACTAGCCATGATGGCTGGGAGATCTAGGGGCAGAGCAGACAGGCAGGAAAAAGTGGCACAAACCTGTTTGAGAACTAAATGGCTTTGTCTCTGGTTTCTAGATAAAGAATATTGGTAAATATGCCACCAAATATACTGAAACGCATGCAGCTTGGGTCCCATCCTCTACAGCTCCACCTCCTGGAAAGTCATTTTGAAAAATCTTTCAAACATGCTTGCAGGGGGATTAAGACAAAAAGAAAAATTAGCAAACATATGCTACATATGTAAGCGGCTTCTAGTACCATAGTGTGTGTGTGGGTCTTAAAATTCAACCCTCCATTTTTATGAATACTTAACTTTAACTTAGGCCTTCTGCAGATGGGCGGCTCTTGGCTGCCCTGGGAAGTGGCAGATCAGGGCCGTGGCAACCCCATGCCGTGGCCTCGATCCTCCCTTTTGCCGCCCTGAAAAGAGCAGCAAAATGCCACTACTTTTAGGGGCGGCAAAAAGCCACCCTAAGAACTGACGCGCGGCTCTTTCTCGCCCTTTTTGGCGCAGTGTGTTTGAATGCTGGGCCGGAGGGGCGTCCTGACGCCACGCACCATGTGTAACGGCATGCAATGTCAGGACGGCATCAGTGTGGGGTTAGGGCGGCAGGTGTGTGGCTGCCCTGCCCCAACTCTGCCTCCAGGCTGGCCCTTTGGGCCATTTTGTGCCCGCAGGCTTGCTGTCCGTGTGGCTCAAGTCCACATATGACAAGCCCATGTATGGGGTGGGCAGATTGTACTGTATTCTTAACCGTCCAATTTGGATACAAGACCAACTGGATACTGTGACTCTAGTATGATCTGAGCCGGAAAAGACTAACCAATTTAATATACAAAATATCTCTTATTTGCTGTCATAGGCTATCTACCTATCCACACACTTTTGTTTTTGCCTTATTTGGAAGCAGCCTAAGGGCAGGGAACTGTCTAATTAAAAAAAATGTAAGCCGCTCTGAGAGCCTTTGTGGCTGAAGAGTGGGGTATAAATACTCTAAATAAAGAAATAAATATCTTAATAATGTAATTAAAGTGTTATGAAGAATGGCTACAATCCATTTCACCAATTAGTGCATTATTAAAATCAATCTTGCTTTATTTATTATTCCATCTATGATCTTGGGAGCTAGTAAAAACTGAAATGTAATGATTATGGCCACTTATAAAAGGGTATCTCAGTTTGCAATGTACATAAATGAACAGGCTTAGCAGGATATATTGAAGGAACTTATTTTTTAGGTAGAAATTGGAACTTTTTATTCAGGAATGACTCTCTTAGGCTCCTCAGGCAGTTGAAACATATTTTATAAATAAATTCTTAATTATTTGCAAAGAAATCAAACTACTAAGTCCAGAAGACTTTCATCATAGTAAGAGTTTGGTTACAATAGCCCATTAACAACAATTCTCACCCACCATGGGAATTATTTCTCACAGAAGGATTCTTATGAATAGAAGTCTTGAACACCCAGGAAAAAGGAGATCTGAGGTGGGTTTCAACTGGAGGCAACGGACCACAAACAAAAGAAGAATTGATATACCTATTGCAGCTGGAACTTCATACACTTCTTCATATTCTTCAATCTCCTTAGTCTCCTGAACCTCTTCATAATACTCATATTCTTCTGGTTCTGGAGCTTCCTCATATTGCTCAACTTCAGGTTCTTCTGGAACTTCCTCATATACCTCAGGTTCTTCTGGAGCTTCTTCATATACTTCGGGTTCTGGTGCTTCCTCATATTCTTCTGGTTCTTCACCCTCTTCTACCTGCAGGAACTCCTCAATCTTTTCATAAGTCTCATACTTCTCATATTCTTCATAAACATATTTTTCGAGAGTGGGAGCAGGAACTCTTTTTTCAGGGATGGGCTTCTTATGTACTACAGGCACTTTAAAGATATTATTAATATTTTTTATTATTTCAAAGACTTGCTGGTACAAAAAAGGCACACAAAACAAAATGAAAATAAAATCACTGCAAGTATGAAATAATTACAAGATGTTATTCTAAATAAGAAAAAGAAGATCTATAATACTAAAGTAAAACTGCCAGTTAATAGCAATAGTCTGGAAGATATTAGGGAGGATTAAGAGAAAATGATCTTTTCAAGACATTCAGAGAGACTATATAGAGTTGAGTTTACCAATGGGTATATATTGTTATCCCTCCCCAACTTATGTATCTCAATGTCTTTACTAGAAGACAGATGTTTTAGAATGTAAATAGAAAGAATCTAGGTAGACATTTTAAAATGGTTTGCAAGATATGAATAAGAAAGCAACACGTACCATGGAAACATGGACAACCATCAATGAAATGAATTGCTTAAGGAGGCTGCCCGACTCACTGGGCTGACCTGGTTGCTGTGGGGGAGGGGGCATCATCCTTGTCAGGTTCTCCCTGCCCTGGTGTTCCCTTGGTGGGCTCAAGCCAGGATTTGGGGGCCCTCATTGGCTGCCTGGGCTGGAAAAGGCAGCACTTCTGGCCCAGGGACTGGACTACAGCTCCCGGCTGGCACCAGGAGTGGAACTGTTGCCTCATTGGTTGGTGCCGGGGTGGGGAGGCACTGTGTTTGGTGGGGAGGCCAGAAGTGGTGGGAATTCTGGGCCTCTCCAATGAAGGCTGGCTGGTGGGCTTATTTAAGGCCACGTGGCGCTGGTGACCAGCATCATTTTCACTCGGCTCTTCCCACCCTCCCTCCCTCTTTTCAGGGATAGGGATGTGCTGTCACAACTTTTTCAGGGGCAGTAGCATAGGTCTTGGATCTGGTGGGTGTGGTTTCCTGTGCAGCAGAGCACTGGATCAGGAGTCAGTGTCCTCTGGTGACAAGGGGAGTAGAGATGCAAATATGCACTCAACCAACTCCCTGAGATGCGAACATACAATCAGCTGGTTCCCCCTTTTGTCATCCCAAAGCTTGGCCGTGACCAGGCAACTTGGTTCATCGATCAACAAGGGGGTTGGTTGAAGCCAGATCCAGACCTCATGCATTTCGGGCCAACCCTACCTATCAGCTTTATTCAATAAATCTGTGGCCTGTTTTCTTCCAAATTGGGTGTATTGTGGTCATTCCTAGTGACGCTTCCCCTTTTCCACTGCAAACACATATTTGATAGACTAAGAGCAAAAGCACAGAATCTAGAGACATGGCAGAAAAGTTGATTATCACAAATAAGAACAGATGTACCTTTTACAGGTGGTGCCTCCATTGTTTTAGGAGGAACAGCAGGTACTTTCTTTTCAACGACAATTTTCTTGGGCTCCTCAGGTACTTGAAAAACATAACACCAATTTAACTTTTGGCACACCATTGATCAAACAAGAAGAATATAACCAGTGCACAGATATACAGCATGACACACATACATAAGCTGATTAGCTAATTCGAGTTCTTCATTAAAGGAATAACATTGTTGGTTAATCACATGATGGATGTTTCCATATATTATATAGGTGAATATATACCTTTCGGTGGAGGAGCTGGCACTTTTTTGAGTACAGGCATTTTCTCTTCTGGGACAGGTTTAGGTACTTCAGCCACTTTAAAGATATTATATTATGTTAAGAATCTGATCTCAATCTATTGCAAATAATTTTACTAGACATCACAAAATTTGAATTATTTATTTGGATGCTTTAATACTTAACTAAATAATATAATAATTACTAAAGTATGAATTAATATTTTTATGTTTTGTTTTAAAGATTGGAAGTACCTTTTTTGGGTGGAGCTGGAACCTTTTTGGGAACAGGCATTTTCTCTTCTGGAACAGGTTTAGGAACTTCAGGCACTTTAAAAGATGTTATAGTAGTTTAAGAATATATTTTTCATGGCACAGTTCTCAGACAATGTTATCAAACAAGAACAACCATAAAAGACATTAAGATGTATGCTAAAGACAAGAAATTGGCAGAACATCAAAAGAAAGAAGCAGCAATCCAAGAACTTAGTAGACAAAATAGTAGACCACAATAAAAATGACAAAGGAAGTTTCATATATTAAATAGACAGAACCAACACAAAATATTTCATGATATACAACTGTGAAATATTTTGTGTACATGGTCATTCTAGTTTCATTGAAGAGAGTGGCAAGCAAGACTTTTGTTTTGCATGGATGCTCAGGTTGTTAGTACAGTTTAAAGAAGATAATTCAGGACTGATGAACTAATTCGTTGCACATATAAATTAATGTACCTTTTGGAGGAGGAGGCTCCACTCTCTTGGGAACAGCTGCAGGAATTTTCTTTTCTGGGACTTTCTTTGGAACTTCTGGGACTTTAAACATATTTTTTTCAGATTAAGTATTATTTCAAAAGGAGAACTACTACATAGGTAAGTGGGGAGGGGCAAACATTGTCAAGGGAAATATAGTTCATGGGTTCCTTATGCTCATGCATTAACCTAATGGAATTTGAGACATTTTTAATGGGGACACCATCCCTTCTACCTGGCATATGATATAACTATTTATACTAGAAATTTAATTATGGGTTGATGTACCTTTTGCTGGTATTGGTTCCACTTCTTCAGGTACAAAAACTGGCACCTTTTCCTCTGGGACAGGTTCTTTTGGTGGCACTTCAAAGATGTAATTTGAAGAAAGTGATTTACCGGTGCATTGTCACAAACAAACAAACAAACAAACAAACCACAACAGAAAGAGTTGACAATCAAAGCACCACTGTATTTACACACACAAGGACCACATTTAAAATTATTTGAACAAATACAAGAGAAGACTGATTTGACGGGCTGGTATACCTTTAGCAGGTGGAGGCTCTGGCTTTTTAGGCACAGCGAGAGGGACTTTCTTGGGTATTTCAGGCACTTTAAAGATATTAAAGAATGGACTTGTAGATACATGATATCACAAAGAGAAAGGACACAAAGCAGCAGAAGACAAAAACTGAACACCATCAATATCTATGTCTACTGGTTGCCAAGTTGTATGTAACTGATCTTTTAGCATGATTAATCTTGCACCTTATGCTATTCAACATATATTTGTATGTAACACATAAATGTTACATATATAAATATAATCTATAGTTGCAGAGTAATATTTCAGTTACCTTTGGATGGAGGAGGTTCTGGTTTTTTAGGAACTGCAACAGGTACTTTTTCTTCTGGCACAGGTTTTTTCAGCACTTTAAAGACATTAATGTGCAATTTTTTTTATTCTTTCCATTTTGAAATGCAACAAAACAAAAGAATCAAAAGCAGATCTGTATAAGCTACTTTATCTGAACCCCACAGGGTCAAGGAGACTTACAGACCAGCTATTTCTTAAAACACCACTGTTTTGTTGGTTTATTTCTGATTTAATATAACAGGGGTAACTGCTCACAATGATGCACAAGCAGTGCTAAAAATAATCTGGATGTTGATGTACCTTTAGCAGGAGGAGCCTCCACTTTTTTAAGCACTGGAATAGGCACCTTCTCTTCAGGGATCAGTTTCTTGGGTACTTGGATGGAAAAATAACAATATTTGAGCACGCCATTATGTTTCAATGTAAGACAGAGAAGAGTCTCTCCAAACACAAGAAACAAACATAAAAGGAGACATTTGAAAGAAGAGGAACAATCTTTCTCAACAGGTTACATTTAACAATACAGAAGCAAGTTAGGACTGTTAGGTTTAAATGCATATGGCAAATCTCTAGTTGATTTACCTTTAGCTGGTGGGACCTCTTTCTCTTTAGGCACTGGCACTTTTTCTTCGGGAATGATTTTCTTTGGCACCTCCGGCACTTTAAAGATATAGTTTGAGATTGTTGCTGAGGACACCACACCATCCACATCACATTAAAACAGAAAGGCAACCAACAACACTACTAGAAAGAGGTCTAGGACTGTTCTGCACCCCCTCAACTAATGATCTTAAATCAAGAAACTTAATAAAAAGAGGGGAAGTACTAGAGAATATCAGTTAAGACATGATGTACCTTTCACTGGAGGTGCTTCCTTTTTCTTGGGAACAGGTACAACAGGAACCTTTTCCTCAGGGACAGGTTTCTTGGGTACCTCAGGCACTTTAAAGATAGCAAGTTATATTTAAAAGAATGTAGACACACAAAAGAGTTCCATACACTTCCAACAGACATCTGTATTGCAACATTAAGGCCTGGTTCCTACAATAAGTCAACTTGAAGGAGTGAGAATGGTGGGACTCCTTAACAATGGGGAGGGGGAATTGCACTAAAGCTCTGTATACCAATTGGTGGGTAACTTGAGTAGAAAAGTCTTGTTGCCCTGATGTTCTGTATCTAGTTGGCCACTGTGGTAACAGAATGCAAGACTGGCTAGGCCTTTGGTCTGATACAGAATGAATATTCTTGTGTTATTATTAATTCAGCAATCCTTATGAGATGGAGGGCTGTGAGTATGGAAGGATGTAGGGTGGTGAAGAGGAAAGGAGAGAATAGGGGAGAGAAATCTTATTATGAGAATAGAAGTCAGCTTGCATGACAGTGGATTTTGCCCAGTGATAGAGGAGAAATTGAGATGAAGAGGACAATGTCCTAGCATTGGATCATCCAGAAATCTTTGAAGACCACACTGCCACTGGATGTCCTAGTGCTACTGCCAAAATTTGGTGTCAGCCACTGAATTTGTTCCTGCTGCACAAAATCTAGTGGCAATTGCAGCAGCTCTCTAAATTGCAGAAGGGTACTAGAGCCTCCCTTCACAACACAGAATTTTATGAGACAGCAGTGCAAAGAATCATTTCTCCCTCCTGAAGGGAGGAAGCTGCCAGTTCTGCAGATCCAACAGGGAGTAGAGTCCAGAACACATACATGCATTCAGTTTCCCACTCCCATCTTTGTGTTTTCTATGCCACTGGGGAGATTTAGGTTGAGATGGATGGAAGGATGCAGGCTGGGGAAATGCGATTCCAATGATAATTTTAGTCAATAATATCTTCAAACAATTTTGTTGCTAGCAAGTAGCAGCTTTTAGTTAAGGTTTAGCCACAATCATCGTGAAACAATGTGTGTGTGTATCTGTGCATAAGTGTGTGCACATATGTACGTTTGGGGAGTATGGCAACTCTCTGGCAGTTCTTAGGATGCTGTGCATGGTTATTACTGCTGTGATCCATGGAGAGGACTGGTTGACAATGCTAGAAGAAGGAGGTCCATCATCTCATGCTAGTCATCTAATTCCTGATTCTGTTTTGCTAGTGAACTATGCTGTACAATATTAATTTTAGCTGGTTTTTAATTTTAGGTTCTTATTGTACAAGTAAAGAGAACTAGATAGTAGCGCTAGATGTTCAGCTAGATAGTAGCGCCTTTCTACCATATGATGTCATAGTTCTTCAGTTCTCTTCCCACGGGAAATGGTCATAAAAGTGAGTCTTTTGTTGAACAGATTTTTCCAGCTAGAAAAAAACAACACAACAACTTGCTTTTATAACTGTCTCCAATGATAAGAGAACTGAAGGATTACATCATGTGGCAAGGCACACGAAAAGGAGCTTATATCCAACTGAACCCCTGCTTTCTTTCCTCATGTGATGAGCTCCATAAAATACAGTCCACACTCCATATCTGCAGACTTGCCATCCGTGGATTTCAGCATCTGTAGATAGCAAACCCCGGGGGGTGGGGTGGGGTGGGGTTGCAGTGGCACTGTCAGAGAAGGAGAGAAGAGGAACAGCGGAAAAGAGGAGAAGGGAGGAAAAGGAGGACAAGCAGGGGCAGGATGACGGAGGGGGGTAAGAGGAGAAGGAGGAAGGAAAAGGAGGAGGCAGAGTGAAGAAGAAGAGGAGGAGGAAGGTGAAGGAGGCAGCAGTGGCAGGGGGTAAGAAGAGGGAGAGGAAGGCGGAGGAGGCAGGGTAAGAGGAGGAGGAAGAGCTGCAGCAGTGGTGACAGGGGAAGAGGAAGAGGAAGAGGAGAAGAGGAGGAGGAAGAGCCGTGGCAGCAGTGACAGGGGAAGAGGAGGAGGAGAAGAGCAGGAGAAAGTGGGGAAGAGGAGGAAGAGGAGGAAGAAGAAGTACCCCCCTGCTGCCCACTGCAGTGAGAGTGGCAAGGCTGGCATTGGGGGTGGGGTGAGTTGGAGTGGCAGGGGGCAAAGTGCCATTGTCCTCAATCCCATAGTACCACCATTGAGTACTATGGGACTTGAGCATCCACAGATTTTGGTATCTGTGGGGGGAGGTCCAGAACGGATCCCCCATGGATACCAAGGGGCCACTGTACACATATATCCAGAGAAAATCTCTTTTAATTCATTTAGAGGCATATTACTTGCCATAGTACAAGTTTTCCAAAAGGAGCTGACTTGTTAATTAGATGGTTCATTCAACTGGCACTTGTTTGTATGGAGCCAAAGGACAGGAATGAGAAGGGTCCCGTCCCCCCCCCGCACCAAAGATGAAATGCTTTAGGAACCTTCCAAATCTTTTGAAATATTCACTACTTTCATTACAGCTATATGTAATTGCAACATTATTTCCAAATCACACATCACTTGAAGTATCATCAAAATGTTAATGACAAATCAAAGGAACTGAATGCAAAACAAAAGAAAGCAAGCTTCTAACATAAGAGTAAAGAGCCATATTTGCCAGTGTACTTGAAAACTGTATTTTACCTTTAGCTGGAGGAGGTGGAGGTGGAAGTTCTTCCTCTTCTTCATATTCAGGAACTTCTTCATATTCAGGAACTTCTTCCTCTTCCTCATAGTGAGTTACTTTCTGTTCATAACGACTGATTTCTTCATATCGAGTGACTTCTTCTTCATATTGTGCAATTTCTTCCTCTTCATACTGTGGAACCTCTTCCTCTTCTTCATACTGTGCAGTCTCCTCCTCCTCCTCTTCATATTGGGGAACTTCCACATGGACAACTTCTCTTTTGGTGACAGCCTTATGAACTTCTGACACTTTAAAAATAAGAATTTTCAAGCATCTTAGCTGAGATATTCACAAAAGTTTACTGTAATTCACTGTAATATAAGAATTAAGCCAAAAACAAGAATACTCAGAAGTACTGGAGTAGCGCACAGCATACACTTATAGCACATAAAAAACACATATTGATACAACATCAAATGTACCTTTAGCTGGGGGTTTCTTCACTTTTGCGGTAATAGATATTGGTATTCTTTCTTTTGTAGTAATTCTCTCAGGTTCTTCAGGAACTTTAAAGACATAGTATATTTATATTTAAGAGGTTTCATAATGACACATAAAGAGGGCTACAAAAAGCAGCAAGAATCTTGGTAGAAAACATATGTGTTGCCAGACAAAATGAAAAAGCATTTCGACAAGAAAAGACAAAACTCTGATGTGTACTGTAGGTGCACTCTTTGGGTGTGTGTATATGCGTGTGTGTTTGTATATGTTTAATAAGAGTTATGGAATTTTAGAAGTTGAATGTATGTAAATGTATGTAAATAATTTATAAAAATCTGTATTTTTTTTCATAAAAATTGTATCACCTAGAAATACACTAGACAGAAAGATTCCATGTTTTAATAAGAGTTGTTGCTGTTGTTAATTGCCCTTGAGTTGACTTCAACTCAAGGTGACCTTGTGCATGAGACATCCCCAACCCCCTCTGTTCTCAACTTCTCTGTTCAGGTCCTACAGGCCCAAGACTGTGTCCTCTCTGATTGAATCTAACTATCTGGGATGTGGTCCTTCTCTCTTCTTACTGTCTCCCAACTTTCCTGGCATCATTGTCTTTTCTAATTATTTATTTTTCCTCATGATGTGGCCAAAGTATAAATCCTCAATTTAGTCATCTTGGCTTCCAAAGAGAGTTCTGGTGTGATCTGTTCTAGGACCCATTTGTTTGTCTTCTTGGCTATCCTCAGCATTCTTCTTCAGCAACATTTCACAAATGAATGAATTTTCTTCTCACCAGCTTTTTTCATTGTCCTGTTCTTATATTTGTACATGGTGATGGCCTGGACAATCCTCATTTTAGTGTTCAGTTATGTCTTTACACTTTATGATATCGCTCAGTTTTTTCATAGCTGCCCTTTCCAATCCTAGTCTTTTTCTGATTTCTTAATTGCAGTCTCCATTCTTATCAATATTTTAGTCAAGGTATGTGAACTCTTTGACTATTTCAATTTTCTTATTGTTTAGGGTGAATTTTTGTAAAGTACTTAAGAGTACTGATCATTAATTTTTCAATATCATACTTTCACTGTACATTGCTATCACAAGTCAGATAGACAGAAGTAATGGAACTCTTGATTAAGAACTTACTATATCAAATCTATGTTGGAGCTGTTGAATTTCTCTAAGATTTTTCTATATACTTTCTAAATGCTGTCCCCTCAAAACTTACAATGCATCTGAATTATTTTGCTATCTTGAGTGAGTGAGGAACCATCAATTTTATGAGCTGCAAGAACTGCAGGAGTCATACAAATAATAAAAAAAGAACCTTATTATGCATTTAATACTGTTAAATCTATGTTGGGGCAATAGAGATGGCACCAAAGGGGTGGCTTTAAGCCGCCTCAGCTGATGCCTGGTTGGGGCCATGGCAACCGCTGCACCACTAGAGTGTTGTAAAACCAGATGCTGTGCGGTCAGAGGGGCAGCGTGATGCTGGCTTCCCAGCATCTTGAGGGCGTGCGTTTTGTGTACGCCACATCCCCAAGCTGCCAGGAGGCCGATGTATTGTGCCTGTCTGTTTCGGCCCTTTATTTTTTAAACAAAAATCAAACATTCAAGAGTTGTGCTTTAGGTCAAAAAACTTTTTCTTTTGGTTTACTGATTTTTCCAAGTGTATTATCCTCAGGAATTCTTATGGAAGACAAACTATTTTCTATATTTGTGGACCCATAAGTGAGTTACCAGTTCTACTGTTTATTAAAAATTATAGTAACAAAGCCTGTGTTTTCTTGAGAAAAGTAGTAATTTTGCTTATATAGAGCAATAAATACTGACTGTTTTTAAATTATATTGTGCCTTAGGTCAGGGTATTTTCCCCCCTGGTTGACTTCATACCTGTATATGAAACATCCTCCTCTGCATGAAGAGTGACAGACACTTCTTCTGCATATGCCCAGTGCTCTTCCACTGCTGTTGTTAAAAACAGAGTAGTTACTTTTAATACAGTATATAGTCTAGGGAACATTATTTGTGGCACACAGTGAGAAGTCTTATCAGACCAATCAAAATGTTACACCAAGTACTGAAGTCCGGATACTAGTCTCTAGGATTAAAATAGATATAATGAAGAGAGGTGTCTACAGTGCTATCTTCCAGACTTTAATATGAGAACTAATAGGTAGAGTTTTGGCACATTAAATTATCTAAAGGGAAGTTTCACTCAAAATGTAAGTACCTTTTTCTGGAGGAGCTGGTTTTCTTTTGGGGACAGAAATAGATATCTTTTCTTCAGACACAACTGTCTTTGGAGGTTCTGGCACTTGAAAGATAGTAATTATAAGAAAATCATACTGTAATTTTAAACCATTCTCTGTGAAGTGTTGGTGCTGATATTTATGCAAGACACTTATGGACAAAAATCATAAACTAAAGCACAATTAAGACAATTGTTCTAATAAAGGAGAACAACATAGCAACAGCTTATGAAACATATACATTTAGCATATACTACACACTCCACATTACATTTATATCATCCATGAATTAATTCTAAGAACAAGAGAGGTTCTCCTTGTCTATAACTCAGGCAACATATAAAACATACAATGTAGATTTTTAATAGAAGTAATATCTATAAAACCATGATTTTGCACGCCACAAACCAAATAAAAAAAGATTGTAATTATATAAGTAGTAGAAAATTAAGAGAAGATTGTTTGTATTCAAGTGCAGTCTTTCCCATCAGCCACAGAGAAAAGTAACAAACAGAAAACAAAAGACTCATAAGAGAAAAAGAAAATAACAAATTGACAAAAATAACACATAATATTGCAAAAGACATTAAGGACTAAGAAATCAATATACTGAAACACTACAATGAGCTGTTGCAGATCAGCATAGGGCAGCTGCTAGGTAAGAAACCAAATTGGCTATTGAAATTAAACATTTTAAAACTGAGTAATGCATTGTTATGGAGACAGCCAAATTACAAAACAACTCCAAAATTAAACAAGTGTGCCTTTAACACACATTTAAGACATTAAAAATGACTTTTACAACTGGACCTAATCAAATAAAGCTTAGTTTGATTAAGCTGTTGATTAAAGTTTGCACCATAAAAACAGAGGTAAATAGTGCAAAGCATTTCAAAGTTAAAACTAGTTGGTGTAGAAACATACCTAAGATTCTCCCTCTTAAAACAAGGGGTTAAAATAATCTTTGGAAAAGCTTAATCTGGTCCTCCCCTACAACTTTATCAGTTGCCAGTTCCTGATTTATGCAGACATTTTTTGTACAGTAAGAGAAAGCTAATGTACCTTTAGCTGGTGGTGCCATCTCTTTTTTAGGAACTGGAACATGGACTTTCTCCTCTGGTACAACTTTCTTTGGTACAGCTGGCACTTTAAAGATATTATTTATCAGAGAATTGGAATTAAGTCAATTTGTGACAAATATAATCCAGTTACAACAAGGATTACAGATATGAAGACATTGGGAACCAACAATATTGGGGAGCAAAGAGTGTTTAACACAATTAGACCAATAAGACAGTTGAGAAGAATTACTTTAAGCATCTCACAAAATGTTTTCTTTTTTTGTTTGTTTGTCTACACATCCCCCAATGCAGTACCAGAATTGCTTTTCATAAGTGATCTCAAGGTCAAAAGTGGTTTACCATGTCAGGAACTGGGATGGTTTATTGAACTTTCTGTACAGTTATTTAATTCTCAGAATATTTCTTCTAGAGAGTTAACAACTAATGTACCTCTTTTTGGTGGAGCCTCTTCCTTTTTAGTGACAGATACTTTTTCTTCAGTGATGACTTTTTTCTTGTGGACTTCAGTTACTTTTAAGAAAAAAGTAGAGACATAGTTTGCAGTTCAAATGGTAGAAACTTTTTTTGAACAGATTTCGTTCTTTTTAAAAATACTGATGGAATTTTTTATTATATGTAAAATACATAGGGAACAGCAAGAGTCTAAAGAACTGACAACATTGACAGAAAAGTAAAAGAAGACCCAAAACATGGTGACAATCCCATAAGATATTACTGTTCATGGAACACAAATATATCCCAAGAGAAACTGACCCACAGATAATTGATACTAATATGTAGACAAAATACATTACAGAGAAGACTTTTGTTTTGTTTAATTTACCTTTGGTTGGTGGAGGTTCTTTTACTTTAGGTAGTATCCGTTCTTCAGGAGGAGGTTTCTTGGGCACTTTAAAATATTATATAATTTTATCATCTTGGTATTATTTTAATACCATTAAGAACTACACACACATGTTCACTAAACAAACAAACAACTACATTGCTTAGAGAAAAGCATATGTAATATAAAAAGAGATTAATGTCAATTCAAGTATTAGGATAAATTTTAAGGGAACTTAAAATATTATATAATTTTATAATAGTGACTTTAATACCATTAGGAAAGAACATATTAAGAACTAGAGACACATACATTTCATTGAAGAAACACCCAAGGAGGTTGTTAGACAACCATTCATGCCTAATGCAAAAGAGATTAAAGTCCTCTCTATCAACATTTTCCCCCATGATGGAACAAAACAATTATATAATAACAACAACAACCACAACAACAATTTCTTACTTGCCTCTCCCCATGGGTTGAGTTGAGGAACAACAACAATTAACAGACAAACAACATCAGTTAAAACACACATCCATTTAAAAGGACAAATAAGATGTTGAATCTTAAATGTACAATTCACATTCAAAATCCATCAAGAAGCTGTTTATATGTATACCTCTAGCTGGAGGAGCTTCCACTTTCTTGGAAACAGAAACTGGTACTTTCTTTTCTGGTTCAGGTCTCTTCCGGACCTCTGGCACTTCAGAAAGAATATTTTAGGATTAATATTTTTGTTCCTGTGTGCCGTTGTACCCAATGTCACAAATGTCCAATGAAGAAACACATTGAAAAATTAAGATACACAGATGCAATAAGCCCTACATTAATCTGTACTGCTCAATAAAAAGATATAGGGGGCGTTTTAAAAAATAATAATCAAGATGAACCATTTGGTTGGATCCAGGATTGCTATTCCACAGACAGCTTCTCATTCAGAGGAGTGTTTCCACTGATAGAACATGGAAAGAGATAATCTCTCCTGGTCTCCCCTCCCATTGCAGTCCTTGATGCTCTCCCAAAAATGGGTTCTGGAGGATTGGTGAACCTGCCAGAACCATCTGGGTGTTGGCACTGGAAATTTCTGAGAGAACAGGGAACCAGTAAGGAAGGATATCAAATCCCCTCTGTTTTCCAATGGCAATGACATTCTGAGGAGAGGCAATGCTTCTACTGTCACAAAGAAACAGTGGATCCAGGCCATGGTTGGTAAAGATACTACATTAATTGGACTCAGTTCAAAATATGATAGTATGTCTTTAAAAAGGAGCCAAACAAAAGATACATAGATAGGGTCAAAGAAAGAAAGAAAGAAAGAAAGAAAGAAAGAAAGAAGCATGTAACATTCCAAGTACTATAACTATATATATATATATATATATATATATATCAAACAGTTATCAAACTTCTATACTGAAGAAATTATACTTTTATGCTGAGAGTTACTGGAATATCATTACCTAGTGGCACTTCCTCGGGAACAGTAACATGTACTGTCTCCTCAGTGTAGTAGGCCTCCTCTGTCAAAGTAAAGATCGGATTAAGATTATTCTGCTTGAATGTTGGCATAAGAATAGTGATAAAGTTCTCTCTCTCTCTCACACACACGCACACATACACACACAGACAGACACATCACCACTATCACCATTACTAGTTGCTATGAACTTTCAGTAAGAGAATCACACTCCTTCCTGGGGTCTGCCATTGTTTTCTATTTGTGTTGGCAGATGCATTCTCTACCGAGAACTGGCACTATGCCCACTCAATGCAGGAGACTATTCTCTATTGGCTATAGAAAAGACTTGGGGCCTAAGCAGACTGGCGGCACGGGGCCGCCGTGGGAAGGTGCGCCGTGGGACCGAGGCATCCCCACACCTCGATTCTGCGGCACACCTTCGTCATCCTTGAAAGGAGTGCTAAAATAGCACTCCTTTCACAAGTCAGTGAAAGTGCGCCGCAAAAGCTTGCGGCGCACTTTCACTGACTTTTCCGCCGCAGCGTGTCCGGATGCTGCAGCGGGAGGTTGCCCTCGGAGCGCCGGCTGTGCGGAGGGCCGGCGGCTCCGAGGGCAACCTTGGGAGGAGGAAGGGGCACCGAGCGTGCGGCTGCCCCTCCTCTTCCCTGCCTTCAGGACGGCTTTTTAAGCCATCTGCCGAGGCCCATAGGCCTGCCAAAACGTCTGAACTGGGTCCCTGACAACAGCCTGAATGTGCTTGCGCAATATTTTTCTATGGAGGTCTTTAAACAGAGGCTAGATGGCCATCTATTGGGTATGCTTTGATTTTGAGTTCCTGCATGGCAAGGGCTCAGACTGGATGGCCCTTGTGGTCTCTTCCGACTCTATGATTCTATATAAATGACTAGTTCTTCAAGTTTATTTATGTACTTTTTTCTTTCTTTGACTATATTATAGAACATGATATCTATCGGAATGGAATTACTTCCCTCCGAAGGCAGTAGTAATTTCAGCAAAAGATGGTCTAAAACCATCCCCCTTGAAAAAATTATGTCATGAGATTTCTCTCATACATTTATTTAAAGAAATAAAATAAATAAATTTAGAAAGCCCCCCACCCCGATTACATGCAATATTAGATCATGTCATGTGGTTTTATTGCTTTTGAGGCAATGCTTCAAAATAAGTTACGCTCAATGCACTTCTACTTTATTTAAAGCTATGTCGTTAATATATGAGTATTGTTATTGTGTGCCTTCAAATCATTTCTGACTTATAGTGACCCTAAGGTTTGTTCACAATAGTTTTTCATAGGCCCAGAACAGATGGGCCAAAAGAAGCAGCTTCCAGCTGCTTCGGAGGTGTGGTGTTCAGATGACGCATGCCCCCAAAGCATTCAGAAGCTGCTCTAAAGCTGTGCTGAGGTGGCAAGAGCCAGCCTGAATTAAATCCACTCCTGCTGGTGACCTGTTGGGGACTGTGGCAGCGACCCACTTCAGGAGGCTGCTCCTTCCAGGCTGTCTGCTTCGGCCCCTAGTCTCTCAGCCTGAGCGGAAGGCAAAGGCAAACCTGCTCTGAACAAATCATGGGGGTTTCTTTGCAAGATTTATTCAGAGCGGGTTTGCTTTTACCTTCTTCTGAGGTGGAGAGGTGCCCAAGATCACCCAGTGGGTTTTCATGGCTTATTGGGGACTTGAATCCTGGTCTCCAGAAAAATAGTCCAGTGCTCAAAGCACTACACCGCACTTACTCTCATATATGGGTGACTAATATATATTTAAGATGCATAGTCATTGGGGTATATGTGTGTGTGTGTTTGTTCTGATATTAATGTTTATACCACAGAGAGTTCTTAAGAGGGTTTTCTTACTCTCATTTGAACTTCACAATAGTAAAAGGAAGAGATTAACAGCAATGGAGTTACAGCAGGAGAGTCTAAAGCCCTGTTCAAAATAAGTGGTGGAATTCTGAATCAATATGTGGATGAAGAGAAGGACCATACTGGCATGCCCTGTCCTCTGATATCTGTATGTACAGTGAGATCTCTTAGGAGGAACTTAGAGCTATATACCTGAAAACAATTCCTCAGTTTGGAAGACATCCAGATCATGTGAACAGTTTCATGTGTACAGTTGTTCACATAAAGTCTTCTCTGCATATGCATTATATACACAAATATCAAGGGGTAAGCAGGGGAATGGCCAGTCAGCAGCACAGCCCCAGTCCTATGTTGATTTAATACCAACAGGGGACGCCCTGGGACGGTGCGCCGCTCCTTTCAGAAGTCAATTGGCGCTCCTTTCAGAAGTCAGTGAAAGTGCACCCTAAATGCGTCGGGCGCACTTTCCCTGACTTTTCCGCCGCAGCGTGTGAGGACGCTGCGGCGGGAGGTTGCCCCCGGAGCGCCGGCTGTGCGGAGGGCCAGCAGCTCCGAGGACAACCTCGGGAGGAGGAAGGGGCGCCACTTGTGCGGCTGCCCCTCCTCTTCCCTGCCTCCAAGACGACCTTATTAGTCGTCTGCCGAGGCCCAATGTTCTTAGTCTTAAATTTACTCATTAATCTTGAATTCAGATTAACCTACACATTTCTAAATGGGACCAATCATTATAAGCACTATAAAAAGTATTTAATTTCAAAACTGCATCAACATTATGTCTGTTCCATCAAGACTGACATTAATTGTCTTTTGAATTGTGGCATACCTGACACTTCTGAAATCTCTTCCTCTCTCTCATAAGAAATTTCCTTTCTCTCATAAGAAATTTCTTCCTCTCTTTCATAGGAAATCTCCTCCTCTCTTTCATAAGAAATCTCTCTTTCTTCTTCCTCCACCTGTTCTTCCTCCACTTCTTCAGTCCATGTTGTCACTGTTGACATTTTAAAGAGGAGGTTATTTTCTTAACACTGATATTAAGGGGTGCTATGTAACCATTCTTGTCAGTTTAGTTGTTACAGACATGCACACAAAGAACATTAACTGGGTCTTAAACGCAAAAATAAGACACACACAAATGCTTGGTATCAGTTTGAATTTTAAGAGTGTCAGAACTTTTCCACTGCATGTATGAACCAACAGCAAAGTAACTAAGGGCCTTTGCAGACTTCCAGAAATAGTGCAAATTGAGTCCACTTTAACTGCCCTGAATCAGTGCTAGGGAATCATGGGAACTGTAGTTTATTGTGGCACCAGAGCTCTCTGACAGAGAAGGCTCAATGTCTCAGAAAAAAATACAGTTCCCATGATTCCCTAGCACTGAGCCAGGGCAGTTAAAGTGGACTCAAGTTGCACTATTTCTAGCAGTCTGCAAAGGCTCTAAATCAGAATTAAGCATTATAAAGGTATATCTGGTGTGCTAAGACTTTCTCCTAATCTATAGGATCACGCATCTGAGGAAGTAGACTGAAGTCTCGAAAGCTCATGCTGCCAATTTCTTTCTTTCAATTAGTCTCAAAGGTGCTACAAGATCTCTCTACTATGAGATGTGTTATTATTATGTCTTTATAATAGACAGTGCACCTTTCAGAAATTCGGATGAAATACTAATGCAAAAAGGCCTTTGTGTATGACAAAAGCCCTGTAGATTTAAATCATGTTGATTTATTTGCATGTTGTATAAGAAGAGACAAAGATAATGGATTAGAACCAATAGAAGAAACTGTATTCTGGATTACAGATCCAACAATTAACTCCATTTATACAAGCTCATCCAGACTTTGTACATATACAGTAGTTTGAATTGCCTTTCTCCATTGTTCATTCCACTGATACATTTTAAAACAAATACTGTAAGATGTCTTCTACTAATACTACCACAAATTTTGACAGAATATTAGTACTGCATTTTTACTCATGTTTCTTCAAGCCCAACTCTTAAACTGGCATATGGACTTATCTTGTACCACCTTGGTCATGGTACAGGACTTGAGAAAATATGCTTTCTCTGAGAATCTTGTCTGGGTGCAAAATGCTCTAACATGGATAATTGTTTCAATATATACAAACACAATGTTTTAACTATCTGTGTTAACAGGAAGATGTGAAGAGCAAAACAAGCAGACATTTATTTAATGACAACCAAAAGAGCCTCAAAATGGTTAAGTGTCTCACAACTGAAATTACTTTCAAGATACTTTTAGGAGGAGCTTCTGCTCTTTTAGAAATGGAAACTGATACTTTTTCTTCTGAAACAAATACTTTTTCTTCTAAACCAGCTCTCTTTGGCACCTCGGGCACTTTGAAAGATATGAATATGTGAAATTTTAACTGAAATAGAAACATCCTTGACTAACAGGGATGTAATTCTTCTCTAAGTTTCTTCTTGAAGGATGCAACAGGTAATTTTTGTAATTTTCTTCCCACTGCAAGAAAGTCTTCAAAAACCACAGTTTTCAAAGGCTATCTACCATTTGGGACTTTTATAATTTTGGGCAATGTGCAAAATCCATACGTGATTGTTTTGCATAGAAAACAATATTTTTTGTGTGTAGGAAACTGCATTTTCTGAGCAGAAAATAATATTTCTATGCAAAATTGTTTTGCATAGAAATATTATTTTCTGTTCAAAACAACTATATGTGACTCTTGTACAAAATACATCTCAAACTGTGAAGATTCTTGTCAGACATGTTTTTGGACCTTTTTAAAAAATATCTTCAAATATTCTTTCCATTGCTACTGACTGACGATTAAGGCTGGTTCTTTGAAGATATTTATCTAAGAAATGTATGCAATAAAAACACACAAAAATGATAAGTAAACTGCATATTGTCTTTAACAAAAAACATTTTTTTAAAAAGCTAATATCACAAAATAGACACATAAACAAACCCTGCCTCCACCCTGGCAACACAAGGATATCTTGAATTGTTATTAGTATTATGACACAGTGCAAAACTCAGAAATTACGATCAACATAAAAGAGAAAAGTAGAAGCTCCTTTAGACAATGGAACTATTGAAGCTTTGTCCAAGAAAGAAAGAAAGAAAGAAAGAAAGAAAGAAAGAACAAACAAACAAACACAGAACATACCTCTGGTAGGAGGAGCTTCCACTTTTTTGGGAATGGCAATAGCTACTTTTTCTTCTGGGATAACTTTCTTTGGTACTTCAGACACTTTAAAAAGATCATTCAGTTTTAGAATTGCCAAAGAGACAGGAGTAAGAACAAAAGTCTTTAAATTAAAATTTAAATTATAGTAAAGAGATTTTAAAAGACATATAGGACATCACAAACATGGGTGATCTGGCTTTTATCTCATTATGTTTTGTTTCAAAGGAAGATAGCATACCTTTCGCTGGAGGAGCCTCTTCTCTTTTCCGTAGTCGGGGTACTTTTTCTTCAGGAGCCACTTTCTTGGGCACCTCAGGTACTTTTAATAATTTTAAAAGAAGCATATATAAGAGTATGTAGAAGCTATAATTATAATTACAATCAGTATCATCAACATCCACAAGCATGTATTGCATAAGACCCAAATTAAGTGTAGTGTGTCTAGACACACATAAAAATGAGAAGAATGACAAAGAGAGGGATAAAAGAATGCTAAGATTCCCCCCACCTCATCCCAAAATATCCAGATGTTAATCTTGTACCTTTGGCTGGGGGAACCTCTTTTTTCTTTGGAACAGGAACCTTCTCTTCTGGAACTGCTCTCTCTGGAACTTTAAAAAGATCAGGTTTAAGAGTATTAAATTCTAATATTGTTAATCAAAGTAAAGTGGGATTTGCTTTTCTCAATATGTGAGATCACTAAAGTGCATTGGAGCTGGAAACTTTAATCACTGTTAAACTGCTGAATATACATGAAATAATGAAAGGGTGGCATTATTAATGCACCTATCAGAAGTTTCAGACCACTGTGTTTAATCAAAGACTTGTGAAGATTTAATTTAGCAACAGCACTACAAAGAAACAACAATTACAACATACAAACAGTAGATATGGAGTTGTTAAGTTGTTCAGATTTGTTCACAAGAAATGTCAGATAAATGGTATTTGAAACAACAGTGAAGGAAAGCTGCTTATCAGCTATGTTACCATACCTTTGGCTGGTGGTTCCACTTTTTTAGGAACAGGGGCAGGTACTTTTTTCTCAGGGACTGGCTTTGGTACTTCAGGCGCTTGAAAGATATTAAAACCAGATTTTCAGAATTACATCAGGATTGGCATATGATGATCAAAACACCCAATGGTTAGTGATTAAGCAGAGACATGGAAGAAGAAATTACAATTGTTTACAAAGAAATGGCCCGGCCCAGCTTCCAGAAGATGTTCAGGATAACATTCCCAGCAGTTACCAGTCCTGGCAGCCACATAAAAATAGAAATTTCCATAATAGCTCTGGTAGCCCAACAGAGAAAGACAGACATCTACACTTATTATAGTAACTCATAAACATGATAACATATTAAGACAACACAGAGAAGATATTGGGAACTCTCATTGTTAGATAAGTACCTTTAGCTGGTGGTGCCACCTCTTTCTTGGGAACTGCAACAGGTTTTCTTTCTTCTGGAACAGGTTTCTTAGGTATTTCTGGCACTTTGTTAAAAAAAAAAAATAAGTGTTTTATATTTGGAACTCTTATTCAGGAACTCTCATCCAACATATGGATGGATACATATTTGAGGAATGCAAAAGAATTAAGATAAGCAAGATGCTTTTCTTAAAACAACTGATATACCTTTAGCTGGTGGAGCCTCTGCTTTGGGAGGAGGGACAGGCTTTTTCTTTTCTGGGACTGGCTTCTTTGGCACTTCTGGAACTTTAAAGATACACAGGTATAAAAGTTTATCAAAGTGCTAATGGCCTAAAGTAATGCACAACAAAGACAATATATCAACTCCAATTAAAATTCCCTTTTTGCACCGAGAGAAGAAAGCCAGATACTGTGCGGAAGGGCCGAGAAAGAAAAGAATACTTAATGCCCATGACCTGCTTGTGTGAGGGTTTTGCCAACAATGGTCACCAGCCATGCAGGCAGGCCCTTTTAAGCCTGCCCTAATCTCGCTCCAAATCTCATCAGACTTGCCATCATGATACTTCCTTACAGGCTCACTCCAGACAGCTGCTTGGCATGGCCTGGAGCATCAGTGGGTGGCCAAGAAGGCTCGCTGCAACATGAACCCCTTCAGAGGCGTTGGGGTAAACCCTTGTATTTAACAAAAGCAATTATATTCATTAAACATTAGCCCATGGTGTCAAATATGCTATTAATATTAAAGAAATTAGTATTAAACCATTTGGAGTAACCCTGTAATTATCTGGAAAAATACGATACCAAAACAAGAAACGTAAACTTATTATTTTGTATAGCTTACTCACCTTTAGCTTCTTTCTTGGGAACAGAAACTGGAACTTTTTCTTCTGCTCTCTTATGGACCTCAGGAACTTTAAAGATACCAGATTACAGTGATTATTAAGAATATTTCTCATACTACTCTAATGCTACATGTTAAAATCCATAGGGCATTTGCTAATTTACTAACAGATTCAAACATAAACACTCAGAAAACCAGGGCTAGGTAAACAAGGATTCAAAATAACTACAAAGACTACAATTTCTGTTAATCAGAAGTTTAGGTGAACTCACATACTATATATATATATATATATATATATATAGAGAGAGAGAGAGAGAGAGAGAGAGAGAGTAAACTGATTGGAAAAAGCTACCTTTAGGTGGTTTAACTTCAGGAACTTCCGCATAGAACCTTTCTTCATCATATTCTTCTGGTTATTTGAAAAGAGAATTGTGTGATTGAAAATTTGTATTTATTCTATATAACATTGGAATGTAACACACAAATCTATTTAGATGTCTAATGAAAATGTAGAAGAGTGGGAGCCAGGATCCTTCCTGCTTTTCTCATTCCCAATATCCAAGTGTCTACTTTCCACAGAGAAGATTTGTATGTACAATTTACATGAGCTTATGTTCTCTCTATAAAATCTCATTCTCTGAAAAATGCAAGATTAGGAACAAGAAAAGCAGGTGCAATCCTAACGTTCACTATCCCATATATCACTATTGATAATCTAAACAGTGCAAGTGTTTCAGAAACTTGGGGAAGGATCAACAAGGGTGTACAAAAAACCTACATCAATCAAGCTTTCTGCAGTTAAGATTTAGATGAATTTACATTCTACAAACAGGATAAAACTGATATGAAATAAGACTATAATAACTTACCTTCAGCTGGATATTCCACATAAAAGCTTTCCTCTTCATACTCCTCAGGTTCTATAAATAGAATTGAAAGATTTAAAGTTGAACTGGCACTCCATTTTAGATAATACAGTGGGCTCTTGGTATCTGCTGGGTTCTAGGACCCCCCTTGGATACGAAAATATGTGGATTCTTTAGTGACTAATCCCATTGTATACAATGGCATAGTAAAATGGCATCCCTTATGTAAAATGGCACAATAAATGTTTGATTTGGGGAAATATTTGAAAAAATATTTCCAAGCTGTAGATAGTTCAATCTGTGGATGCAGAATCTGTGGATACGGAGGGCCAACTGTACTGAAGTGGTACATAAAAAAAATGAGACCCAGTGTGGTGTAGTGGTTTGGGCATTGGATTATGATTTTGGAGACCAGGGTTCAAATCCCCAGTCCAGTCATGGAAACCCACTGGGTGATCTTGGGCAAGTCACACTCTCTCAGTCTCAGAGGAAGGCAAAGACAAACCCACCTCTGAACATATTTTGCCAAGAAAACCCTATAATAAAGTTGTCTTCAGGTCATCTTAAGTCAGAAAAGACTCCAAGGCACACAAAACAACAAACATAAAACAATGACAAATAAGTGTAATGGCAAACCAATCCTTATTAGTGCCTCAGTCCTGAGTTGTACTTATGCTCCCATGAGCTTATGTGCATGAGTTCAGTTGCCTCCATTCTTGCATGCTAAAGAATGCTCATGAATGTTTGATTTATATGTGCCAGTAAAAAATAAATAAATAGGTAACTGCTCTGCCTGGAGAGTTCCCTGTAGCACAGAACTATTGTATCCACAAAATACCAATGAATCAAGACAAATATTTTCAACAGACATGATTTTTACACAAGACTAGATGGCAAGCTGAGAAAATGAAAGATGTTAGTAGCTACCTGAATATGTATATTCTTCTTCTCTGTGGTATGAAACGGATACCTTTTCTTCGGAAATAGTCCATTTTTGTTCTGTTGGAACTTTAAAGGCAAGAATTCACTTCAGTACTTTTAAATTAAAAAATTGTAAACAATGAATTTACTCTTGGGAGATTTGGACAGACACATATTACATACAGTTTACTAAAACTTAGTGTCAGGATGTGAAATAAAAATCACTATAGAGAAAAAATATTTGAGGCCAGAAAATGTAAATGGACTAATTAAAAATATTTTTTTAAAGGAAAAAGCAAGTGTAAATGGCCAGAAAACATCTTTCAGTGTTAATCTTCCAAGAAGAAACAAAAGATCCTCTATTTTCAAAGAACCACCAAGATACAGTTATGAACACACACAGGATGTTATATTCATTTTCCATTTACTGTTTAGAGGAATACAGAATATTTTTAAAAGATAACTCAGGAAAGAATTCCATGGGCACAAATCTTAACTTTGTAGATTCAGGGTCCACTGAGTCTCTATAGGGCTTAACAAACACCGGTTACTCATTACCCTAATTGAAAGCATAGGAACTCTAAAGGGAAGGTGGACTTCACAACTCATTCTAATAGCTGACTATATACTGAAACATTTTGCTTTATAAGCTTTTTGTTCTTTTCAATGTTCTATTGCCCTGTGTTTATGAATAGCCTGGCATTTTGATGGTGAGTTTTCATGCCCAAGATAATTGCAAGAGGATGTAATTTTCTTAAGTGCATAGGGATCTGGTGATGCCTTTTGCATAATCCACTGTTCCTGCATGGATGAACATCATGCCCCTGCTAATTTTTAGGAAGACTAACACAACTTCAGAGCAGAAATGGTTGGGGGAAAGTGTGGCCACTGGGGAGAGCACAGAATAAGCATGACTGGATATGCATGTTCAGAAACAATTGTTAATCTTTCATACTGACAGCACACATACACGTTTTTAAAAAGAAGAAACTATGACATTTTGTACCTTTTCTTTCTATAACTTCCTCATGGACCAGCTTCCGTGCAGGTTTTTGTGGTGGGACTTCAGGAGCTTTAAGGATATAAATAGTTAGTCCCAAGCATGTGAATGACACCAAAAAATTACCCTCTTAAATGTAGCATGACAAATTATGTGATTTTTTTCTATCATATACCAAAAATGTACACATGGCTTTATCTGATCCCCCCCCCCCCCCACTTATTACTCATCAGAAGGCTTGCACATGTATGTATTTCTAGAGGACATACTCTGTTCCATTGCTAGTCACAGAAGTCACATATTTCCATGTGGAAATTCAAACCAAATGAACTTCCTTTTCATCTTTCTTTAGAACTAGCATTTTATGAAGGTCTTAATATCCTGTTAATGTCTTTTTGGGGGGGGATATGTCCAACTTATCAACTAAAAGGTATGTGAGTCCCTGAGTTATGACCAGAAATACATGCAAATAAATGCACCCGTGAAAAAAAAGCATTGTGTTTTTAACTTCTTCCCCATAATATTAATTTTACTCTTCTTTTACCCTTAAAGTGTACTGAGTATTTAGAAGTGTAGAAAATTCTTCCCTTTGCCAGGAAGAATGGATTTTTGTGTGTGGAAAGGGGAGATATGTGTTAAATAGATAAACAAACAAAATCAGTTTTAGAACACATGCTTTACATACAGAACACCCTAGGCTCAATCCCAACTAAAATATTCAGGGAACAATTGGTAGGAAAGGTGCTTCCCTAAAATCCTAGTGAGTTGCAACTAATTATATTAAAAAGTACTGGGCTAAATAGGCGAATACTCTGATCATACACTTTAAGAGCACTTTAACTGCCTATGGAATCCTGGGATTTGCAGTACAGAGTAGTACTACTACTCTCTGGTAGAGAATTCTAAAAACCAGGTAAGATCTTTGGATAATAACATAAATGGGACATAAATATTTTAATTAATAAATAAAATAAATGTTACATATCCCAGGATTCCTTAGGATGTCATCAGGGCAGCAAAAGTGGTATCAAAATGCTATAACTGTGGAGATTATCACATGAGGAAAAGGAGGGGAGCAAAGCAGATTGCTCCTGTCCTTATCACGTAATTGCGTGAAGATTATCAGATGACATTCCACTTCACTGATGGGAGAAGGATGGGATAAGCGAGACACAATAAGGATGGGATAAGGATGTGTGAGGAGTCAATGGATCTTGTTTTAGTGGCACTAATGGATTAAATAAGAATATGAGCAAAAGAAGATGGAAAATCACAATGCATATGGGAGAGTTCCTGGCAAGTGGAGCGAGGATTTTAAAACTGCTGATGCTGGTGTTGTCCCTAAGCAAGGACAAGAGATACAGATGCCTGTGTTATCCATGGAAGAGCAGGTCATTCAGATGTCTGGGCTAAGACTGATAAGAGTTGGAATGTTTTCTATATCAACGGAAAAGAACCAGAAAGGGCTGGTTTGAAAGTTTGTGGACAGAAGCCAAAAGGGTGGAGGTTGCCCAATACTATGCAAAGACCTTAAAAGATGAGATTTTCCCAACTAGCAGTGCATTCCTGATCTGGTAACAGGACTCCCACCAAGTGCCACTTGGTGTTTGTGTAAGTAAATGGATGAATGGGTGTGTGACTGAGATCTCTTGATACTTAAAATGGTAGTCTTATTTATTGTTTGTTATTTCTTATTGTCTTATTTCTTATTGTTTTATTTGTTATGTCTTAATAAATGTTACATGCATAGTGTCTAAACCCAGATCTAGTTTCCCACATGGCTATGTTGAAAATCCTATAGTCTAGGGTGGCTAAATTTCTCTTTGGATCAAAAAAACAACAGAGAACCTCGGTTCATGACAGATGGGAGCTTTGCTCCCCTCCTTTCCCCCGTGTAATAATCTCCTGTGTAGTGGCAAAGTAGCCCTGCTGGTGTAAATCAGCTTCCTATGATTAAATGTTAATTCAAAGCAAATACATTAAAGGGGTGGCTCCCTGTTAAGCACTTGTAATTTAAATTTTGTTCAATAATACCTCTAGCTCGTTCAAGGCGTTCTTCTTCCATTCTCTGAGTAGTTCTTTCAACCTCTTCAGTTACAGGTTTTCGAGTAACTACAGGGGATTTAAGACATTCCACATTAGCCTGAAATCAGTTATTTGAACATACAAATTATGATGTTTTTTAACATGGAAAGGAAATGATGTTTCCATCTTGCTGGATTTCACTTTAAGAAAAGCATTTCCTGTTCCTGGAATTTCTGAGATAGGCTCTATCTAGCCTTTCATTGGTCCACTCTCTTTTTTTCTCCATCCTTTGAGAGAGAAAAAAGTCAAATGCCCTGCTTCCCTCACAAAACCTTTTTTGGGGAGGCAGGATACAAATATACAGAGATTCATGTTAGTGGTTTAACGGAGGTCCAAAATAATTGGGTACATGTATCATTTTGTGATGCAATGGTAGACATTTGTCCCTCCCCCTAACACCTATATGTGTGTGTGGGGGAACTCCTCCCACTGGTGGATGCCTCGTAACAACCACTACTCTCCACACTTAAAATGTTCCTAGCAACCACTATTTCCCCACCCTAAATACCATGGAATGATCACACATCATTCTGAGATATTCTGGGGAAGAGAAAAGGAAATGGTGTCTGCCAAGATGTAGACACCACTGGATGGAGTCTTTCTGTCAATTCTAGTAAGTGTACTTCTTATGTATTTTGAAATTTTTAAATGATTCTCATGCTGAGGGTTCTATTATGTTTCTTCTCCCCATCCATCAGTCTAAAATGTCCATGGAGTTTGTTTGTTTTCTAAATTAAACTAATGGGAAAGAAGGATTGGGATGACCTGCTGAGTTGACTGAAATCATCAGTAAATTTTCCTAAGACTAAGCCTACCCCAATGACTCCTGGGGAGTTTCCATTGCACCAGACCTCCACGGGATTTTAAGTGAAATTTTGCCCCAGATCACATGCAAATCTTGTGGGGCCACAAAATCCCATGAGATTTGCAGTGTGACTTGCCAGGCCTATAAAGGCCTGTGCATGTGGATGCCAGTCATTTTTGGGCCAGTCTTAAAACAGACAGCACCCTCTTACTGTAATGTGCTACTCTAGAGGGCTTCCTGGCTCTACGTAGGTACTTTTGGAGGAACAAAGCAAAGTTTAAAAGACCCCAGATACATGCAACAGGAACCCTGATCATGAAAAGTTGCTCACAAATTCCTCTTCTGACTCCTTTACTATTTATATAAACTTAGCAAAGTTGCTGGATGTAAAATCTCAATTATGGTTGTTGCCCACTGCAGAAATAATGTAGTCTGACACTATTTTAACGCTCATGGATCCATCCTATGGAATCCAGGGATTTACAGTTAGTAGCAGCACCAGAGCTCCTTGACAAAGAAGACATCTCACAAAACTACAAATCCCATAATTCCATAGCATTGAGCCATGGCAGCGAAACTGCATTAACTCTGCAGTGTGGATGCAGCCTCTATCTTTCTTGCATGCAAGGATAAATAATTACTGTAGTTTTCTCCCTGCTACAGGCGAAATATTTTTCAGAGTACTCTCTCTGTATTCAAGCCTCCTGAAGTCTTCTGAAGGATTTTTCTGGTAGAAAAACACATAGCTTTTCATATACTAAACTCCTACTTTTCTTGCACACATACACAGGGTTTCTGAAGAATACCTGAAAAACTTATTTTTGTTTTACAGTTAAATTGAATATTGGATTAAGTAGATTAGAAACCTCAAGTACCACACTGAATAATTATAAAAGATATCACGAGTGATACCAGGGGTGCCCTGATGGCTCAGTGGTTAAATGCCAGTATTGCAGCCTCTCACAGCCACAAGGTTGTGAGTTTGATCCCCGGTAGGGCTCCAGGGTCCACTCAGCCTTGCATAGGTCACTAAAATGAGTATCCAGCTTGTTGGGGGTAATTAGCTTACACACTGAAAATCGTTTAGGGGGTGCTTAAGTGCACTAATAAGTGGTATTGAAATGTATTTGATTTTGATTTTGCTATTGCCATTGCTATTGAGTTGTAGAAAGTAGAAGGGAATAGTTTGGATAAAGGAAAGGGAATTATTAAGATAATAAGAAATAAGCTCTGGGAGGGAAGTCAAACATGGATTTTACCACTGAAAGGGGATATAACATGAAAATGAAAGTTAGACTATATGAATTTGTATATATCCTATTCACATATTCATTTTATGCTACTGTGTAATCAGCTTTTTAAAAGTTATTAAAATATTGCTTAGAAAAGAAATGAATCATGCTGCAATGGGAAATGTTGTGATACCTTTTTTTATGATGACTTCTTTCTTTTCTGCCTTCTTGGCTGAGATTTCTGGTGGTTTCTGCTCTGGCACTGGCTTTCTTGGAACCTGAACCACTGTGAAAGAGACAATGTTGCTATCAGGACTATTCAGAGATGATGATTAACTATAGTAAATTCACCTTAAATAGTTCAGGCCAGGTAATAGATCAGTTTAGGCATGATCTTAATTTGTTCACTTTATTCCCTTTTTGCCCTAGCTCAAGATAATTAATGGCAGTTAAAGAAAACATTAATTTAATCAAATATTATATCCAGTTCAGTATCTATACCAAACTACTTTAGACCTACTTCAAATAATAAATATCAAGGGTTGCATAACTGTAGCAAAGTGATTGATCATGAGTGACATTAACACCGGTATAATCTTGATTCACTACTGACCGTCATTTACCTAAATACTGTAGTATCAATATGCACAGTCACTGTTCTAAGACTGTTATTTAATTTTTTCGTGATCTACCTTCTCCTCAAAAAGAGAACATGCATGGTAAATCTGCACATACTAAATTTTGACA
The DNA here is from genome assembly GCA_026167975.1 of Phrynosoma blainvillii. NCBI lineage: Eukaryota > Metazoa > Chordata > Lepidosauria > Squamata > Phrynosomatidae > Phrynosoma > Phrynosoma blainvillii. The sequence continues at coordinate 253,603,339 of JANUYF010000001.1, read as the reverse complement.
GCTGGCTGCTGCCAAAAAATAAAGTCTGTAGAAAAAACAGTGACAGCTTTTCTAATCCTTATCACCCACTCCCAAGAGGTTAGCAAAACAAAAGATACAAGGTAACCATAGAAGGAAACAAAAATAGCATGCAGCAGATTGTTGATATTCTTAAAGAAATATACCTTCTTCATGATATACTTTTTTCTCATAAGTTACTCCTCTTTCTTCATATGCCCATTCCTCTTCTCCTTCCTCATAACCTTCTTCTCTTTCATAATATTCATGTTCCTCTCCATAGTCTTCTTCCCATTCTTCATATGCTTCTTTATGAACCTCATAGATTTCTTCCCTTTTCTCATAAGCTTCTTCCTTCTTAGCCACAGCAACTGCCTTCACTTCTTGAGGTTTCTTTGCAGGGACTTTAATAAAAAACAATGATTGCATCTATTGTTAATAATATTTGCATTATCAGTTTTCAGAATATCCATTATAAATGGATTAATAAAGGCATGAACTTTGAAACACTACATGTGCTGCAGCTTTTGAGCTATGATTCTGATCTGAGTAGTAGAGGAGTTTTAGTGCTATTTCATGGCAGCAGCAACTTTATTGTCTGAAAGCAGAGGTACTTATTATAGCTTAGTGTTGGACAAATGGGCAATATTTTATTTGCTCAGTGAAAGAAATGCTGATCTCTGTATTTTGTAAGTAATGTTAATAAATTTGTTTGTGTGGATAATTAATTTATTCAGTTAGCACCTAGTATGGTGACTAATGGGCCTAAATACCCAAAAGGCATCACATCCTGTCTGATTCTGGAAGCTAAGCAGAATCAGCCCTGATTAGTACTTGGATGAGAGAACACCAATGAATACTGGGTGCCATAGGCTATACATCAGAGGAGGGAACTGTTAAAGCCACCTTTGCGTATTCCTCGTCTAAGAAAACCCTATGAAATTCATAGGATCACCATAAGTCAACAGGTGACTGAAGGCACGTGCATACATATGGTGATTAATAGGAGACAAACTCAGGAAATAAATGTTGAACAAATCAAGGGCATTTATATTAATATTATCAGGATAATCTAGAAAAGAGATCCCCACTATGATCTTTACTTTAAGAACAGTTCAATTGTGGAATAGACTGTCTGTCTGTCTGTCTCTCTCTCTCTGTGGTGTGTGTGCATGCTCCTTTTTCAGAGGTCTTTAAAGGTAAGTTTGATGGGCATCTTCCAGGGTCTGACTAGATGATTGATTCATCACCATGTTGTAATACCTGAATTGCATTTGATATAAAATTCATCAATATCAGTGAACTAAAATTGATTTGATTTACTCCTTTGCAGACTAAGCAGTGTGCTTTGCTTTGCTAGAAAACATATTTTTATTAAAAGGTTAAACAAAACAAGAGCCACAAACCTTGCTGCCAAATGTGGCCAATATATATAGTCTATCGATACAATGCAACATTCCAATTAACTAAAGTTGAAACCAGGCATTGCTCTGTGACAGGAAAACAAACTGCATATATGAAGCCTGCACAAATTTACTTTGTACAGATGTATTATTTTACACTGAAGTCAAATGACATGGGAGCGTATCGTGTGGCCCACAGAATGCATGAAGACTCCAACCTTTTTGTGTATGTGAGATCCCCCCTGCCAAGTCCCCAAGGTCCCTGTGTATCTACTGTCCTCAGTCTTACCATCTATCAATCATTTTATTTATTAAAGTGCCACCCAAATTTGGAGGTATGATGTGCTAGAAGCAATGGTGTTTTTTTTAAATCCACTGTTTGCTTCCAAACTATTCCTTGCCTGCTTTGCTTATGAGTAGATCCATGTTCATAAAAGTCTGGAGGTACTTTATTAAAAGGTAGTACTAGAAGTACTTTATTGAAAGGCCAGAGGATCCTTACCAAGAAGAAAGCAATGGTAACAGAAAAAGCCAGCGTTTTTGGCCTATCAAAGCTCAGTAATTGGCAGCCCTGACATTAGCACAGTTGTAGTCAATTGCAGGTTCTGGAGGGGCAAAAAGGACTTTGAGATGGTGCCTGCCCTTATTCTCTGTGCACTCACTACCACCCCTAAACTTTCTTAAGGAGTTAAGAATGACAGGAGCATGTCTGACATATGAAAACCATCCTACTGTTTTAGACTTATCCACATTGAAATAATATTTTTCTTTATAAATCAGTTTTCTACTATTGGCATAAACATTTCAATACTACCTTTAGGAGGTGCAGGTTCCTCTGGAGGTTTTGGAACAACCTTTTTGGGGACTTTCTGTAAAACTGGTTTTTTAACCACTGTTAAAAAAAGGAGGAAGAAAAATCAACTAAGCATCTAGTATGTGGAAATATACTGTATATATGCTCTAGATTAAAAAAAATATGTTGTATACATGTTCTAGATAAGTAATGCTGTGATACCTTTTTCCTTTTTCTTCTCTTCTGGCATTGGAATGATGATAGGAAGAGCAGGAATTTCTTAGAAATAGAAATAATAGATTTGTTAAAATATACAATCATGGTCACAGTTCTAAACTACTTTGTTGCCACAGTTAAGAGTAATATAAATCTTACTTTCAGCTGGGACTTCAACTGGAACTGCCACTCTAGCATCTGGGACATCTGGAAAGCCAATAGATAAGGTTGATTAATTTGGGTTTATCTTATGGACTGAAAGGATATTAATTCTCCAAGTATGGATCTTCCTGTACCCAAATATCAGTTTGGAAGTAATTAATTACAAAGAATGATTTTGCTTGCCACTAGTTACAATCCTCTCCTAGAGAAGAGCAGTGTAGTTCCATTTGCAGTTAAATGGCTCAGTGGTTAAAATGCTGACTCTGACAATCACAAGGTTGGCAGTTCAAGACCCAAGTGACAGATTGAGCTCCCATCACTAGTCCCAGCTTCTGCCAACCTAGCAGTTCGAAAGAATGTAAAAATGAAAGTAGATAAATAGGTACCACTTTGGTGGGAAGGTACAAGGGTTCTGTGCAGTCATGCTGGCCACATGACCATGCTGGCTCCCTCAGCTTAGTAATGGAGATGAGCACCTTCGTCTACAGTCGGACACAACTTGGCAATCTTGTCAATGGGGAAACCTTACCTTTCTAATCATTCCCAAACTGCAATTTAGTAATGTTTTTGTCATTGCCTGTCAGGGTGAACAAGGAGTGCTTAAATGTGTGAGGGTCTAGCGAGCCCCTTATGTTTTACTTAGAGCAGTATGAAACTCTTTTCACTGCCAGCAACTTCACAGAAATTAAAAAGTCTAGAGCAATGTGATAACTTTAGTCATGGCAGGGTGTCACACTTGCTGTGACACTTCCTATTATGGCATTGCATTACTCTAGTCTGTAGACATTATGCACTTCCCCGACTGCATGGTAAACAATGCTGCAAGGAGGGGAGGCAGTTTGATGCTCTCTTAGGCACAGTATACCAACATAAGTCCTGGCCCACAGCCATGACTTGGTTTACTGGGAGGCATGACAGGCCTGAGGTTAACTGTTTGGGCTCACCCACGTTTGGGAAATGCTATCATGGTGAAGTAACCCAATAGGAGGAGCCTCCTGTGTGGTGGCTGTGGCCTCTTTTATTTCAGGAGCACACAGGGCCACCTCCTGAAGTGTTAAGTCTTTTGCCTCAGTGAGAATGACCTGGGCTCAGCTGGGTATGAGCAATTTTACCACAGTGGTGTTGCTCAATAGGAGGGGCCTCTGGTGGAATGGTTGCTGCCTCTTTTGTTTGAGGAGCACATGGGGCCACAAACTGAAGTATTAGTTATTCACCTTGGTGGGAATGACTTGGGCTTTACAACATTTTTATTTATTTAGAAGTGGCTTGAGGTTTTATTGTTTGGTCTCTGCCAGACTCTCCAGCTAAATTTGGTGGGGCAAAGGTAACCCAAGATCTCTCAATCATGCCCAGAGGCAGGTCAATATACAAATAGATAATGCCTTGGTTAATGGATGGGTCACTTTCTTTCTCATCTCATTATAGTTCTCAATTCCTCTGCAGAGCTGATGGTATTATTTTTGTCTGAAGGTAAGGGGGATTTTTCGTGATGATTTTCAGAAGAGGGTGAGGGCCATGTTGGCTGGACTGGTGGGGGAAAGGAACTAAGCAGTTTCTTGTCCATGGCAGATTATGGGGAGAGAATTTATTAGATCGGTGTACACTTTGGCATCCTTTTGGTAAAGGGTTGGGCTCTGGAACTGCCTCTATGGGTCATCTAAGGGGATGGAAGAGTCTGCTCTTGGGGCTGACCTGAGTGTTTACTCTCTCTTATAAAGTGTTGCGACTTTTGGGGGAAGCCCACTTGCCTTCCAGTATACTACTGTCCAGGCAGCAACTAATGGTTTTTTGATTGCCCCTGGGGTTGAGTGTTTCACCCAATGGAAGGCTGGGGAGGCTGTTCACAGTTTTGATGCCCGTGCCTCAACTGGACCCGCATCAGGTTGCTGTCTCCTGCTTAGCCTACCCCAGGTCCAAATTCAGTTTAATAGGGTATAGGTCAATAAAATGGCCCTTATTCAACCCATTTACTTCTGTCTGGTCTCATTATTTCATGGTTGGTCATCAAACTGCTCTGTAGAGTCTCTGACCACATCTGCAAAAACTGCAGCTCATTTAAGAACATGCAGAACCTCTTTGCTATATCAAACACAAAAATAATGTATGACACAAACAATGTTCATAATTATTATTCTTTACCTGGAGGCTTGACTTCCAGCTTAATCTCTGGAAGAGAAGAAATAAAATTTGTACTTTGGATTGTTGCCTTCAAGCACATTGTTTTAGTCTTACTACATTTCTAGGAAGAGAACACATACTGACCTTTTGTAGTCAGGTAAAGTTCAGCAGTGCTTCTGGCTTCACCTCTTGGCTCAAGGCGAGCAATTACAGAATATACTCCTAATTTTTTTTAAAAAAGGCAATTTAGTATATGTTTTTCCTGGCAGTTACAGAAAAAGTCACAAGAAATTAAGAAGAAAAAAATCTGTAATCTTACCTTCGTCATCTGCAGTAACATTGTGGATAGTCATGTAATGGCAACGACCTTCACTCCTAAAGCTGTACTTATGACTTTCCCTGAGTTCAATTTTCCCTTTATACCATGTGACGACTGCATCATCAAAAGACACTTCACACTCAAAGGTTGCAGATTGGTATTCGCTCACCACTATATTCTGAATTGTCTTTGTAAACTGAATAGGTTCAGCTGTTTTTTGAAAGAAATGTGGAAAACATTAAAATTATTCATTTCTGCTGTTTTTAGTTGCTTACAAAAAGTTTTGCATATGGGCATGACTCTGCTCAAATCATAACAAACAAATCAATTATAAAGAAATACAGAGAAAAGAGATACAGCATTCCACAGCACTGAGATCATCAAGTGGGAATAGATCTAAATAATAAGATAGTTGACAACGAACTTCACTGCGGATCAAGAGAAGCCACAAAGGCAATAGATTAAAGGAAAGTGTTTTGATCTTAGTCAAAGTTAAATTGTAAGAATGCTAAATGAAGGAATAAATAAGTAAAGTTAAAATCTCAGTCATCATAGAAAACAGTTACAAGAATGTTGGAAGAAAAATGAAGCTAAAATATAAGAAACTTTGGTCATCTAAAAAAAAAAAAAAAGGACGTACAGAAAAAATTGCTTGAAAGTGTTCCCTGTCATCCTTCTTTGCTTTGCTCTTTGTCTTAGATAAAATTTATTCTTGTTATAAGATATATATTGCTTTACACACCTTCAATTGTGAGGTCAGCAGTTGTTTCTAGTTGGTCAAACCTGCAGGTGTAGCGCCCCTGGTCTTCTGTTCTGACATCCTTGATAATGAGCCTGTGTACCTTCTCTGAGACTTCTGTTGAATATCTACCTCCTATTTTAATGGCCTTTCCATTTCTGAACCATTGGGATTTTGCATTTGGAACAGAGAACTGACAAACCAAAGAGCATGTAAAGCCTTCCTTGAGTGCAGTATCGCGCAGATGTCGTTCAATTGCAGGCTCTGTTGGTAGGTTAAAATGCACATTTTAAAAAATGCCAAGTAAAGGCTACTTCAAATCATGAGTTACTATTAAACAGAAATGTTGCACTTACCAATTACAGTAAGCTTAGCACTGGCAATATGTGGTCCACAGACCACCCTGTAATTTCCTTGATCTCCAAGCTGACAATTCCTGATTTTAAGTATGTGTCTGTCACCTTCAATTCTTATATCATATTTGTTGTTAGAATCCAATTTTTCTGTGCCTTTGTACCAGGACAGTTTGATTTCTGGATAGTTTATTTTAATCTCACATTCAAAGACAGCATCTTCATCTGTCAATACAGTCTTATCTTCAATATCTCTGATCAGAGTAATGGGCTGAAAAACATGTTTCATATATCTGAATATCTTTTTCAAGGTACAGAGCATGCTGTATAATAATTACATAAACATCTAGCATCAGTTTTAGGAACATATGGCCTTAATTACCTCTGTCTGTGTAAGTCTTTGCTGAATGAATGATACAAGTTCATCAAATTCTTGTTCTTCCCTTCTTGATCTTTCTGTTACTTCAATCTCCTGTTGAAATAAAGACCAAAATGGGGGGGGGAAACCTTTTATCCTTTTATCTTTTCAAGTTTGGAAAACCTCATTAACCTAATACTACTGTGTGCACCCACTGGAGATTTAACATTGTTTACACACAAGATAGCTCAACTGCAATCCTTCTGAAATGTCAAAAATGAAATAAAGGAAACAGAAGTGATCCCCCGCAAAGCTTTCTAAAGTTTTAAAAACTACTCATTTATTTTTCTGTTCCCTCCAAACAACTTGGACTTCATCTATGGACTGGTGATTCATGTCCTTGGGAAGAACAGTGAGGATAGTTATGAAAATACAACATCTGTTTGATAGCCAGATAGAGCCTAGCCAAAATTTCAGTCAAGCTTTATTGGGATAGTTATTGGAGAAGGTTTTACAAAAAATATCCCAGAGGACCAGGGAAATAAGTGAAATACTCTGGTTTTCTTCTCTTCATGTTTTTCAGGGAATGAATACCCCACACAATACTGAAGAGTCTCAAGGATCATTTATAAATGCTAAGGAGACAGCCAAGTTGAATATGATTTTTTTTTTTGTAAACAGTAATTGTGCTTCTCAAACAATGAGCACATTTTAAAGGCAGTAATAGAATAACACATTAAAAAAAAAGTACTCCAAAAGAAATGTAAATAATGATATTTACCAGTCTATGGCTTTCTTCTTCTTGACTTTGTTTTAGCAGTTCAAAGGCTTGGAGGAGACCTCGGAAATCTGTTATTCCATACATACGTGCATATTTCTCATATTCTTTGGGATCTACATTTTTTAGAAGTTCCATGATATCAATGGCCTTTTCTTCCTCATCTTCCTTCTTCTTGGTTGGAGTTCTATAAAAAATATTCAACTTTTTTATTAGGCAAATGGATACTAGTGCTCCCTTTTTTACACTCTCTGTTAAATGGTTTGATGTTATCAAATGTATATATGACTCTACAAATTTGCATCCTAATAAACTATTAATAGGGACACAATGGCTCAAGAGGATGAGATGCTGACTCTGTTGATTGCAAGATTAGCAGGTTGGCAGTTTGAGGCCCGGATGCTGCATGATGGGATGAGCTCCTGTCACTAGTCCCAGCTTCTGCCAACCTAGCAGTTCGCAAGCATGCAAATGCAAGTAGATAAATAGGTACCACTTTGGTTGGAAGGTAAGCAGTGTTCTGTGCAACCATGCTGGTCACAGGATCAGAGAGTAGTCTCTGACAAGGCTGGCTCTTCGGCTTAGTAACGGAGATAAGCACTGCCCCTATGGTCAGACACGACTTGACAACCTTGTCAACGGGGAATACCTTTACCTTTACTTAACTAGTAATGGCCAAAGGACTCTTATCATGCAATCATGTAGATGTCTACTAAAAAGAATGTCCCATAGGGCTGGATTCAATTAATAAAAGAGCTCCTTCTGCCCACGAAAGGCAATGAGATCCGAAATTGGCTTTCCACTGGAGGAAGGCATCAGAAAAGCAATTTTTGTTGATTTGTTTTCTTTCCTGAAACCTTCACACTTCTCTGGAGAATCATTCAGACTTCCAGAGAAGTTTTAGGAGTCTAAAGGAGAAGAAGGAGGAATTAGGAAAGATTACTGTTCCATACCCTTCTTCTGTACTCTCTTCCATTAGTGCATAAAGCTAAATGGGCCTTATCCCTAGGAAAGAGAGTAGCAGACTGCAGCTTTATCTGCTCAAATACTATTAACAACTTTAAAAGAAAATGCAGTCCTGTATCCATCTATTAATTTCACTGATCAGGTCGTTCTTCTGAGTAGACATATATAGATTGGCTCTGTTCATATTAAATATTTTATATAATTCACTTCTCTTTACAAACAGTGTTGTTGGAGATCTCAAAGTTAAACTTTGACAGTGTGTCTTTAAGGTTTTTCTGGCCATGAAAGAATATCTTAAATTTTATGGTATTTCAAAACAGCATTAGAGGTATCACTGCTGGGTTTCTCTCACACTGTGGAAGGTCTCACACAAATAAGTACTTGAATTCTATTATTAGTCCTAACTACAGTAGACCAGCCCAATCTATTAAATTTACTGATGCTTTGACTCACTTTCCAATAATTAATATTGTGGCTTTGCTATAGTAGGGTCTAACCAATAGAATTCATGCCACAGTTTACCCCCCCCCTTTTTTTTTTATATAAAAGTGATACATGTCATTCTCTTTAGTTTAGAGAGAGGATCAGTTCATGAATTAAAACTAATTAGTACAACATCCTTTGTCTTTAGTACTGAAAAGGCAAAAGAGTACTTCACGTCATGCAACCACAATATTTACCACAATATTGTTTGATCAGTTAGAGACTGTAAGAAGAAATAGGTAGCACAATATTAAGCATGTTTACTCAAATGGAAGTCTCAGTGAGTTAAATGGAAATTTTTATTAAGCATGCTTAGGATTCAACCTCAGTTATAATTTGCAGTTTTTCAAATAAGGTATCTCTATCAAAGATTAAAATTGCATTCTTGGAAAGATTTTATTACTTACTTTTTCAGTTTTGCTCTAAGATCACCCTCAATTACTTCTTGTTTCCTTTCCTCAACCTGGAGATTGGCAGTACTTTCAACTTCACCATGTTTATTGAAAGCCACACATCTATATTGTCCAGAATCCGTTTTTGTTGCATCTTTTATTTCCAGCTTGGCTTCATCTCCTTTTTGCTGGATAGTAATGCGACCACCTTGGTTTAGTTGCCTCCATTTTCCTTTCATCCATTTCACATTGGGGATGGGATCACCACCTACTTTAGCAATAAATGTTGCTACACTTTCTGGTGGGAGAAAAAGTAGTGAAGAAAATATCTGTCACAGGCTGAAGGAAACAATAGTCAATTTACCTTGCCAAATGCAATGGATATAAATGGATATGTAATTCTAAAAATGGGCTTACTTTCCAGTATAGTGATACTTTGAGGCTCAGTGACAAAATAAAGCTTTCCATCAGTTGGTGCTTTCTTAGCTGCTGGAACAGCTGCTGGTTTTTCTAGAAAGAAAATTGGTGGAATTGAGCAACCAGGTTCAAACTAAGTAATTACCAACCATATCATGAATATCATGCTTTGAATTTTAATTTTTATAGCACTTAGACAATCTATATGTAGGGGTATAGGAAATATGGAAAATAAATATATAGATAAAATATCTAGACAAATATCTAGATAAAATATCATTGACCCAATGCAGCAAACTCTGTCCAGCTCATATACTGGATTGACTGTGCATGATTTTATTTTTATATATGGTGGGTCTGCTGTATATTTATATACCTGCTGAGGTTTGATTCCAGGACTCCCCATAGAAACTAAAATCCATGGATGCTCATGTACACAGTGTATACAATAGTGTGGTAAAATGCTACCCCTCATATAAAATGGCAATTCAAAGTCTGTTTTTTGGATTTTTTTAAAAAAATTCAAGTCATGGATGGTTAAATCCCTGTATGCAGAATCTGTGGATTGACAGAGGGTTGACTGTACTCATATACGTGTGTGTGTATGCAGTGTACAACTATTAATATTCAGTAATGTAGGTACCCCAGTAAGAATTAGCTGAGAGAAAGCCTTGAAGTGAGTGGTTCTTACTGGTGTGGTAGACAATATCCAGTGTTGCCATGTTGCAACTGGATATTCAAGTCATATGTGTAGCACATGATGGAGCAGTGAGCCCAACAAGAATGATCAAATGTATAACAGGAGATGCTAAATGAACTGATACTACAGTTCTGAGTTGTCATTAGGTTACCTAAACATTCGGTTTTACTGTACCTTTGATTGTCACTTTTGACTTGGAAGAATCACTTCCAGCTGAATTTGTAGCTTTGCACACATACTCCCCAGAATCAGTTTTAGTAACTGCCTGGAGTTCTAAAAGTGCAGTTCCATTAGCAAAGCTGAAGCTGCATTTATCAGATGATCTCAGTTCCTTCCCAGCTTTTAGCCACTGGATTCTAATTGGCTGTGATCCCCGGACATGGCAATTAAGCTGCAAGATTTTGCCTTCATCTACAGTCACTGGTTTAAGAGGCTGATCAAATACTGGTGGCTCTTTGGGTTCTAAAATGTCATCCAAAACGATAAAAGAATAAAGAAGAAAAGAAAAGTAGTTAGGGAACAGTGTCTCTTCAGCAACAAGATACAGTTTGAAGAAGAATGTTAAGCAGTTCACCCTGGTGCATGAATTCCATTTTCCCAGGTACAGATTTCATACCCAAGAAGCAGTTTTGCAAGAAAAATGTAACATCAAAACAGAGATGTAAAATTTACATACTTTTAAAGTAACATGCAAAGGTAATATTTTGAATGAAGTGAAAGAGAGCTATGTAAGTGTTTTCAAAAGTATCAGCTATCATTACCTTATGACAGATAGCTACAAACTTAAGATGCTATTGTTAAGAGGGAAGCCATTTCAAGCATCTTAATAAATCCTATGTGGAAATCTGTTCTCTGTAAAAAAACAAACATGCAATCCATCTATCATCACATCTGGCAATCACGCAAACACCTTGAGTAAAGAGAACACTCCTGACTTCTGAAATGATAGTCAATGGATTTAGTTGCAAAATCTTTTCAAGCATTTTCTATTCACAGCAGAAATTATTATGCAGTGGGTTATGACAAATGAAGAGAATACTTAATGCTTTCCAGTAAAAAATAAGCATTGCATTGCACTTGAGCAATTTTTGTTGTTGTTAACTGCCTTCATGTCCATTTAAACTTATGGGGGGAGGAACAGAACTCTATAAATGAGAAACCTCCAAATCACTCTATTATCAACAGCTCTGTTCAGGTCTTGCAGATTCGGGGCTGCAGCTTCCTTAATTGAGTATGTTCATCTCAAGTACAGTCCTCCTGTTTTCCTCCTGCTTCCTACCTTACATTATTGTCTTTTCTAGTGAGTCATGTCTTCTCATGATATGGACAATGTTTAGTCATCATGGCTTCTAGGGAGAGTTCAGGCCTGACTTGCTCTAAGACTTATTTATTTCTCTTTGTAGTAGTCTACAAAGACTACCATTGGAGAGGCAGGGAGAATGGGGCTAAGCACCATCTCAACCCAGTCTCTGCCCCCCAGCTGAGCAGGACCTAATATAATTCAAGACCAGGAAGGAATAAAAAGATGTTGCATGCAATGCACAGAATTATACAAAAGAGATGACAAAATGAAGGACACATGGAATGAAGAGCCATATGAAGATGAACCCCAAATTCTAAAAAGCGGGGTGGAAATTGCAATAAGAGAAATAGCAAAAAACAAATCACCAGGAAGAGATGATATTCCAATTGAACTGCTGCAATCCACATTGACAGAGTCAACTGTAGTGCTAACTAACATATGTCAACAGATATGGAAAACAAAACGATGGCCAATAGATTGGAAGAGATCAATATACATCCCCATCCACAAAAAGGGAGACACAAGAGATTGCAACAACTATAGGACCATAGCACTGATCTCCCACACAAGCAAAATCATGCTCAAAATTCTGCAACATAGACTCCAACCATACATGGAAAGAGAAATCCAAGAGGTCCAAGCAGGGTTCAGGAAAGGAAGAGGCACTAGGAACCACATTGCAAACATACGATGGCTAATGGAGCGCACCAGGAAATTCCAAAAGAAAATCAGCATGTGCTTTATAGACTATAGCAAAGCCTTTGACTGCATAGATCATGAAAAGCTACGGAATGCCCTTAAAGACATGGGAGTGCCAACACATCTGATAGCCCTGATGAGGAATCTGTACTCTGGACAAGAGGCTACTGTCAGAACAGAACACAGAGAAACAGAATAGTTTTAAATTGGCAAAGGGGTCAGACAAGGCTGCATACTTTCATCCTATCTGTTCAACTTGTATGCAGAACATACTATAAGAAAATCAAGCTTGGACACAGAGGAAGGAGGAGTGAAAATAGGAGGAAGGAATATCAACAATCTGAGATATGCTGATGACACCATAATACTAGCAGAAAACCTCACAGAACTGGAACACCTACTAAGGAAGATCAAAGAAGAAAGTGCAAAGGGAGGCTTAATGCTGAACATAAAGAAAACAAGAATAATGACCACCGAGGACCTTCACAAGTTCAACCTAGACAATGAAGAACTAGGAATAGTACAAGAATTCCCATATCTGGGACTAAATATTGATAGAAATGGGGACTGCAGTCAGGAAATCAGAAGAAGATTAAGAATGGGGAGGGTGGCTATGAAAGAATTCAAAAAGATACTAAAATGCAAAGATATACAACTCAGCACAAAAGTTAGAATCATACAAGCCGTCATATTCCCTATTCCCATGTATGGATGTGAGAACAGGACAGAAGAAAGATGATAGGAAGAAAATCAATGCATTTGAGATGTGGTGCTGGAGAAGAGTGCTGAGGATCCCATGGACAGCCAAAAGAACAAACAAATGGGTCCTAGAACAGATCAAGTCGGAAACCTCCCTGGAAGCCAAGATGACCAAACTGAGGCTGCCGTACTTCGGACACATCATGACAAGGGAGGACTCACTGGAAAAGACAATAATGCTGGGAAAGATGGAGGGAAATAGGAAAAGAGGAAGGCCAGCTGGATGGACTCTATTAAGGAGGTCATAGATATTAAGAGGTTGCAGGAATTAAGCAGAGCAGTGGAGGACAGATGGTCTTGGAGATGTTTCATCCATAGGGTCGCCATGAGTAAAGATTGACTCGAGGGCAGTCAACAACAGCAAGTAGTCCACACTATCTGTAGACTCTTCTCCAACATCACACTTCAAATGAGCTGACTCTTGTTCTGTCAGTTTTTTTCATAGTCCAGCTTTCACATAGAAATTGGAAATGTGGTAGCATGGACAAGTCCAACTTTAATATTCAATGATATATCTTTACATATCAGGACCTTGTCCAGTTTCTTCACAGCTGCCCTTCAAGTTCTAATCTTCTGATTTCTTGACTGCAATCTCCATTATGATTAATGAATAAGCCAAGGTATGGAAAATCATGAACTATTTCAATGTCTTCATTATCTACTTTAAAGTTATGGAAATAATCTGTGTTCATTATTTTTGTTTTTGTTTTCTGGACCTTCAGCTGTAAACTTTCCTTTACACTTTCTTCCTTGACTTTCTCCAGTAATCATTCCAACTCTTTGTTATTTTCTCCTAGTAGTATTATGTTATCTGCATATCTTAAACTGCTGAAGTTTGTTCTGCCAATTTTCAAACCTCTTTCCTGTGAGTCTAAATCTTCTTTACCTATAACATGTTCAGGGTACAAGTTATGAAGCCCTTGCCAATTGCAAACAATTCCATTTGCCCATATTCTGTCTCTTATCCTGAGTATGGGACAATCAAAAGTTGTGGCACACCCATTTCTTTAAAAGCAACCCATAGCATTTCATGATCCACACAATGAAAGGCTTTGTAATAATCCTGAGCAATAAAGAACATTTAATAAAAGATGAGGAAAATATAATTCCCTCCAGAAGCTTAACAATCATTTTTTAAAAATCCAAATGTTGCTTTGCAGCAATAATTCATGCTCTACCTTATTCAGACATGCATGTTCCATTATGTTGCATTACTGAAGATGTTAGTCAACAGCATATTTTAATAACAGAAATCTCAAGAAATGAAATTCATATCTTATTAGTACTGCCATCTGACTCCTGCCAGTAGCATGCAAATATAACATGGGATTGAATTTCAATATCAAACACAGAATGACAACTGAAATCAATGAGTCTTCTCACTCAGTTAGGCACAGTTGGAAAATAATGACATTTCATGAGATGATAAAGGAAAATTTAACATTGTGAACAATCAGCCGTGAAATGAACTAACCTTTAATAACAACAGAAGAAGTACATAATGCACTCCCAGCTTCATTGGACACTTTGCAGGTGTATAAGCCTGCATCAATTTGACCTGCATTTTTAATGTGCAGGAGAATTATGTTGTTTTTGAAAGATATTTCACAATTATGGCTTTCATGAATCTCCTGGTTATTTTTGTACCAGGAAACAGTCAGAGGCTGAGAACCAGAAACACGACCTTCAAGTTTAAAGGCATTCCCTTTTGTTTCTTCTACAATTTCAGATAGCTTTTTGGTAAATATAGGTGGAGTTTGTCGTTCTGTAGGAAAGGAAAATACATTTCAAGTTCTAAAACAAATCTTAAAATGGAATACCCAGAATGATTTTTAAAGAAAAAAGAAAAAAAAGAAATATGCGCAAACCAACCATTGTAACCCATCCCCACCCCTGGGCTTTCATCATCATAACACAGTGCTTACCAGTTTGCCACAATCCTGAGGAAAATTTTGATGCAACTTTAAGGGCCTGAACAGACTGCCAGAAATAATCCCGCTTGAGATCACTTTAATTGTCCTGGCTCAATGCTAGGGAATTTTTCTGAGACATTGAGCCTTCTCTGTCAGAGAGCTTTGGTGCCACAATAAACTACAATTCCCATGATTACCTAGCACTGAGCCAAGGCAGTTAAACTGGTCTGAAGCTGGATTATTTTTGGGCATTCTCATATAATGCCATATGTAAAGAATTTACAGTTCATAAGCTGAAATAAAATATAAAACATTTTAAAACACACTGAAATGTTATCAACACTGGATATATTCAGAGAATAATGTATTCCAGGATATCTATTTCTGTCACCCTTTGAGAAATTTTTGTTCTATATTCCTTTATTTGCCGTATGTGTCATCAAAGAATCTCAGGTTTCTCCAAGTGCTGACTTTCTCAAATGGAGATGTTCTAATGCTTTCCAATGCAATGCATGATTATTACCATTGGTTTCCAGCCCACAGACAAGTGGAATGATACTCATGCAAACAGGATCTCTGTTTTCTGCTGATCCCAGCCCTAGTGGTAGCCCTTCCTATGCTGATTCTGATTCTACTCCTCCCTCAGGACAAGAATGGTTTTTGAATGCGTCTAAGAGATATGAGCAACAAAGCCTGAATACCCTAAAGGTATCAGATCCCAGGTGCTGTGGGCTATATTTCAGGGAAAGGAACTGGCAAAACCATCTCTAAATATTCCTTGCATAAGAAAACCTTATGAAATTCATGGGGTTGCCATAACTCAACAGGCAACTTGAAGGCACATGCACACATGAAGGATGAGTAAGAATGCTCCTTTGCACAAGTGAGAGACCAGTCATAGTTCTTTAAATAGAAGCCAAAGTGTAGTAATTTTGTTATCATGGAATCTATTTATAGATGACACACCAATTACCTTTGATATTAAGTTGAGCTGTACAGGATTCCTTTCCAACTTCATTGCTAGCATGACATGAATATTTTCCAGAATCTCTTTTATCAACTTTCAGAACTGTCAAATGGGCTATATTTTCCACAAAACTGATCTGGTAGTTCCCTCCAGTTCTTAATTCTTGGTTATCCTTTGACCATGTAACTTTAATTGGCCGTGTTCCAGAAATGTGGCATTCAAAGTCAGCACTATCACCAACAACAGCCTCAACAGGTGCAATCGGAATGTCAAAGAATGGAGGAGTCTTCCCTTCTAAAGTATGGAAGAAGTAGAAGTCATATACCATTGTCTGCATCTTAATGAATAAAGCTACAATGTCAGTAAAGCAGCACTGAAAATGTAAGACAAGGCTTAAGTCAAAGAATATTATTTGAGTGGGTTTCAAATTGAAACATAAATGAAGATGTGCCATAGAAAATATCAGTTCAAGATATCAAAGAGATTTAGTTATTGACAAACCTGTAAGGATGAGTCTGGCATTTGAAGAAGCTGTTCCAATGGCATTGGAAGCTGTGCAAGTATATTGACCAGCAAGACTCATGTCAGTTTGTGAGATTTGTAGAGTTGCAACATTATTTAAGTATGATATTTGCACATTATAACCATCTCTTATTTGTGCACCATCTTTATACCAAGTTACTTCAACAGGCTCAGAACCAGTAATGCCACAATCAAATGTAATTGGTAGTCCAACTGTTTCATGAATGTCCCTTAACTTTCTTGAAAATGAAGGAGGAAGTTTACGCTCTGCAAAAATACAAATATTGCATAATAAATGCAAAAGGATATTGTAGCATCTTTGAGACTGATAACTGATGAAATAATCCAGTAGTTACTACTGCTACATAAGAGTCTCTATAGAGATTAAAAATATGAAGGTATGCCACAACATACATTGCTAATTTTGTTAATTTTACTTTTAATTAATCCCATGGAAATGTACTGGTTTTAAATTAGTTATTTTCAAGTTGTTCCAGATTTATCAGAACAGGGATCTTAGTTTTTTCAAGCAGTCTGTTGGACAGATAATAGAATGACATAGAATGAGGAATTCACTTTTAAAATTTAACTAATATTTCATTGTTTACTATCAGCAAGAGTAGGTACAATGAGGATGAAATGACTTAACAGAAAAACTCTACTCATAGATACACACTCTAGTGAAGCATCTCAACTTGTTCAGAGGCTATGGAAATTCTTTCTTGAAAATTAAGGAAGAATTAAATGCAAGGATGTTCCCCAAGTAAAACAAGTTTTCTTTTTGGATGAATGACACCTTTTGAAACAATCATAAATAACCATCCCTTACACTTTGGAAACCATATTGTAGTATTCACCTTGAACAGATAGCAGCGCTGCAGAAACAGCCTCCCCAACACTATTTTCCGCTTTGCAGATATATTCCCCACTATCATTGCTATCCACTTGTGTGAACACAAGAGTAGCAACTTGATTTTTAAAGTGCATTTTAGAGGTAGCAGTTGCTCTTAGTTTTGTGTCTCCTTTGTACCATGATACAATGATTTCTGGTGTTCCAGCAATCTGGCACTGCAATGATGCAGAATCTCCAACAGTTATTTGAACAGGTTCCACATTTCTTACAAAGTAAGGAGGTTCTGAAGAAGAAACACAGATGCTTAGTTGCAAAATCAATCAGTTCTTCAAAAAAAATCTCACAAGAGTTACTAGCTGTTATTTTAAATAAGCTACAAACCTAATATTAAGACTGTCGCCTGAGAATTATCTTGTCCTGAATCATTTTCTATGTAACAAGAATATAGTCCAGCATCATCCATTTTGCAGTTAGATATCTCCAATATGGCAGATGTTTCTGTAGTGGTAATATGAGATTTTTCTGACTGAGATATTTTTATTCCATTTTTCTTCCAGGATACTGAAATAGGAGGTGTACCAGTGTATGTGCATTCTAAGATTAACTGTTTTCCTTTTTTGACATTGAAGTCATTCAACCTCTTCACAAACTTGGCTGGTTCTAGCAAAAACAACAGGTACAAACATTTTAGATAATGGCTAAAGATTTATGGTTTCATTCTAGTTTAAACATAGGAAGCCACAACACCCCACCCCCCTGAAAGAAATAACAAACCTTTTACAAAGAGGTGAGTGGTGCAAGATATTTTGCCGGCTTCATTAGTAACAATGCAAGTATAGTCTCCACTTTGGACAGGGTGAACATCAAACAATTCCAGTTCAGCAACTGATTCTTCTAGAGAGATGTTGCATCTATGTCCTGGGACTAGTTCAACACTACCTCTAAACCATTTCACATCAAACGGGAGGGTTCCTTTAATGATACTTGTGAATGTTATATTGGCTCCAGATAAAACTTGCAAAGGTTCAGGTTTCTTCACAAAAGATGGGGGTTCTAAGCATACACACAAAAAAGAGTGTTATTTGAATTCTGTGTTTGGAATAAACATGGGTACATTTACAAGAGAAACAAAGAGCGTAAAGAGCTTGAGGGTTCTTTTTAAATGAATACTCATGCTCATATTTTCCATGTTAATTTCGATATTTACCTCTTACTATGAAATATGCATCACATTCATCAGATCCTGCTACATTAGTTGCTGTACAAGAATAGTTTCCAGCATCTGACTCTTCGAGAGAATTCACAGTCAAAGAACAAGTGTTATCTGTAAGGGCTGCCTGATATTTATCCCCACTTGTGATCTCATAACCATCATGGAACCAAGAAACAGAGATAGGTGGTGACCCAATGACTTTGCACTCAAGTACAGCAGATGAACCCAAGAGACCATGAGTTTCTTTTAGCTTTTTTGTGAATAAAGGTGGTATAATACGGTCTGTGGAGAATAAAAGAAAGATAAAAACCATTATGGCATATCTTCATTGGCAGGGTGTTTGGGTTTTTTTTGAAGCAGCTTTTTCAAAGACATGTTCATCCCATTCATACTCATACTCCAAGAGATTAGACATAAACCAATGATACATCACAACTCAAATGAAAACAGACATATGCAGCTTCATTTACAAGGCTGATCCATTGATACACTTATATTTCCTGAGTAATTGGGAATAAGCTGGTATTATCCATTCCTAACATCACACCAAGGAAACTTTTCCCAGGCTACAAGCAATTGAGATGGTTCAAATGCACTGTGTATAAGACAGAAAGGCTATGAAGAATTTAAAACCCCAGGTTAACCAACTAACCTGAAACCTGCACCGATGCTGTGCAACTGCTTTGGCCAACACTATTTTTCACCTCAAAGGTATATTCTCCACTGTCTTGTAATTCTGTATTCAGAATCTTAAGTGCAGACACTTTGTTGAAGAAGGTGATTTTGTATTTATGATCAGTAGAGAGCTCGTGCCCATCCTTGAACCACCGAGCAGTGAGCTCTGGTGTCCCAGCTACCCTGCATTCTAAGGTACAAGAATCTCCAGCTGTGACTTTCATTGGTCCTGGTTTCTCTACAATAGTTGCTGGCTCTGGAATGAGATGCAAATCACAGCCACAATTGTAAACAGGATGGTGTAATATACAACTCTGCACTACATTAAAAAAAACCCAACAACTATACAAACCTAGAACTGATAACATAGCAAAACATTCTTGACTTCCAGCATCATTTTTAATCTGGCAAGTATATTTTCCAGTGTTGGATGGTTCTGCATTTACAACCTGAAGGACAGCAACTTTATCTGAATAGGACATCCAGAGGTTGTCACTTTCTCTGATGATTTCTCCTTTGTCTTTCAGCCAAAGGACAGAAATGGGTTCAGACCCTTCTACTGTGGCTTGCAGTTCAGCTGGCTCCCCAACTGTAGCACTGATATCATGGAGTTTCTTCACAAACTTAGGGGGTACTGACAAAGAGATAGAAAATGTGTAAGCAATGAGGAAAGAATAAAGATGAAAAGACAGAACTACTGTGTTAAACAGATGTTGATGAAAGCCTTTTACAAACCTTTAAGAGCCACGGAGCAAATGCAGGTGTCACTTCCAACATCATTGACCGCTTTACAGTGATATTCGCCAATGTCAGCAGCATCAACATTGAGAATGTGAATACTGGTTAGGTAATTCTCAGACAAAATCTTGTACTTCTTGCTACTTCTAATTTCCCTTTTGTCTTTATACCATGATACTTGGAAGGGAGGAGTGCCTTTGAGCTCACATTCCAGGTGAACATCAAAACCTCTCAGAGTTTCTACTGGCCGGGGTTTCTTGTGGAAAACTGGAGGAGCTGTTTAAAACAAAAAGGTTTGAATTCCTGTTAACTGTGAAGGAGCAAGAATGTAAATTGCAATCAGATGGGAGAACCTAAATCCAGATACTGGTGGGAAATTTCCCAGACAAAATAAACTGGTTTTGTATTGAGGTTTAATAGTAACTAAAGTTGGCCTATTTAGCAAAGGATTGTAAACCTCAACCACCTTTTAAAGCAAGAAGAATGGAAGAGCAGGTTCTGACCTTTCACTTTTAATGAAGTACTGCTGCTGGCACTACCCGCTGAATTTTGGGCCTCACAAGCGTAGTCTCCACTGTCTTCAATACTCAGATTGTGCATTTCAATGACTGCTACAGAATCAGTGAAGGACATACTGTACTTGTTACTGGGATGAATTTGAGTTTCGCCCTTATACCACACAACATTAATTTCTGGAGAACCTCCTATCTTGCATTCATATCTAGTTGAATCATTCTCTTTTACAACTCTGGAGGAATCTAACTTCTTAATAAACCGTGGTGGCTCTATTGAAGAGAGAAGACAACAAAAATGCAATCATAAGATAATGTTTAAAGAAGACGGTTTGTGTCAGATACGCAAGAACTCCGAATTTGGCATTTCCCCCACACTGCAGTAATAATAACAAGCATTCTTTTTCTCCCTCCCAAATTTATGACTACAAGATCATATGTCTAACAGGAAAAAAGTGAAAACCATATAGCAACAGTCATCAAGAATGAAAAGTGAAAGGATCACACAGGATTCTAATTTTGCTGGTACCAGGCTGAGTGAAATCAACAGAGTTGCTTGAATGTGTATTGCTTTCTCTTCTTCTCAGGAAATATGCTTACAGTGCTTGCTTCTAATCTAGCCTCTGAGACTGAGCTCAAGTCTCTTAAAATGGCAGAACTTTAGTGGCTTTAGCAACTGGTTACTAAGAAATTCACCTGGTAAAGCTTTCCTTATCATTTACTGATATATATGGAAACAGATATAAGTATATAAATAATAATAATAATAATAATAATAATAATAATAATAATAATAATAATTTATATCCCGCCCCTCTGAGAACAATTGGGGTGGCTAACAATATTAAAATACAAGATACAGTCCCCCCCTTATCCTCCCCCCTTAAAAAAGTATTAAATCAAATAAGATTAAAATCATACAAATTAAATTTAACAATTAAGACACAACATCACAAACATACACATAACATGGCATTAGTTAACAAACAGGTTAATGGAAAAGCGGCGGTGTCATATTGAGGGAATTCAGAACGGGTTCCTGGAGGACTCTCCTAAAAAGGGGGTTCCAGAGGCCAGGTATCTATCCTGGGGAAGGCTTGCCAGAAGAGATCCATCTTGACAGCCTTTTTGAAGCTGTCTAAAGATGTAAGCAGACGGATCTCGTCCGGCAGGCCGTTCCATAATCTGATACAGATACAGATATAGACAGAGATACAAATCTGTAACTCTATATAGACACAATGTCAGCAAGATGTATAGAGCCAGCATGAGGTAATAATTTGAGTAGTGGATCAGGATTTTGGGAAGCCAAGGTCTGGATCCTATTCAGCCATGAATACTCACTTGATAACCTTGGGCAAGTCATACTTTCTTGGCCTCAGGAAGGCATTGGCTATTATTTCTTTTTAAAATCAAAATAAACACAAAATTCCTTTCTTACTCTGGACTACAGATTTCTAAAGTTTAAAGTGAAAAATAGTTACACCTTTTCCAAATAAAGATATGATGCCCCACTTAAACACCGCATATTAAAAGGGCAATCTATATCTAGCCTAGTTATGGACTCATACATTTCTTCACAGTGCTAATTTTAGACCATCTTTTGAGCAAGAAATATAAAACTCAGTGCAGTATTAGTTTTCTCACAGAAATAACTTCATGCCAAAACTTCAAGAAGATATTTATCAGCTGCTAGTCTGTATCATGGATGCCATCTGCTTGTGCCCACTCCAAAGTTCAAATGATTCACATTTCTTTAATTCTGTTTATTTTACAAAATAGAAGCTCAGAAGGAAATACAGCCATTTTCATCCATTACCTTTGAAACTCAGCTGAGCAGCACAAGAATCTTTTCCAGCACTGTTGCTTGCATAACAAGTGTAAAGCCCAGCATCGCCTTTGCCTACTTTAAGGACAGTCAGAGTGGCTGTGTTTTCTACCAGTGTGATCTTATAATTGCCACCAGGCCGAATCTCTCTGTTATCCTTTGCCCAGGTAACTTTCATTGGCATTGATCCTGTGACATGGCACTTGAAAGAACCACTTTCCCCAAGAGCAACATCAAGAGGCAAAGGCTTTACGTCAAAGCATGGAGGTTTCAGGTGTTCTACAAAATGGAGTGGAAAAGGACAAGGTAATTCATGCTGCAAGCTCCCCTTCAAAATAGTACCAGTTTCTTGCTCTCACATCTCTGTGATTTAGTCTTCCTCTTTAAAATGGAATGAATTTGGGAGAAGATTTGGATGGAGTAGTTTACAAACCTGTGAGCTGGAGCTTGGCACTGGCAGAAGCTGTTCCAAGAGCATTTTGAGCTGTGCAAGTGTACTGGCCACAGTGAGCCATGTCAGTTTGCAGGATCTGAAGAGTTGCCACATTGTTTAAGAAGGTTGACTGAATGTTATCATCATCGTGCAACAATGCACCATCCTTATACCATGACACCTGAAGGGGTTCAGAGCCAATGATACGGCAATCAAAAGCAACAGGAGCACCAACAGTCTCCTGAATGTCTTTTAGCTTTCTTGTAAATGAAGGAGGAAGTTTACGGTCTGCAAAAAGAATCAGTAGTATATTATAGTGTTTCCTACGAGATCCACAGGAAGATTTTGATCACAACATTCTTGCACTACAGATGTAACAGCTTCATACATTGGTTTTCAACGAGAAGAGATAGAGTCCCATTCCCCCTCCACCCCACATACAAGTGCACAGGCTGTGGCAAGACATGAAGGGGAATTCCAAACCTCCTTCTCTGACTGATACTAATTACTCATGTTCAGAAGACATGTAATTAGAAAAACGTGGAGAGGGATGGAGGGTTACTTGTATGGAGATAGGGAGGAACTCATAGATCTTTAATATCCAGGCATGCTGTCTGTGTACATGTCAGGGCTGTTGAATAATAGTGCCCTATTGCTGTGCCTGCAGTACCAGTCAGTCAGGTTTTTACAGTATCACTCACAATTAAATGAAACTTAAACAATAACCATCAATTATTTAAAATGGAACCATCACCTTTGACAGTCAATGTTGCTATGGAAGTAGCAAAACCAACACTGTTTTCTGCTTTACAGATGTATTCACCAATATCAGCATTGTCCACTTGGCTGAAAACAAGTGAAGCCACATTGTTCTTGAAATGCATTTTATAAGCCTGAGTAGACCTTAGTTTGGCATCTCCTTTGTACCATGACACTTTGATTTCTGGTGTTCCAGCCACCTGGCATTGCAAAGATGCTGGCTCTCCAACAGTCACCTCCGCACCCTCCAAGTGTTTAACAAAATAAGGTGGTTCTGAAGAAGAAAAGTCCATAATCAGTACCTATTTAATCTAAACATATTGCATAATGGCAATCAGTACAAGAATAGCCAACCAATTTAAGAGAAGAACAAACCTAAAATTGATACCAATGCATGGCATACATCCTCCCCAGCATCATTTGCAACTTCACATACATATTCTCCTTCATCTTCTCTGGTACTGTTAAGAACTTCCAGTATGCCTGATTTTTCTGTTGTTGTTATATTACACTTGGGAGACTGAGTGATGTTTAAGCCATTCTTCTTCCATGTAACAGTGAGTGGAGGAGTTCCGCTGAATGTACTCTCTAGAATAATGGATTTGCCATGCTCCACACTGAAATCGCTTAGTTTCTTTACGAATACAGCTGGCTCTAAAGTAAAGTCATACAGAAAAAAGAGGGTCAAACCAATTATTGTGTCATATTTACACATGTATACATGCCATCATAACCATATACTGACATGTGTACAAGCCATCATAAATATGTGGGATAGCATTTGGTCCAACCTTTCACAAAAAGATGTGTAGTGCAAGAAGCACTTCCAGCATTGTTAGTGGCAAGACAGGTATAATCCCCAGTCTGCAGTGGTCCAACTTCAAACAATTCCAGCTCTGCAGTTGAATCTGCCAAGACGATGTTGCATGTTTTCCCAGGCATGAGTTCTCTGCTTCCCTTAAACCAGCTCACTTTGAATGGAGGGGTTCCTCTTATCAAACTCTTGAATGTCACACTCTTTCCAGGTAAAACTTCTAATGGATCAGGAGTCTTTGCAAAAGAGGGAGGTTCTAGATTGGCACACACAAGGTTTAAAATGTTAGTGAATATGGCAGATAATTGAAAGTTGTGTAAAATAAGTTGCCAAGATCATAAGATTAATAGATAGTAGAAACTTTTGTATTGGATGGCTTGGACAATCGTTTACTGACCTTGTACAGTCAAAAAGGCACTGCACTCATCGGAGCCAGCAACATTTGTGGCAGTGCAAGTGTACGGCCCTGTATCAGATGAATCCAGAGCATTCACCTTCAAAGCACAA
Source organism: Phrynosoma blainvillii (assembly GCA_026167975.1). NCBI lineage: Eukaryota > Metazoa > Chordata > Lepidosauria > Squamata > Phrynosomatidae > Phrynosoma > Phrynosoma blainvillii. The sequence goes on along the minus strand of JANUYF010000001.1, from coordinate 253,578,650 downwards.
ACATTTTCGGAAAAGGCAATTTCATATTTATCCCCACTGAAAATCTCATTTCCTCCATAAAACCATGTTATGGAGATAGGTGATGAACCAGAAATCTTGCACTCCAGGACAACAGAGGAGCCCAGCACGCCAAAGGTTTCTTTTAATCGTCTTACAAAGGAAGGTGGAACAATGTGGTCTGTGCAGGAAGAGGGAACAAAAAAGCCACTTTTTAAGAAAAGAGAAATACGCTTGAAGGAAAGTGGGAATTGAAAAGCAAGATTCCCTGGCTAACCTGAGATATCCACTGAGGAAGTACAGCTGCTCTTCCCCACTTCATTGTGTACTTCAAAAGTGTACAGTCCCCGGTCATCCATGTCTGCAGAAAGAACCTTCAGTGTGGCTACTTTGTTGAAAAAGGTAATCTGATGTTTGCGGCTGTTGGAAAGTTCTCTTCCATCCTTAAACCACTTGGCAATTAGCTCTGGCGTCCCACCCACAGTGCACTCCAAAGTAAATGCACTGCCAGCTGTAACCGTCATGGGCTCTGGCTTCTCTAAAATCACAGCTGGTTCTGGAAGAAAGAACCCCCCCCAAAAAAAACTGAATTAAAAAAAGACTAAGAAAAATGTTGACAACATTCCCAAATGTTGACACCATTCTTTAGAGGATGACAGAAGTCATTACCAACCTAAAACTTGTAAATATCCTGCACATTCTCGCATTCCAGCATCGTTTTTAATCTGGCAGATGTACTTCCCACCATTAGTGGCCTCAGCATTTGCAATCTGAAGAGTTGCAATGTTATCCGAAAAGGAAATCTGGATATTTTCGCTTTCCCTTATGATTTCACCCTTGTCTTTAAGCCATACAACTGAAATAGGCTGGGAGCCTTCTACAACAGCCCGAAGTGCTGTGGGTTCCCCAGCATAAGTGGAGGTGTCAGTCAGCTTCTTAACAAACCGAGGTGGTTCTGGTAGAGGAGAGAAGTAGTTATGGTAATAAACAAAGAATGGAAAGAAAACTGGAAGCAAACTAGAAAGAAAAGTCAGAAAATGATGCAAAGAACAATCTATCTGCATAAATACTAACCTTTGAACTTTACAGTACAAGAGCACGTGTCACTTCCCACCTCATTTGTAACTTTGCACTGATATTCCCCAGTGTCGGCAGCTTCAAGATTAAGAATGTGGACACTGGCATTGAAGTTCTTAGTTGTCACTTTGAACTTCTTGCTGCTTCTGACTTGCTTTCTATCCTTGAACCAAGCAACCTCAAAGGGTGGTGTGCCTGCAATTTCACACTGAAGGATGACATCAGAGCCCTTAAGTGTGTCTACAGGGGAAGGCTTCTTGCTAAAAACAGGAGGCTCTATTAAAATAAAATAGAAAGAATATGAGAACATGTAACTGGACTCCTGGGATAGCTTTCTTGCTAATAAGGTCAAGACATTCAAAAACTGAAGACAGAATGCATGCTTGCAAATCCTTAATTAGTTGCCCGAGGCCTATTCTAGTTCTCATATGTGGTCTAGGAGTAGAAGCTCATTCTGAAGTCATTTCTATATTGAAAGTTGTAAAGACCTACTTGGAAACCTTGGCATTCCCCCACACACATTCTTTTTACATGTGGCAAAGAATTTTCCAGATAAAACAATTAAAAAGGATGGATGTGTGTGCCTACACATAACCTTTAGTAAGTGCCATGATTTTTGCCACACACACAGCCAGATCTGTTTTTCTTGATATGATACTCCCCACCCCATAGTACATGTCCATCCTCCATGTCCAAAGGTATATTCTTTCTAACTTCCTTCCAATGTTGTAATTAAAAAAACAAACATCACTGCTATTATCTTCCCTCCAACACACAAATTCCTAATCACATCTAATGTCTTCTCCAACTGTAGACTATTGCTAGGAGGTAACAGCAAAGCAGCAGGCAGGTTTTGTAGCTAATACAGTTAACAAAAAGCTGTTCCACCTACGCCTGTAACTTCATATCTTGCATTATCACCCACTTTTATCCATCCACCTGTTGCCTCTTATTGTGAACTTCCTAAGTATTAGTTAGTTGATCAGGAAATATATCCTGGCTGATGCATAGGGTGTATTTAAATTATTGCCAGAAACAGATTTACAAGAAACATATTATTCTTATTACTGTCCTTTGCTTCTGTATAGCTTTTACTTTGATAAGTAAGACTAGAAGATCACTGGGCCTGATAATGTAAAATTGTTTATTTTGATCTTGAAGCTTTAAAGATAAAATTTTCCTTATTAAAACAACTGTTTTATAACTGGCTCTACTAATTAATACTCCATTATTTCCACTTTATGATGCAGTCCTAACTCAACAATGTGGCTGCTTTAGAGGGGAAGCAGACGCCCCGGGAAGCTGCGCTGCAGGGCCGAGGTATTCCCACACCTCGGCCCCGCGGCGCAGCTTTGCCGCCCCTGGAAGGAGTGCTAAATCAGTGCTCCTTCCACAAGTCACTGAAGGTGCGCCGCAAAAGGCTGCTGGCGCACCTTCGGCGACTCTTCCGCTGCAGCGTGTATGGATGCTGCAGCGGGAAGTCATCCTCGGAGCGGCAGCCATGCGGAGGGCCGGCTGCTCCAAGGACGACTTGGGGAAGGGGTTGGGGCACCCACCGTGTGGCTGCCCCTCCCCTTCCCTGCCCCCAAAACGGCCCTTTTAGCCGTCTGCTTCCCCCCTTAGTGATTCAGTCTTAAGTACAAGTCTCTCTTATTGGAAGGAATGTCCTTCTGCCAGCTGATCAAAGAAATCTGCTGCCACAGCAAGCTGTCATCAGAATTATTTAGGACCTAACTATTATCCAGTATCACTTAGCTGGGAGGAGTTTAGACTCAGCACAATTTCAGCTTGCTTAGTTCTTTGCTTAGTTAGGATTGTTGTATTCATTAGCAATTCTATTGTTGACATAACTCTAAATCCTTCATCAATACTTTTGATTATTCATCTAAAACATTATAGAATAGTCCTCTAACCCTTAAGAGCACAGAGAAAAAGCAGGGCAGAAAGGCATGCAGGGAGGAAGGCTGCAGAAACATTGACTTCTAACCTTTTACTGTGACAACTGTACTGCAGCTTGCAGTGCCAGCAGAATTGAGGGCTTCACAAATGTAATCTCCACTGTCTTCAATATTGGCATCAACGATGACCAGCACTGCTATGGAGTCACTAAATGTCATGTGGTACTTGGCACTAGCATGGATTTCATGGTCATTCTTGTACCACACAATTTTAATTTCTGGAGAACCAGTGACCTTACATTCAAGTTGACATGAATCACCCTGTTTCACCATTCTTGATGCTTCTAGTTTCTTTACAAATTTAGGTGGTTCTGAGAAACCAGAAAGAAAGTAATATTCAGTACTGTGATGAATAGAAAAGAATATATTCATGGGAACATATTCATCAGTGTTTTCATCCATAACAGCAACAATAGTCTTGAGAAAAAGAGGGACAGAACAAAACAAACAAATAAAAACCCAAGAGGGAAAGAAGTGGCTGGAAGAGATGCTATTTCAGACAATTTATGGACAGACATCTATTTCTAATATATGAATTCACAATCCTGGACATATCATAAAGTATCTAGTACTATATCACTTATTACTTAAATGTGTGAGAAATTTGTTATTTCTAGCAATTGGTTATATCAATTTGTTATTTTGTAAAAATACTGACATTCTGCAGTAAAAGGATGTGGTTTGGACCCATTGCCCTTCTGCTGCCCCATGTTGTCCAACAGAGCACAAAGACTCCCTGAGCCTCAGTCAGCATCAGTCTAAAAGATCTTAGTTGCAGGGAGGAGTCAGGGAGAGTCTGGCACAAATATCCAGTATAGAAGACCTCTTTTCAGTAATTTGAGAAAAATATTGGTGAGATAAGGCTCTTACAAAACAAATCTTACAATAGCAAGATTCTATGAGTGTAGGGTGGGAAGGTGGAAGGGATAAGGGAGCCTGTCTGTGTTCAAGCAATCCCACTACTTTCACATCACCAGCCAGGCTAGCTATTCTGTTAACATGGCTGACTGTCACTCAGAGGTTTAATCTGTTGATGGGGTGGGATAGTGATACTGCAACCCTGATAATATCAGAGAGGGTGCCTTGTCCTGCAGTGACAGGGGTGAGGCACAGCCCTACTTTTGGGCCATTGATTACTAGTACCTGGCAGGTCTGCCAAGTGCAGAAGAGAGCTGGTCCTTCCTCAGTCCTTTTGCAACATATTAATGCTCTAACTGATGGTTGTGCAGAATTCTATATAGGTCATTTTAATGGATCATTTATTTATTTATTTATTTTCCATGTAGATAATTTAAAAACCACCACACAAAACAGCACATACCCTATTATATACTAAATAAAAACAAATGAATGCACTTGACTTTTGCAACAGGTAAAATTAAAGAATGCCATGAAATTACATTTCAATATGAAAGTATGTAAAGCACACCCAAAAATTATAATATTTTAGAATTTTTCTTTGTTTTAATCTTGTTTTAAGAAAATTCAAGGAATCACTTATTTTAGGACTTTAAGACCAGCAGATTGCTTTCAGTCATTTCTTTTTTATTTAGTTTGAAAGAGGTCTATTCCATTTAGACTCCAAGTAGTCAACAACAAAGAAGGGAATAGAAAAGGAACCCAAAGAAACCCCAAGTTTCAATAAGGCCTACTTAAATTCCAGTACCTTTCACATTGAGTTGAGCTGAACAAAAGTCTTTTCCAACATCATTGACAGCTTCACAGGTATACTGTCCAGAGTCTCCTTTGCCTACCCTCAGAATCCTTAAATGGGCTGTATTGGCTACAAATGTGATTGCATAATTGCCTCCTGTACGGATCTCTCGGCCATCTTTTGCCCATGTAACCTGGATTGGTTGGGCTCCAGTAACATGACACTCAAAGTCAACACTTTCACCAACAGGAACATCTTTGGATTCAGGAGTGATGTCAAATAAGGGAGCTTGTTTGGGTTCTGAGGATTAAAAGGAAGAGGAGATTGCCGGTTGATTTGTCCTTTTTCTAACCCACATATAGACAAATATTGCAACACTGCTTCAGAAGGTAAGAGGAAAGATTGAACAGAATAAACAAAAAGGTCCATATGAAACACACCTGTGACAGTGAACTTAGCACTAGAAGTTGCTGTTCCAACAGGATTGGTAGCTGTGCAAGAATATTGCCCAGTATGGCTCATTTCTGTTTGCAACAGATGAAGAGTTGCCACGCTATCTATGTAAGAGGCCTGCACATTAAAGTCATCTCTTAAAGGTACACCATCCTTATACCAAGTAACACTGATGGGTTCTGACCCATTTAGGCGACAAACAAATTTGACCGGGAAGCCAACAGTTTGCTCTGTATCCTTCAATTTCCTTGCAAAAGAAGGTGGCCGTTTTCTCTCTACAAGAAAACATGCATGCAATAAATATATAATTTATGCTTTAATCACTTTTTAAAGAGTGACAGTTCTGTAAATATTAATTTTGGCCAACTCAGAGTAAAGTGATCACCTTGAACTGACAAGATAGCCTTTGACGAGGCAGTTCCAACACTGTTTTCTGCTTTGCAAATATATTCCCCACTGTCACTGACATCCACTTTGTTAAATATCAGAGTGGCAACATTGTCTTTAAAATACATCTTGTATTCAGGAGTTGATCTTAATTTAGTATCTCCTTTGTACCAAGATATTGTGATGTCTGGTGTTCCAGAAACTTGGCATTGCAAAGTTGTATAGTCTCCAACTGATACCTCAAGAGGTCCCAAGGGTATGATGAAAGAAGGGGGTTCTGAGAATACAAAGAGTCAATGTAAGCCTTAAGAGAACCACACTTTGGAAATATAAATATAACTGATAAAGAGCAAGAAAATTTCACCAGACAGACCTAAAGTGGTTACCAGTGCTTCACAAATATCTTCTCCAGCCTCATTTTCCACCACACATATGTATTCTCCTTGATCATCCTTGGTACTATTAAGAATTTCAAGAATGCATGACTTCTCAGTTGTGGTGATGCTGCATTTTTCAGATGGACTTAAAGGTACACCATTCTTCTTCCATGTGACTGAAATTGGAAGGCTACCAGTGTACTTGCTTTCTAATATGATGGATTTGCCTGGTTCCACACAGTGATCGCTTAGTTTCTTTACAAAAACTGCTGGTTCTAGTGAGCAATAAGAAGACAAATAATGAGCATCGATGTTGCTCAAACATTTATAAATTTCATTGTGACAAACCGCAATAGGTACCAACCTTTTACAGAAAGTTGTGTTGTACAAGACACTTTGCCAGCTTCATTAGTCACAACACAAGTATATTCTCCACTCTGGAAAGGTTCTACATCAAAGAGTTCCAGCTTTGTGATCAAATCTTCCAAAGAGATGTTACATTTAGCACCTGATATCAGTTCATTGACCCCTCTAAACCATTTCACCTTAAATGGTGGTGTTCCTCTAACAGTAGCTGAAAATGTAACACTTCTGCCTGGTAAAATGTCCACAGATTCAGGTTCCTTCACAAAAGAGGGTGGTTCTAAACAGGTATTAAAAATAACAAAAGGTCAGTGGACAAATGAATACGAATGAAAATGAGCATGTCCATCAAATTATATCACCAAAAGAACAGAATATTTGCAAGTATTAAAGATTAATATAAAAATTATAAAAAGACTTCTGCCAAGAACTAGTCAGTCATCAAATACTGACCTTGTACAGTCAGAACAGCCCTGGTCTCATCAGAGCCTGCTATATTAGCCGCTTTGCACATGTAAGTTCCTGTATCAGAGGAATTCAGTGAATTGATTTGTAAGCCACAAACATTGTCTGTAAAAGTAATTTGATGTTTTTCCCCACTTGTGAGTTTATGACCATTATGAAACCAAGCAACAGTAATTGGTGGTGAGCCAGCTACTTTGCACTCAAGAACCACAGATGAAGCCAGTATGCCATGCATTTCTTTAAGTTTTCTTGTGAAAGAAGGTTGAATAATCCGATCTGTTAAAGAGGAAGTAAATAGAAGATGATAAAAATCCCAAGAAAAGATGACAAAGGTGCAGAGAGAAACCATTTCTAAATGGACATATTATGAAAAGAAGCAACAGAACTAACCTAGAACATCGACTGAAGCTGTGCAGCTGCTTTTGCCAACATTGTTCTGCACCTCAAAGGTATATAAGCCACTGTCCTCCCTTTCTGAATCAAGAATTTTAAGTGAGGACACTTTGTTGTAGAAGGTAATTTTGTATTTCTGGCTACTAGTCAGTTCTTTTCCATCCTTAAACCAGCCTATTGAAAGTTCCGGTGTTCCACCTACTTTGCACTCTAAGGTACAAGTATCTCCTACTGTGACTTTCATTGGTTCAGCTTTTTCTACAATGACAGCTGGCTCTGGAGAGAGATATAAACAATATACATCTGTAAATCAATTTCTCCTAGACCTAAGCAGTTACAGAAACTAGCACTCTAAACAGGTAACAAGCATTTTTCATCACTGCAGTGAAGACCATACAAAGCTACTAACTGCTGCAATATAGAAAAAGAACACACACAGGATATTTAGGAGGGGAAATATCAGGAAGTGCATGTGATCTGTAGAACTATAATGACCACCTTCTGCACTGATCAGAACATTAAAAGTGTGTATGATAAGATATGATGCTCTAGATGCAATAAGAATTGCATTTATTAGTGGACTTCTTATCAAGACACAGAATCTACATTTTTGTCTTGGAATAATGACAAGATTAAGAGATTGTTTCAAAGTCCTTTAGCTTACAGTTTCTGTTAAGACTTTGGCTCAACCTCCTAGTCCCATGTTGCTATATAATTAATTCTAAGCCTGTATAACTGAAACATCTGCCTATTAATTTATCTATGTTGTTGTTGTTAAGTGCCTTCAAGTCATCTCTGACTTATGGCAACCCTAAGGCAACCCTATCATGGAGTTTCTTGGCAAGTTTCTTTAGAGGGGGTTTGCCATTGCCATCCTCTGAGGCTGAGAGAGTATGACTTGCCCAAGGTCACCCAGTGGGTCTACATGGCCGAGCTAAGATTCAAACCTTGTTCTCCAGAGTCCTAGTCTAATGCTCAAACCACCATACCATGCTGGTTCTCTATGTATTTTCTATGTACTCCACTGCAATTTCTCTTCCCTTTCTCTGTTGGTTCCCTTTTGCCAAAACTAAAGGCACTCTGTAAAGGGACATGTGAACTGATGATGAGTAACAGTACGACGTAATTAATCTCAGATTTCTTGTATTCTCAAATTTCTATGTTACCTAGTCTTCTCAACTTTTTTAAAACTCATTTTAAAAGGCATTTCCCCCCCATTACCAACCTAGAACTGTTAAAGTGGCTAAACACTCCCGGGTTCCAGCATCATTACTGATTTGACAAATATACTTCCCAGCACTTGCTGGTTCTGCTTTTGCAAGCTGAAGAGTAGCTGTGTTTTCGATGAAGGTTATTGTTCTGTTTTCACTTTCTCGAATGACCTCTTCCTTATCCTTGAGCCACAGAACTGAAATAGGTTGAGAGCCTTCCACTGTTGCTTGTAACTCTACTGGCTCACCCACCACAACAGTAAGATTGTTTATTTTGGTGACAAATTTTGGTGGCTCTGAAGAGGAAAAAGGCAATGTGTGTCAAGATTTCCAATAAGATGCATTCTGCAAGACTTATTAAGAGGTTTTTATATTGTATATTCAAAACAATGCTTACCTTTTAGTTTTACAGTGCAAATACAAGTGTCAGTTCCAATATCATTCTGGGCTTTGCACTGGTATTCACCAATGTCAGAAGCTTCAATATTAAGAATATGAATACTGGCATGATAGTTTTTAGATGTGACCTTGTATTTTTTACTGCTGCGAATTTGTCTCTTATCTTTATACCATGTAACATCAAATGGTGGTGTCCCCGAGATTTCACACTCAAGGCTAACTTCAGTGCCTTTTAGGGTATCTACCGGAGATGGCTTCCTGATAAATACAGGAGGTTCTAGGAAGAAAAGAGGAAGCAGGTGCCACTTCAAAAAGATATCTATATAAAGTGCATGTTGCTAGATTAATGAAAATACAATGTGAGAAATGGTATCTTTGCCTGTGCTAAGGTTTGCATTTAGCTGAGGTGGTTTTCTTTTCAAAATGCACATATCAGAAGTAAACCTGAGCAATGGCTTTTGATGATTAGCCAAAATGGGCCAGTGATTGAGCAAAGATGTTTTTATTAACATTTTAAAAATCTTCCTATCCAGTAAAATAGACTCCTTGGGATTAAATACCAAGCCTTTTTCTGACAGATATAAAGCTTTGATGGTCACATTTTTTTAATCAACATCATTACAAAAACCACCACTACTACCAAAAAACCCCTTTCTACCTTCTCAACAGATAGAGCAAAAGACAAAGGTAGGAAATGCTTATTATTCTTTAATTGTGGAACTTGCTGAATGAGAACTAGTTTCTAACACAGACTTAGGATACCTCTACCAATGAGTTCCATTCACCACCCAAAGCAATGTCCACTCAAACTACAAGACCTATTACACTCTCCCCTGCACTGTGTCTCCCATCTACTGCAAATGGTTTGAACAGATATTTGGGCTGTGTACACAGAAGACTGTGTCTGGTGCTACTCGATTACCTTAAATAGAAGAACTGGATTGATCACTGTCATTTTAAGGATAGTTATTTACTGGCTTAAAAGAGAAGAGGCCTGCAGAAGAGTGTTTTCTAACCTTTTACTAGAAGTTTTGTACTGCAGCTTGCCCTGCCAGCAGGATTATGTGCTTCACATATGTAATCTCCACTGTCTTCAGCACTAAGTTGTCTCATTTCAATTACTGCCACAGAGTCTGTGAATGACATCTGGAATTTTTCATTGGCATGAAGTTCAGAGTCATTTCTGTACCATAACACTTTGATTTCTGGAGAGCCACTGATTTTACATTCAAGTCGAGTGGTGTCACCCTGTTTCACAACTTTGGATGCTTCTAGCTTTTTAACAAACTTTGGAGGTTCTACAAAATAAAAGAAAACATGAAAGCACAATAAACAGAAAGAAAAGGGATCATATCTGAATTCATAAAGAATAAGAGAAGGTAATTAAACTGTGTCAAGATTGTCTAAATTTAGCACCACACAAAATCAAGATACATTTGCAAAAAAAAGCAGAAGACAAATAAGAAAAGAGCAACACAAAACAAATTAGCACACCTGTTATGCTCAGGATTGTTGTACAAGAATCGCTGCCAACAGCATTCGAAACATGGCAAGTATATTGACCACTTTTGGATATATCCACTGAATAAAGATTTAAGAAACCTGTTGACCCTTCAATCCCAAATAAACAATTAGGTCCAGGCACAAGTTCTAAATCTTCTTTAAACCACTTTATTTTAAAAGGTGGTGTTCCTTTTAAAACAGCCTTAAATTCCACTGTTGAATCAGGTACAGCTTGTTGGCTTTCTGGTTTTACCAGGAAGCTTGGTGGTTCTAAAGATTTTAAGAAACAAAATAATTAAGTGTTAGAGGAAGAAATATTGTCTGCGAGGGCATAATACATACTTAAAGAGAAGTAAACATGTTGGAAAGATTGTAAGAAAATTAAGGTTACATTTCAATAGTTGTTTTTCCAAGATATTAAAATAACACTCATTATGCTGGAGTTAATAAGATGTATATTATATAAAGAGTACAGGAAGAAAACAGAAATGCAAACCTTTCACTGTTAAGATGGTGCTACAAGAGTCACTCCCTGCAACGTTAGTCACGCTGCAAGTGTAATTGGCAGAATCAGTCAATTCTAAGTTATTGACTTCTAGTGATACTGTATTCTCGTGACATAGGCTCCTGTATTTTGCACTGTCAGGTATCTCTTTTCCATCTTTATACCATTTTGCAGTAATTGGGAGTGAGCCAGAAACTTTACACTCCATATGAATAGATGATCCCAGAATTTTATCCATTTTGGGTAATTTTTTGATAAATGAAGGTGGGATTGATTGATCTGTCCAGAAGGGAGGAAAAAGGCAAGTAGTATCAGATTCCTTATTTTCTATTGCCTTTATGGAACTACACAAATAATTAACATGTCTAGAAAAAAATGCAATTCCGGTGTTGATGAATTGAAATACAAACCTAATACTGTCAAGACAGCTTCACATGTGCTGCTTCCAAACTCATTCTCCACCTTAAAAGTGTAAGCACCACTGTCCTCCTTCATAACGGATTCAATCCTGAAACGAGCCACGTTATTATCAAAACTCATGGTATAATATCTACTGGGCATGAGTTGTTTGCCATCTTTGAACCATTTGACTTGAAGCTCTGGTGTTCCAGCCACAGTACATTCAAGTGTCACAGGATCTTTTTCAGTCACTTTAACTGATTTGGCCTTTTCTATGATCTGACCAGGTTCTGTAGTAAGAATTAAAAGACATATGTACTGAAGTTTTTCCCTGCACCATAACCAGATGACTTGTAGTCTTAAAGATTGGAATGAAAACTCACAAACCTTGTACTAAAAGTAAAGCAAAACACTTTTCAACTCCTGACTCATTCTTTGCCTGACAGGTATATCTCCCACTGTGACTAAGTTCAACATGCTTGAGCTTCAGTCTTGCCACATTATTCTCAAAGGAAATGTGGAAGTTCTCATCATCCTCGATGATTCTTTCATCTTTTATCCAAGACACAGTTAAGGGCTGAGAACCAGCCACTGTACACTGAAAGACAGCTGAACTTTTCAAAACTGCATGGATGTTTTCAATCTTCTTGATGAAGGATGGGGGTTCTGTGTTGTTGTTGTTTTAAAAAATAAAAGGGCAGAGTGAAGTCATGGTAAGGTTTAAAAGTTTTGATAATAGAGAAAAGAAAAATAATATTTTGAAGATTCCCCCCTCCTTTACTGTGGTGGCTGAACTAACCTTTCAAACTGACCCTTGTGCTACAGGAACAACTGCCTCCTTCATTTGATATAATACACTGGTATTCGCCAGCATCTTGAAAAGCGCAATTCATTACTTGAAGGGCAAATACAGACTGCCTTGCAGTCATGGTATACTTTTTGCTACTTCGAATCTCACTGTTGTTTTTCAGCCAGGTTACTTCAAATGGAGGAGTCCCTGTAACTTCGCATTCCAACACAGCATCGTAACTTTTCACTACTTCCACGGGTTTCAGCTCTCTTACAAATGTGGGAGGTTCTAAATTAGAAGAAAGCAAAGCAGTCTTAAGGACAAAAGAGGAGAAATGCAGCTATGTGGCTGAGTGACTTGAAAAAGAAACAATTACAACTAACCTTTCACTTTCAGTTCAATGCTGCAGCTTTCACTACCTGCATCATTGTGAGCTTCACAGACATAAGTCCCACTATCCTCAATTTTGGCATTGGAGACTTTGAAAGTGGCAACGTTGTCTACAAATGAGACTCCATATTTGGCATGGTCCAACACTTCATTCCCATCCAGATACCAAGTAACACGGATTCCAGGTGTACCAGCTACCTGGCATTCAAAAGTGGTAGCTTGTCCTTTCCTCAGAACTACTACAGGACTAGGCTTCTGAATAAACCTGGGGGGTTCTAAAAGTAGAATAGGGAGTGAGAGAAATCAAACACATGTATTTTTTTTAAAAAAGGAATTGGAATTTTTAAAAACTAAAAGGAAAGCTTAAGTACTATGCACACACTTACTTGGAGGCAATCCAAATAATCAGTGAAAGTTACTTGCAAGTAGGGCTGTGCAAGGGCCCCATGAATTGGTTTGGAGCCTGACTGGATTGGGCCTCAAGTCAGTTCAGATTGATGTGGCTCAACCCAACCTGATCCAAATTCTGAATCCAAATTGAGATTTAGAAATCCTAGTCTTTGAATCTCACTATTTTACACTGGGAAACCAAAAGGGCTGCAACCTTTGTGATTTTTCACACAACTGCTTGAAATTTAGAAACATGGAAGTCCCTTCAGAGCAGACAGCCACAGTCACACTGAAGACAATTTGCTGGGCTTTTGGGCAAAGTTTATTTTAATATATATATATATATATATATATATATATATATATATTTGTATTTAAAAGTGCCCAGTCAGTTGAGTGCACAGTCTTACTCTTTTAATGTGCTTAAATCTGTTTTAATTTTTGTTAATTGGATTTAATATATTTTAGTATTTTTAAATTACTCTTATTGTTTTAGATTGTTTTGTTTGCATTGATCTTATTTGTATGCTTCCTTGAGATTTTTTAATACAAGATGGGATAGAAATATTCAAATAAACAAACAAAAATAAAATAAAAGAGTTCATTCTGCTTTTTGAACTCCAATATTTGTAATGTACATGTGTGGCTTTGCACTGAATCATATCCCCCCAGTCATGGAGGTATTGTGCTGGAACCTCTGCAAGTGCCCCAAATTTTATAGTTGAAAAGCATAGCTATAGAATAGATGTAATAGTCAAAGTGTTAAAATATCCTACCAAGAGGCAACATGTGCAGGAATGGGCAAGCACGCAGCAAGAACAATTGGCAATGCCGGGTGAGTAAACCAGTGGGAGATTTGCTGCTACTAGCTAAATCAAGCAAAAGAGCATGGATTTGAGTTAGAAAATTGAATGTGTAAGTTCAGTGACTACACACTGTGTCTCTTCCCTACTCTGAGACCACTGTGATTGGAAGGTTATAGTTAGAGCTGGCTATACCGTATTTTTCGCCCTATAACACGCACTTTTTCTTCCCCAAAACGTGCGTGGGGAAGTCAGTGCGCCTTATAAGGCGAAGGGCCAAGGCCGCGGGGAGAAGGAGGGCTCCTTCCCCCCGCAACCTCAGTCTTTGAATCGGCTGGCGCTGGGATCGAAGCGATCCCAGCGCCAGCCCATTGAAAGACTGAGGCCGCAGGGGGAAGGAGGGCTCCTTATCCCCGCGGCCTCAGTCTTTCAATGGGCTGGCGCTGGGATCACTTCAATCCCAGCACCAGCCCATTCAAAGACTGAGGTCGCGGGGGGAAGGAGGGCTCCTTCTCCCCGCAACCTCAGTCTTTCAATGGGCTGGCGCTGGGATCGGAGAAGTTCTCCGATCCCAGCACCAGCCCATTGAACAACCGGCCTCCGGCTAAAGGGAGGAATCCTTTTTTCCTGGATTTTCTTCCTTTAAAATTGGGTGCGTCTTATATGTCGGAGCGCCTTATATGGCGAAAAATACGGTAAATAATGTCCAGCTCCCCCCTTCCATCTCCTTGTCACCCTACTATGCTGTTTTCTGGATACAATACTATTTAGCTTAAAAAACAACAAAACCTTTTTATCCTTCTGGATCCTTCTAACATGGATCCAGAATGGTCTAGCATGGTCCCAATGGCTTTGGACTAGGCCAGTCCATTCTGAATATGTAAAAGTAGATAATTTGAATCAGGCTGATCTTTCCCAGATCTAATCCAAATTGATCAAGATATTCTCAATTTGGTTGGGAATTTTGGATCTGTCCAAAACAGTTACACAGCCCCTCTTGGAAGGAGACATGCATAGGAATGGGTAAAACAAAAGGCAATTAACAACACTGAGTGGGAAGTTGCAGACCTTTTACAAAAAGAGTTGCTTTGCAGGTTGTAGACCCAACATCATTGCTTATTTGGCAGATATAGTTCCCTGAATCAGATGTCTTGGCTGAAAAGAGTTCTAAGAGACTTGAAGTATCATCCTTGTAAACTGAGCGAGATGCTCCTGAAAGGAGTTCTTTGCTATCTTTGAACCACTTTATTTGTATTGGAGGAGTGCCGCTCACAAGGGCTTTAAACTGAACTCTTGCAGCAGGTACAACATCTTGTGATTGTGGTTTTTCAACAAAGCATGGGGGTTCTACAAAGAGTGAGAAGAAAGATGGGGGAAAGAGGGAAATCATTTATACAGGCATAAAAGGGGGGGGGGAATCAGAATAAAAGAAAATGTCAAATGAGTCATCTAGGAGGGGGTAAAAACACAACATGGCCAAACCTTTGACAGTTAAATATGCACTGCATTGGTTTCTTCCTGCTTTATTTGTTGCTTCACAGGTATAAGATCCACTGTCTGCACCTTCGAGCTGGTTGATCTCCAAAAATGCCGTATTGTCATGGAAAGAATATTTATGTTTGTCACTAGCAGTTATCTCTTGACCATCCTTGTACCACTGGATGCTTATGGGATGTGAACCCGAAACTATACACTCAAGATGAACAAAAGAGCCCTTAATGCTATCCATTTTCTTCAGTTTTTTGGTGAATTTAGGTGGTATAATCAGATCTACCCAAGACAGACCAGAAAAAAAAAGATTAGATCAAGCTATCAGTATGCTTGTCTTTTGCTATCAGAAGAATAAGAACTATAATTGCAGGTAGGACCAACCATCCTCCCAAGAGAAACATGCAATACAAACCTAATACATTTATGCTAGCTTTGCAACTGCTGCTTCCAACATCATTGGAAACCTCAAATGTGTATTCGCCACTATCTTTCTTTTCTGCAGATACAACTTTTAACACTGAGACTGTAGCGGTAATACTGATTTTATACTTGTGTCCCAAAGTCAACTCTTTTCCATCTCTGAACCACTTGGCAGTGATATCTTTCGTTCCTGAAAATCTACATTGCAAGGTGGCTGGGTCACCCTCTGTGACATCAATTGAAACAGCTTTGTCAGTGATTGTGGCTGGCTCTGTGATAAATACAAGAACAAGCATGAGTTGTATGACCTGCACCACAATATCCATTTGATTGTTATATAACTGAGATAGTAGGAAGGCTAGACAAACCTTTTACTGTTAGCAAAGCAGAGCATCTTTGGATTCCAGCATCATTTTTAGCCTGGCAAAAGTATTTCCCATCATGCTTCACTTCAATGGCTCTAATCATGAGAGTAGCCACATTGTTCACAAAAGTCATCTTTGTATTATCATCTTCATTAATGTCATCGTTATCTTTCAGCCAAGAAATCATTATTGGCATAGAGCCTTTAATTGTTGCTTGAAACACAATGGTACCTCCCCTAAGAGAGCTAATATTCTCAATCCTCTTCACAAATTGTGGGGGCTCTATAGAGAGAATAGATCTCTTGTCAGCACTGGTGTCAATTCAATGTTGATAAAAGACAAGTGAGATTTTCTAAGTTATACTAACCTTTCAGAGCCATTTCAGAACTACAGACACAGCTTCCTATATCATTTGTGACCCTGCATTGGTATTCGCCCATGTCTGAAGAGTCAAATTTGAAAATTTGGAGGCTAATCAAGGAATCCTCAATGCTTATTCTGTGCTTTTTACTGCTCCTCACAGGTTTGTTGTCCTTTAACCAATATACTTCAAACGGAGGAGTACCTAGTACCTCACATTCCAGTATAACATCTGAATCTTTTAACACTTCCCTTGGTTCAAACTCCTTGACAAAATAAGGTGATTCTACAGCACAAGACAGGAAAAAAGAATGGGAGCAGATGTTATTTCTTGAACTTTTAAAAGATGTAACAGAGTTGCCAGGAAAAGTGGTCCAGGGGATACATTCACACACCTTTTACTGTTACAACACTGTGGCAAGTATCTTTCCCGGCATCATTTTTTGCTTCACACATGTATTCACCGCTGTCTTCAATTGTGACATCTATCAGCCTGAGTACTGCTGTGGACCCCACCAAAGACATCTTGTACTTGTCACTTTCTTTGATTTCCCTGTCATCCTTAAACCAAGAGATTTTAATTTCAGGTGTGCCCACCACTTCACATTTTAACTGGGTATATTCTCCTTTCTTAATCAAGTGTGATGGCTCAAGCCTTTCCACAAAAGTAGCCGGTTCTGTGGAATTAAGAGATATTATTTAGAAGAGTTGTAGAAAGAGGTTTCAGAAAACTAAGAGGCAATCTCAGATTGTCTGAGATTACACAATCTCAAAGTTTGTGTAATAAGAGGAAGAAAATGCAGACCTTTCACAAATAAATTTGCGCTGCATTCAACCGAACCAGCCACATTGCTGACTTTGCAAGAATAGATGCCTGAATCTGTTGGTTTTACTGCATAAAGTTCCAAGTAACTTGACAAAGCTTCTGTCATGATGTAGCAAGCTCCACCTGTTGTTAGCTTAGCATCACCCTTAAACCACTGTACAGAAAGAGGTGCTGTTCCTTTAAAAGTACTCTTCAGGCGCACTGTTGATCCAGGTATTATTTCTTGAGACTCAGGCTCTGTCAAAAAGCTAGGTGGCTCTAAATATTATTTGAAAGAAACAGTTGAAAAGAGTAAGTATTGTAAATGTACACAGTGGAATAAAAACATGTTAAAAAGATGCACTAAGAAGAGAATGCAAATAAGATGTCAAACCTTTTACTGTCAAAGTACTACTGCTTTCTTTACTCCCTGCAGAGTTTGTGGCTCTACAGGAATACACCCCTACATCATTGATGTCCAGTTGTTTGATTTCCAAAGATGCTGACCCTTCCTCATATCGCAAGGTATATTTGGTGCTGGGAGTGATCTCTTTGTCATTTTTGAACCAAGACACTTTGATTGGATGAGAGCCTGACACTCTGCAATCAAGATGGCAGGAGCTACTAACTGCACTGTCAATGTTCCTCAGTGGTTTAGTAAAGAATGGAGGAATGATCCGATCTGTTCCAATGTAGAGCAAAGAAAGAAAAACAGTGTATCAAAAAAGAAGAATAAGAATATTTGGGATATTTTGTTTTAATGGTTCTAGACACCAAATTGGAGTGGCATTCAGCCAAAAGAAGATTACCAACCTAACACAGTAAATGTGGTGGTGCATGCACTGCGCCCAACGTCATTTGCAACCTCAAAGGTGATTTCGCCACTATCATGTAATTCGGCAGCATAGAATTTTAACTGAGCAATGTTGTTCTTAAAACTGATTCTGTACTTTTTGTTAGACACCAAAGGTTTTCCATCTTTGAACCATTTTGTTTTTAACTCTGGGGTGCCTGCAACAGTATATTCCAAAGTAGCCGGGTCTCCAGCAGTCACCTCAATGAACTCTGCTCTCTCAACAATTTTAGCGGGTTCTATAATAAAATTAAATAGTGGTCATTACAGAACAAATGCAAACAGGCTGCTGATATTTTAAGAACTGTGTGATGCTTAAGTGTTCCTACACTGACCTTTAACTGCTAATTCTCCAAAACATGTTTGACTTCCTGCGTCATTCTCAGCCAGACATGTATATTTACCACCAGAACTAATTTGGACATCTGAGATTTGCAAAGTTGCAATGCCACTTTCAAAGGTCACTTTGACTTTGTTATCTTCTTTAATAATGTCTTTCCCCTTCATCCAAGTAACAGAAATAGGAGCTGAGCCCTTCACAACTGTCTGCAAAGTAACCATGTCTCCAGCAAGTGTAGTAACATCTTCAATTTTCTTAATAAAAGATGGAGGTTCTGTTTTGAAACAAAACAAAACAAAAACCTTACCAATCATTATTACTTCATTTTATGCTAGACATCTCAGTTCAAAGATTTTAAAGAAAATAAAACCTTTTTCCAGTATTGATATTGATTCAATATCAATCCATATGTTTTATGGGTAATTTGCTCCAGAAGAAGCTTAAACAAAAATTACTGTTCAGTCTGTATTCACAGGGCACACTGCTTTTCATGTAAACTTGAAAATTCATCCATACAAAGGATGGAGCTCTTGCATTATTTAGAAGTAAAGGATATAAAACAAATATTCTGAATTTTTCTCATCATTTATGAGATAGGGTGTCTCAAAACACTGAAACACCCTGTTGGGAAACTGGTTAAGCGCCATGAGATTTTTCACATTTTAGGGCTTCTTAATCAAAAATTCATGAATGAAAATTTATGCAGAAAACAGTGCTTCTGTATAAAAACAACATTTTTGCACAAACAGATTTTATCCAAGGAAGTTCCATAATATAAAATAAATAAATCATTGTGGATAAAAAAAACCTTTTTGAAATAATATGTTATTGAATAAGTGAACAAAACAGGTAAGATTTACATCTCTACCTAGGTATACATTTGAGTACTGATCATGGGGAACTGAAAGAAGAGAGGTATTTGTGTTGCAAATATGAATGCTGACCCTGCTGGCATTTACATCAAAAGGAATACAAGTAATGACCCACTAAACAAGAAGAAAAAAATGTGCTTCCACAAAAGAGTGCTTATCTGCTTTTGCACTATATTAAGAGATGTTTGGGTTCATTTGTCCACTAACCTTTCAGTATGTATGTTGCACTGCAAATGCATTTTCCAACTTCATTCGCTATGGAACATTCATATTCACCAACATCTGCACTATTAAATGAAGAAATCTCCAGAGAGATAAGTGACTTTTGGGAAGTCAACCTGTATTTTTTACTACTGCGAATTTGCTTCTTGTCTTTAAACCAACTGATTTCAAAAGGCCCAGTACCAGAAACCTCACACTGAAGAGTGGCATTTGTTCCTCTCACTATTTCAGCTGGTTCAAGAGTTTTGATGAAAGTAGGAGGCTCTATAAAATTACCAAAGCATTAATGAAGAATTAGTGACTGATAAGATGAATGCAGCAGAACACAGCAGCTCTAAAATAAATAATTGGTGGGTTTAAGAACAAACCTTTGACAATTATCTCAGTACTACAGCTGTCGCTGCCAGCATCATTAACCGCTTCACAAGAGTAACTTCCACTGTCTTCAACTTTCACATTGGAAACATCTAACATAGCCACATTATTGGCAAAAGACATCCTGTGTGTATCACTGTCTCTAATTTCTTTGTTATTTTTGAACCATGTCACCTGAATCTCAGGAGACCCTTTGACTTTACACTGAAGATGTGCTGACTCTCCTGGAGTCAACAAGTAAGAGGGATCCACTTTCTTCAGGAATGATGGTGGTTCTAGAAGAAGAATTCAGAAAGAAAGAATCCTGAAAAAGTACCTTAGAAGAAAAAACTGAAGACAAACTATTTAGAAATATGCAGCCATTAGTCTTGGACTAAACTCCAGCTCCTGCGATTACTCTGAACTCTACTTTTAAAAACTGTAACCTGGATTTTGCTAAAGAAGGGCCTAAGAGGTAAACAAATAAATAAATAAATAAATGACAGGTTCTAGTCAATGTCAAAAGAGAGTATTGTCATGTAAGTCAGACAATAAGCTTTAGTAAAGACATAAAGACAATTGCAAAAAAATCGGCATATTTTTGACACAGAAATGGCACACTAAACATGGAGAAATTATGAAATTAAACTTATTTCCCTTTTAAAATTTTACTGCCCACTTCTTCTTTGGAATTAGTAATTGCTATAAATAAGATGGTGCAAATCACACTAAGTTAAATAGACCAACCATTTTCTTACCTCTGATTGTTATGGTTGCGGTAGAGGAGCTACTTCCTGCCTCATTTGCTGCTGTGCATGTGTATGTTCCTGAATCTTTAAGTTTGGCTAGAGGGATCTCAAGCGATGCTATTTTGTCTTCAAAGTAAATCTTGTAATCTTTGCCTGGAGGTATTCTGTTCCCATCCTTACTCCAGGACACTGTTACTTTCCGGTCTTCATCCACTTGGCATTCAAGGTGGATCTTTTTATTAATGGCAGACTGCACAGAATGCAGTTCCTTAATGAAATGGGGTTTATCAATAATGGCTAGTTCTGCCTGGCAGATGTCAGCTCCAAACTTGTTTGAGGCTTTGCAAGTATATATCCCTCTATCATTTATTGTAAGATGCAAAATTTCTAAACTGTGCTTATTATCAGAAGTGGTAATCTTATGGTGTTCTGTGGAAGAAATGGCAGTGCCGTCTTTCTGCCATGCTGTGTCTATCACAGGAGTGCCTGATACTGAACAGAGGAACCTGGCATTCTTTCCCACAAAAGTAGTAATAGATTCAGGTCTGGTTAGAAAGGTTGGAGGAAATGCTTCTGCAAAAGAAAAGGGGTAAAATTGACATCGGCTTGTCCAAAATGACACTTATTTTTCAATCAGCACCAAAGAAAGGAAAAAGAAGCGGTCTCACAAGCTCCCTATTAAATTGACTGAAAATACTGTGAAATAAAGATTCTCGATAGTCAATATATTAATTATAACTATTAACATTAATATCACCTGACATAATGTAAACACTTTAAAAAAGGGAGATTTAAAAGCCAGAACTTCACAGAACAAGAGTGATTTAGTTGCAAATTGGGTTGTCATGTGATGATTCCATGAACATTTCCTGAATTAACTAGCAACATAGATTCAATGAAGTAAGAGATGAATACAATTTTATAACAGCAAAATATCAACAAATCCCCCACAATCATATTATTCTAAAATATTAAGATAAATCATTTAAAAAGAGACCTAGAAGATATAATGTATTTTATATTTACTTCAAGATGTCCCTTTAGATTTTTCATTCAAGATGGCTTTCCAAGCCAACAATGCTCATGGGTCTTGCAATATCTAAGTAATAAATCAAATCAACTACCTCCAAGCAAATTCATGGCCAGAGGAAAGATTATAATTTCTTCAAGAGATAGGACACAAGAATGTATGTAAAAGAATATGATGGAAGGAAAAGGCATTTAAAATGGTTTTGAGCAAATCTGTTGTATCCTGCCCATACTCCAACCCTGTGTTTTCCTACTGACAACCCCTCTGCCCTTCAGTAGTATTTCCATTAGTGTGTTTTGGTTTTCATCCAATAGTGCACACAACAAGGAAGTAGATTAGTCTCAACATATGCACAGATGCCTTTGAACTAAAAAGAGAATCAGGGGAAAAATCTTCATATATAATAGCAAATTATTTAACAGTTAATTTGGCCAGATCCTATCCATAGTTCTCTGAGCCACTCTCTAGCAGATATGTTACCCACCCCCCACCCCCCAGCCACTCAGATATATATATAAGACCTAGGGAAAAATTCTTGGCATTTTCTTCTGTTCCCATTAAGAACTAAAACAGAAATGGAGGTCCATGGATTGTATGTCAAAATTCAGGAGTGCAACTAGTCCTAAAAGTATTTTATAATATACTAAACTGTGGTAATAAAGACAGGAAACATGTTAGGCTACTTAAGAAAAATACAAGAACCATGTACTGTACTTACCAGTTACGGTTAAATTTGCTGTGCTGCTTACACTGCCATACTGATTTGAAGCTTTGCAACTGTATTCACCACAATCTGCTACTTGAGGTCTCGGGATTTGAAGCGTGGATGTATAATTAGCTGTATATATGGTGTATTTATCACCATCGTAAATTTCCCGCCCAGCTCTATACCACTGAAACCGTACATTTGGTGCCATCTCAATCTCACAAGTGAACTTGGCAAGGTGATTCACAGCTACTTCCTGAGTTTCCAGTCTTCTCCTCAGTATTGGTCCAACTAAAATTAAAAAGCAAAAGAATCATATGGGTATGAATTACTAATAAGTGATATCCCATGTGGGTATTAATAACAATACCAAAAGCAGTGCACATAAGTGTACATTCCAAATCATTGTTAATAAAGTGACCGAGAGAAATGAAGTGGGAGACTTCATGAACAATCCAAGGAAAGTGGCTGTAAAGGAAAAAATTTTAAATGAAAGCAATCTATAAGCAGTCCCCAGCCTACTACATCACAGTGCCACAGTGGAACTCTGGAGATATTCTGATATGCCATTTACTACCAAAGGCATGCAAACAACATGATATATAGAATTATACCAGGTTGCAGTGAAAGACAGAAAAAGAGACTGTGTGCCATTCCACTAATATGGTGCAATGATTTAAGATGTGCCGTGCAATTTCTGCATATTTATTTGGAAGCAAGTCTCACTGCACTCAGTGGGCCTTACTTTCTAATAAGTGTTCTTAGGATTGCACTATTATCATAACAATGAAAATGAAGAGTGAACCAAGTTGCTCTGTGGATATGGGGATGAAAGTGCTAAGACATGCAGACTTTTAAAAATGTAATTACAAATGATGTTTAACAATCATCATTGATGAAAGAAATCATGAAAATTAACTTCGTTACACTG
This sequence comes from Phrynosoma blainvillii, assembly GCA_026167975.1. Lineage (NCBI taxonomy): Eukaryota > Metazoa > Chordata > Lepidosauria > Squamata > Phrynosomatidae > Phrynosoma > Phrynosoma blainvillii. The sequence goes on along the minus strand of JANUYF010000001.1, from coordinate 253,555,638 downwards.
TCGAAGTGTGGAAAGTGGAGATCATTTCAAAATCTTGAGAGGAAGGTGAAAATGAGTAATTTGAGAAATGTATTTAGAAATAAAGTTCAAAGAAGAAAAAGATTTATTAGTTTGGTGGTGCACTACTGAAGTCTATATACTTCTTATATCTGTATCCAAAATAATAACAAAGATACAAATATGTATATGTGTTCTATTTAGTTAGAAAATTAGTGAAAATAAGGAAGCAATGTCTTATCCCCATAATCCAACCTCTTTTTACAACTGTGAGTTTCGCTGCAGTTGTTGTTTTTCCACCTTCATTCAGAGCCTCACAGATGTATTCTCCTTGATGTACTTCTTTGTCTGCTTGGTTGATTACTAGTGTGTATGTGTCATGATCTTGCAAACACTTGAACTCATTACCTGAAGACACAAGTTTACCCTCAAAATACCAGTTCACCATTTTAACTTTGGCTATAATGGCCGTAAGACTTACACTGTCACCTTCCTCAACAACAGTGTCTACAAATGTTTGGTGCACAATGGGCCCTGTCTCACCCACTAGCTTGTCTTCTTGTCTCCTTGCCTCAACCATATGTGCCTCTTCCTCATTTTCCTCAAAAAGTTCTTCTTTTCTTTCTCTCACTGTTAGAACATCTATAGGTTTCTCAGCAGGCACAGCTGCTGTAAGAACATCAAGGGTTAGTGTGGTTGTACCCACGTCTTTTATCTCCTCTTTTAATGTCATAGTTTTGACTTCTTGAACAGTGACAAGCTGCTCCACTTGTATTTTTGATTCAGTGCTAATTCTGGCATGTTGTAATTCAGGTGAACCAATATTACTAACTGATTGCTGCTGAAGAGATATATCAGTTACTGTAATTGAATGCAATTCTCTAAAAGGTGAACAAATAGGCAACCTATGGTGTTTTGGTTCTGATATAGCATTGAGTTCCTCAGACATCAGAATGTGTTTTTCTTCATAAACAACAGGATGATACACAGCCTGCAACTCACTTTTTAAGTCAGCTGAATGAGAATAGACCCCTTCAAGAGGAAAAGTTATTTCTGCAGTATTGGAACTTCCAATGGTAATAAGGCAGGAGCAGATTACATATTTAGGTTCTTTGACCACTTTTACATTTTTTAACTGAACACTTTTTATATTATCTACTGAATTAAAAGAAAGCAGACATTGTTCACTCAGCAGAGCTACTTTTAAGACATTTCTTATCTGAGTCATCTTATCTGAACTACAGCATATTGGAGCCTCAGCTATGAGATAGTTTTCTTTGTAAAAGATCTTGTTTTCCTGTGTTTCAGCCACATCCTTAATCATTCCAGCTTGTGTCTGTGCTTTTACCCTTTCAGCTTCTGGTCTTATGAGTTGATCTAGGTGCTCTTCCTCAAATGGCTGTTTTTCTTCCAGTATCAGTGGAAGCCTGACTGACTGTCCTTCATGGATTCGTGCTGCAAAATCTTGCTCTGTGTCTTCTAACAGACTTGCAGTTTCTATAGGAACACTTATTTCTTCAATGCAAGTGGATTCTGAAGGCAGTCTGGGCTCTGACATCACCTCACAGTTTGTGGCCTGAATGTCCTTAAATGACTCAACATGACCAGCATCCAAGGGCCTCTTTTCTATCACAGTTGATACCTGCATAATGGTTTGAAAATCTTCCTTGCTCAGTGTGACTTTCTGCTCTTTATCTGCTTCAGGGAGGATATGCTCTTTGGGCAATAGCATTTCCTCAGCTACAGACATCAGGCATTGATGGAGCTGAGCCTCAGTGACAACCAAGGGCTTTTCTCTAGCAATGCCAAGCTGAAAGTTTTCAAGTGATTCGGCAGCTATCTGGGTCTTTTCCTCAGAAGTCACTGCATGTTTAAACATGATCTCAACTTCCTGCAGAGCAATTTGGCATTCAGGTTTTGGCAAAGCCAAAATGCCCTCCTTAGGCAATACTTGTTCAGTTTGGCTCATTTGGAGGTGCAGAACAGAGCTAGGATCTTTAATAGACTGAATGTTAACTGACTTTTCCAGAGGAGGAAACTGCTTAGCATCATCGCAAGAGGTGGAAAGCTGTTCTTCTGTTATTGAGCAGTGTAACACATCTGAACTTTTTCCAGACATTGCTTCTTCTTCTACTGGTACTCCAGGATAGAAAAGTTCTTCTGCGGGAAGAGTGGCTTGTCCACATACAATAGGCAAATACAGTGGCTTTCTAGCCTCTCTGTGGGTGTCTGCTATTACTCTGTTGTCTAACCCAGGAATCTCCTCTGTGTGTTCACTAGAGAGTTGCTGCTTTTCTTCTGCAACCAGAGCTGTTTTGATAAGCCTGTCTTGTTTCAGTGAGGCCATTTCCTGCTCAGCAATGGTTGTGTCAAATACAGACTCTTTGGGGAACATTTGTTTGGAGGCAATCATGGGCAGGTACATTAGCCTTGATGATTCTTCGACTGGGCTAACTTCTTCAGGTGTATCAGCATAACCAAGTTCCTTAGTATGTGCTTCACTTATCTTATGTTGTTCTGATGCAATCACAGATTGTAAAAAACTACCCTCTTCTTGCACTAGTATGCCATTCTCCTGGTTATGGGCCTGGACTGCCAAAACATCTTCCTTGGACAATTTTTGGACGCCCTCAGTTCTAGGAACACAGATAGCTTGCTTGGGCTCACTGGTTGCTGTCACTTCCTCAGATCCTGGAATGGTAACCACAGAAGATTCACCTGCACTCACCACATATTTCTCTTCAGCAGTAACAGAGGCAAATTGTGCTTTTTCTTCCTTAGCTAATTTTGGCTCAAAAATTTCTGGCTGCTTGGTTCGCAGCCCCTTTTCTTTGTCTTCTTGGTTTATTTCTTCCACGACAGGTAAATAGACATCAGAAACTTGGTGGAGCTGGGAGCCAGGCAACTCTGTTATAGGTGGGCTCTGAATAGGCTCAGAATGTTGCCCCAGGAAAGAAGGGTGCTCCTTCACCTCACTTGCAGCAAAAGCTGTAAAGGCCACCTTTTTAGTGACCTGAGAAGTGGTGCCCACAACTTCCTCAACTTCATCCAATTCAAGCAAAGCTGCTTCTTGAGTGAGGAGGGCTTCCTGTTGAACAGTGGCTGTTGAGTAAGACACTGTTTGTAGAGCGTCAACCTCTTCACTATGGATCAAATGTCTGTCTTCTATTCCAATTGTATACATCACTTGCTGCCCATTGTGTCTGTCATCACCAGGTAGTTTAACAGCATATAAACGTGATTCAGTTGCCTGCTCACTCGTAGTCTCTTTATATAACTTGCTGTGCTTTTTATGTGGAGATTTCTGTTCCTTCAATGCAAAGGCAGAAGAGATATCTAGGAGAATAATGAGTTCTGCACTACTAGTTGCTTCACCTAAGGAATTTATTCCTTTACATAAATATAAACCACTATCATCTCTCTGACAATTATTCACCATCAGTGACCCAGAACCATCTGAATTATGAATGATAATATAATGTGCACTGGAGAAAATCTGGCTGTTTCCCTTAAACCAGTGAATCTCGGGGGCTGGCTCTCCAGTTACTTGGTACTCAAACACAGCTGAAGCCCCTTCCAGACACTGAGCAGAACTTAGCTTCCTAACAAAATATGGAGGTTGAGGAATCTTGGTGACTAATTCTGTCTCCAGTTCCCTGTTATCTCCTTCCGGGTTTACCTTTAGATAAGCACTGCATGTAGTCTCTCCATGGATATTACTGGCAATACAAGTATATTCCCCCTCATGATGGAATTTTGTGGAAAGAATAATAAGACTATAATTTTCATCATCAAATACAAACTTATAGTCTGGAGAGGAAGTAAGTTTAACACTATTGAAAAACCACTGTATCTGAGGTTTTGGATTCCCAGTAACACTCACAGAGAGTATAGCTATGTCTCCCAAACTTATTTCAGCATTTGACACATGCTTGAGGAAGGTTGGAACATTGCTCTTCTCCTTTGTCACCTCTAAACTGCTGGAATAAACTGAATTTCCAGGCATGAGTTCAAGTGTTTTATCTCTAGGAGATAATTGTAGGTCGCTGCTGTAACTCTCGGTTCTTTCTTCAGACACAATAATAGAGCTAGACATCTCTGTATGGGAAAAAAATTATTTGCATTTTACTAAAATGTTTCCTTTCACTACCAGATAATATCAACCAATGAACATTTATGGTAATGCTTTGTAATATTGTTAATAGGGGTAATTCTTCAAGGTAATGGAAACATTCATAAGTTTTAGATTACATCTTTGCATGAAATGGATTTATATCACAATATCATTTATATTAAACCATAGTAATTTAAGTCAATAAATGTACATTATTGAATATTTAAGATAAAAAAATATAATGGCAAGATGTGGACTAGATATTAAAAATAATGGCAAGATGTGGACTAGATATTTTTTCTGCCATTATCCTATCTATGGGGTTTGGTGTGTGTGTATGTGTGTGCACACATGTGATTACTTATACATTGACAGAGCCAATTTTCCATGAATACTAAAAGAGGGGGGGAAACTAGAAACCACCAGATATATGTAACCCACCACCCCCTTTACTAAATCAAGAAAATCTGGAGCCAGAGCATAAGTGAAGAGTTCAACTTGATTGCATACCCAAGCTGGTTACCAGTGTTTTTGTTAGATCTAGCAGATGGAGGGGTCTGCAGCCATTTGTTTAAGATTTAAATTTTCACACACAAATATAGGCTTTGTCTATAGATATCATGAGAAGAGTTGTACTTATGGGATTTTCTTGCCAGCAGGTTGGGGTAAAGCAATTTCTGCCAATTCACTATTCTCCCAGAAGTCCTCTGTGTGTCCTGAAAATATGCTACAGAAGAATGGGTGGATCCCTCCAAAACAGTATGGGAAATGGTATGGGAAGAGCAAGGGAAAGGGAAATCAGTAAAAACTTCACTTTCAATCACGACCACCAAACCAAAAACTATTCTGTGAATGGAAAGAACCTTTTCATTTCTGAAAGAGCAGGTCTCAATCTAACCCACAATGTGAGGCAAAGATTAAGGTTGTTGTTGTTTTTTTTAAAAAAATATTGATTCAATAGTATATCACAGTGATATGGTATCATCTGAATAGTGAATATTTCATGTGTTTTTTTAGTCTTATATGAATGTTTTGTATGACAACATACACCCACAATAATTAAGTCTGATGGACAATACACTCTTCTCAATTTTGTGAAATGTGAAGAGTATTTACAATTTTTTTTAAACAAATGTGGGCTTTATGGAACTATTTTACTTTTGAAAAGAAATGTGCCCTGAAATAGCTCTGTCTTTATAACCATACAAAAAAACAGGATCCTCAATACCACATTGTTCCCTTCATCTATCTCATAGCTAGGGATGGGGCAGTATACCAGAAGATCTGGTTTGCTTTCTTCTCCCATTAGAACATTACAAATTTGGGTAAAATATTCTTATTATTACTAATTTTTAAAAAATGTAATGAAATTCTTTGTCATGCCTAGAGGATAGGCAAACAGTTTCTTACTTTCGCCCACATTTTAATTTTTCAAATTTTGTTAAATTCTGATTAAAAATGAAAAGGAATGAAGTCTTCACCCATCCCAACTCTTAGCGAGCAATTGAAAGTCTGTGAGACTGTAGCACTTTGATAAGTCCACATCTAGATTCTAGGCATCCACAGTTATGTTCTGCTTATATAAGTGTAGAAATTGAAAGTACTTTCTCAGATTCAGATCCCTGGGAACTACAGGTGTCCAGTAAAAATTGGCTGAAAATGTGAAGTTTTTTTTGAAATGAGAACCTTCTGTGCTTAAAAATCATGATTAATTCATCAAAACATAATCAATATGGGGGGAAAAAAACAAGACTAGTATTGTATTTTATACTTTTATTAAAACAATATATACACTAACATTTTTAATGTGACATTGGATATGAAAAAGTAAAGACCCTCTCTTTAAAAAGGACTCTGTAACCGGGGGGGGGGGGGGGGGGGGGAGAGACATATGAGTTGACACTGAAAAAATGTATAGTTTACATTTCTCACATGCCTCAGCATTTAACCTTTTGAGTTCTTGCCATTTTACTGAGCATTTAACAATTAAACTACAACTATCCAATTATTTTAAACTACCACAACTATACAGGTTATTTTAATGCCTATTGCCATTGTTACAGTGGTCATTAAGAGTGCTGAAATACCCTGTATATCCATACTGTTGGTTATTACAGAGGTAGGCAGGTTGCATCCCTCCATATTAATGAACTTTCACTCCCACCACCCCTCACTAAGGACTTAAATCTTCACTTATTTCATTCTCTCCCCCTCCCTTCCCAAGATCAGGACATTTTCTGTACAATTTGCAATCAATGTTTACACTCCAGGACTTCTTATGGGAAAATTAATTTACACCAGATAACATGTTTTCCCCTTTGCAGGAACCTTGTACGTGTACTTTATGCTGAGGGGGAAAATCACATTTTCAGAGAACAAAAAAAGATGTATAAACAATTTTTTTGCATAAGAAATCCTGACATGCAAAGAATCTTGCAGTTGCTCTCCTCTTCCTGGTGGGAGGAGGTCTCAAGAGTCAAGACATCCTTTTGTATTGGAGGAAGCAAAAATTAGCGAGCATTGTCCATATTGCTATCACTCATTGTTGGCTATGACAGCTAGGGCTGATGGGAACTGTAGTTGAACAACACTTGGAGGACCAAGAGTTGCCTACCCTTATGTTAGTACAACACTGCTAAAAATAAAAAGAACTACCCCCCTCTCATCTTAAATTTTACAAATAAATGTCTGATATTTTACCATATATACTTAACATGATTGAAATTTTACTTTTGATAAGTGCATATCTTATTCCAGGCAACTGAGACTAAAAATGATAGGCTGGAAACAGCATAAAAATATTCATAAGATTTTCACTATTTGCCATAAGAACTTCTCTTTTTCTCTCTCTCTTTGAAAATCACACTTCTTTTAAATCTTAACACAAGGAAATGTTTTCTTCTATTCCGGAGCATAAACATGAACCAATGGATTCAAATTAAAAGAAAAGAGATTCCACTTAAACATTAGGAAAACAACACTAGTAATAATAGTAGCCTATCCTATGTCCCCTCCCCCTTCTAAACCTGTCTTTTAGGATTTATTTTCTCCAAATCCTCTAGGCCAGACCCACTGAATTAGTTGTATGTTTAAAGTATGCTGTTTGAAATAGTTTGAAATTCATGTGAGAAGAGGCTTATTTCCTCACACAGCTATGCTGATATTTGACAGATCATGATATGCACTGCTTGGAGGATGAGCTCTTTGGCCCATTCTCTATCTTTGTTTCAATTATAAATTTAGCCATTGCTTTAAATAATATTCTATGATGTTAGACATTTTGGGGCTCTACAGATGACACTCCTACACTCCTTTGGTGCAGTGTGTCTAAATGCTGCGCCAAGGGAGCGCCCTGACGCTGCCCGCTGTCTGTTTGGGCGGGTGATGTGAGGATGATGTGGGGGCGGAGTCAGGGTGGCCGGCGTGTGGTTGCCATGTCCCAACTCCACCCCCAGGCCGGCCCTTTTGGCCAGTCTATACTGGCCCTTTGAGCCTTATCACGTGACAAAAGAAAGCTGAGATGCAGTGAGAAAGAAGAGGCTTTCTCCTTGTCTCTCCATATGTCGTTGAAGCATTTCCATTCTCTTCTTGACGAAGATGGTGGTAAAAGAATGTCTTTTGTCATGCTGGAAAAATCAAGTTGGCAAAAGGCACATTTTTACAACAGTCTCCCTCTGAAAGAAAAATGGAAGTGACAACATGCAGACAGGCAAAGCCACTTTTATCTCTCTGCATCTCGGCTTTCTTTTGTCATGTGAAAAAACTGAGAGATTACTAGTTTGATTGATTCTTTTTAATCCAGATCAGTTTTGGGATTATATGGTACCCAGAGCCAAAGATATCAGATGATAGCCTGAGTAAAGAAAAATAGACAGAACGACATGCAGATACATAACTAAGTATATAAATCATGAATGTAAATATAAATGATCATGCTTCTTTTAAATATCAGTGTTGAAAATAATACTAACAAACAGCCTGAGCTCTTAGGAGTACAGGTGTTTTCATACTTATTGTACAGTCCTGTGGTGAATACATCAAACCTATTTTGTTCTTTTCCAACTGTGGATTATATCTTTGTACTTTAAATGCTCATTTTAGTTTATCAATGTGATTAATTATGTCTGAGTCATTATTTTGTGGTGATCATTATATTGTGTACTCTATCTTAGTAATTTTTAACACACAATATCTGCTATTTGTACACACTTGCCTGACAATATATTCAACAGAACTCAGTGGGAATTACTCCTGAGTTGGCATATATATGATTAAACAGCCCAATTTTGACAGCTTTTGTCAGGAATAACAACATGCATTTCTTCTTCTCTGCTCTTCTAGAGTATAAAATGGTTAGACATAAGGCCATGACCTAAGATAGCTCTGATGTTTTGTATTATTTTAATCATCTAAGCACAAGAGATAATTGTTCTTTGTTTATGTTTAAACAAATTTTGGTACATTTAGGATCATAATACTTTATTTACACTAGCTTCATTAGCATATTTGTCAGATTTATATTGTTTCCCTCTCACTTCCAGATATTTACCACTTCCTGGTAAAATAGAAATAAATCCTGGAGGTTTATATAATCCACAATGTGACAAAACTCTCACATGACCAATTTTCTCTCTGATTCTCTTTGAATCAGGGTATTTTCATTGGCATTATGTTACTTGTGATTTATATTGGGATGAGATCAATATTAATCTCTGTCACTTCAGTGGGAGTTTTGTCAAAAGAGAAACAACATGCCAGTTCAAGAGAGAATATAACTTTCTGATACAACATTGTGAGGGAGAAAGCCTCATCTGGGTTCTTTTCTAGAACTGCATTTAACTGTATACAGAGTACACTAAAAGGTACAATTCCAAATGAATCAGTTGCAAGAAAAACGGGTATCAAATATTTCAAGACCCTCTTAACAAAAATGCAAATGCACCTTTAAATAACACAAAAATATTTACATGTATCAGACAAGGATGGTATACAAATGTGGATGACAGATACAATGATATTGTTACAAGGGTGCATGAGGAGTCAATTTCAGTGGAACTAATTGGAGTGAGACACAGCCTGCACTGTAGCCCTGAATAAGGCCTAAGCATCACGTCATCTCTACAGCAGCTTACAAGAAAAGGAGTCTGTTGGGTGGGGCCAGTCAATTCCATTCATAAGGATGCTTTGAATTACCAAAACATCTGAAATTACTGCTACATTGTACAGATACACACAGCCCTCCAAATACAGTGCAAATCTATCATCTTTTTAAAAATTCAGTACATTTTGATACTGGCATATTTAGCAAATTGTTAACAAAGCAATGCTGTGGGCAATTCCTGCTTTGTTTGTTGCTACACATTTGTACTCTCCTTCATCATCTTGGACTAAATTTCTTATAACCAAGCTGTGACAACCTTCCTGACTCTCCTCTATACAATATCTCTCTTCATGAATCAGGTTCCCATTTTTGAACCAACTGATATCAGGTTTTGGAGAACCAACTATTAGGCATTGGAAACATGCAGCGGTGCCTACAAAAGAAACACAATCAGAAATGTTTTTTATAAACTTTGGAGGTGCTTCTGTGACTTGAAATTCAAAGCTACAGCTTTCTGTGCTTTCTGCTTTAAATTCTATCTGCTCTTCCTTGGCTGGCTCAGCAAATACATCAAAATTAATGTTTACACATGACCCTCCTTCCTCTTCCTGCTCCTTTTCTGTAATAGCTATCAGCTTAACAGCTTTTTGGGAATCATCAGTGTCACGTTCAAATTCAAACTCCAGTTCTATTTCTGTCTGGCTGCCATTTTGGATAGTATTATCAACAAGCAAGTCAATCTTTTGGGGCCTATCAGCAGTGCAATCTGATCCTAGATTTGTTTCATCTGCACACCTTCCCACTTCAAGAGACCTCTGACATTCAGTTACAGCTAAGACACATCGGCATATGGATTCTCCAACAGTATTCATTGCCTTACATATATACATGCCTCTGTCAGATTGCACCACATTCTGAATGTTAAGACTATGACTTCCATTCTCACTTATAACAATATACTTCTCTCCATCTGGAACAATGCACTTACTCTCCTTAAACCACTGCACTACAGGAGCAGGAGATCCCAAGACTCTACAATGAAACAATGCTTCAGATTTCTCTGGAACCTCTATGTCAGACACTGGAGTGATGAAGCGTGGGGGCATTTCAATGACTTCAAAGTCAATTTTGACATCTTCATTTTCTTTCCCAGGTAAATCCATTGTGTGTTCCACCAGAGATAAAGGGAGAACATCAAGAGATACAATCATGCTCTGACTATCTGAAGTAAGCTCAGGAACAGTGGCTATTTTCACTTGTTTCTCACATTCCTTAATATCAGTTTCATCCAGCTCTACCTCCAAAAGTATTTCCTGAGGAGAAGGCGTTCGTGATTCTGGGCCCTGATCTATATCAAACTGTATAACATGTTGATGAGTTACTGGAGGAGGAAGAGCTAAACCTCTCCCATCATGGGGCAACACTTCTACTTGTGCAAGACTTTTGGCTTCACCTATGATGTTTATTGCATGACATATATATTCTCCACCTTCTGTTTTTTTAATGTTATGGATTTCCAGGATACATATGTCACCTTCTTTTTGTACTCTGACTCTTTGATCTAGTTCAAGTAGTGACTTATTTCTGTACCACTTCACATCAGGTATGGGGGACCCTATGACTTCTGCAATAAAGCGCAATGTGCTGTTCTCATAGATCTTTCTTTTAGTGAGTGGTTTAACAAATGCAGGAGGCATTTCATTTCCTTTTGGTTCCAATGCTTCACAGGGTGTACCAAACATTTCTGCACGGAGCTCCTCCAGGGAAGAGCTTCTCTGTTGCAAAAGAGAGCCAGTAGGTGTTCTATAACCCTCTGCTGGTGTCGTTCCCCTCATGGGACTTCCAAGAGAAGGTGTAGAGTACCGTTCCTCTGAAGGTGTAGAATACCGATCCTCTGAAGGTGTAGAGTACCGTTCCTCTGAAGGTGTGGAATACCGTTCCTCTGAGGGTGTAGAATACCGTTCTGGGGTGCCCACTGGTGTATGATAAGCAGCCATGGGGGATTGAAAATTTTCCACTGATGATGGTGGTGTGTAGAATCCTTCAGATTCTACCATTTCATCTCCACTCGTGTTATCAATATCAATGGACATTTCTGACTCAGGAGAAAAAGGTCGAGTCAGTTCTTGCTGTTGGTTGTAATAATCATAAACAGTGCTAAATGTAACATCTTCAACCTCCATAGATGTGATAGACCCCTCCCGGGTCAGAGTCTTTGATGAGCTGTCTCTGATATCTGGAATTTCCTGTTCGCCAGCAACTAGCAAATACTTTGCAAGAGAAAAATCTGTGCCATCATGAGGAGGCATATTTAATTCTTTACTCTGAAGGGTAGTTACTTCAGTTACATCTTCCTTTAGGTTTCCTAGAGGAGAACTGATAAATTTACTAGTCTCACATTGTTTTTCAAGTTGGGGTTGTCTACTAAACTCTTGTTTTTTAAGGTGACTTAAATCTCCTGTTTCTCCTTCCTGGTTTACACATGACTCATTTTTCAAAGATAAAAGGAACTGGGCCAACGAGGGTTCTTTGTCTGGTGTATCTGATGGCCCCTGAACAATAGAATGCTGCTCCTCAGGCATTACTTGGGTATGGAAAAGCCTCTCAGTATCACTTCCCTCAAGTGTAGAGTTTCTCATTTCTTTGATAAAGGAAGATTTAATGAGATGTGCCTTTTCTTCCTCTGTTTCATCAACATTTTGAGATACCATTTCAGAAACTGCTTTTTTCAGATCAGATATGAAGCTATCAGCTTCTGGAGCTATAATCCATGGAGAGTTACTACATTCTGGGATACCAGTTTCTTTCACTACATTTTGAAAATACTGACTGAGTGGGGTGGGTTCTGATTGTTCCCATATAAAGGGTTCATCTGTCATCTTAAGCACTTCCTCCCCAGAAACCTTTCTCTGGGGCTCAAAGTGCTGTTTTGCAGGAGACTCTACTTCTACTTCATCATAACCACCAGTGCTTTCTAGGGCCTTCTTGAGTAGCTCTGCAACTGACAAATCTGCTTCTGCTTGCAATTCTTGTTCTGGGGAATTCTCTCCCTCCACCTGTGTCTTATAGCTCTGACGAAGTTCTTCACTCAAGGAAATTTCCTCTTTGAACATCTTTTCACTTTGCAGTTGTTTTATGAAACTCTCTGTTTCTGTACCCACCATCTCAAAAGCAGACTTCAGATTAAATGAACACTCTTCTTTTTGTAATGTTTCAGCCATTTTGAATGAAAACTCTTTTGCTACAGAAGCAGCATGTGCTTTTAGGCTGAACATTGGCTCTTGTGTTTCTAGCTTGTCCTCTTTGAGGCCAATGTTTTCATTTAAGGCTTTGCTTTCATTAGAAATATCCTGAGCAGGAATAAATTGCTGATCTTGAAAGGCTTCTGTTTCCGGAGAAACAGAATGCAAGAATTTGAGAGATATTTCCTCCTGCAATGGTTTCTCTTCTTGCAGTTGATCAACATTTTCTACATTCAGAAAGGCTAATTTGAAATGAATCTCTTGATTTTCTGGGAGAGCACATTCATGATCATTTTCTTTTTCCATTATGGGTATGCTATCCTCCATATCAATTTGCATTTCTTCAGAAGCAGAAGAGAGTTTTTTGAAATATATTTCCTCTGGCTGCACAGCCTCTTGAAGTTCACTGTTTGATTCTATATCTGAGTAAGCTTGTTTTAAATTAAATGTTTCACTGTTAGGGGGTAGTGAATGTTGCTGTGTATTATCTCCTTTCATCACTTTTGCAAAAACTTGATGTACAGTTTCCTCTAAAAATGGCAAACTCTTTTGTTCATTTGTAGTGAAGTCAGCTCCCATGCTTTCAGCATGGGAATACTCACTTTTACTATGTTTTTCACAAACAAGTTCTACATCTGAGTAAATAGAAACAGAACATTCATCCTTTGTATGCAGTTGTTCTTGCTGAAGACTAAACTGATCTTGAACAACATATTCCGTAGCAAGTTTGGGGGATATTATATCTTCCTTGATCCTATATTCCACATGCTCACTGTCTTCAGAAAATGCTTGACTATAAAATATTTCTTGCTCTAAAGGTGATGAGGGCTTTTGTGGAATTTCCTGGATTGAGACTGCATCTAGCTGTGCTCCTTCAAAAGCAGAATACAGAGATTTAGCAATTACATCTTCCTGCGTTTGAGTAACATTTTCTACGTTTGGGCAAAGTTCCTTTAAATCAAACATCTCTTCCTCTATTGTTTCTCTCTCTTTGTAGATGTCCCTACTATTATACACCTCCGATGTGTTTGTCTCATTACTACTTATTATTTTGTCTGTGTTGGCTTCTTTTCCTTCTACATGTGAAATATCTTTGACAACAGTTTCCTCTTGGTTTTCAACAACCATTTCTGTATCAAAAGAAGTGAGATGTAAATCAAATTCTTTCTTCTCATAGCTTAATATATCTTCTTGAGCATGGTTCACTTTCTTTTCACATTCATACTCATTAGAAATATACTGACTAGAATATTTGTTTTGTTCTAGAGCTGATATACTTGTTTGTGCTGATTTTGTGATCTCGTTGACATTAGCTTCTGTTATTTCAGAAACAACTTTCTCTTTGACACATGTGTCCTCTGATTTGGATTTGTTTTCTTTTTTTTCAATTTTTTCTGTATATGAATGGAATGTTTTTTCATCAGGTGAAATATTAAATGCTTCAACAATTGAATATGGATCAGTGGGTTCCTGAGCTTCAATTTGTTCTTGAATATGTTTCTCTATATTTTCTACAAGGGAAATATTTTGTTTGAAATCACATATAAGTTCAGGTAGACCTGACTTTGTTTTTCCTGTGAATTCTTCAATGAAATACATTTCTTTCTGTTTTTCATCACCAAAGCTAGGTATGTTTTCCTTATGGTTCAAAATATCAAGCTTTTCTGCCTGAGGTGTGCTCAGGAATTCATCACCCGTACTTTTTAAGCATGGCATACTAGCCTCTTCTTTGAGTGATATATCTTGAGAATTCATACTTAACATGTGAGCAAAGCATTGATTTTTCTGATGGCTATCATTGTCTTCTTGCACTGCTTTTAGTATAGGGCTGGAAAAGTTGCGATCAATGGATACCTTTGCATTTAGTTCCTGCTCAGAAATGGGAATTTGTTCTTTTATTTCCTTGAATTGTGTTTCCATGATGTCAACTGAAGACATTTCTTCATCTGATGTACTTTGAGTAGGTCCATATTGACAACTCACTAAATCTAGATGTTCTTGTGTGAATTCCTGGTCCTTTGCTTCTGCAGACTCCTTTGTTTCCTCATCAGAATGCATGCTTGATTCACTCTGGCCGATAACAGAACCAAGCTCAGTAAAACTAAAGTCTTTAGAAATCTTTTGCATTTTCTCCAACATAGTGACTTTATCTTCTATCTGCTTGACTTCATAATCTATATTATGACTTATTGAAGTGCCTTCTACAGTAACAGACATTACTCTTTCTGTATGGCTCTCCATAACTTTCCTAAGTTGGCTGCTTGTTGACCTTTCTACAGCAGCACATTTCTGTATGCTTTCCACTTTAACTTTCTCTTCCTCAGCAGATGTGTCTCTTAACTCATTTACAAAAGGAGTGTCCAGTCCTGAAAAAATGGCTACTTTTGGTTCCTCTGTCTTTGACATTGTGTCTGCACTTACTTCTTTTTGATCCTGGATCTGGAAATCTGAGTCTTCACTTTCATCAGCAAGTAAGGACTGCATTATATCATTTAGATAACTAGGTAAGCAGGATTCCCTTTCCCTGGATGATATACTCATTCCATCTTCTGTGAAGCCTAGTGTACTATCATTTTGGAACTGTTGGTTTACAGAGTGTAACTTCTCATTAATTCTGCTTTCCATTTGTCCTACTGAAGGTTCAAAATAATCTTCTTGATGTTCTTTTTCAGTCTGTTCCTTGGTCTCTTTAACATGGCTTTGGAGAGTTTTGAGATCAATTTGTTCTATGTTGTCAGAAATTGTTTCTACAGTAGGATAGACAGAGACATCACAAGCAGTTTCTACTGTACCAGCTTTGTTTTCAGCAACACATTTGTATGTAGCAGCATCAGATACGGAAATTTTGCAAATATGCAACCTATAAATACCATCTTCCTCCTCCATGCAAAAAAATTCAGTGGGAATCAGAATTCTATCATTCTGAAACCATGTTACAACTGGCAGAGGTTCTGCATATATTAAGCATTCTAGGACAACAGAATCCCCTTCTGTACACCTAATATGTTGTTGAAGCTCTTTTATAATTTGAGGCGGTTCATGAATCACATCAAATGAAAATTTAAATTTGTGCTTTACTCCTGCAGAGGTTTGTTCTTCAGAGGGTTCTTCAGGCACAACCTCAATACACTGAATTACTTCTTTAATTTCTTCATCTTGTTCTGGAGTTGGGGTTGGAGCAGTTATTTTGATTTCCACAGGAAGTGAAAGCAAATCTGGTTCCGGAATGCAAGGCCTAGGAAAATTAACAAGTGGAAGCAAGAGGGTAGATCTACTATCGGTGCTTACAATGGTGTCAACTTTTTTAACACTGTCAAATGCCAAACTTAGTTCTTCCTCCTCTTCTGTATAGTCTGGTGATACCTCAATTTTACAGGTAGTGAGTGCCTCAGGTTCGGCCATTTCTTTTACTTTCACTTTTAGCATGCCTGATGTTGTAGCTGTTCCATGCTGGTTAAATATCACACATGTAATGGGCCCTTCCTGATCATGGCCAGTGGAAGAGAATGTCAAAGTAGAATGATTTTCTTTGGTGTTAATGATACATTCATGGCTACGTGGTAGTGGTTTGTAATTGTTATACCAAACAACTGTAACATGTGGAGAACCTTGGAAATCACAACTAAAAACACAGCTTTCTCCTTCATTTACTTCTTGAGGTTCAATTTCCTTAATGAAGAAAGGGGGGCATGGCTCCAGATATTTTGAAACAGGACTCTCCAATTTGACAGTGTGTTCCATTATGTCAGTATTGACTCCAGTGACCTTGGGCAATATGTCCTCTTTGGTTTCCAGGGAGTATTCATTTACTGAAGATGTAGTTTCTACACTTTTGCCCATTCCCTTGTGCTCAGAAATAAGAGTAGGTTCATTAACATTAAATGTGATTGTATTAGACATTATGGTTTCTGGTTTTCTTGTCTCACTGACATCTTCACTGAAAAGTACATAAACCAGGGGTGAGGGGTTTTTCTTTACCATCTTTGTTTCCTTAAAATCTTCAGTCTGTTCCTTTTTGTCCATCCTTACTTCTACTGATTTGCCTTGGGCATGAGTAGTGCCCATCTGTGGCATGTTCCCAGTTGTCTGTGGAACTTGTTCCAGAACCTGTTGCTTGTGTGTTCCTTTAAAAGACATTACCTTTTGTCTCTGGAACACTTCTTTCTTGTTGCTTTTGTCAGCTAACTCTTGGGGAATCTTAGAAGCCTCAGAAAGGCCCAGAATTCGTTCCATTCTAATCTGAAATTCTTCTGATGTTTTCTCAAGCCCCCTGTTAGAACTTCCTACAGCTGCTGCTTCAGTGTCTGACATTGTAGGTAATCTGGCCTTTTCATTGATTTGCTCTATGGTCTGGAAAACAGATCTCTTTGTCTCTACCTGAGGTGCTACAGAGACTTGATCAGCTGAGAGGCCACTTTTTCCCCTAAACCCTACAATTCTCACAGATGCAAGCTTTACCTCAGCTGTTCCTTGTGATAGAGACATTTTTTTCTTTTCTAGTATAGTTTTCCTTGCCTCTCGAAGACGCTGCAACTTTAGTTTTATTTCTTCATCTAGCAAAGCCTCTTTTTCACTTTCTCCCCTAGCAAAATGCTGGTTTCTTATCTGATCTTTGTCATATACAAATTCTTGTTTTAAGGAGGGG
This sequence comes from Phrynosoma blainvillii, assembly GCA_026167975.1. NCBI lineage: Eukaryota > Metazoa > Chordata > Lepidosauria > Squamata > Phrynosomatidae > Phrynosoma > Phrynosoma blainvillii. The sequence continues at coordinate 253,538,539 of JANUYF010000001.1, read as the reverse complement.
ATCCTTTCAAAGCTTATGGTCCTAACCATTCCCTTTGTAGGGGACAAAGCTGTCAATGCTTTCTCTGTTTCCTGCCTTTTATCAAATGGTGAACCAATACACCTCAGGTCAACCTTAAGTTTATCTTCTCTTCTTTTCTGGACCATGCGTTCTATGTGCTCACAGGTATGCTTTGACTTTTCTAGAAACGCTAGATATTTAGCATTTTGCTTCTCACCATGTGCTACCAACAATGATGCTGTGGACTCAGCTGAGCCCTCACTGTTAATAGCAAAAACCTTATAGCTTCCTGAGTCCCTTTCCTGAACTTCTTTAACCTCTAGGCTAGAGCTGTGCATATCCATGAAGCTATCAGTCTTTATTACTCTTCGGAGACTTTTGGGAATTTGCCTGTTGTTATGAAACCATGTAATTTGGGGTAAAGGATAGGCAATTAATTTGCATTGGAAAACAACTGGTTCTCCCATTAAAACAGACCTATACTTTAACTTTTGTGTGAAAGAAGGTTTCATTTTCTCAGAACAGGAATGCATGGCTGAGATTCTACACTTCTGATCAAACGGAGGTCCTTGGCTCAGAAGATCTTCAGAATCATTGAAAGCATCTTGTCCAGCTGCTTGTTTTTCTGTATATTCTGGCTCTTCACCAAAGAACAGTTCTGGAAGAGAATAGCAGTACATTACAGCATACTCTGCAGTTTTCATCCCATATTAAAGGGAAAAAATGAAAAGAAATGATATAGCTATAAATAAAATTAAATAATGGGCATGCTACAGATTCATCACAAATCCATAAAAAAAATTCACTCACCATATTTGTTCGAATAAACGCAACGCCTTGCTCTGTTTTAAAGATTCTGACACGAAAATCGTTCATTGTCGGTTCGTTCTTCCAACTGTGGAAATTTCTTCATCAACAAGCAAAAATGAATCTCGAAATGACATGTTCTTGTGAGTGCATGTTTTTACTGCCTAAAAAGCTTTCTATTTTTATTTTGTGCATTCTTTTTTTGCTTGCAAAGGGGTTGGGGAAATCTTACCTGACTTGCAGACAGTAGAATAAACGCCCTTTCTGATTCCTTTGATTGTGGGTTAAAATGGTCAAACAATTGAAAAGATGGTTTTTCAAAGATATGAAAAAATGTAAAGTGTAAGTAATTTGCTAAAATGAAATGAGAAGGCGTTTATTCGAACTAATACAGCTGCTAACCTCACAGTGTTATGCAAAATAAGAAAAAGAAAGCAAGCAGCATGGACCAACTATGCTATCTGCAAGCCAGTGTAAGAAATTTATTATGGAGAATTAATTTCATATTCATGAAATGGGAGGGCACAGTGGAAACTGGTCAGCATCCAATCTTGCATAAAATCACTTCTTAAACATATGCCACCCCACATATGTTGACCAACTAATTAATGTTATAGTACTCAGAAATTTTAAAACAATTTTCAGAGATTCAGTCTATTTTTAAGTGCCCCATGCATTAGAAGTAGGTATATAAAAGAAAAGCTTTTGCAACCAGCTGCACAGCATGTATTGAAAATACAGACAGCAAATCTGAAAAAATGGAAGTTTTAAAAGGACTTTAAAACTTGTATTCTTTTGTAATGCAGGTTATCCTTAGCATGTTTAAAAACAAAACAAAACATGCAGCATATTCACATATGCTTTAGAATATGTTTTGCTTTTTCCATCAAACAAATACACTTATCAAATAGTTACTGCTTCTTTATGCTAAACATTTGCTTCAGGGAAACATTCATTTTAGACTGTACCTTTAACTTCCATTTCAATCTGCTGCTCTATCTTCTCCTGAAGAACTTTTTCTAAGGCTGTAATAAAAACAGAGAGTTGATTAATAGAAGGAAAACCAAATATTGGGAGAACAAACCATTAACTTATAATGCATTTATATAAAAATTCACACAAACATACATACACATACATGCCAGGATATGCCTGATAAGTCTAAAACTCTCAATGGGAGGATGATTAGGTATTGTTTATTCCCCCCCCCCCCCAGCATTTTTAAAAAAGGCATCACCTAATTTAATTGGTTGTAATTCAGCATGCCTTTAACATGCCTTAACTGTGAGAAGAAAAAATATCCACAGTTGTTCCATTTATCATGTACTGTGGACTGAATAAGTTTCAATGCAATGATGGTATGCAGGACAAAGTTGTACATGGAAGGAACATGCAATTGCCAACCTGTCACTCTCAGATGTGTGCTGCACTCGGCTTGTCCTGCAGAATTAACTATTCTGCACTTGTATATACCCCTCTGATTCTCATTAACTTTCAGTAACTTTAAACTGCACAGAGGGCCATCGTGCCTTAAAGAGCATAATGCAGATTCCTCAACTATTAGCTGGTTATACAGCCAGATGACACAAGGTGTAGGTACACCCTTGATTACACAGAACAGTGAGACATCCTCTCCTTCTTTTACAAAAGTTTCTGGGGGAAGAGTTTCGAGGAAGACTGGTACTGTGGCACCAGTGTCTATGATGTCTTCACATGGCACAACGTCAGGGTAATAGTCTCTGATCCTTAGTTTCTCTGTGTCTTGTATTCTTTCAGTTGAAGATATTGTTGTGCTTGTTGTTTCAGTGGAAGACGATTCTTGTTTGTATTCATAGGCTGATTTAATCTGAGACTCTTTGACTGTTTTTATGCTTTTAGTATCTGATTCAAGGGTAATTTTTGTTACTGTTCTGGCTTGTGCTTCTTTAGCTAGGTAAGAATAAAGTTAGGATAAGATTAGATGTTTTGCAGAAATCAAAATCTATACTTAGAAAAATAAGTAAATCAATAAAGCCATTAGTATGGTAAAAGGAATGTTCAGCAGGTTAGTGCAGAAACAATAGAATATTAAGTCTTCTACTATTCTCTTCCACATTTGAGGGCTCTATTCATGCTAGCCTAACTGTTAGTTGTAATTGCACTCATAGGATTCGTGCCACTAACTTAGTATTGGAAATAGTCCATAATAATTTTTACAAAGGGATCTTTAGTTTGAATCAAGATTTCTTCCTCACAGCCAAAGAGGCAGGTGCAGATTCAGTACTTTTCAATGGCGTGCCAAAAAAATCAAGAAATCCATCTCTTTGATAAAAGTAAGGTAAATGGGGCAAAATGTGCTGGCACTGTTTTGGCTTCGAGCTGATGTTCCTTTTCTTCTAAGCGTGCACTTATTTAGGTGCTATGAGTAAATAGTAGGAAAACTGAAAGGCATTTTTACAGAAGAAAAATTCTCATTCTTACAAAAGAAAAACAAACTCATCTTCAGACACAAAGGAATGATGCAGGTGGAGACATTTTCCGCAGTTTTAAGGCAGTAAGTGCAATGCAGAGGTAATGAAGATCCAGCACGGCATAATTTGTATCACCACTGTCTAATTTGCAACAGAATAGAAAGAAAAGCTAGCAAATGAGTTGAACTGTGCTAAAGTTTGCAGAATGGTATGGTAAAGTGAAAATGCACCACAATGTGAAATTCTGATTTTGAAAGACATTTCTATAAGGCATTAATATGAAAAAACTTTGTTTCTTCTTTTTCTTCTTTTTAGCAAATTGTATATTATCATGCTTTAGTGGATGACTGCATGAATGACATCATGTCTGTTTAACTATCTGTGCAAACTAGAATACATCAGATAACAACACAAGAATGGAAAAGAAAATTGCTGGGCTCACATTTCTGCATGAAAATATTCATTTCACATTTTTCAAGACTGGCAATAGAGCAATACACGCATTGCTTCCAAAATCCTTTCACTGCCAATGTTTGGGATTCATTTCAGTGAAGAGAAAATGCATATTCAACCATGTGTACATTCGAAACATGCGTACATTCAAAATGTCTGTATGTGAAAAATTTACAAAAATAACCCTTAGTCAGTAGGGTAGATAAAAAAAAAGAAAAAAAGAAAGAGAAGAAAAAAAGGAAAGAGGAAAAAGAGGTATACCTGAGCAAGAATGCATACAAAATCTGTCCATTTGCAAGGGAAATATGCTTCCAATTATGCACCAATTTCCACGTAGAAAGAAAAAATGTCTCAAAACCCAATAGGGAACTAGGTTGGGTAAGTAATGCCAGTGGAATTCTGAGAGAACCCAACAAAAATGAACAGACTGCAACATCCTATGTCTTCCCTCTGACCCAACAGGTACTTTCAAATCACGTCAGAATTTTTCTATAAACTAATTCTCACTTTTGAAAATCGAACCAATAATTCTGTCAGCAATACTTCACATCCTATAAATAATAGGTGTATATGTTATTTACTTTTGAATTTTATTAAATGTAATACTTCATTAGGAAATCCAGTTATTTGATTTTACTTGGTATAGTCCAAGGACTAATGCAATAAATGTTTTGCTGCTAAAATACCAATGTAACTTGCTGGGAAGAGGCACAAAACTCCCTTTGGAAGCAAATTACATAGATTACCTCAGAACAGAGTAATTTATGAATAGAGCTCTAAATGTAGAGAGAGGAAATTTGGGACCAAAAATTATGATTCCAAAGTAAATTCCAGTACTGAAGCCATAGGCAATGACGATGAGAATGAAATGAGATAAGTCACACAATGTTAAAAATCACCTTCCACAGTTAGTATAGCAGATGTAGCTACTTCTCCATAGTCGTTACGAACAGTACAGCTGTACAATCCTTGATCTAAAAGCTGGACATTAACAATAGTGAGGAAAAGAACTTTTCCATTTTGTGATAGCCTCATTCGTTCAGATTCTTGAATTGTTTCTCCTTCATGGGACCACAGAATTACAGAAAAGTTCTCGCTTTCCAAAGCACACATAAACTGAGCAGTATCACCACATCTCACGGTAAGGTCATGAAGTTTCAGAAGAATTATTGGAGGAATCTCCTTTGGCACTTGGATTGAGGTCACACAAATCTTGGTACTTTCTGACTTCTGTGTAATGGCATGAAGAGTTTCTGCTTCTTTCACAGTTGACGTTTCAGCAGTGTGTTCAAAGGACTGCACAACTGTTTCTTTTGATGGCTCTTGTATGGATTTGATTTCTTTTACATAAACTTTGGTTTCCTTCTTTGCAAAAGGGGAAGCAATATGTACTTCTGATTTTGCCTGGACAGACTCTCTTACATCTTTCCCAGAACTTTGCCTATCTAAGGCTTGCACTGTGTAATCAAGTAACAAAACATATTATTAATACCTAATGCACTTCAGTGGGCTGATTTAAAAACAAAATTATAGATTAAAGATGAGGACAATGTAATGCATCTTCTTCCCCTGAAAGACTAGCATGCCAGGTGCATTTATTAAAGGCAGCCTCAGTAGTCAACATAAAGAAAACCCAACCACAATAATGGATGAAAGATGGAGTGAGCTAATGTGGAAATGCATGGTAGACATTTGCCTCCACTTTTCCTTGTGACTTTCTGTAGCAATTAAAAAAATACTTCTGATGCCCTGATAAAACATTTGTCACATCCTGTTAGGAGCCCTCATTTATCCCTTTAAAACCGAGTAGAGCAAACTTCAGAGAATGTTACCAACTGCCAACAATTCACTGCCCTGAAGTGTGCATTTGTTTAGTCTATTCACAGAGCTGTATCTGAGCTATACAGCTAGGATGCAAAGTCAAAACTATGACGTGACACTTGGAAAGAGCAAGAAAAAAAGAGTGATTTATTTGGTTACTACTAGAACTATCAACATTAGTGATGGTACAGCTAATTCTAAAGAAGTGTGAAATGAGGAAAAGGAGGTCATTAGTCATAGTGTAGAAAAGTGTGGCTTTATGCAACAAACTGAATCCCTAGGAACAAAAAAGGGGGCTTTACCTTCAGCAGTCACTGTAAGTGTAGCTGTACAAGTTGCATCTCCAGCACTGTTTCTAGCTTTGCAAGAGTATTGCCCAGCATGTTCTGAGAAAGCATCTACTATAATCAATATGGCTGTGCCTGTAGACTCATCAAAATGGAAAACTATGTCTTTGGCTGGCAACATTAGCTGTTGATTATGAAACCAGAGGATTTCTGGTTTCGGCATGGCAGAAACCCTGGCTTGGAATCTGACTGTTTCCCCGCTGCATACTCTACAGCTCGAAATAGGCTGGATAAAGATGGGCCTTTGGCCAACAGGTTCCTTCTTAATGGAAACAGATGAAGAAACATGCCTTTGGGAATATGAGGTAACTTCTTCAACCTTAAGCCCTGAAAAGAAGCATGCCCAACTTTAATGTCTTAGCCTGCACATTGGTCAGCATTCTCTTACTCTGCTACATTTTTATACTCTTCCTTTCCCTAGTGGCAATGTTTAAGCTCTGAAGCAAATTAAATAGGGGAAAAATACTGAGATTATAGGAATTATGCCTTTTTCAGCTCATGTTTCAAATCTGAATATTGATTTTCTTTAACAAACATTCAGTTTTGAACTGGCAAAATATCAGTCAATTAGAATCTTAGGGTTTGAGATATGCTTTAGATCAGGGGTCCCTGGACTTTTTGATCCGGGGGCCGGTTTGCTGGCCCCCAGATCTTCTGGGGGGCTGGAGGCGCACGTGTATGCGCACGACTCCGGACGCCATTTTGTCTTCCAAAATGGTGTCTGCCGGTGGCAGTGGCGGACTGGTAGGAAGGCCTTGGCAGGCCAGGTCTGGCCCACGGGCCGTAGTCTGGGGACCCCTGCTTTAGATATTTCAAATCAGTCTAGAAGTATTGCCCAGAGAAACAGGAGAAGGGAACAGAAGGGGGAGGGATTAAATCTAAAGTTAGGGTGGGTGGGTGTGGGGATATGGTACAGGATTTGGATTGATTTTAATTTATTGTGATGTTTTAACGTGTTGTACGCCACCCCGATTGCGTGGCAGAGGGGCGGGATATAAATAATAATAATAATAATAATAATAATAATAATAATAATAATTTTATAGTGTGTTGGGCTGTTAATGTGTGCATTTGTGTACAACAGAAGATTCCTTCCTCATTTCTGTGTAACATGCAGTCCTCTTTCATACAGAAATTAAATTTCAGCAATTTTATGTCTAATTATTTTATATGTTTTTCATATTAAGATAACGTGACCAGATTCAAAGAATTACAGTTGCCCCTCTGTTCTTGCAGACTTGAGGGCCGCCATTTTGAATATTCATGGGGCAACCTCTGTTAAAACCAATGGGGGTTGAATGGGCCTATGGGGCTTGAATATTGGCGAGTCTCCATTTTCACGAGGGGGTCTGGAATGGATCCCCCATGAAAACGGAGGGCTGACTGTACTGTAAAGTGTGCCATGTGAGGAATTTGATATTTGATTTTTCTACAGGAAATGACCTGATCCACTTTTCTGCTGACTAATTAATGGGCCAGAACTTAGCTATTTTAAAGATTTCACTTTCCTTTGTTTTATCACAGTTCTTGGCAGTTTAAATGTATCCAATTATTATTATAAAAATATGTAGATGATATTTTGAAAGAAAATACACATTTGAACATATATTCAAATATTTATTTTGAGAGGATTTTATAAAAATGGACATGGAAGTGACAATTGAATGAATTATGAATGAAAATGTGCAAAAGCATGGAAACAGATAGATTTGTCTACCCCTGTTTGTTTATCACAAACATTTTCCCCAAGGCTTCAACTAGATGACATGGTAAGGCTGCGAATTCTACAGTTGCTTCTTTTCTTAGTCCACTAGGATAGATTAAAGCAATACTCTGTGTAATATTACTTTGTAGGAAGATTCTCACTTCAATGTGAGGAAACTCACAATCTGCTAATTATACACTTTGTATTACTAAATGTTACAGAAGAGAAGTAACTAGACTCCTGGGTTTTAGTGATGACAGACACTGGTGATATGCACTCTACCATATCTTTATGATTTCAGTATCAGAAGTGGTGAGCCACAACCCCAGCATGGACAGGGATATGCCTATAACATAAACATGAGCACCAAATCCTGTACAGTTTGTTGGATCCTGACTTTCCACTTCTTTCAATTAAATAAGCCATTTGGGGTATGACAATCAAATTGTGAAAATTCTTTTGTTAGAAATAACTCCCCCCCCCAACCTTTTTGGTGCATGCTGAATGCTCAATGGAAACAAAATGAAAGTGTGAAAGGTGCAGAACACTAGGACAATGTACAGTTGTGTTGAATTTGTACTATGGAAACCAAATGGACATTGGCAATATCAGACAATGGGACTGATTATTTGAGTTAAAAAACACACTGACATGATGGACAGCTTGTAAGTTTACAAGATAGTATTAATATTAAGACACATGCAGATTTACACTGTTTTTGGTTAGGCGCACACTGTACCTTCCAGCTTCAGCATAGCTGTACTTGACACCTGGCCTACAGAATTGCTGGCAACAAAGGTGTAAATTCCTTCATCCTCTGGGTAAGCTTCTGCAATTTCCAGTTGGAAAGTGTCTTCAAACTGAGTCATCCTAAAGAAGCGGGAGGGCTTGATCTCTTTGTCTTTGCAATACCAAGCTATTTTGAGATCTGCCAAAGTGGAAAGAAAGACCAAACCCACATTTTTTAAATGCATTTTTGTTTTTATAGTATTATTCTCCATTAGCAATTTTATTAAGAATTTGAGAGTTTGCCATATTTCTCAGAAGTCAAACAACATTTCACATGCCAAGTCCATATTGGGGTTTCCTTCCTCTCCTGTCTTCTTAAGCCTAACTATTCCTTGAAACCAAATGGTCAGGCCCAAATATGGCTGACAAATCCTATTTCCAAGTCTCTTAATATTTGGAAGTCTCACAAGACATCAGCATGTGATCTGGAGTGATAGCTGCTCCAAATCATAACCAAAGTCTCACAATGGGCAATGCCCTCACAAGACTTTGCTCTGGCCCAGCATACAGCCTTGGAGTGCCTTTTCAGCACAGTCAGGATCCCTCCAGAGATGATGGCATAAGTCCCTTTTCACCCTTTCCAGCATCATCCAATAATGTTGATCAGGAAGGGAGAAACTACACAGGAAAAAAAGATCTACTTATAATGTTACAGGGGGTGGCATGTGTTGATCTTCCCTCTTTGTATACAAAAATGAACCTAAGCATTTTTTTTTAATTTTATCTGTCTTCCCTCTATTACATCCAGAATTTTAGTAGCATGAAAAATGAACAATTCTAAGGGATACAGTATTTTTGTGGAGAATGTTCCCCACTTTCTTGAGCCTTAAGAATTTGAGATGAGAGGGAGAGAAAAGGGGCTCACAGACATCTCACTCATGATCCAAGTATAGAAGAGAACTCTAAGTAAAGAGAGGCCATCCCTTCTCTCTTTTTGTTATGGGAAATTTCATTTATGCAGTGCAAGTGGATCCCCTGCGTTGTATGCTATAGCCACTGGATCTGGGCAGGTGTGAAAGAAAGACAAAGATGTGAGGAATGGAAGATCTTAGAAAAGACTAAAATATTAGCAACTACACTCAATAATTACAAGGAAGCTCCATTCATTTCAAAAGAATTTATGTCTAATTAGCATCAAATCCCATTTTCAAACACTGGCTAAAAAGGAGTTTTGGGTAATATTAACTGTGCTCAATGGTAGTGTTGACATGAGTTTTTGTCACGGTGAGGGCAGGTGACCGGGAGGCAAGGGGTATTTGAGCATAAGAAGGGGATGCCAGTAATTTGGAAGTGTGTGTGATGGTATTTAATAACTTCTCCTTATTCCTTGGATAACTGATCAAAAAAATTCCACCTGCACTAGATGTTAGCTTTGTACCATTGCAAAAGGTTGTACTGTGAAATAGTTTTAATGTAGCGATTTATTAGACAGGCAGCTAGACCCAAACGATTTGAAATTAGCGGCCTTTTTCTAGCTTTCAATTGGTCTCTACCATGCACATCAAAATTGTATATATACCCATGTGAGTGTATATATATATATATATATATATATATATATATACAAACATTATTGTGACATGCCTTGCATAGCTGTAATCAATATTATGCCAATATTTTCAGTGTAAACTCCTACATACGTTCTTTAAAAAAAATTAAAAACAGAATCCCCTCCCTGCAGTTATTGAAAACAGAACATTGGGGGAATGGGAGACCTGGGCACATACTCTCTCATATCTCTATCTGTATCTCTCTCTCTCATTCCCTCTCTCTCTCTCTCATTCCCTCTCTCTTTCTCCCCCCCCCCCTCCAACTGTACTTGATATTGGTGCTTTAAGGAAGAGTTGTGTGCTGCCTTCAGGTATGCAAACAAGTGTTGTTAGATTTTCCAGCCATTAGATCACAGGTAGGAAAAAACCTGTCTTTCCAGTAACGAAATACCAATATTTTAGCAATCAAAAGGGCATGAAAAACCCACTTCTGTTGGCCATTTGTTAATTTCCAAAGAACAGGTACATAAGCCAAATGAACATGTATGTCCTTGAATATCAAAAAACTATCCCAAACCTTTAACTGTGTAATTACTACCTCCCAAAATGTAACTACTATGGGACAAATCCAAAACAATGAAGCATTGGCAGCATTTGCTGATTTAGAAAGCTCTTTCTTGAACAGATGTTGTAGTGACCAATCTACCTGAAAGAGCAATTTTTGTTGTGTAAGATATAGTTGAAGATCTATAGCCAGGGTGACCAGATGTGATAACTGCAAAGGCACAATGAAATGTAGGACATTGAAGAAAAATATAGGACATCACAAAATAAAAGCTAAAAACACTAATATAAATGTAAATTCATGCTTCTTAGTCATGCTCATAATGGAGGATGTTTTGAAATTCCTCCAGGACAGAAGGTTGAAATGTAGGACATGTCTTGGAAAAGTAGGATGTCTGGTCACCCTGTCTACAGCCACATTAGCTATAGATCTTAAACTTGATGGCCATTGATTAGTCCGAATTGGATATTCCAATTCTCTATTTTATTCTTGCTGTAAACCTTGTATATCACATTTATTTATAGATAACAGAAATTTATATATATAAATTGTTGGTTTGGCTACTTCGTTGGCCACAATTAATGTCTCTAATACTAAGGGAACCTAGAATGCACTTAAAGTTGAAGGGCCAAATCTGGATTGTAACAAATATTTCAGTTGTAGATATTGCCATTTAGCTGATACAGGTAGTTTAAACTGCGCTTGCAAAAATGAAAAAGGCAACTGATTTAAAGTAACAATCCCATATCTAGCCCACACCTTCCATAAAAATGGATCCTTATTAATTTTCAAATCTACATCTAACGACGCTTGCAACATCTGAAAGAATGATGTATAGATGAAATTGACAAATGGACTTATATTTGGACAGACAGTCAGGTTTTATGGAAACTTACTATTAATGTTTTTATTTTTCTCCCTTTCGTATTTTCTATTTTCCTGCTTTTATTATACTGGGACATTATTCTGTGTAACTGAGATCTGTTTTGAATGTAAGTATTTTTTTAAAAATATGTACCAGTATATGCAAAAAAGGGCAGGGGGAAAACAGGGTTGTACTGAGCCCTATCAGAATCCATAATAGATCACTGCTACATCCCTTGTGCAAAATGGACTCTATACAAGAGGTTTTAAAAGCTGAATTTCTGGAAATGCCCCCTTTCAAACTATATAGATGCACTTGTATAGTTCAAGCATTAATTGTTCATTTTGATTTTGATTTGCTGCTCCATCTAATCCAAAGCTATCTATGTATCTGTCATCTTCTAATATACTTTATATATAATTAAATTAAATCAAATTAATTAAATTTAATAAATGTCTAAATTTAGTAAAATGATTTATTAAATTAATTTATAAAATTTAATCAATCATTATAGTATAGTATAATATATTATACTATAATAAAATATATAAAAGAGAAATACAACTACTTTTCATAATGAAATAGCTAAAGCATGAGCAGATTTCTCATTTTGGCAAATGAGCATAGATACTCAAATGCAAAAAATAAAGTGAGAACTGATAGTCACAAAAATTGGAAGTTAAATTAAACAGAACTGTTTTCATGGCAATGTTGTGGCAGTAGGTGATATTAGAGGTGTTGTTCATTTTTCATGCTCACTTAACACAGCACTCGTACTCTCATCCTATGACATATTCTTTAAGATTTCGATACATCACTGCACTGATATATTTTCAAATGTCAAAAACTAGGAAAGCCTGAAAAGATGGAATATTGAATTTAAAGGGACAGAAATTATTGAGCCTATGACTGCCTTTTTTACTGTGGGAAACTGTATAAAAAAGTCTCGGGCGCTGGGAGTACAGTACTAGTTGTTTTACTACTATCTCATACTCTTCTACTTGGCTAGCACTACAAAAATATATACAGTCATACATTTGACAGCCTGTGCCTTGTTATAGGAAACCCAGCTTCTGATGTGTACCAGTTGATCAAGGAGTACAAAAGCTTTATATGATGTAGTTAAACTAACCTGTCCCTGTAACTCTGCACTGAAAGTAAGTAGACTGTCCCTCAGAGGTAATAGCATCACGGAGTGGTGTGATAATGGTAGGTGGGTAAATTGGCACTTCTACATCAGGAGAAACAACTTCTGGGACTAAGAGAAAGAAGACCAAAAAAGTGATTATTAGCCTCCATGGAAGAGCACACGTCACAAAATATTGACAATGCCATTTTTTAAAAAAATGCTTGAGAGAGCTAGGAGAGCTTGCCTTCCACCAACAGGGATGCTGAAGAAGTGGCAACCCCATAGTCGTTCTTGGCTTCAATGGTGTAAATGGCAGCATCTTCAGGGAACGTCTCAATTAGCAACAGAGTGTATTCTTGAGCATCATGAAGGAACTTGACTTTAAAGCCAGGAGAAAGAGGCTGCTCATCTTTGTACCATGAGATCTTGGGTGCAGGTCTCCCTGACACTACAGCACAGAAACGAGCCGGCTTCCCAGACTCTACAGTGGCTGGCTGAAGTTCCTTGACAATCTCAGGTGGCTCAGGAGCTGTAAATTAAAAGAAAACAAAAACTCAAACATTTTCTACAATTATTTGTTCAACCTTTCTCTTCCTTGAACAAAACCAGTCTGTTAAGCAGCTACAGCCCATGTAACACAAGGGCAATGGAATTAGATCTGGATTCAAAAGAACCCATTTCTAATTGTAGCTCAGCAACAAAGCTTAGGAGGCAAATGGGAATAATGTGTGAATAATAGATTGATACATGTATACTAATTACATGGGCTACAAGGGGAGATTGCATGTTTGAATTCTCTCCATATTAAAACTTCTCAAATACAGAAAATAAGGGGGGGGGGAAACTTGGCCAGAATTCTTTCCCTGCATGTTGATTTTCAGTGGGTAAGGGACTTTGGAAATATGATGAACCCAAGAAATCAATCTGCTTTGTCTGGTCACATGATTCAACCTAATTCTCAGCTTTGCCTGAACTACAGGTTGTTGTTAGGCTAAATGAAGAAGGAAACAGAAAACAGTGATTAAAGCTAGAAAAAGATGCTTCATGTCCACTTTGCCTGGTTTTGTGCTTTATTTCCCTGCTCTGATTTCTGCGTGCATGTGTATGAATTATGTGTCTTCAAGTCAACTCTGACTTAGAAGTCAACTTCTTATCCTAGAGGTTTTTTTACAAGATTTATTCAAAGGTTTGCCATTCCCTTCATTTTAGGCAGAGTGAGTGTGATTTGCTCAAGGTCACCCAGCAGGTTTCCATAGCTGAGCAGGGATTCAGACCCTGGTCTCCCAGAATGCTAGCTCAGCTTTTAAACTTTTAGCTCATTGTGAAGTTTGTTGTTGTTAACTGCCCTTGAGTCCATCTCAACCCATGATGACCCTATGGATGAGACATCTCCAAGACTCCCGGTCCTCCACTGCTCTGCTTAATTCCTGTAAGCTCATACTTATGACTTCCTTAATAGAGTCCATCCATCTAGCATGCGGCCTTCCTCTCTTTCAACTTCCATCCACCTTTTCTAGCATTATTATTTTTTCCAATGAATTGTGTCCTCTCATGATGTGTCTGAAGTACGACAACTTTGTTATCTTGGCACCCAGGGAGATTTCTGGTTTGATCTGCTCTAGGACCCATTTGTTTGTCTTTTTGGCTGTCTACGGAATCCTCAGCACTCTTCTCCAGTACCTCATCTTGAATGAATTTATTTTCTTCCTATCTTCTTTCTTAATTGTCCAGCTCTCACATCCATACATGGTAGTAGGGAATACAATGTCTTGTATGATTCATAGGATTGTATGATGTGCTCAGTTGTATACTTTTGCATTTTATGATCTTTTCTAATTCTTTCATAGCTGCCCTCCCCATTCTTAATCTTCTTCTGATTTTCTGGCTGCAGTCTCTGTTCCTATCAATGTTTGATCCCAGGTATGAGAACACTTTTATTATTTTTTCATTGTCTAGGTTGAATTTGTCTAGATTTTCCATAGTTATTATTTTTGTTTTATGTTCAACATTAAGCCTGCCATTGAACATTCTTTCTTGATCTTCCTTAGTAGCTGTTCCTGGCCTGTGAGCTTTTCTGCTAATATTATGGTTGTCATCTTAGGTTGTTAATATTCCCTCCTCCTATTTTTACTCCTCCTACGTCTGTGCCCAAGCCTGCTTTCCTTACAATATGTTCTGCATATAAGTTGAACAGGTAGAGTGATAAGATGCAGCCTTGTCTGACACATTTGCCAATTGGGAACCATTCTGTTTCTCCATGTTCTGTCCTGACAGTAGCCTCTTGTCTTAAGTACAAATTTCTCATCAGGACTGTCAGATATGTTGACACTCCCATGTCTTTAAGGGCATTCCATAGCCTTTCATGATCTATACAGTCAAAGGCTTTGCTATAGTCTATAAAGCACATGCTGATTTTCTTTTGGAATTCCTTGGTGCACTCCATTAGACATTATAAACATTATAAACATTAGTATGTTTATAATGTGGTCTCTATTGCCTCTTCCTTTCCTGAACTACGCTGGGACCTCTGGGATTTCTCTCTCCATGTATGGTTGGAGTTTATGTAGTACACCATGAAATACTTTAACTACGTTGATACTTTCATAAGCAGAGTATCTTGCATATCAAAGTAGCAATGGGTTATTCACACAGACAGCAACAATTAAAAATCCAGTAAAAAGTCTAACAATTTCTGTACATACCATTCACATGTAGAGTGACAGAACTTCTATTTCTTCCAGCTAATAAGGTATATTCTCCAGCATCTGTATAGCTGGTTTCAGTGATCGTCATCCGATGAACTCTTCGTTCCACCACATAATGATATCTTTCTTCAATTTGGAAGTTGATCTCAATGCCATCTTTGTACCAGCGTGCTTCAATGTCATCCTCATTGACCTCGAACTCAACCACAGCCCGCTGTCTCTCAATGACCTATCAGCAAAAAGAAGCAAAATAATTTATTTTATGTTACTTTTGCTACTGTGCCTTTTTTCTTGAATGGATTTTTTTTTAAAGCCTAAAGAGGAAACGTCAGAAAATGGTCATAATGCCTAAATGAAGCAGATCCATGTTGAAGAAAAGTTTGATTACACACAAAGGCCTCGTTCCTACTATGATTTAAAGCGAATTGCTGATCGGGTTATATGACTGTCATTACCACTTGAAAACGGTTCCAATCCTATTGAGCTCAGTTTCAATCATGATGAAGTGAGCCAAACGCAAAAAACCCAGTTTCCTGACACTAGTTTTTTGGCGAGATCTTTTGAAAATAATATACTCTGAAGTGTGTTCAACAAGTAGGAATGATGGATCTCAACTGGATCATACTGGAGGGGAGGGACTAATGGCAGAGGGATGTTTGCTATCCCTCCTCAGTTTTTGGGAACTCAGCCATTCCCCTCCCCTGCCCCAGCATTTTATATATATATATTGACAGAATACGTGATCCATTGTATTTGCAACTACTTGCAATTATGAGTGGACTGTAGCTCAGCAAAGCAAGTAGTCACAAAACCAATGGATTGCATATCCTGTCATATATATATATATATATATATATAGTTCCCAAGCCGGGATGCTCAAAGGGGAAATGGTGTGCTTGAGAAGCCAGGGTTGCTGAGGGGCAGAGGAAGGCTCAGTTGCTAAAGTCGCCTTGCTTGGTGCCTGGAACGGTCCTGTCCTCACTGTGTTGCCGCTTGCATTACCGATGACACACAGATGATTGACATGCATTTTGAAGCAGTGCAAACTAGTAGGAATGACAATTGTACCAAAAAAGAAGTGATTACAAGGGAATAATTAAAAGCTCTGTTTTCATAGTGGTAATGACAGACCTTTTGGAATTGATTTACCCACACGGAGCGAAGGCAAATTGCAAACTGGTTTAAATGTCAGTGGGAATGAGCCCATCAAAGACTATGCTCCTTGTAACTTAAAGTTAAGTGACATATATGCTGAGCCATGGTCCAAAATATTTTTACATGTTCTACTGGTAAGTCATGTTCTACCCCTTATTAGTGAATCTGTATATACAGTGAGCCCTTCCCATCTATGAGGGTTCGGTTATGAGGGGCCCCACTGATGGGGAAAAAACATAGAAGCTCAAGCCCATATTAGTTAATGAGTGGTGACATGTATGTGCCTGCGCCAGCATACCCATGGGTACACGATGCCATTGACTATTATGGGGTAGGGTGATCTGCGGAAGCTCCAGTCTGTGGATGGCTAGCCCATCAATATGGTGGGCCCACTGTATATTGTAGGCCTTTGTTGCTGAGCTGGTGCAACTGTTTTTGTAAGAATTCTATATAAAGTTGGTTTAATTACATGTATTCCCAAGCCAGAATCCACCTAGTGTTGCATCATTAAATAAACTGCTGGGTTCAATCTACTATCAGACTCTATTCATGACTCCTAAAGGGTTACAAAATTTTCCCTTCAAGGCACTTTCTAGTTCTCAAATAACTAGAAAGAAAGCCAGTTTATTCTGGTTATTTCTTAGGGTTAAGTAAAGCCGCTGCTTGCCTCTCTTGTTTAATCAAACATGAAAGCACTGGTTCAACAAAAGTCTGTGGAGCCATAATTAAATACTTATCTCTCCCCCCAACTGAGTATACAAGAGGAGACCAACACCACCCAAAAATGTTGTAGAGTATACCCTAGTAGTACTGCTTCTGTTCAGGTCTCCAACCAATCTGAAACAATAGCTGTCTAGCAGTGTTCAAGGCTAGCATGCAGAAAGAGTCTGCTCCTTCTGCTATGTGTGCCTGTAGCCTCCTCACTCTCTTCTTTGTGTTGGAGTGGGAAAGGGCCTTTACAGACTGCCAGAAATAATGCAGCTTGAGGCCACTTTAACTGTCCTGGCTCAGTGCTAAGGAATCATGGGAACTGTAGTTTATTGTGGCACCAGAGCTCTCTGACAGAGAAGGCTCAATGTCCCAGAAAAAAATAATACAATTCCCATGATTCCTTAGCACTGAGTCAGGATAGTTAAAGTGACCTCAATCTGCATTATTTCTGGCAGTCTGAAAAGGCCCAAAGTGAGAAGTGAAGTGATCTATGTGTGTAGAATAGCTCCTCACTGTCTTCTTTGTGTGTGTGGGGGGGGGGGGAGTGTGAAGTGATCTATGTGTGTAGGGTGGCACTCCTGATCTTTCAATAGGTTAAGTACCTTGGATAGTTCCTTCAACATTCTGATTAAAACCTGGAGTGGAATAACTACCCCACCAACAGTAGGGTTACCAGTTGCCTTTGTTTGTGTTGGGTCCTGCACACAGAATTGGATCCTGGTCATGCTGGCTTCTAAATTCCATAAGCATCTAACATGGCCCTTCAGATCTCTCTCCCATTGGTGGGATAATGCCTGAAACAGGACTTTAGTTTTAGTTCCAAGTTTAGTATTACAAACAATGGCTGAGGATCTCCTACTTGTTCTCTCCTCTACCTTAGTGGTAGGAATCATATGGCCTTCCACGTGTAGTTGGACCAGAAGTCCCAGCATTCTTGAGCAGCACAGTTAATGATAGGGAATGCTAGGACTTGTAGTACAAGAACATTTGGAGGTCTGCTTGATTCCTACATGTACTTGAGTGGAAATGATTCCCTTCAAGGTCCCAGCTGGCCTGGAACAAGAGTCTGTAGTAGTTTTTGGAGCTTGCAGGGGTGGTCTCTGGAGAGTGGAAGTTATTTTTCATTTTTTCCTTGTTGAACTTCACCTTAAATTACATGAAGGGGGAGTTCATAACCTTATGGTCTGCATCCTGTCAGAAATAGGATCTTGTGGTGTGCCTCTAATCCCCATCTTCAAGTTACTACAAGGTGTTAAGGACTCAAGTAGGCCGGTTCTACCTATCCTCCATCTCTCTCACTCTCTCATAATCCTTCCTTCTTTCTTGTCTCAACATTCAAAGTTTCTGGAAGATTGTGAGCATAAGGCCCTGCCCCCTCAGACTGGTTTGGGGTTTGTTTTTTTTAAACAAATATCTAAACATGTATACCATATAAAAAGGGGAAGGGAGCACATCACAAAACACACAAAGCTCTAGATTAAAGTGACAAATTAATGATCAATGATTAATAAAAGAATATACTGCCCCTGTATGAATATACATCCCCTGTAGGGGATTCAGTGGCTCAAGTGGTTAAGACGCTGACTCTGTTGATTGGAAGGTTGGCAGTTTGAGGCCCGGGTGCTGTAGGGTGGGGTGAGCTCCCGTCATTAGTCCCAGCTTCTGCCAACCTAGCAGTTCGAAAGCATGCAAAATGCAAGTAGATAAATAGTACCACTTTGGTGGGAAGGTACACAGCATTCTGTGCAATCATGCTGGCCACAAGATCACAGGGTAGTCTCTGACAACGCTGGCCCTTTGGGTAACGGAGATGAGCACCACCCACTATGGTTGGACACGACTTGACAACCTTGTCAATGGGGAATACCTTTACCTATACTGCCTCTGTACTGGATATATCTTTAAAGTGTCTGGACTAACCAAGGTAATATTGTCAGATTGTAGTAAGTAATACTTGGGAAATAAAGATTTCTTTTAAATCACAATTTTCTCAGAGCTTCAAGATTTTTTATAAAAACTACAAGGTTTCCTTGTGTGCAGTGGCATTAACTGATTTGAACTGAGTCAGAAGGGGAATTTTAAGGTATTAAGACGTTCATTCAAAAGGGCAGTGAATATGTAAAAGTGAACATTGTGCACTGCTCGAATTTTGTTGACTGACTTCAGTGTAGCAATTCCTCCTGCAGAAGCGACAATTTAAAAATCATCAATACTCAATCCATTTGAACAATTCTCTTCTGTATTTGTTGTGAACTGCCCTTGAGTCAACCCCAACTCATGGCAACTCCATGGAAGAGTCATCTCCAATATCCCCTATCCTCCACTGCTCTGCTTAGTTCCTGCAATCCATGCCCATGACCTCTCTGATTGAGTCTATCCATCTGGCATGCAGTCTCTTTCTACTTCCCTCTAGCTTTCCTAGCATTTCTACTGATCAGTGCCTTTTCACTGCCTCAGTTTGATTATCTTGGCTTCCAAAGATATTTCAGGCTTCATCTGTTCAAAATCAATTTGCTTGTCCTTATGGCTATCCATGGTGACCTCACCACTCTTTTCCAGCACCATATCTCAAATGAGTTGATACTTTTCTTATCCACTTTCTTCACTGTCCAGCTTTTGCATCCATGCATAGTGAGAGGGAATATGATGGCAATTGGACAATTCTAACTTTAATGTTCATTTCTATATATTTACTCTTTAGCATCTTGTTCCTTCATAGTTGCCCTTCCCATTCCTAGTCTTCTGGTTTCTTGATTGCAGTGTCCACTCTCATCAATATTTGATCCTAGGTACAGGAGTTTTTTTACTATTTCGATTTCTTCATTGTCTAGGTAGATTTTATGTATTTCTTTCATGGTCATTATTTTGTTTTCTTTATGTTCACCATTAAGCCTGCCTTTGCACTTTCATTTTTGACCTTCCTTAGTAATTGTTCCAAATCTGTGATTCTTTGATGGGTCCTAAAAACCCTAAAGGCACCAGATCTCATATGACATTGGAAACTAAGCAAGATCGGCCCTGTTCAGTACTTGGATGGGAGATCACCGATAAACACCAGGTGCTGCAGGCTATATTTCAGAGGAAGGAACTGGTAAAATTACCTCTGAGTATTCCTTGCCTAAGAGAATCCTATGAAATTCATGGGGTCACCATAGGTCACAGGCAACCTGAAGACATGTACATGGACCCATTATTTGTTATTTTTGTCTGCATATATTGTTTATACAAAATCTCAAATGAGAAAATGTCACAACCACACATTCAGAATTAATTCAAAATGAGATCTGGGAGAGGGAAAAAATATTTGACAAATTGTGGCACTGATTTTTTAACTTTTTTTCATGGGTGGGGAAGCTGAAGTTTCTGTTACAATTGACAAATCTGTATTTTACAGCTTATTAGAACATCAGGAAGTGCTATACCTGAACTTCTTTTTGGAGGCTCCTGATGCGCACATCACGTCCTTCCACTACCAGATTAGCGCTGGACATATTTCCTCCTGCCACCACTGTGTACTTTCCAGAATCAGACATCTTTGTTGAAGTAATCAGAAGGCGATGAACAAATCTTTCCCTCTGAACTTTCATTCTAAAAATAACCAAAATTTTAAAAAAATCAAAAGGAAAAATCTATATGATACATGGTGTACTCTCCAAATAGAAATATATTTTTAAAAAGAACATTACATAACAAAAAACCAAAACAAAATGTGGTTTGGATTCATGAGACCATTCCTTTCTACCAGTCCATCCCCTTCACTCAATAAGTCCAGTTTTTTAGTACAAAACCTTATGTGGTGGTTCCATATAACATTCAATTATGTGAAAATGGTTGGATTCATTACTTCCTCCTTTTGGATTCTTTTGTGTGTATATGAGAAAACAGTGGATGAAACAGCCACAAAATGGCACATAATGCCTCATAGTTCTCTACCTCTTAGGATCAAGTGAAGATACTACTCCATCACAAGCAGAGAGTCAACAAAAATACAGATTCTACAAGTGGCTGCTTAGGATAATAGAATACTAGCACTTTCATTCTCTGGTTGCATCAGCATTGCAGAAATAATGCAGTTTGACACCTTTTTGATTGCTATGGCTCCATGCTATGGAATCTTGAAATTTGCAGTTTGTTGTAGTACCAGAATTCTCTGAAGAGAAGGCTAAATGTCTCACAAAACTACAGTTCTCAGAATTGCATAGCACTGAGCCATGGCAGTTAAAGCAGTTATCAAACTGCATTAATTTTGCAATGCCCATGCAGCCTCTGATGGCTTGTAGACTGTTGTCCAAGACCAATTTACCTATAAGGTTAATTTTTCTTTCTCAGCTTAGAGTGCTCCCCTGTTTATGATAAAAAGTCATCTGACCCATTCCATAGGAAAACATATGGACATTTATACCACATAGCAATCATGATTTGTCCAACACATTTTGTTTCCTGAGGCAGAACAGCAAATAGTGCTTTCCTTCTCCCCTCCTCCAGGTCAATATGTATATAGTAACCAAACATCTGTCAAGGGATTGTCACATTCTTGTCTCTCCCCCTGGAAGTAAAAATATATTTTGGTCTGCAATGTAGTCTTCCTCTTTTCCGAATGTTTTAATTGGAGTGATTGTTTAATGCTTTTTTTAAAAAAAATGCACCGCGTACTGTTTTAGCTATTTTGTTTTAACATACATTGCAAGCCACTTTGGTCCCATATTGGGAGAGAGTTGGGATACAAATCAAATAAGTAAATGAATAAAATCTTATCTTCAAGCTTTACAAAGCATTGTAATATTTCCCAATGATTCATGCCATTTCATGATAGGTCTCAGGTATGATAACCTCAGTTTAGTCATTTTAGATTCTAGGGAGAATTCGACTTGATTTGCTGTACAACCCATTTATTTTGCCTGAAATATTAGAGAGTAATAGACTAGCACATGAATGATCCACATTGACCATACAGATTTAAATTCACCCTCCACTCATTCTACATGTATGTAATTTTGTCATTCTCATGTCACACTTTGAAATCCCTTTAAAAAGATCACAAGAAAACCAGCAAATTACCTTTCTCCAAGCTGAAGCTCCTGCCCATCTTTCATCCACTGAACAGAAATGTCAGGTTCTGAGATTTCACATTCAAAAACAGCTTTTTTCTTCTCAACAACTTTGATGTCTTTGATGTGTTTTCTGAATTCAATATGGCGAGCTGGAGAAACATTTTGTATATTGTCAGTTATTAGAGGTAACATATTGTGTCTCAGGAAGATTAATATTGGTGTTCAACACAGCTCAAGCTCCTTCCCTCTCCTCCCTTGGTCAGCCCCCTGTATGCCTCCTGAGATCTACTCTGGGAGGCCCCCAAACCCTCTAGGGTTGGGGTTGTGTGAATGGAATCCTTTCCACCAGAGGATGTTTTCCCATCAGTAGAGCAACATAATCTGATTTCACCAAACAGCTTGAGTTTCCCTTATCTGCAATTCCAAAATCCAAAATACTCCAAAAACCAAAACATTTTTCATGGGTCACTAAGATACTGAAATACCTTTGCTTTCTGATGGTTCCATGTATACACACTGTGTCATGCACAGAAGTATTTTTTAAAAATTGTATAAAATTACCTTTGGCTATGTTTCACATTCATGTACGTGAAATATACATGAATTTTGTGTTTAAACATGAGTCGCATTCCCAAGATATCTCACAATGTACTTATATACAAATACTGCAAAGCTATTCCAAGATCCAAATTAAAAAAAAATCCAAAATCCAAAACACTTCTGGTCTCAAGCATTTTGAATAAGGGAGACACAAACTGTATGTTTTAGTTGTACCATGCATTAGTACCCAAGGCATCTTACAAGAATTAAACCATTGGAGGCTGAGTCAAATTCTGCAGGGGGATATGATTGCAAGTGACAAATACATTTTTTATTGTATGATAAGAGCTGATCGGCACTGACGGCAGTGTGTGGCAACTGATACATGCATGTGACTCCCTTTGCAGGCATCAGCACATATGGAGTTACATATGGGTTGCCCTCTGCAAGGCTGAGATAAAGGATGTGTGTGTGTGTGTGGGAATAAATTAGCACTCAGTTTAGTTTGCTTAATGGCTTTACCCAAATCACATTTCTGAACATGCACTGCATTTTGTGATAAGAAAAAAGGAATTCGACTGCATGAAGACATTTGCAAAGAAAACTGCAAAAATAAGAACAAAATCTAACATGCACATGATCATACTTTAATCAGCACTTGGGTACAAAACATGCATACATTTGAAAAATGTGGACTCCCCCCAAAAAAACCCCAGAGTTAAATTTTTAAAAAGCAAAAAAAAGCCTGTATGGAATTTGGATGATAAAAAACAACAGGACTGAGAATCATCCATCTGTCATTGGGACACTGGTTTGGACATGTCCTAGGTCCATGTTGGCGAACCTGTGGCACATGTGTCATCTCTGGTACATGAAGCCATTTTGGAGGGCACACAGAGAGAAAGGAGGGCAGGGGAAGAGGAGGAACAGAGACAGCTGAAGGTCCAGAGGGCGGAGGGAAGAGGAGGAACAGGTGTGTGCCTGTTTCTCCTCTTCCCTGTCGTCCAGGCCTTCAGCTGTCTCCAGAGAGGCAGCTGAGGGCCCAGGCAGGGGAAGAGGCAGTCCCATCCACTGGAAGGCAGAAGTCCCCCTACAGAAGTCCTCCACAGAAGCCCTGACCCCCAGCGCCAGGTAACACCCAATGCCAGAACACCTTTAATTTTGGGCATTTTGTCTATAAAAGGTTCACCATCACTTTCCTAGGTTAAAATACAATGAATCATAGAATCATAGAGTTGGAAGAGACCACAAGGGCCATCCAGCCCAACCCCGTGCCATGCAGGAACTTACAATCAAAGCACCCCTGAAAGATGGCCATTCAGCCTGTTTAAAGACCTCCAAAGAAGGAGACATCACCACTCTGAAGATGAAAAACTCTAATACCTTCCACATATAAAGTTGCTGATGAAGCTGCTTTGCCAGCAACAAAACTGTACTCAGCTGCATCTCCAAAATGAACATTCCTTATTGAAAGTGAATGCGTTAGCTTCTTTGTTCTGATCTGACATCGGTCAGTTGATTTTATTTCCACCCCATTCTTCAACCATTTGTATGTAATGCCTTCATAATTGACAGTCACTTCAAAAGTGATTGTATCTTTCTCTTCTGCATTGATGTCTTTCAGCATGGATGTAATTAAGACAGCTGTTGAAAAAAGAAAGAGTAAGAGATAGTTTGGTTTAGAAGCCCCTAACTTAAACAATTTATTATTTTTTATTATTTGAACAGAAAATATTAATACTGTTTTTCATTATTGTAAACAATAGGTATCAAAATAAAATCCAAATAACTGAAGAGTTAAATACAGTAGTGTACAATTGCTAAATCAAAAGAACATTAAAACCAATAATTAAAAAATTAAAAAACAAAACAAAATATTTTATTAAAATTAGTAGTGGAGAAGGAGAACAAGCAGTTCTCTAGTGGGTGATAGCAAGAGCCCATGCTGGGAGCACACCTATCTCAAGAGGGAGATCATTTCGGAATATGGCCACTCCAAGAGAAGAGGCCTTTCTTTACATCGCAACCCAGTGAACTTCTCTTAAGCTGATGTATGGCAAGCATGGCCTCCCCTCAAAGTGGTCTATACAGAGGAAAGTAGCATCTTGGATATCTTAGTAGACATTGGCGGCCCAGTGCCTAAGCCTGGTGAGCAACTGCTTCATCATATCACTGTGGAATGGGCACTGATACTGGTTACAAACAACATGTTATATTTAGGATAATACTATCATATACCAGGGGAGTAGCAAAACATCAATTGTCAAGAATTGTTCAATCCCTTGTCCTAAGACAGGGTAATTTATTTTATTTTACCTTGTTCCATAGCTCAGAGGGCCCCTGACTAGCATGTTGGTTTCATAACCTCACTTTGTGAGATACGAGTTTAGGCTGAAGGAGAGTGGCTTGCATGCAGCCATTAAGTGATATTCACAGCTCAACAGGAATATGAATCAAAGCTTCCTACATCCTCCAGAAGCATGTTCTAGCTGTTACACCACATTGGTTTGTTGGTGCTATGCAAAAGTATTTACAATCGGGTAATCTCTGTTTGCTTTGGTTCATGTATATTTCAAATTACATTTAAAAAACAAACAAATAAACAAGGAACACAAACATTTTCCACTTTGCTAAAGAAAAAAGTTAGGTACCAAATAATTAAATTAAATAAAAAGTTGATGTCACATAGATTTAAACTGTAACCGTTTAACATCCAGGTAGAACAGGTGAGCTTCATTTTTAGCCCCTGAATTTACAGCTTTTGTCTCATCTGGTGATTCAGTATCTCATGTCTGATATGGTGATTCAAGATTATCTGGTGATTCACTGACATTACTCCCATGAAAAATTATGCTTACGTTTCACAGTTAGAGTTGCGCTGACTTTGTCATTTCCACAGATAAAGGTGTACTCGGCAGAATCTTCACTGCTGGTGTTCATGATGTTGAGCTGATGGAGTTTCCCCTGAACTATGATTTTGAACTTCTCACTCATTTCAATTTCCACCCCATTTTTTAGCCACACGGCAGGTACATTGAAATGAGACACCTCACATTCAAAAGAAGCAGTTTTGGTCTCAGCAACCTCAATATTTTTCATGGTCTTTGTAATATGTACAGCTGTGGAAAATAATTTTTAAAATAGAGTTATTCCTTGCATAAATAGGATGCAGCAAAGTTATTCTTATGTAACATTTGATAATAGTGCTTGAATTAATATATATATATATATATATATATATATATACACACACACACAGAGAGACAGATTTTTCCCCCCAAAACTTACTTTCCACAAATAATTTTGCTTTACATTGAAGTTGTCCTACTACTGCCGTATATTCTCCAGCATCAGCAGGAGATATATTTTGTAACGTCAGCTTGTGAACTTTCCTTTGAGAGCTCATTCTGTACTTATCATTTGGCTTGAGCTCAATGTTTTTGTGGAACCATTTGACTGGAACAGTGTCATGGGACACACTCACTTCAAAGGAAACAACAGCATTCTCCAGAGCAGTCACATCCTTTGGTTTTTTAATGATCTTAACAGCTTGAAGAAAGAAGTAAAAAGAAAGAAAAGAAAAGTTCAGTCATGTGAGTTTAATTTCAACCACTATTGGTCTACTAGCATCAGGATGAAGTGACACAGGTAATAGTTTGAGGGTCTGAAGAGCTGAAAGGGGTGTGGCATGGGAGAGACATCACTGCCCATGGTGCATACCTTTCTTTTCACTATCATCTTATTCATTCATTATTTCTCAGAGGATTGTGGGGTGGAGATAATGCTTAAGGACTCCCACAAATGATAGTAAGATGCCACAAATGTGTGAAACTAGAAGTGACAGTAGGACACTACAAATGAGTATGCACACTATGTACACTATGTACACTTTGACTGGAAATGGCAGACGGATACAATATTTTAATTTAAATTGTTAGTTGCCTTGGGTTCCATATCGGGAGAAAGCTGGGATATAAATTAAAGCAATAGAGAAACAGATGATACATAGAGAGATAACATTTTGGAGAATGAAGCCTCTCATCATATATTGTTCAGTTTCCTTTAATTCTATTCAACCTATATGCTACACATATAAAATAATAATAATAATAATAATAATAATAATAATAATAATAATAATAATTTTATTTTTGACCTGCCTCTTTCCAAAGCTCAAAGTAGGGTACAACATAGATTAAAGCACATAAAATCATTTAAACACTTTGGGCTGACTTACTTTCAACATGGAGTCTGGCATTGGCTCCTATCCTTCCAAGTTTAAAGCTATAAACTGACTCATCAGTTACAGCACAATTCTTGACTTTCAATGTGTGGACATGTCCTTCCACTTTGATCTCATATTTGTCACTGGAATGTAGCTCAACACCATTTTTGATCCACTGAGCTCCTTTCACATCAGGATGAGTAAGTTCCACTGAAAACACTGCATCTTGTGTTTCTGTTACAGTCAGGTTTTTCAGTGTCTTCTTGATCTTCACAGCTATTTCAAAGGAACAAATTATGGAAACAAATCATGGGAAAAGCAGGTAAAACAAGAAGGTACCTTACAATATTACATATTACAAACATAAGCTTTGTACTGAAAAGTGGAAAGGAGTTGGCCATAGGCAGTTTTGCTCCTACTCATGGAAACTACTTCCACTGAATCTGGAAGGAACACTCCTATCCCCTTCAGTTCTCACAGCCCAGACCACACTTTTCCAGTGGAACCCTCAGAAGAGAGTGTTTAGAGGGTTCAGTGCACTGCTGTGGGAAGAAGGGGCACAAAAATCACCATCAGCCACCCTACTTCCACTACCACTTCTCTGAGTCCAGTGTTGGCTAGTCTCATGACAAAGTAGCTGAGGTTTCCTCCATCTAAACAGAATATATATCTTTGGCAACCATTGCGTTTTAACTCCATACACAATAAAAAGCTATGATAAATATTACTCACTCACTTAGAAATTCATGAATGAAGTTATGTTAGATTTTGATATTGAAATTACAATAAAGCTCTATGCATGTCTACTCAAAAGGTGGTTGAATTTTATGCAGTGAGATTTGCTCCCACTAAATTAATGTCATATTCCAGACAAATTCAAGAAATGTAAAGTGACACACAAATTTTGCAGACTTCTGATCAAGCCGTTTTTGTAATACTGATTATGGAGCATAACTTCCAATTGTATTGTTAAAATCTGACAAAAAATCAAATCAAGCAAATTCCATCTAGGTAAGATCCTTTCTTTCAATCTGCATTTCATTTTCTATTTAACCTGTTTCCTAACATATTTTGTATAATTCTTAAGTGGACTACCTATGGAGGGACACTATACTATATCTTCAATCAGGTCAGTATGGAGTTGAGGCAATTTTTCACTGCTTACTCACTTTCAACTTTCAGCTTGGCTGATGTTTTTGAGGATGCCACTTGAAAGGTGTATTCACCAACATCATCCACTTTGCTGACTGGAATATTAAGTCTCCTCTTCCGACCATCAGATTCACTTTTACAGCGATCTGTCATAGTGAGTGGTTTTCCATCCTTCAGCCACTGGCCCTGAGAATCTGGATTAGCTACTTCACATTCAAGAATAGCTTGCTGGGATTCAGCCACAGTTAGATCAGTGAGGGGCTTTGAAATGGCACCACCTGAGTGGAAAACAAAATCAAAGCTTGCATTTGTCAGTACAGATTAAATGCACACTGTCTTCACTGACACCTCATTTTCATTATGCTGTTGTGCCCTCCTGCTATCATAAACAGGGCTGGCCCTACTATTAGGTGGAGTAAGATTAGTACACCAGGCTGCTTATTTTGAGTGTCATGAAGCAAAAGGAATTTTTACAGTTTTGTGGGATTTCCAGCCTCAGATTCCAAAATAGCTTGGCAGTGTAAGTTGCCATTTGCTGCTCTGCTTCTGGCAGCCAATTGTTTAGGGCTAACTCTAAGATGGACCCGTGAAAGTAATGTGCTTTAAGACATGTGTGAGCACTGACTCTTTGTGTGCTCATAGTGTAGGCATCAGCATGGGCTGCAATGAAAAATGTTCATGGGGGTGAAATGGACTAACTATTTTGTACATTGGATTTATAGAATGCGATGTCTGAAAGATGCTCCCCTTCCCCTTGTTTCTATAGAAACCAAATGGAAAATAATGGAACTCTGAGAGTATAGTTATTCTCATGGAGAACAATGGAAAATTAAAACTACAAAGTTCAAAATGATCAATAATATCTTTTTAGTAACCATATATATATCCTCAAAAATTAAAACTAAAATGTTTCTTCCTGCATACATGCAGCCATGAAAGCACTTTGAGAATTGTGTGAACTGGGCATTTCACTTTCATGAAAAATCAAGCACACTACCACGTTCAAACAGCTCACCTGCTACAACCAGCTTCCCAGATGTCTTCTTTTCTCCAGCATAAAATGTGTACTCTCCTTCATCATCTTTCATCATGTTTATTACTGTTAGTTTATATATTGTGCCATGTGCTTCTATCTTGTACTTGGGGCCAGCTTTGATTTCTTGGTCCTTAAAATGCCACACAACATCAATTCCAGCATGGGACAGCTCAACTTCAAAGGTGACATTCTGAGTTTCAGTGCAGGTGATGTCATGAAGACCTTTAATAATCTCAATTTCTGTTTTTTGAAAAAGGGAAATGTATTAGTGGTATTAAGTTATTATTAGCAGCCTTGTTGCATGAGCAGAATGGGTTTTAGCAGTGCCTGTACATTTGTAGAATACTTACTCTCAATTGTGAGATTGCAGCTGGTTTCAACTTTGCCAACAGCCAATTTACAGTGTCCTTCATCTGATGCATATGTCCTGGTAAAGACAAGCCGTTGTTTTGTGCCTTTGGAGACTGCTTGGACACGGTCATCAGGCTTTATTTGCTGATCATTTAAGTACCACTTGGATGAGGATACATCAGGGACTGAAATCTTACTCTCAAGGATGGCTTTTGTGCCCTCAATAACATGGACATCTTTCAGAGGTACTATTATATCCACACCTGCAAATTTTAACAAATAACCAGTTAAGACCACATTAAAAACTTCTGTGGATACAAAGTACCCACTGAAAGCAACAATGAACCTACCTACCTGATATAGGTAGGTAAGAAAATGGGTGAGATAGAAAGACTTCTAATATTTGGTCTTCTTTAATGTTCCAAACAATACCCAAATATCTCTGAAACATCACAGGAAGAATAAGATCCCTGTTGTTTACTGCTAACATACCACTAATTTCTGTTGATGTAACCTCACCCTCATTTAGTTTGTCATCCTTTTATAAAACTGACAAAAGCTAATCACTAATGGTGTATTTACTGTAAGTTTAAATATGAATTTTTTGTTACATTTACATTGTCTTTAAGAATGCATTTCAATAAGTGGCACTTACTATATACAGTGACACGACCAGTAGTTGAAATAAGCAGACTAGGGATGTTAAATGAGTATGCTCCACTATCTTCTTTTGTTACATCTTCAACTAACAGCATATGTGACTGCTTGTCTATTACAACATGGACACGGTCGCTGGGTTGAATTTCCACACCATCCTTCATCCAGACACCTTCAACGTTTTCTTGGGAGAGTTTCACTTCAAGCTGCACAATGTCACCTTCACAGACTTTCTGATCAGAAAGGCCTTGGAGGACAGTGACTGGACGTGCTGTAAAATATGAATTAAAAATAGGAGGTTAAGAAATACGATCATGAGCACTAAATATTAAATTTTTAGAAGTCTGTGACTATGAATGAAAACCTTCACTCAATTCAATCTTATGTACATAAACAAATACTTTCAAAAGTGTTCTTCTTGCTGGACAAGAGTATGAGTTTTTCTGCATTTTTCAATGGTTTTTCATATTTCAGTACTTTTTAATGTAAAAGAAGTAATTTTGTGCAAATAGCGTTTGCACACAAAACAATATATTTTGGAAAAATATTCTTTTATCAGAAAAAATGGGATTTTTGTGGAAAAGACTTGTTGTCTGAACATAAATCCAAATTGTCCTGTGTAAATAAAATTTTCACAAAAGGTCCCCATATATGAAAATTTTTGCAGTGGTTGACAATTTCCTTCATAGAATGTATTGATGTGCTATAACACTCCTTCTCATCAAAGACAAGAAAATATTTGAGTATCCTTTACATCCCCAGTGGAGACTGCTTTGTTGGAACAACTTACGCTTCATCTTCAGTTTACAGGAGGTCTTTTTCCCATCTGCCACAAAGCTATATTCTCCTTGGTCTTCTTTAGCAACATCCTTAACTGTGAGGATCTGTCGACCTCGGCGTGAGGTTATGACATATTTATTACTGGGTGTGAGTTCAACATCATTGTGATACCATTTTCCTTCCACGTCTTCAGGTGAAACTTCACATTCCAGTTCCCCTGAGAAGGATTCTGGGACTTCAAGGTCCTCAAGTTCTTTAATAAACTCAATAACAACACCTGTATCCAAAGCCAAATATCTCAGTAAGCAATTTTACTAGTTACAAGAAAAAAATAATCCAAAATGCTTCTTGGAATGTGAAATACAAAGGGTTCCTTAAATTTAAAATATTTTCATCTTCCTAAATGTAGAAATGTGCACATACGGTGCCATGTTTACAATGATATCAAATATATATCAATATACTGAAGCCAATGAGGACTTTCTGCCTTCTCACTAGACTCAAGATAACAGCACTGCTCACCAAACTGTATTTTATCTGAAATCATTTGACACTTGCTACAATTGGAATAATTGCTGCCATAATTTACTTATTTTACATTACCCATGTCCTCACTGATCTGCTACATGGTTAGCATCCCACACAATCAGTGAACCTCCAACAGCGTGTGGAACATTTGCAACTTATGTTTATCATACCGTAAAGGGAAACACATGGGTGGAAGTCTTTTCATATAACCCATTTGCCCAGGGAGTACATACAGCCAGAGGTAACTATATGAGACAGAGATGCATTTAAAGGCTGACAGAAATGCATACAGATACACAAAGTGGTATTGTGTTTAAGCAGAGGGCAGACACATGATGTGAGCTTGATTATTGTACAACAGACCAGGACTAAAGGCACAGTTAGAATGATCATCTACTCTCTGTTCACTGTGCCAATGCAAACCTTCCAAGCCTGACATTACTAGACCAGTAGCTCCAGAGTTCACTATGCCTACAGAAATACACAGCTCATTGGGCTGTGGCACAGATGGGGATGCCCACTCTGAGAAGCTCATGGTCTTCCATGGTTTGAGAGCCCCTCATTTCTAAACTAACAAAGAGAAAAAGGGAGGGAGGGAGGGATGACTCTGTGTTAAAGCAATCTTTGTCCTTACCTTCTACAATCAGTTTAGCTGTTGTTTTCACAGATTCATCATCCACAAGAACACAGCTGTAATCCTCTTCATCACTTTTGTCAATCATTAGCACTGAAAGGAAGTGAGTCTTCCTATCAGAATGTGTTCTGTATTTGTCTCCAGAAGAAATCTCCACTCCATTCTTGTACCATTTCACTTTGACAAAGGGTTCAGAAGTATCACATTCAAAGGTTGCCATTGAATCTTTCTCCTTAGCAGTGACATCTTGTAACTGCTGTGTGAATGTTACATGCTGTTTGGCTGTGAATAAAAATGGAAGGAGACTGAAGAATGAGGAGCATCATTCTGTACTTTGAACATGAAAACCTAAAACCCAAATGCTACTGAAAAAGGACAAGACCTATATGCATTACCTTGTACTAGTAGGAAAGCATGACTTGAGGTTTCACCAGCTACATTAACAGCTTTCACCATGATGCTGGCAGAGTCCTCTGCTGTTACATCTCTGATTACCAATTCACATACATTATCTTCTGGCCAAAACCAATAGATGCGATCTGATCTCTCAATCTGCACACCATTTTTAAACCACTGGCATTCTGGGTCTGGTTTTCCTACAACACGAACACGGAAATGGGCATCACTTCCTTGGCCAACTGTCTGACTTTGTATGCGTTCAAATATCTTGGGAGCCTCCATGCTTGGACTAAGTTGAACTTTCTCTGGCTTGATGGTTGGTATAGTGATTTTGCCTTCAGCCATAAGAGCTTTCTTTTCTTCCTCTGTCAACTCTTTGGTCCAGTGAAGAAGTTCTTCTTTTGTCTTCTTAAGCAGCTCTTCATAAGATTCATCCTTCTTACGAGATTTAAGTTCCACAGCAGTGATGGCTTCATAATACCCCTCTTCAGTTCTGCGTTTGAATTTACTGCGGAGTTCTTCAGATTCTTCTGACACTTTCTCATGGCTTACTTTTTCTGCCTTTTTGAGCTTCACCACCTCTTTGGTTGTTTTCTCAACTGGCTTGTCAACCTTTTGGACTTCAAACAAAAGTTTGCCTGGCTCTGTTGCTGGAGCTTCATGCTTAGGCTCAGGTGCCCGGCGAAGTACAGATCTGAAATCTTCCCGTTGCTGAATCTCAATTTTCACCGTGTGTTCTGTTGTACCTTCAGGATTTTCTGCTGTTACTTTTACTTCCCCTGTATCATATGATTTGCAGTCCACAATATCCAGATAGTAAATTCCATCATAACGAAGTCTAAATCTTTTGCTTTTACGAATGAGTTGACCATTAAGATACCAGTTGACTTTAGGTTGTGGATAACCAGTCACCCGGCAGCGGAACCGAGCAATTTCGCCTTCAAGGACTCTTGCAGGTTCGGGAAACAAAACTATTTCTGGCTTTTGTTTCACTTTTTGATCTTCTATAACTCCAGTAAGAGCACCTTCATGAGCCATTCTTTCTAGCTCTTCAATGCGCTGCAGGCCCTTCCTGCCTTCTGGCAGCTGAGATTCTTCAACAAGGCTTTTCTCATCCTTAACAATCAGTGTAGCTGATGTATGATCAGTGCCATATTTGTTTGTAGCCCTGCATGTAATCACTCCACTGTCTCTGGGATAGGATACGTCATAGTCAAGACTGCAATAGCCAAATTCGTTAATCATTCTAAGTCTGTTGGCTGCTTCCAAAGGTTTGCCATCATGTAGCCACTCCACGACCATGGTGGGGTCACCAATGGGTGTAAGTCTACACTCAAAATGGGCTGGCCCAAAGCGCTTGAGTCTTAAAGAAGTGAGCTTCTTCTTGAAAAATGGCTTTTGTTGTTTCTCTTTGTCATAAAGGTCACCTTCCTCCCATTGCTCTTGACCATAACGCAAGTGGAGAGGTTCTAGTTCGGGTGCTGCAATTTCTTTTGCTTTGTATGTCCCTTTGGGAATGATTAGTTTCCTTTCTGGCTCGGGTTCAGTGAATTCAACTTCAACATTCACTTTGCACCTTGTAGTGTCACGCCCTGCTTTATTAATAGCAGTTGCAGTATACCATGCAGCATCATGTCTGACAGTGGATTCAATTTTCAGGGCAGCTTCTCCTTTTGTTCCTTCAATTCTGAAATACAGAGTGTGGAGAGTAAACATTTGTTCTTCATGAGGTATGTTAATCGATAAAAAAATTTTTTTGATTGCTAAAAACAAGGCCAAAAGACTGGAAGAAATTTCATAAATACTATTGGAGTATGTCACTCAGTTTCCACATAAAGTCCTGCTAAGGAAATGATCAGCACACTTAAAATCATATTGACTAGTGCTGGTAGGAATTCCTGTACTGCTGCATAGGGATTGATTCTTGATGGCACCACTTATAAATCTATTAAATTTGTTCATGATGCAAACATCACATAGTTTTTAATGTATGTTACTGGGGGGATATGTGTGTAAAAATTATTTATTTTACTTCATTACAAGTTAAGTCATTTAAGAATATATTTGCCTAATTAAATAAATGAATAAATAATTCTTACTTTATATTTGGGTATTTATGTGGTACAATTATATCACTGTTCTTCAACCACACAATGTCAGGATTAGGGTTGCCTCTGGCTTTTACATTCATTTCCAGTTGATCACCTTCCTTGACACTCACATTCTTCAGTTTTTCCACAAATGCTGGCCTCACTAAATGTTCCTTAGCTGGGAAGAGGAATTTAGCAAGTTATCAACAGAATAAATTGAATTAGATCATTGTAACTGAAGACCTATCTTTAAAGGGGACGGAATAAATACCTTCCACTGTCAGGTTCATTGTGATGGACGTTTTGCCTGCTCTGTTTTGAGCAATTACAACCCATTCACCAGAATCTGCAGGCATAGCTGGAACAATAATCAGTGATTGTGTGCCATCTTCTTTAATCACTATTTTATGGGTATAATCATTAAGAACTTGTTGACCTATGGGAGGAAATATAAAGATGTTGTTTTAAACAAAATGTTATTTCCCTTCAGGTGAATCTTTGATTTTGTAGAGAAATTATGTCGAGTAGAGGGCTTTCTAACCATTGTGAAACCAGTATGTTTCTGGCATTGGTCGGCCCACAACTTTGAGGTCAAATCTTGCCGTCTGCCCTTCTACACATTTGAATGATGTTGGCTTTAAGACAAACACTGGCTTGTACAGCCTCTCCAGCTGTGCTTCATCTGTCTCATCCAGCCTGCGTGCTGGAGACCGTGAAGGTGAACTGCGAGCAGGAGAACGGCTTGGCGATCGGGGAGAAAGAGACCTGAAAAGATAATGTACAACATTGTTAATGTACATTAACAATGACATATGAAATGTAGTGCTGTACAGTGAAACTCCATTTGGTTGAAGAACTACTGTAACCAACACAAATGACCCAAAAGGTGATGAGTTAGACCAGGGTTGAAATCCCCACTCGGTCATGAAACCCACTGGGTGACCTTGGGCATGTCACATGCTCTCAGCATCAGGGGAAGGCAATGACAAACCTCCTCTAAACAAATCTTGCCAAGAAAGCCCCATGACAGGTTCCCCTTAGGACATCCATAAGTAGGAAACAACTTGAAGGCACACAACAACAAAAACAATATGCATTAATAGGTATATGTCACAATCACCCTATGCTGCATTGTATTTTATTACCCTGCAATGTGGGGCCTTTTCACACTTAAGACAATATT
Source organism: Phrynosoma blainvillii (assembly GCA_026167975.1). NCBI lineage: Eukaryota > Metazoa > Chordata > Lepidosauria > Squamata > Phrynosomatidae > Phrynosoma > Phrynosoma blainvillii. The sequence goes on along the minus strand of JANUYF010000001.1, from coordinate 253,502,921 downwards.
GAAACATTGATTTTTGTTGTTGTTGTTAACTGCCCACGTCAATCACGACCCAAGGCGACTCTGTGGATGAGACATCTTCAGGCCCCCCTTTCCTCTACTGCTCTGCCCAGCTCCTGCAAACTCATATTTGTGGCCTCTTTAATCAAATCCATCCATCTAGCAAGCAGCCTTCCTCTCTTTCTACTTTCCTCCACCTTTCCTAACATTATTGTCTTTTCCAATGACTCATGCCTTCTCATGATGTGTCCAAAGTATGACAGTCTACATCAGGGGTAGGTAACCTAAGGCCCGGGGGCTAGATGTGCCCCCCCCGAAGCCTTTGGACCTGCCCCAGGCTGGTCCTGCCGCTGCCCCCCTCGCCGCCCGCCATGATGATATTGATTATTGTTGTTATTACTTGTTCTTGGGGTTTTCTTGGCAAAATCTCCACAGGGGTTTTGCCATGGCTTTTCTGGGGCTGAGAGAGTGTGCATGCATATTTTTAATTTTTTAAAATATTTATTTACTTTTGGTGCTTCAGCCCCCCAATTGTCTGAGGGACAGCAACCCGGCTCTCAGCTCAAAAAGGTTGCCTACCCCTGGTCTACGTCTTGCCATCTTGGCTTCTAGGGATACTTCTGCCTTGATCTGCTCTAGGACCCATTTGTTTGACTTTTGGCTGTCCATGGAATCCTCAGCACTCTTCTCCAGCACCACATTATCTCAAATGCAATGACTTCCCTCCTGTTTTTTTCTTGACTGTCCCTACATGGTAATAGGGAATACAATGGCTGGTATGGTTCTGATTTTTGTGCTGAGTTGTATGTCTTTACATTTTAGGATCTTTTATAGTTCTTTCATAGCTGCCCTCCCCATTCTTAATCTTCTGATTTTCTGGCTGCAGTCCCCATTCCGATCAATGTTTGATGCCAGATATGAGAACTCTTTTACTATTTCTATTTCCTCATTGTCTAGTTTGAATGTGTGCAAGTTCTCTGTGGTCATTTTTGTTTTCTTTATGTTCAACAGTAAGCCTCCTTTGCACTTGCTTCTTTGATCTTCCTTAGTAGGTGAGGTTTTCTGCTAGTATTATGGTATCATCAGCATATCTCAGATTGTTGTTATTTCTTCCTCCTATTTTCACTCCTCCCTCTTCTGTGTCCAAGCCTGCTTTTCTTATAATATGTTTTGCATACATGTTGAACAGGTAGGGTGAAAGGATGCAGCCTTGTCTGACCCATTTGCCAATTGGGAACTATTCTGTTTCTCCGTGTTCTGTCCTGACAGTAGCCTCTTGTCCTGAGTACAGATTCCTCATCAGGACTATCAGATATGTTGGCACTCCCATGTCTTTACGGGCGTTCCATAGCCTTTCCTGATCTATGCAGTCAAAGGCTTTGCTATAGACTATAAAGCACATGCTGATTTTCTTTTGGAATTCCCTGGTGCACTCCATTAGCCATCTTATATTTGCAATCTGGTCCCTAGTGCCTCTTCCTTTCCTGAACCATGCTTGGACCTCTGGGATTTCTCTCTCCATGTATGGTTGGAGCCTATGTATAGGCTCTCTCCATGTATGGTTGGAGCCTATAGGTCCAAACTATATCAGGGACCGCCTTCTCCTGTACAATCCTCCCCGCGCACTTCGGTCCTCCGGAAGGAATTTGCTGCAGCCTCAGAAATCGAGGCTGGTGGCTACCTCCCGGAGGGCTTTTTCAGTCGTTGCCCCTAGACTCTGGAACGGCCTGCCAGACGAGATCCGTCTATTAACATCCTTAGACAGCTTTAAAAAGGCTGTCAAGACGGATCTCTTCCGGCAGGCCTTTCCAGACTAGTTACCCTCCTTAGATGAGTTATCCCCCCTTGGACAACTATTCCTGTACAATCGATGTTCCTCACGTGGCTCCATCTAGATGGAAGGAGCATTGAGTCAGACTTTAGTTAATCTGGGTACTAGGTTTTAATTTTTTGTGATGTTTTAAATGATTTGATACTGTTTTAAGGGGGGGTGGGGGATGTTTTTTTGTATTATATGTTTTATTGGACTGTATATTTTAAAGTTGTAAGCCGCCCAGATTGGTGTACCATTGGTGCGGGATATAAATAAATTTTATTATTATTATTATTATTATTATTATTATTAATTACTATGTTGCAGAATTTTGAGAGTGATTTTGCTTGCATGGGAGATTAGGGCTTTGTTTCTATAGTTGCTGCAGTCTCTTGTGTCTCTTTTTTTGTGGATGGGGATATATATTGATTGCTTTCAATCTGTTGGCCATTGTTTTGTTTCCCATATCTGTTGACATATGTTGGCTAGCACTAGAGTCAACTCTGTCAATGTGGATTGCAACAGTTCTATTGGAATATCATTTTGTCATTTCTTTTATTGCACCTTCCACTTCAGTTTTTAGAATTTGGGGTTCATCTTTATATGGCTCTTCATCCCACGTGTCTTTCATCATGTTGTCATCTCTTTTATATAACTCTTTTGGGTACTGCATCCATCATCAGTTTATTCCTTCCTGGTCTTGAATTATGTTATTTTTATTGTTGTAGAGCGTCCTGGTCATTGGTTTGAACTTTCCCTTGACTTCTCGAATCTTGTGGAATAGGTATCTCATTCTTCTCTATTTGTTGTTGTCTTCTATTTCCCTACATTTGTCACTGTAGTAATTTTCCTTATCTTTGCACACTAGCCATTGTACTGTTGCATTCATGGTTCTTAGTTTATTCCTATCTCCTTTTAGTTTTGTTTCTCTTCTTTCCTTTATTGCTTTTAGCATTTTATCAGTCATCCATGGTTTCTTCACTTTCCTTTTGTCTGCTGGAAGTATCTTTATGCATTCTTCTTTTATTATGTCCCTGGCTTCAAACCAAAGCTCTTCCAGTTCATGACATATTATTCTTAGTACTGCATATCTGTTCCTTATATTGTCAATGAATTCTGTGGAAATATTGTTTAAATCGTATTTTCATATGACTGGTTTTGTTCTCTTCTTGAGTTTTACTTTTATTTTTGAAATGAGTAGCTCGTGATATGTGCCACAATCAGCACCTGGTCTAGTCTTGGCCACCAGTATGGAACTTCACCATCTTTTACTTCCAATTATGTAATCTATTTGGTTTTTGTGTTGGCCATCTGGTGATGTCCATGTGTAAAACATTTTCTCTGGTTGTATGAAAAATGTGTTTGCAATGAATAGGTTGTTGGCTCAGCTGCTTCATTCCTTTTGCCTAGTCCAAAACTGCCTACTGTTTTTGATTCTTCTTTAATTTCAGTCTTTGTGTTCCAATCTCCAATGATCAGCTTGACATCCTGTGTTGGTGTGATGTCAATTTCTTCCTGTACTCCTTTGTAAAATCTATCAATTTCTTCTTGTTCTGCCTCAGTGGTTGGTGCATATAATTGAATTATGGTGATATTCATAGGTTTTCTGTGGAGCCTTACTGAGATAATTTGGTCTGATTTTGCATTGTATCCTCTAACTGCTTTTGCAACATCTTTTCTTAGTATGAAAGCCACCCTGTTTCTTCTTGTCTTTTCATTCCCTGAGTAGAAAATTATATGGTTGTCTGATTCAAAGTGGCATATTCCTATCGATTTTAACTCACTCACCCACAGTACTGCTATGTTTATGCATTGCATTTCCATTTTCACTATGTCTAGCTTCCCTTGGCTCATGGTTCTCACATTCCATGTCCCTATTTCATGTGTGGTGCTGCTTCTGATGGGGTTTGTTTAACTCAACAGAGAAGCTCCAATTCCAGGAAATTTTTGCAATGTCATACTTCTCTTACAACTATCCAAAGGGGAGATATGTCCCCTTTATTTAGAAAATGCTGCTTTCATGTGACTATACACAAATATTCCAGGCCACAATCCATGGACAAATGTAATCAGAGATATTTTGAAAACAGCAAACAACTCCCAGTTGTGGTATGTTCTTACCGATATCGCCTAATCATTTCAGGTGATGGGATATATCCTGGAGACCCAGTTGGTCCAACAGGCTCAACATATAATTTTGCAGAGCATATGGCATTCCCTTTTACATTGCTAGCAAAGACAGTATAAATGCCTTCATCTTCAGGGAAGACCACAGGTAAACGCAGACTGGCTCTGCCATCTTCAAGAACCTCCATGTGGTAGTGGTCTCCATGTCTGATGCGCTTGCCATCTTTATACCATGCAATCTGCATTAGTTTAAAAAAGAGAAAGAAAAGCAAAACAGTTTGAATGGTGAAACTGAGGAAGTTCTAAGTTATCACATGTCTAATTCCTGCTTCATATTTTGTTGGTGTTACTCACACTCATTTAGCTGCTTTGTTAATATGAAAATGTGTATGATAGAGTTTCCGTATTTTGAAAAGCCAAAAAGCAGATACATTTACTGACATAGTGGTGTCATTAGGGAGGTGCTGAAGGTGTAGACTGTACTGGTGACACCCCAGAAGAAGAGTGACACCTGGCCAGGCCTTCCTTCTGCTGTACCCTTCCCAGCTTTGCTGGAGCGATGGAGGCCTCCTCATGAGGAGACCTCCACTATCGTGGTGAAGGAGAGGGCCAAAAGTGCCTCTCCTGACTTTGCTGTGGTGATGGAGGTGAGGACCGAATGCACACTTTTGGCCACCTCTGCTCCCCGGCAGCCCCCCCACACACACTAGGTGACACCAGGGGTGGGGATGCCACTGTACCAGCAGACTACTTAAAACCATTGATTGCTATGGCAGCTCTAACTTTAAATACCTTTAGATGCAGAAATTTTAGTTCTGAAAAATCATCTGGGAAAAGGAGGACATTTAAATTCACAAATTCCAGTTTGTGACTTTGTTCTTTATGTTTCCTACTTTATTTACAAGACACTTTTTAAAAAAATACAAAATATAGCCTACACACCAAAACACCAAAAATGTAAACAATGAATACAAATTACAGCCATTTTTACCTGTCCATGTAATTTAATGACAAAATTCAGATGTATTTTGAAAACAGGTTTTGCAAATTACAATTGACGAGGAAGATTAATTCTGGCTGCATCTGCACTGCAGAAATAATTCAGTTTGATACTACTTTTACTGCCATGGCTCAGGGCAATGGAATTCTGGGAAATGTAGTTTGCTGTGACACCAGAGCTCTCTGACAAAACTACAATTCCCAGAATTCCATAGCATTGAGCTATCACAGTAAAAGTGGTATCAAACTGGATTATTTCAGCAGTTCAGCGGATGCAGAGTGACTCTTTAACATAAATATAATTTAAAATATAATTTTAAAATATATAAAATATTTAAAATATATAATAAAATATATATTTAATATAATTTATAATATAATAAAGATAAAAATAATTTAAAACATTTTTATTATCATTATTTTATTCACTTATCCTGCCTTTTCCCCACTCCATAAGCCAGTCAGGATACAAACAGAATCCTGTTTGTGCAACTGTAAAGTTTATACATCTGCTTACCTTAGGCAATGGGTAGCCAGTCATCTTGCAGTGGAAAGTCACACCGCTTCCCTCAAGGATTCTGTAATTCTTTAACCTCAGTTCAAATCCTGCTTCAACTGTTTCAGATTCAGATACATCAACCACCATCTCTTCTCCATCTTCTTCAAGCAGTTCCTCAAGGGATATCTTAATAATTCTGTATTCAATTTCTTTGATAAGTCTTTCTTCAAAGGAAGAAATGTGGAATTCCTATTTCAAAAAAGTAGAAGGTTTTGATTTTTTTTTTTAAAAAAAAGATTGGGTTATGTTTCTTTGACAAGACAGAGAGAAAAAAGAAGAAGAAAAGTGATAAAATTGATAGCAAAGTGTCGTTTGAAATTTAAAACCATTACTTTCAACACTTACCTGTTCTTCGGCAAAAGTCCTGACTAGCACAGTATCCTTTGCCATTTTCTTCCTAATTAATGCTTGTTCTCTTTCATATTCTTTTTCATAGTCAGCATACAATGTTGGTGGGGCTACCGCAGCCACTTTAGGTTCTTGTACGTATGCGGTCACTTGAGTTTGATATATTGTTTCTTGTTGGGATTTTAGGTAGACCTCATAATCAGCTACAGAAGTAAGTAAGTAAGTAAGTAAGTAAATAAATAAATAAACCACATCTAGCAAACTGCTCTACTGGTGCACCTTTAATCTGTAAAATGTTTCAATGTGTTTGCAATGGTTTATAAATTAATGTTATAATGGGATTGTTGTTTAATGCTTTAATAATATTCTCAACGAGAGTCAGCATAGTGTAGTGGTTTGAGTGTTGGGCTATGACTCTGGAGGCCAGAGTTCAAATCCCTGTTCTGCCGTGAGAACCCACACACTCTCAGCCTCAGAGGAAGGAGAAGGCAAACACCCTCTGAACAAATCTTGCCAAGAAAATCCCATGATAGATTTTCTTTAGGGTGCCATAACTTGGAAACTACTTGAAGGCATACAACAATTTTTATACTACAGATGGTTTAAATATTTTGTTTTAACATACAGCATAACCTGCTTTTGAGAGAAAATTGGGATACAAATGAATGAAAGAGAAAGAGAGAACGTCCTCTAATTAAGATGATTCTAATTTGGTAGCGGAATATTTATGGATTTGATATTGTAAGACAGCTATTCCCAAACATTTTTTTGGGACTTGGGTGTGAATTATGATGAGCCTAGAATGGAATCCGGTGTTGGAAACAATATGGGATCAGCTACACAAAAGCTAAGAATGATGTCAAATTTCTAATGGTGTTACTAAAGCTGAGAGAGAGAGAGACTGAGATTGAGGGGGAGAGAGGAAGAGGTTGGGTATAACCAGTATCTAGGATTAATCAGCACTATCTTCTTTATTGTCAGAGACCCCAGGAATACTTATAAAATGGATTAACATTGGCAGTAGGCTATTATTCATTTTGCTACTTGCAAGTACCTGCAGGAAGAAGGCAAATTACTTCTCCCATCTATTATCATTTAAATATCCTTACAAGCACAGTGTCAACGGAGAAGTGCCCTCCCTGTGTTCAAGTGTAGCTTACTCCAAAGTAAGCAGGTATACAATAGATTTCAGGCAGCCTTTATTATTCCTGGAAAGGGGGGTGGTACAGGTTCAACTTCAATTGCAGTCTCATTCTATCTTAGTACACTTCTAATCATTTAGTACACTATGATTGATAATACTTGGGGAGACTCAATTACATACAAGTCTTGGTAGTCCATTTTCCCATATGAATTCATGGGTGCTCATTCCCTACTTACTTAAGAGGGACTCAAGCCCCCCTGATCTTCCATTCAGGGGCTGGATTCCTTGTTAAATCTGTGTCAACCAGCATAATCATATTCAGCTATAGCTTACAAAGCCTACTGTAAGAGGCTCTTTCTCTTTCCTTTCCATGTTAACCCAGACAGTAAAACTGTACCTTAATGATTTTGTCAAATCTTAAAAAGGAGAGTGCCTACTAGTCTTCCTTTGCTTACTTTGCTTTTAAAAAATCCTTTGTGACTTGTACACATACCTTCTTCTAGTAAGGAAGCTGATGCAGAAACTTCCCCATGTTTGTTACGTGCAACAATAGTGTATTCTCCGGCATCATCAGCAAAAGTCATTGAAATTTCAAGTCTGCATTCCCCAGTTTCTTTTTTATGAAGTACTTTGTACCTTTAAGAAAATGAGGGGGAAAAAAAGAAATCTTGTAAGAATGTATGATCTTTTATATCTTGCACCACTTGAGATGTAATACATAGCAAATGAAATATTTAGACATTTAGATGTTACATACTATTTAAAAAAAAAAGAAAATATTGTACCTATAGCCTGTGGTAAGAGGAAGCCCAGCTTTCTTCCAGTAAACATGTGGCTTTGGGTTGCCCCCAACCTGACACTCAAAAATGACACTTCCGCCTTCAATTAGCTTCTGTATGATAGGTTTTCTTATGAAGAATGGTGCCGCTGGCTCTGCAGATACATCTTCTGCAGCTGCAGCGATCTCAGCCATCACAACATCTTTGGATTCCACATAGCTAGAAGAACAATTACAAGAAATGTAGTACTCGATTTGGCAAAAAAATATGGAAACAGGAATTATAATTCTAGCAATAAAACCTACCGTTTTTCTTCTGTGACCACTTTTGTAGAAACAGTATCTTTACTTTCAAACTCTTCTGAAACTGTTAAAAAAAAAAAAAAGAACCACAGTAAGAACAAAATCATATTACAACTAGAGGTATGTCTAGCTCTTCCTATCCATATTAGCATCAGGCAAAGGGTTAAAGCCTCCATACTGGTAAAACTCGGTGTTTTCAGATTAGATTATGTGCTTGCTTCAGTATCAAAACACTAGTAGCTATGTCTTTAATATACAATTTAGCCTGAATTGGGTCGAGGCTGAATTGAAATGGAACTAGATCACTACAAGATCATTGATCAAACCTAACCCATTATAGTTGTTCTTATTTTTAATCCAGCTTTTAGAACATGCAGCTGCATTTTCTGTCTGATGTGATGGTCCCGATAGATTGAACTTGTGTGGACAATTTGACTTTGGCACTTTATCTTACTGATTTCTATGTAGAACAGGGAGGGACTGCTTTGATTAAGGATTAGGTTGTGGGTGCTTAATGATGATCTGGGCATAACTATTTAACCTTTTTTAATTATTTTTGTGACTCAAAGGAATTATTAAGTCACCAAATGGCAAGTGTTGGATTCTAGTGTATTTAAATATATAACCATGACTGCAATAATAGAACAAACATTTGTTATTATTTTTTAAACTAATCAGCAGTATCCTCATAGGGATAAGTGATTTTTTGGGTGAAAGACTTCTGTCTGTTGACCCAGGTCACGGGAACATGCATTCTTATATCAGACTACAACTTCCATAAACTTAAACCAATGGTGACAAAGTGGTTGTTTCCTATTGCTGGTCTCCTGCTACTTATGGAGAATGAATTAAATAAGATCTGGATCTTGTCTCCTTCTAGCTAGTTACTACTACAAAATGATTTCAGAATAAGATACTGCAACAGTTGCTGTATGTGCTGTAAGAGACTGAGGGCCTCTACAGATGGGCAGCCATGGGCCAACCCAGGAAGCCGAGGACTGGGGCTGAGGCTGCCCCACTCCTCAGCCCCAATCCACTCTTAGGGCAGCCCTGGAAGGAGTGCTAAAATAGTGCTTCTTCCTCAAGCCATGGAAAAGGCGCCGGAAGAGGCGGCGCACGCCTCTTCTGTGTCTCTTCTTTCGCAGCGTGTCTGGACGCTGCGATGGAAGGACGTCATTGGAGCACTCGTCATGTGCAACGGTGGGTGCTCCAATGACGTCCACAGGAAGGGGTTGGGGCGCCCGGTGCCTGGCTGCCCCTCCTCTTCCTTGGCTCGAAGACAGTGCTTTGTGCCATCTGCAAAGCCCCAGAGACAGTAAATAGACCAGGGGTAGGCAACCTAAGGCCCGGATGCGCCCCCCCCCAGGCCTTTGGACCGACCCCAGGCCGGTCCTGCCGCTGCCGCTGCCGCTGCTGCCGCTGCTGCCGCTGCCGCCACCCCCACCCCCCACCCCTCGCCATGATGATATTGATTATTGTTGTTATTACTTGTTCTAGGGGTTTTCTTGGCAAAATCTCCACAGGGGGGTTGCCATGGCTTTTCTGGGGCTGAGAGAGTGTGCATGAATATTTTTTTAAAAAAATATTTATTTATTTATTTATTTATTTATTTTTGTTGCTTCGGCTCCCCAATTGTCTGAGGGACAGCAACCCGGCCCCCAGCTAAAAAAGGTTGCCTACTCCTGAAATAGACTATTTGATATGGGCTTCCCAAGTTTAGGATCTTGTTGACAGAATCCTCTATAAGTCCATGGGGAAAATATCCCAATAGCTCTTGTTTTTGCAGACATCTAAGGTATATTGATATTATTTATTTATTTATATATTCATTAAGTGTGAGGTCCACCTGACAGCAATTATGATTAAGTCACACCATCGTTATTTTTGACTTGCCTTGTACAATGAGGTGGCATGAAGTGCTGACACTTCCTGCCTCATTGGTAGCAGTGCAAGTAAATTTTCCACTGTCTTCTGCAAAGGCTTCTCGAATCACAAGGCGAGCAACTCCTGCCTCAAAGGTGATCTGGAAGTCTATGGAACTCTCAATACGGTATTCTTCTCTGTACCAAGTCACTGTTGGGGATGGATAGGCTGAGATGCGACATTCCAGTGTGACACTCTCCCCCTCCATCACAGTCACATCTTTCAGGACCTAGACAGAACATGCACAGACACACATTTAGAATATTCTTACAATCACATATTATAATCTACATTTTATAATCTCTGGTTTAGGGATGGCAATTCTCAATTTTCACTAAGGGACGCTCCATCCATCTATTTTTCTTCTTGTTGGAAGAAGCTGTTGGGAGTTTGGCCCCTCCCCAAGATGACAGGAAGCTGCATAGGTTTCTCGGGAAAAAACACATCTTTTCCAGCTGACATGTACTGGGTACTGTTTTCCTGCAACTTTCCCTCTCTTCTCCCCGCAGCCCCAAAGCTGTACAGAAATTGTCAGCTGTGAAAAGTCATTACAACTGTCAAAGCAGCTGAGGGCTGAGGGGAGGAGGAAAGTTCCCAGAAAGTTGACAGCTTTTGTTGAGATCCTCAACCTCTAGCCAGGATTTCTGTGAAAGATTGAGGGGGAGGGAATTGCAGAGGGAATTTGCAGAGGTGGGGAACTTGTAAATGTTTCGCAGTTGATAATCTAGTTTCTGTTTTTCCTGCAAGTTCCCTCCACCTAAGCCCCAATCCTAACAATCCTGAAAAGATGTTTCAGCTGTCAAATTAACTTGGGGAACAAAATGAAATCTCTTTTCACACCTTCTAGTCTTTCTGTGAAAGACTGGGGCCTGAAGGGAGGGAAGTTACAGGAAGCTGCAAGGGTGAAGTTGCAGATGCTTAACAGCTGATAATCTAGTTTCTGTTTTTCCTGCAACTCCCCCACCATCCCCAATACTGACAAGAGACTGTGAAGACATTTCAGATAGATCATCAACTACCAAACATCTGCAACCCCCCCCCTGCCATTTTCCACAGAAATCCTGACCAGAAATTTTAGGGAAAAAACCTTCAGCTGCTAAATCATTGTGGGGAGTGGGAACTGAAATTTCTTTTCACAGGCTCTAGTCAAGACTGGGGTTGGGAGGGGGGAGTTGTAGGAAAAACAGAAAATTGATTGTCAGCTGCTGTATATACAGAGCTTACCCACCTCTGCAACTTCCCTCTGCAATCCTCCCCTCCCAATCTTTCATAGACATCCTGGCTAGAGGTTGCAGCTCTCAAATGAGAGCTGTCAATTTCCCAGCAATTTCCCTCTGCACCAGCCTCACAGCTGTTTTGACAAAAGTTGGCCATAGATGACCTAGAGATTCCTAGAGAGAACATATGAATCAAATCCATGAATAATCAAATCCTGTAAAAGTGAAAGCCGCAAATGTGGAGAGCTGACTGACAGCTGTAACATCTTTTCACATCTGATTATTTCAGCACAACTTTGGGGCTGGGGGAGAAGGGGGTGTAAGTTGCAAAAAACCAAAAACAAAACAGTACTCAGTATGTGTCAGCTGGAAAAACTGAGCACTTTTCAATGAAAGCTGTCAGCTTTGGGCTGGGAAAGTGGGGGATGGGGGGGGGAATGCTGGGAAAGCTGCAGGAACATTGTGGTTTTTATCCTCCTGTACCAATTTCCAAAGTGGTTGGGAACTCCATTTTCAACCTCATTCAGGAAACTGATAAAATCCCATCCTATCCCTATTCTGGCTTTGACCCCTGAGAATATGATTGGTATTCAGTGTGGCTGAAAATACCTAGGACTGCATTTGGTCATCTTCTGATTGCATACACTAGATGGCACCAGAGCTGCATCACATTTTTAATACAAGTGAGACAAGGAAGGAGGAGGAGGAGAAAGAAAGCAGATTACAGCATGGAAAGGATAATTCCTGAATTAGCAAAAGATCTACAGTCAGCTCTTCACATTTGAGGCTTTCACTTTTGCGGGATTTGATTATTCATGGATTTGATTCATATGTTCTCTCTAGGAATCTCTAGGTCATCTATGGCCAACTTTTGCCAGAAGTTGCGCTGGAGGACCTAGACCTTCCTAGAGAGAACACTTCTCTAGGCATTTGTAGGTCCTCCAGCGCAATGTTATAATCTCTTTCTGGTGGATGTGGACCATACAGTTGTGCCTGGAGACCTGGAAATTCCTAGAGAGGTATTCTCTCGGGTAAAAAATAATGGTTTTTTATTTGTGGTTTTTCCACTTTCATGGGGGTCCTGCCTCCCTAACCCCCATGAAAATGTGGAGGGCTCAGTGTAATTACTTACTTTTACTATGGATGGGGGCGTAGCAGGAACTTCTGCTGGTTCAGGAACTCTAGCAGCTTCAATCACCTAGGGATGTTTAAAAAATAAGAGTTAGAAGATGTCAAACAATGACAAGAAGGGAAACGCCAGCATGCATAAGAATGGGAGTAAGGCAATGGTTCTGTTCTGTTCTCCTCTGTTGCTTGCTATGACAAAATGATGTTAGGATCATAGAAGTGCATGGCATGGGAATGGCAAAGGTCACAACAGATGGTACATAATGGTCAGTAGGGGAGAGAGGGATGTTTTACAGTGGGGAAAAAGGTTGGTAAAGAAGGAAAGGTGGAAACACACTGAGTTACTCTGGATGCAAGTCGGGATGATTGGAATGTGCTTAATGACCAACCTCTGGTTCACCTTCTTGCATTAATTCAATATGTTCTTGCTCTCGCACCAGACCACCTGCCATGCTCACACCTATTTCTCTTTTGATTTCAGTATCGTAACGCTTCTGATAGGTGTCGGCAGCTGTCTCTACGAAAGGAAACTGTGGGGAGACTACTTTCTCTGGCATCATTCTGGGCTCTGGTGACTTTGCAAGAGGAGGCCTCACAGGCTTGGTGATCTTTGGAACAGAAGTTGCTGACAACTCCTTTTGCAGAGTAGCTATAGCAGATCCTGCTATTGAAACCTAACCAACCCAAGAGAAAAAGAGTTACCACTTTGCTATGCTTTTTTCTTTAAAGGTGAAAGACACATTAGCCAAGCAAATACAGATAAAATGCTAGAAAGCAACACTACATTTTTATTGCAATTGTTAGTTTCTGAAAGATCCAACAGTAATCCATTTTTATTCTCTTCTTAAAGCATCTATTGGCAAGATTTTTTTATAGTGAGCTCCAATTCTTGGAATTCTTAGAAATATTTTAATCATTTAAATATTTAATCATTTGACATTAGCTTAAAATTTGAGATTCTGTAAAAAGTAAAGAGTAGTGTTGGTTATTTTTTTAAAAAAAATATGGCATAATCTTTTGTGAATTACAGTCCAATATCTAATGTTAAGAATCAAGTTTCATAAGTACCATATGATCTCTAAATTTCTTTAAGCTAGAAAGCTAAATTATATTGTCCAAGATAGTAGGATAAAAAAATAATAATGTAGGATCACCATTCTACTTTCAGTTAAAGTGCCTGAATTATTATATTAGGCAGAATATTGCTTATTTCTATTTCTGTAGTATTTTTGTTTTGGTTTGTTTTACATAAGAAACATTATTTAGAAATAAAACTAGGGTAATTGCCATAATATTATTTTAATTATTTACAAGTACTTGAGGTTGTTGGTTTTTTTGGTTTTTTTTAAAAGATGCATTCTTAATATGAAGATGAAGTGTTAACACAGATCTATATTCTAAAAAACAGATTATATGTGACCGTTAGGTGATGAAACCTATGAAGGAGACAATTGAAATGTCAACTAGAAAAATGTGTGGAAAGAAAGATTAAAATAATGCAAAAGCATATAGGTCTAATGGAGACATTCAATATAGCTCAGATTATGTATGTATAGTATGTTAATTCCTAAACCAATTTAGTATGCAGCAGAATGATTGAAATAGAATAATAAATGATATAATTGTATGAATTATTTGATTAATACATGGGTAAACATTTAGATTTTTCTGCCCTTCAAGAGAGGAAAGGAGTATGCCAGGTGTATAGTGAATTTTCCCTTCTGCCACTTATACCTGCCCCAAATCTGTTCCAAAACATCTCTGAACCATTCAGAGAAGATTTTAAGTGGTATAAGGGGTTGACTGGAGGAAGGAATCCATATCACTGGCAGATCACTGTTTGTTTGTTTTTCAGTGCAAGGATGCAGATGGATACTGTGCCATATCTTCATATCTCACACACACACCCCAACATGCTTTTAGACTTTAACCCACCCACCCCCAAGTATTTTGGCCTACATAAAGAAGGGAATGTTTTGATTGTTTCAAATGCTATAGCCATTTGCCTGGCATACTCTTCCTCCTCTTCTTACCTCATACGTATGATCTGGTTTAGGAACAGTAATTTTTGAAACTGTAAAATGAGGGCTTGCTGTGCGGGGACGTGTATGTTCCACATGGATTGCTTTTTCGACTGAAGTTTCTGCAGTCCTTTTAATCTACATCAACCAATAAAACGTTTGTTGAGAATGTGATGCCACTTGCCAAGTAGGGAAAAAAGAAAACCCCAACCAAAGATGTTCAGCAGCCACTGAAAATGGCTGCCTGTTTAAACTTGAGCCTGACCTGTGTTGATACGGTCACTCCCACTTTTTCAGCAGCTGCAATGTGTGTCTCAGGAGGAACATGAACCTCCTCCTTTTTCACTGCTTTCGTAACCACATGGTGTTCTGGTGGTAACTCAACAACACGTCTTGCTAAAGCATGCTCTTTATATCCATATTCCAAAGCTGCCTGTTCAGCATAAGCTTCTTCACCATGATCTGGCTCTCGTGGTTCTCTAACGCGTGCTTGATCAACTGCGTGAACAACTGTGGCTACAGCTTCAGCCTTTTTGCCAACAGCAATCTAAAGATAACATTTGCAGAACATTGACACATATCTATGTTAATGACACAGAGTGGCATGCATAGAAGACACACATGTAAACATCTTGCTCATCAAGCCTTCTATCACCCAATCCATTCCTTTTTCCATAGTTGCTCATATTTCATACACACACACACCGATGCTGCTTTATACATATACAGTTTACGGCCTTATATATTCTGGAAGAAATTTAACAGGCCTTTGAAATATTCAGATATGGAGGAAGGAAAATGCCACTGTACACAGTGCAGACAGGTAATGTATAAATACAGTATATGTCATAGAAAATGTTGAAATACTGTATTTAAAGATAGGTGTGAGCATATATTATCCTTTGGATGCTTACTCCTAGTAAACACATATTTTATATGTAATCCGGAAAAATGTAGCATTTTCAGAAATCCATATGTAGCATATTCAGTGCATATGAAGATTTGCAGACAGCAACATATATTTATATACAAACACGCTAGCTTTTCAGAGAGTTATACAGATAATTTTGCAACATACATTTGAAAAAGACTGCATAGCTACAAACAACTATTTTACTGCACATGTGCACCTTCGGTTAAATTCTGCTGACTTGTTGACCAGATACTACAGGCAACCAAGGTATTGTTGACTTAAGAGATTTTAACTTGCAGGATAATTTGGTCTTCCATCTAGGATCTATTATTAAAGGTCTGTGTGGGCCTCACTAAAGGAACAAACAAATGATTTCTTTTTGCACTGATTTAATGGTCTAGATCTAGATTTATGTTTAAAGTAGGTCACTGAAATATTTGCCCCATTGATTTCAAAGGGTCTATACAAAATTTCACTTTCAGGATCCCATCTTCTATCTTCTGATTATTCTTATTCATAAAAGTCTTAATTTAACAGGGTGGTTCAATTGATGGATCTTTTTCCATCAGCAGAAATGGGAAAGGACATTTGGGCAGCACAGAGAGCAGCAAGGGGATAAAGAGGAAAGAACATTGTATTGTGATGGTAGTTCATGACCAGTGTGATGTTGGCCTAAACCTTAGCTTATTGATTTACAATGCAGTCTTTAATCTACCTACCTAGACATTAGCCCCAATGAGTTCAGCTAGACTCACTGTATATAGCACTGCGGTCTTAAATATCTAATTTTGCAGTCTCAAGAATAATAAAGAAAAGAACTAGGAAGTGAATTGTTGCTATTTCCCTAATATTCTATTCCAGGATATACAATAAGTAAAGAAAAATATACATTTGAAATAATAAACTATAAAAAAAAACTTTCAAAAGGAGTTATTGAACACCATTACAAACCACTGCAGTGGCAAGCAGCCTGTTGGTGCAAACATTACAAAGTTAAAAACATTATTCATTGCTGAACTTTACATTTTTGTGAGTTCTCTTCACCTGATCATGAGCTAGATGGATTTGTTCTCGTTTGACAGCAACTTCTTCTCTAGTTCTTGATATTCTAGCTTGCTCCTTGCGTTTGTCAACGGCAATGACTGTTGGAACTATAGTCGTTTTCTCAGCCTCCTTTCTTATCTGATCATTATGGCAAGAACAGAAGTTTTAAGTTACATAATGTCTCAGACCAAAAGGGACAAAAATGAAAGATGACATGGGAATATGTGGTTGCAGAAAGAGTTAACAGAATCAAAAGGTTTTTAAGGCTTTGCCCCCTGATGAATGGCCCAGCTCTTGCACTGGATAAATACAGATGCTTGGTTATTACCTCACTGGCTAGGTAATAATAAGACAACTAAAATGCAATTTAGTACATGATTTTTTTAAAAAAGCCCAAAGCATGATAACAGGGAAGCTGAGAACATATTAGGGCACACAAGATGGAATCTTAAGGAATGTGACAAGAAAGGGATATTTAAAAGTTAGTGCATTTATAGAAGAAAAATAAGAAGGTCAGTATGAGAGTGGGCTATGAGAGACTGCCACATGACCAACTTATTCACCTTTTCCTGGATAAGGTGGGCCTGTTGTTCTCGTTGGGCAGCAATTCCCTCTGAAGTTTTTATTACTGTGGTGGGCACTTTGGCTTTATCAGTGGTTATTACTACCTTAGGTACAGAAGGTTTCACAGACTTCACAACTTCTTTTCTCATCTGGTGTTTGTAGTAAAAAGAGAAGTGTGATTATATAGAAAGAGTTGCAAAGATGTTTGCCTAGATATCTCAGAGGAAAGCAGGAAGGGATCACTAAAGTACCAAGGATTATAATGAGATAAAAATAAATTTGCCTATGGAGATCCTAGAATTAGCATTCCATTTGGGCATCAGACAGCTCCATCATGATCCCACAAAGCTTTATTGCATTCAGCAGAGTTATATCAGAAGTTGGAAAAGTTGGTAGAAAAAGTAACTTCTCCATGTTCTAAGTTACATCACATTTTCACTATATGAGTAATCCAGCAATTTGTTAAGTCAAAAGAAATCACAGACCTCTTTCACTGATTATTTAAAATTGCCTTTATATTCAGTTCTAAAAATTAATAAGAGCACAAAGAGGGTTCTTTGGGGGAAATCATGTGGATATAATAACACCACTAGAGTACGAAAGAGTTTAGTCTGGACTATATTTAAAAGAAAACTGGACTATTTTGCACTTTCTAAATGAATATGCAGATTGGCAGACAGTTATCCTGTGAGTTATACACCTTTCTGAATTTTACAGTGCATTTATCTGCTCATTTATTATGGGCAAAATGCACATATAAGAGAAATCTGCATAGACAAATGCACAAAAATGCATACATGCATATTTTGGTGAAACCAATACAAAATACATGTTAGGAAAAGTTGCATACAAAAATGGGTGTGCATTTTTGTACATGTTTAAAAAGGATTGGACACAAATGTAGAAATTGGACAGCATGGACTTGGGATTAAATACACACAAAATGACACAGACTGGAAAGTCCATTTTCAGTAATTACTTCACGATTAAGATCCATAGTAGTGGTGGAAAGAACCTAATATTCATTGGAACTGGAGGAGATGGGTTATCAACTTACCAAATATACATTTTGACATTTAAAGAACTAATTTTTGTTCAACGCAACAGACTCTTTCTTTGAACCATTGCCACAGTGAACCCCATTGCTGGAAGGAAAGGGCCCAGTAATAGCATTGGAACCAGTGTTCCTTTTAAACTGAGCAAAAGATGTAGTGATTTTTGATAAACTGAATGATGATAATGATGTTGATTTTTTTTCTCTTTGAGGTCTGAAGCAAAATCACTCTGAAGAAGTGTAAATAACTGGCTAGGGAAATTGTGAGCATCTTAGTCTCAGACTTCAGATTCCTAAATATGTAGAATTTTGGTAGAACATAATTGTTTATTTGCTTTCAAGTTCAAATTTACAGAATCATCTATCATTATGATGCATCTCATAGAAAAGAAAACGGAAATAAAAATTAACAGGCAAATAGTGGCATTTCCAACTCAGGAGAAAGAGGATGGATTAAGTACACTTCTTTAAAAGTTGTATTCACCTTTTCATGATGAGCAATGTGAATTTCTTCTCGTCTGGTAGAAATTTCTTCTCTAGCTCTTGAAATTTGTTCTTGGTCTTTAAGTATGTCAGTCGCAATTATTACCTTTGGAACAGGTACTTTCACCGCTTCCTTTTTAATCTGGTATTTCCAATTTAAAAAAAAAAGAAAGTACAAGGTTTGTATTTCATCATTTATTTTACAAACAAAACAAACCTTAAATATCAGCAACAAATTACCTGATATTTTCTAAACTAACATCGTCATAGTTTCCCCTATATCATTTTTAACTCTTTTGTCTGATAAAGAAGCCAGTGAAGCTTCGAAAACTTGCATCATCTATTTTGTTCATTATGGTTGGCCAAAAGGTATCACTGTTTTGTGGATTTTGGATGTTATTCTTCTTTGCTGTATAGCCATCGAGGCTACCCTTGGATATGTTGACTTTTTCTAGTAAAAAAGATGTAACTCCAATGGCCATAAAACAACATAGAGTATAGTGTTCTCTATTGAAATAAAAGGGTTAAGCATGTTTTTCCTCTGAAGAGCTACAGTCTGTGCTAAATAATTGTGAAGGGATATTATTTTAAATAAACACTAAATGAACAGGAGCTGTTGTCCTAAACACACTGGATCATGTTCTATCATAATATTTCTCCTTAAACAGTATCCTTGAGAGAACTGCCCATATGGTGTAATGTGATTTTTAAAAAAATGATTCTGAAAAAATATGAACAGGAATTATTTTTCTATTATTGACTGATTGATTGATTCTACCTTTCTCTTGGATTGGGAACCAAGGCAGCCTTCTAATTAACAAATGCAGCAAATCATTGTAGTGAAACCCAAGAGCATCCTGGGACAGAAAATGGGTCCACCAGACCTAACTAAAGTTGCCTATTCCTACCATAGATAGAAGATAGTAACTACTGAGCTGACCTAGTGTAATACCAGGTTTACTGGCAGTTCTCTGCATGGATTGATTGAAAGGGGTCACAAATCCTGTGTACACATAAACCCTGGCAAAACTTTACTTTTTAATTCTCTGAAGTACAGTACACTGGAGTATAGCAAAGCTAGAGCGACGGTGTATGCAAGGCCACTCTCCTCTTGGTACCTGGCTCAGAAAGGAATATATGACCAGAAGACCAGAGGAAAAAGAGAAAAGGAGTTATAGTGCATTAAACTGATTAACCTAAGTTGAAATAACTGGCCAGGCAAACATGGGTTTCATAGCATCCAATACCCCTGCTGTATCAGAAAGACAAAGTACCTTGGTTCTGATCCATGTCCATACTTCATACAGTCATCAAAAAAGAAATTGCTCTACAAAACAAATCTTTTCATAATAACAACTGAGTGTTGGGCCTTTACAGACTGCCAGAAATAATGCAGCTTGAGTCCACTTTAACTGTCCTGGCTCAGTGCTAGGGAATCATGGGAACTGTAGTTTTTTCTGAGACATTGAGCCTTCTCTGTCAGAGAGCTCTGGTGCCACAATAAACTACAGCTCCCATGATTCCCTAGCACTGAGCCAAGGCAGTTAAAGTGGCCTCAAGCTGCATTATTTCTGGCAGTCTGTAAAGGCCAGGATTCTTCTAATCAAAATATAAACACACTTAATAGCCACAAACTGTAAATGTGTAGAGAGGACAAACATTTTGCTCTGATAAGTCAGCTTTAAAGTCATTGTTCTCATCTTCTTTGCCACCATACAGTTCACAGTAAAATATTAATTAAAAAACAACAACAAACAAACCAAAACCACAACTGCAATATGTCCAGGAAAGGGCAGAATATGAGATTTCTGGAGCATTTCAGATATTCATGGTAATTACTAACAAGCAGTATAGTAAAAACAAGCATGACATTGTCACATGCTCACATGTAACCACTTGGAAGATTACCCTATGACTTCACAATGAATGAAGCAATGATGTGTGGCACTGCAAGACATGACTCATGGAGGACAAGCCGGGGAGGGGGGCAGGTATCCCAATGTACACTCTGTCAGGAAAGGCATGTGCAGGGTGAGATATTTGAAAGACCAGTACTTTGAGCCATATGGTGAATATACAGGAAATGGGCAGCACAAGAGTTATTTAATCTCAAGATTAAGGTTCCTGTCCTAGTGAGATTTCTGCTTTTCCTCCACTCCACTGAATAGCAAGCACCTATGCTGTATCAGGAGCTAGCATGGTGTAGAGGTCTGAGTGTTGGACTACAACTCTGGAGAGAGAAAACACCAGAATCCACTCTACTGTGTATCCGATAATGAATATGAGGGCTAAACCTCTGTAAGAACTAAATCAATATATCTGTATATAACACTGTATTGTGTCAATTACATCTCTGCATCAGTTACAACTCTGGAGACCAGGGTTCAAATCTTCACTCAACCATGGAAACCCAATGGGTAACCTTGAGCAAGTCCCATTCTCTTAGCCTCAGAGAAAGGCAAAGGCAAACCCCCTCTGAACAAGTCTTGCCAAGAAATCCCAGTGGCAAGTTCACCTTAGGGTTGCCATAGGTTGGAAATGATTTGAAGGCACACAACAGCAAATACTGTATCAGACATTGCTTTTGAAACTCCCACTGATTTCAAAAACATTTGGTCACTTAGAAGGGGGAGAATTTGACTACTGTTCATGAAAAACAACACAGCAGTCACTTCAGGTTTACAGTTTCATGGCTATTTACATTTGTCCAATGCATTTAACATAGGACCAAACTCCTACTTGTCAAATCCATGACGTTATCAATTCAACTTAGCTCCCCAATATAATCTTCTCTGTTCAACCTAGGTAAACCTCAGTCCAAAATGATTCATGTGCTGGACATGACACATGTAATCTATGGTTTAGGACATGGAAGGAGTGATGTCACAATAGGCACATACATTTTATTACAGAATTCTTCAACATTATAACAAATAAAACCAAAGAGAAATGGATGCATGGCAGTGAAGAATGTAGTTTGCAAATGAGACAGAAGAAGTGACTTTCCCATGGGTAAACAGGTACTATTCACCTTTTCCTGAGTGATGTGTATTTGTTCTTGTTTAGTAGCAATTCCTTCTCTAGTTCTTGATATTACCTCTTGTTCTTTGGCTTTACCAGTGGCACTAGTAACTACTATTGTAGCTTCCTTTTTAATCTGATTGTGTTGATGGAAAGAAAGAGAATCAAACCTTCACATTTCTTTTAAGTAACATCATTAAAAAAAAAGGTTCATAAACATAATCCCAAAGAAGGAAAATATTCTTAGGTAAAATAATGAAAACAAGGATGAAAATGAAATGAAAATAAGTTAACTATTAGGAATGCCTTGGTCAGTACAATCAAAATGTTAGATCAACGAACTTTTTAGGTATTTTATCTAATATTTGTACTGAGGTTATTAAAATTGGTTCAGTCTGTATGGTTTTAAAACTGTTAGCTGATTTTTAAAATGGTTTTAAAACTGTTAGCTGATTCCTGCCATTAATATAAAAAGGATTGGTGGATTAGTTAGCATCTCTAGCAGTGGTTTATATGCAGAGGCTCTTTTTGTGGTGGTACCATTAATGCATGCTTCTCGAGAATATTTGCTAGTATTGTGTTAATTGTCTGCTAATGCATGCATTGGTTGGACAGGGGGGAAGGTGTTATTTATTACAAACTGATTTTACTTCTACCTGCTCCTGGACAGGTTGAATGTGCACTGCAGTCATGGCTGTCCTTTTAGCAGTCTGTTCTACAGCACTTGGAAGAGGTTCTCTCACTCTGGCCATGTCAACAGCAGCAACCACTGTAGCAACAGCTGCTGACCGCTCAGTATCCTGTAGGACCCAAATGAGTTGCATGAAAAGATGTCCCTTTTTCCCACAGAGATACAACAACCAGAAGAACAATGGCAGAAGCAGTAAGCACAAGACACACAGAGGTCTTACCATGTCTTCATATTTAGACAATAGAGTATGATGGTCTAAATAGCTGCTTAAGCAGATTCCAACACAAAGCGTTTGCAGTTCCACTTAAACAGACTAATTCAGTGGGAAAGTGTCACAAAACACAGTCAATGTGGGATAGCCTTCAAAAATCATTTTCCCTTTTTAAAAAAAATGGTCTTACCTCTGTGGTTGCTGCTGCGGCTGCAGCAGCACTAACTCCAATAGCAGCCTCCGCTGCGGCAGCACCACTGACAGTGATCTGTTCTTGGAGACCGTATCTCCCCTCCCATCTTTCTTCAGTCCTCACTTGGGTTGTACTTGTAGTCATTCTGGTGTCTCTCATCATTGTTTCAGAGGTAGCTACATAGCCTTCCTGTTTCCAAGGAGGAAGAACTTCAGCGCCCCCAGCTGCTGTTACCTGTGCTTTTCGAACCAAGATTGGGGATTTCACAGGCCTGATAGGCGAAGTGGAGACAGAGAGTCGTCCAGCTCCAGCAGGAGATACAGATCTGTTGAACAAAGACAACAGAGGGTGGTTTTTTTTTAATTCCTCTGGGAAAGAAACAGCCTACATAAAAAAAGACAATTTTCATGCAGTAATGATATTTGGATGCAGTATCAGTGTAGGATTTCATTTTGAGTAAGCAGTAGGCATTAGTAGGAAAATAGGAACACTGCATTACAGGTGGATAGACATAGTCTCGGAAGTCACAGCCCTGGGTTTGCAGCATCTGAGAAGAGCTTTTGGTGGCAGGTCTCTCATTCAAGGGGTTGCCATAAATTGAAGCCAATTTGATGGCAACTGACTACAACAAAGTAGGCATAAGAACCCGAAAAGTCAGTACTATCAACATCTAGCCTAAAGTCATTAAATAACATTGGTTGTGTAAAATGTCTGTGAATTCTAGACTTATGGGTTATAATACATATGTTTCAATGATGGATGGGGAACATATGCCCTTCAGGTGTTGTTGGGCAATAGTTCAGGGCATCCCTGACCATTAGCCATGCTAAAGTTTCTGACAGCTGGAGTCCAACAGTAGGTTCCCCAAGCCTAGTTTACACACACAGCAGAAAAGTTTGCTCTTAAGGATTATTGCCTGTACTTTTGAAAAAGATTTCATTTTTATTAATTTCTTGGTAATTAATATATATGTATTCTGTTAGGCTTTTTGTGCTGTGATTCCAGGGATGGCCCAATCTATTTCCATTTCATGTCACTTTTGCATTTTTTTTTTTAGCCATAATTATCTTCTGTCACTACATCTGTCAGTTTTTATAATTAAAACATCATCTCAAAATAGATAAATTGATTTCTTTCAAATATATATTTAGTATACCCTGTCTCAAAATATCATTTAAATGCATGTATTTTTTCAAAGAGAGCCAACATAGGGAAGTGGTTTGAGCACTGGGACTACGACTGTGGAAGACCAGGGTCTGAATCCTCACTTGGTCGTGGAAACCCACTGGGTGACCTTAGATGTCACATTCTCTCAGCCTCAGAGGAAGGCAAAACAAAACTCTTCTGAACAAATCTTGCCAAGAAAACCCTGTGATAGGGTCACTTCAGCTCTCCATAAGTCCGAAATGACTTGAAGGCACAGAACAACAACAATTTTAAAAAATATTTAACTATAAACATAACTGATATATTTATATTTGCAGAAATACCTTTTAACATTCAGAGAAGCAAAAGATCCAATGAACAGTTAGGTTCCAATTTTCATCAGAGTTTTGAAACATTATTATTTTTTGACTACACCTTCCAGAATCCCCCAGTTACTATGGCCACTGGTACTGGAGGGATTGAGGTTAGTCAAAAAAAGAAAAAAGAGAAAAGAGAAAAAGTAAATTTCCTAAGGCTTTGATTTGTGTATTAGTCTGAAAAGTGTGACTTTGGCCATTTCACACAGGAATTTGGAAAGATCACATTCTTCATGCAGGCTTAAATTAATCTATAGAGAAATGACTGAGTGGATGTAAGGTGGATTCTTTTGGAGCTCTCTTACACAAAAATGTGCTTAGGATTTCAGGGGGACCCAGAGCTTTATTCTGGTTTCTGACAATGTGGGAAGTAAATCTTTGCTTATTTTAACCTTGCATATAAGAAAGAACATTTTAAAAAGTTTTCTTCTTGGAGGGAGAGAGTATAAGAATTTTTGTTAATTTCTTTGATGATTTTTTACATTGTGGTGGCTGTTAAATATACGTATGTCATCAATGTTTACATGAGCATATGTCCACAGTGGTTATTATTGTTCTTGTTACTATTATTCTTGCTATTGTTACTTTTATCATATTTGTATCCAACCCTTTATTCAAGGATCTCAGGGTAGGGTACAATAAAATCAGATTAGAACAGTTTGAAACAATAATTTTAAAAGGCCAAAAGCATATTAAACCATTTAACACTTGTACATTTAATGAAGATGTAAACATTTATCTTAATTCTATTGAGATGAAAGTAGAGAAGATCATAAATTGCAGGACTGTGTCCTCTAGGTGTCACCATTGTAAAACAGTTGTATTTATATCACTTCTTGAAAGTAGTTTCTCCAGTGGTTTCTGATAGATTATTAGTATTGCATACATGCCATGCCACTGGAGATACTTGACTGAAGATGCACTAGTATGTATATACAGTAGAAAGGCACAAAGATCCATCTAGCCAAGAATCTGTGTTATTATTTTATTTGTGTAATTTTGAATGGCATAGTGATGTCCTCTGCTAAAGCAGATGTTCATTTCTTTTTCCCTTTTAAGATGCAGAGTTAAGAGTTGTATGGCAATATAGAGAAGCTGAGTTCTTTATTGCCTGCCAAGCATTCCATCCCCCAGAAAAAATCTTCCCACACGGTAAATGGAGTATCTGACTCCAAAATGCCTTGTTTTTAAGCAGCATGTACATTCAGAGAGGTTGTTTAGGAGAAATTTCAGCCCCTACTAGTTGTCCTCTGTTAACAATGTCTTGGGATAGGCTGGATGTTATGAAAGACTGAAATAACCCATTTAGCGAAATATACTAATATATGTGCACATTAGTGTTCAAAGTGAGATGTTCTGATATATGGTGGGATGTACCGTATTTTTCGCCCTATAGGGCGCACTTTTTCTTCCCCTAAATATGCGTGGGGAAGTGAGTGCGCCCTATAGGGCGAAGGGGCCGAGGCCGTGGGGAGAAGGAGCCCTCCTTCCCCCCGTGACCTCAGTCTTTGAATGGACTGGTGCTGGGATCGAAGCGATCCCGGTGCCAGCCCATTGAAAGACTGAGGCCACGGGGAGAAGGAGGGCTCCTTCTCCCCGCGGCCTCAGTCTTGGAATCGGCTGGTGCCGGGATCGAAGCGATCCCGGCCCCAGCCGATTGAAGACTGAGGCCGGCGGGGGAAGGAGCCTTCCTTCCCCCCCCCGGCCTCGGTCTTGGAGTCGGCTGGGGCCGGGATCGAAGCGATCCCGGCCCCAGCCGATTGAAGACTGAGGCCGGCGGGGGAAGGAGCCTTCCTTCCCCCCCCCCCCCCCGGCCTCGGTCTTGGAATCGGCTGGGGCCAGGATCCAAGCGATCCCGGCCCCAGCCGATTGAAGACTGAGGCCGGCGGGGGAAGGAGCCTTCCTTCCCCCCCCGGCCTCGGTCTTGGAGTCGGCTGGGGCCGGGATCCAAGCGATCCCGGCCCCAGCCGATTGAAGACTGAGGCCAGCGGGGGAAGGAGCCTTCCTTCCCCCCCCCGGCCTCGGTCTTGGAGTCGGCTGGGGCCTGGATCCAAGCGATCCCGGCCCCAGCCGATTGAAGACTGAGGCCAGCGGGGGAAGGAGCCTTCCTTCCCCCCCCGGCCTCGGTCTTGGAGTCGGCTGAGGCCTGGATCCAAGCGATCCCGGCCCCAGCCGATTGAAGACTGAGGCCGGCGGGGGAAGGAGCCTTCCTTCCCCCCCCGGCCTCGGTCTTGGAATCGGCTGGGGCCGGGATCCAAGCGATCCCGGCCCCAGCCGATTGAAGACTGAGGCCGGCGGGGGAAGGAAGGCTCCTTCCCCCGCCGGCCTCAGTCTTTCAATGGGCTGGTGCTGGGATCGCTTCGATCCTGGCACCAGCCCATTCCAAGACTGGGGGGGGGGAAGGAGCCCTCCTTCTCCCCGCAACCTCAGTCTTTCAATGGGCTGGCGCCGGGATCGCTTCGATCCCGGCACCAGCCCGTTCAAAGACTGCAGTCGCGGGGGGAAGAAGCCCTCCTTCCCCCCGCGACCTCAGTTCAATGGGCTGGTGCTGGGATCGGTCTCCAATCCCAGCACCAGCCCATTGAACAACCGGCCTCCGGCTAAAGGGAGGAATCCTTTTTTCTTGGATTTTCCTCCTTAAAAATTGGGTGCGCCCAATATGCCGGAGCGCCCTATAGGGCGAAAAATACGGTAAATACTTTAATATGTGTGGCACATATATACTGGTTTACACCAGCATCAAGTTGAAGTATTCAACCCAGAGTTTTCGATTAGTTAATTGGATTGGATTAATATTGAGGGACAGGTAGGATCTAAATCTGGGAAGAGACTAGGCTCGTTTTAAAAAGTTAGCCCCTGTCTGAGGGAAGGCATAGGCAAAGCACAGCCTTCCATACATTGGATTGCAGTTCCCAGTGTTCATCACCATTAGCTATGCTGGTTAGGGTTTCTGGGAATTTCAGTCCAACAATATCTGGATGGCCAAACTTTGCCCCTTCATATCTTAAAAAGATAAATTTTGCCATTACTTGAACACTCTCAGAAGCCCGATGGTATTTTCTTTGCCATGCTGCTCAGAGTGAAAGTAAGCCTACCTTCCTTCAGAAAGTTGTATTCACACATCTATCTAAAACTTGTTGGTATTCTCCCTGCCACTTTTCATTGTGGATCAGTAAGGGACAGAATATTCAGCCTAGCATTCTTCATTAAAGCCCTATGTGATCTCTCAGAGCAGTTTGCACACTGACGTTGGTCAAAAACATGTTGTTGCCTGAAGCAAGAGCATCTATGGATTTTATTACATGAGGCTATAAAAGCAGAATTTTAACAGGATAAGGCATCTTTGGCCAGTACTTATCACACGACTATGTGTCTGTCCTGTTGCTGCCTTGCATTCCATTTGTTACTTTAGTGCACCTTTTCATTGACAAGCAAAATCTGTCATAGGCTCTCAGTCTCACTATTCTATTACTGCTTTCGTGCAATATGTTCTTTTCACTGCAGTTCTACTTCTCAGGCAGTCTGGTGCTGTGACTAGGTATGATTTTGCTCCTTTTTCTCTCTCCCCCTTACACTAATGATAGCTGCAATATAGGAATAGCAATGACAACAATTTACCTAGCCATGCTATATAAATAATAAATCATAAAATGTGGACAAAGGTGTTAAACTAAACTATTCACACAAAACAATCTATTTCCAGGCCATACAATTTTAATTGTCTCATTTTCTATATATATTACGCACAGGGAAGGAGGGTGGGGAGAGAGAGAGAGAACTTGCTATAGACATGTGAGTGGTTTACCTGACTGGTGATGGGGTTGGAGCTCTAACATGTCTGACAGGAGACGGTGACTGTCTAACTGGAGATGGTGACTGTTGGCGGGCCATTTGTGCTTTGGCGGCAACAATTGGAGTCGGTGGAGTTGGTGATTTGGAGGTAGGACGAGGAGGCATTCGTGGTGGTGCTTTGTGGTGCAGTTGTTGCCCAGTGGCACTATCGATAACCATCTCAGCAGTTGCAAGTGTTCTGGCATCAAAGTGGGCTTCTATCTTCTGCAATGCAAGTGGCAAGAATGGCCATGAATCATCTGTTCTCAGTTAAACAACAACAACTAACCTTTCTGGTAAACAGACCAGTCAAAATACAAACCTTCTCAATTCGGGCTTGTCTTGTGGTTTGTGTAATCTGAGCAGTCGATACAATTGTCTTTGTCTTCTTAGCGGGAACAGCTTCTTCCTCACCTAATAGAAAGGAAAACAGGATGGTTAAATAGCAATATACAATCATTTGTTTTAAGGGTGAGGCAGAGATAAAATCTACTGTTTCTATTATTTATGTACACATATGAACATTTCAGGGGGGAAATGGCTGTTTTTCCCCCTTAGATATAGAAGAATAATGAGGATGGGGAAAAGAAATTATAGAATATTAGGCTTTTTGTGCAGACTAAACATGCAAATTAATAATAAATAAAGACTGGCTACTGGGCTCAGTCTTTCCTGAGTTTAATTTGCTTCCTTAAAGTTAACCTTTGTAACCGAGACCATATATAGGAAATTAGTGCACCAGCTTTTATTCCTGCACTAGGTGCGGGATGTAAACGCATAGGGACAGCTGTTTACATCCCATACCTAGCAGTAGAATAAAAAGCCAGTGTGCTAATCTCCATGACTGCTCCAATCCGTAAGGTGCATGTGCATGCTGAAGAATGTTTCCTCACTTATCTCTAATTCGATGGGGTAGGGAAATGTGTTCAATTGCCCAACTTCATCCAAGAGTGAAAAGGAAAAAAAAATCTAGCAATCCTGTCTATTGGAGAAACTCAGCAGCTAAGCACATGCTTGGCATGTAATACTTGGGCCTTGGGAGGACTTCTGGCTGAGATACTGGAAAGCCATTGTCAACAGAATTGTAAACAGCACTGAGTTAGGTGAGCCAATGGACTTAGTGTAAGGCAGATTCCTTTACAGATGTCCTAGAGAGGGACCTTCTACATGAAAGGGTTGGTTGAAGGGATTTCTGATCTCAGAGCTTTTTATGTCTAAACTCACAGCTCCATGTGTGATTGGTATTATTGTTTGTATAGAGAAATTTCTGGAGTACATGCTTAAGGGAGAATCCCTTAAAGGCTGTCCTCTGAGTATTTTGGCCTCAATTTCCCCCCAAATTTGCATCTTACTTGCTCTTGTTTGCCGCGGGTTTTCAGCTCTCACAACAAACAATGGGTGGCTGCCTTCCCATGTGGCCCTCCGTCTGTCGCCTGGTGCCACTGCTGAGGTCGAACAAAGCACCCAGTTACCCTATCAATGCTGGGTGCCTCATTCTGATCTCAAATCAACTCAAGCCACAGTAGTGGCACCAGGCAACTTGCAGGGACTGTGAGTGGAAAGGTAGCTGCTGTCATCACTGCAAAGAGAGCCAAAAACCTGCAGCAAAAGGTAAGTTATTTAAATGCAGTTTGAGGGAGGAAGCCCCAAATCAAGTGCGGGTATCATGAAGACAGTCTGGACTCAATTCAGGTTTTGGCCCTGCATCATGTACACAGGACGCAGTGAGACTGGGTGAAATTTGGGGTAAATCACCCATGTAGCAACCCCTAAGAGAATCATTAGAAAGCTACAATTCACAGAAAAATAAACCCTACAGTTAAGAATGTAGCCACTGTTTTGTCAGATTTTTTTTAAAGATTCTATAAAAAAAAATGGAGCCAATAACACAGATATAACTTTGGCTCATAAAGGCATGATTGGTGCCAAGCATTCATCTTATATTAATGGGGAAGAAATGCCAACAGAATTTCACACACACACACACACACACACACACACACACACACTGAAGTATTTATGAGTTTTACTCTAGAATGAAATTTTACAGCTAAATATAAATGCCTGTGAGATGTGACATTGATGAGTTTACTGACAGAATAGTAATCATAGTAAAGGTTGCTGCCATGATGACACAATTTGAATGTATTTTTTATTGTATTTTCATGGCTCACAGACTTCTGATGTACGATTACCTTGAACTAGCAGTTCGGCTGTTGAAGTAGCTCGTCCCACGCTATTTGTGGCATTTACTGAATAGGTTCCGGAGTCTTCGGGGTAAGCTTCTGCAATGATTAAACTGTAGAGGTCTCCTTCATGTAAAATTTGAAAATCGGGGGAGCTCTGAATTTCTGCTCCATCCCGATAAAACTTCACCACAGGTGTAGGGATTCCAGTCACTCTCACGTCAAGTCGAACTTGACTTCCTTGCCTTGCAGTCATGCTCTGTAGTCGTTGTGAAAAGTTTGGTGGTGCTGTTTCAGCTGTGGATTAATATGAGAAGAACAAGCATACTGAAGTAAGGGAGCCACAGAAGAATAAAAAAACCCTAATAAAAGAACCTTGTGTCCATGATCCACCACTGCTCTTTTGCTGATGGAAGCAGTTTCATCTATCAATAGAAATGAGAGGATGATCATTCCTCCTTTTTCCACTTTGCATGCCCTCAAAATCTGCTTTGGATTGTAAATCTGCCACATTTTCAGGTGGCACTGAGAGCTGCAGGAGTGAGTGGAGAAAGTCCCACTATATGAGTGCAGTGCTGGATGTTAAGCCAGTTTCTTCTAAAAATAACTCCTAACATTAAAATCTATAGAAATATTACATGTGCATTTAATATCCTTGTTAAATGGTCCAATATGGGAATCTTGAATTTTAAATTTCACCTTAAAATCATACTCCCTTGTAGCAATCACCCTGAAGCCTTTTCAGATGTGTCTTTAACATCTTCTGAAGACATGTCTCTTTGCTCAAGCCCCCCCAGTGTTGTTGATTAACTCTGTCCTCATTGCTCGCTGACATATATTACCCCTTTTATATTGTTTTTTAAAATTGTGTTTTATGCTACATTGCATTGCTAAGAGATTTATAGTGATGATTTAAAATATGATTAAATAAATACATAGAAAGTTGATGTGATTGATCTTATTCAGAAGAATTATGCCTCTAATTAGAGGAAATACTTGTGAGCAGCCAGAGCACCGACAGTGATCAACTCACATGAAAAAAGATAAGCTTTTATTAATGGGATTAGAAACAAAGGTGTTTCTTTCAGGCTTATCCATTTGAGTAGTTCTACCTACGTTGTTGAAGTTTCCAGCATGTTAAATCTTATCTTAAATTCTCTCTCTCTCTCTCACTCTGTATATGTGTGTGTGTGTGTGTGCGCGCACGCGTGTGTATTTGAGAGATGGGGTTTAAAATCACAGATAGAAAAAAGTAAAGGTTTGTATGTATGGATTATAACAATATGTTCCCTTAAAATAACAGGAGATAGCCAGATGAAAAATTGATACAGGCAAGCCTCATGCACACACAAAATATGCAGAAGATACATCCTAAAGTGTGATCTAGGCATACAGCATAATCTTCTAGATCTTTATATCCCTTTTTTAAAGGGCCAGGTTCATGAGAATCTTGTGTGTGGGTGAGTATATGTTTCATGGAACTACTTGTGCATGGTTGGATCAGCATAAAAAGGTCTCTACTTCACCTCATATACATTATCTTTGGCTGGGCTGAGGGGAAAATATATATACCAAGAATCATGAAGTAGTCTTCATGAATACAGTAGGATTTTGAAGGAAAACTAGAAGATTACATTCAAGCCATGGATTCAACCATCCACAGCTTGAAAATATTTTTAAAAATATATCAATTTTGCCATTTTATATAGGCCATTTACTACGCCATTATATTTAATGGGACTTCAGCATCCATGGATTTTGGTATCCACAAGCGGTCCTGGAAGCAAACCTTAGTGAATACTAAGGGCCCACTGTACATAACTTTCTCTGATTAAGTGAGTCTGCTCTAATTGAGACTAACAATTGGATGCAGAGTATGAACTTTTAATCACTTCTTCAATTTATTATTTTCAACAATAACTTCTATTGGTTGTTTTCACCAAGTCGAGAGAGAAGAAAAAGGTAACTGTGCCTGGTTCTCAATGTACCTGTGACGAGTAGTTCAGCAGTACTAGTTGCTTGTCCAGATCCATTGGTGGCTTGTACGGTATATCTTCCACTGTTAGCTGCTGTCACGGCGGAGATCACGAGTTTAGCGCGGCCATCACTAAACGAGATCTGCACACCGGGCAGAGTTGCAGCAGAAAGAACCTGGCCATCCCGATACCAGCTCACCTCAGGAACTGGGAAACCTTTAATAACAGAGAATATTAGACAGAATTAGCAAATTGCAACAGTGGTTGTTGCACATATTCTTGCTTGTTTCTCACGTACATAGAAAAGCTATTTTCTAAATGACATAACCGTAGTCAAGCCCCCTCAGTGTCTACTGCGCAAAAACAATACATTTTGCAGAACTCCTCATTTTATAACATTTGCTAAGCTCCTGAGCAAATAACAGTCTAAGAAAACCTTTTATGGACTGGTAACTGGTTAAAGAACAGGAAGCAGAAGATTGGAATAAATAAGTAGTTCTCACACTGAAGGATTGTCAAAAGTAAGATTCCCCCAAGAATCTGCATTAAGAGGAATGCTTTTTAACTTGTTCATTTAGTAATCTGGAGATAGGGATGAGCAATGAGGTGGCCAGATTTTCTGACTACACCAGATTATTTATAGTAGCAGAAAGGAAAATGGATAACTGATAGCTCCAGAGGTATTTCTCCAAACTGGAGGAGCGGGTACTATTGCAGATCTGGAAATGAAATCCCAAGGTTATCCACACAATTTGTGACAATGTAAGGAAGTGCTTTTTCACACATCACACGGTGAAATAATGGAACAAAGTATTGTGATGGCTGCCATCATGGATTCATGGAGGGTATGGCTACTACTCATGATTTACTTACTACCTCCAGTATATGGAGGCAGCATGCCTGTTAATTTCAGTTGCTGAGTGACATGAGCAGGAGGGTGTGCCTGAATTCATGTCCTGCTCATAGATTTCCCATAAGCATTTGGTTGGCCCCACTGTGGGAAAAGAATGGTGGATTAGATGAGTCCTTTGGTCTGACACAACAAGGCTATTCTTATTTTATTAACCAAACCTCTCCTCACAACAATTCTGATTGCAATGACATGATGAGATGCATGTCCGCTGCCTGTGCAGTTGAAGTCATCACACAGTAATCTGATTTCACCTTCTAATCTTTCAAAACCCAGAGTTATTTCCATCTAAGTTTAAAATAGAAGGAAGTTGAAATAAGGGACAAGACTTTTTCTATGTGGCATACATATTTTGTTTGCTTACTCTTTAGACAAGGACCATTTGAATAAGCTAGGAACATTAACTTGAATTCAAGCCATATCATATCATTGTACTCTTAGGAAGCTCCATATCTTGAATCACACTGATTGTCCCTGTTTCAAAGCTTAGGACGTTTTCACACTGGGCAAAAGGAGGACGCTAGCCGGCCTCCCGCCGGCCTCGCTCCGGCGCCATTTCCCGTGTGTTCACACACACGCGGCGGCAAACCCCGCCCCTTCCGGTGTCATCCCTGCGTCCGGCCGGCTTTTGGCTCCGTGTGTTCAAACACACGGAGCCCTAAGTCCGGCGTCACTCCGGACGAACCAAAGATAACTCCGGCTGAAGCGGCATAAAGGTAATTCCGGCTGTCCAACCGGAATTAGCCTTTCGGCGGCGGAGCCATTCCGGAATCGGCGGCACGACCCGTTCCGGAATGGCTCCAGCCGGCTTTAGGAGGACAATGGACGTTTTCACATTGTCCTCCTAAAGCCGGCTGGAGCCATTCCGGAACGGGTCGTGCCGCCGATTCCGGAATGGCTCCGCCGCCGAAAGGCTAATTCCGGTTGGACAGCCGGAATTACCTTTATGCCGCTTCAGCCGGAGTTATCTTTGGTTCGTCCGGAGTGACGCCGGACTTAGGGCTCCGTGTGTTTGAACACACGGAGCCAAAAGCCGGCCGGACGCAGGGATGACACCGGAAGGGGCGGGGTTTGCCGCCGCGTGTGTGTGAACACACGGGAAATGGCGCCGGAGCGAGGCCGGCGGGAGGCCGGCTAGCGTCCTCCTTTTGCCCAGTGTGAAAACGTCCAATGTGAAAACGTCCTTAGACTAAGCAGCAACAGACAAGGTGATCTTAAGGAAACAGCTCTCAACTCCAGCTACTATAATAAGGGGACAAAATTTTGTCCTGAATTACAACATTGTTACAGGAGTTATGAGCAAAACCAAATCAAGAGATTTGATGATGTAGAAAAGTGATGTATAAATATTAAGCAATGCATTATTTTTATTTTATAGACCAAAGGATTATGTTTCAAAGGATTTCTTTAAAATGCAGTTGCAACTGTAATATTTGATTGTGTGAATGTGTCTCCTACTTTTGTATAATCATAAAAAGAGAAAACCAGAATTTCTAAGCAGTTTGGGGGAAGGAGGGGTTCATAACATCTTGCAAG
This sequence comes from Phrynosoma blainvillii, assembly GCA_026167975.1. Taxonomy (NCBI): domain Eukaryota; kingdom Metazoa; phylum Chordata; class Lepidosauria; order Squamata; family Phrynosomatidae; genus Phrynosoma; species Phrynosoma blainvillii. The sequence goes on along the minus strand of JANUYF010000001.1, from coordinate 253,468,428 downwards.
ATGGGCCAGTTTTACAATAAAATTACTATATACAAAGACTTGGAATATACAAAGACTTGGAATGACAAAGAGACTGTTGGAATTAACAAATGATGCCTTTCACTAAATCCATTCAGGGATTTGGATTCAAGGTGTAACTGACACACAAGCATATCCTTCCACAGTTCCAGTTAGACAGGGATATTCTCGATTAATTCTCTCGCATCCCATTTTTCAGCTGCTTTTAAAAAGTCCCAGTTTCTGCTTCCTCTCCCACTTTCACTCTTTATCCTCAGCTTATTTCATTTGCTGCAAGCTGAGTTCAAAGTGCAAAGTAAGAAGAAGGCCCTCCCTTCAGTCCATCTGTCATGGTCCAGGCCTCAGCGGGAGAGAAGATCTGCTGGACTTGATCCATTTCCCCACTGCCATTCCTTCTCCTTTTGTGTCATGTCTTTTAAGATTGTAAGCCTGGGGGCAGGGATCTGTCTAACTAACCATTTGTAAGCTGCTCTGAGACCCTTTTTGGCTGAAGAGCGGGGTAAAAATACTCCAAATAAAATAAAATAAAATAAAATAAAATAAAATAAAATAAAATAAATGTAGCTTGCACTCAAATCAGCAGGGAGAAGAGAGAGGGGATAGAATATTGCTCTTCCCAGTGGATTCAGGAAAAAGCAAACTGCTGTAGCCTCTTCTAGCTTGCATGTCCTTCCTCAATAATAACTTTTGCCATCCTGACCACTCTGATGTTTTTTGTCCATACATTTCCTGGTTGGAATATTCCAAGACTAGCCTACTCAGTCATGTTCTAAGTCTGGGATGGGCAACTAACTGCTGGAACCAAGGGGGCATTTTTCATGCTGGTAATTTGCTCAAGAGCCACGTTTTGTCCTTTTTTTCTGTCTTTTAATGTTTTGTTCTTTGTAAAAATACATAAAATTAACTCTTTGTGTGGGTGTATGTGTGCATGTCAATCCCTACATATAGATAAAATAGTTTTTAAAGTATCTGAAATTAATTTTAAAATGTGCTCAATGTCCATATGTCATGCCTATTTCCTGGATTGTGTGTGTGTGTGTGTGCGTGTGTGCGCACGCAAATGTGTACATTTATGGCCTATCACGCTTATGAGACTGATTTACTTCTGGTCTATATTCTGAGCTATGACATATTTCTTCCCATTTTGCACTCAGCATCCAGAATGTCATCTTAAAAACATGTGGCTATAAGCTGTACCATGATCTCATTTTGCCTGTCAGGGCCTAAACCACATCTAAAATAGGCCATACTCCCATCTTGAAACTACCTAGAGTCACCACATGGAAATAAGGCCATAGGTGATGAGCTTGGAAAAGTTACGTTTTTGGACTCCCACTGAATCCCACAGCCAACCTGAAGACAGGATCCTGGGAGGAGTTGTCCAAAAAACTAACTGTTCCAACATGGATATACACATGAAATTCTGGCTGCTGCTGAATATTACTTAATATTCATATTAAGATACCTAAGGAATCCAGTGACTGAATTCCTAATGGCTTATATCTTTAGGATGGAACTTTATAGTTGTGGTCCACAAACTAGCCCAGCTACTTTCATTTCAACCAATTTAGTACTGGTTTGCACTAGCTGTTTTAACCTGTGGCACCTTCAGGAACAGGCTATCCTCTCAGCAAGTAGATCTCCTGTACAATTGCTCTGAGAATGGGCAAGGAGATAGAGTACCACAACCAGAGTTACTACCCTGCTGGCAGATCATCTTTCCCATGGATGCCACTCCCTGCAATTGCTTCTTTTACCTGTTGTGTATCTAATGGGAGAATGAGGGGAGATAGCCTCCCCTTAAGGGACCAGATTTGGCTTGGGGCTTAAAACATCTGATTTTTATTCCAGTCCCTGGTGAGTTTTAGCTACTTCAGGGTACCAATCACTTGCATATGCTTGGGAGCACTAAACAGAACTTTTGTCACACCACTGCTGACCTACAACTAGGGCCACACTACATCCGGCCGTCCAGCATCCAGATCCAGCAAACCTATTTTATTATATCTATATCTATTTCTTCCTTGAGGCACACAAGGACAAGTCTACATGGAACTGTATTATGTGAATTGGTGAGCATTTTTACATTGAGGGTTAATGGTCTTCACTTTCCTGCACAATTTTGAATCTATTTGCATGTGAAGCAGACGGATGCCCACAAGTGCTATAATGCTCATTTCTGGGGATTTCAGCATATACTCCAGTAAAAACTGTGAAGTCCCTTTTCAGCAGAATGTAAGGAGTTTTTCTAGAGTCCCCCCCCCCCGCCCCCGCAATGCCTGCAAGTCATGTGTTGGCTGGATCACATTCTATTTGACTGGAATGAGGAACATTTTAAACATGTAGACTAGCGCCAAGTCGTCATAGATGGTCAAAGCCCATTTTATCCTTACAGATTTATCCTCTCAGATAGGTGGAGGGGGGAAAAAAAGAGTAATACCCAAAATGCAGTAATTAATGTCTGAGTGGGAATATGAAGCCGGGTTTCCTGGCTCTTGTTCTTGTTGAACTGTAACCCTTAGGCCACGTGGCCCTGTCTAAAAGAGAGGCCTCATTCCCACTTACAAATAAATCAGTTTGTGATCCGAATTGATGGATCAGTTTGACAGTGGAGCATGATTCACATTACATTTGCCCTGATCACATTTTCTTGTTGTAATATAGCCCACTTGTAATTCACATTGTCAAATTAATCAATTCAAAATGGACCCTCTTCAGCAGGTGGCTGGTCGCTGATCACGTCATAGGAAATCGATTCTTGTTCACACTTGCGCTGAATCAATTTATTGCAAAAGACGTGGGAAAAATGAATGTCAAAAAGAGGTGTGTTAAATGGCTCTAGCGCAGGGGCCCCCTTGCTAAACCGCTTCAGCGATTCAGCTCAAGCATGAACAAGGGCCATTTAAACCACTTCAAACTGGTTAGCAAACCAATTTATAATGTAGTGGGAATGAGGCCTCACAAAGGTTTAAGTTGATTTATGTCAACAAGGGCTAGGCTTCCTTTATGTTGCTTCATGGCTAAACATTCATGAGACTACAGTCGCCCCTCTGTTCTTGCAGACTTGAGGTCTGCGGCTTTGAATATTCACAGATCAATGGGGTGTGCCCCTGCTGGCGTGTGCCTGTGCACACCCTGGGGGTGCACCCATTCAAGCCTATGGAGCTTGAATATTGGTGAGTCTCTGTTTACGGCCATGTGAAACTCTGCTAAAAGGGTTTGTAGATCTCATTACATCTGCTAAACTTTACTCACAGAAAAGAAGGGGAGTCATTAAATCCTTTGGAAATTGTTTGTTTTAATATATATTCCATTGAAACATAGCAGCACAATATTGTGAATACTCATGGTTTACCAAAATATGCATGCTGCCCTATGTAAAACAGCCCCAAATTATATATATTATCCTGTGCTTCAAGGAGGAAGGGTGGGTTATAAATGAGACAAATTATTAAAATGTTTAAAATGCACAACTGCACAAATATTTCCAAGTCCTCACCAAGACTTCTTAAAGGGACTTATACACATACTTGTGTGCATGCGCGTACACACACATACACAAATATACAGATATAGCATGACAAGCAGTTACATATGAATAATGAGATTTTGTCTTGCAGTGGGCATCCTGCAAATCTACTTTGTCCCTTGTGGTTTAGAATATAGTTCTGGCCTTTTTAGCCACTCAGAGGATAGGCTGGCCAAAGCTATGCAGCCTGTTTATTTTGGCCTGCTTTGGCAACCATAAACTTTAAATATTGTCATAATTTTTCAAATTATGTAGGGCACAGATGAGTTCAGACTTTATGTTCAGAGTTAATGTAATGCTTGAATTCTTATACTACACACTTGCTATATATTGACAACTTTAAGTGGGGATTTTGAATGCATCTGCATTGTAGAACTAATGCAGTCTGACACAACTTTAAGTGCTGTAGCTCCATCTTATGGAATCCTGAGATTTGAAGTTTTACAAAGTCTCCTTTTCTGCCAAGGAGTGCTGGCACCTCTCAAAAATCCTAATCCTAGGATTCTGTAGGATGGAGCCATGGCAGTTAAAGTGGTATCAGCTGCATTAGTAAATGCATCTGTGTGGTTTTCTTAGACTATAGAAGGGGAACCTCTAGCCCTTCATGCTACCTGTGGCCCACAGGAAGACACCTCATGTCATAAAGACACTACAGAAATCTCCTGCTGTTATCTTTGATCATGACTGGGGATTAGAGGCTAGAAAACTGTTGCATGGTACTGGGCAGTCTGATAAACTGTTGTATGGAAGATCTTTCTGCCACTGCTGCTCCTGCCCCTTTGGGCTCCACTCTAATTCCCAGAAAACCACCAGCTTCCTGGGTGGGAGCCCAGAAGAAGAACAGAAGAAGGAAGTTTCACCCTCCCCTCAGTTGCTATTACTGATGTGTCCCTAAATTATCTGAGGCATTGAAAACACTGCTACAACAGTACTTCTTCCCAATACAACTTCCCAATACTGTGAATCTGGAGTTATTGGCAAAACAAATGGAAATAATGAGGGAAGAAACTGATGAAAGCCTTACCACTAATATGAGCCTCAAAGGTTGCGGCACTACCCTCCAGTGCCACAACACTTTGTAACGGCTGTGTAAACGTTGGTGCTTTTGTCGCCATCTTTACCGGCACTCTGAAAAGAGAGATGGAAATGAAAATTGTGAGATGTGACATGCCACTTTGTTTAAATCCATTGACATACTAAAGTCAAGTGACTTTCCACCTTGCACTTCAGATGGAGTTGTTTACTGTAATTACTGTAATTCCATTGGACCTTGTTTCTTGCTTGGGTTAATTTTTCTAAAACCAGCATTTAGGGAGAATGGTGCAGTTCTGTAGTACCCATTCATTGTCTCAATATAGTAATATAGGATATGCAGTTTTCCCTTAACATGAAGGACAGGAGGGAAAAATGCAAAATGTAATGGCAAAGGCAGAAGTAGTACAGCTGAATCTAGGTTGGGGTGGAGTCGGGAGCCAGCTTTGAAATGTGAGAGAGGCTATAAGATAACAGCTGACATTGATGGTTTGAACAACTGCAGGGACATGCAAAATCTGGAAAGACTCCCCCCTCCCTTCTTGTTTAAATGTTTGTTAGCATAACACAATGCCCCAATCTCTGCTAAAACATGTGGGGGAAAAACATATTCATAAAATAATGATTAAACTCAGTGCAGGGGTACATTTCCTAGTATCTTAGTACCTATCACCTTGAAGTTATAACATCCCACCATATTAATTTGACTTCCTAAACTGTCAGACATGTCAGTATCCAGATATCCTTGATGTTTACACAAGTGTTAATGGGTCAAGGACTGTAGGACAGAGAGACCCAAAGTTATGTTTTATGGGTCATGTATCTTTTGCTGATGGTGGTGACTTTAAAAATGTCTTTGGTTATAATCTGAGAGAATGGAACCTAACTATATGTCAGAATAAGAAACTGGATTTTAGTGGAAAGGACAAGCCTAAAAAAAATAGGGACCAATATGAATTCTTTCTCTTCTTTTTCAAATAATTGTCCAGTTACCGAGTGAATTGTTTTACATGTTTTATTTCATACTGAAAATATTGCATCAAACTTAAAATGTAAATTGGACTCCTTGCATTATCTGAAACATTAACTTCCAGCAAAATAAAGTTAAAGCAAATATTACTAAAACCAAAGTCCAGAGTGAATTTAATTGTACATCATGGATGTTTGGGTAGTACCCTTAAGATACAAAGAAAATATCTTGTTATCCAAATTGTGATCTTATATGGCTTTTGTATTACTAGTATTTCAAAGGTATGCTTCTGAAATGTCACATTCCAAAAATAACCCTCCCAGCTTTGACTGACAGCAGGCAAGTGGTCCAGAGCTGCAGAGTAATGGATACTCCAGCAGCTGATTCCCTTAAAAAGTCATCAGCGCTTAGCCCATTCCATGTGCGTTTTTGTCAGAGCTATTCTGGGAGCATCTCCATTTATCTGTAAGTAATATAACCTTGAGCACCCTCTGGAAGCATGAAAAGTTAACCAGACATTGGAACAGGTTTTTTTTTTAAAAAAATCTGCTGTTTGAAATAGCTTTTGACCCACAAGCACATTTAAATAATGATTAGCCCAGTATTTCAAGCATCTTAAAATTCACAGGCAACAAGGTGTCATTACTGTAATTAATAAACTACACTCCAGTTTAAAAGAGCCACAAAGGACCACAACTTTTCACCACCTCTTTCTTGTTACATCTACTAGATACCCCCTAGCTGCATGCAAAAAGTCCCCGTAGTTCACCCCACAAAGAAATACAACTCAATCATTACAGACATCTTACTAACCTGATTTCACAAGAGTGCCTAACAGGAGTGGGCTTAGCCCAAACGGAAGTTCTTTAAACGACGTCCTTATCCAGAGTATGATTTTAAACAATCCCACCATGAGAATGGTTGAGCCTCTAACCATAAAAAAAACAAAACTACACGGCTGGGACGGTGTAGTTTTGTTTTTCTCTGCAATCCCTACACCCGAGGCGAGGCTGGGGATGCACGACTGCTCAGAAGTGCTAACAGGGTTGTTTAACTTTTTATACCCCAGATCTGCTGACAGGTCTGCCTCTATCACTCTCAGGGTCATTTCTGATTGGCTTCCGGAAAAAAAGGGCCAGCGAGATGGGGATCCATGCTATGACATTGGCCACCTGTTTGCCTGATTGACAACACCAATTTTGGCACTGCAAGAGCCCAGGCTATGGGGGGAAAAAGAGACCAGTAGGTGCAGAAAATACAACTGTGTGGGAGATGGTCATTGCAGCTGATGTTACTAGACAGTTCATGCCTTTGGATATAAGAAAAGTGGGGGAGTAAAAAAGGAAAATGGGGAATGCTAATAGAGTTTTAGGTAACCAAGAACTATTCACTCATTACTAGGCCTTGTTAGCATCTATCAAGCAAACTATAGATTTGCCTCCCTGTCGACAAAGCAGTTGCTATAAAATGCAACTGTCAATTCACGAGTCAAAAGAAGCTGATATTATATTGTATGGTATTAGTATATCAGTAGAGTGTCCTTAAATGTTATGTTTAATCTCAGAAAGTCTGGGACTTCTTTGCTGAAAATAGTTCAGCTATGGCTGCTATGATTTTGGGGAAAAACCCCTTATCTTTTGTTGAGATTTGTTTTTTTGATAATCTGGGATGATGCTAACCATATTGCATGCTTACTGACCATTGTCTGGACCTAATCATGATACATCAACTCATACTGCGAAGACTGTAATTGTAGTTTGTCCTCTCTTTCTTTGAAGAAGGTGAATGCTTCAGTGCCATTCTGTTTGTGGAAGAAGATTGGCGTTGGTAAAGGCTTCACCATACATGGGCCTGCCTTTGGAAACTCTTCAGAAATTTCAGCAGGTCAAAAACCTGTGGCCAGAATGCTGACTGGCGCTGGTTACAGAGAACATGTAACTTAATTGTTGAAAAAGACTCACTTGCTACCAATTTGTCTCCAGGAACAATTCAAAGTGCTGGTTTTTGGCTTCGGTCCAGATTATTTGAAAGATTGTATCTCCCAATATGAACCTGCCAGATTATCAAGACCATTGGGAGGCAGCTTTTGCTTGGTCCCACCACCTTCACAGGCCCATCTGATGAGTACACAGGAGAGGACCTTCTTGATGGTTGCTTGCAAGTGCTGGAACTCCCTTCTGCAGGATGCTTGGTTGCATGGCCTATAGAGGTGGATTCAGCTGGTATATCAGTCAGGAGCCCGGAGAACCAAGTAGGGGGCCATGAATTTCTAGCACCACCATCTCTAAAAAAAAACTCAACAACCCCCACCGCCATCCCCCTTCCATTGCTTTATTTTACAAAGGCTAGCACAAATGTAGCTCTTCTGGTAATTTCTTGGCTTTTTACCATTACCTGTCTATTGTAACTATGAAACATATTATTTCACCCTGGGAAATGGCGTGTGTTTACTTAGACTTCTAAATTCTGGTTGGTGACCCTAGGTTTGTATTGATACAATAACCAGGAAGGCCATGATTTCATAAATTTTGGGAGGACCCCACCCTAGGGGTGTAAATGCAGTTTTTTTTCCGACTTGCAAAATTTCTCTCAAAGGCCCTGCTTGGTTGCCCACTCTCTGTTCTCCTTTTGCTGGCAAATAAAGACCTTTCTAATCAAACAGATATTTAATGAGTAACTGGTTGCAGGGAGTCATTTTTATAGAGTGTGTGCTGTATCTTTTTTTAAAACTTTATCATGTTTTAAAATATTTCTACACTTTTTGAATTTTAATGGCATTTACATATAACTTGTTTAATTGTGTGTTTTAACTTATTATCAGGTTTTAGCTTTCTCTTGTTTTAGCATTTTTGTGAGCCACTTTGAATCTTATGCTGGAGAAAGGCAGACAATTAATTAATAAATAAATGAGCCAGTCTGGTGCACTGTTTTGGGTGTTGGACTACAACTCTGGAAACCAGGGTTTGAACCCCTACTCAGCCATGGAAACCCACTGGGTGGCCTTGGTCAAGTCATACTCTCTCAGCTTCAGAGGAAGGCAAAAGGAAATTCTCTGATCAAATCTTACCAAGAAAACCCTGTGATAAGTTCACCTCAGGATTTCCATATGTCAAAAATGACTTGAAGGCACACAACAACAAAACGTAGCGCATCAGAGGATTTTCACCCATTCTTCAATTCACATGCAGCCCCTTGCAGCCATTTAAATATACTTTGGAGGGTTGGACATGCTCTGGAAGAGCAAGAAAGGGGAAAGACACCATTGGATCCAACTCTTTGGGTTAATATTCACATCCCTCCAGATGATCTTTATAGAGGCAAATTAATTATGATGTTGCATAAAGCCAAACTATATGATCATACCAAAATCTGAAACATTGTTTTTAATCTATAAATTTGAATCTAGGTACCTTCAGTTTAAATTGTTTCTGTTACATGCACTTACTTAAAAAGAGTTTAAATAGGAAGTTATGTCCATTTGAATCAGATAAAGGGCCAGAAAACAGAACTGTGTGTAAAGGCCCTTCAAGAATTCGCTGTATTGTAATTTATGGTGGATGTGCCAGGAAGAAAAAAAGAAAAAAAAGGAAACAAATTCATGGAATAATAGAGAGTATATTTAACAAAAATAGTGCTATATCAAGATTTTTATCTGTTGGGTTTAACTGGAGAGGATAGTGCATTAAAGCCATTTGAAAAGCTGGTACATTATTTGATTACAGTGGCTAGCTTAAATTATATACAAAAATGGAAATAGATGATTGGATTATTAAAATTTTGCAATTAGCTGAAATGAGTAAGTTAATGTTGTTAAAAGAAAAATCAATAAAGATTTTTCTTAGAAGAATGAAAAGCATTGTTAAAGTATCTAAATGAGAAAGGAGGAATGAAGACACAAGCTGGATTTGACTGCTAAAATTATTTTTTTAGTAATGAATAGAAGTACAGATCTAGATTAAACTGTTTAAGGTAACTGAAAAAACAAGTAAATTAAATACAGGTCAGAAGGTTGGATGTGGGAAGTCATTTTCAATAGTATTGACTGTAATTTATGTTAGTTTTGTATTCATGTGGTTTTATTTGTTGTGGTATGTTTGGCTGTTATTGTTCTGTTTTTCTTTTTTCTTTTGTTTGTGATGTGAATTGTTTTAATGCGAACTGTATTTTTAAAATATAATATAATAAAAAAGATATTTCTGATGGATGAATTCTCTGTATTGTTTCTGGGGAAAGAAACTGATCACCACATTTCTCCAGCGAGAGGAAAACATTTCCTACAATTGGAGTGAAGCTTATTGTTAGTAGTGCCAATAGCTCATCCCTTTTATTTTTCCTAATCTTCATTATTTGCACTTACTAGTTTTGACAACTTGACTACTATTTTTGCATTCTCCACAAGTTCTACATGTATTGTTTGGAAGGCAGCAAACAATTTTAAAGTATTAATGGTGGAAAACTTTTAAAGAAAGTTCTGAAAAGTGGCCTTGTTTTCTAAGGGAATGAAAGAAAGAAAACAAGTTCTCTCAGGGAAAAAAAAAATCTTCTGACTTCTGGTTTTTATTTATTTGGCTAAGCTCTGCCAGAAACATGCATTGAATGAAAGATTCCCAGAGTTGAAATGAAATGGGTTATAGTCCATGAAGAGCCAGGTTATACGAAATGTAATACTTTTTAAGGAACAACAAAATTGTTTTTTGTGCTGCAACATACCAACATGGTTGGCTATCCCTTTGAAAATCCTCAGAAAGTTACATATTATCAGTATCACACTGAAATCTCTGGGGCTTAAATGCTTTATAACTGTGATGTTGTTCCATTGAGACTTAAAGATGTTTGGTATCCTTTGAATTGTTCTCTTGGAAAGCAAGAACAACTACGAAAGTAGCCTGTGATTTGTGTAGTAAAGGTTTGTATTCCCAATGTAAAACTGTACTACCTTCCCCAATCTGCTGCCCGAAAGATGTAATGGATAACATGGACTCTCAACTCCCAAGATTCTGACTATTGGTCATGCTGGATGGGGCTAAGGGGAGTTGACGTCAAAAACATCCACAGAGGGCTCATTCCCACTTACATTTAACCTGGTTTGCGATTCACTTTTGCTCCAGGTCGGTGAATTGAATCCAGTTGATGCATTGTTCCCACTATGGAAGCGGGTCTTTTCTTTATTCGCTTCTTTTTTGGCATGATCGTCATTCCCACTAGTTTGTGTCCCTTCAAAATGTCTGTCAATAATCTACATGTCATCGGTGATGCAACCGGCAATACATTCAAGAAAACACGGGAAGGAGTTGTGGGTAGCCATAGCTGGAATTCTCTCCTGGGATGCATGGATCCATGGGTGTCATACGGAGGACTCTCCCCTGGGATGCATGGATCCATGGGTGTCATATGGAAGACTCTCCCCTGGGATGCATGCAGCCATGGGTGTCATATGGAGGACTCTCTCCTGGGATGCATGCAGCCATGGGTGTCATGGAGGACTCTCCCCTGGGACGCATGCAATTTTTAAAAAAATCAACAGTATATGCGCTCCATTGTTTTTGCAATTACTTGTCTCACTGAGCCACGAGTAACTGCAAGTAATTGCAAATACAATGCAGTGCATATACTGTCATATATATATATATATATATAGCGCCCATAGATCACATCACAAAGCACAAAGGCAGAGGCAGTGCTGAGAGGGGGAAACATGGCGGATTTCCCCAAAAACTCATGAGGGATGTGCCAATCCTATGCCACAGTAATCTCTCCCCTTCAGTTTGATGCAATTCAGGTCCTTCGTTCCCACTTGCTGAACACACTTGCTAATTGCTTCTTTTCAAAAGAACCACCAAGAATGGTTTGTTTTGTTTTGTTTTTTGCATTCGTCTCGTTTCAAAGCAAGTCCAAACTATCACAGTTGCATCTGAAACTGTTTCGAATTGGGATGAGGCACATTTAAAGCGACTTCTGGTTTTTGGTCAGCAAATCCATGTAAATCCTAGTGGGAATGAGCCCACTATCAAGTTGGGAAAAGCTGGCCTAAGGAAACAGATTGCCCTGGGTAGTAAAGTATATAACTGTTGGCCATCATGATTCAAGACATTTTCTTTTACAGTGGCCCTTAAATCCAATAGTCTGTCTGTCCCTCTTTTTAAATTTTGCAAAACATATTGTAACTACAGTCAGCCCTCCGTATCCACAGACACTTGATCCACAGATTCAACCATTCATGGCTTGGAAATATTTTAAAAAATATATACACTTCAAAAGGCAAACCTTGATTTTACCATTTTATATAAGGGACCCCATTTTACTATGCTATTGTATTTAAAGAGACTTGACCATCCATGGATTTTGATATCCACAGGGATTCCTGGAACAAAAACCCAGTGGATACCAAGGGTCCACTGTATTGATAAGCAAGAACCAATATTGCACATTTTAACTTTAAAAGAAGTATTTCTGACAAATCATGAAAAAAATAAAACCCAGAAGAAAAAATAATTAATTATTAAGATCTGGATCCAGCATTTTTAAAAAAGGGGAAGATTTAATAGAGTCAAATATCACTATAGGAATATTTGTTGAAATTACTCTTGTTTTATTAGAATCTGACAGTGTGTGAATATGAAAATGACACATTAATCATGATTTAGGTATAGGTTTGAAACTAGGCATAATTATTTATGGCTTCATCAGCACTGCAGAAATAATGCAATCTGACATCACTTTAACTGCCATGGCTCAATGCTATGGAATTCTGGGAATTGTGTTTTGTCAGACATTTAGCCTTCTCTGTCAGAGAGCCCTGGTGCCACAACAAATGACAATTCCCAGATTCCATAGCACTGAGCCATAGCAGTTGAAGTGGTATCAAACTGCATTATTTCTGCAGTGCAGATGCAGACTATGTCGTCTTCTTCAGAAGAAGGTAAACTGTATCTACATTTGTCACCTCAAGTCAATGGCAGAGTGGGAATTTGCCACCCCATCCTTTGAAGCAGCAAACAATTTCTCTCCAATTTTACAACTTCCTCTGTTAATGCCCGACAGCTTAAATTCCTCTGCTAAACAAGTAAAAAATGTAGAGATAGAAACAAACTGCTGACATTAAAAACGGTGAATGTGTTGCTCCTATTTCTCCTGTTGAGGTGGGATTGCAGTCTCCCTTTGCTTGAGCACTGGTTTATGTCAGTAGCAGGTGCCCAAAGCCAACAATGCTAGGCCTGCAGCCTAAATTCAGTTTAAAATAAAGCTGTTGCTAAAATTAGTTGATGACTTGCACCAGAGCATGGAGGGCTGATACCAACTGGCAATGACAGGGCACAAGTAAATGAAAATGTCTTTTAAGTGAGGCGTTTAGGGCAGGGGTAGGCAACCTTTCCCCTTTAAGGGCCGAGGGACTTCAGCTCCCAGAAGCCTCAGCCATGTTGGACAATAGTCCCATGTTGGCCAATAGCTCCTGGGATTCTGGGAACTGAAGTCCCTCGGCCCTTAAAGGGGAAAGGTTGCCTACCCCTGGTTTAGGGGCAGCTTCTGCCCTATTAGGATAGCCATTTGGGGGCCTTCTCCATGCCACTTCAGTCCCATGAAGGGGAACAGTGGGACCAGGACAGTGGCTCACAACAGCCACACACTGGGAGATAATAATAATAATAATAATAATAATAATAATAATAATAATAGTGTTCTGTGCAATCATGCTGGCCCCATGATCACAGAGTAGTCTCTGACAATGCTGGCTCTTTGGTTTAATAATGGAGATGAGCACCGCCCCCTACGGTCGGACACGACTTGACAACCCTGTCAATGGGAAATACCTTTACCTTAATAATAATAATAATAATAATAATAATAGATTTTATTTCTTTCCCGCCTCTCCTCAAGGCTCGAGGCGGGGTACAGCATGTCAAAATACAAAACGCAATCAAAAACAAATAAACCCACAATTAAAATACAACACTATAAAATCATTAAAATACACTCATAAGAGTTAATATACAGATTAAAAATCATGATTCAAAATTGACTCGACAGGTTTGCCGGAAGAGATATGTCTTTTAAGGCTGTTTTAAAAGCAGTCAGCATTTTCAGCTGTCGTATCTCTTCCAGCAGGTCATACCACAGCCTTGGGGGTAGCAGACAAAAAAGTGCTCAAAAGTCCTCTGGAAAACCATTGCCAGTCTGGCTGGTTGGAGCAAACATTTCCCAGAGGACCTGAGTGCAGAGGGTGGATTGTACGGGAGAAGGTGATCCTGTAGATAACCTACGAGAAGATGAGAGATAAAAGAAGCCTTCTATGCAAACTGAGGTTCCTGCTGTGATGGGGAACCACATACATGTCGGTGTTCCCAGTCACAGGCAGAACCCAAACATGGGATAGAGCAGACCTTTCTTGACAGACATTTTCTCCGCTATATGGACCCGGGGAGTGGCATGGTGAGGGAGTGAAGAACATGAATGACATCAGGAGTAGAAAAGGTGGTGCAGTTCATTCTCATCCGACTCAGCATGATCTCAGTTGTGTGGAGAACACCATCAAGGTCTCTCATAAAATGGCAGGAGCAAAGGATAATTCAGATTGGTTATGGGAGCAAAATTAATCTTAGGGCCTTTACAGAGTGCCAGAAATAATGCAGCTTGAGTCCACTTTAACTGCCCTGGCTCAGTGCTATGGAATCATGGGAACTATAGTTTATTGTGGCACCAGAGCTCTCTGACAGAGAAGGCTCAATGTTTCAGAAAAAACTACAATTCCCTTTATTCCTTATCACTTAGCCAGGATAGTTACAGTGGACTCAAGCTGCATTATTTCTGGCAATCTGTAAAGGCCCTTAGATGCCACAATCCCAGGAATGATGGGAAAAGTAGGAAGACCTTGACAGAAATCTACTTCTCTGTACAGCTGTACTTTTATTATGACCTTTAATATGTGCTTTCTATTGTAGAAATGGCACAGATGTGAAAGAATAAGATTTTCAGTAAAGATTAAAATTCTGGGACATTTTCCCGAGACTAGATCCAACTAGTAAAGCATCTGAGAAAGTTGTCTTAATTACAGTGAACCCGTCATATGGTGGGCCATCCATCCACAGATTGGCGCTGCCATGGATCACCCGATCACATATTAGCCAAAGGTGCTTCACAGCCATGGGCGCACTGATGCAAACATAAACACTTTACTGGTCATTGGCTAATATGGTCTTGAGCTCCCAAGGTTTTACCCATATACAGGGGGGACTGGGAACCACAGCCCAGCGGATGAAAAGGGCCCACTGTATGCCATTTAGGATCTAAAAACAAAGTAGTTGAGTCATTTTGAAAACCTAAGAGTTCATAATTTACCATTAACAAGTCTTTGCAGAAAGGTAGAGTGAGAAATGATCACTTGTATTTAATTTCTTATGGTTCAGTATTAGCTATCATTTAATTTTCAGTACTGTAACAATGGGCCTTTGCAGACTGCTAGAAAAACTGCAAACTGAGTCCACTTTAACTGCCCTGGCTCAGTGCTAGGGAATCATGGGACTTGTATTTTTTTCTGAGACATTGAGCCTTCTCTGTCAGAGAGCTCTGGTGCCACAATAAACTACAGTTCCCATGATTCTCTAGCACTGAGTCAGGGCAGTTAAAGTGGACTCAATTTGCACTATTTCTGGCAGTCTGCAAAGGCCCAATGCCATTTCATGCCCTTATTCAGTGACTGTGAACCAAGTTGCATCCAGTCAATAAAGGTTGAATTTAACCACCTAAGCAACAGATTTGCACAAAGGAGATGTCATCTGTGGATCTAATTTCATGTGTTAGAGAGGTGTTGAAACCTCTGGACTTTCCAGGGGCCAGAAGTGTTTTTAAAATACTTTCCAACAGAGTTTTACTGCCCTTGTTCTCTCGCTCATGTGTTCTCATTCTTGTTCTGGTGGTCATTGGCATAAGTATGAAGAATGACTGGTAGAGGCTAGGATCCTGTCGGCTCCCACTTTCCCTAGCTGTGGAATAGTTGAGAACAGGATGTAACTTATTATGCAACTAGTTTCTATTGTAACTCTGCAGTTTCTTAAGCAAATTACCAAGGGAGGTTCTCCAAGATGAATGATCTAGTCTTAATTAAAACAAAGACTTTCCGTTTAGAAACTCATCATTTTCATTCTTGTACACATCCTGCCCACACAGTGCACTTGTGGGATTTTCTGTTTCTTATGAGTGGAAGTGAAGGAACACTGGGAAAAGCCAGAGTTGGATAAAGCCACTGTAGTGACAAATATGCAATATCCAACTTATTGCATGAACATAATGTATGAATCCTGCATGAATGAATATGCATTATGGCTTGAACATCAACTTTGATTATTGTTTACTATTTTTTTGCAAAGAGCAAAACAAAACCCAACTTATGAAGATAAAAAAATAGAAGTTTCTGGTTTTCCAGTTGTGTATATGTATATATTCTCTTCTTTTTTCTTTACAATATGTAATAGGGAAAAATTCAACTTAACAGTAGCACTTCAAAGAAAACATTTATTTATATACTCACATCTGTCACATTTATATTATATTGTCCTGGATTCCTTTCCCAAGACACTATTATAGTATTATGATTTGATTTTGGCTCTCATAACTGCTTACTATGGAAAGAGAATGTCTCCAGTGCCTTTGACTAAACTGCGAACCACAGGATTCTATACGATGCAACCAAGTCAGCTAAAGTGGAATCATAATGTTACAACTGTGTAGTGTAAAAGGGTCACTGATAAAGTCCACCTAAATGTGTGGGACAGAGAAATAAATAAAGCAAACATGCCTTGTTCTTCACTGGACCCAGCAAGGGCAAGAAGATTGTGCTCTAAAAACTTAAAAGATTGCACATGATAAACTTTTATAGATAGCGAACACACACACACAAAATCTATTCCATATGAACCATCTACAATGTGATAATTCTAAATCATTTTGGCAATATGATGAAGAGCTGTTTTGGGAGGCCAACTATGCAAATCTTCATAGTTCTAAATATATGATCTTTTTTTAGTCTGTTGCATGGCCTGTTCATACTATATCTTCCATCTCCTTCGTTGATGGTCTTGGTGTGTCCCTGGGGTGGTTAACAGATGGCCGTATGGTTTCCTGTAGTCAAAAGAAGGAAGCCCAGTTTTGTACTACAACAGGATAGCTGGAGATCACCAACAACCAGTCTCACTGGGGCTTAATTTGTTCCCACAGATTCACCAGAGCTCAGCCCCAGAATCTACTTTGAATGACAGGGCTGAGGTCCTGGAGTGCATGAAGTCATTTTTAGCCACCACTGGGCAAATTCAGCCTGCCCTCGGATTCCTGGATTAAAGAGGAGGGTTTCCAGAGCAGATGGTATAGCTCACCAGCAGGTTTAAGCTGATACTGATATATTTTTAGAAACTGAGCACCGATTATCACTTCCTCTACGTGGGGCATTCAAGACATGCTTTGTACAACACTCCCTTCCACAAGAGTTTAGGAACCAGCACGCTGCTGGTGCTTTATGAATTAAGTAATTACTGATACATCCCTCCTCTCCCCAGATCTCATCTCCTAAATACTGTGAGAGTAGCCTGGTTCTCATCTGGGCTGACATGAGTGATCAGCATTGCTGGACACAGACCACTCCTAATCCCCTGGGCCTGGGGGTTTGCCTCATTCCTGTTGCTTCCAGGAATACCTTCTCATCCTCTCTGAGAGGTAGTGCCAATGGGTCCCAAAAAGAAAACAGACAAGTAGTGGCAATAAGGCAGGAGGGGGCCCCTTGAGAGCACCTTGTCAAACCCACCTCTTACTAGGAAGAGTTGAAACACTTACTGGTTCTTACAATCAGGGATGAAACACTAAATCTGTGTCTTATAAATGGCTGCCAGGAAAGATTCATGTGCTGCTATTCCTTCTCTTCCCCTCCCAAAAGACCTAGTTATATAAAACTACATTTTAGTAAGAAAAATTCTATAGAATCAAAGTTGGAGGAGACTACAAGGGCCATCCAGTCCAACCTCTTGCCAAGCAAGAAGGCACAAACAAAGCACAAAACAGAAGGTGGCCATCCAATCCCTGTTGAAAAACCTCCAAAGGAGGACAGCTTAAAGATGTACAAAATCATTGGTCATCTTTCTGGATTGACTCAAGAAATTTCAAGAAAGTTCCCAGCAGGGTGGAATTAAGAAACCTGGCGAAACTTTCCTCAGCCATTCCATGCACACAGCAAAATCTTACACAGCAGGGACAAAGTAAGCTGTGGGTTTTAATTCTGCTCTGTTTTTTAACCCAAGCTAAAAACAACAACAAAAAGATAAACAAAAACCACATAGCTTTGTAAAACCTTTTGGATTAGGCTTTCTGGGCCACTGAAGCTTGATTCTGCACCCAAGCATGGAGAGTTGGAAGAGACCACAAGGGCCATCCGGTCCAACCCTCTGCCATGCAGGAACTCTCAATCAAAGCATACCTGACAGATGGCCATCCAACCTCTCTTTGAAGACCTCCAAAGAAGGAGACTACACCACTCTCCGAGGGAGTGTGTTCCACTGTTTAACAGCTCTTACTGTCAGGAAGTTCCTCCTAATGTTCAGGAGGAATCTCTTTTCCTGTAGCTTGCATCCATTGCTCCAGGTCTTGTTCTCTGGAACAGCAGAAAACAAGCTTGCTCCCTCCTCAATATGACACCCTTTCAAATACTTAAATAGGGCTATCATATTACCTCTTGACCGTCTATTCTCCAGGCTAAACATACCCAGTTCCCTAAGTCGTTCCTCATAGGACATGGTTTCCAGACCCTTCACCATTTTAGTCACCCTCCTTTGGACACGCTCCAGTTTCTCAACATCCTTTTTGGGAATTTACAGCCTAAGCAGACGGCGCAAAGCACCGTCTTCAGGGCAAGGAAGGGGAGGGGCAGGCACACGCTGGGCGCCCCAACCCCTTCCCGAAGACATCATCGGAGCGCCGGACCCTCCGCACGTCCGGTGCTCCAAGGATGCCTATCTGCCGCAGCGTCCACACACGCTGTGGCGGAAAAGGTGCCAAAGGTACGCCGGCAGTCTTTTGTGGCGCACCTTCGGCGATTTGTGGAAGGAGCGCTATTTTAGCGCTCCTTCCTGGGGTGGCGAAGCTGCGCCGCGGGGCCGAGGAATGCGGATGCCTCGGTCCCGATCCGCAGCTTCCTGGGGCGGCCCCATGCTGCCCGTCTGCTTCCCCCCTTTGTTAGCTTTTTTTTTAGTATAGCCATTTTCCACCCATGCTAATATTTAACTTTTTGAAGAAAAGTACATTCATCCAGTCATACGAGCCTCCAGGTGTAATCTGAAGTGATGCGCTCCCCCATTGTCTATCTGAGAGAACTAGGCCTGTGTCTCACTATAAAGATACATGGAACAGTGGAAGACCAGTGTGTGACAACTGAACATCTTCCTTCAATAATCCCACATTTCCCAATTACTACTGGTGAGGTACATGAGTATTCGCCCTGATTATACTTCAGTAGAGCAGTATTTATTTAAAATTTATACATCTTTGTCTATCAGAGGAGTTTCTAAACAACTAAAAATAAAAACAAAAATCAAAGCATACTATGGACTTCTAAGAATCCAAGCGATAAGAAGGTGCTATGCTTTCCTCTGCTATATTCTTCAGGTCAACAATAAATCATATGAAGACATCACTTTAGCTGTATTACTTCTAGCTTCTCTTTGCAAAATGCAAATAAAATCAATTTGTGGTATCGTACTGTTAGATTTTAGCAAAATGTTCTACAACAAATGTTATGAGTTTATTATAAGTGCACACATGCACACACAGATGCACACTATGCTGGATTAAGTATCAACAACAACAACCTCAAATTCACACATAAATTGCCATTTTTGTTATGTTCAAATAATTCTAGTCATTTAGAAACATACATGATATTTTCTACAAAATGAAATACTAAGGAAATGAATAAGTCCCTTGGTACAAAGTAAAACTCCTTTTCAAGTAAACATGCATAGAATTGTGCTGTAAGCAAATCTGTGAAAGAACAGATAAAAATGATCCCACTCACTGGAAGAATTTGTTTGTTCAAGCTGCAAAAACTAAGACTGCAATCTTTATTTTTTTTATTTCTTGGTGTGCAGATCAATTAAAGATTAAAATTATAGACACATGAAGGATTGTCTTGGTGTGGGATACACAGATATACTGACTCTTTGTGATCCGATTAAAAAGAAAAATGGCTTTTCTCTTGAGTTTTTAGCTGAAGTAGAAGATCCTTTGCCTCTCGGGATTTTAAAAAAATCCTCCTAGCCATATAAACTTACTGTAGTAAACACAAACAGAAAATATATATCTTAATAGTACACATTAAAGATTGGCCTTCAACTTGTTTTAAGATGAAAGCCTTTTTTCCTGAGGTGGGTACTTATAATGAGGAATACAGAATTTTCCATAACAAAATGAAGGAACAAAGTAAAAGGTTTTTTTCTTTTCAATGGTATGACCTAATGAATTGTGCATTGTTTCACTTAAGAAAAGCCATTCTTTTCCCCCCAAAGAAAAATAGCCTTCTGAGGCTTCTGTGCATATACCCAGCCTTCTGAGGCTTCTGTGCATCTTCCATGAGCTCCATTAGACCCTACTGAAAAGTATGATTTTGTAAGGAGCCTTCTTTTGGCAAATTCCTTTACAGCCTTTGAAAATTCACATGTTTTTAATTATTGGAACCCCTGATAGGTACAGCATCGACCTCATCCTCAGTATGCACTCTAATGCCACAGGGAACGATCTCCCCTACCACTGACCATCTCAAAAATGTGGAATTTAGAAGCTGCAAACAAGTGAGTTCTAACTGCATTGTGATTTTAATATAAGGAGGGATAACTTCTGAAGTGTAACTAATTAAGCATAGGTAGTTTTACACTTACAAGGGCTGTTTATGAACTTGCAACTGAGGTGTGTTTCATACAGGCCAATAGCTTGTAGCATTTGTATGTTGTTTTGTAAAAAGAACCCAAAAGTAACTCTGCTTTGAAATACCAAGAAAGCATCTATATATTTAAAAACATTACAATAATGGTAACTATCTAATTGGTTACCATTATAGTTTAGTTTTAGTTTTAATTAGTTTTAAAAATAATTTAAAAGTACTTTTATTTTTGGAAATAACAAGGATGCTAAGAGGCTTGAAGTTTGCATGAGTCTGCCTGTGTTTTAAGATATTCCAGTGAGAGCCTTCTTTCTGTACAGTTGCCCTCATGGATATATCTGGTAGGAACACAGGAAAGGGCCTCCTTGGTGGCTGCTCCCAGACTTTGAACTACCCTCCATGAAATCATAAAAAAAGAGGAAGGGAGTGGAAGAAAAAAGGAATGTGGCAGCACCTTTAAGACTAACTGGATTTTGTTTTAGCATGAGCTTTCATGGATTTAGCACGAGCTATCATGGATATTTAACATGAGCTTTCAAGGATATACCACTTCTTCAGATGTAGTATAAAGCGATATTAAAGGCTCATGTTATAAAGCATATTTATACAATTGTAGAAGTGGGAAGGATGCAATAGGATACAAAAAGATGCAAATCATGTCTCTTGCCCAATATTTTCAAAGATCTGGGTGAGGTGATACAGGTTTTTCAGATCTTTACAGTGCTCAGTGTTGATGTGTGAAAGCAAGAAATGTGCTTACCAAAAGTTAATTTCGGGGTGGGGGAGAGTATTCAGACGGTGAAAATAATCCAGGATAAATCTGGTTTAAATTTCTGTTGTTCACACACGTCCCGAAAACACCCAATTAAATTGGGGGGGGGGGGCTGCCAAAACCCTCACTTAATCCAGGATAATTTATATTGGGTTTCTCCCCCGAGTTTTTAAAAAAGATCTGCATCATCAATAGTGTGAATAACCAATGTGAATAGACCCGAATAGACTCAGGATAAAGCTCTGCATGCCTTGAATGTTTTCTGAATGCATCGCATCATCGACTCCATCTTTATTCAAATGCTTGCATGTGTGAGCAACTGCACTTGCAGAGATGCGCATCAATGCGGTTCCATAGTGTGAATAACAAACCCAGAATGCGTGGGTGAGATTATTCGCACTGTCGCACTAGATAAATGATGTTTGCATGACCCCTGGGTTTAAAAAATCTGAGAATATTCCTTTTGTTTTTCATTTGCCTGGCATCCTCCTTGTTGTTCTTCAAGCAAGTGAATATTTTTGTCACAGCAGGCCTTTCAAAATTGATTGCTCAGGGAGAAAGAGCCTTGCATAATGTGCTGTGTTTGTTATATTTGTTGTTTTTCTTTTTTAATGATAATGTTTTTAACTGGTTTTAATCTTATTGATCAGTCAATTAGATGTTTAACTTTTATATGATGTGGATTTTTAGCTGTATTTGTTTTAATTTATGCAAACTTCCTTGAGTCCTGAACTGTGAAGAAGGCAGGGTGATGATGATGAT
Organism: Phrynosoma blainvillii; assembly: GCA_026167975.1. Taxonomy (NCBI): domain Eukaryota; kingdom Metazoa; phylum Chordata; class Lepidosauria; order Squamata; family Phrynosomatidae; genus Phrynosoma; species Phrynosoma blainvillii. Next base: position 253,446,437 of record JANUYF010000001.1, on the reverse strand, counting down.
GCTACAGAATCAAAACCAAAAAGCGAGAAATGATTATGAAATATTGAGACCTACAAAGTGAGCCTCAGTGTTCTGGGAAAAGAAAATAACAGTGGTTCCAATGGTGATAGGTGTTCTGGGAGCAATTCCAAATGGACCGAGAAAACATCTAATGGAAAATGCCATAGGTAGAATCACAATAGCACAATTGCAACAAATGACATTGTTTGGAATGAGTTACATTATCTGACAATACTTCACCGATTCTGAGATTCTTGGTTAGAAACTGAATCACTGATGGTCCCAAACTCCAGACTGAAACATCTGGTAGACTATGGGGGGAAGCAGACGGCGCAAAGGGCCATTTTGGGGGCAAGGAAGGGGAGGGGCAGCCGCACGGTGGGCGCCCCAACCCCTTCCCGAAGGCATCGTCGGAGCGCCAACCCCTCTGCACGGCCGGCACTCTGACGATGCCTTCCCGCCACAGCGTCCGCACACTCTGCGGTGGAAGAGTCACCGAAGGTGCGGCGCCAGCCTTTTGCGGCGCACCTTTGGCGACTCGTGGAAGGAGCGCTATTTTAGTGCTCCTTTCTGGGGCGGCAAAGCTGCGCTGCGGGTCTGAGGTGTGGGGATACCTCAGCCCCGCGGCGCAGCTTCCCAGGACAGCCCAGGGCCACCCGTCTGCTTCCCCCTGTGAAACTGATATGTAATATTAATATGTGCTTCAGCACAGAGGCAAGAAGAGATTGCTGATTTTCCCTGTAGCCTCTCTTGCATATTCCTGGAAAGGGCTCCTCTCCCTTCAGGTGTGACTTTTTGGGAGTGAGGAGTGTGACAGACCTGCAATTTTAAAAACTGATGTGTATGTCCATGGAACACCACTCCTAGTATTGCACTTGGCCTTTTGACTGAATTTTTGCATGCTGTTAGCTTTAGTTATGAGAAAAAAGAGCACAAGGCAAAAGGAAGAAGCTAGCATGAAAGTTTTGTAAGCGAGAAACACTTCCACAAGGCAAATAAATAAATAAATAAACTGAAGTTACCTCACAGAATGCTTTTTAGTGTGCCTTTGACCTCTCAAGCAATGTGAATCCTGACCCTGTAATGCTTCAGGTGTGGCAGCCTTCTTTTCTTCTGATAAATAGCCTTTCTCTCGCTTTGATTTAGGCTCAGTTATGCTGGGAACATGTACATTTTTACTCTTCTCTGAAACAAAATGAGGATGTCAGCCAGAGTGGGAGCAAGGTCTTCATTTATTATATTAACGCGGTCTCATAATGCGAGCCTAGTTACCTATTACTCTTATGAACGCCGAGCAGTGGGCCTCCCCGACTTCATTAGTAGCAAGGCAGATATATTTTCCAGTGTCAGCAAGGACTGCATTTCTTTTTAAAAGGTAATAGGTGTCCCCTAATTTCTCAATCTGTAGAACAATGAAATATAGACAAAGGGAGATTAGTTATGTGAAACAAGATGTATGGTGTTCTACCCAAAGGAACATTTACAAAACATTGAGACGTACACTAATTCCTCTTGCTGCCATTCTGATGCCATCTTTTGTCCAAATAACATTTGGCCTTGGTCTTCCATGTATTGTACAGTGCAGGTTTAAATCATCTCCTTCTTGCAGAGTAGCATGTCCAAATTTTTTAATGAAGCTTGGCTGTTCTCCTTGAACTGAGGACGGGGGTTGAGGAAATGGGAAAGAAGAGAAAATTCTGCTGTTGAAATTCAGTTAGGTGTATGTCATGTTCTATATACTGTAAAACTGAGAAAGAGTGAAGAGGAGCTTGGCTCCAAAAAGGCAGTAGAAAACCAACTAAGGGGTTATTCAGATAGTGAAAATAATTTGGGTTGAATCTAGGTTATTCACATGCATTTCGAATGCATCCAATTAAGTTGGGGGGAGGAGTTGCCTGAAAGCCTATAGAACCTGGGATAATTGATATTGGTTTTCCCCCCCATTTTTTTTTAAAGATTCATTTTGTTGGGAGTGTAAATAACCAATGAGAATAGATACAGGATAAGCTGGGATAAAACTCTGCATGCCTTGAACGTGTTTTAAATACATTCACATCGTCGATTCCATGTTTATTTGAGTGCTTGCACATGTGAGCACCTGAATCCACAGAGATATGCATAGATGCGGTTCCATAGTGAGAACAACAAACCCAGAATGTGAGAGTGAGATTATTATTATTATTATTATTATTATTATTAAACTTTATTTCTAGAGCGCTGTAATTATACACAGCGCTGTACAAAGTAAAAAAGTTACAAATATAAAAAAGCCTGCCCACGGCGTACACTCTAAGAGATAAAATAAAATAAATAGATAAACAAATTACCATATAGAGGAAGGAAGGAGATTATTCACATAGGGCCTTTACAGACTGTTAGAAATAGTGCAAATTGAGTCCACTTTAGCTGTCCTGGCTCAGTGCTAGGGAATCATGGGAATTGTATTTTTTTCTGGGACATTGAGCCTTCTCTGTCAGAGAGCTCTGGTGCCACAATAAACTACAGCTCCCATGATTCCTTGGCACTGAACCAAGACAATTAAAGTGGCCTCAAGCTGCATTATTTCTGGCAGTCTGTAAAGGCCCATTGTCACACTAAAAAAGAAAAGAAAAAGAAAGATGTCTGAATGACTCCGAAGATTGGATTTTGACGTTTTCACATGTGATAGATGTACAAGTAAGAGATGCACCTCCTCAGTAGTATTTTACCATTTTCTGCTCTCATGGCCTTTCCACACTGCACAGTTATAGCAGTATGGTTCCACTTGAACTACTCTGGATGCCTCCTATGGAATCCTGGGGTTTGTACTTTGGTCAGAGGTACCAGGTCTGTGATTGAGGATTATAAAACCACCTCCCACTAGATGTTTAATGCCAGCAATCCACAGGATGTAGCCATGACGGTTAAAGCAGAATCACAGTAACATAATTGTGCAGAGTAAAAGGACCCGTAATATCACCTCTGTTTCAAGTAAAATTTTAACATTAATATACACAAGTGAAGACATGGACAAATTGCACTCTCCAGATGTTGCTGGACTATAACTCTCAGCATCCTAGTTTATCCTGGCTAGAACTAGTGGCGTTCCCAGGCTTGGTGTCACTCAGTGCAGGGGGGCTGCCAGGGGAAAGTGTTGGTGGCCTCCCCGGCCTCCCTTCCTCGCTCGGCCAGCTGCCTGTCCAGGGCTGCCAAGGGGCTGCCAAGCAAGTGAAGCAGTGAAGGGGGGGGGAAGGAGAGGGTGTGTTTGCCCTTTCTCCTTCACCACCATTGTGGCTTCCTCCTCAGTTTGTATCTTCTACTAGGGCCGTGGAGCTGGTAGGCCAAACTTTTGACTCTAACTCTGACTCCTCCATAAATGACAAATGCACATTAATTAGTAATAAATTTCCTGTAAAATTTCCTGTAAAAATGGCAGGACAAGGCTTTCATCACCACCATGGACGTTATCACACGTGGGCCACAAACCGACAATAAACTGGAAATGACAAATCCCGAAAATAAACCGAAAATAAACCTTGATTCCGCAAATGGCTTTCACACGTAACCTTAATTGCGCAATTAAAGTAAGCTTCCACTGAAACCACATTTAACGTTCACACACAAGTGAGAAAATCCTGTACATGTACTAGAAATGATCTTTTAGCACATGCGCACTATGCTCGCCGTGGCTGTCACCCCTTCCCCAAGTCATCCTTGGAGCAGCTGGACCTCCGCACGGCTGGCGCTCCGAGGAGGACCTCCCGCCACAGCGTTCGCACATGCTGTGGCGGAAGAGTTGCCAAAGGTGCGCCGCAGCCTTTTGCGGCACACCTTCGACGACTTGTGAAAGGAGTGCCAATTTAGCGCTCCTTTCAGGCGCGGCGAAGTCGTGCCGCGGAGCCGAGGTGTGGGGATACCTCGGCCCCGCAGCACAGCTTCCTGGGGCGGCCCATGTCCGCCCGTCCTTCAAGCCGCCAAAGATGCACTGCAAAAGGCTGCGGCGCACCTTCGCCGACTCCTCTGCCGCAGCGTGTGCAAATGCTGCAGCGGGAGGTCCTCCTCGGAGCGCCGGAGCACCAGCTGTGCGGAGGGCCGGCTGCTCTGAGGACGACCTGGGGAAGGGGTTGGGGCGCCGATCGTGCGGCTGCCCCTCCCCTTCCCTGCCCCCAAGACGGTTCAATTAGCCGTCTGCTGAGGGGGAAGGAGACACTTACGCTGCCTCCAGGACCCCGCGGAACCATGGGAAAATGCGGGGAAATGCTTCCAAATGTGCATTTGCTTTTCACATTACGGCAAATGCGAAATTATCTTAATTGCGCATTTGCATTTCCTCAAAACAACCGAATTTCAAAAGATCTCAGTTAACACCAGTTTCTGTCCACTTTCTGTCCAGTTTCTGTGCGACGTCATGTGAAAACACGAGGCACTAATCCAGTTTCTGTTTGGGTTTTGTGTGGATTAACCAGCAGATTTGCCCCCGTGTGATAACGTCCCATGTGAATCATTAGGCTACTTAGACTGATAGAACATCTTTTTTTTATTTTATTAATAATGTTTTATTAATAAAATAAAATATTTTTTTATTTTATAAAATAAAATATTTTTATTTTAATAAAATTTCTGAAAAGAAAATTTCTAAAATTCCCATGGAAGTAAGTAGGCAACAAACTAGTGATTTAATAAGTTTTTATTTTGGAGCAGGAGTCAGAATTGGAATGTTTCTACTGACTCCAGCTCCACCCAAAATTGCTGCCAAATTCAAAGCCCTACCTTCTACCCTAGTCTTGTATTTCTAGGTCTAATCAGCACACCTCACCCATGGTTCAACTCACATAAGCCCCGCTGTGATTCTCTCCACTGCAGTCTATCCACAGATGGTTGGTGGCCCCAATGGCAACTGGGCACTGAAACCGTTCTGGTGCTTTAGGTGCTATGCAGACGGTCGGCTCTGGGCCGCCCCCGCTAGCAGCGGATTGGGGCCACAGCCACCCCACACCATGGTCCCAATCCTCCCTTTTGCCACCCCTACGTCTACATGCTTCGCCAGGAGGGTGTCCTGATGCCGTGTGCTGTACAAACAAGCGCACAGCATCAGGACGATGTCGGGGTGGGGTTGAGGCGGCTGGCGTGTGGCTGCCCTGCCCCAACTCCACCCTCAGGCCAGCCCTTTAGGCCGGTCTGCAACACCCCTTAGTCAACTACAAAGGAGCCATGCAATTTGTCAAACCTTATTCCTTTCCCCACAGCACTTCAGATAACTGCTTTATTTTTGCTGTTGTTGTGTGCCTTCATTTCTGAGTTAGGGAGACCCTGAGGCAGTGGCGGTGAACCTTTTAGAGACCGAGTGCCCAAACTGCAACCCAAAATCCACTTATTTATTGCAAAGTGCCGTATCCCTCTGGCTTTCTAGTAATGAACTCTAGCAAATTCTGCCTGGGCAATGGAACGCATGCCCACAGAGAGGGCTCTGAGTGCCACCGCTGGCACACGTGCCATGGGTTCACCATCACTGCCCTAAGGGGACTCTATCACAGGGTTTTCTTGACAAGATTTGTTCTGAGGTTTGCCATTGCCTGCCCGTTGCTGAGAGATCGTGACTTCCCAATGTCACCCTGTGGCTTTCATGAATGAGTGGGGAATTGAACTGCTTCACACTAAAATTCAAAGCAGATTCACCCATTGGCCTGGCTCTGGCCCCAACCCACCACTACCGTGTTGTGATTTCAATTTCATTTACTCCCATAGTCTCTGCTCCACTCTCTCCCATGGCATTGGTAAGTCCCCAGTTACTTTCAGCAACACAGTAATGGAGCCAGAGTGGGCAGCTGTTTAACTACTGTTGCATCCTGCTTTCTCTCTTTTGTTCTCCTTTTGGCAGATGGTGGCTTTTCTCTACAATATTCTTTCTCATAGGCAGCCACCAGATTTTGGTGGGGCTGTTTTGTTACCTTTTAAACTAAGCTTGCGGGAACAGGTGATCATAGGTTCCAGCACTGTGTTATATTAAAACAAGGAAACAAATAACACACTGAAACATCACAAAGCCATTATCTCCTTAAGGATAGAAGGAAGAACAGGAATTTACATGGTTGAAGTAGGCATGTGCATATTACTTTAGCAGTGAAAAGAGTTCATGGAGAAAAATGCTAAATCCTTCCCATACTATGTATAACCTGAGGGCTGGGTTTTGGGGCCAAAATTAAGGATTTTTGTATGACCTATGGATAAGTCGAGGGTAAAATTTATAGTCTCAGCATGGTCCAGCTTTGCTGCCCATCCACCCGCCCATGGTTGTTGGCAGCTGGCCCGCTAATCTCCTCACAGAAGGTGGAGAGGAGGAATATAATAATATAATAATAAATTTTTATTTATAGCCCGCCCCTCTGCTCGGCAATCGGGGCGGGTTACAGCATATTAAAACATACAAAGTTAAAAGCATTCCCTCATCCTGCAATCTAATCCTCCCATCCCATTAAAACAAGATTAAACTATTGAAGAGTTAAAATACAATAATGCAATTTAAAACAATAAAAACAACAAAACAACAATAGAACAATAGAACAGGCAGCAATGGACAGTAGGGCAAGCAGCAGCAGGGGGAACAAATGAAAACAATCTCCCCTGAGCCGAAAGGTTATTCCGGGAAGGCCTGCCGGAAGAGATCCATCTTTACTGCTTTTTTTAAAGCAGCAAGGGTGGTAATAAGACGGATCTCGTCTGGCAGGCCATTCCATAGTCTGGGAGCGGTTGCAGAAAAGACCCTCTGGGAGGTCTGAGACAGCCTGGTTTTTATTGGCTGTAACAGATTCCTCCCAGAGGACCGAAGGGCACGGGGGGGAGTGTATGGGGAGAGGCGGTCCCCAAGATAAGATGGACCCAAGCCATGTAGGGCTTTAAAGGTCAAAACCAATACCTTGTACTGTGCCCGGAAACTAATCGGCAGCCAGTGGAGGGATTTAAGCACTGGTGTTATGTGCTCCCTCCTAGATGTTCCTGTAATTAACCTGGCTGCCATATTTTGCAACAGTTGTAGTTTCCAGGTTAGGCACAAGGGTAGTCCCATGTAGAGTGCATTGCAGTAATCCAGACGTGAGGTTACCAGAGCATGTACCACAGTTTCCAGATCCCTCATGTCCAGATAAGGGCGCAGTTGATGTATCAGCCGAAGCTGATAGCAGGCACTCCTGATCGTTGCATTCACCTGATTAGTCATGTGAAGCGACGAATCTAGGAGCACCCCCAAACTGCGAACACAGTCCTTAGAGGAGAGTGTGACTCCATCCAGGACTGGAGACTGTATTCCCAGATCTGGTTTCGGGCCTGTGACTGTAAGTACCTCCGTTTTGTCTGGATTCAATTTCAATCTGTTTTTCCTCATCCAATCCATTACCGCTCTGAAACAGTCATTAAGAGGAGAGATGCCATCTGAGGTCTGAGTTGATGATCTGGTCATGGAGAAGTAAATCTGGGTGTCATCAGCGTACTGATGACACCGCGCTCCATGCCTCAGAATGATCTCACCCAGTGGCTTCATGTAAATGTTAAATAACATCGGGGACAGGATGGCGCCCTGAGGGACGCCATAATTAAGCTCTATTTTAGAAGAGCAACTGTCCCTGAGCCTCACCCTTTGGGATCTGCCCGAGAGGAAGAGACAAGGGGGCAGCTGCAAACAATTGCGGGTGAGCGGATGGGTGGCATGCACCCTTCCTCCCCCTCTACAACTCAGCTGTCTCCTCAGGAAACAGCAGGGCTGGGAAGGATGCTTGAGGGGTGAGCACTCACCCTTCATCCTCTTCTGCAGCCCAGCCATCTCCGAGGAGACAGGAATGAATGCTATGGAATGCTGGGAATTGTAGTTTTGTGAGACATTTAGCCTCCTCTGTCAGAGAGCTCTAGTGTTGTAACAAGCTACAATTCCCAAAATTCTACAGCACTGAGCCATGAAAGTTAAAGTGGGGTCAAACTGGATTATTTCTGCAGTGCAGATGCTGCCTGAGAGAAGATGACATTAGAAAATGACCCTTCATCCAAAACTGCTGACAGGATTGCATCCGCCACTGCACTGAGAATATACTACATTTTGAAGGGAGAGGAGACATATCATGTGGTAAACAGAACTCTATGCTCCAAAAAGAGGGGATTTGCTGGGAGCTGTCACTGCTGCCCCCAAGGATCTACTGCCTGAGACACTTGCTTCAGCTCTGCCTAAGGCAGAGGAAGGAAGAAAGGGTTTGGTAGCCATCTCCTTAATTTTCCCTCTCCAGCTGTAGAAATATAATGGCACACCACGATTCCTTTAAAAATGAATGGGGCAGTCACCCAGACCCAATGGCTGTAGTCCACTTTTCTCAACCTTATCACTCTGGAAGAACCTTTGTAGAATCATAGAGTTGGAAGAGACCACAAGGGCCATCCAGTCTAACTCCCTGCCATGCAGGAACTCACAATCAAAGCACCCCCAACAGATGGCCATCCAGTTTCTGTTTAAAAACCTCCAACAAAGGAGACTCCACCACTCTTCGAGGGAGTGTGCTCCACTGTCGAACAGCTCTTAGGACCTTATCAAATGCTGGCCACGAAGCGAAAAGTAACAGAAAAGTAACCGAAGTGAGAATAAATTCAGTTCTATACCGAAACGAACTGAATTTCGCCCTGGCGGCCATAGCGCAATGAATACAAAGGCTCCAAAGGGGATTTAGCGATCAGGCGCCGCGGGATGCGGTTCACGTGGGAAGAAGGAAAACACACACACACACACATTTTCTTCTCTCTCTCTCTCTCTCTCCCTTCCTGCCACCCAAAAAGCCAGCGTCGCAGAAGGCGCTTCTGTGGATGGCAAGGATGGGATGAAGGAGTCGGGAGGAAAGGCAGCCAAGGGGACCGAGGAGGAGGAGGAGGGCTGGAGGACTGGAGGAGGGAAGGGGTGTTGGTGGGGAAAAATGCGAGAGAGATGGAGAGAGAGAGATCGCCTCCCTCTTCCCTCCTCCTCTCCTTCTCCTCCTCTTTCTCAATCCGGTTTGCCTTTCGCCAATCCCTTCCCCTCGCCGGGATTTTCTGCTTGGGAGAGCTCTCCCTGCTTCCCCACCCCGCCCACCATTGCGCAATGAATACGAAGGCTCCGCTTGTACTTCCCCAACAAACCGAATGTCAAAATCTCCCTACTCGCTACGGATTAGCTTCGGGTTCTGTGGAGTTTCGGGGCAGCGTCGTGTGTACACGCGGGGAAACAATACAGATTAGCTCCGTGTTCTAGGGCAGCGTCGTGTGTAAACACGGGGAAATAATATGTATTAGCTGCAGGTACCCTTTGGATTAGCTCTGCTCTAGACCCCATGTGATAAGGTCCTATGTCTGGCTTCTCCTTTCCACTGTATAACAAACTCTAGGACAGAGGTCGGCAACCTATGGCCCACGGGCTGGGTCCGGCCCCCCGAGGCCTTTGGACTGGCCCCTGCCACCGCTGCCATTGTTTTCCAAAATGGCGGCTGCGACTCATTTGCGCATGCACAGTACTCCTGCGGCGCAGTACTCCTGTGGGGGGGGGGGGTCGGCGGTGTCGGGGGTCGGCAGGGGCCGTGCACACATCAGCGCGCGTGCCGCCATTCCCCACCATCACTACCATCGGCCCACGGAAGACCCGGGGGATCCCCGGTCCGGCCCCAGGTAAGGGGAACTTGCCGACCCCTGCTTTAGGAGAACATGATCACTCCCACCTAAGGATCCCACCACTTGCACCCCATTAACCAGGTCATCCCTGTTGATTAGGATCAGATCTATAATAGCTGATCTCGTTGTCACCTCTTCCACCTTTTGGACATTCTTCAAGGCAAGTGAGGAATTTGCTGGACCTTAAAGTTTTGACTTCCAGAAAATATCAGGATAGTTGAAGTCACCTATCACTACTACATCTCTCCTTTCTGGGTGTGTTGTAATAATGTCCAGCTCTCAGGGAACCCCTACATAAAACTATTATATCTATAGCTCAAAAAAAGTTGTTTTTTTCCCAATCATGATCTTGTGCAGACCTCCCCCCCCCCCCCCCCCAGCAATCTCTAGTGAAACCATAGCGGAATCCTGGTTGTGAAACTTTGCCCTATCCAATCCTGCAGAAATAATCCAGTTTGGCACCTCTTTTAACTGCCATGGCTTGGGTGGACATTTAGATAACTGACTAGATATACATTATTGAAATACGTTAGAAGTATATTACAGATGTTGTATCTCTTTTTATATTTTCTCTGTTATAAATCAATAAAAAAATTTAAAAAAATAACTGCCATGGCTCAATACTATGGAAATCTGGGAACTGTAGTTTTTTGTGAGACATTGAGCCTTCTCTGCCAAAGAATGCTGGTGCTTCATAAAACAACAAATCCCAGGAGTCCATGGCAATGAACAATGGCAGTTAAAGCAGTGTCAGACTGGATTATTTCTGTAGTGTTGATGCAGCTCAAGTTCATAAACATGTCTCATTTATTAAATCTTAAGCTAAGCCATTTCTTCGCAGCCTAAGCTGCCTCATGGGACTTGTTCACACAACATACTTGTGTTGGTACAAATAAGTAGAAGATGGGGAGTAGGGTAGCAACTGGTGGCTACAGTCCTTACTCTTCCCATGTTCCTCTGAAGCTGTCAACAAAACATGTATGTATGGGTTCTCTGTGGGTGGCAGCTCCCCTATTGATGTGGTGAATCTTCTCTGTGTTTAGTCATATCTTTAAAGGAGATCTTCAGAGTAACAAATCAACTGGGTTGGGGATAGAGTTCAGCCCCTTAGAGAAATACTTTAAAAGTTCAGACCTGAACTCAAAGTGGATTACTATCACCCCACCAACATGGAAGCCACTAGCTACCACATGTACTTCACAAATGAAGGACCTCTGACAGTACGTGGCTGGCAGCATGGCACTAGCAAATGGGATCCCTTTCCTTCTGTCCATACAGTCATATCGACAGCAGAATCACGTCCACAATATGAAGGTGGGGATGACTTCACACACCCCCAAAAAATATTTTAAAGTAACCACAAGTAAGATATCCCATCCCTGAAACTGTTTTTAAAAAATAATCAAGGGAACAATCAGCTATGAATAAGGTGATGTCCAATAATTCAAATATAAGTCCATTTAAAGAAGATACTTTACTAATATTTTTGCTAAATGACTGCTAGATAGTTTATATGATTTTATTATTCCACTGGATGTTTAAATTGTACAGTGGGCTCTTGGTATCCACTGGGGTTTGGTTTCAGGACCCCCTGTGGATACCAAAATCTGTGGATGCTCAAGTCCCATTAAATACAATGGCACAGTACAATGGTGTCCCTTTTATAAAATGGCAAAATCAAGGTTTGCTTTTTGGAATCTATGTATTTTAAAAAGATTTTCAAAACATGGATGCTTGAATCCGTGGATAAAATAAACCGTGGATGTGGAGGCCTGACTGTATTAATGTATTATCCTAGTAAACACATGCAATGAATGAGTTTAGCAAAATTGTGCATTATTGTTATTGTGTACTGTATTCACAAGTACCACACGCTCCTGGTTAGTCTCTCTTGCAACGTAGGAATTGCTAGAGTCTGAAGCTGGACTCCAATCCAGGGGCTTTCATTTTTTCATAGCTACCAAGGGAAGCTTTTCAGGGGAAGGAATGAGTACAAGTTGCAATGCAGAACCACTTTCATCTCAGTTATGTATCGTGTTTAGTGATAAAGAAGCAGTGGCATTAAGTCTTGCTGGAGTAATTGGTTAGGCACGCAGACTGTGACATTATCTCCCCGCTAGGAGTGATTTTATATTCCAAGAACAGTCATGCATACGAGAGTGTTTCTGTGGTTGATAAGTACAGTATTCACACAGTAACAAACGTTAAATTATGTATAAGTGAACAGTGCAATGCACACTGTCAGCAACATTCAATTCCTTATTGTGCTGTCTGTGTTACTAACATACATGAAGAAAGCAGTCCATAGCCAGCACTAATCTTGGTGTAATAACAATGGTAAAATGATGACTATGTTTTTGAGGAAGTATTTTTGAGTGTAGTATAGTGGTTGACTACTGGACTATGAACCTGGAGACCATGGAAACTCACTGGGTGGCCTTGGGCTATTCACACTCTCTCACCCTCTGAAGATAGCAGTGGCAAACCCTCTCTGAAGAAATCTTGCCAAGAAAACCCTGTGATAGGGTCGGAAATAACTCGGGAATGATTTGAAAGCACACAAAGATGATGGCATTGTCATCTCTCTGACAGAAACACTTGTGCAAGTAAACATATGTGAACACATTCTGTCTCTACAAAACATTTAACCTAAAAACTAAACAAAAACCTGGTGATGAGTGCCTTTTTGGAAGAGCAGATTTTCCCACCGCAGTGATAAAACTATCAAACTACGGCTGGGATCTTCTTAGGGCAATATGCTGACACAACTCAAAGTTATGCCAGTGGTTTTACATTTCACATTCTTCCTTAAGGAGGTATTTAGTACTCCCTTACATGAGGAAGGATTGTGGTTCTTAACATCCATTTCCAATCTCTAGTGAGTATCTAGCAGTGTGGCCAGTAATAAATCTGGAAAATAGCGTAAACAGGCAATGCTAGGTTTCCAAAACAATGCAGAGGAAGAGGAGACAATGCTGCATGGCACTGAAGTGCCAAATAACCAAATAAACAACAACAACAACACGAACAACAAGACCGGGCAGGGCAGGGTGGAAGAAAAAATAACAACCCAAAGACATTGGTGCTCATTAAACCACCTCCTACCATACCAGTGCCATCTTGTCTCCCCTCCACCGGTTGAGGAAATATTGTAATTTCCCTGACAGAAACTCATGGGCAAGTAAATATGTCTAATGAAAGAGAGTCACAGGGAGGACAGAAATTATTTCTGGGTTCTGGTGCTCTTCCTCTGCTAACAACTCTTCTCTTTTTAACTTGTGTTTTTAACGTCAAATTCAGATTAGCTGTGCTTCAACTTTTGTATTAAGAATTGTATTTACAACTTCTTAATTTACAACCTTACAACTTAAGAATTGTAAATGCAACTTTTGTATTTTTGAGTTGTACTGTGTTTTCTTATACAGATATAGCTATAGATGCTGTATGACACCTTGCACACTGTGATGGGAGAAAAGTACAATATAAGTTAAATAAATAAATAAATTTAGAGAGCAACGTTCAGAAAATTAAGCATCCTCCCTGGCCTTATTCCTGAGGTACCATATCTACAGTTATAGCTGCTAAGGGAAATCATGCCCCTTTGGTTTCTTGCGTAACAGCATAAGGGCTCTTCCAGACTGGTATAAAGAAGCCTGAGTTCTGCCACTATAGCACCTTGGATTTTTCCAGGTTTTGCTATTAGTTGTTACTTCCATGTCCACTCATTCCATTTTTTTCTGCTGGGCTGTTTGTAAGGGCTACTTGAAGTGGCACTAAAATTAACTCTTTTTTTAGTTACTTTAGCCCGTGCATTTGCTGTACATCACAAAGCAGTGAACAGGTTCAAAAATATGGCAAGGAGGAGGCATTCAGGAGCTCCAGCATGGTTTGAGCGTTGGACTACAACTCTGGAGACCAGGGTTCAAATCCTAGCTTGGCCATAAAAATTCAATGGGTGACCTTAGGCAAGTCACACTCTCTCAGTCTCAGAGGATGGCAATGGCAAACCCCCACTGAAGAAACCTGTCAAGAAAACCCGATGATAGTTTTGTCTTAGGGTTGCCATACATCAGAAATGACCTGAAGGCACGTAACAACAAAAACAGGCATTGAGGACAGGTTGCACAGGCCTCAAAAAACAACAGGAATGCTTTGCTAGAAACTGAAAGCAAGCTGGTTCTTAAAGTGACCCATGAAAATGGAAAACTTGCAGTGTGAAATGACTGCCGCTTGTAATCTATATGGCTGCATACGTTGTGTATACAAACATCTTGAGTGAACTTTGAAGAAGTATTCTCTATGCAGATTTTCCCAGTAGGTGCTTTTTCTCTGAATGTGGGAGAGATGTGGAAGGGAAAGAAATGGTCACTGATCAGTTACTGATATTGCTTAAATATGTATCCAGTTTTTAAAATTGCCTCATAGGGAGCTGCACAGAACGAGAAAATCTGGCTTGTTAAAAATCTTGCAGGATTGATTTCTAAACAGGTGGCAGCTCACCATGGGGCAGTCATCTGCTGAAGTGCCTTCATCTCTCTGGAATCGGATGCACTTGTTGATGCTTACTAATTCAGACTATGGATGGGATCCAAGGAGCAGGCAACTAATTCTGGTTACCTTAGGGGGCTTTGCACTTTGTAATCTCAAACAGCAACACCCCTATGCTGGATGGTAAGCAATGTTTAGAATTTCAAAAGGAACCTATAATATTCTGTAGGGACCTGTCATTAAAAGAAAGTTGTTGCTTTTTACAAAAATCTCATGCAATGCATGCTAGTCCCTGGATGCTTCCAAAGTAGCTGTTTGCATTATCATCAAACTATTTGCACATGAGGGCAAAATACAAAGGAATCATCTTGTCAAAACTGGGTTTGTCATCTATCGTGCTTTAGTGGTCGATTCTATCTTTAATTTGTTCACTCCAATTCTGAGTTAAAGAGAAAGATCTATGAAGAGAGAAGCTTGAGAAGTCTTGCCCATCAAATACAGTGGGCTCTTGGTATCTACTGGGATTTGGTTCCAGAACCCCCCGCGGATACCAAAATCCAAGAATGCTCAAGTCCCATTAAATATAACAGCATAATGAAATGGTATCCCTTATATAAAGTGGCAAAAACAAGGTTTGCTTTTGGAACACACACACACACACACACACACACATCTCAAGCCATGGATAGTTGAATCCATGGGTAAAATAATCAACGGATACAGAGGGCTGACTGTAGTACCCAGATAGTAAATCAGATGTAGGAAGCCTGTGGTCATCCTGATGTTGTTGCATTGCAACTCCAGCTTTCTTCACCATTGGCAATGTTGGTTAGGGCTGATGGGAGCTGCACTCTAGCAATATCTGGACTTTATCACATGGGAGGCTTATTGTCAGTAAATCAGCATTTAATAGTTTCTTGAGCAAAGTGATTGAGAGGGCGGTTGGTATTCAACTCTAAGCTGTCTTGGAGGAAATTAATTATCTAGATCCATTTCAAACTGGCTTTAGGACAAGATATGGAGTTGAGACCGCCATGGTCACCTTGGCTGATGACCTTCGTCTGGGCATCGACAGGGGTAGTGTGACCCTGCTGGTACTACTGGACCTCTCAGCGGCTTTTGATACAATAGATCACATCATCCTCTTGGATCGCCTGAGTAGGTTAGGAATTGGAGGCACTGCATTGCAGTGGTTCCGTTCTTTCCTCTCGGGCAGATCCCAGAGGGTGATGCTCAGGGACAATTGCTCTACAAGGAAAGAGCTTGATTGTGGCGTCCCACAAGGCGCCATCCTGTCCCCAATGCTATTCAATATATATATGAAGCCGCTGAGAGATTATCCAGAGTCATGGGGTGGGTTGTTATCAGTACACTGATGACACCCAGATAGACTTCTCCATGTCTCGGTCTTCAGCTTTGGCTTCCGATGGCGTCTCTCCCCTCAAAGACTGTCTTAAGGCAGTAATGGGCTGGATGAGGAAAAACAGATTGAGACTGAATCCAGACAAAATGGAGGTACTTACAGTAGCAGCCCCGAAACCAGGTATTGGGATACAACCTCCAGTCCTGGATGGGGTCACACTCTCCTCTAAGGACTGTGTTCGCAGTCTTGGAGTACTCCTGGATCCGTCGTTTCAGCTGATAAATCAGGTAAATGCGACAGTCAGGAGCTCCTGTTATCAGCTTCGGCTGATACACCAGCTGCACACTTTCCTGGAAGCTAGGGACCTTGAAACTGTGGTGCAGGTGCTGGTAACCTCTCGTCTCAATTTCTGTAATGTGCTGTACATGGGGCTACCCTCGTAGTTGGTCCACAAACTCCAACTAGTACAGAATATGGCAGCCAGGTTGGTCTCAGGAACAACGAGAAGAGACCGCATAACACAAATCTTAAGATCACTTCACTAGCTGCCCATTACTTTCCGGGCCCAGTACAAGGTGTTGGTCATCACCTTTAAAGCTCAAAATGGCTTGGATCTAACCTATCTACAGGACCGCCTCCTTCTGTATAATCCTCCCTGCGCAGTCAGGTCCTCTGGGAGGAATCTATTGCAGCCTATAAAAACTAGGCTGTCTGAAACCGCTCCCAGATTATGGAATGGCCTGCCGGACAAGATCCATCATATCACCACCTTAAACAGCTTTAAAAAGGCTGTTAAGATGCATCTCTTCCAGCAGGCCTTTTCTGAATAGATATCTCAGCCTGAAGAGTCAGCCCATCTCTCTTTCTGAATTTTTGCTGCAGTTATTGCTACTGCTCTGTTATTGTGACTTATCTTAAGTATGTTTTAAATTGTTTTATTGTTTAATACTATTTTAAGGGGTGGGTGGGTTTATGGGATTTGTATTGTATTTTTTACTGTATTTTTTAATGTTGTAAGCCGCCCTAGTTGTGTCTGCAGAGGGGCAGGATAAAAATAAATTATTATTATTATTATTATTAAATCATCCAAAACATGCGATCAGTGTTCTCACCCCCACATTCTTCTCCCATCAGTAAAGCATCATGGAGCCACCATTTGACAATAACGAGAACTTCCTTTATTGCCAAATGGTAGCTCCATGTATGCTTTACTGACGGGACAAGCAAGCGGGAATGCCTCCATGGTGCTTTACTGATGGGAGAAGCGTGTGGGGGTGGGAACACCGATCGCACATCTTGGACAATTTTGGACGATTTAATGCTGATATACTGTCGGTAAGCCTTCCGTGTGATAAAGTGCGAGTCTGCAAAGTCTGAAGCAGGCACATAGGTCACATGACCACAGTATTCCGTATTATGGTATTATGTACAGTTCAGTACATTGGTCCTTCCACATTTGCTAGGTTTAGGGGCACAGGACCCCCATGAATGTGGGAAAAAATACAAATAACAAAAACACTATGGAGAGTATCACACAGAGGCTTACCATGGTTAAAACATGGGTAAATCGTTTCTAAAGCGCACTGGTGTGATCGCCAGTCGCGCTTGTCTCCCGTGGTTAAATCACATCTGCTCTGCTCCCGTCATCAAAACTTTCGCAGAGCAGCCATTTGTTCAATAATGGGAACTTCCAGCGCACTTTAGGAACAATTTAGCCACATTTTAGCCACGGTAAGCCTCCATGTGATATTCTTACATTTTTTTTAACCTGGGAGAACAGCTCTCTAGGAATCTCGAGGTCCTCCTGTGCAACTCTGTGGTCAACATCGGCCAGACACTAACCATAGAACTGCATTGGAGGAGCTACAAATGCCTAGTGGAGTGTTCTCTCTAGGAATCCCTAGGTCCTTCAGTGTGACTTTTGGTTAAAGTTGACCATAGAGTTGCACTGCAGGACCTAGATATTCCTAGAGAGAACATATTAATAAAATCCATGAATAATCAAAGCTGCAAAAGTCAAAGCCACAAAGTTATATATAAAGCAATGTTGCCGACTGATGAGTTCTGGATATTATTGCATTGATGGTTCACTTTTGTTATTTTAATTACCATGATTTTAATCTGTACTAGTTTAATACTGTTTTAAAGGGGGGAGGGTTTGGGGTTTGATTATATTGACTGTATTGGAATTTTAATATGCTGTTAGCCGCCCTGATTGTTCTCAGAGGGGCGGGGTATAAATTATTATTATTATTATTATTATTATTAAATGTAGAGGGACAACTGTATTATCATGTTATGTTACAGTGCCCCTTGGTATCTGCTGGGGTTTAGTTCCAGGATCCCCCATAGATACCAAAATCCATGGATGCTCAAGTCCCATTAAATACAATGGCAAAGAAAAATGGTGTCCCTTATATAAAATGACAAAATCAAGGTTTGCTTTTTAGAATTTATGTATTTTTTAGAATATTTTTCAGGCTGTGAATGGTTGAATCCATGGACAGAGAAGCTGTGGATACAGTGGTTACTGTTATATTGTACTATATTTATCTCACTGGGTGTACAATGAGACAAAATGACACATTGGGAAAGATGATAATGCCATATCCTCCAATATTTCATAGATGAAAATGAGGACAAATGTGGCCAAGCAACATCAGTGTGGTCAAGACAGCAAAAATTATTCATGAGGAAGAAAACACAAGCTAAGAGCTGCTGCTGCCGCAGTCTAGTTTTACCTAAGCCTACTGGGAAGGTAAAGATTCTTCCCCCTTTTCTCCTCTCTTCCCTCTGAGTTAACCGAGTGCAATCTACTTCTGCGTTTTGAACTCAGCCTGCAGAAATGGAAGTAAGATGAAGACAAGGGAGGAATGTGGGAGAAGAGAGATAAACTGGAACATTTTAAAAGGAGCTGAAAAAGTGGGATGACATAGGATTAATCAGGACTGTCCCTGCCAAACCGGGTCTGTTGGGAGTTTGAAAGGTGGAAGGAACTAAGAAAAGAAGAACACTGTATTACTCGTGGATAGGCTCAATTACTACGATAGGCTTGCCTTAAGGTTGCCATAAATTGGAAATGATTTGAAGGCACACAACAACAACAAGAAGGCTCAATTAAAGAAGCCATGGCACTGAGCAGGACTGTTAACAACAGGATGCTTTGGAGGTCTCTCGTCTGTAGGGTTGCCATAAACCGAAGCCAGCGTAACAGCAATTAAGAGCATCATTTGCTATATTTCACCTGCAGTACTAATTTCTACAGTTTTATCTATCAATACGCAGAGATAGATGCAAATATATGATGCAAGTCTGTAGCCTCTCATGATGTTTATCTATGCATAAGCAGTTGCCATAGTCATAAAACATAGTGGTGTAAGCATGCCAGAGTGGCAGGGCTGGTCCAACATGTTTTGTGACTGAAATGAAGTATAAGATGGTGCTCGCTTCCATTCCATGTACAAGAGCTGAATGGGCCTCTTTCTTCAATCCTGTGCCATGGGAGACCACCTTCCACAACATTGAAAGAAGCTGGCTGTGTTAGGGGGCACAGGGCAAGCCACTTGGTGCAAAGCATTCACCTCTGGCATAACACCTTACTCTGCTACCTTGCACCTCTAACACAACACTACACTGTTACAGCACTATTATTTCACGTTAACTGCTACAGCTGCCTCCTGTGGAATCCTGGGATTTGCAGTTTAGGGAGGGACATTTATAATCCTCAATTGGAGAGCTCTTAGGGTTCACTAAACTACAAACCCAGAATGCCACAGGTGGTAGCCATAGCAGTAAAAGTGGAACGATAGTGCTACAACGGTGTACTGTTGTATCGTCCATAGCTACCAACAGCATCTGCATCGCAAATAATTCACTCTGTCTAACGGAAAGGTTGGCTTTGCATGGGAGGAGAAGTCTGTTTTCGCTGCAAATGTGGATTTCGTAGTCTATAGAAGATTTTAAATTTCTTTTGATAGATAAAGACATGATAAACATTCCAAAATTAGGACACACTTCATCCTAATGCAGACAACAGCTTTTGCCTCTAGGGTCCTACACTTCTGCCTTCTGTCCAGGAGGAATTCCAAAATTTACTCCATTTGGAGCATGACTAAGAAGCATGAATTTATATTTATATGAGTGTTTGTAGTCTTTATTTTGGAATGTCTTACATTTTTCTTGAATATTCTACACTTTGCAGTGCATTGTCCTCCTTTGCAGTGAAGACACATCTGGTCTCCCTGGGAGGAAGGAATCCTCTTAAGACAGAAAGAGATCCCTCTGTCTTCCCCAATCCCTTTCTAAAGCACACTAGCCATGGCTAAAAATGGAAAGTGGCAGCTGCTTCTTGTATAACTCCCCTCTTTGCTTAGGAAAACTCTGCTATGCAAAACAGAAGCACAGTTTGCCTCTGCTAACTGCATGTTAATACTGAGTATTAGAAGTTAAACCACAAAGTTGTCCTTTTCATTCAACTGCTAAATCTAATGTGCATGTCTTTGCATTCTTTTAAAGACAGACAGCATAGCATCTCAGGATGTAGCATATTTTCCGTATTTTGTTGTTTTCACACTGAAATGCTGCAAAATGTGCTTATTTAAATTTATAGTTGTTTCCATACCCTTCTTAATTTTATGTTATTACCCTGTAGGACACTGGACAAGTCTAATAATCTTCATGTAATCACTTGCAAAAGATGAAACCAACAGTCTTTATACTTACATAGCATGTTTAAGCTGCAAAATTTGAAACATGATGTACCTTCCTAAATGACCCAGAACAAACAAACAAACCTCAAGTAGCCCAGGGTGAGGACTAGCAATGGTACACTCAGAGCCATCTTAGAGGAAATTGGGTCACCTTCCTGTTTCAGGATTGGAAAATTAATTTAAAGAAACATGGAAGTTATTTGATTTACCATCCCTTTGTTCCAAGTTTGCTCCACTAATGAATGTGAACAAAAATGAACTTGCTGATTAAACTATTTCTTTGCTTAGTAGTTTGGAAATGTTACTTTTTGGACTACAACTTCCACAATATCCTCAAGAAGCATTCTGGGAGTTGTAGTCCAAAAAGTAGCTCTTCCAAACTCTGCTTAGCTGTATATAGTTAGCTATTGACTGACCATCCTGGTGGAGCAGGAGTTATGGGAGCTTTTTGTTATTCACTCTTGCCTACTCTCCAGCACTCCCAATTACCCCTCTCTCATCCCACTTTTGCAGCTTTTAAAAAAATGTCCCAGTTTCTCTAGCCTCCTCCCATTTCCCCCCTTCATCCTCAGCTTACTTCAATTGCTGCAAATTAAATTCAAAATGCAAAAGTGGTTTGTACTGAATTAACTCAGCAGTGGGGAGAGGAGGGGGGTAGAATCTTGCCCTTTCCAGTAGGCTCTAGCAAAAGCAAACTGACACAGTCCCTCCGAAACTATGTGTTTTTCCACATTAATTTTTGCTTTCTTGACCACACTGATTTGCGTTGGCCAAATGAGTTTTGGTTTTCATCTGTGAAGTGCTGGAGGGCAAACTGTACTTACTTACTGTCTTAACAAACTGTGTATGCATCCTGAAGGTAAAAACTTTTTTCCAGACTGCATGGCCAGAACATATTATGTATGATTTTGATATGGCAAAATAATGGTGGCCTGGGCAGATATTAAGGGAAATAGCCAGCACTGAATGTTGTGATTGTGAGGCAAGGCTTGCACAGAAAAGTGGATGAATCATGAAGGAACCTGGTTTATGGGGGTTTTAAACTCCCAATGCTGTCACCCCTTTTCAGTTAGAGCACTCAAGGCACACCGTTCCCATACAGATTTGGGCTTAGTCCTGCCCCAATTTATTTTGGTTAGATTTATGACATTTTTATGCTAACAAGACTCCCAGAGCAACTTACATAAAACCCAGCAAAAGCCATTAGAACTGAAGC
The DNA here is from genome assembly GCA_026167975.1 of Phrynosoma blainvillii. Classification (NCBI taxonomy): domain Eukaryota; kingdom Metazoa; phylum Chordata; class Lepidosauria; order Squamata; family Phrynosomatidae; genus Phrynosoma; species Phrynosoma blainvillii. The sequence goes on along the minus strand of JANUYF010000001.1, from coordinate 253,425,013 downwards.
AACCAGAAAACAGCCAAGTGGGACATCGCTATAAGCAGCATAAAAATAAAAAATTATATACATTTGAGCATCCTAATCTTGGTGGCCATTTGGGGAGGAAAAAGAGTGGAAATCCTGGCCTCTAAATATTTTGCAAAGGACCGTCTTTCAGGCAAGCTACAATTTGCTAAACCTTCCTCTTCTGCAAAATCACTAAAGAGTGTATGTGTGTGTCATTTTTCCCGTGGCTATCCAAGGCTGCGTCCGCACTGCAGAAATAATCCAGTTTGACACCACTTTAATTGTCCAGGCTCAATGCTATGGAATTCTTGGATTTGTAATTTGGTGAGCTATTTAGCCTTCTCTGTCAGAGTTCTGGTGCCACAACAGACTACAAATCCCAGGATCCCACAGCATTGAGCCATGGCAGGTAAAGTGGTGTCAAACTGGGTTGTTTCTGCAGAGTGGATTCAGCCTTTGTCATAATTTATGGCTTGCTAAGGAGAGATGAAAAAAAAATTAACATGAATGGAGAAAATATATTGTCAAGTGCTCTTATTTGCAGCCATATCTGTTTTCTCCAGATCATTTAAGGTACTGGCCCAGCATTATCAAAATGTGCATTTTATGTACTGAATCTGAATCATTTCCTGATTTCACCAACAGAATCTCTCTCTGGTATCCATTGCAGGTCTGCTTCTCATACTCATCCACACAGGGTCCTGGTTATTTATATTCCTTCATCCAGAAAATCCTGGCAATGGCTTCCTTCATGTAAGGAAGGAACAGCCCTCCTGTTCATTTAGAGAATAGATGGAATTTTAAAGAAGCCCTGGAAGGGAAGCATTTCCAGGCATATATCATAAAGGTACCTTTTTTGGACTACAGAGCCCAGAATCCCCGAGCTGGAGTGGCCTGGAGGATTCTGGGAACCGTAAACCAAAAATTAACTACAAATCTCTTTTCCCAAACTATTTTACAGCTATATATTGGAAGCTCCTGTGATGGTCTAGACTTTAATAAAATGTTGCTATGTTTATTAGAGAAATTTAGGAAAGGTATGGATATGTGTGTAATAAGGTATAGTAAATAACTTAAGTGATTTGTCAGGAGGGGGTGAGAGTATGGGATGTTGGGAATGACGGGTGACTGGCCAAATGCTAAAGGGATTTTTAAAAAGGATAGGATGTTAAGAGTCTGAGAGAGGGAGAGATAGAAATGTCGAATTTAGAAATATGAGTAAGAGGCATGAGTTAAAGTTAGCGTAAGCCAGGTTTTAGAGATTTTAAGTAAGTAATTTTAATTGTGTGTTGAACTTCTGTTTAATAAATTAATTATTGTATTATACTTTTATGCCTTTGAGAATGCTACATATATTGGGATGCCTGAGTTCAGACACATGGTGCCTGTAGTGGCAGGAGTTATTCAAGGATGGTGGTGTACACTGGGCAGATTAGATGCATAAAGGCTCACACAAGAACCATGGGGGCATCTAGAAGGTCCCCACATTTGATGCCACAACAGTGGGACAGGAGGACAACCCTCACAATCGGTGGCAGAGGTGAGGAGAAGTCGAAGCTATTACAGCTGCCTTATGCTGAATCACACAATTGTTCCATCTAGATGAGTACCGGGAAACAGCTCTCCGTGGTTTCAGGATTTCACAGCCCTCATCTAGAAAAGATGTTGTCAGTGCTGAGGACTGAACCTTTTGCATACAAGACATGTGCTCCACCAACTGAACTAGGGCTCTTCCTAAAACATTTTCCCCCACAACAGAGCCTTTATTTGTTTTGGACAACGCTGTCCATAATTAATCGAGGAAAGATGATGGAAGTTGTAGTCTACCAGACTGAGGATTGCTGCTTTAGAATAGGGATGGGGATCATGAGGTCCTCCAGACATGATTGGACTACCGTTCCCAGCATTCATCACCATTGTTTATATTAATTAGGGCTGCTGGGAGTTGGAGCCCAACAACATCTGGAAGGGAGCAGGTTTCTCATGCCTACCTTAAAGACAATTATGCAAAGGAACTATTTGCGCTGTTAGGTCTTAAGGTTCTCATTTTCTCTCAGGGCTCCTATGCCTTTAGTGGCTGACCAAAAACTAGCAGAAATTCAATAGATGAAACTTTACTCAGCATGGAGATTTAGTGTTATGGTTTCTGCACTGTGTATGTCAGGGGTAGGCAACCTTTCCCCTTTAAGGGCCGAGGGACTTCAGCTCCCAGAATCCCAGGAGCTATTGGCCAACATGGGACTATTGGCCAACATGGCTGAGGCTTCTGGGAGCTGAAGTCCCTCCGCCCTTAAAGGGGAAAGGTTGCCTACCCCTGGTGTATGTAGAAATTTCTATGTTTTAAAAAAGAAAGGAAGGCTAAGCAGAATTAGGAGTGACAGCAGGCTGGAGATGCCATTTCTTTTTTCCATACTATGTTCTGTGGCTTTATTGCTGTGTGACAGGCAAATGTTGGCTAATAGGTGCAGCTTCCAATACTGGAGAAAGCAGCACCTGTTGCATCCTGTCTTTCTTGCAATTGCCCAGGAATCTTGCCAGGGAAAAAGTACTAAACCTTCAAAGAGAGTAGAACAAGTTGTGTTGCGCCTCAGCAGTCTCATTTATAAATGAAGCAGGAGGAAATAATTTGACTAAAAATACCAGTCACTAAGCTGGAGTGCCAAGATTAATGTCACAGTTTGCCTGTTCTTCTGTTAAATTTCATGAACATTTCCACAATATAGGATAAAATACGAGACAGATACAGTGTATAAAATGCAGTGCATAACTGTAAATGTTCTCAATTCCTTATTATTTTTATATAGTTTTTAAATTTCTTGATATTCACATTGCCATCAAGTTTGCATTTTAAGCTGCTTAGGTTTTCAATTTTATTTGCTATGCCAGCATGGTGTAGTGGTTTGAGTGTTGGACTACAACCCTGGAGACCAGGGTTTTATTCCTATCTCAGCCATGGGAGCCACTTGGGCAAGTCACATGCTCTCAGCCTCAGAGGAACGCAATGGCAAACCCCTTTTGAACAAATCTTGCCAAGAAAACCCTATGTTAGGCTTGCCTTTGGGTTGCCATAAGTCAGAAATGACTTGAAGGCACACAACAACAAAGTATATAAGTACTTTAAAAAAGCAAATAACTCTAGTCTCCTAATTAAAGGAGACTTCCCACAGAAGAATACTTGTTCCATTCCTTAGTCATGGCAAAACTTTTCTGTTATATACCATGAAATGAGCCTCCTGCCAGCAATCTAATAATAGATCCACATAGCCATACGCAAGCTTGCAATAGCACCTGCCAAAAGATGGACCGAAGCACATTTTATATAGCACTAATCAGACTGTTACACAAGAGAAGAGAGGAGCTAAAGCCCCGGCCTCTTAAAAGAAAAGCAGCTTTGATTTCTAAGTCAGAATGAACAGATCAAGTGAATTCTTCTTAGTCAGCTCTCCATCCGTAGAAGGCACTTAATTGGAACTGACTGGTTAGTAGTGCAAAGCCTACTGAAAATTATTCAATTAAAAAGCAGCAACATCTAGATGGCATTGAACAGGTGGAACAGTAGTACTTGGAGGCTCTGCTAGTCCAGGGGACTGATTAAATGGTCCACCTCAGGAAGCTGGTGGATCTGGGTGGCTTCCTTGACTGTTCTTGGGGATTTTCCTGTTGTGTGAAAGTCCTGACTGACCTCTGGAATGGGGAAATGGCAAGGGCAGTGGACAGAGTTGGTCAGGAACATCCCCTCCCACCAACTGGCACCAAACCATCCCCTGGTTTTCTAGAGATCTGGAGCTGATCAAACAAGTCAGATGGAGATTAGAATAATGTTGGCAAAAAAACTCATTGCACGTCTGGCCAAAGACAGAACAGGGGGGCAATAGATATGCTTCAGAGCCTCAGAGGGCCATGCCACCCAATGTTCAGCTCTTCCAGAACTCCAGATAACCACAAGTGCACCATTGCAACCACCATTTTGTGAAACTGACAGTGACTGTGTTACTTCTGGTTACCACTTGGGTTGCTTGGGGACAGTTAACTGGTTTGAGGTGAGGACCCCCCCCCCCAACAAAAGATAATGACGTAAAGGAGTCTAGTCTATTGTAGGTGTGTTTTTTTCAGCTAAAAAATGTATTTTGACCAGGTATTGAGGATGTGTGAGAGCCATTGGTGAGGTCAGTGGATGTCCCAAAGACTACACTGGACCTCCAAAGGGGCTGCATGCATCCCACAGCCCACACAGTGTCTAACCTTGGGCTAGTGTCTATTTAAAGGCCTACTCTGTGGCAGTGTAGTCAGCAAAGAAAATATTTTTGCCACCGTTGCATATACAGGGAACCATCCAATGGAGTTGTTTCAAGTGATCAGTGGCCCATGAGAAGAGATTAAAATATGGAGCATTTGAGAGCCTGCTGTGAAGAACTGGCATAGCAATTTACATATAAAATAGCTCATCTCATTCTGACTTGGATACTTGTGACACTAACTGAAAGAAAGAAGTTGGCAACATGACTTAAATCTGGATCTGAGGAAGTAGACCTAAGGGGGGTTGCAGACTGCCAGAAATAGTGCAAATTGAGTCCACTTTTAGGGAATCATGGGAATCATGGGAACTGTAGTTTATTGTGGCACCAGAGCTCTCTGACAGAGAAGGCTCAATGTCTCAGGAAAAAAACAATTCCCATGATTCCCTAGCACTAACCCTAACCCTAAAAGTGGACTCAATTTGCACTATTTCTGGCAGTCTGGAACCCCCCAAAGTCTATGAAAACTCATGCTGCCAACTTCCTTCTTTCAGTTAGTCTCAAAGGTGCTACAAGACCTCTCTACATACTGATTATACAGACTAATACAGCTATATCTTTGACTTGGATGCTAAAGTTCAATGGTTCCCAACCTTTGGTCCTCCAGATGTTTTGGACTTGAGCTCCCATAATTTCTGACTGTTGGACAAGTTGGCTGGGGCTTCTGGGATCTGAAGTCTGAAACAAAGAGAGGACTAAAGGTTGGAAACCACTGGGAGTTGATAAAGTTCCGGTGACTGTAAGTCTGGTGCATGCTTATTCAATAATAATGCATTATTTTCAATTGGTGCAGCCTGAAGATGTAGACAAGATCCTTAGGAAAGTGTCAGTTGCCATATGTACACTACATTCTTGCTCTTCCAGTCTCATGAGAAGGACTGGCGAATGGCTGAGCGGGTGAAGAGAGTGGTGAATACCTCCTTACAGCAAGATACAATTCCAACATGCCTAAAGGAAACAAGTGGAAGACCTCCATTTGAAAAAGCTTTCCCTGAACGTCTCAATTTAGGAAAATAATTGGCCAGTGTCTGACTTTACATTTTTGAGAAAGGTAATCGAGTGTAGTTTTGTTCCAGTTCTTGAAAGCAATAGGGTGTCACAGTTGTCCAATCACAAGCTATTAATGTATCCCTTTGATTTCAGCAAAATTGAGACCATAGTTTGGAATTAATGAATGACAAGTAATGACATTACTTATGACATAGAGGGTAGCAAGAGAATAATGAAAATCTTTGTAAAAAAAAATCCCAAACAAACCAACCCTAGTCTCATCAGTAGTTCTGGGGTAACAAGTAACGTTTACTTGATATTTTTTCTTTTTATTTTTGGAGGCTAAAATGCTTTGGGGGGGTATTTAAAGGACATTACCTCCACATTTTAAATATCTTTTTGTTTATAAAATAGCTAGTAATACAATGAGAAATATAGACTTGCTCATTTTTGGGGCAGCAACAAGTTACTTTGGGAGCAATGAGTTCTGCAGTAAAGAAAAAAAGTAACTTTCCATGCTCTGACTGAGGCATGAAAACAGGAACTTTTAGGAACTGGAAAAACATCTTTTCAATTTGACTAGAAATAGTGTTTATTGAGACCTATAATCTTTTTTAAAAATAAGTCTAATGCATGTGCATGTCCTTCTGTGTCGAGCTGGATGTATAACTAGACTACTGAATCTGAGAAGGTGCTGTATGAACAATCTATCTGTTGTGATGATTCTGGGATGGTTCATTCATGCATGCAAGGAATCATCTGTGGACATGATTATCACCAACAGATGAACTTGCACATGTCAAATCACCCATAGACAGTTGTATTATCTTGGCATAAAGCTGATGCCTGTGCTACCCTTTGAAATTTCTGTTTTCTCTTTCCTTGCTGTTCATTTGCATTGCTGGATTTTTCTCAATTCATTCCTAAAAGAGCATTGCGGATGACTGATTTCTTTATAGAGTATTGGTGGGGTTTTTTAAAAATGCATAGTTTGTATGTAAGGGAAATGCTACACATCAAATGCAAAATATATTCTGTTCGCAGAATGGGGATAGGCTGTCTTCTTGGATCAATTGGCTTCCCTCCCCTGCTGCTTTTACAGCAAGGATGGAGGCTGCTGCTTGCAAGACTGATCTTTCCATTTTACATTTCTATAATAAATCTGCAGTTGGTTGGCTAAAAATCCTCTTTTTTTCTATCACACCCCACCCACCTTCACCATTTGTAATAGATATCCTTTCCACAGAATGCTGTGCACATGAAGATTTATTTCCACATTATAAATTTCTTGCATGAGACTGGAAATATTTTTTCTTGTAAATTTACCACAGAACAGTCGTTTTTAGAAAGAAGAAAGTTATTCCTCAAGAAATAATTTACACAAATATTTATCAAACTTTTGGGGGGATCCTACATTGACATATGCCCTATACTCTTATGAAATAAAAGGTATTAATGATGATTCACTTCTCATTTGAATATGGTCAACATTTCTAAGTGAGCATTCTCTTTAAATATTATTTATTTTATTCATTTATTGCTCCCTCACTCCACACACAATATTGGAACTCAAGGCAGCTTTTGCATTCATTATCCAAGTATCTATTCTCTCGCTTTATGAAAACTACCATTATACTATCCTGTGAATCAAAGATACTATATTTTATGAAGCAAGAAATAATAATAATACAGTGTTGCTCTGGTTTCCACATTTTTAAAAAATCAAAACCAGTGAAATCCTAAAGCAAGTTACCATATTTCTTTTTTATTGTTGCTCAGTATGAAACAATTGTCCATTCCTTTTAATTTTAACAAACAAAGGGCATGGTCATTTTATCATGCCCTTGTTTTATACTTTGCCAATATTGCAATAGCCATGTGTCATCCTGGATCAATAGCACTCTGAATGCTTTTGTTGTATTTGAAAATATTTAAATTAAAATGTTAAGAAAACATCTCCACAAACCAGTCTTGTATCTTTTCACCTTGACAAGATGGTATACCAGATACGAAACCGGTGAAAGCAATTGTAATGCAGTGTCTTAAGTGTTCGAGCTATGATCCAGAGAACCACTAGGTGGTCTCCACTGTCATATGTATGATGAAGGTAACCATATGGTCCTATCTTACAGTGTTATAAGGATTACTGAGATAAAGTAAATAAACTTCTTTAAGACTTCTTAAATGATATGTAAGTTGTGAGCCAGAATGGTGTAGTGGTTTAAGTGTTGGATTAGGACTCTAGAAGACCAGGGTTGGAATCCCCATTCAGCCATGGAACCCCCCTGGGAGACTGGGCAAGTTCCACTCTTTCAGCCTGGGAGGAAGACAATGGCAAACCCCCTTTGAACAAATCTTGACATGAAATCCCTGTAATAGGGTCATCATAACATGGAGTCAAATTGAAAGCCCATAAGAAGAACAGCAACATATAAGCTATAGCTATATTAAACATTTGTGCCATTTTCAAAGCAATCATAGTATTTTAAGTAGTACATTTATTCAAGTGATCATCTTGTGCTCTGTGCACAAATCATAATCCATAAAGACATTTTGTTTGCTTCTTTTAGTTCCGAAGTGCTTTTCCTTTACAGTGCAAAAACCTGTTAGATGTCTTTACAAAACCTTTTTCCCCCATGTAAAGTTATGGTCACATGTAACAACAGAACAACAACATCTAGTGTAGCTGTGATATTGTTATAAAAATTGTTATTTTCAAAGTGACTCATAAGCAAGAGTGACAAAAGTGATGTGAAATGCAGTGAAAGACAGCCGACTGCTGTTGTCTCCAGTTGTGGAAATTAAAGTCCAGTGAAGTCAGTGTGCTGTACTAAGTGAACAGCCAGTGTGCAAGTGATACAATCAAGTAGAGGGTACAGAGGATAATCCAGTCTATTCTCTTTATAGGTGGCTTGTTACCTTTCACATGGAGGATGGCACTTGAGGAGATTGTGCCACTAGAATTTTTAGCCCGAACCACATAGAGGCCAGCATCTGTGTCATACACCTCCTGAATGAACAAAGTATGCTTTGTGTCCTTGTGTAAGAGCTCTATGCGCTCATCTCCAGTCAGTTTCTGGCCCTTCTTGTACCTGAAGCAGAGAGTCAGTTTTCAAATCAGGTTAACATGAATGTTGGTGGAAACAAAATAATCTGTGATGTCAAACTCTTACAGATTAGAACTACAGATTAGAAGGAACTGCAGTCATTAACCTTGGCTCCCTACTTTTCAATATTTTACAAGCAATATTTAAAGGGTGAAACATTAAAGAAGAGATGAAGTTGAGTCCTAATCCAAAAACGTCTGTTCTTAAAGCACTTCTGCTGTGATCTTTGCTTGGCTCCATAAAAATCAAAGCAGAATTTAAATTTATATGACAACATTAATTTTACATCCTGTCCCCCCAAAACAACAAGAGAAACTGCGAACTGAGATTTGATCTTCTCCTCTATATCAAACTGATTACATTTATTCCTAATTTATATTTGCTAAATAAAGAGAGGAAAATCAAGCTTCAGGATGAAGATTCACATTATTGACATTTGAGGATCCATCCTCATAATGAAGTTTTACAAAATTTTGTGCCTGTTAATAGAATGGTGGTCTCCTGTCCCCAGGCAAGAAATGAGTGTCCCTCTACCGGTGATAATAATTCTGTGACCCTGAGAAAGGGAAATGAAAGCCAATGATCATAAATTTTCTGATTTCAACTATGGATGGCCAACGTGAAAACAACTGATATAGTGAGGAATGTAAAGTCTTGCTATGTAGCGCATGGCACGTCTGTGCAGTCTCATCCTGACTGGCCTCTTTTTTAAAATCAGCTCATTGTTTAAAGACAACTGCGTACAAAGTACATGTTGAAAATGCTGATTAACAAATGCTGGAGTTAAAAGTCAGGGTAGAGGACAGGAGCACCATGGCTCACTCTTACAAGCACCTGCTATTTGGAATTACTTTCATGGTAAGCAAATAAATGGCACTCAAGCTAATTACTTCCAGCCACAGCTTGTCTGCTTGCACACTATCTCAGCTCTAAGTGTCACTCAAATATAAGATTCTTATAATGAGTTTTTCTGTGTAAAGCAGGTTTTGTTACCATCACCATTATAGCACTAGGTTCCAGACTGGATATTTATTGAGAAAATCCCTTTTTAAACTGCATTCATAACGCTGTGACTTGAGGAAGATCGTTCAGTCATAAAAGTTTATTTCATTTATAGTTTGAAGAACCTACAATGACTTTTTTTTGTATTAAATAAAATTGTTTAACTATTAAACTCTGCCTAAAGCTGGCAGCAACATTATTCCAAAGAGATGACAGAATATTTTAGAAGGAAAAAACAAGGAATTTTAAGAATGGGTTAGTGACCAAGACATAATACAGTGACAGGTTTTGCTTGTTTAATTTGCCTTTCAGTTAAATTCTAATTATCAAATTCTATTCAATGTAGGTTAGTTTCTGATTTCATAGTTGTTATACACACACAAAAAGTTTCTTTCTTTCTCTCTGGCTAATTCAATTTGCTTTTTGTGTGCAGTTACAAAAACAAACTAAAATATCTGAAGAGTATGCTCTGCTCCAAAAGAGAGGCAACTATGGGAGAAGTGAAAAAAAAGATGCTGTGGCATGAGCATATATTCTTTTGGGATTTTTATAAACCTTACTAAACATGGATTCCACCCCCCTCCCCATGACCTCCAAAGCTTCCATTTTAGGACTGAAATGTATCAGTGTTTCTTGCACACTCACTCTTCTCCTCTAGTAAATTGAATGGCAGAAACCCATTGTCTTTTGTACAGGTTTTGCCAAATATTAGAGTTCCAAATTTGTGTGTGTACTTATAAAATATACATTGCCTCTGGTAAATCTCACAAGATTTGAATATTCCCTGTAAATACAAGGAAATATGCTTTCACAGAACCATTGTGGGGTAGTGGTTTGAGTGTTGGACTAGGAATCCAGGAGACCAGGGATCAAATCCCTGCACAGCCATGGAAATCCGCAAGGTGACCTTAGGAAGTCATATTCTCTCAGCCTAAGAGGAAGCAATGGCAAATCTCTTTTGAATAAATCGTGCCATGAAAACCCTGTGATTGCTGTGCCTTAGAGTTGTCATAAGTGAGGAATGACTTGAAGGCACACAGCATCATTAAATCTTTTCATAATCACTCCCAAACATGTACAACATCCACTTTAGTCTCAGGTTTTTTTCTCACTGCAAGTGGCTTAATATTAGGCCCTCCCCAGAGGTCTGGGTCCGAGGCAGGGTCACCCTTTCTCAGGCTTAGGCCTTGCCAGGTATAGAAGGAGCAGAGCCCAGGGTCTTTAAGCCATGCCAAATCCTGGGTGGATGTGAATCCAGCCTGAGTAGACAGCAAATCCAGGATAAAGTAAATAATATTTCAATTTCCCCCCCTCCCCAGTTTGTGGCCAAGACAGGCAGTGGTCTGAAAATGTAGAGGACAGCCACATGGATAAGCAGCTAGAAAAGGATTTTTACTGCAGAAGTCACTTTTAGTGACTGGAATGTCTTGTTATGAAAAAAGGATGTTTCATCATATCTTAAAATATTATTTTGAGTTAGGTGTGTTTGAATAACGTATCTGAAAATTTCAATATTATATGGCCCTTATGTTACATAGATATGATAATAATTAATTTGGGCTTCAGCTGGAAATGCAATAATGTTGAAATGTGATGTGATATACAGGTGTTGCTCTAATTTTTCACACTGATGCCCAGTTATATTTGACTCAGTAGGGATGTCTCTATTTATATTTAGGTTTTCTCATTGTAAGCTACCCACCAGGTCAGTGTAGGCTCTGGGAATCCTGTTACTTCTACTTCCAAAGTCACTGGAGAACCTTCCATGACAGTTACATTAGACAGAAGTTTGGAGAAGTTAGGCGCCTGTCCAGATAGGCTGACCATGCTGTTCTTTTCAGATAGACTTTTAATCTCTTCTCGGGTGACCATCTGCCTCTGACAGCTTCTGGTGACGTCTGATTGAAACAGGAGATCTGAGAATGTATTGGGTGAAGCATGCAGTCTATCCTGGTTTTTAGTAAAGTTATTTATGTCATGCAATTGTCTCTGTGGTTCTGTCATGCTTCTTTGAACTTCATGGTGTTGCAAATGGGTCTGGCACACTTCACTCGTCATGCAATAGGCAGACTTGGTCTTGATCGTGCAGGGAACAGGGCTGCCTTCAGGCATTTCTGGTGAACTAGGAGCAAAAGGGGATTCAGCTTTGTATTTTGAGTGGTAGCTTATGGTAGAGGAGGAAAATCTATCTAGCTCATCTGACATACATTCCTTTCTGTGACCAGGCACATCACCGTAAGCAGCAGAGGTTAAGAGATCAGATTCATCTGCCATTCTTTTACTGCCAGCATTTATCTGCATTTGCACACTATAAGAGCTGACATGCAGACTGCGCGAACTACACCAAGGTGGCTCTTCTAGGTCTGTTTCAGAATGCAGAAGGTTGGATTCTGGTGTCTCAGAAAGTGGAGGCAATGAGATATCATCAGGGGATATACACTCATATTCATCATCTCCAGAGGGCATTTCTTCTGCCAGGAGCTCAGCCTGAAAGCTATCCTCTTTGGCAGGAGACAAGAGTTCGGTGTCCTGCGAAACACAATCCTCACCAGCTGGGCAGATAGTTGAAATATCAGCCAAAATCTTCTCTTCCTTAAAAACAGAAGAGGGTATGGAGGAGAATCTGAGAACAGTTTACAGAATTAGCTATTGCATTTATGATAATATAATTCCTGAAAGCATACTGATGAAAAAGGATTTGCACAGGCAATAAGATGTATCTATTGCTAGCAGAAACCATTGGTTTACACCACAAGGATTCCATTCCACTCAGACCCATAGTGAGCACCACTGGTTCCCCCACATATGACTTGGCCGAGTTTCTGGCCACACAATTACAAACTCATATTGTGCAACCCCCCCATTACATCAAGGACTCAGCTCACTTCATATAAAAAACCAAGAACCTTGAACTCAAACCTGGAGACATGCTAATCAGCTTTGATGTGGTCTCCTTGTTCACCAAAGTCCCCATAATGGACACCATGGCACTCATCCAACAAATTTTTCCGAAAGACATTGCAGCCCTGTTTGAACATTGCCCAGCACAAGCTACTTCCAATGGGACAATGGAGATGGGCAGAGATGGGTAGCCATAGGAAGCCCTCTGAGCCCCATGATAGCAAACCTTTACATGGAACACTTTGAAAAGCAAGCCCTGGAAACCCACAACATGGTTCTGATATGTGGATTACACTTTCATCATTTGGAGCCACGGAGAAGAAGATCTGACTGTTTTTGAACCATCTGAACAACATCCACCCAAACATCCAATTCACCATGGAAAAAGAAAAGGAAGGAACGTTGCCATTCTTGTATGTCCTGGTCATCCGTAAGCCAAACCAACGTTTGGGCCACACAGTATACAGAAAACCTACACACACAAACAGATATCTACACAAGAACTCCAGTCACCACCCTGGACAAAAAAGAAGCACAATAAAAACACTGGTAGAACAGACAAAAAGGATCTGTGAACCCCACTTCCTGAAAGATGAATTGAAACACCTAGACTAGGCTATACAGGCTAATGGTTACACCAGCTCAGACATGAGAAGGGCTGCCAGATCCAGAAAAACCCAGAGGAGTGAAGACACCCAAAGGGAAGGTATTTCTACCAGACATCAAAGGAGTCACAGACAGAATTGGAAAAGTGGCAAGGAAACACAACTTCCAAATGATATACAAACCTACCAAGAAAATCCAGCAAATGCTGCGCTCAGCAAAGGACAGGAGAGACCCTCTCTCAGACACAGGAGTTTACCACATACCATGCAGCTGTGGACAAGTCTACATAGGGACCACCAAACTCAACTCAAACACAAATCAAGGAACACAAGAGACACTGCAGACTGGGTCAGCCAGAAAAATCAGCAGTAGCAGAACACTTTATAAACCAACCTTGGCATAAAATGCTATTCGAAAACACTGAATTTTTGTACCATGCCAACAACTATCGGGTCAGAATGCACAGGAAAGAAGAAACCTTTAAAGTAAAAAATAAAAAAAAAATTGCCAGTCCTGAAAACCACCAAAATGAAGACCCAGCATATGCAAATGAAAACCACCCAGGGTCAGGGGTTTTCTCAGCAAACAAGGGATCACAAATTAAATAGACACCATGAGATCTTGCCATTCAGCAACAGAACAACACACAGATTAACATGTAAATCACCTTCTCTCAAACAAGGGTCACACAGTATATATATACCCCCACTCACTTCCATGCCAGCATTCTCTGAAGATGCCAGCCACAGATGCTGGTGAAATGTCAGGAATAAAATCTCCTAGAACACGGCCACATAGTCCAAAAACCCCACTATAAAACCAAGGTTATTATCACTGGGCTTTTCATTTCTCTCAGTAAATATAAACCCTACCAGCAGTTCAATAATAATAATAATAATAATAATAATAATAATAATATATTTATACCTCACTCCTCTGTTAAAAACAATCGGGGCAGCTTGCAACAATTAAAATACATCAAATTACAAGCTAAAAACCCAAAACCCACCCTCCCCATTAAAAAAGTATTAAACTAAACATCAATAAAATCTACACAAATCTTAAAAATCACATAGGGTATATTAAACCAAGTAGCGGACAAGCCAAGAGCTCAGAGAAGACAAGAGGCGCAGCTCCTGAGGCCGGGATCTAATTAGGAAAGGCCTGACAATAATCTTTGAGAATTCCTGGAAAACAGGAGAGGTCCCAGCGGACTGGAGGAGGGCAAATGTTGTCCCCATCTTCAAAAAGGGGAAAAAAGAGGATCCCAACAATTATCGTCCAGTTAGTCTGACATCAATACCCGGAAAGATTCTGGAGCAGATCATTAAACAGAGAGTCTGTGAACATCTGGAAGATAATTTCATAATCACAAAAAGTCAACATGGGTTTCAGAGAAACAGGTCATGCCAAACAAATCTGATCTCTTTTTTTGATAAAATTACCAGCTTGGTAGACGAAGGGAATGCTGTGGATATAGTATATCTTGATTTCAGTAAGGCCTTTGACAAAGTTCCCCATGACATTCTTGCAAGCAAGTTGGTAAAATGTGGGCTAGACAAAGTAACTGTTACATGGATTTGTAATTGGTTATCTGGTCGAACACAAAGGGTGCTCAACAATGGCTCCTTTTCAACCTGGAAAGAAGTGACCAGTGGGGTGCCACAGGGCTCTGTCCTGGGCCCAGTGCTATTCAATATCTTTATTAATGACTTGGATGACGGTATTGGGGGCATAGTTATCAAATTTGCAGATGACACCAAATTAGGAGGAGTAGCTAATACCCCAGAGGACAGGATCAAAATTCAAAATGACTTGAGCAGACTAGAAAGTTGGGCCAAAGCTAACAAAATGAAATTCAACACAGAGAAATGTAAGGTACTGCACTTAGGGCGGAAAAACGAAAAGTACAGATATACGATGGGGGACACTTGGCTGAATGAGACTACCTGTGAAAGGGATCTAGGAATCCAGGTGGACCACAAGTTGAACATGAGTCAACAGTGCGATGCAGCAGCTAAAAAGGCCAATGCAATTTTAGGCTGCATCAGTAGAAGTATAGTGTCTAGATCAAGAGAAGTAATAGTGCCACTATATTCTGCTTTGGTCCGGCCTCACCTGGAATACTGTGTCCAGTTCTGGGCACCACAATTCAAAAAGGATGTGGAGAAACTGGAGCGTGTCCAAAGGAGGGCAACTAAAATGGTGAAGGGTCTGGAAAGCAAGCCCTATGAGGAACGACTTAGGGAGCTGGGGATGTTTAGCCTGGAGAAGAGAAGGCTGAGAGGTGATATGATAGCCGTGTTTAAATATTTGAAGGGATGTCATATCAAGGAGGGAACAAGCTTGTTTTCTGCTGCTCCAGAGACTAGGACCCGAAACAATGGATGCAAGCTGCAAGAAAAGAGATTCCACCTCAACATTAGGAGGAACTTCCTGACAGTAAGGGCGGTTCGACAGTGGAACACACTCCCTCGGAGAGTAGTGGAGTCTCCTTCCTTGGAGGTCTTTAAGCAGAGGCTGGATGGCCATCTGTCGGGGATGCTTTGATTGGGAGTTCCTGCATGGCAGGGGGTTGGACTGGATGGCCCTTGTGGTCTCTTCCAACTCTATGATTCTATGATTCTATGACAAAAGAGATCCGTCTTTACCGCCTTTTTAAAACTACTCAGGCTCATAATCTGACGGATCTCGTCACCCTGAGGTGACCTTTGAAGGTATGCCAAGTGCCATCTCAAGTGCTTGGGGAATGGGTTGATTACAATTTACTATAGAAGTGGGCAAACTGTGAGGTGTTGCAGGCTGGCCCTGAGGGTGGAGTAGACACACTGCACCGAAAGGGTGTGGAAGAGCCGCAGTGCCAGCTCTTAGGGTGGCCTTTTGCCACCCCTAAAAGGAGTGGCATTTTGCCGCTCTTTTAGGGGTGGCAAAAGGGAGGATCGGGGCTGTTGCTGTGGCCCCGATCCGATGCTAGCAGGGGCAGCCCAGAGCCGCCCGTCTGCATAGTCCCTAAGGCACTGCCCCCTCCCCAAGGAGATTCTGTATCTTCTCTCTTGACTGCCCTTTTATTAACAAAACCAGACTGTGGCTTTTCAAAGGGCATGTAGCAACAAGTGAACACAAATTTATTAAGTACACTTGAGCCAGAAGAAAAAAGGAAGGAAGGAAGGAAGATAAAATCATGGGGCAGGTGAAGGGAAGCATGCTTACTTTGTCAAGTTCAGAATTGCTGCACCATTTCATAACGTTTTAATCATGTTATATATTGGGGGAAGGGGCACTTGCAGAATGACCATGTATCACTCCAAATCCCATGAAAGGCTTCCACAATATCATTCTAGGTCAGTCTTCTCAACCTTGGTGCTCTTCAGACCTGTTGGTCCAAGCTCTTACTATCTTTAAGACAGTATAGCTCAGGGGTAGGCAACCTTTCCCCTTTAAGGGCCGAGGGACTTCAGCTCCCAGAAGCCTCAGCCATGTTGGCCAACAGTCCCATGTTGGCCAATAGCTCCTGGGATTCTGGGAGCTGAAGTCCCTCGGCCCTTAAAGGGGAAAGGGTGCCTACCCCTGCTTTAAAAGATGACTGGGCCCCTTTTCAAGTGTCTAGGAAGCTGATATTGGATAACAAAAGAATATTAGCAATAGCTATCATATACCCTTGACCGAAAAACTGTACACTCCTATCTGAGAGTGTACCCTCACATCCGAATATTAGCAATAAATATATGGATACTTTTATTATCCAATTTAATATAGATTTGTTATCAGATTAATCTGCAACTTCATATTATAATATTCACCAGGAGAGAGTTAATGCCATGGGAAATATATTGGGTTTTAAATGTCAAAATCTGAATTTTGTTCCATAGCTCAACCTTTTTTCTGATTCTTCCTATGGGCCATGCATTTGTTTTGGACAAAAATAGAATAGGAATTAATCATCCTTTTAAAACAAAACTGTTTCTTAATTTAACCTTTAAAGTGACAGTCGAAATAACTATTATTTTCTGACTTAAATTATAAATGGGCTTTCAGCGAATGTGTTCAACTGCATCTAAAAGATATAAATAGAAGAAATCAGTGCATTAAACCTGACTGCTAAGAAAGGTAAAAATTCAAAATGTGTGGTAAACTATGTATCTAAGGGGACACAGGATTGTTTCTTTAAGTAATCTCCATACTTTTTGCTATCTACATGAATAATAATTCATCTTATAAAAATATGAATAAATTATATGAACATGTGTATGAATTTCTCTAAAACCAGTCCTCAGTAGTCTGAATTTCATTTACATAAAGTTGAAAAAAAGTTTGCAAACCTGTTTTGACTCATTCGACTTGTCTTTTATATACTCTCTATCACTCTTCTGGTTCTTTCTGTCTTGTTCTGCTGTTAGCTCATCATCAAAAGTATCAGAACTAGCTGGTTTTCCCTCTAGTGAGTCTTCCTGTTAAATGAAAGGAAGAGCTACAGTAGCTGAGCTGGGCGATAAAAATAGTACTGACTTATCAAATATCTGTGTACATATCCAAAGCATGCACACAATTGTCCTCTGTTAGTATGCAGGCTTCACACTTCTATTTATACCAGCATTTATATGCCACTTTCCAGGCACAGATGCCCCCAACCAATGGGTTACAAAGCAGTTTACAAAACTATAAATGCAGTATAAACCAAAACCTACATAAGAAAAGAAATCAACCTGTTAAAAGAAATGTAAAAAAGACAGAAGTATCAGAAATCCAATGAATCATAGAATCATAGCATTATAGAGTTGGAAGAGACCACAAGGGCCATCCAGTCCAACCCCTGCCATGCAGGAACTCCCAATCAAAGCATCCCTGACAGATGGCCATCCAGCCTCTGTTTAAAGACCTCCAAAGAAGGAGACTCCACTACTCTCCGAGGGAGTGTGCTCCACTGTCGAACAGCCCCTACTGTCAGGAAATTCCTCCTAATGTTAAGGTGGAATCTCTTTTCCTGGAGCTTGCATCCATTGTTCCAGGTCCTAGTCTCTGGAGCAGCAGAAAACAAGCTTGTTTCCTCCTCAATATGACATCCCTTCAAATATTTAAACAATTAATTAAACAATGAAATTAAACCTGCTCAAACTTGGGATCAATTCAGTATCCAACATGGAATCAAATTGTTCGTGTGGCCTTTCTGAATGCTAAGATGTTAGCTTCATCTAGTTCTTTCCTTCTTTCAAGAAATAGCCCTCCCACAAATCCTCAGAATCAGCACCAGGTGCGGCATGGAGAAGCCAAGACTTGGAACCATACACAAGGTCTCAGCAAAGGTGAGTTAACATGCCCATGATTCACATAGGGGTGTGTCTGTGTAGTGAGACTGAGTGAAAGACAGTGTAGCACAAACTTTTATAGACTACTTCCTCAGATGCATGGAGTGAACTGGTGCCCAGGAAGGACCTTTACAATCTGACTGTATGAATAGCCATAGAAATGCAAAACTTGTTGGTATGGTGATGAGATAGTCACAGAGATTTCTTGAAACTGATGAAAGCAGGCTTGCTTTTTTTTTTAAGAGAGAGAACCCTGGGGGCCATGTAATCATAGATGAGTTATGTTTGAATGTTGGGCATATATTAATCTAAATTAGGAGGTTGTAACAAGTTATGATGATTATGTGAAACACCCCCCCCCCCAATTTGTGACCAAGGCAGGCATTGTTCTGAAAATGTAGAGGAATTCAACCACATGGATAAGCTGTTAGAAAAGCACACTCTTTGAAGAAGGAGATACCCATATTTTACAGGGGCTCCAGTAAAGCTCAGTTTGATTTTGTATGATCCAAATACATAGGTATATCCGCATTGCAGAATTAAAACACAATCCTGGGATATTTTATTTGGTGAGGCACCAGAGCTATCTGGCAGACCAGGCAGAATGCCTCACCAAATTACACGATCCTGTAGGATAGAGTCATGGCAGTTAAAGTGGTGTCAAACTGTTTTAATTCTGCATTGTGGATACATCCTTAGTCTAATCAGAGCCCCCCCCCCCCAAAAAAAAACCCCATGAAAATCCATCTCAGCCAGCATTTTGCCTTTTGTATAAGAGTGAATGCTAGAAATATATCAGAAAAAGTAAAAGAACATAATTAGAGATGTGATCAATTTGATAACTCCTGTATTGAAAGACCTCCCTCTCCACTGAGTCCCAAGCTGTAGCTCCTTGACTTTGTTCCTTTGTCCTGTTGTCAACAGGAGCCAGTGAGAACCAAAACAGCCATTATCTAAATTGCTCTATTTGATCTCCATAATTATGCTAGAATGATGAACTTAAGATTTCTCCATCTGTCCTCAATATGGTACGTACATTCTCACCCCTTCTGAACTCCTGTTCATATTCTGACATATTTCCAGCTGGATGCAACAAAAAGCTTTAGTACAATGCTACCCTGCCATGTTACATCTATCAGTGATGGCTTTTCTTGACACATTAACGGCAGCGCTTTTGTAATATTGATCTCTGCTTCCTTTGTAGCTGAAAAGGTCATAAGGCAGTTGCAGCTCAGCAGTTGGAATTAAGCATTCATTTCTGGTACATTCATAGGATGAATGTGTAAATACCCAAGATCTTTTTCTCTAATAGGAAGAAAAGAATTACCCCAAGCTTGTCTTCCAGTTCCGTTAAGGAACTACACAGTTCACCGATAGAATCAAGCACTTCTTTGTGTTTTGCTTCTAATTTTTCGACATACCTCTTTCCTTCTTCAGTACCTATAATTTGGGCAAAAAAAAATACAGTGGTAGAACAAGTATAATCTTTTGCACTAGCCTAAGGTGGAATGAGGGCATACCTATGTTTAGGGCAGGGGCAGGCAACTGTGGAGAACTAAGAAGTGGCAGTAGCCCTCCAGGAGCCTGTGGATAATGGATCTTTGGTGGCTCTGACTTCTTTACTACTCCTTTTCTTATTTGCAATGCAATTCCTGTTTAAAATGCAATTTTATTTGTATTTACTAAGATTACCCAGTTTTTGATGTAGTTTTCTCTCAGATTGTTAAAACTAGACTAGAAATATGCAGTAACAAATTGATAAGGGTCATTTATAATTCCTCAGAAATAATGTCAATGCTGTTTAATAACGAAACAACAAACTTCGAAATTGTTGCTGTAAAATTTCACAAATTATTTTTAACAAATTATTTCCAACTTGTGGCTTTAATAGGGCCTTTTCTATACCTCAGCACACCATAATTCCTGAAGGTAAGTTCCTGAACACCTTTTTGTGTGCAGAAAAACAGCATTATCTCTACAAGAAGCAGCATTTTCTGCACAGAAAACATTTTCTGCACAAAAAAGTGTGAATTTTGTACAGAATCTGTGAAGATTCTCATTAATCCTGGATTCCCCCCTTTGTGATTTCTTGACTCTTGAGAAACACATCATTTAAGCTTTTTCAAACATTCTATCCTTATCATAGCACCACGTATTGAAGGAATGGTTTTATCTAATCTCTATTAAAACCTTGGAATGACTAAAGTTCAATTCTTCTTTTTCAAAGTAATGAACCATAGACTTACCATATAGGTCTTTAGCAAGGTTAGTGACTGTCTGAATTCTTTCCTCCTGTTGAGGGACAATAGGCTCAACAAACTTGTTGAACTGTTTGTAGAGTATTTCTACTGCTTCCTTTGTCTTGCACTCTGTTGAATATTTTTGAACTCTAACCACTGTGGCGCTTGCTTCTTCACACCAAAACTGACACTGTGTTGGAGAAAAGAAATAAAAATCCCATCAAATGAGACACTGTAGCTCAAGCAAACACATTGCTTGCCTCCTTCTTTTATTATGCTAAAGGGAATACCTACAGCAGGGGTAGGCAACCTTTCCCCTTTAAGGGCCGAGGGACTTCAGCTCCCAGAATCCCAGGAGCTATTGGCCAACATGGGACTATTGGCCAACATGGCTGATGCCTCTGGGAGCTGAAGTCCCTCGGCCCTTAAAGGGGAAAGGTTGCCTACCCCTGACCTACAGTATAGTGGAGTACCAGTGTTCAAACATGAATGCTGACAATCTCAGATGGATTTTTAATGGCCCCAAATGAGCATGCCTTCCTCCACTTTTCCTATCTATCTATTTGTTCTATTTATTCTATCTATCTGCAAATCTGTATATGTGTGTGTGTGTGTCTATATATATATATATATATATATATATATATTGTTGTGTGCCTTGACTTCTTCTGGCAATCCTAAGGCAACCCTATTGCGGGATGTTCTTGGCAAATTTCCTCAGAAGGGAGTTGCTACTGCCATCCTCTGAGGCTGAGTGTGTGACTTGCTCAAGGTCACTCAGTGGGTTTTCATGTTCAAACGGAAGCGAACCCTGATCGCCAGAGCTGTAGTCCAATGCTCAAACTACTACACCATGCTGACTTTCATATATATGTATGTGTGTACATACACACACACATGCTTAGATATGCGATTTCATATTCATGTGTATGTGTGTGTATGCTGATTTAAAATGACTGCCAGCATTCACTCACATATGAATTTTAAGACATACACAAAGTTTTTCAACCGTGGATATTCACTGTAACATAAAATGTTTCAAATATTTCTTTTAATCACTGTTGAAATTCATGTGGCTGGGAAGATTACTGTTTGAAAAATGAGATGCAACTTTTTGATGTATTATGAAAGTCATACTGGTCATGCAGTTAATCACAACTGGGAGTTGAATGGATTTATTACTAAGTAGGAAAGCAGTGAAACAGAAAAATGCATGATCTCATCAGAGACCTGCAGGATGTGGGGGAAAGACAAAATGCTATTATGTACTATGCTTTCTTAAAGCAGGAAAGAAAACACAAAACCAATATTAATAAACTTAGCTTTCTCTTTTATGGCTAGAAGATATATGTCAGAAATTTATTAAAGGTTGTTCTATTAAATATTTGAATCAAATTAAAATTTTAGTAGTAGCACCTGTAGTCTTAAAAAAAAATTTCATACCAGGTTCTATGCTATACGGACCAAAGCCATAACATTTCTGGGGGGATGGGTGGATAGAAATACAGATGTTTGCTAACCAATCCCAAATTATACAAGAATATTCAGTATGTCAAACTATTTAAATATCAAATTTGGGCAAAAGTAGCTTATAAGTGGACATTCTACACAAAGTATTTGACAAATTGGATTCAAAATTTATCATAGTCTTCATTTTGGTCCAATTATAAATGATACTTTATATTATTATAAAGATATAATAATGTTCTATGAAACCATAGTGAATGCAGTGTGAAACCAGACCTTTACCAAACATGGTTGAAATTTAGAGCTCAAGATCTCTTACCTGATCTGAATAAGTGGATTGAAATCCACAAATCCACAAAAGCCTAACTTGTTCTGAAATAAACAAGTTAGTCCTAAAGATACTGCTAGATTCCTTTCCTCATCCTTTTCCCTCTTTAACTATAGGATTATGCATTAAGACAATAGTTCCCAAACTTTAGCCTATTAGGTGCTTTGGACTTCAACTCCCAGAAGCCAGTTTGATCAACAGTCAGGAATTCTTGGAGCTGAAATCCAAGACTTCTGGAGGACCAAAGTTTGGGAATCACTGCATCATGGCTTATCTTACAGCATGCTTGCTTCTATAAGAACCACTTATTTATTCAAATTACCCAGGCTTCCTTATCCCATAGGACATTTGGAAAGTGGTTCAAAATAATGGTGGGTTTTATTTAATTCTTCTTGTTGTTACTATTAGTAGTAGCATTATGATGATGCATCATTGATGATATTTTATCTTCCCCCCCCCACCCCCTGCCAGCACAACTGACCTGGGTGCATAAGCAGGCGTTCTCATTCCCAAGACAGCTTTCATGCATATATCACTTGTTGAATCTTGCATTATTCATGGATGCAAGTCTGAGATGTGTACAAACACATACCCACAGATTTATGTTCTTTGTCCTCACTGCATTACTTTTCAATGAGATGCACATTCAAATACTTCCATATTAAAATGTATCTGAGTGCATTGGAACTATCCTTTTTAACGCATAGTTGGGGAAATTTCAGTTCAGTTATTTCAGTGTTATTATTCTGTGGTTGATTTATTATTACAGATTACCTTGGGAATCCCCATAGTATAGAAACAATGGTCTATATATTTCAATGAAGAAACCAGCCTTAACATTTAGGATGTAAACAATTCTTAAGAACTAAATGAATAGGAAAGAGTATATTCATTTAACTCCAGGCGCTTTCTGTAAAGGTCTCTGTTACCTGAAGCTTGAAATGATGGATGAGATACATAATGACTTATACTTCACAGTAATGCCCCTTTCTCTCATATCTTGAAATGGGCCTCTTACCACAACTACAAAGTACACTTGCAGTTTTCTTATACCTCTTCCATCAGCTGCTGCAGATGTTCCATGAGATCTAAATTCAGTTTGTAATCATCCATATTCTTGCCAAATTCATTCAGCTGTTTCTCTAGCTCATTGATGGACTCAGAAAGTATCCCAGCTTTATCACTAGGTAATGTTGCCAGGGAATCTAAGAGTTTCTTCTTTAGGTTCTCTGTCTTCTTTCTCAGTACCTGCTCCAAAGAACAGAACAATATTTTTTTTTTTGGCAAAGTCAGTAGTTTGTTCAACGTGTGTGTGTGGTGTGTGTTTCTTTGTAGCATCAGTAGAAATTTTTGAGAGCACAAGAAATCAGATACATTTTCACATTTCATCTTATGTGGAATGGTAAACTTTGGCCAGGAGCAGTGGTGTACTTTCCTCTGTATCCCACTGCTCTCCTCTCCAAAGTAGCAATTGCACCCTCCTTTCTATACACCTTCACTACAGCATGCTGTGGAGGACTGAGAAAACAGCTGGAAATGTTTTTTGACAGTACAGACACCTTCAATAAGAGGGGCAGGGGAACAGAAAGAAAGTCCCAGTTCTGCTGGCATTGGTTAATGAGTCCACTACTGGATCTTATGTTTTATAATTACTTTCTTAAGGAAAAGCAAGAACATCACTGCCCTCCACTCTCCAACTATCTTGGTGGGATTTACAGTTGTCCCATAAATTTATCTTAAAATCTAGGAATCTGTTTGGCATGTTTTAGGTGATGTCACTTTTTGAAATTGAACTATTGTGATATTATCAGTTTCTGTATTGGAGTTGCTCCCAGAGCACCTATCACTACTGGAATCACCATGGTTTTCTTTTCCCAGAGGTGCTGAATCATATCATTTTTATCTCCTCTCTTTTGGCTTCAATTCTGCTATACCCAGGAATTGCTACATCTATAATCCGAACTTTGTTTTCCTCAACCACAGTTATGCCTGGCATATTATGTTCTAATTGTCTATAAATTTGACTCTTAAAGCCCCATAAGATTTTTATGGCAATGTGTTGTATAACATTTTAAAGCCTATGTTTCCACCAGGGCTTTTTTTTTTAAAGATGGTAAATCTTATCTTTTGCACAGATGCCAATGTACCATTGCAGCCAGATTATCATGGCATTCCTCATATTCAAGTTTGCAATCTATTTAGCAAGGTAGGTTTTGGTAGTCTAAAAATGACATCATTGTTGTTGTTCCACTTAAGTACTACATTTCTCCCAAAACTGGAACTCCTAGCAGTTTACAAAAATGAGAATGAATACAGGTGTGGTCTATACCCAAACAGCAAGGATTATAATATTATAATTATCATTATAATATAATGATAATGATAATATATATAGTATTTGATAGACAAGCAGGCATACAAAGTTTGTTCAGTTTTTCTTCAAAAAACCTCAAAAAACAAACAAGTAGACAAACAAACAAAACTCCCAGAAATCCCTAAGCCCTAAAAGGAAAAAGGGTAGATATGACCTTTGGGATTCTGTTACATCAACTGCAGTGGGAAAAAATACCTGATGAATGATGTCAGCTTTGTCTATATATTTGGGATAAATCTTCGACATGAAATACTTCAACTGCTATTAGTTGTTACCTCCATTTTCTCAGAATATGCCTCAACTTGCTGTATCTGAATTCTTAGGGTCTTCAGATTTCTTGCTCTTTCACTTCTCTTGCTGTAGTTGAATTTCATGTTGTTGAATTTCTTTTTGAGATCTTTAAATGATTCTCTGAGCTGAAAAGAAATCATTTTTTTTAAATGGAGAGAAATGTGACAATACTATAAAATGAATTAAGAACTTATACGTAGATAAATAATCTGTGATCTGTATCCTATTGGTAGTCCAAACTAGAGTAAAGCCAAGTGAGATTTACATGTGCTGACTCATCATTAAACAATGGCTTCAGTGGCTTTACACTAGATTCAGGTGAAAAAGTATATCCTAAAGCATTTGTGTACATGTTTTTTCTAGGATAGGGATAATCTCTGCATCAGGAAAACATGTAAACCAGAATTTGCTACCCTTAAGTGTACTGTAGATGTTTTATTCTGTTGAAAACATAGGTCTATGAAAGCAAGCCAGTGCCTTCACTAAAATACTTTTTAAAAATCACGAAGAAATAATTAATGCATGTCATCTGTGCCATAAAGAACACATTTGTGAAAAACGTATGACTCAAGTCCACAAAGTATGATTCAATAGTATTTATGCACACAATGCTTTTAGAGGTAGAAGTGCGATGCAAGCCTGCTGTTAAAAATAATATGGGAATGAGCACTGCATAGCTGTTCCACTGGAACTCTCCTGTTCCAATTGCAATCAGGATTGCTGATTGTGTACATTTCAGGAATTTATTATTTGCGGTTCATCCTATTATCCACTTGTTGGGAGATTTTATGATCTAAAGATAATGCTTTCTGGTTGGCCTTGCCATTTCAGCTCTAGTTTCTGAGGTCCAAGAGAACGGACAACATTTGTCATCCAGCAGCTAATGAGATTAAACTCTAGCTCACTGAATTGATATCCATATGAGCTTTCATAAAGGGTGCATTTGGAAAGGAATGAATTGCCTCCTGAATATTCCTGGCAAAGTAAGCATTGCACTGCAAAGCCATGTTACTAAATGCCACCTCAAAGGCCATAACATTACAAAATTAATATTTGGCTGGCTTATGGGAAAAAGATAAATCCAAGTTTTTCCAGGATTTGTACATGCTGTATCAGAGCAGGAAGGAAGGCACTTTCTTATAGCCATTATAACATGTATTTGTCTCCAACTTCCAAAAATATTTTTATTTTCCAACTTGATATCTTATGACTATTGAACATTTCTGGACTGACGCTGAGTTCTATTTTTGTGGTAGACCCTACCCATCTGGTGGAATTGGAAAGGGCCAGAAGTTGACAGGCTCAGGGAATAGGGATCTGCTCCGCTGAAATGCCCAAGTAAAGAGGGACAGCAAAGGCAATGCTGTCTGAACATACCTGAAAAGTTACACCTACTCATGGCAAAAGAAGAGAGAAGACTGTTGTAAAACAAGGGAAGGAAACTTAAGTGAGTATGATAAAAGATAGAGGAAATGAGAATGGAATTGTAAACTGAACCCACTGTAGCTGTGCTCTGAAGTGAGAGCCAAGGAGAAAGAGAACAACAGGCAACAGGTGCTTGTCAATCCCCTTCTGTCCATTTTGAAGGCT
The DNA here is from genome assembly GCA_026167975.1 of Phrynosoma blainvillii. NCBI lineage: Eukaryota > Metazoa > Chordata > Lepidosauria > Squamata > Phrynosomatidae > Phrynosoma > Phrynosoma blainvillii. The sequence goes on along the minus strand of JANUYF010000001.1, from coordinate 253,398,519 downwards.
GCGGGGAATTGTGGGAACTAGAGAGTCAAACAAGAGTTGCCAGTTCCACCCTCACAACACAGAAGATGAAGAATTGCATAACTGCTGGAATCACTTCAGGGAATAAGAACATAAGAGGAGCCATGATGGGATCAGACCAAAAGCTTCGCTAGTCCATCATTCTGTTCACACAGTGAGCAACCAGTTGCTGATAGAAAACTCACAAGCAGGACATGAGCGCAATAGCACCCTCCTGCTCATGTTCCCCAGCAACTAGACTACAACTAAGGCACACTCTGCTTCTGGGTGAAATAGGTATCCATCATGTCTAGGAGCCACTGATAGCTTTATTTCCATGTATTTGTCCAATCCCAATTTAAAGCTGCTGTTGCTTGTTCTCTGTTGCTGCATCTTTTGGCAGAGAATTCTGCAATTTATGTGCTGTGTGGAAAAAGTACTTCTTTATTTGTTCTAAATCTCCCACTGTAGAGTTTCCATAGATGACCCTAGATTCCATCATTATGGCGTGTGTGTGTGTGTGTGTGTGTGTGTGTGTGCTCTAGCCACTTTCTTCACACCATGTATAATTTTGCATACTTCTATCTTCTTACCATGCCTTTTTTCTAAGCTCTAAAGGTAGTAACCTTTCCCTCATACAGGAGCTATTTCAACCCTTCTTATCTGTGGTTGCACTTTTCTGCATTTTTCCATCTCTGTAATATCCCTTTCTAGGTCAGCAGCAACTGTCAATATTTGAATAAGGTCAACATGATATTGGCAGTTTTATTTTTGATCCCGTTTTTCATTATCCCATCACATAAATCTGCCTGTATCAACAGACTGGGCCAACATTCTTATTGAGCGATCCACCGAAACCCCAAGATCTCTTTCTTGGTGTTTCTAGCTCATGTGCCTATTGTAGCATGCATAAAGTTGGGATTTATTTTTACACTGAAGAGCATGTAACATGGAATAAACACCACATTATTCCACCTCAACTGAGAGGGATCCCTTTGGAGCTCTTTACAGTCTGTTTTTGTTCTAACCATCCTAATATGGTGGTGTGAGCAAACCTGGCCCTTTCACTTCTTACAACTAACTCCAGATAATTTATGAAGTCCTGAAAAAGCACCACTTTTATTACTCTTATTATAGATCCATGGGGAAACATGCTTTTTTACTTTTCTCTATTGTGAGACACAAACTTTATTGTGAGACAACCATTTATTCTTGCTCTCTGCTTTCTGATCTTTAGCAGAAATACTTATCTGTTATGAGATGTTTTGCTTTTTGGTCACATGCCCTTGGTGAAAATTATCTACTGACTATACCATGAAACAGAGGTTGGATTTTGGATGTGAGGATCCAAGATTCAGGTCCTGGCTGATACTTCAGTCTCACTGGACAAGATTTAGGAAGCCACTGAATCCAGAGCTCCAGTTAAACAAGTAAGTTTCTCATGCAGCTGAGAAAATCAGAGCACTTGCTGCTCATTCTATCTTACTACAGAATTATTGTAAAGATACAAATTAAGTATATGCTGTTTGTGACCCCTTTGATTGGACGAGAAAGCAGCCTAAATAAATACTGAACACATGGTCTACAACACTCACACAATCCCAGAATAAATACACTCTAAAAGGAGCATGTATATTTGTTCCATCTGACTGCTGTCTTTACTAGGCATTATAAATACCTTTGAAGCTTCCTATTTCAAAATAAGCTTCTCAGTTTACATGAAAGGATTTCTAATTATCTTTATTAGTTTAACCCAAAGTGCAGTGGTTGCAGTTTCGGGTGGGGGTGGGGGTGACACATTAGATCCACCAAGAACCTAATTTCCATTTAGCCAAAGTCCCCGATTCCTCCCAAAGACAAGACTATGGGTATAAAACAGCTATTTAAAATATGAAGTCATTATTCTTTGCAAGAGGTGCGGCCCCTAAAAAGAAGCACAAGCCAGCAAAAAAGTTCCCTTTATCACTTTATGTCAATTTCCCAGTGTTCATGTAAAAAAAGATTTTAAAGCTCCCTTTTTGGCTGAGGGAATGTTTGAAATAAGAGCTCCTTGTTCCAGAAAAGATGATTCATATGTCAAAAGATCTGCAGCTGCTGTCACTTTTCTCATTCTCAATCAGAAAGTCTGCTCTGATTAGGCCCTTGCACGTTCCTCTTTACATTATGCTTACAGCATTGACTATCTTTTCTAGTCAAAATAAATTAATAGTTCTTCTTCATTTGAAAAGGAGAATCCATTTGCAAGAAGAAGCAGTCTTGCTCAGTTAAAGTGACTAGGCAGCAGCATTCCTTACCCTGCTGTGGCCATTCCCTCCCTGTTATTTTCATTCTCTGTTTCAGTGTATGACTAACTACCTCATTTTATACATCAAAGATGGAGAAAGTGCATTGACACTACCAGACGAAGCATGGAAGCAGAAGTGCAGAGTGGCAGAGCTGAAAACTCTATCATGTTTCCAAGAAATAAGGCGCGGGGGTGGGGGGGGATATATGCCTACTTTCTAAACTCCAATCATACAGGTGGTTACATGAAAGAAGCCATCTTTGGATTGAATCCCAAGTGTTTAGTGTCCAATATAAGAACGCCATAGCTGCTGTGCTTTCAGGAAACAGGAATAATGGCTACAGGTGGCTAGTTAACTTGTGCACTGGATTTTCTAGAGAAAATAATCCCATTAGGGTACCACTTTTTCACAGAAAGTGCCATGCCTCACATTGATTTACTCAGTGTCGCACCCTGAGCACTGCTCAGGCATAATTTGTCCATCTCTCCTGTACAGCTGTTTGGAAATAGATAACAAATTACGGAAAGGATGTCTGATGTACCATTCAAAAAGAAAATGTACCATTCAAAAAGAAAACAAATAATAGAGAAGAAGACAGTGTTTTAATATTTGTTGCCATGGTTGTCAAAAATAAAATAAAAGAGCCACCCTATTCCCTCCCTCAAGTCTAGAAGAATGACCTACTGTACCGTACATCTCTTTAGTATGGACTTTTTTCCTTGCACATGCATAAATTGTTTTCTGGAGATCATGCACTTTGTTGTTGTTGTTGTTGTTAACTGCCCTCGAGTCAATCTCAACTCATGGCAACCCTATGGATGAGACATCTCCAAGACCTTCTGTCCTCTACTGCTCTGCTTAATTCCTGCAACCCCTTAATACCCATGACTTCCTTAATAGAGTCCATCTATCTGGCTTGTGGTCTTCCTCTCTTCCTACTTCCCTCCACCTTTCCCAGCATTATTGCCTTTTCCAGTGAGTCCTCCCTTCTCATGAAGTGTCTGAAGTATGACAGCCTCAGTTTGGTCATCTTGGCTTCCAGGGAGGTGTCTGACTTGATCTGCTCTAGGACCCATTTGTTTGTCCTTTTGGCTGTCCATGGGATCCTCAGCACTCTTCTCCAGCACCACATTATCTCAAATGCATTGATTTTCTTCCTATCATCTTTCTTAACTGTCCAGCTCTCATATCCATACATGGTAATAGGGAATACAATGGTGTGTATGATTGTAACTTTTGTGCTGAGTTGTATATCTTTGCATTTTAGAATCTTTTCTAGTTTTTCATAGCCACCCTCCCCATTCTTAGTCTTCCTCTGATTTCCTGACTGCAGTCCCCATTTCTATCAATGTTTGATCCCAGGTATAGGAATTCTTTTACTATTTCTATTTCTTCATTGTCTACGCTGAACATGTGAAGGTCCTCAGTAGTCATTATTTTTGTTTTCTTTAAGTTCAACATTAACCCTGTCTTTGCACTTTCTTCTTTGATCTTCCTTAGTTGGTTTTCCCTAGTACTATGGTGTTATCTGCATATCTTCGATTGTTGATATTCCTTCCTCCTATTTTTACTCCTCCTTCTTCTGTGTCCAAGCCTGCTTTTCTTACAATATGTTCTGCATACAAGTTGAACAGATAGGGTGAAAGGATGCAGCCTTGTCTGACCCCTTTGCCAATGGGGAACCATTCTGTTTCTTCATGTTCTGTTCTGACAGTAGCCTCTTGTCCTGGGTACAGATATGTTGGCACTCCCATGTCTTTAAGAGGGTTCCATAGCCTTTCATGGTCTATGTAGTCAAAGGCTTTGCTATAGTCTATAAAGCACATGCTGATTTTCTTTTGGAATTCCCTGGTGCGCTCCATTAGCCATCATATGTTTGCAATGTGTTCCCTCGTGCCTCTTCCTTTCCTAAACTCCACTTGGACCTCTGGAATTTCTCTCTCCATGTATGGTTGGAGTCTATGTCTCACTTGAGGTGTCTCATCAGGGACTGGCAACCTATGGCCCCCGGGCCGGTTCTGGCCCAGGTCGCCGGACTTACCGGCCCAGGCAGACTCCTGCTGCTGCCGCTGCCGCGTGCTGCCGCCGTGTGTTTTCCCGTCCGTGCGGCCGCATGCGCCGCGCCCGCCATTTTGATTTCCAAAATGGCGACCATGACGTGTTTGTGCATGCGCAGGAGCACTGCGCATACGCAAATGAGTCGCGGCCGCCATTTTGGAAATCGAAATGGCGGCTGCAACATGTGCCGCGGGGCTGCGCCTGCGTGTGCTGCAGCGGCGGCGCGCACGGGGGGTCGCGCACAGCGGCGGAGGGTGCGCGCCGCCATTTCCCCCCCCCCCCTCGGCCCAGCGGAGACCTGGACTTCGGGGGACCGGCCCAGGTCTCCAAAAGTTTGCCTACCCCTGTGTCTCATCATAGGATTTACTAGGTGATGGGGTTACACAAGGAGGGCCACCTACACCTCTTTGTGCACAGTGCCAACCAATGTTACCTATGGTGTCACTACAATTCACTCCTGTCAGTGACACCCACCACAACTTCTGCTGCGCAGTAGCTGTTTGTCTTCCTATATTATTCTTCCCGTTGTTTGTTTACTTTCCTACCCATCTCCTTATGCCTCCCTGGGTTTTCCTCCTTCCCTTCCCTTGTGTTCTCCCTCTTTTAGTCCATCCCCATCCCCACCCCCTCCCTCCTTTAGTTTCTTCACTTCTTTCTCTGTGGTTGGGGGAGGGCAGAGATGGATGGTTGCCCTCTTCCTTCCCCACTTGCCTGCCTGAAAATGTAAATAAGTAAAGTTGCTATGTAATTTAGAACAGCTTTTCCAAACAGATGAAGGCTATAGAAATTTAAAATGCTTTTAGACCATTTTTCAAGGCAGGGTTGTGGGATTCCTGTAAAGAAGCTGCCAGTGGTGGAAAAACAGAGCAGTGGATAAACACTGGAAGAGAACCTCTGAACCAACATCTGTATTGCACTGATATGCACTGAGTGCATTCTACAATGTAAATCCTCCTGGTTCGATGCCTGTCACAGGACATATAATGGCACCCACTTTTTATATGAGCCTGGAACTGGTTTTAAAATGTGGAAGCTATCTGTGCCAAACACCCTCTAGAGTGAAAGACAGAAGGCAGGTTTTTCTCTCAAATAGATTTTACTCTTAGGAAATTTCTCATGTTTAATTAAAACTTGCTTCCTTAAATTTCTTCCTTTTGCTTCTAGTTCTTTCCTTTAGGGCAATCCTGTCCTTTGTTCCATCCTTCTGCATGACAATGCTTCAGATATTTGAAAACAGCTATTATTAAGAAAACCCTATGTAATTCATGGGGTCGCCAGAAGTTGACAGGTGAATTTAAAGCAGGGACACACATGTACATGAACGCACACATGTACAAACTCACGCACATACACACACACTACACATCCCATTCACTTTGTTTTCTTTGGGCTAAACATGCCCAGATGTTTTAGAAGTTCCCCACTGGACTTGGTTTCCAGAAAATCATGCTGTCTACTTCCTCCCAAATATGGTTTCCCTCCTCTGGACCCACTCCATTTTGTAAATGTCTAGACTTTTTTCTAAATCTTTCCCCCATATCCTGTTCAATCATGTATCTCTCATCTTATAGTTCTTCTTTTATAAATATTATCTTTAAATAAATGCATTTGTATTTATGTTTGTTGAATTTTATATTGTTAGTTTTAATCCAGTCACATCTACTTTAAAAAATGAGAATTCATTCTTTACTCACTAACCATTGCCATTTGCAATTCAGCTTTCACTTATGGAACATAAATGAATGCACATACTTAACGTGATATGCAAATAGCATCTTAAGTAATAAAGTAGTGCTGTCAAGTAGTACAATTTTGAAATAAAGTGCTGTCAACTGGAAATATATAAATATTAGGCAAAATACAGACCAGGAGCAGTTACTTAATTAAGTAACTTTATGAATATTGGGCAAGATACAGGTCAGGAGTAGTTACTTAATGTAGGAGCTTATCGCACTCTAAATAATGTTACTTATTTCCAACGGGATACAGTCACTTTTCAGGTCAACATTGAGTATTATCGCATGTAAAATTGCCACTGCTGCCACCAGGCAACTGCAGCTGCGGTCCCAGCTGTGCTCAGCTGGCCGCTTTACAAAAATGGGAGCTTGCTGCTTTTGCAAAGCGGCCAGCTGAGCATGGCTGGGACCTGGTTTGCAGTTGCCTGGTGGCAGCAGCTGTCATTTCACATGTGATAATACCCAATGTTAACCTGAAAAGTAACTTTAAGTCACATTATTTTGAGTGCAATAAACTCCTTAGTAGCTGGTAAAGAATACAGGCCTCTATTTAGGGGATTGCAAACCATGTTAAATTATGGCTTTAAATTGGGTTACAGTACTTTTGGAGCATATACTATGATTTTTAACTGTGTCTGGGCTCTCTAGCTCTTAAAGGTTTTCATCTGAGTAGTATAACTTGTCATGGAAGCAAAATTTGTCTGTTGTGATGCATTTGCTGGCTCTGTAATAAGAAAGCTTTATCCATTTTGTTATCCAGATGTCAATGTCTTTTTAATTGCACAGTTCTCTGGATGCAAACCGCTACCCATAAATATATTTCCACTTGTAGAAGCTTTCTGCCACAAGACTACTGAAACCATGAAAGAAAGAAAAAAAAGAAAAAAAAGAAAGAAAAGGAAGAAACTGTGTTGGCTACAAGAGAAATTCTAGGATGGGCAGTTTCATATCCCAGACTTCTGATCCACATCATTAAGGTTCATCAAGGGAAATGGCACTAACAAGAAGGTGAGAGAGTATGTTGATTTTGGTCATCTCAGCACAGGAGATGAGTGCACAATATGCTAATCAGCAGAAGCAACTGCTGAAGGTCCACATAAAGCTGTTTAAGATTAGTACTAGCTGAGAAAAAGTCTGAAGACACTTAAACATAGGGCCTCTGCAGACCGGCCCAAAAGGCCGGCCTGGAGGCAGAGATGGGGTGGGATAGCTACACGCTGCCCACCCCAACCCCATGCCGATGCCATCCTGACACCATGTACCGTTATGTATGCCACGCGGCGTCAGGACTCCCTCCTGGCACAGCATTTTGACGTGCTGCGCCGGAAAGGGTGCTAAAGAGCCACACACTGGCTCTTAAGGCAGTCTTTTGCTCTTTCAGGGGTGGCAAAAGGGAGGAGCAGGGCCTCAGCATGCGACTGCTGCAGTCCCGATCTGCAGCTAGCAGGGGCGGCCCAGAGCCACCCGTCTGCATAATCCTATAGGCACACGCCCTTTTGATTCCCTTATATGACACATACAACCTTCTACAGTATTATACAGAGAAGATTAGACTTGACTCAAAGCTAAAAAATACAGAAGTGCTCACATGCATTTCTAATTCTCTCATAGCCGCTTTTCTCTAAACATATCTAATTTATTATAAAATATTTTCTGTAATCCAAATATACCAGAACTGCATTTTCAAACCTAAAGAGACTTTCAGCTTGTGTTTCTTGCACAGTAGCCTGTCCTGATTCACATGAAACAATTTTTGAAACTGATGAGATTTTCAGAAACAATTTAAAATATGGCATTTGGGTCACCTATTTCCTCTCCCCCATGTAAAAAATCTTAACCAATAAACATGCTCAAAATAGTCATTTGGATCTCAGTATTATTTATATATCATAAAGTATTAAGAAGCTAATAACTCATTTAGTACCCTTCAGATGACCTCTATTTTTCAAACTATTCTTCAGAATTCAACAGCTATATTATTATACCAAAATGGTGGCAGGTGGGCAGGAGACTTGAGCTTTACGTCAAATGTATCTGAAGCCCTGTGCTACTGAAAACAACCAGATGTAACCAGAACTTCAGAATATGTCACTTAAGACTACAGGTGGAACATGTGTCATATTTGTGAATGATTTTTGCACATAAAGGCGAAAATCAATTAAGCTCAATATTAGAGCATAAATGTCTACCAACATACTTACATTATCATCCAGGAGATGGCTACTCTGTCTTCCCCATTTCCTCATCAGATGCACAACAAATGGGAGAAGGGATCCCTGGTGAAGCCCCACTCCCAACAAATGGTTGGTTGTGGGGATGTGATCAGGTGCTGTTTGGCTGCCTTTATATACCTGGGGAAAAAGAAGGGGCCTCTTCCCCAACATATTGCTCTTCCTTCTTTCCCAGTTGATCAGAGGAAGCTGGAATGTGGGCAAGACTGAAGCTGATCAGTAGTTGGGGTGGAGGAGGAGGAATGGAGCTGCACCTCAAACTTTGTTTCACAAGGAGGTATTGGATACTTCCTTCCACAACATCCCCAGACATGTATATACTGATGTAACAGATGGTTGTGCCAGTGTTTGTCACAAACAGATTACTAACCCAAACGTTCCCAAATGTGGCATACCAGACGATCAGAAAGAAACTTTTAGAATAATTCTGCTATTACTAATTATAAGCATGTAACATTTTTATGTTTTAAAAATACAATTCCTTGTCAGTGGCCTGCAGCAGTGCAAATCATTCACTCTATCGCCTTATATCATATAATGTTGGGGTGGGATCTAACACAAATATAGCTGTGACAGTTTTCAGTCTTCCCCCCTCTTTTTTTTTTTTTTTAATCTGAAAGAACACAAATGTAAGCAAAATTTATGGACAGTTTGTAGACACAGGCCATCTTTAAAAGTGAGGGTCAAGCTTGAACAAAAATGCATAAAGGGAACTATGAAGTGTACTGACAGCAAGAAGTCAAAGGACACAATAACTTTTGAGTATTTAATGGGTTCTTTTCACCAGACCTCTTGTATCTCCTCTCTTGTGGTGCAGAAGTGGATGGTGTGTGACAACTCTTCCTCATACTTCTCAGCTTTGGAGTCCCAGTGAATGCTGTTAGACTCAAGGGCATCGAGTTGCTGCTGGAGGTTCTTTACAGAAACATTAAAGGAATTCTAGAATGAGATGCAGAAATCAAGCTGAAACAATGAGCATTTGCACCTGGAAACAATAAGTGATGGCACAATTTATCAGTGCAAAGTGAGATGCTGGGCAAGCCTGGGTAGAACCAGCCAATCACAGCTCAAGCAATGCTGTGAAGGGTGCCCTATGGAGGAAATGCTATAACCCAGAAGCTTGGCTGATAAGAAGTTAGATAGAGGCAGGAATGAAACAGAGTTAGGGCCACTCAGAAATAGAGTGAAGGCCAGTTAGGAAAAGAGGGATATGATCAAATCTGAATGGGGGCTTGGGGGCTGGGAATATGGAAAGAGTCCAGGCAGATCATGTTTAACCTAACTGTTATGCAAAAATTATTTACTGGTTTTATTTTCTACTACTGTTTCTGCCTATTTTTATTTATGACCTGATGAAGAAGACTGGTTAGGTTTCCCCACACTGAAACCACTGATCCACACAGCCACTTCTTCAGGATAGGAGTCAACTTGAGGCCAGAGCATCAGATCCAGAGAGAGCTCTTGAGGGTTAAAGAACAACAGTGGGTTCATCCTGGATAGTGAATCTATCAAAATTAGTATATACATTTTTAAAAGGTAAGGGTTGGTGTCACCCCACCATTGACCTCTCATCACACTATACAGAATCCTTAGTAATGGGGTTTGTACTAATACTGCATCTTAATAACTCCATATATTATTGAATGTAATGGCAATAGTTGTGACATAAACAACTAGCAAAATTAAAATGATACCTTTAAATTACAATATCAAATGTACAGCCTAAATGTATTTACATGTACATTGTTTCATACGTTTCATATTGTTTCATATTGGTCTACAGTAACCAACATTCCTTTTCAGTTATTTTTAGTTAAACTCTTGCACACCTGTCTGTCCCTGGCTTTCAATCCACCATAAGCATCTGAAGAAGTAGACTAAAGTCTATGAAAGCTCATGCTACAAACCTTCTTCCCCCCCCCCCCCACCAGTTAGTCTCAAATGTACTACAAAATCTCTATACATATTGTTTCATATGGTTAAAGTGAAAAAGATGTGATGTTTTAAAATAAAAATTTAAAAGAATAATTTTTAAATTGTTATTTTAAAAAATGCCTGGAATCTCTCCTGTTTCTTCTCACTGAGCCTCGCCCCATTCACACCATCTTTTCAGCATTTTAAAGGGATGCAGGCAAATGCACAACCCATTTTTGACAAAAGGCAGATGTTTGGAGAGTGCTGTCACCTCCATTTAGGGTATAACCTGGTGCAGCCTGCACCCCCGCACCCCCATAGTGATGCCCCTGGATAGGAAACCTCCCACCCATTTAAAATAAAAAATATTTTACTGTCAGTTTAGTTTGATGTACTACATTTAAGTAAGATGTAAAAATATGGGATTCAGTACTTCATCTGCTTATATACAAACAATCTGCGAAGTTTCTTTCTTTCTTATTCCTTATTAAAAGTATTTATATTAAAATTAGATCCTGTTCGTGTTTTCAAGGCAGCTAATGTAACCCTTCAGAATACTTGGTTTAACCACATGGATAGGGAAATCCTAAAAGAATGGCTGATCTTACTAGCTGAGTTTAGAAGGAAACAAACAGATCAATAAGAGGAGCTATAGTTGCCACGGACATGGATTAGGCTTTTCCCTACTTTGAATAAGGTAGTAGGATTTTCAGTTATATATTTAGGAGGGGAAAGAAATGTAAATTTCTATTATTCAAAAGCACCTATTCTATATCTTTTGTTTAGAGCTTTCAATTTTGCATCCATGTTTGCAATACTGGTGAGCAGCATATATAGAAGAGACCAGTCATGAAGTCTTACTCTGGCAGTTCACTGGAATATGTGGCACTTTGGGGACAGCTGATATCTGTGTGATTTAGCTATCTGTGTGATTTAGCATATACCGGTAGTTGGTGCATTGTTGTTAACTGTTTTTTTTTATTTTGATTGTGAATGTGCTCGCAGTAACCATTTATAAGTGGCCCTAAAGAACCCAGAAAGGGGAACAAAGCCCCATTTATAGGGTTTCCCCGCCCAGAGGTCAATCCAATAATTCTTAGGAATCAAACTAATAGAGGTCAACCAATATTTTATACACATTACTAAAACCATAATAAAGTAGCAACAAGCAGAAGCATCTGTAATAAATATATAAAACAAAACAAAAAATGAAAGCAAAAGGCAACAGAAATAATAAACATTAATAAAACTGTAAAATCATTTTGTTAAATAAAGTCAAGAGCTTAGAAAAAAAAGTACTGTTTTTATCTGGCATGGCAAGCTTAGGATAACAGGCACCAGCTGAGTGGCCCTGGAGGTGACATCTGCAACCAGAGAGGCACTACTGCACATAGCCTATTTCCAGACGCCACATGCCCTACACAGTGGGAATATCTGGATGGAAAGAATATTTGAAAATATTTTAAAAATTGGTTGAAAAACATGTTTTTGAATGCATCTGAGGAAATAGACTTAAGTCTATGAAAGCTCATGCTGCTAACTTATTTCTTTCAGTTAGTCTCAAAGGTGCTACAAGATTTCTGTACATACTGCTTCTACAGACTAAGGGGTGTTATAGACCAGCCTAAAGGGCTGGCCTGGGGGTGGAATTAGGGTGGGGCAGCCACACGCTGGCCACCTCAACCCCACTCTGACGCCATCCCGACACCACACACCCGTTTGCACGGTGTACAGCATCAGGACACCCTCCTGGTGCAGTGTGTAGACACGCTGCACCAAAAGGGCATGAAGAGCAGCAGCACCGGCTCTTAGGGTGGCCTTTTGCCACCCCAAAAGGAGCGGCATTTTGCCGCTCTTTTAAGGGCAGCAAAAAGAAAGATTGGGGCCATGGAGTGGGGTTGCCGTGGCCCCGATCCGCCGCTAGCAGGGGGCAGCCCAGAGCTGCCCATCTGCATAGCCCCTAACAGCTATATGTTTTTTGAATGTTGAGGAATGATAAAAAGAAGAATCATGGACTGACAAGAATCTTTGCAATTCAGAACTTATTCTGCACAAATTTTGTATGTAGGGTTTTTTGGGTTTTTTTTAATTTTTAATTTTTTTTGCAGAAAGCAGCATTTTTGTGCAAGAACCAGCATTTTCTGAGTTCTATACAGAAATATTATTTCCTGCACAGAAAATGCTATACTTTGGCCACTCAGGGCCACTCAACTGGTGCCTGTTTTCCTAAGCCTGCCATGTCACATAAAAACAGGTACTTTTTTCTAAGCTTTTGACTTTAACAAATTCTGGGCAAAATTTTCACGTGGTTAATTTGCATAGAAAACAACGCTTCATGGAAATGCTGTTTTCTGTCCAAAACCAACTGTGAATTTTGCACAGAATAAGTCCCAAATTGCAAATAGGCTTTGAAGTCTGTGTGGCTTTCAAAGACTTTCTCATAGCATGAAGAAAAATATCAAAATTACTCATTGCTTCCTTTGAGAAGAAATTTAATTAAGAATTGCATTCCTATTCTGTAGAGGGGCTTTGTAAAGATCTTAAGCCACAGGCGTGTGCAAATACAATACAGCCAGATATCTTGGTCACAGTATATCAAAACCAGGCCCTTGAATTAGGCTTGGAAATAAATTTGACAGCCAATTAAGGTGGTTTTTTTTACATGCTGATTATATGTTCCATCAGACTGCTCTAGTTAACAATCCAGTTTCCATATTTGGTATCAGCTGTGGCTTTCAAATAAATTTAAAAGGACAGCTGCATGTATAATACCTTCCATCAACCAAACCTGTACATTATCTGAGAAGATTGAAGGGTGACATGATCACACTCTTTAAATATTTCAAAGGTTGCCACAAAGAGGAGAGTGCAGGCTTGTTCTCTGCTGTCTCAGAGGTAGAGCTAGGTCTAATGGTTTTAACTTATAGGACGATACATTTTGATTGAATTTTAGAAGGAACATTTTGATAGTAAGAGCAGTTTACCAGTGGAACCAACTCAGCCTAGAGAGGTGGTGGGGTGCCCTTCACTGGATGTCTTCAAAAAGAGTCTGGACAGCTACCTGCTGGGGATGCTCTACTTGGAGATCCTGCATTGAGCAAGGGTTGGGCCTGATGGTCCATAGGGCCCCTTCTGACTGTGTGATTCTGTAATTCTGTCACAAGGCCATTTCTGTCACGAAGAGGTTGTAGACAGTATAGTCACTTAAGTAGGTGCAAGGTGCTTCATGTAGCAACAACTATGAAGGAGCTAAATGTAAAGTCTTAAAGTTTTTTTTTTATCTTGCGTGCCACCTTGGGTCCTTTTCTGGGAGAAAGCCATATATATATATATATATATATATATATATATATAATAAATAAATAACCTGAATTCCAAATTATGAATTTGATTAAGGAGCCATGTAACTCCATCCAAAGTAGATTAACACCAGTGGCACCCAGATCTATTGAACTATAATATTTTCTAGACTGAGCCCCCATACATCTTTGGAAACATATTGTCACCATTACAACCAGAGAAAGTAATGAGTATCTCTACAATGCATCGCTGTCTAGATCAGTTTCACATGTCCATAAATTTGTTGGCAACTAGTCAGTCTAGCAATAACATAGAGAAGGAAAATGCACATTCTGTTTTGTCCCTCATTTGTACTAGTATGGGATCTACTCTGGTATTGACTTACAGGATCTTTCACTGTTGAAATTATATCCATTCCAAGTGTGAGTGCTAATCTATACAGGTTCTTGATATGCATGTGCTTCTCTTGGACATTATTCAGGTGGATCTTAGCATGGGGAGTGTCACTGGGCACATCTTTCATTTCTGAGATCTCCAGTCCTTCTGATTTTATTAAACTTTCAAGCTGTGAAAATTAAGGCATATATCATGTAAAACATTCTTCCATTCCTCTGTTTTATATTCAAAAAAATGTTAGGGATAGGTTCAAGGCATAGGTATTTGCATAAGGATTTATGACCTGATAATACTGCAGCATGATTCTTAGTGATTAATAGGAGTTTCTTTTAATGTCATGTTCATTTATGGCAGAATAAGAATGATGAATACACAGACAGTGGACATGAGACAGTATGCTTCCATGAGACTAATGATGATCATACTTACTTCTTCTTTGACATGATGGAATTTGACTGTCTTGTTGAAAATTTCATCGTATTCGGCCATTCTCTCCTTTATTTCCTTATGGAGATGAAGCAGCTCACTTACTTTCTCAGACTTTTCCATATCAGGTACTCCTTTCAAGCTCAGCTGCTCTGATAACTTTAATGTGTATTCCACCTCAGCACTGAGTTGCTAACAATAAGAATATTCAGATTTTAAACAGAAATATGTTTACAGTTAAATCCAAGCAAACCACTCTCCACTTCATTTGAACCATTTATTCTTCTTTCCTCCATGAATGTGAAGTCATGCCATCATAAATGCAAACCATAAGCAATTTTCCTAATTTGCCCTGTTCCATTTATTTCTTCCCTGTGGTGCTAAGTCTCCAAAGCTTGTGAGGGTACTCAAGATGTCCCAGGTTTCTTCTTCTTTCTGCCCCTCCCTTCATGTTAAACAGGGAGCTGTCTGCTAACTTGTTCTTCTCTCCCATTGGTCCAATAAATGGGCAGAACCAAAGGGAGGGATTTTCCCTCCCGCTATGAGTGGGACAAAACAGAACTATGAATGAACACATGCAAAACTTGCATGGAGTAAAACTAATCTATTTCTGGGCCATGCAGTTTTGCTTCAGTTAACTGATAAATCTGTTCTATCCTATATTTACATGAATCTGCAATCTAAATGAAAATATGCATTTAAACACATCTTTATAGACATATTTTAAGATTTTCATCTTCTCAAATTATGCATTACAAGACGCATCTCCTCTCCAAATATTGTTCAGTTTAAAAAGGATAATGTTTTCAACAGACAAGTGCATGTGTACCCCTCCCTCTAAAATCTTCTCTTGGGTTGAAATTATTTAACACAGTGTGTGTGTCTTTCCACAGAACTTGCAATGAAATTCTGGGCACCACAATTCAAAATGGATGTTGACAAGCTGGAGTGTGTCCAGAGGTGGGCAACCAAAATGGTGAAGGGTGTGGAAACCTTGCCTTATGAAGAGAGACTTAGGGAGCTGGGTATGTTTAGCCTGGAGAAGAGAAGGTTATGAGATGATATGATAGCCCTGTTTCAGTATTTAAAGGGGTGTCATATAGAGGATGGAGCAAGCTTGTTTTCTGCTGCTCCAGAGAACAGGACCCAGAACAATGGATGCAAGCTACAAGAAAAGAGATTCCCCCTCAACATTAGGACTTCCTGACAGTAAGAGTTGTTTGAAGTTGAACACACTCCCTTGGAGAGTGGTGGAGTCTGGATGTTTTTAAACAGAGGCTGGATGGCCATCTGTCAGGGGTGCTTTGATTGTGAGTTCCTGCATGGCAGGGGGTTGGACTAGATGGCCCTTGTGGTCTCTTCCAGTTCTATGATTCTATAAAAATATTTTTTCCTGCATAAGATATGACACATTTAAATTCTGTTCTCACCTGAAATTGTGGCTTCATTTTGTTAAATTTATTTTGCAGTTCTACAAGTACTGGAAGGTTACTTCCAAGATCGAGCGCAACAGTAGATCTGAGAGCCTCCTGAAGAGTGTTTAAAATTTGTATAGTCTACAAGAAATAGCAAAATAATGTGCAAATATATATTATGGAATATCTTTTGCTGGTGTAACAAGAAAGAACTTGCTTTTTACAAAAATGAGTATGAAATCTCTACTTAGTACTGCAGAAATGCTACAAAAATAGGTAGAATGGTAAAAAAAAAACACAAAAAAACACCTGTACATTGTGTAGAAGGTATATATTGTATACATGTAATTTTTAACAGCTGAGGTGCACCAGAAAGTTAAAATGCTCAGAGTTCACTCTTAAAATACATCATATGATTGCAGATAAATCCTTCAGTATATATCATCATCACCACCATCATAGGACATCTCCAAATTTAAAAGAAATTGGGATTAGCATCCAGTGACAAATAGACAATTTTGTTATTTGTTCTGATTCCACATTTCTTTCTGGCCTCAATCTCACTACCTCTATTACGATGGTATGTC
Source organism: Phrynosoma blainvillii (assembly GCA_026167975.1). Classification (NCBI taxonomy): domain Eukaryota; kingdom Metazoa; phylum Chordata; class Lepidosauria; order Squamata; family Phrynosomatidae; genus Phrynosoma; species Phrynosoma blainvillii. The sequence goes on along the minus strand of JANUYF010000001.1, from coordinate 253,382,174 downwards.
CAACATTCCACTTTTGGACAAGGTATTAAGAGCCTGTGGTGGCTTCCCAGATCCTGGATTAAATAGATTATATTGATACATTTCAATCTGGTTTCAGGCCTGATTATGGAACAAAGACAGCTTTAGTCCCCTTGGTAGATGACCTATACTAGGAGCTGGACAGGGAGAGCGTGTCCTTGTTGGTTCTGCTAGTACTTTCAGGGGCTTTTGATCCTATTGACCAGGGGTCGGCATACCTTTTGGGGGTGGGGCCGATACCACTGTCCCCCGATCATTGGCGGGATGAAGGGGGAAAAATGGTGCCGGAGGTGCGCGCGTGTGCATGCATGCACACTACTCCCGCCATTGAGTGCATGCTCACGACGCCGTTTTGTGTTCCAGATGGCGCCCGCCATCGTGTGCATGTGTACACGAGCGCGGGTGCCATTTTGGAACGCAAAATGGCGCCCCGTGTCGCGCGTGCGCACGGTAGCACTGGCAGGACTGGCCACGGGCCAGTTACGAGGTGGGAAACTCAGCCCACGGGCCGTAGTTTGCCGACCGCTGCTATTGACCCTCACATCCTTCTGGAACACCTTAATGGGATGGGACTTTACAGTGGTTCCATTCCTTACTGGAGGGGTGAATTCAGATGGTGATGCTGCTCGGCTCCTTTGCTATTGACCTGTGGAGTCCCTCAGGTGAAGTCCAGCTAAAGGAAGATAGATGGACATATCACCACTGATTCTCTCACTCTCTGATAACCGAAATGGCCCTGTGGGAAGGACTGTGCAGTTTACAAGGTAGGGCCAGGGTTTTTTGGTCATGGCAGTGTTGGAACAGAATTCTGTCCTTTGTAATGACCAAAAAAGTGAGTTTATAATTATATATATATATATATATATATATATATATATATATTTGCAACTATTGGTCACACAATTAAAATGGAAAGCTGGGAAAGAGCCTGGGACCAGGATTTAAAATTTACATGCTATATCAACATTAAAGAAAACCTTTACAAAATGATACATAGATGTTATCTTACACCTAATAAGCTGGCAAAAATCCGACATCACAAAAAAGGTAAATGTTGGAAATGTGGTACATCGGAAGGGACGTTATACCATGTCTGGTGGACCTGTCCGGCAGTAAAAGAATTTTGGAAGGGAGTTCACAGGATTCTACAACATATAACTCAAATCTCAATTAAAATAACCCCTGAATGTTTCTTATTAAATATAGTGGAAGGGACGGAAGAGAGGAAGCATTTGAAATATATCTTATATTTGGTGTCGGCTGCAAGAATAGTTTACTCCCAAAAATGGAAAGAAAAAGAGGCACCAACAATGGATGGTAAAATGTCTCATATGATAGAACTAGACAAACTGACCATATTCCTGACTGAAAGACCAACTCAAGAAAGGGACAATGACTGGGAATCACTGATAAATTTTTGTGTGCAGAAATGACATGTGTAGATGTAATAACAAAAATAATGTAATTGAAGACTGAAATAGTTTATAGGGGTGAGTAGTTTATACTACCAATATTTTTTTGTTTAGCTCAACAATGTTTTTTTTAATATATATATATATATATATATATATATATGAATATGTCACAGTTATTAACTACTCTTACCAGGATTAACAATTTGTGGATGAATATTAATATTTTAGGGAAAATGAAGAATATGTTAAAAAGGATACTTGAATATACACCAAACCACAACTAGAAACAGCTTCAGGGATAGGGAGGGTGGAAAGGGGAAGGAATAATATTATGGAATCAAAATGATGTACACACTCTATGTATCTGATATATTGATTGTAAGTTTTCTATTCTTTATTTTTATACAACATGTGTGTAACAACCAATAATCAAACAATAAACTCTTTTTGGAAAAAGAAAAAAAAAAAGAAAGAGAAAAAAAGTGAGTTGCAGTGGCGTATGTCCAACGTATGTCATTGTAACTTAGGAGTTTATCCCGTTCTTGAAAATATGCGGGAGGAGCCTGGAGAAGCCTGGGTTGCAAACAGGCTGCATACTCCCCTGCAATGGGGAAATGTGATAAGATCTGCTTTCTTAAAGTTACATCCCATATCTATCACAGGTGCAAAGCCAATGCAATACACTCCTCACTAAAAATATGCCAACCATAGTGTTTCTGAAAAGCCCAAACACTTTTTTTCCTTCTTCGTGAATATAATTTGAACATTCAGGACATTTCCTGATCTGGTTTACTGATCTGTCCAGACAAAGATAAAGATAACTGGTAACTCTAATTCACAGCCTTAAAACTACTAGGAGAAAATCAGAAATAAATATCATGTAAATTTCACTTACATTTTGAAATTGCTCATTAAATTTCCCACATTGTTGTTTGATGGATTCCACTTGATTCATATTAAGTTTCCATGATGCCCAAAGCCGTGTCAATTCTTCTTTTTCATTATTCAGAATATCAATAGTATCTTCAGTTACTTGAACAACACTTTCCACGTTCAATATTAAATTCTTATTTACCTGTTAAATTAGAATGAACAAGACCTATTTTTTTCTGAAGGTGGTATATCTAACCAGTATTGGCAACTTGGCAATGAGTAAGAGCCAAGTTGGGGTGGGGTGGGGTGGGGTGGAGAGACCCACATAGATTTCTTTCAGCTTCCACATGTAGATATCAAAAATGTCTTCTTCATGATTTACAGTACAATACTATACATGTTTACTCAGATGTAAGTCTTATTGTGTTCAACAGGACTTATTTCCAAGTTATAGTAGGATCTAAGCTCGCCAAGAGGGGTGACAGTAGACCAGCTAAAGCTGTGTTGAATCCAAACCCTTTCCAGCCTAAGGGTTATGGAAATTACATATGGCTACTATGACCTTGGTCTACATTTATACTGTGATCCATGGTTTGATGTGGTATAATTCAACTTCTCATTTTCTCCACCCCTTTTCCATGCTTTTTTTTTGGTTTGTTTTGGTTTGTTCAGATGTAACAGCAGTTGTGTCAACAGAACCCTCTGCTGGGTGATCTCTCAGATTAGCTATCAAAAGGCAATATGCCATCATAAGGGCAGCTCATTTGGCAGAAGGCCAGTTCATCCGGCACAACAGATGTAACTGTGTATACTATTACTGTATTTGGAAAGATTTAGAGGAAAAGTTGGCACCAAGGTTTTTAATGTGGAAGATGGTCAGTGCTGGAGTCAGTAAAGGACCAGAGATAGCCTCACCATGTTTACTAAATTTAAAAAGTCATGGCCCATATCTTGAGTGGAAAGAATCTTCTTTAAAACCATCTGCCACTGGGTGTCAGCTGACTGTACCAAGGTCTCATTTTTAGCTTCATTTTCTTGCACAGACTCAGTGATATAGAACTCTTTCAGCCTCTGAGCATCATCTCCAACCTAAAGGGAAATAAATAAATGAGTAGTTAATCTCTTTTCTGCATACATGCTGTTTTTTGTTTTTTTTAGGGTGGAGGTGGGGAAAGATTATTTATTTTGCCCTTGAATTATATCACTAATGTCAGTATTGTTTAATGATATAATAGATTTGCTTTGTCACATTTTCCTGATTGTTTATAGAGGAGTAGTAAAATCTGAGTTACTACAATCTCTTCTGAGGGAATGTTTTCTATCTGAGGCAGGACTTGGAAACCTGTGCCCTTGAACTGTTGGATTACAGTGCCCATTACTGGCTGGGGCTGATGGGAATTGGAGACCCAGATCATCAGGAGGGCCTTATGTCCCTTGCCTCTGATTGAGAGAGACTTTACCCAAAACATAATTTGAGAAGATTTCAGTAAACAGATGATGCAGTGAAAATACAATGAAATGGTGTGGATTTGTTTACTTAATTTATACCTGCCCTTTCTCTCAGTATAGGACCCAAGACAGCTTATAACATGTTTAAAAACCCAATTTGTAGTATGATGTTAATAAGCATTGAATAAGCAATCCCATTAAAAACAAATTTGATAATTTTAAGTAATTTCATTTTCAATACTGTAATTTAAGTACTGTAAAGCATATAAAACATAACAATGAAGATATAATACTAGCATCCATCTGCAACAGAGAAGGCTTGCCTAGACAAAAAGCTCTTTGCCTGCAGCAAAGACTTCCACTGCGTGGGAGCAACCACTGAGAAGGCCTTTTCTCATGTCCTCGCCAAATGTGTCTGTGGCAGTGGAGAAAGCCCATTTGTGATCTTAAAATTGAGGTAGGCTCTTCAGAATGTCACTCCCCATAGACATGCAGTGTTAGCACATGAAACATTTTTCATGGGTTCATCACAGCCGTTTCCTTCTGTCCTAGTCACTACCATATTTCACAAATGAAAACTGGGACACATGATTCCAAGCAACATCAGACTGTGGTTAATATGGCAGAAGTTATTAATGAAGAAGACCACACAAGCCAGAAGAGGTGTGCAGCAGTTTGCTTTTGCCAGTGCCCACTGGGAAGGACAAGACTCCATCCCCTCCTCTCCTTTCCCCATGTTGAGCTAAATGAGTGCAAACTACTTTTGCATTTTGAACTCAGTTTGCGGCAACTTGTACAATGAGGACAAAAGGGAGAAGTGGGGAAAATAGAGAGAAACTGGGGCATTTTAAAAGCAGCTGAAAAAGTAGAATTTATTAGGACTGTCCCTGTCAAATTGGGACAGCTGGAGGGTATGCAAGACTAGGGCAGTTTGGGATGTGTGTGGTCTGTGCATGCCTCTCATTTAATCTTCCTGCTTTAACTGGAGACAGATCCATGGAAAAAGAAGGGTTTTTCTTTAATCTCTGTGGAGATCACATCACATGCAAGAACTCTGCCCACATATCGAAGGACCATGCATTTCTTGTAAGAGAATTTTGTATAAGTACCTCACTTGATGACTTTAAAAATGCTACATACGGCTTCAGGATTTCCAGTTTTAAGCTAATATTTCTGTTAAGTGTTGCCAGTTCCTCATTTAGAAGGTCAGTTTTATTAGAAAAAGCTGCCATTTCTGTGGTTTCAAATTCTTTCATTTCCTTTAAAATTCTGACAGCTAATTCCAGTTCATTGGCCATCTCCTAAATTGAATAAACACAGAATATTATACATGTATTTCACATCATCTAAAATTTGGATAAGTACTTCAGGATATACTAATTCGCCATTAAAAACAACAACACTATACTAGCAAAACATAACATAATTTGCTCTAGAAATTAGCTTCCCAAACGCAGCGTGATTGTAATCCATTATAGTTTTGCCATTACTGAAGATGGCATATATAGGATAATGTCAATAACAATGCAGAGAAAATGAATTTATGGAAACTATGCTTTCAAAACTTGTGTGTTTTAATTTGACTTTTAGATAAATTGTCAGTAAGGGTAGCCCAATCAGAAATATTCCCTCATTCTGTTCGTGAATGTATTGTCACACCATATGGTAATAACTTAGAGCTATTACATTATACTTCTACTATTTTGATAAAGTTTTTGACTTCTTGTTTAAAAGAAACCAAAGACTACTGTATCCATAATTCCTTTGCACTGGCCAGAATACTCTGGGAGCAGCCTGGAGTATTCTGGGCCAGGAGCCTCCCTGATGTCTCACCATTATCTGGGGTACTCTATAGAGGGCATTAGGTGGCTGTTCACAAGCACATCTCACTACTATCAGTGTGAAACACTCCCTCTGAGGGCAAGAACAAGGCACTCGGTGTCAGTCACATGATTGGGAGCCTCATTCTGGCTTCAGATGGGCAACATGTGGTTGCAGAGGGCGGCACATAGGACACATGTGTGAACAGCCACCCACCATCATTCCAATGGGAAGATCTAGAACAAAAGGTGAGTTTCAACTTAAGAGGAGGGGGGTATCCATCCATTTCAGTGCTGAACGTTGTCCAAATAGTTCACACCAGAACTGGGGATTAGATTAGAGGACGTGGTATTTGGCCTGTGCAGCCACAGCCTATGATGCTGCTGATTTGGAACTGCATCCCCACCCTGTTCTTGTTGCTGTAATGTGTCATACAACTTCCTCACCACATGAGTCCTTCAGACAGTGTCCCAACCAATGTGTAGGGCTGGTGTGGAAAATCAGTTCTGGCAACACCATTGGGAGTTCATATAATATGGAAAAATGGTTTAACGCAGCTTTTAAAGACACGCACTTAATTTTAAAATAGAATTAAAAAGTGTATTTTACCTTGGTTTGGTTTGCCATCTCTAAATACTTGTTCAAGACTTCCTCTGATTCAGACACAGACAATCCAGGATTTATTGCAACTGAGATTAGTGGACCGATACTTTTAATCTTCGTAGAGGTCTTCAGGTTTAAATAAATATCAAATATTAGTTGAAAACAACAACAGCTCTGTATGCAGTGGAAAGGAAAATCCTGTTTTGGATATATTGGCCTGATTTTGTGTAAGAAGCCCTAACTACGATTCTTTATTGGGGTAACTTTGATGAGATTTCCAGCCCCCAGTACTTTGAACCCTGTGAAAAAGAGTATGCTGTGTGTTCCTGTAAATGTTTGAATTGACATTTACTTTGAGCACGAAGAACACCAGATAGTGAAAAATGAAAGAAAGTTCATTCTTGAGTTCTAGGAGGAAGCGTTCTGAAATAATTACTGAAATCTATTTCTTTTTAGTCCTGCAGGAATGAGATTTTGCAAATCACAAAAAATAGATCATCAGGACCATGCAAATGTATACTGAAATGCCTAAACTGTGTGTTTCCACAATGCTATTCTGACATATCTTTACTATAAGTAAAATTCACTGTAGTACAAGCTAACATCTGTGCTTGCAACACAACTTTCCTTCCTACTGCAGCTCTTCTGTGCTGTCAGTTCTGCTCCAGAGGTTCTCCCAAACTTTCATGGCAGATATTTAGCATAACCTCCAACATTTCACAGATGAAAACTGGGACACATGTGACCAAGCAACATCAGTACCCCAGAAGAGGGGTGACACCCAGTCGCCTCCCCGATGCCATCAAGTTGTGTTCTTAAGGGAGGCTTCTCATGCTCCCTTCACTGCATGCAGACCCACCCTTTGCTTCTCCTCATGAGGAGGACAAGATGGGGTGGCATGGAGGGAGGGAGTGTACACAGCCTCCATCGGTGTTGCCTGGCCTTGTGGGAGAAGTACAGTACAGGACAGCAGGGGGGGAGTATGCACGGTCTCCATTTGTGCTGCCCTGCCCTGCTCCACCCCATCCTTCCCCTTGTGAAGAGAAGGGGGAGACAGGACGACACAGGGGGAGAGGGTGTGTGCCGCCTCAGGAAGCCTGTCTCCTGCACTGGGAGACATCCGCTGCGGCGATGCCACTGAGCAACATCAGAGTGTAGTCAAAATGACAAATATTATAATGTGAAGAAGAATAAGCAAGCTAGGTGAGGCTGTAGCAGTTTGCTTTTGCCTGAGCCTAATGGGAAGGAAAAGATCCCACAGTCTTTTCTCCTCTCCTCCTGCTGAGTTAATTGAATGAAAACTATTTTTGCAATTCAGACTCAGTTTGCAGCAACTGAAGTAAGCTGAGGACAATTGGAAGGAGGAAAGAGAAACCAGGACATTTTAAATGCAGCTGAAAAAGTGTGATGACAAAGGAGTAATCAATATTGTCTGCACCAAACTGATAAACTTATCGCACGGCACTTCGAAGAATGGGAACGGAACAGAACGCAAGGGAACGGAATGGAGCAAAACCGCATTTTACTGCACGGGATAATAATAATAATAATAATAATAATAATAATAATAATAATTTTTATTTATATCCCGCCCCTCTGTCAAGCAATTGGGGCAGCTCACAACAATTTAAAACATCGTACAATTTTAAAATACAATCCAAAATCCCACAACCCTCCCACCCCTTAAAAAGGAATTAAACAATTTTGACATTTGAATGCCACCGATGCCGCTGGGAGTCCCTGATCCATTCCCCAGCCATTTCTGGCAGCTGATTTTTGAAGACTGTTCAAAATCGCCCTTCAAAATTCGGCTGCCAGGAACAGCTGGGGAATGGATCGGGGACTCCCGGCGGCATCGGTGGACTTCTCCCATGCGGTAAAATGTGTTTTTGCTCCGTTCCATTCCCGTTCCTTAAGTGCCATGCAATAAGCTTATACGACAGTGAGAAAGCATGCTTTATGGGAGGGGTTCCCAACCTGTGCTCCAAGGACAGGAAATGACAGAAATAAAAATTGAATGAAATTAAAGAATTAGAATATATTCTTATATAGACTCGTAAATACCATTAACTTGTAAGACATAGGGTAGGCCTCTTACGGGCTCGTCCATAGAAATAAGGGCTCCACAAGTCAAATGGTTGAGAAGTCCTGCTTTAGGGCATGGGGAGTTGCAGGAAAGCTGAGCAATGCTTCCATTTGTGGTCTGCTGTAGCTACTTGGCTACTATCATATTATTAGCCAAGAGGTAATAATTTACAAAAAAATAATATGGTTGATATAAACTGTTTTTAGAGAGCCAGCATGGTGCAGTGGTTTGAGCCCTGGACCAGGAGACCAGGATTCAAATCTGCTCAGCCATGGCAACCCACTGAGTGACCTTAGGCATGTCACATTCTCTCAGTTTCAGAGGAATTTAAAAAGCACCCCCCCAAAAATAAATCTGACCAAGAACCCCTTGTAATAGGGTTGCCAAAATGTCTTCTCTTTGTGGGAAGTCTTAGTCATTTTATCATCAAATCTATTTCAATTCATCAGCATGTTGTTTAGTGGACATTTTCGTTGATGCAAAAGTATCATGTAGCATATTTGAGCAAGGTGAGAGAAAGAAATTTGTAGCATAAGCTTTCATGGACTGAATCTACTTCATTCCATGCATCTGATGAAGCAGACTCCAATCTAATCTGCACTGCAGAAATAATACAATGTGATACTTCTTTAGCTGTCATGGCTCCATGTTACAGATTTCTGGGGTTTGTAGTTTGTTGCAGCACCAGAGTCTCTGCTAGAGAAGACTAAATATCTCACAAAACTTCAAATCCCAGAATTCCACAGTATTGAGCCATGGCAGTTAAGCAGTGTCAAACTGCTTTTTTTCTGCAATGCAGATTAGACCACAATCTACGAAAGCTTATGCTACAAACTTCATTTTCTTCATTCACTTCAAAAGTGCTACAAAATTCTTTTGCATACTGATCCAGACTGACATGGCTATGTCTTTGAATTCTATTGCATTCATAACAGTGTCAGTAGCATGCTAAAGCAGAGAGAGAGAGAGAGAGAGAGAGACATTAGGAAGAATGTGAAAGCATTCCTGCAGTACATTTTTAGATGTTTCTAAATGTGGTTTAATCTGTGTCTACCAAATGGAAGAGTTGATTTTAGTAGCAACCAGTCTTTTATAGCACTAGCAGGTTAGCAGGATGCTTCGTTTGCTTTAAAGGGGGCGATAGTTGCATTCTTCATAGAGGCATGACAGCTCAGATTTCAAAAGGGGCTTCCAATGTCTTTTTTAAAAAAAGTCAAAAGCATTTTTTTCCTCCCAAGATTTTTTTCAGTTAGCATACAGAGATGTCTTAGAAAATGCTATATATGTACCATTGTAGAGAGAGAGAGAGAAAGAGAGAGAGAGACTTGTTGTTTTTAATGGAATTATTGTTTTCAGTTAGGGGCTTGAGATTGCTTTTATGGTAATACAGCGTGCCCGTACCAACTGCGGGCTTGCCATTTGTGGTTTGAGCTTCCGCGGATGGCAAGCCCTGGCTTTTTCAATGGGCACATATGCACACTGTGGTGCGAGAGGGAGCATGCACCCATTGAAAAGAATGGCACTTAAGGTCCTGTGTTTTTTGCTATCCACAGGTGCTGGTGGTTCCAGAACAGATCCCCCACAGATAGCAAGGGCACACTGTAGTTATTGTAAAGCCCAGGTTGGACCATAGAAGTTGACAGGCCACCTTGTGTCGGAGAAGAACTGTGATGTGTTCAGCAGGGCTCTCTTTCTCCAGCAAATTAACCAAGGAAAACTCAGATGTCCTTTGAGAGAAACAGGAGAAAGGAATCTGGTGAGGCCAGCATTACAGTCTTCTTTCCAGCTGGTGTTTAGAGGAAGGACAGGTTGGTTACCTGTAACTGTAGTTTTTTGAGTGGTCATCTGTGAATTCACACAAATGGGCTCTGTGCAGGCACAAGAAGACCCATTTGTGTGATTCACAGAGACCACAAAGAATAAGTAAGGGCCTTTGCAGACTGCCAGAAATAGTGCACATTAAATTGAGGCACTGCCCTGGCTCAGTGCTAGGGAATTATGGGAACTGTAATTTATTGTGGCACCAGAGCTCTTTGACAGAGAAGGCTCAATGTCTCAGAAAAAAATAAAATTCCCATGATTCCCTAGCACTGAGCCAGGGCAGTGCCTCAATTTAATGTGCACTATTTCTGGCAGTCTGCAAAGGCCCTAACTTTCTCCATGTTTCAAAGCAAAGCAAAGCAGCTTCATTTATATACCGCTTCATACCACGCTATGGGGTGTCTAAGCGGTTTACAACTGTATGGTCATTGCCCCCCAACAGTTGGGTACTCATTTTAGCGACCTCGGAAGGATGCAGGCCTGAGTTGAGCCTCAGCCCTGGCTGGTATTGAACTCGCAACCTTGTGGTTTATGAGTGAGTGGCTGCAGTAAAGGCATTTAACTGCTGCGCCACCAGGGCTCCTGTGTTTTCATTGTTTAACTGTTTCTGATTTCTCTTTGTTTCTTCCAATTTCTCCTTCCATCCCCAATATCTTTCCTTATTATTCTTTTGTGTTGCTCAGGTTGACCAAACTGAGAGGTTCTCAGTTTCCACCTACTCAGCCTCACTCCACTTTTCCCTAACTGCCTAACCAGCGCTGAGGGTGAAGGAGATGCTTAGCCACTTTAGGGAAAAGTAGCTTTCTGAGGGCAAAAAAAGGATCCTGAGATAAGTGTAGTTACATGAGCTTTCTTTTGTAGTAAGAGTTTTTCCCTTTACATTTCCCCCAACTTCTGCACATTTATATTTATACTTTCCCTTTCCACATGCATGTTTCCATCACTATTATCCTCTTCTTCAGACAATTACATTGCAAAATGCTGGAAAGTACAAATACAACATTTTCCCCCCAAGGAATAACATTTGGGGAGGTTGTATCAAAATGTGAAGTGAATGACATTATCCCCCATCCCTATTGGATGCGATCTGTTATTCAGTGAAATTTTAGAACTATAAAATGTGCTGCAAAAGGGTTTGTTAATTAAGAATATTGTTTTCACATACCTTCTTGAGGTAATCATCTATGGAGATGGTGACGTGTTGCCTTTCTGATCCAGGTTCTTTTTGTGTTAGACACCTTTTCATCAACTGATCTGCTCTTTTTTGAATGATATCTCCCATCTCCTGGACACCGGTCATCCAAGAGCTAAAGGTGTCAACAAAACCGATGTTAATGTTTGGAGGGTTAATGAACTTGTAGTAAGCAGATTTTAAAAATATTTGATGCTTTCTATCAAAATAAAATGTAAGGAAGAATTAAAAAGAATTAGCCTTTAAAATAGGTGGGGGTGCCCACGGATCACAGTTTTTCACCCTTGATGCCCCGCAATCACCCAAGCTCTCCAACCCTCAATATTTTTTTCCAGAAAATTGACATGTTTGGATTATTTTTGTCTGAACCCCCCCCAATGTAAAAACACCCCACTTGCTCCCAACCCTCTGAACCCCCTCTTAAAGCATTTGTACCTCTCAGAATGGGAAATGAAGTGGCATAAAGAAAAAAAATGAGGTGTTCTCATTCTCTGAGGGGAGCGTGGTTTTTGGAGGTCAGGGGTGGGATTGGCCCTGGATACCTATGACGTTGCCTCCCCCTGCTTTAAAATAAAACACTAACATATTGGGGGGAAAGAAGCCAGGGCATGTAATCATTTTTATTCCAACAAATATTCTTTTCTAAATTAGTTACTTAATTCACTACCAGTATTCCCTAATACTTTGAGTTAAATATGAACAAATAAAGCACTTCAGTAAACTTATCAAATTTTGATCTTCAATTAAAACACAGCTGAAAGGAAGATGTAGAATATAAGCTTGTATTTCTTACTAAAATCATTTTTCTATAAAAAGTTTATACTTTCTTAGAAGCAAAACACAATTTATATTCCCTGTGTGTTTTAAAGACAATATTTGTTTAAAGGTGTTGTTTTAAATTGAAATAAGCAATAAGTCAATTGGCAAGGAACTGACAATCATTCTAAGCTCCAGGGTGTCAATTTATAATAACGCAAAGACCAGAGGCAGTATGCTTGCAGTTGTTTATCACATACAATTAAGATAGCGAAAATGCACATAAAGAGGGAATTAAATTCTTACATTCAATTAATTTACATTGGAAGTCTTCTCTTATGAAATACTGCACAATGAAATAATAATTCAAATTTCATTAAAATATTAATATTGAGCATGCAAACCATTTCAGTGTATAGAAAAGGATCACACACAAAACTGGAACAATTTTACTTTTGAAATCCATTGTTTAGTTTAACAAGAACTTGTTTCTTCTGTAGTGTGGGAAGCTGTGCTGAAAAGAGCAGTGAAGAGCATCGGATGAGATGCTCTGAAATTAGTGGTGGTGATGGGCAGAACCTTCCTACATTTCATAATAGGACTACATAAGACATAGGGCCACGTAACTGGTTCAACTAAGACCAGTTAATGTAGAGAGTGTCCATCAGACACTTTTAATTAGACCAAAAATTAGACTATTCTAAATCAGCCCTGGTGCTCTCTTAAATCATATTGTATACAAAAATAGCCCCATTCTTTGCCTATCTCATTACATTCCCTTGCACTGGGAGTACAGTAAGGGATTTCTCCAGTCCCCACTGGTTGACAGTCCTCCTCTTTCCTAAAGAAGACAGCGGGGAGATCCCAAACATTATTATTAACATTTGGACCTCAAGACTGGATTTTATAGATTCACATTCATTTTCATGATTCTCCATTATTCTAAATAATGCTTCTCTTGCTTGCAGTGGCAATTAAGTGATGCTGGGAAGTAAAGCAAGTGCTTTCCCCATGATTCCTGATGGGTACAGACACTGCTCACACTATGCAATTATAACACTATTATCTCATTTTAACTGCCATGGCAACAGAGTGTGAAATCCTGGGGTGTGAGAACTTCCGGGCTGAGAATTCAAAAAGCTCCTCCTTAAACTACTAATCCCAGGATTCCACAGGACAGAACTTTCCATGCTAGCTAAAAGAATCATTACACAATAATTGTGTGGAATGAAAGAGTCCTACATCCTGTGTGTTACTATTAATAATGCTTAGAATCATTATCATCGCTATCCATGCATCAGTAGTCTGGGAAAGAGAAATAACAAAAGGGAAGGCTTTGAAGTGTTGCAAATCTGATCTACTTAGGAGCACTCTGGATCAAAGGGGTCATTCACACTACATTATTTCCCATGTTACAAACTTGTTTAAAAGGGGGTCGTTTACACTTGAATTGGTTTGCAAACCAGTTTAAACATGGGTCGTTCACACTGGAATCAGGTTTTTCCAACCCGAATTGAGTGGGCCCATGTCAAATCCCCCTTAGCCCAAGTTTTTCGAAAACAACTTTCCCCTCATGTTTTTTGCAAAGCAGTGGGGTTTTTTCAAGGTGCCGCCAATGTGAACTTGCTCTCGATCAAATCTGGGGCTTCCTGAAAGGAGGGATCAATGGGCAGAGAGTGAGCAGAGGGGCCAAACATGCCTATCCCATCTACAGAGTGGCAAGCGCCATTTTTGCACTCGTGCTTAGTTGCTGGCTCTGAGTGTTTTCAAATTTCCCACTGGTGTGCCCTTTAAACAACTGCTCAGCTGTTTTCCTTTTCTGCTCTTTCCCCCCTGCGATGCCATTGCCAGATGTTTTGACCACCAAAGCTGGGAAGGGGGCTCTCCTGGGAATATGTTTTTTAATATATATATATATATATATATATATATATATATATATAAAACAGAGTGTGCGATCTGTTGCATTTGTGTGGCTTCCACGCGGGGGTGTGTGATTCATTCTGTTTTTCTGTTTCCTAATGATGCCATTGCCAGGAGGAGTGGGGGGGGGGAGAGGGAGGGATGGGGGGAAAGATGAGGGAGAAGAAAAGAGGGAAGGGTGAAAGAAGGAGGGATGGAGGAGCCTTCACCTGCCAGCCTTGGTGCCCCCCCCCATCCCTGGCAGGGGCTTGGAGATCTGATGCTCCCACCATTGCCAGTTCTGTGAGGTAAAATGCATGCTTCTCAGTCAGGCTCCAAAGGGGAGGGCATTTGGACATTTTCCTGGATAGGAGGATGAAATGGAGGACAGATCCTGGGGAGGGAGGATGCAGTGGTCACCCTGTCCTCATCCCAGGGTAACCAGATAGATGTTGTCCCCACCCCCTGGGGAGGGGAATGAGGCATCACAAAATGGAAGATGTGCAAGGGATTTATACCCCAATAAAAGCTCATATAAATATAGAATGTGTGCTTCTTAGTCCTGCTCAAAATGGATTACATTTTGGACATTGTTCCTGGGCAGAAGGCAAAAATGGAGGACACATCCTCCAAGTGTTAAATCCTTCCTTCCCTGCATACAAAGTGACATCCCCAATGATGACAACGGAAGTGAAGTGATGTAGATGTGCATCGTTTGATTGACAAACCAACCAAAAAAATATCGGAAAAGGATCAAATGCGATTGATAGGGAGGATCCACTTTGAATCGGTACTTTCGTTAGTGTGAACTTCCAGAGGGTTATATTGCACTTGATAGATTTGATCGGGGTAATCATAGTGTGAACTTCACATTGGATTAGGTTTGGTATTTCATGAACAAATGCATTATCGAATCTCCCTGGATCTACCCGGCACAAAGTGCTAGTGTGAATGAACTTAAAGTATCGAGTTGTGGATTGAATCCTAAATTCCAGTGTCCAGATTTCCACATTGTCAGGCTTCAGTACGATTTAGATCTGACCAGGTATAACAGTGACAAAAGGTATATTTTCCTAGCAGTTAACTCTCACCTATGGAGCACTTTAAAATATCTGTGGGGTTCTTCATTTACATCCTTAACATACCTTTGGGCATCTCCTTTGCTAAGCAAGGTGCGTCCCTTTTGCAGGGCATCAGTTGTTCCATCTTTAAGTTCTTTCTGCAGCTCCTGGTGTTTTGTTGCCAAGATAGGTACGGTTATATCTTCAGACTCAAGCAATTGAAGGGAAGCTTCTACATTTCCAAGTACATCACATGCCTATAAAAATAAATACAGGCTTTGAAAATAAAAGAGGCATTTAAAATAAACTGAATAATGAGGGGGGACACATGCAATAAGCAGTCATTAGCCCTATCCAGATTTGGATGTGTGAAGCACATGAAGAAGGGGACTATGCTGATCTCACCAATTTCATGATCACATCCATTACCTTTTATGTATGGAGGAAGAATATGTGAAGACATATGTCTCCTCTGTCCATGAGGGCTCTCCATGAAGTTTGGAACCCTGGAGAATCAGTGTTCAAAATCACAGTGGCTGCATCTACATTGCATAATTAATGCAGTTTGATACTGCTTTAACTGCCATGGGTCCATCCTACAGAATCTTGGGATTTGTAGCTTGTTGTGGCACCAGAGCTCTCTGACAGAGAAGTCTAAATAGCTCACAAAACTACAAATCCCAAGATTCCGTAGCACTGAGCCATGGCAGTTAAAGCAGTGTCAAACTGCATTATTTCTGCAGAGCAGATGCAGCCTGTAAGAGCCTCAAAAGCTCTCCACAAAGGGCCTAAGCAGACTGCCAGAAATAGTGCACATTAAATTGAGGCACTGCCCTGGCTCAGTGCTAGGGAATCATGGGAACTGTATTTTTTTCTGGGACATTGAGCCTTCTCTGTCAGAGAGCTCTGGTGCCACAATAAACTACAGTTCCCATGATTCCCTAGCACTGAGCCAGGGCAGTGCCTCAATTTAATGTGCACCATTTCTGGCAGTCTGCTTAGGCCCAAAGTCATCAAGTACCCACTCAAAGTGATGGAAGTATGCATTAGAGGAGGGCACATTTCTCCTCCTCCTCAAAAGATTACTAAATCTACATCTATTAATTCTTGGCTCCTGCCCAATTGCATAGTACAAACTAAGATAATGACATATGGTCCAATAGTTATATGGCAACTCATCTTTATTCAGAAAGAGAGATGCAAGTTTCCACATGCTGAGCTCTGCATGTTGTGCATGTGACCCCCCCCCCCCATTTCTCCTCCTCCTCTAGCTTCCAAAGCCACCTCTCACTATTATTGAAGGTTCACAACCATCCAGGGCATATTTTCAGGACAGATAGGCATACCCAAACAGCAACAATCACCTCCTCACTTTTAAACTAGCACCAAAATCATCAATACCAGCAAAACATCACCAACTAACCCACTAAGTCAAAACCTAATGAAATACTTTCTATTTTTATTCCCTAATCAGAATTAAGTCTTTGCTATAGCTGGACATGGGGAGATTTTTATGTTTATGTCTACAATATTGGTTTCTACAGTGTGCATGAAACATCTGCATGCACATCTTGGCTTTAGCTTCCATATTATCTGATTTCCTTCTTCATATGCTGAATTTCCTGCTAGATGCCCCCGAGAAGCAAGTGATATATCATCTGTAAAAAATTATAACATATTTTTTTTAAAAAAGCAGGAAGAGGTCTCTTAGTTAAATGTCAGAATCCAGATTATCATCATGTTGATTTTACAGCTTCAATTTAAAATAATATATCTTTGAATATTGGATTTCAATTAACAAAAGGTGGGGGGAATTCTAAGGAAAAGGTTTGCTCTATGGAAAATACTATATTTGATCCCTACCCTACCCCATCATGGTGTGGGGAAAGTCCTCTGAGTCCCTTAAAACTAGAACTGGAGGTGCTTGTTTTACCTTAAAAAGTCCTTGGGAGTACAGCTCCATCAAGGTCTGTGGGTAGGCATAAGAACAGACAGTGAAATGCATTGTCAATCCTGCTCTCAGTAGAGGAGGCAGTGGGATCAAAAGAAGAAGGCCACAGGTTTGTAACTATGCTGCTTAAGGTATGTCATTGCTTGCCTGCCCACCACCATCCATGTAGATAAAAAGGAAAGTCACTTTTGAAAAATCTGAAGCCAGTGCTCCTAAAGATGATAGCAACACAATAACCTCCAGATCAAAATCCTGAGCTTCACTGCCTTCTCATTCCAATCATGTTGTATATAACTCAAGAACGAGTGGAGTGGATAAATTTAGCTTGCCAGTTTAGTTTCTGTGATAGCTGAAGGAAAATGTGGGCCATTCGAAAATAAAGATATCTTTCTTTCAGGACTTTTTTTTTTAAAAAAAGGATTGTGAGGTTGTTGTATACCATGTTATCAATGACAGGAACATCATAAAGTATCCTATCTTTTCCCCCCAAACATGATGAAAAACAGCTTTTTTTAAAAAAAAATCTCTTGCAATTGAAAAACATAGCAACTGTTTTCATGCTTTCTTTCCCAAAGCAAATCTGGAACTGAGTAATAGCTTTAGAGGCTCTCTGGAGTAGAACCTAAAAGTAAAGGTGCATGCTTTTTGGCTTTTCTCAGTAGGTGTGCTGAAGCCTGTTGGAGAAAAGTGTTGGTATTCATAGCCTTCTTGTTAAATGGATATCGTTCTGCCTTATGCTTTATCTACAAATTCATATACCCCCACATTTGGCTTCCTGTACAAATAATGGGAGGCCCTGGTTCCTTAAGGATGAAATCTTACTTAGTGGTAAGTCTTGTTAAATTCAACAGTGTGGAGAAACACAGGCGGAATAGAATTATTGGGGCAGCCAATAGGAATCAGGTTGGGGAAAGGTGGGGGTTGCTCTTAGGAGTGAGTATAAAGGAGGAGGAGGAGGAGGAGCTATTGATTTGGCAGAGTGTGTGTCAAAGCCTGCTGAGGCAGGAAGTTGTTTTAGAACTGCCACGACGTGTAGTTAGGATTAAGGGGTTCAGACTGGATGGGATTCAGACTCCCAGACCAGGAAAAGAACTTTAGAAGGGACAGAAGTCCAGTATGAGAGAATGTGTGAGTATCCTACGGGATTTACAGCTAGGAAGGCTGGGAAATATTAGAAACCACCTGAGGAGTGGATTTATAAAAAAGGAGCTAGGCTGAGGAAGCTGAGATGTGTTTATTGTTAACGTAACAAATAACCTGAGGAGTTAACAGCTAAGGAAGCTGGGTTATAGGTTCTGTGTGAACCAAGACAGGAAAGGAATGTATATATAGTCAGTGAGGGGAAAGTAGCAAATTTGTAACTGAAGTAATTCATATATGGTAACACAAGCTTGAGAGCCATCCACCAAGATAGATACAATGCAATCCGGACCCCCTGCAAGAACAGATAATCATGTATATTTAAGCCCCGTAGGCTTGAATGAAGGTGTGCATCCATGGGAACGTGCCCCATTTTGTGCCCCTCCGTTCCCCGCCCCCAGATAGGCGAGGGATGTGGATCTCAAATCCACGAGAACAGAGGGGCAGTTATACTAAGTTCTGAATGTAAATGAAGTTGTTTTTTTCTTCAAATTCAACAAAGAGTGGCCTGAAGTAATGTATAGAACAAAGCAAAATATTTAAATAATTGGAAGCAACATTTCACCGTATTGTGTCTTGATCTACTGACAGACTTCAAGTTGTTCAGAAAATGACAGGGGGCTATTGCAAATCAGTCTCTCTCTCTCTTTTCAGTCAAAGGTGTCAGTCATTGGCTAAAATCCTGTTGGTTAGTCCTAATTGAAGTAGACTCAAATCAGTTTCCCATGGTGAGTCAACACATGGAAATTAATGCCTCTTTACAGCAAGGCAGGGTTCCAACATGCCTAAAAGAGACTGTGGTAAGACCTCTGTTGAAAAAAACTTCTCTAGATCCTACTGTGCTAGATAATTACAGGCCAGTCTCAAACCTTCCATCTTTGGGCAAGGTGCTGGAACATTTTTGGGCAAGGTGGTCTCTCAACTCTGGATGAGACGGATTATCTAGATCCATGTCAGTCTGGTTTCAGACCTGGTTATGGGACAGAAACTGCTTTGATCGACTTGGTGGATGACCAACACAGGGAATTGGACAGAACCTGTTGGTTCTACTGGACTTTTCAGCGGCTTTCAATACCATTGACCATGGTATGCTTCTGAATCACCTTTCTGGGATGGGGCTTGGAGGCACTGTTCTACAGTGGCTCCACTCTTTCTTGCAGGGGCATTCTCAGAAGGTAGTGCTGTGGGTTTCCTGTTCGACTCCTTGGTCATTAGCCTGTGGGGTCCCTCAGGGCTCAGTCCTGTACCGTATGCTTTTTAACATATATATGAAGCTGCTGGGAGAGGTCATCCAGAGTTTTGGAGTAAGATGTCACCTGTACACTGATGATACCCAGCTCTATCACTCCTTTCCACCTAATTCCAAAGAAGCTGTTTCTGTCCTAAGCGGGTGTCTGGCCACTGCAATGGACTGGATGAGGACAAACAAATTGAAGCTTACTCCAGACAAGACAGAGGTGCTCCTGGTCAGTTGAAAGACAGATCCAGGAATAGGGATTCAAGCTGTGTTACACTCCCCCTGAAAACTCAGGTTTGTAGTTTGGGAGTACTTCTGGATTTAGCGCTGAGCCTGGAAGCCCAGGTGATGATGATGATAATAATAATAATAATAATAATAATAATAACTTTTATTTATAACCTGCCCCTCTGCTCGGCAATCAGTGCAGCATACAACAGATTAAAAATACAACAGATAAAAACAATTCCAACCTCCCACCTCTAACCCACCCACCCCTTAAAACAGAATTAAACTATCATAGAGTTAAAATCATATTCCGAAATAAAATATAATACATCCAATCCAATCTGGCCTACATATCAAAATGGTGGAAGGATAAATAGCGGGTCACCTTCAATTTTTGCCAGGCGGTTATTCCGGGAAGGCCTGCCGGATGAGATCCGTCTTTACTGCCTTTCTAAAGGCAGCAAGAGTGGTAATAAGATGGATCTCGTCTGGCAGGCCATTCCACAGCCTGGGAGCGTTGGCAGAAAAGGCCCTCCGGGAGGTCTGCGAAAGCCTGGTCTTTATTGGTTGCAGCAGATTCCTCCCAGAGGACCGGAGTGTGCGGGGGGGATCATACAGGGAGAGGTGGTCCCTAAGATAAGATGGACCCAAGCCATGTAGGGCTTTAAAGATTAAAACCAACACCTTGTACTGTGCCCGGAAACTAATCAGCAGCCAGTGGAGGGATTTTAGCACCGGTGTTATGTGCTCCCTCCTAGATGTTCCAGTAATTAACCTGGCTGCCATGTTTTGTACTAATTGCAGTTTCCAGGTTAAGCATGAGGGTAGCCCCATGTAGAGTGTGTTGCAGAAATCCAGACGTGATGTTACTATAGCATGTACCACAGTTTCCAGGTCCCTCATATCCAGATAAGGGCACAGTTGGCGTATCAGCCGAAGCTGATAACAGGCACTCCTGACCACCACATTCACTGACTAGTCATGTGAAGCGATGAATCTAGGAGTACCCCCAAACTGTGAATACAATCCTTAGAGGAGAGTGTGACTCCATCCAGGACTGGAGACTGTATTCCCAAATCTGGTTTCGGGCCCGTGACTGTCAGTACCTCTGTTTTGTCCGGATTTAGTTTCAATCTGTTTTTCCTCATCCAATCCATTACCACTCTGAGACAGTCATTAAGAGGAGAGACGCCATCTGAAGTCTGAGTCGATGATCTAGTCATGGAGAGGTATATCTGGGTGTCATATCTGGGTGTCATCAGCGTTGATGATGACCAGGAGTGCTTTTGCACAGCTAAAACATGTGCACCAACTGCACCTGTTTCTGGAGTTACATGCCTTGGTTACTGTAATGCGCTCTATGTGGGGCTGCCTTTGAAAAGTGCTCAGAAACTTCATCTGGTCCAAAGAGCTGCAGCCAGGCTGTTAACCAGAGCTGGCTACAGGGAGAAGACAACTCCCTTGTTGCAACAGCTCCACTGGCTGCCAGTCCATTTCTGGGCACAATTCAAAGTGCTGGTTTTGACCTATAAAGCCCTATACAGCTTGGGTCCAGCCTATTTGAAGGGCCATAGTTCCCTATACAAACCCTCCAGAGTATTGAAATCATCTGGAGAGGCTGTTCTCTCTGCCCTACCTTCCTCTCAGGTGCATTTGGTGGGAACAAAAGAGAGGGCATTCTCAGTGGCTGCTCCTAAGCTTTGGAACTCCCTCCCTAGAGAGACTAGGATGGCTCCATCTCTGCTATCTTTCCGGCGGATGGTAAAGATGTTCTTGTGTGGGCAGACCTTTGCAAATTAATAAGATCTGGGATTGCTGTGCTACTTAAAAGTTTAAAGTTGGTATCATAATATTCTATTTTAGTTCATAACTGTTTTAACTTTTAAACTGGTTTAATTGGGTTTTTTTAATTTTATATTTATACCTTTTAATATCTGGACTATTTTTAAATTGTATTATTTTAAATGTGCTGTTCGCTGCCTTGAGTCCCTGTATTGGGAGAAAGACGGGATATAAGAAAACAGCAACAACAACAACAACAGGCATATCCCATTTGTTCAATGTCTACTCAAACTGGGAGTTACAACAGAACTGACGCCTTTTTCAACATCTATCAAGGTTTATGTTGCTATAATTTCTGTCCAAGCAGAAATGGTTTTTAAAAAATGCAAACATATCCAATATTCATGACTGATGTATGTGTGTGTGTTATTCCTGAGGAGGCACTGAGTGCAGTGATTTGATTGGAAACTTGCCAATACCTATCAGATGTTAATGCATGGCTGGCCATATTAAAAGCATGACTTCAAATTGATGTTTTTAGGTTTTGATCCATTACTGTCATGCCCAGCCTGGTTGAGGACTCACGGGAGGGCTCTGATCCTGAACTTGAATCTGAGCCTCAGTCTGGCCCTAGTTCTGCCCTGAGAACTCAAGCAGAGTCTGTGGCCTCAGAAGAGACTCAGTAGCCAAACATCCAGGCAGCAGAGCCTTCGGCACTGTAGACATGGAGGAGGAGGAGGAGGAGGAGGAGGAGGAGGAGGAGGAGGAGGAGGAGGGTGTCGACATACCTACCTTTAGCCAGAAAAGATCTAAAAGGGTGTGCCTCTGGCGGTCTCAAAGGCCTTATGAGAAACGCCAACTAATAAAAAAAAAAAAACAGCTGAACTAATGAGAGCTGATTATATAAACAGCTGGAGTGTTTGTCAGCGGCTGTCTGGGTTTGCTGGTGAAAGCATGCTGTTCCTGGCCTTCACTTTGTCTTCTTGTCTTGGACCTTTGATTCTCTGATTGCCTGATCATTCTGATTCTCTGGTACCCTTGACCTTCCTGGACTGCTTGACTACGCTTTTGGTTTACCCCCTTGACTTGATCCCACAGACCTTTGTTACTGGACTCTGCTTTTAATTGTAAGATTTGCTTTAACTTCATAAGCTCTGTGAGAAGTTTATTTTTAGTTTGGCTATCAGCATCTAGCTGCTTTCCCAGACAATTACCTCTGTTTCCAAGGGTCAGCTACTGGAGTAGTCTGTCAAAATCCAGAAAATCTGTACAATAGAATTCTCTCTGGCCTTTCTTCTGAAATGTCTATTGAAATATGTATTATATCAAGTCAAAAAGACTCTGGGATAGTGCCCATCAAGAGCTTTTGACTTGTGCCAGTACAATACAACCCATTCATTCTTTTCATATGAAAACTATTTGTAGACACCTGATTATCTGAACAATCTGTATATAATAAGATACTGAGAGGCCTTTAGGATATATTTTCACATTTTCCTGTGTAAACATGACATTCCAGTGGCCTCTAGGATTTATCCATGCAATCAACTTAACGTGGAAACAGAAGAACATGCCTACTTTCTAATTTCTACCCTCTTATCCATGGATTGTAATTAGCTCCCTGCTGAGCTCCTACCTAATAGACCAATTAATTTTTATGTGAAATATCTACTTATAGACAAAAATCCTTGAGTTTCTTTGCTGTTGCCAGGTTTCTAGCTCCAGCAGAAAATATTTTAAAAATAATTGTGAATTTTTGTTTTGTTGCTTTGGAATTTTGATTCTCTGATGTTATTTTCAATACTGCTATTTTTAAATATAACATTTTGTCCAATTTCATATTGTTTATTTATGCATATTTTCCGGCGTATAAGACAACTGGGCGTATAAGACGACCCCCAACTTTTCCAGTTAAAATATAGAGTTTGGGATATACTTGCCATATAAGACGACCTCTCTTCCAACGGGAGAAAATGAGAAAGTGTTTGGGGGGGGGAAGGACTGCAAATATACTAGGTGATGCATTTTGGGGTATGTACAATTTGTGGCCAAGTAAGTGACCCTGGGCATGTCACACACTCTCAGCCTCAGAGGATGGTAATGGCAACCCCCATTTGAAGAAACATGCCAAGAAATTCCCATGATAAGATTGCCTTAGGGTCTCCATAAGTCAGAAAGGACTTGAAGACACACAAGAACAACAAAAAAGTCTGCAATTGTTTCATAGGTAGTACATGGGAATAGGAGCCAGCATGAGGTAGTGGTTTGAGTGTTGGACTACCACTCTGGAGACCTGGGTGTGATTCCCCACTCTGCCATGAAACCCACTGGATGAACTTGAACAAGTCACACACTCTCAGCTTCAGGGGAAGGCAATGGCAAACCTCCTCTGAACCAATCTTGCCAAGAAAACCCCAGGATAAGGGTTCACCTCTTATCCGCTGCTGCTTCCTCCTCCTGCCTCCTGCCACACCATGCCACCCCTTCCTCTTCCTTCTCCTCTGACCTGGACTTCCTCTCTTCCTCCTCCTCCTGCTGTGCCACACTTTCTTCCTCCTCCTCTGCCACCTGGCGTATAAGACGACCCCCGACTTTGGAGAAGATTTTCCTGGGTTAAAAAGTAGTCTTATACAGCAGAAAATACTGTATATATTTTTATTTATTTTAAACTGAACTTTTATTTTTCTCCTTAGGTTTGAAAAGCTAAAGTACACTGACTTCTAGTATAATGGCTACAAGAAAGCTAATTATGACAAGCCTCAAATGACTTGCTCCAAAGCCACTCTCATTAATTTCAATGAAACTAATGAAGAGAAGGAGGTTTGAAGATTGTAGCCTACTGAGCTAGGTTTTTCCATGACAGCTGTTCTGCCATTCTGGCTGACAGGATTACCCCTTCCTATAATGCTACAGTTTCACAAATGATGCCAAGTCAACATAACATGATACTTGGTAACATGGATCTCTCATCCTGCTGCCATAAGATCTTTATGAATTTTAATGCAACAGTTGGTTAAAGAAACCTGTGCAATTGAAAGCACATTTTAAGAAAGTTTTCTTTTTAAAATAGCTTTAGTCAAGATTTGGTAGCATTTACAGCTCATTTAAAAACATTTACAGCCCATTTATTTAAACATGAGCAGCAAACCACAGTAATGTTCAAGCCAGTCAAAATGTGTCAGTAAACAACCTGAGATAAACACTGCAAAGATCTCTCATGTTTCACGGAGTGGGATCGTTGCTGTCACTTATTTTAAATTAGGGTGACTGGGCTTTATATTTTCATTGTATTTTTAAGAGTTATTTTTGTTGGTGTAATTGTGCAAGCCACCCTGGAAATTATTATTGACTGTAAGGCAATATGGGAATTTCTAAAACGAACAAGCAAATAAATAAAATGCTGTTGTCTCACTTATACTACATGGGCTTGACACAGAGGTATTTCTGCACAAAGAGGACATAAGATCAGAAAAGTTCCCATTCACAAACGGTTTTCAGAATACACTCGTCCCTCCCCATTCACAGACTTGGAATCCATGGTCTCAGTCCTTCATGGATAGCAAGTGGGGAGGGACAAAATGGTGTGCGCACCTGGGGCACATGTGGCCATTGAAATCAATAGGGCTTGGATATTTGTGATTTTCCTGATTCATGGGGGGGGGGGGGGTCCGGAACAGATCCCTGGCAAATTGGGAGGGAGAACTGTATTTCCATATTAAAAATGAAACTTGGTTAGTTGGCCTTCTCAGTGTTTGCCTGTTAAGGGACATTTTCAAATGATGTGATACTGGGGTTCATGGTTTCCTCACGTATTTAGTATTCTCCTTCAGAGAGCTCTAGTCCTTCACCCAAGTACCAACTCCAGGATTCCATAAGATGAAACCACAGTAAGTAGTTACTGGAAGCAAAATACTCTAACTGCACAGTTTGAAAGGACTCCAGGTCATGAAAAGACATCACATTATCAGTGCTTTAGTAGCAATGTTGAGGTTTCATATTCTCATAATGCTGATCTGAGGCAAAAAGGGATGCCAAGAGAAATGCTGACTGCGGATTCCTTCCTTGATGCCCCCAGCCCTCCACTGCACATGTGTTAGGGGAGGCAGCTTGGCCATCATAATGATCTGTGAGTAAGCAAGAGAAGATATTTTGTCTGACTCCTGAAGGGCCCTCCTTTCTACTGGCAATTCAGCAATGCTGACTCAGGAGATTATCACAGGGGGACTTAAAGCAGGATGAAATGGAATGCTCTTGTCATGATCATGCAAAGATTTTCACACTAAGTTGCACTCATCCAGTACTTCAGTCATGAATAACCCATATTCGTCCTAGAACTTCTCATTCACAGGGAAGCCCCATGAATGGTTTCTCAATAGTGCTTTATTCGTACTATTGCAAACATGCGAAAGTCAATGACAATTTATTTGCACTATCATGGAGCTATCTGGTACCTTTTCCCAGATGCTTTGCAGTCCAATCAATTCATTCTTATTGCTGGGATCATTTTTAGAGGAGATCTGTGCCCATTTGAGGTGCAGGGCACAATTTTGTTTGAACTAAATAAACATCTTGTTCTTAAATATAGAAATTTTATTTTATACTGTTTGGGGTGGAACCATGTTTTTCAGACATGCACAGTAGTGGGAAAACGACACATGTGAAATGTTCAATCATGAGATAATAATGATGCAAGAATGTGATCATGCAGAACACAAGTGCATTTCTCTTTTGTTTTTATATCATCATTATAGCGTGATTGTGTGACTGTGCAAAAACATAGATTACTATAGCACTATGCTCCCATTATCTGCCAATAGCATGATTGTTGTGGGATTGGCCCTCATGTGATAATTTCCTCAGTCATTGGACGTTATCACACGGGGTCTAAAGCAGACAGAACCCCGTTGCATCCCCGTCCCATTGCGGTTCCTTTGCCCCTGTGTTCACACGACGTCACAGAGAACCCCCTCCCATCCCCCTCCCATCCCCGTCCCATTGCGGCATCATCCCCGTTCTTTTGCATGCCTGTTTCATTGGGAATTACATTTGCGTGACCAGAAGCATACCGGAATGATGCTGCTTTCGTTCATTCTGGAATGATGCTAGTTGCTTTAGACCCCGTGTGATAACGTCCATTATCTCTCAGACGGGAAAGGAAGGCAGAAGATGAGACAATTAAGTTATTGCATTCAGATCATAATGGTACCCTTGGGGATACCACTGTTACAGGAGTGCCCTGTTAGTGGGTGATAGGGTATGAAAGATATGGGCACTTTCCTGCTCAATGCCCCAGCCATGCTGTGGTACCCCTTTCCTTAGCGATGCCATCCCACAGTGATGAACCCAAGAGCAAGAGATGACTCCACTCTTGAAAATGTGCACCTCCTCTCATAACACAAGACCATGGAAAAATGGTTGTTGGGCTGCTTTCAGGAGATGGTAGAGAGCACCAAGTTCAAGTCCTAACATCATACCCTCCAACTTTCCTAATTGGCAAGATCAATCCCAATTAATCCTCTAACATCACACTTTCCAGGTGCTTTTAAAATGTCCCAGTTTCTCTCTCGCGTGCGCTCTTTTTCTTCTACTTTCCTCCTTTTTCCTCCTTCAGAGCATCATTGGGGGGTGTGGACCACATTGGGTGACACCTCTGAAGAGGGGAGCCACCCGGTGGGGCCCTCTTCCTGCTGTGGGGGTGCAGTGCAAATGCTGGTGCCCACCTCTTCTTCTTTGCTGTGATGGCTTGCTCCCTGAGGAGAAAGCCAAGGCAGCAGAAGGGAAGGAGGGTCGAGTGTACCCTTCCTGGCTTTGCCTCTGCCCAGCTTCCTTATGAGGAGGGTTGTGAGGCCATCCCTCCTGGGTTCGCCTCCGTGTGGCTTCCTTATGAGGAGCTGCATGGATGTGAAGGAGGGGCAAACTTCCCCTCCCTCACTTGTCCAGCTGCCCCCCGCTGGTCACCCTCCTGCACCAGGTGACACTAAGCCCAGGGGCACCACTGTTTCTGTTGCTGCAAATTGAGTTCAAAGGAGGAGGAGGAGCAGGAACCTTGCTCTCTCCAGCAGGCTGAGGCAAAAGCAAATGGCTGCATGCTCTCCTACCTTGTCTCTTCTTCCTCACTAATAACTTTTGTTATCTTGACAACACTCTGATGTTACATGGCCACATGCGTCCCAGCTTTCACTTGTGAAATGTTGGAGGATATGCAGCATCCTTTACTCTCTTCCCAAAAGAGCAACACAAGATAACAATACAACAATGCAGTTATAGGAGAGAGGATTTCTGGACTGAATTGTTGTGCACCCCCTTCCGCCCTCCCCTTTTTATGGAGGAAACAGAGAAGAGAAAACAATGAGGAAAATTAATAGGCACATTTTTTGTTTGTTATTTTTTACAAAAGAGTGACAATACTTCAAGATTAATTAATTTGAAGGCATCCATTCTTAACATAAGTTACTGTCAAAAGCCAAAATTAACTATTAGCTCTCTTTCCTTTTCTGATGTTAAGACTCACTGAAAAATATACTTATGGGGCTACACATACACTGCTATCGAGCTACTCTTCCAAGACATGACAAAACAAAACTTGTATCCTCCTAAACCTAGACTAATTAAATTTTCAAAGTTACCACAGGGACTATTCACTCATTACTCCTGGCAGCGCTCTTGTAAATAAAGCATGGAGTTTTTTTAACAATAATTGAATTTATAATTCAAGAACATTTATAATGCATAGAACCAGTGTGGTGTAGTGGTTTAGGCACTGGGCTAGGACTCTGGAGATCAGGGTTTGATTCGCCACTTGGTCATGGAAACCCACTGGATGATCTTTGGCAAGTCACACACTCTCAGACCCAGAAAACCCTGTGATAGGTTTGCCTTACGGTCACCGTAAGCCAGAAATGACTCAAAGGCACACCACAACAAACAAACAACAACGAAAGCTAAAGTACACTGACTTCTAGTCTAATGACTACAGGAAAGCTAATTATGACAAGCCTCAAATGACTTGCTCCAAAGTGAAACTAATCAAGAGAAGGAGGTTTGAAGATTGTAGCCTACTGAGCTAGGTTTTTCCATGACAGCTTATTTATAATCTTTGTCTATATTTTTCAGGACACATGAAGGATAAAATATTATTTGTATGAGTAACTTTAATTTAATGTAACTTTAAGAACTGTCCATAGCTTTGCTTTTACCCTGTTCCTCCATTGCCCTTTTCCCTTTCTGCCATGTATTTGAGACTGTAATCCTGCAGGCAGGACTTGTTTTTATTGACTGTATGTGTTGCGTAAGCAACACTGGGATCCTTTTTGCCTGAAGAACAGAAGGAAAGTCGTTAAATAAAATTATTAACTGCTTAAAGAAAACTTGTGCACCAAGCAAGAATAATTTTGTCTTTTATCAGGTCTCAAAACTTCAAAGTCAATTTCCTGCCATGTACAACTTGTGGTACCTTCTCCAGTTATAATCTCTTCAATTTAAAAAGCAAGGTCTCTCCTATAAAACTCAGCAGACATTTTTTAAAAAATCATTAAAATTCCCATCTTAACCCTTGTATGGGATTCATCATGCTGGTACACATTGCAAAAATTCAGCAGAGCAGGAGCAAATGGAAATGAAAAAAAACAACACTTCCAGCTTCCTCCCCAAAAAATCATTTTTACACTAAAACAAAGCACAGGAAGACCACATATTTTATTTAAGAAGAGAATTATGCTTTCTGGAGGTTGCACTTTCACTCTAAACAAGCTGCATGCTCTGCATGTTGATGTTTTGGTGCAAAAGTGAGGGAGGGGTCTTCTGTCACATGCAGCAGATATAGTGGGGGCTCCAGGGACCACAAAATAGCAAAGGTAGTTCATATGCTACCCATCCCTAGTATTTAATAAAATGAAATCCAGGGAGCTCTTGATTATTACATATCCCAAAGAGTAAAATACAAAGCCCAACCTAGGTTTATCCCAAGGACGGTATAATGTGAGGGAGACTTGTAAAAGCACTTGCTATTAATGACCCACATTGGTTCGCCAATAGTTTTGCAGAAGCAATGACCTCTCTTTCAGTTGGTTCCATTATTGTGACATAGTGTCCATCTACACAGTAGAAAGTATGCTGCAGTTCGACACAACTTTTACTGCCATGGCTCCATTTTACAGAATCCTGGGATCTCTAGTTTTGTGAGGCACCAGGATACTTTGGCAGAGAAGGCTAAAGACTTTATAAAACTACAAATTCCAGGATGCCATAAGATGGTGCTACAGCACTTAAAGTGGTGTCAAACTGCATAATTTCTACAGTGAAGATGCGGCCAGTCATAGAAACAAATGGGCCTTTGCAGACTGCCAGAAATAGTGCACATTAAATTGAGGCACTGCCCTGGCTCAGTGCTAGGGAATTATGGGAACTGTAATTTATTGTGGCACCAGAGCTCTCTGACAGAGAAGGCTCAATGTCTCAGAAAAAAAATACAGTTCCCATGATTCGCTAGCACTGAGCCAGGGCAGTTAAAGTGGACTCAATTTGCACTATTTCTAGCAGTCTGCAAAGCATTGGGCTGGGATTTTGGGAGACAAGAGTTTGAATCCCTGCTTGGCCAAAGACGCCCACTAGGTGATCTTGGGCAAATTGCTCAGCTTCAGCGGAAGCCAATGGCAAACCCCCTCTAAACAAACCTTGCCAAGAATACCCCATGATAGGTTCACCTTAGAGTTGCCATAAATCAGAAACAGTTTGAAGGCACACAACAGACACTGGATCATCATCATATTCACTACATATCTGTTGGTGGTATGGCATATGTTTAGGAAGAAGACCCAGATTTAAGCAGTAAAGTAGCAGCAGTATGAATGAGCAGAACAAAGGGAACAGGAGCAGTGCAGGTACAGTATAGTTACACAGCCCCCACAACATGCATAGACACAGTTCTTCCTTTAGCAATCAAAGTGGAAAACATGAACTAATTCCTTACTTATATTTCCCTTCCATATCCATTCATAATATTCCACTGGTTAAGTAAATAACTTCTATGCAACATTAAAAATGAAACTTGACATTTTAAAGAGAGAAATACTCCTACAGAAGGAAATGCTACAAAAGCCTAGCTTTGTGGGGAAAAGGCTTTTTAAATTTTTTAAGATACATAAAAATGTTAAATTATTAAGAAAGCAAGAATGCTGGCAAAACAGCTCAGTAATACACAAAGAGTCACGGTGAGAGAAGTACTTAAAATGTAGCTGAACAGCTGTAGGGATATATTTACAGCTATGTATCTTTAACACCGACTAAACCTATCGGAAAGAGGAGCTGGGCTAAGAGATGAAGCAGATGCATGGCATTAGAAGGCCTGTTAACTGGACACCTTTTGTGTGCAACCAATATTATGTTATGCTTAGTCCAATGATCTTGTGAGAGAATGCACCTCTCAGCAACTAATGCCTCTGCCATCTGGAGGGAAGAGTCTGAAATTACAACAATTGTTATCTATTGCAAGGCCCAAAAGGGAACACCATTAAGTGTCTCTACGTATCCCAAATATTTTGCTAGATTAAATGTGATCCATTGTGAGAACCAATCTTAGCTCAAAGCTAAGGCCTAAATACCCTAAAGCCAGTGTGGTGTTGTGTTTTTAGTGTTGCACTATGAATCTGGAAACCAGAGTATGATTCCCCACTTGGCCATGAAACCCACTGGGTGACCATGGGCAAGTGACATGCTCTCAGCCTCAGGGAAAGGCAATGGCAAATCTCCTCTGAACAAATCTTGGCAAGAAAATCCCATGGTAGGTTTGCCTTAGGGTCACCATAAGCCAGAAATGACTTGAAAGCACACACAACTCCCCCCCCCAACAAACCCTAAAGGCACCAGTTCCCATTTGATTTTGGAAACTAACCAGGCCCTGGTTAGTACCTGGATGGGAGACCATCAGGAGACTATCAGGGGAATAACAGGTGCTGTAGGTTATATTTCAGAAGATAGAATTGACAAACCCACCTCCTTGCCTAAGAAAACTGTATGAAATTCATGGTGTCACCATAAATTGACAGGTGACTTGAAAGTGCATGCACACACAAAGGGGCTACCAATATGGACTCATAGTCAATGTTGCGTGGCAAAAGTTCTGAGATATTTTTAGTAATTTTATTGCCTTTCCAGGTTAATTTTTTTAAAAAAAAGATTTGAATCACCTCGATGCTAATAGCACCACCTGGTGCTTGGAATATAAGCTGCATTTGGGGCAGCAAGTGTTTTTGCTTAATTTTGGAATGATTTACTATTATAGATCCAACCTTCAACTAACCTTCTTTGCTGCAGTGAAGAATTCATTGGCTTCTTGCAACAAGGTCTTCCGGTCAGCCATACAACGGTTCACTTCCTGCTGCAACAAATTCATTTTCTGATTTGAAAGTTTTAGATACTCTTTTTCAGCATATTCCTCAGAAAACAGAATCTTGAGTGCATCAGATTTTAAGTCTTCCACAGCAGAGTTCCATTCCTAGAAAGGGAAGACCAGCTCCATTATTGCTGATTGCCTTTTGCCATCCAAATCCAATGCAGCTCATTTATCTTATTACCCACCTTTCAGAACAAAAATCCTCCCAATGTGCCACACAACAGGATCCTTTTTTAAAAAAATCCACTCTACACTGCAGAATGCTAATTTTTTAAAAAAAATATTTTTAGCCATCTTAAAGCTGGGGGGGGGGGGGGAATCAGTGTAGGATTCTTGCTCCCCTTCAAGATTGGCAGAGAAGGAGCTGAAAAAGCAGGGGCTGGTAGAAATCCAGGGCAGTGAATTCTGCAAGTGAAGAAATTCTGGGATGCATATATTAGTCCAGGCTCGTTTATACTCTGAAATTAGTGGAACTTCTGTTAGTCATGACTAAGGACCTTATCACACGGGGTCCAAGCAGTCGCATCCCCGTCCCATTGCGCTTCCTTCTGGTCATGGGAAATGTAATTCCCATTTCGACCAGGAATCCAAAAGAACGGGGATGATACGGGGATGCGACGGGGATGGGCGGGGTTTCCCTGCGACATCGTTTGATCACCCAGGGAAAGGAAGCGCGATGGGATGGGGATGCCATGGGCATGGGACTGCTTCAGACCCCCGTGTGATAAGGTCCTAAGGCTGTAAAGGACAGCCAGTGTGATGTAGTGGTTTGAGTGTTGCATTGGGAGACTAGGATTCAAAGGGCTCAGCCATGGGTTTCCTTGACCAAGTCA
This sequence comes from Phrynosoma blainvillii, assembly GCA_026167975.1. Classification (NCBI taxonomy): domain Eukaryota; kingdom Metazoa; phylum Chordata; class Lepidosauria; order Squamata; family Phrynosomatidae; genus Phrynosoma; species Phrynosoma blainvillii. The sequence goes on along the minus strand of JANUYF010000001.1, from coordinate 253,349,616 downwards.
CAATCTCTCAGTCTCCAGAGGGCAAAGGGGAACCCCCTACGAACAAATTCTGTCAAGAAAACCCCATGATAGGGTTGCCTTAAGGTCACTAAAAGTCAGAAATGACTTGAAGGCACACCACCACTACTAGGGATGTAAATCATCACTTCTCTCATTCAGGTGCATAAAGATAAGAAACAGGATCATTTTCTCCTCTCCTTGAGATGACACCTGGGAAACCCCATTTGTGCTCTGGAATGGTTGAAGGTGCAGCATACACTAACAGTGCACCAGCTACCTTCTTTTCAGGAACCAGCCATTCTGCAGGGGGTTGTTGGTCAGTCAACTGGCTGCTTTGGCTTCTCTGGACAGAGGTCAGCAGGGGGAATCTCCTATCTAGTCTCCCTGGGGAGCACAGAAATGTTCTCCCACTCAGCTTTATTTTGTTCTGGATCTTCTTCCTGCCCTCCTACTTTCAGCATTAGTGCATCAGGCTTGTAACAAAGTAGTACACTGGCTTAAAAAAGGTCCATTACACTGCCTTTCCTTTGTCACAATGTTGACATTTTTTGCTTGGGGGGTGGAGGATCTGGTTTGGGGGAAATGGGCTTGCATGCCCACCATCCCTTAAGGGAACATGAAGTGAGGCTTTGGGGCCCAGGTCCAGGGGCTGTAAACGTGCCCCATTCCCAGGCGATGGGGTAATCTACTTGGTGGAATCCCATGTCTGTTACTCTAGGTTCCTTCCAGTATTTGGGCTGGCAGGGTTGGATTGCCATTAGTTAACAGGCAGGTCGCCTGACATCTGGATCCTTGTCCCATGCTAGGGACATATAAAAGACCTTTTCAACTGTAACCAATAAAGCTGTGGCCATTTGGATTCCAAATAATGTACTTCTGTGTTCTCACTGTTGCTCTCCATCACCAACTCACTTCTGGGGATGCAAGATATTTCCTGTTTTTTTCAGCAAGAGTTTTCCAAAATGTTTTTTTTTTTTTTACATGAATTGCAATTTCACAAAACTATGATAGGTGAAGTAGTTAATTACACAAAAGTATGGCCAAAAATAACAACCACAGAAGATCTGCAGGAATTCATCCTAGGCAATGAAGAAACTGAAATAGTCAAAGAGTTCCCATACTTTGGCTCAAACATTGATAAGAATGAAGACCACTGTCAAGAAATGGGGAAAAGACTAAGACTGAGAAGAAAGAACTTGATAAGTGTAAAGACATAACTCTGAACATTAAAATGAGGATCGTCCAAGCCACTGTATTCCCCATCACCATGTACTGATGCGAGAGCTGGACAATGAAGAAAGCTGATAGGAAGAAAACCAAGGGCCTTTGCAGACTGCCAGAAATAGTGCACATTAAATTGAGGCACTGCCCTGGCTCAGTGCTAGGGAATCATGGGAACTGTAATTTATTGTGGCACCAGAGCTCTCTGACAGAGAAGGCTCAATGTCCCAGAAAAAAATACAATTCCCATGACTCCCTAGCACTGAGCCAGGGCAGTGCCTCAATTTAATGTGCACTATTTCTGGCAGTCTGCAAAGGCCCCAAGTCATTTGAGATGTGGTGCTGGAGAAAAGTACTGAGAATACCATAGATGGCCAAGTAGAACAAATGAGTACAGAAATAAAGGTGAGGGTCACAACAGTTACTGTCCATAGGTTATTAAGATTACAATCTTATATAAGCTGACCTGAAAGTACATCCCATTGGCATTTGGGGTCCCTTGAGAGTCTTGCTCCCAAGGGCCCACTGTACTCCTTTGATCTACAGAAGCTGTTTGTGTTCTAAACTAGTGCCTATTAGCAGTAATGGACTGGATGCAAGTGAACAGATAGAAGTCTAAACCAGATAAAACAGAGATGCAGCTGGTCAGACAAAAGGCAGATCAGGGGGAAAGGACTGAGCCTGAGCAGGATGGGGTTACACTCCCCATGAAGACATAATTTCATAGCTTGGGTATGTTCCTGGATTCAGCCCTGATCCCTGAAGCTCAGGTTTCTGCAGTGGCCAGGTGTGTGTTTGCACATGTAAGGCTCATGAAGCAGCTGCACCCATTCCTAGAAATATCTGATCTGGCTATGATAACTTTGATAACTGATTATCTATTGAAGATAGAGTATCTGTTATTATAGACAGACTACATATCTATTATTATATGTTATTATAGACAGACAACAGATAGCCAAAAGGACAAACAAATGGGTCCTAGAATAGATTAAGCCAGAGATATCCCTAGAAGCCAAGATGACAAGACTTAGACTGTTGTACTTTGGACACATGATGAGAAGGCATGAATCATTGGAAAAGACAATAATGTTAGGAAAGGTGGAGGGAAGTAGAAAGACAGTAAGGCCACATGCTGGATTGATGGACTTTTAATAAAGAGACCATGAATATGAGTTTGCAGGAGCTGGGCAGAACAGTGGAGAACAGAGGGTCTTGGAGATGTCTCATCCATAGGGTCGCCATGAGTCAAGATCGATGCGAAGGCAGTTAACAACAACAAATAACACTCTGTTTCCTTAGCTGAAACAGCTCTGCTGCCTACTAGTCCTTTTCATGCACAATTGAAAGTGATAGTAATGACCTATAAATCCCAATTCAACTTTGGATCTAGGATATCTGAAGCAGCATACATCACTGTATGACGCTGCTCAGGCTCTTAAGTCCTTCAGGAGAGGTTGTTCTAAAAGTTACATCTGGTGTGGACACAGGGGAGCGCCTTCCTGGAGATTGCTCCAGGCTCTAGCACTCCCTTCCTAAAGAAGTTAGTCTAGCACTGTGTTGTTGTTCCAGACGCCAATAAATTATTTTTGTAATTGTTGTTGTTCTGACAAGTCCTTTTAGCAAAGTGCTGTATTGTACATATTTGTTGGTGCTGCTGTTTTAAGTGGATATATTTTAAAATTGCATCTCTTTCTCTCTCTGTGTGTGCCTTCAAGTCATCTGCTGACTTACGACGACCCTATGAATTTAATAGGGTTTCTTGAGCAAGTGATAGTCAAAGGTGGTTTTTCCACTTCCTTCCTCTGAAATTTTGCTTATGGCACTTGGTATTTGTTGGCAGTCTCCCATCCAAGTACTAGCCAGGGCTGACCCTGCTTAGCTTCCATGATCAGGCAGGATCTGGTGGTACCTTTAGGGTATTCACACATTTCATTCTATTTATAGTTGAATTATATTTTAACTTTCATATGTCTTAATGATGTAGAATTTTAGCTGTACTTGTTTTAACTTTGTAAGCCACCTTGAGTCTCAGGGTATGGAATAATAACAATAAAATAATAATAATAGACTTCTGAGCACAGTAGTACATTCCAAATAGCTGCAATAACCATGTTTCCTTACAAGTGTCTCTGGTACAGAGTTTGGCACAGCCTTCCCTGTCTTGCTGAGTGGCATAAAATCCACTGTGCAACAACACAGATCAGTAACAATAAAAGCAAGGTAGCACTAATATAAATTATTAATATACTTCAGTACTCTACAAATCCAATTACATTGCTTAGGAACAAACATATGGAATGGCATGTATTTTGTTTTGTGAGCTGCCATATTTCAAGGTGGGTCAATGAACTATTAAAATGAATGGAATTAAGTGCTTGACAGTATATTAAAACCCACTGAGCTAAATAATGGCTGTCCTATTGCCTCAAAAATGGACAGCAGCCAAAAATCCTAGAAGCACAGAGGATCTCTGCCCTTTTCTATGAAGGGAAGTTATTCATCTGCATACATTCCAAGAATCCCCATTATGCATGGAGAAGCTCTGTAAACACAGGCCTCGTTTCCACTATGATATAACTCAAATTGCTGATTGGGTTATATGTGTCTCGTCCCCACTTGAAACCGGTTTTGATCCTTTTGAGTTCATTTTCAGTTGTAATGAAGACAGACAAATGCAAAAAACCCGCTTTTTTCTGACAGTAGTTTCCTGGCAGTCTTTTTGAAAAGGAAACAATTCAGAATCGTGTTCAACAAGTGGGAACGACGGATCTGAATTGGATCATACTGGAGAGGAGGGACTAATGGTAGAAGGGATTGGCAGAGGGGTGTTTACCATCTGCCTCAGTTTTTGGGAAATCAGCCATTCCACACACACCCCAGTGCTGCCTTTGCTTTGCATGTAACCTATGGGTAATTTTCCTCCCTTTGCTGCTGGCTTGCAAAAAGGAGGGCAAAGACCCCTGATATTCCTCCCTTCCCCACGATTTCCCCAAGGCTGCTGGCTTGCAAAAAGGAGGGGACAGACCCTCAATTTTCATCCCTTCCTCACAACTTTCCCCAAGGCTGATGATGGCTTGCAAAAAAGAGGAACGGCCCCATCCTCACCATGTTGCCGCTTGTGTCACCAATGATGTGCAGATTATTGACATGCATTTTGAAGGGGTGCAAACTAGTGTGAATGACAATTGTGCCAAAAAAGAAGTGATTACAAGGGAATAATGAAAAGATCCACTGTGGGAACGACAGACTTTTGGGAACCTGACACGGAGCGAAGGCAAATCACAAACTTGTTTAAATGTAAGTGAGAATGAGGCCACAGAGGATTTTCCATATGCATTGAGTCTATTGGATCAAAGCCAGAATCTGAGTTCAACTAAGGCTCAGTTTGATTTTTACAAATCTTATGTAGATAATTATGATGATGATTATTATAACAATGGAGATGATGGGGGAACCCATCTCTAGCAACAGAGCACTGGGAACAGTGAATCATGTGTCCTCTCCAACCAGGAGGTATCCTTTAGCTCCAGAGAAACTTGCTAGTCAAAACAGCTGGTATACAGCTCTCTAGAGGTGACTAGGCTCCCAGCTCTGTGAGGTCCTCAAAGGAAGACACTGTAGACAAGATGATCTGGGAGCCTGCCTGTACCTCAGCACCCTGCCTGCAATACCTGGCTCTGGGGACCCATCACTTGAGCTCCACTTCAGTTATATCTAAATTGTATGGTTATATCAGACTACTACAACTTTCACTGCCATGGCTTCATCCTGCAGAATCTTGGGATTAGCTCTTTAGTAGGGTACTTAGAAATTTCCACTAGAGAGGCCAAATATACTCTGCTGAACTAGAGTTCTTAAAGTACCCTTAAAGTACCTTGACAAAAGGGACTGAATCAAAACTGTATGCTGTAGGCAGGCTTTTATCTGTATTTCGGTTGTTTCACTATGTAAAGCACCGTGTAAACTTATGGTGCTATATAAATAAACTATAACAACAACAACAACAAGATGTTGCCCAGAATTCCTTAGCCATGATAATAAAAGTAGTATCAAGCTCAAGGGTGTAGCTATGGGGTAGCAGCAAAATAAGGACATTGACCTCCCAGTATGAATTCTGCTTCCCCCATTGACATTTTCCTTCTGTTCCCCAATTTCAAGCATTGCTGAAAATGAAAGAATGAAAATGGTTCACAGCTAGACCTCTCATGAGAAAACAGAATACCTAGTCCCAATTTTTTGCACTGCTCTTTAGTGGACTAAAATTTTAAGTTGTGGTAAATGTTTGCTTAGAATAAAAGATACTACACTGGTAATAAAATGACTTGTATGGAAATAGCTGTGTTCTCATTCCCTTGGACATTTGTCTGCCCCTTTTCTTTGGATGCCTATGTTCCATTTTTAAACATTCGACTGAAGTTTTAAATAACTGCAATACTAGAAATTTGGGGACAGAAGCAACATTTCATTTTGAGGCCCTCCCCCAGCTACACCCCGATGATAAAACTGGCATATAAGTCCCTTAATTTGAAAGGAGCACATTTATTCACTAATAAATTTGAAGGCCAACTGAGAGCTTGCAGTAAAAGATCAAATCTCATTCTCATTTCTAATATTTACTTGGAAGAAAACATGGCTGATTTTATGTGACCAAAAAAGCCTGGTGTCACAAACCCTTCTGACATTTATGGAAAAATCTTAAGGTTTACCAAATTTCATTTTTATTTTCATCAGTTATCCTCTATATTTCAGTCTTTGCACAATTCGAAATATGGCCAGGGGACCTTGGTTGCCAACCAAGGTCCCAGAGCTACTTTTAGATTACTTAGGGAATAAGGCAGCAGTGAAATCAAATGCTCTTTTGCTGAACTGAGATATGGGAAACTCCATGAGAAAACAGAATACCTAGTCCCAATTTTTTGCACTGCTCTTTAGTGAACTAAAATTTTAAGTTGTGGTAAATGTTTGCTTAGAATAAAAGATACTACACTGGTAATAAAATGACTTGTATGGAAATAGCTGTCATAAATATGTCACAGCTGTTACTTTCACCATGCCAACAGTTTAGCTAAATTACAACTAAAAAGTTATCTTTAATAACTATGGGGGGATGCAGACAGGCGGCCATGGGCCACCCTGGGAAGCAGAGGATTGGGGCCGAGGCTGCCTCACACATTGGCCCCAATCCTCCCTTCTGCCGACCCTGAAAAGAGCGCTAAAATGCTGGTCCTTTCAGAACCGGCAGAAGGGACGCATCAAGAACCACCGCACGGCTCTTCTGCGTCTCTTCCGGTGCAGCGCGCGTGTCCTGATGATATCCTCGGGTAGGGGTTGAGGTGGCCGCCATGAGGCTGCCCTCCCCTTCCCTGCCTCCAAGACGGCGCTTTGCACCAAGGCCCTATATAAGCATTCTGCCTATTTTATATCCAACAAGGTTGACTGTTTATTCCTTTAACTGGATTATATTTGAATTATAATACTTTACCTTGATTTAAAGTTTTAGGGTAAATCCTTATCTGTTATAACACTGAATACTTTCTCAGTGCATTGGGTATATTTCAACATGTTTAACAGTCTTCACCTAAACTTGTAAAAATTGTTTCATTATTCTTTAGAATATCTGCAGACAGCATTCTATTCATTTACAAGCCACATTTATTTTTTTCTAACAAGGGAACAATTTAAAGGTTTTATATAAATTCTCAATTTCCACTATGAGATAAAAAAAAAAATAACTGCAACCCACCCCCCAAGTTATTGTTTCCTACCATGATGTGCATTTTGGAATCCTTGAATTTGGAGTTCCCTTTCTTCCTGATCTGTGACAATGCTTGATAACTAAACATGGGGGAATTATTCTCAGTTGCAAGTGAGGTCTTTTCACTGGACAGATCTCCATGTAGCAAGAAAAACAATTTAATTGGTTATTGTTTCTTGCCTTCAAGTCCACACCTGCTTATGGTAATTCTATGGTAATTCTATCCTAGTGTTTTCTTGGCAGCATTTATTCAGAGGAGGTTCATTATTGTCTCCCTCTGAGGTTGAGAGTATGATTTGCCCAAGGTCATTCAGTATGTTTCTATGACCGAATGAGTATTTGAATTCTGGTCTCTTGGTGTCCTGGTCCAGCACTCAAACCACTATGTCTTGCTGGCTCTCAGTTTTAAATCTTAATTATTTCTTTGCTGCACTGAAGAAAAACATTCCTACCCTTACCTGCTACATCTGAGATGCAAATTGTGCAGCCTCCCAGATGTAGAGTTGAATTGCATCTCTAAGAAGCTCTAGCCAATGGGCTCAATGATGAAGAATGGTGCAGTTCAACAACACCTGGAGGGCTACACAGTCTGCACCCCTGTAACCATGCCTCTTTGCAGCTGGGAATGTGATCACATTTCAGTGACACAGAGAGAGAAATGCGCATGAATACCACCAACTTCAGAGCAATGATAATTCCTGCCCCCTCAGCCTTCATGCATGCTGGGGCCTGGGTGCATTCAGTATTCAGCTTCATGCATTCAGTATCCAGCTCATGAATAGGGCTCTCTTAGAGTGCAGTTTGGTTGCAGCAGCCATATCCACCATGACACCACAGACACAGTCTTTTTTCTTGGACATCTGTTGGGAGTCTGAGAAGGTGGCATAATCTGCAGAATGAGCTGCTATACATGAACCACTCAGAACCTATAAGCAAAGTGTTATAAGTAGCAATGTTACTTGTAATACTTTGCTTATAGGTTCTGAGTAACAATGTTACTTGTACCATTCGGACAACATTTTAGGACAATGAAGGCTTGCTTGTATTCCTTTTGTGAAGAAATGCAACAACTTGACTCTTTTTCCTCCCCTCCACCCTTTGGGGGTCATTTTGTTACTTTTTTCATATAAATTTATTTGTCCATAAAGAGGAACAAGAAATAAATGAGTAAAACAATGAGAAAAAGCATGTAGCAGGTAATGATAATAAGTAATGGTGGAAGATGAACAAGTATTACTATTCCTTCCTTTAGAAAAAAGTAGTTTTCCAATTTCCAATATGTGCAATTAGCTGTCATCCGGAATTATTGAAAGTGGCCATAAGTATTATGTTTTCTAAGACTGTGTGCAGTTTGGTGGTGAGAGGTTGCTGTCATTTGTTTCCATCGAGAACAAACAAAAGCTCTGCTGTGGCCATGCTTTTCCCTGTAATCTTATGAATACCTCTAAAGACACACAGCGCTACTCATAATCTGTGCTCCAGTGGCTTTCCACAGAAAGGTCATGCTATTTTCCTTTTTGCCTCCACAGTAAATAACCTTTTAAATTGCGACTCTCAGTAATATATTTGGCAAGGAAATTGAGCCCCTTGTGGGTCTGTTGATTGATCTGGAACCTTTTGAAAAAATTAGTGAAGTTAGGAGAAGTGTGAAGAAATTATACACTATTTTAAAAAATAAATGTAGACTATTTGTTCAAAAGAAATTACTAGTATTTCAAAAACATAAGGTAGCTTTAAAAAAAGGAAACACATAATCCTACACAAGTTCATCCTACACTGGGCATAATTCAGCAAAAGTTAAGTACCTTTAAATCACTGAGTTTACCTGGCTAATAGAGCCAATGGATTTTAGTCAGGAATGCTGACAGACAACATGCTTTGAGATATTTTTATGTGAGAATTTAGTGGCACACATATTGTATTTAAATGAAGTAAGACACTTTATAGACTTGTCCACAAGGAAATTAGGTTGAGGGGAGTTGGCTTGAGTAAAATATATTCAAATCCATGTAGGAAAGGATTTTGATTTTGAACACACTGATTGGAACAAAAGTCCTCTGGAAAAATAATGCATTCTGACATTATCTGAATATTTCTTGAATGAATGATGCATTAGAATGTGGATTTTTCAGACAAGTTCTTACTTTAACCTTATTTTCCACTTCCTTGTGCTCTTCAAGTAACTCTTCATTTTCTTTTAAAGATGAACCCAGGCTTTGTTTATGGAAATAATCTTTTATATTCTTCTTGTACCAAGAGGTTATCTGAAATCAGAAATAACATTTTAATAATTAAAAACAATGAGCAACTTCAATCATGCTGTTGAGTGGATTTCTGTTGGGGCAGGAGAATTTCCTTGTCTTCTCTCCACACTGTAGTGTTTTGCCTAAGAGAATCTTCAAAAGAATGAAATGAAAATGTTCATTCTTTTCGTTTACAGAGACTGCATTTTTTTTTCATTTGCAGAACTATGATGCACCACATGTTTAATCTTATTAATTTTAACTAATGAATTTTAATATTTTAATTACCATACATATTTGACTATAAGTTGACTTCATATATAAATTGAGGGCAAGTTTGGGGGCCAAAATTATGGATGTTGATATGACCCGTGGATAAGATGAGGGTAAAACTTAGGGGCATGTAACAAAGGATCTAATGAAGTAAAGGAAAATGATACTAAAGAACTTACAAAATTTCAGCAGATATAATTGTTTGTGCTCATACTAAAGGCTGAATGGAGGAGAGAATGGGAGGGGGGTCAGTACTTCCAGGGCAGATCACACTCTTGCCTTTTACCAGAGGATAGTTCCATATATATATATATATATATATATATATATAAATTTAAAGTACAATACTTACATTGACCCATGGATAAGTTGACTCAGGGCCTGTGCAGACTGGCAAAAAGGGCCAGCCTGGGAGAGGAGTTTGGGCGAGGCAACTGCATGCCAACTCTGCCCCGACTCCACCATCATGCTGCACGCCCCACCGCACAGTGCGCAGCATCAGGGTGCTCCGTTGGCACTGCATGTAGACATGTTGGGCCAAAGGGGCACAAAAGAGCTGCGGTGGAGGTGCTAAGGGTGTTTTTTTCTGCTCCAAAAAGCAGCGGCATTTGGCAGCTCTTTTTGGAGCAGCAAAAAGCTAGATCGGGGTGCAGCATATGGTTGCCGCAGCCATGATCCAGCACTCCCAGAGGCAGCACTCCTTTAGGGGCCGTCTGTATGGCCTCTCATTTTTTGGGGGGGAGGTCAATTTTGGACTAAAATTTGTAGACGTATGCATGAATGTATACAATATTCTGTGTGTGTATGAGAGAGAGAGGGAATCAATGACTAAGGAGAGGGGAATTTAAATGGCATATCACAAGACATCTGTGCTATATGGGAGAGAAAATGAAAGCGAATTCACATGTACCTGACCTCCACACATTCATTAATGTTCTGAAAGCTCCAAATGATAGCCCAGGCTCCAATGGAGTATTTCTGCAAGTTTTAGCTTTGTTGTAGTGTGCCTTCAAGTTGTTTGCAAGTTATGGCGACCCTACAGAGACTCTATCATGGTGGTTTCTGGGGCTGAGAGTGTGTGACTCACTTAAGATCACCCCGTGAGTTCCCATGGCCAAGCAGGGAATTGAAACCTGATCTCCAGAGCCCAACACTCAAAGCATTATACCACTGTTATAATACTGGCCAAAATCAGAAATCCCCTCCCCTCCCACTACAGCTCTCCATTTAGTCAAAAATCCTGAGCAAGTTTTTGGTAACACAGAAGATTATAGGAGGTGGGGAGAGGAGGAGAATAAAGTCCTAATTTCACTGGTGTTGGATACAGAAGTATACCATTGGATTTTGGCCATAAAGTACAAATATAGCCTTTGCTCATACTGGAGCCATCTACAGATTCCATTGCTCACACTGGATAATGAACATGTAGAGGTTGGTCATGTGTGATCTTTCTTCCCTTAGGCTGCATCTGCACTGCAGAAATAATCCAGGTTGACATCATTTTAACTGCCATGGCTCAATGCTATGGAATCCTGGGATTTAGTTTGGTGTGACACCAGTGATCTCTGTCAGAGAAAGCTAAATGTCTCACAAAACTACCATTCCCAGGATTCCATAACATTGAACCTAACAGTTGAAATGGTGTCAAAGTGCATTACTTCTACAGTGCAGATGTAGCCTGAGCCTCACATAATGCCAAGCCTCACATAATGTACAGAACTTGTTATCACACAGGCTAAAATACAGGTCTCTTCTTTGAATCAAATCTTAAATAATTCCCCACAGCTAGGCCACAGTCTAATAAAGAGTTATTTATGCTTAACCTCCACTAACTTCAGTGAAGCTTAAGTGTGCATAACTGCACTGAACTGAGGCTGTATTCTTGCTTTCCATGTTACAGGCTGAACTACAAAGTATTCCTCCAAGAATATTCTGACAGTAAACAAGAATGCTTCCAACAAACTCTGAAACAACTAACTTGGCAAATTACCAAAGGAGTTCAGCATAGCTAGGGATATAAAAGAGATAATTAATGTAATTAAATTTTAATTTAATGTCATACCACAAAGCTGATTTGTAAATGCTTCCAATTTATTCATTTTGATGTTATTCCACATTCAAGGACTGATTTTATTTTTAACTCCTGGTACTGGAGAGGGGGCAACATATATGGTTTTATATATAATAGTAATAATAAAGATACTCAGTGGTAACGTAGGGGCTTCACAGACTGCTAGAAATAGTGCAAATTGAGCCAACTTTAACTGCCCTGGCTCAGTGTTAGCGAATCATGGGAACTGTATTTTTTTCTGAAACATTGAGCCTTCTCTGTCAGAGAGCTCTGGTGCCACAATAAACTACAGTTCCCATGATTCCCTAGCACTGAGTCAAGGCAGTTAAAGTGGACTCAATTTGCACTATTTCTGGCAGTCTGCAAAGGCCTATAGACCATCAAAACAAATAAATTAGTGGCTCAGTTCAGATAGAGTGACAAACTCATATTTTACCATTACAAGAACGATCAAGTGGTGAGCCTTGAGTTAACATGTTCCCTCCTCATATTCCTTCTTAGTAAGTGAATTCTGGCAGGAGGGAGAATATTAGAAGTGTCTTCTTATTTCCAACAAACCAGTTTGCCATTTTATTCAAATGTGACAAAAGTCTATACAAACAAACCATTTTGCCTGAAGAACCAGAAATCAGGAGTACAAGCCACAGCTCAAGGTGGTTTGGGACCTCCTTTCCTTTCACATGAAGGAAGGGAAATGGGAAAAGGAAGTGGATGCAATTGAGGCTGCATCCACACTGCAGAAATATTCCAGTTTGACACCACTTTAACTGCCATGGCTCAATGCTATGGAATTCTGAGAACTGTAGTATTGTGAGTTATTTAGCCTTCTTCGTCAGAGAACTTTGGTGCCGCAACAAACTACAGTTCCCAAAATTCCATAGCATTGAGCCATGGCAGTTAAAGTGATGACAAACTGGATTATTTCTGCAGTGTGGATGCAGTCTGAGAGAGTGCATGACCCTGCAGTTCACTGGGCCTCAAAGCCATAGTTGGAAGGAACATTCAAATACAGCCTATATCACTTCTGCAGAGCAGCTGAAAGGGTTTCATCTCTTTCTCTATTAAAGATAGGAATTATCCATAGAGATGACACATATGGTTAGGGTGTTAACAGGGAGCAGGAGTAGCATCTCTCTCACTCTGTGGTAGTAAATGGAACATGCTGGCCCATCTCTCAACTCCTGAGCAACAAGGAAGGCAAGCTCCTTGAAAGCAGCCTTGTATTTATAAAGCACTACCACAGACAAGGAATAGCATGGAGACAAGTGACCAAGATGGAGAACACTGTCCCTGTTCTGCACATACAATATGGAAACCAAAGGCAACTGCTGGCCATGCAAGCAAGCCTCTGTCCTACCATCAGCCTTCAGTAGGATAGTAAAAACCTTTGCAGAGAAGTATTGGGAGTATTTACAAGCATGCTTGGAAATAAAGGACATCTAATAATACTTAATAAGGAGCAATGGTTGATTTGGGATGGGGTAAGGGAAGGAAAGTAAAAACAGTTTTTTAAAAAAAAGAATAGTAGTGTCTGTCCCAAGCAGCTACATTTCTCTTAATAATGATCTTATTTGGTCCTTGTGCTGCAGAGAGATTGGAGGGATTTTTGATATATGGTGAACTTGGTGGGATGAATAAAGTACGTTTGTGTATATTTTGCCAATGTGCTCTTTTTTTAAAATGTGCACATATGGGTAAGCAATTTTAGAAACATTTATTTATTTGTGCTCTTATTACATGGAATGCATTGCAAACTTATAAATGTATGTATTTCTGATGGCATCTTGCATCAGGAGTCATTATTGGTTCCAGGGGGTGCAGATTGTATGACTTTTAAAAAGCCTCAGTGGTGTAAATCCCTCACATATCCTTAATCACCATCAAAAACGCAACGTTTGAAATTAATGAATTACGAGCGTTGGTGCCAAAAGCTCTGTAGGATATTGGGGCGGTTTTACATAGCAGAATGTTATTGTGCTTCATCAAAGTCAGTGAAAGCATCCCTTTATCATGTTTCTGTCATTCTGTCTGGGGTGACTGTGGCTGCCTGTCATCTGCCTATCTTCTCGCTATCAGAAACACTTTGAAAGGCACCGTATACTATAATTGACAACTGAAATGCATTAATATGGTACCAGTGGTCTGCTTCCTGATATTGTTGTACTCAGCAGCTTTCCTCCATATGATTCAGAAGAATTCTCTAGTTCAGGACTGTGCAACTTGTGGGAGATTGTTTGATAGCCATTCTGATCAGCCCTATATTGTATAGCTAATGCTGAGGGATGAAAGGAGTTGTAGTCTAACAACATCTTGACAATCACACATTGCCTCACTTCACAACCTATTTGGACAAATATTCTGTGACAGGAAGATGGAGGTAAAGCAGTATGTTTGTACACTAGACTCTCTGTTTAAACCCAGCATAATTCTGGAATGAGGAACTAGCTTTGGAAGAATGGGAGTCAGCTAAGAAGATAATAGGCAAACCACAAACTCATATCCAAATTTTTTAAAAAAATCTTTGGGAGGAGAGTTGAGAGCATAGCAAGGCCCAGAGACCTTTTTCTGGAACAACTGCAGCCACTTTATCTTGTTTCATGATTGTTTCATTGTTTGACAACTGTAAGTCAAGTTAAAAAAAATGTTTTTAAACATTTGTATTCCAAAACCTATTCCTAGGATATTATCCCACTGCTGGCATAACCCAGCTTACTTCTTCCGAATTGAAGTCTAATTTGGGAGGCAGCTGGGTCCTATCACAAGGATTTTGCTGCCGAAGCCACTGGGCGAGTCCAGCTTGGCTGCAGCTCAGGTACCCAGCGCACTTCGGTGGCCGTTTTTTGAAGTCGGAAAGCTCTCAGTTTCAAAAAAAGGCTGCCGAAGTACGCTGGGGACCCAGGCTGCATCTGGGCTGGACTCGCCCGGCAGCTTCGGTGGCAAAATCCTTGTGATAGGACCTGGCTGCCTCCCAAATTAGGCTTCATTTCAGAAGATGTAAATCAGGTTATTCCAGCAGTGGGATGATCTCCCCAGGCTCATCCACACTCCAGAAATAATCCAGGTTGACACAACTTTTACTGTCATGGCTCAATGCTATGGAATTCTGGGAATTGTAGTTTCTTGTTGCACACAAGCTCTCTGACAGAGAAGGCTGAATGTCCCACAAAACTACAATTCCCAGAATTCCATAGCACTGAGCCATGGCAGTTAAAGTGGTGTCAAACTATTATTTCTGCTGTGTGGATGCAGCCTTAGTGACCTGCCTCTAGCTCAAGAGCAAAGCGAGGCTCTTGCACCTATACTTAAATTGAGATGATGGAAAATGAGGCAGATATCAGCTCTATTCCATTAACTTTTAAAGTTACTTTTTGGTTACTGCTCTCAGAATTCCTCAGCTACCTTGGTGGACCTGATGGCTGGGAAATTCTGGAAGTCCAGAATACTGTATTTATTTTTTTCAAGTTCTGGTTTCTCTTGCTGAGTACATTCTACAAATTACAACTACAATTACTGTATGCATATATGAAGGCCAGAATTATGTAACAGGAAATGTGGACACAAGCATATCTTACTTTCAACACTCAGAGGCTTGTCAGCTGCTAAAGGACCTATATACCTTTTGTGCTTGGGTATAAATAGGACTTGTAATTGCATTCAATAGAGGGACCCCCTACTCAGGAAAGTTTCACATCCTGGGGAGGTTTGCAGTTGCATCTGGAAGCTTCCATGTCAGTGGGACTGTAGAATCCTTTCCAGGTTTTAAAGGATCTATCCTGAACCCTCTTCTCAAAATAAATTTGAATGAAATTCCTGCTAGTGGCATTCTTATACTAGAGGTTACAAAAGGATATAGATTTGAAAAATATTATTTTCAGCCAGTGATCTTTCCAACAACTTGTTTTGCAACACTGCAAATGAGTACGTATATTATGGTATGTAAATATTATATTCCATGGTAGATCTTTGGTTGGACATTTCTCAGGAGAAAGAACAGAACAATCACCAAGTTGGTGTCACACTGAATCGCATGAGCTATGATTTGTGATGTCTTCCTGACTTGCATAGCAATGGCTGTAGCCTCATGTTTTGTATTTTCCCCATTATATTATCTTAAAATTGAGATTTGTTCTCAGCTCCCAGTCTATAGCCAAAGGGTGTGAAGATGACACTTCTGAAGGAAGACAGGATTTGTCATTTTGGATACAGATCAATCTAGTCAAGAAATTGGTAAATCTAGTCCTCCCGTGGGCAATTACTATCATCTGATGGATGCTTCAGAGTCTCCTAGCAAGCTCAGCCAAAGGCATAAGGCTTTACTTGTGGGATTTTATATAAAAATGCAAAGAACAATTTGTGATTTATAATGTACCCGTAGTGCATTGCAAAACAGGTAATATGCCACTCTCTAGGGGGCTATTTGAAGAGCTTTGAGAAGAATTCACAATACCATGCTATTTGCATATTTAATTTATATGCCCTGCCTGCCATCTCTTTCAGAGAGTATAAAACACTATTCCCTTACATATTTATTAAGGTAATGTCTATATAATGTTATATGACTTTTCACTCAGTTTAAACAAAATTTGCTTTCCATACTATGAATCACACTCTCTCAGGTAGTCTTTACAGTTTGATTCTGTTAAACCTGTGGGGATACTATAGGATCAGCTCCCAAACCTGTGTTGCCTTGCTAGCAAATGCAGCCCACTGTAATGTGCTCTGACTCTAGTTACACAACCTTCACTGTCTCCTCCTCTGACATGGTGAGGCTAGAGCACCACAGTGACTGCAGTTCACTGCTCCCCTCCTATCCACTGCCTCATGTTAGCACCCTTTCCTCCACCCTCAAAATGAGGCAATGGGAACAAATGAGAGAGAGGGCCCTGGAAAGCCATAAGGGTGCCACTGGCTGGTTTGCTGCACCAGCAAATACCATTACAAGTTTAACAATGGTGGTGATGTAGCAGTCGCTACTCCAAAACTGGACCTGGAAGGAAAATCTGCCTGTCTTTTGACAGTTAGGGGCCTGGTTCTTGCTGGCATCAGCAGTAGCAGCCATGGATGTGACCACACACTCTCTACTATCTTCCTCCATATTTACATGAGACAAAATGTTCAACATATCTCATGGGAGCTGGGTAATATGCCAATCTTTATCTATCTATCTATCTATCTATCTATCTATCTATCTATCTATCATCTATCTAAAGAGACTATCACATAAGCACGTTAAACCAGTTTACCTGAGCTGGATTAAAATTTAAAATGGGCGGCATCCTGATTTATCACAAGGATTTAGCCTAAATCACAAGGATTTAGCTGCCAAAATCACCACCCGAGTACAGCCTGGGTCCATCCCTGCTCCCAGGGGAGCTCAGCACAGCTTTTTTCAAAGCCAGGAGTTTTCTGGTTTAAGGAAATGGCCACCAGAGCAGCCCTGGGAGCGGGGAAGGACTCGGGCTGCACCCAGGCAGCAATTTCAGTGGCTAAATTCTTGTGGTAAAATCAGGATGCTGCCTGTTTTAAATTTTAAGCCGGCTCAGGTAAGCCGCTTTAATTGCTTATGCGATAAGCTCCTAACTAACTATTTATTTAACTAACTAACTAACTTGGTTTTTTGACATGTTAGAAACAAAACAGCCAAATGTCTAAAACAATAGTGACATGTTGACATGATCACTTTTTCATAATGAGTGTTAGACCATAGGAAGAGCCATGGTGGATCAGAACACAGGCCTATCTAATTCACACAGTGGCCAATCAAGGTAAAACTATAATCCCATGAAATGGCTACTATGATTTTATTACTAATACCTCAGTTTAGAGATTCAATCTGCATGCGTACAAACTAGCACACTCATAGAATTCTCTTGTACCTAGAATGGACTCACATAGTTCCACCTTAGGGTTGCCATAAGTCAGAAACAACTTGAAGGCACCACACAAAGTCATGCTCTCTCAGCCTCATAGGATGGCAATGGAAAACCCTCTCTGAAGAAGCTTGGCCCATGATAGTTTCACCTTAGGGTCACCAGGAACCGGCACTTGGAAGGGAGGGAGGGTCTCTGGGCCCATAACCTGGAAATGACTTGGAGGCACACAACAACAACAAGAACAACCATAATAAAACACAGAAGGCAAAGCACAAGAACAAAGAGAGCCAGCGGTTTGAGCGTGTGACTCTGGAGACCAGGGCTCAAATCCCAGCTCAGCCATGAAAACCACGGGGAGACTTTGGGCAAGTCACACTCTCTCACCCTCAGAGGAAGACAATGGCAACACTCCTCTGAAGAAATCTTGCCAAGAAAACCCCATGGATGACTTCATTATACCTCACAAAACTACAGCCCCCAGAATCCCATAGCAAGGTGAGGGCCTTCCATCTGGAAGGGGCGGGGCTTCTGGCTCAGTTTTCCATGGGAGCTAGGCCAGCCGTGCATGCCTCCCCGGCCCTCCTTGCTTTAGCCTAGTTCTCCTGAGACAAACTGAGCCACAACAAAGAGCCAGGCCAAGTGTGTGTGCCCCATCCCCTGTCCCTACTTGCTGTGCCTGCCGTGTGCCCTCAGAGATGGCTTCGCATGCCAGAGAGGGCACATGTGCCACAAGATCACCATCACAGTCCTAGAGTCTTAGCCCAACAGTCAAACCACTATACCATGCAGGCTCTGTCTTCCTCTACCAATATCAATTTGAGGGGCCTTGGTCAGAGAGTAATAGTGCTTTCACATTCAACAACAGGATGGAGATATATCAGAGACACTCCTAATTTCATAATTATGTTTTTAAAAATTCAAGTTTTGTACTCTGTTCCTTTACAGCTTCTTGGTAAAGTAAATTAAGCATTCAAGTATTGTTGTAAGGTTTGGAACTGGTATAACTCATACTGGAGCTACATCTTCATTGCAGAAATAATCCATACTGACAGCACTGTAACTGCTGTGCTCAGTGCTTTGGAATGCTGGGATTTGTAGTTTGTTGTCTCACCAGAGATCTCTGACAGAGAAGGCTAAATATCTCACAAAAGTACAAATCCTAGAATTACATAGCATTGAGCCATGGCAGTTAAAGTGGTGTCAACCTGGATTATTTCTGCAGTGTGGATGCAGCCTGGGTGAGGATAAGGAAGAACTGCACTAAGGACATCTTTCACATGATAGGTTGAGCTAATCAATCACTTACCCTAAATAACTATTTCTTGATGCTTTTCTTTTCATTTCCTTATTATTTTTAACTAATAATAACAAAAAATAACTTCTATTATCAGGTCAGGTACATTGAAAAGGTACACTATCTTCATATACATTTGTCCCACCACATTTGCAGCTTTGACTTTTGTGGATTTGATTATTCATGGATTTGATTAATATGTTCTCTCTAGGAATATCTAGGTTCTCCAGCTCAACTGGATGGTCAACTTTAACCAAAAATCGCGCTGAAGGACCTAGAGATTCCTAGAGAGAACACTCCACTAGGCATTTGTAGCTCCTCCAGGGAAATTCTGTGGTCAATGTCTGGTAAATGTTGACCACAGAAATACACTGAAGGATCCAGAGATTCCTAGAGAGGTGTTCTCTCAGGTAAAAACATAGTGTTTTTGTTATTTGAGATTTTGCTACATTCACGGGGATCCTGTACCCCTAACCCTAGCAAATGGGGAGGGGTGAGTGTACATGTTTATTCAGCTGCTGCTAATTGTATGTTGTCAAAAGTAACTTATGTTATTGTTTGTTTATTCCCTTTCTCTATATTTATTTCCAAACAACACTCCTCCAACCCCAAGGAAATATGGATCACTAGTGAAGATATGCTTGAACATCCCTTGCTCACTTCAAAAATAAAAGGAAACCAAATTTCATAATTAAAGCACTCTGTTCTATCTCTCCATTCAAACAACTGTGATGGGTCACTCTTTCCAACAATGCTGCTTCCATATTCCATATTCTCAGCAGCCTAAACCACCCTTCTACAAATTATCCTGCAGTTGTTTTCCAGTGTTAGTCTCTATCTTTTCTAACTGGTGCTATTAATACAAAATTGTATGAGGTTACTATGAAAAAGATGTTAATGATTCTCATCATAACCAGACAGAATGGCTCAATTGTACAGACTGGTGAGTCATATCTGAAAGAGTTATCAATGAGACCATCCAAAAAACAAAACAAAAACTGAACATGTGAACAATTTTATCACATAGAAATCAGCACTTCTCTGACACTGAAGCCCTTCTAGCACAATGGAGAAAGATAAGTGCTATCTAGGTATAAGCTTCATTTGTGTTTGACTTATTGTTGAAGTATTTTTAGCATTTTTTAATACTCTACGTGGTTTTCCATTATAATTCTTTCATACTAGGATGGATAACTGTCTCCTACATTATCCTCAAGTGTCATTCTGCACCTGTTGACAATTCATAAATACAGGAACCCATGCACTGTCTTTTGACCTTTCAAAGACAGTTAATGTTCTGGTTCCATTTATTTTTGATAATCAGTTGAGAGGCAAAGGTTCCCATCTCAAAAATGTGAAAATGCCATGTTACCTGTGCATCCTATAGTACTTCTCTCAGTTGAAACAGTTTCACCTCTGTCTCTCAGGTCTCTTCTAACTATTCCTTCCCCAGTCAATGGCCTAAATTGTAAATACAGGCAGCCCTATATTTTTCTAGGCTCATGAAAGTGAAATGCATTAAAGTGGGGATGTAACAAATATGGGTAAGAAACAAATATTACATGAGCATATTACATGAGTTTGTATAACATGGGTTCACTTTCAAGCTGGGGCGGGGGAGAGAGAAGTTATCTCTAGACATCTTGTAGGTCCACCAGAACAATTTTATAGTTTGATTCTGCTGGAAGCTGACCATAGAGTCATGCTGGAGGATCCAAAGATTCCTAGAGGGAACACTTTTGTGACTCTTTGGTCAACTTCTGGCAGAAACATGCCATAGTTATATCCCCACTTTAATGCATTTCACTTTCATGAGCCTAGAAAAATGCCAGATTGCAACTAGTTGAAAATATACACAGTCAGCTCTCCACTTTCACTGGTTTAACATCTGTGGATTCATTATTCATGAGTGTGCCATTACCTCACCTCAACCACTTTCCTTCTACTTTCCAGCATAGATGTGGCGCTTTGCTCAGGTTCCTTAGCCCATAGAGATAGGAGTATAGACAGTTAAGGCTCCCCAGACCTTGGCACTATCTATGTTCCTATCTCTATTGGCTAAGGAGTATGAAGAGTGTGTCCTACTGGCTGGATGTGCAGCCCACCATGTGCACATTCATGTGGCAGCCTTCAGGAGGGGTGACGGTGGCTGCAGCACCCATCCACCAGGCACATATTCTGCATGCTCCCCCCTGATGAACTTTGAGGTTGTTATGTCAATGTGCATGTGGCAGCCTTGGGTTTCAGGTGGAGGGCAGTAGCACCTATCCATCAGATGTGCATTCTGTGCACCTCCCCTCTTGAAGCTTGAGGCTGCTTTATGAATTTGTATGTGTCAGCCTCAGGCCGCAGGAGGGCAGATGGTAGCCATCCAGGCATACACTCCGTGTGCACCCCGCTCCTGAATTCCTGCATGGCAGGGAGTTAGACTTGATGGGCCATGAGGTCTCTTCCAACTCTATAGTTCTATGAAGCTTGAGAGTGTTTTGCGAATGTGCGCATGGCAGTCTCGGGCTTCAGGGGGATTGCAGTAGCAGTGCCTGGCCACCAGATGCATATTCTGTATGCTCCTCCCTTCTGTTTGCATAGTTTGGTTCTTAGCATGTTGGCTTAGGCACATATTTTCCCAGAAAATGCAAGTTAGTACTCCAGCAGATGTCTATGAGATACATCACATATGCCATACCACTGATCTAGATTCACTGATATATATATAAGCAGTAAGTCCATTATGTGTAATTTCTTCAAAGCTCAAAAAAAATATTTTTGGAATACAGCTGGGAGTTGCCGAAATTACAATAAACTAAAGTTACCAAAAAAGCATCTTTTCCAAGATATTAATTTGTCCCCACTCAAGGCAATGGGCCTGCCTCTAAAGAAGAAATAGCTGGATGCAGGACCGACTGAAAGTCCAGTGCTCCTTCATTTTTTCCACTCAGTATTGATGCTGTTAAAAAAACCTTTCTGCTAGACAAGAGAATAAGGAAGAAAAAGCAGGCTGGGTGGACATAAAAAGACTTGGTAAAAAGAAGCTTCTTTATGATATGCTTTGTTAGCTGTGGTATACCAGTACCAGCAGCATTACAATGCAATCTAATTCAGAATTAATATTGCACTGGTCTCAGTGGATTTACATTTAACATTTGCACAAGCATTTGGTCTCATCAACATACAGCACCTGAACCCTATACACACCAGTTCTTATATATGCTGAGACTGTCAAGCATGAGAATTTGTATGTTTTATTTATAAGTACTATTAGAAATGTGTGTGTATATACACACACACACATACACTCCCTGGAAGCCAAGATGACAAAACTGAGGCTGTCATACTTCGGACACATTGGAGAGACGGCACAACTCTCATTGGAAAAAAACAATAATGCTAGGAAAGGTAGAGGGAAGTAGAAAGAGAAGAAGGCCGCATGCTAGATGGATGGACTCTATTAGGGAGGTCACAGGTGCGAATTTACAGGAACTGAGCAGAGCAGTGGAGTATAGGGGGTCTTGGAGATGTCTCATCCACAGGGTTGCCATGGGTCAAGATGGACTCTAGGGTGGTTAACAACAAAAATGCACACACATACACACACACATTATATAGGTGTCCCTTTTCATATTGTACCTGATTTTCCTGATGGTGCCACTGACAGATTTGCAAAACTTGCTCTAGTCCTTGGCGTTGCAGTTTCAGGTATTTGTCCAGTTGCCTTCTCCTGTCTTGAAGAGCTTCAAGGAGACTGCCAATTTTCAAACAGCTGCTGTGGGCTCCTTGTATGAATTCTGGATTTACGTTTGGACCATCAGATTTAAATTCCTCTATGAATTCATAAAGGTCATGGCTTTTGTTTAAGAGGACCAGGGATTTTTCTAAAAGCTCTGTAAAAGGAAAATCAGGAGGAAATCAATATTTAAACACTGCAGGTGACCACAGTATAAGCAGTGCAATATAATCTATTTGAACATTTCCAAAAAATCTTTATGGGACTTTGCATAGCCCAGTCATTAAACAGGGTGAGGCAACTGCTTCAGGTGACAGAAGCAAAGTTGGAGTAACA
Organism: Phrynosoma blainvillii; assembly: GCA_026167975.1. Lineage (NCBI taxonomy): Eukaryota > Metazoa > Chordata > Lepidosauria > Squamata > Phrynosomatidae > Phrynosoma > Phrynosoma blainvillii. The sequence continues at coordinate 253,326,823 of JANUYF010000001.1, read as the reverse complement.
ATAGCAGTCTCCTGGCTATTCTGCCTGAGTCCCCTATAGCAATTCCTCACCTGAAGGACAGACCTGTTAGTCACTCAAGACCTCTCAACTCCCCTATACTAGTTTCTTGCTAACTGATGTGGCGGAGGATGTTTTCCTTCCTCATCCTGGATATCAAAGTACTTCAACAGTTAGCCTGTTTAACTCCTGTCTGTGCAACAGCAGAGGGGTACTGTCATGGCCTATTCCTCAGGTAGCAAAATGTCTTAGGCCATCCCCATTCTGTTTTATATCTAAACAGGAGATAAGAGAGCAAAACTGCTTCTGTTCTTCAATGCCGTGTTTGAGTGAACACCAGGAGAAAGAAGACTGTGTGTCTGGCATCATTACTATCCTTGATCTGGGCTTGTTTCCAAACACTGCCTCAGGCTCTATTTGCCAAAAGCCAGAAACACTGCAGTTCCCTAGATGCGTGGGTGAGGCGAATCTTGTAAGTAGAAGGATTTAAAGATGCTTGAATACTGCATCCGTCAGAGGGCAGTAGTGACATTCAGAAAATAGAAACCATTCCCTGCTATATGACTTCCCGCATAAGCAATCCAAGCTTCTGCAAGTTGCTGAGCAGAACTGACAGCTTCTGAAGCCCAAAATATACAACAAATAATTTGTATATTATGTCAATGGTATTTACATATATTTGCACATTACCTGTGTGAGACTTGTTCAAAACGCCTTTTCGTTTTTAAAAAACCTACTACATAATATCACAATATGATAATGAGTAGTTTGAGTACCACCATTCAAATTGTATTCTTAGAAAAATAGATGAAAGGGCAGAGTTCAAAATCTAAGTGCCAGTGTTTTATCTCTCTATCGGCAGCTCAATTTGCTCAAGTAGTTCATCGCTTCATTACCACACCTACGCTCTGACCAACTGACATTTCCCAAAGTATTGACTAATAGTGATTATTGCAGCTGGTTAAAAATCTCATCTCTTCAACAGGCATCAGACATGATATAAATCATGAAAGTTTTTCATAATATAGCAAGCAGGAGGGGGGGAAACCCTCACATTTCTTGCTTTATTTCCCATCTGGGCCTTCTTAAGAACAAAAAAGTGCTTGTGTCTTCTTGAGATATCATATTCTTTGACTTGGGCTGCATCCACACTGCAGAAACAATCCAGTTTGACACCACTTTAATTGCCATGCCTCGATGCTATGGAATTCTGGGAACTGTAGTTTTGTAAAACATTTAGCCTTCTCTTTCAGAGAGCTCTGGTGCCATAACAAACTACAATTCCTAGGTAATTGGAATTGGGTTGCTGATCCTAAATGTTCCAGTAAGGGTATTAAGGAAGCTCAAGGGAAACTACCTAAAACCTTTAAATATACAGATTACTTTGAATTAATACAAGGTTGGAGAAATTTACAGCCAAACTCTAGAAATTATACTTTCTTTTCAGATCATCATCAATCTTTTCCCAGAATAGATATGTTCTGGATTTGTAAGGATATTTTACCCCCCAAAATTTCAGATCATAATCCTATCACAGTATCCCTGAAAGTGGTGCAAACACAGTTTAGATGAAGATTCAATGAATATCTATTTATGAAGAAAGATAGATTACAACAGTGTGATCAAGAGTTATGGAAATCTTCTGAGCTGAACTTAGGGGCGGTACAGACGGGCAGGAAAAGGTGACCTGAAGCTGCCTTTTTTCTAAGCCGCAGTAACTGCCCTGCCTGCCCTGAGGATGCCCTAAATGGGGACAGAGCAACTGCACTGGGGGGCAGTCAATGCAGCTTTTTTGAGACCATATTGAAGCCCTGCCAACTGCACCGCTGGCCCCGAGGGCGCCACGAAGGGAGATGGAGTAACCACACAAGGCCGGCAGTGGCTGCTTTAATTTTTTTTCATTCTCTCAGATGCATGCACACTTGTGCAGGAACACATTCCTGTGCACCTGCCCAGAACATGTCATAGGGTGGTATACAGTCTGCCACTCTCTGTGTACAAAGGTGACTGAAGTTGGGCATCCCTGCACACCTGCACAGAACATGCCATAGGGGGCATACAGTCTGTCATTTTGTCTGTACAAAGGTGACTGATATTCAGCATCCCTGCGCACTTGCCCAGGACCTGTCATAAACCCACAGATCATGCAAGGATTCACTGACCTTGGCTTCTCCCAAGGAGTGGGTGAAGTAGACAGGTGTCACTGTCTGATTGTGCCACCTTTGGGGTGAAGGAATGAGTTTGTCAACCAAAAAGACACCTACTCCTTTGTCCTCCACAAAACATGTCCCACACAGATCAAGGAGGAGGGGAGATGTACATGCAAGAGAAGTTTCTGTGGACAGACTTGATACATGTAGCTGGTGGTCATGCAAGGGACATGGTCAACAGGGCACATAGACAAACGTTACTCCAGCCCCTCCCCCCAAAGCATGCCAGAAAGTGATGTGCAGGTCTTATGCACACCTGCACAGAAGAGGTCACAAAAGCCTCTTTCATACAAGCTACTGAGCATGCTGGCAATAAGTGTACATGTGACGGAATGCATTTATTGACATAATAGAGAACAGTTGGTAGGGCGCATGCGTAGGAATACAATTACGGTTAGGGTTAGGGTTAGAGTTCTAATATTCAAGCGCACCTGCAGCAGTGCATCCACACTTGGAAGCATAGAGCGCTTTAAATTAAAGCCTACATTGTAGGGTGCATGCTCTGGATTGCTGACTCAATTTCCACCGCATCTGCGGTGGTGCATCTATATGGCTGTTTTAAATCACTGGCACCCTTTTTCTGATGCACCAGTGTTGCTGAATACATACGCATATGCGAAGGTACACATCTTTCCGGAAGAAGCGAGAAAAAACTGCTCCTTTTGTAGCGGCTTTTCCGGCATGCAGTGCCTAGAGGGCGCTTTCCTGCCAGCTTTTAGGTATGTGTCATTTAAATGCCATGCCTCCAAGTCAGCCTAAAAGCACCTTTTTTTGCCTGTCTGTACAGTCCCTTAAATAAGAGTACAGACCCCACAAGAGTTTGGGATGCAAGCAAAGCTTATTTGAGAAGACAATTTAAAATATTGTTCCAGATTGAAAAAGAATGGTTGATGAAAAGTTGGTTGACGAAATGCAGAATTTGGAGGAAGAACAGAACAGAATGTTTGGTAAACAAAGTTTTCGTTGTTTACAGTCAAAGAAATGAATGCCAAACTACAATAACGTAAACAAAATAACTTTGAATTCACAAATAAACCTGGGAAGTGGCTTTCTTATATGCAGACACAGGGAAAGATAAAGAAAAATATCACAAAGATCAGGAAAGAAGATCAGTTTGTAAAATATTAAAAGCCTTTGAGGAATATTATAGAGACTTATATGTGAGGGGCAATGAGAAAATCTCAGATATGGAAGACTATTTAGATAAACTCCAGCTGGACAAATTATGTTTAGAACAAAAACAAAGTTTGAATGGGCCTGTGACAACTATGGAACTTACTGAATCAGTTAAAAAGATTAAATCTGGAAAAGCCCAGATGGACTATCTCCAGCATATTACAAGAAATCTGAAGGTGAGCTATTCCATCCATTAAAAATTGTGTGTGTTGAGTTACAGGTTGAGTGTCCTTTATCTGGAATTTCGATATCTGAAATATTCCAAAACTCAAAACTTTTTTTATGGCTGTCTGAGATAGTGACACCTTTGCTTTGCTGATGGTACACAAAATTTGGGCCAATGCACACAGCCTGTAACGGGTGGCGGATCGGGGCCATGGCAACCACATGCCATGGCCCCAATCCTCCTTTTTGCCACCCCCAAAAGAGCAGGCAGATGGGCGCGCAGCATTGGGGCAGAGTCGGGGCAGCTGGTGTGCAGTTGTCCCACCCCAGCTCCAACCCCAGGCCAAGCTATAATGCCGGTCTGCATTCCCCCTTAGTTTCAAAATTATTTAAAATATTGTATAAAATTACCTTCAGGCTATGGGTATAAGGTGTATATGAAACATAAATGAATTTTGTGTTTAGATTTTGGCCCAATCTCCAAGATATCTGATTATGTATGTACACCTGGCCCTCTGTATCCAGGGATTCTTTATCCATGGACTCAACCATTCATGGCTTGATAATATTAAAAACATATATTTCAAAAAGCAAACCTTGATTTTGCCATTTTATATAAGGAGCACCATTTAACTATGCCATTGCATTTAATGGGACTTGAGCATCCACAGATTTTGGTATCCATGGGGGGGGGGTCTTGGAACCAAACCCCAGGGGATACCAAGGGCCCACTGTATATGCAAATATGGGTATTCTGAAAACCAGAAAACCCCCAAATCCAAAACACTTCTGGTAGGAGACTCAACCTGTATTAGAAAAGGGTGGATGCCAGATTCTTGGTGCAATGCCTATATTACAGTGATTCATAACGAAAATACAGATGGGACATTAACACAATATTATAATCCTATGTCACTATTAAATAATGACTGTAGGATATTTACTAACATCTTAGCAAGCAGACTAAGAAAAATAATATCCATGGGAATCAGAGTGGGGTTTTGCCAAAAAGACAATTAAGGAATAATGGAAGAACTGTTCTTAATATTAAATGAATTCTTGGAATATCATAATGACAAAAAGGCTGTTTCTATTTTTATTTTTTTAAGATGCTGAGAAAGCATTTGATAATATTTCCTGGAATTATTTATTTCAAGTAGTGGAAAGAATGGACTTCAGTGAAAATATTATTCAGTCAATAAAGACAATTTACTCAGTTCAAAAGGCCCAGATTTTAATAAGTGGTAATACAAAAAGTGCAAATGAAATACAAAATACAAAATGGGACTAGACAGAGTTGTCCCCTCTTACCTTTACTGTTTATTTTGTCATTGGAGACCCTACTGAAAGATATCAGAAAAGATGACAGGATTTATGGGGTGCGAGTAAAAAAAAGAACAGTATAAACTGAAAGCTTATGCAGATAATCTTTTGATAATGACATAAAACCCATTGGACTTAATGAAGGGTCTTCTGGGGAAAATTAAGGCATTTGGGATGTCCTATAGGTTTTAACTGAATTGTGATAAAACAAAATTGCTAACTAAAAATTTGACTTTATGAAGTAACTGCTCTTTCAATTTTTAAAGTTAAAAAGAGTGATTACTGTATAACAAAGACTCTCCTTTGGGTTTGGTGTAAGTACAAAGACTTTGTCCTAAGATAATATTAGCCACCTCACTGCAGGAAGCTTTTTTAAAAAAAGAAAATAGTGGGTTAAAAAAAAGAAAATGGTTGCTTTATGATGACCATTTGTATCTTGAACAAGACAGCTGGAGGTTTAAATCAAGAGAGATGTGAGGCACAGATCTTAACAGGCAAAGATCCTAATTGGTTTGCTTATTTGCAACTTAAAGACAGATTTAATCAAGACATGACAAATGCAGCTACAGAGTTTAGAAAAAATGAGTTTTATTTAGAGTTGTGTAAGCTGAAGAAGAAAACAAACATCATAATTATACCAAAATATGACCTGAATAACATTTCAGAAGAATTCAGTGACAATATAAGAAACAGATTTAAACTATTGAGTATAATCGACTGGGAACCTGAAGAACTATGGACAGAAGTCAGAGACATAATTAAGGATAAATGCAAGAAAATACTAACAGTGTCCCAAAAGAAAGATAAGAAACAATGGATGACAGATGCAATAAAAGAAAGAAGGAAAGCAAAAGCAAAGGGAGGTATGAACAAAACCAGAAGTACGAACACAATTGTGCAATGTCTGACATGCAGAGATAAGGAAAAATACTACAATGACCAATGCAGAGAAATAGAAGGCAACAATAAAAAGGGAAGAATGAGAGACCTCTACCAAAAAAATTGAGAAATTAAAGCCAAGTTCAAATTGAGGGCAGGGATGCTCTATGGAGAAAAAAAGAACATAATACAGGAACAAGAAGAAATAAAAAGACACTGGAGGCAATAACAGAAGAGTTATACAAAAGAGATGAGAGAATGAATAACATTTGGAATGAGGAGTCATATGAAGACAAGATACTGAAGAGTGAAGACATGCAATTGAGCAATAAAGTCAGAATCATCCAGACCATTGTATTCCCAATTACCATGCACGGATGCAAGAGCTGGACAGTGAAGAAAGCAGACAGAAAGAAAATCAACTCATTCGAAATGTGATGCTGGAGAGTACTTAGGATACTGTGGACAGCTTTCATGGTCAGCCATGCTGAGGACGAGGAGGGATGAGGAGGCTGAGTCAGGCCCTAGCTTTGCTCCGCTAGCTTCAGCAGAGTTGGCTGAGCCAGGACCTAGCTCTGCTATGCCAGCTCCAGCAGAGCCTGTGACTCAGCAGCCTGGCTTCCCCCCCAGCAGAGATCCCAGGCTTGGGAGACATAGAGGAGCAGGATAAGGAGGTACCTATCTTCAGCCAGAGAAAGACAGAAAGGGCATGCCTCCATCGATCCCAGAGGTTATATGAGAAACGCTCAGCAATCACCAAACAGCTGTGATTAGGAACTGGGCCAATATAAACAGCTGTGAGATGCCAAGCTTCTTCGTCAGAGTCTATCTGCATTCCCTGGTGAAAGCATCTTTCTCTGACTCCCTTGTTGCCTGAAACTTTGCCTCCTAGACTTTGGATTGACCTGGAACTCTTGACCTTGGACTGGACTCGCTGACCTGCTCTGTGGAACTCTTGACCCTGGACTGGACTTGCTGACTTGCTCTCTGGACTCCTGGACCCTTGGCTTGCCCCCTGGTTTTGCTCTATTGGATACTGGACTGGGACTGTGCTTTAGAATTACCTTTGTGCTGCTGCAAAGCTTTACATTTGTGTGTCACATTCTTATTAGCCATTCCATTGGCTGCTTTCCCAGACAACAGCCAAGAAGACAAACAAATGGGTTCTTGAACAGATCAAACCAGAGCTCTGCTTAGAAGCTAAGATGATCAAGTTGATACACATCATGAGAAGGCACAGATCACTAGAAAAAATAATGCTAGGAAAGGTAGAGTGTAGAAAAAAGAGAGGAAGATCAAAAACCAGATGGATAAACTTGATCAGGGGGTTATGGGCAAGGGCTTGCAGTAAGGATAGGGATTTTTGAAAATGTCCACAGGGTCACCATGAGTTGGAGTTGACTTGAAGGCAGCTAACAACAACAACAAAGATGATAACCATGTAATTGTAAAAGTGTATAAATAACTTCTGAAACTAGAGACAGAAGAGGAGCCTATAAGAGTATATGATAAAGTAGGCCCAAATTTAGGGCATAATATTCCTATGGATGTCTAAGAAAAATGTGGTGTAAAGATACAAAATTTACACTGTGCAATGATTTAAAAGAAAACCTGTACAAGATTATGTACAGATGCTATCTAATTCTAAATAAGAGGTTGAAAATGTCACAAATTGTTTCAATTCAATACTGGGGATATCAAGATAAGGAGGGTGCCTTTTTTGATATGTAGACTGAAACAGACTGTGAAATGTTGCGGGATATGTGACACTTACAAAGTGACTTTGGTGAGTCATTTTTTCTCAAGTTAAACCTGTTTCACAGGGTTGTTGAAAGATTAAACCAGGAATGAGGGGTGGGAAGTGAAGCCACATACACTTCTTTGAACTGGAGGAAAAGTGGAGTATAGATAAAATAAATAATGAGCTAATGGGTCTGCAATGGAGGAAGTGAGACAATAAGTGTAGCCCAGACTCTCAAGTATGTGATGTTTATATGCCAAATAATGCCAAATCAGCAGGAAAGGAATGAAACTTCTGGGAGGTAAGTCCAAGGTGAAGCAAAAAAGACAGAAGAGCAAGTCACCAAGCCAAAAATGTGTAAGGAAAAAACGTACGTCTGTAAGACAAATTCGATCAATGCCAATCCAGAAATCAGTCAAAAGTCAGTCAAGAAACAACAATGATTACTTCAATAAGTTGCTATGATGATGATGCTGTAGCAAATGAAAATGAATAGAAAGTTTAGGTGGGAAGTGTGCTAGTTAAGTGCAAGCGCAATATTTGAAACAACATGTGCAAAAATGCATATTGTATCGGGGACCACATAGAGGAAGTTGTTGAGGAGGAAGTCATTTCATGCACACAGGAGGTGGACACCTGGAGGAACATCACACATAGAAGATGGGAAACCAGGGATAATTCTGGGAGCTTTAAGCTACAGAATCAATTTGAAGCTCTCTCCCTTATCAAGGATGAAGAGGAAGAGCAGCAGGGACAGTCCTCAGTGACAGTGCAGGAGACCCGAAGAGTAGCACTGCAGGGAACAGCCACTGCTAAGCCTTGGAGGAGGCATGTGGTGGTGGTTGGGGACTCCTTGTTGAGGGGTACAGAAGCAGTTGTTTGTGGCCCTGACAAGATGTCCTGGGAGGTGTGTTGTCTCCCTGGGGCAAAAATCTGTGATGTGACAGCGAGACTGACAAGACTTGTCAAGCCTACTGACCATTACCCCTTCCTCTTGGTCCACGTGGGAACCAATGATACTGCAAGGCCTAGTCTTCAGAATATCAGAAGGGATTATGAGGCTTTAGGCAGGAAGCTGAAAGAGTTGGACGCACAGATTGTTATCTCTTCTCCCAGTTGAAAGGCATTGTCCAGGAAGGGAGAGGATGATAGCAGACATGAATAACTGGCTCCGTAGATGGTGCCACCAAGAATTATTTGGATTCTTGGATCATGGGCTGTGGTTCCATGAGGGTGGATTTCTAGCAAGAGATGAGCTGAATCTCACACCAGTTGGCAGAAGCGTTTTTGCCAATAGGCTCAAACATTTGATAAGGAGGGCTTTAATCTGAGTCATGTTGAGGAGGGAGACAGTATCTTGGAAGGTATCTTGGAAGGCAGGAGTACATCATGAGCTGGAGATAATAGTAAAAGTGTTATAGAGGGAACAAGGCAAATGATGCAAGGGCACAATAGTGGAAGGAAAAAAAACTTACACAGGCAGCAAGTGGGAAGGACAAATGCTCTTAGATGTCTCTCCACTAATGCACAGAGCATGGGAAATAAACAAGATGAACTTGAACTCCTAGCACAACAAAGCAAATATGATATAATAGGCATCACTGAAACCTGGTGGGATGAGCCTCGTGATTGGAATGTAGGAATAGAGGGGTATAACCTTTTTAAGAGAAATAGGCCAAACAGGAAAAGAGGAGGAATAGCATTATATGTCAGGGATGTTTACACCTCTGAAGAGATCCAGGACTTAAATCATGGAAATCAGGTGGAGAGCATCTGGATAAAAATTAAAGGGGAAGGAAACAACAGGGATGTTATAGTAGGAGTCTACTACAGACCCCAAGTCAGACTGAGGAATTGGATGATGCCTTTCTAGAACAGATGAACATGAATTCAGAAAGGAGAGATGTAGTAGTGATGGGTGATTTCAACTATCCTGATATTTGCTGGAAGTCAAACTCAGCTAATACTCCAAGGTCTAGCAATTCCTCACTTGCCTTGAAGACAATTTCTTTGTCCAAAAGGTGGAAGAGGCAACAAGGGGATCAGCTATTTTAGATCTGATCCTAATCAACAGGGATGACCTGATCAATGGGGTGCAAGTAGTGGGAACCTTAGGTGGAAGTGATCATGTTCTCCTGGAGTTTGTTATACAATGGAAAGGAGAAGATAGGCATAGTCAAACACTCATTCTAGACTTTAGGAGAGCTGATTTCAACAAACTTAGGGAAACACTAAGGGTGATCCCGTGGTCAAGAATACTAAAGGAGAAGGGAGTTCAGGATGGATGCAAGTTTCTCAAAAGGGAGATACTGAAGGCAAAATCTCAAACTGTTCCAATGAGAAGGAAAAATGGGAGGTGTCTCAAGAAACTGGGTTGGATGACAAAAGAACTTTCAACTGAACTAAATTTTAAATGGGAGATGTATAAGAAATGGAAAAGGGGCGAAATCACTAAAGAGGAATTCAAAGAACTAGCTAGCACATGTAGGGCTAAAGTCAAGAAATCCAAAGCACAGAATGAGCTCAGGCTTGCTAGAGTGGTTAAGCACAATAAAAAGGGCTTCTTTGGGTATGTCCATAGCAAAAGAAAGAAGAAGGAAATGGTAGGGCCACTGTGCAGAGAAGATGGAGAAATTCTAACAGGGGACAGAGAAAAGGCAGAACTACTCAATGCCTTCTTTGCCTCAGTCTTTCCACAAAAGGAAAAGGGTGTTAGGTTTTAGTGGAGTAGCGTGCTTGTAGATCCAGCAGAAACAGTGAACAAAAATCCAAGCTTCTAAAAGTTGAGCTTTTATTGTCATTGTTGAAAAAATAATAACAACAAGCAAAGTAAAATACGGTCCACTATAGGATCACATCTTGCTGATGTGGCTAAACAAGAATAAAACTACAGATCCATGTTTCCAGATCCTAAGGCTACATTGTAAAGCAATATAAACATATTATAGATCCATTGTGAGAAGTAAAGAGAAGAAGAGAGCGATCCAAAGGAAGGAAATAATAATATCAATACCAAACACAGAGTTTCTCAGTCCAGCCCCTCTCCACCTTTTTGGGTGTTACCCTTCAAGTTGATTGGATGTTTTGTATGTTTGTTAACCCAGCCTCTTGTTGTTCATCATCCACCACGTGATCTACTTTCCCATACTAGCTTTTATTATTGTTATTATTATGTAAACAAGACTGATTTCCCAGCTAGAAATCTTCTATTGTTATGTCTCTCTCTGATCATCTGGACTGAGTTGTTTGTGCTTGCCTAGAAGCTGTTCTCAAGTGGAAAATTACAGACACACACATCTCTACATTTCACCTTTGACTGCATAGCCCATCTATATTCTGACAAAGGGTGTTCAACCTGAGGGAAATGGAGCAGAGGACACAATAGGGGAAATGCAGCACAAAATAAGTAAAGAGGAAGTACAGGAATTCCTGGTTAACCTAAATGAACTTAAGTCTCCAGGACTAGATGAACTACATCCAAGGATATTAAAAGAACTGGCAAATGTAATCTCAGAGACACTGGCAATAATCTTTGAGAACTCCTGGAGAACAGGAGAAGTCCCAGCAGACTGGATGAGGGAAAACAGTGTCCCCATCTTCAAGAAGGGGAAAAAAGAGGATCCCAACAACTATCGCCCAGTTAGTCTAACATCAATACCGGGAAAGATTCTAGAACAGTTCATTAAACAGATAGTCTGTGAACATTTAGAAGGGAATGCCATAATCACTAAAAGTCAACATGGGTTTCTCAAAAACAACTCATGCCAGACTAATCTGATCTCTTTTTTTGATAAATTTACCAGCTTGCTAGATGAAGGGAATGTGGTAGACATAGCATATCTTGATTTCAGTAATGTTTTTGACAAGTTCCCCCACGATATGCTTGCAAACAAGATAGTAAAATGTGGGCCAGACAATACAACTGGTGTTAGGTGGATTAGTAACTGGTTGGTTGACCGAACCCAAAGGGTGCTCAGCAATGGCTCCTCTTCATCTTGGAGAGAAGTGACCAGTGGGGTGCCACAGGGTTCTGTCTTGGGCCCAGTGCTCTTCAACATCTTTATCAATGATTTGGATGAAGGAATAGAAGGCATACTTCTCAAATTTGCAGATGACACCAAATTAGGAGGAATAGCTAATACCCCAGAGGACAGGATGAAAATTCAAAATGATCTTAATAGATTAGAAAGCTGGGTCAATGCTAACAAAATGAATTTCAACACAGAGAAATGTAAGGTACTGCACTTAGGGGGAAAAAATGAAATGAAATGAAATACATAAATATAAGATGCGGGACACCTGGCTTAGTGAGACTACATGTGAAAGAGATCTAGGAGTCATAGTGGACCACAAGTTGGACATGAGTCAACAGTGTGATGCCACAGCTAAAAAGGCCAATGCAATTTTAGGCTGCATTACTAGAAGTATAGTATCTAGATCAAGGGAAGTAATAGTGCCACTGTATTCTGCTTTGGTCAGGCCCCACTTGGAATACTGTGTCCAATTCTGGGCACCACAATTCAAGAAGGATGTTGAGAAACTGGAGTGTGTCCAAAGGAGGGTGACTAAAATGGTGAAGGGTCTGGAAACCATGCCCTATGAGGAAAGACATAGGGAACTGGGTATGTTTAGCCTAGAGAAGAGACGGTTAAGAGGGGATATGATAGCCCTGTTTAAACATTTGAAGGGATGTCATATTGAGGAGGGCTCTAGCTTGTTTTCTGCTGCCCCAGAGAACAGGACCCGGAACAATGGATGCAAGCTGCAGGAAAAGAGATTCCACCTTAATATTAGGAGGAACTTCCTGACAACGTGAGCTGTTTGACAGTGGAACACGCTCCCTCGGAGGGGGGTGGAGTCTCCTTCTTTGGAGGTCTTTAAACAGAGGCTGGATGGCCATCTGTCAGGGATGCTTTGATTTTGAGTTCCTGCATGGCAGGGGGTTGGACTGGATGGCCCTTGTGGTCTCTTCCAACTCTATGATTCTATGATTCTACTGCTCCAGAAGGTTCTGATAACCCATTTGTGTGTGTCACAGAGACCACTAAGAAGAATTCTATGGATATCATGGACAGCTTAAAAAGACAAGTAACTGGGTCCTAGAGTAAACCAAACCTGAATTCTTTCTAGAGGCCAAGATGACTAAAATGAGTGTCATACTTTGGACATATCATGAGAAAACAGGACTCACTAGAAAAGGCAATAATGCTTGGTAAGGTAGAAAGCAGTAGGAAAAGAGAAAGATTGTATTATAAATGGGTAGACACAGTCAATGAGACCATGGCTGTGTGTGTGCAAGACCTGAGCAAGGCTGTTGATGATAGGATGACTTGGAGGTCTTTCATTCACGAGGTCACCATAAACTGAAGTTGACTTGATGGTAGTTAACAACAACAAGCTGTTGATGGATTTAAATGTCTTAAAACAAATGTTGAGTTTTAAGAGACAGACAAACAAACAAACATGATTAAAATGTTAAAGCTAAAAAGCAACTTCAAGGAAGCAGTCACAGGGGAGAAAACAGCAAGAAGAGGAAGTGGTCCAAGAATTGGCTTGTAACAAAAGCAGTGTAGGAACATAAAGCTGAGACTGTTGTGTTCCCAAAAAATGGAATTGTTAATTGTGCTCTTCCTGATTCCTTTTGCAAAAACTGCTGGAAGCTTGGGCCCAATGAATAGTAGATATGCCTAATTTGCATGTCTAATTTCAGGACTGAGATTCAAAATTAAAAATCAGGCATTTCTCCTTCTCTTTATCAACATACCTGCTGATAAAATCCGATTTGACAGCACACAATGAACAATGCAAAAGACAATTTTAATTACATACATGACTACCCACTTCCTGAATCCTTATCTCTCTGAAAAGATGCAAAAACAAAGAATAAAAGATATGAGATATCAACCCTTCCTTCTTTTGGAAACAGCCATATTTTTCAAGACAATTTCCCCTGTGGCAAACAATTTCATTTGATTGTTTTCAGTCAAGGACTTCTTTTTTGCAATGGCAATCAATCGCTATCTGGTGTTCTAAAGTGAAAATTGCTCTGTGATGAGCACTTCACAGCAGCGGAGATTGAATTGAAACCAACCAAACTGGTATTAAACTGACCAAGCTTCAATTCACTATTCTAACTTCTTAAACAAGCAACTAAGTTTGAACCACCTTTAAAAAAAAAAAAGAAGGAAAAAAAGGATAAAATAATGTGATAAAATAGTTCACCAAACAAGCAATGGCAGATTATATGTAGAGAGAAAACAGTAATGTAGCTTTAATCAAATATATAGCTGTTCCTGTTGTGTGCCTTCAAGTTATTTCTGAGTTCTGATGACCGTAAGGTGACCTAGCATGGGTTTTACTTGGCCATATTTGTTCAAAAGAGGTTTCCTATTGCCTTTCCCTGAGGATGAGAGAATATGACTTGCCCAAGGTCATCCAGTGGGTTTCATGGCTGACTTGCGAATCAAACTTTCTTCTCCAGAGTCATAGTCCAACATTCAAATCACTATGCCATGCTGGCACACGTGTGTGTGTGTGTGTGTGTGTGTGTGTGTATTTTTGATTCTGATTTCCATACAACAGTAGTAAGTTGGTGTGTTTATAACATTTGATTAAAACTACAAGACTATCTCAATGCCAAAGGAAGAGGAGAGACATAACAAACCCATGCAGGATTGAAAAATAGATTAAATAGATTTTAATTGTACTTTTCACAATACTTTGATTTTCCCCTCCAAAAAATGCAATGCCCTAATACCCTGTTTATACGAAAATTTTATATGAGAGAAGCTGACTATGGATTAATAAGAACTGTGGATTTATAAGGATTAATAATGAAATTTATGGACTTTGATATTAAGATATAATTCCTCTCTTGTGGAAAACACAGGGTTGAGTCATAACACCTTTTTTTAAAAAAAAAATCAAGATAATCCTTGTATAAGACATCTTCCATTGTATGAAGTGTGGTCTTTCATGTCATAAGCACACCAATCAGGTTGTGGATATACATAAATTCTGCTCCAAACCATACATTCATGTGAAAAACTGTTGTGTTGCATTGACACAATATGGTAATCTCATACTTTTCTATGTTAGACAATGGTTCTATGTTGTGACAGAGATGATGTCTACTCTCTCCGTTCACACCACAGAATTACAGTACTATGATTCCACTTCAACTGTTATGGCTGCATCCTATAGATTCCTGAGGTCTGTAGCTTGGTCAGAAGCCACTGAGGAACTAGCTTAGGATTCTAAATTGTTGTTGTTAACTGCCCTTGGGTTGACTTTGACTCATGGCAACCCTGTGGGTGAGATGTCTCCAAGACCCTCTATCCTCTAATAATAATAATAATTAATAATAATAAAATTTATTTTTATCCCACCCCTCTACTGAAGCAATCGGGGCGGCTTACATCAATAAAATATCACAATATACCCTCCCAGACCCACCCTCCCCTACCTCCCCTACCTCTCTACTCAGGTCCTACCGTCCCGTGGCCTCTCTGATTCAGTCCAGCCATCTGGCATGTGGTTTTCCTCCCTTTCTACCGGCCTCTACTTTTCCTAGCATTATTGTCTTTCCTAATGATTTATGCCTTCTCATCATGTAACCAAAGTACAATAGTCTAAGGGCTGATGCAGACCGGCACAAAGGACCGGCCTGGGGGTGGAGTTGGGGTGGGGCAGTTGCACACCGGCCACCTCGACTCCACCCTGATGCTGTCCTGAAACCGTGTGCCCATCCACATGGTGTGTGGCATCAGGACACCCTCTTGGTGCAGCATGTGCACATGTTGCATCAAAAGGGTGCAAAAAAGCCGCAGTGGTGGCTAAAGGGCGGCCTTTTGCTGTCTTCCAAAGGAGCGGCATTTTGCCACTCTTTTGGGCGCGGCAAAAAGGAGGATTGGGACTGTGGTGTGAGGTTGACATGGCCCCAATCCGCCACTCCCAGGGGCAGCTCTGTGCCTCCCTTTTCAGGCCATCTGTATCAGCCCTAAATTTAGTAATCCTGGCTTCCAGAGGGAGTTCAGGCTTGATCCGATCTAAAGCCCATTTGTTTGTCTTCTTGGCCATCCACACACACTGAAAATCCCAGTTTCCATAGGATGTTACCAGGGCAGTAAAAGTTGAATAAGAGTACTATAATTACAAGACCAAGAAGAAATAAAAAGACATTGGTTTCAATACAAGAAGAGTTATATAAAAGAAATGGAGGGGAAAAAAGAATGTCACATGCAATGAAGAAGCATACGAAGATGAGCCCCACATTCTAGAAAGTGAGGAGGAAGCTGCAATAAGAGAAATTGTGAAGGATAAATAACTAGCAACAGATGATATTCTAATTGAAGTGATAAAATCCACAAAGAAAGTATCAACTCCAGTGTTAACTAAAATATGCCACCAAATATCTGTTCAGCAATGTCCAAGACTGGTAAATGGCATCCAGAGTCAACAAACAGAGTCCAGGTCAAGCACAGAGTTCAAGAACACAACAGGGAGCCAGGTAGGTCTGATAATCTCTGACAACTCCTGGACAGCAAGACTAGGAATTTATACCTCAGCAGCTCAATGTAACTGCTGCTAAATTAATTGCTGCTTCCTAGAAATCCTCTGAGACTTCCTCTAGCTCTCCCTTTGTTGTCTCTGCTTGGCAAAGGTAGGTGGGATAAGTAGTCTTCTATATCTGGATGGGTAGGACTCTCTGTCAGAGCTGATACTGCACTCTGCCCTGAATTTGAGATGTGTGGCTCTTGAACCTTCTTCTGCTCTGGTTCAGCAGTAGGTCCCTTTTTCGGTCTCTGAGTCAGAGTCCATGCCCATGTTCTGGAAGCATTCAATATTCCACAAACCAGAAACATTCAATATTAATCCCTATCCACAAAAAAGGAGACACAAAAGACTAGCCACTATAGAACCATAGCATTAATTTCCCATGCAAACAAATTTATGCTTAAAATTCTACAACATAGTCTTCAATCATTCATGGAGAGAGAAATCCCAGAGGTGCAAGTGGGGTTCAGGAAAGGAAGAGGCACTAGGGACCACATTGCAAACAACTGCTGGCGAATTTTGCACAGAGTAAGTCCTGAATTGCAAATAACTTGTGTGGTTTCCAAAGACTTTCTCAACGCAGGAAGAAAAATGCTGGAATTATTTGTTGTTACCCTTGAAAAGAAACTTAGTAAAGAATTATATCCCGAGAAGAAGTGCATACTGGATTCATACTGTATGTACACTTAAAAGTATGCACATAAGGAAAAGTGGATAGATTTCTATGGAGGAGGAAAACCTGTCCAGAAAATATGGCAGTCCACTATAAAAAAGGAGGATGGGCAGGTGAGGTTGGGAGAAGTGCAGCAGAAATGCCTCTCAAAGATGAGAGTATATTTCAAAGGAAATTCCTGCTCATATTTGAATTATGAAATTTATAAAACAACAATACTTTATAAGCTAACATGTGCTAAATAAAAAATGCTGAATATGGTTTCATTTTGTGAGTCCAAATATTTATGATGACTTTTACATTTGAAAACAAATATGTCCAAATATCAATGTGTTCTTCATCCAAGGTAAAGGATATAAAATCTGCACATTTTTGAAGGCAGTGATTGGCAAAAGCTCTGGCCAAGCCACCTGTCAGAGGGGCATGGTTCAGTGGGACTCATCTGGGCATGCTTTTTTCTTTTTCTTTCTGGGAAAGGCAGTTAGCCCAGTAAAGCTGAGCAATGTTCAGAAGAAGAACATAGATGGAAAGTGAGAACAGGCACCAAAGCTGCTAGAAAGAAGAGCTATGAGAAATAACCCATGAAGGCTTGATTTGATGGCATGAAGATATTCATGAAATATTAGAGATTGTGGCTTATAGAACTCTTCAGCATGGTACTGTAAGAGGCTACCAGAGACATCAGAAGGGTTGGGCATATTCTAGTCTGCATATGGAAATCTCTGGAGGAATAGGTAGGGGATGTTTCTTTCCATAGGCCTAACCTTTAAGGCTCATGAAAAGGTAGGATACAATTCCTTGTTCCCCATCCTGAGAGCATTATGTTTAACTATTCAGTACATAAATTTTATTTTTCGTCCAGGTAATGCTATCACGCTGTGGAAAAGCTTGATCATTTTTGGCAATTCTGGGATATATCATCAGCCTGCTGGGTACTCTTATCCATCTGTGCTGGGAAGCAGGATTAGCAGGCTAAAAAGAAGCTGCAGCCAATCAATTGGCAATTTGGACAGAAATATGATGCAGTCACAAGTCTGTTAATGTGGCATTCAGACATTTATGATGACCCCACTCTTCAAAGTACAGTATGCTCTTTTATATGCACTGCAAGCTATTTGAAATGATTTTGTAAAAGCTGCAAAATACTGTTTCTGGGCTTTTAAAAACTGCTCAGATAAATCAATGGTTATTTACAGGACTTTTAATACAATGCTTATTTTACTAAAGAGATGTAAACAAAAAGTTAAAACTAACATAGTTCAGAAAGAATTTAAGGTTTGTATCTGCACTGTAGAAATAATCAAATATGACAACACATTGACTGCCATGACTCAATGCTGTAGGATTCTGGGACCTGCAGATTGTGGTGGCACCAGAGCTCTCTGACAGAGAAGGCTAAGTGTCTCAGAAATATACAGTTCCCAGAATTCCATAGCACTGACCTGTGGCAGTTAAAGTGGTGTCAAACTGGATTATTTCTGCAGTGTAGATGCAGCCTAAGAGATACGTGGACCTCTAATCCCCCTCTCCCCTTCACTGGCAATATAGGAGTTTATCGCATTCCCTTTTTTGCCCAATCTGGGTATGGGCTGGAGACACATGTGAACAACAGGAAACAGATTTTATCATACTCAAAACAGTCGGCAAGCTGTCGCCTGACCACTACCCATCCCCAAGCTGCACTGAGCCAGTGGATTCGGCTGGCTCAGTGCAGCTTGGAGACAGGTCATTCACAGTCTTTGATAGGTTATTGGTGCAATGCAGTCTCCTTCCCGCTTTGGAATGTACCCACCCTTGTTCTAGCAGGAATAGAAATGTTTCACCCTATATTCTGGAAATCCTTACAAATATTTGGAATTTGAGGGGACATAAAATATATAAATTGATATTGCCAAACAGCAAAACAAAATTCTCTATGCAAAAATATATGAAATATGTGAGTAATCATGAGCCCAATCCAAGTATTTTTTTTTAGGATTAATGTTCTGAGTTTTGAGTAATTCTAAACATATTTACCAAGCAGTAAAAATGTATTGACTATAGTGACTTTACTTTCAGATAAATACCATAAAATTGAGTTGTATATGCCATTGTTTTAAGGTAGCCATTACTAACATAATATAGTCTGTTGGTTGAGAAGTAATATAATCCTCCTAGGCCTTCTAGCACTCATGCTAGGTTGGATACAACAACAACAACAACAACAACAAATTATTTCTATTCTGCCTTTTCTGAATGAGAATCAAGGTGGATTACAACAGGTATAAAACATAAACCAATTAAAATGAAAGTCAACATTAAAAGGGAAATCCCCTAACCTGACCCTCCCCCCAATCATAAAATAGAATTAAACCAAGCAAGAGTTAAAACAGGAACAATCCTGAAGTAAATTGGATAAAATAAGAGAATAAATACAGATTCAAATTCCCAGTTTAAGGGGGATTTGAGCCCCTCTTCCCCCTTCAGTAATTTCCAGCAGAGTCGCCATGTTAGTCAACTGAGGCAAAAGCAACTAAGGGCCTCTGCAGACCAGTCCAAAGGGCCAGCCTGGAGGCAGAGACGGGGAGACGCTGCCCCCCCAACCCCAGCCCAATGACGTCCTGATGCCACGCGCCGTTATGCACAGTGCACAGCGTCAGGACATCCTCCCGGCTCAGCGTCCTGACGTGCTGTGCCAGAAGGGGTGCTAAAGTGCTGTGCGACAGCTCTTAGGGTACCTTTTTGCCACCCCTGAAAGGAGTGGCATTTTGACGCTTTTTCAGGGGTGGCAAAAGGGAGGATTGGGGCCACATCATGCGGTAGCCGCAGCCCTGCTCCGCAGCTAGCAGGGGCGCCCCAGAGGCGCCCATCTGCAGCCCCCCCCTAAGAATTTTATAGTACTTTAAGGACTAGATAATTTTATTGGTGTGTGTGTGGGGGGGTAAGCTTTCATGGGCTGTTGCCCACTTTTACCATCCATGAAAGCTTGTAAATTTGATGTTTCCTATAAACGTGGGGAATTCAGAGGGGGAAAACCTCAAAGAAATCAGTAGCCATGGTCATATTTTTATGCAGGATTTACATGTAACTACCTCATTGTATGTGTTAAAATAAATGAAGAAGAAAGTTTTCTCTATACCTTTTGTATGTTGTTCATGCTGTTTCAGGAGTGCTCTCAGGGACTCGGGGTTCTCAAACTCTTGGGAATTCTGCAGGAAATCTTCAACTTGGTCAATCTTGATAGCAAACTATTGAAAAAGCAAAGGGACAGTGAAAGGAAAACCACACAATCCAAAGTTGTGTGACAAAATACTGTTGAAAATATTTCCTCAGCAGGTTTGGCTTAAGCTCTCAGAAAGATGAAAAGCATTTGCAATGACAATCAAGCTTCAGATGTCATGGATATACTTGTTCTATTCTGAGGAGTATCTATGGTTATCAGGTGCAAAACTGTTTGGATTGGCAGGTAGGATTGAGGGAAAGGTGATAGACCTAAAGAGTTGGAAGGAGCCTTATTGTATATTTGGATCCTTTGTCAGATATCATTGGAACACATATTACTAGCCTCAGAATTTGGGAAGTCTGGCTGCAGGAATCTGAGAATCCAGAAAATACTTTTTCCAAGATCTGACAAACATGCATCAGTTTTCCAAAGATGTTAGCCATAGCACTGGACTCCAAGCATGCTGCTGTCCATGAAGATTTCCTTGCAAAGCAAAGGATTGATTGATCAACTACTAATCAATTGAAGGGATGGATAGGAAAAGACTAGAATCATTACCATCTGTCTAGACAGAGCTTATTAGTTCTAACAGAACTTCTATTTGGCAGGACATTTACAGCATAATCTAATCTGCTGCACTTTCAATTTGCAGCTGTTCAATGCAAACATTGCACTGAGACAGAGAGGTTAGACACAAGGTTACGAGCTAACTGGGATGGCCACAGCTTTAATAATACATAGATTTGTCTGATACATTCATATACAGTTCCCCTCTAGATATAATGGATGGATTATAATGGATATAATGGAAAGGATGGAAGGGGACACAGGACTCTATAGTTTCTAGGAAAGCACATGCTCTAAGGCCTTATGCAACAGGTGTCTGGTAATCAAGCGGCAAACCTTGTCATAATTTCCATTCCGTGAGGGAGCAAAAATGGTCCTCCCAAGGAGAGGAACCATGCAGATGCCCAAACTGCAAGTCAGACCCCCCCCCCTGCCATTTCCCAGTCTGTCCACCAACCTCCAAGGGATTCCTCCTCCAATATAGCTCATGTCCAATGTCTCCATGTGGGCTCAGCACAATGTGCCCTCCTTCACAATGGTGTCAGAGGTGAGCCTTTTCTCTAGCACAACACCCATTTGACTGTACAGTTGGCCCTTCATATCTGCAGAGGTTCAATTCCATATCCTCCTGCAGATACCAAAAACCTTGGGACCTTAAGTCCCATTGCACACACCAACATTGGGGATGATGGGGCAGGGCCATCTGCAGATGTTCAAATCCGCGGATGGCAAGCCCACGGTTAGCAAGAGCCAATTGTATATATACTGAGCTGGAGATCTGTCTTCCTACAGAAGCCTAGTTTTGCACATGGATCATCCACTTTGCAGGATTGTGCCATCTGCATAAGGGAATACAACTCCCACAGCCTCTTACTATCTGGGTGGGCTTGATGAGAATCACAGACCAAAACATCTGGAGGCCAAAGGCTCCCCAGTCCTGATGTACACAATAGACAAAGGGCCTTTGCAGACTGCTAGAAATAGTGCAAATTGAGTCCACTTTAACTGCCCTAGCTCAGTGCTAGGGACTCATGGGAATTGTATCTTTTTCTGAGACCTTGAGCCTTCTCTGTCAGAGAGCTCTGGTGCCACAATAAACTACAGTTCCCATGATTCCCTAGCACTGAGTCAGGGCAGTTAAAGTGGCCTCAATTTGCACTATTTCTGGCAGTCTGCAAAGGCCCCAAAAAGGCCCATAGACCATCATGTAATCCATGATTCAAAAAACAATTATGATTTTGGGGGAAGGGAGAAAGGATGTCTGATGGAGTAAATTGTTCTATTAAATGAGCAATGTAATCATAGAGCTATAGTGGAAAATATATGCTAATATTCACTCTCTTCCTGAACAGAGTAAAGTCAGGCAGATAGGGAAATGAATGTTTCTTGAGATACTTAGATAACAAGCTGCTAGATAACATAGACATTGATTCTTATTCTGGAAACTTATTAATGGGTTGCGTTGTGCATGCTAAGGTCTCACTCTTGCCTCAGATTCTTATTTTAGTTCTCACTTTACCACTTTCTCTCTCTCAAGGGAAACACAGAATTCAAAAACATTTTAATTTTTTTTAATTTTTTAATTTTTAATTTTATTTTTATTTTTTTGCAGGGAGGATGTAGCATGTTTGCTACTTTCTAGGCCAACTATAGTGTTCAGATGGTCTTTAAGGGTTGCCCAACATGGGAGTACACTATAATAATCTAATCTATATACTACTAGGGCAGGGGTAAGCAACCTTTTTGAGCCGGGGGCCGGGTTGCTGTCTCTCAGACAATGGGGGGGGGGGGGGGGAGAGCACCATAAATAAATAAATAATTAAAAATTAAAAATTAATATTTTTTTAAAAAAATATGCATGCACACTCTCTCAGCCCCAGAAAAGACATGGCAAAACCCCTGTGGAGATTTTGCCAAGAAAACCCCAAGAACAAGTAATAACAACAATAATCAATACCATCATGGCGGGGGGCGGCGGTGGCGGCAGGGCCGGCCTAGGGCCGGTCCAAAGGCCTTGGGGGGCCGCATCCGGCCCCTGGGCCTTAGGTTGCCTACCCCTGTACTAGGGAGAGAGAGGGGGAGAGGGAGAGATGGGGGAGAGACTTCCATTATGAACAATATTCTGGAAGGGAAGGCAATTTATTAACTGATAAGACATAAAGCATTTCACTAGCATCTGCCACTGAATTTTAGTGGATTCAGTCCATTTCAATTTTCATGGACTCTCTGGAACTGGACTGAGTCCACAAAAGCTTATGCTAGATTTTTTTTCTTCCCAGTTAGTCTAAAAAGTGCTACTGGATTCCTTTTTGTCTTTTTAGTTAAAAAATAGATTTCTCATCCCTGCCAGAATATTTGTCAGAAAGGAATTATGTTAAAACAGACTAACATGGCTAGCTTTTTGAATTTGTTAGTAATATTAAAACAATATTTTACTTTTATTCATTGCAACATTTTATGCCACATTGAAATGCTTTGTCCTTTCTCTAACTCAAGATACTGAGGTGAAAGAAAGAAAGAAAGAAAGAAAGAAAGAAAGAAAGAACTCTGAAGTTCAGGATGTTGAAAGTTCAGATTAAATTAAGAAAGATGATGAAAAATAAGCCTTCTGCTCTGCTTGCATTGCCTCACATATGCCACCCTGTTTTTATGATCTTTATGATATAAAACAAATCCATTATGCTTCAACATTTGGGATTTGACTTCTGATTTTCATTAAAGAATATCCTTGAGATGAGGCTTACACTTTATCATAATAAAACAAAGATTTCACATAATCACATTCTGTCATTTAAAGCAAAACATTTCAATAAAAAAAAAAATCCAGTTATTTCCGCTTAAGTCAATATGGCATTTCCCATTTGTCCTTTGCTCAGACATTTCAGGACATCTTAAGTATAACAAGCTATCTGCCTGTCCCTATTCTCCTGCTCAGAGATAGTTCTGTTGCTCCCGAATTGTAAATATCAACTGAGCCTTTGAGAAACATTAGGTTGTTGCCATTGTCCATATAGTCCATTAAACAGCAACTCATTCCTCTCCCCAAACATTGGAATAATGCTGCTAATGGTAGGCAGAAGCAGAAAAGAAGTTCATTGGGTTCATGTTTGTCTAAAGAAACATCTATCTTACATTTTCCAAAACTGGCAACTGGATGAAGGTATCTGTACATTTCTCAAACTTGCAATGCCTTTTGACAAAAGAAGTAAAATGTCTCCCATCCCAATACAGAGCTGGGACATTAAAAGAAAGCTCATGGAATTCCAACAATGCAAAAGAAATTAAAGCAACAGATTTTCATGTCACTTTACAGATCCTCAAGACAGGTCACCTTGGCCTCCAGATCTTGGTGCATAGTACTCAAAGCCAGCCAACTTATTTTGGCATCTGAGATACAATATTCCACCTTTTCATGATTCTCAGAGTAGTAGTAGAATCTTTATTGCTAAAAGCTATAAGCCATTAGAATCCACAATAGCTGGTATTTTATTCTGATTTTAAAGACCCTAATTAGTATAAATGTGATTTTTTTTTTAAAGCATGGTTATTATATTATATGAATGGGATGTGGTGGCTTAGTGATTAAGATGCCAATTCTGACAATCGCAAGATCAGAAGTTTGGCAGTTCGAGGCTCAAGTGCCGCATGACAGAGCTCCTATCACTAGTCCCAGCTTCTACCAGCCTAGCAGTTTGAAAGCATGCATACCACTTTTGTGGGAAGGTAAACAGCATTCTGTGCAGTCATGCTGGCCACACGACCACCAGAGTCATCTTCAGAAAATGCTGGCTCTTCAGCTTAGAAACTGCC
This sequence comes from Phrynosoma blainvillii, assembly GCA_026167975.1. NCBI lineage: Eukaryota > Metazoa > Chordata > Lepidosauria > Squamata > Phrynosomatidae > Phrynosoma > Phrynosoma blainvillii. The sequence goes on along the minus strand of JANUYF010000001.1, from coordinate 253,302,524 downwards.
CCCTACAGTCAGTTACAACTAGACATTAGTGTCGAGGGGAAACCTTTACCTTTACCTTTTATATCCTATCTGTTTATTTGTTGGTATTTTTTATTTTAATGAATATAATGATTGTGATGGCTTACAGCTTTTAGCAATAAAAATTCTACTACTGCTCCTCAGAGTCAGTGAACTAAATCAACTGCTTTAAATCTGAAGAATCATAGGGCTGGCTTAGAGGGAATATCTTTTGATATTTATATTATTATTTTTCATAAGGAATATCTAGCATCTGTACACAAACCTCCAGAGCATTTTCAAAAAAATCTGCAGTAAGCTTCAAAAGCGACCTGCGCTTCTCTAGAACAAGAACAAGAGAATCCCAAGCGTCTCCCAGTGTCTCTGCCATGGCATCATACACTTGTTCTTGATCTTTGTTTTCTGCTGCAGTTTTGTCTGCCTCGTGTAACAGGTCCCAAATCTGGCCTTCCAGAGGCTGGAAAGAAAACAAATGTCAATCAGAATTAAATTCTTAAAATTATTATTTTATTTTCAATGCATTTGTTATTTGAGAACATTTTACCCAATTCTTCCATCAAGAAAAGCTCCCATATGAGTTTTAAAAAGCAAAGACATTTAATATTGTCTGAATCCCATTTTGAAAGAAAGGCAGGATATAAATCCAATAAATAAATAAATAAATAAATTGGCAGCTATTAAAATTTCATTTTATTTAAATAAATTATATCCCAGCTTTCAAAATATATTTGACCTCATTTTTGTAATATTATTCCAAGACAGTTTATGAATTAAAAAATCATACAAAGATGCTGAAACAAAACTGTACTAAAGAATAATAGAGCCACATAAACAGCAATGAAGAATATTAAAGAGTAAAAGTACCTAGGAGCACTGGTAGGAACTTCAAGGGGTAGAATATGTTGGGGAGTTACAAATGCATAACCTACAGTTACATATTCATAACTGTTTGGTATTCACGGTCCCTATATATTTCCTAGTTTAAAGGTCACATTTGTTGTAAAATGGATGAAATGGACTTTGACTTATGGCAATCCCATGAATGAGAGACCTCCAAGTGACCCTATGCTTGTAGACTGAGAGTGGCAGCTTCCTTGGTTAAGTCTACCCATCTGGAATGTGGTCCTCCTCTATTCCTACTGTTTTCTACCTTACCAAGTGTTATTGTCTTTTCTAGTGACTTATGTCTTCTCAGGTTGCCTAAAGTACAACAATCTCAGTTTTATCATCGTGGCTTCTAGAGAGAGTTCCTCTTCCCGTTAAATACAATGTTATAGTAAAATGGTGTTCCAGATATAAAATGGCAAAATCAAACTTTGCTTTTTGGAATTTATATTTTTAAAAATTATTTTCAAGCCATGGATGGTTGAATCCATGGATATGAAGGACCAGCTGTATTTGTAGATACATAAGAAAATGAACACTAGATTTTTGCAGGAGTCAGAGAATTTATGTTTGATTCTTCTTCTCCCTTCCCCATTATTAACCCTCTCCCTTCCCTCCTCCCACATTATATGATACCCACGTCATGGGGTGTGTCTACACCATAGAAACAATGCAGTTTGACACCACTTTAAGTGCCGTAGCTCCATCCTATGGAATCCTGGGATTTGTGGTTTTACACAGTCTTTAGACTTCTCTGCTAAAGAGTGCTAGTGCCTCACAAAAGTACAAATTCCAAAAAGTACAAATTCCTGTAGGGTAGGACAGGTAAGGGGGGGTGTCAAACTGCATTATTTCTACAGTGTAGATGCATCCATAGGCAATTAGCATGCAAATTATTCCATTAGGGTGCTTAGATGTCAGTAGCAATCCTGCACCGGTGTCACCCAGTGCAGGGGAGGGGGACTTTCAGGGGACAGGACTTCCAGGGTGGGGATTTCTGGTGGGACTTCTGGGTGAAGGAGGTGCATGAGAGTGGCCACGCAGGCTGGAGGTGCACCCACACAGGCTGAAATGGCACCACAAGGTCCAAAACAGTGGCCGCATGCCCAGAGGGACACCCGCATGGGCCAGAGCCACAGCTGCATGGGCCCAAGAAGCACCCGTGTAGGACTGGGCAGCACCCATGGGGGAGGAGGGCCAACTGGATGTCACCCCCCTTCTGTGGTGTCACCTGGTATAGTCCGCACCCCCTGCACCTCCCCAATGACACTACTGCCAGATGTAAAGGAGAAAACTGTTAATGCGGTTTTCTAGGGGAGGGAATTTCAGCAGATGATAATTTTCTCACCTAAATGACTAGGCTCACATGCTAGAATTCCATTTTCTGGTATACTATGTCTAGTTCTGGGCACCACAATTCAAAAAGGATGTTGAGAAACTGGAGCGTGTCCAGAGGAGGGCGAATAAAATGGTGAAGGGTCTGGAAACCATGCCCTACGAGGAACGACTTAGCGAACTGGATATGTTTAGCCTGGAGAAGAGACGGTTAAGAGGGGATATGATAGCCCTCTTTAAATATTTGAAGGGATGTCATATTGAGGAGGGCACTAGCTTGTTTTCTGCTGCTCCAGAGAATAGGACTCGGAACAACAGATGCAAGCTACAGGAAAAGAGATTCCACCTCAACATTAGAAGGCACTTCCTGACAGTGAGAGCTCTTTGACAGCGGAACACACTCCCTCGGAGAGTGGTGGAGTCTCCTTCTTTGGAGGCCTTTAAACAGAGGCTGGATGGCCATCTGTCTGGGATGGTTTGATTTTGAGTTTCTGCATGGCAGGGGGTTGGACTGGATGGCCCTTGTGGTCTCTTCCACCTCTATGATTCTATGATTCTATAATTCTATGAGAGGTTCCAACTTAGGGGGGTTGCAGACTGCCAGAAATAGTGTGAATTCAGTCCACTTTTAGGGTTAGGGTTAGTGCTAGGGAATCATGGGAACTGTTATTTTTCTGAGACATTGAGCCTTCTCTGTCAGACAACTCTGATGCCACAATAAAATACAGTTCCCATGGTTCCCTAACTCTAACCCTAACCCTAAAAGTGGACTGAATTCACACTATTTCTGGCAGTCTGCAACCCCCCACAGTCACGTTGTCTGTGATGGAGTAACAAGTGTTCCCCTTTTCAAGTCGAGAGTTTTAGAGAGTTTTAGCCAAGTTGTTTTGGCACATGAGTTAGAAAATATCATAGAAGTGTCTATTCCCATGCCTGGCAGTAAGAAGTAAAATAACAAAGTACAGTCATCCCTCCATATCCACAGATTCTGCATCCATGGATTCAATCCTCCACAGCTTGAAAATACCCCCCATCCAAAAATCAAACCCTGATTTTGACATTTTTCTACCCTACTGTATATAATGGGACTTGAGTATCCACAGATTTTGGTATCTATGGGGGAGTCTTGGAACCAAACCCCAGTTGATACCAAGACCAAGGGCATCCTGTATACTACTAGTCTGCTGTCCTTTCATGACACCCCACACCTATTGCTGGAAGCAACCTCCTCATTCTGCCTTTAATAATAATTGACGCTAGGTAATGTACATGCTTCCCATATGGAACGCACCTCATTCATCCCCCTGGAAAATACAGTTTAAATATTCTAAGGGAGCAGGCTAGGAAGGACATCTTGTCTCAGATCTTGGAGATCTATAAGAGTGGGCTACAGTTTGGAAAATTCCACTTAAAGAGATAATCACCTACATTTGGTTTTGTAGAACCAAAAAGTAGAGTGTGGCTGAGAGTTACTAATGACAAAAAAAACACACAAGCTAGGAGAGATTGCCAGAGTTTGCTTTTGCTGGACCCTATTGGGAAGGGCAAGATTCCACCTCTCCTCTCCTCTAACACCACTGAGTTAACTGTGTGTTGACTGTTTTTGCATTTTGAACTCAGTTTGCAGCAACTGGTTGTGTCTTCACTGCAGAATTAATGCAGTTTGACACCATTTTAACTGCCACATTTAAATGCTATGGTATTCTGGGCTTTGCGGTTTTGTGAGAGAGCAAGCCTTCTCTAGTGCCACAGCAAGCTACAAATCCCAGGGTGTCATGGGACAGAACCATGCTAGTTAAAGTGATGTCAAACTATATTAGTTCTGTAGTGTGGCAGCCGCCTGAAGGAAGCTGAGGACAAAGGGAGAAAGTGAAAGAAGATGAGAGAAAATGGGACCTTTTAAAAACAGCTGAAAAAGTAGGACAATAGAAGTTTAATTAGGACTACCAGTTGGAGGGTATGTCGATCTAAAAGTTTTGTTTTTCTCTTAATTCTCATTTACTTTTTTAGAAACATGTGAATGATATTGGCTTTTGGTCTGAAACATTTAGCCTAAGGTGATATTAAAAGTAAACACACATACAAAGAGAGATAGTTTTTTAAAAGCATTATCTGTAGAATTAATAACACAATGACATAACTGAGGGCCAGTACCGACAGCCCCACATCGTCGTCACACCGCCCGCCCAAACAGTCGGTGGGCAGCGTCAGGGTGCTCCCTTGGCACAGCATTTAGACACGCTGCACCAAAGGAGTGCAGAAAAGCCACCACCATGGTGGCAAGGGTGGCTTTTTGCTGCTCCAAACAGGAGTGGCATTTGCTAGCTCTTTTTGGAGCAGCAAAGTGCCGGATCAGGGTTGTGGTGTGCAGTTGCCACAGCTCCGATCTGGTGCTCCCAGGGGCAGCATGGAGCCACCCCTTAGGGGGTGTCTGTAGAGCCCCTGAATCGGTACAGCAACCCCAATGTCCCAGCAATAATACCCAAGAACAATGAACAGAAATATTTCTAAAACTTGGAAAATTATACGTACATTCTATTTTACATACAGTCCTCAGAAGAACCAGTTGCTCAAATAACGCAGTGTTGAATAAAATGTACACAACTGTTTTCTTGTTGTCCTGTGCATTTTAATCAAAAGTGAATCACTGCACCCAAACAGAGGCACTAACAAAGCATTTCCAGGACAACCCCTTCCATACTCAGAAGAAACAGTGAAAAACAGTAAAGTGTAAGAATCTAGTTTAAGCATATCTACTCAGAAGTATTTTTAAAGGATTGCATTACTCAAGAGTAGGCAAAGCCATCAAAGTATGAGAGCATCTGCAACGCCCCTTCACAAATTGTGACAATGACAATTGCGATAACCCAGACTGCATCATAAACACATTCTTTTGCAGGCATATTGACTTATTGGACTGCAATACCCCTAACTGGAACTGAAACAGGCCACAACTTTATTAATGTCAACAACACTAAATTAACTATGTGTAGGTGAAGGAAGAACCCTAGAAAAACAGGTCTGCACAAGCACTAAATCAAAGTCCTAAGTTGTACTTAACCAGCCTTGAACCCAAGCCCCATCACGCCTGACTGTGGGAATGCTGAGGGGCCAATTCATGGGGTACCATCTCCCACGGTTGGCCAAAGCTGCAAAGTAGACCTGTCCAGGTCAGTGGCATCCCGGCTCCTGGTGTCACCCAGCGTGGTGGTTGGGGCGAGTGCACACACACCCCTGCACCTCCTTGACACAGCCCTGTTCTCCTCAGAGAAAAGGGGGGCATAGAAAAGAGCCAGGCCAAGCGTACGTGCATGTGCCCCCTCCTTGCATCTCTTTGCCGCACCTTCATTCTCCTCAGAGGAGAAGAGGCCATGGCAAGGAGGTGCAGGGGTGCATGTCCTTGCCACAGCCCAGTTGTAGCAAGGAGGGCCAAGGGGTGACCAGATGTCACCTCCCTTTGAGGTGTCACTTGATGTGATTAGCAGCCCCCGCACCTCTCCAATGAAACCACTGATTCAAGACATCCCCGCATCCTCCCATGTCCAACCTCCTCACTAGTTCTCTCTTCTCACCTTCACTCCTGACAGTTATTGACAAACAATAGCAGCAAATACAAATACAGCATTTCATATGGATACAACTCTTCAACCCCATGCTGAGCCACATGTAGGAAGCCCGTATAAGCTCTGCATTATGAGGAGACCCTTTTGTGAGATATCACAGTTCCCATAAGGTCAGAGATTCAGTAGGAATCCCCAACTCTGGAAGATCTTGTGATGACAGACAACCACCATGAGATGGAAAGCTTTTCCCACTTCCAAATAAAGCACAGATAAAGCATCTTGGAGTGGAGCAAGCACTGGATGCCCTCTCTGCAAATGCCCCCCTCTGTGGATAGGTGTGCTAGTGTGGAAAGTAAGTGAACTGGCTAAGCTCACAGCTACAAAATTTTCTGTTCAGGAGTGGTAATGGTATCAACACACAAAAGTACTGGGCTTAAAAACGTATTTTCTTTCCTGGGCATAAGTCACATTGTACACAAAAAGAAGATAAATTGGACAGCTAAGATTGTGAGTGCATCCCACATCTATAAAGTGGACTATTAAACGGTTAAATGTTACAGTTGCACTACAAAAAGAGTGATGTTGTCTCTAACTGATGTACAATAATAATAAAATAACTGAATTATGCCTCCATTATAGAGAAAATGAATTGGTCACAACCAAGCTGGGCTGAGATCAACTCAAGGGTTGTTAAAAACAACAAAAGTCTACTATTTGCAACTAGAATTCAGAGATATAGCCATGTTTCAGAATGCAAAGGGATCTTGTAGCACCTGAGTGAAAAACATTGTAGCATAAGGTTTTGTAGACAGTCTATGAAAGCTTATGCTTCAATGTGTTTTGCTCAATCTCAAAGGTTCTACAAGAATCTTTATATTTGCAACTAGTTACTTCCATGCTCAGACCTTGGCATGATGGAACAAATTTCCATATGTACACTCAGCTGTAAAAGATATAGAAGCCTCATTCTTCTTTGCATTTCATTACCTTAAACCTTGCAGCATTTGAGGTCAGAAAATAAGAAATGTGTTACAGAACAAGCTTCAATTTATTAATGTTTCAAGCTAAAGTAGTATAAGGGCATATCATAAAGTAATGATTATCACCTGGAAGTTATTATGGTATATTGATGAAATTTTGTCAGTGTCATCATTGGTCCCTAAGTGCATGATGTTGAGAAAATCAGCTCATTGTGTCCTTTATTTTTGTTAAAGGTTGTTCCAGAAGTGACTAAAGTGTAGGATGGAGAAGTACGAGGGGGTATTGTAAAATAGTAATTATCCCCCGGAAGTTATTATATTGATGAAATTTTGTCATTGTCATCATTACCAAGTGACTTTTTCTTTTTCCAAAAATGAAAAATCCATTGTGGGGTCACCAATTTGACAACACAGATGACGTCATTCATGAAGTGGAAGAGTGGTTTAAGGGGCAGTCTGCAGACTTCTACAATAAAGGTTTTCAGAGGATCAAGAAACGCTGGGAAAAATGTGTAAATCTGGATGGTGAGTATGTAGAGTTACGTTAACAACTACAAATCAAAACAAACTTTCTGTAAACATTTTAAAAATGTGATAATTAAAACTTTACGATACCCCCCTTGTATGTAAGTCTTAGAAGAGTCCTTTAACTTTTGTTATTTTACTTTCTTCACTATAAAGAGCAGCAAGTACTGTAATTTCTGTTAATTTTGAAATCTTCAGAATGTCTTCCAGAGACTTGATTTATGTTTGGCTGTTTTCATCTTGAGTCTTTATCATGACAATGGATGAATGAAGTGCCAATTTCTGCTGTTGGGTTTGGTGCTATCAGTAAGAATGTATAATGAAAAGAGAAACCTGTAATAGGCAAATTAAAGTCAAGGATAATTCATTCTCCTGATACAGACTATAATAAGAACTGAAGGTATGGAGATCTGAAATTCTCCTGATAGTGTCTGAGTTGAGAATAGGAAATAATAGAGTACTAATACACCATTGTGCTAAACTCAGAATCATAATCTTCAGGTCCTCCCAAGTCACCACCCACATATCTTCTGTACTGGTGATAGCTTGCATCTGAATAGGCTGTCAATCTGTTCTCTCTTTAAAAAAAAACTCTGAGAATTTCCCCCCCAAAATAATTCAATTATTATCCCTTAATTTAAAAGGTAGATTAATTGTTGTTAGGCAAAGAAAAAATCTGAAGAAAGGAATACACAATAACTAATAGCTAATAACTTTATTTTTGTATCCCACCTTTTGCCTTTAGGCAATCAAGGCGGCTCACAAAGTTACATATAAAACAAACAAATCCCATAACTAGAACAAATAAACAGGGTCTGGAAACCCACTACAAAGATTTTTTTTCTTAACACAGGGCCTTTGCAGACTGCTAGAAATAGTGCAAACTGAGTCCACTTTAACTGCCTTGGCTCAATGCTAGGGAATCATGGGAACTGTATTTTTTTTCTGAGACATTGAGCCTTCTCTGTCAGAGAGCTCTGGTGCCACAATAAACTACAGTTCCCATGATTCCCTAGCACTGAGTCAGGGCAGTTAAAGTGGACTCAATTTGCACTATTTCTGGCAGTCTGCAAAGTCCCACAGAAGCCAGGTTTGCAGTCAATGGTATGTTGTGATTTGCTGAATTCATCTCGCTGTTGTGTTTCCACCTATTCCCATAAACAAACCATGGTTTGTTAGCCCACTGAAAACCACAAAAGTCACCATGTGTGGCTAATTTAAACCATAGCTTCTTGTAATAATAAGCCATGGTTATTATTACAGTCATTGTCATGGTTGTGTATGGTGTAATGGTTTGAGTATTGGACTACAACTTTGGAAACCAGGGTTTGATTCCCCACTTGGCCATGAAACCCACTGGGTGACCTTGGGGAAGTCACATGCTCTCAGCCTTAGGGAAAGGCAATGGCAAACCTCCTCTGAACAAATCTTGCCAAGAAAACCCTGTGATAGGTTCGCTTTAGGGTCACCATAAATTGGAAATGACTTGAAGGTACAACAACAACAACAACAACAACAACAACAACAATGTATTGGAATATCTGAACCAAAGATTGTAGTTTCTTTCCTTGCTTGTTTCTCCAGCTGCTCCTGCTGAAGTAGAAACTGGCAAAGAGGCAGAAGGGAATGAAAACAGAAACTGCATCAAGGTTTGTTTGGTCATCTGGAGGACAATTTGTTACTAAAGCAACAAACTATGGCTAAAATAATCCGTGGCCTAACATGCTATGCAGACACGGACTGTATCTGTGGGGCACAAGAATACATTTAAAACCAGATTCTTGTCTGTAGTTATGGGTGTGTGTGTGTGTGTCCTACATAGCCCCAAAGAGACATGTTTGGGATACTAGATGCTTCTGTTTCAGGATTATTCCAACGATCCTTTGGATCCCGTGCAGCAGTAGCATTGCCTTGTGATTAGACTAGGGAGGCAGGAGGGAGGAAGAAAGTCTTGAAGATTTAGCCAAAGTCTACATAATTTGTGACCTCTGTGCCAAAGGCAGCCCATTAAATCCTTAATCAAACTCCTCTTTTTGCTGCTAGGCCTGAGTTTCATCAGGAACCTGACAAGTTAGAGTACTCAGCTGGCGGGCTGCATCTACTTCCATGAGTCAAAGTTCTCAGGCCCAATCTTACCGTAAACCCCTTACACTGGAAACTCTTAGTTAATGGCCTCATTTTGAGGGACGAATTATCTAACATTTCTAAATAATATATTACATATTACATGCTGAGCACCGTTGATAGTGGGGGCAACAGAGAAAATTATTGGCTCATTACAACTTTTTATTGCTTATTATTATAAGGTTATAAGCTTAAATAAAATCTACAATGTGATCCTACACACTCAGAGATAAATCTCACTGATTCCACAGGGATGGCAAGTGCGCATAGGTTTGGAGCCTTAGCATAACTTCACAGAACTAATGTTAGTACCTCTTTAGATTTATGAGGCACAGCTGCAAATTAAATTTTTTTAAAGTCTTGCAAAGCAGCAATATGAACACTAGTGTGCACAGTTGCATTTTCCAAGCAACTGCATATTCATTGTGTTTCTTTCTTTCTTCTTCTTTTTTTAACTTATCTGACATTTAGCTGCAGAAAAACATGAGGAAGGGAAGTTGGGTTTTGGTTTGTAACTATAGTTCCCTTATAACATACGTACTTCCTTGGCAATATCTAATGAGGTATATATTTACGATTTCATTTATTTATTCATTTATATGACAATTAATTGAAATTCTGCTGATTTGTACTGTTATTTTTTGCCATGGGTTTGATAATATTACATTTATCATGTCACTGTTAGCCATTCTGGTCTTGTTTTAGAGGGAAAAGGGGGAATACAAATACTGAAAGGTAACTATCATATCCTTTCTGTCTACAGTTCCAAGGTGGCTCCCATGAAAGTACAGCTAGAAAGAATACCATCAGTTCAAACTAGGTTTTCTGTGAATGTTCCCCATTTGTTATATTTAATTTGAAAATACTGCATGTGTAGCCTACCATTTCTGTTTTTTTTTAAAAAATCACCTAAATAACTTTTATTTTGCCTTATTGCTGTTCTTTTGCTCCCCTGACTGCTACTTCTGAACACTGTTTTCTTCTACTTCTGCCATCTCTTCACAGTCCTTGGAGTAATTTGCCTGCACTGCTACTACAGCTAATATGATTCATCAGCAAGTTAGATTAAGGCAGTGTTTCTCCATTATTTTCTGTCACGCCCCCCCCTAGGAAAGAAGAAAACATTTCGCGCCCCCCGCGCGATCACATGGGCGGGTTTGGCCAATCAGGATAGAGCTACTGGGGCTGTGCTGGGACAATCTCCCTCTCTCCAGCCGTAACGGGGCCCCCTTTATGGAGCCTCGCGCCCCCCCTGGGGGGCCCGCCCCACTATTTGAGAACCGCTGGATTAAGGGCTGTCAGAGCAAGACTGGAAAAGAACAACATTCAGAACAACATATTATTTGCAAGGGCTAAACTTAGACCATTGCCAGAAATGCCTCCCCTCCATGTGTCATGCTTTGGCAGGCACAGTCCTGATAGATCCTCTGTTGTCCCATTTTTTTAGCTGCTTTTTAAATCTCCCAGTTTCTCTCTCCTCAGCCCACTTTCCCTCTTTGCCTTCTGGTTATTTTTAATTGCTGCAAACTGCGTTCAAAGTGGAATAGTAGCCTGCACTCAATTAACTTAGCAGAGGGAAAGGAGAGAAGGGTATGGGATCTTGTGCTTCCCAGTAGGCTCAGGCAAAAGCAAACGGATGCAGCCTCTCCTAGCTTGTGTTCTCTCTCACTAATACCTTTTGCCATCTTGATGACACTTTGACATTACTTCACCACGTTCCCATTTTCATCTGTGAAATGATGGAAGGTATGGAAACGTTGACATGGAGCGGTAACCTAAATGTATCAGAGTAGCCAATATGGTTAAATGAGATATGATACCTGTAAATTCATTACCCAGCAGACTCCACACCTTCCACCAGGCTCTAACATATGCAGACAGGAGGAGACACTACCTGGTAAGACAATCTCTCCTCCAGGAGGGGAGGCTGAATTAAAGGGCCATTTGGGATGGCAGATCCCACATGCCACCCCCACCCCACCCCAGGGTTGTCAGAGTGAAAACTGGAGAAGGCTCCTATACCTTTATTGGTTGTCTTGAAAGGAGAATTCCAGCAGGTGATGCTGGAAGTCTGGTTTACAGGATTGGCTTGAGGGGTTGCACTAACTGGAAGATACTTGGGCCACAGTTATCTTTTCAACAAGGGAGTAGCTTCTGCTAAAACGAGCTCAGTTCAGTGTGTGGAGTTCCACTGAGTCACCACCCTCTGATTCTGGATATCTCACAAAACTACAATCCAAGAATTGCATAGTATTGAGCCATTGCAGTTAAAACGGTGCATTATCCTGAATCTGAGTTTGCTAGTTTAAAGGCTTCCTCCCTAAGCTGTCTGGAACAGGACTAATAGAATGGAGCTTCAGTTAAAGCCTCCTCCCCACACCAGCCAAGTGACTCCCAGAGAAGCCATCAACATGGAAGCATTAATCCTTAAACGTCACTCATGAGGACTGCTGTTTTAACACTGCCCATAGCCATGCTGGAAGAGAAGAGTGATCCCCTACCACAAGTCAACTGATCGGCTGGGCTATGTATAAGGAGGTGGGAGAGAGTTCCTCAGGCCCTTGCAGTATGGTTTGTCCACACCTGATGTTGCTGTTGTTGTGTGCCTTCAAGTCATTTCCAACTTATGGAGAACCTAAGGTGATGCTGTGACAGGGTTTCTTGGCAGGATTTGTTCAGAGGAGCTTTGCCATTGCATTCTCCCGAGGCTGAGAGCATATGACTTGACCAAGGTCACCAAGTGGGTTTCATGGCCAAACTGGAAATTGAACCCTGGCCTCCAGAGTCACAGCCTAGCACTCAAACCACTACGCCATGTTGGCTCTCTGAAGCCATTCCATGCTGCTGCTTCTCTCTTTATAGGTTTTGAAAAGGAGTAATAATGGCCAAGGAACTGCAGATTTGTCAAAGAATGTGTCCATAATCATTTTGACATTAAATTAACACATCCCTTGTGAGACACAGGCATTTCTCCCAAGAAGGCAAAGGTGTGTTGGGAAATAAAGCAAGAAAGCGATGAAGATTTTTTCCTGATAGTTACTTTGTGAAATAGTTTCATCAGTTGGAAATTACATGGTGTCTGATGCTTGTTAAAGAGATGGGGAATTTCCACTAGCTGCAATGAACTCTGTCTGTCAGGTAAGTATGAACAGGTTTGCAGCCTGTGTGCTTGGGATAATAGCTTTACCTTCTCGTAAGGATTCTTACTCTAGATTTCTGCCCTATTTCCCCGTCCCCTATACTCAACAATGTCTTTAAATATAGGGCTCATGAAACAACAGCAGGGAGCTTATCACACATCCAAATAAGCTGGCTTTGGCGGCTATCTTTGCTGGCTTCAATCTTCTTCCAGGATACTCCCAGGTGTTATTATACATAAATCGCCATCGATTTAGCCGCAATGCCGCTGGCCAGGTCAGACTCAGGCTGATGCCGGACTCAGATGGCACTTTTTGACAGTCGGAAGTTTTTGACTTCTAAAATTTGGCAGCTGAACATGGCTTCCACCCACAGCTATATCAGGCTGGCGGCATCATGGCTAAATCGGCAGTGATTTACGTATGATAACATCCAGAGGTATCCTGGAAGAAGATTGTAGCCGGCAAAGGCAAAGGTAAGCCAGCTTATTTAATGGAGCGATGAGCTCCCAAATTGCATCCCAGTTCACACAGACTTTTGTAATAATATTCTGGCTTAATAAGCATTCACCACAATGTGAATGAGCAACGTGCTTATGCACAGTCTGAGGACTCCCTCTTGGCTCCTCTCTTCATGCAGGCACATATACAAACCCATAAGAGATAGTTTTAAACTAGGAATATGGTTAAATGTGTTCAGACCTGTGAGGATTGGTAAACCCCACAACAAACTCTGGTTGAAGTTGGCATATGATCCAGACTTGATTGGATTGTTGTCACTGTGTACCTTCATTTCCAAGGTCACCTAGTGGGTTTCATGGCTAAGCTGGATTCAAACCCTGGTCTCCAGAGCTGTAGTCCAACACTCAAACCACTATGCCAAAGTGGCTCTCATCTTAGTTGGCTTACTCAACCATAAACTTCGGAGTTTAGCACACAGCTTTAAAAAGTGACTTACTGCTGCCGAATTCAATTCTAATTCAGGCTGTATCTGGGTATTATCAGATGCATTTTTCTGTTGATGCTGCTGGCCAGGTGCAGCCCGGGTAATTTTTGGATAGAATCTTGGCTCAGCAGGCCAATTTGCAAAGCTGGGTGCAACCCAAATTATAATTTAATTTGGCAGCAGTAAGGGCCTTTGCAGACTGCCAGAAATAGTGCACATTAAATTGAGGCACTACCCTGGCTCAGTGCTAGGGAATCATGGGAACTGTAATTTATTGTGGCACCAGAGCTCTCTGACAGAGAAGGCTCAATGTCCCAGAAAAAAATACAATTCCCGTGACTCCCTAGCACTGAGCCAGGGCAGTGCCTCAATTTAATGTGCACTATTTCTGGCAGTCTGCAAAGGCCCTTAAGTCACTTTTTTTTAGCTGTGCACTAAACTCCTTCAACTATAAACCTATGTTTCTTGTTTCCTTTGGTTTGTCTAGCCATTTTTGTGAAGAGAAGAGTGACTTGTGGTTTACTCAACCCTGATGGGGAGATTCTTATGTGTAGGGTTGCCATACTGAAACCTGGAGAGGGCTCCTGTTTCAGGTAACAACACCTGCAGAAATTCCTTCTTGGGTGCATCCAAGAAAGAATTTCAGCAGGTGTTACCTGGTTGTGTCATGAGTAGCACTTGCTGAAATTCCTTCTTCTACACACCCATTAAAGGTATAGGAGTCCTCTCCAGGTTTCAACCCTACTTATGTGTGAATGCAACCACTGGTTCTGATAAAGATTGTCCCCACAGAGTTTGTCCATTGTTCCCCAGGGAAGGGAAAAACTCAACTGAATATTGCAGAATTCCTCATCACCATTCTGGTTTTAATATGAAAGCACTTGAACAGTAGCATTCCCAGCTTCCTTGACCTGGTTCTTACTGGATCAGCCAAGATCCTTTGGGCTTCTTGGAAAAGATGTGTTATAGGTGCTTATAATCAGGGCATTGCAGCAATTGCTTCTCTCTTTGAGGTGTCTCCTGCATCAGATATTCAAAGATATGCTGCCTCTGAACATGGAAGTTTGATTTAACTAGTATACTTAGTACCCATGAATAGACATATCTTTTGTGATCTTGCCTCATCCTTTTCTAAAGCCATCCAAGTCAGTGGTCATCACTAGATGTTTATGTATCTCCTACGTCATTTCTTTCTAAATACTGGGCCAAAACTACCAGAGTGAATAACAGAAATCTTTCATTCAGGCTGCCAGGCTTTGCACAGAACATTCAAGAGGTAGCGGGATTGCATAGCTTTTATATGCTCATTAAGGATGAGACCATGGGTCCCTTGAATAAATACTTTGAGAAGTGGGCAGAAGCACACAATGAGAAGTGGGCAGACGCCATCTTCTCCAGTTAGACAGTTCCACCAGGCTTCAGCCAAGTTAACAAAATTGCCCATGACTATTTCATTTTTAGGCATCTCTCATAATGCAATTACCATTTCTGATTAACCATACTAAAGACACGTCTTCACCATTAATCTTACATTGTGCTGTTGGTTATATACTGCTGGTAAAATCAGTGTTAAAACTTGCAATGTGCTATTTCTTTCTGATGCTGCTAATTATGCTAATAAATTTGTTTCTAAGCTTCTGGCATGCTGAATTTCAATGAGCAATTTATTTTTTAATTGGAAGCTATTTGCCAATAGGTAAATGGGCATGTTGGCCATTATGAGCTTCTCTTGTTAAGCAGAACAGCCTATGAATTCAATAAATGTATTTCAAATCAGCCAATTTGTTTCCAATGCCAGCTGTTCCTCTTACTATTCATTACATTTTGCACACAGAGAAAACTCAGGAGCTTGACATTTATGCGCTTTCAAAACAGACCTAGGTATTGATTCACCAAAAAGTATCTGGGAACCACAGCTAGCTTGTTCACAAGAGAATTTTAAAGGCCAACTCAGTGAAAGATAATGTTAAGAGATTGAAGCATTTGTTACCGTGAATATACGCTCAAGGGCAGACTCAAGACATATTTCACGCTAGTACAAATGGAGGGGTGTTGCGAATACTGTTACAGCCAATTGCTTTAATGTCTGCATCTTTATAAATTGTGCTCCAGAACAACAAGCATTGTAGTCCAAAAGAACAAGCATCCATAGGTATACTAGTTACAAGCATCCACAGCTATGCCATTTTGCCAGCTGTCATTTGGGGGCAGGGTGAGTTGAGAAACATGACATTATCTTTTCTTCTATTAGTTAGTTATTTAACAACATTAACAAAAATGTCAGAGGTGAATTTACTTGCTCATCCTCCAATGTGATATACACCATCCTAGGTCAGGAACGGAAAGCCACCATGGTATAGTGGTCTGAGTGTTTATCTCAACTCTGGAGATCAGGGTTCAAATTCCTGCTCAGCCATCAAAACCCACTGGGTAATTTTGGGCAAGTCACACTCCCTAAGCCTCATAGAAAGGCAAAGGCACCCCCACCCTGCAAAAAATCTTGTCAAGAAACCCCTATGATACATTCTTCACCTTAGAGTCACCATAAGTCAGAAATGATTTGAAGGCACACAACAACATGTCAGGAACACCCCTCTACATTCTACATTGGACAAACATGACACTCTCTACACAAAAGGATAAATGCATATAATATTACATTAGCAATGGCAATTCTCCTTGCTTTCCATCTGTTTCCTTTAAACTGTCTTTTCCCCTTCCTAAGACCCTTCACTTGGTTTCCATACAGACAGTATCAGAAAATATTGCTCTTGTTGAGCATAGATGAGCCAGTAACCCCTGACAGTGTCTGAACTGCAGTTGCTTAAAATATCTTTACAGTACAGAAGGCCATCAGGGGTTACATTGTGCAGTGATAACATAAGCCCTGTCACAAGGTCACCTGGAAGTTATCCAGAAATATTCTTTTCCAGGTTCCCTCTCTTAAGTTACAGACCATTTTGTGATTATTTCTATCACAAGAATTTAATTTACAAGCTGTTTAAAAACTCATTATCCCTTATACGGGAAGAATTGATTAACATAGATCCAGATTAAAAGAATTCAAAATCCAAATTGGAAGAGAACAGTGAAGATGGAAGTGGAGTAGAATAAGGAGAGAGAAAGGTGTAATAAATTTGGACATAAATAAATAAAGGAAATAAAAAATAAAAAAATTGTAAAAGGGGAGGAAGGAGTGGCTTCAATAAAAAAAGAAACGATTGAGAGAAATTACATAAATGTTTGTGAAAATAACTTCATGGAATGTTAAAGGTATCAACTCAAGGTATAAAAAGAGTATTGTGTTCCATCAATTAGAGAAACTGAAGAGCGATATTATTTGTATACAAGAAACAAAGATAAGGAAAAAAGAAATAAGATATATTAGAAACTCTAAATTGGGCCACTCCTACATTTCTGTAACAGATAAGTAAAAGTAGCAATATATGTAAGCAAAAAATATCAATCAAAAGAGATACTCTGTGATGAAGAAGGAACATATATTGGGGTGGAAGTGAAATTCAAAAATACAACAACACTGGTAGTAGGAATTTATGAACCTTTAGAAAAAAGAGATAAATATTTCACTGTGATACACAATGAATTAAAAAATAGAATATAACAATATAATTCTGTTAGGAGACTTTAATGTAGTGCCAGAACCTAAGCTGGATAGGATATCAAATGATGGGAAAAGAATTAGGATAAACCAAGGGAAACGACCAAAATCCTTTTTTGATATGATGGAGGATTTAGAAATGGTGGATGTGTGGAGGCATAAATATAAAGAGACAAAAGGTTTTACTTTTTTTTCCCAGAAGCTCATAATTCTCTTTCCAGAATCAATATGTTCATAGTTTCCAAATCTTGGATCCCAATGATTCATTCAATTGATATATTAACAAAATGTACATCAGATCACAATCCAATAATGGTGGAAATATTAGAAAAAAAGACAATATTTATGGAAATTACATTATGATATATTCAAATATAAAAATAATGTAAATATAATAAAAGAAACTTTAAAATGTTATTTTAAGGAAAATAAGACCGAAGGAATGCAAACCAAAACTATATGGGATGCAAGCAAAGCAGTAGTCAGGGGTATCTTTATCAAATTGCGAGCAGAACAAAGAAGAAGAGATAATGAAAAAGAAAATAAAATTAGAGGAGAATTAAAAAGTAAAGAGGAAGAATGGAAAAAGAATGGTGGCATGGTGATGGGTAAATCCCTCTAAGCATTGCTGGCGAGGAGGTGATTGCTTTCCGCAGCTCAATATCCTCCAGGTGCATTTGCCGGAGGATAAAAGATATCTCCCCAGTTAGGGGAGATCAAGAGGGGCTTAGCAGTGTCCAAAATACCACTGAAAACAAACAAAGAAAAGAAATGTAAGATCAGAGAAGCAGAAAGGACAGGAAAGAGAAGACGACCTATGAAATGTGGAGGTTATGGAGGTCTGAGCTGGCCACGACCGTGGGATAGCAGCCGCTGCAGCGGCACGAACGCCGCCGCCACCACCAAAATCAAGCAGACAAGTAAGCTGACTATCAATGCTATGCCTGTTTAAACTGGAGTTTACCTCCTTCTGTAAAATCTGTTTGTGGCATGTTTACTAACTTTACACCACTTGGGAGAAATTGCTAAATCATCAGTTACAAATAGTAAAACTAAAATGGAAGAAGAGAAGATTTGTGAAAGGAAAAGAAAGATCTAGAACAGAAAACGAAAGTAACAAAGGATTAGAGGGAATTAAGTGGATGTGGAGAGGTTGGAATGAAAGCAAAAGGGCTGCCCATTGACAATAACAAAGTAGCAATGGCAGACTGACTGACTGACTGTGAACTTATGAACCCACCTACAGTTACAGTTACAGTTTAACAAACAGAAACACTAAAGCTCTGAGAGTGTCAAGCACAAGAAATACAAGAAGTTAAGGATTATTTTATAGCAAATATACTCTGCGGTCCGAACGGGAGCAGAGAGAACTGACTCAAGTAATGAATTGAGTTTGTTATTAAGAAGAACTTCTAAAAATCATCTACGGGGAAGGAACAGTCATAATTAATAATTAATATAAAGGGAACTGTGATCTAAGGACTTATTAAGTTTATGTGTGCTTCTTGGGAGAATTGACGCTATTTGGAACCTGCGGATTGAAGTGGATTACAAATAAACTTCTGCTATAAGAAGAGCTTTTTATATCAGTCATCTCTACCAGTCCACATGGACTGAAAAATCTTTCATCTCTCTGGTTGCTTGGGGGGGGGGGGTTGTGGGACAGACAGCTTTGCAGAAGATTTCATCAGATCCACGAGACCGAAATAGAAAAAAAAAGCGAACCTCGTCTCTACTTTGTAATTTATAATTGTGCTCAGATAAGCAATTTAATGTAAGAATACATTGAATATATATGGATTGTTTAATATATCGAGATTGCTGAACCAACATATTCTAGAGCGTAGGGTGTATTTATATAGAGGGACTAACTGTAGTACAATAGGATTATCTTTGTGCCTAATGATTGAACGCCTTTGATAATATTGTTTGGAAATAAGATTCTAAGGTAATAACCATTTGAAATAATACGGAAGATTTGGGGAAGAGCAATATTTAGGTATCCTTTCTCTTTACTCTTGGGAGAGTTAGCAATTGTTTGCTTTGTTAAGTTAATATTGTTAATCTTATATTACTGTCATTGTTTCCCATTGGTAATTTGATAACTTGATTGTTTAATTGAGGGGAAGGCAACCTAAGGCCCAAGGGCCGGATGTGGCCCCCGAGGCCTTTGGACCGGCCCCAGGCCGGTCCTGCCACTGCCGCCGCTGCCCCCCACCCCCCGCCATGATGATATTGATTATTGTTGTTATTGCTTGTTCTTGGGATTTTCTTGGCAAAATCTCCATAGGGGTTTTGCCATGGCTTTTCTGGGGCTGAGAGAGTGTGCGTACATATTTTTAAATTTTTTTTTAATTTAATTTAATTTAATTTTTTAAAATATTTATTTATTTATTTATTTTTGGTGCTTCGGCCCCCCAATTGTCTGAGAGACAGCAACCTGGCCCCCGGCTCAAAAAGTTTGCCTACCCCTGGTTTAATTGATTGTAGAAGAGAAGATTGACTAGATTTAGAGAAACCTGCTAGATTGATAAATATAGGGAAGGATTTTTTCTGTGTTACTTAGTGAATTATCAGACACTAACCTCTCCTACCTTAATATTAACTACTGTTATACAGTATTGTTACTTGTGCTGGCCGAATGGCCGTAATAAAGAAATTGAATTACAGTATTGTTACTGTTTTTTTCTTTTTCTTTTTCTTTTTTGTTGGCATTATTGTTAAAGAACATTGGTTTAGACTGAATTAGATTTAAGAACTTGCTATAGAAAAAAAGAGGGAGGGAGAGGTCTATATATACTGTGAGACCCTGGGTAGGGAGGAGTGGTTCCCAGGTGAACTGTGTGTTGTTCTGTGTTGAATAGGTATTGTTCTGTTGTTAATGGCATGGCTTCAGGGTATTCAATCCAGGATATTGTCTGCTATTCCCATGTAATCCACAAACACTTGGATAACTTCAACAGGAAAGAAGAAACCCTTAAAATAAACAAGATATGGCTACCAGTCCTACAAAATAAGAAAATCAGCACTCAGCAAATGCAAATGGGAAACCAACCAGGGTCAGGGGCTTTCCCAGCAGACAATAGCAGACAATATCCTTGATTGCATATCCTCACCTGGAAGCCATGCCATTAACAACAGAACAATACCTATTCAACACAGAACAGTACACAGGTTACATGGGAATAGCAGACAATATCCTTGATTGAATACCCTGAAGCCATGCCATTAACAACAGAACAATACCTATTCAACACAGAACAACACACAGTTCACCTGGGAACCACTCCTCCCTACCCAGGGTCTCACAGTATATATAGACCCATTCCCTTCCATTCCAGTTTTCTCTGAAGATGCTAGCCACAGATGCTGGCGAAACGTCAGAAAGAAACTCCTCAGAACATGGCCACACAGCCCGAAAAACCCACAAAAAACTATACTATTTTGTTGCTCTGCTGCCTCACTCTGCCAAATGGTAGAGCCCACCTCAGTGATGAACAGAAAGAAAATTCTATTGGGTGTTCCTACCATAAAACAGGCTAAGACTGCCTTTGTATCAAGGATTGAGAAATGAAATATGTTCATCATATATTTTTTTTCTAACAGTGAAAGCTCTTCATGTTCCAGGAAAAAACAAACCTATTTTATAATGGGCAAAGCAGAAATCTTTAGCTTAAGTGGCACTGTGAATCATCTCTGTAATTAATAAATGGAAGTAACTAAGCACCAAGATTAACAGATGATGCAACGCACATGTGATGTATTGAAAGCCCTAAATACCTTTAAAAAAAAAAAAAAAGGAAGCAACTGAAAGATTAGAAATGCCAAAGACAAATTTAATAATTTTTGTTTCCAAGAATACTTTCCTTCTCTAATTCATTCCCCTTAAATATTTGCATATAAATTACTGTTTTGCAATTTGGGTTCTGCAAATAGAGTAAATAAAGTAATTAAGAGCTATTAAAATATATCTCAAAGAAAATGGACCAAATTATTGATGGTGTGTGTCTTTTGAGAAAAGCAGATTTGCTCTGTGGAGTGGATTGGGTGAACCATGTCCCACGTTCTCTAATGTAGCTCAATGTGACCTTTATTATGACAAAGAATTGTGCTTTGGCAAGCCATCAAGAACATACAGATAATTTCACATGAATCTTATAACCCACTGCCATGCACATTCAAAGGTTGATCCAGATTAATCTGGTGTAGGAAAGGCTTTCACAGAAAACCTCTGCGACAATTGACATAACTTTAATACTAAAATGCACAGATTTTGTATTGATGCAGATTACCATTGGGCTGTTACTTCTCATAGAGAACACGTATTTTTTAAAAAGTGTGCCTGGGGGAAGATCATTTTGAAAGAAAAAGTAGTGAATACAGTGGCAAGCTGTGACTTCACACAGACACGAGACAGTAATACTTGAATCCAGAGGAAGTTAGTCTTTGTTGTTTTTATTAGCTGCGTGCAAATAGACCTCAACTAATGGCGACCTTGTGGATGCGACATCTCTAAGCCCCCGCCCCCCATCCTCCACTGCTCTGCTTAGGTCTTGTAGATTCAGGCCTAGGGGCTCCTTCATTGAGTCCATCCATCTAGCATGCAGTCTCCCTCTCTTTCTGCTGCCTTCTACCTTTTCTAGCATTATTGTCTTTTCCAATGAATCATGCCTTCTCATGATGTGGCCAAACTACAACTTTAATCATCTTGGATTCTAGAGAGAGTTCAGACTTGATCTGTTCAAGGACCCATTTTACTATCCACTATTGTGGCTATCCACAATATCCTCAGCATTCTTCCCAGCATCACCTCTCAAATGAGTTGATTTTCTTCTTATTTGCTTTCTTCACTGTCCAGCTCTCACATCTGTACATGGTGATGTGGAATACAATGCATTGGATGATTCTAACTTTAGTGCTCAGTTGTATATCTTTATCTTTAGGATCTTTTCTGGTTCTTTCATCACTGTCCTTCCCATTCCTAATCTTCTTCTTATCTCTTGCCTTCAGTCTCCTTTCTAATCAGTGTTTGATCCAAGGTACAGGAAATCTTGAACTATTTTGATGTCCTCATTGTCTAGGTTGAATTTAAGTAGATCCTCCATGGTCATTATTTTTGTTTTCTTTATGTTCAGCAGCAAGCCTGAATTTGTACTTCCTTCCTTGACCTTCCTTAGTAATTGTTCCAAGTCCATAATGTTTTCTGCTAGTAGTATGGTGTCATCTGCCTATCTTAAATTGTTGATGTTCCTTCCTCCTATATTTACTCCTACTTCTTTTGAGTCTAAACCTGCTCTTCATATGAGCTGCCCATTAATTCCCGGGCCCAGTATAAGGTGTTGGTCATTACCTTTAAAGCCCTAAATGGCTTGGGTCCAACCTATCTTCAGGACCACCTCCTCCCATACAATCCCCCCCACGCACTCCACTCCTCTGGGAGGAACTTGCTCCAGCCATTAAAATCTAGGCTATCGGCAACCTCCCAGAGGGCATTCTTGGTAATCGCCCCAGATTATGGAACAGCCTGCCGGACGAGATCCATCAGATTACAATGCTAAGCAGCTTTAAAAAGGCTGTTAAAATGGATCTCTTCCAGCAGACCTTTCCAGAATAGATTTCCCGGCCGCAGAAGCCCCCTTATCCCACCCTCTCCCAACTTGGTTGTCGCTGCTGTTCTGTTTGCTTTATTCTATTTTTGTTGTCTATGTCTTGATTTTATTATATATCATTTTAACTTAGATGTTTTAATAGTTCTGGTTTAATACTTTTTTAAGGGGTGTGTGGATTTGGGCCTTGGGATTTATATTGTATTTAATTTTAATTGTTGTTAGCTGCCCCGATTGTTCACAGAGGGGGGGGGTACAAATAAAATTATTATTATTATTAATATTATTATTATTATTATTATTATTATTATTATTATTAGTTGAACAAGTAGAGTGATAATATGAAGCCTTGTCTGATCCCTTTGCCAATTAGGAACCATCTAGTCTAACAGTAGCCTCTTGTTCTAAGTACAAATTTTTCAAAGGAATTATAAAATGTAGTGGCATTTTGTCTAAGAGTGTTCCATAGCTTTTCATGATCTATACAATCAAATACTTTGTTATAGTCTATAAAGCACATGGGGGGATGCAGAAAGCAAAAAGAAGCGTCTTCAAGCCCAGGAAGGGGAGGGGCAGCTGGATGCTGGGTGTCCCAACCCCTTCCTGAAGACGTCATTGGAGCGCCCGCCGTTGCACGGTGGGCGCTCTGATGACATCCGTCCAGCTCAGCCTCTGGACATGCTGAGCTGAAAGGAGTGTGGAAGAGGTGCCTGATGCCTCTTCCGGCGCCCCTTTTGGCTCCTCTGAAAGGAGCACTATTTTAGAGCTCCTTTTCAGAGGCGCCATAAGGGTGAATCGGGGCTGAGGCGTGGGGCAGCTTCGGTCCCTATCCATGGTTTCTTGGGGTGGCCCATGGCCACCCATCTGTAGAGTCCCATAGTTCTATAGAAATCAATGGGACCAGATTATAACAATTTTACAGAGCAATCCTAAGGAAGGGCAGAGGAAAAGAAAGAAGGAAGTGATCAATCCTGCACTACCTTCAAAGCTTTGCTGACTTGAAGTGGCACATGGTGACTTTGCCCAGGTTTTCACTCTGGTAAATCCTTTTAAAACAAACAAACAAGACAAAAATCCCAAATGAAAGTGGTCACTAGGGTCACTAGGGTCAGATCCACACTAGCAAAAAAATCAAAAATCAAAAATCTGTACCCATTTTGACTTTTGTAAATAATAATAATAATAATAATAATAATAATAATTTATACCCCGCCCCTCTGTAAAAACAATCGGGGTGGCTTTCATATGCAATGTATGTCAGTTTTCACAGTAAAATAGTTTCTTTTAGGCTTTAATGGTTTTTTTAAAAAAAAAAACTTTTATTTCCCATTTTTTTTTTTAAAAAAAAAGTAGGGTTGTTTTTTTTAACAGGTGTGTCCCATGATTCCAGATTGTCATGGTAAAGAGTGTAGTTGGGGAGTGGGACAGTATTATGAGTGGCATCCTTCCTTCTTCAAGCATATTGTCACCATTTCTTTTAAAAAATGTTCAGTGTGTGAGATTCTCTGCTTGCTTATATATGTGTATTACATTCCTATGCCTCGGGGCTACCACCCGCTCCCTGGTTGAACCCCACTTGCAAAGTTGCTTCAAAGCCAAAGGCTTTGAATGAGGCACCTAGTTATGAGATCGATTGTGAGGGGGTAGCCTGATATACACACTCACCATTGAGCTCATGGCTCGGCTTGGCTTGGAGGGCAGTAGCCCTGAGGTGAAGGAGAAAGAAACAAAAGCTTCAGCAAGTTGTGTTTGTTGCTGAGGACAGATAAATCAGAACCCAAACCCATTTCTCCTCCTACCCCCTCCAGTATCCCCCACTCCCACATTCTAAATGAGCCAACTTAAAATATTTGTCCATCTTTCCACACATATATACAGTTGCCCCTCCATTTTCACAGGGGATCAATTCCTGACCCCCTGCAAAAACGGAAAACCACAAATATTCAAGCCCCATAGGTTTCAGTGGGGGTGCGCACCTGTGGATGCACATCCCATTTTATCCCCCTCCATTTCCCACCCGCGAATGGACAAGGAATGCGGACTTGAAGTCCATGAAAACAGAGGGGCAACTATAATCTAGTTCTCCATATTAACAGTGCTTGGCATCTTGTGGCATAAATAGGGGAGGCAGACATTTAATTTTCCCTTGTTTACTCATGGGGAAGGGGGTTAGATGGGAGAGCCATCCAAGAAGAGTGTAAGGTGGGTGGTAAGACTGACAGGAAAACAAGATTGGCTACTGGTTGTTAGCTTTCTCCATGCTAGGAAGGGAAAATGCAGCCACTTTATACCAATCTGAATCCTGTTGTTGTTGTGTGCCTTCAAGTTGCTCCAACCTTTGGTGACCCTAAAGTGGACCTATCATAGGGGTTTTGTTTTTTGTTTTCTGCAAGAATTGGTCAGAGGAGGTTGGCGATTGCCTTCCCGAGGCTGAGAAAATGTGATGTGCCCAAGGTGACCCAGGGGGTTTCATGGCTGAACTGGGAAGTGAACCCTGGTTTCCAGAATCACAGCCCAACACTCAAACTACTACACTACGCTGAGTCCCCCAATTTGAATTAGGGGAGAAGAAATTAGTGTCAGTCAACATAATTTTAATTCGGTGTTTTACAAGTAGGTGTGGAATTAAGGGGATGAAACTGACACAGAATATTGCAAACTCGTGCTGGATTACTTTTGCAAGTGTGGATACAGCCTAAGCCAGCACAAGGCTAGAATTTCTGGGGGGACCAAATCAGGATGCTCTTGCAAAACATAGGGGCTTTCAATTCAGTGGATGTCAATCAGACTTTGTTTTACCCCATTCCCTGAATGCCCAGTTTGAGGATCTACCACCAGCACTGATTTAATCAATGTATAAGACATAAATGGGGTGCTTAGGGCACACACACCTCTGACCAAGATCCCCCATCCACAGTGTGATGCCTACTCTAACTTATTCTGTGTGTTTTTCTGGGGGCTAGAGTGACTCTAGCCCAAAACACACTGCATAAATAATTAGGGCCTAAGCAGACTGCCAGAAATAGTGCACATTAAATTGAGGCACTGCCCTGGCTCAGTGCTAGGGAATCATGGGAACTGTAGTTTATTGTGGCATCAGAGCTCTCTGACAGAGAAGGCTCAATGTCCCAGAAAAAAATACAATTCCCATGACTCCCTAGCACTGAGCCAGGGCAGTGCCTCAATTTAATGTGCACTATTTCTGGCAGTCTGCTTAGGCCTCTTGTTTGACACCACTTTAACTAGCTACTCTCACTCTCTTCTGTTTGCTTGCCCTCTGTTTCAGCCATGTAGAATCTGACTTAGTATCAACTCAAGTCAATCCAGCTCATCAGCATAGGTCCAAAACACACTGGAGAAATAATCCAGTTTGAGACCACTTTAATCGTCCTAGCTCAGTGCTAGGGAATTCTGGGAACTGTAGTTTATTGTGGCACCAGACTCTCTGGCAGAGAAGGCTAAATGAGGACAGTTCCCAGCATTCCCTAGAATTGAGCCAGAGCAGTTAAAGTGGTCTCAAAGAGGATTATTAGTGCACTGTATTTTGAACCTCTGTCAAATAAGTTCCTCTGCTTTCCATGGGCATAGCTAACCTCCTTGGGAGCCATCACCCCACACAAACAAACAGAATTTCTGACTATAATACCACTTCAGGAACAAGAATCATATGTCAGAAAACTGCAAAGCAGGGTCTTATTCCTATCAACTAAAATATATAAAACAAAAATAAAATAAAACAAAATAAACAAATGCATATTTTCATAAAATAAAACAAAGAATAAAATCCTGCCTTGCAGTTTTCCTACATGTAATTTCTATTCCTGAACTAGCATGACAGAAAGAGAATCAGCTCATTTGAAACAGCAGTGCTGGAGGAGAGTTCTTCAGATACTGTGAATAATAATAATAATAATAATAATAATAATAATTTTTATTTATATCCTGCCCCTCTGTCAAGCAATTGGGGCGGCTTACAGCAATTACAAATACCATACAATATATTACAATATAGCAAAGTACAATCTGAAGATCCCCAAACCCACCCATCCTTTAAAAAAGTATTAAACCAATTATCCATTAAAACATCTTAAAATAAAACATCTTAAAATAACTAAAACTCGCTGGAACAAACAATGACAGAAAAAAACAGCAACTACAGCCAAAAATGGGAGATGAAGAGATGGGCAAGCTCCTGAGGCTGGGAAATCTAGTCAGAAAGGGCCTGCCGGAAGAGATCCATATTAACAGCCTTTTTAAACCTGTTTAAGGTTGTAATCTGACAGAACAGATTTAAAAAATGGAGTGGGTCCATGAGCAAATCAAGCTAGAACTCTCTCTAGAAACCAAGATGATTCAACTGAGATGGTATAACACTTTGGACATATCATCAGATGACATGACTCACAGGAATGCTAGGTAAAGTGGAAGGCAGTAGATTTTTTTGGGGGGAAATTCTTTTGAAGGACCATATCTTCCATTATGAGCCTTCCTAAATTCTAAGATCTTCAGGGGAGGTATTTCTCTCTATCCCACAGGCATCATGGGCATATTTAGTAGGAACACAGGAGAGGGCCTTCTCTGTGGCTGCTCACAGACTTTGGAATTCCCTCCCTAAGGAATGGCTTAGGATGGCTCCTTCTTTGCTGTCTTTTTGGTGAAAATGTTTCTGTTCTAACAAAGCTTTGGGAACCAATTGTTAACTATGGAAGGGTGTTTTATGATGCTGTACCCTTTTTAATCTTTGTTTTATATTGATATTATACATGTTTTTTAGTTGTGTTGTTAGTTCAACACTGTTTTAATCTCAGCTTTTGTATGCTTTTAGTGACAATTGTGTTTATTTACTTTCTGCCTTTTGTAAGCCTTCTTCAATCTCAGTTTGGGAAAGAAGTGGCATATAAAGTAATGAATGGATGGCAAAGAGGAAGACTGCATTACAGGTGGCTAGAAGCCACAGTGCTGAGTTTGCAAGACCTGATCAGGGCAGTTGATGAGAGGATCTTTTGGAAGTCCCTCATTCATGGGGTTGCCAGAAGTTGAATTCGACTTGATGGCAAATGATAGCAGCAACAACAAATCTACATATCTACATTTGCTAAATATTTCTTACATTTTAAATACAGTGCCTAATTTAGGGCAGAATAAAGAACTTTTATGTGTCATTAATTTCGGTGGAATTAATTCACAAAAAACTGGGAAATTCACTGAAATTCAGAACAATTGAATGATCAGTGGATTGAAGTACCCTAGGCTGCAGTCTTGTTGTGGAGTTAATCCCTTTAGACCAGAGGTAGGCAACCTTTCCTCTTTAAGGGCCGAGGGACTTCAGCTCCCAGAAGCCTCAGCCATGTTGGCCAATAGTCCCATGTTGGCCAATAGCTCCTGGGATTCTGGGAGCTGATGTCCCTCGGCCCTTAAAGGGGAAAGGTTGCCTACCCCTGCTTTAGACAGTAGAATTTACTTCTGAGTAGACAAGCACAGGATTACTCTGTGCAAAATACTTTGGTTTGAGTTGGACCACTGTTTTAGATGATAATATTAAATTCGTAGTGACTTCACTATAGATGGTGTCACCCAGTGCAGTAACTCATGATATTACCCCCGCACTGACCTCCTCCCATGCCACACCATACAGAATCCTTAGTAATTTTTTTGTACTAATGTTACTCATAAATTTTAATTCCTGTATATCACTGAATGTAATGCAATAGTTGTAACATAAACAACTAGCAAAATTAAACTTATACCTTTAAATTACAATATCATACGCAGAGCCTAAATGTATCTACATGTACCTAGTTTCATGCAGTTAAAGTGAAAATTTGGTAAGATGTGATGTTTTTTAAAGAAAAATTAAAAATATTTTTTTTAAAAATTAGATAGAAAAATTAAATAGCAAAAAAGCAAAACACTATGGGGGGAAAAAGAGTGGAGCAAATGGAGAAGCAACCAACACAGCAGTTTTAAGAGCTTCTTACTAGCTACCAAAGGATTGCTGTAATAAAATATTCCATCTCATATATTTAAAGATATCTATTTCACCTTCAGATAAGTTTCCATTGTGGATTTTAAAAAAGAGAACAATTGGGGGGGGGACAAAATGCAATTTAAAAAACAAATAATACATTAAGAACATTAAAAAGCATAAAGTTTGTCTGGTGCCAAAAATATAAAAATCTGGTTACCAAGTTGGCCTCTCTATGGAATGAAATCTACAAATGGAATGCCACCACTGAATGCTAGGTTTAGGGCTGCCTAATTATGGAAGGCAATCCTATGTTTGAAAGATTGTTCTGTGCAATTCTGGCTTGAAGATAAAGAACCACAGCAAGGAAAAATCTATGAAGTTGCTCATCCACAGGTGGACAACAATCTGAGCAAAGATACACAGAGGTCATCTCATAATGTCTATTTAAATTGACAGGCATGATTTCTAAATTTGTATTGATGTGATTTTTAAATACAAATCTAGGCCATATTTGGTCCTCTTTTTCGGAGATGTCTTGTTTCAGTGCCCCCAAAGGAGGGCATTTGCTGCAAGCCTCTTGCAGCCACTGGTGTTTTTCAATGGATGAAGTATTGTGATGGCATCAGTGTTGCAGGACTTCATCAGAGATCTGGCATAATTCTCACATCAGATCACATTGTGAAATCTTACAGGACTGTCTTGCAAGACTTCATAGAAATCTTAGCAGGCCTATAAGAGCCTATGAGGCAGGCAGCCATTTCAGCCAGACATGCATAAGGCTTTTTGCTGAACACAAAGAAAACAAAAATAATTACCAAGGAGGATCTACACAAATTCATCATAGACAATTAGGAAACTGAAATAGTTAAAGATTTCCCATACCTAGAATCAATAATTGATTAGAAAGGAGAATGCAGGCAAGAAATCAGAAGAAGACTAGGAATGGGAAGGGCAGCTGTGAAAGAACTACACAAAATCCTAAAGAGCAAAGATATACACATGAACACTAAAGTTAGAAAGGTCCAATTCATTGTATTCCCCATCACCATGTATGAATGTGAGAGCTGGACAATAAAGAAAGCAAGCAGGAAAAAAAATCAACTCATTTGAGATATGCTGCTGGATGAGTTCTGAGGATATTGTGAATAGCTAAAAGAACAAACAAATGGTTCTTTGAACAGATCGAGCCTATACTCTTCCTGGAAGCCAAGATGACAAAACTGAGGCTGTCATACTTTGGCCACATCATGAGAAGGCATAACTGACTGGAAAACACAATAATGCTAGAAAAGGTAGAAGGTAGCAGAAAGAGAGGAAGACTTGACGCCAGATGGCTAGACTCAATCATGGAGGTCACAGGCCCGAGTCTGCAGGAACTAAGCAAAGCAGTGGAGGACAGGGAGTCTTGGAGATGTCTCATCCTTGGGGGTCACCATGGGTCTGGGTCAACTCAAAGGCAGTTAACAACAACAACCAAGTATACAAATGTTTACAATATCAACAAATGCTACCCCACAAAAACTATTTGGAGGAGAGAACTTTTATTACACTCTATAAAGCTCAAATCGTTTATTTCTGAATTTTGAGGTTCATTTTAACAACATTTAGATGCTCTAACCTAATCCTACAAAAAGTGATTGTGATGAAATTTTCTCATGAAAACAAAGTGATCTGAGAGGAATTCCAGCATTCACATCAGCACTATGACATGAACTGTAATATCTCAGGTTGTTTATGTTGTATGTCTTACCTTAAGCTTAGCCAGGAGAAGTTCATGATCTTGTAACAACTTTTTGGTCTCTTCTTGATTGCTGCCAATTTCTAATAAATTTGGTACTGATTCAGCTAGCTGGAGCTGCACCCATTTTCCACACTGAAATACAAACATAAGTACATATTGTTCTAAGTACAATTTCTCCACATCTTTCCACAATGGCTTTGCATGCATTCATTTCCATAGGTATCTTCTAAGTATGACGTTGTGTAGATCCAACCCTGTCTTCTCATGCAGCGAAAAATTTATGTGATAGCATATTACCTTCAGCAAACACATGAGAAAAGCCTTGGGCTAAACTGATGAAAACCTGTGAGATTGCTCAGCTTCTGCTGGCACAGCAAAAAACCAGAGGCAAATATGGTATTTACTGCTTTAATGAATCAGGGGTCGTTTTTCTCCAAGAAAAGTAATTCCCTCCTATAACAAGCAACAGACATATGCAGCAGTGTTTGTGTTAATGGAAATCTTCCCTCATGCTGGTGCCATAGCAAAGAGTTTGGGAGAATTTGGATGTTTACAGCTCAAGTCCAGACAGTGGCATCACTAAGGAGTGTGGTGGTGTGGACCGCACCAGTTGACACACCCCAGAGCAGAGTGTCACCTGGTGGGGTAATACACCCAGGGCGGAGGGAGTGGCTGCCTTCCAGGCCACACGGGACTCAGAAGGCTGGGGGGGGGGGTGCTGAGAGGACCAAGCATGCCCTCATCTCCCAGCCCCATGCACTATGACAGTGATGTGAAGGAAGTGCTCTTTTGGACCCACTCCACATCGGGTGACACCCCAACGGGGTACACCACAGAGTCCAGGTTATTTGAAGGAGTGTATTCTCCATTACAAACCTACCCATTTTGATGTCTACTGGAAAACAAAAGACAGCCTTCTCAGTGGCTGCCCCAAGGCTCCGGAACTCCCTCCCCACATAATTTAGACTGTCACATTCTCTTTTCTTTTCTCTCTTTCTCTTTTCATAAATAGGTGAAGGCTTTGCTGTTTCAATAGGTGTTTGATGATTGAATATACAAGGCCCATCCCACCTAAACAATGTGGTTGATTTTTCATGTGTGTGTGTGTGTGCATGCATGTGTGTTTAATGGTTTATATTTTCACTGGTTTCAAATTTTTTTGTCAGCTAATCTTTTTTAAAGTTTTAAATATTGTGAATTTTAACTATGTTTTTAAAAATATGTTGAAACCCACTTTGAGCCCCAAACTTGAGGAAATACAGGATGGAGATGGTGATGGTTATCACCATCATAATATATTTTATACTCAGATCATCTACTCTACTACCCACTCCACCTCCAATGTATTCATGTTTACCTCCCCCTACTCCATGTCAGAGAAGGAAAGTTGAAGTAAGATCCATGGGAGCAGAAAAGAGGAATTTGAGGCTGGATCATCCTCTCCACGTTCAGAGCTCTTACTCTATAGTTGGTGGAGGATTTCCAATCAACCCAGAGCACCACAATGTCTCACTCTTCATTTTGAGAGAGGAAATATGCCAAGCATTCCCTTTCCCTCTGATACTGGTGAATTACTTATGCAGAGAATGAGATGGTGTTTTAAAATAAAGCTACATCATTCCAATTAAAACTCAAGTAAAGCCTTTCCTCTTTCTAAAATGGATGTTGATGTTTGCATCATAAATGCATTAATTATTTCTCTGTGCATGAGGGTCAGAAGAATTCCTTCAAATCATTCACTTATACTGGATTAGTGCCCTTTGTGTATTTCAGATGCAACTTCAAATAATTACAGAAAAAGAGCTACATATTTTGAAACAATACAATAACAATCAGAGATAAATAGTGTAGGTGAATAAAGCTGTTTCTGTAGACATTGCCTTGCTGTTTATTTAATGTCAAGTGATATTTCCTTAAAGAGAATAAAAAATAAATCCTGTTCGGGACTGAATAAATTATTTAAAGTGATGCTAAACTGGTTTCTTAAATATTTTACTCAGTATGAAATCTTTAACAAATTTTCCCACTCTCACCCTTAAGACATAAAACAGCATGTGTCTTGATTTGTTGTCTCATTTATTCAATGCTCTGTATCAGTGCTGCATCAGTTCATCAGAAATGATGAAAAAAGGGAGCTGCTTGATGGCACAGCAATATAAGTCTAGGTGTTAAGATCCATTAAACTTACCTTAAGTATAGCTATGACAATTCTGCAGTCTCCAGCCTGAACAAGAACAGAGCTAACCGTGGTTGTGGAAGATGGGCCATCAGAACCGCCATAGCTGGACATGGTGTTACAGCAGCAGGACTAGGCTTCATGTAAAAAGGCTTCCTCTCCACAGCGGTGTGAATCTCTTGGTCATTGCAAAAGGCAGCAAACAGGGTGACTTGGCTTCATTCCGTGAAAGAGCTCAGCTAACACCAATTGCTCTGCCAAAAGGAAAGAACAGGAGGTTAAAAATAGACACCCCCATTGAGCTTATCATGAGGGAGAGGGAGAGGCATGACACACCCCCAGTTGGGTAGTTTAACTCCTAGGTTAAACTGCTGTTCCTCTTTGCCCCTTTCCCATATAAACCCCAGACTTATGAAATATCTTTCTCTTTGCTGGAAATGAAGTGCTACATTCTTGGGACATGGAGCAAAGAAAGACAAATATGGCTTACACCAAATGAGTACTTGCTAGCTGTGTGGCATTGTTTACATTATGCTTGGAACCTAAACTATCTTAGAGAAGCGTAGAGCTCAAGGAAATCTGAAGGACCATCTCCAGGCCCTAAGCCTAGAAAAGTAGCATGCCAGATGGGGGAATCTGGAAACTGTAGTCCAAAAAAGTAACTTTACCAAGGTCTTTGCCAGACAACTCCTTAAAACAAAGGCACCAGAACATTTCTCATATTTCCATTATCATTTTTTGACATGGCAATTTATTGAGGAAACAATTTAGTGGCATTCTCTGAAAACTTCAGATCTGTCATAGTTGTTGTTTTGTGTTGTGTGCCTTCAAGTCGTTTCCAAATTATGGCAACCCTAAGGCAACCCTATCACAGGGTTTTCTTGGCAGGGTTCTTCAGATGGGGTTTGCCTTTGCCATCCTCTGAGGTGGTCTCCAGAACCACAGTCCAATACTCAAAACACTACACCACAAAAACCTATTTACTTTTTGGATGATAGCAGCCAGAATTCCTCAGCTAACATAGTGGGATTCTGAATGTTGTCATGTAAAAAGGTAGCCTTTCCAAGCTGGTATTTTTCTAGTTATTATGAGGGATGCAAAACAACAACAACAAAGTAACAGCAATGCTCTTTGTTTTTGTTATTCAGCTATGAATATATCCTAGAACATTCACTGTGGGAGGTTGTGACTCTCTAAATACACTCATGGGGGGGGGGGGGGAAATCCATCCTCCTATCAAAATTATGTTCTCACATTTTATAATTGGTAGTAACAATGAATTTTGTTTCAATGTCTGAATCTCTGCACATTGTTTTAGTATTGGAACCTCGTAGTCGGTAATTCCCCTGTTAACCAAAACTGAGTATATGAGATGCCTTTTTATCACTATGTTTCAAAAGGGCTCAGCGCCCAGCTCATTTAGAATGAAGTGCTGTACAAGGAAGAACATTTATTCAGTGCTGGGGAAATCACAGACAGTTTTTAAGCATGCCACAGGGTCAGAGCATTTAATCTATCACTAGAAATACAGAGCATGCCAGAAGCAGCCTGCGGTATTCAGCAACAGCTGTCTGATTCCCTGCGACAGGACAGCTGAGAAAGTGAGACTGGCGTTTCAGCCGCAGGTCGCTTGTCAGATGACAGCATGTACATCACAGAAACCAAAAGGACTCTTCCAGTACATTGCTCCCTTAAAATATGTCACACATTTGTATGAGTTATAAGAAGGCAAGGGGAAAGACATGTAAACAGAAGGATGGATTGCCTCATCAAGATGCAAACTGGATTTGAATACCTCAATTTCAATATGGTGAATGAGGAGTTTTTCAAGGCTGTTCCAAAACATAGTGCTCTCGGAGGTAGAGCAGGAACTGGCATCCCACCCCTATGTTAAGGTCCTAGTACTGATGCTCAGAGCCAGCCAAATTATTTAGCCACATGAGGTTAATTTTTTTAAAAAAAAAAAATCCCACAAATTCCTCTCCCCACTGTTGTTGTGTGCCTTCAAGTCATTTCTGACTTATGGTGACCCTAAGGCAAACTTGTAACTAGGTTTTCTGGGCAGCATGTATTCAGAGGGGGTTTGTCCTTGTTTTTTCTGAGGCTGAGAGAGTGTGACTTGCCCAAGGCCACCTAGTGGGTTTCCATAGCCAAGCAGGGATTTGAGCAATGACTTCCCAGTGTCCTAGTTCAACATGCAAATGACAACACTATGCTAACTCATCTCCCCTTATCTTGAAATAAAAATACAATAAGCACCAATTAGTTTCTCAGAAATGGGCTGGCCTTTCATGATACCTCATATTGCTGCCTGAGCCAACTGCCTCACTAAGCCTAACATCTGGGTGACACCAGGATTGTGCATTAAAATTGAGCTGATTGTAATCTGTGACTGGGCCACTGTTGCTAGCATTTTTATCAAGATATTGTAACCCATTCATACAAATTGTTGTTGCGTGCCTTCAAGTTGTTCCCAACTTATGGCAACCCTACAACAGTGAACCTACAACAACAACAACAACAACAACAACAATTTTTATTTTGGTCATAGACCAGTATAAAATAATATAATATAAAATATATATAAATAAATAAGAAAAATAATGGACAATCATTAGGCAAATCAGATACAGAAGCAAGGGAAATCAGAGTTGATCTCGCCCATCTAGCATCAGTTGTTACCAATCATCTGAGGGCCTGTTTTACATATAATGTACCATAATAAAATTTGCAACCTTAAGTATAATGGTTTGATTTTGACTATCCAGCAAATAGCTTAGATAAAAAAACATCAGTATGTCCAGGAAATTTGGTTAGAAGACGGGTAATCAGCTGATGACGAATGTCCTTGTAAAGATGACAATACAAAAGTAGGTGAGCTATAGTTTCTATTGCTCCAGTTTCACAAGGGCAAAGTCGAAATTCATGGGGGATTTTCCTAAATTTCCCTTCCAAAACAGCTGAAGGAAGAACATTGAATTGGGCTAGTGTTAACACTCTCCTGAATTTAGGCACTGTGACGTAATATAAATAAGAGGCAGGGTGGGAAACCAACATTTGGTTATTTACAAATGAATAATTAGTTATGGAAGCAGTTTCAATCTGACCAGCAGTGAACCTACAATGGGGTTTTCTTGGCAAGTTTCTTTTAGAGGGAGGGCTTGCCATTGCTATCCTCTCAGGCTGAGAGAGTGTGACTTGCCCAATGTCACCCATGGTCAAGCCAGGATTTGAACCCTGGTCTCCACAGTCATAGTCCAATGCTCAAACCACTATACCATGCTGGCTCTCTCATACAAATTGACATCAGCATAAAAGTTTGTTTGATAGTAGTGTCTACTTTGAGTCACTGTTTCAGCTGGTACAGATGTTCAGAATTAATAATACCTGCCCTGGAATTGTTATGGGTCATATATAGTTCTCTTCCCTATAAACCATAAGGGATGGGAATCATGTGGCCCAGTGGTTGCATACAGCCCCAAGGGCCATTTTGGCACCCTCTGTCCCTGTATCTCTTATAACTGTTTTGGGGGGAGAAATGTGAGTACTATATCTCCTAAGATCCAGAGTGATGTCATGGTTTGAGTGTTGGACTAGGAATCTGGGAGACCAGGGTTTAAATCTCTGCTCAGCCATGAAAACCCACTGGGTAAACGCCTCAGAGGAATGGTGAATTTCCTCTGAAGAAATCTACCCAAGAAAAATCTATGAAAGGGTCACCATAAATCAGAGTTGACATGAAGGCACACAACAGCATGTCTCCAGAAGCCTGCTAGGGATTAAATTCTACTATAAAATAAGCTTGCATACATTTTGTTTTGGGGGCAAAAGGATTGACAACTGGATGTTGTCTCTTTAACTGCTAGAAGGGGCTTGTGAAGATCACTGTGGATCCAGATGGTGTTGGGAAATGGCACCCTGGCCTTTTTGCACCCCTAATATAAAGTGTGTGCATGTATGTGTGTATGCATGCTGATGTCCCTGAAAACCCTTCTGAGAATCCAAAAGGCTGAGCCCATGAAATCCATACTTTCCCATCAGTTCCCTCATAATTACCCCATGTTTATATTACAGCCAGCCAAACTAGGGACGTTATCACACGTGGGCCAGAAAGCGGAAATAAAAGTGGAAATGAGGCATCCCGAAAATAAATGGGAAATAACCCTTGTTTCCGCATATGACATTACCTTCATTGCGCATTTACAGTAAGTGTATCGAACGTCCACACACAAGAGAAAAAAACCCCGTAAATGTAGCCGAAATGAGCCTCTTGCACATGCGCAGAGAGAGGAATGCTCGCTGGAACCATAGCAACAGCGGGGAAATGCGCCACAATATGTATTTGGTTATCAGACCTACGGTAAATGCGAAATGATTCCCGTCGCACAATTGCAATTCCTGAAGAAACTGAAATTCAAAAGATCTCGGTTCTTTCCACTTTCTGTCGGGGTTCTGTCGGGGTTCTGTGCGATATCGTGTGGAAACACGGGCAAATAATCCGGATTCGTTCGCCATTTCGTTTGGATTCTGTTTGGATTGAGCCCCGTGTGATAACGTCCTAGGATTCGATCCACACGAAATCCCGAACGATACTGGATTATTGGCCCATGTTTTCACACGATGTCGCACAGAACCCCGACAGAACCCTGACAGAAAGTGTAAAGATCCGAGATCTTTTGAATTTTGGTTTCTTCAGGAAATGCAATTGTGCGATGAGGGTCATTCCGCATTTACTGCAAATGTGATCGCCAAATACGTATTGGGGAGCATTTCCCTGTCATTACCCATGGTTCCCGTGAGCATTCCTCTATCTGTGCATGTGCAAGAGGCTCATTCCTCTATCTGCGCATGTGCAAGAGGCTCATTTCTACTACATTTACAGGATATTTTCGCTTGTGTGTGGACGTTCTTTGCACTTGCTGTAAATTTGCAATTAAGGTAATGACGTTTGCGGAAACAAGTTTATTTTCGGTTTATTTTTGTAATGCCTCATTTCCCCTTTAATTTCGCTTTCTGGCCCACGTGTGATAACGTCCTATATTTTGTGTTTTCAAGTTGATTCCAATTTATGGTATGCTATCCTGAAAATAATGCTATCCTGAAAATAAAACATTATTTAATGATATATATATGTACACACACACACACATACAAAGAGAATTAAAAGACGAGTTCCCACAGAATGTATATTATAGTTGTGTTATTGTGAAACTCCATTCCTATGGGAGATACATTTGGCCCCTATGTGTCCTCTTTGCTTTCAAGTGGGCTCACAAGTCCTTTTTGTTTCAGTGATCTTTACATTTAAATAATCGAAACTGAAATTGTCAAATGCCATTTCACTTTATTCTGAATGGCTTGGATACTGGTCTGATAAGTAAATGTTTCATACTGCTTCTTTTAGTTAAATATTGTTAAGTATTGAATTTTCAATGTTTTTATGATGTTAATGTAGTGTAAGCTACCTTAAGAGACATTTGCTTTTGGAAGGCAGCATTTGTTGAAATGAGCAAACAAACAAACATGGAAATTGGAACTGAATCGGCCTATTTCGGAGTCCTCCAACATAGTAAGCATCAAAGTTAAGGCCCCATACCTGATGCATTATAGGCAGGCTCACCTGAGATTCTAGGTCAACTGAAAGTGTCTTGCTTACAAAAACAAAGTGGATACGAAAGCAAGAGGTGGCCATGAACAGGGTCCATGGGGTCAAGTCTCTTGACTAAACATTTTGGCCACTCAATAAATCAATATGAACTGGCTCACAAAGATA
Source organism: Phrynosoma blainvillii (assembly GCA_026167975.1). Lineage (NCBI taxonomy): Eukaryota > Metazoa > Chordata > Lepidosauria > Squamata > Phrynosomatidae > Phrynosoma > Phrynosoma blainvillii. The sequence continues at coordinate 253,264,128 of JANUYF010000001.1, read as the reverse complement.
TAGGCCCTCCTTGCACGGGCCACATAAAACATCCTCTCCCCATCCCCTCGGTGGGTAGTCTGGACGATGCACAACCCAAGCCGCAGCTCTGGTGCAAACAGTCCAGATGATGTCCGGCCCATTCAGCACCAAACCTAGGGTATACCCCACCCTTATAAGGAATTTTAAAAACTCACCTTTTGCTTCAGTCTTCCCAGAAGATCTGGAGTCCACTGTTGCAATGAAGGGCAGCTGTTTGCAACGTGTCCTGCTGTGCCTCCTGGCACTGCTGCAGCTGGTATGCATTGCTTGGTCTAAGGTCAGAACGAGGCACCCACCCACATGATCGACACTAGGAGCCTCGCTATGACCTCAGAGGGAAAAGTGTGCCGTGGTGGCAGCCACACTGGGTGGCACAGTAGGACACATATGCAAACAGCTGCCTGGTGTCACAACAGGAGTGCTAGGTAATGGGGGATGTCAGGGCAGCTCCAGGGACAGAAGACTCTGGGGCAGTCAGGGCCTTAGCTAATAACTGTGTCAAAGAAATATGGAGGCACAACTCTTGAACAGCCTGACTCAGAGAACTAATAAGACCATGCACTATGCAGTATGATAAACAATCCATAAGGATTTTTGTGGGTTTTTCAGGCTATGTGGCCATATTCTGGAAGAATTTATCCCTGATGTTTTGCCTGCATCTGTGGCTGGCATCCTTAGAGGTTGGTGGCATGGAAGTGAGTGGGGTATATATACCGTGTGGCCCTTAGTTCAGAGGAAGTAATTTACATGTTAATCTGTGTTGGTCTGTTGTTGAGTGGCAAGGGCTTGGGGCGGGAGGATATGCAGGAAGATCTGTGTGTCCATTGTCTGCAGGGAAACCCTCTGACCCTGGGGGTCATTTGCATGTGTTGAGACTTGATTTTGGTGTTTTTCAGGACTGAAAGTCAAACTTACTTTCAGGATTTCTTCTTTCCTGTTGAAGTTGTCCAGGGGTTTGTGGATTTCAATGGCCTCCCTGTGCATTCAGACCTGATAATTGTTGGCGTGATCCAGAATTTCAGTGTCTTCAAATAGCATTTTATTCATGTTTATGGGCACTAATGACTAAATAAGAATGAGCCCAAAGCTTACATTTCCAGCCTGGTAATGCCCCAACTGAAGGATTTCCAAGGTGCTGCAGATCAGGGCACTGGGGTATGATATCTCCAGCACTCTCCCGGTTGCAAGATGCCTTGAGACAAATAATTGCAGCAGAACACCAAAGGGTCTCTCTAGCTGTCTGTTCTCAATGCTCCCCATGATCAAAACAGCATAGTGGATATTATTTGTCAGCACTCCAATAAGGGGCTCCTTAAAAACATTTTAGCTGGGGTACTACCAGACTGAAAAGTTGGGTATTGAGTGGAGTGACATTGTCGGATGTAATGACAACGGAGCTCTGTCATCGTTGTTACATATGACCATGCAGAATCTCAGCTGTTGTCTTTGTATCAAGCAAGTTGCAGATTAATATTAGAAAAGGGTGCATTTAGCATTTGCAAAGGTAAACTGTACTTCCACTACCCTGTAAAATGTCAATCTTTTCATCTGAATCTGGTGTCGCACATATTTTCTGGATGTCTGCATGCATGAAGAATTATGGGTAAGTCCAAACACTGCCTAGGGACCTTATCACACGCGGGCCACAAAGCGATAAGAAAGTGAAATAAGAATAAATACAGGAATAAACTGAAAGAAACCCCACAATACGTAAATGGCTATCAGACGCAACTAGCATCATCGCGCAATTAAGGAAAGCGTGATGAAGCGCTCCCAGGAACCGTATTTGCTGTTCGCACACAATTGAGAAAATCCTGGACATAACCAAGCAATGATGCCCTGCACATGCTCAGTACAGCCGTGGCTGTCACTTGCTGCGGCTGTCAAACACACCCCTTCCCAAGCCGGCTGTCCCCCAAACCCCTTCCCAAGCTGGCACAGGGTCCGCGCTCCGAGGAGAACGTCCTCAGAGAGGCGCCTCTCTGAGGACGTCCTCCTCGGAGCTCAGCCCCTGCGCAGGGCCTGAGCTCCGAGGAGAACGTCCTCAGAGAGGCGCCTCTCCGAGGATGTTCTGCTCGGAGCTCAGGCCCCGCGCAGGGTCCGAGCTCCAAGGAGGACGTCCTCAGAGAGGCGCCTCTCTGAGGACTTTCTGCTCGGAGCTCAGGCCCCACGCAGGGTCCGAGCTCCAAGGAGGACGTCCTCAGAGAGGCGCCTCTCCGAGGATGTTCTGCTCGGAGCTCAGCCCCCGCGCAGGGTCCGAGCTCCAAGGAGGACGTCCTCAGAGAGGCACCTTTCCGAGGACATTCTGCTCGGAGCTCAGGCCCCGCGCAGGGTCCGAGCTCCAAGGAGGATGTCCTCAGAGAGGCGCCTCTCTGAGGACGTTCTGCTTGGAGCGCGGACCCTGTGCCGGCTTGGGAAGGGGTGTGTTTGACAGCCGCGGAGCGCAGGCGGGGGCAGGGAAAAGCTCCACAATAAGTATTGGGGAAATGCTCCCCAATACGTATTGTCTTTTCAAACTGATAAGGTCCTTACGATAAAAGCGAAATGATTCCTGTCGCGCACTTGTACTTCCTGAAGAAACTGAAATACAAAAGATCTCGGTTCTTGCTGCATTCTGTCGGGGTTCTGTCGGGGTTCTGAGCAACGTCGTGTGGACACACGGAAAAATAATACGTATCAGGTCAGGATTTCATTTGGGTTCTGACTGCTTTGGGCCCCGTGTGATAAGGTCCTAGATCCAAGGTTGTGTGAGACTTCTGCTCATGCAGTAGAACATTTCCCTTGAATTCCTCCCATGTTCTTCTCCAGTTTGCTCCAGAAAGCCCCTAACTCTAAGTTTGGGAATTGCAGGGCAGAGAAGGAATTTGTTGTGCTAGCAGATTGTGTTTTCTATGCCAGATTGACAGGGTTCTATGTAATGCACTAAAAATATTAGTAAAAATATTTTTTTATTAAATGGATGCAATTTGTTACTAAAAATGTCTTTCAAGTAGGGATGGGTGTATCAGTCTATTTTGATCTGCTTTGATTTCACATTGATCCTATATGTGTGTGCATGTGTGTGTGCCCGCGTGCGCATGCACACACACACACATACACACACATTGTTGTTATTGTTGTTGTGTGACTTCCATTTCCCACTTATGGTGACCCTAAGACAACCCTACCATGGGATTTTCTGGGGCTGAGTGTGTGACTTACCCAAGGTGATCCAGTGGGTTTCCATGGCAGAACAAAGAATTGAATCTTGACCTCCAGAGTCATAGTCCAATGATGAAACCACCACACTATGTTGGCTCTCTAAATTGCATATAAATTGTTGTTGTTAACTGCCTTCGAGTCAACCCTGACCCATGATGACCCTGTGTATTCCTCCAAGACCCCCTCTATCCTCCACTGCTCCGCTTAGATCTTGTAGATTCAGGCTTGTGGCCTCCTTGATTGAGTCTAGCCATCTGGTGTGTCTTTCTCTCTTTCTACTACCTTCTACCTTTCTCAGTGTTATTGTCTTTTCTAATATGTCATGCCTTCTCATGATATGACCAAAGTACAGCAGCCACAGTTTTGTCATCATGGCTTCCAGGGAGAGTTCAGTCTTGATCTCTTCTTCAACGTCACATTCTAAAATGAGTTGATTTTCTTCTTATCCATTTTCTTCATTGTGCAGCTCTCACATCTGTACATGATGATGGGGAATGCAATCAACTGGATGATTCAAACCTTATTGCTCAGTTGTATATCTTTACATTATAGGATCTTATCTACAGTGGGTATCTGTGGGGGTTTGGTTCCAGGATGCCCATGGATGCCAACATCCATGGATGCTCAAGTCCCATTAAATACAATGGCATAGTCAAATTGTGTCTCTCATATAAAATGGCAAAACATTTTATTTTAGGAATGTATATATATTTAAAATATTTTCACCCCATGGATGGTTGAATCCAGGGATAAGGGATTCATGAATATTGGGGGGGGGGGGGAATTATAGTTCTTTCATAGCTGCCCTTCCCATTCCTAGGCTTCTTCTGATTTCTTGACTAGTCTTCTTACTGATCAATATTTGATCCAAGATATGGGAAATCATTAACTATTTCAATTTCCTCATTATCTATATTAAATTTATGTAGATCCTTGTGGTTATTATTTTTGTTTTCTTTATGTTCAACAACAAGCCTGCCTTTACACTTTCTTCCTTGATCTTCATTAGTAATTGTTCCAAGTCTATGATGTTTTCTGCTAGTCTTATGGTGTCATCTGCATATTTTAGATTATTGATGTTTTTCCTCCTATCTTCACTCCTCCTTCTGAGTCTAAACTTCCTCTTCTTATGATATTTTCTGCATATAAATTAAACAAATTTGGTGATAGAATTCAGCCTTGTCCTACCCCTTTGTGAACTGGGAACCATTCTGTTTCTCCATATTCTGTTCTAACAGTAGCCTCTTGTCCTAAGTACATATTTTTCATCAAGACTATTACGTAAATGTAGTGCTACTCCCATTTCTTTAAGAGCATTTTCTCTTAAAAGTTTGTTGTCTCTAAAGCAGATGCTGATTTTCTTCTAGAATTCTTTAATCAAATGTCTGCATATGGTCCCTAGTGCCTCTTCATTTCCGGAACCTTACTTGCATCTCTGGCATTTCTCTTTTCATATATGGTTTGAGTCTATGCTGCAGAATTTTGAGAAGAATTTTGCTTGTATGGGAAATTAATACTGTCATCCTATAGTTATTGCAGTCTTTTGTGTATCCTTTTTTGTGGATGGGAATGTATATTAATTGTTTCCAGCCTGTTGGCCATTGCTTTGTTTTCAGTATTTGTTGGCATATTTTAATTAACACTTGAGTTTATTCTGTATGTGTGGATTGTAGCAGTTCAGTTGGAATATCATCTGGTCCTGGTGATTTATTCTTCCCAATTTCTCTTAGTGCAGCTTTCACTTTGCTTTCTACAATTCATCTTCATATGGTTGTTCATTCCATGTATCATTCATTTTATCATCTCTTTTATATAGCTCTTCTGTGTATTGCTCCCACTGTCTTTTTGCATTTTCTTGGTTGTGTAGTATGTTCTTCTCATCATTCAGCATCCCTGCTTTTGGTATGTACTTCCCTTTTTGTTCCTGGATCTAGTAGAAAATGTCTCTCACTCTTTCTTTGTTGTTGTTGTCTTTCATTTCTCTGCACTGATCATTATAGTAGTTCCCTTTATCCTTGTGCATTAGTCACTGAACAGTTGAATTCATGGTTCTATTTCTATCTTCCTTTTCTTTAGTCATTCCTTTACTGCTTGAAGCATTCCATCTGTTATCCATTGTTTCTTCTCTTTCTTTTTGGCCACCAAAAGTGTTTTCCTGCATTCTTCCTTGACTATGCCCTTGGCTTCTGAACATAGTTCTTTTAAAATATTTAAAAATACATACATTTTAGAAATATTTAGAAATGTATTTCATCCAAATCTGTGCATTTTAAAAACATACTTTAGCCAAAAACACGTGTTTCCAAATACATTTTAGTATAGTTTTGAGCCAAGAACTCCTGTGTCAAATTGAAAGATGTGTGAAACCCAGAGGATAATTATATTCCAAGGTGTACATTAGTCCAGGAGTTGCAGTTCAAGTTAGTTTACAATGGAATTAATGAAGAATGAAAGTCCTCCACCCATCAGACCCTTTGACAGTAAACTCAAGTGGTGAGTGAGAAAAGAAATAAATCCACAAATGTACACACACACACACACACACACACACACAAAGAAACACATGAAAACAGCTCAGTGAGGATTGAACATGCATAACAGCCACAGAATAATGAATGTCAGCTGGAAAATAGAAAATGGAGACTGAAGTGTGTGAAATAGTTATCTTGGAAGAGATCATGTCTGACTGGATCCCCCAACAAGAGCCACTCCTGTTAGGAAGTGAGAACACATTACAAGGTTATGCTGAATGTCCCCCTTGTCAAACATGCTATTTTGACACTGATCTTTCCACTCTGCTTTGCTCACTCCTTTTACTTTTAGATTTTGCTATTGAATAAGATAATATTCAATCTATGGATGGGTGAAAAATTAAATTCAGTTTATTCCCCTCCCACACACACAATTTACAAAAACTCACAAAATTAGAATAGGGGAGAAAATAAGACCAATAGATTTGTTCACATTCTACAGATGGGCGAGAGTTTTAATTAAGTTCAATTTTGATGAGAATTTACAAATATTTGCAGAATAATTCAAATGGGAAAGAAAGTGAAACTGATAGACTTATCTATCCACTCCTCATTCATGCCTACAGAGTCTGTTAATAAATTGCCAGAGAAGAACAAGCAAGTGGCTAGGGAGACTAAAACTGTGCAAAGTAACTTTATTTTCTTCTGTGTTACTAAGATCTTGCATATACATCAACAGAAAATGGCAGAATCTAAAAGTTGCCACCTTGGGTGAAGGCAATGTAATGAACAATGTGTCCAGAAATCCTGTTTATAGCCTATTTAGATACCCAATTGTTTAATGAGTTTTCCAAACCAGAAGACAAAATAATTATCTATCATACTTATATAGTACTGGGGATATTTACCTATATGCAAGTTCCATTGAGTTCAGTGGGGCTTACTCTTAAGTGAATGTGCAGATGGCTGCAGCCTTAAAAATCACTTTTCTAGATCCAACAGCAAGGTGGCTTAAACACACACACACACATCTATAATATTGTAAAAGATTAATTTAAAATGGTTCCATCTATCACCATGGAGCTTGGTGAAATATTTTCAACAGAGATATAAAGGAAAATGCAGAATACGCAGACATTAAAATACTACTTCTACTTTTTATCATAAATAGTTTGCAGCATAATGGCTGATGGACTAGCTAGAAATGTGGTAGAATTAAAGACATCTGCTTTGAAGGAAGCAGCCTCTGTAGGAATTGCTCAGATTGCTGGAAAATGTGATAACAAAATTACTGAAGGGAGCATGAGGCATTTGACAGCTATTTGTGCATTTTCAAAACAAAACAAAACAAAACAAATCAAAAAGCTGAAGAGGATTTCAGTAGCCATGCCAGTTGTTGAATCTCACTGTGGACGGTATTGGCTTCAACAGCCTTTTTCCAATTATTGATGTGGTTGCTGCCCTGTGAAAGCGATGCACTGGCAACAAATGAACTCATGAGCTAGTGCTGAAATGAACTATGTCAAAAAGCTGATTAGAGAAGGAAACCTAAGCTCCTGGGGCGAGCAGCTGTGGTGTTGTTAAGTACTGCCTACCACATTCTCTGTGAGAAAACCCCACACACAAAACAGATGCCCACATAGGCAACTAGATGTCAAAAACTGAAATTACATGACAAGGCAGACAAAACAACTGTTTTAGATCAATTGCTCCAAGATTGGGACAGGGTAGAAGTGTACCTAGACACGCTCATCTCTTAGAGCAGCGACAGGCAACCTTTTTCTGCCGTCGCCCAGGTTGCGGCTGGGCCAAGGGGGGAGAAAATGGTGGCGCGCGCACATGCGCTCACGCGCGCACCCACCGCTGCCGCGTGCGCCCCCCCGACACACAGCCGCCGCGATCGCTACTGCGGCCGCCGCTGTAGCGCGCCCGGCTCCAGCCGCCACGGCGCATGTCGCGGCCGCCATTTTGGGAGTCAAAATGGCGGACGCAACACATTTGCGCATGCGCAAGAGTACCGTGCATGTGCATTTGACTTTCAAAATGGCGATCGCCGCGAGCGCACCCGGAAACGTGCTCTGGCAGCGGCGGCAGCACGCTCTGGCAGCGCGCGGCAGCGGCAACGGCGGCAACTTCCGGCCGGGGCCGGTAAGTCCGGAGCCCGGGACCTAAACCGGCCCCCGGGCCGTAGGTTGCTGGTCCCTGTCTTAGAGGAAACAGACACTTGGTGCAGAAGGTTAAGTGCCATAGCCTATTTGTAGTTCCAATACTGTTCCTCCAATCTGATCCTTAGAATGCTGCTATAATTAAATATGATCTCCATTTCACTTTGACTCAAGTAATCAGTGAGCAAGGATAGGAGGGAAATTAATACCGTATGGTATCTTACCTTTCATTAAAAGTAAAGAAACAGAGCAAATCACTTCTCTCTTACACACTGATTTTGTTTCATTGACTACCACAGGACTATGCTAGGAAAAATAATTCTGTAAGCAGTGATTATGTATTTTTGAAGCAAAGAATGGGCATTTAAATAGTCGTTTAATGGGTAGACATATGCCGTGCCAGCATGGATTTTGTATCTGCAAACTAACCAAAATATTAGGTGCATTAAGTATACAAATAATAAAATAAAAAATAAAATAAGAGCCATATTCCATAATGGTGGAAATTCCTCCCTGTGAATCAGAAAGGTAGAATCCTGTATTTAGGACAAAGGGGGAAAAGAGACAGATAAACTCCGCGATTGTATTTTGTAACAGGATGATTCTTTATAGACATTAAATCCACAAATGAAATTATAGGTTGAGTCTCCCTTATCCGGAATTCCAAAATCCAAAATATTCCAAAAAACAAAATTTGTTCCATGGATGGCTGAGCTAGTGACACCTTTGCTTTCTGATGGTCTCCCTTATCCAGAATTCCAAAATCCAAAATACTCCCAAAACCAAAACTTTCTTCATTGGTGGCTGAGATAGTGACACCTTTGCTTTCTCGTGGTTCAATGTACACAACCTTTGTTTCATGCTCAAAATTATTAAAAATATTGTCTACAACTACCTTAACGCCATAGTATATATGAAGGAATATATGAAGCATAAATTAATTTTGTATTTAGTCTTGAGTTCCATTTCTCCGTCTTCTCCCTTGTTGAGAATGACACTACCATAATTTGTTTCCCCATTTGGCTTTTAGTCCACTGATTTCTTCCATCTCACTCTCAGGCATTCCTGTCAAATCTGTACCTTACCCCAACAACATACTTTAACTTAAATTTTTGCATCCTATTTCCTTAGGTCATTATTACATCAATTCCCTATCCCCTTTGCCATTTGTTTCTTCAGGCTGCCTCCACATTTTTCTTTCATTGCTATAGTATCTTCTGTCTGAGATTACGTACTGCCTATTTTACTTGATTACTTCAACTCTGTTTCTACCCTCACTCCCTTTGTTATTCTATCTTCTGGGAGTTCTTTCTACTTCTAGGGTCTTGTCTGCAAGGGCCAAAAGCCCCCACCCCATTCTTCTGTTGTCCTGTTCAGACAACACATGTGCCACACTCCAGTTCTGGTGCAAGCAGTCCAAATGACATCTGGCACATTCCACACTAGAACTGGGGGAGAACAGCCTTAAAACCACATTTTAAAAACTTGCCTGTTACTCCAGATCTCCCAGGAAGATCTGGAACCCTCTGTTCCTGCACTGTGGCAGCTGTCTGCATGGGCATCCCGTTGAGCAGGGGTAGGGAACCTTTCCCCTTTAAGGGCCGAGGGACTTCAGCTCCCAGAAACCTCAGCCATGTTGGCCAATAGTCCCATGTTAGCCAATAGCTCCTGGGATTCTGGGAGCTGAAGTCCCTCGGCCCTTAAAGGGGACAGGTTGCCTACCCCTGCCGTTGAGCCACCCAGTGCATCCGTCACTACTGTGGGTCACTTGTTCTGAACAAGGTGCCCACCTGTATGATCAAGGATGGGTGCCTTGCTCTGACCCAGAGTGACCAGATGTCCTAACTGCAAAGGAGAACAAGGCTCTGTAAAAAGACAGTGAAGAAAAATGGAGGACATAAGTAAAGAGATAGTACAGGAATACCTGGTTAATTTAAATGAATATAAGTCTCCAGGACCAGATGAATTACATCCAAGGGTATTAAAAGAACTGGCAAACATAATATCGGAACCATTGGCAATAATCTTTGGGAACTCCTGGAAAACAGGAGAAGTCCCAGTGGACTGGAGGAGGGCAAATGTTGTCCCCATCTCCAAAAAGGGAAAAAAAGAGGATCCCAACAATTATCGTTCAGTTAGTCTGACATCAATACCAGGAAAGATTCTGGAGCAGATCATTAAACAGAGTCTGTGAACACCTGGAAAGTAATTTCATAATCACAAAAAGTCAACATGGGTTTCAGAGAAACAGGTCATGCCAGACAAATCTGATCTCTTTTTTTGATAAAATTACCAGCTTGGTAGATGAAGGGAATGCTGTGGATATAGTATATCTTGATTTCAGTAAGGCCTTTGACAAGGTTCCCCATGACATTCTTGCAAACAAGCTGGTAAAATGTGGGCTAGACAAAGTAACTGTTACATGGATTTGTAATTGGTTGACTGGCCGAACCCAAAGGGTGCTCAACAATGGCTCCTTTTCAACTTGGAAAGAAGCGACCAGTGGGGTGCCACAGGGCTCTGTCCTGGGCCCAGTGCTATTCAATATCTTTATTAATGACTTGGATGATGATATTGTGGGCATAGTTATCAAATTTGCAGACGACACCAAAATTAGGAGGAGTAGCTAATGCCCCAGAGGACAGGATCAAAATTCAAAATGAATTTTGAACAGACTAGAAAGCTGGGCCAAAGCTAACAAAATGAAATTCAACATGGAGAAATGTAAGGTACTGCACTTAGGGTGGAAAAATGAAAAGCACAGATATACAATGGGGGACACCTGGATGAATGAGACTACGTGTGAAAAGGATCTAGGAATCCAGGTGGACCACAAGTTGAACATGAGTCAACAGTGCGACGCAGCAGCTAAAAAGGCCAATGCAATTTTAGGTTGCATCAGTAGAAGTATAGTGTCCAGATCAAGAGAAGTAATAGTGCCACTCTATTCTGCTTTGGTCAGGCCTCACCTGGAATACTGTGTCCAGTTCTGGGCACCACAATTCAAAAAAGATGTGGAGAAACTGGAGCATGTCCAAAGGAGGGCAACTAAAATGGTGAAGGGTCTGGAAACCAAGCCCTATGACGAATGACTTTGGGGGCTGGGAATGTTTAGCCTGGAGAAGAGAAGGCTGAGAGGTGATATGATAGCCGTGTTTAAATATTCGAAGGGATGTAATATTGAGGAGGGAACAAGCTTGTTTTCTGCTGCTCCAGAGACTAGGACCCGAAACAATGGATGTAAGCTCCAGGAAAAGAGATTCCACCTCAACATTAGGAGGAACTTCCTGACAGTAAGGGTGGTTCAACAGTGGTACAGACTCCCTCGGAGAGTAGTGGAGTCTCCTTCCTTGGAGGTCTTTAAGCAGAGGCTGGATGGCCATCTGTTGGGGATGCTTTAATTGGGAGTTCCTGCATGGCAGGGGGTTGGACTGGATGGCCCTTGTGGTCTCTTCCAACTCTATGATTCTATGATTCTATGATTCTATGACCAAACAATAGCTAAAAACACTCATATAAATATTAATTAATAATTCTTAGTCATGCTGAAAATGGCATACATTTTGGAATTCCTCCTGGACAGAAGGTTGGAATATAGAAATATGTCCTGGAAAAGGAGGATGCCTGATCACCTTGGATCTGAACTCAGAAGTGAGCAACCTGTGGCTATGGATGATGCCCATACAGACAGGTGTGGAAATGGAGGGTCAGATAACAGAGAAAGATTAGGACATTTGCAGGGCCAGGATACCCCTGGCAGATAAGACTAAGGGCATTTAGATATTAATCTTTTCCAACTGGCAACATTCTTTTTCCCCAGAGAACCTGTATTATGACTACATAAGTTCATTTTGGGAGAAAGACAGGACATAAATCCTGTCAATAAATAAATAAATAAATAAATAAATAAATAACATTCACTAGCCCAGAGGTTGAAACATTTATGGACATCCTAAGGCATCACATTAGCTCTGTTTTAACAAGCACAATGCAGTCTCTTGGGGGTACTTGGAGGCTATATTCAGATAAGCCAGCAAAAATTATATTTTCTAAAACTGTTACTATGGTAGGTTTTGAAAATTCTCTCTAGCGTGATTATTTTCCTTATACTAACAGGGAACATTAAGCACACATTCAATTTTTACCACTTCATGCTTTTCTTAACAATTTGCATCAATAAAGCGTACAAATTCTATTGAAGCCTACTGTAGTGTGTGATACCTTAATTAGTCTGAATAAAACAGCCTAGTTATAATCGGTTAGATTTAAAAAAATGACCCAGGAGTTGCTCAAACTAAGCTTCTCCCCATTATCCCCGTTATTACAGGTTTTGACACCTTCGGCTGTTTTAAGCAAATAAAATTCATGGCACTGACATGACAGTCAGCCCTCTCTATCCACGGATTCTTTATCCATAGATTCAAGCATCCACAGCTTAAAAATATTTTAAAAAATAATCCAAAAAGCAAACCTTGATTTTGCCCTTTTATATTAGAGAGACCATTTTACTATGCCATTGTATTTAATGGGACTTGAGCATCCATGGATTTTGGTGTCAATGGGGGGGGGGGTCCTGGAACCAAATCCCAGCAGATACCAAGGGGACGCTATATAACCTGCTTAGATGCTCCTTATCCTAGAAATATTACATTGCAACCAGGAGGGTGGGGTGGGGAATGAGGGAAAGGCAAAATGTGCATAAGCTCTTGAAATATATTCTTCACAGGGGTTCCTTAAGATTCAACTCTGTGAACACATGGTGTTTTATACTCAAAATACTCCTTGATGCTGCCAAACTTTTGACAAATGCATTGTTTTTGTACTGTGCCTTCAAGTAAATTCTGACTTATGGCGACCCTAAGGCAAACCTATCATGGGGGATTCTTGGCGAGATTTGTTCAGATGAGGTTTGCAATTGCCTTCTTCTAAGTCTATGACTTGCCAAAGGTCACTCAGTGGGTTTCTATGGCCGAGTGATTCAAACCCAAATCAAATTCTCAGTGTCCAAGTCAAATTCTCAAACCACTACGCCACCTTGGCTCCCAGGCTGGTCTCTAGTTAAGAACCATTTCCCACAGTATCTTTTCAGATTCCACCCCTCTCTCCACAGCCCTCCCCAAAATAGGGGATCATATTTTTTTTAAGAAATGAGTTTACATTTCTTCACTCACAAGGGGATTCCACACATTTTTACTTATTATACCTTCTTGTATGGCTCTTCTCCATACGGAGTGTTTACACCCTTGAAATACTTGCTTCCTTATCTTTCCGCTACAGGCTATATATTAACTTTTGAGTTGAGCCATTACTATTTTGTTCCCTGACTCAAAAATTTAAACCACTCAAGCTTGTTAATGATTCTGGCTACTCTTGTTTGGGATTCTTCCAATTTGGATCTTCTTTTGGGGCAGTTGAAGTTAGACAATGATATGCGAATTGGAAGAATTAAATGACTTTATGATGCTTCAAGATGAAGAAATTTCAAAGCAGCAAATCAATGAGTTTACATATCCTGGCAATAGATCCAGCATGACCAGTGTTCAGTTCCCAGCTGGAAACCCACTGGGTGACCTTGGGCAAGTCACACTCTCTCAATGACAAACCTCCTCTGAACAAATCTTGCCAAGAAATCCCCACGATAGGTCACCATAAATTGGAAACAACTTGAAGACATACAACACATACACACACACATCTCCTTGCAATAGAATATTGTTCAGATACCCATGTTCACTGATGTATTTGGCACATTTTAAATCAGATACCTGAATGGTAAATCCATTTTAATTGGAACAGGAATGAGGAACCTGTGAACCCCTGGAGTCCAGATATGCTCCAACTTCCATCAGCTACAGCCAACATTGTCAGTGGTGAAGGATGATGGGAGTTGCCCCCAACAAAATCTGGTTGCTCACCTGTACACAAGATGTAGGTTCCCCCCACCCTGAATTCTGACTCAGTGTGCTGTAAAAAGAAAAGAAAAGAAAAGAAAAACCTAAGCACCTTTTCCAAAAAGAAAGTGCAGGACTGAATATGGCATTCCTAGAGCTACCTGTTGAGTATGCTGGAAAATGCAAGCATAGCCATCTTATGTACATCTGGTGGGAACATGGGAGAAGGCCTTCTCAGTGGCTGCCCCCAAGCATTGGAACTATAAAGCACTGGTCAGTTCTAGACAGGACACCAACCTAACCATGAATGAAACAATAAAAGGAGAAATGGCCTGGAAAAGAACAAAAACAAATGACTGACTCATAATGAACCCAAATACAGAGGGTTACTACTATCAGATGGCTGATGCAATCTGATGGAAGGCAGCTAGGAGGAACCACATCAATAATAATAATAATAATAATAATAATAATTTTTATTTATATCCCGCCCCTCTGCCAGGCAATCAGGGCAGCGTACAACATTCAAAACATCAAAACAACTAAAGACCACCAAACAGTGATACATTTATTGGCCAATCAAAATGCACAATATATTTGTTGCAAGCTTTCAAAGCTCCACTGGCTTCTTCATCAGGCAAGATATTACAAACCAAACAGGAGAAAAAAATCAGAGATATTAGTCAGATGCCTGCATTTTGATGTTTCTGTCCTTAGTTATGATGGTATGGGGAGGGTATCTTTTGCAGGCTGGCCCCTCCTCCTTCTGCAAAGCCCAGGAAATTTAAAGTCCATTTGCATCTCAACAAGGACCTCTCTCTTGCAATTCAATATGCCTCCATTCCTATGAGGACACAGGCCTCTTTGTAGTCAGTGGACAATGGATTCCTCAAGGAGTCTTCATGTTTTTGCATCAGGAACATTTTCGTAGGTGTTGAGGTAAAACATACCAATCCAGTTCAAATTTAAGAAGAAAAAAAATTGTTTTACCTTGGGTGGAGGTCCCAAGAGAGAAGATCAGTAAGATATCTGATATGATTAGCTAGAATAATACTGTTGATGTTAGAGAAGGCTAATAAAGTTCTCTAATTTAATTGGAAATGATTGGGGATGCTATAAAACCAGCTCAGAAGACATGGAAATCAGATTGACTGAGAATCAGTCTCCCACATGGATATGGCTATTTTCTAACAGCTTTGATGCTCTGTTGCTAGCTGATAAGACCCAAGCCATGCTGCTAAGAGAGAACCTCACTTCTTGAATAGGATAGATATAACTCTTATCTAACTAGATAAATATTCATTATGAATATAATGGTGCCCATTATGGATGGACATACCTATATATGGATGGATGGATATACCTATATACTCTATGTATGTATATGTGTAGACGCACAAGGTATATGGGTTAGGACACTCTAATATTGTATAAGGTGTATGATGTAATATAATGTAAGAATGTACATAGATACTGAAAAGTCTGTTTCTCTTGAAGCAGTGTGTGTGTGTGTGTGTCTGTGTATAGTAAAATACTCTACAAAACTAAACATAGAGCCCACGTATTCTCCCATACTATGCATACTGAGAGAATAAGCAAGTTGTGTGTAAGGCACCAGATTCCATCTGATCTTGAAAACTAAGCAGAGTCAACCCTGCTTAGTATTTGGATGGGAGACTGCCAATAAATACCAGGTGCTGTCGGCTACATTTCAGAGGAAGGAACTGGCAAAACCAATTCTGACTATTCTTTACTTAATGAGTTTATTGCATGCTCAACAAAAGCAACTTACCCTTACCGGGATAAAGTCGCTTATGGGATGCAGTTGGGAATTATCACTTGAAAAATGCTGCTGATGCTGCCAGACGACTGCATCCTGCCTGAATCCCGGCTCCCAGCCACACTCAGCTGGCTGATTTGCAAAGACAGAAAGCTCCAATTTTTGAAAAGTGGTGGGCTAATTGCAGTTGGGAGCTGAGATTCAGGTCAGATGCAGTTGCCCTGTGGCATCCGCGGCATTTTTCATGCGATAATTCCTGACCGGCAGGGGTAAGTCACTTTTTAAAAGCATGTGATGAACTCCCAAGAAAATCCTATGAAATCCATGGGTCACCATAAGCTGAAGGTACATCCTAAGCTTCCAATATTTAAGAATGCTTAAGTGGAGTGTTGATGCTAATTCTGCCTTGTCTTGTAAATATAGCTGATTTTTTTTTCCCTGTAACATTCCAAGCTCTTGGTTGTGAAAAATTATTTTTAAAAAACAGGAACAGGAGCCACTGAGATAAAGAAATCAAGAGGTGTGGTTAAAGCTGAAGGCTTCAAAATGGATTGCAGTAAAAAAGATACATGGATTTTGCTTTAAGGAAGGGCCATGTTAGAATACTAACAATACAAAATATATATGCCCCAAGCGCTTGTCCAATAGGTTATTGCAAATGTTAAAAAAACTAACTACATTCCCTGATAGTTAGGGTTGTCAGAGTGAAATCTGGAGACAATTCCTGATCCTTTAATGGTTGTGTAGATGAGGACATTCTAGCAGGTGTTGTTGGTTACCTGGTTGCATGAGAAGCAACAGCTGCTGAAAATCCCTTTTCTGCATAACCATCAAAGTACCAGAACTCTCTTCATTTTTCAGCCCGGCAACCATATGGTGAAACAAATTATCCTAGATATAGGCCACAACATGGAAACCCACTACATATTATATTAAGCCAGCCTTTTCCAATATGGTGCTTATGGTCACCACTGGCAACTGTAGAAGCTCCCATGCAACATCTGTGGCATCTATGAGACTCCTGCCCATTCTAAGGTCTTTTCTTTTCTCAAAATTTCTTTTCCCTTTAACCAATATTTTTATCAGGTGGCTGGGCACGCTTCAAAAGGAAGCTCCAGTAAGTTTCCAGACAGTCACCATTTGGATTTCCCAAGAATCAAAATGAGTTCTCTGGATTCACATGAGGTATTTGGTCATCCATGCTTTTTAAAAGAAGGGAAGGAAGGAGAGAGGGCCTGCCTCATATGGTTATTGGGAAGAGAAATATAAAGGCAGAATGGTAGTAAGAGTTGGGAGTAATGTGTACAGTGGTTGTCCGGAGATCACTGGAGGAACTAAGAAAGAAGAGTAAGTAGAGAAAGGTTGCATGTAATTCAGTTCTGGTGACAACCCAGATAGTGACCAGGGTGCTTTTCACACTGCAAAATTATAGTGCTATATTTAACTACCATGGCTGAATCATATGGAATGGGGGGCTCTATAGTAGGGTCACGGGCTAGAGCTCTCTGGTAGAGAATTCTATATTCCCTTCAGCAAATAACAGGGTTCCACAGGTTGGAGTCATGGCAGTTAAAATAGAACCATAGCATTATAATTATTTAGTGTTGCAGGGGAGAAAGGAGAATATTGTTAGGGTCAGAGAAAGGGGAGATGTAATAAGAAGGAATGGTGTGTGTGTGATATCCCACCCCTTTTTTTCAGAATGCATCTAAACAAGAACATGTGCCAGTGCCAGGAAGGATACAATCAAATTCTTATCAGCCTATTGACTGCCACTTTGAATTCCCTTCTCTTCCCAGCCACTCAGAGGACGTTTTCACACTAGACCCACTAAGCCGCCTGGAGCCGACCGTGCCGCTCATTCCGGAATGGCTCCGGCGGCAGCAACTTAATTCCTTTTTAAAAAAGGAATTACCTTGCCGGGGCTGATGCCGGAGGACGTTCGGAGTTAGCGCTGGATCGGCCGGAGTGAGGCCGGACTTGCTGCGACGTGAGTGTGAACACACGGAGCAAGGAGCCGGACTGACGCAGGGATGGCACCGGAAGGGGTGGGGTTTGCTGCGACGTGAGTGTGAACACACTGGAAAAGGAGCCGGACTGGGGCCGGAGGGAGGTAGGATTGCGTCCTCCTAAAGCCCCGTGTGAAAACGCCCAGAGAATTTAATACCTTGCATGATAAGGCTTGCCTTAGGGTCACCTGTTTAAGTTGGAAACAACTTGAAGGCACACATCACATGCGCACACACACACAAACAAAAAGAAAATATATTTGATTTGTCTTCATGTGGTTATTGAGGAGGGTAAAGATTATGCCAAACAGGCCCAGATGCCTTATGGTTTGGTGAGTTGCAGACCCTGCATATGTCCCAATTTAGCATTGACAGTCTTCATCAATCCTCTCTCATTCCATTGTTGTAGTTGCTTTTAAAATGTCCCAGTGTTGCATAGTGGTTTGAGTGCTGGAGCATTGAGTGCTGGAGCATTGCACTACAACTGTGGAGACTAGGGTGTGATTCCCAGCTCAGCCATGACACCCACCCACTGGATGACCTTGGGCAAGTCACACTCTCTCAGTCTCAGGGGAAGGCAATGGCAAACCTCCTATGAACAAATCTTGCCAAGAAAACCCCATGAGCCTTAGGGTCACTATAAGTCAAAAGTGACTTGAAGGCACACAACAACAATGATCTTTTCCAACTTTTGTCTTCAGCTTAATTCAATTACTGAGATCTGAGCTCAAAGTAGTTTGAGAGAAGGTGTATGTTCCCACACACAGGTGTAAGTCACAGCCAGTAAAAAAAAAGGTGCTTACTTTACTAGTATTCTTAGTATTATTGTTCTACAGACAAAGAGCCTCTACAGACAGCGCTTTGTGCCTTCTTGGAGGCAGGGAAGGGAAGGGGCAGCCACACACCGGGCACCCCAACCCCCAAACACGTCATCACGGCACAGCATCTTAATGCGCTGCGCCAGAAGAGGTGCAGAAGAGCTGCGCGGTGGCTCTTTGGGTGCCCTTTTTGCCAGCTCTGAAAGGACAGGCATTTTAGTGCTCCTTTCAGGGCCAGCAAAAAGGTGGATTGGGGCCAAGGCGTGGGGCAGCCTCGGCCCCAATCCTCCGCTTCCCAGGGTGGCCCAGGGCCACCCGTCTGCATCCCCCCCAAAAAACACACTAACATAACACACTAAAAACCAATATTTCCACATTTGTCAAAACTTAAATGTACTTATTTCACCTCGAATTCTTATTACAATAGTAAACAAATAAAGATGACACAAAATAGATACTGCTTTGCTATAAAATCATTCCTCTTGCCTGCTTTCTTGGACTCTATGCATCTATCTGAGGGCCAGCATAGTTTGAGAACTGGACTATGACTCTGGAGAAAAGGATCTGAATCCCGTAAGGCATGGTTGCCCACTGGATGACCCTTGGACAAGTCATAATCTCTCAGCCTCAGATGAAGGCAAAAGCAAACTCTCTCTGAATAAATCTTCTCAAGAAAACCCTGTGATTAGTTCATCATAAGTCAGAAATTACTTGGAGGCACAAAACAACAATAATCAAATCCATCAACTTTAGTATTTAAGCTACATCCCATTATGTTATTTCTTGCCATCTTTCTTGAAGAAAAAGAATGTTTCCTATTTATTAGAAATGCACATTTTTGCAGCTGTTAGCAAATGTATAGTTAATTCTCCATTTTCTGAATCCATTTCTCCTTTTACATAGCAAAATAATATTAATGGATCCAATGGCAAATCATAACCTGTCGTATTCTCAGTTTCTTCCAAAAGAGAACACATAAATTTCCTTACCAATATGCATGACCAAAGTATTTGGTAAGCAGCAGCATATGCTACCCCAGCATCCCCAGCAATTATCAGGAATTCTTGTTTTATCTTATGTTTTTACACAACAAAATGGAATATATATTTTCCAAATCCATTTTCAACTGTTTAAAAGTATATCTTCCAAAAAATTCCTGCTTTGTCTGATAGTTAAGGGTTTGAAGCCATTTGGAAAATAACCTATGCAAAATACTCAGTATTTATTTTGGATTCTTCCTGAAAAGTAACTTCTCAAATTCCAGTTTCTCAAAGAACAATGGATCAATTGTATGTTGTACCTGGAAATAAGAAAACAGCTTTTTTTTTGCATCATAACTTTGACTTTTTTTATCTAAGGAAATGTTTTTATCATGCCATTCTTAAATAGATAATCTGACCTTTCCTCAGAGCAGGATATTGATCTACAAATCATGATTTGCAACATTTTTATATGGAATGGTACCCAGACTATATATATATATATATTATTGGATTCCAGTTTTCTTTGCATTGTATCATTCAGTTTTTCAATTTTGTCTGTGTGTGTACAGAGTGATAAAGTTTCCTCCCATTAAGACTGGGTGTTTGTGTGCATACATATGCATATGTGTGTTACTCCTCACCCCAAAATCTAATATTTAGGAGCTTGGAAACTTTAGTTTTTCTGACAACATTTCCCAGAATCCCCCAACCAGCAAAGCCAATGCAATTAGAACATTCTTTGGTTTAGTTGTTACTGCTGATTTTTTTAAAAATATATTTTAATAATAATAATAATAATAATAATAATAATAGTTATTATTATTTTGGTGTTGGCTTGGCTTGCACTTCTTCCAGACAGATGTGGCCCAAGAATCAAAGAGACGAGAAAAGAAAGAATGGCAACACATTACCATTTGTGCAGATTTGTCTTCCCTGCCTTCATTGCAGGAAAAGCGAACAATTTAGCAAGTGGGCTCCTTCTTCAGTTTAGGCTCATGCTGCAACTAATGCATGCATAGGGTTGCTGGGCAAAATAAGGGACAGGGCTCCTGTTCATTTTAAGGGCTGCATGGGATAAAAATACCTGCTGAAATCTCCTCTTCTACAAAACTATTGGAGGGTCAGTAGTCCTGTTCCTTATTTCACCTGACAACCCTATACACTGCTTCCCTAAAGGGAGGCCTCACTATCGATTAGGGATCCCACTGCAGCCTTACATGATTGTAGCTTCATTTTCTGCTCCAAGAAAGGCTCTCTTGCTTTTCTCACATTTTGCACATATTACCAAGAGCAGCAGCAGCAGCAGCAGCAGCAGAAGAAGAAGAAGAAGAAGAAGAAGAAGAAGAAGAAGAATTCTGAGACAAAATGTCAATCTCCATGTGTGCATGCATTCTTCAGAAAACAACATCAAATTGTGTCTGAAATACACATTTAAAGTCTATAGATTTTAAAGTCTGCTCCGTTCTGCCCAGAGAGGAAAGGGGATCAAATACACTCCGCGCATGCTTTGGAAGTCAGAGTTGAAACTGGGAATATGTTGTCACTGATCCAGTATTTATAACTCATGCCATGGCAGAGAGAGAAGGAGAGAGAATGTGAAATCAACAAACTAAGTTAGTGATGATGCATAATAAGCTTCTAATAGCATGAAAACAGCACTTTTAAAACTTTGACTTCACATTTCTTGTTTGGGAAGCAGACATTGGACAGGGAATATGTATAAAAGGATGGGAAAGGCTATAACATTAAAAGCTTAAGAAGCCTGAATATTTTTTACTCCCAGTGTGCTGGAAAAGTTTTGTTTTTTTCTGTTTTATTCTGTCTTAGACTTAAAGGAACACTAAAACAACAAATCTTGCTCCAAGTGCTAAGAAGTCACTCAGCAAAGAAGTTTGGAAGACAGAACATCAGATTCTGTAAACTTTAAAGCTTTCCACTCTGTGTGATCATTGCGGTTTTCTGCCAGCACTTTTTACAACTTTCTTCCTTGCCGATACAAGGAAGAAAGTTCTACACATGACTCTAACATATATATCTTTCTACTATGCAAAAGCTAATGTTTCATTTAAGGCCACAAAAATCTATTTAACATCAGAATACTAGACCCACTTGCTACTTTTGGAAGACAGTTCTACACGAGTCTACACACGAAGAAATGCACACTTTCTTCTACACATGAACATATATATCTTTCTACTATACAAAAGCCAAAACAAAACAAAACAAAACAAAACAAAAACTTTAAGATCAAATGCTACACCCGCTTGCTGCTTTCGGAATGATGTTCCTTTGAGTAAACATGCATAAGATTTTTGTTGTCCATCTTGCACCATCCATATTTCAGAATGCATCCTCACTCACCTCCTGGGACAGCAGAGGAATGCAGGCTGAATGAGAGGTTTCTTACCTGGGAAAAATTCTGTCTGAAGCAGGAGTCCTGCTCAGTATCATGGAATCAAACTAGCCGCATACCCAAGAATAGAAAAGGAAGGGATCAAGGCGTCTTGAATTTATTTTTGTACATTGCTTATTTTTACACACATTTCCAGAGACTCTAGGGCTCCACTTCAAGAAGCAAGAGTTGAGCTCATGGCATTTGGTATTTTTGCAGTCAGGGAACTGTGGATTGGTTTGAGAACTACAAGTACGCACTCTTTCTTTCTGTACAGGAGGATGCAATTTTACAGATAAATCCTTATATCCCTAGATATATATAACCTGAGTTTGGACAGTGTAATTCTCCTGCTTGTATTGGTGAATGGCTAGCTTGATCCTCTTGCCTAAGCATCCTTTAAATCAATTGTTTCAAACCAATCTCCTTCCCTTGTGAGAGAAAAGATACTGGCTACGGTAATCATTTGGAAATGTGGGGTGCTGATGTACTTGTTGGCTTCTCTCAAACCCAGAACTGGTCATATTCCCTCATCTCTTTTGGGAATGGTGAAATTCTTGGAATAGAACTCTATCCCTTTCTCAAATTGGGGGAGTTCCTCAATTACTCTTTGGAGAGAAGGATCTCCATTTCTTTCAGTAACAGTTGTGATGGTTGAGAGGCTTGATACCAGTTTGTTGGCAATGTGTGAAATTCTATGTAGCATCCTTGATGTATTATTGAATTAACCCACTGTCACTTGTTACTGTTGACAATTTATTGTAAACTTATTGTAGGCAACTGCTTCATCTTGGAGGGAAGATCTGAAGATACTGCCACAGTGGTGGAAGAAACAGAGCTGAAGAAATGTTAGGCAGAATGTCTGTTAGAGAGGAAAGGGCTGGGCAGACACCTAAATGCTCAGCTTTTAGTTCTGCTTCAGATGGTAGTAAATGCTTTCTAGAAGTATCTAAGGATCAGGGTACAGATCCTGACTTGGCCATGTAAACCCATTGAGTGACCTTAGGCAAGTCACATTGTCTCAGCCTCAGAGGATGGCAGGCAAACTGCCTCTGAAGAAACTTGCCAAGAAATCCCCATGATAGGTTCACCTTAGGGTCCCCATAAGTTGGAAATGACTTGAAGGCACACAACAACAAGGTAGGCCACAATCTCATTTAGTGAGTGCATGGTAACCTGGACTTGCTGCTGGTAAAGAAGGCAAAAAGGCTGCTGGGTTTGAGAGAGACTGGCATATTAGGCAAGAAAGAAGCACTTGAAATGCACTGCTGAGAGGACAAGTGGTTTTCTGCCTGAGCCATCTTTCTGTTCCCTCAAAGCTGTTTCAGAAGCTGGAAAGAGAAATAGGAAGTTGGTGGATGATGTGTGGGCAAGGTTGTCACAAGGATGTCCAACACCCAACCGTTTAGTCCATTTTAAGAAAGATAGAACATAACCATACAATATAGTACACTTGTCCCTCCCCATTTGCGGACTTGGAGTCCATAGTCTTGTCCTTTGCAGATGGCAAGCGGGGAGGGATAAAATGATGCATGTGCCCAAGGCATGCATGGCCATTGTAACCAATGGCAACTTGAATATTTGCATTCTTCCAGATTTGTGTGTGTGTGTGGGGGGGACAGAACGGATCCTCTGTGAATCAGGAGGGATGCCTGTATATCAAAATCATGAGCACAATAAACATCAAGACCAGGCATTTTACTCAAAATGTTTATGACCATTAAAAAAAAACCCTCCATCAAAGCATGATCCACAAAACCGCAATAAGCCAGAAAGAACAAAATGAAAAATAAGAACTCCCGTTCAAAAGTGGGTGATAGGTTAGTGAATCTCCAGTTTCTGATAATAATAATAATAATAATAATAATAATAATAATTTTTTTTTCATCCCTCCAGATCACAGAGAAGTGATCTGGAGGGATGAATGGATTATAAATTAAATGTATCAGTGATGATTCTGTATTTGATGAAAACATATGTCCATTTTGTTTTAGTTCAAAGCACTGAGCTGTGAATGAAGATATTTTGGCCTTCAGAGCATTTTTATTATTTTACACAGTATAATGTTACAAAGAGATAGAGAAGAGACGATCTTGCTCTTCAATTTCATATTGCCTTAATATCAGCAGGATATTGTTTTGTCACAGTAGCAGCCTGATTGTACATCACTTTTGTAGTTATGGTGGTGTAACTACTTCCTTAGCACCAAGGAATAATCCCATGATAAGAATCTGCTAGAATCTTCCCGAAGAGAGTGCAGTACTACTGTATATTAAATGTATAGTCAGCCCTCAACTTTCACAGGGGTTAGGGGTGCAGGATCCTGCAAAAGTGGAAAAAACATAAATATAGGATGCTATTTTTTTAACCTGAGAGAACACTTCTCTAGGCATTTCTAGATCCTCCAGTGCATTTCTATGGATTCATGTTGGAGGACCTAGAAATGCCTAGAGAGAACATATTTTTCAGTCATGTCTTTTTTCAGCAGTGGTGATGGTGGTAAATACAGTGATTCACGAATAATCAAATCTGTGAATGCTTAACCTGCAAATGTGGAGGGATGACTGTAAATGCTTCTCCAAAAGTTACATTTCATTTTCCAGATCTTGGACTTGAAAAGTTTGGGCCTTTACAGACTGCCAAAAATAATCCAGCTTGAGACCACTTTAACTGTCTTGGCTCAATGCTAGGGAATCAAGGGAAATGTAATTTTTTCTGAGACATTGAACCTTCTTTGTCAGAGAGCTCTGGTGCCACAATAAACTCCAGTTCCCATGATTCCCTAGCACTGAGCCAGGGCAGCTAAAGTGGTTTCAAGCTGGATTATTTCTGGCTGACTGTTCAGGCCCTTCCTTAGCATTTAATATATTAAAACCAAATCGATCTTTTATTTCATTTTGCAAAATAAGTTTAAACTCTTATCGTTTAACAGGCCAAAGGCTCAAGATGAACCAATTGGGTTAATTAAAATAGAATTAATCAACTTGTCTGTCTTTGATGAATTATTGATCAGTGCTGTGGAATTAGAGTTGGAATTGTGGAGTAGGAATTGGAAGCAATCTTGGGTAGAGCTGGAGTCAGTAGAAATGTACCAATTCTGATTTTGTAATAAAAAATATTATAAAAATATATGATAGATATATCATTTTATACTTGTATACCCTTTTGTTTTTAAAGAAAAATGTTTGTAATTTTGATTGACATTCTTTTAAAAAATACATTTAGAATGTCAGATAAGTTCCCCATCAAGTTGTCTATATTTGAACATTTCACCATAACTCAAGATGGAAAACATTTTGTGTGACACAGGACCCAGAGGAAGACAAATGTTGTGATGCCAAGGAGTCAGACAGTAGAAAGATAGGGGAGTTAGAATCAGAGCCAGGATGTAAGGTTTGGCATATCAACTAAACATTCCTACTGTTGATAAGTATTGATCAGAAGTATTAACAAGTTACATCCATATCTCATTAATAGATTGATGGATTGCTTCCTTTAGCTGCACTGCTACTTTTCTCTCTTTCTGCTTTTCTCTATAAATGTTAATTTCCTTTCTTTATTATTGGTTCAAAAGCCCTTTTTAAAAATGCATCCCCAAATGTATTACCATCCCAATGCTTTGATATTGGAGCAGTTTAAAAAAAGAATATTAATAACAAAATTTCACTTCAGAATAATTGCACTATTTCTAAGGAGAGGAGGCAAGAGAACATTTATCTGTTGCAATGTACTGTAAACATTATTTCAATACGTAAATGTGCTCTAAAATGCTAGCGGAATGTAATGGTTTGTTACATTTATTAACATACTTTAAATGTAATTATAGTTTTCTTTCCAAAGAACATTGAGATTGTATCTACAATGACTGTTCCTAGAAACTGTTACATATTTGACAATTTAAATTCAATGTAAGCAGCTTGATTTGAGTCATTTTACAAATTAAGTTAAAAATATAGTTACTGAAGAGGAACATCATCTTTCTGTAAAAGAACAACTGCTGGCCAATGAAGTGTTCTGCTTTTGAACCAATACAGACAATTGAAGTAAAATTAAGTTAGGGCTCCAAGTCCATTATTGCATTGTTCGCATTCTGCTTTCTTCTTTTAAAGAACATCCTACTATCTAATACTAATGGTTTCAGAGATATGCTAGAAAGTTTGAAGGCAGACCTTAAGAATATGCACAAATTTCCCAAAGTTTGCTCTGAAACTGATCAGTCTGTCCCAAAGTTTACCCCACTCTTTTCCATAGCAGGTTGTCTTCTCATCCAAGGGACTGGGCTGGGAATTATTTCTAGGTCAGTTTTTGCTAAAAGATGCTCTACATGCATTAGCAATATTGAGATGAACTCCTCTCCTTTTCTAGAAGTCTCTTCAGCATTCTTACCCACAAGAATATTGACTTCTCTTACTAAGGTGATGTCCTGGACCTACAGTCCCAACATCTCCTCCAAGACAAGATTCTCTGGGTGCTGGTGATGACGAGGAGATCCCTTAAGGCAGTGGTTCTCAAATGGTGAGGCAGGAGACTTAGAAGCCAATTCCCCTCTTCTTCCAACACATTTTTTTCTGTTCTGGAAAAACATCTGGAGGATGTTTGGAGTAGCTGCTTCTGACTGAAGAAGGAGGCGATGAGTGGGGAAGCTCACTAGAGTGTGGCTTCAGGCGGGTATCTTGAGCCTCCACTTCTTTCCCCACCCATTTTGTCACTGCCTGTTCTCAGGATGAGACATTGCTTCAGCCTCAACACATTCTCTCATACTCCCTTGGTGACTTTCTGTCACATACTAACTAATTCTCTCACACACTCAGTAATGCTTTTTCTGACTTTCCCTCAGATGCATTCATTCACACAGTATCCCACACAAATTGTTTATCATTCTCTCTCTCTCACGCACACACTCAGTCACACTCTTCATCTGTTTTACATACTCACAAATGCACTTGTGTGTATACCTGCATATATACAAGGGAATGAACATTTCTGTGTGACCGTATGTGTGAGAGAATAAATGTGTGTGTGTGAGTGAGTGAGTGAAAGAAAGAAAGAAAGAAAGAAAGAGCATGACTGTGTACATATCTGTGAGCGCTGGTTCATGTGTAGCTGTGTGTGAAATAGTATGTGTAAAATTTACACACGTTAAGTATTGAAGTTACTTAAAACTTAATTTGGAGGATATTATTTCCTTATAAAATGTTAAAATATGAATGTGCAAATGAAAATATGCACACTAAACAAACAAAATATTTTTATTCTTCTATAACACCAAGCGGAGGAGGGAGGTGCAATGTCTGCATGTAGATGTAAAGGAGATCACAAGGGTAAAAAGTTGGAGATGCACTGCTTTAGGGTCTTTCTCCACACTGTCACTAACATAAAGATCAACTCCTCTTTCCAGGGCCACTCACAGCCCATTCTTTAGTGAGATGAGAGGACTGTGTATGAGAGATTGTCTGGTGGTTCCCATGTCATGGGGTGGTGAATCCATTCCAGGTCCTGGCTAGCTTTAAATGAGATAGCCAAGGTATTTAGCCTATATAAGAATAGAGTTCAGTACATGTGATTGCTCCTTTAATGCCTAATTGAAAATCTGTCGTGGGTTCACCATCTCACTGACATGGGATCCACTAGCCACCATTGCACCCAATACACTGAAGAACATCCCTGTCACACATAAACATCTTTTGCTTCCAGTGCCACTGTTGTCGATATCTTGAGGTGAGTACTCTGATAGGAACAGGAAAGAAATGGAAGCAGTTTGATTAGGGTGAACATAGGCTATCATCAGAAATGTTTGCCCTGATCCTCCTCATCAATCAACCTGATTGACAATCAGGTAAGTTATTATTTTGTACTCTCATCCATTTCTTTCTGTCACCTCCAATACAACTCCAGGAGTGTGAAGTGGGTGATGTGTATGCATGTGAAGATGTAAGACAGGACTCCCCATTATCAAGGGAAAAGACCACAGTCCCATAGCTCCTAGCTCTCCCCATTATTGTCCCAGGAGGAGAAAGCAAAATGAGCAAATATTGTTAGTATCATTCAACAGCATTCTTTAGAACTGAACAGTGCGTACAGTGACTCCTTTGTATATGCGGGGGATCTGTTCCAGCCCCCCCCCCCCCACATATGGCAAAAAACCCAGGGCCTCATGTCCCATTAGTTGCTATGGCTTTGCACTCCTGTGGGCGTGATTTTAATGCCTGGGGCTTGTCGTCCGCGTAAGCTTGAGTCCACAGATGGCAAGCCCGCGTAGGGTACGGGTGCACTGTATTAACAGAGCTTGTAGCCTGGAATACTTGGTATGAATATTGTAAAAATGTCATTTAAACATTTTCTGTGTTCATTTCATGTCTCAACTGAAGAATAAAATGAGAAGAAGCTGAACAATACATTGTGCCCAATAGTAATAATCTCTGGAAGAGGTTATAATTGATCTCCTCTTTCCCCCCCATAAAAATCAGACCCTCATGCTTTTAGAAACTGTTCTACCCATTGTATCTGGTGAAGTGTCTTGGAAGATATAAAATATTATTCCCACATCCGCAACAGCTTGATGATCCTGTAGATTCTTCTAGCATGTGTTACAAAAAATTACTAAGTGTGTGTGTGTGTGTGTGTGTGTGAGAGAGAGAGAGAGAGAGAGTATCAAATGTATGCTCCACTACTATGTCTAGACTGAAGTTTATTTTTTCAGAAAGCAGCAGAACAGTGGAAATCTTCCTCCTTTCAAGGAACAAGATGATAAACATACTGAAACTTCTGAGGAATCAGGTAAAACAAAAGGGCACCTAAAACTTCAGGCTTTTATGCGGCCGGCGAACGGCGGCATCCTCGAAGCTGTGGAGGACGGAGGACTGCTTACCAGCCCTGGGAGACCAGCCCCGGGAGACCAGCTGAGCGGCCTGAGCCGCCCCACCTGCGCCCCTCCTATATAACGCCGCCTGAAAACACCCTCGCTGGCTGGAGGGCGGCAGCGTCCTTGAAGCTGTGGAGGACGAAGGACTGCTTACCAGCCCCGGGAGACCAGCCCTGGGAGACCAGCTGAGTGGCCTGAGCTGCCCCACCTGCGCCCCTCCTATATAACGCCGCCTGGAAACACCCTCACTGGCTGGCGAGCGGCGGCATCCTCGAAGCTGTGGAGGACGGAGGACTGCTTACCAGCCCTGGGAGACCAGCCCCGGGAGACCAGCTGAGCGGCCTGAGCTGCCCCACCTGCGCCCCTCCTATATAACGCCGCCTGAAAACACCCTCTCTGGCTGGCGAGCGGCAGCGTCCTTGAAGCTGTGGAGGACGGAGGACTGCTTACCAGCCCCGGGAGACCAGCCCTGGGAGACCAGCTGAGCGGCCTGAGCCGCCCCACCTGCGCCCCTCCTATGTAACGCCGCCTGAAAACACCCTCGCTGGCCGCCGAGCGTCGTCGTCCTCGAAGCTGTGGAGGACGGAGGACTGCTTACCAGCCCCGGGAGACCAGCTGAGCGGCCTGAGCCGCCCCACCTGCGCCCCACCTCCTCGGGTGGCGGAAGAGCGCTGGTGGCTATACAACGCCGCCTGATAACACCCTCGCCGGCACCACACTATGGCCACGGAGGACTGTTTTGCCATCTTGCAGTTCTCAAAAGACCATAAGACAAGAAATTATGTATTTTTAAATTGTATTATTGGCTACTGTTATTTAATTTGTTTGTATGTTCGGGGGGATGGGGGGGTGAAGGAGGGATGAGATTTAATTTGATTTATTCTTTGTAGTTTTGTAATGTTGTGCGCCGCCCCGATTGCCTGGCAGAGGGGCGGGATATAAATAAAAATTATTATTATTATTATTATTATTATTATTATTATTATCTCACAATGCACTGCATTTTCAAGAGTTGGCAGAGTGATCATAAGAGTGAGAAGGAAAATATGCTCACAGTTCATAATATAAAAAACCCTTTTTATTCCTTTGGCATATTGGAAGAGTAAATACAGTTTACACATACTGATGTTAATTTTATGCCCTATAATTAATAATCTTCTATTACAATGTGTAGCATTTTTTTAGTTCTGCCAATTGCATACAAACTGACTATTTAACTTGAGTTTATTAAGCCATGAGCATGTGAACAGAACATATATCTGAAATATTTGCTAACAGAGAGAGAGAGAGAGAGATGTTGAAGGAGAAAGCCACTGAATCTTCCTAGCAATCATTACTCTGATAACTTCAGCTGCATAATTGAATCCACTTTGCTATCCACGTTTTCTCATCAAATTTAAATCTCCTTCCTTCATTCTCCTCCTCACCCAATCTACAGATGGAAGCAGACAGGAAAGACGTAAGAAACTGCCTCATTGCTAAGGAAGGTAGGAGGAAATTCAGCATGAGAAGTGTTAATGTGTTCCTTTCTTCCACTGCTACCTTGTCTGCTTGCCTCAGATCTTTTTGAATGCAGACAACAGAATTTTAAAAAGATGTTTACTTACCCCCATTTCAAAATTAAGAAACTCCTCCACCCCAAGGTCTACAGTTTATCTGTGCATCCCTTTCATATCACCAGAGAGACACCAAGAAGAGGAATAAGCTTGCCCCAAATTTGTAAGACAAGACAAAGAAATAGACTATGACAGGAAATACAGGCTTGCATAAATGCTGTCAGATTTTAAAAAGCTGGATTTTATTAAGCACAAAACAGCTGTCAGTACATTATCCATACAAAATAACCCAAGTGTAATGCATTTTAAAGTTCTAATGGGCAGATCTGATGTACACTGGCACAATAAAAAGACTATTTAAAAAGTAATACAAAGTAAAATAGGGTCACCACTGTCCATACAACAGATAGCTTGCCTACAGCCTAAAAATACCACATCATCTGGAGAATAGAGAAAATTACTATTTTGAGTTGAATTTCTACATATTAGCACCATTCAAAGCTTACATCAGTTGCTTAGGCAAAGAAGCACCTGATAGATCAGGGTAAAGCTTCAAAGCAAGGGTTCAGTGCAACATTATAGCTTCCTTCTAATAATATTTGTAGTCTATGGTTTCATAGCATGTTAAATAATTATGGCTTGGTAGAAATACACTGTTAAGATGTAAAAATAGGTTTGTTTCAAGAAGAATGAGATTTTTATAACAACTGTGGAAATGCATTTTAATGTATTATGGCAGACGTAGAATGCAGATGACATGCTGGATTACAAATGGGCATCTTATGAACAGAAACTATTAGCTCTCTGTTGTACAGACTTCTGTTTGTCTCAGCTGCTGTTTTTTCAGACAAACTAGCTTTATCTTCTCTCTGATGTGTTCAGCTGCAGAAGCCATATCACTTGGGCTCCCAAAATACTGCTCAGTACTAAAACAAGGGAAAAACAAACAACTTTTGAATCTAAGAAACTGATGTGTTGCTGTGCCTGTACATTCAGCTTCTTCTATTTTATACCAAAATATAAAGTCAACACACAGTTGATTTCAACTACATCTGGCCAATCTTATTTTAGGAGAGCTTCCCAGACCTAACATATGTGAAACCAGGCCTAGCAACTTTGCTACTAAATATTTGATGGTTGAAATTGACCCTTGCTTCTAATTTCAGCTAATGGAAATTATTTGGTACTATCTTAAACTCGTGGCTTTAAATGAACAAACATTTTTGTTCACTTAGTTCTACAATATGCAGTGACTGACCTTTTGAAGGCACAAAAGGGCACAGAAAGAAAGCACTTTTAAATAAGAGCAGCAGGAAACATAAAGCCCACCAGATGTTACTGGGTTGCAGCTCATAGCAGTCCTCCCCATTAGCTTGCTAGCTTGGGCTGATGGGAGCTGCAGTCTAACACTATCTGGAGAACTGCATGATTTCTACCTCTGCTTTATAATCAGGTGGAAGTGCTCCTCTACTGATAGTGGGAATCCATCCCCTCTGGTTCCTCCTAGAGAAAGTTACCATCAGTGGTGTTCCCACCAACAGCAGCCTGTGTTTTGAGGGTGGGGTACTGACTGCTTTGGTTCCACTAGATACGAAGGACTGAAGGATTCCTGGAATTGGCCTTTAAGCCATAAAGCAAACAGCAATAACAAAAGATGAACAAACAAACAACACTATTCCTCATTTTCTGCCCTGATGTAAGTGTAAGCTATCAGGGCTTAGAACCTGAGATATATAGCATTGGATCTACCGCCTTGCTCATTCCCAATCTCATTTTGGGCTGCTCAATTATACTTTTCCTTTCAAAAGTTAATAACGCAATAGTGCACTATGCAGTACTATTTTTATGGTTTCAAATTTCATATTTAAATTTGTTTGGTTTGGTTTACATAAAAGGTAAAGGAGTCTCTTGACATGAATGTATAGTCGTAACTGACTGTAGGGGGCAGTGCTCATCTCTGTTACTAAGCCGAAGAGCCAGCATTGTAAGAGGACTGCTCTGGTGGTCATGTATCCAACTTGACTGCACTGAATGCTGTCACCTTCCCACCAAAGTGGTACCAATTTATCAACTTGCATTTGCATGCTTTCGAACTGCTAGGTTGGCAGAAGCTGGGGCTAGTGACAGGAGTTCTCCCCATCATGCAGCACCTGGGCCTCGAAGTGCCAACCTCCTAATCGGCAGAATTGGTGTCTTAACCACTATACTGAACTTTAAAATAATTTTAATGTTAATTCAGGTTACATACCCATCAGGATAAACTACAGGCACTGTTAATCTGTCCAAAAGTGATTTTCCAACACATTCAATCTCTTCAAATTGTTCCATGTCATTTATGGATTCAGGCTGATCTGGGCATTCTTGCAAAACCTGTTTTTAAAAAAGGCATTAAGGAAAATCAACTAGATGAAATCATAGCTTTTTAAAGAAAGGAAGAATCCTTTATTTGCAACTGATCTTAATCTCCCCACCCTGAATGTTTCAGTAAAGATTAGCCAAACAACTGAGGATTTGGGATAAAGGAATGTGGATTTTTGGATGCCTAAACTGCCAAAATCTGGCAACCTTTGGTCAACTGGGCTCTAATCTTTTTGCTGTGCAAACAATCACAAACCGAAGCAGTGGCAAAGATAACTTCTTAAAAACAAATTCTGTCCACTAGGCAAGCTTGGGAGCCATTTTGTTAGAAATGTATATATCAAAAGAATTCATATGTTGAGTCAAACTGAGGGTAGATCACTTTGGCTGACCTGTCTGGGCCTACCATCAGAAATCTGCAAGAGTTGCACACTATATGCAGTGGCTTCTTCATATCTTCAATATATGATCAAAAATGATGGTATTTCTTTAAGTCACCTGGCTCAGCATACTTTACTGTATATATTCTTGTGTAAGTTAACCTCATGTATAAGATGAGGGCAGGTTTGGGGGCCAGAATTATGGATTTTGATACAACCCATGGAAAAGTTGGGGTAAGACTTAGGTGCATGTAACAAAGGATGTAAAGGATGAAGCAAAGGAAAACAAGGCTAAAGAACTTGCAGAATTCTGGCAGGCTATTTGCGCTCACCCTAAAGGCTGGATGGATGAGGAGGGAACTATGGCAAATGGGGTCTGTGAGATATGGAGGGGAGGTGATCAGGTGTAGATAGGACTATGAAAACACACACGTTCCAGTGGATGTAAAGTTAAGAGCTGAGGTACAGTATTGACTCTCTCTCTCTCTCTCTCCCTTTTTTTTTTTAAAGGAACCATTCCCATCTCTGTGTAGAGCAGCAAAATGTGAGAGCTTAGTCTGTCTCAGGATAACTTAAAAGAAGC
Organism: Phrynosoma blainvillii; assembly: GCA_026167975.1. Taxonomy (NCBI): domain Eukaryota; kingdom Metazoa; phylum Chordata; class Lepidosauria; order Squamata; family Phrynosomatidae; genus Phrynosoma; species Phrynosoma blainvillii. The sequence goes on along the minus strand of JANUYF010000001.1, from coordinate 253,230,658 downwards.
ACCAATCCAATCTACTCTTTTGGCAATCCTTTGATGGCAAGCGCCAAACAGCCACTGATGCTGGTATTTTCACACCCAGGCATTCAAAAAGGCAAGAAGCAATGCCCATGGCAGAGATAGTAGAGGGGTTCGATGCTTTTTTTTACATTCTCTCAGAATGGACCAAGCTCTTGCCTTTCTCAAGTCTACTTAGAGAAGGGGAAGGTTCCTTTTTTTCATAAGAGTTCCAGTACAGTACTTACACTGACCCATGGATAGGTTGAGCCAGGTTTTTTGGGTCAATTGTTTTGACTAAAATTTCTAGATTATATATGAGCATATACAGTCGGGCCCTTTATATCTGCAAGGGTTCCATTCCACCCTCCATGATGCCAAAAACCATGGGACCTCAAGTCTTATTGTTTTTAATGGTGGAGCACAGCTGCGTGCATGCTCTACCACTGGGGAGAATGGGATGGGGCCATCCGTGGATGCTCAAATCTGCAGACGGCAAGCCTGTGCATACAAAGGGCCAAGCGCATAGTATATACTATACTGTCTTTTGTATTTCCTTACAGTTTTGAAGAGTAGTCAAAAGCAGCCATTAAACAACCTAATTTTTACAATATGTGCAAATCAAGACAGCATGTATAGTGAGTGTCTCAATGGTCAGTTCCCAATGTTGGAAACTCCAAGAATCCAAGCCTGGCTTTTAAAAATACTGTTTGGGTTATGTTTTGCACAATTATTTATGCTTATGCAAAAATAAATAAATAAATAATGAAGTTTACTTGAGTATATTTTAATGGCTGTGCTGTGTAATTGTTTGAGTGTTGGACTATGACTCAAGAGACTAGGTTTAATTCTCCATGCAGCCATGGAAACTCACTGGGCGACCTTGGGCAAGTCACACACTCTCAGCCCCAGAAAGTCCCATGATAGGTTTGTCTTAGGGTCACCATAAGTCAGAAATGACTTGAAGGCACACAACAACAATCAATGGGAATGGAAGGTTGCATGGGCCTACTCAAGTAAACATAAGCAGGTATAAATGTGGATATGCAACTCAAGGGATGGAATAATAACTATAGCTTCAATCCAAATATGCTCTTCTTTATCAATGACACTTATGAGCAAAAGGGCAGACTTTCAGCCAACCTATTCCTTTGGCTGAAATACAACCAGTTTCAGTAATTTCACATTATATTTTTCCATTGCATTAAATTGCTTGAACATGCACGTTCACTATTATATTTTCTATTCTAGATTTCTGTCAGAGACTGTTAGTACATTCTGCCTCTTTCATGCAGCCTGCATGACTGCCTAGTATTTAGTTCTCTTTTTAAAAGCCATACACAACATAAAAAACTGATACAGCAGCAATACATCAGCTCCTGACTGAAGGAACACAGTCCAGGAACCAAGTAAGCCCATGATCAACCATACCTAACTCACATTTGGCAACAAGATGAGATGCAGTAGAGTAATGTATACTAAAATGTAAATTCACCTTCAGTCTTTGATTGTAAATCATGCTGACTTAGATGTAGTTTTCTCTAATATTAGTAAGGTCTCCCCCTCCATCCCAATAAGTGTATTGAAAGTTAAGATACCAAATGATCACAGTTGTGCTAAGATTTATGCTAATATATTACAGTCAGCCCTCCATATCCATGGATTTTTTTATCCATTGGTTCAACCATCAACAGCTTAAAATTATTAAAAACAACAACCATAAATTCCAAAAAGCAAACCTTGATTTTGCTGTTTTATATAAGGGACACCATTTTAGCATGATATTGTATTTAATGGGTCTTGAGCATCCACAGGTGTCCAGGAACAAACCCCAGTGGATACCAATGGTCCTCTGTGTTCAAGTAATAGATCAAAATGTTTTTTTTTAAATACAATAAAGCTTCTCTTATATGTATTAACCAAAAAAAAAAGCATGTTGAAATTTTTGATATTCATATTCATGATATTAATATTTCATATTAATATTCATTCTGTAATATGGAACAACTAACTTTTTCAGCATTTGAATGGAATGCAACTGCCATTTCCAACCTAGTTACTCTCTCTTCTGAAGTTATGGTGAACTGTTTCCATACTCTGTTCAGCTTTGGAAGTGTGTCTCCTGAGGACCTAGAAGTGCATCTCAGAGACTGACACAGAACGACAGTAGCCTGTAGTAATTGCCTCCCATAATCATATGTACTCTATAAAAAAGAAAAACAGATATAAAATTTGAATTTCAAATCTTAGAACAGATCTAATCATAAAAGTGATAAATCTGCAAGAAATGAAATATCTAAAATATACATCACAAAGCATTACTGAACCTATTTAGACCATTTAAATACCAGACTGCTTTTATAAGCTTTTTTGAAGTATAAGGACTGCTTGCAACAGTTTAGCTTGTGAAATCCAAGAGGTTGGGGGGAGAGAGGGGGAATGGTACTGGAATGCACACACACACACATACACATTTCTCTGTATGTGCACACATGCATGTATACACACATACTTGAGAGTATAGCCTTAAATAAAATGGTGGTTGCCCCCAAGGGAAATGCTCTCATAAAATAATCTTACCAGATCTATCCATGATTTCTGGCAATTGATAAACAGTCTAAATGACACTTGATGTTAATTTTAAATACAGACATTTGGCCTGACTTATTACATTGCAGTGATTAATCTACAAAGAAAGGAAATTCATCACATACCTGTGCCACATCAACAAACTTTCTATGTTTTTCCAATAAAATTTTGGTTTCTTGTGTATCATCTCCCAGTCGGATATGAGTTTTCAGTAGTGCATCTAATAATTCACTTAACCATTCTACTGCCTAAAGAGAGAGCAGAAACTGAATGTAAAACAGAAAACATTTAAACCAGTGAAATCCATTTCACTTGTACAGGATAAGGCTATTGTTTGAATATGCATTTTCTCAACTTTGCACAAGAGGTTTGCAATGTGTTAGATCTCACCTGAGCAGCATCCTCTTCACATTTAAATAGCTGGACCATCTGAAGCATCTTCAGTCGTCTCACATCTACCATGTCCTCACATCTGCAAAAGTCCAAACAACATGAAAGTATAACAGCAAGACCACTGGGTGATGTTTTGGTATAGCAGAACTATACAAATAAAACTGTTTGTTTTGTGTGCCACTGAAATTTGGTAAGAATATTACAGTTGGCCCTCTGTATAAATTCCAAAAGAAAACCTTGTTTTTTCCCATTTTTAAAATAAGGGACACTATTTTACTATGCCACTGAATTTAATGGGACTTGACTATCCACTGATTTTGGTATCCATGGGGGGGTTCTGGAACCAAACTGCAGTGGATACCAAGGGCCCACAGCAACATGTTATAAATACAGAAAAATTTAACAAAACCTTGACAAAATTTTTTATCTTAACTTATCTTGGTTAATATAAAAGATCCAACTTCATTATATTTCCCCCCAAACCAACTACATCAACTGTTCTTGTATTTTGTATGTATAGTTTAGTTTTATTATGTCTTGTGGTTAAACATAGATTATTATAGGCCAATTCACACTATAGTAATATGTTGCTTTTATTCCACTTTAACTGCCATGGTTCCATCCAATGGAATCCTGGGACTGGCAGATTAGAGAGGGACATTTATAATCCTCAACCAGACAGCCATCTCTGGTGCTCCTGCCCAAACTACAAACCCAGGATTCCAAAGATGCAGCCATGGGAGTTAAAGTGGACCCTATATTCTTCAAAAGTTGTACCTTTAATGAACACAGTGCTAAATGATATCATTACATGAATATGTTTCAGGGTCTCTTTTTCCCCTCTGCGGTCAGAGCTGAGAGGAGCTTGACTAAAACTTCCCCATGTTTCCACATAATACAGAACTCTAGTCAGTTAAAAAAAAAAAATATCAAAGGCCAGAACATCAAAACAAATCTTGCTCACCCGATATAAAAATTCAAAGGACTTTCAATACTATTTTTCTCTCACCTTCTTGTCATGGGTCTAAGGCAGGGGTTGGCAAGTTTCCCTTACCTGAGGCCGGTCCGCTGGTCCCCAGGTTTTCCGCAAGCTGAGGGTGGGGGGAAATGGCGCCGCGCGCGCACATGCACAGTACTTCCAGCATACTGCGCATGCGCGAGCGAGTTGCGGCCACCATTTTGTTTCCCAAAATGGTGGGCGCGACTCGTTTGTGCATGTGCTGAGTACTGCGCATGCACAAACGAGTCGCGGTTGCCATTTTGGAAAACAAAATGGTGGCGGAGGCAGCGGTCGGTGGTGGCAGGACCGGCCTGGGGCGGGTGCAAAGGCCTCAGGGGGCCGGATCCGGCCCCCAGGCCGTAGGTTGCTGACCCCTGGTCTAAGAAATATTTTTTCTCAGCTGTATATATGCAATTTATGCTGAAATATGGGGAATTACACTATATTTTACAATTCACTTATTGTCCAAGACTGACCTTGTGAGCTACAGTGCAATTCTATATAGTGCACCATGTCTTCATATTCTTTTAAAAAATAATACTAAAACAACAATTGCTGAATTATTAGAAGACATCAAGCAACACAATTTTAAAATTACACAGAGTCAAACTAAAGTCGCACCACATTGTTTTTAAAGTGAATTGTTGAGCAGAAATAAAGCATCATAGATACTACTGTACCTTTGCTTCCTGAGCTGCATGTCTTCCATCACTCCTTGGATATGATCAACATTCTCTTTGTTTTCAGTAGTTACATCTTTTCCATAAGCCCAGGATGCCTGGTTAGTTATTTGATCAAGAAGACTCTGACCCTTTTCACGCAAACCTTGTAGGCCCAAGTCTAAGGCACAATATACCAAACTCATTATCTCATGTAATACACACACACACACACACACACACTTTGAAAAAGTGACATTGTTCTCTATTCTCTATGGCAGACAAATTCTTTCTTTAACCACATGCACATTGCTTGTAGCAATTTAATTTTTGATTAAAATTAAATTCCTTGAACACTCTAGAATGAGTAAATGTTTTAATCATATCCCACAAGAGTTAACAGTCAATTATAATTAAACAGGTATTTAGTACTAAATTTACATGAGCACAAACAGAAGCTCCAGAGCAATGGTTTTCAACCTTTAGTCCTCCAGATGTTTTGGACCACAACTCCCATAAGACGCAGCCAGCACAGTAAATGGTAAGAGAGTCTGGGAGTTGAAGTTCAAAACATCTGGAGGATCCTAGTGACAGGAGGAGAACCAAAATTCAATGGTTCATACACTGGTATTGTAAGTTGAAGGGAGATAGTTGGATTAGGGAAGAACCTGACCTAATGGGATGTTGAAGAATGGCTGGCAATCAGTAGTCAATACTGGAGAAGTCTAACCTGACTCAGTATAAAGTAACCTCTTATGTTCGGATTAATGAGGGTCCCCTCTAACTAAATAATTTCTTGCAAAATCAGTGTCAGTACTGACAGAAGTACTTCAGGTGGGGAATATTACTATTTCATAGGAAGGAGATAGGCCAAATGAGGGAGATAGGCCAGCTTCCTAGAGCAGTGTTCCTAAAATGGTGGTCCCTGGACCAATGCTGGTCTACAGGCCACTGGCAATCTGTCCCAGGAAAGTTTTCAGGAAAGAAAGAAACCGCTGCAGCCATGGCATGAAAATAAAAGAGGCAATGGTAGTTGAACTACTGGCCCAAACCCTGAGATTGTATATCTTCCTTGTCCTGCCACCAGACTCCAAATTTTGCACATGGACACTTGAAGAGGAAAATATTATGTGGACTGACCACTACGGGAGCTTAAACCCGGACATGCTGGCTTTTGGGACCTATAAAGTCCCAGGTAAACAGGCCCACTCCTACAGATTTCCATAGTCAATGTGCTGATATCTCAGGTGTCTCTCTATACATGGAATCTCTTCAGTTGATTAACATGCAAAAGATACTTGTTCTTCTGGATGCCTACATTAATCTGTTGAACTGTAGCCAGACAGGATAATGTATGCAACTTCTACGCACAGAGAAAAATAGTTTATAAGAAAAATCTGAGCATGCTTTTAAAATGTACTCTTTCATTTTAACAATCTTAGGCTTACCAACACTTTTTAACTTCTCTTCAAGTAGCTTTAAAGTTTGTTGAATTGATGCTCCATCAGCAGGTGCAACATCAACACATAACATCCCAAGTAAGCCATCTAGCTGCTGAGATAACTGAGGAAGAAACGGAACCCAAAATGTATTATTATCTATTATTTTGGTTCTTGCCCCAATGTTATTGTGTAAAAACAGCAGAGTGAATTGTGACAAAGTGATCTATAAAATAAAGGCTAAGAGTTTGCAAGCATATGGGACAGATTCAGCAGACAGAAATATGCTCCTCACCTAGCAGTAGCTGTTATGTAGGCAGCTGCAAGTCCTAGCCAGCAATATTTCCCACTAGTCTCCTGTGATGGAGATGAGGATTCCCAACAATAATGGATGCATGCATTTTGTGTAGACACTGATAAAAGGCCTCAGGTCCAGACAGGATGGAAGGTGTAAAATGTCTGGATATCTTGAAGTAAATGGAAAAGCCTTTTTTGTTTCTGGACAAAATCAAAAATGTTGCAAAAATTTAAAATCAAACCTAATATTATCTTGCTTTAATAACATGGAATCCAAATTTATAACTTAGACTGGACATAAAATTGTATTATCTGTCTATCTATGGCATTTACAGAGCAATCCTGAAGACATTTGCTCAGAGATGAGACCTACTCTATTTAGTGTTCACTCCCAATAAGCATGCACAAGACTGCACATTAGCTTTACACAAACAAGACTGTAAATATACTCAATAGTACAAAAAAAAAGCACACAGGTGTGTGAACTGCTAAAACTATGCTGCTCAAATGGCCTGAAGGGAGTTGAAAAAGCACATCAGAAAGGAAGTCAAAGGTCAGAAGACAGAGGGATCACTACTTATTCTATTTCCTAATTAATTCAAAAGTCATAAAAAGAAGGCAAGCACTAAAGCTAAAAACAAACAAACAAAAAACAAACAATAAACACTCCTCTAATGAAGACGGTAGAACTCTCTATATGTAGGAATACATCAGATTTGAGTGTTGCAAACATTTCTACCACAGCATTAGAAGGATCATCCCTTCTAATGCTGTGGATTGCCTTTCATATGCTACATCTTGAATGAATAAAGTTTGTCTTAAAAAGCATTTCATTCATATCGAATTAAAATTGAGTTTCTCCTCAAGTTTACAGTGTTTCCATTGGAAGTTCATTGGAATGGGCTGTTCTGGAGAAAGAGAAAAAGCTAATTCCTTCTGCATAAAGGGATAAAATTAATACATAGGTGAGAAATACAGTTTGCTTACACTGACTCTCTATGAATCTGAAGCACAGGGAGACAGCATGGAGAGGTAATGCCAAGTAAGTCTGGGTCCCTTCCAGTTTGTGCTAGATGTATAGCCCTTACAATATCATTTTTTTATCCTTGTGTAATTTTAAAACCTAATCATTTCACCTGTACTGCTGTTTGAGAAAAGTTTTATGCATAATTTTGTTAAATTAACAAGAAAGAATGTACATGATACTGTTATGTAATATCTGAATTATATTCTTGAGATATGAACTATCCCCTCCCTTTGGCAAGAGGCCAGTTTTAAGATGAAGAAAAATTGCATCAGGCAGAGATAACTGAGGAATACAGCTTAAGTATTAGCTGCCTTCAGGTAAATATGAATATTCATTTGAAAAAATAACAAAAACAGCCATTACATCTTTAGTAGCATATCATCTCTTAAAGAGCAAAAACAAACTCCATTGTGTGCTACATGTTTAATTTTGCAGAAATGCTAAGTTCATGAGAACAAGTATACAGAGATTTCTGCACTTCCTCAGAAATGGATTGGCTTTCATCCATCCTTGACAGAATTTGGCAAATGGAATCATGTTGACCACCTGTAGCAGTAATTACATAGCAACAGTGTGCCATGATGATGAAGAAACATATATATATTTTACTCACATCTTGGGCTACACCATGGAATTCAAGTGCAGCTTGTAAAAGATTTTGCCTGAACTCCAGTTGACTGGCTTGCCGGTAACAGACATCACTCAATTGCTGTTGTAATGCTTTCAGTTCTACAAGGTCTTCTTCATCCCCAGCATTCAGCAAAGCTGCAATCTGTTGATTAAGTTCCACATATACTGCAAACCACTCCTGCAAAACCAGCCACGCAAGAAGTACACTGTCAGTATTAACAACTTTGTCATGTTCTTTTCAAATCAACACATGTAACATGTGACCAACGAACTCATGTTCTCACTCATTTGTGGTGCACAGGCTCTGAGGATCTCCAGACTATCACAATTTGTGAAGCGTATTTTAATACATTGAGCTTTGCTGTTTGCCTACCCTTAACAACTCCCAGACCACAAACCCTACAGAACCTCCCTCTTTTGTAAGAATTTGTCCAAGCTGAGAACTTCCCTCTAACCCTTTCCTATGTCTCACTATTTGCAGAAAGTCAGAGGCTAGGTGCAAGAGACAGGGCCACTTCTTGGATGGCACCCAGAAAGTCCCATTTGTGTTCATAGAAAGACTGTTTAGTGTATCACCAGGCTTCCTGTGCTACATTCAAGCAACTACATTTAGGAGGTTTTAATTTACACTTATAACTTGCAATTTTAATTCTACCCTATGATCATTTGTGTCATCCAAAACTCATAATTTGATGTACTAAGTTTTAATAAACAGCCTTGATAATTCTGTAGAAATACAAAACTATATATAACAGTAAATAAATATAACACATTAAGCTGACATGCCATGAATGATTTTTAACTCTGTTCTCTTTTTAATCTTGTTTGCCACGCAGAGGGGCGGGTTATAAATAAAAATTATTATTATTATTATTATTATTATTTCAATTGATTAACGTTATTTCCCTGCTTCTTAGCATATTTTGTTACTCTATTTTCTACTTTTTAATCTCTAGTCTTTTATTGTAATGACAAAACTTTTCGAGAAAGTCCTATCTTAGTCACATACTATCAAGTACAGCATGAGCCTACTCATTTACTGAAATTCGTAGACAGTAAGTAGTAACATCATATTTTAAAATAGGAATCATGACTCAGGTCTTTAAGGATGGTGTAATTCTTTGTAAAACAGAAGGAAATGACTCAATGTTAAATGAATATTTAAGCTATTTGCAGTGCTAGTAGAATAATTTGCTTGCAATAAAGTCTGGATCCATTTTAGTAAACACAGTTAAAAGTAATTAGCTTGTAAATCAATGAGACAGCAGATTAAAGGAACACTTGAGTTATTTAAAAAGCTTTTATGTATATAAGGCAATAACTTCTAATTGCTGCCTTGCACAGCCTTTGATGTCAATTTCTCAAATTTGGGTACAAGAGACATATTGAGTGATATTCTCTTAATGCTTTATTTACTATGGAGATCTTTCTAAATAATTAAAAATTCATGAGAATCCAGAGACTCTTGGCAGTGGTTTCCTTAACACTGTTATAAATTCATAATGTAAAAGTTAATGGGTGAACTATTTGTTACTTCTACTTTCTTCTCACTTTTAGACCTCAGATGGGGTCCTATTATAATTGTCCATTCTTAGAATTATGGATCCGAATAATTTCCTGCTACTTCTGTGGTACTTTCCTACAGATATGGCCAGTCCTGCTAAGACATGCCCAATATCATTGCTCAGACTTCTCAATTCCTTGGGATAACAAGAATACACCAAGGACAGCGCAAGATTGTGTCTACACTACAGAGTTATAGCAGCTTGATGTCACTTAAACAATTATGGTCCCATCTTATTTTTAGTTTGATAAGGTAATTATAATTCTCAGCCAGAAAGCTTAGTGCATTTCTCCCTAAACCATAGCAGTAGGACAGCAAATTCTAAGTGCTTCACCAAACAACAAACCCCAGGAATCTGTAGGATGGAGCCATGACAATTAAGTAGTATCACACTGCTGAAATTCTGTAGGTAGATACACTATACAGAAAATTATGAAAGAGCCAGAATCACTGCTATTGAATATAGGGCAGCTGTGGAACAGAAACTTTCTTGGTGACCCTGGTGGATGACCTCAACTAGGAAAGGGACCAATGACTGCATGCTGATTTATTCATCAGTTTTCCGAAGGTGCAGACTTTCAAAGCAGAAGCAAGCTAGGGTATATTCTCAAGCTTAGATTTTACTCCAAATCATCTAAGAAATTTTGGTATTTATACACTCCAATCTGAGCATTTACACACAACACAGAATGACTGCAAAACAGCACAAATATACCATATATACTCATCTATAAGTCGAAAAATTTATGCTAAAAAGTTGGTCAAAAAATCCTGGGTAGATGTATATACGGGTCAATACGATAGTGTCGTTCAGAAAAATGGTAGCACGGCTACCATTTGGATTTATTTGCCACTGAGGGAAAAGCAGACGGTGTCCTCAAAGAAATGCCGACCACCCCTCTCCCCTTGCGGAAGGGAAATTTCAAAGAGCCGCAGCAGGAGGGAGTGGGGATTCAGTGGCAATTCCTTTTGTCCAGGGAGACTGTCTTGTAAAAGAAAAGATGCCCTCCCTCCCACACAGCTCTCCTGGCCTTGCCAAAAGAGTTGGTGCTGCAGCTGTGGAGGCATCCCTGCTGCTGTCACTGCTTCTTTTTTCTTCTTTTTCTTTTTGCTCCATGAGGACAAAAAAAGAGCCGTCCCTGTCTGTACCTTTGCCTCTCTGTTTGGGCTCTGTAACATGAGGGGCCAGTATCAGGTGTTTCTTCCCCTCTAAGAACAGAGCAAATGAATAGACCCTTCCCCCCTCCTCCTTTTCTCAAGCAAGGCTGGGAGAAGCCACCTTAGCTGATTTTAACAGATCGGCTGCTTCAGGAAAGGAGAGGGAGGAAGCGTTTGTTTTTTAAAAGACAGACAGTAACAAGGCTTGACAAGACTTGTCAAGCCTACTGACTATTATCCCCTTCCTTTTGGTCCATGTGGGAACCAATGATACTGCAAGACACAGTCTTCAGAATATCAGAAGGGGTTATGAGGCTTTGGGTAGGAATCTGAAAGAGCTGGATGCACAGGTTGTCATCTCATCTCTTCTCCCAGTTGAAGGTCATGGTTCAGGAAGGGAGAGGAAAACAGCAGATGTGAATAACTGGCTCTGCAGATGGTGCTGCCAAGAATGATTTGGATTCTTAGATCATGGGCTGCGGTTCCATGAGGGTGGACTTCTGGCAAGAGATGGGCTGCATCTCATGCCAGTTGGCAGAAACATTTTTACCAATAGTCTCAAAAATTTGATCCAGAGGGCTTTAAACTGAATTACACGCGGGAAGGAGACAGTATTCTGGAAGGCAAAAGGGCTGGAGAAAATAGTCAAACTGTCACAAAGGGAACAAGGAAACAGTGCAAAGACCCAACAGTGGGAGGAAATTTTTTTTGCACAGGCAGCAAGTAGGAGGGGGACGCATGGTTTTAGATGTCTCTACACTAATGCCCAGAGCATGGGAAATAAGCAAGATGAACTTGAACTCCTAGCATGACAAAGCAAATATGATATAAGAGGCATCACTGAAACCTGGTAGGATGAATCACATGATTGGAGTGTTGTAATGGGGGGGGGGGTAATAACCTTTTAAAGAAAAATAGTCCAAACAGGAAAGGAAGAGGAATAGTATTATATGTCAGGGATATTTACAACAGTGAAGAAGTCCAGAACTTCAATCCTGGAAGCCAGGTGGATGGGATGTTATTGTGGGAGTCTACTACAGACCCCCCCCCCCCACAAGTCAGATGGAAGAATTGGATGATGCCTTTCTAGAACAGATGACCACACACTCAGAAAGGAGAGATGTAGTAGTGATGGATATCTTCAAGTATCCTGATATTTGGTGGAAGTCAAACTTAGCCAAAACGTTAAGGTCTAGCAAATTCCTCACTTGTTTTGAAGACAATTTCATTGTCCAAAAGGTGGAAGAGGTAACAAGAGGATCTGCTATTTTAGATCTGATCCTAACCAACAGGGATGACCTGGTAAATGGAATGCAAGTGGTGGGATCCTTAGGTGGGAGTGATCATGTTCTCCTGGAGTTTGTTATACAGTGGAAAGGAGAAGCTAGGCATAGTCAAACACTCATTCTAGACTTTAGGAGAACTGATTTCAGTAAATGTAGAGAAATACTGGGAGTGGTCCCAAGGTCAGGAATACTAAAAGAGGAGGGAGTTCAGGATGATGAGAGTTTCTCAAAAGGGAGATGCTGAAGGCATAATTTCCTATGAGGAGGAAGAATGGGAGGTGTCTCAAGAAATCAGGATGGGTGACTAGGGAAGTTACAACTGAGCTAAGTTTTAAATGGAACATGTATAAGAAATGGAAAAATGGAGAAATCACCAAAGAGGAATTCAAACAAATAGTGAGCACATGTAGGGGTAAAGTCAGAAAAGCTAAAGCGCAGAATGAACTCAGGCTTGCTAGAGAGGCTAAGAACAACAAAAGGATTTTTTTGGGTATGTCCATAGCAAAAGGAAGAAGGAGGAAATGGTAGAGCCACTGCACAGAGAAGATGGCAAAATACTAACAGGTGACAGAGAAAAGGCAGAACTACTCAATACCCTCTTTGCCTCAGTCTTCTCAGAAAAAGAAGAGGGTGCTCAAATTGAAGAAAATGGAGCAGATACAATAGGAGAAATGCAGCATAGAATAAGTAAAAAGTTAGTACAGGAATACCTGGTTAATCTAAATGAATATAAGTCTCCAGGACCAGATGAACTGTATCCAAAAGTATTAAAAGAATTGGCAAACGTAATATCGGGGCCATTGGCAATAATCTTTGAGAACTCCTGGAGAACAGGAGAAGTCTCAGCAAACTGGAGGAGGGCAAACATTGTCCCCATCTTCAAAAAGGGAAAAAAAGAGGATCCCAACAATTATCGTCCAGTTAGTCTTACATCAATACCAGGAAAGAATCTAGAGCAGATCATTAAATAGAGAGTCTGTGAACATTTAGAAGGGAATGCCATAATTACAAAAAGTCAACTTGGGATTATGAGAAACAAGTCATGCTAGACAAATCTGATCTCTTTTTTTGATAGAATTGCCAGCTTGGCACATGAATGGAATACTGTGGATATAGCATATCTTGATTTCAGTAAGGCCTTTGACAAGGTTCCCCATGACATTCTGGCAAACAAGTTGGTAAAATGTGGCCTAGAAAAGGTAACTGTTACATGGATTTGTAATTGGTTGACTGGCTAAACCCAAAGGGTGCTCAACAAGGGCTCCTTTTCATCCTGGAGAGAAGTGACCAGTCGGGTGCCACAGAGTTCTGTCCTGGGCCCAGTGCTATTCAACATCTTTATCAATGACTTGGATGAAAGAATAAGGAGCATATTTATCAAATTTGCAGGTGACACCAAATTAGGAGGAATAGCTAATACCCCAAAGGACAGGATGAAAATTCAAAATGACCTTAGATTAGAAAGCTGGGCCAAAGCTAACAAAATGAAATTCAACACAGAGAAATGTAAGGTACTGTACTTAGGGCGAAAGAATTAAATATATAGATATAGGATGGGGGGCACCTGGCTTAACGTGACTACGTGTGAAAGGGATGTAGGAGTCCTAGTAGACCACAAGTTGAACATGAGTCAATAGTGTGATGTGGCAGCTAAAAAGGCCAATGCGATTTTAGGATGCATCAATAGAAGTATAGTGTCTAGATCAAGGGAAGTAATAGTGCCACTGTATTCTGCTTTGGTCAAGCCTCACTTGGAATACTGTGTCCAGTTCTGAGCACCACAATTCAAAAAGGATGTTGAGAAACTGAAGTGTGTTCAATGGAGGGTGACTAAAATAGTGAAGGGTCTGGAAACCATGCCCTACGAGCAACGACTTAGGGAACTGGGTACGTTTAGCCTAGAGAAGAGATGATTAAGAGGTGATATGATAGCCCTGTTTAAGTATCTGAAGGGTACTTATTGTCATATTGAGGAGGGAGCAGGGTTGTTTTCTGCTGCTCCAGAGAAAAGGATGTATGCAAAAGCAATGTATGCAAGCTCCAGGAAAAGAGATTCCATCTCAACATTAGGAGGAACTTCCTTACAGTGAGAGTGTTTGAAAATGGAACACACTCCCTCGGAGAGTGGTGGAGTCTCCTTCTTTGGAGGTCTTTAAACAGAAGCTGGATAGCCATCTGTCAGGTATGCTTTGATTGAGAGTTCCTGCATGGCAGAGGGTTGGACTGGATGCCCTTGTGGTCTCTTCCAATTCTATGATTCTATGAACATTGGCTGCAGCCCTCTGTCTGGGAAAAGGAGATGGGGGAAAACGTCTGCTTATTTCCTGTTTTTAAGGGGGCAGAAACTAAGAAGATTATCGCAAATGTTGCTATTCCACATTTTAACTGCTCTGGCTGACTTGTGTTGCATTCTGGGACTTGTAGTTTAGGAAGGGGAATTTAGAATATTCAGCCAGAGAGCTCAAGCAGTGACTGGGAAAAGGAGATGGGGAAAAAAGGCATTTTTAATCTGCTGTTTTTAACCCTAAAACTTGCTAGAGCTGGAGAGCCTGAACAGAGAGGGAGGGAGGCTCCCTTTAACTCTTTCTTCTCGAAAATAAGAAAAGAGCAGCTCCTTGAGCTAAGATTGGCCAAATGGAGAATCAAAGGGATGGGAGAGGGGAAAGAGAGAGAGAGAGAACAGTGGGGATGTGGCAGCAATGATGGCTCTTTGGTGCTAGCCCTCATGAAGCACCAAGAGTCAGGGAGAGCAGCAGGGCCCTCCCTGTGGCAGCAGCTCTAACACCTATGCTCAAAGGAGTGCCAAGAGACAAATGGACCAGAGGGGATGCAGCGGTAGTGGCTGCACCCTCGACTTATCCATGGGTCATATTAAAATCCATAATTTTGGCCGCCAAACCTGCCCTCGACTTATACATAAGGTCGACTTGTACACGAGTATATACGGTACATTTATTACTAGGCAAACAACAGCCAGAATGCATGAATGTAGAATATTCTATTTACTTTTCTGTTCCATAATGAATCTGTAAAATGTGAATCTGGCATTTATAAAAGATTACAAGAGCTTTTCATGAAGTATGCAGTGAAATCAGAGGCAATGAACAGCCAAGGCAGCATGGAAGCAACTGCTGGCCACTTTATTACGTAAATGCTGTCAAGCAATATAAAGTTCAAGAACATGACTGGATTTTATAACATGATTTTGGTTCCTAATCAAGGTTTTTACACTTCAGCAAGCCCTTCTAAAACCCAAGTCTTTCAAACAAGACTTAATAAAGGAAAGATTCAGAATTCAAATTTCTTTAAAAAAGAAACTCACAGAACTTAACTGGCCATTAGATACTTATTGTTGTTGTTGTTGTGTGCCCTTAAGTCATTTTAGACTTATGGCAAACCTATCACAGGGGTTTCTTGGCAAAAAGCTCAGAGAGGGTTGCCTTTGCTTGCCTCTGAAGATAAAAGAATATGACTTGCCCAAGGTCACCCAGTGAGTTTCCATGGCTGAGAGGGGATTTGAACCCTGGTCCCCTGAATCATAGTCCAGCACTCAAATCATTACACCAGGTTGGCTCTCTGATATGGCTACTCCTCTCTGTGTTCTCCAATGCAGCTCTGCTCAATGTCTACCAGAAGTTATCCTGGAGGACCTAGAAATTCCTAGAGATAATATTCCTATAGGTATTTAGGGTAGTAAACAAAAGCTGATACAATTTAGGGTGGTAAACAAAAATAAAAATATGATGCAGGTATCAGTGGTGTGAGGGCGAGGAAAGTGACAATAAGATAGAGATATTTCACAAGGAAATTAAATGAGAAAGTTCCTTGGTCAGAAGAGACTCTTAAAAGAGTTTCAAACAGACAATTTTGCCATTATCGCTGGGGTGTGTGATGTTTACTTCATTTTAAGCATTTCTGAGTTGCCATTTATCTTGCCATTTTATGGGTGCTTTTTTAATACAGTTTTATTAAGATTTTGCATTTTTTTTTAAATGAAGTACTGTCCTGTTCAGTCTAAAATTTGCAGGCATCAATAGAACTATCAGTTTTGTTTAGCACAATGCTTTGTTTATTGATGTAACTTTTGGCATGTGTGGCTACATACTGGGATAAACTTGTCGCAAAGGAGCAAATAAAAGAAAGGCCATAACATTGTGCACAACTATGTCTGAATGTGTGAATATGAAATATGGAAGACTGTACCCTGGTGACAGTAAAAGACTCAACAAATGTGACCCATAAGCCAACCACAGCAGGCTAAGCATCTGTGGTGACATGAGCCTTGGAAATTGACAGAATCTGGCTTTTTAAAACAATGGCTGTGGTTAGTGGGAGTTAAATGGTCACATGTAGAAGATGAGATTGGATATCCAGTGGGACCTCCACATTCACTGAGCTAAGTGTGCAGGACCCCCATGAAAGTGGAAAAACTGCAAATTTTAAAAAAAATCTTTTTTTTTTTTTTTAGCCTGTGATAACACCTCTCCAGGAATCTCTAGGTCCTCCAGCACAAGTCTGCAGTCAACATCTGCTGGAGGTTGACCACAGAACTGCACTGGAGGACCAACAAATTCCTATAGGAATATTATCTCTAGGAATTTCTAGGTCCTCCAGGATGACTTCTGGTAGAAACTGAGCAGAGCTGCACTGGAGAACCCAGAGATTCCTAGAAAAAACATATTAATCAAATCCGTGAATAATCAAATATGCAAGAATCAAAGCCACAGAGGAGGAGGGATGACTGTAATGCTGTCTAAACTAACTGGAAATGGAGTTACTGAGCAAGCCAGCAGACAATGATGCTTACATGGTCAAGAATTAACTGAGTCAAAGATTATGGTCCGAAACACACTGCAAAAATAATCCAGTCTGAGACTTCTTTAACTGGCATGGCTCAATGCAAGGGAATTCTGGGAACTAGTTTTGTGAGACATTTATCCTTCTCTGTCAGAGAGCTCTGGTGCCACAATAAACTATAATTCCCAGGATTCCCTAGCACTGAGCCAGGGTGGTTAAAGCAGTCTCAAACTGGATTATTTCTGCAGTATGTTTTGGACCTATGCTGATGAGCTGGGTTGACTTGAGTTGATACAAAGTCAGATTCTACACTGCTGAAACAGGGGGCAAGCAAACAGAAGGGAATGAGGGTAGCTAGAAGAGAGCTGATTTGCTGAGAAAACTATCTGGAATGTCTTGGTCTTTATGAACAGCTAATTCTTCAAAATTTGTAGGAGAGGGTGGCAACTGTCACCTTTCTTTGCTATGGTAAAGTACAAGAAATAATGTTCCAGCTGATGTTGGCTTTCCAAATGAGACACTCTCAGAGTTATGCCTATGCTAGTGGGATAGTGAGTCTACTCCAGGTTTTAAAGAATCTTGAACCTCGAATGGATTCACCATCACCCTGACATGGGAGCCTCCTGTCGCTCCTAGAAGACAGACAAGTGCAACTAAATATGGCCCCATCTGTGGTGTATACTATCCTTTCCTCTTAACTCACACGTTCTAAGATTGTGCTGTGGGGCACCCAGAGCGGATGTGAGAGTTGCTCAAGGGGGGATCGAGACTTGGAAGCTCTGGTCCCACCTCCTCCTCCTCTTCCCAAAACTTTTTAAGTGTAAAATTTGCATATGTGTTGAGTTAAATATTGGATTTACTTTTAAAAAATTCAGTTCAACTTTATTATGGACATAGACCAGCACAATTACTTAAATAAAATTGTACTAATGTGAACAATGAAATTCCTAATAAAATGTTAAAAAATGAAAATATAAGAATGTGTGAATGAAAATACACACACTAAATAAAGAAATATTTTTATGTATGTACTACACTGAGGGGAAGGGCATCTGTATGTAGATGTAAAGGGGATCACAAGGGTAACAAGTGAGTAGCACTGTCTTAACTCAATATATTTTACCTCAATAAATAACGACTTAAATTTGTGGAATTCAGCAGAATTCACACCAACCTCAGAAGGTTTTATAACATAATTTCTTAAATTTTTAAAAACAAAATCTGCTTAACGTGAAGCAACCTGTGCTCCAAGTTGATATGTGAGCATAAAAATAACTACCAGAAGTGTTTTTCAGGGGAAAGAATATTGTGAAATCAATGCTTTTTATTTTGTGTTTTGTATCTCATCAGAAGTACAATCACTCTTCTTCTTTTAAACATTAGTATACTGCCATAGTGTTAGAATTTAATTAACAATCATTGATATCACCAACAGTTACTAGACTGGTACATAAAAATAGGTGCAGTCTTTTATAAGTCATAAATCACTGTCTAAAATTCACTAAAAATGTCACTCGGAAAGGTTGTGCATAATTAATTACATATAAGAACAATCATGCAGTAAATTCTTCGGGAAAATAGGAACTCACACTGTGCTGACTCTCAATCTCTTCATGCTTCTGTTGCAAAGCTTGTGAGGCTCTAATTGAATCACCTATCCCCCACTGTGTTCTAAGCTGTTCCGAACCAGGTCCTTCAAGCCAGTTTACTACCTGTTAAACAAACAGCAAAGTTATCACCACAGCAAATCATCACACTAACAATCTAGGTAGATCTAAAAACTATTCTAAGTATCTCTTCTTAAATAATTCATGATATACATTTTTATAGCAATTATGTTTCAACAACAACAACAACAGAGCAGTAACAGATGTAGGAGCAAGCAACTAGAGGAAATCCAGCAAGACTGAACAAATATTTCCTTTTTTCCCCCCCTTCTTTTTCTGGGGGTGGAAATGTCATCCTTGTGAAGCTTCACAAGCATCATCTCACACTGAAATTCAGGATATCAAACCTGTGCTTTGATTGCCAGTTCCTATCTGCATCAGTAGTAGACACAATGAAAAGCTTTTGAGTATCGAACCAAAAGCTAGCTTGTATTAATAAATCTGCTACAGGCTATGAAATCTAGGCTGTCGCAGACCTCCCAGAGGGCCTTCTCTGTCGCCGCTCCAAGATTATGGAATGGCCTGCCAGATGAGATCCATCTTATTACCACTCTTAACTGCTTTAAAAAAGCAGTAAAGACGGATCTCTTCCGGCAGGCCTTCCCGGAGTAATCTCCCGGCTCTCCCTTTAGATGGTCTGGCTGTTAATCTGCTCTCCTGCCCCTAGCTGCTACAGTCTGTTGCTTTGTTTTATGATTTTATTATTTGATCCTGTTTTAATACTATCTTAGTTTAATTTATTTTTAAGGGGTGGGAGGGTTAGGGGGAGTATTTGGTGATGTGTTTTACTCTTGTATTGTTTTAACCTGTTGTACGCCGCCCTGGTTGCTTTGCAGAGGGGCGGGTTAGAAATTAATAATAATAATAATAATAATAATAATAATAATAATTATTATTTAGAATTACAGTGTTTCAGCAAATTAAGGAATAAGTCTCGGTGTATGCTCCACTATCTGATGCTTTTTCATTACCGACTACCACTTTGCAGGTTATTTAACAGCAGTATTTAACAACAGGTTTTAGAGCCTAGCAAGTGGGGCTGGATGAATAGCTGTCAGAACTGGCAGCTCAACCCAGGAAGGACTGCCATACATAACCCCTAAGGGTTCTTCTGGCCCGGCTTATCTGCATGATGACAGAAAATGAAAACTCACAGCTTCATGCAAAGTGGGAGGTAAAGGCATTTGAGAGGAAAATCATGAGCAAAAAAGCAGGGCTTTTGACTCTATCTATATATCTACCAATATGTATCTATATATTGTTATATATAAAACAGAGAGAGGGAGAATGAGAAAAGAATTGAAGATAAAGGCTAATAGCCCCAGAATAATTTCAGCCACACATTATAAGCTGACACAAGTGTAGCATGTTTTTACCCTCCCATCCACTTCCCCTGGCCCCCACTACTATAGCTTCCCATAGTGCATTTTTAATGGGAACAATTGAGGAAGAAGTTATTGTTAGGAAAGAAAAGGTATCAAGAAGTTATTGTTAGGAAAGAAAAGGTATCATTATCATCACCTAAACTAGGGATGGAAACTGTGCAGCCTCTGGATCCCAGGGCCCATTTTTAAATTCCAGGACCCCACACCTTGCTTTTTGCAAAAAACAAAATCCTGGACTTCCAGAGGTTTCCAGGGTCATGAATCTCTCCTAAAATAAAGTGCTTGCCCACAACTTTTAGAGAAAAAAAAAAGGTTCCAAAACACAAGTCGCTTCTAGTTTTACCAGGAGAAGCCAAAGTTGCCCATAGTGAGTCTGTGAAAAATGGCCCTCAAACCCTCCAGAGTTGCCCACTTCTGACCTAAATGGCAATGACTTAGGCCCTCATATGATGTTCATGACATACAGATACATAATCCAAGGCAACTCTCAGATTCACATTATACATTCAATCAACGAGGGAGAATCAATATTTTTTTGTATTGTTACAAATCACAGAGTATGGAAGCATGTCACACAAAAGCTTAAAATGAATGTGTTTTTCACCAAACACACAGAAGCAAGAGTCCAGCTCTTCCCCAATTATGTCTTTCATTTATATTCTGTAGAAACCACCCATTTAAATCTACATGGAAATTCAGAATTAATATGAACTGATGTGATGGTGGAAGGATTTGATGTCATGCTAAACTTAGGTTTAATGCAGGAATCAGTCTCTGGCCAATGTGCTCCTTTGTCCCTTCTTCTCCACCCAAGTAACTGAAGAGCAGGAGGAATTAGAACTTTTTGTTCCCATTTTGAGTCAAGTTTTCTTATTTTCTTTTTCAGGAGCGATGGGTAACATTAACAATGGTTAATTTTAACAAGCCAGCTTCAGAAACCATGTTTTCATGTTGGTCTGTTTGAAATAAACTAGAATTAATGTTAACTTATTCTGTCAGTCAGCATACCACATGCACACAAAAACTACCCAGAGAAGGGAGAATGAAATCAAAAGTGTGTGAATTCTTCTCAGCTGCTGGGGGAGGTATAAAAACTCAAAATTTGCTGTGTCTTGTACCTGCTTTGTGATACATAATGCTGAACCATGGTTGACCATGATGTGTAATATAAACTACAGATCCCAGGATTCCCTAGCACTGAGCCAGGGCAGTTAAAGTGGTCTCAAACTGGATTACTTCTGCAGTGTGTTTTGGACCTTAGGGCCTATACAGACAGGCCCTTTGGGCTGTCCTGGAGGCAGGGATGGGGAGGGGCAGCCGCACACCAGCTGCATCAACCCCTCCCCGAAGATGTCCTGACACCATGCGCCGTTACGCATGGCGCGCAGCATTAGGATGTCCTTCCAGCGCAGCCTTTTGACACATTGCACTGGGAGGAGTGCTAAAGAGCCATATGCTGGCTCTTAGGGTGCCCTTTTTGCCGGCTCTGAAAGGAGCGGCATTTTGCTGCTCCTTTCCAAGGCGGCAAAAGGGAGGATCGGAGCCGAGGTGTCTGGCAGCCTCGGCCTCGATCCTCTGCTTCCTGGGGTGGCCCAGGGCCACCCGTCTGCATCCCTTCATAGGGCCTTTGCAGACTGCCCGAAATAGTGCAAATTGAGTCCACTTTAAGGGTTAGGGTTAGGGAATCATGGGAACTGTATTTTATTGTGGCACCAGAGCTCTTTGACAGAGAAGGCTCAATGTCTCAGAAAAAAACCAAAAAAACAATTCCCATGATTCCCTAGCACTAACCCTAACCCTTAAATTGGACTCAATTTGCACTATTTCTGGCAGTCTGCAAAGGCCCTTAACCTTTTTTTTTTTAATCACCTGCACTCTTGAGACTCTTTCAGGGTTTAAAAAACCTTCTCCTCTTACCCAAAGCATTTAGGTGATGTTCAGCAGGTAATTTCAAAACTGATTACTAAATTGCCAAAGTTCAATTCATTTACTATGCACCTTCAGTAACAAAGACAGAGCAAATGGATGACAATTTCTAATCAGAATGATGCAAACTGAGGTTGATGCCCCAGTAAACAAGTCTATTTAAATGCATTAATGATGGCAGTTTGCCAAAACTAGGTTATAAACTTCATTCCAACAGCCCATCTTTCCTCATATCATTTGAATACTCAAGTTATCATACAAAGTCCATTTTTAAAAATTTATATGTAAGCAATATGCAATTTTCCCCTTTTTCAGAACAAATCCTTTTTTTAAAAAAAGTGTGATGAAGCACATGAGAATTGTGTTCTGCAGTTTTAAAAGGAGAAGCGAGAATTAATTGTTATGCTTAATTACATCTGCAAAGTAACATCATTTGACTTGTGCCTTCTTGCCCACTGCCTCAATTTGAAATAACAGTATTTGAAGGCTAGAAGTTTAAGTGTATTCATTCCACTGAACAGAGCAACCAACAGACCCACATACACCCACATCCACTCCTAATTTCAAATAATAAGCTGGGGAGAGAAAGAATGAACTTATTCCAGTTCCTCTATTATCTATACCGAGACAATGTCAGCAAAAGTGTTGAAAGCACCAATTATATACTGATTTTCTAAAACACCAGCTACATCCCTTGTGACCTTTTAGCACACAATTCATTATGAGATACTTTTAATTAGTACTATTATGATTATTCATTCTAGTCAGCATCAATCCTCTATCATACATGCTGCTTTCTATTTTAACTGCTGGATATACCAATGTATTTCTATGTTTGCTTGCTAGATAAAATTTGTGTTCTGTTTATCTTAAATGGCTTAAACAAGCAAACATACACATGAGGGTTCACACACATACTACCCCCCAAAAAAATCTTTTTTTTTTTTTTAGCCTGGTGGAATCTTCCATTCAAGACTTTATTGGCAGCAATGCTCATAAATGTAGCAGAAAGCAGTAAGTGTTATCAATTGCTTTAACAACACAAGTACTTGAGTGTAATTACAGCTACTCCTTGACACTCCAACATTTAAGAGTAAAGAAAGGCACTGTCCTCCAATATTTCCAGAAGATGGCCTGCTTAGTAAAATGACAGAATAAATTGAAATCTGGCAGTTCAGATGACCAAGCTGGACAAGGAATATATCACATCTCATAATATAGTTCATAAATAGTTCACTCACTCTCTGTTTGCTCAATACTTTTCTACCATCAAAGAACTGACAACATCCAACAATGTGAGGTGTCACTGAGGTTTGCAGGACTGTTGGCTCTTTGAGGAAAATGAAAGATTTAGCAACTGGAGCATTAGCATGTGTCAATGCATACATCCTCTCATGAGGAAAAACTGCTCCAGTGGGAGAACCACTAGTAAATACAAGGTGTCAAAGAGTAAAATACAGTCATCCCTCCCGATTTGCGGGGGATCCGTTCCAGACCCCCCTCCCTGCAAATTGGAAAAACCGCAAATATCCAAGTCCCATTGGATATAAGGCCATTCGGCCCTGTGCATGTGCCATGGGCGCGTGTGCTATTTTGTCCCTCCTGGCTTCCCATCTGTAGAAATTCATGACCGCGAATGGGAAGTCAGCGAACTAGGAGGGACAACTGTAATATGTTAGGCCAGACTTATTGGACAAAATTAGTTGACTACCAATAACTAAACAAACAACACAACCAAGTAAACCTTGGCAACCTACCTGCATTACCTTCTGTTGAATTTCCTCAAGCTGAGTGCGCTTGCTCCGTTGTCTGCATACTTCTTGGTATCGTGTGTATTGTTCTCGGAGTGAATCTAGCAATTTCATAACTTGGGGTTGAGCCAGTAATTCATCATCCATGGGAGACCATGAGACCCCACCATCTGAACCATTAAAGCGGCGTTGTTGTAATTCAGATAATAATTCGTGGCCTTTAAGGATTAAAATATATATATATGTATTATTATAGGATTTAAATATGGGTTTAGAAATGAGACTTCCAGTGAGTGCAGGTAGCAGAATATTGACATAATGAGATCACATCAGCTAGTCTCCATTAACAATCCAATCACCCTGTTTAGGACCTTCTGAAGTTTCTGGATCATTTTCAAATCTGCCCCATGTATTACCAGAATCCAAGCGGTTAATACTGTTATCTCTGTCCAGAAAGGGTTGTATCATCATTTACTTCACCTATACTAGATGAAAGGTAGAAGTAAAGCTAGGTGTTGTTACATATTGGTGACAGCGCAGTCTACAAGTCTGGATAACCTCTTTCAGGTGTATCATATGGGTCAGGAGTATACACCATTTTCAGCCCCAAGCTTCACATCTATGGACTGGGTGTAAATGGATATGTACATATGTGCAAATGCACACATGAAAGCATGCACAAACATATATATATATATATATATATATATGTTTGTACATACATTCAGGAAGGGGAGGACTAAGTACTACTGGAGTAGGAGAGTATTTTGAGTTGGCTGAGGGAAAGGGAGGTTAAAGAGCCCTAATCCCCTAATGCTGGCAGCTTCCCTGCTGCCATTAGTAGGAGGGAAACAACTATGGATATTTGGGGGCTGCTGCTTGTCCTGCAGCTGTCAGTAGTTTGTAGGAAATGATCCCAGCTGCTTAAGGAAGGGGGAGGCTACAACATCTTTTCAAAATCGATCCCAGATAGCCATTCCTACTTCTTCACTGCCATTAATGTTGCAGAAACAGCATTCTCAAACTTGGTGGTAGCAGTTGGGATTGGATAACAATGGATAAAGTAAGGGTTCAGTAGATACAGCTTGACTAGCTATGCACAGAGAATTGGCCAAGATGCAACTGTTGAAAACTAAGAGGATAAAACATATGGCAATGGCTACAGGGCAAAGCAATAACCATGCAGTACTACAGTGTGTAATTGGCCAATGATGTAAGAGAGTGGAAGAACTGCAGCACATGTGTCTAACAGCCCAGCTCTGACAGCCAATCCAGGACAACACAGCTAGTCAAATGAAAAAAATACTGGGAGAACCAAGAAAATCAACACAGTTCTCCTATTCCACCTTTAGAATATCTCATTCCAAAGGATAACTGAGAACCGATGCAGACTGGCACAAAGAGCTGGCCTGGGGGTGGAGTTGGGACGTCCTCTTGGCGCAGCGTGCACACTGTGCCAAAAGGGCACAAAAAAGCCGCAACCACGGCAGCTGAAAGGGCAGCCTTTTGCCACCCTTCAAAGGAATGGCATTTTGCCGCTTTTTTGGAGCACCAAAAAGGAGGATCAGGGTCGTGGCATGCAGTTGCCACAGCCCCGATCCGCCAATCCCAGGGGTGGTTCTGTGCCACCCCTTTCTGGCTGTCTGTATTGGCCCTTAGACTGTCTCATTTCAAACCCAAGTTTGAAACCAGACTGGAATAGATCCAGAAAATCAATGTGCAGTGGAGCCTTGGTATCTGGTAGGCTTTGTTTCCAGGGCCCGCTGTGGATACCAAAATCTGTGGATGCTTAAGTCCTATTAAATATAATGGCATAGTAAAATGATTTCCCTTATATAAAATGGCAAAAAAAGCTTTGCTTTTTGGAATTTATATATTTATTAAAAAAATATCAAGCTGTGGCTGGATGACTCCATGGGTAAGGAATCCATGGAGATGGAGGGACAACTGTATTACAAAAGTACCTGGAGTTTATAAGTGACCACTTCTTTGAACACCTTGTCCAGGAATGAAATACGGTATTAGCAACCTGTCTGTATTTCTTTCTGTCTTTGGGGTGCACCTTAAATATTTTAAAATAGCTGGTACTTTTCCCTCTTTTTATTTTTTAGAAAGTTGCCTTTCCAGATGACATGGGCACACCCTTCCAACAACACATCTTAAGTCAAGAGAACCAAAGGCTGCACATATAAGGACTAGCCAAGCACACTATCTATATCAGGGGTAGGCAACCTTTCCCCTTTAAGGGCCGAGGGACTTCAGCTCCCAGAAGCCTCAGCTATGTTGGCCAATAGTCCCATGTTGGCCAATAGCTCCTGGGATTCTGGGAGCTGAAGTCCCTCGGCCCTTAAAGGGGAAAGGTTGCCTACCCCTGATCTATATCCTCAGCATCTGAAAATCATCCAGTGCAATTGAATCAGGTGGTGTTCTGGCTCTTGCCACTAGTGGAACCATCCTAACTGCGGGATTCAGATTGTAGTGGATACAATTAACTTTATCTCCAATACATCTTGCAAACCTCTTACAGCGTGGCAGCAAGAGTACAACTACCGTATTTTTCGGCATATTAGACGCACTTTTTCTTCCCCAAAATGACGGTGGGGAAGTTGGTGCGCCTAATAGACCGAATGTAGCTGCTCGTCCTCGGTGGTTCAATGGGCTGCTCCTGGGATCGGAGGCTGAGCAGCCCATTGAACCACCGAGGACGCAGGGGGAAGGAGGGTTGCTTTCCCTGGGACCATGCTGGGGTCGGAGGACTCCTCCGACCCCAGGATCACCCCAAGGAAAAAAAGGTTGCTTTCCATGGGGCAATGCTGGGGTCGGACGACGCCTCTGACTCCAGCATCGCCCCATGGAAAGCTTCCTTGGGGCGATCCTGGGGTCGGAGCACTCCTCCGACCCCAGGATCACCCCAAGGAAAAAAAGGTTGCTTTCCATGGGGCAATGCTGGGGTCGGACGACGCCTCTGACTCCAGCATCGCCCCATGGAAAGCTTCCTTGGGGCGATCCTGGGGTCGGAGCACTCCTCCGACCCCAGGATCACCCCAAGGAAAAAAAGGTTGCTTTCCATGGGGCAATGCTGGGGTCGGACGACGCCTCTGACTCCAGCATCGCCCCATGGAAAGCTTCCTTGGGGCGATCCTGGGGTCGGAGCACTCCTCCGACCCCAGGATCACCCCAAGGAAAAAAAGGTTGCTTTCCATGGGGCAATGCTGGGGTCGGACGACGCCTCTGACTCCAGCATCGCCCCATGGAAAGCTTCCTTGGGGCGATCCTGGGGTCGGAGCACTCCTCCGACCCCAGGATCACCCCAAGGAAAAAAAGGTTGCTTTCCATGGGGCAATGCTGGGGTCGGACCAGCATCGCCCCATGGAAAGCTTCCTTGGGGCGATCCTGGGGTCGGAGCACTCCTCCGACCCCAGGATCACCCCAAGGAAAAAAAGGTTGCTTTCCATGGGGCAATGCTGGGGTCGGACGACGCCTCTGACTCCAGCATCGCCCCATGGAAAGCTTCCTTGGGGCGATCCTGGGGTCGGAGCACTCCTCCGACCCCAGGATCACCCCAAGGAAAAAAAGGTTGCTTTCCATGGGGCAATGCTGGGGTCGGACGACGCCTCTGACTCCAGCATCGCCCCATGGAAAGCTTCCTTGGGGCGATCCTGGGGTCGGAGCACTCCTCCGACCCCAGGATCACCCCAAGGAAAAAAAGGTTGCTTTCCATGGGGCAATGCTGGGGTCGGACCAGCATCGCCCCATGGAAAGCTTCCTTGGGGCGATCCTGGGGTCGGAGCACTCCTCCGACCCCAGGATCACCCCAAGGAAAAAAAGGTTGCTTTCCATGGGGCAATGCTGGGGTCGGACGACGCCTCTGACTCCAGCATCGCCCCATGGAAAGCTTCCTTGGGGCGATCCTGGGGTCGGAGCACTCCTCCGACCCCAGGATCACCCCAAGGAAAAAAAGGTTGCTTTCCATGGGGCAATGCTGGAGTCGGACGACGCCTCTGACTCCAGCATCGCCCCATGGAAAGCTTCCTTGGGGCGATCCTGGGGTCGGAGCACTCCTCCGACCCCAGGATCACCCCAAGGAAAAAAAGGTTGCTTTCCATGGGGCAATGCTGGGGTCGGACGACGCCTCTGACTCCAGCATCGCCCCATGGAAAGCTTCCTTGGGGCGATCCTGGGGTCGGAGCACTCCTCCGACCCCAGGATCACCCCAAGGAAAAAAAGGTTGCTTTCCATGGGGCAATGCTGGAGTCGGACGACGCCTCTGACTCCAGCATCGCCCCATGGAAAGCTTCCTTGGGGCGATCCTGGGGTCGGAGGGCGCCTCCAACCCCAGCATTGCCCCAAGGAAAGCAATGTTGCTTTCCTTGGGCGGATGCTTGGCATCCACCCAAGGAAAGCAACCAGGCTTTCCCTGGAGGGATCCTAGGGTCTGAGGCGTCCTCCGTGGGCCGGAGGACGCCTCAGACCCCAGGTTCCCTCCAAGGAAAGCCTGGCTGCTTTCCTTCCAGGGATCCTAGGGTCTGAGTCGTCCTCCATGGGCCGGAGGACGCCTCAGACCCCAGGGTCCCTCCAAGGAAAGCCTGGTTGCTTTCCCTGGAGGGATCCTAGGGTCTGAGTCGCCCTCCGTGGGCCGGAGGACGCCTCAGACCCCAGGGTCCCTCCAAGGAAAGCCTGGCTGCTTTCCCTGCAGGGATTCTAGGGTCTGAGTTGTCCTCCGTGGGCCGGAGGACGCCTCAGACCCCAGGGTCCCTCCAAGGAAAGCCTGGCTGCTTTCCCTGCAGGGATCCTAGGGTCTGAGTCGCCCTCCGTGGGCCGGAGGACGCCTCAGACCCCAGGGTCCCTCCAAGGAAAGCCTGGCTGCTTTCCCTGCAGGGATTCTAGGGTCTGAGTTGTCCTCCGTGGGCCGGAGGACGCCTCAGACCCCAAGGTCCCTCCAAGGAAAGCCTGGTTGCTTTCCCTGGAGGGATCCTAGGGTCTGAGGCATCCTCTGTGGGTCGGAGGACGCCTCAGAACCCAGGGTCCCTCCAAGGAAAGCCTGGTTGCTTTCCTTGCAGGGATCCTAGGGTCTCAGGCGTCCTCCGTGGGTCGGAGGACGCCTCAGAACCCAGGGTCCCTCCAAGGAAAGCCTGGTTGCTTTCCCTGCAGGGATCCTAGGGTCTGAGGCGTCCTCCGTGGGTCGGAGGACACCTCAGACCCCAGGGTCCCTCCAAGGAAAGCCTGGTTGCTTTCCCTGGAGGGATCCTAGGGTCTGAGGCCTCCTCCGTGGGTCGGAGGACGCCTCAGACCCCAGGGTCCCTCCAAGGAAAGCCTGGTTGCTTTCCCTGGGTGGATGCCGTGGGTCTGAGGCGTCCTCCGTGGGTCGGAGGATGCCTCAAACCCCAGGATCCCTCCAAGGAAAGCCTGGTTGCTTTCCTTGGGCGGATGCCTGGGTCGGAGGCATCCTCTGACTGTATTTTATTAAGAATCTTTTTTTCCTAGATTTTTCTCCTTTAAAATTGGGTGCGTCTTATATGCCGGAGCGTCTTATATGCCGAAAAATAGTTCTCTCTGCTGCCCAACTGTAACAGGTGCCTTGTGGCTGGAAAATACTTCATTTGATAACACTGTGAAGATGCAATGCAGCTAGGAAAAGACAGTTTTCTATGCCAACACTACTGATAAGATTAAATTTGATAATAGGCTGTGTTTGATTAGATATGGCACAAGTCTTCCTCTTCTTGCATTCCAGTCATCCCCCCACTTAAGTCTTAAGTAAGCATATCTCCAAGCCTGTACTCCCATTATTTTTCCCAATTGACTTTTTATAAAAGAGCTTAAATTCTTAATTGCCTTCTTGGCATTCTCAGAGGTTGATTAGCATTACCAGCAGAATGGTAAGCTAGTACTTTTATTTCTGCACGGTTGCTGTTCCCAGAAATGGGAGAAGACAGAATGGGGTGTATAGAAAAATGAATTTAAGATGAGGAGGAATGCATTCACAGATGCATTTTTAATTATAATTGAGTGATTGACTCTGAGTACTTTAGTTAATTGACAGACCCAGAAACAAGCCATTAACATTATGTCCACATTCATACTAATTCATAAAAATCAATAAATCAAAGAACCAGTAATGATGTCACAATGGACCCTTTTTAGCTTACCATACCTGTCTGCAGAACAGTTTCAGGATCAACAGATGGAAGAAAATTTAAATCTACAGACCTTGAAATAGAAAAGTAAATCACAGTTAATTACTTGTAGAGAGAACAGGAACTACAGCTTTAGACAGGACTGTAGCTTATAGACCTCTAAATAACACTTTACACCTTTTGCATTTCACACACTAAGTACTACAGATATCTACATTTAAAAGGAGTGACAGTTTTAAGAATATTGAAAGTAAGCTTTCAAAATTTCAAGCACACTAGCATATTTAATGGGGGAGGGGGGGACTATATTCTTTTCACTTACTTTTCAAATAAGACACATGAGTAAGCATTAACAGCCTTGAAAAACAATATTAATACAGACCCAGCTTCTATATGCCCTTTTAGGTAATTTCTGCATCAATTATTTACTGCAGATCAGTGGCAAATTGAGCCAATTGATTTGACGGCACTGAAAATATATCATGACCTATGTAACCTTGGAGACATCATGATGCTCCAACACAGCAATGAGGTCATGGTTCAAAATGAAAGGACTGGGATTCGTCCTCCTTGTTTTAGCATGATTATACATTGAACAAATCCAAACCCAGCAGTCACTCTAAAACAGCAGATGCTATTACCATTTACGATGTGTAGACTCACAACCTACTAGAGACCTAAAAGATGACTCGAAAAGACACCTAGAAAAAACAATGCAAGCTGATAATCTCAGTTATACTCTCCTAGGAACAGCCCAATCTGCTGTCTTGGAAAGTTATTTTTTTTAAAAGAATGACTGCAATGATAGATGAAAATCATCCATATCTGAACAGTGCCAGCATGATGCCCTGAGTTTCAGAGCCATCATCCTACTACTACATAGATATGGATAGCTTCAGCATATCATTCTAGTAATTCTTCTTAATAGTAGCTTTCCATGTTCTACCAAAGTTCAGTAGTAGTTGTTGTCGTCTTCCCCTACAATAGATGCCTTAATCTAACTGCTTGTTCCAAAAAGACTCACTGAAGGCCTTTGCAGACTGCCAGAAATAGTGCAAATTGAGTCCACTTTAATTGCCCTGACTCAGTGCTAGGGAACCATGGGAAATGTAGTTTACTGTGGCACCAGAGCCCTCCAATAGAGAAGGCTCAATGTCTCAGAAAAAAATACAATTCCCATGATTCCCTGGCACTGAACCAGGGCAGTTAAAGTAGACTCAATTTGCACTATTTCTAGCAGTCTGCAAAGGCCCACAGTCAATGGAAATTGGTAGGTTCACAGGGTCTGCTTGGGACTACAAATGAATTTAGGCCAGACATTCTAATTTGGGAACACAAGAAAGTGTAGACAGTGAGATATTAATGCATAGAAATTGAAACCACTTTGCTAGCCGTGCAGAATCAGGCGACAACACTAACCTAGAAATCCAGAAACATTTCTACATTGTTTGTTATAAATTAGCGAAGTTCTTTCCAACATTTCAAAATTGACATGGCACATAAGCAAGATGGGACTAACAGTTCAAACTCCTAGCCAGATACATTTTTAAACACACATATATGGAGAATATTCCCCAGAACTGTTCTTGTTGAACAGTTGGGTTACCTTCTGTGAACTGACTTCACAGGATTCAGTTGCTGATTTAAAAACAAGAAGAAAATGGATTACCTCTCTTTCTCCTGTTGGTTTCCTTTATCACTTCCACTGTTGATTAAGGCAAGTTCATCCAGTAAAGATGTAGATTCTTTTGTAAACTTTTCAAATGCCTATATAAAATATTTATAGTTAGCATTGTTGAGATTGATTATTATAATCTAGTGTTTAAAGACCAAGTACACTGTCCTAAATGTTCCACCAATGACAATGTTAAAGCATTTCTAAAATGATATACCCCTTTTATCAAGGAGGGAATATTAAGACATGTACAAATAGCAAATTTAAATATTGAAGCTTGTTAGTTTTAAAATCCCCAATATAAGCAGTAACACAATGGCCTGAATCTTATTGGTAACCCTAACTAAAGTACAGCTACTGAAACGGTAGGTTTACATAAGCGTTAATTGCATATTCAATAATTGATTCAGTGGGTCTACTGTAACTGAGACTACTAACAGGATTTATAATATTATTTGTACATATATTTAAACCTTCTCTGTCCAGTACTGTATCTACTTTTTAAGAAACCAAAGATTGAATTGATGAATATTTGAGGAGCAAATGTCTTCAAGCTAAGCTATGCCCATTGCCGCCTTCTGCTCATTTCAACAGTGCACTGAACTGAGCTGTATACCCTAACTTTGAGAAATGTATGTTCTTAAACCAAAATCTTAACACAGCTCAATAAGAGCTACAAAGTTTGGCCCTTCATTTTAGCTTTTGAATCTGCTGCAAGATTCTTGAAGTTAAGCCCAATATCCAAATTAAAATTATCTTGCAGAGACCATGCTGAAAGACCCTCCATACAACGTGAGTCACTATGTTGTACTTCCTTTAAAGAAACCATCTTGGATCTCTCCCCAACCACCCCAGAAAGGGATATACCTGGTCTATTTGCCTAAATTGGGCATACCCTCTCTTAGCCACAGCTGCTCACTTTGCATCCAGCAGGAAAACCAGGCCCTAAAGGACAACCAAACTGTGAACCTTATCCTTAATAGAGAATGCTTATCCATCAAGATCAGGCTCCTCTAATGTTAACCATCCATCAAAAGCACTTTTGTCGAGACTGAGCATAAATTGGTAGCCCTAATCCAGCCTATTACTGTCTCCCGTTACTGGCTTTAGAATATCGAGAGATTCTCTGGGTCAAATGGAAAAGAAAGAGAAGTGAGTGTCACCTGCCTACTGATGACAATTCATCCCAAACCTATGGGCAACAGAAGTTCCACAGAGATGTTAAAAACTAGAGGGAACTAAACAGTCTGAAAGACTTGAATGGGTTCTGACAATCCATTTAAGTTAAGACCTCTTAAATGACAATATAGTGGAACCTTGACATCCGCGGACTTGCAACCCTGTTGTTCCAAAAGGTGATGTGTGCACATGGCCACACTAAGCTACACACAATTTGTGCCGCCATTATGGACAACAGGACTTGAAATCCTGCATTTTTTTTATTTTATTTTTTTTGTATGCGTCAGGGTGTGTGTGTCCAGAAAGGGGTCCTCTGGAAATGAAGATCTGACTATATACCCAAGCGCTTTGCTCATAAATCCAACATTCTACATAGGTAATCTTCAGCCAAAATGGATCTGGCCCTGTTTCTAAGCCTAATATTAATGTAAATGATCTCAGACTGATCCCTCAAAAAACCACATACAAATTCCCTAATGCCATGGAATTAAAAAATATCCATAAGAAAAACTCAAACCTCTCTCTGCAAATATATGGCTGATTCCTAATTAATCAACCCAATGTTGCCATGTTTTACCTTTACATGACACCAAACACTACTAGAACTGTACATATCTACTATGTTTGTAATCTGTCTTCTCCACTTCCATCTCCTACAAAAAGCCTACTGAAAGAGTAAGACAAAAATCTACAACAACAACAACAATAGTAATAATAGTAATAATAGTAGTAATCTAACCAGCCTCTTGTTCAGCCAATCCATATGATCATAGGCAAGACTTCCTCCAAAATCTTCTGTCAGCTGGCATGGTTCTATATACCGGGTAAGCTTGTTGGCAGATACTAAAATAACCTATGAGTACATTAAACTGAGTGTTAACAACAACTTGGATCTTTGAAGTACTAAATGTGATAATGAACTTTCAATCATAAAGCAAATTTTTAAAAGTGCAATTACAATAGTTTTCCTTTTCATAATGCAAAGCTTTTCACCTATATAATGCTTTCCTGCATGTTACTTAGGAACGAAGCAATAGCTAATGTTTCAAAATGCAAGATACCAAAATAATGTTTTATTTCCTTTAGTAATGCACTTTTTTGAATTACAAGAGTTTATAATCCCTAAAATCTTTTAGTAATTCAGTTTACAAAGCATTTTGTAGAAAATTACTGACAGCTACAGTTTGTTAGACCAGAGTAACATGAACACTATCAATATTTCTAAGAAAAGCATAATATTCATACACAGAATAGATTATATACTGGAGTATGTTAACGTACGGATGTGAAACTTTTTTTGCAGACACGCGTTATTAAAATATGTATTTTTATAGTTTAGAAGTTTTTGAAGGAGAGCCAAACATTTCCCTTTTTCTTCCTCCAACTCCCATACCACTCCTCAACCTCAAGACTTTGGTAGAACCACTTTTACAAACCCAGAGTTCTTCCAGCTCTATTGTACCATAAAAAGCCACTCAAAATGCCTCCAGCCTAAGGAAACTGCTTCACTATCTCAAAACAATATTTACATTAGGTTACACAAGTATGTGAACAGGCATACTATGTCTTTATTTTGCATGACCCAAGAATTCAACAATGAAGAGGTTTTTGAAGCTGAATTTCCTGCCTGGTATGTCAAATATGGAAACTGCTTCACTACTGAAGAAAAATATTTACATGAAGGTATACAAGTATGTAATCAGGCATATCATGCCTTTAGTTTGCACAACCTGAAAATTAAACAGTTAAGAGTTTTTTAAAATTCTTGCCAAATATGGAAGGTGAAAATTGTAAGCAAGGGAAAAATGTTTGTTACCTTATAGCTCCAACCCAACAGCATGACCATTTCTGATGGATCTGTCCACAATCAAACTATTTTAAAATATTTCTATTCCATCCTACACCCAAAGATCTCAGCGCAGCTGACATACACAAATGTCTTATTCAAATCCTTCAAAGACCCATTCCTCTTGGTGCTTCTTTGACGGGAAGTGTCAATGAGCCATCGCTGTTATTTTACCACCCAGGCATTCAAAAATTTCAGAAGCATTACGGTGGAGAAGGTAGAGGAGGTTGGTGCTTCTTCTTGGTTCTTCTGGGCCAGACTAAGCTCCCTCCTTTCACCAGTCTACTCAGAGAGGGAGACGGTTCCCTTTTTTGGATAAGAGTACAGTACTTACATTGACCCATGGATGTCAATACAGGGTTTTGGGGTCAATTTTTTAACTAAAATTTCTAGACTTATACATGAGTATATACAGTAACTTTCTTTGTTCACTTTTACTGTTAACACACTTTTTATTAGCTCTTTCAATAGCACAGGGAAACAATTGCTTGTACAATACATGGTTCTGTTACACCCCAAATAAGCAAGCGAAGCAGAGGGAAGCTGTTGGAAAATTTATGTTTGCATTCTCCTGTCCCTCCTTGGTTAGACAGAGATGCCTATCTCTTTCTCGTTCTAACTGCCATGTGACTTTGGTCACTCTCTCTCTTGGAGTCAGTTTAACAGCTCTCTCCCAAGATTCTAAACTTCTTCAAGCAGTCAGTTGTAGTTTCTTCCGGCTATCTAAAAGATGGTGAGATTTATCTCTCTTTACCCAAAAGCATCACCACTGAGATTAGATTTTAGTTATTTTATTTAAATATTTATTAAAGCCATTATTGTTTTTAAACCACAAACTACATGTTTGTCATTTTTGAGTTATTCTTTATTCTTTGGGAAAGAATATTAAGAATAATTTAGTCTGGCTCACACTTCTGTTGTTCTGCTAATGGAAGCAAAACTCTAACAAGTTTAACTTTTATACTTGCATATTTTTTGTTTCTTTTAAAAGGGCTAACACCATGGGAAACTAAAATTGCACCCCTTAGAGGCTTCTGGGAAAATATAGCATAAGCTGATTTAGATTTTTATTTTGTTCTTTATACAAGTTTACCGTTACAAACATAACATAAATCTTATATTCGTTCAACTATAGCAATATATGTTCGTTCACGTATCTTGAGTACAGTAATACATCAATAATCTATAGAAATAAGAAACTTGAGTTTCTTCATTTTCCTATCTTCATTAAAATAAAAGTTGTCTTTCTTCTGTTCAACGAACATCCTTCCCAATGTCTTCTGATGAGGTTCTTTCCCTTTGTTGCCTCTGTCTCTCCAATAAATGACTTTTATGCCCTCTGGGTAACATCATTAATCTGCAGTAGATATTTTGACTTTTCTGTTTTAAACTTTCCTAATTCCACTTCTTTACAAAAAAAATTCTTTAACTCTTTGTTTTCCTTCTTACCATATACCAGGGGTAGGCAACCTTTTTTAGCCGGGGGCCGGGTTGCTGTCCTTCAGACAACTGGGGGGCCGAAGCACCAAAAATAAATAAATAAATAAATAAATAAATAAAAATTAAAAAATTAAAAAAATATGCATGCACACTCTCTCAGCCCCAGAAAAGCCATGGCAAACCCCTGTGGATATTTTGCCAAGAAAACCCCAAGAACAAGTAATAACAACAATTATCAATATCATCATGGCAGGTGGCGGTGGCGGCAGGAGCGGCCTGGGGCTGGTCCAAAGGCCTCAGGGGGCCGCATCCGGCCCCTGGGCCTTAGGTTGCCTACCCCTGCCATATACAGTCTGATATTTGCTATCTTATTTTATTTTATATGTATTAATTGATGAATATCTCATTGTGAACCCTTCATTGAATTCTATTATACATAAAAATAAAAATAAAAATTAAATTATGATTCTTTATCTACATACATGTATTCCATACATAAGTCCGCAAAAACAGATTGTTTTGTTTTTAACAATATTAGCCATTTTCAAATATTGCCAATATTTCCTCATAATTCCACCCATGGTCTCCATTCTGATTCCCATTTGCTTATAGGTTTATGGCTTAATATAGGGGTAGGCAACCTTTTTGAGCCGGAGGCCAGGTTGCTGTCCCTCAGATAATTGGGAGGGGGGCCAAAGCACCAAAAATAAATAAATAAATAAATAAATAAAAAATAAAAAATATGCATGCACACTCTCTCAGCCCCAGGAAAGCCATTGCAAAACCCCTGTGGAGATTTTGCCAAGAAAACCCCAAGAAGTAATAACAACAATAATCATCATCATGGCAGGCGGCGGCGGCAGCAGGACCGGCCTGGGGGCAGTCCAAAGGCCTCGGGGGGCCGCATCCGGCCCCCGGGCCTTAGGTTGCCTACCCCTGGTTTAATATGTCCATTTCTTTCATGTCCTGGTCTTTTTCTATCCATTCCTCTATTAATGGGAGATAATGCAATTTCCATTTTTTTTACAATTAAATTCCTGCTTGCCGTGACTAAATAGAGAATCACTCTCCAGTATTTCTTTTCATCATTAGCCCTTAAAATCGATGTTATGTTAATATAATTCTGGTGCAAAAGCAAAAGTTGTTTCTGTTATATCTTGACCTCTTTGTAAATAGTTTCATTTGATGGTGTTTTCCTCAATTCCTCTCAAGTTTTAATTGTTGATTTATTTTTTTGATTTTTTCTGTTTTTATTTTTTTTTTATTTCTGATGCTCTCCTAATTAATAGGCCTCTTTACTACAAACTTGCCAGTGTCCCAAATTGTTTTCATAGGCATCTCTGGGGTTTTATTTGTTTGACAGAAACATTTTATCTCTGTTTTCAGTTTGTTTACAAATTGTTCATCTTGTAGAATATAATCATTTAATCTCCAATAGTAGTCTTTTTTCTTGAAAAAATATTCAGTTCTATCATGTTATGGTCTGAAGGGTAATTTGATAGTATTTCTATATCTGATATATTTGGTGTGAGATCTTTTGCAGTTAAAAACATATCCAGTCTTGAAGAAGATTGTTGAGCTAAAAGGTGAAGCCTTGTTTGTTCCCATATTTATATACCCAGGTGTTCACCAAAAAAAAATCTTCCATTAGTTCAAAACATGCTTTAGGTAGTCTACCTTAGTTTTTCTTTATTTTCTTTTTTGATATTCTGTTTCTATGGGGTGTCATTACTCCATTGAAATCTCCAGCCAAGATTATATTATTTGCGTTGTTATCCACTGAGTCTTTAAGATTTTTAAAAGAAACATTATTTTCTACAGGTGCGTACACGTTAACCACTAAAGAGGAAAAAAGTCTGCGTTCTTCTTTGTCTTATTTAATTGGATGTGATAATGTAGAAAGCTAGAAAAAATAGCTTCTCTTCTGCTTCTGATTTCTTTCCAGCTTTTTTGCGTATTTGGGCAATGATTAAAGGCAGCAATGCAAAAAGAGAAAAAAAAATAAAGAGAATCAGTTTTCATGTCAGCTTCTGCTGTCTCATCTGCTTGCTTAAATAATAGTTAATAAAATAGGTGTCTGCTTCTGCTTAAATTGTCCCAATATAGTTAAGCTGCACCTCTTCCAAAGTTAACTCTCAGCCCAAGGAAGCTTTCACTTCAGCTTTCAATTTTACTTTCAGCTTCAGTTAATTTGCTTTGTAAAAAAGGAAAGAAAATATCATTTATCCATTCAGCTTACTTAATATGTAAAAGGAGAAAGCTAGAAGTCTGCTTCGCTATTGTCGTTCAGTTTAATTGACCTCAGGTGTTTCAGTTTTGCTGATAATAACCCAGCGTGGTTCCACACCTGCTTTAACTGAAGTAAATAGGCTTTTAATTAAAATAAAAATAAATGTTGAACTCTTGTTGTTATTTTGCTTCTTATCTTTTGTACTCAAAGTCTTAAATTGATCCTTTATTGCTGGTTGCTGATCCTGTTCAGATTATTAAAGTCCAGGGGAAAAGATCTTCCACAAGCCATCTCCAACACAAAACACTGCTACTGTTCCCTTTGTTCCATCACAAAGAAATTAAAGTGAAAAAAATTGCAGAGCTCTTAAAACTTTACCTCATCAGCAAGATTTGATTCTTTAGGCTGTAGTTTAAGTCCAATATTATTGAAAACAATGGATCCCAGCAAACCCTAGCCCCTCTTTAGAGGGCTACCCTTTCTGTGGTGCGGCTGCTCTTTGGCTTTGGGGGCTCTAAAAGTTCTGTCGACCTTGGTTGACATTCTTTCAGAAGACCCCACTCCAAGCCCCAAGTGAGCCCCAAATCTCCCAACCTATTCCAGTATGGGAGATTCTTTTTTTAAAAAAATACAGAGCACTGCGGTAGGAATGGAGAATAGGGAGAGCTTCCACCCCGCACTACTGATTGTCTTGCCACTGGATCTGGAAGTCTATCGCAACTGATTTAGATATTTTAACTTTCAGAATGATGGTACATGCAATCAGCATGGCCAGTAGATATGTTTTACTGCCCAATTATGCTATCTTAGGGGCTGTACAAACTGGCATAAAGAGCCGGCCTGGGGACAGAGTGGGGGTGTGGCAACTGCATGCCAGCTGCCCCAACTGCACCCCCCAGACTGGCATCACGCTGCCCAAGCAACTGCAGAGCGGCGGCCAAAGGGTATGACTTCAGTGCAGCATTCAAACATGCTGTGCAGAAGAGCCACCGCGGAAAGGGCAGATCGGGGCTGCGGCGTGCGATTGCTGCAGCCCCGATCCAGCAAGGAATTTGGGGCAGTGATACGAAAAAGAAGAATAAATTGCTGATAGAGATGTAATGGTTACTCATCAACTTTTCTCCAACAGCCAAATTCTGTTGTGTTGCTGTATTTCAGGAAGAAAAAAAACTTTCCCCAACTTTCCCACCTAAGCCACCGGAACAAACAGACTCTCCTTTTAAAAAACAAACAAATGAGGCATGAACTGTACATAATAGATGTCTACAAAGGTAAATAGATTATGTACAAATTGAAAGAATATACCTGTGGCTGCACTTGTGAAGCCTACATTTCATGGTACATTAAGGACCTTATCCCACGGGGGCTGAAGCAGTCGCATCCCCGTCCCTTCGCGCTTCCTTACCCAGAAAGCAGCAGCATCCCAGCATCATTCAGGTCGCGGGAAATGTAATTTCCATTTCGACCAGGCATTCAAAAGAATGGGGATGATGCCTGGATGATGCAGCATCATGCTGCATTGGGATGGGGATGCGAGCGGGTTACCTGCGACGTCGTGGGATCAGCCGGCGACAGGAAGCGCGATCGCACGGGGATGTGGCCAGGATGTGACAGGGATGGGCGGGGTCTCCCTGCGACGTCGTGGGATCAGCCGGGGTAAGGAAGCGTGATCGCACGGGGATGCAAGTGCTTTAGACCCCCGTGGGATAAGGTCCTAAGAAGATACAGTCCAAACCCTGTATCCACAGGATCAACAACTGCAATTTCACTTAGGAGTTTATCACACAGGGAAAACTGGAAGTTTAAACGGGTAAGAACCCGTGATTATCCGGCATATTAGGCACAACTGCGCAAATGGTTTTCACATGACATTGTGTGCAAATTGCATAGAATCAAACAAGAAAGTGACATGAACCAGCAAATAGGCATTTTCAGGAAAATATTATGAATTCATTTCTTTTTCATTCGCAACATCACTTTTTTTTGCACAATTGCTATAGTGTGAAAGCTATTTGCGGGCATTTCCCCATTTTTGTACTTGTTGCCAGATTTCCCATGGTTCTTTGGGGCAAGCTTACTTCCAGTGCTGCTTTGTTGTACTGAAAGGGACACAGCCTTTTATGCTTCAGCCAGGACTCTTAAACGAACAGTTGCTGAGGCAAAGGCAGGGACACACACACAGATCTCTCTCCTCCAGCCTTCCCCATTAGCCAGGGCTCTTAAAGGAACGGCTGCTGAGGGAAGGCAGGAACACAGCAAGAGTGAGAGAGGTTTTTTCTAG
Organism: Phrynosoma blainvillii; assembly: GCA_026167975.1. Classification (NCBI taxonomy): domain Eukaryota; kingdom Metazoa; phylum Chordata; class Lepidosauria; order Squamata; family Phrynosomatidae; genus Phrynosoma; species Phrynosoma blainvillii. Next base: position 253,190,308 of record JANUYF010000001.1, on the reverse strand, counting down.
CTTTCCTACTTCTTTTGGGTAATGTTTTCTTCTTTTTACTGAGGTTGGATACCATTTCTTAGAAAGTAGAAAATAAAAAAAAATACATTTTAATAAAGAAAATTGTGTAAATAAAATTGTTTATTTCTCTGGGTGAATTCTGGTGATGCAACTACTTCTTCTGTGCGCATGTGCAAAAAAGTTATTTCCAAACCATCAACAGGATTTGTCTGCATCTGTGTGAAAACCAAATGTGTTTTCTACCCACTTTCTCACATTAGTAATGAGCTTTTAACACATTATTGTGCTCTGTATGTGAAAATCATTTCTGCATTTGTACGCTTTTCCGGGATGCAGACGCTTTAATCATTTTTGAGATGGAAGCACATAGGTCCCAATGTGATAAACTCCTTAGCCATGACTAGCGGGGGGAGTCTCTCTAGAGCTAGCATGGCATAATGGTTTGAGCACTGGATTAGGACACTGGAAACCAGGGTTTGAATTCTGGCTCAGCCACTGGGTGGCCATGGGCAAGTCACACTCTCTCAAAGCAAAGCAGCTTCATTTATATACTGCTTCATACCGTGCTGAAGCCCCATGATAGGTTTGTCTTAGGGTGGTTGTCAGAAAGAACCTGAAGGCACACAACAGCAGCAGCAGCAGCATTTGGAGATCCTCCAGGGTGACTCTATGGTCAATCTCTGTTAGAAGCTGACCACGGATTTGCACTGGAGGATCTCCAGATGCATTAAGTGGTTTCTCCAGGCATATAGAGCTCCTCCAGCATGACTCTATAGTCAGCCTCCAGCAGAAATATAGAGTTTGCCATTATCCATGGTTTTCACTATCTGTGTAAATCTAGGAACATATTCCCATGGATATGGGGGTTGGACCACAATGTAATAAAAACTAAAGGCAAAGTAGTTTACCAAGGTATAACTTTTGAAGTTGCCTGAGCATGTGTGTCCTGGAAGGAAGGGAATTAAATTCCAAATATTTTAAGGTTAACCCAGACGGGATTAACCTGCAGATTTTAGGGTTTCAATGGAGTGTGATAAAGTCCCACTGAAATAAATAGATTCCACAGAGTCTGACAGCAAGCTCTACTGATGGGACAACAACTTTACGTCTACAACAGTAATGAGGAATCCTCTTTCCCTCCCTTCCAATTATCCTGGATACATTTCTAAAGCATGACTAGGATGTGCTACCTGCATTCTTAGCATTTTGACACTGTAAATCCCATCAGACCTAAGGTCTTGCTTTTGAATATCAACAGACAGCTGGAATCCTAATCAGACACACAGAGATACAGATCTTGGGGTTTAATGCATGTGGCATAGCTATTTATGTCTACTCAGAAGCCAGCCCTGTACAACTTTGATAAGACTCAGAATGTTGATAATCCACCATGTACTTTAAATCCCAAAATCGGCATCTGTGTGTGTGTTTGTGGAATGAGGGCTGGCACCACTCAAAGCACAGGAAGATTAGGGGTTATCTGAATGCATCCCATAGGGTGGCAAATGGAGAGATAAACACCACAGAAGTTATAAGAAAGCAAAAACACAAAATCTAGTCACCTACAAGTTGTATAGAACAGAAAGACTGAAATTCCAAATGTGTTTGCAATGTTCTGCTTCTTGTGGGATTTCCCCCCCCCAAATAAAAATACTTTTGACACTTCATTTGTCTGATCCATAGGACTTGCAGGTAACTAGATTTTGTGTAAAAAAATGCTTGTTTTCATATTGTTCATGTCAACTGCCTTCATGTCAACTTCAACCCATGGTGACCCTTCTGATGAGACATCTCCAAGACCTCCTGTCCTCTACTGCTCTGCCCAACTCCTGCAAACTCATACTCATTATCTCTTTAGCAGAGTCCATCCATCTTGCATGTGGCCTTTCTATCTTTCTACTTCCCTCGACCTTTCATAGCATTATTGTTTTTTCAAATGACTCATGCCTTCTCATGATGTGTCCAAAATATACCAGCCTAAGTTTTGTCACCCTGGCTTCCAGGGAGATTTCTGGCTTGATCTGCTCTTGGACCCATTTGTTTGTCTGCCATCCATGGGATACTCAGCACTCTTCTCCAGCACCACTTCTCAAATAAATTGATTATTTTCATATAGACATCTACTTATTTTCAGCCAGTGCTATATCTTATTCACACAGTAATTTGACTGAGAATCAGCATGGTGTAGTGGTTTGAGTGTTGAACTGTGACCTGAAGACCAGGGTCTGATTCCCCGCTCAACCCTGGAAACCTATTGGATGACCTTGGGCAAGTCACATACTCTCAGCCCCAGAAAATCCAGCGATAGGTTCACCTTCAAGTACCTGTAAGTCTGAAATGACCTGAAGGCACACAACAACAAAATCTGATTACAACACTTTATTCATAACGTAGAATTTTTTACACTGTTCTACATATCTGCTTCTGATTCTCTTCTTTACATTTTATGGTTTTACTCTTATGATCTCTATAGGTCTTTAACCTTTTCATTTCTGTTTCTGAGTGAGACTACATGTTTAAACATGCATTATCAGTTTTAGGATAATGAAAATGACACAAGCCAGTGGATTATCCTTTCATAATTGGACTTTAAAGAATGACCTTTGCAAAATGTGTATTAATCCACTCAGGTTTTTAAAAAATGGGCTTAGAGATCTTGTAATTATGTTTACCTGTATCTTGTATCATCAAAAGACATTTTCAACAGCTGTCTTTATTTCAAATACTGACCTGGAAATTTGTATTTTCTCAGAGTAATCTTTTTACTCTAATTCCAAGCCTATGCTACCCTGTATATCATATCAAAAGATATGCTTTTTCTTTATTAATATATCATTAAATACATTCATGATGAATTTCAGTTATACAACATGCGGTTTTTTAAAAAATAATTCCCATATTGTTCAAGCATACTGCATAAGGCAATAAAGGCTGTTTTTTTGGTTTCATCCATCCTTCTTGCATCCACATTTCAAAGCAATGGACAATTTTCCCCATAAGAAATCACATTAATGACCATAATTATATCAGTTTTTTGCCTCACCAAGTGAGAGCTATTCAAACCCTTACATGAAATTAGATTTCATTTTCACAAGATGTAAATACACTTTTAGCATTATCCTTTAGTTTCATTATGCAACCTAAACAAGACATACACACAAACACCTGGGTACAAATAGATTATCTGGCAACAGATGAGGATACAATATCAATTTATAGTGAAAAGATCAAACTTCCTTAGAGACTAAAGACAGAACTGGGCAGATGGTAGCCGGGATGGAATAGCATCAATAATTTATGCCTGAGGTCTCTTACTTCCCTTTGGTTTCCTATGCCTGCCCCATGATGCTATTCATCGTTAGCCAGAATGGTAGTGACAGAGTTGAACTTCAGTCTAACTACTCTCCTCCCTATCATATCAGACAGTTGCAATTCTGCTACTGCTAATGAAAATTGTTTAGTGGCAACATTATTTTAACCATGAAAGGAATGCAAACTTTATGCAATCTTGTGTTTGGCAATTTTATTAACAACTATATTATTTATAAGAGCTAGCACAGTGTAGTGGTTTGAGCACTAGACTACGACTCTGGAGAACAGGGTTTGAGTCCCGGCTCAGCCATAGAAACCCACTGGGTGACCTTGGGCAAGCCACACATTCTCAGCCCCAGAAACCTCCGTGATAGGTTCACATTAGGAATGTCATAAGTCAGAAGTGACTTGAAGGCATACAACAACAACCATTATATAAACCAAGGGATCTGCAGAAGATAACAATGAGCACAACTCTATGTACTGTAGGTCCTATGGAAATCACTGAGAGAAATTTAAAGTTGTTTTAAGTAGAAAACCAAGGCATTTAATTTTAGCTAGATGGTGCTCAATATTAAATTATCATAGATTTACTGGAGATTCATGGTGTTTCATTGCGCTCAACTAATATTTTGGCACAACTGACAGCAACAGCATATAAGAAAGTGGAATAGTTTCTTCATACTCAGTGCTTGGTATAACCAAAATGTATATTTGTTGAACTAAACATGATTTTTTTGCATTTCTTTGCAGAGGTGATGGGAGTTGTAGAAATGCTGCTCCTTTCCACACAATTGTGGTAACCGCAGGCCAGGTTTCTCCTCTATGGTCCAAAACATCACCCATTACTTCCTAAAAGAACAGAGGACTCCTATTTCAACATCTGTATGGTTGGAGTGGTGTAAGAATTCAACTCGAGACAGTAAAGCCTAATTTACAAAATCCCTCCATCTCATTTTTCATCTTCAGCACCTTGTCTACCTTTGCAGAGATTCTGAAAGCCACTCTTTTCATTTTTACAGTTAAAAGAAGCCCCAATGTGTGTAGATGGTGCATCCATTAGAATTGTGACAACTTAAACTAAAAGATCTTTATATTCCTAGGATCTTTTCAGATTGTTCCTGTTTCCTTCTAATTTTCTACTTTCCTATCAAATGTCCACTGAATTTTTTGGACCTCCAGGTTGAAAATGGCACTGTGTAGCAGCCCCCTTTAGTGACACTATAGGGGGAATCTGCGCTGGATGTGACAACAGCTGGTTAGGGGAAAAAATTAATCAGAGGGAATTGTCTCCCTTAAAGGAGGCTCAGAGGAGCCTCATTTGTGTGTAATTCCTGCATCTAGCATCAAGGTGACAACTGGCACTGGCACTAAGATGCAGGTGGAAAGGAGGATACACAGAGGAGATATGCATTAAAACCAACAAAAGGACTTAAATGACACATTCATCTTTCTTAACCTCCCTAATTATCACTCTGAAGGAAACGTACTGGCTGATAGGGACATTCTACTTCCAGCATAGACACTTGTGCGATTGAAATAGTGAGTAAATCAAATCTGCATGTAAATGGATTTAAAACAGAGAGATAGCGCTTTTTTATTTTATAACAATTATAAGTTCTGCTAAAAAAGGACAGTGAATAGAAATTAAAATGCTGCAAATTTAGAAACTTAAAGCACCAATTTATTTGATTTGGAAATAATCTGCTGAACAGAAACACTTAAATCCACTAGACTGTGGGAAATAATTTATTGTTTATTTTATTGTTCATCCTCCTTACAAAGGCAAAGACATTAGTGTGAGTTGCCTGAGGAAATGAATGGAGGAGATTACTTTCCGGGTCATAGTGCATGGAATACAAATTAACCTGATGAAGGTGGAAAGAAACAGGGACATCTAGGAGTGAACTGGACTACTTACAACAAAAAAGGAATCATTATTTTCTACCATTGATAGCTGTCATGATAGCTGTCAAAATGTCTACAGATACAAAATCAAAGAGAAATTCACACCAATCAGTTGAGTAAACTGATTTGAATCAATTAATTCTAGAAGAATTAAAACAGATGAGACTACAGATGGAGCAAATGAAGCTTGATTTAAAGGAAAACTGGAAAATAGAGTTTCAACAACTTCTTGAAGGTGGAACATAAGGAAGACGTGAAGCAGATAAAGCAATCCCTGAATCAGATGACTGTGGATTTGGGGGGGGGGGGGGACAGAAGGAACCAATATTGGATGGAAACATGGGGGGGCTGGAGAAATGAGGGGCAATTTCACCATGCCCTCCCCACCCTGCCCCTTTTAGGCCCAGAAGAGGGTTTTGTTTTTCCTTTTTGGTACCAGGAAGTGACCTGGAAATTAATCTTCTGTACCCACAGGCCTCACCTTCCCATCCCTGTTTTAGCATCTCTCTGGGAACACCTTTTAATGAGCGCCTTTGACAGAAAGACATTTAGCAGCTTTTGGTAGGAAAGGCAAAGAAATTTCAACCTAAGCTATTTCAGAATGCCAATAATACCAAGGAAACATTCTAGTATAAAAAGGAGGGTAGATGGGTTTTACTTTGTGATGGTCAACAGGTGGTGCATCCTCCAATGCCCTTTCGAGGCCAATGCCTCACCTAAGTACTGACAGTTGCCATCCTTGTTCTAAAGTACCCATGCACACTGCTGGCTAATTATTCAGAATCCACACCAACCTCACAAATATGGGTTAGAGCCCCATTGTGGCTTTGCCTGGAGGGGTACAGTGGGCTTGAGGTGGAAACCAAATATCCAGTGACTCATCTTGCACAAACAAAAGTGCTTTGTACTAGTGCAGAGCCACCATCTGACACTACCCTGCATGCTTTCAGACTGCAATATTATGCATAGGTGGAAAGGTAGACCTTCCCTTCTAGATTCCTGGATTTTTTTATTGCAATTAAACATGAATGGCTAATGTGCCAAATGGAATAACAGTTGTCTAGCAAGCCAGAAAGCGAGCTGTTCCTTGAAATATCAAAGAAACAAAATTCTACTTAATAGACAGAAAATCTTACTCCATTTCACACTTTGTTTCTCTAAATACAGAAAAGGCCAAGATTCATTCATCATATTTTTATCACACTTTTGTTTCCTATACTTTTAAGTTTTACATGATTCCTACTTCCAAACCTAAATCTTTTAAACCTAATTCTGTCATATTCATGAAACTGGAAATAGGTCAGATTTCTTGCTTCTGCAGTTTTCAAAGGTAATTCAACAGTTTGAGATTTAAAGGCACATTTTATTTTTTTTAACAAAACTACATGGAATGTATCGGAAGAATCAGGAGGCAATTTCTAATGAAAGCTTCAAGACAAGGAACCATTCAATTCTCCAGGGTCACTGAATGCTCCATTTCTCTTCAGTTACTTGAGACAATTTCTAGATATAAAACAATGCCATATTTAAAAGATCCAGTGTCTTCATCTTGAAAAACCAACCACACAGGACAAGCACTAGGAATCCAAATGAAAAGATTTTTTAATACCATCCATGGCTTAATCTGAGTAGCAGTACTCATTCTGAGGCAATAACCCTGGAAAATGGGATGTAATAATAAGATGTCTTTGTACATATGTAGGGCTCTTCATTAATACTGAGCTTGGAATTCATCACACACTTCTTAATTGTCACCAACGCTATTTCAACTTAAAGTGAGAGACTTCCAAGACATCCTGTTATTTAGAGCCCTGCTCAAGTCTTGCAAAGTCAGGACTCTGGCATCTTTGATTTAGGGCTTTATCACACCAGCCAATCATGGTTAAAAAAAGGGGGGGGGGAAGTACCACTTTTATTGCTGCCATCATTACACCCGTTTGCTTTCTCATGACTGGGGGCTGCTGCCACCATGGCGTTCCCTTCCTGTCCTCTCCCTTAACACCGCCCTCCTTACCTAGCATGTTTTTCTTTTTAAACATTCCTCATGTAATTTCAGAGCTCTGCAGCCCCAATTTGATGTTTTAACCATTTGCTATATGGTCTTCTTCTCTTTCTACAGCCCTTCACCTTTCCTAGCATTATTGTCTTCTCATGATGTGGTCAAAGTATGGGCCTTATCACACGGGGGTCCCAAGCAGAAGGTATCCAAAGCTAATACGTATTTTTTTTCCGTGTGTTTACACATATCCAAAGGCAATCCAAAGCTAATACGTATTTTTTTTCCGTGTGTTTACACATATCCAAAGGCAATCCGGATCTAATACGTATTTTTTTTCCGTGATCCGAAGTGAAAGGGGATCTTTTGACATTCGGTTTTTTGGGGAAGTACAAGGGAGCTTTTGGAATCATTGCGCAATGGCCGCACAGGCGAAATTCAGTTCGTTTCGGTATAGAACTGAATTTATTCTTACTTCGGTTAGTTTTCACTTACTTTTCGCTTCGTGGCCAGCGTTTGATAAGGTCCTATGTCAACCTCAATTTAGTCATCCTGGCTTCCAGGGAGGGTTCAGGCTTGATCTGCTGTTGGATCCATTTATTTGTCTTACTGGCTATCCATGGTAAGACAAATTAGCACTCTTCTCCAGCACCACATCCCAAATGCTGATTGGGAAACATTCTGTTTCTCCGTATTCAGTTCTGGCTGTAGCTTCCTGTCCTGAGTACAGGTTATGCACCAGGACAATGAAATGCAATGGTTTTAAGGTCACTCCATAGATTTTTGTGATCTATGAAGTCAAAAGCTTTGCTATAGTCCAGGGGTTGGCAACCTACAGCAGGGGTATGCAACCTTTACCTACCTCAGGCCGGTCCGCTGGTTCGGAGCTCTTCCACGGGTCGAGGGGGGGAAATGGCGCCACGCACGCTCGCTTGCGCATGTGCAGTATGCTGGAAATATGTGCGAGCGAGTCGCAGCCACCATTTTGTTTTCCAAAATGGCCGGACCCGACCACGCGAGGCCTTTGAACTGGCCCCAGCCCTGACCTGCCGCCACCGGCACCGCACGAGTCACGCCCACAATTTTGTTTTCCAAAATGGCGGCCGCGACTCGTTCGCGCATGCACCGGAGTACTGCGCATGCGCAAACGTTTTCCAAACTGGTGACCATGACTCGTTCGCGCATGCACTGGAGTACTGCGCATGCGCAAATGAGTCATGGCCACCATTTTGGAAAACACAAATATTTCCAGCATACTGCACATGCGCAAGCGAGCGTGTGTGGCGCCATTTCCCCCCCTCGACCCGCGGAAGAGCTCCGAACCAGCGGACCGGCCCGAGGTAGGTAAAAGTTGCGTACCCCTGCTGTAGTCTATAAGGCACATGCTGATTTTCTCCTGCAATTTATTGGTGCACTTCATTATCCATTCTTTTGTGCCTGTCTTTTTAGGAATGGGGATGTATGTGTTATATGTACATGTACTTGAGCAGGGGTAGGCAACCTTTCCCCTTTAAGGGCCGAGGGACTTCAGCTCCCAGAATCCCAGGAACTATTGGCCAACATGGGACTATTGGCCAACATGGCTGAGGCTTCTGGGAGCTGAAGTCCCTCGGCCCTTAAAGGGGAAAGGTTGCCTACCCCTGTACTTGAGGAAAAATGGGAGGTGTCTCAAGAAACCAGGATGGATGACTAAGGAACTTGCAACTGAACTAAGTTTTAAATGGAACATGTATAAGAAATGGAAAAATAGGGAAATCACCAAAGAGGAATTCAAACAAATAGCTAGCACATGTAGGGGTAAAGTCAGAAAAGCTAAAGCGCAGAATGAACTCAGGCTTGCTAAAGAGGTTAAGAACCATAAAAAGGGCTTTTTGGGGTATGTCAGCAGCAAAAGGAAGAAGAAGGAAATGGTAGGGCCACTGTGTGGAGAAGATGCTAGAAAGTTAACAGGGGACAGAGAAAAGGCAGAATTACTCAACACCTTCTTTGCCTCAGTCTTCTCAGAAAAAGCATAGGGTGCTCAACCTGAGGATAATGGAGCAGAGGACAGAATAGGACAGGGATACCCCAGAGGATAGGATCAAAATTCAAAATGACTTGAACAGACTAGAAAGCTGGGCCAAAGCTAACAAAATGAAATTCAACATGTAAGGTACTGCAGTTAGGGCGGAAAAACGAAAAGCACAGATATACTATGGGGGACACCTGGCTGAATGAGACGACGTGTGAAAGGGATCTATGAATCCAGGTGGACCACAGGTTGAACATGAGTCAACAGTGCGATGCAGCAGCTAAAAAGGCCAATGCAATTTTAGGCTGCATCAACAGAAGTATAGTGTCTAGATCAAGAGAAGTAATAGTGCCACTCTATTCTGCTTTGGTCAGGCCTCACCTGGAATACTGTGTCTAGTTCTGGGCACCACAATTCAAAAAGGATGTGGAGAAAATGGAGCGTGTCCAAAGGAGGGCAACTAAAATGGTGAAGGGTCTGGAAACCAAGCCCTATGAGGAACGACTTAGGGAGCTGGGGATGTTTAGCCTGGAGAAGAGAAGGCTGAGATGTGATATGCTAGCCGTGTTTAAATATTTGAAGGGATGTCATATTGAGGAGGGAACAAGCTTGTTTTCTGCTGCTCCAGAGACTAGGACCCGAAACAATGGATGTAAGCTCCAGGAAAAGAGATTCCACCTCAAAATTAGGGGGAACTTCCTGACAGTAAGGGCGGTTCGACAGTGGAACACACTCCCTCGGAGAGTAGTGGAGTCTCCTTCCTTGGAGGTCTTTAAGCAGAGTCTGGATGGTCATCTGTCGGGGATGCTTTGATTGGGAGTTCCTGCATGGCAGGGGGGTTGGACTGGATGGCCCTTGTGGTCTCTTCCAACTCTATGATTCTATGATTCTACTTGGCAGCCTTCACTAACATGCCACAACCACAACATTGCTTACCCACCATCATAGCCGTGTCTATAGCAGTGGCAGTGGGTGACACTCAGGTCAGTGGGGCTGGGACTCCATTCCAGGTTATGGCTAGCTTTAAAGCAGCTAGCCAAGGTACTTAACTTATTCAGGAATAGGGTTGAGCACCCTAGAGAGATCTTTAAAAGCCTGATTAGGTGGGATTCACTGTTCCATTGACATGGGAAACACCAGCTGCCACAGCCTTATAGTACAGAAGCAAGAACAACAGTGAAGCTACTCCACTTCCGTCTAGGGAAGGCTGGTGCATCTAACAGTCCCTCACTGGTCTTCAGCATGAAAATGCCTCCATAATTGGTTTAACATAGCATGAGAACAATTAGATATTTTTGTAATCGTAGGACATAAAACGCACCACCTCAACATGCATACGGTCAATGAATGGGTCTAGTGAAAGTATTTTCTCTTCCTTTGAACTGCAGGCACAGGTTTCCATACTTTTCTCTTAAAAATATCTACAGTGTGATCACATTGCCATGGAAAAAAACAACTCCCAATAATTAGATTTTTAGTTTTCTGCATTTTCAAAAAACTACACTATAACCCAGGGGTAGGCAACCTTTCCCCTTTAAGGGCCGAGGGACTTCAGCTCCCAGAAGCCTCAGCCATGTTGGCCAATAGTCCCATGTTGGCCAATAGCTCCTGGGATTCTGGGAGCTGAAGTCCCTCGGCCCTTAAAGAGGAAAGGTTGCCTACCCCTGCTATAACCCAATTACTGAAACCAACATATCTAAATTTTAGTGTAGTTAATTTTGTATAATTTAAGCTCAAAGGATTTCATGGTCTTAACAGAAGTTCAGCTATGGAAGTAGAAATTATCCACATGGCTACAACAACATTCGTAATTAAATATACTATAACAAATTTAATTAAATACATCAGGGGTAGGCAACCTTTCTCCTTTAAGGGCCGAGGGACTTCAGCTCCCACAATCCCAGGAGCTATTGGCCAACATGGGACTATTGGCCAACATGGCTGAGGCTTCTGGGAGCTGAAGTCCCTCGGCCCTTAAAGGGGAAAGGTTGCCTACCCCTGAAATACATTTTTATAATTAAATGGCTAGTACTGAATAAATTCTTCCGGTCAAATAATAAAAACTGCCAATACTTTCTGAAAGTGCTAGAATCTGGATATTATCCCAGCCTCATTACTACATCAGATTTTTACTTTAGGCAATCTACTATTTTGTCTAGAAATATCTGTATCAAATGTTAGTAAGAGCACTGATTAGTCACGATGGGAAAATTCTACTAGTGATAAATTTTGAACTATATAAACTTACAGTTATTATAATTACTACAAGTAATATTGCAGGGGTCCAGTGGCATCGGATAACTCTGTAGAAAACAATGTCACAAATTCCATTTAATTACAGAGATTATTGCAAGGAGGAGGGATCTAGTTCACCTCCACAATTACTTTAGTCCACTGAGATACAATCAGGCTTATTACTATGAGAATCTTAACCCTGCTTCATTTTTTTTAAAAAAGTCAAAATGTCAACTTTCCAGGATGAACCTTATTGGGGAGAACATCTATGACAGATTCTTGCTTTCCACTACACTTTCAAAATCTATGATTTTGCTCACTTGACTTAATATACTGGGTTACCACCGTATTGGTAAACACTAATGTTTCAGTATAACAGTGTTTTTAGTGTGTTTCCCAACAGAATCTGCAAAACTGGATTAAACTCAGTGAAAGGAACCTACTGCAAAGTTCTTGTGACTCAACTTCAGCACCAAGAAGTATCCTATGTAACTTACAGTTGGCCTGTCATATCTATGGATTCTTTATCCACAGATTCAACCATCCACAGCTTGAAAATATTCCAAAAAGATATAAATTTCAAAAAGCAAACTTTGATTTTTCTATTTTATGCAAGGAATGCCATTTCACTATGCCAGTGTATTTAATGGGACATGAACATCCATGGATGTTGATATCCATGGAAGGTCCTGGAACCAAACCCCAGCAGATACCAAGGGCCCACTGTATTTCAAAAATGATCAAATTCTATTCTGATCAACAATCAGCCAGGGCTCTTGTATGAAACTGTTCTTGGTAGGATTCTATATTCAAGCACCACATTTTTACATGTGCAGAGTCCTCAAAACAGAGTCCAGAGTCCCCAAAGCTGAGGACTGAAAGTCTTATCTCATACTGAAGAACTGAGTTAATAGGAAAGCTTCATTTCCAGAATCAGCCAGATTACCCAAGACATTGATTTAAGTATCTAATGAAATACTGTTGCATCAAGTCATCTACTAGTTTTTATATGAAATGGGTGAGTTGATCAATTTCCTGTTGATTTTTCAGAGACTATCCACCATAATCGTACGAGGACATGAACTGATTTACATAATCACAAGATCAGATCCAATATGAGGTTCAATATATAGTGGGCCCTTGGTATCCACTGGCATTTGGTTCCAGGACCCCCCCGGTTGAGAACAAAATTTGTGGATGCTCAAATCCCTTTATATACATGGTGTAATAATATGGTGCCCCTTATGTAAAATGGCAAAATCAAGGTTTGCTTTTTGGTTCTCTCCCCGCCACCCCATAATTTGAATCAGTGGATGGCTGAATCCAAAAATGCAGAATTTCTGGATACATAAGGCCCACTATATTTCACATTTAGACAATTTCCATTATACTGTATATTCAGAACTCGAACTATACTGTCTGCTCTGTATTCCTAGGTTCTCCTAAGCAATCTTCCCCTTTATTTGTTTTCCTTTCCAGATTCTCAGTTCCTTGCAAAACTGCTACAAGCTTCTTGTTCCAGCATGACAACACGATTGATTCAGCCTTGCCCGTATACTGAATTTGACCTGGCCATATGCTAAATTTAACCTTTACTTAGTATTTTATAATATTTCATCTTCAATCCTCAAAACCACACTTCAAGCCATGATAATATACTGTGGCTTTGACTTTTGCGAATTTGATTAATAAGTTCTCTCTAGAAATCTCTAAATCCTCTAGCATGACTCTTTTGTCAACCTCTGCCAAAAGTCATGCTGAGGACCTAGAGATTCCTAGAGAAAACACGTCTCTAGGCTTTTGTAGGTCCTCCAACACAATTTCACAGTTAAGAAAGATGATAGGAAGAAAATCAATTCATTTGAGATGTGGTGATGGAGAAGTGTGTTGAGGATCCCATGGACAGCCCAAAAGACAAACAAATGGGTCCTAGAGCAGATCAAATCAGAAACCTCCCTGGAAGCCAAGATAACCAAACTGAGGCTGGCATTCTTCAGACACATCATGAGAAGAGAAGACTCATTAGAAAAGACTATAATGCTAGGAAAGGTGGAGGGAAGTAGGAAGAGAGGAAGGCCACATTGCATATGGATGGACTCTATTAAGAAGGTCATGGGTATGAGTTTGCAGGATTTAAGCAGAGCAGTGGAGGACAGGGGATCTTGGAGATGTCTCATCCATAGGATCGCCATGGGCTGAGATCGACTTGAGAGCAATTAACAACAACAACAGCACAATTTCATAGTCAACTTCTGGCAGATCTTGACTACAGAATTGCCCTGAAGGACCTAGAGATTCCTAGAGAGGTTTTATCTCAGGTAAAATATTATAAAATACTAAGTAAAGGTTAAATTTAGCATATGGAGGTTTCTCACTTTCCCAGGGATCCTGTGCCCCAACCCCAGTGAATGTGGAGGGTCCACTATATTATCACTGTATTTGAAATACAAACCATCTGGGTGAAATTGACCAGCACAAATAACATCAGTTAGCGAGTTTATGGCTTAAAGCGATTTAAATTGTGGATACCCAAGCTTACAATATTAGCTTTTATACCAAACTAGGTGCCAAGATTTCCATGTCACATGACCTAAAAGATGATTGAAATAATAAGAAGCATAAAAACAAGATGATGAAGACTTCTTCCTATTTAGGTTTAATTTCCCCCTCACTAATTTGCCATATTACTATCAATACATCTGTTTATGTGTAATTAAACTCCTATAATAACTATAGAACTAAATTAGCTGCACAATCAGGTGCAATCTGGGGAGGGCAGAATCCACTAGCAAACTACCCCTTTTGTGGAGATACAGTTATAGCAGCCCCTTGTATTTAGTACAGAGACATATTTGAAACTACTGGCACTTCTTGTGTTAATTAAATTGTATCCTAGCAGTTAACGTAACTGGTAATCTACGGTCCAGCATGGTAATAGTCTGAGTATTCCACTCAGCCATGGAAACTCACTGGGTGGGTGACCTTCTGCAAGTCACACACTCTCATTCTCAGAAGAAGGCAATGACAAACCCCTTATGAACAAATCTTGCAAGGAAACCCATGGTAGGGTTGCTTCAGGATCGCCATAAGTTGCAAATGACAAGTAGGCATACTACAGCCCAGAAGAACGATTTCCCAAGTAAAAAGCTATATTATCTATACAAGCACTCCAACATTGCTTAAGGAAAAAGTCAGATGGAATATGCTAACATTTCAGTCTCTACTCTCAGCCTCTACTGAGAGACAAGTACAGCAGAAGTTATAGGTGAAGGACTACATTTCTATCTCAGCCCAAGTATTAAAAGGAAATGCCTAACAGGACAGGAGAAATATAAACACTGATTTCACAGCCTAACCCCCCATTTTGTAAAGGGTAATTATGCTGACATTGTGTTGTGTAATTCATTAATATCAGAAGAAGATGGTGGCACAAGGAAATACAGAAACTTGTAAGAAAGTGTGAAGTGGCTGAATGTGTGATTGATCCATGACAACTTGCTTGCTTTGCTACAGTAGGTTGTGATGTAAATTTTTAAAAAATCATATTTAAAAAGTCAAAATACCTGAAATACTTGTAAATAAGAACAAAGGTCATCTAAATTCACAGCAATGACAGCTTATCTTTTAGGTGGCTCTCTTCCCCCAAAATAGAAAAAGAAGACTTCTACAGTTCTAGAAGGATCAAGGGGGTTACATATGTCAATTACTGACCAATCTGACATAGTGCTGCCAAAGTCACTGTTATGAAAAATCTTTATTGTGAGATCTAATGAGACATTCAACAATTGTTCTGCAGATGAGAGGCTATCCATTTTTACAAGGAACATGGCATGCAATTGTAGATTAATAACAATATTCAACCCTAACAAGTAAAAATAGAGATACACTTACCTCAAAGCCAAGCCTATCCTTCTCTTTCCAAAAGCAAAAATGAGTAACTTTCTTGTCCCAGAATTCATCTGGTTTTACTACACAGACAAGTGATACTTCTGCTGGAACAACATTCTAAGAAGATGCAAGATAACAAACACAGAATTGTCAGAACATCATGTTTCCATTTATGCTACAACTGGCTAAAAGTCATGGAGGTATATTCTTCCTTATCATATACAGAAGATAGATAACCCATTAGTATGTCAATTAGCTTCTACACAAAGAACTTGCTATGCTCCTGAATGTTATCTCTAGTATTTCAGTAATGAAAAAGGTTGTGACAGCAAATCTGACATTTAACAGGTTGCTCCTTAAAGCAGAACATAAAGGCAATCACAATGAGCAAGACAGATCCATGGGCAATTTGAAATAATTTTCAAAGCACTATTTTAAGCAATCAATCCTATACATGTCTACTCAGGGATACGCCCCACTGAGTTCAACTGGATATCATTCCTTGTAGTTCTACATACAAGAATGCTATATAAGTATCTCCTACATATAGGGTAAAATTGTTAGTTGGGTATTTCCTAAGTACCAGCTGTAAAATGCACATTTTTTTTCTTGTACATGACAGATCATAAGGACTTCACTCCATGTTAATTGATTGTTGTGTTGTTTTTTGTTTTAATTGACTTTTATTGTTTTAGCTATTGTCCTTATTAGATTGTACGCCTCTGGCAGGTTTTTATTCTATTTTATGTTGATTTTCTCTTTGTACAGCGCTGTGTATATTGACAGTGCTTTAGAAATAAACAATAATAATAATAATAATAATAATAATAATAATAATACACCCATCTAACCAAAAGAAGAGCCTCACTTCACAAATGAAAACTCTTTGGAATTGCTTGTGGTTCAAGCTGTTACTCTTTGCTTGTCAACTTGCTTTTCAGATTTTGCCTATTTTATGTGGACACACACATAACATATTGAATAGGCAGACAGCAGGAACAAAGTGCTTATTATTCAGTGACTTTGGCAGCACACATCTGGTAAAAGAGCATTCATACAGAATGGGGAGGGGTGAAGGAAAGCAAATATGTCTTGCCATTTGACAAAAAATGGTTTGGGGTCAAAATGTTAAACCTCATTAAGCCAACATCTGTTGAAAAATTTCATAAAACCAAGAGGGGAAAAAGTGTCCTATTTTTCAGTGTAAAGCAGAGCACAGTTCATTCAAGTATTACAGAAAATAAGCACACAACTCTGTTACTATTTATTTATTTATTGAAGGTATTTTTAAACTTCCCCTCATCACAGGATATCAGGGATTGATATAAACACCATAAAACCAAAAATAAACCACTGGTAGAAAAAGAAATTGCAAAAAACAAAATAAAATCTAAAAGCTAGATAGTGCGTTAACTTTATCTGATCTTATAAAAGGAACAGGAAAACATTTTTGTCAGTACCATTAGATGCAATTATTTAAGAGCTCTAGAAATTCTATATAAACCATAATCACCTTGGCACAGACGTATCAAAAATGAAGAATACCGTATTTTTCGCCCTATAGGGCGCTCCGGCATATTGGGCGCACCCAATTTTTAAGGGGGAAAATCCAAGAAAAAAGGATTCCTCCCTTTAGCCGGAGTTGTTCAATGGGCTGGTGCTGGGATTGGAGACCGATCCCAGCACCAGCCCATTGAACTGAGGTCGCGGGGGGGGGGGAAGGAGGGCTTCTTCCCCCCCCCCCCTCGACCTCAGTCTTTGAATGGGCTGGGGCCGGGATCGAAGCGATCCCGGCCCCAGCCGATTGAAGACCCGCCGGCGAGGGAAGGAGCCTTCCTTCCCCCCCCCCCCGCCTCGGTCTTGGAATGGGCTGGTGCCGGGATCGTTTCGATCCCGGCACCAGCCCATTCCAAGACTGAGGCTGGGGGGAGAAGGAGGGCTCCTTCTCCCCCCGGCCTCAGTCTTTCCATGGGCTTGTGCCGGGATCGAAACGATCCCGGCACAAGCCCATTCCAAGACTGAGGCCGGGGTGGAAGGAGGGCTCCTTCTCCCCCCCCCGGCCTCAGTCTTTCAATGGGCTTGTGCCGGGATCGAAACGATCCCGGCACAAGCCCATTCCAAGACTCAGGCTGGGGGGAGAAGGAGGGCTCCTTCTCCCCCCCGGCCTCAGTCTTTCAATGGGCTTGTGCCGGGATCGAAACGATCCCGGCACAAGCCCATTGAAAGACTGAGGCCGGGGTGGAAGGAGGGCTCCTTCTCCCCCCCGGCCTCAGTCTTTCAATGGGCTTGTGCCG
The DNA here is from genome assembly GCA_026167975.1 of Phrynosoma blainvillii. Lineage (NCBI taxonomy): Eukaryota > Metazoa > Chordata > Lepidosauria > Squamata > Phrynosomatidae > Phrynosoma > Phrynosoma blainvillii. Next base: position 253,172,664 of record JANUYF010000001.1, on the reverse strand, counting down.
GGATCGAAACGATCCCGGCACAAGCCCATTCCAAGACTGAGGCCGGGGTGGAAGGAGGGCTCCTTCTCCCCCCCGGCCTCAGTCTTTCAATGGGCTTGTGCCGGGATCGAAACGATCCCGGCACAAGCCCATTCCAAGACTCAGGCTGGGGGGAGAAGGAGGGCTCCTTCTCCCCCCCGGCCTCAGTCTTTCAATGGGCTTGTGCCGGGATCGAAACGATCCCGGCACAAGCCCATTCCAAGACTCAGGCTGGGGGGAGAAGGAGGGCTCCTTCTCCCCCCCGGCCTCAGTCTTTCAATGGGCTTGTGCCGGGATCGAAACGATCCCGGCACAAGCCCATTGAAAGACTGAGGCCGGGGTGGAAGGAGGGCTCCTTCTCCCCCCCCGGCCTCAGTCTTTCCATGGGCTTGTGCCGGGATCGAAACGATCCCGGCACAAGCCCATTCCAAGACTGAGGCCGGGGTGGAAGGAGGGCTCCTTCTCCCCCCCCCCCGGCCTCAGTCTTGGAATGGGCTTGTGCCGGGATCGAAACGATCCCGGCACAAGCCCATTGAAAGACTTAGGCCGGGGTGGAAGGAGGGCTCCTTCTCCCCCCCCCCCGGCCTCAGTCTTTCCATGGGCTTGTGCCGGGATCGAAACGATCCCGGCACAAGCCCATTGAAAGACTGAGGCCGGGGTGGAAGGAGGGCTCCTTCTCCCCCCCCCCCCCGGCCTCAGTCTTTCCATGGGCTTGTGCCGGGATCGAAACGATCCCGGCACAAGCCCATTGAAAGACTTAGGCCGGGGTGGAAGGAGGGCTCCTTCTCCCCCCCCCCCGGCCTCAGTCTTTCCATGGGCTTGTGCCGGGATCGAAACGATCCCGGCACAAGCCCATTGAAAGACTGAGGCCGGGGTGGAAGGAGGGCTCCTTCTCCCCCCCCCCCCCGGCCTCAGTCTTTCCATGGGCTTGTGCCGGGATCGAAACGATCCCGGCACAAGCCCATTCCAAGACTGAGGCCGGGGTGGAAGGAGGGCTCCTTCTCCCCCCCGGCCTCAGTCTTTCAATGGGCTTGTGCCGGGATCGAAACGATCCCGGCACAAGCCCATTCCAAGACTGAGGCCGGGGTGGAAGGAGGGCTCCTTCTCCCCCCCCCCCCGGCCTCAGTCTTTCCATGGGCTTGTGCCGGGATCGAAACGATCCCGGCACAAGCCCATTCCAAGACTGAGGCCGGGGTGGAAGGAGGGCTCCTTCTCCCCCCCCCCCCCCCCGGCCTCAGTCTTTCAATGGGCTTGTGCCGGGATCGAAACGATCCCGGCACAAGCCCATTCCAAGACTGAGGCCGGGGTGGAAGGAGGGCTCCTTCTCCCCCCCCCGGCCTCAGTCTTTCAATGGGCTTGTGCCGGGATTGTTTCGATCCCGGCACAAGCCCATTGAAAGACTGAGGCCGGGGGGAGAAGGAGCCCTCCTTCTCCCCCCGGCCTCAGTCTTGGAATGGGCTTGTGCCGGGATCGAAACGATCCCGGCCCCAGCCGATTCCAAACCGAGGCCGGGGGGGGGGGGGGGGAAGGAAGGCTCCTTCCCCCGCCGGCCTCGGTCTTCAATCGGCTGGGGCCGGGATCGCTTCGATCCCGGCACCAGCCGATTCCAAGACTGAGGCCGCGGGGAGAAGGAGCCCTCCTTCTCCCCGTGGCCTCAGTCTTTCAATGGGCTGGTGCAGGGATCGCTTCGATCCCAGCACCAGTCCATTCAAAGACTGAGGTCGCGGGGGGAAGGAGGGCTCCTTCTCCCCACGGCCTCGGCTTCTTCGCCCTATAGGGCGCACTCACTTCCCCACGCACGTTTTGGGGAAGAAAAAGTGCGCCCTATAGGGCGAAAAATACGGTACTTACTGGTGACCAGTCAAATTCTACACATTAAAAAAATAACACGTCCAGCCCCTGGCTGGTTGTACATGCAGAAAGTACAGAACATGAAGCAAAAAGGGGAGTTGTCACATGGCATCCATCAGCATTTGGATATAACACAGTCCTAAGAAGGTTGCACCATCTAGTTCCTCAGGATACAAATAACTCCTAAAAGTGGGCTCAAACCCCTTCAGGGAAGCCCTTATCATCTTTCTGCTTTCTACAGAATACTTTCTTGACAATGGTAAGCAATAGGAAATTCTTTTATCCAGTGCTCTTTGGTGGGTGTTACTGCATCCTTCCGGGCAAGCAAGACACAGCTCTCATCTCTAAGGCTGAGGGGGACAATTTGTGACTCCTCAATATTTTCAGTCGCAAGACACTCACCTACCTCAGCCAGTACAATAAATGATGAGGGCTGATGGCAAGTCCAGGGTCATGTTGCCCATCCCTGGAATAGACCAGTTACCAAACCAAGAAATATAAAATATCTTTAAAAATACAAAAATAAAATTGTCTGTGAATTACCAATCCAGCTCAAGCACTGTTCCTCATTATATATTTGAGTATGTAGCAAAAGGAAAAACAAGTCTGTAGGGGGAAGATTTGAAGTTTTTGATTGCAGTTACTAGTGACACTTTTCATTTTGTACTGTTTTGAAATATCAGGGGTTTTAAAATAAATTATACTTTCCAAAAAAATCCATGGCTCACCCCCATGTAGACAAAATGGAAACCTGATTTGTTATGAACTACAAATGAAAGCTTCATATGACTTCCCCCTGTGGACGAAGAATAGACTATACAGGCATGAGGCTCACTTCCTTTTGCATAAATAACAAATCATAATTGGTCATTATTAAATTTCTGGATTTTATCAATGTTTGATGCTGTGCATGGATTATTAACCTAAACAGAACTTAATTTTGTGCTATAATTTCATTAACAAAATCTTACCTGTAGCATTAACACAACAGTCTTGACAACATTCCATTGAGATTTTCTACCATCCACTATAACAGTAAATCCTCTTGCTTTACATTTTTCACTGCAAAAATGAAACAAATAAGACAAAATGAAATACAATGAATAAAAACACAGGGCCCTATTCAAGTGTTCTGTAATCTGTCATTGACATGTTTAAGCTGTCTTGCTCAAAGAAACTACTCCCTTCCTTTAAATCTTTTAAAAAGATGTAATGACATTTTCTCCCCATTTATTTCCAAGACAGCATCCTGTTACATCAGAAGGTGCTTTATAGGAGGACACAAATTCATGGGAATTTTCTGAGTAACAAATCATGCTACCCCCACAAACCATCTTTCTTCCCACTTCCAATAACTTTTTCTTGGTGACAATAACTGTTTTCTTTTACAGGTTCAACAGGAAAATGAACAAGGTACACTATAGCAAAGAGCATTAATTGAAGAGCAAGAGTTACAGTTATGCAACTCTACTTATACTACTGACTTAGAAATAGGGTACTCACTCAAACTATCTTGGTCTGGTGTTATGTACTAGTAAGCCACTTCTGTAGCATTCTTGTCATGTGTACCAGGAAACAGATAATGTCCTTGTAACTGCGCAAGGATCAAGACTCTGCCATGGCATGTCAGAATTACACAGCCATGTGAGGGCACTTCCACAGCAACAGTGGGTATATTAGAAGCAACTCTTATTTTTCTGGGACATTGAAAGGACTATTTGATTAGCCCAGAGTGCAAGCTTTTTCTATGCACAGGAGTTGCCTGGCAAGCAGGAACAACTCCTACAACTGTTTGACTTGTCAAGCAGTTACTACCGGTATTATCATTTATTCTTGTTGTTTATTTATGTAGAGCCAATGACATACATGGTGCTTTACATGTAAAACAATAAAAACAACAACAGTGAGCTATGCCAAAGGCATGCAGTGGTTCTTTATTCAGTGTCAGCTATACAAATACTATGCTTCTTCCTCCAAAGCAAGGATGGGGAATGTGAAGCCTTGATTGCAATCCCTACCATGCTCTACCATAGGCAGTCCTTGCTAGGGCTGATGGGAGTTGCTGTCCAGCAAACATGTGAAGGGCCATTTGCCCTCTTTTCCTGTTTTAAAGCAAATCTAGTGTTGGTTTGTAAGTAATTAGGTAAAATAAACCAACATCATGGGAATTAGGGAGACATTAGTTCAAGGTATGGGAGAAGGGCACAAAAGACAAACTACTGAAAAAAATTACATTTGCTTCAAAAAACACCAATTTGTTTCAAGGCCCAGGGATGTCCTAGATTGTGTTTTACAAAAAAAAAGAAAGAAAAAAAAAAAGAGAACAAACTGTTTTGAAGCTGGAAAAATTAGATTGCTTTCTAATTATATGTTTTAGCTATCTTGTTTTAATTGTTAAAATTGTTTAATTCTCTTTTTAAGGGGTGGGAGGGTTGTGTGATTTGGGATTGCATTTTAAAGTTGTATGTTGTTTTAAATTGTTGTAAGCCACCTCGATTGCTTGGCAGAGGGGCGGGATATAAATAAAATTTATTATTATTATTATTATTAAAACATTTTTTTAATTTTGGTACTATCTGTTACAAATATAGTATCATAGGGGGGGAAAACACTCTAAATCAGAGCCAGGGAAATGAATTAACTTTGCTGCATCACAAAGAAGTTGTAAACTCCTTCTTATGAAACAGACCCCAAAGTAGTATGTTACAAGTAATGTAAGTTAATTGCTATGAGTTACCTTAGAAGAAGACAGACAAAGGCATGACAAAGAAATACTTCAAGAGGAACACAACATGTGGGAATGGCAGCATTTTTATATACTGGGGGGTTGGGAGATAAGTAATTCTAGTAACAGTGCCTGATAGGTATAGTGTCTGTGAGGAGATTAATGCAGTCCAGTTTTAGTCCAAGATCCAAAGGTATCCTTCAAAGAGCTGAACTCTGCCCCACCCTCCCCCAATGTTCAGCACCTCGGATGGCACATTTAAAGTTGCACCCGTAGCTCAATGTGTTTCATGCTCCCTATTAGCCCTTTTCTTTACACCTTTTTACTACTTTTCTCTCCACACAGGTGCTCTGCCTTTAAGAGGTGCAGAAGATGCAAATATTCAACAGGTATTGTTGTCTCAAGAATCAGGATTCCACAAACTTTGCGATCCCGTTTGACACATCTGTGCCCATACTTAGACTCACGTCCACATCTCATCTGCAAAATTGGGGGCAATCAGAATGACCTGACTGCCATTAGCTACTAAGCTGTTGTAGACAAAGAGCCATAAAAACTTAAAAAAAAAAAAAACCACCCCCAAAAAAATCCCAGAAACAAAAACACCACTTTTAAGGAGCTGGCTTCTGTTTTCAGAAACAAATTTGGGGATAAATTGTTTTTGAACAAGTGCAAAAGGCATCACCTTTGACATAAAGTTTGGTTCTTTTTAAAGTTAGTTAACACTGCAATCACATCTACAGTACAACTACATCCTGAATCCCAACAAAGACTATAAGCCCTACAAAGTTTAATACTGTGCCTGCAAAATAAGATAGCTCAATTAGTTTAGATTCTAAAAACAGATATACAGTGTTACTTTGATCCCAACTGTGATCACAGGCTCTGGACTATGACGAATATGGACAAACTACCTTGGGCTCAGTCTTTCCCTCTCCTCTCAGGCGCAACTGACTGAGAATCTGGAAGCCTTCACAGCTCTTTTAAATAAACCTTACTTGATTCTATCATCTGATCATTGACCAAACTTTTTCTACCAAACCATACAAAACAGTAACCACAGTGTAGAATTCAGATATAATGCTACATTAACAACAACAACAGAAATGGTTAACCTAAAATGGAAGTGAAAATTCTCATTCTGCTCTGCATAGTTGTACCAGAGGAGAAGTAAACAGAAGGAAATGGAGGGATGCTGGTATACAAGACTGAGTTTTAAATATTGCCCATGTGTATGGAAGTAGCCTGCCATGAGTGTATGGGAAACTTTATAAACAGTACAATTACCCTTCTGACCATCTGGTAGAGAGAACCAGAGGATGGGTTCATAGATTGCTCTTCTGCTCCTCTTTCCAGTCAAATGGGTTTAGTTCTAGGTTATACATATTACTTGAAATCTCCATCAGCATCACTGCTTGAAAAATAATAAGCATTTCCAAATCTAACAGAATCAGCATCCTTGCTATGCATTCTATATCTCTCAAAGTAATATATTATCCAGATTTGGAATGCAAGAACACTCTAGTACAACTTTTCTGTATCTATATTTCAGAACTAAGAGAGAAGTGATTCTAATCAGCAGAGTATTCAAGGACAACAAAGTGTGTTTCATTATTATTTCCTAGGGCTTTGTAAACAGTATTTATATCTGAGACATGATTCACACACACCATTTTAAGACTTCTATCTATCTCCCTCACTCCTCTCAAGAAAATATAATGAGATGTAATCAAAAATCGTATTTTGTTTAGAAATACAATGATAATAGAGAGCACTTTAGAGCCACACTCATTGAGTCACCTGGGAATGCTTAGCAGGTAGTCCAAGGTGACACTCAGCTCATCCATATTTGTTTGTTCAAGGCATAATGGAATTGTCAGAATGAGCCCACTTCTTCGATCCTTCCCACCTGTAAAAACAGAAGAATTTTAAGTTTTGCATTTTGCAAGGGAAAAATGCCATACTATCCACTGTTTATACTTGCCACTAAAACTGATTTTTTTTAGAATGAACAAAATTGTCATACTTTTGAAAAATGCTGCATGGTGATTTGGTACAATGTGCCCTTTTGGCAACGATATTATATGCCAAGATATGTGACAAAGACGAAAATAGAAACAGTGTGTACTAGCATAATCACATGGCTTCAGATCAGGCTTAACTTCAGAGAGGGTTCTGTTTAATTCTTCACTAGCGTACTGGGGAACATAACCTAAATTTTCAAAAGATTAGCCATTAATCTGACCATATAAGACATTCTGTTTTAGACACTGATTAGAAAGAGAGGAAGGCCACATGTTAAATGGATGGACTCTATCAAGGAGGTCACGGGTATGCAGGAATTAAGCAGAGCAGTGGAGGATGGAGATGTCTCACCCATAGGGTCGGCATGAGTTGAGATTGACTCGAGGGCAGTTAACAACAACAAAATGTGCAGTCCTAATAAATGGAAAAATCTTCCCCAACCTGCTTTCAAAAGAAGAATTTATTTTGAGGTCACATTACACTCTCCTAATATTTTGATGGCCAGCTGCCTTATGAAAAAAATGCTTATTTTTCAAATATGGGCTACAAATATAAATATTTGAATAAAAAATAAAACTGATGATACCATGATAAAATTGTAAACTACTTTACAGTTGTAAACCACCTCCCAGTATATAAAAGTAACTAGTTGCTAGCACAATATTTAAAAGTCCTAAATGAAAAACATATCTGTCTCAACTTTTCTATGCTGTAATCTGCCTTTAATACCACTGAGGTTTCTGGGAGGAACAATTCTTTCCTGGAAATAAAGACTCACTATAGCTGAAAAGGCTACAAAATAGAGGTGTCAGAAAGATATCTAAAAGAGTGCACATGAGAAACTTTTGCAAAAGTTTTAAGTCTTTTTGGTTAAGGAATTTCCTAGTGTTTGATGAGACATGCTTAGAAATTTCACAGCTTTTTTGTCTCAAGGATCCAAAGCTTCTGTGGAAATGCCTGAATTTCCCAGAAGCCTTAAAAATGCCTTTTGGGATACCCTTTCCTCTATTTGAGCCATGACTGGTGTTTAGGACTTGAACAAAATATAGACAAACACTGATTTGTTTCCTAATTGTTCCCCACTGATTGTTGCTAATTGCTGACCCAATCCCAAATCAGGGTGAGATGAGTTCAGCCACCACTAATTCTAACTTTTAAAATTAAAGAAAAGTATTTCCTAGATTTTTGTAGATGGGACAAAAAACATCTTCCATGACTGCAAACACCATTAAGTATAAATCAGCAGAAAAAGCAGGTCATAGCCTGCTAAATATGCCTTCATTACTATGGTTATAAAGGAGAACAATATCTTGTGGAAATGTACCGTACTTGAGTACAGCTTATTCAGACCAAAGACTTTATAATTATTTCTACCCTTCACAGGGTGTTTCTATGCTTTTTTTTTTTTAAAACAAAACAAAACCAAGCAGACCAAATTTATGCTAAAGCACCTTTATATATATGGTAGAAATAGAATTGGTTCTCCATCATCTTCCTGTAGGGCTTTGTAAAGGCCCATTACCTTTACAAAATCTACATATATATATATATATATATATATATGTATATGTAGATTTTTGTAAAGGTAATGGGCCTTTTTTAATACCCAAAGTTTGCAAAGCCCTACAGGAAGATGGTGGAGAACCAGTTTATTTCTACCATTACTATTTTTGTCAGAAGTGTCACTTCATTACAGGGTGAACACAGTGGTTCATTTAGCAAGTACAGAGAACAAAAAGCATTCTGTATCTTTTGTACCAAACCAATCTAATCTGCTTCAAGAAAGAGTTTTTAATATCTTTAAAATAGGAATTACCAGACCTGTTTTTACATTTAAATTAGGGTACATTTTTCTTCATAGACCAATACAAATGCAAAGTCAGCTAATTGGAAACAAAAGAAAAAAATTCAGGTACGTACATGGGATTTGCTTTTGTTTTAAACTGAATTAATCAGAAAGTGTAACTACAAGGATGTATTAGGTTTTGAGGACCAAAACTTCAAAGACCAACTTACAGGATCTTAAAGCTTCAAACTTAAGTGAACTGGGGAATAAAGAGAGATTTTTCCTGAAAACTTTGCCAAGCTGCTCTGAAAGTGGCCTGGTTATCCTTTTTCAAGCCATCTTACATACGCTTACATACGCCACAACTGCAGCCAAAATCTACGATACAGATTTTACATGAAGCCACTAGATGAAGCCATCTGGAAATATGGACCAAGCTATTGGGTGGGCACAGTCAGAGAGTCAATGCTGTCTTCCTCTGAGCCTCAGCAAGTTGCACTTATTAAGGTAAAACAAATGGCACTGTTTGCAATGACAAAGCAGATGCCATGGGAGGCAGAGGAGAAAAGGACAAGGAAAAGCATGATGGACACAGCACTGGTTCAACCTGTAGAAGACCACAGTAGGGGATATGTAGTTGCCACTCCATGTGTGTATGTGTGTGTGTTTGCTTGCTTTCAAGATCCTACAAGCAAAGTCACACAGGAGGGTGACTAGGCAATGACACTTGAGGTGTCATCAATATGTTGATGACATACAATTCTACTTCTTTCCCATCATCTAAACTCAAGGAAGTGGTGGATAATTGTACTGGATTGCCTCAGATGATTGTGAAGGTAAGATCAAATTACATATGTGAAGTGCTATAAGCTTTTTAAAAATGTGCAATATGAATGTTAAATACAACATTTTTGTGATCAGTGATTTGTGATGAATAATTTAGTAAAGACACCAAAGGTTGATTTTCAATATGAAAGCTGATTGTCTAATAAATGCTAAATAGATCATCATCAGCATTCTATCTCCCTCATTTAACCCAGACTTCCAAGATTTTCTAAAAAAAGAAATGACAAACAGGTGCACAACACTACTCCTTAGGAAATTTTCACTGTTTTTAATGACTGCATGGGAAACTCTCCATTAATCTAGAATGTATGTTGGTTGTATTCAATTGCATCCCTACACTGATGAAAGTTTTTTCCTTGCCAGTGGAAGCTTCTGCCTGCAGATCTGGATATGGAGGCAATTTCTGCCTTCCATCTTGCACATCATCACCTTGAAAGGATATCACAATCCCCTGGAGCAAGCCTAGATGGGGAAACACAGGGAGCTGCAGGGAAAACAATTATAATTCTTTTATTCCCCACTGGCAGAAGCCTCTCAAGATCCAAGAGGGAGACCATCAGGGAAAGGTAATGGGAGAGTCCTCCTGAAACCACAATACTTCAACAAATGAGAGATTGCAGAATTGAAATCTTGTCTCCCATAACACTTCTTGCGCTTGCTAGCTTTCCATGGGAAGTGAGTTTTATTGCATTATTCATACATATGCTGTGATCCCTCCTACAAGCTTCAGTGGTATGATCCTAGTTTAAGACCCTTCAAAATAGGCTGAAATTCCTCATGTTACTAGCAATGCTGATAAAGGCTTGTCGGTTTCAAAATGTTATGTCTGTTTAAATCTTACCACACCTAGTGACATGGCAAACAGACAGAGAAATGAAGACTCTCTTGCACTGCCAATCCACTCTTATATGGAAAAAAAGCAAAACCATCCTAACTGCTGAGATTTCCCCAGTTTAAATGCCAAGGTTTAATCATCAGCAATTGAAAGAGCTTGCCTATACCTCATCTCCTCCCAGGGAACAGGAATTCAACCAACAGTAAACAGCAGGTGCAGGAAGAGGAAATGACTCTGCATTGTTCAAAAGAGTAAGATCATATTGATCCTATAACTTGAAACAGCTAAGCATGCTTAAGGAAATAGTATTTGCCTTCCTCTTATTGTACATCTTGCAGTCATAACTGTTTTCCTTTTTAATATGTGTTTGTTTGGACAATGAGTCAAAAACTAGGGGTTTTTCTCCCCTTTGGACATTTTATATTATTCTTACAGGAAGCCAAAGAAGGTTCATAAAAGAAAATTAAAAATACAATACTATGTTAAGGGTTGCTTTTAAAATGGTTAATTTAAAATTACGCTGGGAAAGGAAGGGGAGAAATGTGTTGGACAATGGATCCTAGATTCAGATTATAAATAATGGGTTGTATCCAAATGCTGGCTTTATGTGAGCAGAAAACATTTCTGAATCATGTAAAACAGAACAGCTCATTGGTCTCCTAGGCACACGGCAGTCCCTTACACCCCTGAAAAGCAGCTACAGAGGGTTAAAGAACCTTTTAGATGTTGTGGAGTACATAAGGCTGCAGTAGAGAGAATCTGGGAGGTCAGCTTGGACACAGCAGGCTTTTCCAGTCAAGTGTTTGCAACAGGTGGAATGTTCCATGGTAGGAATGAAAATGTTTGCCAAAAAGCTATATATTTAATGCCTGCCAGGAAAACATGCTGTAAAAATGTCTTTGGCAGCAAAGAGAGTTGTCCTGCTGGTCATTTATCTCCTCTGTTCTATTCTACTCTTCATTTTCTGTGAAATTTATTGAAGAACTATTAATCGATTATAATCTTCCATCACTGTTTATTTATTGCACGGGTTTTAAAGGCAATAAGAAAATAAGTCTAGCAGAAAATGGAAGAGTATTCTTTTAAATAAGTAAAATGAAGTGCTTGCTTTTAGAAAAAAAAAAAAAGCAGCAAAATGCTAAGGCTGGCCTTCCTAGTCCTGCTTCAGGCAAAGTGCACAGAACAATTCCACTGGAGGTCAGGAGCAATCCCATTGCTGGCAAGGTTCAACCATTCATATAAGGCAGAGGTAGGCAACCTTTTTGAGCCAGGGGCCGGGTTGCTGTCCCTCAGACAATTGGGGGGGGGGGCGCAAAGCACCAAAAATAAATAAATAAATAAGTAAATAAATAAATGAAAATAAAAAAAAAATAATTTTTAAAAAAATAAAAAATAAAAAAATGCATGCACACTCTCTCAGCCCCAGAAAAGCCATGGCAAAACCCCTGTGGAGATTTTGCCAAGAAAACCCCAAGAACAAGTAATAACAACAATAATCAATATCATCATGGCGGGGGGCGGCGGTGGCCCCCGGCCCTCGGGCCTTAGGTTGCCTACCCCTGATATAAGGCAACAGTTGGGGGGAATGTTTAGCCTGACAGATGTTTCTCTGTTTCAACTCTCATAATTTCTCACAACCAGCTATGCTGGTACTACTGATGAGAGTAGCATTCAACAGGTCTGGAAGGCCACATTTTTCTTCTCTCTATTGAAAGACAAGGCCCTTTCCTCACTCTTCATTCCACATCTTGCTCATTCCTCAGGTTCTTGTGCCTAGCAGTAGAAATGCTTTGGCCATGAATGCTTTGAGAAATGATGCACAGAGGGAGACACTGACCACAGTATGGATCCTCTGGCAATGTAACATGGGCAAAGGGTAGTGGAAACCAGATGCCCATGAACATACGGTACACTACTCTCTAGCAATGCAGTTTTGAAGCCTGTTCTTCAAAACAGTTTTAACAATTTTGATCTTTGGTTATGGGAAAAAGAACTGTTAACTAGTAAATCAATATTTAAACAGGACATTTCAGACAAAGGTTGAATATTCCTTACCCAGAATTCCAAAATCTGAAATATTCCAAAATCCAAAATTGTTCACATGGATGGCTGAGACAGTGACATCTTTGCTTTCTGATGGTTCAAGGAGCACAAACTTTGTTTCATGTACAAAATTGTTAAAAATAGTATGTATAAAATTAACTTCAGGCTATGTTTATAAGGTGTATAGAAAACATAAATTAATGTCATGTTTCGACTTGGGCCCCATCTTCAAGATATCTCATATGCAAATATTCCAAAATTAAAAAATTTAAAAAAAATCAAACCCGAAATCCAAAACACTACTAGTCCCAAGCATTTCTAATAAAGATCAACCTGTACTTATATTTATTTTAGTTATTATTTATTTGGCAAGGACAATGTGCATCCTATGGGTTTCAAAAATTAAATGGAATATATTAACATGCATATAAATAGATGCCTGCCATTCCAGTCATGGAGCTATTCTACACTGAGTTAATATCATGTATAAAAACTACCGTATACTAAAATGCTACTTATGTCCATCTTTCACTGTCTATTAACATATTCCAATTCTCCATCTCTCCTACTACTTAACTATTTTCCTTCTTCTGACAAACCATTTGGAAACAGGATAATAATTGCACAAGTATTTTTTTCTTTACAACAGTGAGCCCCATTCAGATAAACTTGGAGATTTATAGTAGCATTGTATTATCTTACCATTATGTATCACTAGTATAATTTAATTTACCCAGGAAAACAAATGGGAATAGATGTACAAAGATACTACGATGATTTTGAAAACTGCTCTCTTACCCTTTCTCTTGCCTCACATGTTGATTCTTTAGGACATCACATACTTTTTAGTATTTTCAGCATAATATGTATAAAATCATTTAAAAAGAAAAAATGAAAGAAAAAAAGAAAAGAAAAGAAAAGAAAAGAAACAAAGCCACTACTAACCTTGCTGATTTATTCTCTAGAGCAGGAAGCAAACTGTCTGAGACAAATGGTTGAAATTCCCTTTCTTGAAAAATATAGATATCCACACAACAAAGTGCAAAAACACTGGGTGTACCAAACCAGGTAATTCATCAAGCAGAGAACAGCTTTAAAAAGAAAGCTATGTCTCTTAGCTTTTCTGCTAATGACAATATGGTTTCTAAAAAATCTGTGAGGTATAAGCAAGAGGGACCTGAGGCAACTGAACAAAGAATAACACACTCTATTTTGTATTTATTTATTTGTTTAGAGTATTTATACTCCACCATCAACTACAAATTTTCCCAGAGCAGCTTGCAATTAGTTAGTTGGACAGTTCCCTACCCTCAAGCTTACAATTTAGGCTTTGTATTTACTTTATCAGAAACAAAAGCAGGGGTTTGTAACAAAATCTACCCCCAAATTAACTCTTTCTCTTTTTCTCTTTCTGGCACACACACACACACACACACAGCTCTATCCAATTCCATACATACCTGTTGTAGCATTAATCTTATTTTCAAACACATTTGTTAAGAAGTAGCATTCAAAATGGTAAACCACTACTTTTTAGAAACTTTTTTAAATGATACATTTTAGTTTGGGCTGCTGTACACAAAATTCTCCAGATGCACCAACTTCTTAAGAGACTATGAAAGACTATGGGATCAGGCATTTACTTTCTTGAACTACTTCTTTTCCGATGGATGAAATAGTGTAGCGGATTATTTAGGATAAATAATCCTAAAACAGAGAATCCACAAAGTTGGGGAAGGCAGAATAGGTGATGTCAACACCCATACCTTATATTTTGACAGTTTCTCTGGGATAAAAAGTATTATGGCTGTGTGTCTTCAAGTCACTATTGACTTGTGATAACACTAAGTTGATCTTATCATGGACTTTTCTTGGCAAGGTTTGTTCAGAGGGGATTTGCCATTGTCTTCCTGAGGTTGAGAGACTGTGACTTGCCCAAGGCTACCCAGCAGATTTCCATGCAGGGATTTGAGCATTGGTCTCCCAGAGTCCTAGTCCAACACTGAAACCAATGCAACACGTTCATAGGTCCTATTATATGTCCACATTTCTCTCACACACACTAACTCAGGGGTCGGCAAACTACGGCTTGCAGGCCGAACCCAGCCTGTTGAGGCTTTGTAACCAGCCCGCGGACGGTCCTGCCGCCGCGCCGCCTTTCTCTCTCTCTCGCTCTCAGGCCACCATTTTGTGTTCCAAAATGGTGGCCGGAGACGCGCGCAACCTTTCCTATCACAGGGCTTGTGCATGACTCCAGCTGCCATTTTGTAACACAAAATGGCGGTCGGAGACGCCCACGAGCCAGCGAGCGTGCGGCCTCCTCCTCTGCCCTCCCCCTCCTCCGCCCTCTGCCTCCTCCTCCTCTGCCCTCTGCCTCTGCCCTCCTCCACCCTCCGCCTTTTCCTCTGCCTCTTCCTCCGCCCTCCTTCTCCTCCGTCCTCCTCCGCCTCTGCTCTCCACGGCAGGCAGGCGAGCAAGCACCTTACCCATGCGGTGCATGCGCTCCTCTGCTCGCTCGCCTGCCTCCCTCCCCTCCTTCACGGCTCTTCAAACATCCAGCCCCCGCATAAATAGAAGAGCGGGAAGGGAGCGCATGAGGGAGGGGAGGAGAGAGTGCATGCGTGAGAGAGATCCAGAGCATGCGCAAGAGAGAGATCCAGAGCACGAGAGAGAGAAATCCAGAGCACGCGCGAGAGAGAGAGAAATCCAGAGTCAGAGTCACAGCCACAGCCATGAGGACAGAGGTCGGTTGGGGGGGAGTTTGCCACAGCCTTCCTGAGGTTGAGAGACTGTGACTTGGCCAAAGTGGGTTTGCAACACAACAACAATTAATAATAGAAATTTTGCCAAGAAAAGCCCAAGAAATAATCATCATCATCATCATCATCATCATCATCATCAACAACAACAATTAAAAATGGTACCTTAAATGAAACAAACAAGCGCAGGGGTGGCATGAGTGAAGCATGTGTCTGAGGCTGGAGTCTCAAGCAGTTGTTGTTGTTGTTGTTGTTGATGATGATGATGATGATAATTATTATTATTATTATTATTTCTTGGGGTTTTCTTGGCAAAATTTCTATTATTAATTGTTGTTGTGTTGATGCTGATTTGTTGCTGTTTTCTTAGGGTTTTCTTGGCAAAATTTCTTCAGAGAGGGTTTGCCATAGCCTTCCTCTGAGGCTGAGAGAGTTGACTTGGCCAAAGTGGGTTTGCATAGCCAAGCAGGGATTTGAGGCCAGCTCTCCAGACTCCAGCCTCAGACACGTGCTTCACTCATGCCACCCCTGAGCTTGTTTGTTTCATTTAAGGTAGCATTTGTAATTTATGATGATGATGATTTTCTTGGGGTTTTCTTGGCAAAATTTCTTCAGAGAGGGTTTGCCATAGCCTTCCTCTGGGGCTGAGAGAATGTGACTTGGCCAAAGTGGGTTTTTAAATATTGTATATGTTCCCAGTTTGGTTTTTTACTTCAAAATATGATGTGTGCAGTGTATGTAGGAATTATTTATTTATTTATTTATTTAAAAAATTAATTTTTAATTTTCACTTATTTATTTATTTATTTGTTTGTTTGTTTACTTCGGCCCTCCAATAGTCTGAGGGACAGCGACCTGGCCCCCGGCTCAAAAAGTTTGCCTACCTCTGCACTAACTAGTTTGCACAGCAACTTGTGACTTTGCCAAACTGCCCGTAACAATTTAACCTAAATAATCCAGTACAGTATTATCTGCCAAGGTGTTGTTCTGAGAAAAGTTAAAGTTAAGAACCCTTACTTCTATTAGTAATACGTAAGAGCTCTTAGAAGTGCAAATTTAATTTTGAATATATACTAACAGTACAACTATGGAACATTCTCACAGTCCTAAATGAGACTGAACATTTGTGTCTCACTTAGGGCTATACCTCAAAAATTAGTTACTCCCTGAGAGACATATTGTCAACTTGTGCTCAATTACCAATGAACAAATCCTCATGTATGACACAAACCTAGATATTTTTTTTAGTACATAACAACATAACAAATGTTAAATATGGATTGCATTCCATAAAATTCTATAAAATACTTAATAATATATATTTGGTTCTAAGGAAGACAAGAAAGCCCTTTGTGGCTGCTCAACAGAAATTATTAGGAACAAAGCTTCCATTATTAAATAAAACCTGCTTAACAAGAACACTCCTCCTCCACAACAAAGTGGGAAATTTGGGCAGACAGCCAACACTCCAGGGTCCAACTTCAATTTCAATAACACAAAATGTATGAAAGGCTAACCAGAAACCATAGCTTTTACAATGCTATGAGAAACTCATAGCTTTTACAATGACAGTAGTGAAATACCTACCACTAATAAGGCATGAAAATAGTATTATCTGAGGGAGAGCTTGATGTAGTCAGTGGCCAGGTTATAGACTCCTAGGAAATCCCTCATGCTTTTCAAATTAATTATTCACAATCCAGTTAAACATTTCTTGAGTCCAGATTAATTCATCATTTTTAAACAAAGTAAAACAACAAAATGTATAAGGAAAAGTTTAATAGGCAAATCTGGGGGGGAAATTAACTTAAGAATCCATAGCAATTAACAGTCTTTGTACCTCAGAAGGGATAACATGTGGCTGTAGATGAAAAGTAAGCTTCAAACTTGCATTTCTATAGTATACTTCCCTGAATTAACAAGGAAGGGAAAGGGAAAAACCAGGTAACAGACAACATTTCAGTTCTTCAAAGCACAACAGGCTAAAGAATAAATCACAGAAACTCTACCTGAAAGGAAGGCCAACTTTTTCTTCAGAATAGGCAATATTACTGTAGCATCCATCCTACTTTCTGTTAACTTTCAGAGTTCTGAAACACAAGAAGTTAGTATTACAGTGTGTTAGCCAAGGAAAATCAATTTCTGTGTTCCAAAAATGCTATTCAGGGGTTGTGACAACAAAGGTTCATGCATGCTTTCTGGAAAGAAATTCAGAATGCATAATAAAGGAATAGTATGGTAATGGGTACTGTCTGTATTCCTAAAACAACTGACAAATCACAGTAATTATTCCAACTATCCTTCATCTTACAAAACCCTATCCATTGTAATCAATCCCCTTTTGCACTGTTAAAGAAATAGATTTCTTCTGTTTCTCCTGTTGTATTTTCCTATTATTTCCAGAGTCTTGTTTTTTTTTTCTTTGTGCATGGAGGAGAGGGAGGTTCAACCATTCTTCTTCTACAATCTGCAGCTACCTCAGATGTATGACACCCACATGTATTAACATTACATTTTATTTTATTGGATTCCTAATAAATTATAGTTACCCCTTATTATTCCAAAACAAAATAGGAACAAATCTTTTTGCTGTTATTACCCTCTCTACTCCTTCACCCTAATACTACTTGGAAGATTTAGCTTGTCATATCAAAGCCCAAATCCACAATATTCAAAGCCTTCAGTGATGGAGGGATTTTGATTTCACTTATAACAGTTATAATTTATCCACCTCCAACATGGTACCATTCACATGTTTTGACTGTACACATCATTCATGATCCCTGATGGTATAGGTAGGGGATGAAAAAAAAATACCGTAGCTATAAACTATCTGGAGAGTATCAGGAAGGAGTGGGAGAGAAGTTGCTATAATTTTTCTACTTTATTTTATCCCATGTGTGAGTAAACTCAACTTAAATAATCCTCATTTTACATATGACCTTCCAGAATGAAGTTTACAACAGCTTGTTTTTGTTTTTCAACCCCCACCTTCATGACTAAATTAATACACAGGCCCTTTTTTGTCACTCCCCTTGTCCAACTATTCCATAAAGCTTTCTCTCTCATTGTCTTGTTTGTGCATCTCTGAACAGTAACAAGAATGAACCTCCTTGAGGGTTTCCAGCTCTGCTGAGCACACATAAAAAATACTGAAGATTTTGCTTGTAATTCTAACATTATTTATTTGTGCTATTTGGAATAATAAGCCTCAGGTTCAAGAAAGAAATGGAAATGTTTCACTTTGTATGTTGGTTAACCAAGGGCAAACTCTCTATTCAGAACACGTGGGTAAATTTTTCATGCACAGATAAGGCTATGACTGAACAGCTTTGTTTCAGACTGGTCACAAGCCAGCCAAGTCAAAATCTTTTAAGTTGTATGATATGGGATGGAATAGGAGGTGGGAATGGGGTCCATTCTCCCATTACCACCATACCCATTTAAGAACAGTCATAGTCAACATTTGATCAGGACAAAAGGATATGTTGTATAGGAATAGCATTTCCAACCTTTGTACTGTTAAATGGCATCTTTGCCTCAGTCCTTCTCCATCAAGTTAGAATACTCTTCCTTCTTATGGCTGGCAGGGGAGAGGAGATATCCATTTAGAGAAGATTAAAGAGTACCTTCCTATTACTATTTGTAAACAACAATGTATCCAAATATGGCTAGGACTGGGATTACTAACAGCCAATGTACAAAAATACAGTACAACAAGGGGTAAATTAAATTGCAGGGACACAATACACTAGTGAAATCTGTCAGGTAAAAGGAACAGAAATCTAGTTTTAAGTTTAATAGGGGTAAAAACATCAATTTTTACTAGTTTTTCAAAAAAATATCTCTATAAGCATGTTTCTGAATTGAGACACTTTAGATTTTGGCTGTATAAAAATATTATCTAAAATATCTGGTGACATAAAAAACAAAAACAAATTTATAGTTTTTTGTGGGGTTTTCAGGCTGTGTGGCCATGTTCTAGAAGAGTTTCTTTCTGACGTTTCGCCAGCATCTGTGGCTGGCATCTTCAGAGGATACTGAAATGGAAGAGAGTGGGTCTGTATATACTGTGAGATCCTGGGTAGGGAGGAGTGATTCCCATGTAAACTGTGTATTGTTCTGTGTTGAATAGGTATTGTTCTGTTGTTAATGGCATGGCTTCAGGGTGGAAGGATATGCACTGAAGGATATTGTCTGTTATTGTCTGCATTTGCTGAGTGCTGATTTTCTTATTTTGTAGGACTGGTAGCCATAGCTTGTTTACTTTAAGGGTTTCTTCTTTTCTGTTGAAGTTGTCCAAATGTTTGTGGATTTCAATGGCTTCCTTGTGCATTCTGACCTGACAGTTGTTGGCATGGTCCAGAATTTCAGTGTTTTCAAACAGCATTTTATGCCTAGGATGGTTTATAATGTGTTCTGCTACTGCTGATTTTTCTGGCTGGCCCAGTCTGCAGTGTCTCTCATGTTCCTTGACTCGTGTTTGTACACTGAGTTTGGTGGTCCCTATGTAGACTTGTCCGCAGCTGCATGGTATGCAGTAAGCTCCTGCGGCTGTGAGAGGGCCTCTCCTGTCCTTCGCTGAGTGCAGCATTTGTTGGATTTTCTTGGTTGGTTTGTGAACCATTTGGAGGTTGTGTTTCCTCACCACTTTCCCTATTCTGTCTGTGACTCCTTTGATATATGGTAAAAATACCTTCCCTTTGAAAAACAACTTTATTTCCCCATCAGTTGTTGAAACTAAATAGAACATGGGAGAAAAAAGGAGATGGGGGATCCCAAAATGGGGGGTGGGTCTCATTTTAGGAGAAAGGCAGGATATAAGTGCAAAAAGTAAATAAACAAACACATATGCCACCTTGAGCCAACCTGTGACTGGGGTTCATCTTCTCTGGCCAACCAAGCAAGAAGTCTCCAAAAGCCTCAGATAAATATTACATGGCTGCAATTCAGCCTTACAAAGACCAGATGTTAGCACTGGGTCCAGAAACTAAGGGGGGAAGCAGACGGGCAGCCATGGGCCGCTCCGGGAAGCTGCGCCGCGGGGCCGAGGTATCCCCACACCTCGCCCCCACGGCGCAGCTTCGACGTCCCTGGAAGGAGCACTAAAATAGCGCTCCTTCCATATGTCGCCGAAGGTGCACCGCAAAAGGCTGTCGGCGCACCTTCGGTGACTCTTCCGCTGCAGCGTGTGTGGATGCTGCAGCAGGAGGTCCTCCTCAGAGCGCCGGCCATGTGGAGGGCCAGCTGCTCCAAGGATGACCTGGGGAAGGGGTTGGGGCGCTGATCGTGCGGCTGCCCCTCCCTTCCCTGCCCCCAAAACGGCCCAATTAGCCGTCTGATTCCCCCCTAACTTCCTAAAAACAATTTCATTGAAATGCCTAACTCCAGAGAAAAACTTGAATGTTTTTAATCCTTTGGCTAATGACTCTTCAAAAATGGAGTAAAGCCTTCAGTGGTGAAAATAAAATTATATTACATTCCCTCACATTTCTGACATAGTCTATACTTGTTGCCATTCTAGATTCAGATGATCATTCAACCCAGGACTGGCAATGTGTTGAGGTCTAGGGGCCACCCAACCACATATGTCCCCTACGGGATGTGGAAAGGCAATGCCTCTTCCAATCAGATTTCAAAAAACACACCTCATGGCTTGGAGGTTATTTTGTAAGGTTGTTCCTTGCCAACATGACTGAGGACCAGGAGGGACCATTTCTCTAAAGCTTAAAATGACTGGAAGTTACTTCTGGTTTGATTCCCTTCTCCCAAAGCCCCTCAGTTAGGGTTGTCAGGTTGGCTATAAGGGATATCCCTTATTTGATATCTGGAAAACTTGTCCCTTATTATAAAAGATATCCCCTATCTGAGAGCTGGAGAGCTTTTCCTTTTATACAGATTTACTAGAACACTTTAAAAACTGGGGATTTTTTATATATGCCCTTCATAAAGACAGAAATGTGTGCATCTTGTAATTTACCAATAGGAACAATGTGTTAATTTTACAGAGAAATATACAACTAAGTTAAATTAATAGTTCTATTTTGTATTTAGATAGAGCACAAATATGTTAATAGCTGTTTTTTGATTGTCAACTCTGCATGTCATGAATTTCAACTGTCGCTTATTCCCCATTTAAAACCTGCCAACACTACAATCTTGCCTTAAAAAGCCTGGGAAGAGGATCCAGACAAACGGCATCCCACATCACCTACAAAGCTCACACAATTCCTTTTTCAGTATATATTAAAAAAAACAAAACTGGGAGTTGTGGAAGACCACACTGGCACCCTAAGGGATTGCATGCAGTCCATGTGTCACAATCTTCCCCTCATTTAAACATGTAATCCTGATTTCTTCTTCCTTAATGTTCTGCCAAATTTTCAATTGCTGTTTATGAAGCAAAAATGTTTATGCTGAACAGATGTTTGATTGCTGTGGATAGTTTGCAGTTTAATTTCACTTAGAAAATGTTTCTGTTGTCTTTGTATCACACAACACAGTTCCCAGAATAAAGTTCACATTTATATTTGCATAACTAGCTTAGGTAATAATCAATTGCAATGGTTTTGTAACAATTACTTCACTTTCCATAATTAGCTGTCCATTTCCTTGTTGCAGCAGTAATAAATTACTGCTTTCAATACTTGACAAATGCATTTGGACCATGTTTTACTGACCAATCAACTGTTCCCCCGCTGAAGTGCCAAAATTACTATGCATGATTGTCATAAGGAAAATTTTCTATATAAAAAAGTAGTCATGATTCCCCCCCCCCCACTTCTCTAATAGTTACTAAGGAAACAAGATCTTGGGGAGCTAAGTGGCAAAGGTAGTGCAAAGATGAACATCATTTTCTGAAGTATTACAATATTAAATATTTCTTCACAACCAAATACATTTTATTTTAGAAACAAGCAATAAAACGAGCATCATTACTATGTTAAATAATTCTTCCAACCAAATACATTTTACTTTGGAAACACGCAATCAAATGTAGTAGGTGCAGAGTATTTAAAGCAGAAAAACAACATAATGGAAATAGAAGGAAAGGACAGGAAAGAACAGGAAATCAAGGGCAGAAATTACAGTACTTAAATATGCCATTAATTCTGCTATAATTCAACTGGTTAAAAATATAGTACAAAATTTTCCTTATTTAAGATATAGAAAGAAAACATCTCACGATCCATAACATTTCTAATCTTTGGCAAGACTGAACAGAGACTATGAACAAATCAAACATTTAAATGTTCCTTATATGGTTCTAGCTCTCATTATTTTAAGGCAGGGGTAGGCAACCTTTTTGAGCCGGGGGCTGGGTTGCTGTCCCTCAGACATTTGGGGGGCCGAAGCACAATAAATAAATAAATAAAATAAAATAAAAATAATTTAAATATATATATATTAAAAAATAAAAAAAATATGCATGCACACTCTCTCAGCCCAAGAAAAGCCATGGCAAAACCCCAAGTAATAACAACAATAATCAATATCATCATGGTGGGTGGTGGCGGCGGCGGCAGCAGGACCAGCCCAGAATTTTGAGCATGATTTTGCTTTCATGGGAGATCAGTGCTATGGTCCTATAGTCGCTGCAGTCTCTTGTGTCTCCATTCTTGTGGATGGGGATGTACATTGATTGCTTCCAATCTGTTGGCCATTGTTTTGTTTTCCACATCTGTTGACATATGTTGGTTAGCACTAGAGTTGACTCTGTCAATGTGGAGTGCAGCAGTTCAACTGGAATATCATCTGTTCCTGGTGATTTGTTTTTCGATATTTCTCTTATTGCAGCTTCCACCTCGCTTTTTAAAATTTGAAGTTCATCTTTTTATGGCTCTTTGTTTCATGTGTCCTTCATTTTGTAATCTCTTTTGTATAATTCTTCTGTGTATTGCAGGAGTAGGCAACCTAAGACCCAGGGGCCGGATGCGGCCCCCCCCGAGGCCTTTGGACTGGCCCCAAGCCGGTCCTGCCGCCACCGCCCGCCATGATGATATTATTGTTGTTACTTGTTCTTGGGGTTTTCTTGGCAAAATCTCCACAGGGGTTTTGCCATGGCTTTTCTGGGGCTGAGAGAGTATGCCTGCATATTTTTAAAAAATTTTAATTTTATCTTTATTTTTAATCTTTATTTATTTATTTATTTATTTATTTATGGTGCTTCAGCCCCCCAATTGTCTGAGGGACAGCAATCCGGCCCCCAGCTCAAAAAGGTTGCCTACCCCTGGTGTATTGCATCCAACATCTTTTTATTCCTTCCTGATCTTGAATTATGTTATTTTTATTGTCATAAAGCGTCCCGGTCCTTGGTTTGAATTTTCCTTTGATTTCCCAGGTCTTGTAAAATAGATCTCTTGTTCTTCCCTTTTTGTTGTCTTCTATTTTTCTGCATTGGTCATTGTAGTAATTTTCTTTATCTTTCTGCACAAGCCGTTGTACTGTTTGTATTCATAATTCTGTCAGTAAATTCTGTTCATATATTATTTAGATCATATTTTGGTATAATCACTGGTTTTGTTTTCTTCTTGAGTCTTACTCTTATTTTTGATATCAGTAATACATGATCTGTGCCACAGTCAGCGCCTGGTCTAGTCTTGGCCACCAGTAGAGTTCTGCCATCTTTTACTTCCAATTATATAATCTATTTGATTTTTGTGTTGACCATCTGGTGATGTCCATGTGTATAGCTTTCTTTCTGGTAGTATGAAAAATGTGTTTGCAATGAATAGGTTGTTGGCTTCACAAAAATCTATCAGACACTCACCTGCTTCATTTCTTTTGGCTAATCCAAATCTGCCTACTGTTTTTGAATCTTCTTTGCTTCCAACTTTTTCTTTCCAATCTCTAATGATCAGCTTGACATCTTGTGTTGGTGTGCTGCTAATTTCTCCCTGTACTTATTCATAGAATCTATCAATTTCCTCCTGTTCTGCCTCTGTGGTTGGTGCATATACTTGAATATATATTCAAGTGATATTCATAGGTTATATTCATAGGTTTCCCATGGCGCCTTACTGAAATGATTTGGTCTGGTTTTGCATTGTATTCTCTGATTGCTTTTGCCACATCTTTTCTTAGTATGAAAGCCACTCCATTTCTTCTTGTCTTTTCACTGCTTGAGTAGAACACTGTGTGGTTGTCTGATTCTATATATATGTGGTAGACTCAAGCTATATCACCTGGTATTAACAAGCTACCCAAATGTCTATCATCATTAAGTCACAAAAACAATTACTGTTGGTGCTTGGAATCCACTGGGGTTTGGTTCCCCCGTGGATACCAAAATCTGTTGATACTCAAGTCCTATTAAAAACAGTGGTGTAGTAAAATGGTGTACCCTATATTAAAAAAAGGCAGAATCAAGGTTTGCATTTTGGAATTTATATTTTTTTTAATATCTTCAAGCTGTGGATAGTTGAGTCTGTGGATATGGAATCCATGGATACAGAAAAAATATGTACCTTTATTTTAAAAATAGCTAGGTATAATGAATTTCAAATTTGTCTGGAAAGACAGTAAAAAATATTTTAAATAACCAAAATCACTTTAGTCATGCCTAGTGAAATGTAATGTTTTTTTCTCCCACTGAACAGCAGACCATTAACATTTTCCACCCTCATATTTGGAGAAAAGCAGAATATAAATCAAACAATAAATAAAATAAAAATAAGCTATGTCTTCCTCCCACCCCAATCATATTTTCAGATGCTCTTGCACATAACCTAGACTTTAAAAATGATCAAAGGTGTTGAGCCATACAAAGGTTCAAACAAATGATTCAAGAAAACAGTTTCTTCTTTACATTAACAAAAAATCTTCAGTTTTTTAAAAATATAATTCTGGGCTACTAATAGATAAGAATGAAAAAAGTAGGGTTTTCCCTCCCAATAACCTACTTTTCTGTCAAAAATGTTGTTTGAAGGAAGAAAGTGTGCTTGCAAATTGAAGACATAACCATATAAGAATATGTGGGGCCATAGAAATTGAGGATTTGCCTCATTATTATCCTGTTTATTATATTTTGAATCTAGAACCAAATTTCTGGGATCCATTCTGTATTATTTTATACTGTTTCAGAAAAGATTTTTTTAAAAAAAATCTCTGGTCTGATACTGAGGGCCTTTGCAGACTGCCAGAAATAGTGCAAATTGAGTCCACTTTAACTGTCCTGGCTCAGTGCTAGGGAATCATGGGAACTGTAGTTTATTGTGGCACCAGAGCTCTCTGACAGAGAAGGTTCAATGTCTCAGAAAAAAATACAATTCCCATGATTCCCTAGCACTGAGCCAGGGTAGTTAAAGTGGACTCAATTTACACTATTTCTAGCAGTCTGCAAAGGCTTTGACTCTATGGTAACTTACAAGGTTTCTCTTTTTGCCATGGTAGCGATAAAAATCCAGACAAGAGTTACTGCTGATATTGCAGCTAATTGCTCTGGGGATGCTCTTATCTAATTTTGTTATTGCTGTTTACACTCTGTGTTTTAACTATCATATTGAATTTTAATTTTTATATGCATTTTATGTAGTACTTTTATATTGTATTTATTCATTTTGTATGTGAATGGCTTAAGCATTATTAAATTCTTGCTATGTAACAACATGCTGCTAGTTCCCAAAAGTGGGCCACCACAGCAGTCCCGAGTCGCACCAGATAGGAGTTGATCCAAACTGACTCCTTTTTGGGCCAGCTTTTAGCCCCCTAGCATGGCTTCCAGCTGCTTTGGTGGGGGTGTGTGTATCATCTAAACACCACGCTCCCAAAGCAGCCAAAAGCCACTTTATTTGGCCCATGCTTTTCAGGCCACAGTTACTATATACTGCTGTATCTTGATTCAGTGGAATGATTGTGACACAGTGCTTTCTTTTCTTTCTCTTTTTTGTACTGAGAAGCATTTAGCAGTTGCGACAGATTATTTTACTGGTATGGACAATTTTAAATGTATTTTGTGGATATTTTACAGATACTGTTGGCCCGTGGTACAGTGGGCCCTTGGTATCCACTGGGGTTTGGTTCCAGGACCCCCACAGATAACAAAAATCAGGGGATGCTCAAGTACCATTAAATAAAGTGGCATAATTAAATGGTGTCTCTTATATAAAATAGCAAAATCAAGCTTTGCTTTTTGGAATTTGCTTTTTAGAATTTATTTTGCTTTTGAATATTTTTAAGCTGTGGATGTTTGAATCTATGGATAAAGAATCTGTGGATATGAAGGGCTAAGTGTACCTATTTGTGGAACAGATCTCAGAACAGTAGAGAAAAGTGGGATGTTGCAAAAAATGACACTTTCCCTATCCCACTGATGGAAGCTTCTGTTGGCAAACTGAAGCTATTTGGATTCTACTCAACCAGCTGTTTTCAATGGGTTTACATCCCGAGATATGCTGGAAGCTCTAATTGTGGTTTTATCTCATCCAAATTGCTTTCAATAACACTAGATATTATGTAATCTTTCCTTAAGAAGGTACAGGGTAAAGTAAATTTAATACTTAGAAAAATTTCCTTACCCTACCCAGCAAATAGCTTGGATTCTTACCAGAATTAAGCAAAAGAGACATACCTATCAATTTTGAACTCTCATATAATAATAATAATAATAATAATAATAAATTTTATTTATACCCCGCCTCTCTGTCAGACAATCAGTGTGGCTCACAGCAGTTAAAACTAATACAATATTAAAATACAATCCAAAATCTCACAACCCTCCCACCCCTTAAAAAAGAATTAAACTAATAATAACATTAAAATATGATGATTAAGGTATTAAATTAAAATAAACAATCCTGGGACAAACAAACGAATAATAAGCAGGGCAACGATTGCAGCCAAAATAGAAAGGGGAAAAGGGGACTCCTGAGGCCGGGACATCTAATCAGGGAAGGCCTGCCGGAAGAGATCCGTCTTAACAGCCTTTTTAAAGCTGCTTAAGGTTGTCAGCTGACAGATCTCATCCGGCAGGCCATTCCATAATTTGGGAGCGGTGACCGAAAAGGCCCTCTGGGAGGTTGTCGACAGCCTAGTTTTCATCGGCTGTAACAAATTCCTCCCAGAGGATCGGAGTGTGCAGGGGGATTATACGGGAGGAGACGGTCCCGAAGATAAGTTGGACCCAAGCCATTTAGGGCTTTAAAGGTCATAACCAACACCTTATACTGGGCTTGGAAAGTAATAGGCAGCCAGTGAAGAGACTTCAATACCAGTGTTATGTGGTCTCTCCTGGATGTTCCCGAGACCACTCTGGCTGCCATATTCTGTACCAACTGAAGTTTCCGGACCAAGTATGAGGGTAGCCCCATGTAGAGCGCATTGCAGAAATCCAGACGGGAGGTTACCAGCATATGCACTACTGTCTCAAGGTCCCTTACTTCCAGGAAAGGGTGCAGCTGGCATATCAGCCGAAGCTGATAACAGGTGCTCCTGACCATTGCATTCACCTGACTAGTCATCTGAAACGACGGATCTAGGAGCACCCCCAGACTGCGAACACAGTCCTTCACGTTGAGTGTGACCCCGTCCAGGACTGGAGGTTGCAACCCAATTCCTGGTTTCGGGGCTGCTACTGCTAGCACCTCCATTTTGTCTGGATTCAATCTCAATCTATTTTTCCTCATCCAGTCCATTACTGCCCGAAGACAGTCACTGA
Source organism: Phrynosoma blainvillii (assembly GCA_026167975.1). NCBI lineage: Eukaryota > Metazoa > Chordata > Lepidosauria > Squamata > Phrynosomatidae > Phrynosoma > Phrynosoma blainvillii. Next base: position 253,145,121 of record JANUYF010000001.1, on the reverse strand, counting down.
GAGGAGAGATGCCTTCAGGAGGTGAGGCCGATGATCGGGACATGGAGAAATAGATCTGGGTGTCATCAGCATACTGATTACACCCAGCCCCATGTCTCCGAATAATGTCTCCCAGCGACTTCATATAGATGTTAAATAACATCAGGGGCAGATGGCGCCTTGAGGAACGCCGCAAGGAAGATCTTTTTTTGCAGAACAACTGTCCCCGAGTGACACCCTCTGGGATCTGCCTGAGAGGAAGGAATGCAACCACTGCAACATAGTGCCACCAATTCCCATCCCGCCCAGGCAATCCAAGAGGATGCCATGATCTATTGTATCGAAAGCCGCTGAGAGGTCTAAAAGCACCAACAGGGTCACACTACCCCGTCAATGCTTAGATGGAGGTCATCGGTCAAGGCAACCATGGCAGTCTCCACTCCAAATCCTGTCCTAAAGCCAGTTTGATATGGATCTAGATCAGGGGTAGGCAACCTTTCCCCTTTAAGGGCCGAGGGACTTCAGCTCCCAGAATCCCAGGAGCTATTGGCCAACATGGGACTATTGGCCAACATGGCTGAGGCTTCTGGGATCTAGATAATCGGTTTCAGGGAGAGGCAGAGAGAGATACAGTACATTTGTTGTTGTTGTGTACCTTCAAGTTATTTCCAGCTTATGGAGACTCTAAGGCGAACTTATTATGGGGTTTTCTTGGCAAGTTTCTTCAGGGGGGTTGCTCTTGACATCCTCTGAGGCTGAGAGAATGTGACTTGCCCAAGGTCACCCAGTCAGTTTCCATGGACAAGCCAGGATTTGAACCCTGGTCTCCAGAGTCATAGTCCAAAGCTCAAACCACTACACCATGCTAGCACACAGTACATTTAAGTTGCCTGAAAGGCATGGATCCAGGCTGACATTTTATTAACACACTACCTTGGCAGAAAAACCAAACAAGTGTACATGTAATAGGCTGAATATTTTCCACCTTATGAGCACTTATGAGGTGCCTGTTCTCTTTGCTACCCAAACAACTAACAAAGCCAACAACACATGCATTTTGCTGATTACAAGTGTGATTTTCATAAATATTACATCTGCAGTAATGACAGCACTAGTAATGGTAATAAATAGAAGCAGCATGATCCTATCATTGCATTAAATGCAGATTCACCTGAATCTAGTCACCTGCTTTGAGACTAAGGCTCTACACATATTCATTGGTATAAGCCAGGGGTAGGCAACCTTTTTGAACCGGGGGCCGGGTTGCTGTCCCTCAGACAATTGGGGGGGCCGAAGCACAATAAATAAATAAATAAATAAATAAATAATTTTTGAAAATTAAAAAATATATGCATGCACACTCTTTCAGCCCCAGAAAAGCCATGGCAAAACCCCTGTGGAGATTTTGCCAAGAAAACCCCAAGAACAAGTAATAACAATAATCAATATCATCATGGCGGGCGGCGGTGGGGGGCGGTGGCAGGACCGGCTTGGGGCCGGTCCAAAGGCCTTGGGGGGCCGCAGCTGGCCCCCGGGCCTTAGGTTGCCTACCCCTGGTATAAGCAAACCAAATGCCTGCATTGAAATTATTGGCTACACTACCCCTAAATACTCATACCCACTAAATACTCATACCCACTTAAAAGGTCTATGACACTGGTGTGCAATCCAAGAGAACCCCCCCCGGGCTGATGTGTAGTCGTCTTGACCACCGCTGATCAGAGACATGGCAAAATGGGAGCAGCAATCAGAATCCTGAGCATAAAAAGACCGAATTTTTCTTCTAGTCCAGCATTCTGCTTCTGATACTAGACCATCAAAAGTATCAACAGTGATGTGCATTCTTGAAAAAGGGAAAACACCACAAATGAGAGACAAAGAACAATGAACCAGAAATAGATGCTTGTTTATTTAAGTGAACAATTAGATCCTGCCCTTCTAGAGATGTACACTTCTCAGAGGAGCTACCAGCAATTAAAACCAATCACAATACATAATAAAGTTATAAAATATTATATAAAAACAAACAGAAGATGCCTCCCCAAACTGCTAAAGTGTACAATTCTAGCCAACTATGTTCATGATATCTATTTACTGCATTTCTTCATATGCATAATTCAAGAACAACTACTACTACCCCAAAGGACCATCTTTTTTAAGGTTCCTTTCTCAAGGTTAGACATGAGATACACGATATCCGCATAAGTGCTTTGTAAACAGAAGAACAAAGTGTCATAAATTATAAATGCACAGATTGACCTAGTTAATTCTGAAGTCTATCCTCTTCGAAATATTCAACAGATGCACCAATGTCTTAAAATATTTATCTTGCACTATAAACTTACCCATTTTAAACCACTTGATCTCAGTTTCCAATACTGCATTCATACCATAGCTTGGATGTTAAACCTTTTATTCTACAAATGGAAGAAGTTTCTGTTCACAGAAGCAGATATGTGCTCATGTAAGGGAACCATCCCATTAGCACAATTCTCCTGCCACTAGTGGAGCAAAAGGTTCATATCCAAGCTGGCATGAGATCACGAAGTGAAACAATTAGTTGCATGCCAGTTTGAAGCTAATGTAAAATAAAAGTCTGTGGCCCAAAACAGATGGGTCAAATGACATGGTTTCCTGCCATGTTCAGGGCATAGTGTTTAGAAGACGCATGCCTTGAATGCGATGGAAAAACGCAGCAGACCCGTGTCATCGGCAAAGAACCGGGCCAAAAAGGAGCAATAAAATACTGCTCCTTTTGCCAGCCTGGTTCAAAACCACAGCGGCAGCTTGGATCAGGGCCAGGTGTGTGCAGTTGCTGCGGCCTTGGCACAAATCACACCAGCAGACCGTGTTTTTTTGGGCTATCTGTTTCAAGCCTGTATTATTTACTAAAGTCTATATTGTAAATGAGAATCAGAATACAATTGGCCCCCCATATCCACAGATTCTGCATCCATGGATTCAACAAACCACATTTCAAAAATATTCACACACAAAAAAAAATAGCAAAAAGTAAATCTTGATTTTGCTGTTTTATATATGGAACACCATTTTAATACAACATTATCTATAATGGGACTTGAGCATCCATGGATTTTGGTATCCGGGAGAAGTCCTGGAACCAAGCCCCAGAAGATACCAAAGGCCCACTGTACCACTCAATTGTGTTGTTGTTAATTGCTCTTAAGTCAGCCCCAACCCATGGTGACCCCATGGATGAGACATCTCCAAGCCCCACTATTTTCCACTACTCTGCTTAGGTCCTGTAGATTCAGATCATGACCTGTCTGATTGAGTCTACCTATATGGGTGCAGTCTTCCTCTCTTTCTGCTGCCCTCTACTTTTCCTATATTATTGTTTTTTCCAATGATCCATGCCTTCTCATGATGTGACCAAAGTATGACAGTTTTGTTATCTTGGCTTCTAGGGAGAGTTCCGCTTTATCTGTTCCAGAACCCATTATTTGTCTTTTTGCTGTCCACAGTTTCCTCAGCACTCTTCTCCACCACCGCATCCCAAATGAGTTTATTTTTTATGTTGGCTTTCTTCACTGTTGAGTTCTCACACCCGTACATGGTAATGGGGATACAATGGATTAGACTATTCTAACTTTAATGCTCAGTTGTGTATCTTTACACTTTAGGATCTTGTCTAGTTCTTTCATGGCTGCCCTTCCCATTCCTAGTCTTCTTATTTCTTGCCTGCAGTCTCCTTTCTGACCAATGTTTGACCCCAGGGATGGAAAGTCTTTAACTATTTCGATTTCTTCATTATTTAGGTTGAACTTAAGTAGATCCTCCATGGTCATTGTTTTTATTTTCTTAATGTTCAGCAGCAATCCTGACTTTTCACTTTTTTTCCTTGACCTTCCTTAGTCATTGTTCCAAGTCTGTGATGTTTCCTGGAAGTAGTATGGTGTCATCCACTTATCTTGGATTGTTGATGTTCCTTCTTCCTATCTTCATTCCTCCTTCTTCAGAGTCTAAGCCTGCTCTTTGTATGATATTTCCTGTGCACAGGTTGAGCAAGTAGAGTAATAATACACAGACTTGTCTCACTGCTTTGCCAATTGGGAACCATTTCTCCATAGTTCTAATCTCTTGTCCTAAATACAGGTTTCTCATCAGGATTATCAGATGTAGTAGCACTCCCATGTCTTTAAGAGCATTCCACAGCTTTTTGTAATCTATGTAGTCAAAGCCCTTGCTATAGTCTATAAAGCACATGCTGGTTTTCTTCTGGAATTCTTTGGTGTGGTCCATTAATCATTGTATGTTTGAAATGTGGTCCCTAGTGCCTCTTCCTCTTCTGAAGCCAGCTTGCACATGTGGAATTTCTTTCTCCATATATGATTGGAGTTTGTGCTGCAGAAGTTTGATCATAATTTTGCTTGCATGGGATATTAATGCTATGGTCCTAGAGTTGCTACAGTCTTTTATGTCTCTTTTTTGTGGATGGGGATGTATGTTGATTGTTTCCAGTCTGTTAGCCACTGTTTTGTTTTCTGTATTTGTTGGCACATTTTACTTGTCACTAGAGTTTATTCTATCTGTGTGGATTGTAGCAATTCTATTGCAATATCATCTGTTCCTGGTAATTTATTCTTCTCAATATCTCTTATTGCAGCTGCTGCTTCACTCTCTAGGATTTGGGGTTCATCTTCCTATGGTTCATTCCATATGCCATTCATTTTTTTCTTCTCTTTTATATAGCTCTTTTGTGTATTGCTTCCATCATCTTTTTATTTCTTCTTGATCTTGTAGTTTGTTCCTCTTTTGATCACAGAGCATCCCCCAAGCTCAAAGGAAAGTTTGAACTTTCCTTTGAATTCCCAGATCTTGAGGGAAAAGTCTCCTATTCTTCCTTTTTTGTTGTTGTCTTTTATTTCTATGCATTGATTATTATAGTTTTCTTCATCCTTGCACACTAATCATTGGACAGTTCTGGTTTTGTTCCTATCTCCCTTTTCTTTTGCTTGTCTTTCTTTTACTTTTCAAGTATTCCTTTCTTATCTATTGTTTCTTCTCTTTCTTTTTGACCCTATTAGAGTCCTACTGTGTTCTTTTTTGACTATGTCCTTGGCTTCTGACATAGTTTCTCTGGTTCCTGGCTGATTATGCTTAAGAGTACAAATCTAATTCTTACATTGTTTGTTAATTCTGTTGGTATATTGTTCAGATATTTTGGTATGAGGGCTGTTTTTGTTTTCTTCTTCAGCTTTATTCTAATTTTAGATATAACTAGTTCATGATCTGTTCCAGTTAGTGCCTGGTTTAGTTTTGGATGCAAGAATAGAGCTTCTCCATCTTCTGCTTCCAATTATATAGTCTATCTGATGTTTGTATTGACCATCTGGTGATGCCCATGTGTAGTCTCCTCTCAGGTTGTATGAATAAGGTGTTTGCTATGAATAGATTGCTGGCTTCTGAAAATTCTATCAGTCATTCTCATGCTTCATTTCTAGCCTGAATCTTTCTACAATTTTTGATTCTTCTATGCTAACAACTTTAGCATTCCACTCCTCTATGATTAGCTTGAAATTTTGTGTTGGTGTGTTGTCAATTTCTTCCTGGACTCCTTTATAGAATCTATCAATCTCAAGTTACCACATATATTCAACTATAAGTTGACTCATGAATATGTCAGGGGCATGTTTTGGATCAAAATAATGGATTTTGGTATGACCTGTGGAGAAGTTGAGAGTAAAACCCAGGGGGCATGTAATAAAAGATATAAAGGATGAAGCAAAAGAAACTGATGCCAAAGGACTTACAAAATTTCAGCAGGCATAACTGTTTGTGCTCACCCTCTAAAGGCTACATGGATGAGGAAGGAACCACAGTAAATCATGGCTTGCAATGTATGGGGAAGGCAACCAGACACAGGCAGAACTAAAAACCATTCACAAGTCAAAAAGGATGAAAAGGCAAAGCAAAGCAAATGGCAACTACATTAACAGTGATTATAGCCTTTAACTTTAATGTGATAACTTTGCCTGATTTTAACCCAGAAAAGCTGATATATCTAGATAAATGTCTCATTCAAATCCTTCAAAGGCCAATTCCTCTCAGTACTGCTTTCAGAGAAAGTCCCAAAGAGCTGCCACCATTGCCATTTTCGTGCCCAGGCATTTAAAAAGGTCAGAAGTGCCACAGCAGCAGTGTGTGTGTTTGTGATGTTTTTTTTAGGTGATCCCGAGACAGACTAATTTCTCACCTTTCAGCACTGTACTGAGAGAAGGGGATGGTTCCTTTTTTGATAATAAGCGATGAAGTACAGTACTTATATTGACCCATGGACAGGGTGGATAAAAATCAATTATTTTTTAAAAAATCAAATTTGTTGATTTAAATCAGATTTTTAAAAATTTAAATCAAAATTATTTTTATTTAAATTGGATTTTATTGACTTTGTTGAAGAGCATGCAGAATTGAAAGAAGAAAGTATTAGTTTATGGGGGCAGTAATGAGTGGCAGTGAATACAATAAGTAATACTAAATAAAGCAGAAATGGTATAAATAATAAAATAACAGCACTTATTTGTTTGTTTGTTTGTTTGTTTGTTTAGGAGAATCCATCATCACCATAAAGGATTCTGTGTAAATGATCTGCCTTCGAGATCATCACTCTCCTGTTCTACAGTTTCAGAGTTGTCTCTCTCGGATAGTGTTTCAGTCACATCATATACATCTCACATCAACAGTATGTCATTTAAAAGAAAGGAAAAAAATGACCATCCTGGAACCACCAGATATGTTTGTGATAGAAACTAACAGATCATAAAAAGAATTAATTGATGAAAAAATTGACATTTGTTTACGCAGCAAACGCTTCTTTCTTTCTGACTGAAAACCCACACTTAATTGCAGTTCGGTCACTGAGACCAGGATACAGTCCACCCAGCAGCGGAGATGTTGCAGGAAAACTGCTGGATAAAGTGTATGACAAAAAAATGAAGCAATGTGCAACAGCCCTAGAAGGTAAAACTGTTAACCTAAGTCTTGATGGGTGGGGTAATGTCCACAATGATCCTGTTATATGTGCATATATAACAGAAGAAGGTAATACAGTGGGCCCTTGCTATACGCAGGGGATCTGTTCCAGACCCACCCCCTACGTATGGAGAAAATGTGTATGCTCAAATTACACTGATTTATATGGTGGTACGCTTCTCCCAGGCTTACCATATGTGTAACCTCAAATCCGCATACGGCAGCCCACGTATGGCACGGGTGCACTGTATCTTCCTTGCAGAAATGATTGATACATCAGAAAATGCACAAACAGCAGACTACTTACAAGAAGTGGCTGAGAAAGCTGCAACAATGTGCAAACAAAAATTCAAATGTCTACCATGCAGTTTGGTCACAGATAATGCTGCAAATGTATCCAAGATGAGGAGAAATTTAGAAGTGCAAGAAGGGTATACAAAGTAAATAACATTTCTGCACCTCCTAGCAAAAGACTTTAGTGTTCCAGAAATAAAGACTAATATCAGTGAAATTGCTAAAAACCTCCATAATGATCATTTTGCAGCAGCCGCTCTGAAGAGAATGGGTAGGTACAAACTAACACCCCCACGAGTTAGATGGAACTCTGTAGTGGACTGTTTTAAACAATATATTAATAACTATCCTATTCTGATAACAGTTTGTGAACAAAATCAAGTGATAATAGATGGTACAGTTATGGCCAAAATTCTCAACATTGGGCTTAAAGAAATGCTGAAGATATGCTGAGCATCCTGAAACCTATTTCTGAAGCTTTAAACAAAATATAGAAAAATAGCTGTTTTATTGCTGATGCTGAACTTTGGAAGAAACTGAGTTCACTTAAAAACAGAACTACACACTGACAGGATTAAATTACAAACATGAAAAAACAAATGGGACAAGCACTGTCTCCAGTTCATTTTGTTGCAAATATTGTCAATATCCAGTACCAGGGCCAAACCTTAAGTGCTGAGGAAGAAGAGTTAGCTGTGACATACAAGAATACATAAGTCATAATGTTATTGTTTTAGTTAAACTAAATTATTCAAATTGTTATTATTAAGGTAATTATTATTTTCTCTTTCCAATAAAGTACAGCAGAAAAGTTGTCCAAATAAGAATGATTAACCTATTAAACTGGAGACAGTTCACTTCACAATAATTTCATAATTATGATGTGTTTCTAACAGTATAACAAAATCAGTGTGTGTGTGTGTGTGTGTGTGTGTGTGTAAAACTAATTTGAAAAGTTGTTAATTTAAAAATAAAACCATCTGGTTATAAATATTAAGAGTATACTAGCAAGAATGAGTCTTCTGTAACTCTGAGAGCTGGTGCAGACTGGCACAATACGCCAGCTTCCTAGTAGCATGGTGTTCAAATGGCGCATGCTCCCACGCTGCAGGGAAACTGCATGGCTGACCGCATGTGCCCTGGCTTCATGGTGTTCCAGTGGCGCAGCGTTTACATGTGCCACAGGAATGCCAAAAAGCTGTGGCAGGGGCGGAAAAGACAGCGCAAAAAAGAGTGGCAATTTGCTGCTTCTTTTTTGCTCCGGCTAAACGCCGGAGTGGAGCCAAGATGTGCAGTTCCCACGGCACCCACCCAGTTCTTTCAGGGGCAGCATCACACTGCCACTTTGGGGCAGCCTGTTTTGTCTTTGAGTTGTGTAAAATATGTATTAAGCTTATAGCGAGGAATAGTACCCTTTTAGGGGGGAGGGGAATTAAATGGTTAAATTGAATAGTGATTTAAATATAAACAATTTAAATTGATTTATATCAAATCCACCAGGCTATAAAAATAATCAAAAACTGAAGAGGGCTGAGAACCCCTTGGGAATCTTAAAAGCAGCCTGGTGGATCTGGATAAAGCTTGCACAATTTTACTTGTTCCTCTCTGCTACAACAATCATGCACTGACAAAGGGAGCAGACTAAAACATAATTTTCCATTACAGCCAATGGTTGTGATAGGCACCTAGGTATTTCTAACTACTTGGAGACTTATTTATATACTCCTAAGTAAACCAAGCTGCAACCTATGTAATCAAATCTCATTAACCTAGTTTACCATTGATGTTTATGTATGCTTTCCAGGGTGTTTTAAAGATGCCTCTGCTCTTAATACAGATTACTGTGAGTTTGTTTTAACGTTTTATTTGCCACCTTGGAGGACTGTTTAGGGAAGAATCATAGAATCATAGAGTTGGAAGAGACCACAAGGGCCATCCAGTCCAACCCCCCTGCCATGCAGGAACTCCCAATCAAAGCATCCCCAACAGATGGCCATCCAGCCTCTGCTTAAAGACCTCCAAGGAAGGAGACTCCACCACACTGTGAAAGGTTTATGAATATCTTAATAAATATTTATAAATAGATAAACTAAAATGGAGTCAAGAGTATATTCTGACTGCATAGAACACACAGAGAAGTGTTCCAAGTTGTAATGTGCCCAGCTCTCCACAGATTAGACTTGCCTCTAATAATCAGATGGTTAATAGAGATGCTACAACACTTGATACTACTTGAATCCAATCAGTATAATGCTATACAACATCTCATATACAATCACGTTCATAGCTTACCGTATATACTTGACTTTAAGTCAACCTTGTATATAAGTCGAGATCAACTTTTGTGGCCAAAATTATGGCTTTTGGTATGACCTGTGGATAAGTCAAGGGTCAGACCTCAGGAGGCAGCCCAGCTAAAGAGAGGCTGCAGGTTGATCTGCCGCCCCTTCCAGCCTTTCTGCAGCCGGGCTTTCTCCCGGGGAGGAGGCCTTGCTGGGAAGAGGCTACAGGGTGAGTGAACGCCCTGCCTAGCTTCTCCCCAGCTGGACTTTCTCCCAGGTTGGAAGCCCAGATGGGGAGAGGTTGCAAGGCGAGCGAGTACCCTGCCTAGCTTCTCCCCAGCCGGGCTTTCTCCCATGGAGGGGGCCGGCTAGGGAGAGGCTACAGGGTGATCAGCCGCCCTTCCCAGCCTCTCTTCAGGTGAGCTGCCCCATGCAGAGGGCACATCCCAGTATTGACCTGTGTATAAGTTGACCCAGGTTTTTGGGGTCATTTTTTATGACCTAGATTTCTCGACTTATACACAAGTATGTACAGCATGTATTATTAACCAGATATCTTGTCAAGTGAACTTTGTTCTCACCAAAAAGTAAAAATAAAAAATCTTCTGTTCTATCACATTTTAGAAATAATGACATGTCACTTCTTACAAAAATCTCTATCTTAGTGTTTTCCCTAGAAAAACACATTCTTATTCTATATCGGAATATAACCCTTTTATATCTCAATATATCCCAAAAAACAATAACTATGGGGGGTTGCAGACTGCCAGAAATAGTGCAAATTGAGTCCACTTTTAGGGTTAGGGTTAGGGTTAGTGCTAGGGAATCATGGGAATTGTGGGTTTTTTTTCTGAGACATTGAGCCTTCTCTGTCAGAGAGCTCTGGTGCCACAATAAAATACAGTTCCCATGATTCCCTAGCACTAACACTAACCCTAAAAGTGGACTCAATTTGCACTATTTCTGGCAGTCTGCAACCCCCCCAATGTTTTTTCACCAAAGTCCTGATGGTATCATTTAATATCAGACTATGTATCAAGTAAAATTCTACATTGGCACAGAAGGTATAACTCTCAACAGTTGAACACATCTTTTGCATGAAGGTTTCAGTTAAATGAGCTTGAGCAAATGAGGTGGGGGGGCAAATGTATTCCTAAGTCCTTCAAGAGTTAGTCAGATCAAATAGTGGTGGGCTGGACTGATCAACTTTGCGAATATCCCCTTAAAGTTTAGGTATCCAAGCACAACGTAAATACTGTTTAGTCCAAGCTGCTCAACTCTATCATACCTTCATCTCTTTTTATTTTAATTACTATATTTTCTCTCTCTCTGGATTTATTAGCAAGTATTCCAAACTTCAATTTTTCTGAATCGAAGTTGCTCATCTTCTTACCTAAAAACAGAAGATAATATCCCATATTCATCTCTGAAACTTTAGGGCCATTACAAAGCAATTTCAATGCTACTCTCATTAAATTCCCCAAAACACTCAGTCTGGCCTCCCATAAGCTCTTGTGGTTTAAGTTAAATCACTGATATTCACATTTTCTATACTGTTGGGAATTGACTGGCAAAAAAATCTTATTTAAAAAATCAAATCAGGTATCTATGATTTTAAAAAGGGAAATCTATATGAGAACATATTGGTGTAACACTTATTAATAGAAATCTGCTACACTGATTTTGGTCTCTTTTTTTCTTTTTTTTCAAAGGCAGGTCAAGCGATGTAGACATGAAAAAAAAAATCAAAATACAAAACGACTTCACACCTTAAGTTTTAATTGCAAAATAGCCTCAGCCACTCAGTACTGAAGCAATCCCTCTGATCATCTTTGCTCTTCTTGCTAGAAGAAGGCTGTGGAAAAAGAGTGAGCTGGGTGGTTGGGCCCATTGTTCAGGTGAAAGAGCTAGAGACAACCATGGAAGAGGCAACAGAGAGAGGCAACAAAGGCTGAAGCTTCACAGAGAGGTTGGAGAATAGAGCTTGTGTAGAAGATGGAGGCTTCAGGGCCGGACAATACTGTGGGAGTACAAAGAGGCTTATAGTGTAGTGAGGAGCTGGGTGGATTGGGGAAGAATGTTATGGATAAAGAAGTGGGGAGGTTGGAAAAGCTCTTTGGGGTGTTGTAACACATGTATGTGTTTGTACAGATGGCTGTGTGTATATCTGGACAGCTGAGGAGGCACACACCTTTTTGTGTGTCTGTGGTGATCTCACAACTCAAAGTTGCACAAAAATATATGCTTCGACACCTGAAACCTCCCATGCTTCCAGGCAAGTAGGTCCAAGAGAGATCACCAGGATTAATTCCCAAGTAACGATGCAAAGCTTTGCAGCCCAAGGGGTTAAGACAGTCTTACAGCAAAAACAAATTGAACTGCTTTGGTAGATTAGTGTAGTTTTAAACTTCAGCTTCCTAGATGTACCAGTTCAATTTTTCTCATTTTCTGATTGCTAACATCTGCTGGAACAAGGGTTTTACAAGCCAGCATCACTGGGTATGTACTCGCACTCCAAACTAGGCCCTGGACAAACTTAAGTTGTAAATGCAACATCGCCATCTTCCCTACTCTGCCTTACAGTTACATGATGCAGATGAAGACTGACAATAGTGGGCACAAATTTTTCATCAGTCTGCTGCTACTTATTTTCTCACTCAAGAATTCCTGATAAAATTCTGAAGGAATTCTGAGGCTCCTTAGAGCAAAGTTTAGAAAGTACTAGCCTAAACTCTTAAATTAGAAGAGGAGGCAACATGCACCACATTGAAGAGAACCTACTCCTCAGGCCTGTACTTTTCCTCAGCCATCCCATCACCTTTTTGTGCACCAGCTAGTCATCTTTGCACAACTTAATGCACAGCAAATAGTCTGTGATCCTTAAGCTGCATTTAAATATTATAATATCTGTATATTTTTATTTCATGGGAGTAAACCTCCATGAACACAGTGGGACTGGCCTCCAAGTAAACACACATAGGACTTTAGTTAATAATACAAATGGATTTGGGCTAATGAACTTACCTAAACACACAATTCAAGACTATTAAAGTCTACTGGTTGCCATAAGCAAATGCTTCTGCCATATAGCAAAGTGTATGCCCTCATTTGAGAACACATCACACCACCCAAATACACCTCTTGCTGTAAAATGATTGAATTAGATATTTTATATAAGTTTATACTCTTATGCCAAACAAACATCAAAAGAATATTGCAAGATGCAAACAGTCTTACTCACTGTGTCTGTTGTAGTTTTCAGAAACATTAGAATTTCTTGACAAAATAGGTTTGGTGTTGATTCAGGCTTTCAAATCCTGTGGATTTAAATTAGAATTTTACAACTATGCAATCTTTGGCATTAGTATACTACTTGTTTAGAAAGTTTTCTCACATCTCTGAGTAGCAGTCCCCAACCTGTTACCTGCCAGATATTTGTACTACAACTCCCATTACACATTGTTTGTAATCCACCCTGAGCCCTCATTTTGGGGGAAAGGTGGGCTATAAATCATCATCATCATCATCATCATCCTCATCATCATAATCTCCACCACCACCATCCCCAACCAGCATGGTAATAAAATATGCTGGGTGGAAATTATAGGAGTTCCAGTCTAACATCTGGAGGGCACAAGTTTTCAGTATGCCTCAGACTGTAAAGTTCATAATAAAGTCATAAGGAGGCATTGTTTCCATTGTGCACCACTGGTGATTCACTTGTTAGTAAGGCACAGATATTTTTCCCCCCTGATTTTTAATCCATTTTAAGAATTAAGAGAAAAGGGGGAATTGCTGGGAAATCAAGGAGAACCAAAGCCTGGGATGTGCATTTATGCTATCTGTAGGATGAACAGATATCAGAGGAGAAGGATTAGAAAGAAAGAAGAAAAGCTGATTTAAGACAGAGATGAAGGCTTCTAGAAAATCTTAACAGAAACCTTCTGAAAGGAATTTGCAAAGCTAGCACACAAGGCAATGGACAGTTTCATTCAAATCACCTTAAAGAAATGCCCCTTTGAACAATATATGTAATTTACTGACTTTTGACTGCTATCCTATTGGTAAGTTCACAGTTTCTTTGTGGCATGTTCAGATCCAACACAAATTCTTTTAGAATGGTGGTGTTCACTAGATGATGGTTTGTTTTTGCTTTTGAGTGCCTTCAAGTCTTTTCCGATTTATGGCGACCCTAAGGGAACCCTATCGTGGGTTTTTATTGGCAAGATTTGTTCAGAGGAGGTTTGCCATGGCCATTCTGTGAGGCTGAGAGAGACTGTGACTTGCCCAAAGTCACCAAGTGGGTTTCATGGATGAGCTGGGAATCGAACCCTGGTCTCCAGAGACATATTTCAACACTCAAACCACTACACCAGGGGTTCCAAACCATTTTAGACTCATGGAGCCCTTTTTAAGAATAAGTTTCTATGATGGAGCGCCTCAGAGGCCTACCCTATGTCTTACAAGTTAATGGTGTTTAGGAGTGGTGTTACGGGGAGCGGGGAGGAAGACAGGATAGATTGTCATTTTCCTGGAGTGGCTGCAGAGCACCACAGATTGGGAGCCGCTGCACTACATCATGCTGGCTAACATGTAGAGCAAGGATTTACCTCTCTGGTTCCAAGGTGTACTTGACCCACAGAAAAGTACACACTCAGAAAAAGTTGACCTGCATAGTGACCTGATTTCCAGTTATAAACCTATGAAGAGAGACCAAGAGCAGTTGGGGACTATATATATAAAGGATAAGAGCTTCAGAGAAAGGGTCAAAATTCTAAAGGATAAACTTCAAACATGTAAACTCTAGAGCTCCTCCACAACACACATCCCATGGAATCCTGGGAGCTACAGATTAGGGAGGGGCATTTAGAATTATCAGCAGTAAAATCTTCTCTAGGACCATCCCAAACTACAAACTCCACAATTCCACAGGGTACAGCCATGGCAATTAAAGTGAAACCATACTGCTATAACTCTGTGGTGTAAAAGGACCCTCAGTATGGGTCATGCATTTGAGAGCCATTTAAGAACTCAAATGTGAAATAGTTACACTTCTAGAAAAAATATGCAACATGTCCCTATCAGCATCTGTTCCAGAGGAATGAAGATTTGCCATTGTAATGCCATTTTTAAAGAAAAAATCCAAGGAAACACTGAAAGCACTGAGCTTAATGTCCATTCCAGATAAATTGGTGCAAATTATTATTAAAGATACAATAGCAAAACACAGGGAAGAACTCATGCTTAAAATAAATCAATATGGTTCCTGCAAAGATAAATCCTAACTAACGTTTCCGAGTTTTTAGGCCCTGAGCAGATGGGCCAGGATTGCATGAGCCAAGCCTGTACTAGCCTCGCTCGGGTCCTGGCCTGGGTCTGTCCCCATGCCACGAGCCCACTACTGCCGTGTGTCCCTCATCTTATTCAGAAAACTAATGAAAGCCTCCCATTGACACATCTGATAAAGAGGATGTCACGCATGACAATATAATTGCAGCCAGGTGCCCCATTTTCACATCAGATGCAGTGATGGGGGGGGGGGGGGGGCTTCTCACTAGCAGCAATGGCTAAGTAAGGTAAGGAGCATGCAGAGCTGTGTGTTCTGCCAGAGTCTACCACAAAGTTTCCATGAAACTGTGTGGTAAATGGAAGGCCATTTAGATCTACATTAAAGCCCGAGGATCAGGCCAGATCCAGTGGATCCATATCTGGTCTGCCGGATCCTGGCCTGATTCTGGCTCAGGGCTAGTGGCTTGTGTCATCCAAACAGGATAACGCGAGGTAAGTGGAAACACTGGCTTTTCAGCTCATGTAGACAGCCCCATAGAAAGTTCTAATAAACATGTGGAATGGGATGTTCCAAAAACAAAAAAACAAACCCAAACCCCAAACCAAACACTGTTTATTTGGATTTCAAAAGACCTTTGACAAAGTACCTCATAAAAAAACTCCTGCACAACTTACCAAGCAGAGGATAAGATAAGTCATCCTCTTATTTATAGGTAACTCATAAAACAACAGAAAGCAGACAGTAGGTATAAGTGCTCCATTCTTGAAATGGACTATAATGGCATCCTTCAAGTATCTGTGCTGGAACTGGTGCTTTTGAAGTCGATACATGACCTACACCAGAATTTCATAAATGATCTGGTGCTATAAGCATTGAGATGGCCAAGTTTGCTGATGGCAGCAGAGCAAAAATTGTGAATTGCTCTAAAGCAATTTAGCTTTGAGGATGCCATCACAGTTCAGTGTAAGTAAGTATAAGCAAAACAAAAAACCAAACAAACCCTAGAATCTTGCTGGATCAAGAGAGAGAGAACATGAGAGAACACTAACTCAGTATTTCAGCCCAGCATGCAGCTTCTGAGAAAGGAAAACTTCAAGAAAATCTTAGAATAAATCTTTCAGCATCACTACTACAAGAAGCATAGACTTAGGGGTTAGACACCTGGAGAACAAGTTATGTGCTAGTTACGACAGCAGTGGTATCCCAGTATCAAAGGCAGTAAAGCTCAATGTGTCAGTTGTTAGGGAATGCAAGAAAGAGGATGCTATCACACCTCTGTTCTACCATGAGCTTTCCATTGATACCTAGTTTTCCACTGCCAGAAGAGAAGGCTGGATTAGCTAGGCTTTGGGTCTGATCCAGCACACCTGGATTCATAAAATGAACAGAGAAATAGTCATTGTTTACTTTCTGACATACTTCACAGGTTCTAACTTAAGGGGGGGGGGAGTTACAAGAGTTGCAGGTGAAATGTCAGGAATACATTCTTCTAGACCAGGGGTAGGCAACCTTTCCCCTTTAAGGGCCGAGGGACTTCAGCTCCCAGAATCCCAGGAGCTATTGGCCAACATGGGACTATTGGCCAACTTGGCTGAGGCTTCTGGGAGCTGAAGTCCCTTGGCCCTTAAAGGGGAAAGGTTGCCTACCCCTGGTCTAGAACATGGCCTCACAGCCCGAAAATCCCACAAAAACCTATTGGCTTGTGTGATTGTGGCTGTGAGAGGGTATGTGTTAAATTTAAACATGTGTTAACTACTGAATTTATTTAAATAAAAATGTTCTTATTTGGATTATTTGGATCTTATTTAAATTAAATGTTCGTAAATGTACAAATGTTATTCCTTGTAAAATGTTAAAATGTCAATATACAAGAATGTACAAATGAAAACACACAACCTAAACAAACAAAATATAGGGAGTCACAAAGGTAAATGTTTCAGAACCACTGCTTTAATGGGCTCTGCTACCACAATGCAAATAAATGGGGGGAAGCATGCTGTCCTTCTGGAAAGACTGAAGGAACACAAACTATTCTGCCATTCTATGGCATGGGGTAGAGTTGGGTTGGATGGCAGACTGAAGGCCACATGTGGCCCAAATCTTTATTGAAAGCAAAGCGGGTTAGTAATACCCAACAGAATGGATGTAGAAAAGAAACAGGGTGCTGGAAAATATGGTTTTATTCTTGAAATTAGCCCAACAAGTTTTGGACTAGTAATATTTTATGGCCTTCTTCCGGGGCTTATAAGAGAAAGAAAAGGAACAAAAAATAAATATATAATGTATTGTCCCTCCTCTTTCTTTTATCAGCCCCTGAAGAAGGCTACAAAATATTACTAGGCCAAAATGTGCTGGGCTAATTGCAAGAATAAAACCATCTACTCCAACACCCTGAGATGTTGCCTCTTCTCTATATCCCAACCCTTTACTCATCTCCAAGTCCTTCCCCAAGCCTCCCAAATTCAAGGTGAAAAATCACCCAGAGAATGCCCTGAAGTGCTACCTGGAACAATATAATCCATCAAAACACATACCCCCTGCTCACAAAACATACTTGCAGTGATAAAAAACAACTTGAGGGTCAATTTCCTTTGCCCTCCACTCACTCGTTTGTACTGAAAACTGGAGCTGACAATTTTACATTGAAAATTCAGCAGTCTAGCTCTGGTCACAGCCCACTGCTGTTCTACACCTTTGCAGAAGAATTTCTTGTCTGTGTCAGTTGAACATCTGATTGCCAAACTTTACCACTCCTAACTTCTAGCAGCTACAACTGTTTCCCTTCCTCTGTCATATGTTATTCCCTGCTTAATCATTTTTTCTCTTCCCTCCCAGTTCCTGTTGCAGGCTTGTACATAGATCTGTCAAAAAGAAGTAACATGAGATAGACAAGGTTATTTGCTTTTGATCACCTAGTTGAGAAAAGTCATTTTGTGGCCTACAGCTATTTACAAAAGAGCAACAAATGTTAACCAGAGCTCCAAATATCAGTCCACAAAAAATCAAAGAGAGGAATGATCTACACCGTAAGTTTCATAAGAGAAAGCAGCTCAGATTTCTTTCCATGGGAAATATTTTGATTAAGCACAATTCTCTGCATAACATTTCCTACATTGTCAATGTATAAGGCGGCCATAGCCAGTACAGATATTCTATGAGGTTCTGACCCAATTCGTTTGTGCAAATTAGATTTTGGGGCCTATCTCCACAGGCAGAGGGGAATGGTAATGTATGCTTTCATTCTTTGTTTCAGATATATACTGTCAATACCTATGGGTATGTATTGCAAATAGAGCCATGGTGGGGGATGGGAGAAGAGGGGAAAATGACATCCAATATATCATTAGGTTAAGGCCTTTGAAATATATTCAGTTTTAACTTGCAGTCTCTCTTCCCCTTACAATGAACAGGTTTCAGAGAAAACTATATCCTAGGCAAAGCAGAAAATATAATTTATTGCAAAATGAATACTTCACTGGGATGATTAATGGAAGAACAGGATAGCTACCCCTGGAAAGCCTGGTTTCACCTTAACAAGCAGGGAAAGGAGAAGGGAAATCAATGCTTACTACACTATAGCTGGAGTGATGATTTGAAGTTGTATCTGCACAGCCACCATTTTTCTGCTTTCGCAAATGACTGCAAAGATCAGTCGTGTTGCCTTGTTCGAATAAAGAGGCAGGGCAAGAATAACTGACTGCAATGACACAACCTTCACTTGACTTTTGCCATTTGTCCTGGAGTAATACCAGATTTACAAAAAGGGGAGGAAGAGACCTTTGCCCCCCCCCCTCTTTATTTTCTACACAATTTTAAGAAATAGGAATACTTAAAAATAGCTTTAATATCTTGCAGTCTTGCCTACCTAGCAACTTTATCATGGTGCTGTGGAAAGAGATAAAATTGTAAAAACAAACAAAAAACAAATAAATCTACCCCAAACCCAAGGGAAGTATAAACCACCGCTGAGAAAAAGCTGCTGTGCTGAATCAACCATCCCCAGGCATGCATTTCTTCCTCAAAGCCAAAGAGGTGAGATACCAATGCCCTGACTACACCGTAAGTCACAAGATGGCCAGAGAATTGCGCCCTGGGTTACATTTTTACACGCAGTAACAAGTCACAACCATGGGCTCACTCACACAAGGAACCATGGCCATCCATCTTTAGTCCAGCATGGAGGCTCCTCTGCAGGAAAAGCAACTCTTCCCCCCCCTCCCCTGCTTTCCTTTCCCTCAAAAGCCTCATGCAATGGCCTTGGAAAAAAGAAAGATGTAATGAAAAACAGCGGGGGGGGGGGGGGGGAATACATAATTATTTTGGAAGCAAAGCAAAAAAGCAAAGCACAAGAGAGAAGAGATTGGGGCCTTTCCCCTCCACTCACCCGTTTGTACTGAAAGCTGGAAAGTGACAACACAAAGGGAAGGGGAAGGCAAAGAGGAGGGACTGAGGGAGGGAAACCTGGAGCAGAAGGAAGCAGCAGCAGCAGCAGCAAAGAGATGGAAGGGGGCCCTTATGGGAGGAGGAGGCTCTTGGAATATTAGGGATCTGCATTAAAATCATAAATCATAATCCCAAATTGCAAAACAACAACAACAACAACAACAACAAAAAACACAACCTGTTGCTCCCATCTCTACTAGGACTATTGTTAAAAAGTAGAGGACTGAAGAGTGTGTATGTATGGGGGGGGGGGGGGAGAAATAAAGAAAAACCCATCATGGTGCCACCTGGGAAGAGCCAGTCAAGGGCACAGATGCCCAGGTTGGAAGTGGCACCCCTCAAAGGGAGGTCGGATCCCCACACATGCTGAGAAAGGGAGAGAGAGAGGTATAACAACATCCAAAACCCACCAAACAAGGCTACCTTTATGGGTCCAACTGCAGCATTGTTTTGTGGGTTTGGGGTGGGATTGTACTTTAAGACAGGGCCAACACAGGTACCCCTGGATATGTCTCAGAGAGAAAGAGAGAGAGACCCTGGAGTAACCAGCCTGGTGGGCACCCATGCCCCCCACCTCCTAAATATTCCCAGGCTGGATGGTTAGACTACAGTTCCCATCATCCTCAGCCACCACTGGTCCAAGCTGGAGTCGTGAGCCAGAGTGGCACAGCGGTTCTGAGCGTGGGACCACGACTCTGTGGAGACCAGGGTTCAAATCTAAACCACCACCCCGCCCTCAGCCACGGGGACCCACTGGGTGACCTTGGTCGAGTCACACCCTCTCAGCCTCCTCAGGGGAAGGCAATGATGGCAAGAAAGCCCCATGATAGAGAGTCGCCATGGGTCAGAAGGGACTGGAAGGCACGCCGCAACAACGAAGGAACCCCCGCGTCCTCTGGCTCAGAAAAGGAGGAGGAGGAGAAGCCATGGCCGGCCAGCCAGCCAGAGGCAAGGAACAAAAGCCCACCAGGCCGAGCGAGCGACAGGCCGGGCCTCAGCCTCCCTTCCAGCCGCAGCAGCGGAGGAGACACTCACCTGGGCCCCGAGAAAGAAGGGAGAGATGGAGGGATAGAAGGAGGGAGGGCTGCCTGGGGCCGGCGGGGAGCAGCAATGGAGCAAGGAAGGAAGGCGGGACGGAGAGGAGGAGGCGGGAAGGACGGCTGCAGGAAGGAAGGAAGGAAGGAGAAAGAGGAGGAGGAGGAGGAGGAGGAGAAACGGAGCTGCCTCGCCTGGCCGGGCCTCTGCCCCGCCGGACAAAAGCAGGGGCTACTGGCAGTGACGCCTTCTTCTTCTCCTCCGCCTTCCTCTTCCTCTTTCTCCTTCTCCTTCACTTCCTCCTTCTCTTCCTCTTCTTCCTTCTCCTCCTCTTCTTTTCCCTTCTCCCTCTCTTCCTCTTCTTTTCTTCTCCTCCTCTCCTTCTTTCTCCTTCCCTTCCTTCTCCTCCTTCTCTTCCTCTTCCTCTTCTTCTTCCTTCTCTTCCTCTTCTTTTCCCTTCTCTTCCTCCTCCTTCTTTTCTTTCTCCTTCCCTTCCTCCTCCTCCTCCTCTTCTCCTTTCTCCTCCTCTTCTTTCTCTTTCCCTTCCTTCTCTTCCTCCTCCTCTTCTTCTTCCTCCTTCTCTTCCTCTTCTTCCTCCTCTTCCTCTTTCTCTTCTTCCTCCTTCTCCTCTTCTTTCTCCTTCCCTTCCTTCTCCTCCTCCTCTTCTTCCTCCTTCTCTTCCTCTTCTCCCTCTTCCTCTTCTTCTCCCTCTTCCTCCTCCTCCTCTTCTTCCTCCTTCTCTTCCTGTTCCTCCTCCTCTTCCTCTTCTTCCTCCTCCTCCTCCTCTTCTTCTTCCTCAGCGCCTGGCAGCCGTATCTCTCTCGAGTAAGGAGAGGAGGAGGGAGGGATGATGCTCAGCCAGCCCTAGGAGCCCAACGTGGGTCAGGAAAGGCGATAACACCACCGCCACCACCCCCCCCCCCCTCTCTCTCTGTCGTCTCCCTGTTTCTCTCCTATATAAATAATAGCCATGGAGACCTGTGCTGGTGCCTCAGCCTCCAAAGACCGCCGCAAGGGAAGGGAGGATGCAGCGCCCCAGACCAGGCTTTCCCTCCCCAGATTAAGCGCAAAGGGGGACCAGGAGGGATCAGTCCCCCAGATGTCCTCCACTAAGCAGCGTGGCTTTATAGCTGGCTATAGGAGGGTTCTTCTGGGTTTTTCATTGGGCCCTGTCTTACTTCCCCCCCCCCCTCCAAGGTCCAACATTTTACAGGGCCTTGTCCTCCATTTGCGGTGAGGAGGACACATCTGGTCTCCCTGGTGGGAAGTGGTCCTTTTGGGAGGCACCAGCCTCTCCCCAAATGGGTCCTTGGAAGAGACTGAACCTGAACTCTCCCTGGAAGGCAGGATGACTAAGGGCCTTTACAGACTGCCAGAAATAATGCAGCTTGAGGCCACTTTAACTGCCCTGGCTCAGTGCTAAGGAATCATGGGAAGTGTAGTTTATTGTGGCACCAGAGCTCTCTGACAGAGAAGGTACAATGTCTCAGAAAAAAAATACAATTCCCATTATTCCCTAGCACTGAGCCAGGGCAGTTAAAGTGGTCTTAAGCTGCATTATTTCTGGCAGTCTGTAAAGGCCCCAAATCCAGGCTGTAGAGAGATCTTGTAGTGCCTTTGAGACTAATTTTACTTGCAGACTGCCAGAAATAGTGCAAATTGAGTCCACTTTAAGGGTTAGGGTTAGTGCTAGGGAATCATGGGAATTGGTTTTTTTCTGAGACATTGAGCCTTCTCTGTTAGCTCTGGTGCCACAATTAAATACATTTCCCATGATTCCCTAGCACTAAGCCAGGACAGTTAAAGTGGTCTCGGGCTGGTTTATTTTTGGCAGTCTGTTCAGGCCTTTAGTCTCAAAGGTGCTACGAGATCCGTCTATACTGATCCTACAGACTAACACAGCTGTATCTTTGAATCAAGGCTGTGGTACTTCAGGCACATCATGAGAAGGCAAGACTCATTGGAAAAGGCAATAGTGCTAGGAAAGGTAGAGGGTAGTAGAAAGAGAGGAAGACTGCATACCAGAGGGATGGACTCACTTAGGAAGCCCATGGGCCTGAATTTACAGGATCTAAGCAGGACAGTAGAGGACCGGGGGTGGGGGGGGTCTTGGAGCTATCAAGATAATTAAAATAAACATAGCCACCTCAGGTCAAACTCAAAATATCTTGAAGGGAAAAGGAGCTTGGAATAACTACTGTAGTTATCAGTAACCAGTTACTTGTGATCAATTGTTTTTCCTGATAACAAAGTGTAACTAAGGTCCAAAACACACTGCAGAAATAATCCAGCTTGAGACCACTTTAACTGCCCTGGCTCAATGCAAGGGAATTGTAGGAACTGTAGTTTTCTGAGACATTTAGCCTTCTCTGTCAGAGAGCTCTGGTGCCACAACTACAGTTCCCAGGATTCCCAAGCACTGAGCCAGGTCAGTTAAAGCAGTCTCAAACTGGATTATTTCTGCAGTGTGTTTTGGACCTTAGTTATATTAAAATTCTAAGTTGATCAAGGATCATTTCACCCCTTTTACAATGTAACTGTAACCTTTAGTTGTTCAGCACTGAATTGGCTAAATTGAAGCACAGTATCATACGGTTTAAGCATTGCTGCCTCATGCCCTGTTGTGTGTGTTGGAAAAAGGGAGAGAGACAAGTGTTTTTATCTCACAGGCCATCATGGCTGTGTCATTCAGCTGTTTTGTTTAAAGAGGTCCTTGCTTTTAAAATTAGTTTTGAGAAATGGAAAAATAAAAAAGTTAGCTTCCAAGTGTAACTGTTAGGGTAACCAACCATCCCTGTGCTTTGGAATTATAACTAACTAATTGCCACAAAGCCTTGCCAGTGCAACAAAATGAAAAATGATGCCAAGAAAACTCAGCGCTATTTATGCCAAAGAAGGTCATCCCTAAAGAGATGATTACTGAGTCAACAATCCAGTCATGGCTTGAAGCCAATAGAGAAGAAAGTATACCAAGCCCTGCCCCTTCAGCCTCCTACCTCAGTTAATTTTAGAATAAAATGGAGGTGGAGAAGAACTCTATATACTCTCTTGGGGAGGAAATGTAGGATGTAATTGGGCAAACTAAGCAGGCAACAAAGTTTTTATTTACATAATTACAGGAATATTTCTCTTTCACCTTTTGGTTGTGCTCACCCTATCAGCACCACCACCAAAGTTTGCTTGAAAATTTCAAAATTGAAACAAACCACCCACAAGCTGGCAAAATCAGGTAGCAGATAAAGTGTCATGCTACGGCTGAAGATACTTGCAGGAAGGTCACCTTTCCCAGGCATTGTTTCTCAACCTGACTTACTACATCAGGTGGGAGTATGAGGCTAAAATAGGAAGAGTGGGTAGATAAGAATCACGTTTGTCATCTTGAACTCCTTCAAGAAAAAATGACTATACGATGCCATAAATAATGACATACATGATTAAACAATACACAACAACAACTCCCTCGTAGCAACGGCTCTGCTGGCTGCCCATCTGTTTCCAAGCATAATTCAAAGGCTACATCTGCACTGAGTTTGACATCGCTTTAACTGCCATGGCTCCATGCTATGGAGTCCTGGGGTTTGTTGTCTGTTGTGGCACCAGAGTCCTCTGGCAGAGAAGGCTAAAGATTTCACAAAACTACAAACCCCAGAATCCCATACCATTGAGCCATGGTAGTTAAGATGGTGTCAAACTGCATGATTTCTGCAGTGCAGATGCAGCCAAAGTGCTGGTGATGGCCTATAAACCTCTATATGGCTCAGGCCCAAGTTTTTTTTGAAGAACCATACTCTCCCACATAATCTTGGTCATGTTCCAAGTCCTCCTCGGGAGGCACTTCTCTCTGTCCTACAACTCTCATACATCTGATGGAAATATAGGAGAGGGCCTTCTCACTGTTTTCCATTAATACTTTTGCAGACTCCCTCCTACAAGGCCTGCATGTACTCCAGAAGCAGAAAATATAATACATTCTTACAGATATATTCTTATGTTAGCTTACAGCATGCCATGAGTACAGGCTAATATGTGTGGCTGGGGGAATTTGGTCCTTCTGGCAATGTTTCTAATGTGTAAAGTGCCTCTCCTCTTCTATTCATGAGGCTAATTCTGCAAAACAATGCTGTCCAATGCAATGTGTACCACTTTCTGGGTTCTATGGGGCCAACTATAATCAAATATTGCAAATACAATAATAATTTAAGTCCCAACGTATTTTTAGGAACAACTGAACAAATTATATATTAAATTTAACACACATGCACTGTCCAAAACAAACAAAAAATACAAAATAGATGCAAGTGCAATATAGAAATTCCACTACAAAGAATACACCTTTTTGTTCACTCCTGAATACATAACTGAAAATATTATTACATTACTGAAAGTCAAAAGGGCCTATTCCTTAGCCCTGTCAATTACAATTCTGCTCCAGCTCTCCCTCTCTTTCTAATCTCAACCAGGAGTTATAGTCCCTTCATTAGGATTTTCCCACCCATTGGGTCAGGAATTTTCAAAGTGAAGAATTTTAAAATCAACTTAGGGCCTTGAGTTCAGTAACATGTACTCTTCATGTAAGACAGCATCTTCTGGGGGCGCTATAATTCTAAGTGGGTTTTCTAAAGGAAAGTCTCTCTTATATAGCAGGGCTCTCTCCTTCCCTTCTTTTTTCAAGATATGTTTAATTTTTTTTCCTCTCTTGATAAGCAATTTTGAGTCACAAAGCAGATGATATTCTATTCCAAACCTAGGAGAGACTGCAGCAGTTTGCTTTTGCCTGAGTCTTGTAAGGCAAGACTCCACCTCTCCTCTCCTTCCTGCTGAGTTTAATTGAGCACAAACTACTCTAACTTCAGTTTGCAGAAACTGAACTTAGCTGAGGATAAAGGGGTAAAGTAGGAGTAAGAGATTTATTTCACAAGATCTGGGAAATCAAAGGAAAATTCAACCAAGGATGGGGACGATCTATGACAATAAAAATTACATAATTCAAGACCAGGAAGGAATAAAAAGACATTGGATACAATACACAGAAGAATTATACAAAAGAGATGACAAATGAGGGACACATGGAATGAAGAGCCATATGAAGATGAACCCCAAATCCTAAAAAGTGAGGTGGAAACTGCAATAAGAGAAATAGCAAAAAACAAATCACCAAGAATAGATGATATTCCAATTGAACTGCTGCAATCCACATTGACAAAGTAGTGCTAACCAACATATGTCAACAGATATGGAAAATAAAACAATAGCCAACAAATTGGAAGCGATCAATATACATCCCCATCCACAAAAAGGGAGATACAAGAGATTGCAACAAGTATAGGACCATAGCACTAAAGCCTCAGCCATGTTGGCCAATAGTCCCATGTTGGCCAATAACTCCTGGGATTCTGGGAGCTGAAGTCCCTCGGCCCTTAAAGGGGAAAGGTTGCCTACCCCTGGTCTAAGATATGCCGACAACATCATAATACTAGCAGAAAACCTCACAGTTCTGGAAAACCTATTAAGGAAGACGAAAGAAGAAAGTGCTAAGGCAGACTTACTGTTGAACATAAAAAAATCAAAAATAATGACCACCAAGGACCTTCTCAAGTTCAACCTAGACAATGAAGAAGTAGAAAGGAATTCCCATATCTGGGATCAAACATTGATAGAAATGGGGACTGCAGTCAGGAAATCAGAAGAAGGGTGGCTATGAACTAGAAAAGATTCTAAAATGCAAAGATATACAACTCAGAACAAAAGTCAGGATCATACATGCCATTGTATTTCCTATTACCATGTATGGATGTGAGAGCTGGACAGTTAAGAAAGATGATAGGAAGAAAATCAATTCATTTGAGATAATGTGGTGCTGGAGACACATGGACAGCTAAAAGAACAAACAAGTGGGTTCTAGAGCAGATCAAACCAGAAACCTCCCTGGAAGCCAAGATGACCAAACTGAGACTGTCGTACTTCGGACATATCATGAGAAGAGAGGACTCTGCAAAAAATAATAATGCTGGGGAAGGTGGAGAGAAATAGGAAGAGAGGAAGGCCACATGCTAGATGAATGGACTCTATTAAGGAGAACACGGGTATTAAGGGGTTGCAGAATTTAAGCAGAGCAGTGGAGGACAGAGGGTCATCCATAGGGTTGCCATGAATCGAGATCAACTCGAGGGCAGTTAACAGCAAAGGAGTAAGGGAGAGAAGCTGCTACATTTTAAAAGCAGCTGGGGGGGGGGGGGAAGCAGGACAGCAGAGGATTAATCAGAGGTGATCCCTCCCAAACCAGACAGTTGGAGGGCTTGATATTCTGGTGTGTCTCATCAGTTCTGCAATGAAGTGGGTACTATTATAAAAGTCTCCTGTCAACAATGCCATATTTACTGGTTTATAAACTACTACTCCTATTGAAATTGGGCTCTTCCTATCATGTGAAATGCTAATGGACAAGTCGTCACCCGCACCAATACTAGCATTTTAGCAGTGATGTATTGAAAGAGCTGCATACCTCCAGGACAGTAATACCTACAAAGCTTGTGGGAGCCACAGATGACTCATTCTCATTGAGAAGGATTGCTCTGTGGACTAACTTCCAAAGGCGATTAGATTAATCCATAGTTTAATC
Organism: Phrynosoma blainvillii; assembly: GCA_026167975.1. Lineage (NCBI taxonomy): Eukaryota > Metazoa > Chordata > Lepidosauria > Squamata > Phrynosomatidae > Phrynosoma > Phrynosoma blainvillii. Next base: position 253,118,186 of record JANUYF010000001.1, on the reverse strand, counting down.
ACCTTTAGGATATTCTGTAAGTCCTTCTTCTGTTTTAAAGCTTTTCCGCCAGTTAAATTGATATTTACAAGAACATTGCTGCTATAAAATACAAGCCATTCTAAAACATTTCCACAAATACAAAAACCTTTCATCACCACCCTTTTCATTTTTTTTGTTGTTGTTGACAGTCTTAAGATGTAAATACCTATTGAGCAGCTGATGGATGAGTATATTATCAAATTCATCTATTTTATTAAAAGGCTAGGCATTTAATGGTGCTTTATTCTAGGTATTTCTGAATCATATATCATCACCCATGTGTATAATGCCTATTAGGCAGCAATATTATACTCATTTACCTGGAAGAAAGCCATATTGAACACAGTGGAACTTATTTCAGAGCAAACAGGAGCAAGCTTATGCAGTTGCTTAAGAAAAATCAACAACTTTCTATATTGAAGTTCATGCTCAGTAAAGGTGAAATCTGATTAAAACTGCAAAGAAAACTGTCCTTTGAAAGTTAGGTCTCAAAGTCCCTACAGAAGGCAAAGTTAAATGATAATTTGTTTAAAGTTACTATACATAAGAATAGCAATTATGCTTGTTAATAGGAAAACTAGTGGCCCAGTAGCACAATACTTTCTATTTGAAAAAACAAAGCAAAAAATCTCCAAAGACTGATGTCCCACTATGCTTAGTGGGATTTCATTTCTAATAATCCTGCACATGATTGCAGCCTGACAGTGCCATCCTGGCCATGTCTAGTCAGACAACAGTCAGTGGGATTTACCTCCTGGAAATACAATGTAACTTAATTTCCAAGTAAATGAGACAAATTGGAGTTTATCACATGGGGAGCATATGTACCTCCATCCCGATAATGATTAAAGCGTCCACAACCTGCAAAAGCGTACGATGAGCAAATTATTTTCACATGCAGAACACAATAATGCATTAGAAGCTCATTACTAAAGCAAGAAAGAGGGTAGAACGCACATTTGGTTTTCACACAGATGTGTGTAATTCCTGATAATGGTTTGGGAATCACTTTTTTTCCACATGCACACAGAAGAAGTAGTTGCATCACCAGAAATCACCCAGAGAAATAAACAATTTTATTTACACAATTTTCTTTATAAAAATACACTGTACTGTCCCTTACTTTACTTAAATAAAAAGAACAAAACATTACCCAAAGAGGTAGGAAAGGTAGAAAAACAGCATAAAAGTCTGCATCCCTGCCTTCCCTTGGTGGCTGTTCCTTTAAGTGCCCTGGCTAATGGGGAAGGGCAAGGAAGAAGCAATCTTTTTCTCTGTGTCCCTGCCTTTGCCTCAGCAACTGTTCCTTTAAGAGCCCTGGCTACTCACCCCAAAGAACCATGGGAAATCTGGCAACAAATACAGAACTGGGAAGAATCCCGCAAATGGCTTTCACACTAGAGCAATTGTGCAAAAAAAGCAAATTTGTGAATGAAACGGAAACGAATTTACGATATTTTCTCAAAAATGCCTATTTGCTGGTTCATGTCACTTTCCTGTCAGATTCCAAGCAGTCTGTGCACATCGTGTGAAAACCATTTGCGCTATTGCATCTAATACACTAGATAACCATGGGTCTGACCCATTTTAAACTTCCATTTTCCCTGTGTGATAACTCCAAAAGCTTGTGTTGTGTTTGTCTGGATGCATACCGTTCATGCGTTGCCATTCCCTTTTCCTTTTGTGTCTTGTCTTTTTAGATTGTAAGCCTGAGGGCAGGGAAATGTCTAATTAAATTTGTAAGCCACTCTGAGAGCCTTTTGGCTGAAAATTGAGGTATAAATACTCCAAATAAATAAATAAATATAATAGGCCAGCAGCCAAGAATCACTAATCTAATTCTATCTGTTCCCAAGAGGTCTTTTCTTCTTGAAGAATAACACATATTGTCCAATGTGATGTTTGTAGCCCCTAAAAAAGGCCCTTTCTTACATAGACCAAAACACATTGGGCTTTTTAAAGGAATAAATAGTTGGCTATCTAATAGTCCATGGCGCTTGTCACCTTTTTGTTTCCTGTTTATATACATTCCCACTGTTATTCAAAGTAAGAAAAAGAGTGTGCACTGTAACACAGAGATCAGTGTATAAGGATAAAAATTCCAGGCATTCCACTGATCCCAAAGAGCTCTTTGGATCTTGCCCATTATTTAAAACTTATGTAGTACTTTTACTTTGTGAAATAGCTGAAAATATATACGGTACCTTGCTTGTCTTTACAACATTCCTATGAGAAACTAGGCTAACAAATACTGACTTGTCCAACAAAGTCCATGGCTGAGTATGGGCTTGAAACCATTCAGGGCTTGGAAAAGTAACTTTTGGGGCCTCAGCTTCCAGAATCTCTTGTCAAAATGGCCACTTTGGGCGAGTCTGAGATTTGTAGTCTAAATATGGAATCTTTCTTAACTCAGGAGCCCTTCCCTTCCTTCTAGCACTGTTCAGGTGTTGTGTCCAAATGTTATCTATACAAGTACATAAGGGGTATAACCTTGTGCATTGGTTAACAGAAATAACAGAAATCCCGTCTAGATTTCTGTAATACGCTCTACATGGGGCTACCCTCATGCTTGGTCTGGAAACTACAGTTAGTACAAAACATGGCAGCCAGAGTGGTTTCTGGAACATCTAGGAGGGACCATATAACTCCGGTTTTAAGGTCCCTCCACTGGCTGCCTATTAGTTTCCGGGCCCAGTATAAGGTGTTGGTTATTACCTTTAAAGCCCTAAATGGCTTGGGTCCAAACTACCTTCAGGACCGCCTTCTGCATACAATCCTCCCCAGGCGCTCCAGTCCTCTGGGAGGAACTTGCTTCAGCCATTGAAATCTAGGCTTTCTGCTACCTCCCAGAGGGCATTCTCAGTAGTTGCCCCCAGATTGTGGAACGGCCTGCCGGATGAGATCTGTCCGATTACATCTCTAGACAGCTTTAAAAAGGCTGTTAAGATGGATCTCTTCTGGCAGGCCTTTCCAGAATAGATGTTCCAGCCTCAAGAAATTCCCGCTACTTGGTCCTCTCCCCAATTATAATTCTTGCCGCTTTCCCACTATTTGGTTTGTTTTATTCATCTGATCTTGCTTATTTTATGTTTTTAATTACTGTTGTGTTAATCTAATATTTTTTAATCCTATGTCTGATTTAATACTGTTTTAAGGGGGGAGGGTATGAGGATGTATTATATAATTTGTAATTTTAACTTTTGTTAGCCGCCTCGATTGCGCTCAGAGGGGTGGGGCAAAAATAAAATTTATTATTATTATTATCATTATTATTATTATTATTTAACCACCAATCGCTCTCTGTATGCACCATCCCTTTTAGTTCTCACCCTTACCCTCTGAACCAAGGGTTTTGAACCAGGATTCTGCTACTCATGTTCACGTGAATACAGGGACACCTCCCATACAAAATGTAGTAACCATCTTCTCTTTTAGATATAGGGCTTGGAAAACAATTTTTAAGGCAGTCAACAGCCATGCTGGATAAGGAGTTTCTAAATGTTCTTGTCTAAAAAGGTAATTTCTCAAAGCTCTGTCCAAACCTTGTGCTTATGACTCAGCCTGGTAAGGCTGAGAACAGAGAGGTTGATGCTGAGGACTTTGGAAATGGAATCAGCATACATTACTCCATGCTCCGTGCACTTGTCTATGCTCACTATTCTGGTGTAACCCCTGACTGAGCAGGACTTCTAATTCTACCAAATCCAGTTTTAAAAACACATCCATAGTAAATTCTGTACATTTTGTTGTTGTGTGCCTTCAAGTCATTTCTGACCTATGGTGACCTTATGGCGACCCTATCATGGTGTTTTCTGGTCAATATTTGTCTGGAGGGGGCTTGCCATTGCCTTTCCCTGTGACTGAGAGCATGTGACTTGCCCAAGGTCACCCAGTGCTGTTGTGGCTGAGCTGGAAATCCAACCCTGGTCTCCAGAGTTGTAGTCCTGCACTCAAACCATTGTGCCATACTGGCTCTTCTACCCTGTGCATAGATGTTGTTTAAAAGATGTCTTAATTTGCTAATAGCAAAAAACAAGGCATGGAAAGACACATCCTTTTCTTCCCACTGCACATAAAAATGACTAGAATCTGTTTCTAAGTGATTAGCTACACATTCTGGCTACTTCAAACATTTTTCAGATGTTGCAAGGCTTCTGTATCAATTGCCAGCTTTTACATCAGGGGTAGGCAACCTTTCCCCTTTAAGGGCCGAGGGACTTCAGCTCCCAGAAGCCTCACCCATGTTGGCCAATAGTCCCATGTTGGCCAATAGCTCCTGGGATTCTGGGAGCTGAAGTCCCTCGGCCCTTAAAGGGGAAAGGTTGCCTACCCCTGTTTTACATCAACCATTCCATCATCCCAAGGGAAGGGCCAAAGTTTTAACAATTCTCCATGCAAACTGGCATGTGTATGGGGAGGGGGGAGTGAATCTTTGGGCCTTTGCAGACTGCCAGAAATAGTGCAAATTGAGTCCACTTTAACTGCCCTGACTCAGTGCTAGGGAATCATGGGAACTGTAGTTTATTGTGGCACTAGAGCTCTCTGACAGAGAGGGCTTAATGTCTCAGAAAAAAATACAATTCCCATGATTCCCTAGCACTGAGACAGGGCAGTTAAAGTGGACTCAATTTGCACTATTACTAGCAGTCTGCAAAGGCCCTTTGTCAGCTCTTATGCAGCCACCTCCCTACTTTCATGCTTTCATTTCAGTGAAAGTTGGGAGAATGGCTGTCTGTCACTATGTTATCTGTAAATACGGGCAAGTTGATGTGTGGCCACTCTGCATTGGTATCATCCCTAGATATTTCTATAGCAGCATAACTGCATACAACAACTGCAGAAGTCCATGACTGATGTCGTATTTGTCAAAGTATACAGACTGAGAAACAGTAGCACTTCCGGAAGAAGACACATACAGTGAACAATCGTGATTGCCTATCTCCTGATTGCCTATACACATGAGGGCTCAACATAGCAAGAGGCGGGGCACAAAATGCACATGGAGATAGTTTCTGAGTCTGAAGGAAAACAGGCTTGAGAAGAAACTATTTATGTTGGCTCTCTGTATCCATGGATTCTGCATCGATGGATTTAACAATTGACAGCTTAAAAATATTTTTAAAAATATATATTCCAAAAAGAAAACTTTGATTTTGTCATTTTATATTACTATGCCACTGTATAGAATGGGAATTGAGCATCCATAGATTTTGGTATTCACGGTGGGGTCCTGGAACCAAATCCCAGTGTAATTTGCTTGTGTAAACTGTTTGCTTGTGCAAACAAATCACCAGGAACAGATGATATTCCAATCAAACTGATGGAATCCACATTGACAGAGTCAACTCTAGTGCTAACTGTCATGCCCTGCCTGGACGAGGATGAGGAGGATGAGGAGGACGAACCAGAACTTCCTCTGAATCCTGAGTCCGCAGTGGAGGAGCCTCAGCTCGGTCCTAGCAGCTCTGCTTTGACATCTCCAGCAGCAGAGCCTCCAGCAGACTCTGTGACTTCGCAAGAGGCTCTGCAGCCAAGCCTCCCAACGACAGAGCCGTTGGACATCAAGGAGGATCCAGGGACCATGCCTACCTTCAGTCAGCGTAGAGCCAAAAGGGCAGGCCTCTGGCACTCGAGGAGGCTTTATGAAAAACGCCGAGGTCATCAAGATGACCAGCCCCAGCTGAACTCTAGCAGCTCAGGGATTTAAGCAAGTAGGGAAGCGCTGCTTCGGTGCCAGAGGTTATCTGAGCTTCCTGGCAAAAGCCTCTGTCTCTCCTTGTTCCTTGCCTTGAACCCTTGACTCCTTACTCTCTTGGACTCCCAGTATCCTTGACTTCGGACCGTTGACTACTCTTGGACCTCTGCATCCCTGGACCTCGGACTGCCTTGCTTCTAGGTCTCCCTACAACCCACAATCTACAGACCGTGTTTGACTCTTCGCTGGCTGCTCCCTCGGATTGGTAACTAGGACTTTGCTTGAGACTTTCTCTCACTCTGGCTATCAGCCCTGCTGCCCGCTTTCCAGGACACTAACCAACATATGTCAACAGATATGGAAAACAAAACGATGGCCAACAGATTCGAGGCAATCAATATTCACCCCATCCACAAAAGTGGATACACAAAAGACTGCAGCAACTATAGGACCATAGCATTAATCTCCCATGCAAGCAAAATTATGCTAAAAATTCTGCAACATAGAATCCAACTACAAATGGGGAGAGAAATCCCAGAGAGTTCAGGAAAGGAAGAGACACTAGGGACCACATAGCTAATATAAGATGGCTAATGGAGTGCACCAGGGAATTCCAAAATAAAATTGGCATGTGCTTTATAGACTATAGCAAAGCCTTTGACTAAATAGATCATGAAAGGCTATGGAGTGCCCTTAAAGACATGGGAGTGCCAACACATCTGATAGTCCTGAAGAGGAATCTGTACTCAGGACAAGAGGGTACTGTCAGAACAGAACATAGAGAAACAGAATGGTTCCCAATTGGCAAAGCAGTCAGATAAGGCTGTATCCTTTCACCCTATCTGTTCAACTTGTATGCAGAACATATTATAAGAAAAGCAGGCTTGGACACAGAAAGAGGAGGAGTGAAAATAGGAGGAAGGAATATCAACAGTCTAAGATATGCAGATGACACTATAGTACTAGCAGAGAACCTCACAGACCTGGAACACCTACTAAGAAAGATCAAAGAAGAAAGTGCTAAGGCAAGCTTACTGTTGAACATAAAGAAAACAAAAATAATGACCATAGAGAATCTACACAAATTCAACCTAGACAATGAGGAAATAGAAATAGTAAAAGAGTTCTCAAACCTGGGATCAAACACTGATAGCAATGGGGGCTGTAGCCAGGAAATCAGAATAAGATTAAGAATGGGAAAGGAGGCTATGAAAGAACTAGAAAAGATTCTAAAATGCAAAGATATACAACTGAGCACAAAAATTAGAATCATACAAGCCATTGTAGCCCCGATTACTATATATGGATGTGAGAGCTGGACAGTTAAGAAAGAAGATAGGAAGATAATAATAATAATAATAACAATAATTTTTTATTTGTAACCCGCCCCTCTGCTCAGCAATCAGGGCGGCGTACAGCAAGGTTAAAAAACAACTGTTAAAACAGTCCTTCATCCTGCACCCTAGCCCTCCCTCCCCTTAAAACTAGATTAAACTGAAATGGAATTTAAATCAGGTTAACACAATTAAAATACAATAAAATCAATTTTCGGCTAACATGTCGTGGCGGCAAGAGGGGTAAAAGCAGATCACTTCCAGTTATCCGGGAAGGCCTACCGGAAGAGATCCATCTTTACTGCCTTTTTAAAGGCAGCAAGAGTGGTAGTAAGATGGATCTCGTCCAGCAGGCCATTCCATAGTCTGGGAGCAGTTGTAGAAAAGGCCCTCTGGGAGGTCTGTGAAAGCCTTCATGGGCTGTAGCAGGTTTCTCCCAGAGGACCGAAGTGCGTGGGGGGGATCATACAGGGAGAGGCGGTCCCTGAGATAAGATGGCCCCAAGCCATGTAGGGCTTTAAACTTAAAACCAACACCTTGTACTGTGCCCGGAAACTAATCGGCAGCCAGTGGAGGGATTTGAGCACAGGTGTTATATGCTTCCTCCTAGATGTTCCGGTAATTAACCTGGCTGCCATGTTTTCTACCAATTTAAGTTTCTGGGTTAGGCACAAGGGTAGCCCCATGTAGAGTGCGTTACAGTAATCCAGGCGTGAGGCTACCAGAGCATGTACCACAGTTTCCAGATCCGTCATATCCAGATAAGGGCACAGTTGGCGTATCAGCCGAAGCTGATAACAGGCACTCCTGACTGCTGCGTTCACCTGACTAGTCATGTGAAGCGACGAATCTAGGAGTACTCCCAAACTGCGAACACAGTCCTTGGAGGAGAGTGTTACTCCATCCAGGACTGGAGACTATATTCCCAAACCTGGTTTTGGGCCCGTGACGGTCAGTGCCTCCATTTTGTCTGGATTTAGCTTCAATCTGTTTCTCCTCATCCAATCCATTACTGTTCTTAGACAGTCATTAAGAGGAGAGATGCCATCTGAAGTCTGAGCCAATGATCAACTCATTTGAGATGTGGTGCTGGAGAAGAGTGCAGAGGATTCCATGGACAGCCAAAAAGACAAACAAATGGGTCCCTGGATCCATCTCCCTGGAAGACAAAGCCGAGGCTGTCATAGTTTGGACACATCGTGAGAAGGCATGTATCATTGGAAAAAACAAGAATGTTAGGAAAATTGGAGGGAAGTAAAAAGAGAGGAAGGTTGCATGCTAGATAGATGGACTCCATCAAAAAGATCATGAGTATGAGTTTGCAGGAGCTGGACAGAGCAATGGAGGACAGGGGGTCTTGGAGATGTCTCATCTGCAGGGTTAAGATCAACTTGAAAGTGGCTAACAACAACAAAAAACGTTGCTTTCCACTACACTTTCCCTGCATCTCTAGGAAAGCTTGTAACTTGCTTGGTGCTCTTACTGATAGTGACTATCATGAAGAGGACAACCGTTCAAATGTACATTTTTAGCTCAATTGCAGCTTGCAATATATTTCTAGTCACCTTGTTTTATCGCACCAATCTTCCTTTTCTCCCCACCTTGGATGGCATTATCCCTGTCTGCTATGAACTCATTCATAATAACTCTCTCTTAAATGGGAAAGCCACTGTGCAGATCCTCTCTGGCACCATCTGCTGCTGAACAAAAACATTGTTGAGAAATGGGTGCCAGGATGGTTCTTTGTCCATTGGGTTATCAAATGACCATGTAAGTTGCTTGCTTAAGCCTACTGTGGTTTGTCTATACCATTGCCCCTTTCTGTTTCAATTTGTTCCTTTTTTTCTTACTAGTGATAATTTCCTACAACCATTTCCTACTCTCTGGGACTGAGGGTTTCAAGAATGCTAGTATTGCAGTTACACCATATATCCATATAGTCCAATAATTTGAATGCAAAATACTAAAAATGGGTATAAATGTACTTTTATTAGCAATTGCATTTTTAAACACACTTGAGAGGGAGTAAATTCAATTGAACTCAGTGGGATTTACATCTAGAGTCTAATCTGCACTGCAGAAATCATGCATTTCAGCACTGGTTTAACTGCCATGGCTCCATGCTATGGAATCCTGACATTTGTAGTTTGTTGTGGCCCCAGAGCTCTCAGATAGAGAAGGCTAAATATCTCACGAAACTACAAATCCCAGAATTCCATAGTATGGAGCCATGGCAGTTAAAGCAGTGTCAAAGTGCATGATTTCTGCAGTGCAGATTAGACCTGAGTTAACAGGTATTGTAAAACAACTTAATGGGTGCATGAAGCAGCAAATTGCTATTTAATATCAAAACAGACTGCATGTTTGACTGTGTCATCACAATTTCTATATCATCTTACATTTGTAAAATAAAATAATTGATTAAAAAAACTATAAGCATCAGAAAATTTTGGTGCACTGCATTCAATTTACGTTAGGTTCTTTCAATGTTTCCTTTATAAGCAGAAACAGCCTGTGAAGGAGAAGGAAAAAACCAAAAGCAATATTTAACACTTCTGTAGGGCTTTGCAGAAAGCAAATTACCTCAATAGATTATTTCAGTAATTTTGACAGCAACAAAGACAATTAATTATGGGAAGACCACACAGGCTGACAGATAATGGCTTTATCTAAAGTCACATTGTGATTCAATGGGAAAAGGTATATTTAGGAATCTGATTTCCTGGATCACCATTTTGTTACTTATCCCCGAATGACACCACCTGATAGGAAAGTGAATATGAGAACACTACCCTGGATGACACAGATGTATTATTGCATTAACTATGGTAGTCCTGCATGGGCTGTGGAAGGGATACAGATTTAAATAAAAGGATTCAGGCAATGGACTGGAAATCAGTGGAGGGCACAGATTGCTGAACTTGGTGTTAGAAATAGAGAGAAATAAGAATGTTAGTATGTTAATGAAGAGCATTGAATACTAGGAAAACATAGTAATGGAAAGAATGTCTGCAGCACATCTGCTTCAAGCAAGGAGACAGAGGCAGGATACACATTTGGTAATCTTATTATTGCTTACAGTGTTCTCAGGCCAGCAACATTCAGATGTTATTTGCCATGGAAATCTGCAGTAATTCCTTTGAGAAATTCTAATATTTATTCATTTTAAAAACTTTTTGTAAAAATTCCACCTGTCATCCAAAATGGATTCCAGAGTATAATACATAAACAGATCAGAATTTCAAATAATAAAAAATAACATGTGATTGGATGGGAGAACGGGACAGTTGCAACTACCATCATTTGCAGCCAGTGTTAAAAAAAAAAATGAAAAAGGAATCTCTTATACTCATATTGTCAAACATAGATGTTTTTTCTCTTTTCCTTTATAGATTGGAAAGTTTTTTAAGCCCCCTCATTTTGCAGCACTATACTATATACTATACTAAAAGTGACTTACAAAAATGTATTTAAACATTAGAACTAAAAGCCATCCTCAAATTCTGAAATCAGCAAAATCAAATCAGCCGTGTGTACACACCAACAGTGGCGTGATGCTCCAAATTTAATTATATTTCTTATACTGTAATAAATCCCTCTAATGCTGTAATCTCTTAAACCAGAGATAGGCAACCTCCTACTTCCCCAAATTAGGGTCATAGGTTGGAAGTGTGGAAGAGGTTGTTGACTATGGAAGAAGGTAAGTCTAGAGCCAAAAGCAGGTGGTGGTGTTAACTGCTGTCAAGTGGACTTGAAAATATGGTGACCCTATGAACAAGTCACCCTACTATCATGAGCAGTCCAGCTCAGGTCTTGCAGGCTCAGGGCTAATCAATCCTTGAGTCTAACCATCTAGCATGAGACCTTCTTCTTATCCTACTGCTTTCTAACTTACCAAGTATCACTGTCTTTTCTAGTGAGTCCTGTCTTCTCATGATGTGTCTAGAGTATAACAGTCTCAGTTTAGTTTCTAGGGATAATTCAGGTTTGATTTGTACTAGGACCCATTTATTTGCCTTTTTAGCAGTCCATGGTATCTATAGAACCCTTCTCCAGCACCACAGGTGACTGTACTCCCTTGCCACTGCTCCCTTTACCATCTTTCTGTATTCTCCAACCTCCCACACACTTCACAGTGTGATGGCATTGTAGCAAATTATGGCAGGTGGCCAGGATGTGGAGAGAAATGGACTTATAGTTGCCATCTCCAAACATGTTGTGCAAATTGTATCTCCAGGTGAAGACAACAGCACTATATCCATTCAGATCTCAATGGTCATATTGTTAGGAACTTCCAGTGGATACCCGCAAATGAGGTTAAACAGCAACAGTTTTGAAATTGGAATGACAGGGATGGGAGCATGATAATGGATGGAATCATTAGAAAGAATCATCATTGTCATCAGGATTTTAAAGAACATCATGGTCCACAGGCTCACTGAGTACTGCTGAATATTCCAGTAAAAGTGTGTCTGACTGTAGTAGTTTATATGAACAGTAGTAACATATAAAAATGCCAGCAGATTTTTTTAGTTGGAAAGTATCCATAGCCATGTAGGTAGAAAAGTAGGCAGGATGTTGACCCAGTGGGTGAGTTTGTATTTCTGCTAGGAGTTATTAAGATGTCCTCAGTTAACATCATCTCATAATGGAGCTTATTGCTTGGGGTTTTAAATTGAATCAAGCCTTCCAGGCTGCAGCCAGGAGGCAGGATGGAGGTGGGGTTATCGCATGCTAAATTCCACTGAATCACCAGCCGCCATCAGCCCGGGTCTCAGCCGGGCTCAGTTGGCACTTCTTAGAAACCAGAAAGCATTCTGATTTCTAAAAAGCGCACGCTGAGCCCGGCTGGGATCTGGGCTGATGGTGGCTGGCAATTCGGCAGCGATTTAGCATGTGATAACCGCACCTCCATCCCGCCTCCCAGCTGCAGCCCAGGAGGCATGATTTGATTTAAAACCCCAAGTGATAAGCTCCAATGTGAGAAACAATGATTTCATGTCATGCCATTCACTAGGGATGTCCCTAGATTTTTTTGTTATTTCAGGTGCAGTAACAAATGGCAGCCTTCCATTCAATGTCTGCGTATTCAAGGCCTAAGTCATTTTGGCAGAAAATCTCACAAGTATCTCTCATCATCTTCTAGGCAGTAAAAATACAAAAATAAACCAACAAGTTGATAACAATGTGTTGCTTTTTCATAATACCCCAAATCTGCTGCCCAAAGCAGCTGCCTTACTCCACTAAATGGCAGGGCTGGCATTGACTGACTCACAGATTATTTTGAACACCTTGAAAAAAGGCATAATGGTGACAATAGAGCCAGCGTTGCATAGTGGTTTGAGTGTTGGACTGTGACTCTGGAGACTAGGGTTAAAGAGGAAGGCAACTGTAAACCTCCTCTGACCAAATCTTGCCAAGAAAACCCCATGATAGGTTCACCTTAGGGTCGTCATAAGTCAGAAATGACTTGAAGGTATACAACAACAACTCCTATTCTCAAGGAATAGGATCCCAAGGAATAAGATGGCTGAAAGTAACATTTACCAACTTATCAGTTGCTTTTGGTTTGAATGGGGAGTGAGGGCAACACCCTGCCACCTCAAGATAAAGCACTCCTCCCTGCTCAGACCACAAGCCAGCCCTGTACAAACTTAAAGAAGGGATGCAGAGTAAACACAAGACAAACATCCAGAAGACAATATTTTGATTTAGGCCAACTACTGTGAAATGTAACATAAAAACTAAGAAAACATAAGATTGTATAATCTGTAGCAAATGAATTTAAAAGAAGATATACCCTAATATAAATGTTGACTATATTCTCACAACTAATTGTATTGCTTCCACTCAAGGTTCCAACTAATCATGCCCTCTTGCAGGATATTCCATGCCCTGCCCTCCCAATTTTCTGTTTTTCCTTTTCCAACTGGGTGTTAACATGCCATGGCTGCGGTGTATACTGAATCTTCACTGGGCAACATTGTGGTGGTGATGCTTCTTCCCAGGGACAGGGACCTTTTGCACACCGAGGGTTTGTTTTTACATTTCTCTTTCTGCTCCTGCAAATCTTGGCTTTCTCCTGAGCATACCAATAACTCCTTCTTGTTTTCAGTGTTCCCATTTTGACCTCTGTTCTTTTTAATGCTTACCCATGAGTTCACTGTTAGATGAGGAAGAGGTAGCTGAGCGATTAGCAAGAGCTACCAAGTAGGCGAGTGGTACCAAGGAGCAGCAGATAGTGGATTTTTTTAAAAAGGAAAAGAAGCATCGCCAGGTATTTGTCCAGTTTGGCTAGATGCAGCTATACAAGGCGGCATCCATATCATTGTTATTTATTGAAGACAGAACAGTTAGAATTTGCCTGAAATGATGCAACAGGTGGTTGTGATCACTGCTTGAGTGCTTAAATATCTATCTATTTAATGACAGATTTATTATATCTTGAAGCAGAGCAGGAAGTGTTATGTGAAAGACTGAAGTGAAAGTGGATTAGAAAAGATTCTCCCACACATCTTAATACTAGGTTCTCTCCTGTCACCTGGATTTTTCAGAAAGTTTAGTTGTGGGTCTTAAATAAATGCTATATAGTGTAACTTCCACTTCTGTCAGACTTAGATATTTAAGAATTAATTTTCCATACAGTGGCCAACTCTTTGGGTATTTGCAAATACTAATCACACTTGTCTATAGCCATACATTGAATACAAATAATATGAAGAAGATGAACTATTTTTAGTGGTGATAAGCCAAAGCTCATCACTTGCAGGGAAAAAACTGTCTTTTTTTTTTTAAAAGAAGAGGGAGTTGATCCAGTCAAACCTTGACATTCAGTGGATTATGTCCATGGAGAAATCAAGAAGTGTCTTGCCCTTCCGTTTAGCTGCTTCTATTTTTCAATCAGAATGGGTATTTTAGAGGGAAAAGTGACAGGCAGAAGACATACATATTGAAAAATCTTATTATTAAGCCATGTTCACCTTTCAGAGTATATGGAACATTAAGAATCCAGGAACTAAATGTTTTATTAAGTTACCTGTGAGAAAATGGATTGTTTCAGAATTATAGTTGAAACTCCTTGGGAAATGCCAAAATGAGAAAACTTCAGAATTATTGGAAATATTACTTCTATAGATGAACTTCTTTAATAATTAACCATATAAAATATAATGCCTAAGGCTGGTGGTGCAGTGGTTAAATGCTGGTATTGCAGCCACGACATTGTAAGTTTGACCCTAGAGGAGGGCTCCAAGGTCCACTCAGCCTTTCATCCTTTTGTAGGTCGGTAAAATGAGCACCCAGTTTGTTGGGGGCAATTGGCTTACACATTGTAAACCACTTACAGAGTGCTAGTTCACTGATAAGTGGTATAGAAATGTACTTGCTATTGCTATTGCTATTAGCGGATGGAGGGAAAAAGCTGGTCTACCCCCTAGGGTTTCCCAATTTGCAGAGAGAACCTGCTGACTATACTGCTGGCTTCCACAATGGCCCGATAACTGATGCACAGTCTACACTATCCTCTCCCACTGCGAGGAAGGACTTGCCAAAATGGAGCACTTGTAGCTACAGGCTGTGCATGAAAGTGACCAAATGTTACCATGCAGCGTTGAAGGTGAACTATTGTTTTCCCTGTTCAGCCACAATGCATTCACACAAACACATGGGTGCTCTGCTAGCAGCTGCTGATCATCCCCCCCCATCTGACACAGCCACCGGCCCATTGGATGTCCTGCATGACCTTAATCACATGATTGATCGACTGCCCATGTGGCATATTAGTATGGCAAGTGATATATTGGCACAGCAAGATCGTGGCATGTACATACCCCCTTTCTCCCCTGCCCCCCCCAATAGTCCTATATTGGTCCAGTCAGTTTGATAGTGTTGTTTTTAAATGCATGATATTGTTGGCAACCTAGTGTGTTTGTCATCATTTCACTCCATTGTGCAATGGGTCAATGTGGCAGCTGATTTCAGTGGGTCTAGTCTAGGTATGACCAAGTATGGATCCATCCCATAATTTTTGCAAAAATATGAGCAGAACTAAGAAAAACATCTTCACCAAAAATAATTCTCAAATGTAAAACTGTCTGCAATAGCTAACTACAAGAATTCTCATTATAAGATTATTTATAAATGATATACAATGCCAGTAGATGGATATGTTAGGTAATTCTGGGAGCGGGGGAGAGGAGTTAATGTTTTCAAAGATATCACAGCAGATTATTTACCTGCTCAATTCATTCACAATTTTTGTTGCTCCATGTAAAAGATGTAATTAATAAAGGAGACAGAGAGTATTAATCCTCAGAACACTTACAACTGAAATAGCCAGCAGATGGGATACTATGGATATCTGAGCTGACGATTGGCTTCAGGGAGTGTGGCACGTTCTATATAATGAAAAGAACTAAAACAGATTTAGAGAGAAGTGAAGCAAGACAGGTTCGATAGGAACATGGAATAGGTTGGTTACTTACAGTAATCTTAAACATGGTCAAATAAAATTTCTTTCTTTCTTTTTGTACTTGTCTTTTCAGAAGTAAGTTCAGTTTTTGTCAGTGGAGCCTATTTTGAGGTAAGTGTGCATAGAATCACAGCCTTACAGCCTTATCAAGTGAAATAATTTAGGGGGGAAGCAGACGGGCAGCTGTGGGCCGCCCCAGGAAGCTGCGCCGCGGGGCCAAGGTATCCCCACACCTCGGCCCCGCGGTGCAGCTTCACCGCCCCTGGAAGGAGCGCTAAAATAGTGCTCCTTCCACAAGTCGCCGAAGGTGCGCCGCAAAAGGCTGGCAGCGCACCTTCGGCAACTCTTCCTTTATTTAAAATAAGAGTTAAAGTACAGTACTTACATTGACCCATGGATAAGTTGACTCAGTTTTTTTTGGGTCAATTTTTTTTACCTAAATTTCTAGACTTATACATGAGTATATGCAGTGGTTTCAATTGGGCTTTCATGTTTTGTCACTATATTTTGGTGAAACCCACTGAAAGCAAGCATTCCCCTACTTTCCCACCCAAATGCAAGAAAACAATTTATATCCAGGAGCACAAGGGCTTTGAGGATGGTCATTACCTTTAGCAGCTGTAACTATAACTTGGGGGTGTGTGCATGTGCCCCAGCCATGCAGAGCTACCCTGTTTTAAAAGACTTTCCACAGTCTGTTGAGGGTGCCTGATTTATGTTGTTGGGAGTGCAAAAGGTTACTGGGTGGAAGGAGTCCCACATTCATTACCCACCAGAGATATGTACATTGCTCCTGAAGCATATACACACAGTACTCCTTCTTCACATCCCATTTTGGAATCTTGCCCTTCCCAGTGGGATGAGGCCAAAGCAAACTGCTGCAGCCTCTCCTAGCTAGTGTGTCCTTCCTCATTCATAACTTTTGCCATCTTGGCCACACACTGATGTTGCTTTACCCCATTTGTTCTGGTCTTCATCTGTGACATTTTGTTGATGAACATTTCACAGATGGAACACACATGGCCAAACAACATCAGTGTGTGGTCAACATGAAAAAAAAGGTATGAATGAGGAAGGACACATCAGTTAGGAGAGGCTGCAACAGTTTGCTTTTGGCTCAGCTTACTAGAAAAGGCAAGATTCAACCCCCCAGTTCTTCCCTCAACCCCCCTACTGTTTTTGCATTGTTTTTGCACTTTGAACTCAGTTTGCACCAATGGTAGTAAGGCAGGGGGAAAAGAGGAAAGTGGGAGAGAGAAAAAAACTGGGACATTTTAAAAGCAGCTGAAAAACGAGACAGCAGAGAAGTAATTGGGACTGTTAACCAGATCAAGACAGATGGAGGGTCTTCAGCTTTCTTCATCCTTCTTTACAAAGGTCCCCTAAAATTAAATTACTGAGAAGCTAATCTTTGCCGGCACACTCTCAGCCGTGCATATGGGAGCTGTGGTCTCCAGATGTTGCTGAATGACAACTCTTATAATGTCTGATGCTATTTTTGAGGATTCATGGATGCTGAAATCCAGTGACATGTGGAGGATCATCTGGTGCCTCCACACATCTAGGATAAGAAACTGCTTCAATAGGTTCAGTATTAACCCATTTACCAAGATCCTTTCCCATCAGCCCAGTTTTAAAAAGAGAAAAATTAAAAAGGAAAACACACTTGCGATCTTGTCTAAAAAGCCCCACAAACACAGAATTTAAAATAAAAATCTTATTAAAATCCTAAAATGTCAAAACGTAGCATGGCAACAGTGCAGTCTTGCACGCTGGATGGCTTCATTTAGAAGTTTTCTTTTTAAATAATACAGACATGAATCTACATTTTAAAAGGATGATTTTCTGAGAAGAAAATAAGGGAGAACAGAAGAGCAAGGAAAAACAAGAAACATAATTTTTTAAAAAACACACAATTTCAAGTAAAAATATCAAATCAAATCAATGTAACTTAAGTCTAATATGCACTGCAGAAATAAAGCATTTTGACACCACTTTAACTGCCATGGTGCCATACTATGGAATAATGGGATTTGTAGTTTTGTGAGATATTTAGTCTTCTCTGTCAGAGAGCTCTGTTGCCAAACAAACTACAAATCTCAGAATTCCATAGTATAGAGCCATGGCACTTAAAGTGGTGTCAAATTGCTTTATTTCTGCAGTGCAGATGCAGCCATAGTTGCATTTCAGGAGCAATATAACGAGTTACTTTATTGGTGTGATGAGTATCTATTTCTAGTTATTTTCTAGTATTTTTCAGAGCATGTAAAAAGACATGTTGTTAGGAAGCACACTTGTCCCTCCACATTTGCTGGGGTTAGGGGAACAGGACCTCTGTGAAAGTGAAAAAAAACCATAAATAAATAAACAGTACTTTTTTAACCTGAGAGCATACCTCTCTAGGAATTTCTAGGTCTTCCAGCAAAACTCTGATTGCGTTGCAGAGGGGCGGGATAGAAATAAATGTTATTATTATTATTATTATTATTATTATTATTATTATTATTATTATTAACATCTGCCAGAATTTGACCATAGAACCATGTTGCAGAACCTACAAATGTCTAGAGAAGTGTTTTCTCTAGGAATCTTTAGGTCCTCCAGTGCAACTCTATGGTCAACTTCCTGTTGGAACAATGTTCCTTTAAAGTGTTGTAAAATATTTTGTGTGGCTAAAACTTTTAAGTCACAGCACTTGGTATGATGCAAAGGCTTGCAATAGAGATTGCATCATGCTAAGTAGTACCAGATGACAACCATTAGGCAACTCTCTATATAAGTGCACTGAGACTCAGAGCACGTGAGGTTTGAAGATAGTGGTTTGTTGATGGATTGTTTGATAACAGATGGAGTGAGTTGGTGGGAGTCTTGAGGAGTGTTTGTACATATTTGTATATGCTGCAACTACTGAAAAAGAACCTTCAAGGACTTGGTAGATCTCAACAAGTGTCTGTAAGTTTATTCAAGTGTGGTCAGTGCACTGCTAATGCTTAAACTCAGGGGTAGGCAACCCAAGGCCCGGGGGCCGGATGTGGCCCCCTGAGGCCTTTGGACCGGCCCCAGACTGGTCCTGCCGCCACCGCCCCCCGCCTCCCCCCACCTGCCATGATGATATTGATTATTGTTGTTATTACTTGTTTTTGGAGTTTTATTGGCAAAATCTCCACAGGGGGTTTGCCATGGCTTTTCTGGGGCTGAGAGAGTGTGCATGCATATTTTTTTAATTTTTAATTTTTTTTTTATTTTTATATTTATTTATTTATTTATTTATTTTTGGTGCTTCGGCCCCCCAATTGTCTGAGGGACAGCAACCCGGCCCTTGGCTCAAAAAGGTTGCCTACCCCTGCTTAAACTGATCTGGTGCTACCATACTCGGCTACTGTTAGCTACTTCTGAGAGTGTTTTCCTCAGACAGTGCTATAAGTTGGCATCTCTGGTGGGCCTAGAGCAGGGGTAGGCAACCTTTCCCCTTTAAGGGCCGAGGGACTTCAGCTCCCAGAATCCCAGGAGCTATTGGCCAACATGGCTGAGGCTTCTGGGAGCTGAAGTCCCTTGGCCCTTAAAGGGGAAAGGTTGCCTACCCCTGGCCTAGAGTTTTGTTTTTGTTACTGCACATCTAACAGGACCTAGAGATTCCTAGAAAGAGCATATTAATCAAATCCACAAATAATCAAATCCATAAAAGTCAAAGCCACAAATGTAGAAGGTCGAGCATATTGCTTTTTTGGCCCATTCTTTTAGCAATCTCAATACTTTTTTTTCCTCAAAAAAGTTACAGAAAATCAAAGAAAAGTTAGGAGCAGTACAAGTAATATAACAAGTTACATAATCACTGTAACAAAAAACAAAACAAATTACTTTTGAAAAATGATTTACCAATGTATGATTGTATGATTTTTTGATCATAGTTACACTACCCTCTTATCCATTAGGGTGAAGGGTGGTTTAAATATATGATAACAAAGGAAAACAAGCATATATATATATATATATATATATATATATAAATGCTGAGAATCAGACCTTGAAATCAGCATAAGATGAATCTACTGGTATATTCTAAAGATTTTCAATCAGTTTTTCCATTATGCTCAGGTTTTCCAGTTCTTTTTGTTGTTGTTGTTGTTCATTTTGCTGATATTTCTATGCTATTTAAAATATTGTTTTCACTTTTTAGATTTCAGTCAAAGCATGTTACCCGTAACAAACAACAAAATTATTCTGTTAGTGCATTCATTTCTCTGATCTGAAAATTTATTTATAATTTCAGTTAAAAGGATGGAGAAGCCCTTGGAAGAAACATATATAGAAAAATGTATTTGTCCAACTATTAGATTATTATCTGTCAGAACTCTGAAATAATGTTAGATATTATGACTTTACCTGTGAACACATTACTTTTTAAATGAAAAACAGTAACTGGTGATACTGCTTTTTACCTAGAACAGGGGTAGGCAACCTTTCCCCTTTAAGGGCCAAGGGACTTCAGCTCCCACCCATGTTGGCCAATAGTCCCATGTTGGCCAATAGCTCCTGGGATTCTGGGAGCTGAAGTCCCTCCGCCCTTAAAGGGGAAAGGTTGCCTACCACTGACCTAGAATGTTGTTTTGGCCATATTTGTATTTTGAAGGTGTATTTTTAAAAATAGTAATTAAAAATTAACAAAAATAACTCATTACTAATGGTGGCCGCTCATTTAATAATAAGTTATGCTAACAGGGTAGGGCACTTTTAAATGTGATGAGTAAAAATTACTTTTAAAAAGTATTAGTTTGTTCTGTTATCTCAGTTTTTGACTAGCTAATTTTGATTTTTTAAAAAATAAAAATGATGCTCATCATAATACATACTAGATATTATAATACAGCTTGGATACAGTATTTTGAAATAATGAAGTTAGACCATATGAAAAATAAACTAGAAAAAACTACCGTAATAAAAACAGATTATTATTCCTACATTATTACTAGGGCAAACAAATCCACCTTATCAGTAATGAAATAGGACTATGTGCAATTATTTTCCTAGCAGTTGTTATTTATGACTGGCATTTTAAAGGTTCCATTACCATCATTTCAAAGATTGTAAAGAGTAACATGTCCTTGCTTGCTAAGAAAGTTTCCATCGGCAGGGCTGAGGGGGGAAATGATTTGCTGAAGACTTTTTTCAAATACATGCAGAGGTTTTACTCTTATTGAATCACACTGATCCCGTTAATTGGCTGTTCTAAAAACATTCACTCATACTAATGACTTTCTGTTGCTTAGATAACTAAGAATATGAAAAAGCTGTTTGCACATATGGCAACAGTAAAAATAACATCAGGAACATTAGCATCCACATAACCAAACAGCCAGTATTCCTGTGTCAATTAAAGAATTATTTCTTTCTTCACTCTCATTAAAAAAAATATAAAACAACAACTGCAATAAATGGCATCCAGTCCAAAACAGAAAGCTAGAAAATAAAGCATGTACCGTAAATGAAGGAAAGCAATGGCAATGGGAAAGCATGCTGCATATAATTCCGAGACACCAGATCTTCTTTTCTCTCTTGGGCTTTATCTGCACTGCAATAATAATGCAGTTTGACACCTTCTTAACTGCCATAGCTCCATCCTATGAAATCCTGGGATTTGTAGTTTGTTGTGGCACCAGAGTGTTCTAACAGAAACAATAAAATCTCTCAACTCTACAAATCCTAGAATTGCATAGCACTGAACCATGGCAGTTAAAGCAGTGTCAAACCGCATTGTTTCTACAGTGTAGATGCATCCACAAATATGGGAACTGATCATTCATTGGGTGGATCTAGAAAGAATGCTACCCTGTCTGGTGTTCTTTGTGAACTTTTCTTATCTTCTCCCAGGGCATTTTTGATTATGGAAATGGAATAACCAAAGCTGTTATGGAAGACTGGAGCAGAGCACAGACAAAAATAGAGCTGAGTAGCAGATGCATACATAGGAGTTTATCGCATTCTTAAATAACTTGTCTTACCTGATCCAACTTAAAATTAAATTTGGGGGCATCTTGACCCTATCACAAGGGTTTTGCCACCAAAATCGCTGCCCGAATGCAGCCCAGGGTGATCCTCTCTCCTAGAGCTGCTCAGCGCAGATCTTTTTGAAGCTGGGAGTTTTTCTTCTTGAGAAAATGGTTGCCAGAGTGGCTCCAGGAACGGAGATGGCCCCAAGATGACCCTGGGATGGTCCTGGGTGACAGTTTCAGTGGCAAAACCCTTGCAATAGGGTCTGTATGCCACCTGTATTTAATTTTTAAGCTGGATCAGGTATTTAAGAATGAGATAAGCTCCATCGACTCCATAAAGAAGTCAAGCATACACTGTTTCGCTGCTGCCTGATACCAATGGTTGAAATAGTGGCCCTGCATTCATACATTTGACCAAAATGATTGCTGATTCACCATCATGATGATATGATGGTGTGCTCCATCATACCTACACATAGCAAACTAGATCAAGGATGTTGGGCAGACTGCACAATTCACTCAGTCTTCAACTACTCCATTGCTATCTTGCCTCATCTGCTGTCACTTCACCCCAGTGATACTACCAATTGACTCTTGTAAACCTACTGGGTGACTTTGGGTGAGCCACACTCTCTCAGCCTCAGAGAATGGCAATGGCAAACCCTCTCTGGAGAAACTTAAAAAAATCCCATAATAAGTTCACCTTAGGGTTGCCACAAGATGGAAATGGCTTGAAGGCATGCAACAGTAGTCAAGTGGCGGGCCTGCTTATGATGAAAATTCCCTCTGCCAACTTTACAGTTGGCACATTCCTGTCTGATTCATTCCAGAATTAAATCCCACAACTTTATGTCTTGTTACCCAACACTGTTATAGTGCTATTTCCACTTGTGATTCTGTATTTATTTATTTACTTCCTTTGGATGAATCCTTTTCTCCAGAAGGGAATTTCTGTGGCTGCATTCTGTGGAATCCTCCTGGGCTTTGTAGTTTGGTGAGTCCCCAGAAGAGGTCTCCAGGTGAGGAGTCCATATATCTCCTCCCTAAACTGCCAATCCCAGATTTCCCCAAGATGGAACTATGGCAGTTAAAGTGGGATCATGGTGTTATAACTGTGTAATGTGAAAAGACCCCTTGTTGCTGTTGCTTTGGAGCAGGAGGTAAGGACTGACTGTAAGACAGAGTGGGAAAGAGCAGGTTAATAATAATAATAATAATAATAATAATAATAATAATAATAATAAATTTTATTTCTATCCCGCCCCTCTGCTAAGCAATCGGGGCGGCTCACAACAATTAAAATACAATAGTTAAAATACATTCTAATGTCCCAATCCCTCCCCCCATCCCTCCCACCCCTTAAGACAGAATTAAACTTCAAAATTTTAAAACAAGAAATCAATAAATAAAAACAAAGTTTTAACATAATGGTGGCAGGACAACAGAGAGCATAAGGAGGAGATTTGGTGTTCATTCCTCTGGGGAGGATCAATCTGGGAAGGCCTGCCGGAAAAGATCCGTCTTAACTGCTTTCTTAAAAGCAGTGAGTGTTGTGATAAGATGGATCTCATCCGGCAGGCCATTCCATAGTTTAGGGGCAATGATGGAGAATGCCCTCTGTGAGGTCTGTTTAAATTTGGATTTCGGTTGTTGGAGTAGGTTTTTCCCGGTTGACCGAAGGGCACGGGGGGGGCTCATATGGGGAGAGGCGGTCCCTAAGATAAGTTGGACCCAAGCCATGTAGGGCTTTAAAGGTCAAAACCAACACCTTGTACTGCGCTCGGAAACTAATTGGCAGCCAGTGGAGGGATTTCAGCACAGGTGTAATGTGCTCCCTCTTAGATGTGCCAGTAATTAATCTGGCTGCCATATTTTGTACCAACTGAAGTTTCCGAGTTAGGCACAAGGGTAGCCCCATGTAGAGTGCGTTGCAGTAATCCAGGCATGAGGTTACCAGTGCGTGCACAACGGTTTCCAGGTCTTTCTTATCCAGGAATGGGCGCAACTGGCGTATCAGCCGAAGCTGATAGCAGGCACTCCTGACTGTCGCGTTCACCTGGCTAGTCATGTGAAGCGACGAGTCAAGGAGTACCCCCAGACTGCGCACACAGTCCTTGGAGGAGAGTGTGACCCCATCCAGGACTGGGGGCTGTAATCCCGGGCCCGGATTCAGACCTGTAACCGTGAGCACCTCCGTTTTGTCTGGATTCAGCCTCAATTTGTTTTTCCTCATCCAATCCATTACCGCTCTAAGACAGTCATTGAGAGGAGAGATGCCGTCAGAGGTCTGAGACGATGATTTGGTCATGGAGAAGTAGATCTGGGTGTCATCAGCGTACTGAAGACACTGCGCTCCATGCCTCCGAATGATCTCTCCCAGCGGCTTCATATAAATGTTAAATAACATCGGAGACAGGATGGCGCCCTGGGGGACGCCACAATTAAGCTCTATTTTAGAAGAGCAACTGTCCCCGAGCCTCACCCTCTGGGATCTGCCAGAGAGGAAGGAACGGAACCACCGCAGAGCAGTGCCTCCAATTCCTAACTCTCTCAGCTGATCCAAAAGGATGGCATGATCTATAGTGTCAAAGGCCGCTGAGAGGTCCAAGAGCACCAGCAGGGTCACACTTCCCCTGTCGGTGCTCAAGCGGAGGTCATCAGTCAGAGCAACCAAGGCAGTCTCAACTCCAAATCCCGTCCTAAAGCCGGTTTGAAATGGATCGAGATAATCGGTTTCATCCAAGATAGCTTGAAGCTGGGAAGCAACTGCCCTCTCGATCACCTTGCTTAAAAATGGCAGCAAGGAGACTGGTCTATAGTTGTTTCTGTCCAGGGGATCCAGGGAAGGCTTTTTTAAGAGTGGCCTGACTGCCACCTCTTTTAAACAAGATGGTATACTTCCTTCCCTGAGGGACGCGTTGATTGTGTCTCAAAGGAACACTCTCAACGCGTCCCCACCCTGGACGACCAGCCATGATGGACAGGGATCGAGGGGGCAAGTCGTCTTCTTCATCCTTCCAAGCAACTTGTCCACGTCCTCGGTACTCACAAATTGAAATTGATCCAGTAAAATGCCATCAACGGAGTTACTGGACGCCTCATTTACAGATTCTGCCGAAATACTGGTGTCCAAGTCGGCTCTTATCCGAGAGATTTTATCTGCAAAGTAGATATTAAATGCCTCACAGCAGGCTGTCGTCGGGTTAAGTAGGGGGTTCGGCGCAGGAGGTATCTGCGTCAAATCCCCCACCACCCTGAACAGCTCTGCCGGGCGAGACTCTGCAGACGCAATACGTGCAGAACAGAAAGATTTCTGCGCTGCACGTAAAGCCTCCCTATAGGAGTCAAGATGCTTCCTAAGGCGAGTTCTGTCGGATAGGAGACGAGTCTTCTGCCATTCGCACTCTAGTCGTTGTAGCTTCCACCACAGAGTATGGAAAATGCATATTGTTAATGGGTGGCCAGAGGGGGAAAAAAAGATTCCTATTATGGATATAGGGCTGCATCTGTTGCTCATAAAAAAGATGGTAAGCACAGATGACATTACTTAGAGCACAGACAAAAAACTGTGTAGAGATTTTTAATTTTTTTAAAAAAATGAGTCAACAGGATTATCAGTAAGACCTCTGTATCCATGGGAGATCTGTTGCTGGACTTTCTGCAGATATTCAAAACTGTGGATAATAGCAAACATTTTTTTCAGTGAGAAAATAATGAGAGGCTGGCTGGCATTACTAGGCATTGGGGCAATGCAGCTTTTCCATGGGCCACTGGTGGGCAGGCAAGCAGTGTTCCTTCTTGGGCAATGTTGGGTAACTGAGGCAGCAGTGATCTCGGCTGCTGTTTGCTGGTGGCCACCCAGAGACTAAAGATGTGCCCAGGGTGGGTCAGAGCCAGAACAAGCTGAGTCCAGCCACCAATCTCTGCTCCTGCCAAGCCACCCTTCCCTTCCCTTGCAAGAGTAAGTGAAACCACAGATATCTGTCCTGTGGATATGGGGGTCATACTATCAATATCACTGTAATGCACATTGCAAAGAGAGAGGTAGAAAGAGTGTGGCCCATATAGACGTTGCTGGTCAGTGACTCCCATCTTCACTAGTCAGCATAGTCAGTAGTGAGGATGATGAGAGTTATAATCCAGTGACTTCTGGGAGGCCACACGCTTTTATCCCAGACCTGCACAACTTGGCAGTGATTAGGGGCCCAAATTAAAATAGGCTAAACTTAGGGCTGCAGATGAGTTTTAATTAAATATTAATTCCCTCCTCCTCCTCTGCCCAGCCCTCTCCTCAGGAGAAAGCCAAGTGGCGGAGGAGCCTTGCCTGTCCTTCTCCTCCTCCACCCAGACTTCTTGGGAAGAGGTTGAGCAATGGAGGAGCCTAACAGGGCAAGTGTTTGCATATCCTCCTCCTCCTTCATCCATCCTTCTCTTTAGCAGAAAGCAGAGCAGCTGACGGGCCTTGCCGTGTGAGTGTTCTCCCTTCCTCCTTTTCCTCCACATGGCTCTCTCCTCAGGATGAGGAGGAGTGGTGGAGGAGTCTTGAAGTCATTCCACATCCTCGCAGGCCACCCAAAATCCTTTGGTGGGCCAATGCAGCCCCCGGGCCATCTGTTGTATAGGCCTGTTTTATCCTAAAGGTTCTCATGAATCTGGAAATGACTTAAAGCAGCTTCATTTATATACTGCTTCTTATTACGCTATGGGATGTCTAAGCGGTTTACAATTGTAAGCTCATTGCCCCCCAACAGTTGGGTACTCATTTTAGCGACCTCAGAAGGATGCAGGCCTGAGTCTAGCCTGAGCCCTGGCTAGTATTGAACTCGCAACCTTGTGGTCTATGAATGAGTGGCTGCAGTACAGTCATTTACCCACTGCACCACCAGGAATGGTGGACCGATGAGACGCGTTCAGGCTTAACTCCGTGGGGAACCATCTGGCTGAAGGTGAAATTAGGCTGTAGAAGTTCTTTATAGCAGTTGAAATGTCCTCCTGGTATGGGGGACTCAGAGCGGAACTCCGTAAGAGCACCCTTGTCGAAGGGGGGTGAAGAAAGAGAAAGAAGGGAAACAAGGGAAATACAGGGGAGAGGGACCACGTTTGCCTTCCAGCTCTCCCCTGAAATGGGGTATAGGAATGCCACCAACTTTTAAAATCAATGTGAGTCTTTTTTTTTTTTTTACTGTCTGCAACATTTCGATTGAAAAAGCGGGACACCTGGCCAAGCCTGGAGAGGCATCCTTTCTTTTATGTTTTGGAGAGTTATAAAGAACAGCGAGGGGAGACTCCCCCACTAATAATTTAAAGGGCAGTGACCAAAAATAGTCTGAAATTTTGTGAACATTGTTTCTAAAATAAAAGACACAAGATAAATATAACAACATAAGAGTTAAAACTTATTTGAAATATAAGTGAAAAAGAAATTGAAGTTTACCTGAACATTACTCAAGAGGAACCTGATTGGAAAAAAGAAAACTGAGAGCGCTATACTCCGATCGAGGGAGGTGTTGGCGAGTGGAATCTTGGGAAATGTAGTCTTTAGAATTGGAGAGAGCGGAAACGGAAGAGTGTTGGAGAGACTAGAGGAAAGAGGACCCTGGAAACGGTAGTTCTTTGAAGGGCAAAAGTCAGAAAGATACCAGAAGGACAACGGAGAAGTGCTAGTCAAGGAGAGTTCTGAGAAAGGGAGTTTAAATAAAACAAACATGAAGCAGACTCACCTATCAGGACCCCCCTTGAGAAATTGGCCTCTGAAGAGGAAGTTAAAACAGAAACGTGGAAGGAGAAGGATTGAATTTAAGGTTTGAAAGCCAAGACTTTACAGCTATTAGTGGAAAACTGAGAAATATGGATTGATATGGATTGGGCTGATATAGACTGTTGATTGTACTGGTTTAATTGATACGGATTGGCATGAACTAAATTGATATTTGTTAATACTTGATGATTAATATCGTACTACTGACTGATATGGACTGATACGAAATGGATTGATATAGACTAATACAAGCTATTACTATTACTGGATGGACTGATATGGATTGATATGAATTAGACCATTGTTAATACTGGACTGATTGACATGGACTGTACCAAAATAGATTGACACTAACACAGGATGGACTAAAGATACTTACCCAGAGGGTATGGTATCTGTGTGAAAGCTCCACTTCAAACAGAGATCATCCTTATTTTACTTATTGAAGCGACTGATATGGCTGGATACGGACTGGATTGGAACAATGTAGGACTGATTAATTTGGACCGATACAGGTTGGACTGATATAAATGGGACGGGGTTTTGGTATGAAAGGTGGATGAGACTTGATTGGGTGTTGAATGAGTAAGGAAAATTGGAACTATTGAGCATAGTGATTAGGAATATAAAATTGGCAATTGATAATTGTATTTGGTACCCTTCTAAATGGCAACCAAGACTAGAGCTCAGACACAAGCTCAGGCTCAAACACAAGGGAGCCGGAGCCCATCATTAGATCAAACCAAAGGTGTAGAAATTAATATGTCATTTATGGAAGAAATAAGGAAGAACCGACCTAAGTAAGGAAATTCAGGAGTTAAAACAAGAAATGTCAGAACTTAAAATGGAATTTAAGATTGAGCTCAGGGAGGATCTGAAAGGAGTGAGTGGTGCAATTGACAGAATGTCAATAGAAGTAAATAAGATTAAAGGGAAAATTGAGAAAATAGAAGCGAAACATGAGAATTTGGAAACAAATCTAAATCGGATAAAGCAAAAGCAAAAAGATTTAACAGATGAGAATATAATAAAAGAAATAAGGGCATGAGATAGAACTTTGAAGATGAGAAATATACCTGAGGAGGATGGTGAAGATTTATGGCAAAAGGTAATACATATGATAAGTACATATTTAGACAAAGATTATTGTCTTTGCGAAATGGAGGTAGACATTTTTTTCTGAGTCAATTCTTATGCGGCAAGGAAAAATAAGATACCTAGAGATTGAATTGTGCTTTTTGTTAGAAAACATATGCGAGACTCTCTGTGGATTAAGCATAGATCGACACCAATTAGGTATGAAGATAATGAGAGTCAATTATTTAAAGATTTGCCCCCTGTATTGATTAGGAAAGAAAAGAATACAATTTCTTAACATCAGAACTGAGAGAAAGGAAAATTAATTACAGATGGAAGATCCCTGAAGGTCTTACCATCTGTTTTTTTTAAAAAAAGAATAGAGGTAAAATCAGTATATGAAGCAAGGGAGTTTTGGAGGTATCTTAAGAAGGATAATAGGAGAGAAAAAATAAGGAAAATACTCAAACATCAGATTCAGAGAGTGAAGATAAAGAAAAAGGGAATACAGATTATAATCAGGGGAAAAAGACTTCCACTGGAAAAAAAGATTATGAAATTAAAACAAAAAAATAGGGAAAAAGAGGGAGTAAAGGATTAAAAGGAAAAAAGTCAAATCCAAAGAAATAAAATAGAGGAGACAGAACAGAACAACAAGAAATAGAAGAGAAAGAACAACACTACGAGGATAGTGTAGCCAATTCAGAAGAAGAGGAAGAAGTAGAATCAGGAGGAGGCGCAGAGTTAATATAGAGTGAGAAAGAGATAGATGCAGAAAAAGAATAAGATAAACCCAAAAATTAACCAACAATGAACAATCTAAAAATTACATCATGGAACGTAAAAGGGCTAAATGAGCGAGATAAAAGAGGTAAAGTATTCCACTATATTAATAGCCTTAATAGTGAAATCATCTGTTTACAGGAAATAAGAATATTCCTTATGCATATTTTCTTTAAAATAGTTTTTTTTATCCAAGTTGGTACTTCATTATATATTTCTTCCTTTTCCAATAATTCAAGTTGAAGTTTCCAATTGAACTCTTTTGGTCTTAATCCCATCTTCATTAAGATTGTGGTCAGAGAGTACCTTTGGTTTTACTTTAACATTCAGTATCTTTGATATTACCTGGGTTGAAACTAAGATCATGTCCAACCTAGCCCAAGACTTATGTCTTTCAGAAAAGAAGGCATACTCTTTCTGATCTCCTTTTTTCTCCCTCCATACATCCTTAATGTTTATTCTTTCTATTAATTCAAAAAATTCTTTGGGCAATTTATCCTGATTATTACTGATTTTTTTCTCTGAATATCTATCCCTTATTGGGTTAACCACCCCATTCCAGTCCCCCATTAGAATACACATCTCAAACGATATTTTTTCTATCTTATTTAATAAATGTTTTTTTAAAAATCCTCTCTTTTCCAACGGTCCATAAATTCCCATTATCAGAGTATTTACTCCCATCAATACCATTTGGACTCCAACATATCATCCTTGTTTATCGTTTAATATTTCTTTTGCGTCATATTTTGAATTAATATATAAGGCTACCCCTCTTTTTTTTTCTTTGGCTACTGAAGCAAATAATTTTCCTAATTTAGGTCATTCCAATAAAAAAAAATAGAAAAAAATTAAAGAAACAGTTTATGAATTCTATAAACATTTGTATAAGAAAGATGATTTAGATGAAGATAATATGGAAAAATATTTAGAGAAATCTGACATAAAACCATTTAATGAGGAGCAAAAAGAGTTATTAAATAAGAAAATCTCCATACAGGAGATAATAGAGGCAATCAAAATAACAAAATTGGGGAAAGCTCCTGGTCCGGATGGATATCCTGCCAAATTTTATAAGAAATACTCCCATTTGTTGGCTTCACCCCTGTGTGAGGTAATAAATGGAATCATGATAAATAAAATACCAGGAATGTGGACGCAGGCCAATATAAGCCTGCTGCCAAAAGAGGGTAAGGATAAACAAGATATAAAAAATTACAGACCGATATCCCTGCTAAATTACGATTATAAAATTTTTACCACAATTCTAGCAGAAAGACTTTAAAAAGTATGTAAAACATGGATAAATAAAGATCAAAGTGGCTTTTTACCATCAAGAAGAATAAGAGATAACATCAGATTCGTACTTGATGTAATAGAATTACATGAACGAAAAATTGATAAAAATTAGCCATGTTTTTTCTGGACTTTGAAAAAGCCTTCAATAAGGTAAATTGGCGGTTTGTAGAAAAAGTGCTAGAAAAAATTAATGTAGGGGTAAACTTCAATAAGTTTTAGTTTATGACAAAAAAAACGAAAAAATAAATATTGAGAACGGAACAAGGCAGGGATGTCCTTTGTCCCCACTGCTCTTTCTAATTATTATGGAAATTCTTAATAATATAAGGAAAAATGAGGAAATTAAAAGTATTAAATATAAAGGACAAGAATTTAAATTGAAGAAATATATAATATCAGATTCCGGAGAAAGTTTAATTCAATTGCTCAAAGAATTAGAAATTTTTAGTCAAGTATCAGGGCTAAAAATTAATAAAGGGAAAACGATAGTATTGACAAAGAATATAACGAAAGAAGAAAATAAAAAAATAGAACATCGGGTTATCAAATAGGAAAAAAAGTTAAGTACTTGGGTATTGAATTAATGACTAGAAATGTAGATGTGTATAAAAATAATTATGAAAAGTTATGGAAGGAAATTAAAAAGGACCTGACAAATTGGAAAAAACTTAATCTCTCCTGGTTAGGGAAAATTTCAGTAATTAAAATGTGTATCTTACCTAAATGTATGTTCTTCTTTCAAACCATTCCAATTATAAACAATAATATTCCCTTCAAAAACTGGAACAAAGAAATCTCTAGATTTATATGGAGTGGTAGGAAGCCGAGAGTTAGATTTAAGATCATGCAGGATAAGAAGGAAAGTGGAGGATTGGCTCTACCTAACTTACAAATATATTATGAAGCAAATTGTCTGGATTGGTTGGTAGATTGGATGACGCTGAAGGATAAAAAATTGCTTACCTTAGAAGGAGTAGATCAGAGATTCGGGCTACACGCATATCTATTTACCATAAACAAAAAATTCATAGAGATTTCACGAATCATTTTATAAGAAAATCCCTCTTGAGGGTATGGTTTAAATACAAGGAAAGGATATGTCCTAAAATACCATTATGGACGTCTGTTCATGAAGCTTTCCACAATAGGGAAACGATAATGCAAGATAAATGGATAACATATCAAGACCTAACAACTATTAACCCAATTAACAAGAACATAGAACTTAAAAGTTTAGAACAACTATTAAAGGAAGGATACACAATAGGATGGTTTGTATTTAGACAGCTGAGAGAGAAATTTATAATAGACTCAAAGACAACAGGAATAAGAGCCGAGAAGACCCAATTCGAAGTTAGTATGATGTCTGACAATCTGCACAAGACAGCATTGTTTTATAGATGTTTGATGGATATGGAATTAGTAGAGGAAGTAGTAAAAGATTATATGGTTAAATGGGCCCAGGATCTCAAACAACAGATTGATTTAGAACAGTGGGAAAGGACCTGGAATAAAACTTTACATTATATCAACAGTTATGATCTTAGAGAAAACCTCATTAAAATGCATCACAGGTGGTATATAACCCCAGTAAAGTTAGCTAGAATTTATAAAGGATTATCTGAGAAATGTTGGAAATGTAAACAGGAAAAAGGGACCCATTATCATCAATGGTGGACCTGTAAAAAAGTGAAGAAATATTGGACTATGGTACATAAAACCATTGAAGAAATTTTGTTAACCCAATTGGAAATGGATCCTAAAATTTATTTGTTAAATGTATATGTAGACAAGGAGATAGAACGTAAATATGGGAAACTTTTTTCCCCACATGATCACCAGTGCTAGAATTGTGTGTGCATGTAAATGAAAAAACAAAATGATTCCACATCGAGAAGAATAGTTGTATAAATTAATTGATTTAATGCAGATGGACAAATTAACTATTATGTTAAAAGGACAAGACTGGGAAAGGAATGAAAAAATTTGGGAACCACTACTCAGTTACATTGAGAAAAAAATGAAGAAATTAAATAAAAGGTAAAATAAAGAGAGATGACTAAGGAATAGCAATATTTAATTACATATGACAAATTTTATAATCTGATATACACATTTATACAATGATTCAATGTAGTAAATTTTAGGTTTTGAGGTATTCAGTTAGAGCATAGCTTATATATAATGAAAAGTAGATTATATCTTAGTCTTTCTTAAAATTAAGAAGAAAGGTAGTTAATGCTGAAAGATATAGGAAAGGACTTGGCAAAGGATCCAGGAAGTCGTTTTTGTTTTTTCTGTGTGTCATTTCTTTTTTTCTTCTTTTTTTTTAAATGTTTTTTTATGATGTCAGGTGTCATTGTTTTATGTTATGTATTGAGTATGTCATATGTATATATGTATGTAAAGTATATGTAAATAAGTACCTTTTTTTTAACTCAATAAAACTTTATTTTTTTTTTTAAAAAAAGAAAACATTGTGTTACAGGAGGACTGTACTGACTGCATGGCATATTTGCCATGGAAATTACCTGGGTGAGTGAAGCCTGGTGATTTATTTTGAAAGTCATCATTGTAATAGGATGTTTTGAAGAGCATTTTACGAACAAACCATGCAAGGTGTCACCAAGAACCAAATGTGAGTTACAGTGTCAGCTGTTGTTGCCACTGTCTTGTAAACAGGCATTTCAGTTTTTGAAATGCACTTTAAACTCTTACTCTTACCAATAGATACAAACCCAGATCTTGGAGTTACTCTGGCCCTGCTAATGGAAAAAAGAAATGTTATTTCAATGTTTTCACTGCCTCTGTTATCAAGGCCTCTTCAGTAGAGTAGAGCAGTCTCTCATCTGCATCAAGGCCATCTTAAACAACACTTAAGCAAACAGCTCAAGCAAGATGCAGACCTGTTACACTATCAGTGTTATGTCTCCTCTCCTACATGATTTTTTACTCTCTTTGCCTATGAAGAAACCTGTTTGCTTCAAAAGCTAGTGTGATGTATTTTACACCCTTTGGTTGGCCTAATAAAGGAATCATCACAAAGTGTATTTTGTGTTATTTTGTTATGTGACCAACACAACTACTCCTACATAGCATCCTCCCTCCCTCTCTCCCTTCCACTGACAAAGTAAGACGTTAATGTTCTCTCAGTCTCCCCATACCACACCACGAACTATTTACTCACAGAAATGTTTTCATCTCCAGCAGCTCCTTTCAATTTAGGTCTTTAGGACAGCTAACTCCAATATGTAAGTAGGCCATAAGTTGACAATGACTTGAAGGTACATAAGGACAGCAACAAAGTATGCTAGATCTCAGGACACCAGCTTAAAACTCAAGGAATTGCTGAGTTTCTCCTGGTCTCCAGGCAGAAGACAGGAGGAGGAGGAAAGTCAGCTGCTATTGTATGAGATGGCTTAAATGTCTGGGCACCTTTCTCTTCCCCTCTCTTTGCTGGTGCTGTTGGGGTGTAGAAAGACGCGCTGTGTCCACCACAACCACCTGCAGGGTTGTTCCACGTCGACAGGATGCCAAGGAGAAAGTTTCTGGAGAGACTTCTGCAAAAGACTTCAGGCTGAGAATGAAAAATTCCTTCACCCCAGAACACTGCCTTGAGCTCTGGCTTGCCAAATAAAGACAGCAAAAGGCCAGCCTTCACTTAACTTGAGGGCTTTCATCTTTGTTTGCAGTATATTTAGAATATATACACAGAGTATAGGACAGCTGTCTCTAATACAGTGGTACCTCTACTTACGAATGCTTCTACCGAAAAATTCAACTTACGAAACGCGCCTCCCGAAAAAAATTGCTTCTACTTAAGAAAGCATTCCAACTTACGAAATTGGTGCGAACAAGCTGCTCTCCGAATTTTGTGGCATGCCATTGGTTAGCAAAACCTAGCAAAGCAGCACTGTATTGGCTAGCGAAAGAGGAAGTGTTTGCCTAGCGAAATTCATCTAGGCAGCACTGTTTGGGCTTGCGAAAGAGGAGAGGAAGTGTGGCTAGAGAAATTGGTGGCTTCTGAGATCCAGGAAGGTAGGACTTGTGGCTTGTGGCTTTTTGGCTTCTGATATTTGTGGCTTCTGATCTCCAGGACTGTATTTTTGGCTTCTGATATTTGTGGCTTCTGATCTCCAGGACTGTATTTTTGGCTTCTGTGGCTTCTGATATTCAAGACTGTAACCCTGTATTATACATTTTTATTGAGTAGTAGCTTGAATCTGGGGGCCTGGAATGGATTAGGGCATTTCAATGTTAAATTTGCTTCTACTTACGAAATTTTCTACTTACGAAATGGCTGTCGGAATGAATGAATTTCGTAAGTAGAGGTACCACTGTACTCATAAATCTTTCTCCTAACCAACAAACTGCTCCACCAACCACCATCCACAACAAACCCACACTGGAGATAATTCCCATCTCCTTTTTATAGGCAGTTAACAATGTCTGTTACATCAGGCATCTCAGGTGTGTATATTTTCAATTATTACCCATGCACACCTGCCCATGGAGCTGAGCTGCTTGCATTTCTTATCCTACAGCTCCACCTTGTGGTCACATCCATATCATTTTCCTGACATTCCCCTCTAAATGACATGCGGTTGTACCATGTGTCATTTACACTTGTTTTTATGTGTTGTTTTTATGTGCTGTGACCTTAACCTCTGATATCTAACCTGTTAGTCAATTTCGTGTGCCTTTCTACAAAGGTTTCTTGAGAATGTCAGCTACATTGTCCTCTGTGCCAACATACTGTAGCTTCAGTGTTCCACTTTGTACATGCTCTCTCACGTTTTGATATCTCACTGCGATGTACTTTGTCCTGCATTTTAAATTTTCTGACTCTGCCATGCCAATGCATGCTTGCGAGTCTTCATTCACTATTGTTGCTCCACTGCATTCCTCTCCTAGATCCTTTAACAACTGTCTAGCCCACTGAATTTCATTCACTAACTCTGACAACACAGCAAACTCTGCCTCTGTTGTACTTAGTGCTATACACCCTTGTTTTCTGGACCTCCAAACGACCAGGCTACCAGCATAGCTGACTGTCAAACCAGTTACCGATTTTCTATCAGCTGTTTCTGATGCAAATGAACTGTCAGCAAAACCTTCTAGTTCTGACGTTCCCCGTTATTAATAAGCATCTGTCTCTGGTGCCCTTCAAATATCGCACAACTCGCTTCAATGCTGTCCAGTCTATTTGTCTAGGATTTGCAGCTCTTCTGCTGAGCAACCCTACTGCAAAGCTAATGTCTGGTCTCGTGTTGTTTGCCAAAAACAACAAACTCCCAATTGCTGAATGATATATATCCGGCCTCTCAAATATCTCCTCTGATTCCAGATTTTGGTAATCAGGTGTCATTGGGCTTCCTATGACTTTAGCTTCACCTAAACCAATCTTTTCCACTAATTTATCTATTTTTCTCCTCTGCACAATCTGAAACCACCACTCTGGTCTCTCTCTACCTCTATACCTAGGTAGCTTTTTAGATGACCAAGGTCCTTGAGTTTAAACTTATGTGCTAACTCATTCTGCACCAGTCTAATCTCTTCTTCATCCCTTGCCGCTACACATAGGTCATCAACATAGATTACTAAAATTCTACTACCTTTTGTATATACACATGCATCAGCCACACTTCACCGATAACCCAGTTTCACTAATTCCTCGTGTATACTCCTATTCCAGCATCTGGCGCTTTGCTTAAGTCCATACAATGCTTTCCTTAGCCTATAGACCTTGTTACTGCCTTCAAACTCATATCCAGGAGGCTCTTCCATGAATACAATCTCCTCTAGATTGGCATTAAGATATGCTGTCTCAAAATCGAAATGATGGACCACTAACTTCCTTTTTGCAGCTACAGCAAGCACCATCCTGAGACTCTATGCCTTGGCTGTCGGTGAGAATGTTTTATCATAATTCTCAAACCGTCTCTGTGAGTAACCTTTTGCTACTATTCTAGCTTTATACTTCACAGCAGGGGTAGGCAACCTTTCCCCTTTAAGGGCCGAGGGACTTCAGCTCCCAGAATCCCAAGAGCTACTGGCCAACATGGGACTATTGGCCAATATGGCTGAGGCTTCTGGGAGCTGAAGTCCCTCGGCCTTTAAAGGGGAAAGGTTGCCTACCCCTTCTTCACAGGCATGTCCTTCTTCTTATAGACCCATCTACAGCCAACTACTTTCTGCTGTTTAGGCCTATCAACCACATTAAACACTTTCCTATCCACTAATACACTGATCTCCTGATCCATAGCCATATTCCACTTCTCCTGCTCAGTTACTGGATACCTGAGCATGTCCTTATAATCATCAGGCTCCTCTACCACAACAGTGCAAGCTCGTGCCTCTTGCACCACAAACCTTTCTGGGGGTCTCCTGACTCGTTGAGTCCTTCGCGGAATGATGACTTTGGTTCTGCCATGCTCATCCTCAGTGTCACTGCTACTACTCTGAATAGCCTGTCTCTGTGCTGGCTCTTGCTTTGGTGCTTGTATGCCTTCAGAAGTGCTTGTTTGCTCATCACTCATATCTCTGGATGCTATCGCCCCTCCATTTCCAGTGTTTTTGTTTACATCAATATTTTTAAGTTTTACAAAAACATCTTGGTTTAAATGAATTTTCTCCCACCCAGCATGAGTTTCAAAATTAGCACTCCTGGAATACAAGATCCTATTCCCATCCATCAGGAACCTGTACTTGTTTCCCTCATAGCCCACAAAATGCAACCTGTGGCTTTTGGGCTGATTCTTTTTCCTGAACTGAGGAGGAATGTATACTGAGGCGAATTGTCCAAACACTCTTAAATACTTTAGGTTTGGTGCTCTCCCATACAGCAAATAATATGGCATTTGATTTATCACACTGTACCATTACCTTTTACAATTTTACAATATGACAAGCGATTCTTGTTGCTTCACCCCACAAATTAGCTGGTGCTCTGGAATCCTCTAACATACAATCTCTTATTTGATTTATCATCCCAATCCTACATTCAGCCAAACCATCCTCAGCTGGACATCCGGGATTTGTAGTTTTAAGTTGGATTCCTTTCTGCCCAAACCACTGCTGCAAATTACTACACAGAAATTCCCCACCTCTGTCAGTCACAAAAGTGCCAACCTTGTAGGGAAACTCCCTTTCAACAGAATTGACCCATTTTTTAACCATGTCAGTAGCCTCACTTTTGGCTTTGAGCATAGCCACATATGTAAATCGGGTATGCCTGTCTACTATCAGTAGGGTAAACCTGCTTCCACCTATACTTTTTACTTGATGTGGCCCTAATAAATCCACATGTACCACCTGAAAAGGCCTCTGGGTAATGTATTTGCTCACCTTCACCACAGGGTAAGCCTTGACCTTTACTTTTTTGCATACAGCACAGTCCAGGTTACTTTTACAGTTCTCTACCCTGAACTCTGGGTAAATCTTCTCTAGATTCTTTAACCCTTTAAAGCTTATGTGGTCCATGACTCTATGTAAGTAATGAGCACACCCATCATGCAGTGGCTTGCTTGTTACTGTCCCACACTGCACCTGTGCTACCATTTGATAAATGTGATTTTTCTTTATGGCTTTACGACATACTACTCCCTCCTTGGACACAATCCCCTCATCTCCTTTGAAAAGGATTTCATATCCATTGCTGGTTAGGGATGCCAAACTTACTAGGCTATTTTGTAGTTTTGGTGCACACAGTACATTATGAAATACCTTGTTTAAACCAGGGATTAATACAGACCCTTGAATCTCTACACTGCCAGATTCACCATCTGCAAATACCACAGTGTCCACTGGTGTTGGCTTTGGGCTCTGTAGTTTTTCTCTATCAGGGGTCATATGATGAGAACACCCACTGTCCAAAATCCAGACAGACTGGGCCTTTTTCTCATTTACAACTCCCTCTACAGCAGTAGCAAACCCCCTCCCATCATGGGGCTCATCTTTTCTTTTTCTTTGTGAGTTTTGCCCTTTCTTTGCTGCAGAGATCTTAGGACAGTTCTTTATCAAATGTCCGGTCTCCCCACAGGAAAAGCATCTCTGTGTTCTGCAGACAGCAGCACTTCCTTCCTCAGACAAGTACATAGGTTGATTGGTTGGTTGTCTCCTCCAGCTGGTTGCTCCCTTGAAGCTCTCCTCAGAGTCTCTCCTCTGTGCTTCTTCCAGTATTCTGGATGCCACAAGGTCCACTTTTAAATCAGCTTCAGCTACTCCCTGGAGATTGCACATCAGAAATTCCCATTCACTGTTTAGACTACTCAGGAGTATAAAAGCTTTTTGGGTTTCTTCTATTTGGATGCCATGCTCACTGCACTCTGCGAAATTGTCCTGCATCCTTTTTAAATGCACAAGCATGGATTCACCTTTCTGCTGCACAGCATTTCTGACAAGGCTTCAGCTGGTTGGTTGACATTCTCAAGAGCTTTCCAGACTTCAAACGCTGACCTCTTATCTCTGATATTATTCAGCTGATTCGGTTCTACAGCTAGAATAATGGAAGCTCTAGCTCAGGGGTAGGCAACCTTTCCCTTTTAAGGGCCGAGGGACTTCAGATCCCAGAATCCCAGGAGCTATTGGCCAACATGGGACTATTGGCCAACATGGCTGAGGCTTCTGGGAGCTGAAGTCCCTCGGCCCTTAAAGGGGAAAGGTTGCCTACCCCTGCTCTAGCTTTTTTGTCACCTACTAATTCATCCTCATTAGCAGGGTCAGGTTGTTTCTTTACATAGTCCCATAAGTCCTGCTTTATTAGCAAAGCCTGCATATATAACTTCCAGGAAGCATAGTTCTTCTCAGACAGCTTTTCAAACCTGACTGCTGTTTCCATGTTTGCACTGAGTCTGCGACTTAAACACATGCAAACAAACACACTGATAACAGTCCGGGCAATTAGCTTCCAAATCAAACAGACAAGAGCAGACTCTGTGAGTAGACACACTTAACTCACTTCTCTCCAGGACTTGTCTCTTCAGCCCTCCAGGAACACAAAGCAGCTCACCAATTGCAGAACTATATCTCCCACAGCTTCTCAAGCATTGTCCACATGGACACTGGGCCCATAACCCTTGTTGGGGCATAGAAAGATGTGCTGTGTCTGCCACAACCACCTGTAGAGTTGTTCCACGTCAATAGGATGCCAAGGAGAAGGTTTCTGGAGAGACTTCTGCAAAAGACTTCAGGCTGAGAAGGAAAAATTCCTTCACCCCAGCACACTGCCTTGAGCTCTGGCTTGCCAAATAAAGACAGCAACAAGGCCAGCCTTCACTCAACTTGAGGGCTTTAATCTTTGTTTGTAGTATATTTACAATATATCCACAGAGTATAGGACAGCTATCTCTAATACTCATAAATATTTCTCCTAACCAACAAACTAATCCGCCAACCACCATCCACAACAAACCCACACTAGAAATAATTCCCATCTCCTTTTTATAGGCAGTTAACAATGCTTGTTACATCAGGCATCTCAGGTGTGTATATTTTCAATTACTACCCACACACACCTGCCCATGGAGCTGAGCTGCTTGCATTTCTTACCCTACAGCTCCACCTTGTGGTCACATCCATGTCATTTTCCTGACACTTGTGCTGAGCCAAGTATGAGATGGCTTAAATGTCTGGGCACCTTTCTCTTCCCCTCTCTTTGCTGGTGCCAGGGATCACTGGCTCAGCACAAGTGTGCCAATATGTATGCTACTGCTGCATAGGATTAATGAGGGCAAGGAACATTTCCTGAGATGTGACAAGTTGTCCCTTACAGTCAGTTCTTGCTTTCTCCTCCACAGTCAAGCTGCTGAAGGTATTGTTTCCCTTATTCTCAGTGATGTCTCTATTTGAAGGTTGGAAAGTTTTTCATTTTATATAGACTGAACAAGATGGCAAAACCTCTATATTTGGGGGAGTGGGCCCTTCATGACAACAGAAATGTATGCATAGTGTAATTTACAAATGTGGACAATATGTCAATTTTACAGAGAAAAACATTGCTTAGGCTGCTTCTGCACTGCAGAAATCATCCAGATTGACACCACTTTAATGGCCATGGCCCAATGCTATGGAATTCTAAGAATTGTAGTTTGTTGGGGCACCAGATCTCTCCAACAGAGAAAGCTAAATGTCTCACAAAACTACGATTTCATAGCACTGAGCCATGACAGTGAAAGTGGTGCCAACCTGGATGATTTCTGCTGTGTGGATGCAGCCTTAACTGAAGTCAATACTTTCATTTGGTATTTCAGTAGAAGACAAACTTGTTCACAGCTACTTCCCAAATGTCAGCCCTACATGTCATGGATTTTGACTGTTCCTTACTACTATTTTGAAAATCTGACAACACTAATCTGGATTTAATCCAGATTAGTTTTTGGTGTTAAATGTTGTAGCATGTTTTGTGTCTCTTTTTGATAGAGCTTTACAGTTGTTCTCACATGCACTTCCAAATGCGCTCTGGGTGCTTGCTGATCTCAGATTTGGGGTCTGAAATCTCAGACAATGGGAAACTGCTGGCTTGGAGATCTGGCCAACATATTTGTGTGTGGACTGTGAACTGCAGAATGTGAGATGGTTTGAGAGAAATATGGTGTGAAGCACACTTTTCCTTTTCTTTCATTTGTGGCCACACCATGGACTCTTTTCTTCCTGCAGCTGCCGCCACCCTTTGCAAAGAGCCACTCCTTCACCAACCTTCTCTTCTGAAACTCTTTGGTATAACCTATGTTGTATAAGGTTTAGTGGTGTGGATATTAATTCACTTGTAGACAAGTGTTTCATAAAGTAACAACAAAACTTTATTTACAATACCCCTGGAGGCCTGACTAATTTGACCCTGGAGGCCTGACTAATTTGATATTCACAGATCCATTCAAATCTTCCTGGGGAAATTCTATTCTCAAGAAATTAAATGAATTAGGCCTTAATAACGATGAAATCTCAAAGCTTGATACTGATAGAGCTAAATCTCTAATCAAACAAAAAATTATAGAAGTAGAAAGACGCACGGATTCTCCCTCCTTGTCAAAATATGTACTGTTCAGCTCATCAGCCTTGGCTCCTTCTCCGGCTCCCTATCTTTCCCATGTTACTATTCCAAAGTTTAGAAGGGCTTTAACGTTGGCACGCTTCAATGTGATGCCCACGGCTTTGCTGGAAGGCAGATTCAAAAAAATACCTTTTGAATTTCGTCTTTGCCGATGTGGTTCGGGCAATGTTGAAACCAATGAGCATGTTCTCCTTTACTGTCAATTCTATAGGGACGTTCGTCATGAATTGATCAGCCCATTACTGAGTAAATTCCCAGGTAAATCTGATACTTTTTATTTACGCCTCCTATTAGATAACAATGACCTAACAATATCTCATAGGGTGGCCAAGTTCTGTTACATTGTTTGTAAATTGCGGTCTCAACTGACAAATTGATAAATGGACATCCCACAAGTGTGTAGAAAGTTTGGTTGGTCATTGTATTTATACAGTGTATTTTAGTTGTCCATTGGTCTGTTGGTCCCTATACTTACGTATATATACATATACTTTTCTTTATATCATATTTTATATTCTATGTTATATTTTAGACATTTTTCATATTTTATATATTTTATATTTGTACAAATATATATTTGTATACTGGTCTAGGACCGAATAAATTGAATTGAATTGAATTGAATTATTTACAATACAAGTAACAATGTTTCACTTGGTTTTGCTGCATTTGTTATATAATTGGTTACAGTTATTACAGAATAATAATACTCTAAAACACTCCTTTCCTTGGAACACTTTTAGTTACCCCGACAGGACACTCTTAGCCCTTCTTTGGG
This sequence comes from Phrynosoma blainvillii, assembly GCA_026167975.1. Lineage (NCBI taxonomy): Eukaryota > Metazoa > Chordata > Lepidosauria > Squamata > Phrynosomatidae > Phrynosoma > Phrynosoma blainvillii. The sequence continues at coordinate 253,075,931 of JANUYF010000001.1, read as the reverse complement.
TACCTTTACCACTATTTCTTAACCAGCCTCTAAGGCTATCAATTCCCCTCAGGATATTCTCTTTATTAACTCCCTCCCTTGGAGCTTAGTCTGGGTCTGAGGCCCCTCTCTCTCTTCTGGACCTTAACCCTCTTCCACTCTGGAACCTTCTCCTCCAGACCCTCACTCTCTAGAATCCAAACCCTAACTGACTTCCAACTGTTCCTAACGGAATTTTCCCCTTACACCCAACATTCTATTGGCTGTCGCCAGCTCAGTCCTGATTGGTTGTCACCAGGGCTGGCTCTAACCTGCCTTCTCTCTACATATGGGAATAGAAGAAATAGGGGGAGAAAAAAGCTCTGATCTCCCCATAACTTATTTGAATGTAATCCTTCTTGAACTGTGCAAATAGTAGTTTGGTGAGCTACTTAGTCTTCTCTGTCAGAGAGTTCTGGTGCCACAACAAACTAAGGGCCTTTGCAGACTGCCAGAAATAGTGCAAATTGAGTCCACTTTAAGGGTTAGGGTTAGTGCTAGGGAATCATGGGAATTTTTTTCTGAGACATTGAGCCTTCTCTTTCAGAGAGCTCTGGTGCCACAATAAAATACAGTTCCCATGATTCCCTAACCCTTAAAGTGGACTCAATTTGCACTATTTCTAGCAGTCTGCAAAGGCCCTAAGATCCCAGGATTCCATAGCACTGAGCCACGGCAATTAAAGCAGTGTAAAACTGCATTATTTCTGCAGTGCAGATGTATCTTGGGAAAGGAAATCAATGCCTCCATTAGGCTGGATCCCATGGTGCCCTCCACTGAGTGACTTAGGAGGAAACTAAAGAGTTCCTCCTTGCCTGTCCATTCCTTTGTTCCATGTCTGGGGTCAACCATAGCCAACAATAGGTTGTTGGATTGTTCCCCTTGTCTGGTGTGGCCACCCAGCACATTAACATTTGGACTAGCAAGGGCCAAGAATTTTGCCATCAACTTCTTCCCTAACCTCCATTCAACAGCACTGATGGAGCCAAACATCAGTTGAGACCCAAACATGTCTTGGGCCTTTATTCTAAAGGACTATGAGGCTGGAGCTGCACATAAGGATTTACATGGTCTTAATAACAGAAGTGGAACAATTTAAAACATGAGGCACTATGGAAATATCTGTAAGCAACAGCATGGTAAAAGGTTGCTGCTGTTTTCAGGTTCACACATATTACAAGATGGCTGGGTTACCTCTTAGGAGTTTATCGAATGTCATTTAAATCAGCTTGCCCCGGTCACGTTTAATTCTAAAGCCAGATTCCATTGCATGCGCTGGGAGCCAGGCGAGTGCAACTTGGCTCCATCCCGGACCCCAGCCATGCTTAGCTGGCATCTTTTCAGAATTGGCAGACTCCTGGTTTTGAAAAGATGCCATCTAAGCATGGCTGGGTTCTGGGATGCAGCCGGGTTGCACTCGCCTGGCTCCCAATGCGTGAGATAGAATCCGGCTTCAGAAATAAACATGACTGGGGTAAGTCGATTTAAATGATGTGTGATAAATTCCTTAGTAAAATGTGCTACAGTGGGCCCTTGGTATCTACTGGGGTTTGTTTTCAGGACCCGCCATGGATACCAAAATCTGTAGATGTTCAAGTCCCATTAAATACAATGGACAGTAAAATGGTGAACCTTATATAAAATGGCCAAATCAAAGTTTGCTTTTTGGAATTTATATATATATTGGCTATTTCCAAGCCATGGATACTTCATGCTTGAATCTGTGGATAAAGAATCCATGCTAGATGTATGTACTTTAGATAGATCACTGCTCAGTCAAATCCACTATGCATTTTAATGTTTAATCAGTCTTTATACCTTACACTCTGTAACTATTTTATAATTGCTAATATTTTGGCAACTATCATACCTTGACAATTTTAACATAATGATCCATTCCAATGGAAGGCTGCCTTAAAAAAATTGAACCTCACAGCTTGATGATGGCAATGCATACTATTTTAAAAATTATTTTACGTAACTTGGGAGTATTATTCAAAATTCTGTATCTCAATGACCAGAAAAGTGGCATGATTCTTGTTTTTAAAAAATAGTCTTTTGAATTTTTCAGTTTTGTGGAACATAAATTTAACCAGTAATATACAAATCTCATGCAGCTATTAACTGTATTTTAGGTCAAGTAGTTGTTCAGAGAAATAGGGCAGAAAATGATACAGGAGGTTTGGAGACTGTCTGTAGGCGAGTACAGGTCTGCCACCCAGAGCCCTTAAAAGAGTGGCATTATTGTCCAGAATGGGTTGTAGTTCCTTGATGATGCGCCTGAGTGGTCTCAGTTGAGAGCTATATGTGACCACTAGTGGGGTTCTGTCAATTTTTCTGTAATAGATCAGTCCTGGATACACATCTGGCTTTGTTTATTTGTTTTTTCACTTCATGTGGTGGGTACTGTAGTTTGAGGAATGCTTGTTGTAATTCCTTGAATGTGGCATCCCTATCTTGTGGGTCTGAGCAGATGCGATTGTATCAGAGAGCTTGGCTGTAGACTATGGATCTAGTGGTGTGTTCAGGGTGGAAACTGGAGGCATGTAAGTACATGTAGCGGTGCATGGGTTTGTGATATAGTGTGGTGCTGTACTGTAGCATCCAGAAAGTGAACTTGTTCAGTAGATAGTTCCAGGCTGAGGATGATGATGGGATGGAAGTTGTTGAAACTGTGGTGGAATGTCTTGAGTGAGTCCTCTCCATGACTCCAAATTATGAAGATATTGTCAGTGTACCTCAGGTAGAGTATTAGTTTCTGGGTGCAGGAGTTAAGGAAGCATTGTTCTAGGTCGTCCATGAAGATATTGGCATATTGTGGTGCCATGCGTGTGCCCATGGTGATGCCATTAAACTGGCAGATCTTAGTGGTTAGGTCTGATAGGTTCCCATCTGAAATGATGTTCCTGATGGCTTGTAGTCCATCTTTGTGTGGGATGATGCTGTACAGGGATTCCACATCCATAGTGGCTAAGATGGTGTTTCTTGGAAGGCTATGGATGGATTGTATCTTCTCTAAGAAGTCTGTGATGTCCTTCATATATCTGGGGATGCTGGTGGCATATGATTTAAGGATACTGTCCATATATTTTGGAGGCACTGACTGTAAGAGTTCCAATGCTAGAGATGATGGGTTGTCCAGGGTTGCCCTGTTTATGTATTTGGATAATAGGTTGAATGTGCCAGGTCAGAGTTCTTGGGGTGTGTCAGTAAAGATTTGGTTTCACACCTCAATGGGAAATTCCCTGAACAGCCTGTGTAATTCCTTCCAATATTCCTCTGTTGGGTTGTTAGATAGGATTCTGTAAAATGTGGTATTGAACAGTTGCCACTCAGCCTCCTGTAAGTAGTCAGATCTGTCCATGATGACTACCACTACTCCTTTGTCAGCCTCTTTGATGACAATGTTAGGGTTGTTCTTGAGACTTTGTATGGTATCTTGTTCTTTGCAACTGAGATTCTGCTGCAAATTGTGTTTCTTATTGATTATTTCTGTCTGGGAACGGTGGCGGAAACTTTCTATGTAGGAGTCTAGTTCTGTGCACTGGCCATCAGGAGGAGTCTATGTGGAGTTCTTCTTTTTACGAGTCTGAGATATATAGTTTCTACAGTTGTGTTGAGGCATAGCAGTTAAATTGCTTTAATTCTGCAGTGTGGATACACCCTTTGACTACCATGGCTGCCTCTTATGGAATCCTGGGCTTTGTAGTTTCATGAGGTACTTAGAATCCTCAGCCAGGGAGCTCCTCTGGTACCTCTGACTAAACTGCCAATTCCAGGATTTCCAGGATTCTGTAAGATGGAGCCATAACAGGTTAAGTGGTATGAAACTGCTGCAGCTGTGGTGTGAAAGACTCTGCTGAAAGGCTTTAAGAAATAGCAAAAGTAGTTTTGCACTGTAGTGCATTCATTTCACACTATTAAACAATTAATCATTTTATTAACACCGAGCAAGCTTCAAATGATAGCCATGTAATTTTGCACTTAATTTTTTTCCCTGCCCAGCACTTGACCAGCTTGTCAAAAGGTAGGGATAATGACTCACATGTTTTTCAAACATACGTCTGATACCCATGTGGTTATATGATTCATTCCTGACTCATGCCATCTATTCAAAAATATCCCTATCATTGTGTTTTTGTGGTGGATTTTAAATTGGCTCTTTGAGCTGAAAACAGGGGATGTTGTACACAATGCTGTATAATTTGAATGGACTGCTTTACTGAGTCACTATCCAAGCCAGGAGAAGGTGTTTTCAAAATGGAGGGTGCTGTGTGCTACCATTTCAAAGGCGTTATTGTGCTCTGTTGTGTTCTATTCCATCTTTTCTTACAGGTTCTCTAATAAACCAGCATGGACCATCCTCAGTCCTACCTGTCCTGTGCTACTACATGTCAGATTAATCTGTTCAGCTGTCTTCTACACTATGGATCTTACTGCCCCTCAAATTTTTGGTTACAATGGTAGAATGTGATTCATTTGTTGTCTCACCCTAAACATAAGAAGAGTCATGAAACCCTACAGCAATGTTTCTTTCATAACATGAAACCAAGCAAGGCAAGTCATCTTTCTCCTTTTCTCATTTGAGCAAGACTGGTATCTCCTAAACAGAGCTAAACTCAGCTCAGCTTTAAAAAAACCAGCTTTATAGTTATACACAAGAAACATGCAGTAATCAAAGCAGTTCGTTTATCTATATTGTCATCTATTGTCTGTGTATCTTCTTGAGACTTTCTTTGTACAGTGCTCAGATAGGCCCCATTCACACTAGCATTTTTGTAGTGAGGGATCTGAGTGGAATTGATTTTGTGATTCCAAATCGAAGTTCACCCTATGTTTACCCCAATCGAATCTCTCAGGTGCAATTTAACCCTGTTGAAGTTCACACTGACTGAAGCACTGATTCAAAATGGATCCTCCATATCGATTACATTCAATCATTTTTGGATTTTTTTTTGTCTTTTGTCTTTTGTTCTGTCAGTCAGATGATGTGCACCTACATCACACCACTTCTGTTGTCATAGGACTGTAATGCACAGGGAAAATTGGGAGGGGGGGAATTGGGGATTTAAAGAGTCATTATCCCAGTAAAATGACATCCTGTGAATGAGGGGAATAAAGAGGGCATGAAGAGGGAGCAATCCATCCCTCCCTCCCTCCTCCTCCTCCTTGGCTTCCCAGCCTTTCCTTGCAAGTAAAGCCTGGGCTGCTGAGGGGAAAGAAAAGGGGGCAATTCTTCCAAGCCAGTGTGGTGCAGGGGTTTGAATGTTGGACTGGGACTCTGGAGACTAGTGTTTGAATTCCAGATCAGACATATAAACCTAGTGGGTGACCTTGGGCTAGTCACATTCTCTCAGCCTCAGAGGATGGCCATGGCAAGCCCCCTCTCAAGAAACATGACTAGAAAACCCTGTGATAGGTTATCCTTATGGTTGCCATAAGTTGGAAACAACTTGAAGGTACACAACAAGAAATGACAATCTCTCTCTCTCTCCTTTTCCTTTCTCAAACACCAGTTTTCCCTCCCTCTCTTCTCCCTTGGTGCAGTTTTCCTTTGCAAAAATAAGTACAAAGTTCTCCCTCTCTTCTTCCCAGCCAGAAGGAAGGAAAGATGGACTAGCTACTGAAAAGGAGACAAAGCACTGCACAATGTAGGACATTCAAGGAAAATGGAGGACATGGCAAAAAGATGGTGGTGGCTAGCCCCTCAGAGGATCCCTTGCCAAGAAACCCTGGGGTAGGTTAGCCTTGAAGGGAAGTCACACTCTCTCAGCTTTGGAGGATGGTGATGGCAAGTCCTTCAGAGGATCCCTTGCCAAGAAACCATGCGGTAGGTTAGCCTTGGGTGTATGTGTGTATGTGATTCCCCCCTGTCAGCCTTGGAGGCTGGCGATGGCAAGGCCCTCTGGGGAACCCTTGGTTCTTCTAACTTCCACCCCCACGGATAGAGGTTTTCCCCCACACACACCTTTGTCATGCCTATGATGCCAGTATTTAAAAGTACTGTCTCCTGAAGCCATGCAATAGCACAGATGTGCATAATCTGTCAAATGTTATTTTATATTTTTAAAAAGGACAATGGGATGTCCCAAGAACCCCCTCCATGGCTATGACTTTGGCTGGCAGGGAAAGAACAAAGGGGTGGCCATGATCTGCCCCCTGCACATTAACCCCTCCCTCCTGGATGCCCCAAATGTGATCAGGAGCAAGTTCCCATTGGCTGCTCCTTTATAAAATCCAGTACTTTTGAAAAGACATGGGGGGAAAATCATTTCTGGAAAAACCGGGTTAAGGGGGATTTGCCCCAGACCCCCTTGAATTTGGGTCAGAAAAAACTGGCACAAGTGTGAACAACCCACTTTTAAACTAGTTTGCAAACCAGTTTATAATGTAGTGTAAACAACCTCATAGTATCATGCTTTATAACATTACTCTTTTATGGCTGTGTGTTCTATTTGTTCAACTTGTACACAGAAAATTACTAAGAACATAGACTCAGAGGAAGGAGGAGTGAAGATAGAAGAAAGGAACATCAACAATCTAAGACAGGGGTAGGCAACCTAAGGCCCAGGGGCCAGATGTGCCCCCCCCGAGGCCTTTGGACCAGCCCCAGGCCGGTCCTGCCACCGCCGCCGCCACCCCCCGCCGCTGCCGCTGCCTGTCATGATGTTATTGATTATTGTTATTATTACTTGTTCTTGGAGCTTTCTTGGCAAAATCTCCACAGGTGTTTTGCCATGGATTTTCTGGGACTGAGAGAGTGTGCATGCATATTTTTTAATATATATATATATATATATATATATATATATTTATGGTGCTTCGGCCCCCAATTGCCTGAGGGACAGCAACCTGGCCCCCAGCTCAAAAAGGTTGCCTACCCCTGATCTAAGATATGTGGATGACACCATAATACCAGTGAAAAATATCAGCGCCTTGGAAAGTTGCTAAGGAAAGTTAAAGAAGAAAGTGCAAAGACTGGGTTACTGCTGAGCATAAACAAACAAACAAAAAAATAATGATCATGAAGGATCTATATAAATTCAACCTAGATAATGAGGAAATCAAAAATAGTAAAAGGTTACCTGTACCTTGGACCAAATAATGGCCAAAACAGAGTCATGAAATCAGAAGAAGACTAGGAAAGGGAACGGCAGTTATTAAAGAACTAGACAAGATCCTAAAAAGTAAATATATCCAGTTGAACCAAGCCATTGTATTCTCCATCACAATGTATGGATGTGAGAGCTGGACAATAAAGAAAGCAGACTCGGGGAGGGGGGGGAAATGAACTCATTTGAGATGTCTAATGCTTGAAGGGCGGGGAGTAAAAAGGCTAAATTAGATTTTTACAAGTAGCACAATTGTTTCAACTGTTAGCTGGCTGTGCTACCCTTTTACTTCTAATGGCACAGTATTTCTAAAAATAATCTGAAATGTGGCATTGCTGAGATAAATCCCCACTGGGATTGGTAGACTAATCAATCTTTTTGAGAGGGTGCTCAGCTCTTGCACAGCCCTACCAGGGTAAAAAATGGTGGGTTAGTTTATAGAGCTTGCAAAAGTTATGTTTTGTACTCTAGTTCTCCATATCCTCCAGCTAGTCTGTGTAGCTTAGCTGCATGGAGGATGTGGTGAACTGTAGTCCAAAAAAGTAAGTTTTCTAAATCTCCACTCTTTTGGTTAAAATTGAGTCAATTGTTTAATATTAAGTGGTGGGAAGTTTTTGTTTGTTTGTTTGTTTGTTTGTTTTAGAGATTATGAGGGAGAGAGCTGAATTTGCTCTTCAAACCAGCCTCTCCACCAGCCTTCTTTTTCATATGCAAACTTTATACATGCTTGATTTAAACAACCAGGTTTGCCACTTCCTATGTGAGGCTCTCAGTGTGAGAACAACACGTCTATGTAAAATATGCATCATATTATAAAGCTTTCCCCTCAATCAAACATGAAGGCAAGACATTGTATGAACTGCAAAAAGTAGAGCTGCTTCCCATAGATGAGGCCAATGCTCGCTATAATACAAGCTGCACCTTTGTCCAGCTCCAGACTAACACACATTCTTTAGCGATTCTTGCAGCCACGGTGGTTTCCAAAGACAAAGTCCAAAGTGCCACCAGTGAAGTCATTCAGCTCATCATTCATCACAGTAAAACATTTCTTTGGAGATATGCAGTGACAGAGCAGTGACATTTTACACAGTATGATTGTCAAAACAACTTTTTTTTAAATAAAAAAGAAAGGCGGGTAGTGTAAATTGACTTTTCATCACCAGTATTGAAACAGCATTTTCCCTTTCTCTGTAGCTTGACAGGTTTCACAGCAGTTATGCTATAGTATGCCATTACTTCTTAAAATGCCTTCAAGGGAGGGACATCTGCATTTACCTGTACTATTCCTTAAGGGTACAAAGGCTTTGATCCTCAAGGAATATTTTATACTCCTGCTTCCTCCACTATGCCCCCCACATGCCTCTGGGAAAGATGTTTTGGAAGACTAGGAGACTCTCCTGAACATTGTGAGATGGGTTATAGTGGACTCCTATAACTGGAAGGAATTGTAGGAGTGTAATTGATGGAAAGAGCCAGGGTGCTTTGTGGTTTGACTGTTGGATTAGAGAACATAGGGAGACTAGGGTTTGAATTTGCTCTCACTCATGGAAACCCACTATATGAACATGTCACACTGTCTCAGCCTAAGAGGAAGGCAACAACAGACCTCCTCTGGATAAATCTTGCCAAGAAAACTCCATGAGTTGCCATAAGAAGGCACATAAAAACATACTGACAGGAGAGTTTACACACACCACAGTGGCTTTCTGGGGCCCATCTCAAATTGTTCAGCCTTCTCCTTATTCTTTGGAGAGGCATTCTGGGGGATGCAGTTACTACTAAGGGAGGAAGGACCAGAATGTTTTCCTCCTGTAAAGGACACAAGATCTTTAATGGTTGCATCCCCATGAGCTATATCCTTCACAAAGGGGCAATTGTTTCACAAAAGAATAGAAAGTAAACTAGAATTCTTATTGCATGAGAAATGAAAGCTGAAATGGAGCCAGAGAGTAGCAGCTGTCTCTGTGCCTTACCGGATGATGTTGTAGTGCTTTAGTTCTCTACCCATGGGAGATGGTTGTAAAAGCATGTCTTTCACCAAATGGATTTTTCCAGCTAGACAAAAGACAAACTTTTACAACCGTCTCCCATGGGAAAAGAACTGAAGCGCTATGACATCATGTGGTAAACCACAGAGAAAGTTGCTGTTCTGTGGCTCTGATTTTGCTTTCATTTCTCATGCAATAAGGCTCTAGAATCAAAACAGGCATTAAGGGGAATTCATACGCATACCTTTTCTTCATGCAGTGAGATTTCCTCTGAGAGGTGTTTCAGCAATCAAACTTGCAAATTATGCCTGTGTTTACCTTCCATTCACAAAACAAAGCACACTCACAGCAATATATGTATATATATATATATATATGTGAGGATAATCATGTGCTATAACACACAGACACCTTTTACCATTGAGGGAGCACCTCTTCTAATCGTGCACTAACATGCTATCTTGTTCAATCCCTCATAATGGGATTTACAGTAATTCTTGCATGCTTCTTTTTTACTTCTTAGGGCTTAGCAGGTAATTCAATAGACAGTACAGTGAGACTTGGTGAGATTAGCTTGAGAAGAAGGCTGTGTTTTCACATTTCCAGGAGACGGCACACTACCTGGTGTCCCTAATCAAAGTTTCCTGCCAAAAATGTTGTGGAAAAGAAAGGGCTGATCTTTTCCATGTCATTACTATTATGGAATTTTGAGTACACTTTGATTTCCTTTCTGCAGCCAACACTGAACTTAGCTTAACTTTCCCAGAAAAAATAGAACATGGAACCTTCCCTGCCAAGGTGAATGGAATTACATACCACAGTGGCAGGATTTTGTTGTCCTAGTACCAGTGGAGTCCACACATTTTCCAGGAAAACAACACAACACAAGTCTGATATCTTTCATGTCTCCAGGCTTTTGAATTACATGTATCTCTTGTCAAGGGGAATAATGAAAGTCTATGCGAGCCAAGCTTACATAACAAAAATTATTCCAGAAGGAAAATATTTCACTTTACTTGTTTTCATGTTACAAGCAGCACAATCCTCGACACTGCTTTCAATGGGACTTATTTGTTAGTACAGGGCTGGACCTGCAGACATTGTTGAACTGCAACTGCCAGTATTCTTCCCCACTGGCACATGGCTGCTGGGTGTTGCAATCCAGCAAAATCTGCAGGATTGCACTTTGCCCTCCCTTGCTCTAATAGGTTTATGTAGGATAGCAGCCTTAGGCTTTGCCCTGTGTTGTCTAGAAATAGGTATAATTGCTCTACTTCTTAGAATTATGTCATTATTTTTCATAGGACTGAGGTATCACCTGTGATTTGCACCATGTCCTACCATATATTGCTAGCATAATACAGAAGAGAGCCAGTGAGAATCAGTGTAGTTTAGTGGTATGAGTGTTGAACTACGACTCTAGAGACAAGGGTTCGAATTCTTGCTTGGCCATGAAAACCCACTGGGTGACCATGGGCAAGTCATACTCTCGCAGGCTCAGAGGAAAGCAAAGGCAAACCAGCTCTGAACAAATCCTGCAAAGAAAACACCCTTGAAGGCACACAACAAGGATAGTACAGAAACATGTGAGTAGGGTATTCAAATGTGAAAGAGAACAGGACTTTTGAATTTTTAACAGTGTAACAGGAGAAGGAATTCGAGCAAGTAAAATTTGCACGACGATTGACACCTTCTGAGATTTCTGTTCTACACAACTGTTAAAGGTGCAAGAGCCCCATCTTATTTTACATTTGGACACCCTGCATGTGAAACATTTTAACAGCATGTTCAGAAACTGCAGGCATTACTTGGAAAGGCATGATGCAAATGACAACGACACACACACACCATTTGTGCACTCATCCAAAGATAAATTGTCCTTTGGATTCTAGCCATTGTCTGCAGCTGAGTTATTGTTTTGCCAAACAACTTCATTGCTGACTGTAGCCAGTTTGTACCAGTTGCCAAGAATTTTAGCTGCAGTACTGCCCAGTTACGGCTAAATATATTTATGGTAGTGAGGTTTCATTTTTTGGGTGTTCTTCTTATGTACCTTTCACAGTCACACAGGACGTAGAAATTCAACAGGTGAGGCACATTGTAGCATTAGAGTGCTGGAAAAAATCCTCACCTATTGAAAATTTAACACAACTGTTAAATACACAGCAGTTTCACTACTCCCAAATTAGCAGCTTTATATCAGTTGGGGGGGGGGAACATGTGGCCCATCAGATGGTGTAGGAATACAAGTCCCATTGTCTCTGACCACTGGCCATGTTGGCTGGGACTGATGGGAACTGTAGCATAGCAATAACAAGAGAGGCACACATTCTCTAGCCTTGACTTATCTTCTAGCTCCTACACTGTAAAGCACTGTAGATAATGTACAACAAACATCATCTTGTGTATGAGAAAATGAGATATATTTTCTCCACTACAACAAGCGCAGACTCAGTGAGGTACCTATTTGACATTTGTATTTGATACTGGTGGAGATCATTTTTAATGCCCCCTCCTCTCTACAACAAAATTATTTTCAATAATAATCATGAAATATAATGAATAATAATAATGGCCAGAAAAGAAATGCAGACAGTGAAAATTCTATTTTATTGAACTTTGTATATGCAATCATGCCAGTATAAATACATAAATAAATAAATAGGGCTTAATTGGTCAAAATCTTTTTTTACATTATCTTTTAAGTCTACAGGGATATTCTTCAGGTTGCATTTTGGCATGATGGTTGATTTATTCTTCTTTAGCTTTAATTTTTGACATTAGCAGTTCATGGTTGGTTCCACAACTGCTCCTGGTTTTGTTTTTGCAGAGAGAATGGAACTTCTCCATCTTCTGCTTCCAATTGTGTAGTGTACTTGATTTCTATTCTGGCCATCAGGCGATACCTAGTTGTTTCTTTGGCTACCTGAAGAATGTGTTTGCAGTGGACAAACTGTTGACCTCACAAGATTCAATCAGTTGCTCTCTTGCTTTGTTTTTTGATCCTAGCCCAAATTGTCCAGCAATCTTGGCTTCTGCTCTGTTTCCTGTTTTTGCATTCCAATCGCCTATGATTAACAACATATCCTATTTATGTGTGAAATCTAATTTTCCCTGGATTTCAGCACAGTATGTTTCAATTTCTCCTTCTTCTGCTCTATAGGTGAGACATAATCTTGGATTATGGTTCTATTGTCCTTTTTAAAGATGAAATCTTAAAATACAGATTAGACCTGGGGTAGGCAACCTTTCCCCTTTAAGGGCCATGGGACTTCAGCTCCCAGAAGCCTCAGCCATGTTGGCCAATAGCTCCTGAGATTCTGGGAGCTGAAGTCCCTCAGCCCTTAAAGGGGAAAGGCTGCCTACCCCTGGATTAGACAATGGCCCTAACGGGTACTGAGTAGGATGTCTAGAATCTGGATTTAACCTGGCCAATCTGGTTATATGACTCTACAATATGAACCTTGGGTAATGCTTCCTCCCCAAACACTTGAAACCTCCACTGTACTCGCCATTCTATAGAGGAGAATGGTCCACCACTGAGTCTGCCACTGAGTGGCAGAACATTTATTTGTTTATACAAGCATACTTGGCAGCCTAAAACTTCATACTAATCCTTTTCAGCAGAAGGAAATAATATTTTAGGGGAACTTTTATCTCTCCTGGTGAACGTGGAAGGAGTTTTCTTTTCACTACCTGTATTACATCATTGAAGCAACTTGCATTGTGAGCCATCACAGTATCTCAAGTTATGAAACTATTAGTGCGAACCCGTGTATGTTTACTTTGAAACAAATGAGTAAGACTTAGGCTGCTGCCACACTGCAGAATTAATGCAGTTTGACACCACTTTAGCTGTCAGGGCGCAATCCTATGGAATCCTGGGATTCATAGTTTGTTGTGACACAAGCATGCTCTGACAGAGAAAGCTAAATATCTCACAAAACTATAAATCCCAGAATCCTACAGCAATGAATCATGGCAGCTAAATCTGTGTCAAACTGAATTTATTATGCAATGCAGATGCAACTTTTGATGGTAATAAGTATTCATAGCCTAAAGTCCAGCTCTTCTGGAATGATCCCTAGCAGCCCCACATTATTAAGAAGATACACACACACACACAATTTCACACACAACAGCTTCCTAAACTGATATTTAGTAAATATTTTTCAGATATCCATGCTCTCAAATGAATTTTGAGTTGGAATAGTTATATGTGCATTCCTCCCTTTTTGTTGTTGTTAACTGCCTTTGTATTGGTCTTGACCCATGGTGACCCTATGGATGAGAGATCTCCAGCCCCCCTCCCCGTCCTCTACTGTTCTGCCCAGTTCCTGCAAACTCATATTCGTCGTCTCTTTAATAAAGTCCATCCATCCGGCGTGTGGCCTTCCTCTCTTTCTCCTTCCCTCCACCTTTCCTAACATTATTGTCTTTTCCAATGAGTCATGGCTTCTCATGATGTGTCCAAAATATGACAGTCTTACCCCCTCTGCAGACCAGGGCGTCGGGGACGCCCTGGTCCGGAGCGCCGGCGGAGCTCAGCCTCCACACCGCGGCGCTCCTCCGGCGACTCTAAAAGGAGCACCAAATTGGTGCTCTTTTTAGATGTCAGGGAAAGTGCGCCCTAAAAGCGGCGGGCGCACTTTCCCTGACTCAAACGCCGCGGCGCGTCCGGTCACTGCGGCGTGAGGTCATCCCCGGAGTGCTGGCCGTGTGGAGGCGACCTCAGGAAGAGGAAGGGGTGCCGCTCGTGCAGCTGCCCCTCCTCTTCCGGGCCCGGAAGACGGTTCAATTAGCCGTCTGCCGAGGCCCTAAGTCTTGTCATTCTGGCTTCTAGAGATATCTCTGACTTGATCTGTTCTAGGGCCCATTTGTTTGTCCTTTTTTGTCCATGGAATCCACTCTTTTCCAGCACCATATCTCAAATGTGTTGATTTTCCTTTATATTGTGGATATCTCAATACTTGGGGTTTTTTGGCAGAGGGTTTTAGAGGCATTAAACAGGTCAGATTTATACAGAATTAATTCCCTCGACAGTGAAGCATGAGACAACAAACTTTCACTATAACATTCTAAAGAGGGAACAGGTTCCAGGTGGTAGTCTGCTTATTCTTTGTTACCAGATATCTTAAATTCCCTGGGTTTGATGCAAGAATTGGCAAAGCATGGTCTGATGTGAGTGACATGGCTTGCTTTGAAAGGCCAGCACCCAGTAACCTAAGGTCAAAGGCTAGCAAGAAGAAAACAGCAATAGAGCTAGTCTTGGATAGGACATGGACTGTCATAAAGTTTTAGAAATATTCCTTTAGATCATTTGTTCTAATGGAGTAAGCCTGACACCCCCAGCTGGGAAAGTGCAATCTTGACCAGAGAATATGATGGATGTTTCATATTGCTACATATCAGCCAGAGCCGGTGTCTCTTATTACAGCTAGATTGTTTTAAGCCGCCAGCTCTAAACTACATTGCCTCCTTTGGCTGAGGAGTCCAAATACCCTTTCCTAAACACCAGATCCCAGGATTTCATAGGACTGGATCATGGCAATTAAAATGGAATCATAGCACTATAATTGCATGGAGCAAATGGGGCCCATGATCTTGAAATCTGCTGTCTTGATAGCTGCTTCATCTGCCTAATGTTTCGGCCAGCCCTCTCTACACTCGCAATAAAACATGAGACCAAACATCGTATGTAGAAATTATTGAGCCACTTTCCTTATAACACAGACATTGAGGTAACAGCAACCCACTATATTGATTTCCTGCTGGTCAAATCTGTAAAAATGCACTAAACAAACAAACAAACAAACAAAAATCACAGAAATGTTAGATGGGACTTGTCCTACACTTCTGTGTTATGTATTCTGATTTGTGCCCTGAATGTTAAAGCACTGATTAAGAATGCCTCATGCATCGCTTCCCCTAGTAAGCGCTAATGTTAAACTTTAAAGAAGGAATCTTATATTCCTGAAAGATGAATTTATTAAATCAGTACCTGACCTTTTCAGGGTTATGCAGGCAGAATATTACATTTTGAGCCCACAAAGACAAAATTCTCCATATTTTGCTCCGAGGCACCTTCTAGCATGTTCTGTAATCAAATTATGTATATTATTTTTAAACACACCATTTTATTCTCTCTGAAAATAAAACCAACCAACCAACAGGTAAGCAAATATGAACCCAGCAGTATAACAATTCCAGCCTGTAGACAGAGTTTTGCAATATAAAGGACTGTTCTTAGATATAATGCTAAAACGTGGGTTATTTTTTCCTTAAACTAGACTGCATGGAACAACTGATCAATAGCAGTGGATTAGATGTTGGCTTGAATTGAAGGCTAAGTCTCTTCTTGCCCACATGCAGAATCCATGGGATCAACATATGTGGAGTGCACACATATTTTTACTCCTAATGAAGATGTATAAATAAACTAGGGACATTTATTACAAGAGGTTTTAAATCTGCTATTAAAACTAGAGAATAAAGCTTTTGGCAATAATTATAACTCAAAGTCGTGGCTGTTTGATTGTTGCTTTGCTTGTAGAGCGTCCCTTTTCACACCTGCTAATAGAGTCCCCCAAATGCTCTAGTAGCACTAGTAGCAATAACTCCTCCGGTGACAATTCTGGTATTGGGCAGACAGTGGTATCAGTAGTGTCTCCTCCCCCTCCCAGTCCCTCTTTCTATTCCAGAGCAGGCTAGGATTTTTAAACTTTCTTTTCTTTTCTCCTCCTCCCCCTGCCAAAGGAAAAACACTAGAGTCTCCTCATGAGATAATTTGTCATTTTTCCTTTGGCAGAAGTGGCGCTGCGGTGGAGAAACCACTTCTACCCTACCCATCTGCCAAAGGAGAAATACTACAGTCTCCTCAAGAGGAGAGGCTGTCATTTCTCCTTTGGCAGGATGAGGGTCATGGTGGAGAAACTGCATCTATTCTAACCATCTGTCAAAAGAGAAATGCTGGAATTCCGCTGCAAGGAGAGGCTGTCGTTTCTCCTTTGACAGGAGAGGAGCAGAGAAGGCATGCTGGGTAGTGCATAGGGCAGGGAGGCAGAGTCAAGGGAGAATGAAGAAGAGATCATGCGGGGACCCTCATGATGCTAAAAGGTCCATTGCACTATTGAGGAGAGGTGTAGTAATGAAAACTCCAAATCCAGTATGTTCTCATTCTTCTTTAGTAACACGACTGCCATGAGACTGAGGCAGGAATGAGAACGAAGGTTGTGGTGATAAAGTCCTAAGTTTCTGTTTGCTAAACAAAGCTTTGACCCCAGTGCCATCTCACTATTTATCCTGCCCTTTTATGAAGATACACCCAACCACCCTAATGGTACCTTGCATAGTTCTGCCCTCCAAGTGTGGACTTCAGGAGCACCATGATAACTAGATCTATAGGTGTGCATGATCTTCCATGGAAAGTTATGGCTAACAGTAGTTCTATACTTGGCAAAACTGTGGCAAAACTACAAAGACTCTCTCAGAACCATACATAATAGCAAGTGTCAAAACAACACATGTGCGCATGCACACCCAGATCCTTATATAATAGCAGGCAATCTGTATGTTGCTAGGAAAAATACTGGGACTGTGTAAAATTGAAGGCCACTTCACAGATTTCTTTCCTAGAAAAAAAATGCTCCCAGTGACCTCCAACATTTGCAAGGCACCCTACAAATTGATCCAAGGAAGGGTCAGAGAGAGAACTCCTGCAAACATAAATTGAAGGTTTATGATTGCAGAAATGGCTTTTCAAAGAGGAAAACAAACATCCCTTATGGAGCTGAGGTTGACCAGCTGGACTAAGAGCATCTCTACAAAACAATCAATTGTGTTTTCAGCTAGTCTACAGTTGTGACTCCTGAGGATTCACCAGTTTTAAGAGAGGTAAGAACATTTTCATTAGTTATCTTGAAACCCTTCACAGACCTTTAACACTCAAAAATCCTTGAGCTGACACTTCAGCTTGATAAGCCAATTTAGCGTTACCATGTAGACAGTCTCTGATGTTCCAAACCTGAAATGCAATGCTTCTGTAATGGCTTATTTAGTAAGAAAGGCTATGAATGGGGAAATAAAGTTATAAACCATCTACCGTTGCAGACAGTGTTTGGAAAGTTACTTTTAAAGATGTAATTTGTTACACGACTTATCACAAAAAGTAACAAGTAACTAATTATGTGTATTTATAGTGTTATGTTTTATTGTCTGTTTTTGATTATAGATGTTTGATGTTCTGCCCTTTGATGGAAAGGACATTATAAATAAACATTATTGTTGTTGTTGTTGTTGTTGTCTTTAATAACTCATTACAGTTCTTGCGTAGTTTGTTGCTTTTTCTTAATATTTTTATCGCTTTACACTTTTCTATTTAAAAATACAGCTTAAAATGGCATTTTGACACCAACTGTAAAGAGAAAAGGTAAGAAGTAAATAGCACTTGTTATAGAGGAAAAAAAATTACTTTGCCAATCATCATGTCTTTTTGTAAAACTATTGTCATCCTCATCAGCCTAAAGAGTGGTACTTACAATGTTACTTCCAAACTTTGGTTGCTGGTCATACACGTATAACATTTGAGGAAGCAAGCACAAGAAAGGCCTAGACCAAGATATTTTGCTTCCTCAACCAAAGGACAAGATGGCACCTCTCCCTCCCATTGCACATACAGGAGCCAACTGGCAATTCAATCTTTGACACTGGCAAGATGGCAGCATTGTAGGGAGCACAGAAAGGGGAGATGCAGCATACTGTAGCTCTGTTCTCCAGCATCTCACCACTGTAACCCACCTACCCACTGCAATACCTGTCACTTGAGACAGCTATCTCATTCTGCCTACCCATAGGCCTGGCCTAGTTAGAGAAACATTGGGCCTTTGCAGACTGCCAGAAATAGTGCACATTAAATTAAGGCACTGCCCTGGCTCAGTGCTATGGAGTCATGGGAATTGTATTTTTTTCTGGGACATTGAGCCTTCTCTGTCAGACAGCTCTGGTTCCACAATAAATTACAGTTCCCATGATTCCCTAGCACTGAGCCAGGGCAGTGCCTCAATTTAATGTGCACTATTTCTGGCAGTCTGCAAAGGCCCTTATTGAGATGGATGACTACTTTTTCCTGGCTGGACTTTTGTGCCTTTAAATAGACTCATGACAAGCAGGATTTCAGCAAGTGAAACTTCTAAAGTTACACATCTGTGGAAAGGGAAAAAGACACCTGTTGCATTCCTGTCTTTCATGCAGCTTTGTCAAAGGCACAAGAGCCTTGTCGGGGTGGTGTTGTTGTTGTTAACTGCCTCTAAGTCAATCCCATCCCATGGCGACCCTGTAGATGAGACATCACCAAGACTCCCTATCATCCACTGTTCTGCTGAGGTCCTGTAGATGCAGGCCTGTGGCCTTCCTGATTGAGACCATCCATCTGGTGTGCAGTCTTTACTGCTAATATTTACAACATTACTATTAATGGAGTGTCACATTTACAATGGCAGCATCCCAGCTGAATGAGGTGTGAAATTATTTGGGCTCTCAGTTGCACAATAAAGGCAATCCTAAAGTCTACACCTGATAGATCAGCAGATGATATACCTACAGTGATGGGATCAAGTTGTTTTCTATCCTGAAATTATTTTTGACATTCATATCCTTTCCATTAAAAAAAGAAGCAAAGACAATAATAAAAGTTGATGGATTTATTTTCACATCTGTAGACATCCTACTACAGTTACTTAGCAACCAGTAATAAGTGTGTGTGTGTGTGTGTGTGTGTGTGTTTAAAGAGAAACCAAACAGAAAAACTGTGTGTGTGTGTGTGTGTGTTCGGGGGGATCATTTACAAAGAAGTGAAGAAGTGGGTTGAATGCAAGTTGAATAAATTTTTCAGGAGGAATAGCCTGATACTATCCAGTTTAAGCAGACTTGAATCTATTTCAGGGTAGGAAAGTAGTCTGACCCTTGAAAGGACTGATTACTGAGAGATTTGTTTAATTCTCATTTTAATGCAAACATACTTAATTTAGCACTTTAAAGGTCAATAAAATCAATATGATTTTAAAGAGTCAATGCTCAAAATGAAACTGTTGTTCTTCAAAGTTTATAGTGCTCTGAATTTTGCAATAGTACTTCAATGTAAAAAGTCTAAAAATATGTACACTGAGGAATGTGTAACAAAAATGCACACATTATTGGAAATTGCTTTCAAAATGCATTATATTAAGAACATTGCTGCAAAAATGGATATTTTATTAGTCAAAACAGCCTACGCATATTAAGAGAAATGCACATAAAAGCACCTATGTATTTTAATACAAACTTTTAAAACAAGTTTGGGATGAACCTAATGTGAGATTAGAAATATTCTTGAAGCCTGGGATGAACCAAAAATTACAAAATGTTGTTGTTCATCCAAACCTGGCCAAAATATCAATGGTCAATGGTGACCAAAATAATGGTCAACCTGACCAAAATAACAATGGTGGCACGTGCCACCACTTTATTCAGTGGGACTTGAATATTTGCATTTTTCCTGATCTGTGGGGGTGGGTGGGTTCTGGAATGGATCCCCTGCATCAAAGCTGTTAGAAAATAGCCATATCCATGTGGGAGACTGATTCTCAGTTAGTCTGATTTCCGTGTCTCTTGGGCTGGTTTTATAGCATCCCTGATCATGTCCAATTAGATTAGAAAACTTTATTAGCCTCCTCTAATATGAACAATATTATTCTAGCTAATCATTTGAGATATCTTACTGGCCTTCTCTCTGTAATGTAACACCTGGAGGCCAATGGTTCTCTTAGCTGCCTTCCATCAGATTGCATCAGCCATCTGATAGTAGTGTTAGGTGTGGTAACGCAGTGCGTGGAGACCACGTAACGTGAAGCACCAGGATCCAGACTTCTCCGATGAAGCAGGCTGCTTGTCAGCTGGAGAAACTCCTCTCCCCTTCCAGATAGAGCACAGAGACTCTACAGCCAGATGTCTCACGAATGAGGCTTTAATCTTTGTTGCTCTATATACAAATATGTACAGCATACACCAACGCAACTCCAACAGCAATCCAACAACACCACAAACTCAACCCACAGTTCACATGTGTGTCCAGAGGCTTGTGCCTTATATAGCCTGTGCTCCACATGGCTCTCTGGCCCTGCCTCTTCCTCATGGACACCTGTCACTCACCTGAGTGACATTGCAGTTTTGCAGCAGTTTCTGTCCTTTCCAGCACCAGATGACTACCCCATGATGTCATGTCATGTGACATCAGCATGAGGCTGCATGACTCAGCTGTGGCCAAATGCTGTGTCATCATGGCTGCTGCACTATCCCACAATGTACATTTTTCCTTGGGACCCAATCCTAACAATCCCCTCCAAAATGTACAATGTGTGCACATCTCTTAGCTTGTTTTCATGGAGTGTTTGCTTGTGAACCTCTCAGTTTCCTTAGTGTGCCATATCCCACCAGCCTGACATCATCGATGTCCTCCTGCTGGCCCTTAGTGCTCTGGTCCCCTGTCTGTGCCACTGTCAACCTGACCCAGTGCGCCCCAGACCTCAGAACCCTGTTCTAGACCTCAGAACCCTGTTCTAGTCTCAGAACCCCGTTCTTTTCTCCAGCAGCACTCTCCTGATATGCACCCCTATACTGGAAACTGTTCACCACTCCAGGCACATCTCTTCTAGTGCAACTGCACTCTGGCCTAGATCTTCTGGCCCTCTGGCCCAGATGTTCTCCACTCTGCCAATGCCTTTCCACAGATGCCAGCCTAATCATGAATGAAATGATAAAGGGGAAATGGCCTGAAAGAGAACATAAACAAATCATTGACTCATAATGAACCCAAACACAGAGGGTTACTACTTGTTAGGCAAACAGAAACTTAGGACTTTATCACCATAACCTTCATTCTCATTCTTGCCTCAGTCTCATGGCAGTCGTGTTACTAAAGAAGAATGAGAACATACTGGATTTGGAGCTTTCATTACTACACCTCTCCTCAATAGTGCAATGGGCCTTTTAGCACCATGAGGGTCCCCACATGATCTCTTCTTCATTCTCCCTTGACTCTGCCTCCCTGCCCTATGCACTACCCAGTATGCCTTCTCTGCTCCTCTCCTGTCAAAGGAGAAACAACAGACTCTCCTTGCATTTCTCTTTTGACAGATGGTTAGAATAGATGCAATCCAATTATAACCAATTTTTAAAAATAGTCAACAGTGAATTGATCTGTGACAAACCCTAGACAGATGCCACATTAAAGAAAAGATGCAATCAGATGTCTGATAAAATTTGACAGCAGCGAAGTGTACTTGGCGTGTTATGTTACCTCTAAGAACTTGATTGGGGAAAAGATAAATGTTTATATAAACAGGGTGTAGTGAATGTCTCTTGTTTTATTGGGCAAGATCTATCAGCTGATTAGGCTAGGAAGAGATTAAACAAGTTGAGAAGAGAGAAAGGCCAGGCAACTGAGTGTCCACCTCCTATGTTGATGGGGCTCTTATATCGCTTCTCGGCCTTTTGACTAAGATCAAGTGATGGGGCTCTTATGCAGCCCACACTGAGCCACATCAGCCAATAATGTGTTATTCAGATATTTTTGTTAGCATGACAATGCAAATAATCTCATTCACACATTCCGGTTTTGTTGTTCACATTATTTTTTATTGGAACCACATCCATGCACATCTCTGGATGTTCTGTTGCTCACACATTTCAGCACTTCAAATAAAGATGGAGTTGATGATGTGAATGTATTGAAACACATTCAAGGCATGCAAAGTTTTATCATGTGTCTATTTGCATTAGTTATTCACACAGCCAATAATGTGAATCTTTTAGGGAAAACTCTGAAAAAAAACCTGAAATCGATTATCCTGGGTTAAATGATTTTTTTTTTTTGCAACCCCCCCAACTTAA
Source organism: Phrynosoma blainvillii (assembly GCA_026167975.1). Lineage (NCBI taxonomy): Eukaryota > Metazoa > Chordata > Lepidosauria > Squamata > Phrynosomatidae > Phrynosoma > Phrynosoma blainvillii. Next base: position 253,053,889 of record JANUYF010000001.1, on the reverse strand, counting down.
CTTGATGCTTTTGAAATGCATGTGAACAACAAAGATTAAACCCACATTCTACTGGGATTATTTGCACCATCTGAATAACCCCTGATGTTGCTGTTCCTAGTTGCTAATTGCCTACCTAGATTATGGACGTTATCACACGGGGGAAATCTGTTGGTTAATCCACACAAATCCCAAACAAAAACTGAATTTGCGCCTCACGATTTCACACGACGTCGCACAGAAACTGGTCAGAAACTGGACAGAAACTGATATTATCCAAGATCTTTTTAATTTCGGGAGTTTAGAGGAAATGCATTTGTGAAATTACAGTAATTTCGCATTTACTGTAATGTGAAAAGCAAATACTCACGGACAATTCTCTTTTAAAACATGGAGGAGGGCCAAGAGGAAGAGGAGGAGAGGCCTCCAGGGAGAGAGAGTCCCGGTCTCCTGCCATGCAGGCAAGGCAAGGCAAGGCAAGGCAAGGCAAGGCAAGGCAAGGCAAGGCAAGGCGAGGGAAGTTTGGGATGGAGGAGAAGTGTGGCATTTGGGATGGAGGGAAAATGAGGGGGAAGAAGGCTTCCCTCGCAGCAGCTATGGGTAGATGTGGATGCAAGATGTGGATGCAAGTGCTTGTAGAGCAACTTGGAGCTCCATCTCACCATGAAGTTCTGCCCTGCAGGTCCTACAAAGGGGAAAGGCTTATGGGGGGGGGCATGAGAGCTACCTCCAGTTTCCCCCTCTCAATCCTTCCCTTCCCTTGCCTCGCCTTGCCTTGCCTTTCCAGCCTCCTCCTCCCCCTTCTCCTCCTGCTCTGCTCTCTTGAGAGGTCCTAACCCCAACGGAAGGGGGTTAAGACCTGTGCAGGAGGACATGACCCCAAATGGAGGACAGTCTGACATTTCCTCCTGGGAAATGCAGGACTCGCCCTGGAAAAGGAGGAGTCTTGTCACAAAACACACCCATTTCCAGTACATGTACGGGTTCTTTTCACTTGTGTATGAAAGTTAAAAACGTCTTTTTTTTGCTTTTAACTTAATTCCGTTATTACTGTAATTACGTGTGAAAAGCTTTTGCATAATTAAGCTTTATTTTCGCTTTCTTTTCGGGATGCTTCATTTCCACTTTATTATCTCTTTAACACCAAAACTGGCCCATGTGTGATAACGTCCTTTGTTCATGGAGATAGACCAATCTGGTAAGAGAAGAGAAAATCTCTGCTCTCACTAGGCTATGCTAAACAGATATATTTCCCAGTTCTGCTAGATGTAGTAGTGGATTCTGGTAGATATATCAATGCATATGAACACTGGATGTTTGTGTTCCTACACAGAGGGTATATAGGTTAGGATTCAGTATTTGTTAAGATGGTAACATTCCTCTGTGTGTAGCTATAGAGAAGCCTGCAAAAGAGATGGAGATGATATATAGCGTCAGTACTTATGAAAGTGCTACATCGTGCCTGCCATATATGTAATGTAAAGAATGTATGATGCTCTACATGCAGTGTAACATAATGCCTAGGCATTGACATGTCTACATTTCTCCCTAAGGGAAGGGTGTATGCTTGCATATCTCTGAAGGCATATGATAAAAAGCCTAAAAGACTAATAGAGAGCCTACTCACTCTCTCATATAAATATCCTGAGCTTCTAATACTTCAGAATGTTTAAGTGGAGTGGAGTGTCTGCTGTTAGAATCCAATCTTGTGGGAATTCAAGCAGTCTCATATAAAATGATGAGTTTATCCATCCATGAGGTATTCAGCACAGCCAGTCCCAGAAGAGTGAGATGAGGAAGAACAATGAATCACCCTGCAAGCCTCTTAATAGTATAAATATACTGCAGCTGATACTACAAGAGTTGTGTCTTAAAGGCACCTTACATCACAGATGTTAACTCTCCCTATCTGAATTTTACTAGTGGTCAAAGTTGGACACCCAGGCAGCCAGAAGGTGATAAAAGATATTCTCAGACAGATACAGATAAGCTGATAAAGGACAAAGAACCTCCAGTCTAAAGAGATGGGGTGGGGAACTGCTGCTGTTTCACATATCTATAGTTGTGTATGTATGTGGGGATCACTGTGTAACAGAATACAGAAGGAGGCAATTAGTGGTTTATGGCCAGTGTCCCAGATTGCCTCTTTCTGTATTTAATTCATGCTCTGATCCCATCCTCACAGCTATATAACTTCTAATATACTTCAGGCTTGGTATTAACTCTGTTAGTGTGTCTAAAATTGGATTAAAACCAACAAAAGTGCATAATAAAATAAACAGATGCAGATTTAGTTGTTACAGAATTGCTAGGTTCCTCCTTCCTTCCCTTATGCTGTGACAGACTAACACAGCTGTCTCTTTCAAAACTATCAAGGCTGACATCTGTGAACTATATAAACTGGTGCTGGGAGTACAATTGCCAGAACAAAATTATGAATACATGCCAATATGTACATGTTGGCATATAGAAATCTCTTCCCAGAAATCTTATGTACAGCATCCTTATGTGGGTTTGAATCCAACAGAGAATGTATATATGTATGCCCTAGAGATATCCACTTGTCTCATGCTGAATCAGATCATGTCTCTCTCTTGTTTAGTGCTAGTTCCAAATAGCAAATCTTTAGCTCTCCAATGCATAGCTCTACAACTACTATAGTCCCTTCTCGCTGGTGATCTTGGGTAGGCCTGATTGCAGATGTAGCCAAGAACATCTGAAGGGCCAAAGATTCATCAGCACTGGTCTACAGTGACCAGTCCAGAATTCAGACCAGATGTCTTTGCCTTGTATAGAAATGCCCAGGATTGAACCAAGGATCTTTTGCATGCACAGCATGTGGTTTACTACTTCTGATCTATGGTCTTCCATGTGAAAACTTATTTTCTTGTGCACATCAGGGTAGTTTGTAGTATTGGAAAGACATAAGCAAGAGCTTGATTTTTTAAAAAATAAATGTTGGCATTAGAATATGTCTTTAGATCTGATGCACACTTATACATTTAAATAAAGCTCATTAAACTTTAACATAAAATAGAAAGACTGTCACTAGAATACATGCTCTATCCTGTTTTCTAATTCTAGAATAAACTCCATAGTTTCTCTGAAGTAACATTACATAAAGGTAAGTAATATTTAATATCTTTATCAAAAGTCAGGGGAAAGACTGGGGGATGGAGTGATATTTTCAGTAAATGCAGGAAACCTATTTTCTAACTTTCTAACTTTTTTCATGAATCCACTACAAAAAAATTTCAAACGTGCCCATTCCTAATCTGGCTTCAGCACATCAGTATTACTTTGCAGTGTCCTTTACAAAGGATGAATATCCCTGGAGAATGTTCCGTTCCTGGGTGTGCTTCTGTTTACCGAGGCCTGCCTTCTCTTGTGTTGGTACTTTCCTATTTCTAAAGGCTGAGATATTTTATTTGTTCATTTTTGATATGATTATATACACTGCATTTGATCTTTCTCAAGGGACTCTGCTGCTTTCTGTAAACCAACAGTAATACAAATAATGTGGTGTTCATTTAGAATCCCAGATAGCAGAAATATAAATAATTTTCCAGGCACATGGATGAGCAGACGCTCACAAGACATCTATACCTCTCTGTGTAGTTCTGCATGTGTAGAAAGATGTTAGGACACTTTGTCTGAATGAAAACCTTCTTAAATTCTCAACAGTTTTTCTATGGATTTAATCCCAGTGCCCAATACGGCCAAACTTCATTGGTTCAGTGGACCCTTGGTATCTGTTGGGGTTTGATTCCTGGACCATCTGTGGACACCAAAATCTGCAGATGTTCATGTCCCGTTAAATACAATGGCATAGTAAAAGGATGTCCCTTATATAAAATGGCAAAATTAGGGTTTGCTTTTTGGAATTTATAACTTTTTGGAATATTTTCAAGCCGTGGAGGGTGGCATCCATGGATAAAAACCCTGGGGATATGGTGGGCTGACTGTACATTTGGTTAGGAGGACTCATGCACATATAACTTTGATACTTAGGGTGTATCTACACTGCCAGGAAAATCCAGCTTACCTTCAGGTTACCCCATTCCACAGTGACCAGAGGCTTGTCTACACATACCAAGGTGAGTGTGGGAGAACTCTCCACACACAGTAAATTACCGTATATGAAAGAAATTTGCTGGTGGCACTGAATGCATAAATATGACTAGGTTATTAAGTCCTAATAAATTACTAACTTTAAGATTCACTGAGTTTGGGAAAGTTTCCTCTTTGGACTACAACTGCCAAAATCCCCAGACATGACCACAATGGATTCTGAGAGATATAGTAAAAAAAAAAAAGAATGTTTCCAAACTTTGAATTCAAATGGAAGCAGGCAAATTATTAAAAAACAAAACAACCCATTGATGATGTACACTTTCTGAGTGCCCTGAGTTTCTGCTATGGTGTCTGTCATGAGATCTATAACCTTCAGTTGGCCCAGACCTGTCCAACCTGTGCCTTCCAGATGTTCCGGACTATACCTCCCAGCATTCCAGCTACTAGCCATATTGGCTGATGCCGATGTGAATTGTACCAAATCCCATGCAAAGAAGTACATGAACTAGTCAGAGTCTATTAATATTCACTGTATTTTTTATTTATGTCTATATCTTCAATGTCCTGGCATTTTGAATCAAAAGTTGTCAGCTTCTACTAATCACAGGAATTAGCCAGAAAATATTGTTAGCATAGTAAAAGTTCTCTTAAAGCCTTCCTTGCCTTTGCTGTTTGTGACTGTGCTTATATCATGCTTTATTGTTATCTAAGTATTTTATATTTACAAGAGATTCCATAGATCATGGAAGCCATAACTGGTTTTCTTGAGTTGTTCAGGTTTGCTGAGTACCCAGATGAAGGCTGATAGAAAGAAGGCTAATTTCATTTCCATTGATTAAAGAGAGAGAATAGGGCAGCCAACGTCAACCTGAAGTGTGAGTAGCTGTAATAAGATGTTTTAATAATTCAGAACTCTTAATTGTAAAATGTTGACACTATAATATGAAATGGCTTCTGCTATAAATGTCAATAGAGATTCTTATTATAAATTTAAGGAAATATGTGTGAAGATTCAGTTAAGATTTGTAATTTCACCCTTGATAAAGCTCACAGTAAAGTATGGTAAGACTCATAGCCTCTAGTTATTATGTGTGATGGCAGATCATAACTTCATAGAAGGAGAAAGAAAGTCTTCCATTTTCATATAACTTTTTCAGCTCTAATCTTCTGGGGAAAGGAGGTGAGCAACTGAAGTTCCTAGAGCCAAATCAGACCTCTACATTAGGACTGGAGAATACATATTGACTCCAAATTTTATTGGACTACAGCTGGGGGGGGGGTTGAAGTTGGCCTCCAGCCCTATTTTTAAATGTAACTTTGAAAAAAAAAGATAATGAAGTAACTAAAAACCAGCATAATAATGCTATGCCAGTGCATTATGCTTACAATAAAAAATAATGGCTAGGGTAGAAATAATGCAGTTTGACACCACTTTAAGTGCACCCTATAGACTCCTGGGATTTGAAGTTTTATAAGGTTTTAGCCTTCTCTACGAAAGAGTGCTGGTGCCTCATCCTACAATTCCACAGGATGGAGCCATGGCAGTTAAAGAAGTGTCAAACAGCATTCTTTCTACAGTGTAGATGAACCCTAGATGTGTTAATTGCTAAAATAAAGTTCCAAGCTATGGAAAGTAACATGAATACAAGGCTACATAGGGACCACAAAATGCAGCGTTCAAACATAAGTCAAGGAACACAAGAGACACTGCAGACTGAACCAGCCAGAAAAATCAGCAATAGCAGAACATGTTATAAACCAACCTGGGCATAAAATGCTATTTGAAAACACTGAAATTCTGGACCAGGCCAACAACTATCAGGTCAAAATGCACAGGGTGGCCATAGAAATCCACAAACACCTGGACAACTTCAACAGGAAAGAGGAAACCCTAAAAGTACATAAAGTTTGGCTACTAGTCCCAAAAAACACCAAAATCAAGACTCAGCACATGCAAATAAACATCACCCAGGGTCAGGGGGTTTCCCCACAGACAATGGATTGCACAGATCCTCCCACATATCCTTTCCCCCCTCCCCAGCCTTGCTATTTAGCAACAGACCAACACAGATTAACATGTAAATCACTTCCTATCAACTAAGGGTCACACAGTATATATATCCCACTCACTTCCATGCCACCAACCTCTGAAGATGCCAGCCACAGATGGAGGTGAAACATCGGGGACAAATTCTTCCAGAACACGTCCAAAAAGCCCAAAAAACCCACAAAATGCTATGAATTTGTAATTACTTTCAAGAATTAGCTATAATTTGGGATGCATTTTGATCGAAATTTTTCAACATGTATGCCACCTTCTTATCAAGCTAAAATACCTCCCACAGAAGTAATGGCAAATAAATAAGCATCACAATAAGCAATGTAACTAGTCACAAATAACAAGGATGGTGCCATGCCCTGTCCCCAGGATCGTGGCATGTCCACTGAGTCTGAAGGCTGTGATGGAGAATATGAGAGTGCAGATTGATATGCCAGGGCTGCAGCAGCTCCAGGAGGAGAATGTGCAGCCAGCACAGGGGCCAAGTTCCCAGCAGCAACAAGAGCAGAGTTCCTTGCAGCTACAACCCTCAGGAAAAGCCAGACTTATCAGTGCCTACCCCCCCCCCCCCCCCCGAGAGATGCCAGGAATAAGAAACATGCTGCAAATAGGGAGCACTTGCAAGATCTGGACAGATTATGGAATTTATTGCACACCCAAAAAAGGTGTCTTACTTTTTTGGCTTCAATCTTCTGGGATACACTTGGATGTTAACATATGTAAGTTGCTGTTGATTCTGCCATGATGCCACTGGCTAAATACAGTCCAGGTCAGATGAGAGTTAAAGCTGTGTTCAGCTGGAACATTTTTGAAAACAGAAGCTTCCGTTTTTGAAAAATTGCTGGCTAAATGTGGCTTCAACCCTAGTCTGACCTGGGCTGTATTTGGCCGGGGGCATTGCGGCAGAATTGGAGGCAACTTACGCATGATAACATCCAGGTGTATCCCAGAAGAAGATTGAAGCTGAAAAAGATAAGACACCTTTTTGGGGCATGCAATAAGCTCCTATAAATATCTCAGCATCTCTGTCGGACCAGTATGGCTGACAATCATCCTTTTCCTTGGGAGAAAGCCACACTGGTGCCTCATTTCTTGATTGATTGCCTGTTGCCTTGAATTATGCCTGGACTCCGACTATTCTTTTGGATTATTCTTTGGGCTGCTTTCCTGGACTGAATATTGACTCATGAAGAACCTGGTCTGGATTTGACAACCTCTGCTTTTCTACTGATGCCTTGGTGAGCTGATTTTTCTCTCCCTCTCCCTGTTTGCTTCAAACCTATGCAAGACATAGGACCTTATCACATGGGGTCTAGAGCAGAGCTAATCCAAAGGGTACCTGCAGCTAATACATATTATTTCCCCGTGTTTACACACGACGCTGCCCTAGAACACGGAGCTAATCTGTATTGTTTCCCCACGTGTACACACGATGCTGCCCCGAAACTCCACAGAACCCGAAGCTAATCCGTAGCGAGTAGGGAGATTTTGACATTCGGTTTGTTGGGGAAGTACAAGCGGAGCCTTCGTATTCATTGCGCAATGGTGGGCGGGGCGGGGAAGCAGGGAGAGCTCTCCCAAGCAGAAAATCCCAGCGAGGGGAAGGGATTGGCGAAAGGCAAACCGGATTGAGAAAGAGGAGGAGAAGGAGAGGAGGAGGGAAGAGGGAGGCGATCTCTCTCTCTCCATCTCTCTCGCATTTTTCCCCACCAACACCCCTTCCCTCCTCCAGTCCTCCAGCCCTCCTCCTCCTCCTCGGTCCCCTTGGCTGCCTTTCCTCCCGACTCCTTCATCCCATCCTTGCCATCCACAGAAGCGCCTTCTGCGACGCTGGCTTTTTGGGTGGCGGGAAGGGAGAGAGAGAGAGAGAGAGAGAGAGAAGAAAATGTGTGTGTGTGTGTGTTTTCCTTCTTCCCACGTGAACCGCATCCCGCGGCGCCTGATCGCTAAATCCCCTTTGGAGCCTTCGTATTCATTGCGCTATGGCCGCCAGGGCGAAATTCAGTTCGTTTCGGTATAGAACTGAATTTATTCTCACTTTGGTTACTTTTCTGTTACTTTTCGCTTCGTGGCCAGCGTTTGATAAGGTCCATA